>OY728133.1:617322704-622122704 GCA_963277665.1 Viscum album
TAACTGTAATAATATTAAAAATAAATAAATAAAATTTTCCAATTAAAAACATAATATATTAATTGTATCATGTTATAATGAAATTCTAAAATGAAAACTAAAATTTGAATAAATTACATAAATATTAGGTGTATGTATTTCTATATAAGATTTCATTAATTATGCAAATATTTGTGTGTGCCAATGAGCTTATACCTGAGTGGTAGATGCTCCTACTTAGCATCTGAAATACCCAGGATCAAATTTGGGTGGGGGTGAATTTTTTGGCTATTGTAGAATCACTACAGCAGTTACTATAATAGGTACTATGCGGTATTGCAGTAGTTGGAACTGTTCATCTGATTTGGGCCTTTGGGCCACTGGTTTGGGCTTACAGGTCTCGAGGCCTTTGGGCCACCAATTTATTTTGGGCCAGAAGGCTTTTAATCCACCAATGGCCTTTAGGATATAGGGCATTTGGGCTATAGAGACCAAGAAGCAGCTCGAGCAGACCACACAGAAGCATACCCATAAGAGGATTTAGAGAAAGTAGTAACCACTAGTGCAAAGCTAACCAGATTGGAAGAATGATAGGGTATGACAATTTCCATCGGTACCAAGCACCGTGCAATTATACATGGGACAATTCCATCCAATCAACCATACGAGGTGGAGATCTTGGTGCCTTCAAAGTTGTCGAAGCTGGGGAGGGGCTGTTTCAAGTGTTGTAAGGTCTTTGGCCTTCAAAGTCATGTATTGGTCCTTGTGACTTTGGGACTTTGAGTCATGTATGAGCCTTATGACTTGGGTCTAAAAGTCATTTAAGGGATCCCCCTCAACCCTTAAAAGGAGGATTATCCAAAAAATAAATAAAAATCTAATGTCTTTAGGCTTTCAGAGTTAAATATTTGTGTTTGTGCGTTGTATATAAAAATGTATTAATTACATATATGTATGTGTAAATTCAATGTAACACACATTTTATATATGTTAAATGAAAAAATTAAACGACATTCAATTATGTTTATTACTCGATGCAATTAGCCAGTATTTTTAATTAATATTAATTTTTAATTACAAACCATTCTTCACTAAATATATGACTTATTTAATGTAAGTGTAAATATTTTTTATTATATAAATTATATTTTAGGAAATATTAAATATATTGATATATTTATATAAATATAAATATTAATTTATTTCTATATTAATTTTATTAATGAATAATTATGTATAAAAACCATTAAAAATGAATAAGACATTAATATGTTTTTAATTATTATATATAATTCATTTTATATAGTTATATTTAATATATATTATTTATTATTATTTATAATTAATATAAATATATTAAAATTATTCATTTTTATTGATAATTGTTTCATTAATATATTTTTTTTTATTTATTCATTTTTAATTTTTTTGTTTAATTATTACATTTTATTCATTTTTAGTTTTTTTGTTTAATTATTGAAATTTATTGAATTTATATATCTATATTTTAATATATACTATTTATTAAAATTTATAATATATATATTTATATTAAGTTTATTCATTTTTATCAATAATTATTTAATTAATAAAATGTTTAATATTTTTCTTAATTTACTAATTTTTAATTTTTATTTGTTTAATTATTTCATTTTATTCATTTTACATATCTATATATTTAATACATACTATTTATTAATATTTATAATTTATATATATGTATATTAAATCTATTTATTTTTATCAATAATTATTTAATTAATAAAATTTTCAATATATATTTTTAATTTACTCATTTTTAATTTTTATTTGTTTATTATTTTGTTTTATTTAGGACCTTTATTAAATCTAAAAAAACACTAATAAAAGATACCCTTTATAAGTTCTAAAAGTAAAGCATTGATAGCAATGATAAATGGTATCCTTTATCAGTGTTAAAAAAGAACTAATAAAGGTTACTGTTTATCAACGATTTTTTTTAATGCTGATAAATGACATCCTTTATAAGCATTTTTTTAGCTTTGATAAAGGACAACTTTATCAACATTTTTTATTTACACTAATAAAGGCCAATGCTATTAAAGACTTGTTTTTAGTAGTAAATTTTCACCCAAAACAATGATTTTAACAAAGAAATGTTAACAAACAAGTGATAAAAGACTTTAAGTAAGTCATATGGTATAATATTTATGAGTATGGTTATATAATAGATTTATAATAAACCTATATTTATTATATATGAGGTTTAAAAACATATGAAGGAAATCAGACCTCAGATAGATTTCTCATATCACTTTTACTTCTGTGGGACATATTCCATATTCACTATTTATTCCTTTGTGGGGTGTATCTACTAACCTTTTTGTTATTTCATATTATGAATCTATTTCTCTTCATGGTATTTAAATTTTCTTTTAAATTTATTTATTTTATGGGGATTATGATTCAAATGTTACCAATGTGGTAATGGTGTATTTCAAAATATCATCATTATTTGGGATTATTTATGTTTAAGTCTGCATTGATTGCTCCAACATAGGTGGATATGGAGGAAAGGGGGTTTGGGGTTTGGTGCGGTGATCATGAAATTGATTCCCTAGTACAGTTTTCTTTTCTTAGGTGTGTTATAAATAAAAAAGTCTCTATTGAGGGAATTATTTTATATTTCTATCATAAAATCAATATATTTACTTATCCTATGGTTATCCATGAACTTTTCAATTAATATTACCATTTCCCACTCTTTGGTACTTAAAATTAATGAGAAAATATTTTTAATAAAATCTGACTTCATTTATCTCTTCACTCAAAAATCCTTTTTTATAAAAATGTTTTCAATTTTTAACCTTTTACAAATGATTTATTAAATGCATTTTTACCCATTTTTACTTTTTAAATTTTTCTTTGAAATGAATCTTCATGTATTTTTAAAAATAAGGTTTGTTTAGCTTTTATCAAAAATGTGAAAGGAATATTTATTTTAACATTTATGGAATGAATAGAATTTCTCACCTTCATGACCACTCAATGTTTTAAATATTCCTTTATAAGTTTCAAAGGCTATTTTAAAAGAAAATGATTTTCAAAATATTTTTTAAACTTTTAATTTTAAAAATATTTTCAAAGTGAAAAGGTAATTTTTCTGAAAAATGTTTTTAATGAAATTTTATGATATTTCTATTCATCAAAAACATCAAACCATTATTTTTCCTATGATCCCCTGGGGATATATTATATTGAAACTATCCTTAATATTTCTATGAATGGTTTTTGAACAGTTTAACCGGGGATATACAATTTTATTTATATTCACTATATTAATTTGGATGGTTTATGATTATGTTTATTATTTGGGGTAAGTATTAACATTTCATATATTAGTTTTTCAATAAAAATATTTATATTGATTATTTTTCACCCCTTTCATATGAGGAATGTATTGAACTTATTATGATATGGGTGAGACACAAAATTATATATCCCCCCGATGAATCAGTAAGTCTCATGAGACAAATTAGTTGGCCAAATTAAATGTATTTTTACCCATAGATTTAAAATGTCTTGTGAAAGGTCTTGAAAACATGTTTCAGATGTCTTATATTATGCATTACCTCATTATGAGATCTATTATTGATGTCTATGCTGTAAAAACCCAAACTATTATAAATAAAATTCCTCTTATGATTTAATTAAATTCTTTATTATATATTTTGAATATATAAAACACATGCACTTCTTTTGTTTTATTATATCATGTTTGATTTAAAAGACCGTTAATAATCATTACCAATGGTAATATAGTCATTGAATAGTGATCACATGATTATTATAAAAATAGGGTTTTAACAAATATAATTGACATAGAGAAAGGAAGTGATGACCTCAACTAGTAGGATCATACCATATGAAGCCCATTTATTAGAGCTTCCAAGGGAGATAACATCACTGAGATTTTACCTTGACCAAAACCAAGATGATATCCAAAAATTTAATCATGAGAGAAACCATTTACGGGAGAAGTTCAAGCTCATTGAGATCACAATCCAAACCATGTACGCTGAACCACCCCATGAAAGTCTCACTATCATGCAACCTACCCTTAGGGAATTTTATGGTGTATTAAAGGGATATGTATCAAGACCATAATAATGTGAATATTTATATTTTATTTTCAATATAATAATGTTCATATTTTTTTTTCTAATAATTACTTTATAAATGATTTTGATTTTTATACAATAAAACACATATTGTACTTTTAATTAGTATACAATTTTAATTAAGATGTTTATTTTGATGAATTAATGGATTTTTGAAATAAATAATATTTTAATAAAATATTATATTAAATAATGTTTATTAAATATAAATGACTATACAATTTTTATGAATTGAAATGTAATTTTTATAAGGGTTCAAAAACTATTATTATCAAAAAACCAAACATTTTTTAATAAATGTTTAATATTATTTTAAAAGTGAAAATAAAAAAATTTAGAAAATTATTTTGACAAAATTAATATTATTTTTCGAATCAAAATGTTAAAATTATCTAAAAGTGGTTTTTTCATAATTTTCTGATATAGTCAAATTTTTGGGTAAAAAATAAATACAGTATAAATATATGGTGTATATTATGATATCATAATGACCCAAAAGTGATGTAATAAATAATATAAAGGGTATAAACAACGAAATAAATGTTTTAAATTTAAAATAATTTTATTTTTTGTTTATTTGATTAATTTTATAGTCTTTATGAATCATCAAAAACCATTAATCTATTTTATCGTTTTAAAATCATTTATTTAAGATTATGACTCACTTCCACATTATTAAGGTTATTATTTTATTAATATAAGACCTTTGACTTAATAAAAAAATGAAAAAATACCATTTGGTAGAAACCATGGACAAAATTAATATTTTTTTAAGTTATTGTCACATTTCCCATGTTCTCTTTATGTTATCATGATATATCATGCATCATTGTTCATGTTTATGATTCTCACCCCTTTTATGTACCATTGATATTTCTATTGTCTAACATGTAGTACTTTATTCATGTTATTCCATGTTTATTCCCTTAATGAGATTTATAACTCACCCCTTTCTTATGTATGTCCTCAGGTTATCCCATATAGTGTTAAGTACGAAGGAATAATATGATCATGTTAAGGAAGTTTTTAATAAAGATATTGTATTCCCTATTTTAAGTTTTTATGTAATGTACCTAATTTACAAATACACTATATTTATCAATCATCCTAGTTGTATTAAGTATAATCTTATGTAATAAATCATTTATTAATATTAAATAAGGAGCAGGGTTGTTATAGTTTCCATTGAAGAAAAAGTTTAGTAATTTTTTGGATTAGAATTAGAAAACACTATAAAAATAATTATGAATTAAAATAGGTATAATAAAACATCCCTAAATTTTTTTAATTATATACTAAGTGTTCTATTAAGAAAATACATCCCTGTCTAGATACTATAAGTGGATGTGGATTTTCTATATATATACATAGGGGTAAAACCCGAAAACACCGCATTTATCTAGACTCGACCAAGAAATGGTGTACAAAAACATCCCTTACTACACACCTAGTTTTACACCCCTGAGGGATATGATTTGGTAAATTCATAAGATCATTAAATACCATTATTAAGGGAAAAAATTCCCATAAGAATATATGTTAGGAAATAGATCATGGATAAGATAGATTGAAGTATAGAAATTCATAAGTTAGGGAAATACATGTAATTTATAGGTTATCTATTTAATTTCATTAGATTCCCATTTATGTTTTTAATAGTTTAAAAATACTCATCCCATTTTTTTTATTCTAGACAATGGCCAAAAATAGGAGGAATCGGGTAAACAACTAATGTGACGAGCAATGGGATGACTGAACCAACAAGATACCAAACCCGATAAGAGAGGGAATAGAAAACTATGTGATAATAATCTCTAAGATAAATTAGGTTCTAAATATAAACTTAGGTTAGGAGGAACACCCAACCCCATAAGAAATAAAAATCTACAATTGAGAGATTTATGCGAAAAAGGCCTCTGAATTTCAAAGGATCATCTGATCCCTTAATCGCGGAACAATGGATCAACTCCATTAAGAACATATTCTCTATCCTTAAATGTTACGATCAAGAGAAGTTTATAATGTATTTTTATCATATGGAGGGATAATCTGATCAGTGGTGGACATTGATCAGGAATATGAATCCTGATGAAGAGATCAAAGTGATTTGGTGGAAGGAATTGGGAAATGTTTTTGGATAAATATTTTCCTTGCACTCTCTGACTTAAAATGGAATAGGATATCTTTAACCTCAAGAAAAAATAAAAAGAATCTATCAGGGTGTATGAGGAAAAATTCAAAATACTTTTACGATATGACTACTCCTTTATCTTTACCCTTGAATGCAAGGTTTACCTCTTCTTTGGTGGGATAAAACCTAGTCTACAAAAAGCCATCGTGATCTGAAATTTTGATATCTATGAAGAAATTATTAGATGTTACCTCAAATTTGAAATGGAGATTAGTGAATCTCAATGGTATCATAATGATAATAAGTAGAAAATGGAGTTTAATTTTGGAATACTAATGGAAAAATATAATAATGCCAAGAAATTTCTACATCCCACTTGTCAAAGGTGTTGAAAGAAGCACCCTGGAAATTACTTAAGGGGGATGAGGGAATGATTTAGGTGTGGGAAGAAAAGGAATCTAGATAGTAATTATCGATGATAGAATCCCAATATTTCTATGTTGGAAGAGAATTATTTGGTCAACCCTCAACGCATTGTTCATTACTTAAACTGCAAAGAATAAAGGAACTTTGAAAATCAATTCACTAAGACAAGGGTTTTTAGAGACTACTCACAACCTCCAAGGTAGTAAGGGCGGTATTTTTCCATCACAACCACTGAGGTGGATCTTAAAAAAAAGGGGATGATAGGTTTTCTAGTTATTCATTTAACAATAGAGAACAAATTTTTTTATTATAGTTATATATATATTCCTTAATATCACAAAAGTTTAGTATAAATATTCATACACCACTAGAAATCATAGAAGATGAGCCTTTAGTGAAAACAAAATGTTGAAATTATTGTATCCAAAGTATAAAACACCTCCCCTGTCAAAATTTGTGGTATGAACTTCCCAAAATACCTTATCATACTCCATTTGGTGGAATTTTATGTAATTCTAGGAATGGATTTGATTTCCCTATACAGTGCCAACATAAATTGCTGTGAGAAGTAAATCACTCTCTGTATTGCGAATCATCCTTCAATTCTATACAAGTGTAATGAAGAGGATGAATATTATTTAGCACCAACATCTAAAGCATAGATATTATTTCCCCATGAGTAGGAATATCTAGATCAAATGATTTAGTATAAGGAAAGGATTATCCTTGAAGTCAAGCACATTGTGAGGGAATATGTTGAAGTGTTTCTTGAATAATTACCTAGTCTTCCTCCTAGCTAAGAGATTGGATTTTCAATTGATTTTATACCTGGGGTATTACCATTATCTAATACTCCTTATAGAATTACTATTTTAGAACTTGAGGAGCCAAAGGAACAACCATAGAAGAATTTGAATAAAGGGTTCATATGCCCAAGTGCTTCACCTTGGGGTGTACCAGTCCTCTTCATCAAGAAGAAGGATGTGTCAATGCACCTTTGCATTGATTAGTGTGAGATAAAAAAGATCACAATAAATAATTTTTCTCTTATACCATATACTGATGACTTATTTGAAAATATATGTGGAGATCAATACTTATACAAGGTGGATCCTTGGTCAAGATATTACAAAGTTAGGGTGAAGAAGGAGGATATACCCAATATTGCTTTTCGTACAAATTACATGCACTATGAGTTCATATTAATGCCATTCAGACTCAATAATTCTCTATAAATATTTATGGACGTAATTAATAGAGTATTTATGAATTACCTTGACAAATTTTTAGTAGTCTTTATATATTATATTCTTATATAATCTAAAATCAAAGAGGAGCATGAAGATAATTTGAGCACTGTGATAAAGATCTTACGAAAGGAGAATATTTATGAAAACTACAAAAACCATGAGTTATAATTGAATAAAGTATCATTATTATGGAATATTATCACAAGTAATGGGATATCCATGGACCCATAAAAGATATAAGAAATTTAAGGATGGTTGAGGCCAAACTCTTTGATAGATATCCATAGTTTCCTTGGATCAGTAGGGTATTATCTTCGATTTGTGAAAAATTTATTACAATTTTCAAATCCTCTAACCAAGATAACTCATAAGGGAGTCAAGTTTTTTTTGGGATGATTAATGTGAAGAGAGCTTCAAAGATTTGAAATAGAGACTTATCACTGCACATATACTTATGCTACCCAAAAGTGGAGAACTTTTCATAGTATTCAGTGATGATTCGAAGAAGGGATTGGGCTGTGTGTTAATTCAAAATGAAAAAGAGATAAACTATGATTAAATTAAATTGAAGGTTAATGAATAGAACTACCCAACACATGATATAGAGTTGGCTGTAATTATCTTTTCATTGAAAATATAGAGGCATTATCTCTTTGGGGAGACGTGTGAAATATATATAGATCACAAGAACCTCTAGTATATATTCATATATAAAGAGATGAATACGTGCTAGCAACAATGGTTAGAGATAATCAAGGATTATGACTAATAAACCCACTAACATCCTAGAAAAGAGAATAAATTGGTATATTCTCTAAGTAAAAAGGATCCAATGATTTTATCATTGATGAGAATTGAAATGGATCCAAGATTCTTAGACTTAAAAAGGAAGGAAATATGAATCATAAAGGGAGGAACATCATTAATTCTTTTAAAAATGATTTCTAAACCATACCTTCTAGAGAAGATAAAGGATTCTCAATGAGATGATGTGGGAATTCAAAATAAAGTGGAAGCTATAATAAAATGTAAATCCTTAGAGATCAATGTTAATAAACAAGGAGTTATGAGATTTGGGTCACAACTATGTGTACCATCAAATCTCGAGTTAAAAAAGGATCTTTAGATAATTAACATAGTTTGACATTATAAATATATATAGGGATAAAAAATATGTGTTGAGATCTATGAGATCATTATTAGTAGGAAAATATGAAAAAGAAGATTACAGAATATACATCCAGATGTCTTGTATGTTAGAAAGTGAAGTCTGAAAGGAAAAAATCAAAGGGTATGATGAAACCATTACCCATACCTATATAGAAATGGGAAAACATCACCATGGAATTTTTCACTGGTCTTATAAATACATAAAAAGAAAATAATTCTATATAGTTTGTGGTGGATCATCTTGAAAATAATTCTCACTTCATTTCAATTTGAGAGGACTTCTCACTTGATCAACTTACAAGGATATACATTAGAGAAGTGGAGAGGATGCATGGAACACCTCAATCAATTGTATCTGATTGAGATAAAAAATTTACCTCTATCTTACAAAAGATTTTACAACATGATCTAAATACAGAGTTTAACTTCAATATGGATTATCACCCTCAAACTAATGGCCAATCTAATAAGACTATCCAGACACTCGAGGAAATGTTGAAAGCATGCTTAATTGACTTCAAAGGAGGATGAGATCAATATCTTCCATTGGTCGAGTTCTCACACAATAAAAATTTACACTAAAGCATCCGAATTATCCCTATAAGTATCTTTATGTGAGGAGGTTCAGAAAACCTATATGTTGGGATGAAGTTGGGGAATGAAAAATTCTAGGTCCTAAAATGGTCAAGGAAATGGTGGAAAATGTCAAGATCATTTAGAAGCACATCAAGGATGCTCAGAGTCGAAAAAAGATCTATGCTAACAATTTTCAATGATACCCAGAGTTTGATGTTGGAAGCATGGTAATCCTAAACATATTTCCATGGAATAAATTCATGATATTTGAGAATAAGGGAAAGATTAGTCCAAGATAAATCAACCCCTTTAAGATCCTTGATCACATCAGAGAGGTGGACTATTAACTATCACTACCACCTAACCTATCTTAAGTACATGATGTATTACATGTGTCAATCTTAAGGAATTAAATACCAGACCCCTCACATGTACTCAATATATAGGTGGTATTTTTAGAGAATGAAATTTCCTATGAGGATCAGCCAGTGAAGATCTTAGATCGTAGAGATAAATTTCTACAGAATAAGACAATTCACATAGTCAAAGTACTATGGAGAAACAAAAATTTTGAATAAGGAATGTGGGAACCTGAGTAAGCGATGAAACAAAATTAACCTTATCTATTTTAGCATGTGAAATGAAAATTTCGAGGGTGAAATTTCTAAAGGGGGGAATATTGTAGCGACTTGAACTGTTATAAATAAAATTCCCCTTGTGATTTAATTAAATTCATTATTATATATTATGGATATAGAAAACACATGAATTTATTTGGTTTTATTTTATCATATTTGATTTAAAATACCTTTAAACATCATTACTATTGATAATATAACCATTGAACATTGATAACATGATTAATATAAATATGGGGTTTTAGCAAATCCAATTGACATAGACAAAGGAAGTGATGACCTCAACCAATATGATTATACCTTATAAAGCCCATTTATTAGAGCTTCTAAGGGAGATAAATCACTAGGATTTTCCTTGACCAATACGAAGTTGAGATCCAATAACTTAAGCATGAGAGAAACTATTTATGAGAGAATTTCAAGCTCATCAAGATCACGACCCAAACCATGTACACTGAACCTTCCCATGAAAATATCACCATCACACACCTTATCCTTAGAGAGTTTGATAGTGTATTAAAGGGATATATATCAAGACCTTAATAATTTGAATATGTATATTTTATTTTCAATAGAGTAATGTTCATATTTTCTTCTTATCATTACTTTATAAATGTTTTTTATTTTTATATAATAAAAACCAAATTATATTTTTAATTAGTATTAAATTTCAATTAAGATGTTTATTTTGATGAATTAATGGATGTTTTAAATAAATAATATTTTAATAAAATAATATTATTACATAATTTTTATTAAATATCAATGATCATATAATTTTTTAAGTCAAATATAATTTTTATAAGGGTTTAAAAACTGTTTTGGTAAAAAAACCAAATTTCTTAATAAATATTAATTCTTATTTTAAAAGTAAAAATAAAAATATAGAGATAATTTTTTTATAAAATTAATATTATTTTTTGAATCATAACATTGAAATTATCCAATGGTAATTTTTTCATAATTTTATGAGACAATCGAATTTTCAGGAAAAAAATAAATACTGTATAAATATACGGTGAGTATTATTACATCATAATGACCAAAAATAGATGTAATAAATACTATAAATGGTATCCAAAACCAAATATATGTCTTAAATTTAATATAATTTAATTTTATGTTTATTTTATTAAATTGATAAATACTTTATGAATCCTACAAAACCATTAATATATTTTAAGATTTTAAAATTAGTTCTTTAAGAGTATGAATCACTTCCAAATCTGCAAGTGTATTATTTTTTTAATTTCATACATTAGACTTATAAAATAATTAAAAAAATTTCATTTTATAGAAACCATGGGAAAAAACCATGGTAATGTTTTTGGTTTTGGTTATTTTATTATATAGAGTCCAAAGCCTATGTTTGAGAAATGATAAATAATTCCCCACTCATTTCCTATATAACCCCACCCAAGATCTCATTTATCTTAACTAAAAATCCTTATAGAAAATCATTAATCTGAACTCCCCTCTCTATAGTCCTCCAAATGTGCCCCAATATATCAAGAAGTTCCTCCAAATCATTTGGAATCACACTCTCACGGTAAGGTTTTTTTCTTTCTCCCCTTTATTCAAGAATCTTCTTTATCATATGCCATGTTTCTCCAATTAATAATATTTATATATGATCTTCTATATTACCCTTACAACCCCTATTATTCATAAATGATTAGATATACCTTTCCTCTCATCAATCCTTTCCATGAACATTTATATTCCCCCATTATACTATTGAAATTCCACCATGACTTTCCATGCCCAACAATTGTGTAGTAAATTTCCATACTCATTTCCTATCGAGGGTGTTCACCTTTATGAATTTATACTTATTTGATTTGGGAATTAAATGTATTTATTCCACACTCCTTGATAATGGAATAAAATATGATGATGAATGAATCCATGCTATATAATCTATGTGCCACATTTAAGCATGAGAATGAAATGAAAGTGACAGGTGCGCCCTAAATTATACAGCACTCCAATGAATTGGGTAATGTTTTAGTATCATGAGATGTAATGAAAGTGATTAGGGAGCGAACCTAATCCATTATGATTTCTTGACATTTAGCCTTGACATATGTTTATGATTTAGTATTTTAAGTTGTTTCCACAGTTCCCATGTTTCCTTTATGTTATCATGCTATATCATGCCTCATTGTTCATATTTATGATTATCACCCCTTTTATGTCCCATTTATATGAATATTGTATAAAATATATTAATTTATTCCTGTTATTCCATGTTTATTACCTTATTGGGCTTTATAGCTCATCCATTTCTTATGTATGTCTATAGGTTATCCCATTCAGTGTTAAATTTGAAGGAATAATATGATAATGTTAAGGAATTTTTCAATAAATATGATGTATTACCTATTTTAAGTTATTATGTAATGTACCTAATTCACAAATACACTAGGCTTATAGATATTCTTGTTTTCTTTAAGTGTAATCTTATGTAATAAATCATGTCTTAATATGAAATAAAGAGTAGGGTTGTTATACATGTGATTATTAAATTAGTTAGAATATCCATGGACAAGTTTTAAACTCATGTGATTATGTATATGGATTTATTTGTCATTAGTTATTCCTTACATATTTTTCTCAAGTTATTTTTTAAATGGAATGTGTTTTAGATTTTTACCTGACCATATTGATTATTCTTATTTATTCATGATATATTCTGCTGTACACTTACCCTTATTGAGCATTTATTCTCACCAATTTCTTATAAATTATTTTCCCTAGGATACCAAGAAGTGTTTTATGATTGATATACTAGGATATGATAAGGGGGGATGTGGTGTTCTTAATTTAAACACTTTGTGTATTTTCTGTTCTCAATTGTAAAGTGAATTTCAATTATGTATCTAGTTTATAAAGACTATTAAAATATTCGATCCTTCGGGATGTATCTCAGACTTAATAATTGACTCTCCATATCTACTCACTGTTCACGAGGTAAATATTTATCCAATAAAATATCCTTAAAATACTTTCATTCCATATTTAAAATTTCTTCCTCCTCCTTTGTGTTTTTAATAAATAACCACCATTTATTAGAATCTCCTAAGAGATGATAAACTTCCATGATAACATTCTCCCTTTCATTACTTCCCAAAGAGAGAAATATCTTCTCTAAGGGAATTATCCACTAATCTGCTACAAATTGGTTTTTAGTCCCATTTAATGATGAATGTAATTGTCGAAAAAATAGGTCTAACATTGATCCTCCATGTTATGGATCAGTATGATCCATATAGGTAAGGTTATTGTTTATAACCTGAGTTATCTATACCTGTATAATTATAAGTTTCTCCGAACCAGTCACAACTTTAGTACCAATATCATTATATTTCATAAGAGGGAAATCCCTACACATGATACATGAATTGATACGATTTCTATTCCTTAAACTAGGATCCATTTCTAAATAATGGAATACACTAAATTAGGCTATGAATTATAATACATAACTTCAAACTAGGAAAACACTTAACATAAATTGAAATTTTATTCATAGCTATTCTCATAATAATAAACATGGTTTCTTTGAGGACATAATTACTTTTAAATCCTTCATAATGTTTTGTAAATAAAACATGAATTATCCTAATTATATCCCCTAGGAGTGTCAAACTAGGTTCATAGTAAGGCATGTTGTCTTGTACCAGGTTACCCCAAGTCAGGTCCAAGACACCTTATTGAAGTTATTACCCTTAGGTACATCTGTGGAAAAACCAATTCCACTTATAGTATCTAGATAGGTATATATTTCTAGGAATACCCACACAATCTCTACCTGACCAAAATTATAGAATATTATTCTATGCTTATCCTCAAAGTCTGTCTTAGGGTTATATTCCCTAATCTATGTTATCTAAATCTAGTTTCCAAGATTTCTGCTAAACTTTATCTAATACCAAATATAAGACCCTGACCCTAGTATCCTAGAGTAGGTGCCTCACATTAATACCTTGGAATAGATACAAGACTCTAATACTAAAGGAAAGATCAATTTAGCAGTTTTGGAAACTAGATTACATACATTACAACTTGAAAATAAAAACAACATAGCAAATCCATTAGAAACATCCATAACTTATAGATTATCCCTACAAGTAATTTATAATATACATATTCACATCATAGAAAAAAATAAAACCTAATAAATGGGTGAATTAATATGCTTAGTGAAGGTAAGTAATATAGTGGAAGATAATATGAATAATAAGGCATGGTGAATTACTAAAAACACATTCCATTAGAACATAATCTTGAGCATAATATGACAAGAATAAAAGCTGAATAAATAATGCCATATAAACAATCATATGAGAATGAATATTAACTATGGATGTTATACTAGTTGAATATTTACATAGTTTATCAATTACTAATATCATAATTAGGGAATACATATTTTGGACATCTAAAACATATCATCAAGGCCTGAGATAAGGCATCTTAAAATAAATGGTTAAAGCCTTAGATAAACCCATATCTATTTTGTATCATGAGACTAACTGATGCATCGAGGGGATATAATGGGCCCCAACCATCACTTACTAATTCAAATTAATTAATCACATGAATAAAGTTAAACATAAATAACATATACATATGAAATGTAAATAAATTTTCCCAATCTCTAAACATAATTACTAACCATTCTGAGTAGTATGGTGAATGGTATCAAGATAGAACATAAATTGTCAAAATGATCATAAACCATTTAATAAAATATGTTAGATGATAATAATAAGATAAAAATCTCAATAAAGCATAAGATTCAATATAGGGGTTTAAATATATGAAAATACCCTGATAAAATCATCAAGGAATTATTGAGATAAATACCCTTTTTTACTTTTCAAAAAATATTTCTTTTTGAAAAATCATTTGTATTTGTCATAATTGTTTATATAAAACCAGAAATAAAAAAATATAGTTTTTCATGAAAAAAATATTTATTTTAGAAAAGTAATGGTGTATTAAAATAGATTATGGATGGTACTTAAAAATGGGTATGAAACTAGGAAGTTCCCTTAAACCGGGATTTCTTAATGAGAAGAATTGCGAAGAAACATTATAAAACATGTATTTTACAATAAATAAAAGATAAAATGATTTGGATACATGATTTTGGAATGTATTAATATAATTTATAATAAGTATGTTAAAATAATAAATAATTAAATTGGTGTATATAGGGAGAAATCATAACCTAAATGAAAATGGAGATTCGGGAAGAAACCGTTACCTTATGTACGAAAGTGTTCTACACTTGACCTTAATGTACTGAATAATCAAATTAAATCCATTAATTAATTAATTCAAAACCTTTTAAACATTTATTTTATTTTTTATAATTTTATTAAGTTCATTTATGTTCTTTTTAATGAGTTATAGGATTCAATTTTATCATTCATGAGTGTTTGTTTTTTTAGTTTTCATGATCAGTTTACTTAAATATGAGTATGAAAGTTCATGTAAAATGGAAATAGATATACAGAATTAAATTTATATGTTATTAATGAACATACATAATATTAAATGGTTATATAAGTCATTTGGTTATTTGGTATGAATATGAATCATTAGATAATATGTTAGTGATAATCGTTTAGATTATTTTGGCAGTTCTTTGACCATCACAACTAGTTTTGTTTTATTAATTAAAATCAAGTATATATAACTCTTTAAGAACATTAAATAGGCTGTAATAAATATATTATATTTTTTAACCATAAAATGGTATTATGGCTAGAATTGAAGGCATTAATGAAAATTGAAAAATCTTCATCCTTGAATATGATAAATCAACCCATCACGGATGATGTTTTCATTTTTAGAAAAAAAGAGAGGGAAGATAATTTATGATGGATTGTTCATTAAACATAATAAAATTCCAGTATATAGAATATATTTGATATATCATGTTACTTTGGGATGGGGAGGTGAGGATAAAATAATAAAAGAAAATAACTTGAAAGGAAATTAAAATAAAAGAGAGATGTTTTTACCTCTTGATTTTATCATCCTTGAGAACCTCCTTAAGGGGATTGGTTTTCGTTTTTTTAGAAATTAAGGATCCTGGATGTGGGGGATGGTCATGGGAAGAGTATTGGGTAGAAATTGGAAAAGTCTCAAATCTTGGAAGGTGTGATGAGAGGAGGTGGTGAGGGTGGATATTTATAGTGGATTAGAGGGGTGTTTTATCATTATTTTATTCATTAGTTTATTATTTTGCCTCAAGAATATGAATAGTTTGATAATTATCACAAAATATATTAAAATAATTAAGGGGAGTTTTAGATTTTGGTTCTTACATCATCCACGACTCAAGGAATAGTGTATTTATCTTATAATGTATTTATACTGTAAATTACCATATTTTACTATTCATAAAAAATTCAAGTATTTCATAAAAATCCTAAAAATTCACCCTAACCATTTTTAAACACATATAATTAAAAAAATACATTTTATGAAAACAATTTTCTAAATATAAAAATTTAATTTTTATCTAAAATCATCATTTAATCAAAAAATACATATTCTAAAATTATAATTGATTTTATAACACTTTGAAAATTTAAGCAAGGTCTCATAAAATTATATTTAAATCATAAGACAACAAAATATTAATTTTGAATAAATGTTATGAAAATAAATTTTCTTTTAAATTATTTTATTAATTATAAAATTGTAATTAAAAATTTATGACTTACAAAAATACCAACACATAATCAATAATTTTTTTAAAATATTTATTTAATTATACTATTATATAATTTTATGATACTTTCATTTATAAGATACATAATTTTTTTTTATACTTTCATGGGTGGGGTTTCTATTCATTTGGCTGATTTACTATTCATAAGGGTCATATACTATTCCTAAGGTCAGGTTACTATTTCATCAGTATAGGTTCCTTAAATTCTAGAAATACATATTATTTTATTCATTATTCATTTATAAAGTTTTTATTGTCCACTCTAAGTTATTTTATGTGATTTATACTATATGAAATAATTATATGAATGGAAATTTCATTTATAGAATTCTGGGTCATTACAAATAATATCTTGAAAAGCATCTATTTATATATACAATCCTTTCATAATCTTATATGCATCTTCTTGTGGTTTTATATTCTCTAAATATGTTCTTAGAGACACTCCAAAACATACTCCTCTAATGTGACCATATTGTTCCAGCCACTTCAAAGCAACTGAAAGTAGTTTTTCTTCTAGTATGCTCGTTGTAAATTCTTGTGTCTAAATCATATAAAAAACATATGAACATAAATAGATATTTTTATTTAATACTATTATAAATCATAATTAATTACTATTATTTCATAATTACACATGTTTCTCATACTGATTTTGTGTTTTCAGTAACTAGTTTACCCTCCTCATTTACACGAGCCTCCTTCCATAGTACATGACATGGGGTAGAAGTGAATCCAGATTTTGATTCATAAATATATATATAAACAAAGGAACATATGTTTTTTCATATCACATAAAAATTTTATTATTTATTTGAAATATATAATAATTTCTTCTATAGTAAAGTGCACCCAATCCTTGCTTTACGATTGGGGTACATTGGTTTTGATGAACATTATTTATTTTCAGCACTCTATGTATTTCATAAATTAAAAATTTTGAATCAAATTAGATAAAATAAATAATGTAAAATAATATATTATTGACTAAAATGAAACTGAAATGATTTCTCATCATGATTAATGATGAAATAATTCCATGTTTCCTAATTTATAATGTGTGAATAACTAACTGGTGGGTGGGGATTTACTCTCCCCTCAACATCCTTAAGATGTAACTTGATAAGAAGAGTCTAGAAGCCTCTATGGGATTTTTTAGTGGCCATTAAGACATATTTATTATATAAATATTCTAAAATAAATGACCTCTATAAGGAATGATGAAAATTAAATCATAATTTTATTACATAATTTTTTTGGTAAAATAGAGTAAGTATATAATAACATTACCTTTATATCTCCCCAAAGGATTTCCTTTAATACAGACTGGACATGTCACCAAGAATCTATATCAATTAGCACATTAATCCTCATTGTCACCATAACATAACTAATGAACATCGACTTGTTGGGGTCAATAAGTTGTTCATGTTGATTCCAACTAACGTCAAATTTTATACCCTTACTTATTACCTTGAATTTTTTTTTTCAACATTATGATTCTTCTTTTTTTCTTCTTTTTTTCATAAAGATGATATTTATCCCCTAATAATTCTACAGTTTCAGTATAAATAGTCTATTCTTCCCTGGGATAGGTAACATCGTCAAGTACAAAATATATTTTCTGCATGAGTAATCTAACATTTAATTTAGATTATGTTAATGTAGTAGAGAATAGATAATATTATGAGGAAAAGAATAGTATATTGAATTTTTTTTAACATTCTCATTGAACTTTCTTTATTTTTTAAAGGTTGAAGGTATTTTTATCCTCGATCGAGAATCAAAATACCCTCTTTATAGCCCCTTCTAATGTAAAAGACATTGTCTACATTGGGACCTCCATGAACTGATTATGATATCTCAATGAAAGGTTCATCCTTGATTGAATTTTCATAAGACCCTACAGTTATTTTAGTCACCAATATTAAAATTGACCAATTCTTTTTTTGGATTCGAGACATAAAATACTTGCACTTCTTTTAATTCCATCATGAATGACTCATCCATTTTAGTTCATTTTAAGTAAAAAACTCATTTTTTCATTTCATAACCCAATTTAACATTAAAAACCAAGTTTCTTTTTTCAAAACTGAAATTTAAAATAGGAATGACCATTGAAATGCTAAGTAGGCTACTAAATAGTCTTAAGAAAATCATGATTATTAAAAAATTAATAAATATTTTATAAATCTGACATGAAGAAAACATTTTTTAGAAGTTAGTAGTAAATTAAAAATTTAATCCTAACATGATTTTCCAGGACTACCCACATAAATACCAAGGTTCCCATTGGATTCTTTCAAAATTCAATCAAGTAACTATTCATTTATCAAAAATAGTTTCATAAAATATCACACAAGAAGCTCCAAATACAAGATTTCACATTCCGTACAATTTATTCAAGAATCAACATCTATAAGGTTTTACAAATATTCATGAAATTGAAAACTATTTTCCAAAATATCATGAGGTGTTAGATGGAGTCCATGTGTGATATCAGGCTTATCTTGATGGATATTCAAGAAATAAATGGCTTTCAACACTATAAAATTATCATGATAATTCCAATGAATATACATGATATTTTAGAACACAAAATATATCTCTTCATGCAATCATGTAAGAGAAAATAGTCACCCATTACACTCATATTGGTCCCTCAAATAATCCAATTACATCTTTCAATTTTGAAATTTCAAAAGTTTCCTGATGATTTATGGTTTTCTAAAACATGTCTACTAACTATATAGCCTCAAATGGACCTTGATCAGTATGAAAATAAGGATGGTATCAATTCAATTTTTTTTTGATATATTAAATTATAAAACAAAGATATGGCTCCATCACTCCTTTTTTTATTCTGGGTAGATTCAATAATCTGAATGTTAGATCCTAAAAAATACAAGGAATCACCACGAGTATGATTTCTAGAGATTAATTTCCACATTCCATCAAGAAATTGTTGGGAGGAATACTATAAATAACATGAAATATGAAATTTATATATTATTTATTTAAAAATTAACTCAAAAAATCCCAACATAACCATGGGAACAAACATTAGAGAAAAATTAACCAAAATAATGCATTCTTCTAAAAATATTCCTTTCATTTGAAGCACCATCATTCGATAAAATGTCTAAAAAATCATTTTAAAAAAGTAATAATCATTGAAAGCATTTGAACACATTTATAAAAAAATGATAAAACCTTTTTAAAAACTCTTTAATGAGTTTAAAACACATAGCTCTCCACCATGTAATTGTTAACATTTCTATAAAAATAAAATTTCATTTCAAAACTCTTCCTAAATTAAATTTTTTAAACCCACCACTTTTGAGACCAAACATGATGGTCAAAATCATTTCCAAAATAACATTACAACTAGTTTTAAAACATGAACATTCCATAAAATTATTCTTTGAAATTATGCACTAAAAATAATTTTAAACAAAAAAATTCTTAAAATTTAGTTTTGACAAAAAACTTACTTTTAAACCACGATGATAAAAAAAAGTAAATTAAAAACACTCTTTGATCCATCTATAAAAAAATAAAATCAAATTATGAGATATTTTAAATAAAAATATTTTAAAATTGAAAATCTAGGAGGGATATAGAGATATTCGAGATTTTTCCATAAGGTTTGTAAAATCATGTTCCAACCATGTAACATCCTATGAATAGTTCTCAATACCATACACATGAGTCATGAATTGTTTTTAGAATATAAAGGCAATGATTTTAATCTACTTTTTCTTACACTATTACCCAAAAACTAAATAAACCAAAAAAATATCTGATTTAAATCAATGGGGATAAAAATATTATCACCTCATATCAAAATCCATAAACAAATAATCAAAATAAAATCAAATTAAAGAATTAATCATTATTACTCATGGAAACTAATTTCTTATCATGAAAGATAGTGAAAAATAACCTACACATATCATACCTCATGAGTTTTGAATTCCTAGCTCTATACAATAAGACTCATAAAATAAAAAGAGTTCCTTGATAATATTTTGTAATGAATATACTAGGCTCAACCAGACAAATCACCTAGACTGTTCCTCCACAAGAACTGTAGAGTGTTACTGATTTCCAAGAGCTTAGGTGAAGAACCATGGTATCAATTTATATACAATTAGGATTGATATGACCCTTTAATTACATTAAATAAGCACTATAAATATTTCTGAGTACCCAATACGGTGTGTCTATACATTAGACATCCATGGATATAAACTAAAAAATAAAAAAATGAGAAAAAATTATTCATAATAAAAATTAACTAAAAACTCACTTATTATATAAAACATCAGAGTAATATATAATTAGGTCTCTTTTTAAAGGAAAATAAAATTTAAATAGATAATATTTCTAAATTTTACAATAAAATAACATCCCAAAATAAACCATCAACTAAGCCACAACTCAAATATCTTCATGTGATCCATGGTCACTTACCTCCACCAAAATTTACATAAATTGACTACATGAATAACATCAAAATTGTGATCATAACCTCATAACATATATGAAAATATAAAATCTATATATACCCATATGGGTATGTATGTAGGGTGTGATCTAAATAAGCCTAGTAAGATTTTATCAAATAGTTAATTAAATTTCATTTATAAAACATTTCACAAAAAAATAGTCTCAACAAAATTTAAATTTTTCCCCAAAAAATAAAGTATAATGGAATGAAATATCATACATTTATCTCTTTTTGAAATCCCAAGGTAAAACCTTTTTTGAAAATAAAATAAAACTATGATTAAGATCAATACATTTATACTCATATAGATAAAAACATTTCATTTAAAATCACTCTTTCAAAATACAATTTTTACCAACCAATGGATGTAATCATACATTTAAAAGTGAAAAAACTTTAAAATATATAAAATTTGGACTTCAGAGCTTATGAAAATAAATTAAAATCAATTTTATTCATTCAAAACATTTCTCAAAACACATTTTATAAAACGAACAAAAAGTAAACTCAACGATAAATTAAATGTGGCATATAGATCAAATGAGATCCATTATAAAAATGATGTATAATATTAGTAAACAAAAATAATTTTTTGCAAAATTTCCATGAAATGTAAAAAGGGATAAAAACAATGTGTGTAACGGGGATATCTAAGCTAATATCATCAAATTAAAAATCATTATGGGAATATCATTGGATTCTAGGGTGTGAACATATTAAACATATTCCAGTAGAATAAAAAACCCACGAGTTCCCATATATAACAACACCACCAAAAAATTAATAAGACTATCACATCTATAACACTATATGTGAAACAATATGGATATTACATAACTAACGATATGGGAAAAGAACAAAAAATGAAACAAAAATGAAAAAAATCCTAAATCGCCTAGATAATGGAAAATATATATGCAAAAGTACATTATGATGAACCCAAATAAGAAATCCATGAGTGAGGAGGAGGATAAAATAACATACCTTGGATTAGATCCTGGATTCTTACTAGAGAAAGAAAAGGAGGAGTGCCGACAGTAGGGGACTTCCGCAAAAGCATGATAATCGCAACTGAATCAGTCATTATTAGGGTTCTTTTAAATAGACCAAGGAGTTTATTATCAGTATTTCTAAAAAATCACTGAAAAAGATACCTTTTATTAGTGTTAAATTAATAATTACTAATAACATATATCTTTACTAGAGCTAAGAAAGCATTGATAAAATACATCTTTATCTGCACTAAAACTTTAACACTAGTAAAGAATTTATAATTATAATAATAAATAAAAAATTGTAAATATATTGATAAATATTTGTATGTTTATAATAAATGTATTTATATCATTATATATATTTATATAATTATATATATATATATTAAATATATTTGTTATTTAATATATTTATTATAATTTATAATTATTTAAATATATAATTATTTATTTATAGTTATATAAATAATTTTTTTAAAAAACTACATTTCTTAATTTATAATTATAAATAAATAATTTTATAAATATAGTAAATATAAATTTATAAATATATGAAAAACGGAACAGACCATGGGTTATCATCCCATGATCTCAAAATTTATTAAGAGAAAATAAAAATAACATACAATATGGAGATGGTATAAAAAACCAGTGAAATAGAAATTACTAAAAAGTCCAAAACATTCAGAAAATAGGAGAGAATCATCAGTGGGAGAGATATCCACCACCCTTGCCATGGAGATGTTGTCCTCTCCTCCATGTATTAGGATATTTCCATGTATCTTTATCTACCTATGAGAGAATGTTTTCCTCTGGTTGTAAGGTTACCTTGGTAGATGAAGGTTACAATTCTATAACTGAATCAGAGCTCTTCAGTGGGGATTTCAAAGAAGACCCTCCCGCATTGATCATTTTAGAGCCATGAGTGATCCTAAATTCTACACCGAATACCTCCCTACCGTTGGATCTATTAAGAATTTCAAGTAGACTAAAGACATTTTCCCCTAACTCTAGAACATCATTCATAGGACTAGTCACCCCTTGTCCCTTATGAGGTACTGTAACTACATCCTGAGAAGGTTCTAGTGAATTTACCACTTTGGAAGAACCTCCAATCTTTTTCACCTTGGATGGGAGGGGAGATTCAACCTTTGTCCCATTCCTATTTTTAAAAGAGTGTTGATCCTCCCAAAACTGGGAGTCATCTTGCATTTGGGCATCATGTTCTAAGTCAGATTCATTACGTTGATCTTCAATGGTATCTTGAATCCATGCTACAAGAATACCATGATAGGAATCAATATTATTTTCTTTACCAAGGTCGCAACCCTCTTTCTGTGAAAAGCCAAATGGAGAACAAGCCATCCCCATTGAAATTGAGTCGACTGGTGTATCAACTTTTTCATTCTGAAGTGTCCCTTCCTATACCCTCTTTGACTAGAAAGTACCAAGGGTTTCTATTCAAGAGGATTGGGCCTATCCTCCTTAAAGACAATCACCTGGTCCATCATACTACCAGTTTTTATCTCCTTAAAGGATCCATGATACTTTTTTCCATGGGCAGAAGGCCCCACATTCATCTAGATTTTCCTCACATTCCTTCATTTAGAAACATCATGCCCCACCAACTTGCAATAGTTACAAAATGAAGGGATTTACTCATATTCAAATTCAACCTCAAATTTCTCACAATTGGCCACCAATGTGGCACAATCTCGTAAAGAATTATGCATGTCCACATCAACCAAAACTTTGGCAAAGTAAGAAAATTTTCCATGCACTGTATTCTCATCCATCCTTATGGGGGCACTGATGGAGCAAACTAAGTCATTAAAAATTAATGGTTTCCAAAATACCCATCTTAATCCATGAATTCTAACCCAAATCTGAGTATTAGAATGATTCTATAGGAATGGGTTAAAATTTAAATCCCAAGAAGACAAAAAAAGGATTACCAGATTAAGAGAGAAGAACCCATTGCTCCATGCCCTCGATCTGTCATTGGAGGATGAAAAAATAAAGTGAAAGTACCCTCTACCAATAGGGACTGTCCTCACATTTGAAAAACCCAAGATTCAAGAGATTTCGAGCATCAAATCCGTAGTGTTCATCAACTTATCACCCTTAGAGAGTATTAACCACCCAATAAGGGAGAATCTACAGACCTCAAGTTGTTCCTTGAGCGCCACAATATGAGCAATTATAGTAAATTTTTCATCACATGATTTGGAAATCTAGGAGTCTCGCTAACCAGATTCTATAGTGGAATCAATGACATCATAGAACGAGACACTTTTAATCAAAGTTTTCAATGAAGAACCTATCAAATTTGCAACACGGACCAAACCCTCAGAAGGGTTCTTGGCAAGCAGCACATCAAGGCACACTGATATAGGAAAAGATTAAATTAGGCCCTGGTCTTACCCCTTCATCAGATCAAGAATGTCATTGTGGTGGAATCCCTCTTCTGTTAGAGTCAGATAAGGTTTCAACGCCAAGCTTCAAGGAGTCCAGTGCAATAAGATTTGCTGATGTAGAAGCTGAATTCAAAAGATATAAAACCAACAAGACTGATGCTATTGTCATCGAGGCTGTAGCATGAACACAATTAGAAAGATCTGAAGTGCGGATAACATGTTTCAAGGTGGAAAGACTAGAAGTGCGAATAGAGGTGATATGATCTGAAGTACAAGCAGTAGAATCTGAGGTAGTCAAATCAACATGAACACAAGGACCCGAAATCACAATGCGATCGTCAGACACATTTAGATCTAAAGTGCGCATAGATGAAGCCCTCGCAGGACCGTTGGGAGCATCACTCCCCTCCTTCTCCATCTTTTCTCTCTTCATTTATAAATATATTTGTAAATATATTTATAATTATTTATTTATAAATATAAATATATCTATATCATTATATATATTTATATAATTATATATATATATATATTTAATAAATATATATATTTAATAAATATATATTAATATAAATATAGTAAATATATTCATTATTTAAATATATTTATTACAATTTTATAATTATTTAAATATATAATTATTTATTTATAATTATATAAATTCTTTTCTTAAAAAAATAATATTTAAATATTTTTATCATTATATATATTTATATAAAGAGATATATATATATATATAAATATAAATATAAATATAAATATAAATATAAATATAAATATAAATATAAATATAAATATAAATATAAATATAAATATAAATATAAATATAAATATAAATATAAATATAAATATAAATATAAATATAAATATAAATATAAATATAAATATAAATATAAATATAAATATAAATATAAATATAAATATAAATATAAATATAAATATAAATATAAATATAAATATAAATATAAATATAAATATAAAAATAAAAATAAAAATAAATATAGTAAATATATTTATTATTGAAATAAATTTATTATAATTTTATAATTATTTAAATATATATAATTATTTTTTTTAATTATATAAATAATTTTTTTTAAAAATAATCTTTATTTATTTATAATTATAAATAGATAAATCTATAAATATAGTAAATATATATTTATAAATATATTTATTTACAAATATTTATTTACAAATATATTTTTAACATTATTATATGTTAAAAATGAGTGAAATTGAATAATTAAAAATGAGTACACTTTAAAAATATTGAAAAAATGGATATGTTTTATTAATTAAATATAAATTATTAAAAAAATATGGATATATATTGAAATAAATATGAATACATATTGAAAATATTGAAACATAGTAAATAAATATATATAATTAAATATTAGAAAATTATTAAATTCCATTTTTTTAAAAATAAAAAATATTAAAAATGAATAAATAATACCTAACTGTAATAATATTAAAAATAAATAAATAAAATTTACCAATTAAAAACATAATATATTAATTGTATCATGTTATAATGAAATTCTAAAATGAATACTAAAATTTAAATAAATTACAAAAATATTAGGTGTATGTGTTTATATATAAGATTTCATTAATTACATAAATATTTTTAAGTGCTAATGAGCCTAGACTTGAGTGGTAGATGCTCCTACTTAGCATCTGAAATACCCAGGATCAAATCTGGGTGGGGGTGAATTTTCGGGTTACTGTAGAAGCACTATAGTAGTTACTATAACAGGTACTGTGCGATACAATAGTTGTTGGAACTATCTATTCGATTTGGGCATTCAGGCCACCGGTTTGGGCATATGGGTCTCGGGGCCTTTGGGCCACCAAGTTATTTTGGGTCAAAGGGCTTTCAATACACCAATGGCCTTCAGGACATAGGTAATTTTGGCTATAGAGACCAAGAAGCAGCTTGGGCAGACCACACAGAAGCAGACCCAAAAGAGGATTCAGAGAAAGTAGTAACCACTAGTGCAGAGCTAACCAGATTGGAAGAATGATAGGGTATGAAAATTTCCATTGGTACCAGGCACCATGCAGTTCTACATGGTATAATGCTAGCTAATCATCCATACAAGGTGGGGATCCTGGTGCCTTTAAAGATGTAAATGCTGGGGAGGGGCTGTTTCAAGTGTAGTAAGGTCTTTGGCCTTCAAATTCATGTATTGGGCCTTGTGACTTTGGGACTTAGGGTCATGTATGGGAGCTATGCCTTAGGTCTACAATTCATGTAAGGGTTCCCCCTCAACCCTTAAAAGGAGGATTATCCAAAAAATAAATAAAAATCTAAGGTCTTTAAGCTTTTAGAGTTAAATATTTGTGTTTTTGCGTTGTATATAAAAATTAATTAATTTACATATATGTATGTGTAAAGTCAATGTAACACATATTTGATATATGTTAAATTGAAAAATTAAATGACATTCAATTATGTTCATTACTCGACGCAATTAGCCAGTATTTTTAATTAATATTAATTTTTAATTATAAACGATTCCTCACAAAATATATGACTTATTTAATATAAGCATAAATATTTTTTATTATATAAATCATATTTCAGAAAATATTAAATATATTGATATATATATAAATATAAATATAAATATGAATTTATTTCTATATTAATTGTATTAATGAATAATTATGTATAAAAACCATTAAAAATGAATAAGACATTAATATGTTTTTAATTATTACATATAATTCATTTTATATATTTATATTTAATATATATTATTTATTATTATTTATAATTAATATAAATATATTAAACTTATTCAGTTTTATTGATAATTATTTCATTAATAAATTTTTTAAATTTATTCATTTTTAATTTTTTTGTTTACTTATTACATTTTATTTATTTTTATTATTTTTGTTTAATTATTACAACTTATTAATTTTATTTATCTATATTTAATTTATAATATTTATTAAAATTTAAAATATATATATGTATATTAAAGTTATTTATTTTTATCAATAAATATTTAATTAATAAAATGTTTAATATTTTTCTTAATTTACTAATTATTAATTTTTATTATTTAATTATTTCATTTTATTAATTTTAAAAATCTATATATTTAATACATAATATTTATTAATATTTATAATTTATATATATGTATATTAAATCTATTCATTTTTATCAATAATTATTTAATTAATAATTTTTTTAATATATATTTTTAATTTACTCATTTTTAATTTTTATTTGTTTCATTATTTTGTTTTATTTAGGGCCTTTATCAACTCTAAAAAAATACTGATAAAAGATAACCTTTATAAGTGCTAAAAGTAAACCGTTGATAGTACTGATAAAGGGTATCCTTTATCAGCATCAAAAAAAGAACTGATAAAGGGTACTATTTATCAATGATTTTTTAACGTTGATAAATGATATCCTTTATAAGAACTTTTTTTAGAATTCATAAAGGAAACCTTTATTAGTGTTTTTTACTAACACTGATAAGGGACAATGCTATTAAAGACTTGTTTTTTAGTAGTAAATTATCACCCAAAACAATGATTTTAAAAAAGAAATGTTAATAAACGGGTGATAAAAGACTTTAAGTAAGTCATATGTGGTATGAAATATATGATTATGGTTATATAATAGATTTATAACAAACCTATATTTATTATATATGAGGTTTGAAAACGTATGAAGGAAATCAGACCTGAGATAATTTTCTCATCTCACTTTTACTTATGTGGGACATATTCTATATTCACCATTTATTCCTTTGTGTAGTTTATCTACTAACCTTTTTGTTATTTAATATTAAGAATCTATTTCTCTTTGTGGTATTTAAATTTTATTTTAAATTTATTTCTTTCATTAGGATTATGATTCAAATGTAGCCAATGTGCTAAGGGTTCATTTCAAAATCTCATCATTATTTTGGATTATTTATGTTTAAGTCTCCATTGAGGCATCCCACATATGAGGCTATTGTGGAAAGAGGGTTTGGGGTTTGGGGCGGTGGTCACAAGTTCAAGTACCCGGTCCATTTTTATTTCCTTGTGTGTGTTATAAATAAAAATGTCTATATAGATGGAATTATTTTATATTTCTATCATAAAATCAATATATTTACTTATCCTAGGGTTATTAATGAAATTTTAAATTAATAGTACCATTTTCTTGCTCTTTGGTACTTAAAATGATTGAGAAAATATTTTTTTATAAAACCTAACTTCATTTTTCTCTTCACTCAAAAATCCTTTTTTTAAAAAATGTTTTCAATTTTATTAACCTTTGAAAATTGATTTATTAAATACATTTTTACCCATTTTTACCTTTTACAATTTTTTTTGAAATGAATCTTCATGTATTTTTCAAAATAAGGTTTGTTTAGATTTTATCAAAAATGTGAAAGGGATATTTGTTTTAACATTTATGGCATGAATGTAATTTTTTACTATCATGACCACTTAATGTTTTAAATATTCCTTTATAAGTTTCAAAGGTTATTTTTAAAGAAAATAATTTTTTAAATAATTTTTTGAACTTTTAGTTTTAAAAATATTTTCAAAGTGAAGAGGTTGTTTTCCTAAAAAATATTTTTAATGAAATTTTATAGTATTTATATTCATAAAAAACATCAACCCATTATTTTTCCTATGATCCATTGGGGATATGTTATATTGATACTATCATTATTATTTATCTGAATGGTTTTTGATCAGTTTAACCAGGGATGTAAAATTTTATTTCCATTAACTATATTACTCTGGATGGTTTATGATTATGTTTATTATTTGGGGTAAGTATTAACATTTCATATGTTAGTTTTTCAATACAAATATTTATATTTATTATGTTTCACCCCTTTCATAAGAGGAATGTATTAATATTATAGTCTTATGGGTGAGACCCAAAATTATATAGCCCCTCGATGAATCGGTAGATCTCATGAGACAAATCATTTGGCCAAATTAAATGGATTTTTACCCATATATTTAAAATTTCTTGTGAAAGGTCTTGAAAAAATGTTTCAGATGTTTGACATTATGCATTACCTCATTATGAGATCAATTATTTATGTCTATGCTATAACAACCCAAACCATTATAAATAAAATTCCTTTTATGATTTAATTAAATTAATTATTATATATTATAGATATATAAAACACATGCACTTCTTTTGTTTTATTATATCCTATATGATTTAAAAGAGCATTAAGAATCATTACCACTGGTAATATAGTCATTGAATAGTGATCACATGATTAGTATAAATATAGGGTTTTAACAAATCTAATTGACATATAGAAAGGAAGTGATGACCTAGACTAGTAGGATCATACTTATGAAGCCCATTTATCAGATATTCTAAGGAAGATAACATTACTGGGACTTTAACTTGACCAAAACCAAAATGATATCAAAAAATTTAAGCATGAGCAAAACCATTTATGGGAGAAGTTCAAGCTCATCCAGATCACGATCCAAGCTATGTACATCGAACCACCCCATGAAAGTCTCACTGCCATGCACATTACCCTTAGGGAATTTACTGGTGTATTAAAGGGATATGCATCAAGACCATAATAATGTGAATATTTATATTTTATTTTCAATATAATTATGTTCATATTTTCTTGTAATCATTAAATTATAAATGATTTTTATTTTTATACAATAAAATCCAAATTGTATTTTTAATTAGTATTTAATTTTAATTATGATGTTTATTTTGATGAATTAATGGATTTTTGAAATAAATAATATTTTAATAAAATATTATATTAAATAATGTTTATTAAATATAAATGACTATATGATTTTTATGAATTCAAATGTAATTTTTATAAGGGTTCGAAAACTATTATTATAAAAAAACCCAAAATTTCTCAATAAATGTTAAATATTATTTTAAAAGTGAAAATAAAAAAAATTATAAAATTATTTTGACAAAATTAATATTATTTTGGAATCAAAATGTTGAAATTATCCAACAATTAATTTTTCATAATTTTCTAAGATAATCGAATTTTCGGGTAAAAAATAAATACCGTATAAATATATGGTGTATTTTATGACATCATAATGACTACAAAGTGATGTAATAAATAATATAAATGGTATAAAAACCAAATATATATTTTAAATTTAAAATAATTTGATTTTATGTTTATTTGATTAATTTTATAAAGCCTTTACGAATCCTCCAAAACCATTAATATATTTTAATGTTTTAAAATCATTTATTTCATAGTATGACTCACTTCCACATTAGTAAGAGTCTTATTTTATTAATATCAGACCTTATAATTAATAAAAAAATGAAATAAATTCCATTTGGTATAAATATGGACAAAATTAATATTTTTTTAAGTTATTGTCACATTTCCCATGTTTTCTTTATGTTATCATGCTATATCATGCCTCATTGTTCATATTTATGATTATCACCCCTTTTATGTAACATTGATATTTATATTGTCTAACATGTAATACTTTCTTCATGTTATTCCATGTTTATTCCCTTAATGAGCTTTATAACTCACCCCTTTCTTATGTATGTCCCCAGGTTATCCCATACAATGTTGAGTATGACAGAATAATATGATCATGTTAAGGAAGTTTTTAATAAAGATGATGTATTCCCTATTTTAAGTTTTTATGTAATGCATCTAATTCCCAAATACACTATACTTTTCAATATTCCTAGTTGTATTAAGTATAATCTTATATAATAAATCATGTATTAATGTTAAATAAAGATTAGGGTTGTTATAGTTTCCATAAAAAAAGTTTTGTAATTTTTAGGATTAGAATTAGAAAACAATATAAAAATACTTATGAATAAAACTAGGTATAATAAAACATCCCTAAATTTTGGTAAGTAAAAGTAAGTGGTTTATTAATAAAATACATCCCTGTCTAGATACTAAAAGTGGATATGGATTTTCTAAATATATAAATAGGGGTAAAACCCGAAAACACCGCATTTATTTAGACTCAACCAAGAAATGGTGTAAAAAAACATCCCTTACTACACAACTGGTTTTACACACCTGAGGGATATGATTTGGTAAATTCATAACCTCATTAAAACCATTATTAAGGGAAACAAACCCTATAAGTATATATGTTAGGAAATAGATCATGGATAACATAGATTGAAGGCTAGAAATTCATAAGTTAAGAAAATACATGTAATTTATAATTTTCCTCTTTAATTTAATTATATTCCAATTTATGTTTTTAATAGTTTAAAAATACTCACCCCAAATTTTCCTTTTATTCTATCCAATGGCCAGAAATAGGAGGAATCAGGTAAACAACCAATGTGACGGGCAGTGGGATGACTGAACCAACAAGATACCCAAACCGATGGGAGAGGGAATAAAAAACTCTGTGAAAATAATCTCTAAGATAAATAAGGTTATAAATATAAACCTAGGTTAGGAGGAGTTCCCAAACCCTAAGAAATAAAAAGATATAATTGGGAGATTTATGCGACAAAGGCCTCTGAATTTCAGTGGATCATCTGATCCCTTAGTCACAGAACAATGGATCAACTCCTTTAAGAACATCTTCCTTACCCTTCAATGTTATGATCAAGAGAAGGTTCTAATGTATTTTTACCATATGGAGGGATAATCTGATCAGTGGTGGACATTGATCAAGAATAGGAATCTTGAGGAAGAGATCAAAATGATGGGTTGGAAGGAATTCTGGGAAATATTTTTGGATAAATATTTTCCTTGTACTCTCTGACTTAAAATAGAATGAGATTTCCTTATCCTCAAGAAAAAATACAAAGAATATATCAGGGTGTATGAGGAAAAATTCACAATACTTTTATGATATACCTCCTCATTTATCTTTAAACTTTAATACAAAGTTGACTGCTTATTTAGTGGGATAAAACTTAGTCTATGAAAATCCATCATGATATGAAATTTTGATAGCTATAAAGAAATTATCAGATGTTACCTCAAATTTGAAATGAATATTAGTGAATCTAAAGGGTATCATTAGGATAAGAAGTAAAAAATGGAGTTTAATTTTAGCAGACTGATGGAAAAATATAACAGTTCTAAGAAATTTATACATCCCACTTGTCAAAGGTGTGGAAAGAAGATCCACAGAAATTGCTTAAGGGGGATAAGGGAATGCTTTAGGTGTGAGAAGAAAGGGCATCTAGCGAGTAATTTCCGATGAGATAATACCCCTAATTCTATGTTGGAAGAGAATTCTCTGGTCAACCCTCAATGCATTGTCCATTGCTTCAACTGTAAATAATGAGGGAACTTTTCAAACCAATGCACCAAGCCAAGGGTTTTTAGAGACAAAAAACAACCTCCAAGGTAGTAAGGGTGAGCGTTTTCCATTACAACCATTGAGGTGGATCTTGAAAATTAAGGGGGTGATAGGTATGCTAGTTATTCATTCAAGAATAGAGAACATAATTTTTTTATTCTAGTTCTATATATTCCTTCACATCATGAAATTTTAGTATAACTATTCATACACCACCACAAATCATGGAAGTAGATCTGTTAGTGAAAAAATGGGGAAATTATTGTATCCAAAGTATAAAACACCTCCCCTGTCAAAATTTATGGAATGAACATCCCAGAAAACCTTGTCATACTCCCTTTGGTAGAATTTGAGGCAATTCTAGGAATGGGTTGGATTTACCTATAGAGTTCCAACATAAATTTCTATGATAATTAAATCACTCTCTGTATTATGAATCATCCTTCAATTCTATACAAGTACAAGAAAGAGGATGAATCTTATTTAGCACCAATATCTAAAGCATGGATATTATTTCCACATGAGAAAGAATATCTGGATAAAATGATTTATTATAAGGAAAGGATCATCCTTGAAGACATTCCCTTTGTGATAGAATATACTGAAGTGTTTCTTTAACAATTACCTAGTCTTCCTCCTATCTGAGAGATTGGGTTTTCAATTGAGTTTATACATAGGGAGTTACCATTATCTATGATTCTATATAGAATGACCATTTTAGAACTTTAGGAGCTAAATAAACTACCATAAAAGAACTTGGATAAAGGGTTCATACGCCCAAGTGCTTCACCTTAGGGTACACTAGTCCTCTTCGTAAAGAATAAGAATCTATCAATGCACCTTTGCATTGATTATTGTGAGATCAACAAGATCACAATAAATAATAAGTATCCTATATGACAGATTGATGAATTATTTGAAAAGCTATGTATAGAACAATACTTCTATAAGGTGGATCTTTGGTCAGGATATTACCAAGTTAGGGTGGAGAAGGAGGATATTCCCAAGAATGCTTTTCGTAAAAGGTACATGAACCGTGAGTTCATATTAATGCCATTCAGACTCACTAATTATCCATAAATATTCATGGACTTAATGAATATAATATTTATGAATTACCTTGAATTTTTTTGTAGTCTTTATATATGATATTATAATATAATCTAAAATCAAGGAGGAGTATCAAGAGAATTTGAGCACTGTGATAAATATCTTACGAAAGGAGAATATTTACGAAAATTACAGAAAATGTGAGTTCTAATTGAATAAAGCCTCATTATTGGGGAATATTATCACAAGTAATGGGATATATATGGACCCTTAAAAGATATAAGAAATTTAAGGATGGTTGAGGCTAACATCTTTGACAGATATCCATAGTTTCCTTGGATCATCTGGGTATTATCTTCGATTTGTAAAAAATTTATTACAATTGTCAAATCCTCTAACCAAGCTAACTCATAAGGGAGTCAAGTTTTTTTTGGGATGATTAATGTGAATAGATCTTCAATTATTTGAAAAAGAGGCTTATCACTACATATGTACTTATGATACCCCAAAGTGGGAAACTTTTCATAGTATTCAGTGATGATTCAAATAAGGTTTTGGGTTGTGTGTTAATTAAAAATGAAAAAGTGATAGCCTATGATTCAATGAAATTGAAGGTTAATGAATAGAACTACCCAACACATGATCCAGAGTTGGATATAATGATGTTTTCATGGAAAATATTGAGGCATTATCTCTTTTGGAAGAAGTGTGAAATATATATGGATCACAAGAACCTCAAGTACGCATTCATATATAAAGAGATAAATATGTGATAACAAAAATGGTTAGATCTAATCAAGGATTATAACTGATCAATCCATTACCATACTATAAAAGGGAATAAAGTGATAGATTCTCTAATTAGAAAAGATACAATAATTTTATCATTGATGAGAATTGAAAATTATCCAAGATTCTTAGACTTAAAAAGGATGGAAATGGGAATCATAAATGGAGGAACATCATTAATCATTTCACAAATTATTTCTCAGCCATCGCTTCTAGAGAATATAAAGAATGATCAATGAGATTATTTGGGAATTCAAAATAAAGTGTAAGATACAAGAAAATAGAAATCCTCAGTGATCAATGTTAATGAACAAGGAGTTGTGAGATTTGGGTCACAACTATGTGTACCATCAAATCCCAAGTTAAAGAAGGATCTTTAGATAATTCACATAGTTCGGCCTTATACATATATACAGGGAGAACAAAGATGTATTGAGATCTCTGAGATCACTATTAGTGGGAAAATATGAAGAAGAAGATCACATAATATATATCCAGATGTCTTGTATTATGAAAGTGAAGTTTGAAAGGAAAAAATGAAAGGGTATGATGCAACCATTACCTATACCTACATAGAAATGGGAAAACATCACCATGGAATTTGTCACTGGTATTCCAAATATATCAATAGTAAATAATTCTATATAGTTTGTGGTGGATCATCTTAAGAAGACTGCTCACTTCATTTCAATTCGAGAGTACTTCTCACTCAATCAACTTACAAGGATATACATTAGAGAAGTGGAGAGGCTGCATGGAACACCACAATCAATTGTATCTTATTGATATCCAATATTTACCTCTATCTTATAGAATATTACCCAAAATTCTCTAAATATAGAGTTTAACTTCAATAAGTCTTATAATCCTCAAACTAATGGCCAATCGAATAGAACTATCCAGACACTTGAGGACATGTTGAGAGTATGATTAATTGACTTCAAAGGATGATGATATCGACATATTCCATTTTTAGAGTTCTCACACAATAAAAATTTACACTAAAGAATCCAAATAGATCCCTATTAAGCCATTTATGTGAAGAGGTGAAGAACACATACATGTTGGGATAAAGCTGGGGAATGAACAATTCTAGGTCCTAAAATGGTCAAGGAAATGGTGGAAAAGGTCAAGATCATTTAGAAGCACATCAAGGATGCTCAGATTTGACAAAAGATCTATGATAACAATTTTCAATGTTACCTAGAGTTTGATGTTGGAAACATGGTATTCCTCCACATATTTATATGGAAGAAAGTCATGAGATTTGGGAAGAAGGGAAAGATTAGTCTAAGATAAATCAACCCCTTTAAGTTCCTTGATCGCATCCAAGCGGTGGCCTATCAACTATCAATACCACCTAACCTATCTTAAGTACATTATGTATTCCATTTATCCTTATTAAGAAAGTAAATACAAAACCCCTCATATATACTCAATCTAGAGGTGGTACTGTTGGAGAATGAACTTTTCTATGAGGAGTAGCCAGTGAAGATCTTAGATCATAGATATAAATTTCTATAGAATAAGACAATTCACCTGGTCAAAGTACTACAGAGAAACAAAAATTTTGAATAAGGAATGTGGGAACTATAGTAAGAGATGAAACAAAATTAACCTTATCTATTTTAGTGTGTGAAATGAAAATTTTGAGGGTGAAATTTCTAAAGGCGGGAATATTGTAGCGACCCGAACTGTTATAAATAAAATTCCCCTTGTGATTTAATTAAATTAATTATTATTTATTATGGATATAGAAAATACATGCACTTATTTGGTTTTATTATATCCTATTAGATTTAAAATACCATTAAACATCATTTCTATTGATAATATAACCATTTAACAACGATCACATGATTAATATAAATATAGGGTTTTAACAAATCCAATTGACATAGACAAAGGAAGTGATAGACTCAAACAGTATGATCATAACTTATGAAGCCCATTTATTAGATCTTATGAAGGAGATAAATCACTAGGATTTTCCTTGACCAATACCAAGTTGAGATCCAATAACTTAAGAATGAGAGAAACTATTTATGAGAGAAGTTCAAGGTCATCGAGATCACGACCCAAACCATGTATGCCAAACCACCCCATGAAAGTATCACCGTCACACACCATATCCTTAGGGTGTTTGATATTGTATTAAAGGGATATGTATAAAGACCATAATAATTTTAATATGTATATTTTATTTTTAATAGAATAATGTTCATATTTTCTTCTTATCATTACTTTATAAATGTTTTTTTATTTTTATATAATAAAAAACAAATTTTATTTTTAATTAGTATAAAATTTCAATTAAGATGTTTATTTTGATGAATTAATGGATTTTTTAAATAAATAATATTTTAATAAAATACTATTATTAATTTTTTTTGTTAAATATAAATGATCATATAATTTTTTTAAGTCAAATATAATTTTTATAAGGGTTTGAAAATTTTTATTGTAAAAAAACCCAATATTTCTAAATAAATATTGATTCTTATTTTAAAAGTAAAAATGAAAATATTTATATTTTTTTATAAAATTAATATTGTTTTTTTAATCATAACATTGAAATTATCCAATGGTAATTTTTTCATAATTTTCTGAGAGTCGAATTTTCAAGAAAAAAATAAATACCGTAAAAATATACGGTGAGTATTATGACATCATAATGACCCAAAATTGATGTAATAAATACTATAAATGGTATCCAAAACCAAATATATGTTTTAAATGTAAAATAACGTAATTTTAATTTTAATTTATTAATTTTATAAAGACTTTATAAATCCTCCAAAACCATTAATATATTTTAAGGTTTTAAAATTAGTTCTTTAAGAGTATGACTAACTTCCAAATCAGAAAGTGAAATATTTTATTAATTTCAGACCTTAGACTTAAAAAATAATTAAAAAAATTTCATTTGATATAAACCATGGGAAAAAACCATGGTAATGTTTTTGGTTTTGGTTATTTTATTATATAGAGTCCAGAACCTATGTTTGAGAAATGATAAATAATTCCCCACTCATTTTCTATATAACCCCTCCCAAGATCCCATTTATCTTTACTAAAAATCCTTAGAGAAAATCCATAATCTGAAATCAAATCTCTATAGTCCTCCCAAGGTGCCCCAAGATTTCAAGAAGATCCTCCAAATCATTTGGAATCACACTCTCAAGGTAAGGGTTTTTTTCTTTCTCCTCTTTATTCAAGCATCTTCTTTATCTTATGACAATTTTATCCAATTAATAATATTTATATATGATATTCCATATAACCCTTACAAACCCTATTATTAATAAATGATTAGATACCCATTTCACTCTCATCAATACCTTCCATGAATATTTATATTCCCCCATTATGCTGTTGAAATTCCACCATGATATTCCGTGCCCAACAATTGTGTAGTAAATTTACATACTCATTTCCTATCAAGGGTGATCACCTATATGCATTTATAATTATTTGATTTGGGAATTAAATGTATTTATTCTAAACTCCTTTATCATGTAATAAAATATAATGATGGATGAATCCATGTTGTATGATCTATTTTCCATACATATGCATGAGAATAAAATGAAAGTGACAGGTACACCCTAAATTATACATCACTCCAATAAATTGGGTAATGTTTTAGTAACATGAGATGCCATTAAAGTGTTTAGGGAGTGAACCCAATCCATTATGATGTCTTGACATTTATCCTTGACATATGTTTATGATTTAGTCTTTTAAGTTGTTTCCACAGTTCCCATGTTTCTTTTATGTTATCATGCTATATCATTCCTCATTGTTCATATTTATGATTATCACACCTTTTACGTCTCATTTATATGACTATTGTATAAAATATATTAATTTATTTCTGTTATTCCATGTTTATTACCTTACTGGGCTTTATAGCTCACCCATTTCTTATGTATATATATAGGTTATTCCATGCAGTGTTAAATATAAAGGAATAATATGCTCATGTTAAGTAATTTTTCCATAAATATGATGTATTACCTATTTTAAGTTATTATGTAAAGTATTTAATTTTTAAATACACTATACTTATCAATCTTCTGGTTTTTATTAAGTGAAATATTATGTAATAAATCATGTATTAATATGAAATAAAGAGTAGGGTTGTTATACATGTGATTATTAAATTAGTTAGAATATCCATGGACAAGTTTTAAACTCATGTGATTATGTATGTGGATTTATTTGATGATTAGTTATTCCTTACATATTATGCTCAAGTTATTTTTTAAATGGAATTTTTTTCAGTTATTTACCTTACCATATTGATTATGCTTATTTATTCATGATATATTCCACTGTACACTTACCCTTATTGAGCATTTATTCTCACAAATTTCTTATGAATTATTTTCCCCAGGATACCAAGAAGTGTTTTATGATTGATATGAAAGTATATGATAAGGGGGAATATGGTGTTCTTAATGAAAAAACTTTGTGTATTTTATGTTTTCAATTGTAAAGTGAATTTCAATTATGTATCTAGTTTATCAAGAATACTAAAATATTCAGTCCTTCAGGATGTGATTCCTTATATCTTATACCAATATAATAGAGTAACTACTGACTCTAGGCTACTAGGGTCTGGGTATTTACAATTAGTATCATATAAATTTTAGTTAAAACCTTTGGAACTATATTTAGGAAAAATATATTAGGAGACATAACCCTACAATATACATTGAGGATAAGTATAAGAGAACATATTAATTTTTTTTAAGGTAGATATTTTTTGGTTTACCTAGAAAAACATCCCTATATTGGTAATACAATTCGACGTGATTATGGAATATATGTACCTAGGGGTAATAACTCTAAAAAAAAGAACATCAGGCTTGACTTGAGTGTTACCTAGTATATAAAAATGGTCCTTACTATGCACCTGGTTTGACACTCATGGGGGATATTCTTGGGTTATTCAATTTTTTTAAAAACAATTATGGAGGATTTGAAAATATTTTATGAGTTGGAAACTTTCCCAAAGAAACCATGTTTATGATTACAATATTATCTACACATAAATTTTCAATTTAATATAAGTGTTTCACAAGTTTTTGGATTATAAATTATGATATGTAATGTTATAATATAATTTAGTGTATTATATTATTTAGAATGAAACCCATAAGAAGGAATTGGAACTATATCAATGCACATAATCCAAAGAGTAATGATGATCATTTATTTAATGGGATTAAGAAAATATTTCAAAGGGAAATAGTCTCCTAAAAATTATCATTATATGAGGAAATAATATCATGTGATATCAATATAGATAAATAATTATCTAAGTATTTTGGGTTCGAAGGAAAGAAATATAATAAGAGAATGTCAGAGAAAAAAATAGATAAGGGGAAGAATGGAACGTAGGGTTTTCCCAAATGTGATAATTTTTGTAAAGAAACACCTTGGTAATTGATTGAAGGGAACATGAGTTTGATATTAATGTGGAGAGAAATGAAACCATGGTTATGATTTCAAGGTAAAGCAATAAGTTTCCAATGTTTAGTGTTTCAACTATAAATAGATGGGGCACTGTGAAAATGAATTCTCTAAGCATCAAGGGAATATACATTAGAAGAAGCTAAAGGATCAAGGTCAATATTATGCTATTACTACATTTGAAGTGTAATTATTAATGTGATTGTGTTTGGATTCATGAATTATGTTATAGGAGTATTTTATAAATTATATTCTGGGTATAAGAATCATGAAATGTATAAGGATTGTATTGTAGTATCTTTTATTTAAGGATTCGAGAGATTATGATAAATAATACCGATATCCAAGACAAGTGATACCATGGAAAGTTGATATTTTTAGAAACACATGATTAAGGGAAATAACCCTTAATATGTGTATGATGTTGAGTTAATAATGATAAAGATATATTTATGTTATAGTATTTGTAGCCTTGAAATTTGTTACTGATTTATGTTATCTTTGTTGGAGTTTAATGCATTTTTGAATTTATGGAATATATCTAACACCTGAGATTCTATTTTTAGAACCATGCATATTTTCATCATGGTTTTATGGAGATCATGGTATTCAAATATCTAGAATGTGACATTAATGTTCACTTTATATTTTCTAGGGAATATAATTTTGATTTAGTGACATCCCTTCTAAAATTTTGGACTTTGAATTTGGCCAGACATATTTTAGATGAGTCTTGAGGTTAACTATTTATGGAATAGATTAAGTTAAACTTTAGGTGTTATTAGATAAATTATTCTAACCATTTTTTTCTTATAAAATATCTAGATATAGGAGGAAAGAATTTTCATTCTTTCACTAAGATAATGATATGATAAATGTTAATTTTAGTGCTTCAACCATACAAATTCCTATTGGATATTAATTTATTAGAGAAACATAAAAATTATAAATTGATCAAATCACATCAAAAGGATTAAATTGTTTATATTAAATGAAATATACCAAGTAAATATATTTTCTTATTCTCTCAATTTATATGATAAAGGAATTCCTCAACTCTAGAAAAATGATCTTGAAACAAAAATGTTATCCCAATAACTTCATTTTAAAGAAATAGAATATAATTTTAAGTAATAAAAAATTTATGTCTTTGTGGTAGTTAAATTTTATATACCATTAAATTTATTGAAATCAATTATCTCTATCACACTCCATTAATCCTTGGGTGTTAGTATTCTCTTCAATGTCTATATATTCACTTTCCACCAATGCTGTCCTATTTGGAAACCTAGCATGCGTTATTCTAGATTATATTTCTAATTAAATTTCTCTCTTATAAATATGAATTTTTATTAACCCTTTTTATGATGTGGGTTTCAAACAAAGGTATTTTCAAATTTCAAACCCTTAATTACTAAGATCAAGATTAAATTTTAAGGACACAGTTTATTTAAGGGGGTTGAATGTAACACCCCAATATTTTAAAAGAGGGAAATAATGTTTGATAGAATATATGATAAGAAACATCAACTTAGAAGATAATTTAAGATAACTAGACTTTATAATATATTTATTTTTAAATAAATTCAATATCTTCGATAAATTGTGATGCACGTAACACTAGGTTTAAATGAAATGCGACACTATATTAAAATATTATTCTTTAAACATGAACATTATAACATAGCCATTAAGTTGGTGGGTATGAATAAAAATAACTAAATTATAAAAATTATATGGTTTAAAAATGTATAAATTTTTATCTATTGATTATAAATAAAAAAATAAGCATTTAAAAGAAAAATAAATGTTTTTTTTGAAAAACTGTATTTTTCTAAAAATAGGTTTAGTCATGTTTTGTGTACATAATTTAAAATTATTTTTAAAACATTTAGAAAATTTATTTTAAAAAATAAACTTAATTTTTGAAATCTACATGTCAAAATTATCTTTTTATGAATTTTTTAAAATTTTATGAAAAGATTAATTTTTTGATGTATAGTGAAAAATACTAATTTTTATTGAAAAATTCCTTTTCATTTAAATTATTTAAAAAGATAAATTGTATTTTAAATTAGTTTTAAAGTAAAATTAGTTTAATTATATTAAAATTTAACTAATTTATGTAATTGGAATAAATTTAATATTGAATTATGGTATAATTTTTTTAATTTTTTTTGAAAATTTTTCTTTGGAAAAGCCATTTTTTCGATGCATTTGTGGGTTTAATTTTAAATTTAATTATACCAATTATATAAATTGAATTAGAAAAAATAGTTTATAGATTTATAATAATAATAATTTATTTTATATTATAAGTTCAACTTAGTTTTTTAGCATAATTAATTGTGAAAACAATAAAAATTAAGTACCACGGTTAAGGTAAAATGGGTTTACTAGGGGGGGTTAAACTAAGAAGATAATGATTAAAAATGACCTAAAAATTATAAAAAACCAATTATATGGATATATTTAAAACTTATAACCTATAATGTTCCATAATTAACAATTTTTTAGGATTTTGGAATGAGAAAAAACGTGGGTATCACATTATATTTTAAAATATTTCATGTGTGTCCTCTCCCCCACTTATAAATGGTCACCCCCTCTCCTCCACTCTTCACACTTACAAAACCCTTTTTTTCACCAAATACCTAAAAAAATATTTTACTTAATTCCCTCCAAACATTCCATAGGAATTATTTTAATTTTTAATCCCTCTTAATAAAGATTTAGATATAAACCTAAAGAGGTTATCTGAAGAAGAGGTAATATTATTAAACATGTGTATTTCTTTTATTTCTTCTTCTACCTCCTTAAAATCATATTCAATTAAAATAATATAATAAAAATAGTATCCCATATATACTTATATGTTATTATGTTAATTTAATAATCTATATCCATCTTCACTTATATCAAATGAGAAACAAAATCATTGATCATGTGTACGGTGGACTACCGCCTCACAAACTGATGTAATTCGTTTTCCATCACCACCATTCATGGCTAGATATAATCATGGATTTAAATTATTTATATAATATTTATTAAATTATTATAATTATTTAATCATTATATCACATATACCTTCTTAATTTCTATTCTGTGGGGGATATGATAAGGTCGCTCGTGTGTAAGGTGGACTACCACATCACGAAGCGATGTGGTTCATTTTTCACTTACACTTTACATGGAAGGTAGTAAGGTTAAAATTAATGAATATATGTGATATTTATGACCTAAAAATAATTATATAAATATAATATCACATATAACTTCTTACATTTCAATATGTTTTAAAATAACAACGTTTCTTGTGCGTACGTGTGGACTACCACCTCTACACAATGATGTGAAATGTTTTTCATTTTATTTTTTCATGGATGATAATAAGTATGGATTTGTTTAATATAAATGATATATATAACATAATAATTATTTTTTATAAGTAAATTAAATTTTATTTTCCTTATATTCCATCCTTCGAGAAAAATGAAAACAACGTTCATGCATACATATGACTTACCATCTCCATAAAGGATGTAATACATTTTTAATATCGAAATTTATAGATTATTATAATTACATATATAATGAATATATATGATATTTAAATAATGGTTACAATTATGTGTATTATGTAACCATGATCAATATAAAAGTACTGAAATTAATAAACCAAAACATACATGAAAATCGAAGCAATTATAACCTAAAATAGTGATTTTAACAAAGAAATGTTAATAAACAAGTGATAAAAGACTCTAATTAAATCATATATGGTATGAAATATAATAATAATATTATTTAATATATTTATAATAAACCTATATTTATTATACTATATTTTTTGACATGTATGAATGAAATCAGACATGAGGTAAGGGTTTTCTCGTCTCACTTTTACTTCTATGAAATATATGACATATTCACCACTTATTCCTTTGTGTGGTGTATATATTTACATTTTTTATATTTTATATCATGAATATATTTATATTTATGTTATTCAATGCTTTATTTAAAATTATTTCTTTCATGGGGATTATGATTCAAGCATTACCAAAGTGGTAAGGGTGTATTTCACAATGTCATCATTTTATGTTTAACTATCCCTTAGTGGAATTATTTGATATTTATATAATAAAATCAAAATATTTACTTATAATATGTTTATTCATGATATTGTTAAGTAATAATACCATTTTACCACTCTTTGGTACTTTAAATGATTGAGGAAATGTTTTTAAGAAAATTCAACTTCATTTCTCTCTTCGATCGAAAATCCGTTTTCTATAAAAATGTTTTCAAAAATGTTTTTAACCTTTTAAAAATGATTTTTTAAATTAATTTTTACTCATTTTTTACTTTTTAAAAAATATTTTAAAGGAATGATCATGTCATTTTCAAAATAATGCCCATTTTCTTTTTACTGAAAATATAAATGGAATCTTTATTTTAACATTTACAACATGAATAGAATTTCCTACCATAATGACCAATCAATTTTTTAAATATTAATTTATAAGTTTAAAATGTGATTTTAGAAGAAAAGTATTTAATATTTTGTGAACTTTTAGTTTTAAAAATATTTTCAAAGTGAAAGGGTTATTTTCCTAAAAAATGTTTTAATGACATTTTTATGGTATTTCTATTCATCGACGACATCAATCCTTTATTGTAACTATAATACAATATGGATATATTATATTGATAATATCCTTATTATTTTTTTGTACTTTTTATGATCATTTTGACTATGGATGTATAATTTTATTACCATTTACCATATTACTCAGGATGGTTTATTATTATGTTTATTGATTAGGGTAAGTATTAACATTTAATATGTTAGTTTTTCAATACAAATCTTTATGTTGATCATGTTTTACCCCTTTCATATGAGGAATGAATTTGAATTATTATGTGATGGGTGGAGCCTGAAATTAAATATCCACTTGATGCATCGTTAGGTATCATGATACAAATTATTTGGCCAATTTAAATCGGTTTTTACCCATTAATTTAAACTATCTTGGGAAAGTTATTGACAATATGTTTTAGATGTCCAAAATTATGAATTACATCATTATGAGATTAGTTATTAATGTCCATGTGATTATTCTATTAGTTATAATATCCATGGATAAGTTTCAAGATCATGTGATTATATATATGTATTTTTTTGATCATCAGTTATTTATGCCATATTATAAATAATTTATTGTTTAAATGGTGTGTTTTTCAGTTATTTACCTTGATATATTGATATTCTTATTTATTCATGATATTTCCTAATGTACACTTACCCTTAGTGAGCATATGTGCTCACCTATTTCTTGTGTTTTATTTTACCCTAGATATCAGGAAGTGTTTTATGATTTATATATAGGGATATTCTAAGTGGGAATATGGAATTCTCAAAGAAAACAATTTTTTGTATTTTATTTTTTCAATTGTAATGTGAATTTCAGGTATGTATCTAGTTTACTAAGACTACTAAACTATTCAGTCATTTGGGATGTGATTCCTTGTATCTATGGAAATTTAATAAATTAACAACCAAATTTGGCTTTCTAGGGTCAATATCTTTACATAATAACACTAAATTTTTTTTTGGGTATTAAATCTCTCTTCACTCAGTGCAAAATAAGCGATAATCACTACAAACCTAGTTTTACACTCCTAGGGGATATGATTTGGTTAATTAATTTTCTCTTTGTGAACAATTTTTAAGGATTTGAATATGATGTTATGGATATGATGTTGGAGTAAAAATGGTTAATTATAATAATTCATTAATTTATGTTGGGAATATAAGTTGAGAATTTTAAATATTATTTGGGATTGAAATAAGATTTGGTGACATGTAAATTTAGGTTATTTTAGGAAAAGATGTTTTTTTGAGGTTTTATATGGTTAAGGTATATATTAATTGATAAGTGATTCTATGGAGCATAGATTTCAATGAATAATAGGTTTGGAATATACTAAGAAATTTCATTATAATTTTGGGTAAATTATTTTTAGGATTATATTAAGAGGTATTATAGAATCCAACTTAAAGAAACCTAGTTTAAACTTAAAGTACCATATGTTAAAGTAAAGGTTCTATATGATATGATGTTATAGGATTAGACTTGATATTAAATTGAATATATATATACACATATATTAATATTAAATTAAAATACTCCTTAATATTTTTTGATTATTAAATATCATTATTATATATTATTAACTCCCAAATTTTCTTTAATAAAGTCTAAGTCATTATTGATATGGATAGGAAGAAGTCACACACAACCCTCATTTCTCTCTCAGAGGATTTAATTGAAATAATCATTGTAAAATATATATATCAAGTGATTTTAAATCCTTTTACAACAACAAAATTATATGAAAAAAACTTTTTAACATATCCTAATCCTCTTTTATAACATTGTATCAAGAAGGATCATGGGATACATTTGACCATATTTTGAAAACCCAATTATCCCATATTAATCATTTTAGAGAATACCATTTGGGAATTTCTAAGTTTTTACAATGGACTAATTATATAAAGGCCTTAAATTCCTCTATTTAACTACTATAAATAGAGTCCTTTTAAATGAATATGTATTTCTATTATTATATAAATTTTTTGAATATATTAATTCCAATATTTATTGAAAAAAATCAAGTCGAATTGTATCCTAAGGTATTATAGAAAACATGTTTTAGATTCTTTTTAAAACTATATATTCAATGAATATGGTTATTTATAACATTCCATTTCTATAAAAATCCATTTCAATCATAATTTAACAAATCTACATGGATAAAAGTGGCAGTAGAATTTTGAAAGATTTTAAAGAATTATATCAAGACACGGTTTCAACAGGGTGTATCATGGGGAATAATATATTGACAATGATATTGTAACACTTGGTGATCAATATTTTAAAGGTATATATAAAACATATCCTTATTTAAGATAAAGAGGATAAAATTATGACATGGAAATTTATTTAATGGTGAGAATGTAGCACCTTGAGATTTTAGTATTAATTTCCCATTAAATAAATATTATTTTGAATATATTGTTTCACATATAAAATCAAACCAAAAAAAACCATGATACATTTTATTGAGGTAAAACCTTTCAATATAAGGTAAACAAAAATATATAATTAGAATGAAATAAGAAACATCGTTAAGAAATTATCAAAAGTAATAAGAAGTATAAAAATACCACAAATATAAAATCTTTATCTGCATGGTCCTCTATCACAATACCAATCACAACTATGGAAATAAGGCTAATAAATAGAGCTATTATATACACACTAAGATAAAAGTGAAGGAATATGATAAATTATTTAGTGATGTATACAGGTTTATAAAAGTAAAATTTTACTATTATAAATATGGTTATTGGAAATATGGTCATTTTATATACATGTATTCAATAAGTATACTGATTTTTTTTTGATTTTTAGTAACAAATTTAAAATAATATAATTCATAAATAAAAAATAATAAAATTAAAATATTTATCTTAAAAAAATATTTCTATTCATTACATATTATTATGAAGTATTTATAACATTAAAAGAAATATTTTAATATAAATGGATTTATAAAATTAAATTTTTATAATATAAAAAATTATATTTAATGGTATTTAATTAAGATCATTTAATATAAAAGGGGTATTTTTCAAAGAAATGTTTTTTCTAGAAGTATTGTGAATTTTTATAAATCACTAAAAGAATGATTTTAATTAATTTTTTTGATAAAATATAAAAGAAAATAAATTAACATTCATCCAATATTTATTACTAGGAACATAATAAGAATAAGTTCATTTTGTGTTTTAAATGTATATATTTTCTAAAAATTGGTTTTATGCATTATGCGCGATTATATCAAAATTGATTTTCATCAAATCCAAAAAATGAGTCTAATAAAATGTTTTTCATATTTTAATAACCATATCCAAATTTTTTAATAATTTAATTTTTATTTTTAACATAAAAATATGTTGCTAAAGTAAATATTAATTACCAGAGAAAAATAGTTATTTTTAAAGAATTATTTTTATGATAGTTTTGAAAATTTTATCTAAATAAATTAAATTGTTATAATTTTGGTGGGTATAATATGATGTTTAATAATATTAAAAAAATATTATTTTAAAACTCATTTAATTTTAATTAATATGAAATACATATAAAAAATACTTAATGTATAAAAAGATGATTTTCTTCAAAAATAGTTTTCTATATATTATATGTTTTAATTTAAAAGTTATTTTTATCTTATTTAGAAATTTATATAGATTAAATGGTGTAAAAATTCATAATCATCACATTGAATTTGGGTAATAGTATTTATCTCATATTTTTAGGAAAAAAAATTTCCATGGTAAATATCTAATCAAGGTTAATAAGGTTAAAAATGAGTAAATTAAAGTGGATTGAATTTGGTTAAGTTTACATGAAAATTAAACTTTATATAAGACATTTTAGGTTTTAAGTTATAACCACATTATTCACCCAAACTTCATCACCTAAATCTTTTAACTACCATGTGATTCCTTCTTTACCCCTCACCCAACTTTCAATCCTAAGGAAAAGTCCCTCTTTTTCACTTATAAAATGACCTCACTTATACCCATTTTAAGACAAACATACCCTTATAGTTCATATAAAAATCATAGAAATTTTTCCTATCATATAATTAAATTATATTTTTTAGACCCTCTTTACAAAAAGTGTCCCATGTCCTCTATTTCTAAGAGTATTTTCAAGAGAAGACTCAAATTCACAATGTGAATATTATCCACTCCATAAAGTTCTCTTCTCTATTTTCTCATAAAATAACCTAAAAATATTTTATAACTATACTAATATAATTAAATAATTATAATAATTATAATTAAATGTTATTATATTAATGGAATAACCATTTTATACATTCCTTCCATCTATTCAAAAAATGAAAATGTCACTGGTGTTACGTGCGAACTAACACATCCATGATCAACGTATTTCATTTTTCATCATCTCCTTTCATGGATGGTTATAAAAATAAGTTTAATGAATAAATATTATATTTATTACATTATTAATAATATATAAATATAAATTAGGCTTTATATTAATAATATTAACAATAAGTGATCATTGTAAATTTAATAACCTAAAATGACCATACTAAGAGGGAAAACAATTTCTTCGTTCTAAGTAATAGATTTGAACCAATTATATTATTATTATAGACTTTAAAAATTATTATTTTTCACATTAATAAACCTATATATACTCATTATACTTTGGTAATAATGACATTATAATCAAATCACCTCATAATCGCACTTATCCATTAATTATTTCATGTTCTTGTTTGGATCAGTTTAACCACCTACATGAATGATTCTATAAATTTCAATCGTGGATGAATATGGAAACATAATTAATGGTAATATTATCTATTAATAAGTATATAATGTTGGGAGTTTTTAAAGTTAATATTAATATTTAACCTCATTATTAATATACAACCTTTTGTTCCTTAAAAATTATCTAAACAAGTTCATCACCAATTCTTTCTCCCTGAATCACAATTAAAAATATCATGGAATAAAATTATAACTTTATCATTAATTATAGAAAATATATTATAGTACCTTAAATAATATATGAATTATTAACTTGGTATCAAAGTATGGGGATCAACACTGACATTACAAAGCTTGTGTGAAATAATTAAAACCACTAATATCCAATGATGAAAATAAATAATAACCAACAAATAAATGTACAATTAATGATTATAGTGAAAGTGTAGAAAATATAATAGAAACTAATAAAGTTTTGAAATAAGTTATTAATATGGTTATTTTTATTATATATTAGGCTAAAGAACATTTTTATAAGTCAAGAGTAAATGTAAGAGTTCTTCTCATATCAATTTTCTTCCCTAGAGACATATTCCATATTCACTATTTGTTTTATTTCATGTAGTGTATATAATTCCATATGAATTATTTTTATCATACCTTTAATGAAATTCAATTGATTTATAAATCTATCACAATTTTTATTTTTCAAGGGCTTTTGATATAATTGTTACTAAACCCATAAGCGGTTTTGTTAACTCAACTCCCTTTCGTTGAGTTATAAGATTTATTCTTGAAATTGTTTCTTTTATTTTTGGTTTATTACAACCTAAGGTTTTATTATATATCAATTTTTATTTCTCTCTATGGAAAACTTCATTTTTAATAAAAATATTATTCCTTGATGAATTTCTTTCACATAAAATTATAACATTATTAATAATAATCATCACCCCTTTTAAAGAATATTTTTCTCTCATATCTATATTATTTTTTTACAAACATATTTTAATTTATTATATTGAAATATGAATATGTATTATCACTTGTGATATTTATATTTTTTTATTTATCTCTTTTTAATAAGAATCTTTATTACTCTTTTTTAAGATATGGGTTTCAATAAATGTATTTATAAATATTAAAGGGTTTTCCTTCCATGATCCAATGTTTTATCATCAACTCTAAAATAAATATGATAATCATTTAATTAATTTTCTAGGATATATTATTTATATTTATTTCCAAATAAAATTTGAACAATTTTTCATATCAACTTTTTGAAATAATTTTTTTAAATTGACTCATAAATTTTTTTTTTGATAATGTTAAAAATATTTTATAAAAAATATTTTTATTATTTCAATTCAATTTTACTATTTTACTTTAACATATATACCTCATTTAGAGTAATTTTCCTGAATCACCCTATAAATTCCTTTTTGAAACACTTCTTTTTGGTTATTGAATTTTTGGTATCAACCAATCTAACTATTGAGGTCATTTTATGTAATACCATTTGGAAATTTTATGAAACCCATTTTATTTCCATGGGTTCTTCATGATTTGATATATGATTTATTTTTGGTGGAAAAAATGTATAAGGATTATCATTTTGTGATGGGTGGGGTTTTATATCACTATATAATACAGCAGTTAAGGTTTTATATCTCATGAGATAATGATGTTAATCATGGACTCAATGCGGTTAGATATGTTCAAAATATTGAGCATAGAATTGATGCATTTATAATGTTCACAAGATTGAGTGTGGACTCAATACGGTTATATATGTTCACAATATTGAGCATGGAATCAATGAAGTTAGATATATTTACAAGATTGCTCATAGACTCGATGCATTTAGCCATGTTCATAAGATTGAGCTTATACTTGACGAAACTAGCTATGTTTATAATATTGAGAATGGAATCAATGCTATTAACTATGTTCAAAATATTGAGTGTGGACTTTATTGAGTTATCTATGTTCACAATATTGAGTGTAGAATCAATATGGTTAACTATATCCATAATATCATGAATTCTTATGCATATTATTATAAAAACTTTCTATTTCATGTGCCTCTTTTATTCCCCATGGATCATGTTTATAACCTTAAATTCCCCCACTCTATTTACATGGTATATTTTTTATTATTGATATTACATGAATTTATATTATTCCTCATGGACAACTCTTATTTTTCCATGTTCTTTTTAATCAGATATTTCTCCCATATTGATATTTTTTCATATTATTATCCTCTAAAATTTTATGAATCATTGATAAATTTTTCCATTATTTAAAACTTGATATCACCAATTTATTTTTTTATCCATTCTCCAAGTTTTGAATATGAGTACAACCTAGGAGATGTAAATAAGGGGTCTAGTATGGTGATATTATGGAGAAAAGTTCATAATTATATGAAATATGATTTTAATAAAAATAATATGCAAATATAATAAACCTTTGGGTTATGGGATTGTGAAATAATTTATTATATGTAATTATTATATTCTATAAATATATATAAGTTTTTATTGAGTTTTCTCACTTAGTATCAAATCTAGTATGTATAGAATGTGTTTTTAAAACTAGACTTGGAAGTGTAGGTCCAGGGTGATCCACTTTATCTTGACCTATACATTTAAAAATCCATCCATGACTCTATTTTTCATGTCTTATAGGTTTTTTATATCCCAAAATACCAATCTAATAAGGATTAAGGAGAGATTCAAAAGATGATATCCAAGGAGGAGGTAATTGTTTCAACTGAGTTCTTTTAGGTTTATTTCTTATTAAGCCTCATCCAAATATTCTATAATCATACTAAAATAATTAAATAAGTATCATTAATTTAATAAAATGTAATTATTTTGATGTAAAACCCATAATATACCTCCCTCCCATCCATTGTGAAATGAAAACATCGCCCGTGTTACGTGAGGACTACAACCTCTATGAATGTTGTATTTCACTTTTCATAATTTCTTTACATGGATGGTTTTAAAAATATATTTAATGAATAAATAATTATAATATAATATAATTTTTTTGAATTAAATATGTTTTAATAATTATATAAATCTAATATATCTATTTATATTGGTTAATAAAATCAATTCTTTTTATAAAATCAAATCCAACAAAAAATATATTTTTAAGTATTATGTGTGAACCGTCACCATAAGTTCCATGGAATGGATATGATAATATATAAATATATCAACCATATAGTCTAAAAATTCATGGAAATTCTATATATGATGAAACTATTACCAAGGTGTAAGAACTGGAACCACCAAACTGAAAACATGCACAAAAAACGGAACAGTTAACACAACAATTTTATTTTAGTAAAGAAATATTAAAAAATGGGTGATGAGAAATTATAAGTGGAAGGTATATAGTAATATAAATATAAAAATGTTACTAATATTGATATATAATAAATCAAAATTTAATATATTTTATTTTAGATCATTTTGACCAAACATAAGTCCATAGTAGGAGTTTATTTTACAATCTCACTTTTTATTGGGATTATTTATGCTTTAATTTATATTAGAGTAATTATATGTTATTTCTCTTGTAAAAATCATATATTTTCTTATACTATGGTTATTTATTGTTTTTTAAATATTATTTCCATTTCCCTTCTCTTTGTTACTCAAATTGACCAAAATAATATTTAGAAGAAAATCTAAACTTATTTCTCCTTTTTGGTGAGGAATATTTTTCCTCCATATTCTTTATTTTGCTCCAAGAATATAATTTTTATAATTCAATAATTTATTAATGTAAATTTCTATTATAATTTACATTATATTAAAATTTTTAAAATGAATATTTTTTTTTTCATATAAGTCATTTTTAACTTTCTTTACAAAAGTGTGAAAAAAATCCATTTTTAATATTTTCCACATGAATAAATTTTACCACCACCAAGATGATTCTTAATTATTTATATTATTTTCCATGTTTTTATGGTTTTTACAAAATAAATAAATATTCCCAACATTCTATGGGATTTTTATTTTTATATGAAAGTAAAAGTATATTATTTTCTTTAAAGTTTTTAAAGGGATTTTATTTCACTTATAAATATTTTAATCTTCCACTAAAAATTTATATAATTAAGAATAGTTTCTTTTCAAGATTACATTATTGTAAGTTATTTTAAAAATAATTTGTTAAAAGTATCCTTTACACCTCATGAAAAGATTTTGGAAGTGTATTTTAACTTTATTTTGTGACTAAGTTACAAAATCTTTAAGAAAGTTCTTTTCAAAGTTTCACTTAATTATTATCTCTATTTATAAAAAGAATTTAATTTACCACATAACTTACATTTTTTATGATTTTATGGTCTCCTTTAACTGCTTAAAAATTTATGGTTTATAATTAATTTTGTGCACTAGGTTTGTTCTCAGTTCATTTACTTCTTTAAAGTTATGTTATCTATCAATCTCCATATTTATTTTGAATTTATTTTTCTCATTCATGTATATGTTATCTAATACCATGGATATATTTGATATCATATCTACATTTTATTAGATATATAACAATTTCTATATAAGGTTTTATTTAAATGAAACTTAATAATAAAGTTGTTTTATTAGCTGGGGAATATTGACATTCTGTATACATGTTTCGACATGAATATTTATTGATTACTAAAGCATATTGATTATGTATTTTATTATTTTTTAAATATCTGATTCTTAAATTTGGAATGTTTAGTGATGGGTGTGTATCAAAATTATATATCCTCTTGATGCATCGAGTAGGCCTCATGATGAAAAATAGTTGGAATGCCTTAATTATTATTTAGGTATTTGTTTTATGACTTCCCATTTATTGAAAATGTCATGGATGAAGACATGATGGTAAGATTAAGATGTTTGATATTATGAAATCTATATTTTAAAAATCAGTTATTATTTTCTAAGTGATTACTAAATTTTTATTTTATATGGATATATTTCATGCTAAAATTATTGATTATATGAAACATTTATTTACTATTCACTCTACCATATTGTTTATAACTTTTGTATTCATGATAGATTCCACTATATGAAACCCCTTATTGGGAATCTGATCTCACCCTTAATTTTTTTCTTTTTCATAGGGTACTAAGAATAAATTTTTGAATGAATTCAAGGATTTAATAAAATAAATAAAAAGGTTTTCATGAAGTTTATAAGATATGTTTTAAATTTACAATGTAATATATAAATTTTATATATATCTAGTCTCTTAAGACTACTAAACTATTCAATACTATGTGATGAAATCTATTATATCTTGCACTAATGTTATGTAGTAAAAATTGCCTCTGGGTAACTAGATTCAAGGTTTTTATAGAGACCTTCCCTTGAGTGTGGGGTGGTTAGTGGGATTGATAAATTGATTTACATCAAATACGTATAGTGAGTTATGGGTTCTAATCTGATACTATGGGATGAGTTGTTCACCATTGGACTTTGAGAAATTATTAATGTCTGGATAAGTGATTGAACCCCTTAGTTCTTATAGGAGAGACTTGTGATTGACCTCCATGGTTAATGTGGGAGTTAGTAACTGTGTTATTATATTTATGGATTAATCTATATTAATGAGTAGTGGTCCTGGTTTCATCAATATTTGTAGTGGATATAAAAATAATATAATAGATGTGAGTTTCCTCTTTTATGCTACTAAGGGGAGGAGTGTGGGTTCCCTCCCATGGGTTGTTGGATTATGCCACTTGAGGAAAAGTGACTGAGTATATATCCTATGAGGTAGTGGGGATCACATGATGGACCACTTGATTGAGATATGATACCCATGGGTGGTTACATCTAGGATGACCCCAGGGTTTGATATTTAGTTCAAGGATTAGATTTACTTTTAATGTGAGGTTGTGTGCACTGTTTTCTTTTCCCAGTGGGATAAAGATTCATTCTATAAGTTCTATTCCCCATAGGATTCCATACATGAAGCAATGATTGAAGAGATAATATGAAAGATGGTAGCTGATCTTAGGAAGGATATTGATAATTACATGGGAAAGAGATGACTGATGATCTTCCAAGGATCCACCTGAGGTAATACCATGGGAATGAAATACAATTTTTTGTTTGATGATAATGATATATGATATGAGGGACAAACATATAGACTAGTGTTGCTCCATTGTTTAGTGATATATATCCCCTATGAAGAATTATTATATATGGCATCAAGCTAGTAGTTCTCTATGGGTAGTTTAGAAGATAACTTTAGAAAGGATTTATGAGATGAGATAAGGCAATGCATGAGAGCTTATTTATTCTATTTCATGTGGTTGGGCCCCATTAATTTTTTTTTGATTTTTTAATCACATGTTACTTTATATATTTATATCTGATTCTTTGGGTGTGCTTTGGCTACCTGTTTTGGATTCAAAATCATTTTATGATTAACATTGACGGTTAAACCATTTATGATTTCACATTTCTAGTTTTCATTATGACAATTGTATTTCCTATGATATTTTATGGTTTTGGTTATATATGAGAAATGCAATAACCAATTGGTCAAGTAAGAATTTATGAGTTATCCCTTGTGGTTTAGGTGAGACTTATATATAATCATGTATGATGAGACATGATTGAATATAAGAAATACATCATTTGGTCATAGGGTTATGTAAGTTATAAATTTTTGGTAGGTGGGACCAAGCCTAAGTTAGACAATATTAGTCAAGAATCTGGGGTAAATTTGTTTTTTAGGCTTATTGGAACACATCTATGAATTGTATATGCATGAATGGGTTATGATTATGGGTGGTAGGGTTACACTGATAATCAAATTTCACTATAAACTAATATTTTCAACCACATCAACTTGATCACTTTCACTTAGTGTGTCTATATGAGCAAGGGAATCCTATTGGGTCATTGGGCTCATCCCCTACCTATGTACATGGCATGGGATTCAATGTACATAGGAAATATTCATATTTATTTTCAAGGATAAGCATACACTTAGAGATTGATGCATAAAACATGATGAGAATTGAATCAGGGGATGGTGTTTTTATAAGAGTTAAACATGTGTGTTGGGATGGTGGAAATTATTCTATTTCTTTTCAGTTGTACTGCATATGTATCAAATAAAGGGACTCTTGAATTATATGATACGATGATACTTGATATGTATATTATACTTATTTTTTATCTATTATATTTGGTTTATCATATATAATATTTACTAAAATATATTTTGGATCATGGTATGTTCTCTTGGATCCCTATTTTATGTCTATAGGTTTTGAGTTTATTCATTGCACAATTGGGTTATGCTGAAATTTTAGTATATTCTAGTAAAACCATTTTTCTTTACTTTAAAGGGAATATTCTCCCCAAAAATATTCTAGGCTCTTGATGAAAGTTGATAGCCTCTATCATGTAGGAATACACACCCAATGTCATGTGGAAATCATAGATTAGGTATTATTTAGGCAATCTAGGATAGGGTGTTACATGAGATATATCAAAAGAATTTCAAAACCACTATTTAACGGAAATTTAGTCTAGGAATATAACTTGAAGTTTTAAAGTTCCAAATGATGATGCTACAATGAAATTTACAATGATCCATTTATGGATTGCAACAATCTTCTTAAAGTTAGAATACCTAGTTTGATAATGTAATCAAGGAATCTATTTTATTCTATAATTGAGATGGTTCTTTTATATATATATATATATATATATGGATTAGTGGGAGTTCTATGATATTCATTATGTGTCCACCATAGAATCTATAATGTATTCCATGTTTTTTACTTAACCTTAAATCTATTATGATTTGAGAATATATATTAGATACCAATTCAATATTGGTGAGATTTATTGGATCATTGTTAAGAAAATACTTGAGTTCTTAAGAAAAAATATTTTTTTCTTGGTCTTTGGAGGTGAATAAGGGATCATTTCAAGGGGTTAATCTGATGCTATTATCTAAAATCAACAAGGATAATGTGAGATATTAATCTAGTTTTATATTTTGAATTAATGGTAAAATGACCAGTTATAAGAGTTTCAAACAAACCACCATAGTATAATCAACAATAGAGATAGATTATTATTAATATCACATGATGCAAAGAAGATATTTGGATCAATAAGTTTATCACACAACTTGGGAGTGGTTACTAGAATTTTTTGTAGAAATTAATCATTATTGTAACAAAAACATAACTATTGATTAGTCCAATAAACCCTAATCTCATCAAATAACCAAACACACCCTTCAAAAATAACATTTCATTTAAGAAATAATTGAGAGGGGTGATGTGAAAATACATTTAGTATCTATAAAATAGAATATAAAAAATCCATTAACAAGTTTATTAGTGTAGTATGAGCATGAGATCCATGTAAAGTATTTAGGTATTAAAACAATGAGTGACTATATGTAACAATTTTTTTCTATGTACATGTTTTATGATTTTATAATAAATAAAATACATGTTTATCATTCATTCATGTTTCTTGTATATTTTACAAAAATATAGGAATGATAAACCCCCTTAAATTATGAATTTAAGCTATCTATAATCAATGACAACTATGGAGTACTCTAGATTATGATGATATGTTAATATTAACACGAGTAAAATATTATATATGGAATAGAATATACTAATGATATATAAGTGGATACTCATTATCTAGGCTATCCCACCAAATTATATCACATGGAATTTCATACAACCATTTATATACTTAGGGATTTATTCTTTATATAAATCCTCATTACCTAAATTTGATAAGATTCTTAGCATGGGACCTTTATAATTTGATTACTTTATTATGTTATCCTTGATGCTGATCTAATCAGGGGTGGTTGTGTATATTTCTAATCATGTATTTAGTCAATTTTTACCAAGATGATATTTTTCCTCTTGTATGAAATGTATGAGGTCTAATACCTCAATTAAATTAAGCCAAGGAAATGCATGGCTGACATGAACTACATTCATTCAATCTAGCCAGTCTATTTTACAGAATAAAAAATTCATGAGATAAATTATACAATATTAACATGTTACATGTCTAATGGCCACTTAATGTACTGGAAAAATATATTATATAATCATACATAAAATATATAAATATACATATTTTTTAGACATGTTGATATGAATATATGAGTGTGCATGATTGAGATCATGTTGGACCCCTTTATAGCTTGAGTAGTAATGAAGTTATTTATAGCATCCATTCTTTTCTTACAATTATAGATTGAGGAATTAATAATTATATTAAATGCTAAAAAGGCCCATAAGCTCACATAACAGTCCATGAAATAAGTATTAATTTTGGCATAAAGTGTTTGTATAAAATTTGAGATAATTTTTATGATAATAATATCTAAACAAGTTTGGAAGGATTCAAAAAGAGTTTTAAAGTTTTTCATAATGTTTTATAGGATTTAGTGTAAGTTTAATATTGTTGGATTTATGAATTAAAACATATACCCCTATATGTAGAGAGTCACAAATTTTTGGTTTTTGTTAAGTCGTGATTCATGATACTATGACATGGTGTTAATGATTAATGACATGAGATATCTTTTGAACAACTATTTTATGATGATTATTATGCTATTTAATCCTGTGATACATTATTTAATGGTGTATAAATGGTTTATTAATTGTTAAAGAATTTTAACAATCAGATTACATAAATGATTATCCATTTTTATAATAATATCCAAATATTTTCAATTTTCATAAAGTATAAAAGATTTGGACTCCAACAAGATTCATTATTTAATGAATATTTTTTTAGTATGGATGTCATGGAAATCATTTTTTGATAGTGGATACTACTCTCTAAAGATAAATTTCTTTATCATGATATTATCTTTATTTTACTTTTTAGAGGAGGTTATAACACACCTTTGAAGGAAAAGTGTTACTGCCAAAGTATTCAATGATTAAATTTTGGTTGGTGGATTTATTTGGAGGCAGGAATCCATTTTTTACACTAATAAATCTAAATCAGACTCACTATTTTAGAGTTTTCAACATGAATAGTGAGATACACATTGTTTTATAGTATTTAATTTCATTTTATCATTTCCCATCTTGGTAGATCTTTTAGATGAGTTTTTTGTTTTCTTACACTATATTTTGGCAAAGTCATGTATTAAAAAACCCTTCACCCATACCTTTTGTGTAGGGGTAGAAATTTGTGACACAATACATGATCATGACATAAAAATTTCACATACCATATTAATGATTAAATATGTGGGTTAAGATAGGGTTGAGGGTGCATGAAACAACATGATAAATTACATGATTATTTGAATATTAAATTTTTTTATACATATGTTATTAAATAAAATATTTTATTTTTGGGTAAATTAATATATATATATATGTATATAAAATTTATTTTATTAATATTTATTTTTAATATAAGAATATTTTTAATTAATATAAATATATATAATATAATAAATATTTATAAATATATTAAATAATAAAATAAATATAGGAATAAGATCTCACATGATTACATGGCATGATATCCCATTTAATAAATAGTCTGAGTTTAGGTTGAGCATCTATATATGAATATAAAACAGGTCAACATGACATGGAACCAATCACCAAACCTATTTATATGTAATAAAAATTGAACATTATAATTCATTATGGTATCATGATTCTAGTACCTTAACTATTTTGAAGATAATAAACTCATGAATAGGGTATTATAATTAAGACTACCATACCAAAACAAACATAAAATAATCATAACTACCAGCATACAATGATCGATATGAACTATGAATAACTAATAAATAAGCAAAAAATAAATATAATTGAGTAATATTAAATTAAATAAATATGAATAAGTTTATTAAATATTAAATTAATAAACTAAAGTTGATTATACAGAGAGATATAAAGCGTTCAAGCATGAAAATAATTAAAGTGGGTTTCTCTCAATCACTATTATTATTTGATATTCTAAATGTATAATATTTATTTGGATGATTTGTATTTAATTTTGAATGAAATATCAATATTCCTTCTCTTCTGGTATTTTTTGGGGATTTTCATATATTTTCCATTTTATTGATTCATACTTCACCTATTATGATGTTTGTAATTGAAACTTTTCTTTAACACTCTTTTGGATTGTATCTTTATATTCTATGTCAATGTTTTATAATATCTAAATTTATAAATAAATTATATTCCCTTTTCATTTTTTAATTATTTATTATGCCCATGATTAATGCTTTTTTTTTCTGACGCTTCCACTAGGGTGTGCATCGGGGTGCACTTTCTCTGGAGGGTGTTCACATCCTTGGACTGGTCACATCCCCTCTAGTGTTTTTTATGCCATTCATTTGTGCTTTGAAAATGTGGGTGGCCTCTAACACCATGGATTATGATGTTGGAACCTTAATAAAAACGAGATAATGGGATATTAGATCCTCCTTCCATGGATTCTTCCTTGGAGTTCATTTCCTAGTCTGAGTCCCCCTCACAGATCTAAGTCATGTTTCTGAATCTTGTTCCTAACACCATATTGAATTGGATATTAATTAATTATGTTTCTCACTACCATGAAAGGTAATACACCTATGGTTGGAGATTCTGAGGATATTATATATCTTGGGTGTGTTGAACATCTTTAGGCATTAGGTGTATTGGGAATCTATAAAAGCATTCCTCATTTACAATTAAGGAAATATCATGTATGAGAAATCTTGGGTGTAAAACATAATTAATCCGTTTTTTTATGGGAAAAATTACATGTGGAGAAAAAGGCATCCATGGATCATTGACTCATGCATATCATAGTCTTTGAATGATTTACATATTTTGATACAGTAGGATGGGTCATAGGTTTATAGATGATTGAGGGAATTTCATATATTTAGAGTCTAGTATAGACTACCCCACATATGCTTGTAATGTATGAGTGTTCACATGATTTAAGCCCTATGGGGATTCAATCACATGTTCAGAGTCTTATGGGGGCATTATCATATTTTTTAAGTCTCTTGTGGATGCTTCCTATGTACCCTCATCACATACTAGGATGAATATATGTTAGCTCCACATGGAGGCACTGAGGTCTACTGTGGAACTCAGATATGAATGGTTAGAGGTTGAGTATTTTTCCAAGGGTAATGGTTAAAATTTTAGGCTTTCAACTATTAGGGGGAGACAAAAATATTTTTGGTGAAGTTCAGGTATAAGGATTTAACCTCAGAGAGGCATCCTATGTACCCTGTTAGGAGATAGGGATCAAAATACACATAGTTCAATGACACATTTGAAGCTCATATAATAGGAATAGTCCATGAAGTTTAATGAAGTATGGTAAGGATGATCATTTCATGAAAGGAATCCTATTATTTTCACATAGGGTAAGACTAAAATTTACCATCATTTACTGAGGATGTTGTTATATAGCTTAACATCGTGCAACTAGGATATTATGCTATATAGTTTAAGGGTTTTATGTTTGGATGTTATTGAGACTTATGTATGTATAACTCCATTCCCAAGTTGGGTAAGAGGAGATAAAGTTACAGAAATCCCAATTTACCTTATAAAAGAAAAAATAAGTCTATTTCCATTGATGATGTCTCTGTTGGGATAGTCTACAGGGTCCCTTGGTTAGGGAGCCTATTCTTAGGATAAAAAGGAAATGAGGCTATGAATCCCATGCTTGAAGGAAAGGGTTTGGGCATGAGGGCTGATGAAACTTGTCATGTGGATGATTAAGGAATGAGTAAACCTATATTAGATAGGTACAAGGACCATGAGCACTAAACTTTCATAAATTCATGTCTATTGAAAGGAGGATTCATTTATGGGATTATAAGGTGGGTTTCATGAAGGATAGGGGGTTCATGAAGTTAATACCTTTGTGAAACATGGATGTGATTATTAATGATGGTATCTTGGTATTCACGGGAGGGGTTTCATTAAATATGGGATTGCATAACCCTATAGGGCATGAGGCATATGACTATAACACATAGGATGTGATCCTTTGTGAAAGTTGTATCCCCAATGAGCTAAAGTTCAAAATAACTCATGGGATTTTACTCATGAAATATGGATACCTATATGAATCCATGTGGTCTTTGGTTTTTAAAGGTTGGAGTATCATGAATTGAGATCTTTTCCTGGAAGTCCAAAGGTCATATCCCATTGAATAAAGGGTTAAGGGGGTATTTATAAGTTCCAAAAAGGTTTAAAAATATATTTCATGAAATATTACCATATTAAAATAATATAATATTCTCAGTGCTTCAATTTTTTTCATAAACCTTTTTTTTCAAAAAAGGCGTTAATTTCATTATTCCAACCCCTCAGGTGGGTTTTGAGCCTATTTTCCCCAATTTTTTCTCAAATGGTTTTTCTTTACATACAAATATCCCATAATGTGTGTTTTTTCCATAAAAAAATTCACCATATAATGGGAGCTGAAATGGAAAAGGAGGATCAAATCTGGATGTCAAAATACTGAAATCTAGTGATGGGAGAAGTTTGGTTTGTAAAACATGTCCCACTCTTATCCTATAAATAGGGCAAGGGGTCCCAGGGGTGATTATGAGATTCTCAAGAAATATTGACTAATCTTATATTTTCATGAAACTTGAAACCCTTGTGTTAATTCTAAAATCAAGATCCTCGACAATCATGATACTTTCCATCTCTATGAAAGATACTTCAGTGAGTCCTTCTATGAAGATAATCTTCCAAGAAGACAATATTACGCAAAGAATAGGTATTTACAAAAAATATTTTATGAAACGGGCTTCAAAAAGCTTTAATGTATCTGAGATAGATATAAAGGGTGCTAAATAATTCACTGCACGGAGGATTGAGATGGCCAGAAACATCTAGATTAGGGAGAGCTTCTGAACTATGTTGGAGCATGAAACACTCTCTAAAATTCTGATAGAATATCAAAAATATTATCTAATATTATAGAGACTACATATGTATGGGTTTAGACATATATATTATGTTGTGATACCAAGTTCCTATTGCGATTCCCCCACCTAATGGTTTAGGAGTTCCCTAGGGATGTATCAGTGGAATAGGGATGTTGTTGGTCATTACATCAAATAACACACTTTGATCATGGAATATTCCCTATGGAATCCCATGAGGATGATAAATGAGGAGGATCCAACTATAGAAACATCTCCCCCATAATATGGAATAATTTTCAAGGTGGTCATGTTGGAATTTCTCTAGGGCTGGACTGACGAGTGGGACCTACATCAGGGTGAATTTTTTTTGAACGAGCGAGCATGGTACTACTAGTTATGCCGATTATGTGATGAATTTTATGAGGATATAAATAGTATTTAGATTAATGAAGTGGTGTGGACTTCCCAATTCCATGTTTATCACCACCCATACATCATGACATATTTGCTGAGTTGGTGGTTTTAAAACACCAATCATTTTCATCTTCACCATTGGGAGTTTGAAATCATCCCATGAGAACACTGTCACATCAGTGGGAACCCCATATATGTGGAAATATACGATGATTTTCTTCCCACATAGAATTTATGGGGAAATTAGGAGCAGCTACCAACAATTGCTATAATAACCCTATTCTTTATTACACACTTAAACATGATTTATTATATAAAATTTTCCTTAAGACAAATTTAAGGATTGATAGGTCTAGTGTCTTGGGAAATTAGTAACTTTACCTAACAAATTATAATATAAAACACAACTTTATTGAAAAATTCTTTTACATGACCGCAACATTCCTTCTTACTTAGCATTGCATGAGATAACCTGAGGACATTAATAAGAAAAGGGTGAGATATAAAGCCCAGTAAAAGAGTAATGAAATCATAAAATAAATAATATAGTACATATTATTCATTAGTTATATCAACGGAGCGCAAAAAAAAACATGAACATAAAGGCATGATAAAGCATGATTATCATAACTTGGAAATATGACAATAACATTTAACATGATATTAGCACGATCCAAGGCTCATTTCACATAGATAATGAGTAAAACCTCATTTCAATTTAATTATCATAAGTAAAATATCATTTCACTTGACGTATCATGATACTAGTCTTTATCCAATGCATTGGAGCGCTATCAGGGCGCACCCCTCTTAATCATTTAATTTCACGCATAAGTGTGCCACATGGATCATATAACATGGATTAATTAAAAATAATCATTTATTCCATGATAAAGTAATGTTTAATTCATACATGAAACTATATAATAAATAATTAAATGTTCATAAGTGTGAATACCCTTGATAGATAAATGGGAAAGGTATTCACTACACAATGACTTTGTCTTGGAAAATTGTGGTGCAATTTCGGCAGCATAACAACATGACATAATAATTCATAAAAATGGTTGATGAGAGATAAAGGGGTGTCTCATAATATGTACATAAAGTTTATATTAAGGGGTTCATATAGATACATTATCCAAAATATTTAGTGGAATTTAGATTTATAATACAAAAGAATTGCTTGAATGTAAATGAGGAGAGAGAAATCCTTTACAGAATTTCGGAATGGTAAAGAGTGTACATGAGAGTCATTAATGAGAGATAAAAATGTATCTCATCATTAAAAAATAAGTAGGGAAGTATATGGGAGGTTTTAAATCATACCCAAACATTTTTAATTTAAAATAATAAGGTATAGAAACATAAAGAAACTTGGAAAAAATGAGAAATGAAGAAATCCCTTACTTGGAAGTGTGACACCAAAGGATTGGGAGAGGCTTGAGAGAGGCTTAGTGGGAGATTTTGGTACCTTATGATGATTATAGATATAGTATTTCAGGGTTTGGTAGAGCACCAAATGGTTTGAGTAAAAATTAATGGGATATTGAGTGAGTTTATATAGGAAAGGAGAGGGAATTCTTTATTATTTTGGTTTTGGACACCACACATTAAACTAATCAAAACCAAAAACCATCCCATGGGTTTTTCCATTGAATTTTGAAATAGTGTAGTATAAAAAATTATTTTATATGTAAAATGGATGAACTTATTAAAATATTAGTCTTGATTATGTGGAGGTGAGTCACACTCTCAAGGAAATCATTTTAAAATGTTAAAATGTTTTATAAGTCTTGGAGGGTCCACTAAGGCTTTGTAAAACAAATAAAAAAACATAAAATCAAATTATTTTAAAGTTAAAAAATATATTGGCCGAAAATAACATTTATAGTATTTTATTACATCACTATTGGGTCATTATGATTACATAAAACACATTATATATTTAAACGGTATTTATTTTTTACCCAAAAATTCGACTGTCTCAGAAAATTATGAAAAATTCATTGTTGGATAATTTCAAAATACTAATTCCAAAAATAATATTAATTTTATCTAAATAATTTTCTATATATGTGAATTTTTATTTTTAAAACAAAAACCGGCATTTATCGAAAATTCATGGGTTTTGACAAAAACAACTTTCAAACCTTAATAAAAATTACAATTGTATTCATAAAAATTATATGATAATTTATATTTAATAAAAATAAATTTTGCAATAATATTTTATTAAAATAATATTTATTTAAAAAATACATTTATTCATCAAAATATATTTCTTAATTGTATATTAACTAAAAATACTATTTGTGCTTTAAAAACTATTTACAAAGTAACAATAATAAAATGAATGTATATTCTTTATTATATAAAAAAATAATGCACAAAATCATAGAGCTAGGGTCTTATTACATAAAACCTTATAAAAACCATGTAAGACCTAGGGGTAAGGTGTGCGATGGTGACATACTCTTAGGGTGGCTTAGATAACATCGCTCGGATGGTAATCTTTATCAACTTTCACTTCTCCTATAGGCAGTTCTGTTCAAACTTAACTTATTGAAGATCACATTAGTATTGGTCAAGAGAAAATCCTAGTGACTCTACCTCATTTCCAAGATCCAAAAAATGGGCTTTGTATGGAGAAATTATAATGGATGAGGCCATCGCTTCCTTTGTCTAAGAAAATTGGATTTGTTAAAGCCCTATATTTAAACTAATCATATGATCACTGTTCAATGACTATATTAGAAACGATAACAATTATTAATGGTATTTTAAAATATAAAAACATAAAATCAAGGAATTTCATATTTTTATGTAACCATTTTACATAATAAGACATTTAATTAGATCAAGAGAAATTTTCATCAATAAAACTTTTCGTCATTACAATTGCAAAAGATTTTCTAGATATTGTACAAGGTGGGCGGTGAAACAAGCCTGAGATGAAGTATATACCATTCAAGAAATGGTTAGATATATTTTTGAATGATCTCTATGTTAGGATTCTAGGTAGGCCCTAATAATTCATGAGGGAAATACAGCATGGGAAGGAGGGATCCTACTGAGTGCTTCCAATTGCAGGCCAATTCTTCCTATGGGGGTACAATTTGAAGGCCCATGCCCACGAGATTAGGTTGGTAGGATTCATCATGGTTGTCATATATGGATGGATACTACCTATACATGATGTGAATATGGTTTTTCCAATAACATTCATCATGGTGAAAATGTTAGGAATGGGGCGGTGTATAAACTTGAAAGTGAAGTTCTTGAAAATATCTATAAGGTGTTGTGGAACATTAATAGAATAGAAAACCCCTTATGTGTGTGTGTAATTTTAAATTTATTATTTTGGTGGGTATTCAAGAAAAATGAGGGGCTATGAATAATCCAAACCCATCTATCCTCTTAGCATAAAATTCTGACCATCGATGCTGAATATCACCAGGAGTCATCCTTTTCAGCTACAATGGGTCAAATTCCTCATAAAGGTGGGGCTGATGGATCAATTATTATTTCATATATTCCCCCACCCAAGGGGTATGATCATGGACGATGGTGTAATGATGTAATTGGTGGCACAGATGGACTGCAAGGTGATCATCAACCTTACACTCTCTACTAGTTTTCTCACTAATTTCGCCCTCTCCTAAGGCTAACACCAATGGTATACATCAGAGTGCACCCATAACACAACCCAATGGTCCTATGATAGATATTAATTATATTTTTATAAGAATATGGTGAAGTTTGGATGGATCTGCCACTGAACAATGCTACCTTTGGACAGCTTCATAGATACACGAAGAGTTGGGAGAGTGCATACCCTAGAGAGATATTGAGGTATACAATCATTTGGGAAGAATCCAAGGAGGTACCATGGTCACATAGCCAGGTCAATAAAATGGTGGGGGGGGGGGATCAAACCAAGGTAAAATAAGTGGGAAAATATCCATATTAAATGGGAACATGTTCAGGGGTCATCTTCTCATATCATTAGTAGCTAGTCAACGCAGGGGGCCAAAGCTCGACATATACAATTTTAATGTTAACTACTCTTGTTTTGAATGCATGGGGTTTGGGTTATCAGGATAATATTGAATTTATTTCTTCATATATTCATTATTATAAGGGATAATTGGTTTATATTCTTGAGCATAATAAACAACCGTCCAAAATTCAGGACTTCACCTATAAGGTAGGCCTTCGCAACTACATGCACGGGGATCCAATTAACCATCATGTATGGATTTTATGGATTAATTCCATTTCAATTGAAAAATTATATATTTAATATCATCATATTACTATGAAAGTTTCATCTGATAGTCTTTTCTGCTTCTTCTCCTTTTTGTATGCTAAGTGCAGTGTAAGGGATAGGGAAGGCCTTTGGCAGGAGTTTGATTCTTTTAATCCAGGTGACTTGGCCTAGTTTGTGGATAGAGATTTCAATGTCACCATGGAAGTTTCATAAAAAAAGGTGAAGGAGTATAACCTTTAAGGGACAAGTAGTATTTCACTGGTTTTGCTACTCGAAATGGTTTGTTGGACATGGGATATTCCAGGGACAACTTTACTTGGTGTAATAATCATTGAGGTGTTCATCATACTTGGTTCAGGCTTGATCGCTGCTTAGTCAACAGTCATGCCATTACTTACTTTCCTAATGCGAGGGTCCAATAGATTTTTTGATCCCTCTCAGATCATTATCCCTTTATTATTTTTTTAGGGGACATGGAGTCTCGGTATTCCCATTTTTTATACTCTGGGTGGTGGGGGTTTGACCCAGGTTATGAAGAGGTGGTTCGTACCTCTTGGAGAAGTGATACGAATAGGGGTTCTTAGGTTGGGTTCTACAACAATATTTTCCAGCTGAAGGGGGATCTTAAAGCTTAGGAGTCCTCTAAACCCTCCTGATTTTTGACTCTTGACATCTTTAAGGATGATATTAAGCAGGCTGAGAAGGATATTGAATCCCATTGGGATGATGATATTTTAAAAAAATTGGTTAGTATGAAATTTCATTTAGTTTAATTTCTTATTGAACAGGAATTTAAATCAAGGGATAAGTCCAAAGTGACATGGCTTAAGGAGGGGGACAAAAACACATATTTCTTCTAGGCTTTAATTCAAGAGATAAAACACTCTATTGTTACTAACATCCTTCTCGAGGATGGTTCTTACACAAATGATCCTCAAGTGGTGGGAGGTATGAATGCTTCTTTTTTCACTTCATTACTGGTGGAATCTAACTCGAGTATGAGGGGGGATACCCCAAAAGTCACTCAGATATTTTTTATAGTATACTTCAATGTGTCTCTTCTGGAGTTAATTCTTTCTTTGGGAGTTTACCATATAAGGGAGATATTTGGAAGGTAGTTTCTTCTCTTAAGGCTAGTATTGGGCCAGGTCTGAATGGATTCCCTAGTTCCTTCTATTATAACTCATAGGATATCATTAAATAGGACCTTTTGGAAATCATTAAATATTTTTTCTAGGGTGGGTGCTTGCCTAGTGTGGCTAGTTCCACCACCCTGGTCCTTATCCCGAAGTTCTCAAATCCTTCCTATCTAAAATAGTTCAAACCTATTAGCATGCAAAACTTCCCCTATAAAGTTCTTGTTATGGTCATCAACAAGAAACTCTTTGGTTATCTTTAGAAATGGGTCTCTGAGGAGCTGCAAAGCTTTATTCGAGGAAAATACACCCAATCAGCCATTTCCATTACACAATAAATGGTAAGTGATATTAAAAAAAGACCCTAGGGTCCAACCTTGCTATTAAGTTTGATGTGGATAAATATTATGATTGGGTGGAGTGATCCTTAATCATAAAAATCATGTGCAATATAGGTTTTTATGAGTAGGTTATTGATATATTCTTCAGATTCATTAGCTCCCTGTGGTTTTTAGTTTCTTTTATAGGAAGGAGCTACTATTTTTTCAAGTCTTCCTGGGGACTTCGCTAAGGGTATCCGTTATCTCCAAGTATATTTATTATGATTCAGGAATCTCTTTGTAGGTACTTTAACAAAATCCTTTAAGAGGGGAGTTTGGGTCTGTTCTGGTGCATGCCTAATTTCTATGGTCCATCCCACCTTCTTTTTACAGATGATTTTATCCTTTTCATGAATGGTAATTATAGGTCTCTTTGGGAGCTTGATTTCATTCTCATATTTTATAGAAAATGGAGTGGTTAGTCCATCAACTAAGCTAAGAGCTGCATCTTCCTCCCAAATTCATTTTCTAATATAAGGGGATGGAAAATTATTGATAGGTTAGGGGTTCAGAAAAGGTATTTTCCTATGGAATATTTGGGGTCCCCGATATCAGAGGGTATCATTCGTATTCATCACTTTGATGGTCTTGTCGATAAAATTTCCAACCACATCCTTAATTGAAAGATCAAGTTCCTATACTTTGGTGGGCACATTACACTTGTTAATAGAGTTCTATCCTCCATACCCATGAATGTACTTTCTACCCTCACTATTACCAAAATGGTATTACATAACATTGATAGAATTTTAACTACATTTATCTGGGATGCACATGTGGAGGGTAGGTACCACTAGGCTTCATGGCCTCATTCGGATTGGGATCCCGCCCATGGGGGAATTGGATTGAAAATAATTTCTAAAAATATAAATTATCTGAAAGCAAGGCTAGACTAGGATTTCATGGAGGGTTCCTCACTTTGGGCGAAGTTTATTTATAGAAAGCATGGGCCTGGTATGGATGGTTCAGGTGGAAGGGATTCCAAAATTTAGGACTCAATTTAAATCACTTACCTATTTTGTATCAGAACTATAGGTGGATTGTGGGTTGTAGTTTTATCAATTATTGTCCTACAAATTGGGTGGGAAGCATGCTAGGTTTCTTAGGGTGCTAGGTTCCAGATATGACCATTGCATAGGAATTTCATCATCCAGCCCTTATATGTGCTACACTCAATGAACAACAACATGAGGTCTACTAAAATATTCTACTCAACTCAAACCATGAAAATCTGTTGTTCATAGTAGACCTGAACTAGGTTTTTACTACAAAGGTGTACATGTAGGTTCTTCAGGGGGATAATCAGTTGATGCATGTGGATAGACACTGTGGTGTACTAAGGTTTCAGCCAAGTTCAATTTTCTTGTTCGGTGTATCCTCAACAGGTAACTTCCTATGTATGCGGAGGTGATTAGGAAGAGTATCTCTATTGTATCTCAGTGCAACTACTATGGTAGTCTGAAGGATGAGTCCTTTGGTTACCTTTTTTTCAAGGGGGAGTGGGCATCTACTATTTTCTATGGTATGGGTTATCTTTGTGGACAAGATAGACATATCATCTCAAGGTATTATTTCTTTCATTTATGGTTCCTTGGGTTGGATGTTAACCATCCCAAATGCAAGATGATGGATATTTTCTTGGATGATGGTTTCTAGAGTATTTGGACTGCTCTAAACAAGGTTTGACATGACAGATACCTGAGTTTACCTCTGGGAGTGTTGGTTCAAGCTTGATCCTTATTGATTGAGCTGGTTCCCCTTATCAAGTAGTGGGATCTCTCTCCAATGCTGTGGATGGTCATGGTTGACCAAACCTACTTGGATCATAGGGATGTTCCATGTTGTAGTTGGGTTATCTAGACCCCCTGGATCATGGAATCAAGTTGAATGTGTATGGGTCTTGTATCAATGGTAGTATGCATTGCAAAAGGGTTGTTCAGAACTTGGATGGCTACGTCCTTTTTTCGTTCAGAACATTGTTTGTTCAGGGTTATTATCTTCTTGTTGAAGCTTCTACTATGCACAAGGGGTTGGACTTGTGTCTTTATCATGACTTATCTTTGGACTGGGTGGAGATAAACTCCTTGATCCTTTACAGATCCCTCAAATAGGAGGAACCTTCTCCATGGGATATAAATTATTTGTTTTGTCAATTTAAATATCTCTTAACCAACCACATGGATATTACCCACACTTGGTAGGAAGGGAATATGGTCATGGATTACTTGTCCTCCTGGGCCTCCCCTGATAGGACTTTATCTCTTTTCAATTTACCAGGATCCCTTCCCCCTGATTGTGTTAACCTTGTTATGTCCGTTTCTCTCGGGCTTCAATACTTTAGACCTTCGTGACTTTTTTGGTGCTTTATCCCTTTTTATTAATAAAATGTTGGTAACGTTGAATGGATGGGTGCGTCTCCTGGGGGATCCAAAATAGTTGGTCCAATGATCTTGGGATAAGATAAGGGTGAAGTTCTTAGAGTGGGGTTTAGGGCATGCACTGTGGCTTTGGGGATGTGGTCACATCGTGTGGTGGAGGTAGTTGAAGATGTGGTATTTCCTGACATCTGGGCGCACTGGGAAATGTTTTGGAAATCCAACTCCACCTGGGAGGCATGGATACAACTATAGAGTGATGAGATTAACCTTATTATTATATTAGATGCCAAAAATTTCTTCCAGGATCCCCAGGTGGAGGATATGTTGTATATGAAAGAGTTGTAATATGTGATCCACTCCTATGGCATGGCACAACCTTGGATTGACTGGTTGAGGGTGCTACTTGACATTCCATATCATAGTGATCTACCAAAGGATGTAATTGTTTTAGATGCATTAATAGAATAAGGATTGGTCAATGAGAAGTCTTTGGGAAGTGATTCTTATCTGGACTCCCATGAGGAGGAAGAACATACCACTGATGAGGTAAGTCACTCAACTTTACAGACCTAATCCAATTATCAATATTTTGGTTTTGATGACTTGTTTCCCTTGATTTGTGGAGGGATCAACTATTATAGAGTAGGGAGAGGTTCATGATGAATCTTTAATAGGGGAAAAATATACCCAAGTCCTTGAGGGGGTGAGAGAAGTGCCTCCCTCTAACACTGCGATCAAAGGGGGATAACCTTCTTTCATAGAAGTAGTACATGTGGTTGAAGTAATGGCTCAACTATATTAGGGATAAAATTTCAATTATTGATTTTTTTTTGATTTTCGGTGTTTATATGCTTATTATGTGTACTAAAATGCTTTATAATTCACAATAGAACAAGAGTGTTTGGCCGCTGAGTATCCCCTGGCGGTTGTTGATGCATTGAATGATGAAAAAAAACATCAATGGTGAATCTTGTATCAAGCACTGTCACACCCTAAACCAAAAAAACCCTAATAATTTATCTATTTTTGATCTATATTTGTTTCCATGGGTTATACCAGGTGTTTTTGGAAATATGGTGGTTTTTTGGGTTGGGAATAGTGTGGTACATGTTTGGTGCACAATTAATAGAAACCATGCTCCATCCCCCTTCGAACCTTACAACCCAAAAATAGGGTATATTAAGGTTTCATGGTTAGGAATACATCCATGAACCCCCCTTCAAATTGTGTGACCTAGATAGAAGCACTATCCAGTCTATACAGTTTTCCACATGACTGTGTAGTTCCTCCAACAAATCGTATGACCCTACCTCCTTAGATAGAGGCCACTATATTATTGCCACATGATCTGGAAGACCGTGAATCCAAACCGTGTGGTCTTCTAGGTCACATAAAAAGTGGTAATTTACCACTTTACCCTTCTTTATTTTAACAAAAATACCCCATTTTTTATGAAATTTGACACCCAATATCCATGGAGCTCCTTCCATGACCCTCCCTTGGATCTTACTCATCCTCTATGAGAAATCATGAGATTTATTCAAGTTTTGGTTTGAATATTTAAAGGTAATACTTTCTTGCTCCTTATTTTTCCTTAACCTTCCATTTTCTTCTTGTTTATTTTCTTCCTTAGGTTGCTATAATATAGGTTTCATGTTTACATTTTTTAAATTGGTGGGTTTTATCTTACAGGGGTTTTCTTGGTTCCTTTTTCTCTCCCGGAACTCTTAAAAGTGATTTTGAGTTGTCATCATGATGTGCAACATTATTTGAGGCAAGTTATCTATTTACAAGCCTTTAATTTGAATTATTTTATTTATTGAGTGTTTTAAAAGTGTATTTTTATTATTATGTGATATACATATGCTATGAAAACTATTTTTCCTTCTTGGAAATGGTTTTATTTTGTTTAAAAAATTTACCTAATATTCCACATGGGTTCTTCATATTAATATTATGTTTTAACCTTATTTTGAAATTAAATGTTTTTTTATAAGATGATAAATCCCAATTGGAACTTTTAATTATTTTATAAAAATAAAAAAATACCTCTTAAGGTATGCCCACCTTGATTTGAAAATATGATGTTTGTGATAAATGTTTGATTTTTGTTATGTTCCTATTGAAGTGGCTTGTTATTGGATTGTTTTTGACATAGAAAGGGGTTGTGATTAAGGTGGGAGTTCGAAGGTGAGAAGGTGGATGGGATTTTGTTTAAAAGAATGTGATATATATATGTATATGATAGATTGATAAAACTCACCCCCATTTATTATCATGGGAATCCTTGGGTAGCTAGGTGGGGTCCTAGGTACACATGATGGACTAGTTGTGATTACGCACTAGCTAGTCTCCCTAAGTTGGTAACCAAACTAATATGGGATGTGACCCTCAGTCAATCTAGTGAGGATGTCACCGAATGTTTGGGTAGTGATTATGGATAACCGATACTGGTAGAAGATGATTATGTGATAGTATTTATAGCTTTTTAAGGACTTCTCAACAACCACATGAGATCCTATGACACCTATTTTACACTTATAATACTCTCATATGATTTATGATTTTCTTATAAAGAGGTATCTCTATTTTTTCACATTGAAAAACCTATTTTAGAATTAGTCACTTTTATAAATAACTCATTTTATTTTTTTTGATGATTAAGAAACTATTTGAGAATGTGGGGTGAAATGGTTTTAGTTAAAATGAAATCTAGTTGTTTGTTTTTGAAAGAAAATGAAAACCATAATTTTATATTTGTTATTTATAAACTAGAATGATTATAATTTCACTTTAAAGGTAAGTCATAGAGAACGATTTATCCTTTGACATGCTTACTATGAATCTTAATGCTCACACCTATATCAGTTCAGGTTCTAACCATGTCTAGTTGTCTCCTTGGATGAGTGTCATTCTATAGTTAATAGTGACATTCAAGGTCACATAGAGGTAAGTCTAGTTTATTTATCTTCCACCACATGTTATAGTTTTATTTATTTTTCTTTATTTATTTTCCTATTGTTCCTGGAATAAATCATTCCAAATTGAGTTATGATTAATGCCTAAAACTAGTTTGCAACCTAGGAGGATCAATAATGCCTCTTAAAACATGTCACAAACTGATTTTGGTTCTTGAGTTGAGGCTTAATTAGGATAGTCTACGATAAAATGAAATAATAAAATTAACCCTTGTTATTTGGGGATGTTCAATAGTTTGTAGCTAGGATTTTTGGAATTCAAGTTTTCATTCACGAGTTAGTGCTTGGTCACCACCTATTCAGAAAGAAATTTGAATTTACAGGGTGGTCCAAGACGATTGTGCTTCAAACTCCGAGATTGGATCTTAATTTTTTTGTGGTTTTGGTTTGTACGTGATCTTTTTCTTGATTTTGTGAGATAGTGGGTTTGTAAGAACCTAGTTCTTCTTTTAGGTATAGATTATTTAATTTCCATCAATTCTCAGTTTAAATGTTTAAATATTAAATAATTTGAATTACCTTGGAGTTAATTAGGGGTGTCTGAGGCTTGTTTGAAGCCCGAAACCCAAGTTTTGGGTTAAAAAATGCTGGGTACAAGGTTAGTGCAAACTGTACAAGGCAGGATGCACAACCTGACAAACCGTGCAAGGTTTAGATAGAGAGGAGGGGTAGGTCGCACAGTTAGGCCAAACTATAAGAAATGGGGTGCACGGCCATGTGACCATGTATTTAATTTTGATAGTGGATATTTTTATGGTTTTCACACAGTTACTCAAACCGTGTAGGTTCCCACTTTCCTACAGCTGACCGTGCATGGTTGGTGCATAGTTTGTCAAAATATGCACCTAAACCATGAAACCATATATTTTTTAATAAAATTACATTTTTTACCTCATTAAAAATATATTTAAACCTAAATCTATTTCCTCTAATCCCATACAACAAGAACAACATTTGGGATCCATCCTTGTGACTAAAATTGGATTTGAGATAGATCCTCCTTTCAAACTCTGATTCAAGCACCACTCATCTCGTTGGATCCACATCAATGAGTTATTAATTCCTTTTTAGACATTCTTAATTTTATTTTGTATCGGATGTTCTATTTAGGTGAAAGAAATTTTTTCCTATTATAAGGTTCTTAGTCCGTTCTTCATTTTTCTCATAATTTGAGCCGAATTAGAAGATGATATTGGATGAGCCATCAACTAAAGACCTATAGTAGGTGGTATCTTTCCTTTTGTGTTAAAGTTTAGTGGTTTATATATTCCATTATACTGCACACACACTTTATGATCATCACCTTGAGATGAAATTAAATCCTTGAACTGTTAGTCATAGACTATGTAATTAAAGAGGGCTGTTAATGATCGATTATAGGCTGAGGAACTTGAAACGAAAACCACCCCTTTTGGGTGATTTTTTTATTTTAAATGGAAATTATGATGGAATATGTATTTGAATAACTTTGAGGTGTGCCTTTTCCCTTGTTATGGGATGTTAAACTATGAATTTTCAATGGTAAAATCAATTGAATTGTAAATTAAATTGATTAACAGGAAGGGATGAATAGACATGACCCTTGACCCATACCATTTAAATGCATAAGTAAGCATGAACTGTTATTTTATCAATATTACCATGTGATTTAAATGGATTATATTCCATGTAGCATATTTTTAAAGCATGAGAATATTGTTATAATGTTTTTACCATGTGAGTATTTGGAAGGAAATCCATCTAAGTTTGGCCTTTACTTTGTGTCACCTTTTGAGGTGAGGTTTAAATTATTTTTTATTGGTGTTGACCTTGTCATAATTAAAATAGTATTGATTAAATGGTTGGAATTGATTAAATGATTGTTTTATTTGGGTGACACATAGGTTCATATTAGAATTCCATAGATAGACTCAATTGGCCTATACCTTTCTTATGCCCGAGTGTTACTTAGATTCCCTAGAAAAATTTCAAGGAAATACTCTAAGTATTGACCATTATATGTCGAGTGATGCATAGATTCACATGATAATGTCATATATAGACTCAAGGACATTTGTGTAACGACCCGGTTCTGGAAGCCGCACAAAGGCGCCCCGTACTCTGTTGGTCACATGGCCTCAAGCACATTTCCCCTAACACCAGAGGCTGCCGACTAAAAGAGAGGACCATGGGTGTGATAGTGGGGAAAATATGCCCTCATTGGCAGAGTAACACAGTAGAAGAGAAACATATAACAATAGCAGAAATCGTAATAATGGCATACAATAATAAACAGCGGAATACTGAAAGTAATAAGTAGCTGGAGAACATATATAATTATGCATCATATATATGTCTTGGAAAGTATCCAAAAACCTCACAATACTGAAATACAGTACTAAACCAATGTATTAAAGAAAATAGTAAATAAATCCTCAGCATCACAATCCTCATCTTGGTCCCATGCTCTCCAACTCTAAAGCAGTCAAGTACCTGAAGTAGAAGGGCACATGACCTTATCTATACCTGCAACAATATAATCTGTTTGGGCCCAAAATCATGACCAAAATAGGGCATGAGACTAAATTCCAGTATGCAACCACCAAAATATCTATGCCTAATAGTCAGTGAATATATATGGTAGGCAATAAGCAAAAGAAGCAGTAACCAAGGAAGTAATCAATAGTAAACATTCCTATAGTTTCAAAGCATTCAAACACCATATACCAAGTAAGTATATAATCATAGATAGGTAAACCTCTAGGATTTTCTCACAGCCTAAACCACTCTGGTCCTATCTAGAAACACAACCAACCCTCTGGGAAGTATACACAGTCTAACCCATCTGGTTCATCTTTAACACAGACTCTCTGAGGAAGAACTCACCGTCAATTCCCCCTATAATATCATATCAGTAGCTAAAAGGTGCTCTGGGGAAGCACTTACATCTCATTCCCCCTGTGTCCCACGTCAAGGAACTACATACACTCTGAGTAAGAACTTACATCAATTCTCCCTATGGTCTCGCATCGTAATTGTATAAACAGACCCTCTGGAGAAGCCCTCATGTCCATTCTCCCTATGGTCTACTACACCAGGTTCTCACGGCCCTGTGAAAGTAAACGAGCACAAAAATACAAGGCATCCAAAGTAAACCTCAAGAAACTACTTGGCTAAACAATCTACAATATAACAACATGTCAAATAAAACACTCCATCCTAACAATACTAGGCATGGAAAACAAAGAAGCAGCCTAACAGGCAAAACTAGACCAAACGGTCAAAATAAGAAAACATGGGAAAAAACTCCATATCATGGAAAAATAAACCCTATTCACAACATATAACATCTATACAAACAACCAAGGAATAACAAGCAAACATTAGGGATAAAAACATAAACACACAATGCCTCGTTCAAGGGTATTGGGCACTTTTGCACAAATAACTCAAAGACTAAGTACAAAAGGGCACAAAATACCCACCTCGGTGTTGTGGGATCATTATATGTGAACCTAATTAATTGAATCTCCCTATTACTCTGAATATCTACAAAAAAATCTAAAATTTTCAACCCATGATATATCACAAGAGAGAATAAATCAGAAAAAAGTTCTAAACAAGAAGAGAGAACTCACTAATACGATTCCAATGCAATCGATGGAGTTTGATTAAAGAACTAATGCTCGATTGGGGGATCGGCGAGGATCTACACCATACAGACACTATCAAACAAACTAGGTTTTGAAGATATGTGTTCTGTTCATTATACGTAATCCCAGTACATTTAATGGAAAAAAATAAAGTACACAGCGTGTACTCGCCTTATTCGGCCCCCTCAAAATGCGGTCTCTTGGTCACCACACAAGGTTGTGTGCTCGTCCGTTACATGGCCAACATATAGCTATGTGCGGAAAAAGAGTACACGACATGTACATATAAGTACATGGAGTGTACTTCAAAAATTTCCAGGAATTCGTCTTTTCCTCAAAAACACCAGAGAAGATAAAAACATACATGAAAAGAAGATCCAGGTTCTTAGAAACTTCCCCCCTTAAAGAAATTTGTCCCTGAATTATCCAAGAAAGGTGGCGTAGAAGAAGATTCCTCGAAAATCTTAGGACACTGAGATTGTACATCGGCCTCCCTCTCCCAGTTCTCATCCTGTACTCGCCCGTGCTGCCATAACACTCGTACCAGAGGAACATACCATCCGCAGAGAACTTTCTCACTTCGATCAATAATCTGAATAGGATGCTCCTCAAATGAGGTGTCCCACTCAAACTCAACCTCCTCAGGTTGAAAAATATGAGACGGTTCTGATAAGTGACATCAGTGCTGAGAAACGTGGAAGAAGTTGTGCATAATCTGGTACCTATGAGGTAACTACAACCGATAGGCAACCAGACCGACCCTCTCCAAAACCTCAAATGACCCAATGTACCTCAATGAAAGCTTGCCCTATCCCATAATCCTTCTGTGCCCAAAACATGGTGTGACACACAAGAAAACTTGATCTCTGACCTTGAACTCCAGATGTTATCTCTGACAATCATCATAAGACTTCTGACGAAACTGTGTAGTAGACATCCTCTTCCGAATCAACTTTATCTGCTCTATAATCTCTTGGACAAGACGAGGTCCCAACATAGCTGCCTCTCCTACCTCTATCCAATATATGGGTGATCGACATGTCCTACCGTACAAATCCTCATAAGGTTCCATATGAATAGTTTCTTGAAAACTATTATTGTAGGAAAACTCCACAAGAGGTATGTGCTTCTCCTAAGAACCTCCAAAATCCAGGATGCATGCTCAAAGAATTTCTTCAAGCACCTGAATCGTACGCTAAGACTGACCATCTGTCTGGGGATGGTAAGATGTACTCAAAAGTACTTGTGTACCCAAATCCTTCAGTAATCCCTGCCAGACCCGAGAAGTAAAACATGCATCCTTGTCTAATCCAATGGAGTGTGGAACCCCATGTAAACGTACAATATCTCAGATGTACAACCTTCCCATATAATCAAAACTGAAGGTATCCTTGATTGGAAAGAAGTGAGAAACCTTCGTGAGTCTGTCAATGACAACCTAAACTACAACGTTCCCTCAAGGTGACTTTGGTAAACCTGTCACGAAATCCATTGCAGCATCATTCCACTTCCACTCGGGAATGGGTAACTACTTCAAAAGACCTGCTGGTCACTAATGCTCTGCCTTCATCTACTGAAAGGTGGAGCACCTCATGACAAAACTAGAAACATATCTCTTCATACCTAGCCACTAATAATGATGGTGTAGATCACGATACATCTTAGTGACACCAGGATGAACTTCCCAAACTGAGGAGTGATAGTCCCGCATCAGCTCCTCCCATATGTCTACGGACACCCACACGTTCCCATAAAAATGCAAGATCTCATCCTTGCCTATGGTCCATCCAGGAATAGTTCTCTCTTCTGACATGATTTTCTGTAGGACTAGGCCTTCTAAATCTGATAGCTGCCTCATTCGCACTCGATCAAGAAGAGTAGAGGTAACAACTACATAAGAAAGAAACGTTTTCTACTATCTGTTGTGCACCTCCAAATGCATCTCGGAGAACAGAGCCATAAGATGCAACTCAATGCTAACCTCCTGAATTGCTTGTATCTGAGTCCTCATGCTCAATGCATTAACTACTACGTTTCCTTTTCCAGGCATATATGAAAGCTCAAAGTCAAAGGACTTAAGGTACTCAACCCACCTTCGCTGTCTCAAATTCAGGTCAGGCTAAGTGAAGATATAGTTTAGACTTTTGTGGTCAGTGAAAACCAAAAAATGATCTCCTAGAAGATAATGTCTCCAATAGTGTAAGGCACAAAAAACTACAGCCAATTCGAGATTGTGCGTTGGTTAATTCCTCTCATGTGGCCTCAACTGCCGAGAACCGTATGGAATGACTCTTTCCCCTTGCATAAGTACCGCTCCCAACCTAATACCTAAAGCATCATAGTAAACAGTGTATCTCTTTCCTATATCTGGAAAAACTATTATCGGTGCAGAAGTCAACCTCCCTTTCAGCTCCTAAAAGGCCGAATCACAAGAATTTGACCACAAGAACTTTCCCCCCTTCTTAGTCAGGCCTGTCAGAGGTGATTCTAAGCGTAAAAAGTATTGTATGAAACATCTGTAGTATCCATACAACCCTATAAAACTCTGTACCTAAAATACATTCTTCATCTGCTCCCAGGAAACTATTACTCTCACTTTCTCTGGGTCTACTGATACTCCTGTCTTTGAGATAACATGCCCCAAGAAGTGAATCTGATCCATCCAAAAGTGGAATTTTGAGATCTTATCATATAATTGATGCGCTCTCAGTGTACTCAGAACAATATCAAGATCGAAAGAATGTTCTTGTTGAGTGTGAGAGTACACCAAGATATCATCCACGAAGACCACCATGAAGGAATCCAAGTATGGATGGAACACTCGGTTCATCAGTTCCATGAAAACTACAGTCGTGTTCATGAGACCAAATGGCATAACCACATACTCGTATAGACCATACTTGCTTTGAAAGGATATAAGGGGTATATCAAATGATCTAACGTGAAACTGATGCTAACTGGATCTCAAGTCAATCTTTGAGAACACCCAGGATCCTCAAAGCTGATCAAAGAGATTATCAATCCTCAGCAAGGGATATCGATTTTTGACCATCAATTGGTTCAACTTCCAATAATCCACACAAAGTCTGAGGGTACCATCTGCCTTCTTCGCAAACAGGATAGACTAACCCCAAGGAGAAGTACTGAGTAAGATAAAACCATTTTCCTGCAACTCTTCCAACTACTTATTGAGCTCTTTAAACTCTAGTGTAGCCATCCTATAAGGAGGAATGGACACTGGTGCTACTCCTGAAACAAGATCAATAGAAAAGTCCACCTCTCACTTCATAGGAAAACCTAAAAATTCCTCTAGAAAGACATCCCTGAAATGATCCACCACTGGGGGAAATTCCATCTGTGAAGTCTCCTATTCATCTAGATATAGAATAGAAATTTGGGCTATAACTCCTCCCAACCCATGATGCTCGGGTCCTGTTATGCTCACCTGGACAACCCATTCACCCTTATGAAGAAACGATCTGCCCTTTGGTGATGTGAAATTCACCCTATGACAATATTAATCGACAACTACCTAGAAGGGAACTAACCTGTACATTCCAAGAATGAAATCATATCCCATCATCTCTAATGCATAGAGGTCCCAAAAGAAGTGACACCCAGCAACCTCAAGAGGTAACTCCTTGAACTGACGTACACTAGCCGTTCTTGTCCCCAACAGTGTGTCTAGCACCAATACAACAACAAAAGTAAAGATACAGAGCCCAAGGATCTCTACAACAGCACAAAATATAAATCTTTGGGAAGCCCCTGTATTGAAAAGAGCAGAAGCTAAAACTGAAACAACTAGGATCATAACTCGAACTGTAGAGGGTTCAGGATCAAGCTCCTACTGGGTCTGCTCCACTAAAAAACTCTGACCTGCACCATGTCTCTGTGACCCTGCCTGACCAATATGAGCTGATCCACCTTGTTGTTGCTGAAATCCTGGTGACTGAATACCATGGCTTCGACCTCCACCTCGTCCAGAATGGCCGGAAGAACTCTAGTTCCCTAACTGATGAGAAACTAGAGGTGCTACTTCTGAACACGGAGTCATGGAAGAACCGCTTTCATCAGATGCTGGTGAGAAGATCTGACAGAAATGCTGAAGATGACCCATCTTGATGCAAGATCGGCACTCCACTGGGTCTCTTAGGCAATGTGAACTTGTATGCACGCTCTTCCCATGTTGGTAGCACACCACCTGGCTACCAGAAGAAGTGTCTCTCCTCCTTGTATCACTATGCGAAGACCCCCTGTGGTGCTTCCTACTGTCAATAGGAGGCATAATAACTCCATATGTCGAACTTCTATAGCTCAAAACTTCAAAATCCCTCAAATTGTGCTCCGTGATTAGTGCCTGGTTGACGATAAAAGTGATGGAAGTCAACTTGAATATGTTTATTTGTGATATGATGTCATGCCATAGACCATCCTCAAACTTAATTTCTAGGAATAACTCATCACCTCCCGGAATAGGTGTGAAGCACTCTAGCTTAGTGAAGCGATAAGAATACTCCATAACGGAAAGAGTACCCTACTCTAGACTCATGAAATCTCAGGATCAATCGGCCCTCAAGGTTTCCGGATAGAAGTAATCATAGAAGGAATGCTAGAACTCACCCTAGGCCATAACCTTCTAGTGTCCCGCCTGTGAGATCACATCCCACCATCTCTTGGAGGAGTCCCAAAACATGTAAATAGCGAGCTTGACCCTCCTCTCCGGAGGCATCTCCAGATGCTCGATGATGGAAATCATGGCTTCTAACCATGACTCTACAACCTGAGGTCCTCCTTCCCCAGTGAAAGTGGGAGGATTATGTTTCTAGAAAACCCGCGTCAACTCTACCATAGAAGGGGCAGGATGTGGTACTTCTCAGAAGGTCTTCATGAACCTCATGAATCCCTATCAGAAATGTGCATCAACACCTGTTTCCATAATGATGGTCGGTGCCAAGACTGGAATAACTGGATGATTTTCTGGTAGTCCCTGACTAGCCATGTTTGGTTTCTGATCATCACCTCACAACTGGCGTACAACTAGAGGACGTCTTGGTGGAATGACTCTGCAAGGTCAAGCACACACCTTAGACCAAGATTAACAGGGACTGAAAATTAGAAGTATAAGAAGGGGATAGGAGAAATAAAGCATTCATGTTTTTTAAAACATGGATACACAACGTGTATAATGACTACACGACATGTTCCATTAAGCCTTCACATGGGTGTGTACTCTTTCCAAACCAGGTCGTGTAACACCCCATACACACAACGTGTTGTCCTAAAACATGGCGTGTACTTGAATCCTCTTTCCCTACTCGAGTTCTTCTCTACATTTAAGCCACATGGTTCTCCTAGAACAAGACTACACGGCGTGTTATTTCCAGACACGGTGTGTACTAGACGAGCTTCACCGACCCGTATTGTTAGTGACACTGCCAGATACCTGGCTCACTCTACACAGTGTATTCCAGAAGGACACGATGTGTACTAGGAATATTTTTCCGACCCATGTTATTTGTTACACGGTCAGGTACTCGGGTTACACTACACATCATGTTCCAGATGGGCACAACGTGTATTAGAAAAGACTCAACCGACCCGTGTTGTTAGTGACACAACCGGTTACATGGTTCTACAACATGACATGTACATCCGGTACACGATGTGTCATACCAAAGATTCCAAACCCCATGTCCCCGCCCAAATAGTCTGTGACACGATTATTGACTACACTAAATGTACATATAGTACACAAAGTGTAATTAAGAAAAACAGTTTTTTCCCGAATATAAGAACACATGGCGTGTATTCATCATTACAAGGCGTGTATTCTTGGTTTTTTAGACAGTAAGCCTCAGAAACCACTCCATAACCCAGAAAAAAACTAAAACAAACATTTAAAGTTCCAAATTCCAATCCGTGAGGGCCCATAATCCCCGCGAATCCAAGCTTTTAATCTTATACATGTCATAAAAAAGGATAAAAGTGCAATGATCCACCAAATTCCGGTCCGTGAGGACCTATAACACATAAAGAACCAAAGTTTGGCATTCATTCAACCAAAACTTTCACAATTTAATGTTCTATCAAAAGTAGGCATTCTATCAAGGCATCTATCACAACAGCATGCATATCTTGCACAACATCTATCACAACAACATGCAATTTCTAATGCACCCTAAATGACATGGTAAGAATGCCTGACATGTGATTTCTAGAAAGGGACTATATGATGCATGAGATGGTATACCCTCATCTCATTAGGTTGAAACGGAAATATAACCTCTATAACATCAACAATAACAACACAAAACATGTGAATCACCCAACGGTGAAAATCAAATCAACAGTAAAATTGAAAAACCAGAAAATTGAAATAAATGAGGTAGATTGGATTTTCCTTGTACACAAGTAGCTACTACCGGGAAAAACTTATCACCAAGTACCAATTCTGTTCTATCCCTGGCTATAGGATCCAAATAGTAAGTCAAGAATAAAAGAACTCCCCTGATACCACTTTGTAATTTCCCAGTTTCAGAAGCCGCATAGAGGTGCCCCGTACCCAATTGGTCACATGGACTCAAGCGCATTTACCCTAATACCAGAGGCTTCCAACTAGCAGTGAGGGACTTTGGTTTGATAGTGGGGAAACTATGACTTCATTGACAGAGTAACATAGTGGAAAAGAAACAGATAAAAATAGCGGAAATATTAATAATGTCATACAAAATTAAACAATGGAAGACTGAAAGTAATAAGCAGATGGATCACATATATAATGATGCATGATACATATGTCTAGGAAAGCAGCCAAACACGTCACAATTTTGAAATACAGTACTAAACCAAAGTACGAAATAAAATAGTAAACAAATCCTCAGCATCGCAAGCCTCAGCTTGTTTCCATGCTCTCCAGCTCCAAAGTAGTCAAGTACTTGAAGTAGAAGGGTGATTAAACTTATCTATACCTACAATAGTATAATATGTTTGAGCCCAAAAGCATGAACCAAACAAGGTGTGAGACTAAATACCAGTAGGAAACCACCAAGAGACCTATGCCTAACAGTCAGTGAATATATATGGCAGGCAATAAGCAAAAGAAGCAGTAAACAAGGAAGTACTCAATAGTAAACATTCCTATAGTTTCAAAGCATTCAAACACCACATACCAAGTAAGCAGATAATCACAGACAAGTAACCCTCTGGGATTTTCTAACAGCCTAAACCCCTCTGGTCCTACCTAGCAACACAAGCAACCCTCTGGGAAGTACACTCAATCTAACCCCTCTAGTTTCGATTTAGAACAGACTCTCTAAGGAAGCACTCACCGTCAATTCCCCATATAGTCTCGTATTGGTAACTAAAAGGTGCTCTGGGGAAGCACTTACGTTTGATTCCCCCTATGGCCCGCATCGAGGAACTTCATACACTTTGAGGAGGAACTTATGTCAATTCCCCACATGGTATAGCATCGTAACAGTAAAAACAGACCCTATAGAGAATCCCTCACGTCCATTCTCCATATGGTTTACTACACTAGGTTCTCATAGCCTTGTGTAAGTCAACGAGAACAATAATACAAGGTAGCCAAAGTAAACTTCAAGAAAATACTTGGATAAACAATATATATCATAATAACATGTTAGATAAAACACTCCATCCTAACAATACTAGGCATGAAAAACAAAGAAACGACCTAATAGAAAAAACTAGACCAAACAGTCAAAACAAGAAAACCAAGGAAAAAACTTCATATAATAGAAAAATAAACCCTATTCACAACTTATAACCTCTATCAAAACAACCAAGGCATAACATGAAAACATTAGGGATAAAAACATAAACACTCAATGACCTGTTCAAGGGTATTGGGCACTTTTGCACATATAACACAAAGAATAACTACATAAAGGCACAAACCACCCACCTCGGTGTTGTAGTATCGTTATACATGAAACTTAAGCCTTGAATCACCCTAGAATGCTAAATATCTATAAAAACGTCTAAAAAATTCAACCCATGATATCTCATGAGAGATAAGTATTCAAAAAAGGTGCTCAAGAAGAAGAGAGAACTCACTGATGTGATTCCAACGCAACCGATAGAGTTCGATTCGGAGAACAGACACTCGATCAGGGGATCAGTGAAGATCCACACCATATGGACACTCTCAGATGAACTAGGTTGAGAAGAGATGTGTTCTATCCATAAGATGTGATCCCAATACGTTTAATGAAAAAAAGAAAGTACACGACATGTACTTTTGAAGTACACGACGTGTACTCGCCTTATTCAGCCCCTGCATAATGTAGTCTCCAGTTCACCACACACAATTGTGTGCTCGGCTGTTACATGTCTAGCACATGGATACATGTGGAAAAATAATACATGGTGTTTACATATAAGTACATGGAGGGTACTTCAATTCTTTTAGAAACTCCTCTTTTCCTCAAAAACACCAGAGAAGAGAAAAACATACCTAAAAATAAGATCCAGGTTCTTACAATTTGATCATATATAACATGGGTGATACTTAGGCTCCCTTAGTGGACCTCCAATGATGGACTTTATTGGAAGTGGCGTTATAGCACACCTAGAGCGATACATGGGTTCTTGTGGATCACCATGGATGGGATTGTAGGGTGTTGGTTCATAATACAGCTGAAGTGATACATGGATTCCAAATTAGGCATTCCAAGGATGGGATTAGGTTTTGAATTGATTAAAGAATGAAATGGAATATATGAAATGTCTTCCAAGACAAAGAAAAATCTTATATTTAGTTTTGACTTACACTATATGAATGGACTATTTAGGAATCCTTGGAAACATGTGATTATGGGGGACACTGGGGTTTATGAAAAGTCTCGAAACTTTTTAATTAAATGAAATTTTTAGTTAAATGAGCATGTTATAAATGACACATACCTAACTGTTAAATCAAAGATGTACCTTTTTAATGAAATTGATTAAAATTAATTGAATATGAAATGAGAACCTGTCTTTATAGGATGTTTACTTTTTAGTACTTCCTTTACATATTATACTACTATATACACACTATCTATTATATATATTCACTAACTAATTCACACCAGACCTTGGGTGGTTTTATACTAGGATTATATCACACACCCTATTTGGTCCACCTTTGGGTACCCAAATAGACTATACTATTGTAGGTATTAATAAAGGAAATCACCCTTTTATAGGTTCTTATTTGCTATTTAGGATTAAAATCATGGGACCGATTTGAGGCTTGTGATGCTAGTTATATGATTTTGAACATTTTTACTTTTGTTACATGTATTTTGTATCTTATATGTATACATGTTTTGAATGATTTATTAGAAACATATGACATGTATCATCATCAACATTGTATGTGAGATTACTTTTTGTTATTATTATCTATTCTTGGAGTTATTCTATTGTATGATTATTATTAATGCTTATGCTACTTTCATATTATTGATTTTTCATTGTTGCACTTCGGTATTGAGGGCATAATATCCCCATAGACTCATCTAATACCTCACTACTAGTTTACAATGTCTGACATTTGGGGAGATGCACTTGAGGTCATGTGGCCAACTCGGCTCGTGCCACTATTGAGTGACATTCGAGTCTGGAAATTTTCAAAGTGGTATTAGAGAATTTTATTTTGTGGTTTTATTTACTATTTGGAAATAATATATATGTATAAGAAGGTATTGGAGTTTAGTAATGAGTTGTTCCTAATTATAGCTAACCCACATATAGAAAAAATAAAAAATCCTCGAATTAAAATGTTTTTTTTCTGGATTTTGAATATTACAGTTGATTTGATTCCACCATTGGGTGACACACTTGCATTATGATATCATTACTGATATGATTATGAGTTCTATTTCTATTATAACTCGATGATATGAGGGTCTTCCATATCATGCATCATTTTGGTTACTTTATAGGAATCACATTCCATGCATTATGCCATGTCATTTATGATTAATTACCTATTTACATACTATTGTGATAGGTACAATGATAGATGTGCCTACTTTTGTGATAGATTTTGTGTAGTGGATAGAGAAAGTGATGTCATATTTTAGTTCATAAGGAGTATGGTTCCTTCTGGACTAGAAAGTGGCACACCTTTTGATTCAATTATTTAAAGTGAATTTGATATGGTATGAATTATATGGGCACCAAATTTTGGTTCATGAGGTGTTGTGGTCCCTCATGGATTGGAACCTGGTGAACCATTTGGGTTAAAATTTTAATTAAATTGTGATATAATGGGAATGTATATTGAATGAAACTGAAATAGAAAAGTTAACTTATAAATAGAGACATGACCTAGACCCAACTTTTGAGTGGGAAAGAGGCAATATCTCTAGTGATTTTTCAACTATTTCTTTATACAGTCCTAGATTTTGGAGTAGTCTGTAAGGTTTGAACTAGTTTTAAGAGGGTTTTGACATGTCCTATGATTTTGATCCATGAAATTTTATAATGATGTAGAACTTAGGTGTGTGATTGGATTAAAGAATGAACAACTAGCCCAAGTAGGTCAGTAAGGGATTGGTTCTTTTGAGATGACCTGTTATGGGTGTTTATGACCTTGATAATTAATCAAATACTATTGGGTTTATTTTTGAATAATCCAGGTTGGTTTAATGAGACCATCGTAGGATGATGTATCTTAAATAAATTGAAAGGATTCATTTTGATAAATTTCCTAATTATGACTGGATGTCAATAAATGGTAAATTCTTTAAAAGGGAAGTTTGATAAGGCTTGCTTGTTTTTCCTTGATACGTTCATTAAATCAGGTACCAAGTGCTATTGTTTTATAGTTGGTGCTTGATGTTCTATTTAATATATTTTAGGAGTTAAAAGTTAAAGTTAAATCAAAGTAATGAATTTAAAAATAGAATAGGAAGTGGTGTCCTTCATTAAAAACTCTCATGTAAGGGTAGTTTAATTTTTTTCCTTTGAGTTTCCTTGGAATATAAACGTGATCATTTTCTATAGGATTTATCCTTTTTAGAAACTGATTAAATAATAGGTGTAGATACTAGTGAATTCTATTTTTCATGACCTAGAGTTAGGGGTTGAATCTTATGTTCATGTAAGGGGCTATCCTGTGGTAGGTAGCACTCTTAGTGATTAAATGCCTTGCTAAACACCATGAGATTTTAGTTGTATGGTAACATTCAGGTGCCATTGTCCCTAGAAGGAATCTTAGATTTTTAAGGACACCCTTGTTTGTATGGGTGTTCATGGTATCCTTGAACCTTATTAGAGGCATGACCATCAGGTGATTCTCAATTTTAGTGGGTTATACACGCCTAGGTCATGGTCAACCACTTAGTAGGTCTTGTAACCCTCTTATTTTATATAGTGATGGGTGGTGTGGTAAGTAATCATCCAGGTTAATATTTTTATGGGGAAATATGACTCTAGGGTAAATCTATTGTATGGACTACTTGATACTTGGATGCATATAGAGTACATCCTATGGATAATATTGGAGATGGTCGCCTTTCTTCTGGAACTTTGGGGTAGTGTGCATTCATGTATGCGGTACTCATTGAGTTGTTAAAGGATGTAACAAACCGGTTGAGTTCAGTAAAATCATTGAGCCTTTGAAATGTTAAGTAAGTAATCTTGTCATCTCTGGATTAGAGTTACCTAATAATTAAAGCAATCAAGCTCATCCCAATGATTAGGATAACTTCTAAGAGAATCGGGTTTTTTGGAATGTCGATCAGGTTGGTTATGGATTTATTTTATAATTATATGACATACATGAGAGTGGATCATAGGAGTGTCATGTGTTATTATGAGGTGAATATGACCTAGTTCACTTGTTATAGGATGGTCTATCTCTTACTTCAATGACTAGGACACTCATTAGGTGGAAAGAATCACTTTGGTTTTGGTGTACGTGTTAGTTCTTGCCTAGCAGTGTGACTCTGTTGGTGGTTGGTTATGTATGCAACCTTTACTGAACATCATTATTCACATATATAATTTAGTGGTAAAGCATGAACAATTATGGTATACCTCAGTAGGTGAAGGCATCATGATTCAGTTAATGTCGATGTGTCGATAAGTGAAGCTGAGATTCTTATAAGAAGTCAACCAGTAGTGGTTTGGATATTCTTATTTTATTTTTATTGGATGGTTGGAAACCATTTAAATACTATTTGTGTACTATTCTTGAGATATGATCATGTTACCTATCTTGACATTTTCTTGATGCACTAATAGATCAATAGTTATATGTCATGCTAATGTTTTAAAATCCATTAGGCTAGATAAGTGGTTTCTATCAGTGTATAATACTGGATGTATGGTTCTTATAGAGGCTTAGTTAGTTCTGAGTGATACCTGGGTTACCAAGTAGGGACACCTTGGATGGACTCTTAGACACCGGCCTTTTTCCTATGACTTACCTGCTTAAATGATGCTACTCTAGGCTCAGTCGATAATCTGTTGGGGACATCTTGGATTGTGCCAACATCTCACTTAAAAAAATGGAGTATAGACTACCTTGGGTTAGTTACTTAGACTCTAGTTTAATGAATACAAGGTTATCTCAGACTTGTAGTTGGGATCGAAGGTGATGTTTAAAAGGGTAATGATTCTCGTGGGATGGAACTAGACTGCACCCTTTCCCATGTTGTGGAATGATAGTTTAAATGACCAGGTTGTTGTTTGACCAAGGAACATCACAAGAAGTCAAGTATGAACTTTGATGAACATGCTCATTGTGAACACATAGTGCCTTGGAAGAAGGAATTGCGGCTCATCTGGTAATACAGTAGCCATTTAATCAAATAATTTTTGAGAAAATTTATCCATATTGGCTTGACTTTATTTTCCTTCTAGTTCATGCGTGTGATAAAAAAACCTATTTTTTAAAAAAACAAGTCGTCGTGTTAAGGAGAGTATGGTATAAGGTTCGGTTGTGTCTTCCTAGAAAAATCACATGACCAATTTTAGTTTGGTCGATCATAATTCGAATATTAATTTATGGTGAGGTCCTTATTATAACCTCATATGTAGTCAGGTTCTCCCAATTAAATAATTCACTCCAAGAGTTTCACCAGAATTCTTAGTGGAATAATTTGTAAGGAAATTTCAATGGTGGATGTCCCGTGGTTCGGAATTGGCCCCCTTTTGTGATAAAATCCAAGGCAGGGGAGCACCATCAGATAAATTTTTAAAGAGACTATGATGTGATCATGTCTCTAGCTAAATGGGATCACCAATAATACTGACTGGGTATGAAAATAAGTGTATTTGGTTTTTCCATGTGATGTTCCACCTATCAGTAGGTGAAGGTGGAACACTCGTGACTAACCATACTTTTACAGTAACTACCCATTCCTGAATGGAAGTGGGTTGAAATCATGATGTATTTCATGAAAAGTTCATTGAGGTCTCTGTGATGTAATGATTCTTTATGATTTGTTTTTGATAGGATTATTAAGGTTACACATTTCCTACTGATTAAAGAAACCTTTAGTATTGATGATCTTGGGAGGTTGTACATCCGTGAGATAGTACGACTTCATGGGGTCCCATACACTATCGCTTCAGATTGTTATGTCTAGTTTACATCATGATTATGGAAAGGTATAAAAAGGGTTTTAGGTATATAGGTGCTTCTGGGAAAATCATACCACCCCCAAACATATGTCCAATCAGAGTGCATGATTTAGGTGTTTGATGACATGCTGTGATCATGCATCCTTAATTTCAGTGGCTCTTAGGAGAGGTATATATCTATAGTTGAATTCACCTACAATAATAGCTTTCAGGATACTATTCAAATTGTGCCTTATGAGGATTTGTATAGCAGTCCATGATGAACACCCTTATATTTGTTAGAGGCAGGAGAGACAGCCATGCTTTGACCTCATCTTGGTCAAGAGACCATAGAGAAGCTGAATTTGATTTAGAAGTAGATGAATACCGTATAGTCCCATTCAAAATCATACAATAATCTCCATAGATGACATCTTGAGTTTGAGGTTGGGGATCAAGTTTTCTTGCATGTATCACCGTGGTTAGGACACAAGAGGATCATGAGATAAAGAAAGCTTTCACCGTGGTATTTTTGGATGTTCGAGATTATAGAGAGAGTCGTTCTGGTTGCCTATCAGTTGCAGTTACCTCATAGGCACTGAGCCATGCATGATGTTTTCCATGTTTCTCAACTATGAGGCTATTATTATGACCCATATCATTCCTTTCATCCAAGGATCTTGAGTTATATTTAGTTGGGTCCTTTAAGGAGCATCCTATATGTATTGTGGATCATAGTATAATGGTTTTCTAAGGCCAATCAGTTCATCTAGTATGGGTGATATGGTAGCACGACCATATGTAGGTTGAGACCTGGGAGTAGGAGACCAATTCATGATCACAATGTCTAGATTTATTCTCAAATCATTCTTCTCCATCCTTATAAGGGCAATTTGGGGATGCATTTCTTTAAGGCAGAAGTTTTTAAGAACCCGATTCTTCTTTGAGGTATGGATTCTTTAATTTTCATAAATTATTAGTTTAAATGTTTAAATATGGCCTAATGTGAATTACCTTGGAGGAAATTGAGGTAATGGGGGTGTTTGGGGATCGTTCAAAGCCCAGAACCCAAGTTTTGGGTTGAATAATTCCTATCACATGGTTAGTGAAAACCGTGCAGGCATGCCACATGATCTGAAAAATTGTATGAGGCTTGGATAGAGAGTATAGGGAGGCTACATGGTTAGGAAAAACCATGAAAAATGGGGTGCACGACTGGTCTACAATTTTTATAGTGAATATTTTCATGGTTTACACATAGTTACTCAAACCATGAGAGCAAACTATGTGGGTTCCCCCTTTCCTATAGATGACTGTGCATAGTTGGCACATAGTTTTTTAAACTGTGTGCCTAAACCATGAATCCCTATATTTTTGGGTAAAATTAAATTTTCCCCCATTAAAAGTCTATTTAAAAATAAATATATTTCCCCTTCTCCCACATAACAAGAATAAAATTTGGGAGTCCTCCTTGGTGAATAAACTTAGATTTTGGATAGATCCTCCATCTAGAATTTGATTCAAGCACCAATATTCTCATTAGATCCATATCAATGAGTTATTAATTCTTTATTAACTATTCCTCATTTGATTTGGTATCGGCTGCACTATTTAGGTCCACTCTAATTTTTCCTATTATTAGGTTATTCGTCCGTTCTTAGTTTTTCTACCAATATGATTTGAATCAAGAGTTGATACTGGATGATCTATCAACAATAGACCTACGATAGGTGGTATCATGCCTTCCTTTAAAGTCGAGTGGGTTATATATGTCGTTGTACCACACAACCAATTTTTGGGCATCACCTTGAAATGAAATTAAATCCTTGAACTAATAGGCATGACCTATATATTTAAAGAGGCCTATTAATGATCAATTATAGGTTGAGGAACTTGAAACCAGAACCACTCTTTTTGGGTGAGTTATTTATTTTAAATGGAATTTATGATGGCATATGTATTTGAATACCATTGTGGTGTGACTTTTACCTTTTCATGGTATGTTAAACTATGAATTTTCAATGGTAAAATCAATTGAATTATAGTTTAAATTGATTAATGGTAAGGGATGAATGGACACGGCCATTTCCCTATATCATGTAAATATATGAGTAAGCATGAATTTCTATTTTTATTGATATCCCCGTGTGAGTTAAATGGAGTTTATGTCATGTAATAGATTGTTAAATCATTGGAATATTTTTATAAAGTTTTTACCATGTGAGTATTTAGACGACAAGACTTCTAATATTGGCCTATTCTTTATGTCACCTTTTGAGGTGATTTTTAAATGAATTGTTCTTAGTTTTGACCTTGATATACTTAAAATCGTTTTGATTAAATGGTAGGAATTGATAAAATTATTGTGTGCCTTGGGTGACACATGGATTCATATTATAATTCCATGGACAGACTCAATTGGCCTATACCTTGCTTATTCTTGAGTGATACTTGGAACCCCAAGCAGACTGCCAATGATAAAATCTGAGGCTTGAACTTTATATACTGAGTGATACATGGATTCAAATGAGAATTTCATGTATGGAATCAAGGGAAAATGATCATACATGATATGGGTGATACTTTGGCTCCATTAGTGGATCTCCAAGGATGGAATTGATTGGAAGTAGAGTTATACTACACCTAGAGAGATACCTGGGTTCTTAAGGATCACCATGGATGGAATTATAGGGTGTTGGTTCATAATAAACCTGAAATGATACTTGGATTCCAAATTAGTAATTCCAAGGATAGACTCAAGTTCTGAATTGATTATATAATGAAATGAATTATATGATACACCTACCAAGCCAAAGCATAAGCTTGTATTCAGTCTTGACTTAAACTTTATGGATGGCCTATTTAGGTATCCTTGGATACATGTGCTTATGGAGGATGCTGAGATTTATTCTAGGTCTCTAGGATTGTTAGTTAAATAAAATTTTTAGTTAAATGAGAACGTTATAAATTACACAGGCATGAATATTAAATCAGATACTTACCTTTTTAATAAAATTGATTAAAATGAATTGAATATGAAATGAGAACCTAATTCTATAGGATGTTTACTCTTCAGTACTTCCTTTACATATTATACTGTTTTCTACACACTATCAATTATATATATTCAATGACTGATTGGAACCATATATTGGGTGGTTGCCTACTAGGATTATATCTCACACCCTATTTGGGACACCTTTGGGTACCCAAATAGACTATATTATTATAGGTATTGATAAGGGAAAGCGACCTTATACATGTTTCTGATTTCTACATAGGAGAAGGAGCATGGGACTGAGCTGAGACATGTGATTCTAGCTTGATGCTTTTAAATTTTTTGTAATTTTGTTACATTTATCATGTATCTACTATGTATACATGTTTTTGGATGATTTATTAGAAACACATGACATGTATCATCATCATCATTGTATGTGATATTCATTTTTGGTATTGTTTTATATTCTTGGAGTTATTCTACTGTATAATTGTTATTAATAATTATGATACATGAATATTATTGATTCTGTTGTGTTATAATCTAGTATTGAGGGAATAATCTCCCCTCAGACTCACCTAGGCCCACACTATGAGTCGATAGCCTCTGGAATTTGGGGAGATGAACTTGAGTCCATGTGGCCAAGTGAGCTAAGGGCATTGTTGAGTGGCATCTGGGTCTGGGATATTACATGGTTGTTTTGAGAAACTCCAGAAGTTTTAGTGTATTTATGGAGTGACCTAAAGGGTTTATTATTTCTATTCATGGTATGAAAATCTATGAACAAACTATGCAACTACCTATGTTTACCTCCATTTTTCTCACAAGAATAGTGTACATTCTACCAAACCATATGTCTAAGCTGTGTGTAGCAGTGGTTTTTATAGTTTTTGAGATTTTTAATCCATTGAGTATCGAGTTGCTTTTTTATTCATGATGTGGGTTTGGTTTGATTTTGAGTTTTTTCACTCATATTCTAAAATGATTTTTTGTTTTTTAAAATTGGTTTCTAAAATGAAAATATTGGATTATCTAGAAATGAAATGAAATTTTTTTGAAAATGGAAAGGAAATAGTGTTGGATTTTGATATGTTTGATCAAATGTGAAATGATAAGTGAATTGGGAATTTGTAAATGTTTTTAATAATGATAATATAATAAAAAAAATTGGTTGGGAATTTGAAAATTCAGGTCAAATGTTTTGATTTAGAAATAGAAGTGTCTTGTTTTGACCCTTAACATTATTTTTGAATGATCAAATATATGAATTCATATATATTGGATAATTAGTATTCATGGATGGGTGATTAAGTGGATACAAGTTAATATAGGTATATATGGGGCTTCATAGGATACCATTGGTAGGTGCCCAAACTTTTTGGATTGTATTTTCTTTCTAAATGTGTTTTCAAAAAGGGTATTTCAACATTTTATGGGAGAGGGCGGTTCAGAATTTATTTTTGTGTTTTGAGATTTCTTTTTTAGTATATTCAGTTTTCTAATATTGGATGTGTTGTCGAAATGGTTTTTGAGTTTGAATTACTAATTTTTATTGAGATGTGGAGTTATAATTTGTAATGATTTTTGATTTAGTCTTGAACTTATTGTTTTTAAAGTACCCCAACTGAGTTCTAAGGGATTATTGAAAGCATAAATAGGTGGATATTCCACCATCTATCTGTGGTTGACCAAGTCTTTCCTTAGTTTTTAGTTAGTTTTGGATGTGGAGCCTAGTGGTCCTCAATGTCAGGAATTAGTTTGAAAGATTCAAGATTCAAACCCACCTCATTTATTCTGGAATTCAGAGACTAGAAAAATCAAAGAATGATTGTGAATAATTGATCATATTTTTATTTAGATTTAGCTATGTGACCCTCTTAATCTAAAGTTTATGAACTTTATTCTAGAAGTCCTATTATGGAAGTTGTGAAAGTCTGTTTACCATTCCAAACCATGTAAGGGACATTTGTGTAAAAGCGTCAAGGCCTTGTTTATCCAGAAATATTTATTTGAATCCATGAAGGTACCAAAGAATATGGAGTTGTACCATATTAGGAAAGGTGATTCAATAATCCTAGAGTATACTAAGATTTTCATTTATCTAGTTTTGAATCTTTCATAACTGGATGAATATGGATCCTTGAAGGATGAATTCTTTGAAAAGGTTCTCTAAAAAGAACTATTTCTGGAGGTGTCATATTTTTTTAACACAAATGAGGAAGAAGTGTGGTAGACTGTTTGGTCCAAGGTCAGTTTAGATAGAGAAATGAATGCAGTTGTTGTCTCACCTATCCCTGAGATCAACGGTGGTGGTTCCAATAAAGGAAAATGTGAGATAGCTATGTTTGGACTATTGGGAAGTATAATGAAGCATCCATCACCTTTATTATAACCAAAATCATTTAGGAGTAATCTCTAGGTGTTCCATCAATGTGGGAATTCATAGAACAATAAGTCTTCATGCCCATAAGCACAAAATACCTTTCTTACCTATGGATTCTTAGGACACCTGCAATGTTTTTTATGGGGTGATACTAGGAAGAAACATGGAGCAAGATCCCCCCTTCAAAGGAACCTTAGTCAATTTAGAGGATAAGGGTACTGATTTGGGTTATGTTTAATGTTTTTATATATGTAAATGTTTTTGGTTTGAACATTGTGTTTGGGAGTGGTGTTTATTTTTTGGAATTAGAGGATGTTTTTGCGTATCTTCTGAGAATTTTTTCATAGTAAAATTTTTTATCTTGGTAAACTTTTTATCTTATAGTAGTGAGATGGCGGTGTTCCTTATGTAGTGTCTTATCCTTCATGTATTTGGTTTTTTATGGGAATCATGGAATTATTCCAACTTGAGGAACTAGTGTTTGACCAGAGTCCTAATATGGTGGGGATGGCATCATATAAGGAGCTTATGATGAACCTAGTTTCCTATATCTATTAGCTGGGGAAATTACTTTATCCCACCCTAATCGACCCCAAACATGATGGTTAGTTGGTCTGGATAATGGTTCTAGTGTTAGATTCTCATAGAGGTCTTAAGAATACCATGATTATATTCTATAGTAATTCCAATTTTAGGGGTTGGGATGTTCTTTTTTAAGTGTTCATGTGTATGAGAAGGTGATTTATATATTATACCACACCAGAATCCACTAAGTTGTGTCCCAAGATGGTTGTCCACATGAATTAAAGCTTTCCTCTTTATATGACAGAGGATGTCAACTAGTAATGAGGGCTTAGGGTGTATATGTGGGGAGACTATGGCCTCATTAATTAGAGTTTAGTACAGTGGAAAAAGAATATATTTAAATAACGGAAGTAGTAATAAAGAAGAATTAGTGAAAGAATAAATATCTAATAATAAATGGGTGGAATCTAACAATCAAGTGAGCGTGGTGATGACCTAGCAGAGCACTGTAGGCAATGCCATAACGGTGATTTCCGCAGCTCTGGCCCCCTCCTCCCCAGTGGGGGGAGGAGGGAAAGGTCTTCCTCCATCCTTATTGGCTTAGTCCTTCTCCCCTTTCATGAACCCAGACTTCCTTCCCCCCTTTCCATCTGTTTCGCTTTGCCCTAAGGTCCCCAAACTTCTCAACGGCTCGCCCCAGCTTGTTCTTTCTACGAAGGAGTTCAATGAGGCCTCATACCTTCACCGGTTGACGGTTTTGGTCCGATTCAGGGGCTGTCGTCCCTCTGTCGATGTTTTTTATTGGTTCGTTTTTGATTCTTGGGATCTCCAGGAGCGCACAGTGGTGGGTCTCTTCAATCGGCGACACCTGATGGTTCACTTCTCCTTATAGGACGACCTGATAGTTGCTTGGTCTTGAGCCCCTCATGCAATCAATGGATGTGGTTTCTCTCTTCTTTGCTGGTCTACTGAACTCATCATGATTCGTGATGCGCCATCATCCACTATTTGGGTAAGCTTCCCAGATTTACCTCTTCCTTTCCAAAACCCCTCAATTATTAGGATGTTAGGAAATATGGTATGCATATTTCTGTGTTCTTATAGTCGGACTAAGACAGTATGTCATTCGATATATCCTCAGGTTTTCATCGAGGCTGACGTTTCAAAGCCCCCCACGGAGTGGCTGTGGATTTTGGTAGGTGAGGATTTCCGTTGGAGGAAAAGGGTTGTCTTCGAATCATGGCCTGGTTTCTTCCTGGTATGCCACAAAATAGGGAACTCGGTCTCTGTATATTGCCATAGGCGTAGGGTTCGACAAGAGGTGATTGGCACAATTGAGGGGAATGTGGTGCTGACTAAATCTGTAGAGAACCATAGGGTGTGGGATTTTAACAGTAGGGATGAGTAGGAAGAGATGCATGGGGGTAATCTAGAGATGGTGAAATACTCAGGGGAATCTGGGGTGCACAAACCAGACTTGGTACCTCTATGTCCAAGTGTAGCGACAATCTTCACAAGGTTGAGAGGTGACTTGGTTACTCCCCCACCGAAACAGGACCAGGGCAGGGGGTGCTAGAGACAGTGAAGCAGCTGAAGGTACTCGGGTCTCACCTGCTGCTCACACTCAGGTTCCGAGGGAGGTTTCAGGAGATGTTGAAGAAGATGGCTTAGCTGCTGGGGCCGAGGCAAGCGAAATTCCCAACTCTTATGCAATGGCAGTGAAGGCTGGCAGTAAATTGGTCACTGGAAGGGTGTCTAATGGAAAGAATAAGTCAAAGGTTGGCCAGGAGTGGGAGCAGATTTTACTGGGGGATATTAGGTCACTGGACTCCAGGAAGGACTTCAACCCGAGGGGAGCTATTTCCTATATTCCTATCAACAACCGGTTTGGGAACTTGTTTAGTGAGGGTGAGTCTAAGGGTCACTCTAAGGGCTCTTATGAGACTGATTCTAAGAGTGATGGTCAATTTTTTGAGGACAATGTAATGGGAGGGGAGGGGAAAGACTTTCATAACCAAAGACGGAAGAAAAAGAACAAAGAGAATAGGGACCTAGGGTGAGACATTTTTTCTAGGAAGCTGAAACCGAAGGGGAGAAAAGGCTACTCTTTTCTACCTAGACCTATGGAGACTCGATCAACTAAAAAAGAGGGTAAACCCAATGAGCTCGAGTCCCAATCAGTGGGGAGAGTGGATAGCCATCCAGTCTTGGTCACCGAGTCACATGAGAATGAACTCTCTCAAGAAGGAGATAAACATGAGGAGAGGCAATTACATATAGAGGAGGTGATAACATGGATGGAGGAGGATGCCTCTCGCGGTATGCAGAGGGAGGTAAGAACTGGGCCAACTGACAAGTTTGGTGTAGTGGAAGAGGAGGTGAAACTGAGTGAATTGGCCTCACCTACCAAGGTGGGAGTGAAAGGGATGCATGGGAAGCCGGAAGGGGAGTCTATGATCAGGGAAGATCCATGGGAGTTGCTTGTGCATTTAGAGGAGGGGATGTCTGAGAAGGTGGTAGACATCCATGCTTCTTCCGAGACGCCAGAATGGATGAAAGCAAGATCGATGCAAGTTGACACGACCAAGGAACAAAGTGAGTGGATTGACAAACAATACGAAATCCTAGTCATAGGTTTCAACAACAAAAAAATTGACAAGTATGAGTACTTTTGAGCTTGGGGGAAGTTGGCATCCCATTTCGAAGGCATCATTAGAGATGACCCTGGAAAAGAGGTAACATCTCTCTTCTAGAAATTGTTTAAGGATAGTAGATCTACTGGTTTTAAGTTGGTCTTTAATAATTTTGTAATGTGATATAGTGTTTGACGGATAGGGTGTGCTTGTTGGTTTCACACTTACTCCATAAAAGTGATTTTATTAATAATAAAAAAAATATATTTGGTGGTGGATGAAATGGGTGGAATCTGAAACATAATGGATATAAAATGATGATGATCATTTCATGTCGCTATACAAAAATGTAGTACATTGGATATAGAAGAAATAGGAATAAACCACATGCTATAAAAAAAATGAAAAATTCCAAAATCTTTCTCTACTAACATCACGAGTATAGGCTCAATCCTCTACTCTTGTACTCCATCATAGTACTCAGAATCAAGAATCAGAAGCAAGATGTTTCCCTTTATCTACACCTATAGTCATGAAGTCTGCTCAGGTATCAAGTGTAGCTCGATAAGGGTGTGAGATATACTTAGTAGGCCACCACCAACAATGTATAGAACTATTTAGTACATGCATATAAAATTATAAGTGTGAAAATAATATTAAATTTAAGGTGATAAATAAATAAATACATTGGAATGGATTCCTCATGGAATACCCGATTTACACTACCTACTTCGGCCCAAGACAGATGTCTCTAAACCAAGGTGAACTATACAAGTAAGATACAATGTATAATAAAAGGTCATCTAAAGGTAATCATCAAAATTAGATCAAATCCAAGCCTATGATATGTCTTGGAGAACACATATATGGAGTATCAATTATACATTCTTGAAATTTAATTATGAGGCATATTTAGAAATTATAATTGGAAACCTGAGCTCATAAAAAGTGATCCATGATAGGAATACCAAGTATATCTTAGGGTTCCCTATAAATACCAATCACCACAAATTCCGTCCATGTAATCCCTTATAAGGAACCCCACGTATCACTCTCATCCTAGTATAAGTATAACCCCCTAATCCCATCCTAGGTATCTCACATAGGGGACTGAGTATCACTCATGGCATGATATAAGCATATTTCCACCTAGTCCATCCATAGAGACTCTCCTAGGGAATCAATGTCCCTCATGGGAAGGTAAATATCATATTAATTGAGCCTATCCATGTAATCCCATAGGGACCCATGTATCGCTCTCAAAATTCTTGCAATCTATGACAAGTTTTAATCATAAAGAACCAAAATCCCATCCAAGGAATCCCATAAGGATCTAAGTATCTCCCTCAGCATGGATATGTGGTACAACTTAGCTATCATGATTTATAACATTTAACAAGTCATTTCATTTGGTCAATTTTTCCCAAACATTTAATTTAAGGAAATCCATTATAAGTTATATCATGGGGAATAGGGGCCTAAAAAATGTCCTATAAATTATCATTAATGATTTCTAAATTTCAAGGTAATTAATACAAGTGAAAAACACATAAAATGTTTTTTAATTAATTTAAGGGAAATGGTAGATATTACTTGAAGGTAAGGCACACCCATTGGGTGGATCAAGTCAAAGAGAACAACCTGGGAATTGATTCACCATTAGTGAGTACCAAAAGGGGTATGAAAAACCAATTGAATTAACATATTAAACATTATATAGGAATCTATAGAAAATTATGGATCATGATATAAATGCAACTAAACTTTAGGAAAAATAAATAGACCATATAACTTAGGTTCTTAACACTCTCCTCATCTAGTTTTGGAACTCAAATCGAGCTAAAATGGTAGAAAACTGAAAAATGAATCAATTCATTAAAAATATGGAAAATAACCTTTCACAAAAAACAGAGCATTAGAGGGGAATATAAGATAATAATAGAAGGAATAGGAGTGTAGATATTACCGAGAGGAATCCAATTCACCTAATGATGATAAAAATAGATCCCGAGCGGAGATACAATGGAAAATTCTATCTTGTATTGAGGTAGAAGCTTCACATGAGGTAAGGGTTATCCTCTAGAGAAAAATTAAGAAGGAAGAATGAATTAAGGGTTTAAAAAAATTTAGGTTAAAATTTTAATTTAATCCTTTAATTAGGTGTCACTTGGTTTGGCCACATGGTTAGTTAAACTGTGTGCCAACTGTGTGGCAACCACTACCTGAAGGACCCCCTTTCACGGGCTAGGTGCATGATTATCCTAACCATGTGCAAGACATTCAAAATGCCTATGTCAGAAAAGTATGAAACTCTAAATGAGAATGAATCCCTTCTCACATGATTGTAGAAAAATTGTGTGTCCTCCCCTATGAACTAGGTACTTCACATGGTTGATTCTCATGGTTAACACTAACCATTTTCTAACCATGTAGCTCAATCCCCCACAAATTCTGAAGATTTGGGCTCTGAAGGATCCCTAAAATCTCCCAAACCACTCCTTATCCTTTATGCTATTGTGGGGAAAAAATACCTCAAGGTGTCCTATCAGTATGTTTTGGGTGTGATTGTGTTTGTTGAAAAATCCAGATGACTACAAATGAGTATGATTGGTGTTTTACAAAGAGGGTGTTTAAGGTGGTGTAGTTTCCCATTGTTTTCCAAAATTTTAGGCCTCAAAATCAGGAGTTGTTTTTGGAAAAGGAATGTTTTCTGAGTAGGAGTGAATAATACATAGCCAATGAAGTACAGTTCATGAATTGAAAAGAAGGTAATAGTTCGTGGAAGGAAAAATGATTTATGGGGAGGATCATGGTTAGTGGAAGTAGTTTATGGGTTGGCATGTGGTTTATAGGAGTCTTGAGGTATGTAGGATGGCCTATTTTTGGTAAAAATGAGGTGGTTATTTTAGCCACCCTAAAGTAAGAGTGGTGGTATGTGGACCGTGTAGGGTAGAACAGTTCTTGGGAGAATGACACGCAATTAAGATTTGGGAAATATCGGATTATTAGATTATTAACATATATTTTCATATATAAGGAGTTCTAATAGAATCATTACTAAGAGATATTTTCATATGAAAAAATATTTTCATTGGTAATTTGGATAATTCTGAAGTGGTTCACAAGAAACAAGTTTGTGAAGGATATTTTTTTCATGAGAAGGATTATAAAAAATTATAAGGAGTTTGTGGAAATGGTTCACAAAAAGTTTTTGTGAGGCACCTTATCCTACAAAGAAAAATGGTATGTGGAAGAGGGATGGTTCACGGAGGAGATGAAGTTCATGAAAGAGGAAATATGTGGAAGAAGTAAGTATGGTATACAGAAGTGGTTTGTGAAGATGGTACATAGAGGCGGTATGCGGCAGTGAAAGTGGAGGAAATATGTGGAGGAGGTGGTCCATGAAGCATACATGCTACGCAGTTCGCGGAATAAGTAGGTGGTTCATGAAGGGGATTAAAAAGTCTGCAAAATCAATTTACACTAACTAAGAGTATGAAAAAAATTGGATTTAATCTACAGGTGAAAAAGGGAATTCAATAGAGAATCTACCTATAGTTGAGGATGCATTCTTTCTTTAAAATTAAGGGACCTACAAGTCCATAAACTATGAGTGGATCCCTTCCGAGAGTAGTGAGTGAAGGAAGGGGAGGACAATGATCCTTTCCACTGGAAATAATTCAGAGAAAGAGACATAGGGAGTGACCCTTGTGAATGTAGTGAGAAGACCCTAAACCTTGTAAAGGCATTGATCATGGGAATAGAAGTAATCTATCCCAAACATCATTATTGGCTGTGATACTTAGTGAATTTTTCAAAATCAGCACAATGCCATTTTATGCCTCTTGGATGTACCCCAGTGAGGGTGAACCAAGTAAAAATATCTATGTAATTCTTATTACTCTATTTCTTTACTTTTAGTGCATTATCATTAGATAAAATTGGAAAGAAAATGATAAACATTAACTTAAAGATATTAAGAAGTGAACTTTGTAGTAAAGAGGCCAAGATCTAGTTGAGTCAGAAGAAGTTTGAAAAGAATATCCATACCCTAATTCACCCCCTATTAGGGTATCTATGACCCTTTTGAACCTAACAATTGGTATTAGAGGGCAGGTTTATTTTATTAGATCTATTTTATTTGACTTAGTTTAGTTGATTGTTGAAGTTAAAGATTTAGTCCGCTCATATCTTGGTGTGCAATGGAAAAGAGAAGAAATACAAAGAAGAAGCAGAAGTCGGGTGGTATTTCTCAATGTGGAAGCGTCTACGGAAAAAGTGTGGTTCAGTTTAAGGAATCCAATAGTATACTGAAGAAAGTTTTGGATGAATCAGATAGTGAGAGTATTCACTCTTTTAATGATTCTATAGGAATGAGAAAGGAAGCCAATTTTCCCAGTGATAATGAAGAAATTACAAGAAGACCAAAAGTGGAAGTTGTTCATGAAACAAATCAATTGAATCAGCAACTGTATGAAGGAAATAAATCTAAAGATATACAGATTCAAGCCTAAGAAATAGAGGTCAATAAGATGAGAGGATTAAATAAAAGGCTTATTTATGTGGATAATTATCTGAGGAAGAATAATGATTCCCAATATGAATAACTGAAAAAGTTTTCTACAATGGTAGAAAAACTCAAATATGATTACAAGGGAAAGAGTCTAAAATCAAAAGAAATTCAGAATCTAGAATCCAGAAATGATGATCTTGTTTCATAGAAATCTGAGCTGGTTCAGAGGAACTAAATTCTATAGAAAAAGAATTCATGCTGCAATGACTCTGTTGCTCAGAAATATTCTAAAATAAAGGATCAAACTAACATTATAGAGAAGATATCTTGAGAATTTGAAATTGAGATAAATAGTGTAAAGACTCTTAAAATAGAACATAATGCTCAAATTTAATCTAGGGATAATAAGATTCAATAATTGGGAGAAGATCTAGAGTCAATCAATAATGAATCAGGTAAATATAATTCCAAAGGTAAACCTAAATTAAAGGATGCTTTGAATTTACTATTTGATTATCCTTCAATAGGTGATGATGAGATGAAAAGAAAATATGCTATTTCTAAGGAAAAACAAGAAAAATATTTCTCATCTCAAAGATCATATAGTTTTTTTAAAAACAGGCATTGGATATGATGAACCCTCTCCCATGAATCAAAATATGAGAGTTGTGAATAGTTATAGAAATAGGAAAAATCCTATAGATATCAGAAAAAGACCTAAAAAGGGTTTTATAGAAATTAATGATAGCATGCGCTATTTTTGTGGGATTTATGGTCATATATCAAGTTTTTTATCAGAGTATTTGAAATATATTTCATGATGTGAAGATACACATATTGATAAATCTGAGAATAAGAAGAATTATCTTGAGAAATATGAAAGAAGAGTCTCTTAGAAGAAAGTATCCATGAAATACTACTATTTTGGAAGAATGAGACACACTGTGAGTATGTTTCAAGAATCCCAAGAGATCAATGTCAAAAGAAGAACTCTAGTTGCATCTACATCATAGCCAAGAAAGAATGAAATGAGGGATTCCATTAATGGAAGATGTTTTATATGTTCTGATCATGGAAATTTAGAAATACATTGCAGCAAGAAGAAATAAGGGAAGAAAAAGGAACCCAAAAGAAGATACCCCACATTGGAAGTGTATAATTAAAAATCCTATATTTGAATACAATATGATAAGTTGAAATATAGGTTTATATCCTCAGGGGAATCATATGGAGCTCAGTGAAAGGCATATCAATCACCTCCTTTATTACACTCACAAAAAATATACTGGAATTAATGTGAACAAACTTGGAATAAAAAGGGAGGATATGATCCAGTTGTGATTAAGAATAATGTAAACTTAGTGCAATACTCAACCCCCAAAAAGGGTGGAATGACTCAGATAATTGATAAAAGAAAGATGGATAAAGAATGACTTGAAAATTTCACATGCCATGCCACATGGAGATAAATGTGGGAAATAGAAAGAGCCCTATAATGGAGAAAAAAGCAAGAGTATATGACCATTAAAAAGATTTATGCTCATGGAAAGAGTCATAAAAAATGGCATATCAGTGGAGAATCAAAGAAGGAAAATTTTACAAATAGATTTAAAACCAAAATTATGAAAAAGGAAAAGCCTAAAATATCCATATATTAGAAGAATAATTATAATGTGGGTAAAGAATGTTTAGTCATATGTCTAGAGTAGTTAAAGTTGGTTGGGCAGTTGGAATATGCACAAAAATAGTACAGTGCTTTGCAAGAAAGTATCAAAGTTTTGATCCATCCTGATCAATCACAATCACCATCTTGAGAATTCCAAAGGTTCCCCTCTCCCTATGTGTATAAATTCTATTAAATGATGTTCAATTGTTTTAGGTTCATGGGGAGATATGACCCAAGGGGAAGTGGAATCAAAAGATTACAAATAGTGACATAACGTGCTCCAGATTTTCAACTAATTCTAATTAGTCAACAGAGTTGAAGAATTAATCTAGAAGAATTACTTGAAAATAGTTAATGATTTATGGATTCGTAAAATGTATGGAATTAATTGATTGTAATAGATAAAGATCATGTTATTAACTTTATCTCTTGTTTCCTATACTGAGTTCTGACTCATTAGGCTTAGATTTTTTATTGATGGCTCATTGAAAAGTCTCACATGAGAATAAATGATGCAAGAGAAGAAAAATGTTTGTGGGTCTAAATAGTGGGACCAAAAATAGGAAGAGCTTCACATGATAGGGGGAGAACTCAATCTTATAATAAGATACAAGATCTCAATGGGATATAAAGGATAAAAGTCTATGAAATCTAGAATCAAGAAGACCGATTGGGGGAGAAGCAGAAAAACTCATGTATTTCATGATTATCTATTTTTCTCTAACAATATGTTATCAACTAACTATCTTTAGGATACCAAGAATATGTGATAGAATTTCAACAATGTTTCAACATGAGACTGAAAAAGTAGTTGAAAATAATAATGTCACTGTAATGGAGAATGAACAAAATCTTAAATAAAATAACAAACATTTTTGTTATGGAAACAACGAGAAGGTAAGAAACTCAGGGTGAGTAGAAGTGTAAAATGATGATTTAGATGAAGATAATGATGATGAGAATGAAGTAGTTAAATCTATATCTGCACAGAAACCAAAGAGTGGAGCTGAAATTGATAGATTGATATGAGAACTAGGTTCAGGCTATGAATAAAGAGCTTGACCATATTGAGAAGAATGAGACATGGGAGATTGTTTCATGTCCAACAAATAAGAATTTCATTGGGAAAAAATGGGCCTTTCACAATAATATGAATGAAGAAGGCTTATTGAATTGAAAGAAAGCATGAATAGTGTCCAAAGGGTGCTCCCCGATAATGGGTATCGATGTTGATGAAACCTTTGAACCTATTTGAAGGTTAGAGACAATTAGATTATTATTGGCCATAATAGTGAAAAGAAAGTTTAAAGTTTTCATGAGGGATGTTAAGTCGCCATTTCTAAATGGGGTTGTAGAATAATAAGTTTACATTGATTAGCCAAATGGTTTTCTAATCCATGAAGATGAGGACAAAGTATGTCAGCTAAGAAAGATACTTTATGGGATGAAGCAAGCACCAAGAGCATGGTATTCAAGGATAGATTAGTTTATGAAGAATATCGATTTTTTTCATGATGGAGTTGATTAAAATCTGTATATAAACAATGAAAATAATCAAAGGATGATGGTGATATTGTATGTCGATGAAATAATCTTCAATAGATCAGATGAAGCACAATGAAAATAGTAATCAGAATTCATAAAAAGTGAGTTTGAAATGTCAATGATTTATGAACTAAAAATTTTCCTTGGTTTATAGGTAACCCAAGGAAATAATGGAACATTAGTTTCCCAAAACAAATATGATAAGGAGGACTTGAGAATATTTGGAATGAATAATTCAAAGTATAAGACAATTCCATTGGCTACCTAGATGAAACTGTCTCGAAATGATGAAGACAAAGTGGTTAATGTCACATAATATGGGAAGATCATTGGAAGCATGTTGTACTTAGCAGTAAAAAGACCAGATATTGTTTTGTATACATATCAAGCAACATGGTATCAAAGTAATCCCAAGTAAATACACTTTATTATAGTAAAAAATAATACTTTGGTATATCAAATGAATAATGGATTTCAGTTTTATATACAATTACAAATCTCAATAATATTTGTTGTGATATATAGATGTAGACTGAGCTGGATTAGTAGATGATAGGAAATCAATGTCATGAGGTGATTTTTATCTTGGTGGATTGTGTATTTCTTGTCTAAGAAAGAAACAATATTTCATTTCATTGAGAACTACATAATATAAGTATATTATGACAACTCAAGTGTGCTCACAACTATTGTGGATGAAGCAACAACTTGATGATATGGGAGTTGAGGTGAAGTATCTGATTGGAATCCATTGCGATAATTCAAGTGCTATAAATCTTATAAAAAATCTAATCCATCACTCAAGGATAAATCACATTGAAATAAAATATCATTTTATCAAGAATAAGGTGGAGCAAGGGATTATGAAGTTAGAGTATATGCTTATAAAACAACAAGCTATATATATTCTAATAAAGGCCTTACCCAAAAAAATAATTTGAAAGGCATTGAATGGCTCTTGGAGTTTAGTTAAATCCATGCACTTAAAAAAGTGAGGATATAGACCCCCCTCTTCCTGAGGTATGGTGTTATTTTTATAAATGTGCTATTAAATATTTTTTTACCCTATTTTATACCTAAAAGGAATGACCTTCAGGTTCGTTAACAAAGAGGGATAAATTGTAGCTACATAAAGAAGAAAATTTCTTAGTCAAGACATGTGGAGAATCTGATTGGTGGAGAGAAAATATAGGAGGAGTTGAATCCGTTAGGGGGATCAATGATGTAGGGGGAGTATTAAATCAAATGATGATTAAAGTGATCGATAAAAGGATACATATCATGATAGTATAGGTTTGTGATGAAAGTAGAAGAGTGGTTTTGGAATGAAGTGAAGTGATTCATTAATGAAATTTACATTATACTCTTTGTCTCATGATGACCATTGATCATGTGGGCTTAGAGAGTGTGTTGAGTAAATATTTGATCTCTATATTAATCTCAAAAATCAAATTCTAGAAGATGAAGGAATGAGATTTAATGAGATATCAAATTATTAAATTGTTTTTAACAAGGAAAAGGGGGAGATTGTTTGGAAAGAATTCATCAAGGCATCCTATCGGTATGTTTTGGGGGTGATTTTGTTTGTTAAAAAATCCAGATGACTACAAATGAGTATGGTTGGTTTTTTCCAAAGTAGTTGTTTAAGGTGGTGTAGTTTCCAAGTGTTTTCCAAATTTTTGGGCCTCAAAAACAGGATTTGGTTTTTGGAAAAGGGATGTTTTCAATATAGGAGTGAACAATATGAGGACCAAGAAGTATAGTTTGTGGATTGAAAAGGAGGTATGTGGAATAGTTTGTAGGGAGGCTCTCAGTTTTTGGAATCGGTTCATGGGATGGCATGTAGTTTGTGGGAGGCTTGAGGTATGTGAGATGGCATGTTATTGGCTGAAATGAGGCAGTGATTTTATCCACTGTGAAGGAAGAGTGGTGGTATGTGGATCACATAGGGTAGAATGGTTCATGGGATCATGATATGTGGTAAATATTTGGGAAATATCAGATTAGTGGATTATGCAAATCTTTTTTCCTACATAAGTATCACTAATCCCATCATTAGTAAGAGAAATTTTCATAAGAAAAAATCTTTAATCTGAGAATTAGGATAAGTCCAAAGTGGTTCATGGTAAACAAGTCTATGAAGGAGAATTTTTTCACAGGGACGATTCTGCAAAAAGGTGAAGTTAATGATAAAAGTTCATGAAAAGGTTTTGTGAGGAACTTTAGCCCGCAGAGGAAAACGGTACATGGAATAGAGGTGGTTCACAGAGGGGAAGCGGTCTATGAAATAGGAAGTTTGCGGAAGAAGGAAGTTCGATATGTGGAATAAGTTTTTAGAGATAGTACGTGGATGAAGTATGCAGCAACAAAAGTGGTGGAAGTATTCCAAGGAGTTGGTCTATGAAGCATACATGCTATGAAGTTCACAGAAGAAGCAGGTGGTTTTGGAAGGGACTTAAATAGTTCGTGAAATAAATTTATGCTAACTAAGAGTACGTGGAAAATTGGATTTCATCTACTTGTGAAACATGGACTTCAATATAGAATCTAACTATAGTTCAGGATATGCTCTTTCATGAAAATGAAGGGACCTACAAGTCCATAAACTGTGAGTGGATCCCTTCCAAGAGTAGTGATCAAAGGAAGAGGAAGACGATGATCCTTTCCACTAGTATTGAGCCTAATAATGAGACATAGAGATTGAACCTTGGTAATGCAGTGATAAGACCCTAAAAATTATAAAGGATGTGATCTTGGGCATAAAAGTGATCTATCCCAAACATCATTATTGTCAGTGAGCCTTAGTGAATTTGGTATAATTGGCACAATGTTGTTGTATGCTCCTTGGATGTAGCCCAATGAGGGTGAACCAAGTAAAAATATCCATGTCCTTGTGATTTAATTATTTATTTATTTTCAATTCATTATCATCAGATAAAAGTGGAAAGTAAATGATAAAAATTAATATTAAAGAGCATATGAAGTGACCCTTATAATAAAGAGGTCAAGATCTAGTGGGGTGGGAAGAAGTTTGAAAAGAATATCCATACCCTGATTCACCCCCTCTCAGGGTATCTAGGCCCCTTTCGGACCTAATAGTTACATTATTAGAATAAAATTAGAGTTTTTGAATAGTATATTAAGAGTTTGTACCTCTATGAGAAGCTGGGACATTACAACCGCCCCTCCTTAAAACAACGCATCCCTAAGTTTCCCTTCTGAGGGTGGAAAAACATCTTTCAAGAAAATATCCAACCCTTAAGAACATACATCATCTTCTCTCTCCCAAGTACCATTATATACATGATTGTTCTACCATAGAACTCATACCAAAAAAACTGACCTAACTTGAAGATCCTTCATGCTCCGATCAACAATACATATCAGATGATCCTTAAAGGACACATTTGCCTTCAGCTCAATATCCTTGGGATAAAATGAATGAGATGGGTCAGAATGGTACTGGTGAAACTGTGATATGTGGAATAATTCATGCATTACATGGTACCTCTGAGGTAACTACAACTGATATACTACTATACTGACTCTCTCCATGATCTCTAAAGAAAAAAATGTAATGCGATGATAACTTTCTATGCCTCTAAAGTTGTCTATGACCCAATCTAGGTGATACTCATAGAAATACCTGATGTCCCACCTTAAAATTCATAGACATATAGTGAATATTGGTATAAGACTTATACCTAGAATTATTTGTATCCATATGTTTCTGAATTATATTCACTTTGTTTGAAGTCTTCTGAATGATACAAGGACCTAGTAGTGCTACCTCACCTACCTGTAACCAGAACATAGGTGAATGGAATAGACTACCATAAAGTGAGTCATTGAGATCCATCTGAATCATTTTCTAGAAACTATTTTTGTAGGAAAAAGTGATAATATGTACATGTTTATCCGAATAACCTCCAAAATCAAGGGAACATTCCAAGAGAATGTCCTCTAACATCCATATCATCCGATTAGTCTTCCCATTGGTCTGAGGGTGATACACTATTCTCAAGATAACTTATGAACCTAGTTCCGTTTACAACCCTTTCAAGAATAGTGATGTAAATTGAGAGTATTGGTCTAATATGATGGAAAATGGAAAACCATGAAAGATAACAATATCTTGAATATAAAGCCACCCAATCTCATCAATTGGGAAGGTCTCTCATATAGAAATAAGTGTGTAACATTGGTCAAACTGTTGATGATCACCCAAATTGCATCACTTCCTAGAGGGTATCTCAACAAGTCCATCACTAAATCCATTGTGACGTTGTTCTATTTCCAACCAGGAATGGATAGAGGTTTTATGAGTTCTGAAGGTCACTAGTGCTCCACGTTCACCAGCTGATAGGTGGAAAACCTTGTGATGAAACATGTAATCTACCTCTTTATACTTGTCCACCAATACAGACTATGTATGTATCAATACATCTTGGTAAGCCCATAATGAATTTCCCAAATAGAGGCTTGAGAATCTTGAATCTTCTACCTCTGTATATATGAAGGAACCCAAATAAATTCACAAAATAGTAAGATCACATTATATTCAACAACCCAACCAGGCTGTGGGTTCTCACCTGAGACACTCTCCCTTAGGACAGGGACCTCAGGGTCAAATAGCTATCTCATCTATACCCAATCCAAAAGGGAGGATTTCACAGCTAAAGCTTCTAAAATAGGTTTCCCATGAAATTCCTAAACCTCTAGGTGCATATTAGAAAACAGATCCATAAAATTCCACTCACTACTGCCTCCTAGATAGCTTTTGTATAAGTCTTCTGGATTAAGGAATCAACTATTGAATTACCATTATTGAGTATATAATTAAGCTTGAATTCTAAATAATTAAGGTAATATACCCACCTATATTTCCTCAAATTCAAGTATCACTATGTGGAGATGTATTTGAGACTTTTTGGATCTCTATAAACAATGAACCACTCACCCAAAATATAATTCCTCCAACAAAATAAATCATGGATCGTGATAGCTATCTAGAGGTCATGTATAGGGTAATTCTTCTTGTGAGGTTTTAGCTGGTAGGACCCGTACACTAAAACATGATCACCCAACATAGTAAATGATCCCACCCTAATCACTAAATAATCATAGTAAACAATATATCCTTTTCTTGGTTCTGGACAAAATAGGATCGACACCGAATTCAATGTCCCTTTCAACTCCTGAGAGGTTGTCTCACAAATTTTAAAATAGAATAACCTCACACCCTTTTTACTCAAGCCCATAAGAGGAACTTATAAGTGTGATAAGTCCTGAATAAATAACTTGTAATATCCTCTATCCCTAATAAAAAACATATGTTGAACACGTTCTTGGGATAATTTTAAGAAACCATGATTCTCGCTTTATATGGGTCAACAAATACTCCTTCCTATGAAATGATATAACCCAATAAGTGAACCTTATCGATCTAAAGTAAAATTTTCTGATCTTAGCATATAGATGGTTATATCTTAGTGTATTAAAAACGATCTAAAGATGGTTTTCATGGTCATTTCTGATGTGATAATAAACCAAGATGTATTCTATAAAGACTACAAAAAATGAATTTATATATGGGTGAAAGACCATATTCATCAAAGCCAAAAATACTACTGGTGCATTAATAAGGCCAAAATACATAAACAAATACTTGTACAAGCCATACCTACTTTAGAATGTTGTATATGGTATGTTTGATGGCGTCACACACACCTGATGGTAGACCGACCATAAATTGATCTTAGTGAAAACTTTTGATCCTTGGATATGATCAAAGTGATCATCTATAGAGATAATGGATACTAGTTATTCACTGTAAGCTAGTTCAAATGTTATTAATACATGCACAACCTGAGAGTACCTTCACCATTCTTGGAGAAAAGTACGGGTGAACCCCATGGAGAAGTAATGGGCCATATAAAACCCTTCACTTATAAGTATTAGAACTACTTATTAAGTTCTTGGAGATCAGTAAGTTCCATCTTATAGGTAATAATGGACACTGGTGCCACTCCTTGAACTAAATCACTAGTGAACACCACCTATCTCATAGGAAGTAAATTAGAGAAGTCATCAGGGAAGAATTCCCTAAAATGATCCACTATAGTATGGAATTACGAAAGCTGCTTTTCTTGATCACTCATGAAGATAGTAGCCATCTGAGATATCACCCAACACATCCCATTATGTTCGGGTCCAGTTTGAATTTCTTGTATATCACATTCACCCTTATGAAGATACGTTCTTCTCTCAGGTAAAGTAAAATACATCCTTTAGTGATAGTAATCAATATGGGAATGATAAGAAACTAGACAATCTATACCAAGAATGACATTGAAGCCGGTCATATATAAGAAAAATAAATTACACAATAACCGGTACCCACCTATCTCAAGGGGTAACTCCTTGGAATATCATAAAATCTATTATCTATTTTCTAATGGTGTGTCAATAGTTATCACACTACTGGATTTCTCTATCGCAAGACCTAGAATTTTCATGATTTCAGCAGATATAAAGTATTGAAATTCACCTATATCAAATAGGATAAAAACTAAAGTATCATATACCATAATAATATATCTAAACTTAGAAGGCCCTGAAATCTACTCCTTAGGTGTAGGATTCACTACATAGATGTGGCCCGATCCATGGCCCTCAGATGCTACCTAACTAACCTGGGAAGGACTACTCTACTAGCACTGAACATCTGAGGTTTGACTACCTTGGACACAACCAAATCCTCATATTGATTGACTTGTAGTAGAAAATCTCAAAACCAAATTTGGATCCACTAATCCTATACTCAAAAGTGGTGTTGGTAAACATCCCTTCTCACTAGATATAGAAGGAAATGTTTTGAAGAAGCACTAAAGGTGACCCATCCAGCCACAATCTTGACACTCGATCAGGTTCCTCATGCACTGGGTATTTTTATTCCCTACCCTACTATACTGGTGACACACTATATAGATGTTTTTTATGTCATATGGCTATCACTACCCCTACGTGAACCCTAAAAAATGATGTTTCCTACTTCTAGATAAACCGTTTCCCTACCTATAATCTGAATCACCCTGGATCACATTTCCACCTTCCCTTAGGTTCTGCTCTATGATAAGGGAATTGTTTACTATCTCATAAATAATAGTCTTCTAGAACATGTTCAACTATGATTAGATGGTATAAACAAGCCCATGATCGAATCGTCTCAACATCATTAGTTTGTCACTGGTAAGAGTCGATGCAAAGTGCTGAAGCTCAGTAAAATGAGCTTAGTACTCCATAACTGGCATGAAACCCTACTATAGATTCATAAACTCTCTGGCATGGTCTTCTCTTAGCATAAAAGGAAAGAAATACTCATAGAAGTCTATTTAGAAGTCTTCCCATAATATACCCTGATTATGATCATCCTGAGTGATAAAGTACCACCAACAATTGCTAGATTCACTGATCATATAGGTAGCAAGTTTGAACCTCCACTCTAGATATATCTATAGATTCTCAAAGATTTACAATATGGCCTTTAGATAAGAATCATCAGCCTGAGTACCACTATCCCCCAATAAGGTGAGAGGATGGTACTACTGTAATCACCATGTCAATTTTTCCATAGAAGGGGTAGGTCATGGAGTACCTTGTACTGACTGCATGAAGTGGAAGAAACTATTTTGGAATTGAGAATCAAATCCTAGTGTAAGATCATAAAGAGGTGCCTTGGGTGGCACTACAAGAGGTAATAACCATGGATCAGGTCCCAAAACCTCTATATCATGGTCATCACAACCATCCTGGTGTACACCTGGAGGAAATCATTGTGTCATAGCTCTATAATTTCCAAATGCATACCTTAGATAATATTTAATAGTATATAGGAAAAATGTAATAGGAAGGGACATACACAAAGCCATAAAATGAAAAATTCTCTCTAACTACTCTTAAATCTAGGACTAGGTGATAAATAAGGTCACAAAAGTCTTAGAAGACACTTCCTACATCCCACTACTAAGGTCGTGTCAGGGTCAAGGTCCTATATAACAAAGCATAGGTTTCAGTATATGGAGTATAAAATACAATGTATAGAGGAAAATACCCTTTACTTTACAATTAACATCCCCATTTAGCAGTAACCATTTATTTTTAAAACTTTATTTTATTTAAGTTAATTATTATTTATTTGGATATTGATATGCCAATATAGTTAAATTCATCACCATTCCAAATTTATATAGTCCCATACTCTTTATAAATTGAAATTGTCATGTCAAGTAATTGTGACATGACCCTTACATCCAATATTTGGATGTAATAGGTCATGTATAATGATTTTATTGAATAAAATAACATTCCAAATTTATATAAGTACTCACTTCATAAATTTAAATTGGAATTTATCAATCAAATCAACTAATATTTTAGCATGTAAAACTAGTGGTTCATGGATCAATAGTGTCATAATTGGTTAATTAAGGTTTCATCATCAATATATGTTGTAAAACATTATTTAGATTGATGTAGGTTCTTTAATTAATCAAATTATGTCATCCCTTCAAGAAATGTTATCACATTTCAAAATATAACCATCAAATCCCTCATAATAAGTACATGTAATATAGGAAATACATGCAGGAAATATAAATATGGAATGACCTAATGTAATATTTTAAAGTTCTTTGGTTACTAGTGTGATTCATGAATTGATACAACCACATCTCATCGGGAAAAGCTAAATAAATTTCATTATAATAATATAAACAATGATAACATAAAAAAACATGCATGTCACCCAATGGTGAAATTAGGAAAACTGTAACTAGTTCAACCAATAACAACAATAGCCTAGCCCAAGAAGTTTGGGTTTCCCCTGTATGCAGGTTAACTACTACTAGGCACAAGATCATTTCCAATTTCTAACACATCCTAGTCTCCCATATAATACCAAAATAGTAAGACAAAAAGAAAAATAGTCTCTAATACGAATTTTTAGTGTACTGTCCTAGAATCCACTAAGTGGTTCCCTAAGATGGTTGGCCACATGACCTCAAGTGCACCTCCTCGTATACCAGAAGCTTCCGACTAGTAGTGAGGGATTAGGGTGTGTCAGTGGGGATACTATTACCTCACCATTTTGAGTGTAGAAAAATGATAAATAATATATGAGAAACATCAGAAGTAGTAATAAACAATTAGTAGAGGAAGAATAAATAAGCATTCAATAATAAATTGGAAGAAGCTAAAACATAATGTATACAAAATGATGATGATCATGTCATGTTTCTATAAAAAATGTGGTATATGGGATATAGGAGAAACATGAATATACCACATGCTATAAAAAATAAAAAAGGATAAAATATGCCTCTACTCGTATCATGATAATAGGCTCTGTCCTCTTCTCTCGTACTCCATCCTAGTACTTAGAATCATGCATCAGAAGCCGAATGATTCCCTTTATTTAATACTACATTCGTGAAGTCTATTTGGGTACCAAGGGTGTCCTGAGCAGAGTATGAGATATATTCCTTAGGAAACCACTAATAATGTGTAAAATGATCTAGTTCATGCATATAAAATGAGCAGTGTTATAATAATAATAAATTCAAGGTGATAAATAAATAAAAACATCAAATTGGGTTCCTCATGGGATACCTGACCGACACTACCTTCTTTGTCCCAAGCTAGATGCATCTAACCTGAGGTGACCTATAAAAGTAAGATACAACGTATAATAAAGGGTCATCATAAGGTAATAAAAAAAATTGGACCAAAACCAAGCATGTGATTTGTCTTGGAGGATGCATCCCTAGAGTATCAATTATGAATTATTGAAATTTAATTATGAGTCATATTTAGAAAATATAAGTGGAAAATTGATCCCATATAAGGAGATCCATGAAATGAATCCCAAGTATTAATCAGGGTTACCTATAAATACCCATCACTATAGTTTCTGTCCATAGAGTTCTATAAAAGGAAACCCATGTATCACTCTTAGCCAAGTGTAAGTATATAACCCCCTAAGTCCATCCCAGTTATCTCACATAGGGGACTGAGTATCACTCATGAAACAATATAAATATATTTACACAGATCCTATTTATGGGGAGTCCCTTGGGGAACCAATGTCACTATTTGTGAGTAAATAGAATGTCCTATGGCCCCATCCAAGGCATACCATATGGACATATGTATCACTCTCGACATTCTTGAAATCCATGAAAAGTTTTAATCATAAAGCACGACGATCCAATACAAGGAATCCCATAATGATCCAAGTAACTCCCTCATATTGGATATGATGTATGTCTTAGCCATTCAATTTTATATCTTTTAACAAGGAATTTTATTTTAAACATTTTAGTCGAATTGGCCCAACCATTTAATTATGGGAAATCCATTATACATTATATCATGAGGCATAGGGGTCTAAAAAATGGCTATTAATTATTATTAATGTATTCCACATTTAAAGGTAATTATTACAGGGTAAACGAACCTAAAATGTGTTTAATTAATTTATGGGAAAGAAAATATAGGACTTTAAGGGAAGGAACATCCATTCGGTGGGTTAAGTAAAAAAAACAACCTAGGAATTGGTTTTCTGCTAGCGAGGATGGAAAAGGGTAATGAAAAAATAATAGAATTGATTTATTAAATTTTTTATAGGTGTCACTAGAAAAGTATAGTGTGATACATAGTGGATCATGATATAAATGAAACTAAACTGAAGGAAAATAAACTAGACCACCAAACTTAGGTTCATAGAACTCTCCTAATCCAGTGTTAGCCCTTGAATAGAGATAAAATGCTATAAAAAAGAAAAAATCAATGCCTTGAAAATAGGGAAAATAAGTTCACACCAAAATAGGACAACATAGGGGAAGATAAACTAATAACAGAAGGAATAGGAGTGAAGAGATTACTAAGAGGAATCCAACATAACCGATAGTGATGAAAACTGAGTTTGGATTGAGATACAATGGAAATTCATATCTTGGATTGAGGGGGAAGCTTCATGAGAGGGAAGAAATGTCCACTAGGGAAGAATTAATTAAGGGTTTAAAACATTTTTAGGTCAAAATGGTAACTTACCCATTTAATTTGGGGTTACATGGTTTGGATTCTTGGTTGGCCAAACCATCTACCAACTTTATGACAACCACTTCTCAAAGAAACCCCTCACATAGGCTAGGCACATAGTTTACCTAAGCATGTCCAAGACATGCTGAATTGATATATCCATAAAATTTTGGAAATATGCATTTGCATTTGGCTCATCTCACACGATTATATGATAATTTTGTGGCCTCCCCTATGCATTGGGTTCCTCACATGGATGAGTCACATTGTTAACACTAACCATGTGATAAACACGAGGCTTAGTCTACCTCCTCAAATTCTAGAGATATGGGATCTGAACGAGCCCTAGTCTCTCCAAAACCACTCATTATCCTTTAGGTTACATTTTTAAAATAAAAAGATAGGTTTTTAATTGTATTATAAGAGTACACACCTCTCTAAAAATATGGTACATTACAAGTTCCTTGTAGTTGGTTCTTTTTTTTGGATTGAGTTATTTAGTCTTGATAATAATTTCTATGGATATCAGAATGGTTCCTTGAAGATTTTATAACCATACTTTTTTTGATCTCATAGTTTCAATATTTTTTTGGAAGATAAATTTTGTTTCTTATACTTTTAGTGGTTGAGGCTTCATCTTGGTGAGTTTCTATTTGCCCCATGTTTTAGTTATCCATATCTTTTGGGACTTTCCAAGGGTATAAAATGTCAATGGTGGGGATAATTTTCAAACACCAACCCAAAAAACCCTAATATTTTATTTATTTTTGATATATATTTATTTCCATGCGTTATCCCAAGTGTTTTTGGAATGATAATGGGTTTTGGGCTGAGAAGAGGGTGTAGCACATTTGGAACACAGTTACTAGAAACTGTGTTCCACCCCCATTCAAACCATGTGACCCAACAAAAAGGTCTATCAAGGATGCATGGCTAGGTGTATGGCTAGGAGAATGATCATCTACCACCAACTTGAAATCATACAATCTATAAAAAAGAAATGTCCATCCCACAAAGTTTTTTGTACAACCGTACAACCACCTCCAACAAACAATACAACCATCCCCCTTTGGTAAGAGGCTACTTCATGGTTGGATCATGATCTATAAGACTATGTGGCTAAAATATACAGTCTACTAGGTCCCTTATGAAGTATTAATTTACCACTTTTCCCTTATTTATTTTCAACCCAAATCCCCCCATTTCTTACCCCATTCAACCCCAAGTAGTAGTAGAACTCCTCCCATGCATCTCCCTAGGATATTCCTCCCCCTCCAAGGTAAAATTATGATATTTATTTATGTTTTGGGTTAAATATTAAAAGTTAATCCCTCCTTACACCTTATTCTTCCTTCTCCTTCCATTTTCTTCTTATTTTTTTCTTCCTTGGGTTCCTATGACCTAGGGTTCATGTTTCCTTTTTTTAAATTGGGGGGTTTTGATCTTATATGGGTTTTATTGGCCCCCTTTTCTTTCTTGGACCTCTTAGAAGTGGGTTTGAGTTGTCATCTACATGAAAAACATTATTTTAGGTATATTATCTATGTATGAGCCTTTAATTTGAATTCTTTGATTTATTAAGTGTTTAAAAGTGTGTTTTTATTATTATGTGATATACATATGCTATAAAAAATTAGTTGCTCCTCTTAGAAATGATTTTCTTTTGTTTATAAAGTTTACCTAAGATTATACATGGGTTTTTCATATTAATAATATTTTTTAACCTTATTTTGAAATGAAACATGTTTTTATAAGATGATGAGGCCTTATTGGAACTTTAAATTGTTTTATAAAAGTGAAAAATCCCTCTTAAGGAATTCCCCCTAATTTGGAAAAGTGGTGTGTGTGATTTTTGTTATATGCCTAATGAAGTGTCTTGTTCTTGGTTTGTGTGTGACTTAAGAAGGGGTTCTGCTAAGGTGGGAGTTCGGAGGCGATAAAGTGGATGGGATTTTGTGTAAATAAGGTGATATATATGTATAAAACATATTGATAAAACTCCCCTCAATTTATTTTCATGGGAATAATTGAGTAGTTAGGCTGGATTATAGGTAAACATGCTACACTAGTTGGGATTATGCACTAGCCAGTGGCCTTGTGTAGGTAACCCGAATACTAAGGTATATTCCCCTCAGTCGATCTAGTGAGGGTGTCACTGAGTGTTTGGGTAGTGATTGTGGATAACCGGTACTGGTAGACGTTTATTATGAGATATTATTTATATATTTATCCTAGGATATCTCAACAACCACCTAAGATCCCATGAAACATGTTTTACACATTCCCTACCCTACTATTCTTTCTAGTTTTCTTATAATGTGACATCTCCATTTTTTTCACACTGTGATGCCTGTTTCAGAATAAGTCACTTTTATAAAGAAATAAAATTAATTATTTTCTATTATTCAGAAACAATTTTGAGAACATGGGGTTAAATGGGTTTCTTTAAAATGAAAAATTGTTGTTTTTTTTGAAAGAAATAGAAAATCCTATTTTTATATTTATTATTTTTAAACTAGTGTGATTGCATTTTCTCTTTAAAGGTAAGGAATAGGGTGTGGTTTGTCCTTTAACATCCATAATAGGAATTTTAATTCCCATGAATATATTATTTATTAATTTATTTTTAATTCATATTCTACCTTTCTATAGTTTTCTCATGGGGTGAGTGTCATTCTATGGTTAATGGTGACACATGGGGTCACATGGAGGTACATCTAGTTTATTTATTTTCCACTTCCACTTATAGTTTTATTTATTTTGATTTATTTATTTTCCTATTTTTCTAAGGATAATTTTTTACCAGTAGAGTTATGATTGATTCCCTACACTAGTTTTCATATTGGTAGGATCAAAAACACCTCTTGGGCCATGTCACATACTAGTTTGGGTTCCCAGTTCAGGGTTGACCTGGGTTGGTTTGTGAAAATCACCCCAAAGATTGAATTGCTGGCTAGTGTGGTGGTTGGGGCTATCTATTGGCTGATGATGGGGGTTAATCCATGTGGATTAATATGGGAAACTTTCCTTGATTTCACTCAAAAATTCAACCTCATTTCTCTCTATGCCATCTATAAGACTTTCTTCCTTAGTCTAGTTTTCTTTTCCAAATGTGAGTTAGAATTTATTGACCTGAAATTTCAATAGCAGTACTTCTTGTATTATGAAACATCCAAGGAATTAAGATATTGGTACTAATTTATCTATTAAATTGATTAAAACAAAATTTTATTTATTAAGTAAAATATTTAAGATTATAACTTTAAATTATGTTATACTTTTATTGAAATTATCTTTCATGAAATTAATATTTTTAATTATAAATATTGTTTTATAAAGTTTTGAATTAAAATATATAGATATAAAATTTTAATAAAATTTATAATAATAATTAAAAATAAATACTTATATGATTTGATTATTTTTAAATAACTAATTTTAAAATTTAATGTTATTATTACATATCAAATGAAAAGTATATATTTAATATACTAATATTTTTTACTAAAATGAATAAAATACAACTTATATTTTCTTAAAATTATTTTTTATTTAAAAAAAATTATTAAAAGAAATGATAATAATCACAAATTTATATAATTTTAATTATAATAACTTTTTTTACAAAAATAAAATAGCGTTATATAAATATGATATTAAGACTGGTTTTATAAATATATTTATTTGAAACCAAAATGTTACAAATGATAATAAGAGATATTTATTATAAAAATTATGATAATTATTAAATTTTTATTTTATTAAAATAAATGAAAAATGATAAAATCAAAACGAATCAGTTTAAGGGGAGCACAAGTTTTCGATTGAGGATTGTGGAAGCCAAATTTTTCGATGTCACTGAGCTCAGAAGCGACGCCGAGAGGTGATCGTGAGTCAAGTGCTTCTTCGTTGAAGGTTCATTTTCATCTTTAAATTGCAGTAGATGAATTAGACCGAGTCAGGGTTGGTTCATCTTCTAATTCAAGGTTGAGGCTAAGACCAAGAAAGGTAAAATGGTGGATCTCAAAGCTGAGAAAGAACCTGGATCTGGATCTGATATCGAGTGCGTAAGAAGAGATTTCGAGTCATAGTTAGGGTTCTATCTTTTGTTTATCTTGTTTTTATGGTCCAAATCATAGGAATAAATCTCGGATCTTTCATGTAGGTGTTATTTAATTATTATTTTTATCTGAATATGTTTTCTAGTTTCATTTTTAGTGTATTAATTTCCATACTTTTCAATATTCATCCACTCACTTCTTCCATCAATGTTTGATGTCCCTATTAGTGTTTAATTTATTTATTGTAATGCCATTCATTATCTCGATTTTGATATTTCTTTAATTGGTTGATATGAATATATCATTCTTGTCAATAGTCCTATTTTTTATGTTTTGGTATGCGGCTGTGGATCAATTTCATAATAGAGAAGTGAGCTGTAAACATCTAATTTAAATTAATTTTTTTTATGTTTCAAGATTGGGATGGAATTTGTTAATTGCATCGTCTATTTGAATATTTGTTTTGGGCTGAATTTTTCAAAAGGTATGTTGTTAACAATTAATATATTATTCTAAATACACATTAACACTGTGTATAAATAAGTATCTCAGTTGGGAGTAATAAGAAACTCTTCTTTTCATTTTTTATGTTCTGTTGTTTCTATGTGTGACAAGAGAGTTGGTGAGGAAGGACCCTTTTATTTCCACTTCTCATTTCTAATTCTAAAGTTGTGTTTGAATTTTTTCATGTCCAACATGGGTATGTGTGGCTCTTGGGGAAATATTATGCTACAGAAAGATTAGAGGTATGGGAAAATATTTGGTTTTCAAATATTCAATTTAATGAATGAATTTTATGTTTAAATCTTTTTTTATGGTGTTTTTGTTCTTTAGAATCTATTTAATTTTTTGTAAGGCTTTTCATTTATTTGAATCATATTTTAATTTTACAAGGATAAGGCTTATTTTTTCTAGAGAAATTATATTTTTTTAGATGTGCATATACATACATGACTTTAGTTTTCAGAGTATATAAGGTAAGGGATTTTGTATTTTCAAAATACTTTCTATGCATTTTCATATTATTGTTTTTGTATGGGAAAATTAAATCTATTTATTTTATTATTTAATTTTCAAGTAAATATAGGTTTTATAAATGAAATTGAAGGGAGTGATGTATTCAAAATTTAATTAATAATTTGAATGGGTTTTAGTAAGGGATTATCATTGTTTGTAGATTGTTTATTTTTAAGGGACTCTCAGTTTCAAATTATATAATTTTTTGATTTGAATCCAATAATTGAAAGATATAATTTAATGTTATTTTCAAATATTACTCTTTTTTAAAGTCAAATTTCAAGGGATTAACTATTTTAGGATACTATGTTTTCCATTCTGTTTGAGGTAAGGGATATTTTTCTATTATGGAATTATTCAATTATTTTCCAACTTTAACTGTTTAATTGTTTATATTATTTAATTAGTATATGTATGATCTTGAAACTATATATACATATATGTATATAATTACATTGGAACTAATAAAGTAAGGGTTTATATTTACTTTTTCAAATTTAATTTATTTTATCAATCTATGTCGGATTCTAAAACCATTATGTTAGTTGTGTATATATGTTTTAATCTAATTAAATATCAATCTTTCCACGTGATACTTAAATTTATCTATGTTTGGATTTATAATTATAGAATCCACAAAATATATAAATATAAAAGATTTTTATCAACATTTTATTGTCATTGTACAAAGATAATTAAGAATGTTTTTATGTTATATTAAGGACATCACAATTGAATTTATCCATGACCATGTGTTATGCATAATATCGACATCCCTTGATTTCATATTTCATTCATTTTTTTAATTTAATTTTATGGTTTACTATGTGAGATCATTATAAACATGGATTTATTAATAATTTGAAATTTTTTAGAACTTTATGTTCAAGATACAAACATTTTTTATGATAAATTATCTATAAGAATAATATATGTATTCCTTGAAATAAAAGTTTGAATAAATTGCATTCAAAGTATTATGGCATGTTCCTTGGTTGTAACCAAGATCACATTAATGTATATATATATATTCTTATATATTTATATGTATATACAAGTGTACCTTAATGCATTGACATGTTTTCAACAATCCAAAAATCCAGTGAAAGTATATATATAAGTAAAGCTAGACTAAAATGTTTTCAGAAAATCTGACAACTTAAGCATTGTAAATATGGAAGGTTAATGGGGAGTGAACCTATACCTCACTAAGTGGGTATGCCAAGACAACCTTCAATGTTTAATTATCACAAATTTTTTGTTTTCATAGGTTTTCTTAGTATTTTTTGAAGAAGCAATGATTTATTTTAAAGTACTCTCAAGTGTAAGTATTTTTAAAATATTAACTACTTTCATGGGCCATATAGTATTACCAAAAGAATAGTTATATTCAAAAGATTTTATTTATATGTTTCCAAAGTAGAAAGTATTTATCAAAGGTATTTTTGAATGCCTTTATGAAAAAATATCTTTTAAAGGTATTTACAAAAGCTTTCATTTAAAAATGTAAAAGTATTTTTTAGAATGATTTACCACTAACCCATTAATAGGAAATTGAATTATCACCCATTTGTTTTTAAATGTTTTTCACAGGAATCATAGTAGTTCTAAATTGGTCTTCAACAATTTTGGTGTTAGTGCGCACAACTGCGTAGTAGGAAATAGTTTTAATTTTGTTTCAACTATGATAAATGTAAGGTGTTGTTTAATCCTCAAAAACCTAGAGCGGTAAAAGGCCATCATTTATATAAAGTGTTGTGTAATTATTCTATTTATTTATAAAAAAATTACACAGCATTTTTAAGCATTGAGTTCAAAAGAGTGGGCTCGAGGAATTATAATTGGTATCAGAGAAATGGTCTAGAAATCACTGGAGATTATATGTGGTCGTCTAAGCAGTAGAGTTTAGAAGGATAGAACTCCTAGTTTTTCATAATTCTGAAATTTAAAATCCACAATTTTCTTATATCTGATGCATGGATTGCAAGGGAACAATTCATTTAAGTGGGGAAGAATGTAACATCCCAAGAATTAATATATTGGTGCTAATTTATCTATTAAATTGATTAAAACAATTTTTTGATTTAAAAAGAAAAATATTTAAGATTATAACTTTAAATTATGTTATAATTTTATAGAAATTATATTTCATTAAATTAATATTTTGAATTATAATTTTTTTATAAAGTTTTGAATTAATATATATATATATATAATTTTAATAAAATTTATAATAACAATTAAAAATAAAGACTTATATGAGTTGATTATTTTTGAATAAATAATTTGAATATTTAATTTTATTATTACATATGCAATTAAAATTATATATTTAATATACTAATAATTTTTTTAATAAAATGAATAAAATTCAACTTATATTTTCTTAAAATTCTGTTTTATTTTAAAAAAATTAATTAAAAGTAATGATAATAATAACAACTTTATATAATGGTAATTATAATAACTTTTTTATACAAAAATAAAATAGATTTATATAAATATGATATTAAGACTAGTTTTATAAATATATTTATTTGAAAATAAAATTTTACAAATGATAATAATAGATATTTATTATAAAAATTATGATAATTATTAAATTTTCATTTTATTAAAATAAATGAAAAATGAAAAAATCACAAAGAATCAGTTTAAGGGGATCACAAGTTTTCGATTAGGGCTTTTGGAAGCCTAAGCCATGGATGTTGACATGCTTGAAAGAGACACCGAGAGGTGATCATGAGTCGAGGGCTTCTTCGCTGAAGGTTTATCTTCATCTTTCAATCATGGTAGATGAATCAGAACGAGTTGGGGCTAGTGTAAAGACCCAAAAATCCCGTGGAATATTTTTTTTTAAATAAATGGGAATTTTAAGAGTCCTCAAAATTTTACAGCACTTGATTCTAAGGCCCGGTTTTCCTAGAATCAATTTCTGAAGTTTTGTTCAGGTACATTCAGTAAACGTATGAGCAAGTTTTTATAACTTTTGAACTGGTGCTAGAAATTGAAATTCGAGGGCACCGTTGAACTCACAGCGCCAGTATTCTCTTAAGAATACTTTCACCTTGATGACAGTTGGTCAAGAATTAATGTTAGTTTTGGGGTTGTAATGAATAAATTAAATAAAAATAATGTGTGTAGCTTATTTTTATTTGGTGGTTAAAGACTCCAAGTGGAGGTTGGGGGAGGGGGCCACCACACCTTAACCTCCCATGAGAGGTTATGATGGTGGGTCCCACCTGAACATAACCTCCCTTGGGAGGATAATTTTGGGGGGGACCACCCGAGCATGTAACCCCTTGGAACCCCCCATTTAAGGTGGGGAAACTCTCCAACTCCACCTCTTTAATTTTTTTCCAACCTTCTCCCCTCTTAATGAAGCCTCTTGACCTTCCTCACTAATGAATTGAGAAAACTCCACCCCATTAATTAAGTGAGTTATCTCATTTAATTAAACTCCACATTTTGAATTCATGTCAACAAATAAAATAATAGAAAAACTATTATTTCATTTGGTTGGCATCATTCTTTATTAGAAGGGAGAATTGGGGAGCTCCTGGAGATAGAACAACAAGGAAAAACTCTCCACCAAATAACGACAGAAACCTTCTTACTTATTCAACCAGAAAAAAGAAGGGAGCACCGTCCTTGAAGAACACTGGCGACGCCATCCTCAGATTCTTCATTTTAAACGTCAACGAACCGACGTCCGCCTTTACGCGTCATCATCAACGAACAATGATATGAGGTAGGGGTTTTGAATTAATTTTTCTCCATTCTGCGTTGTTAAATCTTGGGTAATGTTTTGCTGATTGATATCATCATAACGTGGAGGGCTTGGGTCGCACGGACATGGCCCGACCCTCCCCCTTCGTTTTTCCTCACTTGTTGACAACCGCGGTGGAGAAATGGTGGCTGACATTGGGCCAACTACGAAGGAAACTGGCGGCGCAAGGCCACTGGGTCTCCGGAAAGGAATGACACCATCATTCCACATAGAAGAAAGGGTCGTGGCCAGGCCGGCCCGCGGTAGAAGGGCACGATGCCGTCACACCATGCAGAGGAGAAGGGGGCCGCGGTGGAAGGGCATGATGCCATTGCGGCACACAGGGGAGGAGAGCCGCGGCTAAGGCAGGCCGCAGCGGAGGAGCAATGGCGGCCGACGTTGGGCTGGCCGCCAGCGGTGCGGAGCTGCTGGCCGCTCGGCCAGCCGGGAGGAGTGGGACCCTGCTGGGTCCTGCATGACTTGGACTGGCGCCACCTGGTGCCGGTTTGGTCCCCACCCGAATGGCTCTACCATTTGGGAATCCAGGGGGCACATGCCTCCCCCATGGATGCGGCTAGGGCGGGCCCCGTAGGGTTTCGCCAGCCATTGGGCAGCCAAGCCCTGCCGGGCCGAACCCAGTGCGGGCCGGACCCAGCGCGGTCTGGGCCGCCCCCTCAGGCTGAGCCGCCCCCTCGGCCTTGGCCTACACCTCGGGTCGGGCCGCCCCCTTGGGCTTGGTGATACCCGCGGACCGAGTCAGACTTGTGGACTGGGTCGGACCCCAGTCCGGACCCGTTGAGCCGAATAGACCTTTTCGCCCATAACTTGGGCTACATGTGTCCGATTGATGAACCGTCTATGTAGACATAAACCTTAGAGTGAGACAACTCTTTTGGAATACCCCACTTGAGTTTTGGACATAGTTTGGGAATGGTCGGGTTGGTTTGAACTTAAAACCAACTGGGACCTCGGGACAGAAATGCCAATAACTCACAGACCGGGCATCTGATTGACGTGCCGTCTATTGTATTGAGACCCCTATAACGTGGCAGACCTTTGAGATACTTCTTTTTGGCACTTAACGACAGTTGTAGTATTTCCCAGTAGTGCATGGAGTGGATCTCTCCAGTGATGAGCAGACAGAGTGCAGAGACCTAGTAGCTGGTTGACCTGACGACTGCTTGACCGATTCGACTCAGAGTGATTCGACTAGCCCAGTGGGGAGTGCCTGGTAGTTGGCAGTAGACCCACAACGGAGGAGCGCCTGGTAGTTGGCGGCAGACCCACGGTACTCGACAGGAGGAGTACCTCTGCAGGCTATTTGGGGGAGCGTCTGGTAGTTGGCGGTAGACCCACAATAGAGGAGTACCTTGTAGTTGGTAGTAGACCCACGGTACTAGACAGGAGGAGTACCTCATCAGTACAAAGTTAGTGAGAAGTGCCTTGATGTCGTGGCAATCCCACTGTACTCAAAAGAGGGGGAGTTCTCCAGTAGTCGTGGTTTCGATAACAAAAATCTTGGTTTGAGCTGAGTCAATGACTTTTTTGTTTTCCTCATGATTGAGATGGGTTACTAGATAACATAGGTATATGTATGGGCAAATACCTAAGTAATGGTTATCTATTTATTTCATACTTTGTGGTTTATATTTGATGGATTTTGTGAGACCTTTAGGGTCTCGAGGTCCCTACTAAGTATCGTTATACACACCCCTGTATGGGCTTTTACCGCACCTCATTGTGTTGGTTGCAGATGACGGACATCACTGACTATGTTAGAGAATAGTAGGACTGGATGGTACCCAGAAGTGGACCACTCGGCGTGACGATACATAGAGCAGACTGATATATGTGGAGTGTTGAGGAGACTATCTGTACCTAACCTTCAGGTAGGAACCCCAGAGGATGACCCAATTTCTTTTTTGATTTCTTCAATTGTACTTTGTTTCAGTTGTACTTGGACTTTCCTATTGGGATTATATTTCCGACCCCTTTTATTTTCCATCACTTATTTTGTATGTAAATTTACTTAGTGTTTTGCTTCCAGTTGTGTACTCTGATATGTTTGTAACAGTTATAAAGGCAACGCCTTCCCAGTTTAGGGATTTACACCTTTGGTGATAGTCACCAGCCCCTGGACTATGGAAGGCGGGCTTGGGGTAGTCATGATACGAGCCTCGGGGGATGGGTCATGAAAAATTGGTATTAGAGCAGTTGGTTATACCGCAAAACTTAGGACTCTGATATTTATTTTCTATGAAGCAATAGTGTTAAGGGTACTAAGTGTGGTTTTCAGTTCAGGGAGTCCAGTGTTGGTGTGGGCGGCTGATGAATTCATACACTAGGACCCTGATTTCGGATTTCCGACTCAGTGCACGAAAACACTGATTGCATTTGTGTTTTCAAAAGTTTTATTTAAGTCATCTCAACCAGGTCAGCGCACCAGGTATAATCTCTTTACCGTGTCGTATCTGTTTCTTTCAGGATGCCTCCCCATGGACGACCAGTTAGAGCCCTGAGAGTCGTATCCACTGACAGCCCACCGAGTGATGAGGCCTCGGTGTAGGGCCCTTTACCAGCAGAGGCACCAGCGGTACCACTTCCTGTTGGGCCACTGATGCCACTAGCCACAACATCAGACGATGCACGCTGCTTGAGTGTGTTGCATGAGTTCCAGTGCTAGAGGCCACCCTGGTTCAGGGGAGAGACATACCCACAAGCGGCTGAGGATTTACTGAAGGCTGTGGTGAGAGTCTTCAGGCTTGTAGGGACACCAACAGAATTCATGGTGATCCTTGCTGCCATCCTCCTTCAGGAAGCCACAGACAGATGGTGGAGCCTAATTCTCCAGGTGCATGACGAGGCGACGCTACTATGGAAAGACTTTGAGAGCCTGTTCCAGACATATTTTTACCATCCACCCTTCATGCGGTGATGATATAGGGGTTAGTGCATCTACAGCAGGGTAGCATGATAGTAGCGCAATACTCAGTGAGGTTCACCGACCTCTCGCGCTACTCTATAGATATGGTGTGGGACCCATTCTTTAGGGCGCGAACCTTCGAGTAGGGTCTTAGGCGAGATATCAGAGCATCGATGATCTCACTCAGCATCCTGATACATGCGGGGGTGTTAGAGAGAGCCCTCCTAGTGGAGAGTTTACTTGCTGAGCAGTCACCAGCTGTGAGACCCACTACTAGACGACACAAAACAGATTATTATGTAGTTGGCAGTAGAAAGATGTTGCAAAGGTCCAAGAGGACTAGACGTATAGTTGGTCGACCGTATGACTCAGGATCAGTTGTGTGGGGCACCAGGAGTGGAGACAGATCCAGTCCTGCCAGGAGCGGTAAGTGTTACTCATGCGGCGGGCTTGGTCACATGGCTTGTGATTGTCCGACCCGCCGTTATGATGATCAGCAGACTGTTGAGGGAACTTCCAGGCAGAGGCAGAGGTTCGATCAAGGTGGTACGTAGGGAGGAGGTGGATGTGGCAGAGGAGCTGGACGTACAACTGGCGGTGGATGACGTTTCGAGGTGTTGCCACCACCACCACCATGAGGTCCACCCCGACCATAGGGAGCATGTGGACATGTGAGAGCTTAGCCTCAGGCAGCTAAGTCTTATGATCACAATGATCTGGAGATGATTCAAGGTACTATCTATGTCTACTCTACCTTAGCTGTAGTTCTTATAGACATAGGTGTCCGTCTCTCTTTCATTGCGACTACCCTCGTTCAGAGCTCGGAGATTCCGATGGAGCCGTTTGCTCTATCCTTACGGCTAGAGACCCCTACGGGAGTAGAATCGATGATTACGCACTAATGCTGACAGTGTGAGATTACTCTAGGAGATGAGAGATTAGGCTGGGATCTCCTCATAGTAGCGTTGAGGCCTTACAACGTCATCTTGGGTAAGGACTGGTTATCTATAGTCCATGCTCAGATCGACTGTATTAGGCACAAAGTGCGGTGTGTCCGCATGGATGGGACTAGGTTCACCTTCACTAGTGAGAAGGGATCCTTTTCAGCATAGGACATACTTACTCGAAGGAGGGTGCAACTGATCACTCATCAGTTGACCTGCATTACCCTCGGAGTAGTAAATGTGGAGAGTCTGAGCTATCCTATAGTGGTGGACCAGTACGCGGATGTTTTCCTTAACGATGTTCCAGGATTACCTCCTCACAGAGAGGTGAACTTATAAATTAACCTTTACCCTGGGATGACACCGATATCTACTCCAGCATATTTGATGGCTCCCACTGAGCTTCGTGAGCTATGGGTACAACTAGATGACTTGCTGGGAAAGTGATTCATTTGGCACAGTGTTCCTCCCCGGGAAGCCTCGATTTTGTTCGCCAAGAAGGAAGATGGGATCTTGAGGCTTTGTGTTGACTACCATCACCTTAACCAGGTGACCGTGAAGAACAAGTACCCACTCCTGAGGATTGATGATCTCTTTGACCAGCTAAAGGGAGCACGGTGGTTCTGAAAGTTGGACCTCAGATCAGGCTATCAACAGCTCAGAGTTCAAGACAAGGATGTGCAGAAGATGACCTTCTTGTGTCGGTACAACCACTATGAGTTCTTGGTTATACCCTTCAATATAACCAATGCTACAACAGTGTTCATGAGTCTCATGAACAAGATCTTCCAGCCTTACCACGATTGCTTTGTTGTAGTCTTCATCGACGACATTCCGATCTACTCAACTACTGAGGAGGAGCATGCCTACCATTTTCAGGTAGTAATGGACACACTCCGAGAGAACTAGCTTTATGGTAATCTCTTGAAGTTCGAGTTTTGGATTAAAGAGGTTCACTCCTTGGGACACATCATCTCAGAGGCTGGATTTTCGGTGGATCCAACAAAGATTGAGGTGATACTTTCTTGGGAGCCACCCAGGAGTTTGAAGGAGGTACGGAGTTTCCTGGGTTTGGCTGGATAATACCGGAGATTCGTTCCAAGATTTTCCAGAGTTGCATCACCACTATCATCCTTGATAAATAAGGGGAAACCCTTCGTGTGGTCAGAGAGATTCCAGCAGAGCTTTTAGGAGTTGAGGCAGAGGCTAACTAGTACCACCATCTTGAAGCTTCCAGAGGAAGGCGTAGGGTACATAGTTTATTGTGATGCATCAGGGAACAGACTTGGGTGTGTCTTGATGTAGGAGTGAGTAGTGATCGTGTATGGTTCTCGGTAGTTGAGATAGCCTAAGAAGAACTATTCTACCCATGACCTAGAGTTAGCAGTAGTGGTCTTCACCTTGAAGATAAGGCGACACTATCTGATGGGAAAACATTTTACCATGTACTCTGATCACAAGATTCTTAGGTATATCATCTCTCAGAAGGACCTGAACCTGAGACAACAATGTTGTCTTGAGTTTCTCTAAGACTATGACTTTGAGATAGTCTATACTCCTGGGAAGGGGAACGTTGTTGCAGATGCACTCATCAGTAGATCTGGTATATAACTGCTAGGAGAGGCGACAGAGCAGCTGGCTGCATTATAGAAATCCTTTGTAGATAGGGATGGAGCAGCCTATCTACAGTATCTTATAGTAACTCCTCCACTTCATCAGCGATTTAGGGAGGTGCAGCATGGGGACACTAACTGCGAGACATTACGTGCTCAGATATCCATAGGGCAGGCAACTAATGGATTTTATAAAGGTGGGGAGCACATTATCCTTTTCAGAGGATGTACCTTGGTACCAGTGGCACTTAAGGAGGAAGTGTTGAAGGGGTTCCACACGTACCCTCTAGTGGTACATCTAGGAGTGGTGAAGATGTACTAGGATCTTCGACGACAGCACTACTGTCCAGGTATGAAGAAGGAAGTAGCGTAGTTTGTCTCATGGTGCCTCACTTGCCAGCAAGTGAAGGCAGAGCACCAGGTACCAACAGGCTTAGTTCAGCCTTTAGAGGTCCCAGAGTGGAAGTGGGATGGGATATCCATGGACTTTGTGATGAGTATTCCACGTACATCTAGGGGCCACAACTCGATTTGGGTGATCGTCGACCGACTCACCAAGTCGACCCACTTCCTACCGATCAGAGAGTAGGGTTTAGTAGAGAGATTGGAACACCTCTATGTGTAGGAGATTGTGAGACTACATAGAGTAACTTCCTATATTATCTCCGATCGTGATGCATGGTTCACTTCCTGGATATGGAAGGGGTTGCAGGAAGCTTTTAGGACACGGCTTCACTTGAGCACCGCCTTCCACCCTCAGATAAATGGTCAGACTAAGAGGACCATTAAAACCCTCGAGGACATGTTGCATGCTTGTGTCCTCAAATTTGGTCATAGCTTGGAGGATCACATACCGTTGGTGGAGTTTTACTACAAAAACAGCTATCACTCCACAACCGGGATGACACCTTTCGAGGCATTGTATGGGCGACCTTGCAGATCACCCTTGTACTGGACAGACCCTGGGGAGTCAGCACTGGTGGGACTATAGATGGTACGGGCTACCACAGAGAAGGTGTAGATCATCCATCATCAGATGAAGACTGCACAGAGCAGGCAGAAGTCATATGCTAATAGGAGATGGAGACCTCTGGAGTTCGAGGATGGTGACCACGTCTTTCTACGGGTCTCACCCCGATGAGGTCTATGAAGATTTGGACAAGGCAACAAGTTATCTCTGAGGTTCATCAGACCTTTCTAGGTCCTCAGCAAAGTTGGCGAGGTGACTTACCACTTAGCACTTCCACCTCAGTTACACCGGGTGCACGATGTCTTCCACGTATCCTAGCTGGGGAGATACGTGCACGACCCTTTACACATCATCAACCATAAAGAGTTAGACATCGATGATGGGGAGACTTTTACGGAGGTTCTAGTGGAGATTGAGGATTGACATGAGTGTTTCATACATGGACAGTTGATACCTCTAGTGTGCGTATTCTGGCAGCACGAGAACCTCTAGAAGAGAACATGGGAGCGGGATGCTCAAATGCATACTCAATACCCCCATTTGTTCCCATAGTTCGAGTTGTAGCTTATGGGGACGTAAATCCCAGAGTTGGGTAGAATTTAAAGACTCGAAAATCCCATGATATACTTTTTAAATACATGGGAATTTTACGAGTCTGCAAAATTTTACGGCACTTGATTCTAAGGCTCGATGTGCCCGGAATCAATTTATGAAGTTTTGTTCAGGTACATTCAGTAAACGTATGAGCGGGGTTTTAAAAATTTTGAACCAGTGCTCGAAATTAAAATCCGAGGGCACCGTTGAACTAACAGTGCCGATATTCGCTTAGTAAGACTTTCACCTCGATGGTAGTTGGTCGATAATGAAAGATAGTTTTGTGGTTTTAATGAATAAATTAAATAAAAATAATGTGTGTAGCTAATTTTTATTTGATGGTTAAACCCTCTAAGTGGAGGTTGGGGGAGAAGGCCACCACACCTTAACCTCCCATGAGAGGTTATGGTGGTGGGTCCCACCTTAACATAACCTCCCTTGGGAGGATAATTTTGGTGGGGACCACCCAGGATTTTAACCCCTTGGAGCCCCATTTAAGGTGGGGAAACTCTTCAACTCCACCTCTTTAATTTTTTTTCCAAACCTCTCCCTTCTTAATGGAGCCACTTGACCTTATTCACTAATGAATTAAGCCAACTCCACCCCATTAATTAAGTGAGTTATCTCATTTAATTAAACTCCACATTTTGAATTCATGTCAAAAAATAAAATAATAGACAAACTATTATTTCATTTGGTTGGAATCATTCTTTGTTGGAAGGGAGAATTGGGGAGCTCTTGAAGATAGAACGCCAAGGAAGAACTCTCCACCGAAGAACGACATACACTTTCTTCCTTCATTAACCAAAAAAAAGGAGGGAGTGCCGTTATTGAAGAACGTCGATGAAACCATCCTCAGATTCTTCATTTTCGATGTCAATGAATCGACATCCGCCTTTCCGCATCATCGTCAACGAACAACGATACAAGGTAGGGGTTTTGAATTAATTTTTCTCCATTCTAAATCATTCAATCTTGGGTAATGTTTTACCGATGGACATCATCATAACGTGGAAGGCTCGGGCCGCACGAATATGGGTCGACCCTCTCCCTTCATTTTTCCTCGCTTGTTGATGACCGCGAAAGAGCAACAACGGATGACGTCAGGCCTGTCGTGAAGTAAACTATAGGCATAAGGCCACTAGGTCGCTGGAAGGGTGTGACACAGTCGTGCTGCGCAGGAGAAAGGGCCGCCGCCAGGCTGGGCCACGGCGGAAGGGCTCAGCGTCGTCGCGCCGCGTGGAGGAGAAGGGGGTCGCGACCAGTCCGGGTCGCGGTAGAAGGGCATGGCGCTATCGCGCTGCTTATAGGAGAAGGGGGCCGAAACCAGAGCGGGCCGTGGTGGAACGACGCGACGTCGTCGCGCCACGTAGATGAGAAGGGGGCCGCGGCCAGGACAGGCTGCGGCGCTGTGACGCTGCACAGAGGAGGAGAGTCGCGACCAGGGTGGGCCGCGGCGAAGGAGAAGTGGTGCCTAGTGTTGGTCCGGTCGGTGGTGGTGCGGAGAGGCTGGACGCTCGACCAGCCGGGAAGAGCGGGACCCCACTAGGTTCTGCATGATTTGGACCGACGGCGCCACCTGGCACCAGTTTGGTCCGCACCCGAATGGCTCTACCGTTCAGAAATACAGGGGGTGTGCGCCTCCCCCCTGGACACGGCTAGGGCGGCCCCCGTAGGGCACCACCAGCCGCTGGCCAGCTAGGCCCCACTGGGCCAGACCTAGCGCGGGCCAGACCCAATGCGAGCCGAACCCAATGCTGGCCGAACCCAGCATGGGCTGGGCTGCCCCCTCGGGCAAGGTGAGACCTGTGGACCAGATCGGAACCGCGGACTAGGTCGGACATGCGGACCGGGTCGGACCCACAGACCGGGTCGGACCCACGAACCGGGTCAGACCTGCGAACCGTTTCAGACCCGCGAACCAGGTCGGACCCTAGTCCGGACCCGTTGACCCGAATTCACCTTTTTGCCCATAACTTAGGCTACAAGTGTCCAATTAAAGAACTATCTATGGTGACAGAAATCATGGAGAGAGAAGGTTATTTTGGAATACCCCACTTGAGGTTTGGAAATAGTTGTGGTATAGTCAGGTAGGTTTGAACCTAAAACCAACCGGGCCTTTGGGACAAAAATGTCAATAACTCAAAGATCAGACGTCCAATTGACATGCCTTTTGTTATGTTGAGACCCCTATGATGTGGAGGACCTTTGAGATACTCTTTTGTGGAACTTTGAGATAGTTGTAGTATTTACCAGTAGATCGTGGAGTGGATACCTCCAGTGAAGAGAAGACAGAGTGCAGAGACCTAGTAGCAGGCAGACCTAGAGACTGCTTAAACAATTTGACTCAGAGTGATTTGACTAGCCTAGTGGGGAGATCCTGGTAGTTGGTGGCAGACCCATAGTGGAGGAGCGCCTGGTATTTGGTGGAAGACCCGCAGTACTCGACAGGAGGAGTACCTATGTAGGCTATTAGGGGGAGCACCTGGTAGTTTACGGCAGACCCACAGTGGAGGAGCGCCTGGTAGTAGGCAACAGACCTGCGGTACTCAACAGGAGGAGTACCTCAACAGTCCAAGGTTAGTGAGAAGTGCCTTGATGTCATGAAAGACCCACTTTACTCGATAGATGAGGAGTTCTCCTGCAACCGTGGTTTCGATAATAAAAATCCTGGTTTGAGTTGAGTCAATGACTATTGTGTTTTGCTCATCATTGAGATGGGTTACAAGATAACTTAGGTATATGTATAAGCATATACCTAAGTAATGGTTATCCATTGATTTCATACTTTTTGGTTTATCCTTGTTGGATTTTGTGAGACCTTGAGGGTCTCAGGTCCCTTCTGAGTATCATTATCTCACCCCTGCACGGGCTTTGCCCGCACCTCATTATGTTGGTTGTAGACGACGGACAACGCTAATTGTGGCAGAGAATAGCAGTACTAGACAGCACCCAGACATGGACCACTCGGCGTGATGATACACGGAGTAGACAGATGGATGTGGAGTGCTGAGGAGACCATATGTACCTACCCTTCAGGTAGGAACCCCAGAGGATGACCCAGTAGCTGCTTACTTTCTTCAGTTGTACTTTGTTTCAGTTGTACTTGTACTTTCCTGTTGGGCTTGTATTTCTGGCCCCTTTTACTGTCCATCACTTCTTTTGTATACAGTTTTACTTAGTTTTTTTACTTCCAGTTGTGTACTCTGATATGTTTGTTACAGTTATAAAGGCAATTCCTTCACAGTTTAGGGATTTACGCCTTTGGTACTAGTTGCCAGCACCTGGCCTATGGAAGGCGAGCTTGGGGTAATCACGATACGAGCCCTAGGGGATGGTTCATGACAACTAGTTCATCTTTTTATTTGAGGTCGAGGCCAAGACTAAGCAAGGTTGAATAGTGGAGCTCAAAGCTGAGAAAGAACCTGGATCTGGATCTGAGATCGAGTGCATAAGAAGAGATTTTGAGTCACGGTTAGTTTTTAATCTTTCATTTATCTTGTTTTTGTGGTCCAAATCATAGGGATAGATCTCAGATCCTGCATGTAGGCATTATTTAATTTTTTTTGTTATCTGAATCTGTTTTCTATTTTCATTTTCAATGTATTAATTTCCAAACTTGTCAATATTTATCCACTTGATTCTTCCGTCAATGTTTGATGTCCCTATCGGTGTTTAATTTATTAATTGTGACGTAATTCTTTGTCTCGATTTTGATCTTTATTTAATTGGTTGATTTGAATATATCATTCTTATCAAAAGTTCTATTTTTGAGATTTTTGTATGCGGTTGTGGATCAATTTTTTAATAGAGAAGTGAGCTATAAACATATAATTTAAATTCATTTTTTTTCTATTTCAAGAATGGGTTGGAATTTGTTAATTGAATCTTCTATTTGAATATTTGTTTTGGGATAAATTTGTCAAATTGAATGTTTTTAACAAATAATATATTATTATAAATACATAGTAAGACTATGTATAAATAAGTATCTTGATTGGGAGGAATATGCAACAATTATTTTCATTTTTTTATGTTCTATTGTTGCAATGTGTGACAAGAGAGCTGGCAAGGTAGGACCCTTTTATTTCCACTTCTCATTTACAATTATAAAGTTGTGTTTTAAGATTTTCACATACTTCTTCAGTATTTGTGCCGCTTGGTTCAATATTATACTATGGAAATAATAGAGTTATAAAAAAATATTAGGTTTTTAAATATTCAGTTTTATGAATGAATATTATGTTCAAAGTTGATTTTGATGACATTTTTGTTCTTTAGAATATATTTAATTTTTAAGGGTTTTCATTTATTTAAATTATGTTTTACTTTTCTGATGCTAAGGATTATTTTTTCTAAAGAAATTATATTTGTTTTAAGATGTGCATATACATACATGACTTTATTTTTCAGATTATATAAGGTAAGGGATTATACATTTTCAAAATAATTTATATGCATTTATATATTATTGTTTTTGTATAGTAAACATCAATCTATTTATTTTATTATTTAATTTTCAAGTAAATATAGGCTTCATAAATGAAATTTAAGGGAGTGATGTTTTCAAAATTTAATTCGCAATTTGAATGGGTTTTATTAAGGGATTATCAATGTTTATAGATTGTTTATTTATAAGGGACTCTCTCTTTTATAATATATAATTTTCAAATTTTAATCCATTAATTGCAAGAGATAATTTAATGTTATTTTCAAATATTCTTCTTATTTAAAGTCCAATTTCAAGGGATTAACTATTTTAGGATACTCTTTTTTCTCTTTTGATTGAGGTAAGGGATATTTTTCTATCATGGTGTTATTCAATTATTTTTCAACTTTGAATCTTGAATTATTTATATTATTTAATTAGTCTATGTATGATCTTAAAAAGATATATACATATATGTAAGTAATGGTTTATATTTAATTTGTCAAATTTATTTTATTTTATCAATCTATGTCTGGTTCTAAAACCATTGTGTCACTTGTGTATATATGTTTTAATCTAATTCCATATCAATATTTCCAAGAAATACTTATATTTATCAATCTTTGGATTTAGAATAATAGATTCCATGGCATATATAAATATATCATATTTTTATCGATATTTTATTGTCATTGAAAAAAGATAATTAAGCATGTTTTTATGTTATATTAAGGATGTATCAATTTCATTTAGACATGACCATGTGTTATGCATAATATCTACACCCCTTTCTTTCACATTTCATTCATGTTTTTCAATTAAATTTTATGGTTCACTATCTGAGATCATTATAGACATGGATTTCTTTATACTTTGAAATATTTTAGAACATTATGTGCTAGATATAAACCTTTTTTATGATAAATTATCTATAAGAATAATAAATGTATTCCGTGAAAGAAAAGTTTGAATACATTGCATTCAAAGTCTTATGACATGAGATGTTTTTTGTAACCAAGATCTCATGAATTTATATATATATATATATTCTTATATACATATGCAAGGGTACCTTAATGCATTGACATGTTTTCAACAATAAAAAAATCCAGTGAAATTATATATATAAGTAAAGCCAGCCTAAAATGTTTTCCTAAAATCCGAAAACATAAACATTGTAAACCTGGAATGTTAATGGTGAGTAAACCCATCCTTTTCTAAGTGGGTAGTCCCAGACAGTCTTCAATGTTTAAGTAGCCCAATTTTTTTTTTCAGAGGCTTTCTTAGTATTTTCTGAAGAATCACTGGTTTATTTTAAAGTACACTCAAGTGTAAGTATTTTCAAAAGTGTAACTACTTTCACGGGACATATAGCATTACCAAAAGCATAGTTATCTGAAAAAGAGTTTATTTATATTTTTTCAAAGTAGTATGTATTTATCAAATGTATTTTCGAATCTATTTATCAAATTATATTTCAAATTTATTTCCAAAAGATTTCATTTAAAAACGTAAAAGTATTTTTCAAAATGATTTACCAATAAACCCATAATGGGAAATTGAATTCTCACCCCTTTTTTTTTTAATTTTTTTTTCACAAGAATCATAGAAGTTCTAAATTGGACTTTGACACTTTTGGTGTTAGTGAGCACGAAAGCATAGTATGAAATTGTTTTATTTTTGTTTCAACTATGATAAATCTAAGGTGTTTTCTAATCCTCTAGAACCTAGACCAGTAAAAGGTCCTCATTTGTATAAAGTGTTGTGTAATTTTTATATTTCTTTATAAAAAAATTACATTGAATTTTTATGCACTGAGTATGGAAGAGTGGGGTCAGAGAATTATATATTTTGAGATGAGAAACTTGAGGTAGTGGTGGATCAGGAAGATCCTGTGATTGATGAGGAAAAAAATGAGGACGGGCACCCATTGTAGGGAATCAATGAGGTCATGATGACCTACCCTACCCTCAAAACATTAAATCTCAAGGAATCTGTCAGGATTCCTAGTGTCAGACTATCCTCGGGTGATGACGTAGTGAGAATGACATTCTCATCTAGGTTTGTGGATGACGCCATTTTGTCAATCAGATAAACGACCTATGGAGTGTCACATGTCATGGGTAGGTTGGCACTATAGGTGTAAATAAATGATCTAGGACCACCATAACAAGTTAGTTGGGGTAGAGGCCATAATACAGGAGGTTGAAGATGATCTCCTTTAAAAATTTTACCTCTACCCCAAATTTTCTGAGGGTGATATTACTGAGGATGTAATCATAAAATTATATGAGTATGAGCCTACTCCAGATGACATGTATAACTTAGGATTAGGTGTGACAGAGGAAAAATGAGTGAGATAGTGTATGGCGTGGAGAAGATCCCATAAATTCATCACCCACACCCCCTTAAATGAGTTGTTGGTTTGGATGGGAAATCTTCTCCACTTCCTAGTGAACCTAGGGATTAGAAGGATGGAATACCATGTGATCCATGTTCTAGATCAAGATTTACTAATCTAATGGGTTCACCTAGATTGGAAGAAACTCAGTTTATCCCATCATTAGTCCATTAATGCATGCATTTTTTCCCTCTAAGTGGATGATCATGAGTTTTACCAGCTAGAGGGGTAGGTCCGCTAATAGAGGGAAATCATTTCCCCCAAGGAGGATCTGACACAACATATAGAGTCTCAATTATTGGTGGATCAAGATGAGATATAATAGTAAAATTCCTATGTAATGGGATGTGGGGATGAAGATGGTATAATTACTGTACAGATGGGAAAGGTGTGTCCCTAGGCTAAAAGGAGCTTGTAGATATCTCTCATATACATAGGTTTATAGACTTAACTTAGTAAATGCTAGCTGATCTTGATAAATCCATAGCCCATACCGAGCCATTGGGGATTTGTTTACTATAATAAAGTATATATTCTAGCCTATGGATGGATATCCTCATCACTACTTACTTCAAGAAAATAAATTTGTGATTTTCTTCAACACTTCATGTTTTCTTCTCACTGTATCTCTATTATACTAATAATCCAACCAACAATAAATCTCAAATCCCACATGAGTCTTTCTTGATGTGAGAAACAAGAGACTAATAGAATATAATTTATTTATATTGTATTTCTATAAAAGTGATGATAGGTTGTGGTTAGAATGATTCATCAACTATTGGGTGTGTATTTATGAGAGGCAAGTGGGTTGGTGAGAGACTATGTGTAGTCAGCTTACTTTCCCAATGCGTGTGATTGCACGAGAGGGGTAACACTTAAGGTATTGGATTATACCTCAAAAGTGGGGAAATATAGGATGTGAATCACATAATCCGAGACATGAAATGATATAATTATTGAGGATGACTTCTGTCCATGTTCAAAATGTATATTTCACTATTTCACTACTGAGAGTGGGGATATACAAATGAGGGTCAACTGTTGATAATGTTTGAAACATGGGGAATTCCAAATTTTACTTGGAAATATTCTAGGGAATATTCCCTAGATAGGAGGTGATATAATTTGGCTAGGAACCATCACTATTTGGGGAGACCATTCAGAAAGAGAAGCTGGTGGGGATGTGAATAAATGAAGATACAAAGTGTGGGGGTAAACTGATGAAATGTTTGAGTGGAATCCAATGGCATGGGAAATGAATGGGTGTATCAAATCGAGTGAGGGTATAACCTACCTCCGAAGGGGAGTGTTTCCTTGTTTATTTCATACTTTGTGGTTTATCTTTGATGGATTTTGTGAGACATTGAGGGTCTCGGGGTCCCTACTAAGTATCGTTATACTCACCCCTATACGGGATTTTACCGCACCTCATTGTGTTGGTTGCAGATGACGGACATCACTGACTGTGGCAGAGAATAGTAGGACTGGATGGTACCCAGAGGTGGACTACTCAGCGTGAAGATACATAGAGAAGAATGATAGACGTGGATTGTTGAGGAGACCATCTATACCTACCCTTCTGGTAGGAACCCCGGAGGATGACCCAATTGCTTTTTTGGTTTCTTCAATTGTACTTTGTTTTATTTGTACTTGGAATTTCCTGTTGGGATTGTATTTTCGACCCCTTTTATTTTCCATCACTTATTTTGTATACAATTTTACTTAGTGTTTCTGTTGGGATTGTATTTCCGACCCCTTTTATTTTCCATCACTTATTTTGTATACAATTTTACTTAGTGTTTTGCTTCTAGTTGTGTACTCTGATATGTTTGTTACAGTTATAAATGAAACTCCTTCCCAGTTTAGGGATTTACGCCTTTGGTGCTAGTCACCAGCCCCTGTCCTATGGAAGTCAGTCTTGGGGTAGTCACGATATGAGCCTCAGGAGACAGGTCATGAAAAATTGGTATTAGAGCAGTCGGTTCTACCGTAAAACTTAGGACTTTGATATTTATTTTCTGTGAAGAAATATTGTTAAGGGTACTAAGTGTGGTTTTCAGTTCAGGGAGTCTAGTGTTGGTGTGGGCGGCTGATGAATTCATACACCAGGACCCTGATTTCTGATTTCTGACTTAGTGCACAAAAACACTGATTGCATGTGTGTTTTCAAAAGTTTTATTTAAGTCATCTCAACCAGGCCAGCGCACCAGGTATAATCTTTTTACCATGTCATATCTGTTTCTTTCAGGATGCCTCCCCATGGACGACCAATTAGAGCCCCAAGATTCATATGCACTGACATCCCACCGAGTGATGAGGCCTCGGTGTAGGTCCGTTTACCAGCAGAGGCACCAGCGGTACCACTTCCTGTTGGGCCACTGATGCCACTAGCCCCAACAGCAGACGATGCACGCTGCTTGAGTGCGTTTCATGAGTTCCAGTGCTAGAGGCCACCCTGGTTCAGGGGAGAGATAGACCCAAAAGCGGATGAGGATTTACTGGAGGCTATGGTGTGAGTCTTCAGGCTTTTAGGGACACCAATAAAATTCATGGTGATCCTTGCTGCCAGCCTCCTTCAGGCAGCTGCAGACAGATAGTGGAGCCTAATTATCCAGGTGCATGACGAAGCGACGGTACTATGGATAGACTTTGAGAGCCTGTTCCAGACAGATTTGTACCATCCACCCTTCATGTGGTGCAGATATAGGAGTTACTACATCTACAACAGGGTAGCATGATAGTAGCACAGTACTCAGTGAGGTTCACCGACCTCTCGCGCTACTCTATAGATGTGGTGCGGGACCCATTCTTTTGGGCCCAAACCTTAGATCAGGGTCTCAAGTGAGAGATTAGAGCATCGATGATCTCACTCAGCATCCTAATACAGGTGGGGGTGTTAGAGAGAGCCCTCCTAGTGGAGAGTTTACTTGCTGAGTAGTCACCGGCAGCGAGACCCACTACTTGAAGACACACAACGGAGTCTTCTGTAGTTGGAAGTAGACTGATGTTGCAGAGGTCCAAGAGGACTAGACCTATAGGTGGTCGACCGTTTGACTCAGGATCAGTTGTGCGGGGCACCCGGAGTGGAGACAGAGCTAGTCCTGCCAGGAGCGGTAAGTGTTACTCATGCGGCGGGCTTGGTCACATGGCTTGTGATTGTCTGACCCACCGTTCTGATGATCAGCAGACAGTTGATGGAACTTCTAGGAAGAGGCAGAGGTTCAATCAAGGTGGTCCGTAGATAGGAGGTGGATGTGGCAGAGGAGTTGGACGTAGAAATGGTGGTGGATGATGTTTCGAGGTGTTGCCACCACCACCACCAGGAGGTCCACCCCGACCACAGGGAGTAGGTGGACAGGGGAGAGCTTAGCCTCAGGAAGCTAAGGCTTACGATCACGATGCTATGGAGATGATTCAAGGTACTATCTATGTCTACTCTACCTTTGCTGCAGTTCTTATAGACATAGGTGTTAGTCTCTCTTTCATTGCGACTACCCTCGTTCAGAGCTCGAAGATTCCGATGGAGTCGTTTGCTCTATCCTTATGGATAGAGACCCCTATGGGAGTAGAATCGAAGATCATGCACTGGTGCTGATAGTGTGAGATTACTCTAGGAGATGAGAGATTAGGCTGGGATCTCCTCGTAGTAGCGTTGAGGCCTTATGATGTCATCTTGGGTAAGGACTGGTTATCTATAGTCCATCCTCAGATCGACTGTATTAGGCACAAAGTGTGGTGTGTCTACATGGATGGGACCAGGTTCACCTTCACTGGTGATAAGGGATCCTTTTCAGCGTAGGACATACTTACTCGAAGGAGGGTGCAACTGATCACTCATCAGTTGACCTGCATTACCCTCGGAGTAGTATATGTGGAGAGTCTGAGCTATCATATAGTGGTGGACCAGTACGCGGATGTTTTCCCTAACGATGTTCCTGGATTACCTCCTCATAGAGAGGTGGACTTATAAATTAACCTTTACCCTGGGATGACACCGATATCTACTCCAGCATATTGGATTACCCCCACTGAGCTTCGTGAGCTGTGGGTTCAAATAGATGACTTGCTGGGAAAGGGATTCATTTGGCCCAGTGTTTCTCCCTGGGCAGCCCCGATTCTGTTCGCCAAGAAGGCGGATGGGAGCTTGAGGCTTTGTGCTGACTACCATCAACTTAACTAGGTGACCATGAAGAACAAGTACCCACTCCTGAGGATTGATGATCTCTTTGAACAGCTAAAGGGAGAACGGTGGTTCTCAAAGATGGTCCTCAGATCAGGCTATCAACAGCTCAGAGTTCAATACAAGGATGTGCAGAAGACGACCTTCAGGTGTCGATACAACCACTATGAGTTCTTGGTTATAACCTTCAACATAACCAATGCTCCAGCAGGGTTCATGAGTCTCATGAACAAGATCTTCCAGCCTTACCATGATCGCTTTATTGTAGTCTTCATCGACGTCATTCTGATCTACTCAACTACTGAGGAGGAGCATGCCTACCATTTTCAGGTAGTAATGGACACACTCCGAGAGAACTAGCTTTATGGTAAGCTCTTGAAGTTCTAGTTTTGGATTAGAGAGGTTTATTTCTTGGGAAACGTCATCTCAGAGGCTGGATTTGCAGTGGATCCAATGAAGATTGAGGTGATACTTGCTTGGGAGCCACCCAGGAGTGTGACAGAGGTACTAAGTTTCTTGGGTTTGGCTGGATACTACCGGAGATTCGTTCAAAACTTTTCCAGAGTTGAATCACCACTATCAGCCTTGATAAAGAAGGGGAAACCCTTCGTGTGGTCATAGAGATTCCATCAGAGCTTTTAGGAGCTGAGGTAGAGGCTGACTAGTTCCACCATCTTGAGGCTTCCAGAGGAAGGTGTAGGGTACATAGTTTATTGTGACACATCAGGGACCAGAGTTGGGTGTGTCTTGATGTAGGAGCGAGCAGTGATCGTGTATGGTTCTCGGTAGTTGAGATAGCCTGAGAAGAACTATTCTACCCATGACATAGAGTTAGCAGTAGTGGTCTTTACCTTAAAGATAAGGCGACACTATCTGATGGGAAAAAGTTTTACCGTGTACTCTGATCATAAGAGTCTCAGGTATATCTTCTCTCAGAAAGACCTAAACCTGAGACAACAACGTTGTCTTGAGTTTCTCTAAGACTATGAATTTGTGATAGTCTATACTCCTGGGAAGGGGAACGTTGTTGCAGATGCACTCATCAGTATATCTAGTATACAAGTGCTAGGAGAGACGACAGAGCAGCTAGCTGCCTTACAGATATCCTTTGTAGATAGGGATGGAGCAGCCTATCTACAGTCTCTTAAAGTAACTCCTCCACTTCTTCAGTGATTTAGGGAGGCACAGCATGGGGACGCTGACTGCGAGACATTACGTGCTCAGATATCCATAGGGCAGGCACCTGATGGATTCTTTGAAGGTGGAGAGCACATTATCCTTTTTAGAGGATGTACCTTGGTACCGGTGGCACATAAGGAGGAAGTGTTGAAGGGGTTCCACACGTCCCCTCTAGTGGTACATCTAAGAGTGGTGAAGATGTACTAGGATCTTCGACGACAGCACTGGTGGCCATGTATGAAGAAGGCAGTAGCGGAGTTTGTCTCACAGTGCCTCACTTGCCAACAAGTGAAGGCAGAGCACCAGGTACCAGCAGGGTTGGTTTAGCCTTTAGAGGTCCCAGAGTGGAAGTGGTATAGGATATCCATGGACTTTGTTATGAGTATTCCACATACATCCAGGGGCCATGACTCAATTTTGGGTGATCGTCGACCAACTCACCAAGTCAGCCCACTTCCTACCGATCAGAGAGTAGGGTTCTGTAGAGAGATTGGAAGGCCTCTATGTGTAGGAGATTGTGAGACTACATGGAGTACCTTCATTTATTATCTCCAATCATGATTCATGGTTCACTTTCCGGATATAGAAGGGGTTGCAGGAAGCTTTCAGGACACAACTTCACTTGAGCACCGCCTTCCACCCTCAGAAAAATGGTCAGACTAAGAGGAACATTCAAACCCTCAAGGACATGTTGCATGCTTGTGTCCTCAAATTCGATCGTATATGGGAGGATCACATACCGTTGGTGGAGTTTTACTACAAAAAAGCTATCACTCCACAATCGGGATGACACCTTTCGAGGCATTGTATGGGCGACCTTGCAGATCACCCTTGTACTGGACAGACCCTGGGGAGTCAGCACTGGTGGGACTAGAGATGGTACGGGCTACCGCAAAGGTGTAGATCATCCAAAAACAGATGAAGAATTCACAAAGCATGTAGAAGTCGTATGCTAACAGGAGATGGATACCTCTGGAGTTTGAGGATGGTGACCACGTCTTTCTACGGGTCTCACCCCGACGAGGTCTACGAAGATTTGGCCAAGGCGGCAAGTTATCTCTGAGGTTCATTATACCTTTCCAGGTCCTCAGAAAAGTTGGCGAGGTGACTTACCACTTAGCTCTTCCACCTCAGTTACACCTGGTGCACAATTTCTTCCACGTATCCCAGTTGAGGAGATACGTGCACGACCCTTCACACATCATCGACCATAAAGAGTTGGACATCGATGATGGGGAGACTTTTACGGAGGTTCCAGTGGAGATTGAGGATTGACAAGAGTGTTTCATACATGTATAGTTGATACCTCTGGTGTGCATATTCTGGCATCACGAGAACCTCTAGGAGAGCACATGGGAGTGGGATGCTCAGATGCATACTCAATACCCCCATTTGTTCCCATAGTTCGATTTGTAGCTTACGGGGACGTAAATCCCTGAGGTGGGGAGAATGTAAAGACTCGAAAATCCCATGATATATTTTTTAAATACATGGGAATTTTACGAGTCTGCAAAATTTTACGGCACTTGATTCTGAGGCCTGGTGTGCCCGGAATAAATTTCTAAAGTTTTGTTCAGGTACATTCAGTAAACGTATGAGCGGGGTTTTAAAACTTTTTAACCAGTGCTCGAAATTAAAATCCAAGGGCACCGTTGAACTCATAGCACCAATATTCACTTAATAAGACTTTCACCTCAATGGTAGTTGGTCGATAATGAAAGATAGTTTTGGGGTTTTAATGAATAAATTAAATAAAAATAATGTGTGTAGCTAATTTTTATTTGATGGTTAAAACCTCCAAGTGGAGGTTGGGGGAGAAGGACAACACACCTTAACCTCCCATGAGAGGTTATGGTGGTGGTTCCCACCTGAACATAACCTCCCTTGGGAGGATAATTTTGGTGGGGAACACCCAGGATTTTAACCCCTTGGAGCCCCCATTTAAGGTGGGGAAACTCTTCAACTCCACCTCTTTAATTTTTTTTCCAAACCTCTCCCTTCTTAATAGAGCCTCTTGACCTTATTCACTAATGAATTAAGCCAACTCCACCCCATTAATTAAGTGAGTTATATCATTTAATTAAACTCCACATTTTGAATTCATTTCAACAAATAAAATAATAGAAAAACTATTATTTCATTTGGTTGGAATCATTCTTTGTTGGAAGGGAGAATTGGGGAGCTCTTGAAGATAGAACGCCAAGGAAGAACTCTCCACCGAATAATGACAGACACCTTCTTCCTTCATTAACCAGAACAAAGGAGGGAGTGTTGTTATTTAAGAATGCCGACATAGCCATACTCAACTTCTTCATTTTCGACATCAATGAATCGAAATCCACCTTTCCACGTCATCATTAATGAACAACGATACGAGGTAGGGGTTTTGAATTAATTTTGCTCCATTCTACACATTCAATATTGACTAATGTTTTACCGATGGATATCATCATAATGTGGAAGGCTCGGGCCGCACGAATACGGCCCGACCCTCTCCCTTCATTTTTCCTCGCTTGTTGATGACTGAGACAGAGCAACAACAGACGACGTCGGGTCGATCGTGAAGGAAACTATAGGCGTAAGGCCACTAGGTCACTGGAAGGGTGCGACACCGTCGTGCTGCGCAGGAGAAAGGGGTACGGCCATGCTGGGCCATGGTGGAAGGGCTCAGTGACGTCGCGCCGCATGGAGGAGAAGGGGGTCGCGGCCAGTCCGGGCCGTGGTAGAATGGCGCGGCGCTATCGCGCCAGTTAGAGGAGAAGGGGTCCACAGCTAGGGCGGGCCGTGGTGGAAGGGCATGATGTCATCGCGCTGCGTCGATGACAAGGGGGCCGCGGCCAGGATAGGCCGCGATGCCGTCGTGCCACACAGAGGAGGAGAGTCGTGACCAGGGTGGGCCACAACGAAGGAGCAGTGGTGGCTAGTGTCAGGCCGGCCGCCGGTGGTGTGGAGCGGCTGGACGCTTGACCAGCCGGGAAGAGTGGGACCCCACTAGGTTCTGCATGATTTGGACTGGCGGCGCCACCTGGCACCAGTTTGGTCCGCACCCGAATGGCTCTGCCATTCAGGAATCTAGGGGGTGTGCGCCTCCCCCCTGGATGAGGCTAGGGCGGCCTCCGTAGGGCACTGCCATCCGCTGGCCAGCCAGGCCCCGCTGGGCCAGACCCAGCGCGGGCCAGACCCAATGCGGGCCGAACCCAACGCTGGCCGAACCCAGCGCGGGCTGGGCTGCCCCCTCGGGCAAGGTGAGACCTGGGGACCGGGTCGGACCTGTGGACCAGGTCAGACCTGCGGACCGGGTCAGACCCACAGACCGGGTCGGACCCGCGAACCGGGTCGGACCCACGGACCGGGTCGAACCCTAGTCCGGACCCGTTGACCCGAACACACCTTTTCACCCATAACTTGGGCTACGGGTGTCTGATTAAAGAACCGTTTATGGTGAAGGAAATCTTAGAGAGATAAGGTTATTTTGGAATACCCCAATTGAGGTTTGGACATAGTTGGGGTACAATCGGGTAGGTTTGAACCTAAAACCAACCGGGCCTTTGGGACAAAAATGTCAATAACTCAAAGACCCGACGTCCGATTGACGTGCCTTCTATTGAGTTGAGAACCCTATGATGTGGAGGACCTTTGAGATACTCTTATGTGGAACTTTGAGATAGTTGGAGTATTTAACAGTAGATCATGGAGTGGATACCTCCAGTGAAGAGAAGATAGAGTGCAGAGACCTAGTAGCTGGCAGACCTGACGACTGCTTGACCGATTAGACTCAGAGTGATTCGACTAGCCCAGTGGGGAGCTCCTGGTAGTTGCTGGTAGAACCATAGCGAAGGAGGGCCTGGTAGTTGGTGGAAGAACCACGGTACTCGACAGGAGGAGTACCTCTGTAGGCTATTAGGGGGAGCGCCTGGTAGTTGGCGGCATACCCACAGTGGAGGAGCGCCTGGTAGTTGGCAGAAGACCTGCGGTACTCGACAGGAGGAGTACCTCAGCAGTCCAAGGTTAGTGAGAAGTGCCTTGATGTCACGACAGACCCACTGTACTCGATAGATGAGGAGTTCTCCAGCAACCTTGGTTTCGATAATAAAAATCCTGGTTTGATCTGAGTCAATGACTTTTGTGTTTTCCTAATCATTGAGATGGGTTACAAGATAACTTAGGTATATGTATAAGCATATACCTAAGTAACGGTTATCCATTGATTTCATAATTTTTTGTTTATCCTTGTTGGATTTTGTGAGACCTTGAGGGTCTCAGGTCCCTACTGAGTATCATTATCTCACCCCTGCACGGGCTTTTCCCGCACCTCATTGTGTTGGTTGTAGACGACGGACACCGCTGATTGTGGCAGAGAATAGCAGGACTAGACAGTACCCAGATATGGACCACTCGGCGTGATGATACACAGAGCAGACGGATGGACGTGGAGTGTTGAGGAGACCATATTTACCTACCCTTCAGGTAGGAACACCAGAGGATGACCCAATAGCTGCTTAAATTCTTCAGTTGTACTTTGTTTTAGTTGTACTTGTACTTTACTGTTGGGATTGTATTTCTGGCCCCTTTTACTGTCCATCACTTCTTTTGTATACAGTTTTACTTAGTGTTTTACTTCCAGTTGTGTACTCTGATATTTTTGTTACAGTTATAAAGGCAATGCCTTCCCAGTTTAGGGATTTACGGCTTTGGTACTAGATTCCAGCACCTGGCCTATGGAAGGCGAGCTTGGGGTAATCACGATACGAGCCCCGGGGGATGGGTCATGACAACTAGTTCATCTTTTGATATGAGGTCGAGGCCGAGACTAAGCAAGGTTGAATAGTGGAGCTCAAAGCTGAGAGAGAACTTGGATCTTGATCTGAGATCAAGTGCGTAAGAAGAGATTTTGAGTCACGGTTAGGGTTTGATCTTTCATTCATCTTGTTTTTGTTATCCAAATCATAGGGATAGATCTCAGATCTTGCATGTAGCCATTATTTAATTATTTTTGTTATCTGAATCTGTTTTCTATTTTTGTTTTTAATGTATTAATTTCCAAACTTGTCAATATTTATCCATTTGATTCTTCCGTCAATGTTTGATGTCCCTATCGGTGTTTAATTTATTAATTGTGACGTAATTATTTGTCTTGATTTTGATCTTTATTTAATTGGTTGATATGAATATATCATTCTTATCAAAAGTTCTATTTTGAGGTTTTTGTATGCGGTTGTGGATCAATTTTGTAATAGAGAAGTGAGCTATAAACATATAATTTAAATTCATTTTTTTTCTATTTCAAGAATGGGTTGGAATTTGTTAATTGAATCTTCTATTTGAATATATGTTTTGGGATAAATTTGTCAAATTGAATTTTTTTAACAAATAATATATTATTATAAATACATAGTAACACTATGTATAAATATGTATCTTGATTGGGAGGAATATGAAACAATTCTTTTCATTTTTTTTATATTCTGTTGTTGCTATGTGTGACAAGAGAGCTGGCAAGGTAGGACCCTTTTATTTCCAATTCTCATTTCCAATTATAAAGTTTATTTTTAAGTTTTTCACATACTGCTTGGGTATTTGTGCCGCTTGGTTCAATATTATACTATGGAAATAATAGAGTTATAAAAAAATATTAGGTTTTAAAATATTCAGTTTTATGAATGAATTTTATGTTCAAAGTTGATTTTGATGGATTTTTTGTTCTTTAGAATATATTTAATTTTTAAGGGTTTTCATTTATTTAAATTATGTTTTACTTTTCTGATGATAAGGATTATTTTTTCTAAAGAAATTATATTTGTTTTAAGATGTGCATATACATACATGACTTTATTTTTTAGATTATATAAGGTAATGGATTATATATTTTCAAAATAATTTATATGCATTTCCATATTATTATTTTTGTACAGTAAACATAAATCTATTTATTTTATTATTTAATTTTCAAGTAAATATAGGCTATATAAATGAAATTGAAGGGAGTGATGTTTTCAAAATTTAATCCGCAATTTGAATGGGTTTTATTAAGGGATTATCATTGTTTATAGATTGTTTATTTTTAGGGGACTCTCTGTTTTATAATATATAATTTTCAAATTTGAATCCATTAATTTCAAGAGATAATTTAATGTTATTTTCAAATATTCTTCTTATTTAAAGTCCAATTTCAAGGGATTAACTATTTTAGGATACTCTTTTTTCCATTTTGATTGAGGTGAGGGATATTTTTCTATTATGGTGTTATTCAATTATTTTTCAACTTTGAATCTTGAATTATTTAGATTATTTAATTAGTCTATGTCTGATCTTAAAAAGATATATACATATATTTAAGTAATGGTTTATATTTAATTTTTCAAATTTATTTTATTTTATCAATCTATTTCTGATTCTAAAACCATTATGTCACTTGTGTATATATGTTTTAATCTAATTCCATATCAATATTTCCAATAAATACTTATATTTATCAATCATTGGATTTATAATAATAGATTCCATGGAATATATAAATATAACATATGTTTATCTATATTTTATTGTCATTGCACAAATATAATTAATCATGTTTTTATGTTATATTAAGGATGTCTCAATTTCATTTAGACATGACCATGTGTTATGCATAATATCTACATCACTTTCTTTCAAATTTTATTCATGTTTTTCAATTAAATTTTATGGTTCACTATCTGAGATCATTATAGACATGGATTTCTTTATAATTTGAAATATTTTAGAACTTTATGTGCTAGATATAAACATTTTTTATAATAAATTATCTATAATAAAAATAAATGTATTCCATGAAAGAAAAGTTTGAATACATTGCATTCAAAGTCTTATGACATGAGATTTTTTTTGTAACCAAGATCTCATGAATGTTTATATATATATATATATATATATATATATATTATATACATATGCAAGTGTACCTTAATGAATTGACATGTTTTCAACAATAAAAAAATCCAATGAAATTATATATATAATTAAAGCCAGCCTAAAATGTTTTCCTAAAATCCGAAAACATAAAAATTGTAAATATGGAATGTTAATGGTGAGTAAACCCATCCTTTTCTAAGTGGGTAGGCCCAGACAGTCTTCAATGTTTAAGTAGCCCAAACATTTTTTTTCAAAGGCCTTCTTAGTATTTTCCGAAGAAGCACATGTTTATTTTAAAGTACACTCAAGTGTAAGTATTTTCAAAAGTGTAACTACTTTCACGGGACATATAGCATTACCAAAATCATAGTTATCTGAAAAAGATTTTATTTATATATTTTCAAAGTAGTAAGTATTTATCGAAGGTATTTTCGAATCTATTTACCAAAAATATATTTCAAATTTATTTCCAAAAGATTTCATTTAAAAACTTAAAAGTATTTTTCAAAATGATTTACCAATAAACCCTTACTGGGAAATTGAATGCTCACCCCTTTTTTTTGAATTTTTTTCACAGGAATCATAGAAGTTCTAAATTGGACTTTGACACTTTTGGTGTTAGTGGGCATGAAAGTGTAATATGAAATTGTTTTATTTTTCTTTCAAAAATGATAAATCTAAGGTGTTTTCTAATCCTCTGGAACCTATACCAGTAAAAGGTCCTCATTTGTATAAAGTGTTGTGTACTTTTTATATTTCTTTATAAAAAAATTACATTGAATTTTTATGCACTGAGTATGGAAGAGTGGGGTCAGGGCACTATATATTTTGAGATGAGAAACTTAAGTTAGTGGTGGATCAGGAAAATACTGTGATTGATGTGGCAAAAAATGAGGATGGGAACCCATTGTAGAGAATCAATGAGGTCATGATGACCTACCCTACCCTCAAAACATTAAATCTCAAGGAATTGGTCAGGATTCATAGTGTCGGACTATCCTCGGGTGATGACGTATTGATAATGACATTCTCATCTAGGTTTGTGGATAACGCCATTTTGTTAATCAGATAAACGACCTATGGAGTGTCACATGTCATGGGTAGGTTGGCACTCTAGGCATAAATAAATGATCTAGGACAACCATAAAAAGTGAGTTGGGGTAGAGGCCATAATATAGGAGGTTGAAGATGATCTCCTTTAAAAATTTTACCTATAACCCAAATTTTCTAAGGGTGATATTACTGAGGATGTACTCATAAAATTTCATGAGTATGAGCCTACTTCGGATGACATGGATAACTTTGGATTAGGTGTGACAGAGGAAAAATGAGTGAGATAGTATATGGCATGGAGAAGATCCCATAAATTCATCACCCACATCCCCTTATATGAGATGTTGGTTTGGATGGGAAATCTTCTCCACTTCCTAGTGAACCTAGGGATTAGAAGGATGGAATACCATGTGATCCATGTTCTAGATCAAGATTTACTAATCTAATGGGTTCACCTAGATTGGAAGAAACATAGTTTATCCCATCATGAGTCCATTAATACATGCATTTTTTCCCTCTAAGTGGATGATCAGGAGTTTTACCAGCTAGAGGGGTAGGTCCGCTAATAGAGGGAAATCATTTCCCCTAAGGAGGAGCCGGCACAACATATAGAGTCTAAATTTGTGGTGGATCAAGATGAGATATAATAGTCAAATTCCTAGGTAATGGGATGTGGGGATGAAGATGGTATAATTCCTATACAGATGGGAAAGGTGTGTCCCTAGGCTAAAAGGAGATTGTAGATATCTCTCAAATACATAGCTTTATAGAGTTAACTTAGTAAATGCTAGCTGATCTTGATAAATCCGTAGCCCATACTGAGCCATAGGGGATTTTTTTTACTATAATAAAGTAGATATTCTAGCCTATGGATGGATATCCTCATCACTACTTACTTCAAGGAAATAAATTTGTGATTTTCTTCAACACTTCATGTGTTCTTCTCACTGTATCTCTATTATACTAATAATCCAACCAACAATAAATCTCAAATCCCACATGAGTCTTTCTTGATGTGAGAAACAAGAGACTAATAGAATAACATTTATTTATACGATATTTCTATAAAAGTGATGATAGGTTGTGGTTAGAATGATTCATCAATTATTGGGGGTGTATTTATGAGAGGTAAGTGGGTTTGTGAGAGACAATGTGTAGTTGGGTTACTTTACCAATGCGTGTGAGTGCATGAGAGGGGTAACAGTTAAGGTATTGGATTATACCTCAAAAGTGGGGAAATATAGGATGTGAATCACATAATCTGAGACATGAAATGATATAATTATTGAGGATGACTTCTGTCCATGTTCAAAATGTATATTTCACTATTTCACTACTAGAGTGGGGATATACAAATGAGGGTCAACTGTTGATAATGTTTGAAACATGGGGAATTCCAAATTGTACTTGGAAATATTCTAGGGCTTATTCTATAGACAGGAGGTGATCCAATTTGGCCAGGAACCTTCACTATTTGGGAATACCATTCAGAAAGATAAGCTGGTGGGGATGTAAATAAAGGAAGACAAAAAGAGTGGGGGTAAACTGATGAAATGTTTGAGTGGAATCCAATGGCATGGGCAATGAATAGGTGTATCAAATCGAGTGAGGGTATAACCTACCTCCCAAGGGGAGTGTTGTCTTGATTTTCAATAAATGATCAAATAACTCAAGTAGTGTGCTAGGTGACCAAAAATTAAGTTGGATAAAGTCCCTCTCAATCAAGGTACAAAACATTTCATAGTTTTATGTCATGAAATGAGGATGAATGTCCTAGAGTTTAAAATTGTATGAAAAAGATGTGTGAATTGACAAGAGTATCAATCACCCTATTAACTGATACAGGGTGGTGCCTTGTAGAGGTCCTCATCAATATGGAAAAAGGGGTGAAGGACTATCTTTATCTTTTGCTGAACCGGTAGGTTGAGCAAGCACAAACGGTTTTTTTTCAGGGCATAGTGGTGATTCTCGAGGTATTTGTACCTTTTTTACTTATAAATTAAATTTTTACCATGCCACAAGTGTTACTTGGGTGAAAAAAGATTAAATGTTTCTTAGTTTTCCCTCTATGAGTCTTCAAACTGACATGCATTTATTCCTCTTTCCTTGGGTAGTTTATGATCATTATAACGAGACTAAAATTTTCATGGGGAATCCTATGTGGCATATAATTAAATATAAACCTTATGTGAATATAGGGACAAGTAGGTTCAATTTCACACAAACATAACTTTAGAAAAGATACAAAAAGTTTAATGTCACAATTCTTAGACCATAGAGGGTGATATAACCTATTTAGAAAGAGTGAATCATACCCAACTTGAATAGAAGTGCCTAGGTGGGGTCCAAGTGACTCGTTGCTGGAATCAATGTTTAAAAAAATAGGGGAACACACTTTATAGGTGTATGAATGGGTCATTTCAAATAGTTTATGGTCATGATACTTAGACAATTTCCATCTAATTATCACACCTCAAGGAGGAATTAAGGTTCAAAGTGGACTAAAGAGTGCTAAAAAAATTCATGAGTGATGAGGAAGTTTATGGATGAGCCCAATATATGGGGTATAAGTGTCACAAAAATATCCTATAGAACTTTTAATCAATCCACACATAGTTTTGGAATGTGGTGTGGTAGGTGATATAAACTAAAATGGGATTTCCTCTCATGTGAGGATTCAACAAAGGGAGATATTAGAGTACGAATCACAAGGTGATGATAAATAGATATGGATTGAGGTACATAGGGGGGTGGATGATCATAGTTTTAAGGTCATGGTGTTTGGAATAGAAGGATACTAGTTTATGGTCATAGATATTATATTAAATGGGGAGTGTTTGATAAAAGTTCATTTGATGGAAAATAGAGCATGAAGCCGACATGAATAGAGGTACAAGTAGTCCTTGTACCAAATAACCATTTTCTAATAAATGTGAATTAATTTTAAGGTCATTATAATTATACCATGTTCATGGTGGGAATGCCTATGTGGAAAAAAAATTAACATAAAACCAATGTGAATAGAGGGCACTTCTAGTGACAAGTTGCATACAGTGTAAGGTCACGATGCTTAGAACAAAGGTCATGGTGGTGAGGCCTGTGAAACATGTAAGGAAACATAAAACTAACATGAATGGAGGTTGTTTCTAATGATGATTTTTATGAAATTTAAGGTCATGTTGCTTGGTCCTAATTTCATTTCCAGTTTAATGTTATGGAGCTCAGACTGATGAGGGGTCATTCTAGAAGGATTAGTGTGGAATCAAAGAGTTCAAAACCTGATGAGAATAGAGGTATAAAGAGGAATAATTACATGAAGAAATACCTGGAACATGTTTCACATAGTTTAAGGTCATTATTGTTGGATTGAACAGTGGTTTGATGCATCTCAAACATTTGGGGGTTGTCTTAATAAGATTCCTAAGCCCATGTGAGCCTTGATCAGGGTGGAAAATAAGGAAGGAAGGGTATCCTCCCCTATCAAATGGGAGTGAACAATAATAGAATAGTGAATTTAGGTCAAGAGAGTCTAAATAATGTTTACTTTATTAATTTACATGTGTAAATTAATGGAAGCGTAAAACCAGGGGTGTTAAAACTCTACCAGAACAAAGGGAGGTCGATGAGAAGTAAATCAAGACTTCTAGAATTTTAATAACAAATGGGGGTGACCAATGGGTGAGGAACAACTATTGAACACATTCAAAACATAGGATATACAACCATATCATTCAAGGATGGGGATAGAAAATATTGGACTAACCATTGAACATGTTATAAACATGAGAATCATCATCTGTCACAGAATATCTTTTGAGCCATGTAACTAAGGTGGCAGGTGAGATAAATTTTCTAGACACTTTCTTTATTAGTGGGATCATTAAAATTTGGAGGATGATGATTATACATATCAATAAGTACTGAAAGTGTGGAGCTGAATTGAGGGAGTTTTGGATTGGTATTTAACACTACAAGTTTTACTCCAATGAGAATTTGAGCACATTTAAGGGGCATATCAGCCTAAGAGGGTTTCAAAATAATCTCCCAAGGAGAAGGTACTGAAACAGGTTAGTGACTGGGATGGACCCAAGATATGGTATCTAGGAGTATCTATATATTCCATGAAACTATAAATCAATCCTCACATAGTTCTTGAATATAGAATGGAAGGTGATCACCATCGATGGATAAGGTCCCCTTAGGAGAGAGACAATGTATCTTATAGTTTAACGTTATGTGATAAGGATGTAAACCATGCAGTTTAATGTATTATGAAAATAATATTGTCTTTCAGTTTAATTTCATGTGATTAGGTTGTGTGATGTTCCTTTTAAGGTTGTATGACTAGGACCAATGGTGGGAGTGATATGGATTCATCAACTAGTAATAATTAACTAAATGGTGATAGAGGCATCAGAGAAAAATGTTAGTGAAGATGTTCTCACATGGGGGTAAAATTTGGGGGTATCCCTAAAGAACGGGGGTCTATGTGTCTCTATATATCCCATAGATATGATAATCAATCCACACATCAGTCTAGGTTGCAGAATGGTAGGGGAACAATGCCAAAAATTGGGGGGGGGATTTCTCTTAGGTGATTATGATAATTTAATTCTATTGTTTAAAATTTCATACAAGGAGACACTAGCTATACAGTTTTAGGTTATACACCAAGGACCAAAAATTTTTCTACAAGTTTAAGGTCATAAAGCTTAGACCATGGGGGTGTGTCTTGGGGATGTTCATGCAATTAAAAAGAGCTGTAACCTGATGTGAAAAGAGGTGAAAGGAAACCTTAAACCACAAAATAAATTTTCAAGACAATTTTCACACAATTTAGGGACTTGATTCTTAGATATAAAGGGGATATTTTACTTTGTAATTCTTATGTGTATCAAACATGATGGGGAAGATACAACTATAAATTCTAATCCCATGAGAGATATGCTTGATTTGAGAAATATGGAGTGACAAGGAGTTACCCCTGTCATATGGGAGCACATGATAGGGGAAAAAATTAGTCTTGAGAGGGTTCTAATGACACAAAATATCGTTATAAACTTGAACAAACACATGAGGGGATAACATTGAGGGTGTTAAAACTCTACCAAAATAGGGATAGGTGGAAAGGAAGTAAATCCGGAATTCTAGGATTTGAACCATAAAGGGGTTAGACAATGGATGATGAATGATCATTGACTATGTTCCAAACACATGTTCTACAACTAAATCTGTCAAGGATGGGGTGATAAAATTTAGGGCCAACCATTGAACATGTTCAAAACATGGGAGTCATCACATATCATAAGAAATACTTTGAGGCATATAACCAAGATGGGAGGCGATTTATTTTGGATATGCACCATCTCTATTATCAGACTCTGTTCAGATTTGAAGGATAATGAGAATCCAAATTGATAAAGACCCAAATCATGGAAGTGAATCAAAAAGATTTTTGGGGGAGAGTTTAACACTCTAGGAGATATTCCACAACATTCTCAAATATGCAAAGTGGTCATATTCATGGGAAATGATTGAGAATTTTCCCAAGAATAAATTGCCCTGAAATAGGCCAGTGTCTAGGTTGGACCTGAGATAGGATATTCATATGTGCATAAGTATCCCATGAAATGTGAATAATGACATACATAGTTCTAGAATGTGGCATGGTAGATACTAACACTAGGAAGGGGGAAATTTTTTGAGTGAGGGTTTAAGGTATCACACAATTTTATGTTATGAAATGTGGATGCAAACCATGTAGTTTAATGTCTTACTGTAACAATGTTAGACATTCATTTTAATGTCATACGGTAAGGATGAGGAATTATATAGTTTAATGTATTATTATGGGGATGTTTTACTATGGTTTAACATAATATAATCAAGATGTTTGTTATACAATTTAACATTATGTAACTAGTACATAGTCTTGCAGTTTAACATCATGTGACTTGAACGTGTGTCATAAAATTTAATGTCATGTGGATAGGATGTAGTCATTTAGTTTAATATCATATGACTAGGATGATAGTGGAGATTCATTTGAAGTACCTCTTAAGGAACTTGGAATTGGTGGGAGGTTTGATGCACTCCTCATTTATGGTTATTAATGAGCATGCACCATTGGAGTAGACCTTATGAATGATGTAAGGTACTTTCTATTTGGGATCTAGATTTGGATGATTATTTCTAGTTATCATTAGAATCCTTAGAGCCAATACCATATCACCATAATTTAAGGAATGGAGTTGAAACTTTTTTTTGAATGCCTGTGCCACCTGATTCTGATTCCCTTCCAAGTTCTACAATATTTGGAGCTACTTTTCTTCTAGTGATTCCAACTCAGCCAGATAGACTTCATCCCTATTTTCCAGTATCTTCTAATCATAAATTACCATTCAGAGTGATGTTATATAAACCTTAATAGGTAAAACTACCATTTTCCTATATACTATGGAGTATGAAGTCACATGGGTGGAGTTTCAAGTCATGGTCCGATAGTTCTAGAGGGCATTAGAGAGATTATTTGGACAAATCTTATTGTTTTGATCCATTATCTTCTACAATATTTTATAGAGGGTTTTATTTAATTCCTCAATATTCTCCTTATCCTATTCAAGATAACATGAGGTGTGGTTAGGCTGGATGTTGTACTTGGTTGAAAACTTCTTTAGATCAATGGCTAAAAAAATGGTGTTGTTTTCTATGAGAATGGTGTGATGAATCTCAAATCAATGGATGATATGAGACTTCACAAAATCAATAAAGGATTGGGTATTTACCTCTTTGATGGATATGGATTCTTCCCGATTTGAGAAAAATTTAGTGGAAGTAAAAATTAACCTATACTATCAATATATTTCTAGAATATAGGGTCCTATAATGTTAAGTCCCCATATAGAAAAGGTACAAGGTTAATTGGTGGAATAGATAAGATTTGGTAGCTGATGCATGATGTTGAAATTGATATTTTATGTTTTAATTTCTTGGTGAACTCCATGAAATTATGAACCATGGTGGGTAGAACTAGCCTAATATTTGAATCTTTTGGGAGAGATTTAATCTTGATTGATTATCCCCACATGTCCCTATATGAAATTATTGAAGAACCCAAGGAACATCCTTCCCATGGATGAAATAGAGAAGGATTATATCAACGATGTGCCTATAGAATGTATTCTCTAGTTTTTATCCATTATAGAGGGTAAATTTCACCTCAAACTAGTGTATTTGCTCACTCTTGGATTATTCTATTGGAAGGGTCCCATGTTATAGATACTTGATGAAGGGAGTCATCTAATCAAGTGGTTCTTTGGCTATCGGGGCATTTAAGGGACCTTATATATAAGTTTTAGTGGCTAGATGGTTTACCTTTTAGTATTATTTTTCTAAAGTGATGGGGGAAATGACTCTTTGATATTGTACAAGATTGACCAAGTCATCTTGGTTGATATTTTCAAGGATGCAACCAGGCCTGCTAAAGATTCTGTTCAGTCATTTTGGGATCAGGGAACATTATTCACCTTTAAATGGGAAGGGAAATATGCCATAATCTCAAAATTTCATTTCATCTAGGGGATGTGTTCTTGTTTCCTAATGACATAGTCACCATTTATATTCTTGATGAATTGTTTTAAGTCTCCCTTCACATGTAGTTGGGATACTTTAATCTCGAGATCCAAATCAAGTCCAGTGATAAGAACCTGATATAGAGCCTCATTATTTTTACAACACTCTAATAAGAGTAATGAGTATGGAAATACATCTTATGTAGGATTGATGAAGATAATCCCATGGACCAACCTATTGATTTTTGGGTTGTTGAGACTTCTCCTAGATGGGATTTGGGAGGCACTGTCAAACTGAATATGCTAGTACAACATGAACTAATAAATGAAGTGGATGAACTCATCTAGAAATTAGATATCTAGGGGTAGTTACTCAGAAGTTGGATGTGTGGCCATGAAATCTTCTAGTTATTAGACATTGAAAACTTTCTAGGGGATAAACCTAATGTTGTACTATTTCAGAATTAGTTTATACTATACCAACCACCCATTACTCATGAGTAAGTTGAGAATGTATTTTAGCTGATCGATGTGAGATATGAGCTATATCTCATAGTGTTATAGGTATTAACATAATTTTTGAAGCACAAATATCAAGGTGAGTCAGCTCTTCTGAATGGAGAAATATATATTCTCTATGTAAAGTATTATGAGACTAAGGTAGTACTAGATATTCTCCCTACCATCATTGTTCTTATGATCTAGGAGGAAACTAAGGGACCATTCTAGAGCATTCATATAAAGGACCAGATGTTTTCTTGGTATTGGTGGCATCAAGATCAGAGGATCTAGAAGATACTACTTGATTTCGTCTAATGTGGTCACACAATATTCATCCTAATGAAAAGTGATTCCCTTCTGCATAATCCTTGAAAAGGTATTACACTTTACTGCTAGATTAGTGATGAATCGCCATATGTAGGTCAAGTTTCCCTAGAGGCCTCAAAAATCCCAAAGGTTTCATGGATTAGGAATTTGGATGATATCATTAATATTATCTAAATCTATTTTGATTCCACTATACCTGAAGATGAATCCAAGGAACTTCCCAGAGGTGACCTATAACATTAAATTTAGGGGATTCACACTTCAGGTGATGAGAGATGAGGACATTGATGAATTTATCATGATCCTTGACATGATCCTGATGCTACTAGGAATTGACCAAGAAATTTTTACATAACACTCCACCAAATTTATGAAAATCATATTGAAGTTTTGGTGCATAGAACACTAATAGGTATCCTCAACTTTCTTTAAACAGAATGAAATCACCCAGTAACAAAAGTTTCCTTGAGATTCCTTGAAATTTGTTGATTTTTCTTCCTTGAGATCCATCTATATTTTATTTTACCTTGAGAACCCATCCATGAATAATAGTGCCTAGAAAATTATAGTAGAGTATATTATAATATTTTTCACTAGTAGGGGAAGATCATTCTTTAGGAAATAAAGGTAGAGATATCAAAATTCAATAAAGACTCTGATATGTCTATTATTATTCTTGCCTAGGATGATGTTAGAAAACCATTTGGGGTACTAGACTTCCCTGATGAAGTTTACCTTGATAATATTTTCAAATTTATCCTCAAATATGGATCCATGGGAATGTTTAATCTTTTAGGGAGCTGGTTTAAACCCATGTTGTCCAATTGGAAGGTAATGGTGATGAAAAAATAACTGGGGGTCAATCCCCAACATTTCTTTGTAGCTCCTGGTAAAAAATAATGGTGTTTATTTAAGAAAGACACATATTGTTTCTAATACTCTAGAGATATAACAATTCTAATTAGATTCATCCTCAAATCTCCTTCAATGTCAAGATTCACCTTGGTCAACTCATCAATGGTGTAAGAGAAGCCTTTCTTAAAGGTGGGAGGGATATCATCCAAATCCACTTTTTTATATAAAACATCAGGATCAAATGAAGGAGTTGAATCCCTCATAGATAGAGACCATGTAGTAGTATATCCATTTTATTCAGAAAGGGTGGTATCCCTAATGATGGATTACTTATTTTTGAAGTCCATGAAGAAAAAATTTGTTGATATGATCCTGTATGATTTCTAATTATGAGATCCACCTTTGATTTTGAAGCATTGACGATGGGTTGACCTCCATTGGGTCATACCTACTCTCTGAAATGTATGATGCTATAAAGAATTAGTGTCCAAGGGATAAAACTCATAGTACACAATAGAAGAGGCACTTCCATCTTCAACTATGCCAATCCTATGTAGGAATATGAGTTAATATAAAATTATTCCTTCTTCTTTGGAGCTATTAAGTGGTTCCCAAGATCCATGATTACTTCATTTAAATTGTGTTTTTCTAGGATAAGGATGTATTTCAAATCCACCCAAGGATCTAGAAAGGAGGAAATAAAATAATTGGGTCATCAATATTCTCAAACCCATCCACATGGAGTTAATTCCCCTTCATCTTGTAGTAAACGACATCCAGGTAACAAGATTCATAGGAGTTGAAGGGAGAAGAATCACCATGGAGTGACCCTACTAGACCTTTGATGGAGTCTTTAAGGCAATGATGGTATGGAGTGGGGACTACTATGTGCTGATGGATCTAGGGCCTCCCCCAAAAGATGTTATCAGTAGTGTCCTGTGAGACAACCATAAACTAGATGTTTGATACTATGTTTCTAAATTGGGTCTCTAGACAAATCTTCCCACATGGCTCCTACTTGTTTTTTTCATACCCATGAATTGTTAGGTTGGAAGGGGTTAGATCTTATTACATGAGACTTATCTTGTGCATCATCTAGGTTAGGATAATATTTATCCTAGAACTAGTTTCCACCAAAAAAGGATATATTTCCATTCCATTGAATTTTCCTGTGAGATACAGGGGGAATATAAGCCCCTGAATAGTGGTACCATCATCCGACTATGAGAATAATATGATGGATTTAACTTATTCTTGTATATATTCCTTTTCAAAATAATCTTTAGTTGTATATACCAGTATCATGAACTAGAGAGGAATCTTTTTAGACTCTATGAGATCCTCAGGAAACTCCTTTGACAAGTGAAGTGCGTCAAGGATTGAGAGTCACACTAGTATATTGGTAAGGTACCTTAGCATATTATACATCTGGTAAAGGGACATATTTATTCACACTAAGGGTCAATTATAATTGAGAGCATAGAATGTTCAGTTGGATGAGGTTCTAGGGCCTAACTGGTGATCTCCATGTTCCACTATTGATTGGATGACTTAGGTTGAGTACTAGAAATCTGGGACAAGACTCTTGCTGGACATGAATAAGCACTAGGATGTTATATATTAAGCACATTATGCACCAATATGGCTGATTACGAAGGTGTAATCAATGATGTATCCAATGAGGATTGTGGTTGTTGAGACCTAAGTGAGTATTTTTGTATAGTTTTAGTGGCATGAAACATCCTTTTTTAGGAATTGACTTGGGAATTATTCCTAAAAGCACGATCCCTACCCTCCCTCGATGACATAGACCAGAGTTGACTGAAGGAGTCCCACAAAATACTTCATCATTGGGTATTTTACATTGATCCACAAGCCTAAATATATTGACAAAAGCATACTCCTATTCTTTGTTGGGGGAATATTCTTGGATAGGATGAATTCTGAGATAATCTCCCAACTTGGGGGAATAAAATCACTAATATTATAAGATATTTTTGGCACTGTAAGTGGGATATGATTGACCTAGAATTTTCAAAACCTATTATATATAGGTATGGAAGGTTGTGATGCCAATTAGGTGTATGGAGAGGACATGGTGACCAAAAAAGGTTCTTGTATGATCAATCAGCAATGAATTATGCCGTGGGAATGAGAAAATTACTTATGGGACAACCATTCATTATAATTCTACATAACTCAGTTGTAAACCTACTTCCATTCACTAGAGTCTTCATTATCATCATCGGAGGTGATAATGACATATGACACATGTACTAGGACATCACCCAACTCAATCAAAACATGATCAACCTAGTCCTAGATCCAACATTTAAAGATGAATTACTCTTTGATGATATGCTAATGAAACCTATGGTATGGGTAGTAGTTAGTGTAGTTTATCAATCCTTCCTCTTGAGGACTCATGGATTCCAAAAAACATAGAATGTCTTTCTCCAGGGTGCAGATGAATTGCCCCGATACCTATCCATCCTTGAAGGAGTAGACCATCTTCTTCCATTATATGAAGGGAATATTGGGTTACTGACCCTAACATGGGGATGGGAAAGTATTCTTATAGAGAGGGTATGCTTGGGGAGGCCTATTCAATAGAGTTTCCTAAAAGAAGACTAGCTATGGAACCTAATTTTGTACAATGATAACTATTTATTCCTTCATAAGCTTCTGCATGGGAGTTGGAATAAGTTATAGGAATGAATAATTCTTGGTATATTATAAGGCCTTTTACAGATTATGTTATATTTTAGTGAATTATAGAAATAATCTTCGACATCTCTTGGAGATGGTGGTATGGACAAGCTTATCTTGTAAATTCTCCATGAACATCCCCTAAAGTTATTCCTGGTAAAGTTTCTTATTGAGGGTTTACATCAGCCCCTTACTTTGTGAAATGAATTAAGTAACTTTCTTATTAGTCCTATGAATTAATTTGTATAGTTCAGTGATGATGGTCTTGTACAAGGTAGAGCTAAAATGATAGAGAAACTTTCTATATATATCTTCCCATAGAAAAATATATCCTAGGGTCAGCTAGTTGTACTAGACTAAAGAAGGTCCCTCCATGGTCTGTACGATTCATAAAATCTTTGTGGATTCCTATTGCAATGATTTTTTCAGCATCATGACACATCATGAGGAAATGTGGGCAATATGATGCAGTAGAACCCTCATCCCGTTGATTAGGGTGAAGACCAGATTACCAAATTCTATGGGTGGATGAACATAGTCCACCCATGCCATATACAAATTAATTCTAGTGTAATTGAATATTCTTTAATCTTTTGAGCATAAAGATAATAAATAATGGTAGTTATCATGTCATAAAAATGAGGTCTGGTAGTTACCAATGCTTTAATCGGTCTGCTGGATTGAGACGCGAAACGATCATGGTCCACAGGTGGGAAGTTGTACTGCATTGGTAGGGGAGGAAAGTCAAATCTTGTCTATTTTCTCTGGATTCCATCCTATAACCTGATTAGGTTCACAGGAACACGTAACTCAAAACTTGGAATTTGTATAATAAGTAATAAATGTTTTTCTAGAGGAGTATTGGGTACTATTTATACATTTTCGTACTCTAAGCACTGTTCGGCGAGGAGTTTAGTGGGAAACCACTTGTAGCCCTTAAAATCCTGAAGCAAAGTGAACATTTTAGAATCTACTTTAGTTTTTGACATAAGATTAGATGAATCAATAAGCTTGGTGATCCCATTTACATTTTTTGATATGTCAAGAAAAAACTGATAGTGGTCCCTCAGTAGGACTTCTAAGGATCAAAGTTTCTCTCTACTGACGAGTTTGGGAACCTATCAGAGGATCCCCTTGATTTTTCATCTCTCCTTAATAATGATTCTCTTTGTAATGTGATGTTTTATTGTCTTGATTCCCATGATCATCAAGAGGATCGATCATGATTAAATTCACAATGGAATTAGTTGGAGAGAAAATTTCACCATCAATAGGTAGATTAATATAGAATTCCCATTACAACTATGAAAGTAGACTGAATTGGAGGAAAGAATACTACCCCCAAATCCTAATCTACATATAAAGGGATTCCTCTTATATTATTCATCAAATCATGATGAGGATACTAATTTAGGTTTGCAATAATATTTGGAGATAGCCATACAAATCAGGGCATTGAGCCATCATAAGTGCCATAATGTCAACCTTCTAGATCTACTGATGTATAGCCTCAATATGTTTAGGGATTCATATATAGGTATGTTGATATCTTAGTTGTGGTTGAAATATTTCCTAGATATTTTGGTGTAGGAATTCCATATGGTCATCAACGAGTAACTCTAGGTTGGTGAAGTGTAGGGAGGTGGGTGGCCAAAATAAGACTAATAGCTAGTTAGTGGCTAGAATCTCCCACAATCTTTCCTCCTTCTAGTAATTGTCTGAAGGGTAATAATACTCTCAAATAACCCAAAGTCCAATCAGTAATGGCCAATAAACTTGGGTTTATACTCTAAAAGAGGAGGTGTCATTCATTCCAATTGTCCCTGAAATGATGTATTGTATTCTAAAGGTGGGGTTAACTTCATAACCTTGTCTATATAGGATGATTTATCCATGATATCCTACTAACCAGAAAGATCATCATGCCTATAGAGCTCAATGGAGTGCTCACCATCATATGAGAGAACCAATACAAACCCTAACATATCCCCTAAAACTATGATGGGTGTAGAGAGGAGAGAGGCTAATTGTGTTAGGGACAGTTTCATAAAGATTCCTTAAAAGGAACCCAAAAAATCCTCCACATACAGGTACTTTCAGAGGGATCTAGAAACCTTTTGGATCTCGACCATGGGTGTGGTTATTCTTAATTTATGGGATCCTATCCCCATCTCTGGTGGTTGAGTAAGAATCATCTCCATCGAGTTTTCTGTCATCTCAGACGCTGATGGTTGATGGTGATGTGATGTTTTCCTCAGTCCTCTATCTGATGATATTGGAGTTCCTTGAGCATGATCCTTTGAGGGTTTCATTTATTTCTTCCACATATGCTATGGTTGGAATTACTGGTGGGGCCCCTATGGCAGTTATCTTTCTTCCTACATAATGATAGATATTTAGGGTAGGGAAAGTCTATATCATGGGGAGGACTTCCGTGTTAGCTGATGGAATTGTGCGGAAGGCCCTCGTGGTATATTTATTCATAATGGGATGACCTATAATGGTTTATCATGGTTCCCATGATGGCGAGAGTCCACCCAACCTTCCTAGTAGGTTGTTGGGACCTTGATCCCTATAGGGAGAATACATGTCCCCACACAGTGGTTATGAGGTAAGGAGGATGTGAATCAACAATAGAAGGGGATACTGGAGCTATTTCAGAGGACTCCTACCATACAGGGTTAGTGGCCTACCCTCGGTATTGGTGACATAAATTTTGGACTAGGGATGGAGAAGCATGAACATGATCGACCCATTCATTATCTTGTGGGACACCTAACATTGTCGAGGATTCTGAGTGGTGGGGGAACTCCTAGGATACCCCTAGGTGGTGGTCACAATTTGTGTGACCTATATATCCCCTACCTCCTTGACATTAGAGAGTGAGATATCAAAGTATTCTAGGGAGAGACTTGAAAAATGTTTTCTATGGTGATTGGGGGGATATTACCCCAGCATTGTCCCTACAAACACTGATGTTGGAGAAACTCCATAACTTTTAGGTCTTGGTAGGCCATATCCCTAGTTGGGATAACCCCTTCCAATTCATAGTGATAAATAAGGGAATTGATAACCCTATGATGGATGAACTTGAATAGGGAGAGGGGGTAAGGGTTCTCAGGATTCATGGGGGTAGTGGATGTTGTAGGAGGAGTGTGATTGTACAGGATTGTCACACCGTCATTCCTCCTACCCCCATGCCTGTTGGTGGGGGGTTATCAAGCGTTACTCATAGATTGTGTCCTGTAAGATACACAAGGATAATTTTCAATACATATCTAATAAAGGTGATTCCCAACATGACCAACACTACTCACCATCCCCCAGGATAAGTATAAGGGGACCACATCAACAATTACTAGAACCAATGATACCAAACATTCATAATTTTACCTAGTTATATGAGATTAGATTCACATCACTGATGTCTGGATTCAGTGATGAAAATAATATTGATGTTTAATGTTACTCATCTATTCACGGTTGAAGGATAAGAGATTCACATTGGGCTCACCATTTTGTTTTCTAATGATTCTTTTGAGGTGAGAATCAAGGTGAAATTTATCTGGAGAGTGTTCACATCGTTGGATTGGTCATCACCCCTCCAATGTTTTTTGTACCCCACATTACTTCTTTCCAAAATTTTAAGACCACTACAACCATGGTTGATGATGTCAAATCCTTGATTGGAATCAGATGATGGGATGCTGTCTCCTTCCATGGATTTATCCTCAGAGTTTGTTTCTTAGTCTGAATCTCCCTCATAGATCGAAGAAATGTTCATGAATATCATTCCCGATGACATCTTGATGTGGACATTGGTTAATTATACTAGATTATTTTCATGATAGGACATCCACCTACAGTTGGAGATGATGAGGAAATTGGATATCTTGTCCGTTTTAGAAATATGTAGGCATTGGGTGCATTGGGAATCTGTAAAATCATTCCTTGTTCTCAGTTAATGGATTATCATGTGTGAGGTGTCTTGGGTGTAAAACCCAAGGAATACTATGTCTGTTATGCGGAAAATTTTGTGAGGGGCATAAGGCATCCAAGTATCTTTGCCTTAGGTATCTCATGCTCATCACATGGTGTAGAGATTATGAATAATCAGGAGGGGTCACATGTATTTTAACTCGAGTGAGAATGTTTCACATATTTATATTATATTTTAGACTATCCAACATATTCTTATCACGTATGTGTATCCATAGGTTTAAATTATAGTGGGGAAGTGATCATAGGTTTAGAGTCTTTTGGGTACATGATCAAATATTTAAAGCATCATGGTGATGATTCCTATGTATGATTGTCATGTATTTTTCCAAATATAGGTTAGATCCACAGGGTGGTGCTGAGGTTAAATGGGGGACTCATATGTGGATGGTAAGAGGTTGAGTGTTTTCACAAGGAGAATGGTCACACTTTGGGGTTTTCACCTCCCAAAGAGAGATAGATTTTTTTGGTTAAGTTAAGGTATCAGTATTGAAACTCAAGGAGGCATCCTATATACCCTGTTAGGATAAAAGAATTAAAACCCATGTAGTTTGATTACATAGTTTAAGTTCATATGATGAGACCAGTCTTTCCAGTTTAATTTTGTGTAGTAAGGACCCTCATGTCACCAAAGGAGAGACAACAATTGATGGTGTGGGGATTTTTCATGGAAGCTTCCCAAAAGTCGAAGTATCATACCATGCTTATTACATGAGGCATACCATGCAGGTCACACAGGGTAAGGTTATATTTTAATTTCATGTGTTGAGGAAATTGTTATATAGTTTAACATCATGAAATTATGATGTTGTACTATTTAGTTTAAAGTTTTATAGCTTAGATGTTATTGAGACTTAAGCATGGGGAATCTTGTTCCTAAGTAGGGTAAGAGGAGAGAAGTTTACATGGATCCCTATTTCCCTCATCAAAGGGAATATTATCCTATTGATCTTAATTATTCCACTATTGGGATAACATGAGGGGTTCCTGAGGGTAGTGTGCCTATGCTTAATATCAAAATGAAATGAGGCTTCCCAGCCCATGCTTGAAGGAAAGGGTCTGGGCATGAGGGATGATGACACTGATCATGTGGATGATTGAGGAATGACTAAACCCATCTTGGATAGGTATAAGGAAAATGAACACTCAAATTTCATGAAGCTATGTCTTCTGAATGAAGGAACCTTATAGGGTCCTGTGAGGTGGGTTTGTTGAAGGTAAGGGGGTTCATAGAGGTAAGTACTTCACAAAACATGGATTTCCCACCAATGGATGGTGTCTTGATCTATATGGGAGGGGTTTAATGAAATAAAAGAACAAGAAAATATATAGGGAGTGAGGCATATTCCTATATAATAGAGGGTATGATCCCTCAGAAAGTTTATCTCTACCATGAGCTAAAGTTATAAAGAACTCATAGTAGGTCACTCATGGAATATTGAAACTTATAAGAATTAATGTGGTATTTAGTTAATAAAGGTTAGAGTTTTTTAAGTTGAGATCTTCTACTTGAATTCCAATGGTCAGATTCCCATTAAATAAAGTCTGAAGAGGGATATTTATAGGCACCATGGAGGTTTATAATATGTTGTGTCAAATATTACCATCTTCATATAAGATAAATCTTCACAGTTCTCTAACATCCTTCGTGAAACTCTGGTCATTTGTTAAGGGTTTGAATTTTGTGAATCCCACCCCTTAGGTGGGTTTTGAGCCTATTTTATCCTATATTTTCCTTGAACGGTTCATGGGATCCATGAAATATCCTATAAAATGTTTTTTTGGCATCAATAATGCTCACTTCCTGCATTATAATGTTGGAAATGAAATCTATTTATTTATTTATCGTTGTTTCACACTCAGTATGTCACTTAAATATTTATTTTATTTTATTAATTTTCTTTCTTTGGAATATTTATATTTCATGATTTTTATATACTTTTTATTGTATTAATCATTCCAATGTACTCCAATCATCAACATTTTCCTTTTTTATAAAAATATAAAAAATATAAGGATATTTTTTCTTGACTTTATTATAATTTATTCTCTTCATATGAGAGAGTTTTAGTTTATATAAATACTATTTTATATTCCACCCTTTAAACATGACTTATGTTATATATCATCTCTTTTTATGGATTTGTACATTCATGGAATCATCCAATTTCTCTCTTTGAATTATTTTTATACATTTTGAAAATTGGCATGAAACCTTTTTTATTTTCACAAGTAAATCATGCTATGATTTTTATAGACAAATGATTGTTTTTATATTCACATGGCACATAAGTATAAGTATATATTATTACGTTATGGTTAAAAAAATTATATATACCTATAATTAATTGAGTAAATATTTATATCACGTGAGATTATTATGTATAATACATAGATAGTAAGCCTAGTTCACTATTTGATAATGTGTTTCCCTAAACCAGTGCTCCCATGTCCAATATTATAAATACATACTTTTCATACTTTCTTTGATACCAAGCATAATTTCTTGGATATAGCATTCCTTAATTTAAAAAATATTAATGATTATTTTATCTCTTGCATACTAAAGATCATTTTGGGTTTAGAAGATTTAAATAACTAGGACAAAATGTAACTAAAAAATCCCATTTTCTTTGTATCAAACAAGATTTTTTTCCAATATATATGAAACAAATTAATCCATAACGAGTCTTCCATATCTCCCAAAAATTATTTCACATGTTCTATCCTTTTAAACATGTCATGTGTACTATTTTATTCATAACTTAGGGAATGAAAAAAAAAGAAAGGGGTGATCTCAAATGCTTAGTAAGGGAAACATATAATTGAAATTTTAAAAAACATAATCATGGTCTACATGATATGGTAGGAATAAAAAATCTGAATAATTCCATAATTAATGAAAACATAGATCATTCTATACCCATGAAAAGAAATAAAAACATGGATATCAATAATTGCGGATATCATATTGATGGAATTCATAATGTTGAACTTAAAAACATGTTGTAAAGGACCTCACCCAAGACACTATACTGATTTAGGGAGAGGTATACACCAAAATACAAGTTTTTTGTCTCATGAAACCCATCAATGCATCAAGGGGATATATAATCCCAACCCTCACCCATAACATTATTAAGTCCATTGTATTAACCATAAGAGTCAACAAGACATTTCATTTCATTTTCTAAGGAATCTTTATCTAAATAAATATATTTTTATCTATATAATGTAAGACATGAAATATCAATACATAATCAACCTGCGTTAGCAGTGAATAATCATCAAGAGTGTCAATACTTCCTCAACTAATGAATAAAAATTCTTTCTAGGTGAACATAATCCAATATGAATTTTGTAAAATGATATGTTTTTTCTATATAGGGTAATTAATATATGGTTAGGTCAATGCTAGAATAACATGATCATAAACCATATAAAGAATGAAGGTGGATGGTTTCAAAATAACATTTCATATTTTCAAAAATGGAAACATAGAAGGGTGTTGAAAAAAATGAAAAAACCCTCACAAAAGAATATTTCAAATGATATAAAAAAGAAGGGATCAGGAATCAAAATGTTTGACAACACGAGTTAAATCCCTCAAATGATATATATTAGAGGATAAATCCAGAAACATAGACCCCATTATGGTAAATAAATTTTAAAATGATAAGGGAAATGAAAGTGAAATTTAAAAGAGATTTTATAAGTTTTTTAACATTGACATAAAATAACAATTTTAAAATTTCTATTAAAGGTAACTTTTAAAAAAAATTGTGAAAGATTTTGAAAAACTTTAATTTTAAAAATAATTCCCATTAATGGATCCTTAAAATGACATGAAATATATTTTAGAGAAATTAGGATAGGAAGATAAAACATATAAAAGTGAAAGGAAAATACTTTTTTATTACTTTTAAAATACCTTTGTTCAAAAATAAAATTGTAGGAAAACATTCATTTTTATCAAAATATAATCTTTCCACATAGAGGTAAATAAATTATCGTATAATAAAATATTAGGGTGTAAGAACCAATGAATGGTGTAAATAATTTTTTTTTGGAATTGAAAAAATGAATCTAATAATGTACCAAATGATGAAAAACATGTTCTAGAAGTGTAGTTAATTTTTTAGGATTCAATTTGACTGGTAATTTATCCCAAATAGACTTATAGATCAAAAGTTATGGCCATCTTAACTTGGAATTTTGAAAACGACCAGCTAGGGTGATTCTGGAGAAAAGTATTGAATTATGAAAAACTTTAAACAAGTGTGAAAAACTCATTCATGGTCTTGAAACTATGTAAGATAAAAAAATATGACATCAAATGTAGAATCTTTGTGCATATGTGATCCAACCTTCAAAAAAGATTCATTTTCATGAAACTCTATAAAGTTGCATGACATAACCAAAAGTTTCATGACATAGTGAAAATTCCTAAAAATATGGAATCAAAACCTCATTTAGAAAGGGAACTATTGGATTCAAATGCCAGATCTCTCACTTAAACAACTCATGATTTTATGCTTTATGCAACCCCCAATTCCCAAACTTATTTCAAATTACCTCGACGAAGTCCCTCAAAGCACATGCTTCTTCTTAGATGTTTTCATGAAACTTTATCTATTTGGAACCCAATATCATGAAACCTATAATCTTTTATGAAACTAAAAAGTTTTTTGGAATAGAATTTTCTAAAATCATGCTTTCTAACCACCCAAGATTAACATACATGGGCATTACATTACTTGTTCAGAATACTTAATACATGATACAAATAGATGCCCAAATATCATATTAGTTTAGTGTCTTTAGAGACTAGGGACATAATATTAAAACTTGGTAAAAGATCTTCAAAATCTCCCATAAAGATATTCCCCTTTTGTTTTCCTACCTAAAACTTTTCTTTATATCCTGGGGAAAAGAAAACATAAAAAAGGTGATCTCAAATGATCAGTAAGGGAAAAAATTGAGAACATAAAACAAACTATTAAAATAAGAATGTAAAAACATGAAAATAAAGTTTAAATATAAAAATCATGAGTCATGAAATAAATATTGGAATTACAAAAGGCATAGATCATAAATAAAAATTAACCATAATAAAATAGCATTGGCATAATACATGGAATTATATAAAACAAATAAGCTCATAATACAATTTCCATAGTAGAAAAGGCATTGCTTCCAAGACTATAATAGTGCAAAAATTCCTTTACTGAACCGGGTTTACTTTCCATTCCATCCATGTATTACTGAACCAGATTTACTTTCCATTCCAGCCCTGTATTACTTAACCATATTTACTTTCTGTTCCCACCCTGTATTACTAAACTTGATTTAATTATCATTCCATTCATGTCTATATCATGAGATATAAATATTTACCCAATTAATTGGAGGAAGATATCGGTCCCACCCATCTCATAATGAATTAATTCTTACATGTGGCACAAAAATATAAATCATTCATCATAGAATAACCCATGAAATAAAATGGGTTTCTTAAACATCATTCCATCATAACATAATCCATATAAGATAAATAGATTTCATAAAAATAATTTCATCATAAACAAAATAAAATAAAATAAATAATATCTATATAAAAATAATACTATGAAATATTATATGGAAGATAATTTTGATAAAACACTTGAGCTTAATTCTAGAGGAAAATATCCTTTCTTCTTTAAAAACATTTTCCTTACTCAAAATGACACACAATTTTAGAAGAAATAATATTATGTGAAAATAACCTTTTATTATTGTAGGGGAATATTCAAGAAAATAATGGATTATGAAAGAATAAACATACTTTCATTCCGTACAAGTTAAAAAACATTATTCTCATACTTTTTATGGAAAAGTCAAAAAGTACCTCATACCGAAAATGACAAAAGATTCCATTCACATAGTCTGGTAAAAATTCAAAAAATTGGAAAAAATTACATTAAAAAAATTATATAAGGATATAAATAATATTTTGAAATACATATTTATGAAACTTATACATGGATGATAAATATACCCCAGTAAATACTTAGGAATAAAAAATCTCAGATAAAAACGAGATTTGAAAATTTATCTATTAATTTAGGTCAAATATGCTTCCTCTGTGTCCAAAACTCCTATATAATGATTTAAATAACACTATTAACATATTATAGAATCATTTTCATCATATATGGTCATATTATTCTTCTTTTGTTAGTAACAATTCATTGTTACTTGTTATTCAGGTTTTAACTGCTTCGTGATCGTATGCATGTTTTGTTGAATAAGTTCCATTTATCATTCTTAGGTCGTATTTATATCATTATAAAATTATATTAACATAATAAATACCATATTTATTAATTATTTACATTTATATAATCATTATTGAGTAGTTATCATGTATAACAGATCACATCGCATCGTCGATACGGTAGGCTGTACGTACGCACGAGCGACGATATCATTCCCATAATTGTTTACTGGTATTGATTTGAATGGTTTAATTTATTTGAGAATCAATACAATTTTATAATAATCATATATAGTTATTACATCCATTTTTATACCCATCCAAGTAAGGTGGTAGTGAAAAATAGATTACACCACGGTGTGGAGACGATAAGCCGTATGTAAGAACACGTGGTGATTTCATCTTTATTTGGATGGATAGAAAGTAGAATATGATTCTGTAATAATTAAAATAAAATCTAAGTATAATAAATTTATTATTATATAATTAAAAAAATCATGAATTATATGTATAAGTAGAAATAAATATGAAAGAATCGGTAGAGAAGATTACCTCTTCTTTGATGTACTCTCTTTAGATCTCCTTTTAATGGAACTAGAGTTGGAATTTTGAGAAGACCAGAACCTCTAGAATTTAACTATGAAATTTGAGAATATTAATGGTCAGGTTATGGATAAAATTTAAGGCTTAATGAGTTTTGGATAATGAGGGAGTATGCGCCCTTTCATAATTGAGCTGAGGGGCAGTTTTGGAAACCTAAAAAATATTAATTTATAATAAAATAAAAACCAACTTAAAAACCTAAAAACTATCCCAATTTAAAATATGAGATGATATAGGGTTGTAATATCATAAAACAATAAATTTTAGACAAGTGTTTATTTCAATTTAAGCATTATCATTTTAATTAACACTTCATTATTCTATTTTATTTTTAACTAGGATAACAAATATTTCAATATTAAAAGGGTAAAATATTTAATTATTTTAAGTAAATTAGACCATAAATGAGTAATTTAGGACATTTTAGACCATATAATAATTATTATATATTTTTTAGAAAAATTATTGGTTTTTAAATAATTTAATAAATCATTTTTTTGAAAAAAATAGCTATTGTGTCAATTTTGACACTATTCATTTTGTTGATTTTTAAAAATATCAAGATAAGATGTTATCCTCAAAAAATATATTTTATAATATACCTAAGGGTCAAGGGTGTATAGACCCAAAGATTGACGTACATGGAAATTACATTACTTTTGCGGAATACTTAATACATAACAAAAACAGACACACAAGGACCGTAATAGTTTAGTGTCTTTGGAAACTCGGAATAAAATCTTCTAATCGTGGTGAAAGATCTTCAACATATCCCAATAAAGATCTTCCCCTATTTTTCTTACCTAAAACCTTTATTTATATCCTGGGGAAAAGAAAACATAAAAGGGGTGAGCTCAAAATCCCAGTAAGGGTAAACATAGAGAACATGAAACAAACCATAAACATTTGAATGCAAAAAAACTTGAACATAAAATCTAAACATCAAAATCTTGAGCAAAGACATGAATCTTGGAAGTACGTAAGGAATATATAATAAGGGAACATCAATCATGATAAAATATCATGGGAATAAAACATGTAATTTTGGTAACCATTTAGCACAAGATATGATTTCCATAGTAGCCAAGGCATTGCTGCCAATACAATCTTAGTGAAAAAAGTCCCTTTCTGAATCGAGTTCACTCCTCATTTCCATCCTGTAACACTGAACCGAATTAACTTACCATTCCAGCCATGTCTATCTCATGAGATATAAATCTTTACCCAATGCATTGGAGGGAGATATAGGTCCCACCCATCTCATAATGAAATCATTCGTACTTGTGCCACAAAATAAACATAAATCATTCATCATAACCCAAAGAATAAAATGGGTTTCATAAACATCATAAAATCATCACATAATCCATATAAAACAAATGGATATTTCATAATAAGAAATTTGAAACCATGTAAATCATAGAGACATTAAACTTGAAACATACACATATGAAATAATTTCATCTTAGATGGAAAATGGTTTTGATAAAACACTAGAAATGAATTCTTGAGGAAAATATCCTTTCTTCTTCAAAATCATTTTCTTTTCAAAAAATGTCATGAAATTTTAAAAGGAAAGGTTTTTTTTTGAAAATAATCATGAAAACTTGTAGAGTAAGCTTTATGAAAATGCGGCGTTATGAAACCATAAAAATCCGTTCGTGCCGTATAAGTTAAAAAAACAAAGTTCTCGTACTTTTGCCGGACAAGTCAAAAAAGTACCTCGTAAAAGAAAGATTCCATACATACCATGTATTAAAAGTAAAAAAATGGGTAAAAAGGACTTTAAACATACATGAATACACTTTTATAAAAAATGGACGTGGATGATAGTAATAACCCCAGTAAATATTTACGAATAAGCAATCTCAGATAAAAATGAGATTTGCACAATTATCCCTTACCTTAGGTCCGATATGATTTGTATGGTTGCAAAACTCCTGTATAATGATTTAAATAATGTCATTTACTAATTACATAATCATATTAATTGTTATGATATCATATATGTTTCACTTATGACTTTATATTACCCGTTCTTTTGTAAATTCCATGTTAATGTAGCGTTTTGGGTAAAATCATTTCATTTATCGTATGTGTTTCGACTTGTAGTTTCTTGATATTATTACTTATATCCTGATTTACATAATTCCAGAATTTAAAACATGATTTATATATAATATATATTCATCATATACATATATATTATAGATCGATAAAAGGAATGAAATACACTGTTCATGGAGACGGTAGGCCGTACGTATGCATGAATGCTGAATTTAATGAAAATAAATAGATGAAATACATATATATATACATAAATCCAGTATAATTATTATTTAATATATTTAATTATTATTAATTATATAAACTTTATGATCATTCATGTATGGTTAATCATGGAGAATGAATCTCATCGCGTCGTGGAGACGGTAGTCCGTACGTACACACGAGCGATGATATCGTTCCCATAATTATAGAATTGGAGTGGATGGTATAATATATCAGAATAATTATGATGTTATAATAACCATATATAGTCATTCTTTACACCATTATACCCATCCATGTAAGCTGTTGGTGGAAAAACAGATTACACCACGGCCTGGAGACGGTATTCCGTACGTATGCACGCGCGGTGATTTTGTTTTCCGTAGGATGGATAGAAGGTGAAATAGGGTTGTTTAATATTTATAATAACATATCAGTATATTAGGGATACTGATTTTATTACTTCATAATGAAACAACTCAATAAGAAGAAGTTGAAGAAGAAAGAAAATTGAAAGAATCGGTAACAGATATTAGCTCTTCTTTGACACGCCTCTTTGAATCCTCCTCTTAGGGTACTAAAATTGGTCTTTGAAGAAGACCAAGACCTCTAGGATGTTTCTAGGGAAGTTGATAAGGTAAATGGTCAGGTTTTGGCCTAGCTTAAAGGCTCAAATTGGTGTGATTAAGAGAGGGAGTAGGTGCCCTTTTATAAGGGAAGAGAGGGGCACCTTTGGAAATCTTAAAAATATTAATTTATAATAAATAAAACCCCACTTAAAAACTTAAAAAAATGACTCATATTAGAATATTAGATGAGATAGGGTTTTAATATCATCAAAAAATAAAATTTAGACATGTTAGGAATTTATTTTAAACATTATCAACTTGATTTATCCTTATTTAATCAATTTAATTTTATTTGTGGTAATAACATTCTAAATTTTAAATTATAACAAATAATTACTTATTTGTTTTTAATTGTCCATAATTGGATACTTTATAACCTTTTCTACCATATAAATTTAAATTTATAATTTTTAAATATTTTTGTGATTTTTAAACAATTTTATAATATGTTATTTTTATAAAATAACAATAGTGTCAATTTTGACACTATTCATTTATTTGAATTTAAATAAAATATATACAGAAGATATGTTCTAACTAAAAGATTTTATAGATTCATAAAAGGTCATATATATCTAGAAAATTATTGTATCACATTAAATAGTTCATATAATATTTATTTTATTATTTTTAAAACCATTTATTTGGTTTATCCCTTAATAAAATAATTAATACATCATTTTTGTATAATTATTTAATATACTTATTTATTGCATAAAAATTTAAAATAAAATCCTATGATGAATATAAATATATTAAAGTTCACAATAATACTTTTACTCGAATTTATCATCTTAAAATTACAATATTTATATTGTTATATTTATTAAATTATGAAGGTGACAACTTTGGAATCATTTAAAATAAAATAATATAAGTGTCATAATCGCTTTTATAAGGCTCCAAATGGTCACATATTCGACCATTGGATGATTAGGGTTTATCTTTACATGAAAAATAAGTTTTCTTAAGGGTTTTGTGCCTTTTATGGTCACTATTAGTTTAATAAAAACTATATTCTTGATTTTTCACTAGATAAACAATTTCTGCATCACTATTGTGTCAAAATTAATGATAATTATTTAATCCCTAAAAATTATAAATAAATTCTTATGATGTAGATAATTTCATTAGATTTCTGGATACTATTAATTTTTTAAGTTTCATGAAGTTTATCACTAAATTAAAACTAATATACTTATAAGATTTAAGAGAGTGACATGTTGTCACTTTCTTTGGTTTTAATAATAATTAAGTTATTTTCATGGAAAAAAGTCCATTAAATGATTCTAATCCGACCCTTAGGTGATATGGGTCGACTTTTAGTCATCCAATAGGATTTTTTCAGGTGTTAGGGTAATTTTATAATCTTATATTTACCCTTAATTACCCGATTTACCTTTAACTATGGTAAATAAAATTTACCGTAGTTACTATTCATAATGCCCAAAAATAAAAAGTAGTCTATTAATATAATTTGGACCCACTTATTCCAAAAATGGAATGAATTTTCCCAAATTCAATACACATAAATTGCAGAAATTAAATTAAAATTAATCCCGTTGTCGAAAGAAAACGAGTTTTTGTTTAAAACATTACAAAAGATTTAATTGATTCAACCTACGAATTCAAGGTAAAATCAATGCTAATGACATAAATTATATTAAATGGTAAAAATATATTCTATTCATACTTTAAGACCATTTAATATTATAATTTAACCACTTAAATTATTACGATGAAAAAAAGTTTTTTTTAATTAAAATATAGCATGTTTTTACTATTCATTAAAATATGAAAGTTATCAGAATAAGATGAAAATTTTATCCAAGGTAAAATTTTATATCCTTATTCCAAAGAATAATTATATTTTGTAAAATTGAACTTATAAACATGTCAAAAACTAGATTTAAAGTGGGTGTGCCATCAAAAGGCGGCAAAACTGCATTTTTTGAAAAATACTTATTTTACCCGAAAAATTTATTTTGTTCACATAAAATGTTTTAGAAAATTTATAAGATGAATAATAATGTTATAAAATTAAAAATGTGGTTAATTATATTCATAACGGATATTTTGTGATAATATTATAACCATATATCGTTGTTTAGTGAAACCCGGTATTGCGTACAACACACGCTATCGAGGAAGCTCGCGATTGCGTGTAATGAAAGCCAAGTCAGGGTTGCGTGTAGTGCAAGACTCCTTTGTTGTTACGTATAACAAAATCCAACCATATTTCAATTATACATTGAATATAGATATATATATATACACTCAATGTTGCGTAGAATAACTTCTATCAAATGAACTTGAAATTGTGTGTAACACGATCCAAGAATTGTGGTGCGTATACTGCAAGCTAATACGGTTTTGCGTATAACACAAGATAATATTGGTGTAGCATAAAACACATGACATAAAATAAATTAAAAAGAATACTTATCATAAAATCTCGGGGTGTTACATTCTACCCCCTTAAAATGAATTTCGCCCTCAAAATTCGTCAGGGTTATAAATGGTTAGTTACTTGAGAATTTCTTTCATAGAAACCCACATCGTAAAAAAAAAGGAATGCTAAAACTTAATTTTAAAAAGTGAAGTATGAAGCATAACGGTTACCCAAATTAACTCATCACTAGTTTTCCACATAGAAGATCATAGGTGAAAATATGGATATGGAGGAGAAATCTAACCATCAAGTTCTTATGGAGAGTGTTAGAGAACATGGTTATGAAAAATCCAACAATCACAAAGCCATAGATTTGTGATGATATAAGGTACCATCTGATTCATCGGATATAAGAGAACTAGGAAAACATTTTTGGTTTTCAATATCATTTCCCTAAAGTTGAAAATTTTGAATTAGAAGAAATACTTACTTTATTTTGGTATAATCTTACAGTTGTTCATGAATTGAACAATTTCCACTTCATCCCTTAAAGAAATGAATTTGAATTTGTTATTCGTGAAGCGATAGAAGATCATGTGATAGAATGATGGGTCATTCCATATATTTCCAACAAAAGGTTAACAAAAGTTATAAGTCCATCTTATGGTGAGATTAATCGTATATGGTTCCAAAAATGGACTTATACTTTATTTATAATACCTCTTAATAAAATAAAACTACTTTCCACTAACTAGGTACTTCCTGTAGGCCAGTGGTAGGCGATAAACTCCTGTCGCACTTCAGTTGTGGGTTCGATTTCCACAGCCTTGTCCTACGCGATGGGTTGTCGCCCGTCCTGCAGGTTGTCCTTTTTCTAAAACTACATTACTATATCATCCCATCAATAATATTGAAACAGGTTCTATCCTTAAACAATACTAACTTATGTCCAACATAATCCATTCCAATATTGCAGTCCATTGTCATATTATAGTGAAAACGATTACCAGAGATTTTATATAACAAGCATGTTAATACCATCGTTGATCCCCATATATCATAAGATATGTCTTTTTGGTCACATTCCAAACGTTCTAAGTCCTTAATCATGTATTCTCTTGAAAGAATGAATACCCATTGAATCTTAGTGAAAACATGAGTGTTTTCAAACGTTAAATCTTTCCACATACCAAAACCCCAAAATTTTATATACTAAAACCATGATATAACTATTTCCTTATATCAGTCATGAGCTCAAGAATACTGTCAAACATTTCATTTTCTCCTTATCCCTTCATTATGTGCATATCATCTTCTTTCCAAAAATATCTCAATCACTTTCCATGGTTACCGGTACCATAAAATTATTGAAAAACCACAATAGACCAATAAATATTCCAATATTCCACGATACTATATAAAACATTATTTTAGAATCCCATTACATAAACACATAATCATTACACAACTTCATTTTCATACTCAACATCACAAATAGTGATCGCATGAGACTTCCCTTTATCCTTTTACTTAAGAGGTTTCTCACGTTGATCATCATTAACCCGTGGATTAGGACATTTATTAGCGTAATGCCTCATTTCCTTACACTTGAAGCATTGAAGTGTTGGTGGTGCGATCTCTGCAGTATTTTCTTTATTCACATCATTAGAAACCCTTTTTCCATTAATTTGACACTCAGCTGCTCGATGACCTTCTTTTACACACTTAAAACATTTTCTAGTACCTTTTAGGCAATCACCACCATGCTTCTTTCCACACTTTGAGCATAAGGAAACATTCATCTTATTTTCACCATTATACTGAGATTTCTCCTTGAACTCCATCTTTCATTTCTTGTCAAAATCATGAGATGGATATGTTTCACCAACTTCCAGTTCTACCTTGATAGCACAATGCACAATTTATTCATAGCTACTGAAGTCTCTTATAGCTAATGCCCTTCGAAGACTGGGTTTTAAGCCACTGAAAAATCTATCAACTTTACTTTCAGGTTGGATGATAAAGCCAGATGCATACCTTGCAAGTCTTGTAAAATTTGCTTCGTATATACGAACAGATTCATCATCCTTCTTCTTAAGCTCAAAAAACTCCTTCTCCATATTTGTTCGAAGAATACGAGGGAAGTACTTATTGAAAAATAAGTTTATGAACTCATCCCATTCCATGGACTCAATTTCATCTCGGGGCCTTGTATTCTTAATTAGAGTCCACCACTGGTCTGCTTCACCTTCTAAATGGTAAACAACTAGAATGACTTTATCATGTTCTGAACAACGAAGTATGGAAAATATCTTTTCAATGGTACTAATCCATTGTTCAGCAACAAGTGGATTAGAAGACCCATTTAAAGAAGGTGGATGTTGCCTCATGAAGGACTCAATAGAATATTGTTCCCTCCTCTGCTCATTTGGAAGTCCAGAATGATTCATTGCTTGTGTAAGTATAATAATAAGATTTTGAAATCCATCTCCCATAACATTGGTTTGTTTAGGAGTAAAATCATTGCATCATCCATTACATTGATCAACACGGTTCCTTCGGGTTCCAGCCATCATCTAAAACCCAAAAAGAATAGTGTGAGGGGCAAAAATCATGCTAGGAAAACAACATAATAAAGGGGGAGTACCTTCAATATCTAACATCTTAGGTTTAATTCTAAGATCATTAGTGCAATTCTAGGACTATAACCTATACACATACTTAACCTTAGCGACATCCCTAGACATACCTTAGAAATATATCTAGGGATCTCACTAAAGTTCTCGCATCCTAGTTTCCAAAGGTTGACTAAACTTTTCCTCTGATACCAACTGTAGAGACCCGAAGCTTGACGTACATGGACATTACATTACTTTTGCGGAATACTTAATACATAACAAAAACAGACACACAAGTACCATAATAGTTTAGTGTCTTTGGAAACTCGGAATAAAATCTTCTAATCGTGGTGAAAGATCTTCAACAACTCCCAATAAAGATCTTCCCCTTTTTTTCTTACCTAACACCTTTCTTTATATCCTAGGGAAAGGAAAACATAAAAGGGGTGAGCTCAAATGCCCAGTAAGGGTAAACATAGAGAACATAAAACAATCCATAAACATTTGAATGCCAAAAAACTTGAACATAAAATCTAAACATCAAAATCTTAAGCAAAGACATGAATCTTGGAAGTACGTAAGGCATATATCATAAGGGAACATAAATCATGATAAAATATCATGGGAATAAAAAATATAATTGTGGCAACCATTAAGCACATGATATTATTTCCATAGTAGCCAAGGCATTGCTGCCAAGACCATCATAGTGGACAAAGTCCCTTTCTGAATCGAGTTCACTCCTCATTTCAGTCCTGTAACACTGAACCGGATTAACTTACCGTTCCATACATGTCTATATCATGAGATATAAATCTTTACCCAATGCATTGGAGGGAGATATAGGTCCCACCCATCTCATAATGAAATCATTATTACTGTGCCACAAAATAAACATAAATCATTCATCATAACCCAAATAATAAAATGGGTTTCATAAACATCATCCAATCATCACAAAATCCATATAAAACAAATGGATATTTCATCATAAGAAAATTGAAACCATGTAAATCATAGAGACATTAAACTTGAAACATACACATATGAAATAATTTCATCTTATATGGAAAATGGTTTTGATAAAACACTTGAAATGAATTCTTGAGGAAAATATCCTTTCTTCTTCAAAATAATTTTCTTTTCAAAAAATGTCATGAAATTTTAAAAGGAAAGGGTTTTGTTTAAAATAATCATGCAAACTTGTAGAGTAAGCTTTATGAAAATTTGGCGTTATGAAACCGTAAAAATCCGTTCATGCCGTATAATTTAAAAAAACATTGTTCTCGTACTTTTTCCAGACAAGTCAAAAAAGTACCTCATAAAAGAAAGATTCCATACATACCATGTAGTAAAAGTAAAAAAATGGGTAAAAATGACTTTAAACATACATGAATACAATTTTATAAAACATGAACATGGATGATATCAATAACCCTAGTAAATATTTACGAATAAGCAATCTCGGATAAAAATGAGATTTGCACAATTATCCCTTACCTTGGGTCCGATATACTTTGTATGGTTCCAAACCTCCAGTATAATGATTTAAATAATGTCATTGACTTATTACATAATCATATTAATTGTTATAATATCATATATGTTTCACTTATGACTTTATATTACCTGTTCTTTTGTAAATTCCATGTTAATGTAGCGTTTTGGGTAAAATCATTTCATTTATTGTATGTGTTTCGACTTGTCGTTTCTTGATATTATTACTTATATCTTGATTTACATAATTCCTGAATGTAAAACATGATTTATATATAATATATATTCATCATATACATATATATTATAGACCTATAAAAGAAATGAAATACACCGTTCATGGAGACGGTAGGCCGTACGTACGCATGAACGCTGTTTTCATTTCCTTATTGAATTGAATGAAACTAAATAGATGAAATAAATATATATATACATAAATAAATTAGCATTATTATTTCATATATTTCATTATTATTTATTATATAAACTTTATGATCATTCATGTATGGTTAATCATGGAGAATGAATCTCATCGCATCGTGGAGACGGTAGTCCGTACGTACACACGAGCGATGATATCATTCCCATAATTAGAGAATTGGAGTGGATGGTATAATATATCAGAATCATTATGATGTTATAATAACCATATATATTTATTCTTCACACCATTATACCCATCCATGTAAGGTGTTGGTGGAAAAACAGATTACACCACGGCGTGGAGATGGTAATCCGTACGTACGCACGCGCGGTGATTTTGTTTTCCGTAGGATGGATAGAAGGTGAAATAGGGTTTTTTAATATTTATAATAATATATCAGTATATGATGTATAATGATGTTATTACTTCATAATGAAACAACTAAAGAATAAGAAGTTTAAGAAGAAAGAAAATTGAAAGAATCGGTAACAGATATTACCTCTTCTTTGACACGCCTCTTTGAATCACCCTCTTAGGGTAATAAAATTGGTCTTTGGAGAAGACCAGGACCTCTAGGATGTTGATAGGGAAGTTGATAAGGTAAATGGTCAGGGTTTTTCCGAGATTAAAGGCTCAAATTAGTGTGAGGAAGAGAGGTAGGAGGTGCCCTTTTATAAGGAAAGAGAGGGGCACCTTTGGAAATCTTAAAAATATTAATTTATAATAAATCTAAACCCACTTAAAAACATCCAAAAATGACTCATATTCAAATATTATATGATATAGAGTTGTAATATTATCAAACAATAAAATTTAGACATGTTAGGAATTTATTTTAAACATTATCAACTTGATTTATCCTTATTTAATCAATTTAATTTTATTTGTGGTAATAACATTCTAAATTTTAAATTATAACAAATAATTACTTATTTGTTGTGAATTGTCCATAATTGGATACTTTATAACATTGTATACCATATAAATTTAAATTTATAATTTTTAAATATTTTTGTGATTTTTAAACAATTTTATAATATGTTATTTTTATAAAATAACAATAGGATCAATTTTGACACCTATTCATTTATTTGAATTTAAATAAAATATATACAGAAGATATGTTCTAACTAAAAGCTTTAATAGATTCATAAAATGTCATATGTATATATAAAATTAGTGTATCACATTAAATAGTTCATATAATATTAAGTTATTATTTTTAAAACCATTTATTTGGTTTATCTCTTAATAAAATAATTAATACATCATTATAGTATAATTATTTAATATACTTATTTGTTGCATAAAAATTAAAAATAAAATCCTATGATGAAGATAAATATATTAAATTTCATAATAATACTTTTACTCGAATTTATCATCTTAAAATAACAATATTTAAATTGTTATATTTATTAAATTATGAAGGTGACAACTTTGGCATCATTTAAAATAAAATAATATAAGTGTCATAATCACTTTTATAAGGCTCCAAATGGTCAAATATTAGACCATTGGATGATTATTGTTTAAATTTACATGAAAAATAAGTTTTGGTCTGGGTTTTGGGCCTTTTATGGTCACTATTAGTTTAATAAAATCTATATTCTTGATTTTTCACTAGATAAACAATTTCTGCATCACTATTGTGTCAAAATTAATGATAATTATTTAATCCCTAAAAATTATAAATAAATTCATATGATGTATATAATTTCTTTATATTTCTGTATACTATTCATGTTCTAAGTTTCATGAAGTTTATCACTAAATTAATATTAATATACTTATAAGATTTAAGAGAGTGACATGTTGTCACTTTCTTTGGTTTTAATAATAATTAAGTCATTTTCATGGAAAAAAGTCCATTAAATGATTCTAATCCGACCCTTAGGTGATATGGGTCGACTTTTATTCATACAATATGGTTTTGTCAGGTATTAGGGTAATTTTATAATCTTATATTTACCCTTAATTACCCAATTTACCCTTAACTATGGTAAATAAAATTTACCGTAGTTACTATTCATAATGCCCAAAAATAAAAATTAGTCTATTAATATAATTTGGACCCACTGATTACAAATATGGAATCCATTTTTCCAAATTCAATACACATAAGTTGCATAAATTAAATTAAATTTAATCCCGTTGTCGAAAGAAAACTGGTTTTTGTTTAAAACATTACAAAAGATTGACTTGATTTAACCTACGAATTCAAGGTAAAATCAATGCTAATGACATACATTATATTAAATGGTAAAAATATATTCTATTTGTACTTTAAGACCATTTAATATTATAATTTAGCCACATAAATTATTACGATGAAAAAAGTTGTTTTTAATTAAAATATAGCTTGTTTTTACTATTCATTAAAATATGAAAGTTATCATAATAACATGAAAATTTTATCAAAGGTGATATTTTATACCCTTATTCCAAATAATAATTATATTTTGTAAAATTGAACTTATAAACATTTCAAAGACTATATTTAAAGTGGGTGCGCCATCAAAAGGCGGCAAAACTGCATTTTTAAAAAAAATACTAATTTTACCTGAAAAATTTATTTTGTTCACATAAAATGTTTTAGAAAATTTATAAGATGAATAATAATGTTATAAAATTCAAAATGTGGCTAATTCTATTCATAACGTCTATTTCGTGATAATATTATAACCATATATCGTTGTTTAGTGAAACCCGTTATTGCGTACAACACACGCTATCGAGCAAGGTCGCGATTGCGTGTAATGAAAGCCAAGTCAGGGTTGCGTGTAGTGCAAGACTCCTTTGTTGTTGCGTATAACAAAATACAACCATATTTCAATTATACATTGAATATATATATATACACACACAATGTTGTGTAGAATAACTTCTATCAAATGAACTTGAAATTGTGTGTAACATGATCCAAGAATTGTGTTGCGTATACTGCAAGCTAATACGGTGTTGCGTATAGCACAAGATAATCTTTGTGTAGCATAAAACACATGACATCAAATAAATTAAAAAGAATACTTATCATAAAATATCTAGGTGTTACAAAGGGAATCTATAAAATTCATTGGATAAATTAATTAGCCCAAATTATATTTATTTTAATATTTTTAATAACATTTATTTAACATTTCCCTTAATAAAATAATTACTACATTAATATTGTGAAATTATTTAATATATTTTTTTGATGAATAAAAATTAAAAATAAAATAATATTTTGAATATATATTTATAATATTTTATAATAATATATGAAGTAAAATTTATCTTCTTGAAAATCCAACATTAAAAATTTTATACTTATTAAAGTATGAATATGACAATTTTATCATTACTTTAAATAAAAAATATAATTGTCTTAATCTATTCCATATGGATCCAAATGGTCCATAACTAGACCATTGGATAATTATGTTATATATATACTCTAATAATAAATTTTGGTAAAGTGTTTTGGCCCTTTATGGTCATTATCATCTTAATAAAAATTAGTTTATTGATTTTTCATCAATTAAATAATTTCTGCATCATCCATATATAAAACTTTAATGTAATTATTTCTTTCCTAAAAATTACAAATATATTACCATGATAAATATAAAAATTTTCTATTTTAACTAAGTATTTATAATTGAATTTTTCTTCTGTATAAACTTATTTTAAAAATGATATATTATTTAAAATATGAATGTGACATCTTTAAATTTTCATTAAATAAAATATTATAAATACCATAATATATCCCAAATGGTCCCAAAACATCAAAAATAAAAATATATTTGGGAAATATATTTATTAAGTTAAAATTTTCAATTTATATTTGTTGATACCACCCATTTGTCCATATGTGGATATATAATAGATATTAAAGATAAAGAAAATGACACTTTGTGCCTTTCTTTGATTTAAATATTATTTAAGTCATTTTCATGGAAAAGTATCCATAAATGACATAATTTAGATACTTAAGTGTTAAGTGTCGAATTAAATTCATCAAATTAAATTGTTTCATTTGTTTTTGTCATTTTATGGTCATTATAATTTATTTTAAACCTAAATTACCTAAATTACCCTTTACCATGGTAATGAAATTTACCCTAGTTTCTATTCATATTGGTAAAAAATAAAAGGAAAATACTTAAAAAATTTGGACCTATGGAATATAAATTTGAAATCCATTTTTAAAAATTCAATACACAAAATATTTAGAATTAAATTTTAAATAAAACCGTTAAAATGTCACGAAAAATAGTTTTTGGAAAAATGCCCATTTTTAAATGGAAAATGTTTTTATAATAAATTCATGTATAAAATAATTTTAAAAAACCATAATTGGATAAAAATGAATTAATAAGAAATTAAAACTAATCCAAAACATAATATTTCTATTTAACGACTTTAAAATAAAAAAAATCAGTATTTTCACTATTCATCAAAAATGAAACTTATCAGAAAAATACAAAAAATTCAACAAAAGTAATTTTTTATATTCTGAACTAAAATAAGAAGTTTATTTTTTCAAATTAAATATAAAAAAGTTTCAAAAACTATATTTAGAATGGGTGAGCCATCAAAAGGTGACAAAACAACATTTTTTTGAAATGTACTTATTTTATCCAAAAAAATTGATTTTTTCTTATATCATGTTCTAGAAGATATATAAGTTGAATTTTAATGATATATAAAATTAAAAATTTGGTTAATAATTTTTAGAATGGCTATTTTATATCCCATTAAATAATAATATTTTAATAATATATCACTGTTTAGTGAAACTCAGTATTGCGTACAACACAAACTATCAAGGAAGGTCACTCTTACGTGTAATGAAAGATAAGTCAGTGTTATGTGTAGTGAAATATTCCTTTGGTATTTTGTATAATATAATCCAAACACAGTTATTTTATACATTGAACAAAATCTATATTTAGTGTTGTGTGTATCGTACGCCAAATCAGTGCTACATTTAATATAGGACAAGTCGGTTTAGTCTGAAAGAAATGTTATACTTAGTGCATAATAAAATATAAATGAAAATTTTAATCTTTTATAAAAAAGGTCCATAAAAACTCAGGGTGTTACATTATATCCCCCTGAAAATGAATTTCTCCCTTGAAATTTGTTTGTGTTATAAATGGTTTACTACTTGAAAGTTTCTTTCATGGAAACCCACATCGTAAAAAGGAATACTAAAAATTCATTTTAAAAAGGAAATTTAGAAACATAACACTTACCTAAAGTAACTAATAACTAGGTGTACACATATGAGAACATAGGTGGGAGGAGAAAACATGGATATGGAATAAAAATCTAATAATCTAGTACTTATTGATAGAGAATAATGTTTAGAGAAAGTTAACTACCAGAAAGCCATAAATATGTGATGATTTAAGGGACCTTCTGATTCACCAAATAAGAAGGTAATAGGATAATATTTTTTGGTTTTCAATATCCTTCTCCTAATGTTGAAGAATTTTTCATGAGAATAAATACTTAATTAATTTTGGTACAATCTCACCATTGTTTGTGCCTTGAAAAATTTCCACTTCATCTCTTATTTAAACAAATGAAGTTGAATTTTTCCTTATTGAAGTGTTAGTAGATCATGAAATAGAATGATAGGTCATTACATATGTCTCAACAAAAAGGTTATTACATATAATCAAATATTCATAAGGCTACCTATATTGATATAATACATTAATATAACAAACCTCAACCAAAATATATACTATCCATAAATGGATAACATTACAATACTTAAAAAATATATATAACTTTTGAAAGAGGTGAACTAAATCAACATAACATTTATCTCCCATATCTCATAAGGTAGTTCTTTGTTTTCACATTCCAAACATGTGAATACCTTAATCATGTATTCTATTGAAACATGATAATAACATGAATTACCATAGAACCTTAATGAAAACATGAATTCTATCAAAATTAACTCTTTCCACACACCAATAATACAAAAAAATCTATATACTCAAACCATGATATCAATTTTTTACTTATATCTATAATGAGGCCATTAATACTATCAAACATCTCATTATCTTTTTATTCCTTCATTATGTGCATATCATGTGCTCTCCAAAAATATTTCAATCAATTTTCATTCTTACCAATATTAGTCAACTTATACTTTCAAATACTTAAGGACAAAAAATAGTGTAACAATCCTTAGATGTTTCTTTAATCCATAATACCATAAAATTACTTATATAACATTATTCTTGATAATCATGTAATCATTCCACTATATTTATAAACCATTGACCAAGATACATCGTTTTATTCCTCAAAACATCTTTCATCTCATATATCATTTTTAGTCTCTTCATCATCTTCAATATAAATACTAACCATATGACCATGTTGATTCCCTTCATGAGATTTTCACTTAGGTCATCGATTTGCATAATTCCCATACATTCCACATTTAAAACATGTAAATGTTTTTGATGTCTTAGAAATACCATTATCCTTGTCCATTGTGTTAACTGAACCATTTCTTTTGTAATTACTAGCTTTGTGTCCTTCTTTTCCGCACCCAAAACATCTTCCAGTTCCTTTGAAACATTCTCCATGATGCCTCTTCCCACATGATTTACATGAGGAAAATTGAAATTTCTTTCATCTATGATCAGAATGAAACTCCATATTTCTCTTATTAGTTGGGTCAATAAACTCACCAATGTTTATATTATTTATCATATTATGAGATTTCTTATTAGGCATAATAACTATGTTTCCAACTCCCCTTTAATTTGGTTACTCATGAATAATATCATTATAGTGTCCACCATATTCTCCATTAACATGAACCCTTCTATTTCCTGCCATTTTCTAAAACCCAAAAAGAATAGTGTGAGAGGAAAAAATCATACTAGGAAAACAACATAATCAAGGGTTATTAATTTCAATCTCTAACATATTAGGTTTAATCTTAGGTTATTCATGATCATTACTATAATTCTAGGACTATAACCTATAGTTAGACTTAAACTTAGGGACATTCATAGACATAACTTATAAATTACTCTAGGGATCTCACTAAAGTTTTCGCATCCTAGTTTCCAAATGTTTAATAAACCTTCACTCTGATACCAACTCTTACAAACCAAGCTTGAAGTATATAGACATTACATTAATTTTGAGGAATACATAATAAATGACACAAATAGATTCCCAAAGACTGTATTAGTTTAGTGTATTTAGAAACTTGTAACATAATCTTCTAATTAATGAAAGATCTTCAATATCTCCCATAAAGATCTTCCACTTTTGTTTTCCTACCTAAAACCTTTATTTATATCCTAGCGAGAAGAAAGAACAAAAAAGGAGATCTCAAATGCTCAGTAAGGGTAAAAATTGAGAACAGAAAACAAACCATAAACATAAGAATGTAAAAACACGAACATAAATTTTAAATATCAAAATCATGAGTCATGAATTAAATCTTGACAGTATTTAAGGCATAGATCATAAATGAAAATTAACCATGATAAAATAGCATTGGCATAAAACATGGAATTGTAGAAGATAAATAATCTCATAATATGATTTACATAGTAGCCAAGGAATTTCTGCCAATACCATCATAGTAAAAAATTCATTTACTGAACCAATTTTACATGCCATTCCGACCATGTATTACAGAACTAGATTTACATATAGTTCCAGCCCTATATTATTAAACCGTATTTACTAGTTGTTCCAACCCTGTATTACTGAACCAAATTTACTTTACATTAGATTCATGTTTATCTCATGAGATATAAATATTTACCCAATGAATTGGAAGGAAATATAGGTCCCACCTATCTCATAATGAAATCATTCTTACATGTGCCACAGAAACATAAATCATTCATCATAGCACAACCCGTGAAATAAAATGGGTTTCTTAAACATCATTCCATCATAAAAAAATCTATATAAGATAAATAGATTAAATAAAAATAATTCAATCATAAAAATAATAAAATAAAATTAATAATATGGATATAAACATAAACCTATGTCATCTTATATGGAAAATAATTTTGATTAAACACTTGAGCTTAATTCTTGAGAAAAATATCTTTTCTTCTTCAAAAACATTTTCCTTCCTCAAAATGACACACAATTTTAGAAGAAATAATTTTATGTGAAAATAAACTTGTAAGATTTTAGGGTATGATTTAAGGAAATAAGGTATTATAAAAGTGTAAAAATCTGTTCATGTCGTACAAGTTAAAAAAACATTCTTCTTGTACTTTTTCTGAAAAAGTCAAAAAGTATCTCGTACCGAAAACGACAAAAGATTCCATTCATATCATTTAGTAAAAATTCACCAATGGGTAAAATTGAATTTAAGCAATTATATAAGGATATAAATAATATTTTTAAATACATATTTAGGAAACATGTATGTGGATGATAAATATACCCCAGTAAATACTTACGAATAAACAATTTTGGATAAAAATGAGATTTGAGAAGTTATCCCTTACCTTAGGTCTGATATGATTCCTATATATCCGAACCTCCAGTATAATTATTTATATAATTATATTAAATTATTCAAGAATCATGGTCATCATATATGGTCATATTATACTTTTTTTAGTAATAATTCATTGTTACTCGTTATTCGGGTTTTAACTACTTCATGATCGTATGCATGTTTCATCAAATAAGTTCCAGTTCTCATTATCAAGTCATATTTATATCATTATAAAATGACATTAACATAATAAATACCATATTTATTCATTATATAAATTTATATAATCATTCTCTAGTGGGTATCATGTAGAACGAATCACATCGCATTGTGGAGATGGTAGGTCGTATGTATGCACGAGCGACGATATCATTCCAATAATTGTTGAATGATATTTATTTTCATAGTGTAATATATTTCAAAGTAAATATAATTTTATAATAATCATATATAGTTATTAAAACCATTTTTATACCCATCCAAGTTAGGTGGTGGTGAAAAGAATATTACACCATGACGTGGAGATGGTAAGCCGTACATATGCACCCGTGGTGATTTCGTCTTTCTTAGGATGGATAGAAAGTTAAATATGGTTGTTTCATAATTATAATAACATATAAGTATATAAGTTATACTAGAGTTATTATTCTATAATTAAACAACTCATGAAGTATAAGTATAAGTAGAAAGATATATGAAAGAATTGGTAGGGGAGATTACCTCTTCTTTGACGTGCTCTCTTAAGATCTCCTCTTAATGGAACTAGAGTTAGTCTTTTGAGAAGAAAATAACATATAGAATGGTAATAGGGAAGTATATAAGAAAAACAGGTAGGGTAGGGATGAAATTAAAGTCTTAATGACTTGTGGATAAATGAGGGAGTAGGTTCCCTATTAATTGAGGTGACATACACTTTTGGAAACCTCAAAAATATTAATTTATAATAAAATAAAAACCTCTTAAAAACCAAAAAAACATCCCAATTTATAATATGAGATAATATAGGTTTTAATATCATCAAAAAATAAATTTTATACAAGTTTTTATGTCAATTTAATCATTATCATTTTAATTAACACTTAGTTATTCTCTTTAATTTTTAACTACGGTAACAAATATTTCCATATTAAAAGAGTGAAGTATTTACTTATTTTAAGTAAATTATATAATAAATGAATAATTTAGTAAATTTTAGACCATATAATAATTATTATATATTTTTAAAAATGTTTTATTATTTTTAAATAATTTAATAAATTGTTATTTCGAAAAAATATCAATTGTGTTAATTTTGACACTATTCATTTCATGGATTTTTTTAAAAATATCAACATAAGCTTCTATCCTAGAAAAAAATATTTTATAATATCTTTAATTATTAAATAGAATATATGAAAGTAATTGGAAAAATTAGTTAGCCAAAATTACATTTATTTTAATATTTTTAATAACATTTTATTGATATTTCCTTTAATAAAATAATTACTACATCAATATTGTGAAATTATTTAATATACTTATTTGATGAAGAAAAATTAAAAATAAAATAATATAATGAATATAAATTTACTATATTTCATAATAATATATTTATTCTAATTTATCTACTTAAAATTTCAACATTAAAAATTTTATACTTATTAAAGTATGAATATGACAATTTTATCATTACTTTAAATAAAATAATATAACTGTCTTAATATATTCCATATGGCTCCAAATGGTTTCATAACTATAACATTGGATTATTATGGTCTATATATACTCTAAAAATAAAATTTGGTAATGTTTTTGGTCCTTTTAATGGTTATTATCATCTTAATAAAAATTAATTTATTGATTTTTCATCAATTAAATAATTTCTGCATCATCCGTATATGACACTTTTAGGTAATTATTTCTTTCCTAAAAATTAAAAATTAATTAAGATGGTAAATATAAACATTTTATATTTCATATAAGTATTTATAGTAGAATTTAAATTCTGTATAACCTTATTTTGAAGATGACATATTATTTAAAACATGAATGTGACATCTTTAAATTTTCATTAAATAAAATATTATAAATACCATAATATCTCCTAAATGGACCCAAAACGTCAAAAATAAATTTATATCAGGGAAATAAGTTTATTAAGTTAAAAATTAAAAATTATATTTTTTGATACCACCCATTTTTCCATATGTGGATACATAATAGATATTAAAGACAAAGAAAATGACACTTTGTGTCTTTCTTTGATTTAAATATTATTTAAGTTATTTTCATGGACATGTGTCCATTAAATGAAATAATTTAAATATTTAAGTATTAAGGGTCGAATTAAATTGATCAATTAAAATTTTTTCATTTGTTTTTGCCTCTTTATAGTAATTTTAATTTTATTTTTAACCTAAATTACCTAATTTACCCTTTACTATGGTAATAAAATTTTCCATGGTTACTATTCATATTGGTCAAAACTAAAAAGGTCATACTTACCAAATCTGGGCATAATGAATCCAAATTTGACATACATTTTAAAAAATACAATACACAGACATTTCAGAATTAAACTTAAAATAAAACTGTTAAAATGCCACGAAAAACAATTTTTGAAAAAATGCTTCTTTTTTAATGGAAAATGTTTTTATAATAAATTCATGTATAAAATCGTTTTAAAAAACATAATTGGATAAAAATGAACTAATTAAAATTTAAAACTAATCCAAAACATAATTTTACTATTTTTTGAATTTAAAATAAAAAAATTGGTATTTTAACTATTCATAAAAAATGAAACTTATCAGAAAAATATAAAAAATTAAACAAAATTAAATTTTTATATTCCACACTAAAATAATAAGTTTATTTTGTAAAATTGGATATAAAAAAATTTCAAAAACAATATTTAAAATTGGTGAGCCATCAAAAGGCGACAAAACATCATTTTTTTAAAAGTACTTCTTTTATCTAAAAAATTGATTTTGTTCTTATATCATGTTCTCGAAAATATATAAGGTGAATTTTAATGTTATATAAAATTAAAAATGTGGTTAATACAATTTATAACAGCTAGTTTATATCCCATTAAATAATAACATTTTAATAATATATCGTTGTTTTGTGAAACTCAGTATTGCATACAACGCAAGCAATCGAGGAAGGTCGCTCTTGTGTATAACATAAGCCAAGTCAGTATTGTGCGTAGTGAAATATTAATATGGTGTTGAATATAACATAATCCAAACATAGTTATTTTATACATTTAGCAAAATCTATACTCAGTGTTGCATGTATCGTATTCCAACTTGGTGTTGAGTGTAACATACGACAAGTCAGTTTAGTATGAAAGGAATGTTTGAATTAGTGCATTGTAAGATATAAATTAATTTTTTAATATTTTCAAAAAAAAAAGGTCCATAAAAACTCTGGGTGTTACATTCTTGTAGGTTATGCCTCACAAAACTTATTTTTTTCACCCAACTGCATAGCTGTGTGACATAATACAAAGTTGTGAAACTAGGTGAAGAGCTATATGAAATAGTGTTCAAACATCATATACTGATCCATACCATGGGGATTGTGCCCCCACACTCTCACTTGAGATCAGTGTCGGTCTACAATATTAGGCCTCCGACCCATTCCCTTCACTACCGCTACTGACCCCCCCTAAAAAATGGAGTGTCACACGACAAACTTTTTGGTCTAGTTTGAGGACCTTTTTGGTTGCGTCCTATATGTCACAAACATACTTACCACCTAATACCACGAGTCAAGAGAGTCCTATATTCACTATGAAATACATTTATTTTACATGCTTCTATTGGTACCTTTCTCATGTCATGATTTTTTATTCTCTTATTATATTTCCCAAATACCTTGAGTCACAATGCTCCTCAAGAAACTCTCAAAACCTCATCCCATGATTCCCATTCCATGTACAATAAGAAAGGTACTCTCTTTTATAATTCCCATACCATCCATTTCTAGGAATATTCTTTCTTGTATTCCTCACTATATAATGTTAAACTACAGTACACACTATGCGAAAAACATAATATGCCTCTTGTGACCCACATGCGATGACTTATACATCAAGCATAAGATACCTCATGAAATAATCATGAGACAACCCCCCTTAGTCCTCAATATATGACATTAAACCATAGTATACCATATATGAAAAACATAGGATGCCTCTTGTGGAAATAATGAAATTACTTATGTGTTAAGAATAAGATAACTCATGTAATGGTCATGAATTGACCACTAAACTACCACTATGGGCCTCCATATCAGGTGTAAGCTCCAATAATATACCTCAACCCATTAGTGATCTCATATTCCCTCATGGAATGACATGAGGAAGATGAAAATGAATCTCTATAATGAAATACCCACATGTATCCCTACTAATCCCAATAATCTCCCATGGACCACCCAATCATGTGTAAGCCCCAATCATATTCTTTATCCTACCAGTGGGTTGAGATGCCCTCTTGACCCAACATAAGGAATAAAGGATGGAAAACACAATGTATAAGCCCCACACACCATATCCTTTCACATGATTTAAAAATATACTCTTACCCTATGAAAAAAACATGGGATTACCTATATAATAATAATAATAGGATACCTCACAAGATTAGAGAAAGATACCTAATGTGATAAGTATGTGATGATCATACAATAATTTCTCTTAGTAGCACCCAAGAATCTTCCAAACACAAGCCCCAATCATACCATCGCAACCCCATAGTATTACCTAGGAAGCTCCCACACATTAGTCCCATTCATACCATCACTACCCAATTTCATCATCCAAGTGGCCTGTATGCATAAGCCCCACACCATCCCTTATTGACACTCATACCGTGACACAAGAATCCTTACCGCATAACATTAAACTGCATATACTAACCCTATCACATGACCTTAAACTTCAACATTTAACTATATGGGTTTTGATCCCTATTTACCAATAGGGTATGTAGGACACCTCCATGAGGTTCAATATAGACAATCCCGAATGAGAAATTTTCCCCCGAGGGACACACTTCACCGCTTTCCAAGTGTAAAATTTCCCCCTATGGGGACACATTTAATCTCATTTCAAGTATGAATCTTCCCCCTTGGGTACACACTCAACTAAACCCCAAGTGTAAAATCTTTCCCCCATGGACCCACTTAATGGTCCATCTATCCCTACAATAAATTAAACCTACGACCCATATATCCCTGAAAGATGTTAAACCTGTGACCCATATGTATCCTCAAGATGTTAAACCTATGACCCATCTATCCTCATAAGACATTAAACCTGTGACTCAACCCTGAATCTCTACTCCATGAAATAAACATGATATGCCTGAGGTTAAAATCCTTAGAAGAATTACACCCTTAGTGTCAACTACAACATGGACGACACAGGATTCCCTAGGTTACATGCCTAAGATTCCTTATATGATATTCCCTAGACTTAAAAAGAAGAATACTTTATAGGTTCCAAACATGAACAACATCTAGATATGCCCATATATAACTGATGTTACCACCTACTCCGATCAAATGTTACTGTCCTATTGAGATAGAAGGATCCTAATTAACTAGCATCCACCTCAAGATGGCACCAGGAATGAGCTTCATAAACATGATAGATTAGGTGAGAAGGTGGATGTGATTTTGTGTAAAGAATGTGATATATATGTATATGATATCTTCATTAAACTCACATCCATTTATTAACATGGTAATCCTTGGTTAGTTCGGTGGGAGACTAGGTACACATGATGTACTATTTGAGATTATGCACAAGCTAGTGACCCTGAGTAGGTAACTCAACTACTATGGGATGTGCCCCATAGTCGAGCCATTGAGGGTGTCACCAAGTGTTTGGGTAGTGATTGTGGATATCTAATACTAGTAAAGGTTGATTATGTGATAGTATTTATATCTTTTTTATGGAAATCTCAACCACCACCTGAGATCCCATGACACCTATTTTAAATGTATACTACTATCCTATGATTTCTTCTTTTCTTATAAAGAGGTATCTATATTTTTTCCCACTGAAACACCTATTTTATAATTAGTAACTTTTATAAAGAACTCATCTGAATTGTTTTCTGTGCTTAAGAAACTGTTTGAGATTTTGGGGTGAAATGGTTTTATTAAAAATGATTTTTTTTTCTTTTTGAAAGAAATTGAAAACCAAATTTTTATATTCTTATTTTTAAACTAGAATGATTATACTTTCACTTTAAAGGTAAGGTATAGGGAATGGTTTATCCTTTGACATCACTACTAGGAATTTTAATGCTCACACCTATATTCCTTATCCTTTTTTCCATTGTAGATTCTAACTATATCTAGTTTGATCCTTGGGTGAGTTTCTTTCTATGGTTAATGGTGACCTGTGAGGTCATATGGAGGTATTTATAGTTTATTTATCTTCTACTTCTAGTTATAATTTTATATATTTTTATTTATTTATTTTCCTATTGTTCTTGGACTAAATCATTCCAAATTGAGTTATGCTTGATGATAAAGACTAGTTTCTATCTTGGGAGGATGGATAATGCCTATTAGCCCATGTCACAGACTGATTTGGGTTCCCAGTTCGAGGTTGAATCAAGTTGTTTTGTGAAAAATGGAATTAGATAATTAACCCTTATTATTTGGGGATGTTATTTATTTTGGAGCTATGATTTTTGAAATTTAAGTTTTCAGTTATGGGTTAGTGCTTGATCATTGCATATTTAGAAGGATTTTTGAATATCCACGGTGGTATATGATAGTTTTTCCTCAAAGTTGAAGGTTGGATCATATATGTTTTTGAGGTTTTGGTTTGTACTTGAGTGTTTTCTTGATTTTGAGAGCTAGTTGGTTTATAATAATCTAGTTCTTCTTTGAGGTACATATTCTTTAATTTCCCTCAATTATTGGTTTAAATGTTTAAATATAGCCTAATTTTAATGACCTTGGAGGTCATTAGGGTGGGAGGGGTGTTTGCAACTTGCTCGAAGCTCAAAACCCAAGTTTTGGGTTGAAAAATTATTGGTTCATGGTTACTAAAAATCATGTGGGGTAGGCCACATGGTCTAACAAATTGTATGAGGAATAGAAGAAGAGGAAGGGGAGGCTATAATATTAGGCCAAATCATGTGAAATTGGGTGCACAGATGTGCACCCATGTCTGAAATTTTGAAAGTGGATATTTTCATAGTTACTCAAACTATGCAACAAAAATGTGTGGGTTCCCACTTTCCGACAACTGACCATGTAGGGTTGGTGCACAGTTTGTCAAATAGTGTGCCTAAACTATACATCCCTATATTTTTGGTTAAAATTGCATTTTTCCCTGATTAAAAATATATTTCAACATAAATATATTTCCTCTTCTCCCACACATCAAGAACAACATTTGGATCCCTCCTTGGTGACTAAAATTAGATTTGAGATAGATCCTCCATCCAGACTCCAATTCAATTTCCAATAATCTCATTGGATCTACATTAGTAAGTTTTTAATTCCTTTTTAACCATTCATCATTTGATTTGGTATCAGTTGTGCTATTTAGGTGCAACTTAATTTTACCTATTATTAGGTTCTTAGTCCATTCTTTGTTTTTTCTACCGATCTGAGCCAAATCAAAAGCTGATACTGAATGACATATCAACTATAGAACTATTATAGGTGGAATCATGCCTTTCATTTAAAGTTGATTGATTTATATAATCTGTTGTTCCTCATGCCCAATTCCCAAGAGTTTCCTTGAAATGAAATTAAATCCATGAATTTTGAGGCATGACATATGTAATTAAAGAGGCCTATTAATAATCAATTATAGGCTGAGGACCTTAAAACCAGAACCAAACCTTTTGGGTGAGTTATATATTTTAAATGGCCATTATGATGGCATAGGCATTTGAATACATTTGAGGTGTGACTTTTCCATTATCATGGGATGTTAAACTATGAATTGTAAATGTTAAAATTTATTTAATTGTAACTGAAATTGATTAATGGGAAGGGATGAATGGCCATAACCCTTAGTCCATACCATGTAAATGACCGAGTAAGTGTAAATTTCTCTTTTCACCAATATGACCATGTGAGTTAAATAGACTCTATTCCATGTAATATATTGTTAAATCATGAGAATCTTATTATAATATTTTTCCCATGTGGTTATTTGGAAATAAATCCTTATAGGCTTTGAATTTGCTTTGAGTTACCTTTTGAGGTGAGTTTTAAATGAATTGTTATTGGTTTTGACCTTGACATACTTAAAATGGTTTTGATCAAATGGTTGGAATTGATTAAATGCTTGTGTTCCTTGGATAACACATGGAGTTGTATTATAATTCCATGGATTGAATCAATTGTCCTATACCTTTCTTATGAACGAGTCACACTTGGAATCCCTAGAAGACTACCAAGGATAGACTCTAAGGATTGACCTTTATATACCGAGTGATACATGGATTCACATGATAATGTCATGGATAGAATCAATGGTATTTGATCATACATGCCATGGGTGATACTTGGGATCCCTTAGTAGACCTCCATAGATGGACTCGATTGGAAGTGGTGTTATACAAAACCTAGAGTGATACATGGGTTCTTGAAGATCATCATGGATGGGATTGTAGGGTGTTGGTTCATAATACACCTGGAGTGATACTTGGATTCCAACTTTGGAATTACAAGGAAGGAGACAGGTTCTGAATTGATTAGAGAATGAAATAAATTATATGATTCATCTACCAATCCAAAGAATAAGCTTGGATTCGATATTTACTTACACTTTATGAGGGTCCTATTTAGGAATCCTTGGATACATGTGCTTATGGGGGACACTGGTCTTTATTCCATTATTTATAATTGTTAATTAAATGAACTATTTAGTTAAATTAGCTTGTTATAAATGAAAAATGCCTAACTATTAAATAAGTGACGTACCTTTTTACTGAAATTTATTAAAATTAATTTAATATGAAATGAAAACCTATTTCTACTTTATATATTATACTATTTTTTGCACACTATCTATTATATATATCCCCTGACTTATTGGCACCAAACCTTGGGTGGTTGCCTATTGGTATAATATCTCACACCCTATTTGGGAAACCTTTGGGTACTCAAATAGACTATATGATTGCAGGTATTGATAAGATAAAATACCCTTCTACAGGTTCTTGTTTACTTCTTAAGAGTAGAAGAATGATAACGATTTGAGGCTCGCGATGCTAGCTGAATGATTTTGAATTTTTTTTTACTTTTGTTACATTTATTCTATATATTCTATGTATACAAGTTCAGGCTACTTTTTTAGAAAAATATGACATGTATCATCATCATCAATGTATGTGAGATTCCTTTTTGGAATTGTTATATATTCTTGGAGTTATTCTATTGTCTAATTGTTATCACTGCTTCCACTACTTACATATTATTGATTCTATTATTCTACAATCTGGTATTGAGGTAATAGTCTCACCATATACTCAACTAGTCCCTCATTTCTAGTCATCATCCTCTGGCATTTGGGGAGATGCGCTCAAGTCCATGTGGCCAAATGGGATCAGGGCAATATTATGTGGCATCCGAGTTTGAGAAGTTACAAAGTTGTATCAAAGAATTTTCTTGTCTAGCTTTATTTTCTATTTGGAAATAGTAGATAAGAATATAAAGGTATTGGAGTTTTCTAATGAGATTCTCCTGGGCATAGCTAACCAACATACAAGAAAAATCCAAATTTCTTTGAATAAAATTGATGTTTTCTGGATTTTGACTATTAAATTTGATTTGATTCCATTTTGGGTGATACACTTGCAGTTTGATGCTGTTGTTGATGTGATTATGCATTCTATTTCTATTTAAACCTGGTGAGATGAGGGTATGCCACATCATGTATAATTTTGGGAACTTTATAGGAATCAAAAGCCCTTAATTATTCCATTCCATTTAGGGTACCTATTTTTATGCTATTGTGATAAGTGTTATAATAAATGTACTTGTTTTTGGGATAGATTTTATATAGTGGATAGAGAAAGTGACATCATATTTCAGTTCATAAAGAGTATGGGCCCTTATGGACTAGAAAGTGGTGCACCTTTTGATTAAATTATTTAAAGTGAATTTGATATGGTATGAATATTATGGGCACTAAATTTTGGTTCATGAGATGTTATGGGACCGCACAGATTAGAATGTGGTGAACCATTTGGGTTAACTTTTAAATTAAATTGTGATATGATGGGAATGAATGTAGAATGAAACTGAAAAGGAAAAGTGAACTTGGAAATAGAGAATTGACCTAGAACTGGATTTTTAGGGGGAAAGAGGCAATGTATCTGGTGACTTTTTCAACTGTTTCATTATATAATCCTAGATTTTGGAGTAGTATGTGTGGTGTGACTTGGTTATATGAGGGTTTTGACATATCCTACACTTTTGATTCTTGAAAATTGATAATTATATTGAATTGAGGCATGTGATTGGAATAAAAAATGTAAAACTAGAACAAGTATGTTAGTAGGGTCTTAGTTCTTTTGAGACGACCTGTTATGGGTGTTTATGACTGTGATAATTAACAAAATACAACTGGGTTGATTTATGATGATGCTAGGTTGGTTTAACATGACCATCATTGGTAAAATTATCTTAAATAATTTTAAAGGATTTATTTTGATAAATTTCCCAATTATAACTAAATGTCAATAAATGGTTAATGATTTAAAAGGGAAGTTTGATAATACTTTATTGTTTTTTCCTTGATGCATTCATTAAATCAGGTACCAAGTGATTTTGTTTTATATTTGGTTCTTGATGTTATATTTAATATATTTGATTTGTTAATGGTTAAAGTTGAATCGAAGTAACAATTTTAAAAATGGACCTTGAAGTGGTGTCCTTTATTAAAAATAATCATGTAAGGTTAGTTTAAATGTTTTCTTTGAGTTTCTTTAGAACAAAAATGTTAGATTTTTTATAGGTTTTATCCTTTTTATAAATGGATTAAATGATAGGAGTAGACCCTAGATACTTTTGTTTTGTAGGACCTAGAGTTAGGGGTCAACTCTTATGCTCTTATAAGGGGATAGACCGTGGAAGGTAGCACCCTTATAGCTTAAATTCCTTGAAAAATTACCTATTATTTCATTCATATAGTAACATTCCATTTCCATTTTACCTATTAGGAATCTTATATTTATAATGACACCATTTTTTAGATGGGTGGTCATGATATCATTGACCCTTGTTATGGGCGTGAGCATCAGGTAATGCTCAGTTTCAGTAGGTTAGACATGCCTAGGGCATGGTCAGATTCTTAATAGGTCTTATGACCCTCTTATTTTTTGTAGTGATGGGAGACACTCTATGTTTTCATTCAGGTTAATGGTCATATAGGGTAATAATACTCTAGGTTAAATATGTTTTACAGACTACCTCATACTTTGATGAATAGGGAGAAAAACCTGTGGATAATATTGGGGATGGTCATATTTTTTTGGAACTTTGGGGTAGTATGTGTTTACATACACGGTACCCATGAAGTTGTTAAAATATGTAATGAACCAATTTATTTTAGTGAAATTGTTGATCATTTGATCTATTAAGTAAGTACTTGGGTCATCTATGGAGTAGAGTGACTTGGGTATTAAAGCAATCAAGCTCATCCAAATTCTTGGGATGAATTCCAAGAGAATCAGGTGTTTTAAAATGATGATCATGTTGTTTATGAATTTATTTTCAAATGATATGACATATGTGAGCATGGATCATAGGATTTTCACATGTGTGTCTGAGCTTAATATGACCTAGTACACTAGTGAGTGGATGGTCTATCTCTTCTTTTACTGACTTGGACACTTTTGAGGTGCGGAGCATCACTTTGGTTCTGTTTTTCATGTCAATTATTTCTTAGAATAATGACTCTATTGGTGGTTTGATGTTTATAAAACTATTGAGGAAAATCATTAGTTATGTATGAAATTTGGTGGTAAATCTTGAATTATCATAGGATTCCTCAATACGTGAAGGCATTATAGTTCAGTTAATGGCATTGCGTTGGCAGGTGAAACTGAGATTCTTTTAAGAAGTCAATTGGTAGTGGTTTAAATATTCTTATTTTTTTTCTTGGATGGTTTGAAATGATTTAAATCCTCTTAGTACACTCTTTTTGAGAGATGAATATGTTCTCTATCTTGATTTCATCTTTGATTCACTAAGAGAGTGTTGGTTATATTCCACACTAATGTTTTAAAAGTAGTTGGGCTATATAAGTGGTTTCTACCAGTGTAGCATGCTAGATGTGTGGTTCTTATCAAGGCTTAGTTAGTCCTGAGTGATATCTGGGTTCTTATGTTAGAACATCTTGGGCATAATCTTATAAGATAGCCATTTTCGTATGACTTGACCACCAGGAATATGCTACTCTAGGCTTATTTTATAATCTAATGTGGAAATATTGGCTTATACCAATGTATCTCTTATAAAAATTGAGTATATAATACACCCTTACTCATGCTGTGACATGACAGTTTAAATGACCAGGTGGTGGTTTGACCAAGTAAAATCACCAGAAGTAAGGTATGAACTTTAGTGAACATGCTCATTGTGAACACATGGTGCCTTGGAAGAAGGCATTGTGGTTCAGCTTTTAATATGCCAACCTTCTAAGCCGGTAATTTTTGAGAATTTTTTTTAGAGTGGATTGAAATTATTTTCCTTATAGTTTATGTTTATGATAAAAAGGATCATATTAAAAAACACACATCACTAGGTTAAGGTGTGTGTGGTATAAGGGTTGCCAATTTTTTCCCGGAAATCTTGCATGACCAATTTCAGTTTGGTTGATCAAGATTTGACCATTCCTTTATGATGAGTTCCCTGTTATGATATTATATGTATTCAGATTCACCTAATTAACTAATTTACTATAAGAGTTCCTCTATAAATTCTAATGGCATGATTTTTAAATCAATTCTAATGGTGGAGGTACCGTGGTTTGGAATTGGCTCCCTTTTTTTGATAAAATCCATGGTGGGGGAGCACCATCAGATAGATATTTAAAGAGACTACAATGTGATCATGTATCTAGCTAAAAGGGATCACTAGTACTGGTGACCGGGTATGAAAAGAAGTGTAGCTGGTTTTTCCATGTGATGTTCTACCTATCATAAGGTGAATGTGGGACACCGGTGACCATCCAGAATTTTACAGTAGCTACCCATTCCAGAGTGGATGTGGGTTGATGTCACAATGGATTTCATGATAGGTTTATCAAGATCTCCTCAAGTTAATGATGTTTTATGAGTTATTTTTGACAGGATCATGAAGGTTTCACATTTCCTATTGATCAAGGGAACCTTCAGTGTTGATGAGCTTAGGAGATTGTACATTCATGAGATAGTACAACTTCATGTGGTCCCATGCACTATCATTTTAAATAGGGATGTCTGGTTTACTTAACAATTTTGGAAATGGATATAGAGGGAGTTAGGTACATAGGTGATTCTAAGCACAACATACTAACACAAAATAGATGGCCAGTCAGAGCATACGATTCAGGTGCCTCGGGACATGTTGTGATCATGCGTCCTAGATTTCATGGGATCTTGGGATAGGCATATACCCCTGGTTGAATTAATATATAATAGTAGATTTCAAGATATTATTCATATAGTTCCTTATGAGTCTTTTTATGGTAGTACATGTTGAGAACCCCCTGTGTTGGTTAGAGGTAGGAGAGGAATCCATGCTTGTACCTTGTATTATTCAAGAGACCATAGGGAAGGTTGAGTTGATTCAGAAGCATATGGATACTATGTAGTCTCTTCAAAAATCATATGTAAATCGGTATAAAATACCTATAGTGTTTGAGATCATGGATCGGGTTTTCTTGCATGTCTCACTAAGGCTGTAACATAGGAGGATCATGTGATAGGGTAAGCTTTCACCGTGATATTTCAGGACACTCGAGATTCTAGAGAGAGTCGGGCCGGTAGCCTATAAGTTGTAATTAACTTAGAGGTACTTGGAAATTCAGGATGTTTTACATGTTTCTTAGCTATGAAACTATTATTTAGACCCGTCTCATGCCTTTTAGTCGAGGAAGTTGAGTTACAATTAGATGAGTCCATTAAGGAGCATCCTATAAGTATTGAGGATCATAGCATGAAGGTTCTCTGAGGTCGTCCAGTTCATCTAGTATGGGTTATATGGTAGCACAGACATATATTGGATGAGACATGAGATCGGGAGGACGATGTATAGTCACAGTGGCCACATTTATTCTCAGATCATGGTTATTCACCATTAGAAGGGAAATTCCATGGTGAATTTCTTTTAGGGGGAAGTTTTTAAGAACCCAGTTCTTCTTTGAGGTAAAAGTTCCTTAATTTTCATCAATTCTAATTTTAAAAATTTAAATATGGACTAATGTGAATTACATTGGAAGTTATTAATGTAATAGGGGTTCCTAGGGCTTGTTCGAAGCCTATAACCCAGGTTTTGGGTTGAAAAATTCTTGGTGCATGGTTAGTGAAAACTATGCAGGGCAGGCAGCACGATCTGGCATACTGTGGAAGGCTTGGACATAGAGCGTGGGGGGGGGGCGTATGGTTAGGCCAAACCATGAAAAATGGGGTTCACGAACATGAAACCATGTTTTCAATTTTGATAGTAGATATTTTCAAGGTTTTTTCATGGTTACTAAAACTGTGGGAGAAAACCATGTGGGTGCCCCCTTTCCTAGAACTGACTATGCATGGTTGGAACATAGTTTTTCAAATCATTTACTTAAATTGTGAAGCCCTATATTTTTGGGTAAAATTACATTTTTCCCTCTTTAAACATTTATTTCAACATAAATATATTTCCTCTTTTTCCGTATAGTAAGAACAACATTCAGGATCCCTCCTTGGTAACTACACTTGGATTTTAGATAGATCCTCCATCTAGACTCTAATTCAAGTACTGCTTGTCTCATTTGATTTGCATTAGTGAGTTATTAATTCATTTTTATCCATTCCTCATTTTATTTGTTATCAGCTACACTATTTAAGTGCAATATAATTTTCCCTATTATTAGGTTCTTCAGCTGTTCTTAGTTTTTATCCTGATCTGAGCCAAATTAGGAGTAGATACATGATGAGATATCAACTACAGACCTATGGTAGGTGGTCTCATGCCTTAAATTTAAATTCAAGTGGTTTATATATTCCATTGTGTTGCAAACCCAATTTCTAGGCATCATCATGAAATGAAATTAAATCCTTGAACTGTCAGGAATAACCTATGTAATTAAAGAGGTCTATTAATGATCGATTATAGGTTGAGGACCTTGAAATCGGATCCACCCCTTTTGGGTGAGTTGTTTATTTCAAATGGCCATTATAATGGAATATTTATTTGAATACCTTTAAGGCACAACTTTTCACTTATCAAGGGATATTAAACTATGAATTTTAAATGGTAAAATCAATTGAATTGTAACTGAAATTGATTAATGGGAAGTGATGAATTACCCTGAACCTTGGACCATACCATGAAAATACCCGAGTAAGAATGAATTTCTCTTTTTATTGATATTCCCATCTCAGTGAAATGGAGTTTATGCCATGTAATAGATTTTTAAATCATGAGAATATTGTTATAATGTTTTTCCTATGTCAGTATTTGGAAAAAAAGCCTTCTAAGATTAACCTTTTCTTTGTGTCACCTTTTAAGGTGAGTTTTAAATGATTTTTTCGGTATTGAACTTGAAATACTTAAAATGGATTTGATTAAATGGTTTTAATTGATTAAATTATTTTGTTCCTTGGGTGGCACATGGATTCACATTATAATTTCATTGATGGACTCAATTGGATTTTACTTTACTTATTCTTGAGTGATACTTGGACTCCCTAATGGACTGCCAAGGATGGACTTTGAGGCTTAACCTTTATATGCCGAGTGATACATGTATTCATGTGAGAATATCAAGGATGGAATCAATGGAATTTGATTATACATTCCATTTTTGATACTTGGGCTCCCTTAGTGGACCACCAAGTGCAGACTCAACTGGAAGTGTCGTTATACCGCACTTAGAGTGATACCTAGGTTCTTGAGGATCTCCATGGATGGGATTATAGGGTGTTGGTTCATTATAAACCTAGATTGATACTTGGATTACAACTTGGTAATTCCATGGATGGTATCAAGTTTTGAATTGATTAAAGAATAAAATGATTTATATAATGTGTTTTCAATCCAAAACACAATCTTGGATTCATTCTTAACTTACAATTTATACATGGAATATTGAGGAATCCTTGGATACATGTGGTTATAGGGGATGCTATAATTTATGCCAGGTCCTAATTCTTGTCAATTAAATGAACTGTTTAGTTAAATGAGAATGTTATAAATAAAACAGGCCTAACTATTAAATCAAAGACTTACCTTTTTAATGAAATTGATTTAAATGAATTGAATATGAAATGATAATCTATTTCTATAGGATGTTTACTTTTCAGTACTTCATTTACATATTATACTCCTATCTACACACTTATTGTTATATATATTCACTAACTAATGGGACCCAGACCTTGGGTGGTTTCCTACTAGGATTATATCTCACACCCTATTTGGGACACCTTTAGGTACCCAAACAGACTATATGATTGTATGTATTGATAAGGGAAAGTGAACTTATATAGGTTCTTGATTGCTGATTTGGAGTAGGAGCATGGGACCGAGCTGAGGCTCATGATGATAGATGGATGCTTTGGACCTTTTTGTAAATTTGTTACATGTATTGTGTATCTTCTATGTATACATGTTTTGGATGATTTATTAGAAACATATGTCTTGTATCATCATCATCACTGTATGTGATATTACTTTTTGGAATTGTTATCTATTCTTGGAGTTATTCTATTGTATGATGGTTATTACTGCTTCTACTACTTTCATATTATTGATTACTCTATGTTATACTCTGGTATTGAGGGCATAGTCTGCCCACAGACTCACCAGGGACCTCACTACTAATTGGTAGCCTCTAGAATTTGGGGAGATGTGCTTGAGGCTATATTTCCAACTGGGATCAGGGAACTATTGAGTGGAATCCAGGTCTAGTACATTATAGGGTTGTTTTGAGAAACTACAAAGGTTTCAGTGTATTTATGGAGGTACCCAGAGGGTGTATGGTTTCTATGCATGGTCTAGAAAACTATGCATAGACCATTCATCTACCTCTGTTGACCTCTAATTTTCTCACATTAATTGTGCACATTCTGCCAAACCATCTGGATATGTTGTGTGTAGCAGTTTTTTTCTATGTTTTGGAAATTTTAATCCATTGAGTATCGAGATTATTTTTTTATTATTGGTGTGGGTTTAGTTTGATTTTGAGGTTTTTCCCTTGGATTCTAAAATGATGTTTGGTTTATTAAAATTGGTTTCTAAAATGAAAATATTGGGATTTTTGGAAATGAAATTGTTTTTTTGTAAATGGAAAGGGAATAGTGTTAGATTTTTTTTGAAAGGATTTATCAAATATTAAATGGGAAGTGAATTGGAAAATTTTAAATGTTTTGTTTATTTATAAGGGAGGAATAAAAAAATCGGTTGTGAATTTAAAAATCTAGGTCAAATGTTTTGTTTTGTAAATAGAAGTGTCTTATTTTAACCCTTAATATTCCATATAAATGCTCAAATATATGAATTGATGTGTATGGGATCCTTATTATTCCCGGATGGGTGCATAAGTGGATATAAGTTAATGTATGTATATATGGGGATTCATAGGATACCATTAGAATGTGCATAAACTTTTTAGTTTGTAGTTTATTTCCAAATGTTTTTTCCAAATAGGTATTACAACATTTTATGGGTGAGTGTTGTTTGGAATTTATTTTTGGGTTTTGATATTTCCTTTTTGTTCTCTTTAGTTTTTTTTATATTGGACGTGTTTTAGAAATGGTGTTTGATTTTGAATTATTTATTGTGATTGATATGTGGAGTTATAGTTTATAATGTTTTTTGATTTAGTCTTGCACTTATTGTTTTCAAAGTATGACTAACTAAGTTCTAAGGGATTCTGAAAAGCATCGGTAGGTGGATCTTACACTATGTGTTTGTGGTTGAAAAATTATTTCCTCAATTGTTTGGTTCATTTTGGATATGATCCCAGTGTTACTCAATATCGAGAATTTGTTTGAAAGTTTCAAGATTGAAACCCTCCTCATTTATTTAGTAAGCCAAAGATTGGGAAAGTCGAAGAATGGTTGTGAATAATTGAGGATATTTTCAATCTTGTTTAGATACCTGATCCTATTAAGATCAAGCTTACAAAATTTATTCTAGAAATACTAGTATAGAAGTAGTGGAAGTCCATTTACTATTCCAAACCACGAACATGCCATTTATGGGAAAGATTCAAGGCCTTGTTCATTCAAAAATATTTCTCTAAATCCGTGAATGTATCATAGGAGATGGAGTTGTAATGTATTAGGCATGGTGAATCATTAGTCTTATAGTATTCTAAGAGTTTCATTGAGAAATTTTTGTATCTATAGAAACTGGATGAATATGGATCCTTGAAGGATGAATTATTTGAAATGGATCTCTGAATAGAACTATTTCATGCAGTGTATTATTTTCCTAACACCTATGAGGAAGCAGTGAGGTAGGCTATTTTGGTCAAGTCTAGTTTATTCAGAGAACCGAATTTGGTTGATGTATCACTTATCCCTAGGGTCAGAAGTGGTGGTTCTAATAAAGGAAAATGTGAGATAGTTGTTTCCAACTTATTGGGAAGTAGAATGAAGCATCCATCACCTTTATTCTCACCAAAATCATTCAGGAGTAAGCTCTGGGTGTGGAATCAAAGTGGGAATTTAGGGAACAAGAATTATTCATGTATAGAAGCACCAAATACCTTTCATACCTATGGATTTTTAGGTTATCTACAATAGTTTTTATGGGGTGTTACTAGGAAGAAACGTAGAGCCAGATCCACTGCATCAAAGGAACACCATCCTGTTTAGAAGAGAATGGTTCTGATTTAGGTTATGTTTAATGTTTTTATCGATGTAAGTGTTTTTCGGTTTGTACATTGTGTTTGGGAGTGGTGTTTATTTTTTGTAATTATAGGATGTTTTTTTGTATCTTATAAGAAATTTTTCTTAGTAGAAAAGTTTCACTTTGGAAAATTTGAATCTTATAGTGGTGAAATGGTGGTGTTCCTTATGAAGTGTCATGTCCCTCATGGATTTGGTTTTTTTGATACTCATGGAATTATTCTAACTTGAGTAACTGGTGTTTAATAGAGTCCTAATATGGTGTATATTCCATCATATAAAGAGATCATGATAAACCTATTTTTCTATCTCTCATGGCTTGTGATATTTCTTTCCCCCACCCCAACCAACCCTAGCTATGATAGTTAGTTGGTCTGGATAATGGGTCTAATGGAAGATGATCATAAAAGTCCTAAGAAGACCATGATTATATTCTATAGTAATTCCTATGTTAGGGGTTGGGGTGTTTTGTTTTTAAGTGTTCCTGTGTATGAAAAGGTGATTTCTATAGTGTCCTGGCTCAAAATCCACTAAGCGGTGTGCCTAAATGGTTGGCCCCATGATGTCAAGTGTACCTCCCTCTATGCCAAAGGATACCGACTAGAAGTGAGGGCTTATGGTGTGTCTGTGGAGAGAATATTCCCTCATGAGTTCAAGTATAGAAAATTGGTAAATAATATATGGGAAACAACTGAAGCAGTAATAAACAATAAGCATTGAAAGAAAAAATAAACATCCAATAATAAATGGGTGGAAGTTAAAACATAATGGATGAAAAATGATGACGATCATGTAATGTCACTATATAGAAATGTAGTACATTGTATATAGGAGAAATATAAATATACCACATGCTATACAAAAATATAGAAGGCCAAAATCTTCTTATACTAGAATCATGAGTATAGGATCTACTCCTGTACTCCATCATAGTACTCAGAATCAAGCATAGAAGCTAGATGATTCCCTTTATCGACACTTACCATCATGAAGTCTTCCAAAGTATCAAGGGAATATTGAGAAGGGTGTAAGATATTCTTAGTAGGAAACCATTAATAGTGTCTAGAATGATCAATTCCATGCATATAAAATGAGTAGTGTGACAATAACAGTAAATTCATGGTGATAAATAAATAAATATATTGGAATAGATTCCTCATGGGATACCCGATTTACACTACTTGCTTTGGCCCAAGCCTGATGTCTCTGAACCAAGGTGACCTATACAAGTAAGATATATTGTATAATAAAGGGTCATAACAAGGTAATCATCAAGAGTAGACTAAACCCAAGCCTATTATTTGTCTTGGAAAAGGCACCCCAAAAGTATCAATTATACATTCTTGAAATTTATTTATGAGGCATCTTTATAAATTATAAGTGGAAACCTAATCCCATCAAAGGACATCGATGATAGGAGTACCAAGTATCACTCAGGGTTCCCTATAAAACCCATCACCATTGAGTCTATCCATAGAATCCCATATAAGGAAACCCATTTATCAGTCTCAGCTGGGTATAAGTATAACCCCCTGAGCCCGTCCTAGGTATCTCACATAGGGGACCAAGTATCACTCATGACATAGTATAACCATGTTTCCACTAATCCCATCCACGTGGACTCCCCTAGGGAACCAATGTCACTCATGGGTAGGTAAATATCACATTTAGTGAGCACATCAAAGCCATACCATAGGTAACCATGTATTTCTATCGACATTCTTACAATCCATGACAAGTTTTAATCCAAATGCACAATGAACCCATCCAAGGCATCCCAAAAGGATCAATGTATCTTCCTAGACTTGGATATAAGGTACATATTAACTATCATGTTTTATACCTTTTAAAAAAGGCATTTCATTTAGTCAAGTTTTCTTGAACATTTGCATTAGGGGAATCCATTCTAAGTTATAGAATGAGGCATAATGGGATAAAAAAATGGAATATCAATTATCATTAATGATATCCAAATTACAAGGTAATTATTACATGGGAAACATACCTAAAATGTTTTTAATTAATTTAAGGTAAATGGTATATATTACTTGAGGGGAAGGTGCACCCATTGGGTAGATCAAGTCATAGCAGACAACCTAGGCGTTGATTCACTACAAGCATGGACCAAAAAGGGGTATGGAATAAAAATTGAATTAACTTATTAAAAATTTTAGAGGAATCACCATAAAAGTATAAATCATGATATAAATTCAAATATACTTTAGGGAAAGGAAATTGACCACCGAACATAGATTTTTATGCTCTCCTAATCCAGTTTCAGCACTCGAATCGAGCTAAAACGAAAGAAAATAGAAAATTGAGTCAATTCATTAAAAATAGAGAAAAAAATATTTCAAAAAAATAATGAATTTGAGGTGAAGATAAACTAATAACATAAGGAAGAAGTGTGAAGAGATTACCGAGAGGAATCCAAAACACCCAATGATGATGAAAACAGAGTCCGAGTAGAGATGTAATGGAAAATCCTAGCTTAGCTTGAGGGAGGAGATTCACTTGAGGGAAGGGATTTTCACTAGGGAAGAATGAAGTAGGAATAAAGAATTAAGGGTGTAAATGTTTTTATGTTAAAATGGTAATTTGACCCTTTAATTAGGGGTCACATGGTTTGGTTACATGGTTGGCCAAACTTTGTGCCAACCGTGCAACAAACACTGCCTGAAGGACCCCCTCGTATGAGATAGGTGCACATTTCTCCTAACCATGTGCAAGCCATGGGAAATGGATATTTCAGAAAAGTATGCAAATATGAACTAGAATGCATCCCTTCTCACACGGTTGTATAAAAATCATGCAGGCTCCCCTATAAACTAGATTCTTCACATGTTTGAGTCCCACAATTAGCACTAACTGCGTGCTAACCATGCAACTTAGTATACCTCAAATTCTGATGCTCCAGGCTCTAAAGGATCCCCAAACTCTCCCAAAACACTCTTTATCCTTTATATTACATTATTAGAATAAAATGAGGGGTTTTGAATAGTATTTTAAGAGTTCATACCTCTCTAAAAATCCAATACATAGTAACCTACCCTATTTAAAACAGCTTGTCAATGAGTTTACCTTCTGAAGGTGGAAAAGAGTCATATGAGAAAAGATACAATCATTGATGACATACATTTTCTTCACACTCCAAGGTATCATTCTGTACATGATTGTGCTACCATAGCACTCAGACCATAGGAACTTACCTAACTCAAATATCCTTCATGATTCGATCAAAAATACATATCAAATTCTCCTCAAAGGAAACATATTCCTCCAACTCAATTTTCTCAGGATCAAACAAATGAGACAGGTCAGAATGGTACTGGTGAAACTGTGATATGTGGAAGAATTCATGTATAGAATAGTACCTCTGAGGTAACTACAATCGATATGCTACCATCTCGACTCTCTCTATGATCTCTAAAGGCACAACATAATGCAGAGAAAACTTTACATGCCTCTGAAGGTGTCTATGACCCAATATAAGTGATACTCATAGAAATACTTGATGTCCCAACTTAAACTTAATAGTTATACAGTGATGATTGATATAAGACTTCTACCTAGAATGATCTATATCCATATGTTTCTGAATCAACTACACTTTCTCTGAAGTCTCCTGAATGAGACAAGGACCCAGTAGTTCTACCTCACCTACCTATAACCATCACAGAGGTGAATGGAATGGACTATCATAAAAGGAATCATATGGATCTATCTGAATCATTTCTTGAAAACTATTTTTGTAGTAAAAATTGAAAAGAGGTACATGTTTCTATAACGAACCACCAAAATCAAGGGAAAATGACCATAACATGTCCTCTAACACCCATATCATCCACTCAGACTACCCTTTGGTCTGAGGGAAATAAATTATACTCAAGATCACCCATAAACCTAGTTTATTTTTTAACCCTTTACAGAAATGAAATTTAAATTTAGTATCTCAGTCTAATATGATGGAACAAGGAACACCATGAAGGAGTAGAATATTTCGAATATATAGCCTTCTAATCTCATTAATTGAGAAGGTATATCATATAGGCAATAAGTGTGGTATATTGGTCAACTTGTTGATGATAACCCATATTGTATCAATTCTTAGAGGGTATCTCAGCAGGGCCAACAAAAAATCCATTGTGATGTTGTTACATTTCCACTTAGTAATGGATATAGGTTGTATAAGTCCTACAATTCACTGGTTCTCCTCCTTCACCTAATGATATATAGAACACCTCATGAAGAAACTTTCAATATGCCTTTTTATACCTGGTCACTAATACTAATGATATATGAATCAATAAATCATGGTAATATCAGGGTGAACTTTCCAAATAGAGGCATGAGATTCTCGTATCATCTTCTTATGTATGTATGAAGAGACCCAGATAAATTCACAATCAACTGATGGATTCTCTCTAAAGATAGTCTCACTTAGGATGAGGCCCTTGGGGTCAAATAGGTATCTCATCCACACCCATTCTATAAGGAATGATGTCACTTGTAAAGGTTCCAAAATAGGTTTCCCATGGAATTTATGAACCTATAGGTGCATCTCAGAAAATAGATCCATCAACTTCCAATCACCAATATCCTCCTAGATGACTTGTTTATGAGTTATGTGGCTTAGAGAATCAGCTACTTAATTACCATTACTAGGTGTATAAGCAAGATTGAAATTGAAAGATTGGAGGCACTCTACCCACCTATATTGCATTAGATTCAAGTATCACTATATGAAGATGTATTTGAGAGTTTTTGATCTATATAAATAATGAATCACTCCCCTAAAAGATAATACCTCCAAAAACATAAATCATTGACTATAACAGCTTGCTCGAGGTGGTGCATAGGGTAATTCTGCTCGTGATGTCTTAGCTGGCAGTACCCATACACTACAACTTGATCAACCTATAGAGTAAATTCTCCAAATCAGATCCCTAAAGAATTATAAGAAATGGTATATCTTCTGCCTTACTTTGTCCCAATCAGGATTGACACTAAAATTAAGTTTCCCTTTAAACTCATGAAAAGCTATCTTACAAGTTTCAGAACAGAATAAATTCACAACCTTTTTACTCAATCCCATAAGATTCACTTCTATGTCTGAGAATTCTTGAATTAATCATCTATAATAGCCAGCTATCCCCAAGAAATTTCATATTTTGAACACATTCTTGGGATACTCCCAAGAAACCATGATGATAACCTTCTATGGGTCAATAGATACCCCTTCCTATGAAATGATATAACCCAAGAAGTAAAATTTATCGATCCAAAAGTGGAATTTGATGAGATTAGAATATAGATGGTTCTCTCTTAGTGTATTAAGAATGATATCAAGATGGTTTTCTTGGTTGTGTATAATGAAATAGTACACCAAGATTTATTCTATAAAGACTACCAAAAATGAATCCATATATGGGTGGAATAACCTATTCATTAGAGCCACAAATAATACTGGTGCATTTATAAGGCCGAAAGACATAAACATATACTCATACAACCTGTACCTACTTCAGAATGTTATACATGGTATGGATGATGGCCTCGAACACACTTGATGGTAGATCAACCACAAATAGATCTTAGAGAAAACCGTATCTTCTTGGAGATGATAAAAGTGATAGTATATAGTGATAGTGGATAGTGGTTATTCATAATAATTTGGTTTAAATATTGGTAATCAATGAAAGAACTGAGAGTTCCATCCATCTTCTTAGTGAAAGGGATCGTTTATCCCCATAGAGAAGTACTAGGATGTATAAAAACCTTTGCTACTAAGTATTATAACTTCTTCTTGAGTTCTTGGAACCTTGTAGGTGCCATCCTATAGGTAGGAATAGACATTGGTGCTGCACCTAGAACTAGATCAATAGTGAACTACACCTCTCTCATAGAAGATAAACTAGAGAAGTCATTAGGGAAGAAGTACCTTAAATGATCCACCATAGGAAGGAATTCCACAAGATGCTTTCCCTAATCCCTCATGAAGATACTAGCCATCTAGACTGTCACCAAACCATCCCATGATGCTCAGATTTAGTTAAAATATACTAGATATCTCATTCACACTTATGAAGATAGTTTTTGGCCTCAAGTAATGTAAAATACACCCTTTGGCAATATTAGTCAACATGGGAATGATAAGAAACTAGACAATCTATACCAATAATGAAATCAAATCCAATCATCTAGAGGGAAAATAAGCTACACAAGAACTAGTAATCACCTATATCAAGGGGTTACTCCTTTAACTGGTATAAAATATCTTATCTTACTCGTAATTTTGTGTCAAGATTCATTACACTACTTAAGTACTCAATTTCTCGGCTCATAATTTTCATGATTGTAGCAGATATAAAGGATTTCGATGCACCTATATCAAATAGGATAAAAATTAAAGTAGAGGATTATAGAATAGAACCTATAACCTTAGAGGTTCCTAGACTCTAATACTTAGGTATAGGATTTACTACATAGATATGGCCTGATCCATGGACCTGAGATGCAACCTGATTAACCTGGGAAGGCCCGCTCTACTGGTGTTGAACATCCGAGGCCTGACTACCTCGACCACTACCACCTCCTCAACCTGATCGACCGGTAGTAGACCATCTCCCAACCTAACATGGATCCATTGATACTGAACTCAAAAGCGGTGTTGGTAAAGATCCCTTCTCACTAGATGTATAAGTAAAAGTTCTACAGAAGTGCTGAAGGTGATCCATCCCACCACAAGCTTGGCACTCGATCAGGTTCCTCATGCACTAGGAATTTTTATACCCTGCCCTACCACAATAGTAACACACTACATAGATGTTGGTTCATTTTATCTGGCTGTAACTTTCCTTGTGTGCACCCTTGAAATGGTGTTACCTACCTTTAGATAAATCTTCTCACTACTTAGAAGCTGAATATCCTTGGATCACATTTCTACCTTCCCTTAGGTTCTGCTCTATGATAAGGGACTAGTTTATTATCACATAAATGATGGTAATCCATAACATGTTCACCTTTGATCAGATGGAATACCCAATCCCATGCTCGAACCATCTCAAAGTCTTTATCTCATCACTGGTTAGAGTCAATGTGAAGCACATAAGCTAAGTAAAAGAGATGAGTACTCCATCACTAACATGGAACCCTACTGTAGATGCATAAACTCACTAGCATGGTCTTCTCTCAGTGTCTGAGGAAAGAATTAGTCATAGAAGGATGTCTATAATTATTCCCAGAGCATAAAATACTACAAAATAGGCCTTTGAAAATGCAAAAAATGAAATTTATCAGTACTAGAAAAGTGATGACTACCTGAGTGAGATTAAAAGCCCCAGTCTTTTATTAGTGCTAAAAAATAACTAATAAAGGGATCCTTTATAAGCATTAAAGTCCCTATTTATTAGCTCTTATAAAAGAACTGATAAAGGGAATTTTATCAATGCTTATAGAATTGATGACAAAGTGTACCTTTATAAGAACTTTTAAAAGAACTTATAAGGACCGTATTGCAGTGTCCTGCAACAACACATTGTAGCATTAGTGCAATGTGTTGTAACAACACACCACAACACTATAAACACACCGGATATCAACCCAAAAAAGTCCCAATATAGAATTTAAATGAAATGAAATTTACAAAAAAAATACAAGAAAAAGCACTAAATTATAGAAATTTCAAACATTGTTTTATACCGTTACATAAATACAAATTATTACATACATTCAAAAACATCAAAGTTTCTTTTTCATTTAATCATAACCTAGACTCATGCTATTTCCGAACAAACCACCCATGCTCGACCAAAATAACGTACTTGTATAAGAAAAAATGTTTATGTTAGTAATAATATAAATAAATAAATTAACATAAAGTGTTAATTTTACTAAAATAGATGTTAATTTTACTAAAATTAATGTCAATTTTAAATTAAAAGATTCACTTGGAGTCATATCGGTCACACCAAGCATTGGATTGAGGTGCGGATAATTCAAAAACATCTCGAATGACTTGTGGATCATTTTTTTGAAGTATCAAAACATTCTTAATGTGTTTTATCAATTTGAGTACACCGGTTGTCTTTTTTACTAAAATATCATTTTAAATAGAAAATACAAACTTTTGACTCATTCTGATTACATCATGTATCAATTTGACATGAAACTAATTCCTAAATATCAAAAAATGAATTATGAATTATTTTAATAAACAAAAAAGAAAGTCCAAGAATGTATGATCGGTATTTAGTGAGTGAAACTTTTTGAACTAAAATATCTATTTTAAACTAATAGCAGACACTTTATGTCATATTGGACACATCATGCATCAAACTGAGTTTCATATGATTCATACAGGTTAAAAATGACTTATGGATCATTTTAGTAAAGTATAAAAATAATATGAATGTGTTTTATTAGCTTTTAATAGGTTAGTTGTATCACCCCAAGCTTCCATGGTATGTTTCCCTTTGAATAATGCGGTAGCTTGCATTGTACACAACTTGGAGTTTTAACACACCACGACCAATCAAACTAGCCATTATGAATAGTAATACCCACTTTTTGAAATTTTATAAATTTTATTTTTCAAAATGGACATCATTTTTGAATTCATAATATTGAAATTATCTTACGATGAATTTTTGGTACTTTTTTGAAAACTTTTAATTTTTGATGAATTGTGAAAAATGCTAAGCTTTAATTAAAAACAATTTTTTTATTTGAAATAATTTATAGTGTTAAATTATACATTTGAGTGGTTTTAAAGTATAATTATATTATATTTTTATAATTTAATATAATTTAGGTCATTGTATGTAATATCACATTTAAACTTGACATAAACAAGTGTCAATCTTTTGATAATTATTATTTCTTAAAAACACGCCTTTTGTTTTGACAACGAGAATTAATTTTAAATTAATTTCGGCCACTTATGTGTTTTTAATTTGAAAAATTGGATTCAATATCTGAAATGAGGAGTTAAAAATTGTTTAAATAGGTGACTTTTATTTTTAGACATTATGAATAATTACTTCAGTAAATATTTTATTTAACATGGTTAAAGGGTTAATCCGGTAAATAAGGGTAAAAATTAATATTATAATAATATTAAATTACCCTAAAATGGTTCCTATTCCTATTTTTTGATACATTTACGACCATGGGAATCCTTGGGTCTATTTTGGGACCCCATGGAGCCACCTGAGAGTTATAATGACACTTTATATTAATTAATTTAAAGTAAAGACAAAAATGACATAAACATATATCTTTAGTAAAACAATTTTTACCTGGGGTTATATAAGTTTTATTTCCTACTATAAATACTCATTAGAAAGATAAAAATACTTCCTAAATAATTTTATTTAATTTATAATTTTTAGACATTAAATAATTAAATTTATTTATGACACAATGATGATGCAATAATTACCTTATTAATGAAAGAATCAAATAAATTGTATTATAAATATTAAAATAAATATAGTTTCAAAGTTTTTATCACATACACGAATTTTTTGGGTGAATATGACATGTTAGGGTTGATTAAATGTATTTTTTTTGAATTAATCAAGTTTGTATGACTTTTACAAAAACCAAATACTAAATAGTGTCAAAATTGACATAAATGAGTTTTTAAAACAAATATTATATTATTAACTTATATAATAGTCATAAAAATATAAGTTTCTACCAAAGAACTATATAACGATATTTATATTAATAATTGACCATGTGAGGTTCTCTTTTCTTGTTATTGTAAGTTTATTAGCCATATAATATAAAAATACAAAGAGAAATGGTAAATGTCAAACTATTTAACTAAGAGTTAAATATAAAAGATAAGGTTAATATGGTGACCTAAACCTATAAAAAACCTATTTTTGAGAGGTTTTAGACCCATAACCACCTTATACTAAAAATAAATCATTTTGGATCCATTATAAACCAAAAATTATTTTATTATAAAATAATATATCAAGATTTTCCTAAAGTGACCATCACCTCTCTTATAAAAGGGTACTTCCCATTATCTTAATTTAACACTTCCAAAGCCATTTTGTTCAGAAAAAACCTACCCAAATATCCTCCAAACATTCCCCCATTTATTCTAGATTCCTTACATTGGTCAAAAAGCCATCTTATGGATCCATTTTGACCAAATAAAAAGGAAGAACCCTAAGAAGAGGTAAATTCACCTCTTTCAAGTTCTTTTCTTCTTTCACTTCCTGTTTATTTTTTATTTTAATTATAAAATAATAACTCCAGTATATTATTTATAATGTGATTTTATTATAAAAATGGTACAACCATATTCATTATTCTATCCATCATATGAATGATAAAGTCACTATACGTGCGCACGTACGGCTTACAGTCTCCACGTCGTGGTGTAGTTTGTTATTCAAACACGTCATTATTTGCATGGGTATAATAACAATTATAAATGATTTAAATAATAAATATAACATTTTAATGATTATTTATATATGATATACCATCCAATTACGTTTGAGTTCACCATCGATATAATGATATTGTCACCCGTGCGTACATATTACCGTCTCCACGAACGTGATGAGATTCATTCCCCATTGTAATCATTCAAGAATAATTTTCATTTTAAGATTAAAAATAATGTTTATGAAAATAATATCATTATTTATATGAATAAAATACACCCTATATATAACAAACATGACTTTCTTAACCACACATATAAATGAAAACAAATTAGTTAACACCCGAAATAATGATACTACTAAAATATTATTATAAAAGCAATATTATAAGATCATATATGATATAATATTTATGTATAAAATTCTTTTATAATTTAATAACAATGTTTTAACTATTATAAATGAGGTTAAAAAACCTTATATTAAGGAAAATTACAAGGTAAGGGTTAATTTCTCAATCACTTTATTATCCGAGGTTGTTTTTTTGTAAGTATCTGTAGGGACCTATTTATCATCCACATCCATGTTTCTCAAAAATGTATTTCAATTTTTTTTTACTATTTAATAGACTATGGTGTAAATTCATTTATAACATTTTTTGAATTTTTAAAAAATGGTTTGAAAGGAATCTTTCCGTTGTTTTCCAAACAAGGTACTTTTTGACCTTTTCGAAAAAATTAAGGTAAGAATGTCTTTTTTTAACTTATATGGCAGTTGTGGATATTTTCTTCCATTATATCATCATTGAATCTTCCCATACAATATTATAAGAATATTTTAAAAATAAATGTTTTATTTTATAATTATGCGACTTTTAAATGATTTTAAAATAGAAATAGGTATTTATTTTAAATAGTTTTCATTTCATCTATGTGAACATCCTTTAATAGATTTTAAACTTTTTTGAAGTTGATTTATTATGATAAAAATCTTCCAAATTTTATTGAAGGTTTTGTGATATGTTTTACTATGGATGTGTTATTTTAACACCATTCATGGTTTATGGATAAAATATTGACATTTCATATGCTAATTTTAATACAAATGTTAATGTTATGTTTAAAACTTTTCATATAAGGAATACATCAGACTTAGTAAGTGATGAGTGGGGCCCGATATAGCTCCTCAATGAATCGGTAGGTCTGATGAGACAAACTAGTGTCTTGGAACAAGGCCTTCACAAAATATTATTTATGGTCTACGCACAAGGCCTTGACTATGTGGTTATGAAGTCTGGCATTATGCATTCCATCATTATGAAAGTGGATATTGATATTGCATGTGATAATTCGACTAGTAGAATATCCATGTGAATAAGTAAATGAAATTATTTGATTTTATCTTTGCCATATTATGATGAAGTTTATGTTTAAAAGGCCTTTTTTAGTCTTATACTTTTCCTTAAATGTTTATGCTTATTTATGAAAGTTTTCGCTATATTGTTATCATTACTGAGCATCTGAGATAACCCCTTTATATGTTTTATTTTTTCCAAGATGTGAAGAAATATTTTATGGTTAACCTGCAGGGATAGGCTAAGGATATAAGTGTATTCAATGGGAACAAAATGTTATTGATATTTTTATTTCATGATGTAATGTAAAACTTATGATTTTATCTAGTACTTCCAAAGCTACTAAATTAATCAGTCTTTCAGGACACGATTTATTGTATCATGGAAATGTTATGTAATAATACACCAACTATGGGTAACTAGGGTTGATTAATTATAGTTGGTATCATAGGAAGTTTAGTAAAAAACTTGAAAACAACATTTACATAAAATCTGATTAGAGCACATTACCCTAAGATAGACTTTGAGGATTGGTATAGAAGAACTTCCTAGAATTTTCGTACTGTAGAGATTTTGTGTATTTTCTAAGAAATAAATCTATATCTGGATATGAGTAGGTTGAGACGGCTCTGGAATAGATGTACCTAGGAGTTAAAACTTCGACAAGGAGTTTCGGGCTTGACACGGGGTATCCCGATACACAACAATCGGCCTTGATGCACTCTTGGTTATGACACTCCTGGGGGATATGCTTAGGATAATTCACATTTTCTTTATAAACCATTATGAAGGATTTATGAGTATATACCCCCTCAAATAAAATATTTTTTTATGGTTATGGATTATATCCATAAATTGTTCAATTTATATTAAGTATTTTACAAGTTTGGAATTATGTATTTCATTTTATAAACTAATCTAATGTATGAAATTGTTTAGAAATGGTGCATAGTGGAAGGAATGGAAACCGTATCAACACACGTAATACATGTAGGGATTTCCCACCTACTAAAGATAATTATAGTAGAGATGGTGATGCAACTGGTACTGATCAGCTTATCACCATACTGAGACAACTCACTTAGGTTATGAATAATAACCTTACCAGTATAGAGAACCCTGATCCACAACACAGAGGATCAATGTTAGACCGCTTTATGAGGAAACAACAACAAAAATTCTATGGGAGTAAACATCCATTAGTATCTAATCAATGGATAAATTCCTTAGAGAAAATATTTCATGATTTGGGGAGTAGCGAAAGGGAAAATGTTGTCATGGAAGTTTATCACCTCACGGGAGATGAAGTTAAATGGTGGTCATTAATCCAAAACACAAAGGAATATGAAGAAGTATAAAACATAGAATAGAGGGAGTTTAAAGATATTTTCTTAGAATAATACTTTCCTCATGACCATCGAGTGGATATGGAAAGACAATTTCTAAGTCTGAGGAAAAAGGAGGATGATAATGTCGCAAAGTATGAGGATAACTTTACAAGGTTAGCAACGCATGCAACAGATTATATACGTAAACCAAAGAGTAAGATTGATTGATTATTTGATGTGTTAAAACCATTTATCCATTGAGAATTTTTCTCACAATCCATCTCATCATATGAAGATATTGTCTCATGCGCTATCAAGATAAAAAAATAATTCTCTAAGTCTTATGACTTCAAAGAAAAGCAAGAGAATAAGAGATTTTCTGATCACTCTGGAAATGGAAATAAGGGGAATAAAGAGAAAAGTTTAATATCCATCATATTCTAAATTTAGGAAGAAACAACCCTGGTACTTTCCTGAAGGGAATGAGAGTCTATTACAAGTGTGGTGAAAAAGGCCACCAAGCTTGTGATTTCAAGGTAAATAAAGAGGCTGCCAATGTTGAATTCTATAATTGTATAGAAAAGGGACATTATGCAAATGAATGTCCTAAGCACCAAGGGAACTTACCTCAGAAAAGGATAAGGGAGCAAGGCCATGCTTATGTGATCACTACTACTGAGGTTGAAGCTATGAAAGATGTGGTGGTAGGTAATTTAATGGTTTCCTCAAGTTTATCCAATTGTTTATTTGATTCTAGATTATCGCATTGTTTCATATCTTCCCAGTTTTCTATGAAAATTAGATATTTTCAATTTGACCTAACAAGGGAGTTGTCAGTCAAAACATCCAAGGGAAGTATCATCACAATAAAGGTTTTTGAATCAGTTCCCACTAGGGCATATACATGTTATTTATCTGGTGATATCATCATCATACCCATGATTGAATTTGATATAATCCTCATAATGTATTGGATTTCGGGCCACAATGTTAAAATTTATTGTAAGAAGGAGGTTACAATTTTCGTGATGATAATAAGTACCTTATATTTAGAGTAGAAACATCACCATCTAATTCTTATCTAGATCCACCCCCAGTATCTCTACTAAATTCAATTATTGGGGTGGAAGAAAATAAAATAATTATGGGCGAGGAAAAGAATTTTTTAATAGAGTATGTACATATTGTGCAAGAATATGTTTATGTGTTTTCAGAGGATTTACCAGGACATACTCCTGAATCATAAATTGAGTTTTCCATTGATTTAATTTCTGATTCAAGGCCCATATTAAAGACCCCTTATAGAATTTCCACTGTAGAATTAGTTTAACTAAATAAAAAACTAGAGGAATTGAGTAATAAGGGATTTATTGGACCTAGTGTTTCTCCATGGGGATACCCAATCCTTTTTGTTAAGAAGAAAGATAGATCTACGAGGTTGTGCATTGACTACAGGGAGATCAATGATATAACAATAAAGAACAAGTATCCCCTACCTCAAATTGATGATTTATTCTACCAACTTCATGGAGCTCAATATTTTTCAAAGATTGACCTTCGATCTGGATATCATAAGTTGTGTGTGAAAAAGGAAGACATTCTGAAAACAACATTTCAAACCAGGCATAAGCATTACAAGTTTACAGTAATGCCTTTTGGATTGACTAATGAACCCTATGTATTCATGGATCTAATTAATAGAGTTTTCAAGGAATATCTTGATGACTCTGTAGTGGTATTTATTGATGATATCTTGGTATACTCAAAAATCTACAAAGATCATGAAAATCACTTGCACACTATTATGAAAACTCTCAGAAGAAATGAATTATATGGGAAATTTAGGAATTATGAATTTTGGCTTCAAGAGATTTCTTCTCATTGACATATTGTCTCTAAGTATAGAATCTATGTTGATCCTTCAAAGATAAAGGCAATCCAAGAATTTCCAACACTGATGAGTATAACTGAGGTACGCAGTTTTATTGGTTTAGAAGGTTATTATCGACATTTTGTCTAGAATTTTTCCCAGTTGGCTAACCCATTAACCAAGAACACACGTAAATGGGTTAAATTTGTTTGGAAAAAAGAGTCTAAAGAATGTTTGGTAGAACTAAAGAGAAGATTAGTCAACGCTCCTATCTTGACTCTACCATCAGGGAATGATGGGTTTGTTATTTATAGTGATGCTTCAATGAAAGGACTTGGTTGTGTCCTTATGAAGAATGACAGAGTTATTTCCTATACATCATGATAGCTAAAAATTCATGAGAAAAACTATCCCACTCATGATCTTGAGTTATCAGCTGTAATCTTTTCTATGAAGATATGAAGACAATATCTATGTGGTGAAAAATGTGAGATTTATACTGATCACAAGAGTTTGGAGTATATTTTCTCCTAGAAAGAACTCAAAATGAGGCAATGGAGATGGCTTAAACTACTCAATAATTATGATTACACTATACACTACCACCCGGGGAAGGCATATAAGGTGGAAGATGCTTTGAGTAGAAAGGATCATGGAGTTTTGAACAATATGATAGTTGAAAGGGATTCTATTTTCATGGATCTAGTAAATATGGATATGGGAATAACCATGGAAGGTGAAACATCAATAATTATTCAAATGGTTTCCAAACCATCTTTACTAGAAATGATAAAGAGTTCTCAGACTGATGATGAGGAGTTTCAAAAGAAGATTAAAGCTGTGAATGATGAGAGATTGAGGGAATTCATATATGAAGATGGAATTTTGGAATTTGGGAAGAGGTTTTCTGTTCCTAACATACCGGATATAAAAAGAGAATTATTGGATGATGCTCATAGATCCAATTTCTTTATACACCCTGGGAGCACCACGATTTATAGATATTTGAAGGAACATTTTTGGTGGGACAAGATGAAGAGGGAGATTTCTGATTTTGTGTCAAGATGTATGGGTTTTCAACAAGTGAAAGCTGGAAGGAAACAACTTGGAGGATTCATGCAACCTCTTCCCATACCTGAGTGGAAGTGGGATAATATTATGATGGAATTTTTCATGGGGCTACCAAATATTCCTAGAAGGAATGATAAAATATGGGTCATTATTGACCGTCTTACTAATTCAGCACATTTTATTGCTATAAGAGAAGATTTAACACTTGAATGTCTAGAAAGAATATATATTAATGAAGTTTTAAGACTCTATGGTGTACCCCTATTGACTGTTTCTAATCTCGATCCCCATTTTACATCATGATTTTGGAGAAGTATTTAGAGGTCCGTGGATACTGAACTTCGTTTGATCACTACCTACCACCCTCAAACTAATGGAAAATCAGAATAAACTATTCAAACCATAGAATACATGTTGAGATCTTTCTCACTTGACTTTCAAGGTATATGGGATCAATATTTACCTCTAGTATAATTTTACTATAACAATAGCTTCCCTTAAAGTATTCAGATGGAACCATATAAAGCCTTATTTGGAAAGAGATATCACACACCAACTTGTTGGGATGATGTTGGTGAACGAAAAATTATAGGCCCAAAAAATGTTGGGGAAATAATGGAAAAGGTGAAGGTTATCCAAACCCACATCAAAGAAGCTCAAATTAGGCAAAAGAGCTATGCCGATAATTGGAGGAAGGATTTGTAATTTCAAGTAGGAGATCATATTTTCTTGAAGGTATCTCCATGGAAGGGTGTTATATGATTTAGTAAGAAAGTTAAATTGAGTCCTAGGTACATCGGAACTTTCGAAATTCTAGAATCAATTAGGGAAACAGCTTACCATTTGGCAATGCTGCCAAGTCTCTCCAAAGTTCATGATGTGTTCCACGTATCACTATTGAGAAAATACATGCCTGACCAAATGCAAGTAATTACCTAGGAAGAAATTGAACTAGAGCCTGATATGTCATATTGTGAAGAGCCTATCATGATTCTTGATACCAAAGAACAAGTTCTGAGAAACCAGACGGCTCGTTTGGTAAAAGTTTTGTGGAGAAACCATAAGATGGAAGATGCAACGTGGGAACCCGGGGAACTTATGATGAAGAACCACACAAATATTTTTATGCAGTAATATTCTAGAAATTTAAAAGATGAAATTATTTTAAGGAGGGAAGAATGTAACCCCCCAAGATTCCATGATATGTTTCCCTTTGAATAATACAGTAGCTTACATTGTACGCAACTTGGAGTTTTAACACACCACGACCAATCAAACTACAAATTATTAATAGTAATACTCTCTTTTTGAAATTTTTTAAATTTTATTTTTCAAAATAGTCTTCATTTTTTGAATTTAGAATATCAAAATTTTCTTAGGTTGAATTATTGGTACTTTTCTAAAAACGTTCAATTTTTGATGAATAGTGAGAAATCCTAAATTTTAATTAAAAACATCTTTTTTATTCAAAATAATTTGTAGTGCTAAATTATACATTTGAGTGGTTTTAAAGTATTATTAGATTATATTTTTATCATTTAATATAATTTAGTTCATTGTATGTAATATCACATTTAAACCGAACATAAACAAGTGTCAATCTTTTGATAGTTATTATTTCTTAAAAACACACTTTTTTTTGACAATGGGAATTAATTTTAAATTAATTTCTGCCACTTATGTGTTTTGAATTTAGAAAAAATAATTCCATATTTAGAATCAGGAGTTCCAAATTGTGTAAATTGGTAACTTTTACTTTTAGACATTTTGAATAATTACTTTGGTAAATATTTTATTTACCATTGTTAAAAGGTAAATCCGGTAAATAAGGGTAAAACATAATATTATAATAATATTGAATTACCCTAACATGTGTCCTATTCCTATTGGATGATACATGTTCAACCATGAGCATCCTTGGGTCGATTTTGGGACCCCATGGAGCCACTTGAGAGTGATAATGACACTTTATATTAATTAATTTAATGTAAAGACAAAAATGACATAAACATATATATTTTAGTAAAAAAAATTACATGGAGTTATATAAGTTATATTTTTGACTATAAATACTCATTAGAAATATAAAAATATTTCCTATATAATTTTATTTTATTTATAATTTTTAGACATTAAGTAATTAAATTTATTTATGACGCAAATATGATACAGTAATTACCTTATTAAAAAAAGAATCAAATAAATGGTATTATAAATATTAAAATAAATATAATTTCAAATTTTTTATCACATACACGAATTTTATAGGTTAATATGACATGTTAGGGTTGATTAAATATATTTTTTTTGAATTAATAAAGTTGTTATGACTTTCAAAAAAACCATATACTAAATAGTGTCAAAATTGACATAAATGAGTTTTTAAAAAATATATTATATTATTAAATTATATAATAGTTCTAAAAATCTAAGGTTCTACCAAAGAACTTATATAATTATAGGTATATTAATAATTAACCACATGGAGTTCTCTTTGATTTTTATTGTAAGTTTATTAACCATATAATATCAATATACAAAGAGACAAGGTAAATGTCATACTATTTAACTAAGAGTTAAATCCAAAAGATAAATATGGTGACCTAAACCTGTAAAAAATGTATTTTTTGAGAGTTGTTAGACCCATACCCACCTTATTCTCAAAATAAATTATTTTGGGGCTAATATAAATAGAAAAGTATATTATTATAAAATAATATTTCAAGATTTTCCTAAAGTGACCTTCACCTCTCTTATAAAAAGGTACTCCCCCTTATCTTAATTTCACAACTCCAAAGCCATTTTACTCAACCAAAACCTGACCAAATATCCTCCCAAATATCCTCCCTTCATCCTAGAGGCCTTACTTTGGTCAGAAATACAACCTAATAAGCCCTTTTGATCAAATCAAAAGGAAGAACCCGAAGAAGAGGTAAATATTTCATAACAACTTTAAAGTTCTTTTCTTCTTCCACTTCCTCTTTATTTGTTTTTTCCATTCTAAAATAATAACTCTAGTATCTTCTATATACATTTATGTTATTACAAAAATGTTACAACCATATTCATTATTCTATCCATCATATGAATGACAAAGTCATCGTACGAGCGTACATACCACTTACCTTCTCTATGTCGTGGTGTAGTTTGTTATTCAAACACTTCATTATTTTTATGGGTATAATAATGAGTATAAATGATGTAAATAATAAATATAACATGTTAATGATTCTGTATATATGATATACCATCCAATTAAATATTATTTCACCATCAATATAATGATATTGTCGCTTGTGCGTACGTACAGATTACTGTATCCACGAACGTGATGAGATTCATTCCCCATAATTGTCATTCAAGAATAATTTTTATTTTATTATTAGAAATATTGTTTATGAACACAATATAATTATTTATATGAATCAAATAAATCCTATCCATGATAAAGAAGACTTGCGTAACCAATCATATAAAGGAAAACGAATTAGTTAACACCTGAAACGATGATACTACTAAAATATTATTAACAAGGAAATATTATAAGATAATATATGATATCATATTTATGTATATTATTCTTGTATAATTTAATAAAAATGTTTTAACTATTATATAGGATTTTAAAATACCATCAACTAAGGAAATGTACAAGGTAAGGGTTAATTTCATAATCTCATTATTATCCGAGGTTATTTTTACATATCTACTGGGACCTCTTTATCATCCACATACATGTTTATTAAAAATTTATTTCAAAACATTTTTACTATTTAATAGACTATGGGTTAATGCCATTTATACCCTTGTTTTACTTTTTATAAAATGGTTTGAAAGGAATCTTTCCATCATTTTCCAAACAAGGTACTTTATGACCTTTTCAACAAATTAAGTTAAAAATGTATTTTTTTAACATATATGGTGGGTGTGGATATTTTCCACCATTATATCATTGTCGAAGCTTCCCATACAATCTTATAATAATATTTTCAAAATAAATGTTTCTTTTATAATTATGTTACTTTTAAATGATTTAAAAATAGAAAGAGGTATTTATTTCAAATAGTTTTCATTTCATCTAAGTCAACATCCTTTGATGGATTTTAAACTTGTTTGAAGTTCATTTATTATGATACAAATCATCCATATTGTATTGCAGGTTTTGTGATATTTTTGACTATGGATGTGTTATTTTATCACCATTCATGGTTTATTGATAAAGTATTTACATTTCATATGCTAGTTTTAATATGAGTGTTTTTGTTATGTTTAATCCTTTTTGTATGAGGAATTCATTGAACTTAGTAAGTGATGGATGAAGCCCTCTATAGCTCCTCGATGCATCGGTAGGTCTCATGAGACAAACTAGTGTCTTGGCATAAGGCATTGAAAAAATCTTATTTGTAGTCTTAGCACAAGGTCTTGACTATGTGGTTATGAAGTCTGGCATTATGCATTCCATCATTATGAAAGTGGCTATTGATATTGCATGTGATTATTCAACTAGTAGAATATACATGTGAATAATTTAAGGGAATTATTTGATTTTATCTTTTCCATATTATACTGAAGTTTAATTTTAAAAGGCTTTTGTTTTCATCTTATACATTTCCTTAAATGTTTATGCTTATTTATGAAAGTTTCCTCTATATTGTTATCCTTACTGAGCATCTGATCTCATCCCTTTCTATGTTTTATTTTTCATAGGATGTGAAGAAATATTTTATGGTTGACATGTAGGGATAGGCTAAGGATATAATTGTGGTCAATGGGGACAAAATTTTGTTGATGTTTTTATTTCATGATGTAATGTAAAACTTATGATTGTATCTAGTATTTCCAAGGATACTAAACCGATCAGTCATTTAGGACATGATTCCTTGTATCATGCCAATGTTATGTAATAATGCATTGAATCTGGGTAACTGGGGTTGGGGCATTATATTAGTTATCCATTTTACTGAAATTGATGTCAATTATAAATAAAAATACTCACTTTGAGCCATACCAGTTAAACTATGGGTCAGATTGAGGTGAGACTAATTTATTCACATCTCAAATGACTTATGTATTATTTCTCTAAAGTATCAAAGCAATCTGAATGTTTTTTCTTAGTTTTTAGTATGTCTGTTGTATTTTTTTCTAAAATTTCATTTTAAACTGAAAACATGTACTTTGACTCATTACAATCACACTGTGTATTAGTTTGATATAAGACCAATTCCTACACATAAAAATTACTTATGAATAAGTTTCAGAAATTTTCAAGAAATCTTGAGAGCATTTGTTCATTTTTCAGTGAGTGACACTTTTTGAACTAATTTGTCGATTTTAAACTCACAACGGAGACTTGGATTCAAACCAAGAACATCATATATCATATTAAGGTGTGGCTAATTATTACACATCAAAAATGACTTATAGATCATTTGTGTATAGTATCAAAAACAATTCGAATATGTTTACTTGGTTTGGAGTAGGTCAATTTTCCATTTTACTAAAATTGATGACAATTTTAAATAAAAAGACACACTTGGATTCATTAAGGTCACATCGTGCGTCAGATTGAGGTGCAGCTGGTTCCAACACATCTCAAATGACTTATGGATTATTTTCTTGAAGTATCAAAACAATATGAATGTGATTTCTCATTTTTGAGTATGTCAGTTTTCTTTTTTACTAAAATGTAATTATAAACTAAAAACATGCACTTTTGGTTCCTTTAGATCACATCATGTATCAGTTCGATGTGAAAATTATTCATACACATAAAAAACAACTTATGGATCATTTTATGAAATTATCAAAAAAATACAATCATTTTTGACCAGTTTTTAGTAAGTGACACTTTTTGAACTAAAATATTGATTTTAAACCGATAACAAACACATTGAGTCATACTGGGCAAGTCATGTATTAGATTGAGGTGTGAATTATTACTACACATTAAAAATGACTTATGGATCATTTTATTAAAGTATCAAAACAACATGAATATGTTTTTTTGGTTTTGAGTATGTCAATTGTCTATTTTTCTAAAATTAATGTCAATTTTAAATAGAAATAAGTACTTCAAGTCATACAGTCACACCATGTGTTAAATTAAGGTGCAGATTATTCCTAAACATCCCAAAGTCTATAAAAGTTATGGTACAAAGTGCATGAAAGATGGAAATACCACCCCAACTCTAATAAAATAATCCACCTGTATAAGAAAATAATTATTATGTGAGTAATACTAAAAAGAAATAAATTAAACATAAATAAGAAACAATACATTAATTCTATGGACAATGATTTTACTATTAAAACATCAATATTACCTACATGATTCAGCATAGATAACATCATTTATCTTCATTAAAAGACATGAAAATTGGTCAATAATCTTCTAAATTAAATGAACTTTATAATGAATAATGAAAATTAAATCAATATTACATTATATAATTTTTCAGTAAAATAGGGAAAGTATATCATAACATTACCTTTACATATTTCTAAATGGTTTCCTTCATTATAGTTTTTTATTACAAGGTATTGGTAATATCATCATGTTCAGAAGACATTTCCTATATGAGTAGTCAACCATTTAATTTAGATTATGTTAATATAGTAAAGAACATATATTATTATAAGGAAAACATAGTATATTAAAAAACACTTTTACCTTACCATTGAACACTCTTTCATTTTTAAAGGTTTCAGGGATTTGGTTCCTCTATTTTGAATCCAAATCCCATCTTTGTGGTCCCCTATAATGTACAAGACATTTTCTACATTGGGAATGACATGAAGTGATTGTGATCTCCCAATAAAAATTTCATCCTAGACTGAATTTTCATCTGACCCGACATTTTGTTTAGTCTCCAGTAGGACAATCGACCAATTATTGTTTATTAGACTAGAGACATAAAATACGTGCACTACATGTGAATCCATTATAAACGGCTCATATTTTTCCCATTCTATACTAAAATTCCCCTTCACAAAGCCTATTTCATCAAATTTCACTGCAATGATATTGTCAACCCATTTGAAATGGAAAATAGGCACTTGAAATGTTGTATAATCCAAAACATATATCTATTTGATAATGCTAAAATATGACATATTTTCATAAATTGGATTCATATCCTTAGAACTAGATATGTGCGTCACTTCATCTCCAAGCATAACACCACTATTTTGCATCATACTACAGTCATTGTGTTCTTTTGTATAAAACATATAACCATTGATTAAAAACCCAGTGTAAGATAAAAAATTTTCACTTGGTCCTCTGGATATCCATTGAAGTCATTTGGTAATTGAATTCTAATTTTTAGATAACTCATTATAAATTTAATCTTGGAACCATCCTATAAACTATGGATTGTGTGTATTTGATATCCATCCTTCATCCCTTGATGGATTCAAATCTCTAATAATTTATTTTTGGGCTTCAATGTATGGATCAACATCTTCAATATTATGTAAAATGTAAAGGTGGTATTTCTCCCACTATGTTAAGGTAATTGTAACAACATCTCTTCCAAAAATCCCTTTGCCCACAGGGGGTTCTCTATGATGAGAATTTGGGAGACCGATGGTATCAACATATGATAGGTAATCGGTATAGAATTCAATAGCTTCTTCAACAATATATCATAATTTAATACAAAATTATGGCCGACTTCAATTCTTGACATACCATTTCATTATATTAAGATATCATTCAAAGGGGTACATTCATTTGTAATGGAAAAGGCCATATAGTTGATCCTCTATAACAAATTAGACCATCAGTTAGAACATTATATCAAAGAATTACATTGGTAAGAACATATCTAATTCACATAATATGACTACAACCTCCTTATTCATGATGGGAAACTTCATTAGGTCTATAACTTTACTGCATATGGCTTTGAAAAAGAGGTAGATTTTGGTTAATGTATGTCAAACATTTTGAGGCAGAATGCTACAGAAAGAAACAAACATTAAATCTTGCATCAAAACATGTTATTTTTGTGATTCTAGTCCCTCTAACAACAAATTAGTCATTGAAATGATATTATTTATATTTGATAAATACCCCTATAGAAATTTTACACTATTAAAGAAAAGGAAAAATCACAATTTTTCTTATCTAGATAGAGTGTAATCTACCATAGGAAGAAAATTTTACATTTTACCCTTCACTATTACCAACTCTTCCCTTATCCTCATTTCAATTAAGTCTAAATTATCCTTGATGCCACATTTATTTTTCTAGGAACATTTAGTAATGTTCCAATAAAACTAAAAAAATGAATTTTTTTCTTTATGCATGACATTAATAAAAAGTCTTGCAAACAAACAATTCCAATACAATAGTTCGAAGAAAATTGATCACTTATTCCAACCTGATTTTGTAAGTTTTTTTGAAAAAGGTTTTCCAAAAATAGTGTTAATATATTTTACTTTATTATATAGTTGATCACCTGTTACTAGAGATGGTGTTGTACCTTGTTATATATTCCAATCAGATGTTGTTGTCCAGGATCATATTTATGCCATGGAGGTAAACATTTATAATGTCCTAAAAAAATATTCGAGGAAGGTTTCAACTGAATTGAGTATATGTGTTTTTCACAAATGGAACACCCCAACATTCCTTTAATTATATGGCATGATAAATTTCCATAACCAGGGAGGTCATTTATCATTTTGTACAACATGTCCCTCAATGTGAATTCTTCACTTCTATGAGAATCATACATTGTAACACATGTATCCCACATTAATTTCAGATCTTTGATCAATTGATCTAAATAGAAATCAACATAATTACCGGGTTTCTTTGGTCTAGATATAAGCATAGACAACATAATGTATTTTCACTTCATGCATAACCATGGAGGAAAGTTATAATTTAACAAAATGATGGGACATGTACTGTGAGTACTAATATATACACCAAATTGATTTATTCCATCTATGAATAATGCAATATGAAATTTTCTCGGCTCATTTAAAAATTCAGGATACTCGTAAACAATTTTCTTCCACTGAAGATAATCTACTGGATAATGTAGGTTACCATATTTAATTCTTTCATCTGCATGCCATGTAAATTTTCTCACAGTTTCTTGATATCCATATAGTCTTCTAAACCATGTAATGATAGAAAATTACAATATAGATTTAAAAGAAATTGATTCATTTTTTTGTATCGATCTACGCCACACTTAGGGCATTTTATGAGTGATTCATGGTCCTTGTGAAACAATATGCAATCATTTGTACAAACATTATTTTTTAGAAATCATTACTATCATGACCCGTCCTTGGGGCCCGTGCCGTGACTACCCCAATCCCGCCTTCCATAGCCCAGGGGATGGCGACTAGAACCAAGGTGTAATTCCCAGTAAAAAGGGAAGACATTGCCTTTGTAAAGTAAAAAAACACCACAGAGCAAGCAAGCAGAAGTAAACACTAAGTAAAAAATGGGTACAACAGTAAGTGAGGAAAAGTAAGTGGGCCAGAATAAAAACCCAAACTGAAAGTAAAGTACAACTGAAAAAGGGATTACAACAACTGAAAAGTAAAACCGCAGCCTCGAGCCATCCACTAGAAGTACCAGCTGAAGGGTGGGTACAAATAGCCTCCATAGATCCTCGGGTCCAGCCGTCTGCTCCGAGTATGTCCCACCCAGTGGTCCTCCTCTAGGTACCGACCTGCTCCGCAAGCCCCAACCACGATCAATGCTGTCCGTCGTCTGCAACCAACACAATGTAGTGTGGGCATAGCCCGTGCAGGGTTGAGTATAAGCTACTCAGTAGGGACACTGAGACCCCCGAAGGTCTCCCAGAATCCACAAAGGATAATCCACAAGGAAAGGTGCAATCATGAAGTAACATCTGATACTACTTAGGTATATGCCCATACATATACCTAAGTCATCAATTCCAGTTTGGCTCCAACATTCGAGCCCAAGTACAACCCAGTCCACACAAAAAAGCATAACGTAATCCACACAGGATATCAAGTCAATCTTATTGAAGATAAGGATTGAAAGAAAAGATTCAACTCACACAGGTATATTTCTTCTTAAGACGATAGAGATGATCAGATGTAGCCACTGATTAATCTAAGCCGTCGGACCCACACATGGTCGATAGGTACTAACCCCCACAATGACCCACAAAGGATCGATAAGTAACTAACCCCCGCAATAACCCACACAGGATCTATAGGTGCTGGACCATACAGGACCACTGAGCGCTGACCCACACAGGATCTGACCCACACAGGATCGGTAGCACAGATCCATGTAGGATCACTGATTGCTGTAGTCGTCGCCGTTGAATCCAAGGAGGATTTCTGTACAGTCGTCATCGTCGTCGCAGTCGCAACCAGTTCTAGGGTTCCCACACACAGCAAGCTCATTCGGGAGGGTCCGCTCCACGATCCAAGGGGATGATACATCAACTGACACATAGTTCGGAGTTGATATATCCAAAAGTTCCGTATCGTCAACAGGAACTCAATGCGACAGACGGTGCGTTGATCGGACGCCCGATCTGAGAGTTATTGGCTTTTTCCTCCCAGGGGACCGGTTGGTTTTTAAGTCAAAACCAACCCTACCGTACTACAACTACGTCCAAACCTTGAGCGGATTAAGCCAGAAGGTCCGTCTCACTAAGAGGAAACCAACAAAGCCGACGGCACGTCATTCGGACGTCCAGAGCTCAAGTTATAAGCATTTTCACTCCGAGGGCCCAGTTGGTTTCATGTTCGAACCAGCCCAGCCGAACCCAAATTACTCCAAAACCTTGAGTATGATATATCAAAACAACCGTATCAATCCAAGGATCGCATCCCAACTGACGGTGTGTCGATCAGAGGTTCGTAGCCCAAGTTTTGGGAAAAAGACCGAAAGGGGTCCGGAAGTGGGGGTTTGGGTTCCGGACCGACCCGGCCCAAGACCCCCTGTGTCTGCCCGAACCGGGTCGACCCGACCCGGGTCTGGGTCCGGACCGATTGGGCGTGGCCCGGTCCGGCTGGCGTGGCCCGACCCGGCCTGGGCGCGACCCGGTGGCCAGTTGGCTCGGCCGTTTCGGCCGGGCAGATGGGGGGGGGGGGGGGGCTCTGCCCCCTTGTTTCGTAACCGCAACCCCCATGTGGGGGGCCGCTCTTGTCCGGCCAGCCAGGGGTCGTAACCCCCAGCTCCTCCTCTGACCGGTTGGCCGGCTGTCACCACCACGGGACCAGCACTGGCCGGTCCCCCTGCTCCGACGCCTGCAGTCGGAATCCCGGCAGCCACTCCCTGCTCCGCCGCGGCCTTGGTCCGCCTGGCGCGACGCGATGGTGCTGCGCCCCTCCGGCGTGGTCTCGCTCCGGCCGTGGTGCCTTTGGGGTTCTCCGGCACGACATGATGGTGCCGTGACCTTGTTCGATTCGACGGCGCCACGCATTCCTTGCCGCATGACCCCGTGCGGTGTCGTTGCACAGCGCCGCTTTCCTTCGAACCACAACAACACAACATACAAGGGAAGAGGGTCGGCCATGTTTGTGCGGTCCGGCCCCCTCCCGTTAATCGATAGCAAGCAGTCCAAATGAAAAGAGGAACGATGATGGAAGAATTCACGAATAACAACACAAATAAAATCCACTACCTCGAGCGTTGTTGAACGAAGGCTCATCGTGGAAAGGAACGTCACAGAATTGATTGTCGCGGAAGAAGGCGTCGTGGAAGGAACGTCGTTGGCGTTGCGGTATACGGCGTTGCGTAGTCGATCTCAGAGGATTCGGCGTTCTTTGTCGGAGATCGGTGCGTTCCTCGCGTTCTTTGCGTTCTTCGACGATGGATAAGAACTTTATAGTTTCTTCCCCCAATCCCCTCTCAACACAACAAGTTCCAGCAATAATAAAATAAGTGTTTAGTCTTATTTTATTACCTATGCCTTAAGTATTTGAATTTCAAACATTCAAATTAAACTCACTTATTTAATTAACATAAGTTATCTAATTAAATTGTGAGTTGAAGGAGTCAGGGAATATGAAGGGGTGGGGTTCATATGGGCCCCACTTCCCTCATAACCTATCTAGGATAGTTTCCCAACTTCCACATAACAGATAACCACTTAGTGAAAATAAAATAAAACTGAAGCTCAATTTTATTTTACCTTCCACAATTTTTAACACTTCCTCCCATGTAAATGCAACTCCGGAAAAGGTGTTCCTAAGCAATTACCGGCACTACTTTTTTAATCGGTGCCCTCGGAATTCGATTCCGAGCACCGGTTAAAAAGTTAGGAAAACCCGCTCGTTCGTTCACTGAACGTACCCGAGCTAAACTTCGGATAACAATTCTGGGCACACCGGGCCTCAGAATCAAGTGCTGTTGGAAACCGCGTTCTTGTAAAATTCCAAAGAAAATTAAGAAAAAAATTCCCTTGAATTTTACGGGTCTTTACATTACTCCAACTCAGATCTTTACGTCCCCGTAAAGATACATCATAAACTAGGGGAACAAATGTGGGTACTATGCACGCATCTGAGCCTCCCGCTCCCAAGTGCTCTCCTGGAGGTTCCAATGCTGCCATCTGATGCGCACTAGGGGAATTGACCATCCACATAGGACCCACTCCTGTCGATCCTTGATCTCCACTGGGACCTCCGCAAAAGTCACCCCATCATCAATGTCCATCTCCCCATGGTCAATGATATGCGTCGGGTCGTGCACGTATCTCCTCAGCTGGGATACGTGGAAAACGTCGTGCACCCGGTGCAACTGAGGTGGTAGAGCCAGGCGATAAGCCACCTCGCCAATCCTGCTGAGGACCTGGAATGGTCCGATGAAGCATGGAGACAACATTCCGCCTCTTCCAAATATCTGTAATCCCCATCGAGGTGAGACCCGCAAGAAGACGTGGTCGCCATCCTCGAACTCTATTTGGCCTCTGCCTCCTGTCATCATAAGACTCCTGCCAGCTCTGAGCTATCCACATCCTCTCCTGGATGACCTGGACCTTCTCTGTCGTGGCCTGGACCATCTCCGGTCCCACAAGTGCTGACTCCCCAGGGTCTGTCCAGCACAGAGGAGATCTACAAAGTCGGCCGTACAACACCTCGTATGGTGCCATCCTAATGGTGGAGTGGTAGCTGTTGTTGTACGTGAACTCCACCAAGGGTAGGTGGTCCTCCCAGCTGCGACCAAAGTCATGGACACATGCACGGAGCATGTCCTCTAGAGTCTGAATTGTCCTCTCCGTTTGACCATCTGTCTGAGGGTGAAAGGCGGTACTCAGACATAGCTGCTTTCCGAATGCCTCCTACAACCCCTTCCAAAGTCGGGAAGAAAAGAGAGCATCTCGATCGGAGAATATAGATGATGGAACACCATGAAGCCGTACAATCTCCTGAACGTAGAGAAATCTCAAGATCTCCACTAAGCCCTGCTCTCTGATGGGTAAGAAGTGAGACGACTTGGTGAGTCGGCCGACAATCACCCAAATGGAGTCATGACCTCTGGAAGTGCGTGGAAGTACAGTCACAAAGTCCATAGATATCCCGTCCCACTTCCACTCCAGGACTTCCAAGGGCTGCACCAAGCCTGCTGGTACCTGGTGCTCTACCTTCACCTGCTGGCAGGTGAGGCATCGAGAAACGAACTCTGCCACAACCTTCTTCATGCCCGGCCACCAGTGCTGTCGTCTGAGATCCTGGTACATCTTCACCACTCCAGGATGTACTGCCAAAGGGGAAGTGTGAAACTCTATCAGCACCTCCTCTCGTAAAGAAAATGGTACCAAGGTACATCCTCTGAAAAGGATGTCGTCCTCTCCTCTTAAAGAGAAAACATCAGGTGCCTGTCCTGAGGATATCTGCGCACGCCTCGTCTCACAGTCGGTGTCCCCACGCTGTGCCTCTCTGACCCGCTGCAGCAGTGGAGGAGTGACTGTGAGTGACTGAAGGAAGGCTGATCCATCTCTATCCACGAAGGATATCTGCAAAGCGACTAGCTGCTCTGTCACCTCCCCAAGTAGCTGAATGTCCGTCCTCCTGCTGAGGGCATCGACTACTACGTTCCCCTTTCCAGGAGTATAGACTATCTCAAAGTCATAGTCCTGGAGGAACTCGAGCCATCGCCATTTTCTTAGGTTCATGTCCTTCTGCGAGAAGATGTACCTGATACTCTGGTGATTAGAATAGACTGTAAAGCGCTCTCCCATCAGATGGTGTCGCCACATCTTCAGAGCGAAGACCACTACTGCTAACTCCAGCTCATGGGTAGCATAGTTCTGCTCATGCTGCCTCAACTGACGTGATCCATAGGCGATAACGGCCCGCTCCTGCATCAGGACACATCCGATTCCGGTCCCTGATGCATCTCAGTAAACCACGTACCCAACTCCCTCCTCCGGAAGCCTCAAGATAGGCGTGCTGGTCAATCTCTGTCTCAGCTTCTGGATGCTCTGCTGACATCTGTCTGACCACACAAAGGGTTTCCCCTTCTTCGTCAAAGGTGAGAGTGGATCCGCAACTCTGGAGAAGTCTGGAACAAATCTCTGGTAGTATCCAGCTAGTCCCAAGAAACGCCGCACCTCCGTTACGCTCCTGGGTGCCTCCCAAGCTAGCATTGCCTCGATCTTCGTAGGATCCACCGCAACTCCCGTCTCAGAGATGACGTGTCCCAAGAAGTGAACCTCACAAATCCAGAACTGACACTTTGAGATCTTTCCATAAATCTGGTGCTCTCGGAGTATGTCCAGTACAACCCGCAAGTGGTAGGCGTGCTCCTCCTCAGTAGTCGAGTAAATCAAAATGTCGTCGATGAAGACCACGACAAATCGATCGAGGTATGGCTGAAAGACCCTGTTCATGAGGGCCATGAACACTGATGGAGCATTGGTTACGCCGAATGGTATATCCAAGAACTCATAGTGGCCATACCGACATCTGAAGGTCATCTTTTGCACGTCCTCGTCCAGAACTCTGAGATGATGATAGCCTGACCTGAGGTCTATCTTCGAGAACCACCGTGATCCCTTGAGATGATCGAAGATGTCATCAATATTCGGTAGTGGATACTTGTTCTTCACTGTCACCTGGTTCAGGTGACGATAGTCGACACAAAGTCACAAGCTCTTGTCCGCCTTCTTGGCGAACAATATCGGGGAAGCCCAGGGTGAAACACTGGGTCAGATGAATCCCTTTCCCTACAAGTCCTCCAAATGTACACGTAGCTCTCGAAGCTCGGTGGGAGCCATCCAATATGCTGGGTTGGATATCGGGGCTATCCCGGGGTACATATCAATATAAAAGTCTACCTCTCTGCGTGGAGGTAGTCCTAGAACATCGTTGGGAAAAACGTCCACATACTGATCCACCACTGTAGGAAAACCAGGACTCCGTACGTCAACTCATCCTAGGATGAGGCTAGCCAACTGATGAGTGATGGGTTGTCCTCTCCTCTGCGAGAGTCCATCATGTGCTGTGAAGGCTCCCTTCTCGTCGGTGAAGGTGAACCTGCTCCCATCGGTGCGTACACACCGCACTTTGCGCTTAATACAGTCTATCTGAGCATGGACTTTAGATAACCAATCCATGCCCAAGATGATGTTGTAAGGCCTCGACACCACTACAAGAAGATCCCATCCGAAGATATCGCCTCATAGAGTAATCTCACACTGACGGAACTAGTGCGTAATCGTCGAGTCTGCTCCCGTAGGAGTCTCTAGCCGTAAGGATCGAGACAACGGCTCTGTCGGAATCTCCGAGCTCCGAACAAGGGCAGTGGCTATGAAAGAATAACTTGCTCCTGTGTCTATAATAACTGCAGCAAGGTTGGAATAGACATAGATAGTACCTCAAATCATCTCGGGCGCGCCGTGGTCATAGGCCTCCACTGCCTGGAGCTATTCCTGTCTCTGCCCACCAGCTCCCTTTGGTCGGGGTGGACCTCCTAGTGGTGGTGGTGGTAGAGCCTCAAAGCGTTGCCCACCACCTGCTACTCGGACAACTCCTCTTCCTCATCCGCCTGCTCCCTGCGGACCGCCACGATCGACCCTCTGCCTCTACCTGGGTGGTACCTCAACCGTCTGATGCTCCTCTGCATGGTGGGTTGGGCAGTCACGAGCCATGTGGACCTGCCCGCCGCATGCGTAACACTGTCTGCCTTTCGAAAGTCTGTCTCCGCACTAAGTGCCCCGTACCTCTGAGCCAATGTCCTGAGGTCGTCTTCCTGAGGTTCTGGTCTACCTGGTCCCATGTTTCATCCGTCGACTGCCTGCTGCAGAAGACTCTGCTACATGCCACCCTATGGTAGGTCTTGCTACTGATGTAGGCTCAGCAAGGAAGCTCTCTATGAGAAGGGATCGCTCCAGTACCCCTGCCTGTGTCGGAATGCTGAGGGAGATCAATGACACCTTGATCTCATGCCTCAATCCCTACTCAAAGGTCCGGGCCTAGAAGAATGGGTCCCTTACCATGTCCGTCGAATAGCGCGAGCGATATGTAAATCTCACCGAGTACTGGGCAACCGTCAAGATTCCCTGCCGCAGCTGTAGAAGCTCCTGGATGTGCACTGCACGGAGGGTGGCTGGGAAGAACTCTAAGTGAAAGAGGCTCTCAAATTCTATCCAGAGGATAGATGCCTCGTCATGCACCTAGAGCATCAAGCTCCACCATCTGCCTGCTGCCGCGTGTAGGAGGCTCGCTGCAAATATCACCATGAGGTCAGCTGGTGTCTTCACTAACCTGAAAACTCATAAAACTACCTCCAGCCAATCCTCGGCTGCCCGAGGGTCCGTCTCCCCACGGAACCTGGGCGGTTTCTGACGCTGAAACTCGTTCAGTGCACTAAGGCGACGTGCATCGTTAGCGGTTGGGGATGGTAGCATCGGTGTCTCGGCGGGTATAGGTACCCCTGGTGCCTCTACGGTCAAAGGGCCCTGTACCGAGGCCTCGTCGCTTGGTGGGCTGTCGTCACACACAATGCTCGGAACCCTAGCTGGCTGCCGTCGTGGGGCCATCCTGAAAAGAAACAGGTGCACCACGGTCAAACAGTATACCTGGTGAGCTGACATAAAGTAATCACAAAGAAAACTTGAAACACACATGCAATCAATGTTTTCGTGCATTAAGTCGGAAATCAGAAGTCAAGGTCCTAGTGTATGAATACGTCGGCCGCCGCACTAACACTGGACTCCCTAGACTGATAACCACACTCAATACTTTTAACACTATTGCTTCAAATAGAACAAGATCAGAGTCATGAGATCTGCGGTAGAACCGAACTCCTCTAATACCAATTTTTCACGACCCGTCCTCAGGGCCAGTGCCATGACTACCCCAAGCACACCTTCCATAGGCCAGGGGCTGGTGACTAGAACCAAGGCGTAATTCCTGGAAAAAACGGAAGGCATTTCCTTTATAAAGTAAACAAACACCACCGAGCAAGCAAGCAGAATTAAACGCTAAGTAAAAACTGGGTACAATAGTAAGTGTGGAAAAGTAAGTGGGCCAGAATACAAACCCAAACTGAAAGTAAAATACAACTGAAAAAGGGAGTACAACAACTAAAAAGTAAAACTACAGCCTCGAGCCGTCCACTGGAAGTCCCACCTGAAGGGTGGGTACAGATAGCCTCCACAACTACTCGGGTCCAGCCATCCGCTCCGAGTACATCCCGCCCAGTGGTCCTCCTCCAGGTACTGACCTGCTCCGCAAGCCCCAACCACGATCAATGTTGTCCGTCATCTGCAACCAACACAATGTAGTGCGGGCATATCTTATGCAGGGGTGAGTATAAGCTACTCAGTAGTGACCCCGAGACCCCCGAAGGTCTCCCAGAATCCACAAAGGATAATCCACAAGGAAAGATGCAATCACGAAGTAACATTCGATAATACTTAGGTATATTCCCATACATATACCTAAGTCATCAATTCCAGTTCGGATCCAACATCTGAGCCCAAGTACAACTCAGTCCACACAGGAAAGCATAACGTAATCCACACAGTATTTCAAGTCAATCTTATCGAAGATAAGGATTGAAAGTAAAGATTCAGCTCACACAGGTATACTTATTCGTAAGATGATAGAGAAGATCAGATGTAGCCACTGATTCATCTAATCCGTCAGACCCACACATGGTCGATATGTACTAACCCCCGCAATGACCCACTAAGGATCGATAGGTAACTAACCCCCACAATGACCCACACAGGATCGGACCCACACAAGATCTGTAGGCGCTGGCCCACACAGGACCGCTGAGCGCTGACCCACATAGGATCTGACCCACACAGGATTGGTAGCACTGATCCACGTAGGATCACTGAGTGCTGTAGTCATCGCCGTCGAATCCACAGAGGATTTATGTACAATCGTCATCGTCGTCGCAGTCGCAACCAGCTCTAGGGTTCCCGCACACAGCAAGCTCATTCGGGAGGGTCCGCTCCACGAGCCAAGGGGCTGATACATCAACTGACACATAGTCCGGAGTTGATGTATCCAAAAGTTCCGTATCGTCAACAGGAACTCAACGCGATAGACGACACATCGATCAGACGCCCGGTCTGAGAGTTATTGGCCTTTTCGTCCCAGGGGCCCGGTTGATTTTTAAGTCAAAACCAACCCGACCATACTCCAAATACGTCAAAACCTCGAGCAGAGTAAGCCAAAAGGTTGGTCTTACTAAGAGGAAACCAACAAAGTCGACGACACGTCATTCGAACGTCCGGAGCTCAAGTTATAAGCGTTTCTGCTCCGAGGGCCCGGTTGGTTTCGTGTTCGAACCAACCCAGCTGAACCCAAAGTACTCCTAAACCTTGAGTGTGATATATCAAAACGACCATCTTGATCCAAGGATCACATCACAACTGACGGTGCGTCGATCGGAGGTCCGTAACCCAAGTTATGGGCAAAAGACCGAAAGGGGTCCGGAAGTGGGGGTTTCGGGCCCGGATCGACCCGGCCCAGCCCGGCCTGGGTGCGACCAAGTGGCTAGGTGGCTCAGCCGTTTTGGCTGAGTGGATGCGGGGGGGGGGGGGGGGGGGGGCGCTGCCCCCCTGTTTCGTAACCGCGACCCCGATGTGGGGGTCCGCTCTTGTCCGGCCAGCCAGGGGTCGTAACCCCCGGCTCCTCCTCTGACCGGCAGGCCCGCTCCGGCTGGCCGGCTGTTGCCGCCACGGGACCGGTGCTGGCCGGTCCCCCTTCTCCGATGCCGGAGGCCGGAATCTCGTCCACCGGTCCCTACTCCGCCGCGGCCCTACTCCGGCCGCGGTGCCTTCGAGGTTCTCTGGCTTGGCGCGACGGCGCTGCGACCTTGTTCGATTCGATGGCGTCTCGCATTCCTTTCCGCATGACCTCGTGTGGTGCCGTTGCACCGCGCCGCTTTCCTTCGAACCGCAACAACACAACATAAAAGGGAGGAGGGTCGGCCGTGTTTGTGCGGTCCGACCCCCTCCCGTTAATCGATATCAAGCGGTCCAAATGAAAAGAGGAACGACGACAGAAGAATTCACGAATAACAACAACAATAAAATCCCCTACCTCCAGCATTGTTGAATGAAGGCTCGTCACGGAAAGTAACATCACAAAATTGATCGTCGCGGAAGAAGGCATCACGGAAGGAACGTTGTTGGCGTCGCAGTATACGGCATCGCGTAGTCGATCTTCGAGGATTCAACATTCTTTGTCAGAGATCGGTGCGTTCCGCGCGTTCTTCGCATTCTTCGATGATTGAGAAGAACTTTAGAGTTTCTTCCCCCAATCCCCTCTCAACACAACAAGTTCCAACAATAATAAAATAAGTGTTTAGTCTTATTTTATTACCTATGCATTAAGTATTTTAATTTCAAACATTCAAATTAAACTCACTTATTTAATTAACATAAGTTATCTAATTAAATGGTGAGTTGAAGGAGTTAGGGAATATGAAGGGGTGGGGTTCATGTGGGCCGCACCTCCCTTATAACCTATCTAGGATAGTTTCCCAGCTTCCACATAACGGATAACCACTTAGTAAAAATAAAATAAAACTGAAGATCAATTTTATTTTACCTTCCACAATTTTTAACAATTCCTCCCGTGTAAACGCAACTCCGGAAAATGTGTTCCTAAGAAATTACCGGCACTGCGAATTCATCAGTGCCCTCAGAATTAAATTCCGAGCACCAGTTCAAAAGTTAGGAAAACCCGCTCATTCGTTCACTGAACGTACCCGATCAGAACTTCAGATAAAAATTCCGGGCACACCGGGCCTCAGAATCAAGTGCCGTTAGAAACCGCGTTCTTGTAAAATCCAAAAGAAAATTAACAAAAAATTTCCCCTGAATTTTACGGGTCTTTACAATTACCATTAAACATGACATTCATTTAGTGTCATATATTTGTCATGATAGTTTATTTTATTCTGGTATCATATCATTCAGGAGACCAAGTAGTTTTGTAAAACTAGGGTCACTCCATCTACTATCAACTTTCAAATTATATAACTTTAATATAGATGACAATGTTGTGTATTTAGTATAAATAGTATAAAATGGTTTCTTGGAACAACTATTTAACTCCTCAAATAACTTTGGACAATCAAGAAGGTCATATTTAATTTCTATTTTCATTTCTTCCATGATATCTCTATAATCATTTACACTAGAATTCATATCAAATGATCTATAAGCCAAAGTATCATCCCAATAAATTTCCACATTCAGTTTTCCCCATGTTTAGTCCAACATTTATAGCTATGATATATTCCATGAGAAAAATGTTCCTCCAAGTCTTTTGGACTAATTTGTCTTGAATAACAACAACATAAACATGAACAGAGGATTTGAGAAGGGTTGTATGCATGCTCTATTGAAAACTTGATGAGCTCTTTAAATTCATATCCATACTCTTCTGTCTAATGATTAATGTGCATACATTTTTGATTCATATCCATCCTATTGGATTCATAAAAGATTATTTTTTATAATAAATAAATAAACACACATAAGATATTCATTATCAAAGGTGAAAGTTATAGACAATTATAATAAGGGAAAATCAACATATGATTGTTTCAAAGAATTCTAGTATATTGAATAAATAGGTAATTGAATTTAATTAAATAATTACTCCACTATGGTAGGTGTTATCCTATGATTTAATTTAATAGTGAATGTTATAGATAAATCATCCTCATAAAATCATCTTCCCGACATTTATCATTTCATTTTTTTTGTTTGAAACATCCTTTACCTCTTGTAGACATGCACCTATGTTGCTTAAAAGACTCTAAGAATTAGTTATCCATGGGATAACTAATACTCATAGTAGTACAAGAAACATAAAAGATATGTGAGATGAGTTTCAAGAAACAAATTTAAATAATTACTATTCATGAGATGAATTTGATGAGGATGAAAGTTTTCTATAAAAGAGATGGGGGATAGTTCTCAAGTAACAAATTATAATAATAACTATTGTTTGACCCACATAAAGTCTTTATTAAATCCCCTAAACAAATAAAAATATAACATAGGAAGCTAAGAAATAATAAGAAACCCAAATATTATAAATAAGAATAATAAACTCTCATTAAATCAACTAGAAGATATAAAAATGTATTTATAAAATATTTTAATAAATAAAGAGTTTTTTCATATACATGGATAGTAATAAGATATTCCTAGTGGTGGAACCAATACATATAGACCTAAAATGATAAATACCTAAAAATAATTTCTAATATATAGAATTTGATAACTTCCATTATATTGTTTTTGGAATATGTGATGTAGAAACCAAAGGAATTATTACATTTTAAATTAATGGTATATCAAATATTTGAAAACATCTCAATACTCTTGAGATGTAATATCACCACACCGACCCATCCCAAGGATTCTAGGGAGTTATTCACATTAGACCTACCCATCTGAAAGATTCTAGAGAGGTTATCTAATACACATTGACCAATACTTGAGATTTTAGGGAGGTCCATAAAGTAGTTGTCATAAAGAAATAATACACATCAATAAGATATATCATAAACAAGGGAGAAAAATACACCAGCCCTTGAAACGTCTCTCTCATACACATTTAAACACACAAACACACACAACTTAGAATTTATAATACACATACTAGAAAAAAAATCACATTTAAACATAATTTTTAATGAAAATAAATATAATCCATTCCTAATTTGGAAATCCAGAACCATAATTTGTGAATAAATAATTATAAAATCACCCTTAATTTATAAGTTCTGAAAACACATATAAATAGATATAAAGATATGTATATTTACATATATATATATGTATATATATATATAAAATAAACTTAAATTGAGAAAAGTACATGTAACCTTTACAGTATAATATCACAACATAGTAAAATAAATACAACCTCATACTAATTTTGAAAATAGAGAGCCATTGAAAATAAATAAATATGGTATCACCCTTACTAATATTTCTATTAAAATAAAAAAAATTCTCAGCAAATAAAATTTTAAGAAAAAATAGTACATGATAATATTAAAACGTAATTTAAATAAATAAATTCCCATACATTAATTGCATAAAATCAACTCCTGTTGCTGTATCACACCATCACCAGACTCAGAATGGGTTTGATAAATCATTTTCCTCATTTTTTATGTTTTTTATATCCAAAACCTCCAATGTTTATATAGTGGTATAAATATTTATTTAATTGGATTATCTATGGACTATATGTGATTGTATATGATTTAAAAAAAACAACGAAATTAAGCTTGTAGAGAAATATGGGGTATAGATGTAGACAATAAATAAAATTGATTCCAAACAACAATTTAAAAAGACCAAAACAGAATATCAAAATTAGTATTCAAGAAAAAAATGGATAATAAGAAAAAGCAAAACAATATAAAAAGACCAGAGCACAAATAACTGATTACATCATTGAAGAAGAAATAAAAAATGAAATGATAAATACAAAAAGAAAATCAGAACCTACAAAAAAACACAGCCCTACCTCATAAGTTTGAAGAAAATATGAGACCCTTTGATCCAGATCTTGATGTTTTCTTTGGAAACCCTAACTGTAATAAAACACCAGATTCCAGATGATGTTCAAGAAATTGGAGGTAGTGGGTTTGTGTGATTTGAGTGGGTTTGTGTGATTTGAGCTTCAATTCACCGAAGAGGAGCACTAGCGGTGGGTGGCTTCAACAGAAATATTCTCATATTGCAACGGGTTTGAAAATGGATAGGGTTTTTTAAATACATTGGGAAAATTTTGTCAATGCTTTCCAAAAAGTGATGATAAAGAGTCCATTTATCAGTGATTAAGTAATAAGCACTGATAAAAGACATATTTATTAGTGCTTTTTTGTGCTAATAAAGCCTCAACTTTATCGGCACTAAAAACGCACTAATAAAGATTTCTTTTATTAGTGATTATTACTTGAGGGATGATTAAGGATTTATAATTATAACTATAATTTTTTTAAATATATATATTTAATAAATATATATAAATATAAATATATTGAATATATTCCTTATTTAAATATACTTATTATAATTTTATAATTATTTAAATATATAATTATAAAAATATATTTTAGTTAAAATTTAAATATCATTATATATATTTATAAAATTATATATATAATAAATATATATAAAAATAAATATAGTAAATATATTTTTTATTTAAGTAAATTTATTATAAATTTTAATAATTATTTAAATATATATAATTATTTAAATATATATAATTATTTAAATATATATAATTATTTATTTATAATTATATAAATAATTTTTAAAAAATATTTATTAATTTATAATTATAAATATTTAATTTTATAAATATAGTATGTAAATTTATAAATATATTTATTTATAAATATTTTTTTAACATTATTGATAAATATCTAATTTTAAGTTCATGTATGTTAAAAATGAGTGAAATTGAATAAATTAAAAATGAGTACACTTTAAAAATATTGAAAAAATGGATAAGTTTTATGTGTGTGGATTGTATATAAAAATGCATTACTTATGTATATATGAAATCAATATAACACACATTTGATCTATGTTAAATTGAAAAATCAAACGACATTCAATTATATGTCCATTACTTTATGTAATTAGTCAGTTTTTTTTATTCATAATAATTTTTAATTATAAACCATTTTTCACTAAATAAATAAATATTTAATATAAATCACATAAATATTTTTAATATAAAAATCATATTTATATACATTAATATATATCTGTATATTTAATATATACTATTTATTAACAGTATCAATAATCATATAATTAATAAAATGTTTAATATTTTTCTCAATTTACTTATTTTTAATTTTAATTTGTTTAATTTTAATTTTTCATATATCTATATATTTAATACATACTATTTATTCGTATATATAAATTTTATATTGTATAACCAATTTATTCATTTTTATTAATAATTGTTTAATTAATAAAATTTGTAATTTTTTAATAAACCCATTTTTTAATTTTATTTAATTATTTTATTTTATTAATTTGGGCCTTTATCAATACTAAGAAATTGCTAATAAAGGATTCGTTTATGAGTGATAAAAATATAGCACTGATAAAGGGTACCCTTTTTCAGTGCTAAAAATATAGTGCTAATAAAAGGGACCCTTTATCAGTGTTAAAAATAAACCACTGATAAAGGAACCCTTTATCAGTGCCTAAAAAGTACTAATAAAGGGTTAAATTTATCCGTGCTTTCTTTAACACTGATAAATATTCCATTTATCATTTATTTTTTCTAGCATTGATAAATACCAGTGCTTTTAAATGCCTGTTTTGTAGTAGTGATACCCTGATGACGATCATCATGAGTGATAACATCCCACAAACAATTGGAAGATTCATAGGGAATATAGGTAGTGATTTTGAACCTCCACCATCGAGACATCTCTATATAGTCAAATATTGAAAACATGGCCTCTAGCCAAGACTCATCAGACTACTTTCCACCATCCCCCAAGAAGGTGGGAGGATGTTACTACTATAATACCCAGATCAATTCTACCATTGAAGGGGTACATCTCGGATAACCTTTTATAGACTACATGAATTGGAAGAAACTATTTTTGAATTGAGCATCAGCACCTAGTGAAAGATCAATAAGAGGTTCCTTATGTGGCACTACAGGAGGTAATACTCACGGATCAGGGCCCACAACCTCTATAGAATTGTCGTCACCAATATCTTAGCATATAACTCGAAGAAATCATGGTGGAATAGCTCTATACTTTATAAAAACTTACCTCATATAATATTTAATAGTAGATAGGAAAATAGGTAATAGGAAGGGACATGCACAAAGCCTTCTGACAAATAAGTCTCTTTGGAAGCTCCTAAAGCTAGGACTAGGTGATAAATACTGTCACAAATGTCTTAAGAGACAGTTCCTACTTCCCACTACCAAGGTCAGGTCAGGGCTAGGGTCCCATAAAATATAGCATATGCTTTAGTATATGGAGTGTAATTTGCAATATATATAGGAAAAAACCCTTTAATTTACAATTTACATACCTATTTTTGTGGTAACCATTTAATTTTAAAACATTAATTTATTCAAGTTCATTATTATTTATTTGGATATAGATATCCCAATCTAGTTAAATTCATCACCATTCACAATTTATAAAGTCCCATACTCTTTATAAATTTTAATCAGTACTTCAAGTAATTGTGAAAAGACACTTACATCTAGTATAAGGATGTAATAGGTCATGTATATTGATTTAATTGAATAAAATCATTCCCAATTTATAGAATTAATCACTTCATATATTATAATCAGAATTTATTAATCAAATCAACTAATATTTCAGCCCATAGAACTAGTGGTTCCTGGCTCAATAGTGGCATAATTGGTTAATTAAGGAATTATCATCAATCTATGCTGTAAAACACCATTTAGATTGATGTTAGTGATTTAATTAATAAAATTATGTTATCCCATCAATAAATTTTAGCACATTTTTATATATATCCATCAAATAACTCACAAAAAGTACATGAAATATAGGAAATTCATGCAAGAAATATAAATATGGCATGCAATAATGCATGATTTTTATGTTCTTTAGTTCCTAGTATAATGAATTAATTGATACACCCTCATATCATTAGGCTAAGGTAAATGAATTTCATTATAATAATATCAACAACTATAACATCACAAAATATATGTGTCACCCAATGGTGAAATTAGGAAAAATATGACAGGCATAACCAATAACAACAACAACCCATCCCAAGAAGTTGGGGTTTCCCCTATATGTGGGATAATTAATCCTAGAAATACGATCATTACCAATTTATAATATTTCATAGTCACTTATCTAATTCCCAAATAGTAATACTAAAGGAAAAAGAGGCTATGATACCACTTTGTAGCATCCCATCCCAGAAGCCACTAAGCGGTGCCCTGAGATGGTTGACACATGACCTCAAGTGTGACTCCTCACATGCCATAGGCTGCTAACTAGCAATAAGGGATTAGGGTGTTCCCATGGGGATAATATTACCTCATGAGTTTCAATGTTGCATAATGGTAAATAATATATGATAAATAGAGAAAGCAATAATAAACAAAAAGCAATGGAAGAATAAATAAACATCCAATAATAAATGGGAAGAATTTAAACATAATGTATACAAAATGATGATGATCATGTCATGTTTCTATAAAAATTTTTTTTACATAGGATACATGGGAAATAGGAATATTAAATATGATATAAAAAAATAAAAAAGTATAAAATATTTCTCTACTAGTATCATGATAATTGGTTGGGTCCTCTGCTTTTATACTTTATCCTAGTACTCAGAATCAAGCATCAGAAGTTGAATGCTTCTCTTAATCTAAACATGTAGTCATGAAGTCTATTTGGGTACCAAGGGTGGCATGAGTATGGTTTGATATATATTCAGTATTCCACCACTAATGATTTATATAATGATCTAGTCTATGCATATAAAATGAGCAGTGTTCCAATAATAATAAATTCAAGGTGATAAATGAATAAAAACACTATACCGGGTTCCTCATGGGATACCTGATCGACACTACCTTCTTTGGACCAAGCAATATGTATCTGACCTAAGGTGACCTATAAAAGTAAGATAAATTGTATATTAAATGGCATCATAAGGTAATAATAAAGAGTGTAAAAAACCCAAACATGTGATTTTTCTTGGTGGACGTGTCCCCAGAGTATCAATTATGCATTCTTGAAATTTAATTATGAGGCATATTTAGAAATTTTATGTGGAAACCTGATCCTATACAAGGAGATCCATGAATGGAATTCCAAGTATCAATTAGGGTTCCTTATATATACCCATCACCATAGAGTCTATCCACGGAGGCCTATATAAGGAAACCCATGTATCACTCTCAGCCAGGTGTAAGTATTACCCCCTGAGCCGATCCCATGTATCTCACATAGGGGAACGAGTATCACTCATGGAATGGTATAACTATATTGACACCAAGCCTATCCATGGTGACTCCCCTAGGGAAATAATGTAACTCTAGGTAGGTAAATTTCATGTCCTGTGAGCCCATCCAAGGCATACCATAAGGACCTGTGTATCACTCCTGACGTTCTTTCAATCCATGACAAGTTTTAATCATAAAGCCCGACGATCCTATCTAATGCATCCCATAAGGATCCAAGTATCACCCTCATCTTGGATATGATTTATGGATTATCTATTTCATTTTATACCATTTAAAAAGGAATTTCATTTTAACCATTTTAGTCAAATTGGACCAACCATTTAATTTAGGATAATCCATTCTATGTTATAGCATGAGGCGTAAGTCCCTAAAAATGGCATATAAATTATCATTAATGTATTTCACATTTCAATGTAATTATTACATTATAAACACACATAAAAGGTGTTTAATTAATTTAAGAGAAATTTAAGATAGGCCTTAAAGGGAAGGCACACCCATTGGGTGGCTCAAGTCAAAGCAAACAACCTAGGCATTGATTTTCCGCTACCGAGGATCGAAAAGGGGCATGGAAAACCAATTGAATTAAATTATTAATTTTTTAGATGTTTCACCAGAAAAGTCTAGTGTGAGACATAATGGAACATGATATAAATGAAACTAAACTTGGGGGAAAAAATGGACTACCAAACATAGGTTAACAACACTCTCCTAATCCAATGTCATCCCTTGAATAGAGCTAAAATAAAGACAAAAGAATAAATCAATGCCTTGAAAATAGGGAAAATAAGATTGAAAAAAAATATCACATCATAGGGGAAGATAAAATAATAATATAAGGAATAAGAGTGGATATATTACCAATATGAATTCAACATACCTGATGATGATGAAAACAGAGTTTGGATGAAGATACAATGGAAAATCCTAGCTTAGCTTGAGGGGTAAGCATCATGGGAGGGAAAGACTATCCACTATAGAATAATTAAAGCAGAAGAATTAATTAGGTTTTTAAAAAATTTTGAGGTCATAATTAAAATTTACCCCTTTAATTAGGGGTTTCATGGTTTGAGTGTATGGTTAACCAAACTGTGTGCCAACCATGTGACAACCACTACCCAAAGAACCCCCTATCTTGGGATTGGCACACAGTTTTCCTAATAGTGCACAAGCCATGAAAAATTGGTTTGTTAATTTTTTTTGGAAATCTGCCTGGGCATGCCACCCTTCTCATATTGTTTTAGAATAATTCTTTGGCCTCCCTTGTGGGATGGGTGCCTCACACATTTGAGTCCCATGGTTGACACTAACCATGTGCAAACCATGAGGCTTAGTATACCTCCTAAAATTCAAGAGATATAGACTTTGAATGAGCGCCAGGATCTCCCAAACCACTCTCAAGACTTAAGTTACATTATTATAATAAAATTATAGGTTTTTAACAGTATCATAAGAGTTCAGACCTCTCCAAAAATATGATACAATACAAGTTCCTTAAAAATGGTTATTTTATTTGTTGGCTCAAGTTCTTTAGCCTTGATAACCATTTATTTGGATATCAGTCTGGTTCTTGAATATGTTTTTACCATCCTTTTTGTATCTCATATTTTTAGGCTTTTATAGGAAGATAAATTTTTATTAGCGGACTTTCGATGGTTAAGGCTTCATCTATGACGAGTTTGTCTTTGCCTCATGTTTCATTTTTCTAGATATTTTGGGACTTTATGGGTTATAAAGTGTCAATTGTGGGGATAATTGTTACACCCCAACCCGATACAACCCTAATATTTTATTTATTTTTTACCTATATTTGTTTCCATGTGTTCTCCTAAGTTTTTTTGGAAAGACGGTGGGTTTTGGGCTATGAAGATGGAAGAGAACGGTTGGTGCACTGTTAGTAGAAATCATGTGCCACCCCCATTCCAACCAAGTGGCCCTGACAGAGGGTCTATTAAGGCCTCATGGATAGGCACACGACTATATGACGTCCACCTCAAACCATACAACCTAGAAAAAAGCACTGTCCAGCCCACACAGTTTTCTACATGACCGTACAACCACCACCAACAAACCATGTGACCCTCCCCCATTGTTAAGTGCACAATACATGGTTGGTTCATGATTTGTAAGACCATATGGCCAAACTCTATAGTCTACTAGGTCACTAAAAATTGGTAATTTACCACTTTTCCCTTCTCTATTTTAACTCAAACCCCCCTTTTCTTACCCCATTCAACCCCAACGGCAGTGGAGCTCCTCCTACACATATCCCTTGGATATTACTCCCCCTCCATGGTGAAATAATGAGATTTATTCATTTTTTGGGTTTAATATTAAAATATAATCCATCCTTGCACATTCTTCTTCGCTATCCATCCATTTTCTTCTTATTTGTTTTCTCCCTTGGGTTCCTATAACCTAGGGTTCACATTTATTTGTTTTTAAATTGAGTGTTTTGATCTTATAGGGGTTTTCTTGGTTCCCTTTTCTCTATTGGGCCTATTAGAAGTGGTTTTGAGCTATCATCTCTATGTGTAACATTATTTGGGGTAGGTTCCCTTTGTTTGAGCCTTTAACTTGAATTCTTTAATTTATTGAGTGTTTAAAAGTCAGTTTTTTAATTATGTGATATACATATGCTATAAATTTTTTTTGCGCCTCTTGGAAATAATTTTCTTTTGTTTATAAAGTTTACCTAAACTTCCACATGGGTTCTTTATATTAAGAATATGTTTTTAAACTTGTTTTGAAATGAAATGTTTTTTATAAGATGATAAGGCCCGATTGGAACTTTTAATTGTTTTATAAAAATGGAAAATACCTTTTAAGGAATTCCCCTTAATTTGGAAATGTGGTGTGTGTGATAAATGTGTGATTTTTGTTATGTTCTTAGTGAAGTATCTTGTGCTCGGTTTGGGTGTGACATAGAAAGGGGTTGCGTTTAATGTGGGAGTTTAGAGGTGATAAGGTGGATGATATTTTCAGTAAATAAGGTGATATATATGTATATGACATATTGATAAAACTAACCTCAATTTACTATCATGGTAATATTTGGGTAGTTAGGCAGGATCCTAGGTACACATGTTACACTATTTGGGATTATGCACTAGCCAGTGGCCTTGTGTAGGTAACCCGAATACTGTGGTATATGACCCTTAGTCAAGATAGTGAGGGTTTCATTGAGTGTTTGGGTAGTGATTGTAGATTATCAGTAGTAGAGGTTGATTATGTGATAATATTTATATCTTTCTCCAAGGCTATCTAAACCACCACCTAAGATCCCTTGAAATCTATTTTACACATTCTCTACTCTCCTCCACTTTCTAGTTTTCTTATAAAGTGACATCTCTATTTATTTTTTTCACACTAAGATTCATATTATAGATTAATTCAATTTTATAAAGAACTCAACCAAATTGTTTTCTATTCTTAATAAAATATTTTGAGAATGTGGTGTAAAATGTTTTTTTTAAATGAAACTTTTTTTTTATTTTTGAAAGAAATAAAAAACCCTACCTTTATATTTATTATTATTTTTAACTAGAATGATTTTATTTTCTACCCAAATATTATTTTATCATGGGGTTAGTGTCATTATATGGTTGATGGTGACCCTTGGGATCACATGGAGGCACATGTATTTTATTTCTTTTCCACTTACAGTTATAGTTTTTGTTTGTTTTGATTTATTTATTTTCTTATTTTTTATGATAAATCATTCCCAATTATTCCATATACACCAAATTTAAAATTCTATTCCTTATTATAGTTTTCTTTTCAACCATGAGTTTGAATTTACTAACTTGACAATTCAGTAGCAATACTTATTGTATTGCGAGATGAGAAACTTGAGGTAGTGCTGGAGTAGGAAGATCCCATGACTAAGGAAATAAAAACTAGGGATGGTCACCCATTAGAGAGGATCAATGAGGTCATGATGGACTACCATACCCTCAAAACATCACATCTCAAGGAATCCATCAAGATTCCTGGTGTCACTATCCTTGGGTGATGAGGTAGTGAACATGACATCCTCATAGTTTTGGGGTATACACCGTTGTTTCAATCAGAGAGCTAGACTCTAGAGAGTCACATGTCATGGATAGGGTGTCACTCCAGGTGTAAATAAAAGATCTTAGACCCCCCATAATAAGTGATTTGGGGAAGGGTACATAATGAAATAGGTTGAAGATGATATCCTTTAAGATGTATACCTTTACCCCTAATTTTCCTAGGGCCATCTTACCAAGGATGTACTCATGACCTTTCTAGAGTATAAACCTACTTAGGAGGACATGGATAACTCAGGATCATATGTGGATGAGGAAAACCAAGTGAGATAGTGTAGGGTGTGGAGAAGCTTCCATAAATTTATCAACCACACTCCCTTATATGAGATTTTGGGTTGGATGGGAGATCTTCTCCACTTCCCAGTGAACCTATTGATTGGAAGGGTGGACAACCATGTAATCCATGATCTAGATAAAGATTTACTAGTTGATCAGTTTCACCTAAAGTGGTAGAAACTCAGTATATCCCATCATGAGTCCATGAATTCATGAATTTTTTCCTTCTAGGTGGATGATCTAAAGTTTTACTAGCTAGAAGGGAAAATATGCTAATAGTGGTCCATAACTTCCACCAAGGAGGAGGTTTTGGATCATATAGAGTCTCAACTAGTGGTTGATCAAGCTGAGATATCACAATAAACTTCTTAGGTAATGGGATGTGAGTATAAACAAGGAATAATTGTTATGAAGATGGGAAAGGTGTGTCCATATGCTTAAAATAACATGTAGGGTTGGCTAGACTACATAAATTTATAGACATAAATCAATAAATTCTAGTTTATCATGAGAATTTCATATTTCATGCTGATACATAGGGGAATTTTGTACTATAATAATGTTGAGACTCCAGCCTCAAGATGGAACTCCTCATCACTAATTAATTTAAGGCAATAAATTTGTTATTTTTTCAATACTTCATGTTTTCTTCTCTCTGCACCTCCATTATACTAACAAGGAAACCAACTATAAATCTGAAATCCAATGTGAGTCTTGCTTGGTGTGAGAAACAATGGAACTATAGAAGTCCATTTATTTAGATTAGAGTGATCCGAAAGTGATGAGAGGTTGGGGTTAGAATGATTCATCAACTATTGGGCATGCCTTTATGAGAGGTAAGTGGGTTGGTGAGAGACTATGCATGGTCATATGTCTTTTGCAATGTTTGTGAGTTCACGAGAAGGGTAGCACTGGGGTTTTTGGATTATACCTGAACAAAGTGGAAAATACAGGACTTGAATCACGAAATCTAAGAATTCAAAATATTTAATGATTGAGGATAGATTCTGACCATGTTCAAAATGTATATTTCATTTTCATACTTCTAAGAGTGGTAACATAGAAATGAGGGTTGATCATTTATAATGATAAAAACATGGGGCCTAAAAAATTGTACTTTAAAGTATTTCAGGGACTTTTCCCTATACAGGAGATAAAACAATTTTTCCAGGAACCATCACCAGTTGGGAAACCCATTTAGAAGAAGAATCCAGTGTGTATCTAAATAAAGTAGGACCCAAACTGTTGGGTTGAGCAGATGAAATGTTTTATTGGTGTCCAACACTCTGATAATTATGCCACCATGGATCTAAGCACATTATATGGGTGTATCAACTTGAGTGAGGTTCTAATATACCTCCCAAGGGGAGTTTTTTCTTGATTTTCAAGCGATGATCAAATAACTCAAGTGGTGTGCTAGGTGACCTAAAATGAAGGGGGATAAAGGCCCTCTCAAGAAAGGTACAAAAAATTTCATTGTTTTATGTCACACAATGAGGATGAATTTCATATATTTTAACATAATATGACTAGGATGTGTGAATTAACATGAGTGTAATTTACCCTACAAACTGATATATGGTGGTTCCTTATAGAGGTCCTCATTAAGATGAAAAAATGGGTGAAGGAATGGTTCTAACTTTTTCTAGAATTTGCGGGTTCAACAAGAACAACCAGTTTTTTCAAGGACTTGTGACATGTCTCAAGGGATTTGAACATTTCCTACTTATTAATTCAATTTTTACCATGAATCAAGAGTTAATTTGTGGAAAAAAGAATAAACTTTTCTTAAGTTTCCCTCTGTGAGTTTTCAACCTGGCATGAATTTATGCCTCTTGCCTTGGGAAATTTATGATCATTATAATGAGACTAAAATTGTCATGGGGAATCCTATGTGGCATAAAAGGAAATATAAAACTTATTCAAATAGTGGTCTAAGTAGTCTCAATGTCACATATATATACATTTATATAAGACACACAAAGTTTAATGTCATAATGCTTAGAAAATAGTGGGTGAGATGACCTATTTAGCAAGAGTGAATTATACCTGACTAGAATGGAAGGGCCTAGGATGGGTCCAAGTGTCTCATTGGTGGAATTATAATTTCATGAAAATAGGGGAGAACCCTTTATAGGAATATTAATGGGTCATTTCACATAGTTTATGGTCACGATTCTTGGAAAATTTCCATCTAATTATCATACCTCAAGGAGGCATTAAGGTTGAAAGTAGAAAAAAGAATGGAAAAAACTAGGCATGAGCAATGAGGAAGTTTGTGTCTGAGCCTGATAAGATTGTTCTAGGTGGCACACAACCCATGGAACTTGTAATCAATCCACACATAGTTTTTTAAGGTGGTGTGGTAGGTGATAGAAACCAAAATGGGATTTACTCTCAAGTGAGAATGCAACAAAGGGAGATATTAGTGTATGAATCACCTAAGGTTATGAAAAATATACATGCATTGAGGTCCATATGGGGATAGATGTTCATAGTTTTAAGGTCATGGTGTCAATATAAGAAATATAGTAGTTTATGGTCACATATCTTAGACTAAATTAGGAGTGTTTTAGATAATTTCGTATGATGTGAAAGAGAGAACAAACCTGACATGAATGGAGGGAAAATGAGTCCTTACACCAAATAAACATTTTCTAAGAAATGTACATACATTTTAATGTCAGGACACTTATACCATGGTCATGGTGGGGAGACCTATGTGAAACAAATTTTTTCATAAACATGATGTGAATGGGGGGTGCTTCTCGTGATGTGTTTCATACATTGTAAGGTCATGATGCTTAGAAAAAATGTTATGGTGGGGAGGACTTTGAAACCAAAAAGGTAACATAAAACCAACAAGAATAGAGGTCGTTTCCAATAATGAGTTGTGTGCAATTTAAGGTCATGATTATTTGACCATAGTCACTACTATTTTTAAGTTTTATAGACCAGACTGATGGGGGGTCATTCTAGATTTATTCATGTGGCATCAAAGAGTTCAAAACCTGATGTGAATATAGGAAAAAAGAGACCTCATGACATAAAAACATACCTAGACCAATTTTCACATAGTTTAAGTTCATGATTCTTGGATCTAATATGGGTTTGATGCATTTAAAACATTTGGGTGGTGTCTTACTAAGATTCCTAATCTCCTGTTATCTATGATTAGGGTATAAAAAAGGAATGATGAGGAGCCTCCACTATCACATGGGGGAGAACAACAAGGTAATAGTGAAGCTTGGTCAATATATTAAAAAAAATTCTGACTTTCTTAATTGACATGCATGAATTCATGGAAGGGTAACACCAAGGGTGTTAAAACTCTACCAGAATAAAGGGAGGTAGATAGGAAGTAACTCAAGACTTATAGAATTTGAATCACAAATGGGGGTGAACAATGGGTGAGGCGCGACTATAGAACACATTCTAAACATAGGCTCCACAACCATATCAATCAATGATGGGGATAGAAAATAAAATATCGACCATTGAGCATTTTATAAACATGAGAATCATTATCTTTCACAAAATATCTTTCACAACATGTACCTAAGGTGGGAGGTGAGATAGTTTTCCAAGACACCATCTCCATTAGTTGGCTCATTCAAATTTTTAGGATGATGAAGATCCATATCAAGAACTAATATAAGGGTGGAAATGAATTGAGGGATTGTTCTATTGGGATTTAACACTCCAATCTCTACTCCACTATCCATTTGAGCACATTTAAGGGGAATATCAGCATAAGATGGGGTTAAACTCATTTACCAAGGAGAAGGTACGAAAACATGTCAGTGAATGGGATAGAACCAAGATATGGTATCTAGGTGTCTCTAAATATTTCATAAAACTATAAATCAAGACTCACATAGTTCTTGAATGCATAAAGGTTGGTGTTTGACATCGATGGATAAGGACCCATTAGGAGATGGTCAAAGTATCATATAGTTTTATGTTAGGGATATAAATAGTTCAGTTAAAAGTATTTCAAAAATCATATTGACTTGGAGTTTAATGTCATGTGACTAGGATACGGGATGCACCTTTTATTGTCATATGACTAGGACTAATTATTGGATTGATATGGATTCATCAACTCAGAATAACAAACTTGATGTGGATAGAGTCATTGAGAAAAAATTTAGTGAATATTGTCTGACATGGGGGTAAATTTTATGGATGTGCTCAAATACATAAGGTCTAGGTTTAACTAAATATCCTATAGAACATAGAATTAAGAAACACTTCATTCTAGAAAGTATAATTTTAGGGTACCAATGAAAAAAATTGGGGGGGGGGGTGGGTTCTCTTAGGCGAGGATGATGAGATAATTCTATAGTTTAAAATCTCATACCAAGAGACACTAGATATATAGTTTAAGGTTATACACCAAAGATCAAAATATTGATATGAGTTTATGGTTATAGAGCTCAGGACATGGAGTGTTTCATGAGGATGTTCTTGAAATTAAAAAGTGTAGTAACCTAATGTGAAAATAGGTTCATGGAAACCTTAAACTGTACAAAACATTTTGGAGATAAGTTTCACACAATTTAGGGTCATGATTATTAGATCTAAAGGGAATATGATACTTTTTAATTCTTCCATGTGTCGACCATAATGGGGAATATCAAAGCATAAATTCTAATCCCAAGTTATCCTTGATTGATGTGAGAAATAAGGAGTGATAAGGAGTCCCCCTGTCACATGGGATCACATGATAGGGGAAAAAGAAGCTATCTTGAGAGGGTTTTAATGACACAAAATTTCTTGATGAACATGAATGAAAACACGAGGGGATAACATTGAGGGTGTTAAAACGTGACCATAATAAGGAGAGGTGGAAAGAAATTAAATCAAGACTTTTGGGATTTAAACTAAAAAGGGTGGTGGACAATGTGTGAGGAATGAAAATTGACCATGTTCAAAAAAAAGTTTCCACAACTAAATCATTTTAGGATGGAGTGATAAAATATTGGTCCGACCATTGACCATGTTTGAAACACGAGAGTCATCACATATCATAATAATCCCATTGAGGAATATACCAAGGATATTAGGTGATCTAGTTTGGCGAAAAAAAATCTCCATTAGTGGAGTTTATTTAGATTTAAAGGATAATGAGGATCCAAATTGAGAAAGAGAAAAATCATGGAAGTGAATCAAAATGATGTTGGGGGGGGGGGAATGTAAAACTCTAGAATCTATTCCACCTATGCTCGAATACACCAAGTATGAAAATTCATGAGGAAGGATTGAGCATGTTACAAAGGGGAAATATCCCTGAAACACACCAGTGGCTGGTCTAGACATGATATAGGATATTTATACATCCATACATATCCCATTAAATGAGAAAAAATCCATACATAGTTCTATAATGTGTCATGGTAGAGACCAACACCTGGGAGGGGGAATTCCCTTAAGTGAGGGTTTAAGGTATCACATGGTTTTATGTTATGAAATGTGGATACAAACCAAGTAATTTAAAATCTTGCTATAAGGATGTTAAACAAGTATCTTAATTTCAGACGGTAAAGATGAGGCATTATATAGTTTAATGTCTTATGATGAGGACATTGTTTTGTGGTTTAACATCATATAAACAAGATGTGTGATAGATAGTTTAAAATCATGTTACAAGGACACAGTCTGGTTGGTTAACATGATGTGACCAGGATGCGAGTTGTAAAATTTAATGTCATATGGATAGTAATTAGTCCTTAATTTTAATTTCATATGACTGGGATAATAGTGGAGTGTCACATGAAGTACTGCTTATGAAACCTAGAATTGGTGGGAGGTGTGATGCGCTCTACATTTATAGTGATTAATGAGTATGCACTATTGGATTAGACCTTATGAATGATGTAAGGTCATTCCTACTTCAGATATAGATTTTGAAGATTCTTCCTTGTTATCATTGTCATCATTATATCCAATACCATATCACCATAATGGAAGGAATGAATGTTATTTTTTTTGTTTAATGCCTGAACCACCTAATTATGATTCCCTTCCAAGTTCTGCAGCGTTTGGATCCTACTTTCTTCAAGTGATTCCAACTCATCCAGATAGACTTCAGACATCTTTTCTAGTATCTATTAATCATAAATGACCATTCAGAGTGATTTTTTCTAAAACTATATAGTTAAAACTACCTATGTCCTATATACCATAGAGTATGAAGTCACTTAAGTGGAGTTTCAAGTCATGGTCTGATAGGTACATATGGAATTATAGAGATTATTAGGAAAAATATTATTATTTTGACCCACTATCTTCTACAATATGTTAGAGATATTTTAATTAAATGCCTTAATTTTATCATTTTTCTTTTCATGATTAAAAAAGGTGTGGTTGGATAGGATGTTTTACTTTGTGTACAACTTCTTTAGCTCGAAGGATTATAAATTAGTGATGTTGACTATGAGAATGGTGTGATGAATCTAGAATCAATGGAAGATATGAGACTTTAAATACTCGATCAAGGATCAGGTATTGACCTATTTGATGGAGATGGATTCTGTTCACTTTTAGAAAAAATTCAATGGAAGTCAGAATAAACTTGTACTATCAAGATATTTCTAGAAGATAGGGCCCTACAATGTTAATTCCCCATATAGAAAGGGACCAAGAGTAATTGGTGCCATGTAGAATATTCGTAAGCTGATGCATGCATTTAAAATGGATATGTCATGTTTTAAATTCTTGGTGAACTCTATGAAATTATGAACGATGGTGGGTAGAAGTAACCTAATCTCCAAATATGGTGGGATAAATTTAATATTTGTAAAATAACCTCACATGACTCGATATAAAATTCTTGCAGAACCTGAGAAAAATCCTTCCCATGGATAAAATAGAGAAGGATTAAATCAAATCCATGCTTGTAAAAGGTCTTATCTAGGTTTTATCTATATTGGAGGATAAATGTTGCCGCACACTAGTGGATCCACTCACACTTGGCTTTGTCTGATGGGAGGGTCCCATGTTATAGATACTTGATGAAGGGGGTCATCTAATCAGGTGGTTCTTTAGATATCAAGGCATTTAAGGGACCTTCCATATAATTTTTAGTGGTTGGATGATTTACCCTTTATATTTATTTTTAAAAAGTGGTGGGGGAGATGACTCTTTGATGTTATAAAGGAATTACCATTTCATCTTGGTAGATATTTTTGAGGGATGAAACTAGGCCTGCTAAAGATTTGGTTCAGTCATTTTGGGATTAGGGAACATGAGTCACCTTTGGACGAGAAGGGAACTAGGCCATCATCTCACAAGTTCATTCCATAAAGAGGATGAGTTCTTGTTTCCAAATAATATAGTCACCATTTATATTCTTGATTACCTGTTATAAGTAACCCTTAACATGTAGTTGGGGGACTTTAATCACAAGATCTAAATCAAGGATAGTGATAAGAACCTGATATTGAGCCTTGTTGTTTCTAAAACCCTATTATAAGTGGAATTAGTATGGAAAGACATCCTATGAAGGAGTGATGAAGATAATCCCAAGGAATACCCTATCGAGTTTGGGGTTGTTGAACCTTCTACCATCTTGGATTTGGGAGACACTGTTAAAGCGAATCTACCAGTACAAAACAAACCAATTAATGAAGTGGATGACCTCATCAAGAAAGTAAACATTCAAGTGTAGTTCCTTAGGAGTTGGATGTGTGGCTAAGAAATTTTTTAGTGTTTGTACATTGAAATATTTCCAAGGGATAAACCTAATATTGAACTATTTAAGAATTACTTCCAACTATTCCAATAACCCAATCAATATGGGGTAGTTGAGAATGTATTTCAGTGGATTGATGTGAGATACTAGCTATATCTCATGGTGTTGTTGGTAGTTTTTATGTTCTGAACCATAAAGACCATGGTTATTTAGATCTTCTTGATGGTACAATATCTATTATTTGTGTCAATTATAATGAGAATGAGGTAGTATATTATATTCTCACTACCCTAATTTTTCTTATGATCTAGGAGGAAAAAGGGACCATTACAGAGTAGTCATATAATGGATCATATGATTTTCTAGTATGGGTGGAATTAGGATCAAAGGATGTAAATGATACTATTTTATTTCATCTAACATGGTCTCACAATCTTCATCATAATGATAAGAGATTCGTTTCTAAATTATATATGAAAATTTATTACACTTTACTTTAAGATTAGTGATGAATGGAGTTGGTAAAGTGTCCCTAGAGGCCTCAAAAATCCCAAAGGTTTCATGGAGTAGACATTTGTATGATATAATTAATTTTATATGAATCTATTTTTATGCCTCTATACCTAAAGATGAATCTGAGGAACTTCTTAGAGGTAACCTCAAACATGAACTTTAGGGTATTCATTTTTAGGTGCTGATAGAGGAAGAAGTTTAATACCTTCTCATGATCCTTGAAATAGTCTTGTTGCTAATAGGATGTGACCAAGAAATTTACACATAACATTACACCAATTTTATGAGAATAATATTGAATTTTCAATGCATGGAACACTAGTAGGTAGCCCCAAAATTCTATAAATGAAATGGAATCACGTAGTAACAAAATATTCCTTGAGGTTCCATGAGGTTCCCTGGGGTTCTTTGAATGTGGTGGCTTTTTATTATTTGATTTCAGTCTAGATTTTATTCTACCTTTAGTACCCATACATGAATACTAGATCCTAGAAACATATAGTGGATTATATTAGAAGTTATGTCATTGGGAGGGGAAAATAATCCTTTGGGAAATGGCAGTTGAGGTCTCAAAAGTTAATACAGACTCTAATATGTCTATTCTTATTCTTATCTGGGATGATGTTGGCTAACCACTTGGGGTATTGGACTTCCTTAATAAAGTTAAACATGATAATATTTTCAAATTCATCCTCAACTATGGATGCATGAGAATGGTTAATCTTTTAAGGAGCTTCTTTAAACCCATAGTGGCCTATTGTAAGGCCATGGTGATGAAAAACTACCTTGGGGTAAATCCCTAGAATTTCATTGTACCTCCTAGTGAAAAATAATGGTATTTATTTAATAAATCCACATATTTATACTAATTATCCAAATAAATAACTTCACTAATAATTTTCAGCCTCATATCTCCCTCAGTATTGAGATTCACCTAGGTTAACTCATCGATGATGGAAGAGACACCTTCCTCAAAGGTAGAAGGGGAATCATCCAAATCCACTTTTTCATCTGAAACATGAAGATCGAACGAAGGAGGTGAATCCCTAAAATCTAGAGACCATGGTGTGGTATAGCCATTTTATTTGGAAATGGTGTTATCCCCAATGATTTATTTTTAATTTGTGAAGACCATAGAGAAAAAAGATGATGAGATGATCCCATATGGTTTCTAACTATGAGATCCACCTCTAATTTTGAAACATTGATGATGGTTTGACCTCCATTGGGCCATACCTACTCTTTGGAAGGTACAATGCTATTATGGGTTAGTGGGAATGGGAAAATACTCTCAGTACATAATAGGATTAGGCACTTCCATCTTCAACTGTGCCTTCCCTATATAGGAATATGAGGTAATATTTAAGTATTACTTATTTGTTGGTACTATTAAGTGGTTCCAAAGATCCAATATTTTTTGCTTTAAATGGGTTATTATAGGATTAATATGTATTTCAAATCCACCAAATGATATACCAAGGTGGAAATAAAAACATTGGGGTAATCTATACACTCAACTCCATCTACCCCTTGCTCTTGTAGTACCCAACATCCTGGTAGCGAGATTCATAAGAGTTGAAAAGAGAATAATCACCATGGAGTGAACCTACTCAACCATTGATGGAATCTTTTAGGCACTTATGATATGGATAGGGGATCACTATGTGATGATGGATCTAAGGCCTCCCCAATAAGATGTTATAAGTAGTATCCTATGAGACAACTATGAAATCAATGTTTGATACTAAGTATCTAAATTGGATCTCTAGACAAATCATTACACATGGGTTCTGATTGTTTTTTTATTCCCCAAAATTTTAGGTTAGAAAGGGTTATATATTCTACCATGATCCTCATATTTTAGATTATATAGGTTAGGATAAGATTGATTCCAGAACTAGTTTCCACTAGGAAATGATGGATTTTCATGGCATTGAATTGTCCTGTAAGATATAGGTGCAATCCATTCCCCTGAATAGTGGTACCGTCATCATACTCTGAGAATGATTTGATGGATTGAAATTATTCTTATTCAGATTTATTTTCTGAATATGACTTACTGGAATCTACCTCTATCATGATCTGGAGAAGAATATTTGGGTACTTAATGAGAGACTCACAAAACTCCTTTGACAATTGATGTGCATAAAGGATCGAGATTCACACTGCTATACTAGAAAGGCGATTTAGTACATTATACATCTATAAAAGGGACATATTTCTTCCCACAAAGGGTCAATCTATAACTGGGAGCATAGTGTGTGCAGTTGGTTTAGGCACTAGGGAATGACTAGTGCTCTTCATGTTTCACTATTGATTGGATGACTTATCCTGAGTACTAGATAGTTTGTAAAATACCCTTGTTGGTCATGGATAAGAATTGGTATTTTATGGATTAGGCACATGATGAACTAGTATGGTAGATTGTGTAGGTGCAATAAATGATATAGATTATGAAGATTGTTCGTATTGATCCCTAAGAAAGTATTATTTTTTTTAGTTTTAGTGGCATGAGCCATCCTTTTTAGGGAATTGGATCGGGAATTATTATTAATAGCATGATACCTACCCTCCCTCAATGACATCAGCCAAAGGTTCCAGAAGGAGGTCCACAACATATCTCACCATTTGTTATTTTACAATGATCCATCGGCCTGACTGCATTGACATACATATACATCTATTCTTTTTCAGTGGAATATTCTAGGATAGGATGGATTCTAGGGGAATATCTCAACATGGGGGCATGATATCACCAATAATGAAAGATAGTTTTGGCACTAAAAGAGGTCTATAATTTTCCTAGCATTGTAGGAACCTATTCTAAGAGACTTGAAAGGATTTGATTCCAATGAGGTGGATGGAGAGGACATGGTGACCACAGAAGGTTCTAGTATGCTCAATCGGGCACAAATGATGCCATGGGAATGAGGGAATTTCTTATGAGATATCCATTCATTATACTTATGCGTAACTCATCTAGAAACCCGATTCCATTCATCGGAGTCTTCATTGTTATTATTGGAGGTGATAATGACACATCAAACTTATGCTAGTACATCACCCAACTCGACCCGGACATGGTATACCTAGTCCTAGAGACAATATTTGAAGATGAATCACTCTTTGATGCTACGATCATGGAACCTGTGGTATGGGTAGTAGTTGGTGTAGTTTATCAATCCGGCCTCTTGAGGCCTACTAGATTCCATAAACCTTAAGATCTTTTTTCTCCAGGGTGTAGATGAAGTACCTTGAGACTTGTGCATCCTTGAAAAAGGTTTTTGGTCAGAGTGGATTTTCAAGAGGGGGTGAATTGAGTTCCTATTAAAAATTTCTTATTTAAAAGATTTCTATTAAAATCCCACAATTTAAATAAAAAGCTCAACTGTAGTGAATTTGTAATACAGTAAAGGCTCAGTTAGGTTCTCAAGAGATTGATTATTTCTCAGTTAATCTAATCTGAAGATTAGATAAGCTTCTGAAACTAAACTACTGGTTTACAATAAATAAAAACACTTTATTGTTTAACTATTAGAGTAACTTTAAAATAGATTTCTGTTTAAAGTACACGACATAAGAATATTCAAAATAGTTTTAACTAATATAAAAATGCATAGCAGTTTTAAACAAGAGGTTCAGTCCCAAGTAGAGAATTAGTTCTCTCAGAAAGTTTTATATAAACTATGATCCACACCCTGGATCAGGGTTTTACAATAGTGGACAGACTGTCCAGGTCCTTAGACCTCTACCACAGTTCTACATGGGAAAACTAAACAACAAAACATAGGTTTCCTAAGTCACACTTGACCTCTATCACTATCCACAATGGGATACCAGAGTGTAAGGGAATGATTGAGTGGGGATTTATAAATCCTCCAGTTCAGCACAAGATACAGTGTGTGCTTAAAATATAGATCACACACATCAAAATGTAAATAAATGAAACACAATAGATCTAAATAAATATAGATGAGTTTAGAATGCTCTATGTGTTTTTAGTGAAGATCTGGACTCTTTTGATTGATCAAAATTTTCTCTAAGTCCTTCTCTAGTTTTTGTCAAAAAAGTGTCATTTTTTATTTGACTTCCAGGTCCATCTTGATCATATTGATTATCTTGAGTGTAGGTGTAGTCATTAAATCTCTTCACTCCTTGAATGTTCTAGTTCTACAGGTTCAGCATGTGTTCTTCCTTGTTCTTCTATGTATGTATGTCCTCGTGTATATCCAGAAGCTTGTTTCGTATGTGCGTTGAAAGACTTGTTCTCTAGTAGCTCGAGGTTCCGTTTTATATTCCTTGAGCTTCGGAAATAGGAATGATTTATATTAGGTACGGTTCTTGACATGCCAAAAACTATCATTAATTAATAGCGGATTCATTAAGTTAGTCTAATATGACTGTTGCTTATAATAAACAAAGTTAAAGAAATGAAACAGTGTTGGGTGTCTGGTGGTCTCTGTAACGGTAGTTGTATGTAGCGGTAGCTCCTTTTAGCAGTAGCTCCATGTACTAGTGACTATATGTAGTGGTGAATTACTCTAGAAGTAGCTCTTGGTAGTGGTTTACTTATGTACCAATGACCCATACCAGTGAGCTTCTAATGGTAGAATTCATAACAGTATATTTCACTCTGTATCAGTCGACTTGTGCATACCGGTAGACTTACTCTATCAGTAGTTGTTTGTCTGTTTATGAGAACTATCCACATATTATGTTAGGATAAAACATTACAACGTAAATTAACATTTGATTAACCAAATGTTCTTGAATGAAAGATATATCATTTGAACATATTCAAGAGTATTTATATTTTTAAATTAAGCCCTTGAACAATAACTAATGTAATGAAAAGTTTAATTAATAAACATCATTTGGGATTATCAAAACATAATTAATCATAATTGAGATTATCAAAACAGGTGATTCCAACAATCTCTCCTTTTTTGATTATCACAAATTATGGTAGGTAAGCCAAATTTATCAGACTAAAATACAATTGTTCTTATTTCTTAGTGTGTTCCAACATAGGTAAAATATGTTTCAGAGATAAATATAAATTCTCAAGTTCAACTGTATCAGAGAACATTTATTTAGAAAAAAATAAAATATTAATATCCATGTCTGACATATGTCCCTCTTTTAATAAATAATCCTCCCCCTTTATCATTTCTCCCACATGGGAAATATTTATCCCCCTTTGGGATTAGAAAAAATAAGGGAGGTATAAGATAAGGATGTAAGGAATGTATCCGAGAACAGAAAATATAGGGAATCCAAGTTAAAAGATAAGAGATAAAGTTTTTTATCAAAGAGAAATTAGACAATACAAGTATGGACCAGAGTTAAAGACAAAAGTTTAAAAGTAATGGAGAAATAAATTAAGTAGGCATCATAGGTAAAAACTGAGACAAAGAGATTTTGAAAGAGGTATAAATTAAAGAATCAAAAGTACATAAGGATTACAAAAATAGTATACAAGGTACAAATGATCCCTATAAAATTTATCTAGACCCACTCAATCCACTTCCTGTATGTCTACATTGGATTTTTCTTTGGGATATGAGGTAAAATCAGGCTGGGTAGCTTCAGTTAAAGGCTTGGGAACTACAGAAATGACCACTAGAGGTTGAGAAATTGAAACTGTTCCTGGCCTATAGTTGGTACTCCTCTGAGTAATCATTGGTGTCAAGCTTATGATAGCTTGATCTGGGGTCATCTGAAAAGTAGAATTAGTAGATCCAGATGCAAGTAAAGCTGGAGGTATAATCACTGGCTGATCATCAACATTAAAAAAGGGCAGTAAGAGATTTCTGAAATCCATGATAATCCCTCCTCCTCTCTCTATAGTATAAATGAAGTCATCCTTTTTTCTAGGAATTTTTCCAAAGCTGGAGTCAGCTCCTTGAGCTTACTCACTTTCTATCTGAAGGCTTGAGTCACATGAGGTAACTTCAAATTTTCTAACAAAAGTTTGAAGTGATTGTTCAACTTATGTTTAGTGTAGACCCTTTGGAAATAGTAATCCACCTTGTCCTTTACTTATTTCTAAGAATCAGTGGTCTCCCTCATAAAATCCTGAACAATTTTTCTTATATCCCTAGTGGTAGTCACCACTTAGGTCAAGGTAGAAGAGTCTACAAATCCACCAGTGGAAGACTTTCCAAGCTCTTCTCTCATCACAGCTCTAATCTGATCAACATCTAAAGAAGGCCTGGGAGCACTCAGAGGTGCAACAGGAAAAGATACTATTTCCTTAAAATATTTAGTCATCCCACTAATGATATTTTTCACAACAAGATCCTGGGTGCTGACATGATTCTTTATAGAATTCTTAAATTCCTCAAAAAATGATACCATCTGGTCAACTATACTTTTCACAAATGTCAAATCCTTGTCTGCTTGAGATTTAGAACTCATATAGGACTCCATAGTGACAAATTATCTCTTTAGAGATTCAACATCTTCTACCAAGATTGAAACTTGACTCTGGAAGGTCTTGAAATCATCCAAAATACTTGGTACAGATTCAGTCATAATAGATTGAATTGATGATATTAAAGAGGTTTCCATTCTTCTCATTTATTCTACAAAATAGGTCTTGAGATCCGACTTCAACTATCCTAGGTCATATTTTCTTACTAAATCCTCATGTAAAGTCTTAGAAAGGATATTATAACAGACATGTGGTCTTCTAATCGGTTTCTCATCTTCAGAATCAGGATAGTCCAACCCAAAAACTACAAAAGCTGGGTCTTCTGACCAATCTTTAATCTCATGATCTAGTGATACAGTACCATGTCTGGTGGGATGCTCCCCCTCAATTGGTGAATTCTCCTATACATGTACATCAATATCAGCCTCAGTAGGCAAGACTTCCTCAAAATAATCATCCACAACCATCTCCATTTCAACAATAGGTGGCTCATCAGGGATAGGTGTAGGATCTGTCATCTCAACCAAAAAAGCCTCTACAGGAATAGCAGAACTCCCAATTACTGGACTCAAACTCAAAGTACCCTCATCTGATCTATCAAAATCCGATTCTATTATGGGTAAAGTAGCTAGAGGACTATCCTCTCCATAAGAAATACTCTGATGTGTAAAACTATGAGGCAAGTCAGGGTCTCCTCCTTCTTCCACTGAAGTCTCTTTATCCTCATCATCAATAGAATCATCAACATCACTATATGAATGTTCATCTTCATCAGGTCCTAAAACTGGATCCCTCTCATCCATAGGCCTAGAAGGATGGTCCACATGATTAAATGTTTCATACAATTTACCATCATCATTCACCCATTATTTCTACCAAGGGTTCCAGCTTAATTTCATATACATGAAGATAGTCTTAGTGATGCAGAAATTGTCTTTAACAAAAAAAAATTCATCCCCAGATTCAAAAATACCATTGAATTTTAACATAATGAAAATCAGATTAGCAAAGAACAAAGTATTTGTATTTGATTTATGTATGGTCATATCTTATATCTGAATCATCCAAATTATACATAGATTGACCTTCACTCCATGCCTAAACAAGTACATCAAATATATATCCCAAAACTTCAGGGTTGCAAAATATCCTCTCCTGGTACTAATCACATGTTGAATGAACTTAAAAAACAATCTGTTTTCTCCCTCTATTTTAGAAGCAATCACTTTTCTAGGTGATACATTCCCAGTTATCTCAAGCAAAGTAGCCTCATACTCAAAAATGTCACTAATGGGAGGTATAGACTTTGAGAAATATCCAAATTCACCCTCGTGTGGAACTTTCAAGCACTCATCCCATTCAGCAGATGAAAAAGATATCTACTTATCATTTACCATAGAAATCATCATGTTCTCATCTTCATTCATTTAAAATTTAACAAAATCATAAAATTCCTTAACCAGTTTCGGGTAATAAGGCCCATTTTTGTTTTCTAAACAATCTATCCATTATTGTTCTTCTAAAATCCTCAAAATCAGAGACTTTATTGAAATCAACCACTCAACACAAAGCTCATTCTCAATCACTATTTACCTCTTCGATAAATACAGATTCTAAGACTTTCTCTTCTCTTTACTAGTACCAGTACTACTTCTAATGGCTCCAGAACTGACTTTTTGTCGCTTCACACTCAGCTCATTACCTTCATCAATTATCGGTCTCTTAACTCGGGCCATTTCCAAATCGAGAAACTTAGGGCTCGCAAGATTTTAGAGGCTTGGGTAGGTGAGGAATTGGAAGGGTGGAGTTCGTGGTGGATTGATTGTGATTTAGAATTGACTTATATAATTTAGGAATCAAAACATAATAAAAAAATATACATTAAAATGATAAAGTGTATCGGTTTAAAACAAAAAAATTTAAAACAGAGCGATATATCGGTAACCATTCTACCGGTGAGGATTATAATGGTAAGCACTACCGGTGAGGTATCCTAACAGTGCGGTTTCTTTAACGGAAAGGTGTGTCTAACAGTGAGGTTTATCTAACAGTGAGGTGTGTTTAACAGTTAGGTTTTTCTAACGGTGAGGTGTGTCTAACTATGAGGTTTATCTAACGGTGAGGTTTGTCTAATGGTGAGGTTTTTCTAATAGTGAGGTGTGTCTAATGGTGAGGTTTATCTAATGGTGAGGTTTGTCTAACGGTGAGGTTTAAGGGTAGTTGATCATTCCTAATTCATGTATAATGTAACTTAATCTCGATGAACTTAAAGGCTTTGTAAATATATCAGCTAGTTGACATTCAGTGCCTATAAATTCAAGAGTTATATCACCCTTTTGATAGTGATCTCTTAGAAAGTGGTGGCTTACATCAATGTGCTTAGTTCTAGACTGAGATACAAGGTTCTTAGAGATATTGATTGCACTAGTGTTATCACAATTAATAGAATCATGTATAAAATCATATCCATAGTCCAAAAAAGTGTGTTTAATCCACAAAATTTGTGCACAACAACTACCAGCAACTATATATTCTGCTTCAGTAGTAGACAATGCAACTAAATTTTGTTTCTTACTACACCAAGATAATAAGGATTTTCCCAATAAATGACATTTTCCAAATTTTCTTTTTCTATTTAACTTGCAACCAGCAAAGTCAGCATCTGAATAAATTATTAAATCAAAAGATTGTCCTTTTGGGTAATATAAACCTAAATTAGTAGTATGTTTAAGATATTTGAAAATCCTTTTTAAAGAAAGTGTGAGAATTTTGGATTAGCTATAAATCATGAACACATACATAAACTAAACATAATATCAGGTTGACTAGAAGTAAGGTAAAGTAATCTTCCAATCATACCTCTGTAATTTGTTTGATCTACTAGTTTTCTAGATTCATCAATATCCAACTTACAAGTGGTACTAATAGGTGTATCACTTCCCTTATTACTATCCAACCCAAAACATTTTAGAAAATACTTTGTGTATTTACTTTGATTTATAATAATACCATCCCTATTTTGAAAAATTTGAAATCCAAGAAAATATTTGAGTTCTCCCATTAAGCTCATTTCAAATTCATTTTGCATAATCTTTTAAAAATTAGTACATAAAGAATTTTTAGAAGATCCAAAAATAATATCATCAACATATATTTGTACTATAAAAACATCTTTGGAAATATTTTTAATAAAAAGAGTGGGATCATCAATTCCTTTAGCAAAACATTTTGAAATTATAAAATTAGTAAGTCTATCATACCAAGCTCTTGGATCTTGTTTTAAACCATATAAAGAATTAGAAAGTTTAAAAACATGATTTGGGAAATGAGGATTAGTAAATCCAGGTGGTTTTTCAACAAAAACATCTTCAATTATATAACCATTTAGAAAATCACTTTTAACATCCATTTGATATAACTTGAAATTCAGATGAGCAGAATATGCGAGTAAAATTCTAATGGATTCTAATCTAGATATGGGTGCAAAGGTTTCTTCATAATTAATTCCTTCTTGAATGTAACCATGTGCAACTAACCTAGCTTTGTTTCTAATGATGTTTCCAGATTCATCAACCTTATTCCTAAACACCAATTTTGTGCCTATGGTCAAGCTGTCCTTAGGTTATTCTACTAATTTTCAGACTTTGTTTCTTTCAAATTTATTTAACTATTCTTGCATATCCATTACCCAAAATTCATTATTGATAGCATAATTGATATTTTTAGGTTCTGACTGTGAAAGAAAATCTTGATGTTCAACCTAGTTTCTTAGAGAAGCTCTAGTCTGTGTCCTTCTATCAAGATTACCAACAATATCATCTAAAGGATGATTCTTTAGAATCCTAGTTGATCTAGTGAATGTAGGACTATAAATTTCAGGTTCTTCTCTAGGTTCGGGTTCACCAGCAGCAGATTCTGAAATATTTCTAGAACTGGTTGTCATTACAATAGGTTCACTGATTTTATCATTAAGGTTCAGTGTAGCACCCCAAACATTTTTTGGTATGATTCTCTTAAATACACTTTATTCATTAGGTAGCCTATATTTCATGAATCACAAAGCCCCTATGGAATAAAACATGTTTACTTATAGGAGATATCTATAAATTAACCACTAAACTTAAATTTACAAGCTCTGTGATTTGAATTTTAAAAATCTGATATACACGGTTGTGTTCAAGATGATATTTAGAGTCTGATAGAATTAACTTAATTTTTAATTAACAGTAACCTGCCCTTATGAATAGTAACCTACCCTTATGAATAGTAACTTACCCTTATGAATAGTAATATGACTCTTATGAATGGTATTCATACCCTTGAGTGTATAAATTAATTTAGACACCCAAAAGATGAAGATTAATTTTCTAAGTGTTTATATATTTTAATTAAATAATGATTGAATTAAATATTTAATTAATAATATTTAGAAAATTATTTTTGAAAAATGGACTTCATGTTTGGATTCTACACGTTGAAAAATTGTTAGGGTAAATTTTTGGTATTTTTCTGAAATACTTGAATTTTTTATGAGTAGTGACATACCATAAATTGCAAAATTAAGATAAATACACTAATTATAGAGTCATGTGTGATGTACAGATGATGTATAATCACTTGGTTTGGTATCACATGATAAAATTACTATTTTTGGTCATGGAATACTCACTATTCCTTGTCTTTATGAGAAATAATAAATTAATGAGTTTTATATTAAGAAATCCCCTCTCTCCTCCACTATAAAACCCCCCCTTCACTCCCTCTTCTTATCACTCCTTTAAAGCCTTGTGCCTTGAAAATATTCTGCCCAAATAACTCCCCAAGATCCTCCCCCAAATCCAAAATCTCTTAGCATCTTCAAAATACCAAAACCTCTCCCTTTAAGATGTTCTTAAAGGAGGTAGTCTCAAGAGGTAAATTCCTCTTTCAAATCCCTTCTTTTATTTTAAGTTCTTTTTTTTTGTTTCTTTTATCACCTCCCTTCACCAAAATAGTATGATAAATCCAGTAACATACATGTACTGGAATTGTTTCATGCTAATGGTATATATTCCATTATCTTCTCTCTTTTCCCCACTTTTATTTGAAAGAAATGAAAGCACCATTTGAGATGTGCTAATTTAGCACATTCGAGGAAAACAGTTTATCAATTTATATTATAATCTTTAATTATAGACAGAAAACCATTTGTGTTATAGTTGAACCAGATTATTATGTAATATATCCTATTTTTAGTTTTGTAATACTTTTTTTCACATGGTATTAAGTTATAAAGCAAAACATGTTCAATGTAATCAAACCCATCGATTAACCAAAACGGTTATCACTATGGTTATAAAAATTCAACTTCAATATAAGTAACCCAAATTAAATTTAAAAGCATATAATATCATGGATGTTCACCAATAGTGTATAACTTCATTTCTGGACAACTGAATCCATATTATATATTTATCTGAACTTGAATATAAGTGAATCGATCATTTAAAACCAAGTAAACAAACAAGACCGAACAATGAACCTGAACCTTATAACCAATAAAAAAGGCCTAGAATGAACTAAAAAGGATTATAATAAATCATTTACATATAAAATAGGTTATGTAATTATGAATTAATAAAGCCTAATTTGTTTATTCTGGTCTTTAACAACATGTCGAGAACACCTTCAAGTATAAGGTAAGGGATTACTTAACTCAATTTTCATTCTTTGAGTTAAACATCTATTTCATTGGTTACATTGTTACAAGAATATATATATATGACCTATTCTTGTTTTATACTATATATCCACTAATATTTTTTGGATTTATATTTTTCACACATAAATACTTCATTGATTTATCATCACTCTAATGACACAATCTTTGTATGGGATCCTCTCTCTCACATTAATTCAAGAATCTACCATATATTGTGTGCTATTTTTTAATTTCTAATGATGGGGTATGTTTTTTCACCTCCACCATACTGACATTATGATATATAAATAATGTTATAACCTTTTATCTCTCATTAATCCCTCACAAGAACACTCGTTACCATGCTGAAATGTCTGTAAGGGGTTTTTCCCATCTCACTTTCAATTCTGTGGGATTTTCATTGTTCACCTATTATTTCTTATATGTGGTATAGGAGTACTGCCATTTGACATATTTTATCATATTTCTCATTATATTCATTGTATTCTGTTACTCTTTTGGTGGTAATTAGCTTTTTGTCATACGTCTCAATTGATTACAACAGGGTAACGAGCTTCATCTCAATTTTCACTTCGTTGTGACTTGCTTAGTAATTGTGTGCCTACTCTTTCTTATGTGGTGTACCTAATACCCATTTGAAACCACTTTTCAATTGAAATTATATTACATTCACATATCCATATTATCATATCATAGATATTATTATTGTCTAAGATGTATACTATAGAGACCCAAAGCTTGATGTACATGGACATTACATTACTTTTGCAGAATACTTAATACATATAAAAAACAACACACAAGGACCATAATAGTTTAGTGTCTTTGGAAACTCGGAACGTAATCTTCTAATCATGGTGAAAGATCTTAAACATCTCCCATAAAGATATTCCCCTTTTGTTTTCTTACCTAAAACCTTTATTTATATCTTGGGGAAAAGAAAACATATAAAGGGTGAGCTCAAATGATGAGTAAGGGTAAGCATGTAGAAAATAAAACAAACCATATACATTTGAACATAAAAACATGAACATAATGTTTAAACATCAAAATCTTGATCAATGAAATAAAACATGGTAGTACGTAAGGCATAGATCATAATGGAAAATCAATCACGATAAAATATCTTGGAAATAAAACTTGTAATTTTGGAAAAACATTAATCACATTATATGATTTCCATAGTAGCCAAGGCATTTCTTCCAAGACCATATTAGTGGACAAAGTACCTTTTTGAATCGAGTTCACTCCTCGTTTCAGTCCTGTAACACTGAACCAGATTAACTTACCATTCCAGCCATGTCTATCTAATGAGATATAAATATTTACCCAATTAATTGAAGGGAGATATTGGTCCCACAAATCTCATAATGAAATCATTCTTACTTGTGCCACAACATGAAAAAAAATCATTCATCATTATCCAAAGTATAAAATGGGTTTCATAAAAATCATCCCATCATAACATAATCCATACAAAAAAATGGATATCATTTCATCATAAGAAAATTGAAGGCATGTAAATCATAGAGAAATTATACTTGAAACATACACATATGAAATAATTTCATCTTATATGGAAAATGGTTTTGATAAAACACTTGAAATGAATTCTTGAGGAAAATATCCTTTCTTCCTCAAAATCATTTTCTTTTCACAAAATGCCATGAAATTTAAAAAGAAAAGGATTTTGTTGAAAATTTTCATGAAATATTGTAGAGTAATCTTCATGAAAATAAGGCTTTATAAAATCGTAAAAATCCATTCAAGTCGTATAAGTTAAAAAAACATTCTTCTCGTACTCTTGCCAGAAAAGTAAAAAAGTTCCTCATATGGTAAACAAAAGAAATATTCCTTACATACCATGTATTAAACGTCAAAAATGGGTAAAAAGGACTTTAAACATACATGAAACAATTTTTATAAAATAGGGACATGGATGATACATATAACCCCAGTAAATACTTACAAATAAACAATCTCGGATAAAAATGAGATTGGAAAAGTTATCCCTTACCTTAGGTCTGATATACTTCGTACGTATCCGAACCTCCTGAATAATGATTTAAATAATTTCATTTACTTATTAAAGAATAATATTCACTGTTATTATATCATATATGGTTCACTTATGACTTTATATTACCTGTTCTTTTGTAAATTCCATGTTAAAGCATCGTTTTGGGTAAAATCGTTTTATTTATCGTACCTGTTTGGACTTGTTGTTATGGATATTATTTTTACTTATATCATGATTTACATACTTAGAAAATTTAAATAATGATTTATATATCATATATATTCAGTATATATATATATATATATAATAGATAGATGAATGAGATGAAATACACCGTTCATGGAGACGGTAGGCCGTACGTACGCGTGAACGCTGTTTTCCTTTCCTTATTGACTTGAATGGAAGAAAGTAGATGAAATATATATATATATATATAAATAAATTAAGTAGCTTTATTATGTCATATATTTCGTTATTATTCATTATATATACTTTATAATCATTCTTGAATGGTTAACATGGAGAATGAATCTCACCGCGTCGTGGAGACGGTAATCCGTACGTACGCACAAGCGTTGATATCGTTCCCATAATTATTGAATGGAATTTAAGTGGATGATATAATACCTCAGAATCAGTATTATGTTATAATAACCATATATATTTATTATTTACACCATTATACCCATCCAAGTAAGGCGGTGGTGGAAAACCTGATTACACCACAGTGTGGAGACGGTATTCTGTACGTACATACGCGCGGTGATTTCGTTTTCCGTAGGATGGATAGAAGGTGAAATGGGGTTGTTTAATATTTATAATAACATATAAGTATATTAGTGATACTTATGGTATTAATTTATGATGAAAAAAATAAATAAGAAGAAGTAGAAGAAGAAATAAATTGGAAAGAATCGGTAAAGGATATTACCTCTTCTTTGACGCGCCTCTTCTTAACCTCTTCTTAAGGCACTAGGGTTGGTATTTTTAGGAGACCAGAACCTCTATAATGTTTCTAGGGAAGATGATAAGGGAAATGGTCAGGGGTTGTCCGAGCTTCAAGGCTCAAAAGGGTGTGAAGAGAAGAGGGAAGGGGTGCCCTTTTTATAAGGGAGGAGAGGGGCACCTTTGGAAAAACTTAAAATATTATTTTATAATAAAGTAATATTCGGTTTTTAATAGATCCAAATTGATATATTTCGAATATAAGGTGGGATTGGGTCGAAATACTCTCAACCAATAGGTTTTAGACAATTTTAGGTTACTATTTTTTCCTTATCATTTAGATTTAACTCTAAGTTAAATAATTTTACTTTTACCTTGTCTTTTTGTTTTCTTACACTATATGGTTAATAAACTTACTATAACAAACCAAACGAACCCCAAGTTGTTCATTATTAATATATATATCCTTATCTAATTCATTTTTTCGAACCTTATATTTTTAGGAATAAAATAATAATTAATAATATAATATTTGTTTTAAAAACTATTTTATGTCAATTTTGACACTATTTGGTACTTGATTTTTGTGAAAATCATAACAGTATGATTAGTTCAAAAAAATTTAATTAAATCAATAATAACATGTTATAGTAACCTATAAAATTAGTTTAATTCATAAAAAGTCTAAAATTACATTTATTTAGGTATTTATAACATCAATTATGTTAATATTTCATTAATAATGTAATTACTGCATCATCATTGTGTCATAAATAAATGAAATTATTTAATATCTAAAAATTATAAATAAAATAACATTATGTATTAAATCTTTTTATCTTTCTAATGAATATTTATAGTCGAATTTATCTTATGTATAACCCTATATTAAAAATGGTTTAGTTATTAAACTTTGATTTTAACTATTTTAGTTCTTCTTTAAATAAAATAATAATAAATGTACTAATCTAATCCAAGCGTACCTAAAGGGTAATATTTTATCCGTAAGGTTTTTTTTGGTCGAACTAAACTTATCCAATAGAATTAGGACATGTTTTAGGGTAATAATAATATCATTTTACCCTTAATTACCCTATTTACTTTTAACCTTGGTAAATAAAAGTAAAAAGTTACTATTCACCAAAAATTATTTTTATCTTATTGAACCAAATTTTACTCCTTTATATTAACTGTGTCTCTCGGATTTTGAAAATTCCACTCACAGAAGCGGTAAAATTAAGTTTTTTGTAAATTTTCAAACTCTCCTAGGAGGTGGGTAAAAGACGGTGAAAAGTTGAATAAAACTTTTATATGTCTAAAATTATTATAAAATGACTCCAATGAATTACATGGAATATATATAGGTATTATGTATCAATTTTTACCTAAAATAAATTTAAATAAAATAAATAATTATTTATATAAAAAGTTGATTTTTAAATAGTAACCCAGTGTTTTCACTATTCATCAAAAAATTTAAAGTTTTTAGAAAAATACCAAAAATTCACCCTAGGCTAATTTCGATATTATAAATCCAAAAATGAAGTCAATTTTGAAAAATAAAATTTATAAAATTTCAAAAAGTGGGTATTAATATTCATAACAACTAGTTCATAATAATATTATAATAATATAATGTTTAGTGAAACTCGGTATTGCAAACTACACACGTTGTCGAGGAAGGTCTTGATTGCATGTAATGAAAGCCAAGTCAGGGATGCGTGTAGTGAAAGATTTTTTTGGTGTTGCGTATAACATAATCAAAACATATTTCATTTAAACATTAAACAAAATCTATACTTAATGTTGCGTAAAATAATTTCCATAAAACGAACATGAAATTATGTGTAACATGAGGCAAGAATAGTGTTACATATATTTCAAGATAATACGGTGTTGCTATAGTGCAAGTTAAATTTGGTGTAGTGTACAACATAGGACAACAATGAAATTAAAAAGAATAATTCACATAAAATCTTGGGTTGTTACATTCTACCCCCCTTCAAATGAATTTCTCCCTCGAAATTCGTCCGGGTTATAAATGGTTTACTATGTGAAAGTTTCTTTCATAGAAACCCACATCATAAAAAGGAATACCACAACTAAACTTTAAAAACTAAATTATGAAACATAATGGTTACCCAAATTAACTAATCACTGGGTTTCCATATAAGAGAACATAGGTGAAAATATGGATATGGAAGAAAAATTTAACCATCATGTTTTTATGAAGAGTAGTAGAGGACATGGCTATGAAAAAGCCAACAATCTCAAATCCATAAATTTGTGATGATCTAAGGTACCATCTGATTCATCGGATATATGGGCACTAGGACAACATTTTTGGTTTTCAAGATGATTTCCCTAAAGTTGAAGAATTTGAATTAGAAGAAATACTTACTTTATTTCGGTATAATCTCACCGTTGTTCATGCCTTGACCAATTTCCACTTCATCTCTAAAATAAATAAAGTTGAATATTTCATTCATGAAGTTTTAGCAGATCATGTGATAGAATGATGGGTCATTCCATATGTCTCAAACAAATGGTTAGCAAAAGTTATCAAATATACATAAGTCCATCTATGGTGAGGTTAATCGTATATGATTCCAAAAATGGACTTATAATTCTTCTATCATACTTCTTAATAAAATAAAACTAGTTCCTACTAACCGGGGACTTCCGGTAGGCCAGTGGTAGGCGATAAAGGCCTTTCGCACTTCGGTTGTGGGTTCGATTCCCACATCCTTGTCCGACACGATGGGTTGTCACCCGTCCTGCAGGTTGTCCTTTTTCTAAAACTACATTATTATAACATCCCATCAATAATATCGAAAAAAAGTTCTATCCTTAAACAATACTAACTTATGACCAACATAATCCATTCCAATCTTTTGGCTTATCTAAAATACTTCTGTCCAATCTTATAGTATAAAGAAAATGATTACTAGAAATGTCATCAAACAAGCATGTGAATACCATCATTTATCCCGCATATATCATACAATATATCTTTTTGGTCACATTACAAACATGTGAATACCTTAATCATGTATTCTCTTGAAAAATTAATACCCATTGAACCTTAGTGAAAACATGAATGCTGTCAAAAGTTTACTCTTTCCACATACCAAAATCCCAAAATTTCTATATAATCAAACCATGATATCATTCATGAGCTCATTTCATTTTCTCTTTATCCCTTCATTATGAGAATATGATCATCATTCCAAAAATATATGAATAAACTTTCATGGTTACAAGTACCATTCAACATATACTTTCAAATACTTTAGAAAAAACAATAGTGTAACAATCCTTAGATGTTTCTTTATTCCATAGTACCGTTAAATTAACTATACAACATAACTCTTGATAAACATACAATCATTCCACTACCTTATTAAACCATTAACCAAGATTTAACACTTCTTTCATCTCATATATAATTTGTAGTCTCCTCATCATCATCCACATAAATACTACCCATATGACCGTGCTGATTCTCTTCATGAGATTTTCCCTTAGGGCATTGGTTTGCATAATTCCCAAACATTCCACATTTAAGACATCTAATCATTGTTGATGTCGTAGCAATACCATTATACTTCTCCATGGTGTTAACTGAACCTTTTCCTTTTCACTTACTGGATTTTTGTCCTTCTTTTCCGCACCCAAAGCATCTTCGAGTTCCTTTGAAACATTCCCCCTTATGCCTCTTCCCACATGATTTACATGAGGGGAATTGAACTTTCTTTCCACTATGATCATCATGAAACTCCATCTTTCTCTTATTAACTGAGTCAAGAAACTTACCAAAGTTGAGATTATTGATTATGTTATGAGATTGCTGATTAGGCATAATAACGATGTTTGGACTTCCAAATCCCGTTTCATTTGGTTGTTCATGAGTAATATCATTCCATTGTTCACTATATCCCCCATTATCGTGAATCTTCCAGTTTCCAGCCATTTTCTAAAACCCAAAAAGAATAGTGTGAGGGGAAAAATCATGCTAGAAAAAACAACATAATAAATGGGTAGTACCTTCAATATCTAACATCTTAGGTTTAATTTTAATATCGTTACCATAATTCTAGGACTATAACCTATACTTATACTTAAACTTAGGGACATCCCTAGAAATACCTTAGAAATATTTCTAGGGATCTAACTAAAGTTTTCGCATCCTAGTTTCCCAAGGTTAACTAAACCTTTCCTTCGATACCAACGGTAGAAACCCAAAGATTGATGTACATGGACATCACATTACTTTTGCAGAATACTTAATACATAACAAAAAAACACCCAAAGACCGTAATAGTTTAGTGTCTTTGGAAACTCGGAACATAATATTCTAATCATGGTGAAAGATCTTCAACATCTCCCATAAAGATCTCACCCTTTTGTTTTCTTACCTAAAACCTTTCTTTATATCCTGGGGAAAAGAAAACATATAAAGAGTGAGCTCAAATTTTCAGTAAGGGTAAGCATGGAGAAAATAAAACAAACCATATACATTTGAACATAAAAACAAGAACATAATGTTTAAACATCGAAATATTGAGTAATGACATAAAAAATGGTAGTACGTAAGGCATAGATCATAATGGAACATAAATCATAATAAAATAGCTTGGAAATAAAACTTATAATTGTGGAAAAACATTAAGCACATGATATTATTACCATAGTATCCAAGGCATTGATTCCAAGACCATCTTAGTGAACAATGTCCCTTTCTGAATCGAGTTCAGTCCTCATTTCAGTCCTGTAACACTGAAATGGATTAACTTACCATTCCATCCATGTCTATATAATGAGATATAAATCTTTACTCAATGTATTTGAGGGAGATATAGGTCCCACCCATCTCATAATAAAATCATTCTTACCTGTGCCACAACATGAACATAAATCATTCATCATTACCCAAAGTATAAAATGGTTTTCATAAACATCATCCCATCATAACATAATCCATACAAAAATAATGGATATCATTTAATAATAAGAGAAATTAAGCAATGTAAATCATAGATAAATTATACTTGAAACATACACATATGAAATAATGTCATCTTAGATGGAAAATTGTTTTGATAAAACACTTGAAATGAATTCTTGAGGAAAATATCTTTTCTTCTTCAAAATAATTTTCTTTTAAAAAAATGTCATGCAATTTAAAAAGAAAAGGATTTTGTTGAAAATTGTCATGAATTATTGTAGAGTAATCTTCTTGAAAATAAGGCTTTATAAAACTGTAAAAATCCGTTCATTCCGTATAAGTTAAAAAAAACATTCTTCTTGTACTCTTGTCGAAAAATTCAAAAAGTACCTCATATGGTAAACAAAAGAAAGATTCCTTACATACCATGTAGTAAAAGTCAAAAATGGATAAAAATGAATTTAAACATACATGAAACCATTTTTAGAAAATAGGTACATGGATGATAAATATAACCCCAGTAAATACTTACGAATAAACAATCTCGGATAAAAAAGAGTTTGGAAAAGTTATCCCTTACCTTATGTCTGATATGATTAATACGTATCCAAACCTCCTATATAATGATTTAAATAATTTCATTTACTTATTAAAGAATCATATTCATTGTTATTATATCATATATGGTTCACTTATGACTTTATATTACTCATTCTTTTGTAAATTCCAGGTTAAAGCATCATTTTGGGTTAAATCGTTTTATTTATCGTACTTGTTTGGACTTGTTGTTCATGATATTACTTTTACTTATATCATTATTTATTTACTTAAATAATTTAAATCTTGATTTATATATCATATATATTCAGTATATATATATAAATAATAGATAGATGAATGAAATGAAATACACCGTTAATGGAGACGGTAGGCCATACGTATGCATGAACGCTGTTTTCCATTCCTTATTGACTTGAATGGAAGTAAGTAGATGACATATATATATATATAAATTCAGTAGCTTCATTATTTCATATATTTCATTATTATTAATTATATATACTTTATAATCTTTCTTGAATGGTTAACATGGAGAATGAATCCCATCGCTTCGTGGAGAAGGTAATCCGTACGTACGCACGAGCGATGATATCATTTTCATAATTATTGAATGGAATTGAGTGGATGATATAATGCCTCAGAATCATTATGATGTTATAATAACCATATATAGTTATTCTTTACACCATTATACCCATCCAAGTAAGGCGGTGGTGTAAAAACTGATTACACCACGACATGGAGACGATATTCCATACGTATGCATGTGTGGTGATTTCATTTTCCATAGGATGGATAGAAGGTGAAATGGGGTTGATTAATATTTATAATAACATATCAGTATATGAGTGATACTGATGTTATTAATTTATGATGAAAAAAATAAAGAATAAGAAAATTAGAAGAATAAATAAATTGGAAAGAATCGGTAAAGGATATTACCTCTTCTTTGACGAGCCTCTTCTTAACCTCCTCTTAAGGCACTAGGGTTGGTCTTTTTAGGAGACCAGAACATCTATAATGTTTCTATGGAAGATGAGAAGGGAAATTGGCAAGGTTTGGCCGAGCTTCAAGGCTCAAAAGGGTGTGAAGAGAGGAGGGAAGGGGTGCCCTTTTATAAGGGAGGAGAGGGGAACCTTTGGAAAAAACTTAAAATATTACTTTATAATAATGTCATATTCGGTTTTTAATAGCTAAAAATTGATTTATTTAGAAGATAAGGTAGGTATGGGTTTAAATACTGTCAACAAATAGGTTTTATACATGTTTAGGTTACTATTTTATCCTTATCATTTAGATTTAACTCTAAGTTAAATAATTTAACTTTTACCTTGTCTTTTTGTTTTCTTACACTATATGGTTAATAAACTTACTATAACAAGCCAAAAGAACCCCAAGTTGTTCATTATTAATATATATATCCTTATATAAGTAATTTTTCTGAACCTTATATTTTTAGGAAAAAAATAACAATTAATAATATAATATTTTTTTTAAAAACTATTTTATGTCAATTTTGACACTATTTGGAACTTGATTTTTTTAAAAATCATAACAGTATGATTAGTTCGAAAAAAATTAATTAAATAAATAATAACATGTTATATTAACCTATAAAATTATTGGAATTCATAAAAAGTCTAAAATTATATTTATTTGGGTATTTATAACATCAATTATGTTAATATTTCATTAATAATGTAATTACTGCATCATAATTGTGTCATAAATAAATTAAATTATTTAATGCCTAAAAATTATAAATAAAATAATATTATGTAGGAAATATTTTTAGATTTCTAATTAATATTTATAGTCTAATCTCTCTTATTTATAACCCTATATTAAAAATGTTTTAGTTATAAAACTTTGATTTTAACTATTTTAATTTTTCTTTAAATAAAATAATAATAAATGTCCAAATCTAATACAAGTGGACCTAAAGGGTAATATTTTATCCCTAAGGTTAGTTTTTGTCGAACTACACTTATCCAATAGAATTAGGACATGTGTTAGGTTAATAATAATATCATTTTTACCCTTAATTACCCTATTTACCTTTAAAATTGGTAAATAAAAGTAAAAAGTTACTATTTACCAAAAATTATTTTTATCTTATTAAACCAAATTTTACTCCTTTATATTAACCGTGTCTCTCGGATTTTAGAAATTCCACTCACAGAAGCGGTAAAATTATGTTTTATGTAAATTTTCAAACTCTCCAAGGAGGTGGGTAAAAGACGGTGAAAAGTTCAATAAAATTTTTATATGTCTAAAATTATTATAAAATGACTCCAATGAATTACATTGAGATTATATAGGTATTATGTATCAATTTTAAATGAAAATAAATTTAAATAAAATAAATAATTATTTATATAAAAAGTCGGTTTTGAAATAGTAACCCAGTGTTTTCACTATTCATCAAAAATTTAAATTTTTCAGAAAAATACCAAAAATTCACTCTAGGATAATTTCGATATTCCGAATCTAAAAATGAAGTCCATTTTGGAAAATAAAATTTATAAAATTTCAAAAAGTGTGTATTAATATTCATAACGGCTAGTTCATAATAATATTATAATAATATATCGTTTAGTGAAACTCGGTATTGCGTACTACACATGCTATCGAGGAAGGTCTTGATTGCGTGTAATGCAAGCCAAGTCAGGGATGCGTGTAGAGAAAGCTTCGTTTGGTGTTGCGTATAACATAATCAAAACATATTTCATTTATACATTAAACAAAATATAGACTTAATGTTGCGTAAAATAATTTCTACAAAATGAACTTGAAATTTTGTGTAACACGAGCCAAGAATAGTATTGAGTATACTGCAAGCTAATACGGTGTTGTGTATAGTGCAAGATAATTTTGGTGTAGTGTAAAACACAAGATATCAATGAAATTAAAAAGAATAATTCTCATAAAATCTCGGGTTGTTACATATACCTTTTTACATATGGTAATTATTTTGAATGTTGTTTTGACAGTGTGAATATTGATGACTCTGTATTCGCTCTTCTATAAGGTTAATTTAAATAAATATTTCTCTTGTATTGAATCTATGTATAGAAATTATTGGATGTAGAGGTGGTTGGGGCCCACTACAACCCCTCGATGCATCGGTAGGTCTCATGAGACAAAACAGTTTGGCGACAGACCCTTTGAGTTTGTTTCCAGAAAAAATCAGACGGGTTTCTACCCATATAACTAAAACGTTTTTACGGTATTATATTTCATGTTCCAGATACATGAAATCCAATTAATAAGCATTATCTTTATTCATTATTAGTTATTATTATTATCCATGAGGTTTTCACTATAACAAAATCTATGGATGCAATTTCATTCTCAGTTTATTTATGGCATTAGTTATTCATTTATTCACTATGACATATTGAATAATGTGTCAGATTGATTGTGATTCACTTATTATTGTACTCATGATTCCTCTATTTGTAACCCTTACTGATCATTTGAGCTCACCCCTTTTATTGTTTACCTTCAACAGGTTTTGAAGAAGAGGTCATTTATTGAGTGCTCATGGATGTAGTTTTTGTTTTTCATTATGTATTGTATCTTGTAACCTTATCCAATGTAATTTGTGTTAAATCTATGTATCTTGTTTCTTTAAGACTACTAAACTGATCATTCCTTCAGGATTTTCATTCCTTCTAACGAGGACAATATCACATGTAATGCACTAGCTCTATCATAGCAGGGTCTGTGTGTTATAGTTAGTATCAGAGGAAGTTTAGTAGGAAACTTGGAAACTAGAGTAGGAAATATATAGTAGGGAACAAAGACCCAAGGTAGTATTTGAGGATAAACTTATAAGAACATCCTGGTATTTTGGGAAGGAATAGATTATGTGGATCTTTCAAGCAATAAATCCCTGTCTGGATACAAGTAGGTAGAGGCGGCTCTGGCACATATGTATCTAGGGGTAAAACACGAAAACACCTCTTTGAGCTAGACTCGAACAGGAACTGGTACACGACAACGGGCCTTGTTGCACTCTTAGTTACGACACTCCAGGGGGATATGCTAAGGATAATTCATTTTTTCTTTAAAATACATTATGAAGGATTGAAATGTAAATTATTCCTCAAAGAAACCATTTTTTTCGGATTATGGCATTATCCATGCATAGGAACTTAATTTATGATCAGTTTTTTGTTATGTAATATTACACATTATGATTCACACCTTGATTTAGTGTGTTCCATTATCTAGGGATGGCGTCTAATGGAAGAAGGGGAATCAATACTCGTGGGCATGGTAGGGATATCCCTACTGAGCAAGTCAATATAGTCAAACATTGGAGCAGATCAGATCATGACCATATTAGGAAAACTTACTCAAGTTGTAACGAATAACTATTCCACACCTGTGTTGGAACATTTTATGAGAAACAATTCCCCATCTTTCAGTGGGACTACAAATCCAGTGGTTTCTGAGCAATGGATAAAGTCCCTTGAAAATATATTCATGGCATTAAGATGCAATGAAAATTAAAAGGTAGTACTGGCAGTTTATTGTCTCAAGGGTGATGCTGATCAGTGGTGGTCCCTGATTCAAAATACCATGGAGGAAGAAGAAATATAAGATATGGAATGGAGGACTTTTAAGAAAATATTCTTTGAAAAATATTTCCCTCGTGAGCAACGAACTGAAATGAAGCAGAAATTCCTTAGCTTGAAACAAAGGGAAGAGGACAGTGTTGTAGAGTATGATGCTACTTTTATGAGGATGGCCAGGTATGTTATAGATTACGTACGTGACTTGGTAGATAGGATTGATCATTTCTTTGAAGTTCTTAAGCCAAGTCTTCGAAGGGCACTGGATTCTCAAACATTTTCATCATATGATGGAATTGTATCAAGTTCTATCAAAATAGAGAAGGAATTTGCTAGATCAAATCTTTTCAAAGGAAACCAAGATAAGAAGTCGTGCTCCAATAACAAAGGAAAAGGAGAAGCACCAATGAAGATCAAGGGAATGAATAGTTTCCCATTATGCGAGAACTATGGAAAGAATCATCTTGGGAAATGCTTTAAAGGCATGGGAGTATGCTATATGTACAGAGAAAAGGGTCATCGATCTGATGAATGAAAGGGGAAGAAACAATTCAATGATATTCAATGCTACAATTGCAGAGATATAGGACACTATGCAAATGAGTGTCCTAAGCGCTAAGGAAACATGCCTCAGAAAAATCCAATTGAATAAGGGAGAGCCTATACGATCACAACCGCAGAGGTTGAAATTCCTAAGGATGTGGTGGCAGGTACTTTAATTGTTTCCTCAAACTCAGCCAACACTTTATTTGATTCTAGATAATTTCATTCATTTATATCCTCTTAGTTTGAAAAGAAGATTAGATATTTCCAATTTGATTTAATAAAGGATTTTTCAGTCAAAACTCCCATGGGATGTATCATTGCAACAAAGGAATGTCGACAAGTCCCCCTCCAAACACCAAAACATGCTATAGTTTCTAACCTTATCATCATACCCATGACTGAATTTGATATAATTCTCGGTATGGATTGGATATCAAATTATGATGTGAGGATTTATTGCAATAAATAATAAGTCACAATTTTTTAAAGTGGTGTAGAATATCTTATCTTTAGAGTGGAGACTTTTCCATCTGATTCTTATCTAGACCCACCCCCAGTAGCTCTATTAAATGTAATTCTTGGAGATGATGAGAACCCAATATCTATGGGTGAGGAAAGAAATATTCAAATTGAAGATGTGAATATAGTAAAAGAATACATTGATGTGTTTTTAGAGGATTTGCCTGGACATCCTCCAGAGTGATAAATTGAGTTTTCCATTGAATTAATTTCTGGTGCAAGACCTATATCAAAGACCCCATATAGAATGTCCACTACGGAGTTAGTGGAGCTGAATAAACAACTAGAAGAGTTGAGTGACAAAGGATTTATTTGACCTAGTGTTTCTCCATGGGGATCCCTAGTCGTGTTTGTAAAGAAGAAAGATGGATCCTTAAGGCTATGCATTGATTACGGAGAAATCAATACTATTACTATAAATAATAAGTATCCTCTATCCCATATTGATGATTTATTTGATCAACTTCATGGAGATCAATACTTTTCGAAGATTGATCTTCGGCCCGAATATCATCAGCTTCGTGTGACGAAGGAAGATATTCCTAAGATATCATTTTGAACTAGGTATGGGAATTACAAGTTTACAGTGATGCCTTTTGGACTGACTAATGCACCATCTTTTTTTCATGGATTTAATGAATAGATTTTTCAAGGAATATCTTGATAATTTTTTTTGGCGTTCATCGATGATATCCTGGTATACTCAAAAAGCTATAAAGACCATGAGAATCACTTGCGGATTATTCTGAAAACTCTTAGAAGAAATGAATTATATGGGAAGTTTAGCAAGTGTGAATTATGGATTCAATCAGTTTCTTTTCTAGGCTATATTGTCTCTAAGGATGGAATCCTAGTTGATCCTGTGAAGACAAAGGCTATCAAAGATTGGCCCATACCAACAAACATAATCGAGGAACGCAGTTTTATTGGCTTAGCAGGTTACTATCAGTGTTTCATTCCAAATTTTGCCCGACTAACTAACCATATAACCAAGCTCACACGAAAAGGAGTTAAGTTTGTATGGACAAAAGAGTGTACAGAATGCTTTGAAGAATTGACAAGAATATTGGTCAATGCTCCAATCTTGAATCTTCCATCTGGAAGTTATGGATTTGTAATATCCAGCGATGCATCAATGAATGGACTCAGTTGCGTCCTTATGAAAAATGATAAAGTTATTGCTTATGCATCAATACAGTTGAAGACGCATGAGAAAAATTATCTAACTCATGATCTTGAGTTAGCAGCTGTAATCTTTTCTTTGGAAATACGGAGGCATTATCTCTACGGAGAGAGGTGTGAGATCTATACGGACCAAAAGAGTTTGAAATAAATTTTCACACAAAAAGAACTCAACATGAGGAAAATAATATAGCTCAAGTTACTAAAAGATTATGATTTTTCAATACACTACCACCCAGGAAAGGCGAATAAGGTGTATGATGCATTAAGCAGGAAAGATCATGGCCTTCTGACTCGAATGAGGATTGTAAGAGATCCTATATTCATGGATCTACTGAAGATGGATATGAGAATTTTTAAGGAAGGGGAAACATATTTTCTCTTTCAAATGATTGCTAAACCATATTTATTAGAGAAAATAAAAATCTCTCAATCTGATGATGATAATCTGCACAAGAAAATTAATGCAGTCAAGGATGGAAGACTGTTTGACATCGTGTATGGAGAAGGAGTTCTGAAATTTGGGAAGAAGTTATGTGTTCCATCAGTACCTAAGCTAAAAAGGGAACTATTAGATGATGCCCGTAGCTCGAATTTATCTATACACCCGGGTAGCACCAAGATGTACAGATATCTGAAGGAATATTTTTGGTAAGATAATATGAAGCGGGAAATTACTGATTACGTGTTAAGGTGCCTAGTTTGTCAACAAGTGAAGGCGGAGAGACAACATCCCAAAGGAGTGATGCAACCTCTACCTATTCCTATGTAGATGTGGGATAACATTACAATGGATTTTTTCACACTACCAAGGACACCTATAAGGAATGATACAATATGGGTAATTGTGGATCTTCTCACTAAATCAGCACATTTCCTTCCAATAAGAGAAGATTTAGCACTTGAGATCCTGGAAAGACATTATATTAATGAAGTTGTGAGACTTCATGGTATACCTCTATCGATTGTCTCTGATTGAGATCCCTGGTTTATGCTAAAATTCTGGAAAAGTCTCCAGAAGGCTTTGAATACTGAGTTCTATATGAGTACTACATATTACTCTCAAACTGATGGAAAATCTGAAAGGACTATTCAAACTCTGGAAGACATGCTGAGATCATGCTCTCTTGACTTCCAAGGTATGTGGGATCAATACTTGCCTTTGGTGGAATTTTCATACAACAATAGTTTCCATTCTAGTATTCGAATGGCTTTACATGAAGCATTATATGGAAAGAGATGTTGAAATCCAACTTGTTGGGATGAAGTTAGTGAGATGAAACTTATAGGCCCCGAACTTATTGAAGAGACCATAACAAAAGTGAAGAAAATACAAGCCCATATTAAAGCAGCCCAAAGTAGACAAAAGAGTTATGCTGACAACTGGAGAAAGGACTTAGAATTTCAAGTGGATATCATGTATTTATAAAAGTATCTCTATGGAAGGGAGTCTTAATGTTTGGTAAGAAAGGGAAACTGAGCCCCAGGTACATTAGACCATTTGAAATTTTGGGAATAATCGTATCTCTAGCTTACCGTTTAGTGATGCTGCCAAATCTCTCCAGAGTTCATGATGTGTTCCACATGTCATTGTTAAAGAAATACATGCCAAACCCAATGCATGTTCTCACATATGAAGAAATTTAACTGGAACCTTATTTGTCATATTGTGAAAAGCCTATTGGGATTCTTGACATAATGGGAACAAGTATTGAGAAATTAGACAACTTTGGAAATCTTTGAGTTCTCCCATTAATCTCATTTCAAATTCATTTTGCATAATATTTGAAAAATCAGTACATAAATAATTTTTAGAAGATCAAAAAATAATATAATCAACATATATTTGTACTATCAAAACATCTTTGGAAATATTTTTGATAAAAAGAGTGGGATCAACAATTCCTTTAGGAAAAACTTTTGAAATAAGAAAATTAGTAATTCTATCATACCAAGCTCTTGGATCTTATTTTAAACCATATAAATCTTTAGAAAGTTTAAAAAAATGATTTGGAAAATGAGGATTAGTAAATCCAGGTGGTTTTTCAACAAAAACATCTTCAATCATATAACCATTTAGAAAAGAACTTTTAACATCCATTTGATATAAATTGAAATTCAAATGACCAACATATGAAAATAAAATTCTAATGGATTCTAATCTAACTACGGGTGCAAAAGTTTCTTCATAATCAATTCTGTATTCTTGAATGTAACCTTGTAAAACTAACCTAGCTTTTTTTCTAATGATGTTTCCAGATTTATCAACCTTATTCCTAAACACCCATTTTGTTCCTATGGTCAGGGTGTCCTTAGGTCTTTCTACTAATTTCTAGACATTGTTTCTTTCAAATTGATTTAACTCTTCTAGCATAGCCATTATCCAAAATTCACTATTGATATCATCATTGATATTTTAAGGTTCTAAATGTGAAAGAAAATATTGATGTTCAACCTGGTTTCTTAGAGAATCTCTAGTATGTGTTCCTCTATTAAGATTACCTACAACATAATCTAAATTATGATTCTTTAGAATCCTAGTTGATCTAGTAAAGGTAGGAATAGAAATTTCAGGTTCTTCTCTAGGTTCGAGTTCACTAGCAGTAGATTATGAAATATTTCCAGAACTGGTTGTCTTTACAATAGGTTCACGGATTTTAACATTAAGGTTCAGTGTTTCACCCCAAATAGTTTTTGGTATGTTTCTCTTAAATACACTTTATTCATTAGGTAGCCTATATTTCATGAATAACTAAGCCCCTATGGAATAAAACATGGTTACTTATAGAAGATAACCATAACTTAGCCACTAAACTTAAATTTACTAGCTCTGTGATTTGAATTTTAAAAATCTGATATACACGGTTGTGTTCAAGATGATATTTAGAGTCTGATAGAATTAACTTAATTTTCGGTAAATAGTAACCCATCCTTATTAATAGTAACCTATCCTTATGAATAGTAACTTACCCTTATGAAAAGTAATATGACTCTTATGAATGGTATCCATACCCTTGAGTGTATAACTGAATTTAGACACCCTAAAGATGAAGATGAATATTCTAAGTGTTTATATATTTCAATTAAATAATGATTTAATTAAATATTTAATTAATAATATTTAGAAAATTATTTTTGAAAAATGGACTTCATTTTTGGATTCTACACGTCAAAAAATGGTTAGGGTAAATTTTTGGTATTTTTCTAAAATACTTGAATTTTTGATGAATAGTGACATACCAGAAATTGCAAAATTAAGATAAATACAATAATTATAGAGTCATGTGTGATGTACTACTGATTTAATCCCACTTGTTTCGGGATCATATGATAAAATTACTATTTTTGGTCATGTAATACTCACTATTCCTTGTCTTTAGGAGAAATAATAAATTAATGAGTTTTATATTAAGAAATCACCTCCCTCCTCCACTATAAAACCCCCCTTCACTCTTTCTTCTCCTCACTCCTATCAAGCCTTGTTCCTTGCCAATATTCTGCCCAAATAACTCCCCAAGATCCTCCCCCACGTCCAAAATCTCCTAGCCTCTTCAAAATACCAAAACCTCTCCCCTTAAGAGGTTCTCAAAGGAGGAAGTCTCAAGAGGTAAATTCCTCTTTCAAATCCCTTCTTTTCTTTTAAGTTCTTTTATTTTTTTTCTTTTCTCACATCCCTTCACCAAAATAGTATGATAAATCCAGTAAAGTACATGTACTGTAATGTTTTAATGCTAATGGTATATATTCCATTATCTTCTCTCCTTTCCCCACTTTTATTTGAAAGAAATGAAAGCACCGTTTGAGATGTGCTAATTTAGCACATTCAAGGACAACCGTTTATCGATTTCTATTATAATCTTTAATTCTGTTCAAAAAACCATCTGTGTTATGTTTGAACCATATTATTATCTAAAACATCCTATTTTTAGTTCTGTAATACTTTTGTGCACATGGTATTAAGTTATAAAGCAAAACATGTTCATCGTAATCAAACCCACCGATTAACCAAAACAGTTATCACTAAGGTTATAAAAATTTGACATCAATCTAAGTAACCCAAATTAAATTTAAAACCATTTAATATCCTGTATGTTCACTAATAGTGTATAACTTCATTTCTGGACAACCACATCCATCTTATATATTTATCCGAACTTGAATATAAGTGAACTGATCATTTAAAACCAAGTAAACAAACGAGCCTGAACAATGAAATTGAACCTTATAACCAATAAAAAAGGTCTAGAATGAACTAAAAAGGATTATAATAAATAACTTAAATATAAAATAGGTTCTTGAATTATTAATTAATAATCCTAATTTGTTTATTCATGTCTTTAATAACAAGTGAAGAACACCTTCAAGCCTATGGTAATGGATTACTTAACTCAATTTTCATTCTTTGAGTTAAACATCTATTTCATTGATTACATTGTTCCAAGAATATGTGTGAATGACCTATGATTGTTTTATACTGTATATCCACTTATATTTTGTTGTTTTTTATTTTTTCACACATAAATACTTCATTGATTTATCGTCACTCTAATGACACAATATATGTAAGGGATCCTCTCTCTCACTTTTATTCAAGAATCTACCCTATCTTGTGTGATTTTATTTTTAATTTATAATGATGGGGTATGTTTTTTCACCTCCCCCATACTTCCCTTATGATATATAAATAATGGTATAACTGTTTATCTCTTATTAAGCCCTCTCAAGAACACTCATTACCATGCCGAAATGTCTGTAAGGGTTTTTTCTCATATCACTTTCTATTCTGTGGGATTTTCATTGTTCACCTCTTATTTCTTTTATGTGGTATAGGAGTACTGACATTTGATATATTTTATAATATTTATCATTATATTCATTGTATTTGGTGACTCTTTTGGTGGTTATTTACTTTTTTTTCATTCGACTCAATTGATTACAACACGGTAATGAGCTTTGTCTCAATTTTCACTTCGTTGTGACTTACTTAGTAATTGTGCGCCTACTCTTTCTTATGTGGTGTACCCACTACCCATTTGAGATCACTTTTAAATTTAAATTATATTCCATTCATATATCCATATTCTCATATCATGGATATTATTATTGTCTAATCCGTATACTATTTTACAAAAGGTATTTATTTTGAATGTTGTTTTGACAGTGTGAATATTGATGAATTTGTATCCTCTCTTATATACGGTTAATTTAAATACATATTGCTCTTGTATTGAATATATTTATAGATAATTCTTGTATATAGAGGTGGTTGGGGCCCACTATAGCCCCTCGATGCATCGATAGGTCTCATGAGACAAAATAGTTTGGCGACAAACCCTTCGAGTTTGTTTCAAAAAAAAAATCAGACGGGTTTCTACACATAGACCCAATTTATTTTATGGTATTATGGTTCATGTTCCAGATACATGACATCTAGTTAATAATCATTCTCTTTATTTATTATCAGTTATTATTATTATCCATGAGGTTTTCACTATGACAAAATCTATGGATGCAGTTTCATTCTCAGTTTATTAATGGAATTAGTTATTCATTTATTCACTATGCCATATTGAATGTGTCAGATTGATTGTGATTCTCTTATTATTGTACTCATGCTTCCGCTATTTTTAACCCTTACTGAGTATTTTAGCTCACCCTTTTCATTTTTTACCTTCAACAGGTTATGAAGAAGAGGTCATTTATTGAGTGCATGTGGATGCATTTTTTGTTTGTCATTATGTATTGTATCTTGAAACCTTATCCAATGTAATTTGTGTTAAATATATGTATCTAGTTTCTTAAAGACTACTAAACTGATTGTTCCTTCAGGATTTTCATTCCTTCTAACCATGCCAGTATCAAAAGTAATTCACCGGCTCTAGCCTAGTGGGGTCTGGGTGTTACATTCAGAACAGACGAATCTTCTTCAAGATTTTCAAGAGAAGGTTTGGGTTCATGTGGATCAGTTTCATCAAATTTGATGTGAAAAAATTATTCCACACATTTGGTTCTTTTATTAAAAACTTTATAGGATTTTCTAGGTAATGAATAACCAATAAAAATTTGATCATAACTTTTAGATTAACATTTATCGAGATTATCTTTAGTATTCAGAATAAAAAAGTTAGAACCAAAAACTTTAAAATAACTAACTTTATGTTTTCTATTACTCCATAATTCATAAGGGGTTTTCTTAAGTACTAGTCTAATAAAAATCTATTTATAATGTAACAAGCTGTATTTATAGCTTCAGCCCAAAAATAAACAGATAAATCATATTCATTAAGCATAGTTCGTGCAATTTCCTGAAGAGTTCTATTTCTTCTTTCTACTACACCATTCTTATAAGGTGTCCTAGGGGCAGAGAAGTTGTGATTGTAGCCATTGTGTGAGAAGTATGATTCAAATTCATGATTTTTAAACTCACGACCATGATCACTTCTCAAGGTTTTAATCTTAAGTCCACTATGGTTTTCTACAGACCTGGAGTATTTAATAAAGTAAGAGAAATATTCACTTTTGTGAGCTATAAAATATACACAAGTATATCTAGAAAATTCATCTACAAGGACATAGACATAGTATATCCCATTTAAACTAGGAACTCTAGATAGTACAAACAAATCCATGTGAACCAAATCAAGAGGTTGAGAAGTTGAAACTTCTTTCATTGGTTTAAAAGAAAATTTATGTTGCTTTCCCTTTTGGTAGGGATTAAAAACATTGTCAGTTGGGAATTCAAGTTTAGGTAGGAATTAACTAAGTTCTTCCTAGTATGTTTTCAAAGTGAGTGTATATTGCAGTGTCTTAATATTCTATGCCAAATCTATGATTCTTTATGAAAAGCATTCAAACAGGTAATATTTTGATTAGATAATGAATTCAAATATATAGCATAAACATTTTCATTTTTTAATGCAGTAAATACCAAAATATTTTTAGAATAAAAAACATTACATGAATAATTTTCAAACATAACATTAAATTCATCATCACACAACTGAGAAATACTTAACAGATTATACTTTAGTCCATCAAAAAAGAAAACTTTAGAAATTAAAATTGAATCAATGTTACCAATCTGGACTAAGCCGATGATCTTTCCTTTTGACTTATCCCAAAAGGCGACATATCCTCCATCACCTTTGACTAAGCTTTTAAAACATGAAAAGTATCCTATCATATTTCTTGAACATCCACTATCTAAGTACCATGTCTTCCTACTGAAAATTTTTAAGCAGGTTTCCTACAAAAAAAATTTAGATAGAAAATGATTTTGGTACCAACATTTTCTTGTATCCAGACAGGTCAGCATGTCACGACCCATCCCCCAGGGCCCACATTGTGACAAACCCAAGCCCACCTTCCATACTCCAGGGGATGGCGACAAGCACCAAAGGCATAATTCCCTAAAACTGGGAAGGCGTTGCCTTTAAAAATAGTAAAAACACACAACCAGAGTACAAGCAGAAGAAAACACTAAGTAAAAATTGTGTAACAAGTATGCTGAAAGTAAAGGGGGCCGGAAATACAAGCCCAACAGTAAAGTACAAGGAAAGGTAAAACATGTACAACTAAAAGACAAATAGCTGGAAGGTGTCTAGCATCTCCTGGATCATCCTCCACAGATCCTACCTGAAGGGTATGTAAAGAAATCCTCCTCAGTGCTCCACGCCAGCCCATATCCTCCGAGTACCATCTCATCGTGAGGTCCACCTTCGGGTACTGTCTAGTCCTCGTACACTCAGCCTTGGTCAGCGATGTCCTTCATTTGCATCCAACACAATGAGGTGCGAGCATTGCCCGTGTAGGGGTGAATATAAAGATACTCAGTAGGGACCCTGAGACCCTAAAGGTCTCACAAAATCTAACAAGGATATTCCACAAATGAAGATTTCAACAGATAACCATTACTCAGGTATATGCCCATACATATACCTCAGTTATCAAGTAACACATCTCAATCATGAGGAAGACACCAAGGTCATTGAATCAGCTCAAACCAGGATTTTTATTCACGAATTCAAAACCACGGCTTCTGGAGAACTCCTCCTCTGTCGAGTAAAGTGGGCATGCCGCTACAACCAAGCGCTTCCCACTAACCTTGGACTACTGAAGTACTCCACCTGTCGAGTACTGTATGCATGCTGCTACAACCATGAACTTCCCACCATGGGTCTGCCGCTACAACCAAGCGCTCCCCCTCATAGCCTACAGAGGTACTCCTTCCGTCGAGTGCCGTGGGTCTGCCACTACAACTAAGTGCTCCTCCGCCATGGGTCTGCTGCTACAACCAAGCACTCCCCACTGGGCCATTCTAATCATTCAGATTCGATCGATCAGTAGTCATCAAGTCTTAGCCAGCTACTAGGTCCCTACAATCTGCTCTCTCATCACTGGGAGGGTCCGCTCCAGGAGCTACTGGTCGTTACTTCAAAGTGTCACAAAAAACCACATGGAAGTATCTCAAAGAACCGCAACATCATTGGGGTCTCAATGCAATAGACGACGTGTCAATCGAACTCCCGGTCTGAGAGTTATTGGTATTTCCGTTCGAGGGGCCTGGTTGGTTTTTAGGCTCAAACCAACCTGAACATACTCCAACAATGTCCGAACCTCAAGTGGAGTATTCCAAAAGAACCATCTCATCAAAAGTAAACCAACGTAGTTGACCGCACGTCAATCGTACTTCCAGTCCTTAAGTTATAAGCGTTTCTGCTCTGAGGGTCCGGTTGGTTTCGGTTTCAAACCAACCTAGCCGTTTTTCCAGAGTCATCCAAAACTCACTTAGAGTATCGCAAAAGAACCATCTCACTGTGAGAATCCCAGCTCTGTAGATGGCGCATCAATCATAAGCACGGTCGTGAAGTTATTCGCATTTAAGAAAAATGGTCTCGGCCCATCAAGCCCTGTGGGCTGGCGGGTCGGCCCGTTCTGGCTCGGCAGGTCCGACCCGGCTAAGGGGTCGGCTCAGCTTGATAATGTGCGGCTCGGCCCGGTGGGGCATGGCCCGGCCCGGTGGGTCATGACTCAGCCCGTGGCAGGTGACCCAACCCACGCAAGGCCATGGCCCGGCCGGCCAAAGCCGGCCAGTCTTCTCAATGCGAGCATCCCGCATGGGCGGGTCGCTGTTCCCCAAGCGCAGCACCCTCCTGGTGCTGCGGGGTCTTCCCAGCCCGACCGACCACCTACCGGTCAGTTCGTCCATTGAGCGGCCCATGGAACGCGGGCCGTGGTCCTCCGCAGCATGGCGCCATGGGGCGCCACGGTTCCTCTAGCCCGACCGGCTATGGACGACCAGTTCTTCTTCGACTGAGAAGCCCGCGGTTGCGGGCCGCGGTTATTTCTCACGCGGCCGGCACACAACCGCCATTATCTCTGGTTACTATCTCTTCTGGTCTCTGTCATCTCTCCCGACACCGCTTCTGTTCCCAATAAAAAAATGTGGATCAACGGAGGGTCATCGAGCCGTGTTTGTTGGGCCTGTTCCCTCCGCGTTAGGTGATATCAAGAGGCCAAGACGATCACTTGCATTCAAAAATGACAGAAGTATAATTTTATTAGAATTAAATTATACAAAACCCTTACCTCTTAATTGATGTCGCATGTCGATGAGCCATAGAAGATGAGCATCGTGGTAGTCAGGTGTCACAAAACACGACGTCACAGAGAACGGTGTTGTCCCGTCAATGTTGGAGGAAGAGTCATTATCGTGACGTGGAAAGAGAATTCAAAGATGACGTAGATTCCTCGACATCGGGGTGCGTCTGAGGAGAAAGTGTCATTGGAAGAGAATCTTCACGTTCTATGTCAGAGTTGTTCTTCGTTGAAGAACAATGTTCTTCGTCAGAGAGGAACACCTTCTTCTAATTCTCTAGAGCCTCCACCACCAAAATATTTGCCAAGGAAAATATTATAATAAGGCTTCCCATTATATTATAATTTCCATGAAATTCAAAACAATTCAAAAAGAATTTTTGACACCCACATTAATTAAAGTAGGAATTAATTATTTGGGTTTGCTCAATTTATGAGAGAAGAGGTGGCCTCATTAATTCATGGGAAATCCAAGAGTTTCAAAAAAAGGGGTGAAGAGTTAACATTAAATGAAGGGGAGTTAATGGAGAGTTGAAGGGGTTAGGGCTTATGTGGGCCCCACCACCATTATCCTCCCATGGGAGGTTATATGGGGTGTGGGTCCCACATCCAACTCCTCTTTGGAGGAAATAACCACCATCAAATATAAAAATTATGTACACATCATTTTTTTAATGAATATACAAAAATTAACTTCTCCTCTCGATCAAATACAACTGCGGTAAAGGTCCCCTTAAGTGAATACCAGCACTGCGAGTTCATCGGTGCCCTTAGATTTCAATTCCGAGAACCACTTCCAAAGATAGAAAAACCCATACGTACGTTCACTGAACGTACCTGAACAAAACTTCAGAAATTGATTCTGGGCACACCGGGCCTCAGAATCATGCGCCGTTAGAAACCGCGGACTCGTAAAATTCCAAAGAAATTAAGATTTTTTTTTGAAATTTCTGAGTCTTTAAATTACCCTCACCTCAGGGTTTTACATCCTCGTAAAGCTACACCACAAACTCTGGAAACTAAAGAGGTACTGAGCACGCATCTGAGCCTCCTGCTCCCATGTGATCTCCTGGAGGTCCCCATGCTGCCAATAAATGTGCACCAGAGGAATCAAACTTCCACATAGGACCCACTCCTGTTGATCCTCAATCTCCGATAAAATCTCTGTGAAAGTCACCCCATCATCGATGTCCATCTCCCTGTGGTCGATGATGTGGGACAGGTCGTGCATGCATCTTCTCATTTGAGATACGTGGAAGATGTTGTGCACCCGGTGCAACTAAGGTGGAAGGGTCATGCGGTAAGTCACCTCACCTATTCTGCTGAAGAATTGGATGAGTAACTAACAATAGGTTTCACCATCCCTATCTACAAAAGATATCTGTAAGGTAGCTACCTGCTCTATCACCTCTCTTAGCAGCTGAATTCCAGTCCTCCTGCTGAGCGCATCCGCAACAACGTTTCCCTTCCCAGGAGTATAGACTATCTCTAATCCATAGTCCAGGAGGAACTCAAGCCATCATCACTATCTCAGGTTCAGGTCCTTCTAAGAGAAGATACACCTAAGACTATTGAGATTATATTAAACCGTAAAACGTTTGCTCGAAGATCTATGGGAGAGACTAGCCAATTGTAAGAACTCGACTTCACCCTTCTTTCCTTACATTCTACAAGAGTTGCAAGATTTATCCTTTGCCAAAAAGGAAAATCCGGTCTCATCCTTTGGAAGAAACACATCCTTTTCCTAATACAGTCAATACTGACATGAATGGTACTAATTCATGTCATGGACGACTTCATAAGGCCTCGATGCTATTACCAAGAGATCTAACCGTTACTCTCGCCTCCAAGGGTTGAGTCACACTGTCGACATCAGTGTGTGATAACTGGGTCTCCTCCTGTAGAAATATTGAAAGTGAGGGTCAAATCAATGGTTTAAACCATGAATTCTTTGTATTAACCACACAAAAAGGGCAGGAGAGCAAACGTCACAAGGACAAGTGTCTTTTATTACTGCAGCTCAAAGTACAAAGACACAAAGCAAACATAAAAAAATACATCAACGAAGCTAGAAGCATCATGAACAAAGGCCTCCATGTCCGGAACTAGTCCCGCTCCTGTACACCTGCTTCCCGATCTCCATAGTCGTATGCTTCAGCTATCTGAAGTTGCAATCTCCCCTATCCACCCATTCCCTGTGGTCGGGGTGGAACTCCTAGTGGTGGTGGTGGAAACACCTCGAAGCGTCATCCACCACCAGCTGCATGACCAGCTCCCCTCCCACGTCCTCCTTCACCCTGCGGACCATCTCGATCGAACCTCTGCCTCTATCTGGAAAGTTTTTCATCTATCTGCTGATCGTCTGTATGGTGGGTCGAACAGTCATGTGCCATGTGACCTAGCCCACCACGGAAGTAACACTATCCGCTCCTGGTAAGTCGTTCTCCACCCCGGGTGCCTCACACACACAATCCTGCGTTATGGGGTCGACCACCTGTGGGTCTGGTCCTCTTGGACCTCTGCGTCATCTCTCTACTGCCATCCACAGAGGAATCCATTGCATGTCGACTAGTAGTGGGTCCCACTGCTGGAGATTTATCACCAAGGAAGCTCTCCACTATGAGAGCTCGCTCCAACACCTCTGTCTCTGTCAGGATGCTGTGGGAGACAAATGAAGCATTAATCTCTGTTGAGTCCCTGCTCGAAGGTCCGGGCCCTGAAGAATGGGTCTCGTACCATATCAGTGGAGTAGCATGAGAGGTCGATGAAACTCACTAAGTACCGCACCACAATCATGATACCTTGTTGTAAATGTATTAGCTCCTATATTCGCACTGCTCAAAGGGTGGCTGGTACAAACTCTGCCTAAAATAGGCTCTCGAAGTCTACCCATAGAAGTGATGCCTCGTCATGCCTCTAGAGCATCAGGCTCTACCATCTACCTGCTACCGCTTGAAGGAGGCTGGAAGCAAGGATGACCATGAAGTTGGATGGTGTCCCTACCAGTCTGAAAACTCTCACCACAGCCTCCAGCCAATCTTCAGCTGCCTGCGGGTCCATCTCTCCCCTGAACCAGGGTGGCCTCTGGCGTTGGAACTCGTGCAGTGTGCTCAATCGGCATGCACTCTCTGCTGCTGGGGCTGGTGGCATCGGTGGCCCAATGGGAAGTGGTATCGTTGGTGCCTCCGTTGGTGCCTCAACCAGAATAGGGCCCTGTAATGAGGCCTCATCGCTCGACGTGCTATCAGTATGTACAACTCTCAGGGCTCTAGCTGGTCATCCGTGGGGAGGCATCCTGAAAGACACCGATGCGACACGGTCAAAAGACTATACCTGGTGAGCTGACCTGGTTTGAGATGACTTAAAGAAAAATTTTAAAAACACACATGCGATTAGTGTTTTCGTGCACTGAGTTGGAAATCAGAAGTCAGGGTCCTGGTGTATGGATACGTCGGCCACCCACACCAACACTGGACTCCCTGAAATGAAAACCACACTTAGTACCCTTAATACTATTGCTTCAAAGAAAAGGAATATCAGAGTCCTAAGTTCTGTGGTAGAACCGACTCCTTTGATACCAATTTGTCACGACCCATCCCCCGGGGCCCACATCGTGACTACCCCAAGCCCGCCTTCCATAGGCCAAGGGCTGGTGACTAGCACCAAAGGCATAATTCCCTTAAAATGGGAAGGCATTGTCTTTAAAAATTGTAAACACACACAACTGGAGTACAAGAAGAATGAAACATTAAGTATAAACTGTGTAACAAGTATGATAAAAGTAAAGGGGGCCGAAAATACAATCCCAATAGTAAAGTACAAGGAAAGGACAGACATGTATAGCTAAAAGACAAACAGCTGGAAGGTGTCTAGGAGCTCTTGGACCATCCACCATGGATCCTACCAGAAGGGTAGGTACAAAAAGCCTCCTCAGTCTTCCACACCCGTCTGTCTCCTCTGGGCACCATCTCATCGTGATGTCCACCTCCGGGTACTATCCAGTCCTCATACACCCAGCCTCGTTCAGTGCTGTCCTTCGTCTACATCCAACACAATGAGGTGCGGGCATTTCCTATGCAGCGGTGAGTATAACGGTACACTGTAGGGACCCTGAGACACTCAAGGTCTCACAAAATCCAACAAAGATAATCCACAAAGTAATATTTCAATGGATAAACATTACTCAGGTATATGCCCATACATATACCTCGGTTATCAAATAAACCATCTCAATCATGAGGAAAACAAAAAGGTCATTGACTCATCTCAAACCAGGATTCTTATTCACGAAGTCGAAACCACGACTGCTAGAGAACTCCTCCTCTGTCGAGTACAGTTGGCTTGCCGCTAAAACCAAGCGCTTCCCACTAACCTTGGACTGCTGAAGTACTCCACCTGTTGAGTACTGCGGGCATGCTTCTACAACCAATTGCTTCCCACCATGGGTCTGCCGCTACACCAAGCGCTCCCCCTCATAGCCTACAGAGGTACTCCTTATGTCGAGCACCGCGGGTCTGCCACTACAATTAAGCGCTCCTCCGCCATGGGTCTGCTGCTACAACCAAGCACTCCCCACTGGGCCATCTGAATCATTCCGAGTCGATCGATCAACAGTCATCAAGTCTTAGCCAACTACTAGGTCTCTGAAATCTGCTCGCTCGTCACCAGGAGGGTCCGCTCCATGAGCTACTAGTCATTATTTCCAAGTTTCACGAAAACACATGGGGAAGTATCTCAAAGAACCACCATGTCATAGGGGTTTCAACGCAATAGACGACACATCAATCAGACACCCAGTATGAGAGTTATTGGCATTTTCGTTCTAGGGGTCTGGTTGGTTTTTAGGCTAAAACCAACCCGACCGTACTCCAAAAAAGTCCTAACCTCAAGTGGAGTATGCCAAAAAACCGTCTCATCAAAAGGAAACAAACGTAGTTGATGACACGTCAATAGGACATCCGGTCTTAAGTTATAAGCATTTCTGCTCCGAGGGTCCGGTTGGTTTCGGTTTCGAACAAACCCAGACATTATTCCAGTGTCATCCAAAAATCACTTAGAGTATCGCAAAAGGATCGCCTCATCTCGAGAATCCCGGTGCCACAGACGGCGCATCGATCGGACACACGGTCATGAAATTATTCGCATTTAAGCGAAACGAGCCCTGCCAGTCAAGCCCGGTGGGCTGGCAGGTCGACCCGTTCTAGCTCGGCGTTTCTGACCCATCTAAGGGGTCGGCTCGGCCTGATAATGCACGGCCTGGCCCGGTGGGGCATGGTCTGGCCCGTGGCAGGCGACCCGGCCCTGTTTGGCGCGGATCGACCAATTGGCTGAGCCGGTGCGGGGGGGGGGGGGGGGGGGGGCGACCCTCGACATCCCGAACTGGCGGTGCCTAGCGGTGCCGAGCGGTGTCGCCCTCTTGTCCGGCTGGTCTTCCGGGCACGAGCGGCCCGCACGGGCGGGCTGCTGTTCCCCTAGAGCGGCACCGTCTTGGCACCGCGGGGTCTTCCCATCCCGATCGTCCATCTTCCGGCCGGTTCGTCCGCCGAGCGGACTGCTGAACACAGGACTCTGTCCTCCGCCACGTGGTGCCATGGGGCGCCACGGTTCCTCCAACCCAGTCGGCTATGGCCGGCCTGTTCTTCTTCATCCGAGCGGCCTGCAGTTGCGGGCCGCAGTTCTTTCGCACGCTGCCGGCGCGCGGCCGCCATTATCTCTAGTCACCATCACATCCGGTCTTCTTCGCCTCTACTAACACCTCTTCCATCACCAATAAAAAATTTGTAGATCAACGGAGGGTCGTCAGGCCATGTTTGTTCAGCTCACGCCCTCCACGTTAGCCGATATCAAGAGGCCAAGATGATCAATTGCATTCAACAACGACAAGAGTATAACTTTATTAAACTGAAATTATACAAACCACATACCTCGTAATTGACGTCGCACGTCGACGAGCCATGGAAGATGAGCATCGCAGTAGTCCGACATCGTGAAAGATGGCGTTGTAGAGAACGGTGTCATCCCGTCAACGTTAGAGGAAGAGTCATTATCGTGACGCGGAAAGAGAATTCAAAGACAACATAGATTCCTTGACGTCGGGGTGCATCCCAGGAGGAAGCATCGTTGGAAGAGGTTCTTCGCGTTTTTCTTCAGAGTTGTTCTTCATTGAAGAACAATGTTCTTCATCGGAGAGGAACACCTTCTTCTAATTCTCCAGAGCCTCCCCCACCGAAATATTTTCCAAGGCAAATATTATTATAATGCTTCCCATTATATTAGAATTTCCATGCAATTAAAAACAATTAAAAAATAATTGTTGACACCCAAGTTAATTAATGTAGGCATTAATTATTTGGGTTGGAACAATTTATGAGAGAAGATGTGGCCTCATTAATTCATGGGAAATCCAAGAGTTAAAGAAAAAGGGGGTGAAGATTTCACATTAAATTAAGGGTAGTTAATGGAGAGTTGAAGGGGTTAAGTCTTGTGTGGGACACACCACCATTATCCTCCCATGGGAGGTTATGTGGGGTGTGGGCCCCACATCCAACTCCTCTTTGGAGGAAATAACCACCATCAAATATAAAAATTATGTACACATTATTATTATTATTATTTTCATGAATCTCCAAAAATTAACTTCTCCTCCCAATCAAACGCAACTGTGGTAATGGTCCCTTTAAGAAAATACTGGCACTGCGAGTTCATCGGTGTCCTCAGATTTCAATTCCGAGCACCGGTTCAAAAGATAGAAAAAATCACACGTATGTTCACTAAACATACTCGAAAAAAACTTCAGAAATTGATTCCAGGCACACCGGGCCTCGGAATCAGGCGCCGTCAGAAACTAAGGACTCTTAAAATTCAAGATAAATTAAGAAAAAACATTCCTTGAAATTTAGGGGTCTTTACATTACCCCCACCTCAGGGCTTTATATCCTCGTAAAGCTACAACACACCCTAGGGAAACTAAAGGGGTACTGAGCATGCATCTGAGCCTCCTGCTCTCATGTGCTCTCCTGTAGCTTCCCGTGCTGCCAGAGAATGCGCACTAAAGGAATTGACCATCCATGTAGGACCCGATCCTATAGATCCTCAATCTCCACTGGAACCTCCGTGAATTTCACCCTGTCATCGATGTATAGCTCCCCATCGTCGATGATGTGGGATGGGTTGTGCACGCATATTCTCATCTGAGATACGTGGAAGACGTCGTGCACCCGGTGCAACTGAGGTGGAAGGGCCAGGCGGTAAGCCACCTCGCCTATTCTACTAAAGAATTGGAGGAGTGACTGTAGATAGGCTGCACCATCCCTATCCACAAAGGGTATCTGTAAGGTAGCTAGCTGCTCTCTCACCTCTCCTAGCAGCTGAATGCTAGTCCTCCGGCTGAGCGCATCCGCAACAACATTCCCCTTCCCAGGAGTATAGACTATCTCTAAGTCATAGTCCTGGAGAAACTCAAGCCATCGCCGCTGTCTCAGGTTCCAATCCTTCTGAGATAAGATACACTTGAGAGTATTGAGATTAGAGTAAACTGTAAACCGTTCGCTCGATGAACTATGGGTGAGACTAGCCAATTGTAAGAACTCGACTTCACCCTTCTTCGCCTACGTTCTACAAGAGCTGTAAGATTTCTCCATTGTTGAAAAGGAAAATCCGGTCTCATCCCCTGGATGAACCACGTCCTTCGCCTAATATAGTCAATCCTGACATGAATGGTACTAATTCATGTCATGGACGACGTCGTAAGGCCTCGACGCTACTACCAAGAGATCAAACTATTACTCTCGCCTCCAAGGGTTGAGTCACACTGTCGGCATCAGTGTGTCATCACTGGGTCTCCTCCAGTAGAAATCTCGAAAGTGAGGGTCATGTAAAAGGTTTTAACCGATACTTCTTAGTGTTAAACACACAAAAAGGGCAGGAAAGAAAACGTTACAAGGAGAAGTGTCTTTTATTACTACATCTCAAAGTACAAAAACACAAAGCAGCCACAAACAAAGACATTAATGAAGCTAGAAGCATCATGAACAAAGTCCTCTATGCCTGGAACTAGTCCCGCTCCTATCCACCTACTTCCAGAGCTCCATAGTCGTATGATTCAGCTACCTGAAGCTGTGCTCTCCCCTATCCACCCATTCCTTGTGGTCGGGGTGGACCTCCTGGTGGTGGTGGTGGAAACACCTCGAAGCGTCGTCCACCACTGGCTGCACGAACACCTCCCCTGCCACGCCTGCCTTCACCCTACGAACCGTCTTGATCAAACCTATGCCTCTATTTGGGAGGTATTTCATCTATCTACTGATCATCTATATGGTGGGTCGGGCAGTCCCGTGCCATGTGACCTAGCCCAACGCAGGATTAACACTGTCCGCTCTTGGTAAGTTAGTCTCCACCCCGGGTGCCTCACACACATGATCCTGAGTCATGTGGTCGAACACCTATGGGTTTGGTCCTCTTGGACCTCTATGTTATTTATCTACTGCCAGCTACAGAAGACTCTGCTACATGTCGACTAGTAGTGGGTCCCACTGCTGGAGATTGCTCAGCAAGGAAAATATCCACTAGGAGGGCTCGCTCCAACACCCCCGTCTGCTTCGAGATGCTGTGGGAGACAATTGAATCTCTAATATCTCACTTGAGTCCCTACTCGAAGGTTCGGGACTTGAAAAATGGGTCCCGTAACATATCAGTGGAGTAACTCTAGAGGTCGGTGAACCTCACTGAGTACTGCGCCACTATCATGATACCCTGATGTAGATGAAATAGCTCCTGTATATGCACCGCTCGAATGGTGGCTGGTACAAACTCCGCCTGGAACAGGCTCTCCAATTCTTCCCATAGAAGTGATGCCTCGTCATGCATCTGGAGCATCAGGCTCCACCATCCGCCTACTGCTGCCTGAAAGAGGCTGGCAGCAAGGATCTCCATGAAGTCGGGTGGTGTCCCTACCAGTATGAAAAATCTCACCACAACCTCTAGCCAATCCTCAGCCGTCTGTAGGTCCGTCTCTCCCCAAAACCTGGGTGGCCTCTAGCGCTTTAACTCATGCAGTGCGCTCTAGCAGCGTGCACTCTTTGCTGCTGGGGATGGTGGCATCAGCGGTCCAATAGGAAGTGGTACCGCCGGTGCCTCCGATGGTGCCTCAACCGGAATAGGACCCTGTACTGAGGCCTCGTCGCTCGGTAGGATTTTAGTACGTACAACTCTCGGGGAACTAGCTAGTCGTTCGTAGGGAGGCATCCTAAAAGACACAGATGTGACATGGTCAAATGACTATACCTGGTGAGCTGACCTAGTTTGAGATGAATTAAAGAAAACTTTTGAAAACACACACACAATCAGTGTTTTCATGCACTGAGTTGGAAATCAGAAGTCAGGGTCCTGGTGTATGGATACATCGGCTGCCTGCACCAACACTGGACTCCCTGAACTAAAAACCACACTTAGTACCCTTAACAATATTGCTTCACAGAAAATAAATATCAGAGTCCTAAGTTCTGCGGTAGAAGCGAATCCTCTGATACCAATTTGTCACAACCCGTCCCCCAGGGCCCACATCGTGACTACCCCAAGCCCGCCTTCCATAGGCCATGGGTTGACGACTAGCACCAAAGGCGTAATTCCCTAAAACTGTTAATGAATTGCCTTTAAAAATCGTAAACACACACAACCAGAGTACAAGAAGAAGCAACCAATAAGTAAAATCTATGTAACAAGTATGCTGAAAGTAAAGGGGGCTGGAAATACAAGTCGAACAGTAAAGTACAAGGAAAGGACAAACAGGTACAACTAAAAAAAATAGCTGGAAGGTGTCTAGAAGATCCTGGATCATCCACCATGGATCCTACCTGAAGGGTAGGAACAGAAAGACTCCTCAGTGCTCCATGCCCATCCATCTCCTCCGGGTACCGTCTCATCGTGAGGTCCACCTCTGGGTACTATCCAGTCCTCTTACACTCAGCCTCAGTCAGTGCTGTCCTTCGTCTGCATCCAACACAACGAGGTGTGGTCATTTCCTATATAGGGGTGAGTATAACGATACTCAGTAGGGACCCCGAGACCCTCAAGGTCTCACAAAATCCAACAAGGATAATCCAAAAAGTAAGATTTCAATGGATAACCATTACTTAGGTATATGCCCATACATGTACCTATGTTATCAAGTAACCCATCTCAATAATGAGGAAAACAAAAAGGTCATTGACTCAGCTCAAACCCGGATTTTTATTCACGAATTCGATACCATGGCTGCTGGAGAACTCCTCCTCTATTGAGTACAGTGGGCCTACCGCTAAAACTAAGTGCTTCCCACTAAACTTGGACTGCCGAAGTACTCCACCTGTCAAGTACTATGGGCATGCTGCTAGAACCAAGCGCTTCCCACCATGGGTCTGCCGCTACAACCAAGCGCTCCCCCTCATAGCCTACAGAGGTACTCACTCTGTTGAGTACCGCGGGTCTGCCGCTACAACCAAGTGCTCCTCCACCGTGGGTCTGCGGCTACAACCAAGTGCTCCCCACTAGGCCATCCAAATCACTCCGAGTCGATCGATCAACAGTCGTCAAGTCTCATCCAGCTACTAGGTCTCTCCAATCTACTCGCTCGTCACTGAGAGGGTCCGCTCCATGAGCTACTCTTCGTTACTTCCAGGTGTCATGAAAACTCACGTGGAAGTATCTCAAAGAACCACTACATCATAGGGATCTCAACGCAATAGGCGCCGCATCAATCAGACGCTCGGTCTGAGGGTTATTGACATTTCGGTTCCAGGGGACTGATTGGTTTTTAGGCTCAAACCAACCCAACTATACTCCAACAACATCTGAACTTCATGTGGAGTATGAAGAAAGAACTGTATCATCAAAAGGAAACCAACTTAGTTGACGACACGTCAATCAGACGTCCGGTCCTTAAGTTATAAGTGTTTTCGCTCCGAGGGCCCGGTTGGTTTCGGTTTGGAACCAACCACACCATTTTTCCAGTGTCATCCAAAACTCACTTAGAGTACCGTAAAAGGAATGTCTCTTCATGAGAATCCCAATGCCGCAGACAACGCATCGTTCGGACACATGGTTGTGAAGTTATTCGCATTTATGTGAAAGGGGCCCGGCCCGTCAAGCCCGGTGGGCTGGCGGGTCGGCCCGTTCTGGCTGGGCGGGTCCGACCCAGCTAAAGGGTTGGATTGGCCCAATAATGCATGGCCCGACCAGGTGGGGCACGACCCGGCCCGTGGCAGGTGACCCTGACCGTGCAAGAGCGCGGACCGGCCCGACAAGGCGCAGCTCGTCCCGGCTGGGCACGGCTCAGCCAGCTGGCTGAGCCGGTGCGGGGGGGGGGGGGGGGGGGGGCATGGCCCCCTGACTTCCCGAACTGGGGGCACCGAGCGGCGCCGCCATCCTATCCGGCTGCCCAAAGCCGGCCGGTCTTCCCTGTGCGAGCGGCCCGCACGGGCGGGCCGCTTTTCCCTCAGAGCGTTGCTCTCCTGGCACTGTGGGGTCTTCCCAGCCCGGCCGACCGCCTGCCAGCCGGTTCACCAGGTGAGTGGACCATAGAATGTGGGATTTGGTCCTCCACAGCATGGATCCATGGGGCATCGTGGTTCCTACATCCCGGCTGGCTACGACCGACTGGTTCTTCTTCGACCGAGTGGCCTGCAGTTGTGGGCCGTGGTTCTTTCACATGCAACCAGTGCATGACCGCCATTATCTCTGGTCGTCATTGCTTCTGGTCACCATCACCTCTCCCAACACTGCTTCCATATCCAATAAAAAAACATAAATCAACAGAGGGTCGTCCGACCGTGTTTGTTCGGCCCACGCCCTCCGCGTTAGGCGATATAAAGTGGCCAAGACGATCACTTGAATTCAAAAATGACAAGAGTATTATTTTATAAAACTAAAATTATAAAAACCCCATACCTTGTAATTGACTTCACATGTCAACAAGCCGTGGAATATGAGCGTCACGGTAGTCTGGCGTCGTGAAAGACGACGTCGCGGAGAACTGTGTCATCCCGTCAATGTTGGAGGAAGAGTCATTTTTGTGACGCAGAAAGATAATTCAAAGATGACGTAGATTCCTTGACATCGGGGTGCGTCCGAGGAAGAAGCGTCATTGGAAGAGGTTTTTCATGTTCTTCGTTGGAGTTGTTCTTCATTGAAGAATAATGTTCTTCATCAGAGAGGAACACCTTCTTCTAATTCTCTAGAGCCTCCCCCACCAAAATATTTTCCAAGGAAAATATTATAATAAGGCTTCCCATTATATTAGAATTTCCATGAAATTCAAAACAATTCAAAAAAAATTGTTGACACCCATGTTAATTAAAGTATACATTAATTATTTGGGTTGGCACAATTTATGAGAGAAGAGGTGGCCTCATTAATTCATGGGAAATCCAACAGTTTCAAAAAAAAGGTGGTTAAGAGTTCACATTAAATGAAGATGAGTTAACAGAGAGTTGAAGGGGTTAGGGCTCATGTGGGCCCCACCACCATTATTCTCCCATGGGAGGTTATGTGGGGTGTGGGTCCCACATCCAACTCTTCTTTGGAGGAAATAACCACCATCAAATATAAAAATTATGTACACATAATTTTTTTTAATGAATCTCCAAAAATTAACTTCTCCTCCCGATCAGACACAACTGTGGTAAAGGTCCCCTTAAGTGAATACCGGCGCTATGAGTTCATCGATGTCCTCAGATTTCTATTCCGAGAACCGGTTCAAAAGATAGAAAAACCTTCACATACGTTCACTGAATGTATCCAAACAAAACTTCAGAAATTGACTTCTAGAACACCAGGCCTCAAAATCAGGCACTGTCAAAAACTGCAGACTCGTAAAATTCTAAAGAAATTAAGAAAAAAAAATTCCTTGAAATTGCCTAGTCTTTATATAGAAAGTAGAACTTTTGGTAGCTAGATTTGTCTAATGGGTTTCATATAATCAATAGATTTAAAAGATTTTGAAATATAAACTTTGTTCGATCTATGACTATGTGAGTAGCTAGTTGAGACATAAAAATTTATAGTAGCATACTGTCCAAATTTAGGAATAAATCTATTCTTTGTAATATGCCTCTATCCAGGATGATAGCCTAAATTAGTAGTATACTTTGGTGCTACTTGTTTTCCTAGAATTTGTGTAAGAAAGTCCTTTCCACTAGTAAATTCTTCTAAATCTTTCATGAGTTTATCATTAGACAATTTCAGTTCAGTATTCTATTTGAGTAGTTGAACATTATTTTCCTTTTTACTTCTAGTGCAGATTTGACAGTGCTAGTTAAAGAATGATGTTTCTTTAAGGCTTTATAATTGTGTTTAAAGTCATTTTAGGTATCCTCTATCATGTTACAGTATTCAAATAATTCTTCACTAGACATGTTTTCTAAATCAGAATCAGAATAATCTCTAGAATAATAATATTTTAGAGCAGGAGTATCCAATGTTACCTCAGATGTGTTTGTCATGAAACACATATTAGATTTTTGATATTTTTTATCCTGATTGGAATCAGAATCACTTGAACTGTCTTTTGAAGCACTCCAGGTTGCTTCCATAGATTTCTTATATTTTTTGTCCTTGTACTCCTATTTCTTCTTGTACTTTAACTTTAGACAATCATCTTTCACATGTCCTTTCCTCTTGCATTCATAGTAGACTATGTCATCACTTTTATCCGTCCTTTTCCAATCCTTATTCAAATGAACTTTATTGTCATAATTTCCCTTATAATTTGATTTTCTGAAAAACTTATTTTTTCTATAAAACTTCTTAAATCGTCTGGCTATCTGATCCATTTCAGCATCACTGTCAGATGCACTGTCTTCAATACTTTAACTATCACTTGCAGCTTGAATTTTCTCTTTGTCCTTGATTTTTAAATCAGAGGTCTTGAAGGCTACTAATTTATTTTTGGTTCATCATCTTCTTCTTTTTTTACCTTTATCTCTTCTTCATACAACATCAACACACCGATAATCTCTTTAACATGTAGTGAACTTATGTTACATGATTCTCTTATTGAAACTGATGTGCCTCTCCATATTTCTGGAAGACATCTGAGTATTCATATAATTTGATCTTTTGTTGGAACAACTTTTCCCAGTGAGCTCATTGTATTGAATATCTCATTAAACTTGAGATACATATCAGAAATAGATTTATCAGATTTCATTTTAAAATTATCATACATAATAGTGTATGTATTTAGTCTCATTTCTTTAACATTGGTTGTTCCCTCATGGGAAACAACCAGAGTATCCCATATTTCATAAGGAGTCTTAAAAGCAGATATTCGATTAAAATCTTCATCTTGTAAAGCATAATACAGGGTATTCATTTCTTTACAATTATTATTGTAAGCAACTTTTGTAGGTTCATCCCATGTAGTTCTAATAGTTTCTGGAATCTTATACTGATTCTCTATAGCATTCCAAATGTCAAATCCCATACTTTCTAAATGAATTTTCATTTTTATTTTCCATTGGGAATAATTAACACAATTAAAGAAAGGTGTCCTATTGGTAGCTGCACCTTCTAATATATTATCTATAATAACTATGTTTTAAAAATATGTATAATAATATAAAAATTTAGAATTCACAGAAAATTTGAGATCTTTAAGATACAACTAAAATTATAGTTGAAAACATTTCACAAACAGAGTGTTTTGAAATTTTTTTTTCAACCCATGATACAAAATGTTGGTCAGAGTGGATACAAAGGAGGGGGGTTAATTGAGTTCCTATTAAAAATTTCTAATTTAAAAGATTTCTATTAAAATCCCCCAATTTAAATAACAAGCTAAACAGTAGTGAATTTGTAATACAACAAAGGTTTAGTTAGGTTCTCAAGAGATTGATTAGTTCTCAGTTAATCAAATATAAAGATTAGATTAGATTTTTAAACTAACCTACTGGTTTACAATAAATACAAACACTTGCTAGTTTAACTATCAGAGTAACTTTAAAATAGATTTATATTTAAAGTACTTAGCAGTAGAATATTCAAAATAGTTTTAACTAAAATAAAAATGCACAATAGTTTTAAACAAGTGGTTTAGTCCCAAGAAGAGACTTAGTACTCTTAGACAGTTTTATATAAACTATGATCCACACCCTAGATCGGGGTTTTACAACTGTGCACAGACTATCCAGGTCCTCAGACCTCTACCATAGTTCTACTTGGGAAAACTAAACAACAACAAACAGGCTGTCCATGTCACACTTGACCTCTACCACTATCCACAGTGGGATACAAGAGTGTAAGGGAAAGATTGAGTGAGGATTTAGAAATCCTCTAGTTTAGCACTGGAGACAATGTGTTCTTAAAATACGGAGCACACACACTGCTCAAAATGTAAATAAATGAAACACAATAGATCTAAACAAATAGAGATGAGTTTAGAATTATCTATGTGTTTTCGGTGAAGATCTGGAGTCCTTGTATTGATTAGAATTTTCTCTGAGTCCTTCTCTGGTTTTTGTCAAAAAAGTGTCATTTTTTCTTAGACTTACAAGTCCATCTTGATCAACTTTATTATCTTGATTGTATGTGTAGTCATGGAAGCTATTCAATCCTTGAATGTTCTGGTTCTACAGGTTCAACATGTGTTCTTACTTCTTCTTCTATGTATGTATGTCCTCGTGTATATCTAGAAACTTGTTTCGTATGTGCATTGAAAGACTTGTTCTCCAGTATCTCAAGGTTACATTTTATATTCCTTGAGATCCGAAAATAGGAATTATTTTTATGAGGTACAGTTACTGACATGCCAAAAATTATCATTAATTTATAGCAGATGCATTAAGTTAGTCAAATATGACAGTTTCTTATAATAAACAAATTTAAAGAAATGACATAGTGTCGGGTGTTTAGTGGTCTCTGTAACGGTAGCTGTATGTAGTGGTAGATCCTTCTAGCGGTAGCTCTAAGTACTAGTGAATATATATAGCAGTGAGTTCCTTTAGCGGTAGCTCTTGGTAGTAGTAGAATTATGTACCAGTGACCCATACCGGTGAGCTTATAATGATAGACTTCATAACAAAAGCTATCACTCTGTATTGGTCAACTTGTGCATACTAGTAGACTTACTCTATCAGAATCTGTTTATCTACTTATGAAAACTATCCACTGATTAAGTTAGGATAAAACATTACAAAGTAAATGAACATTTGATTAACCGAATGTTATTGAATGAAAGATATATCATTTGAACATATTAAATAGTATTTATATTTTGAAATTAAGCACTTTAAAAATAACTAAAGTAATGAAAAGTTTAATCAATAAAATTCATTTGGGATTATCAAAACATAATTAATCATAATTGAGATTATCAAAACAGGAGAGTCTAACAATGGTGACCAAGTCCTTCAATTATATGAAGGGAATATTTGGTGTCTGACCCTGAAAAGGGGATTAGGAAGTACTATCATGATGATGGTATGCTCGGTGAGGCCTATCTAGTAGAGGGTCTTAAAGTAATACTAGATATGGGACCTGGTTCTATACAACAATATTTATTTTTGCATTTACAGGCTTCTGTATTGGAGTTGGAAGAGGTAATGGGAATGACTACTTCTTAGTCTGTTATAAGTATTTTCCAAACTATGAGCTCTTTCTGTGAATTCAACAAATTTTCATGGGTATCCTCATCTCATACATTCTCCATGAAAATCCCCAAAAGTTTTTCCTAGGAAATCTACACATTGAGGGATACGTCAGCCCCTTCATTTGGGAAATTAAGTCTGTTACTTGCTTTTTAGTCCTCTAATTTCATTTGGAGAGGTTAGCGATGATGGTCTTTTTCAATGTAGAGATGAAATTATATATAAACTTCCTACATATATCTTCCCATACAAAAATATATCATTGGTATAGATAACTATACTAGATGAAAGAAGGTCCCTCCAAGGTTTGGAAAAAGAATCAAATATTGGTGGATTTTACTTTTATTAATTTACAACCATCAGGCCACATCATGAGGTAATGTGGGATAAATATTGTAGTATACCACCCATCTCATTGATTGGGGTGAATATTGGATTACTAAATTCAAGGGGTGGATGAACATGGTCCACCCATGCTAGATATAACTTACTTCTAGTGTAATTAAATCTTGTTGCATCTTTAGAGCCTTAAGATAGAAAATGACAGTATCCATCATGTCATAAAAATGAGGTTTGGTAGTAAAAAATTCTTTAACTGATATGCTGTCTTGAGATGTGAAGTTATCATGATCCATAGGTGGGAATTTTTACTGCACTATCAGGGAGGGAAAGTCATATATTGGCCATTTTTTGGCATCCATCCTCTTACTTGATTGGGTTTGCCGGACCACCTACCTCAAACCTAGGCATCTGTACAATAAAGAATAGATGTTTGTATATATGATTAGTGTGTTCTATTTAGACATTTTCTCACACTAGGAACTTCTCAATAAGGAGTTCAGTGGCTAGCCTCTAGTATCCCTCAAAATCCTAAAGCAATATGTCTATTATGGAATCTACTTTAGTTTTGGGAATGATATTAGATGGATCCACAAGATTAGTGATGAAATTTCCCTTGTTGATATGTTAATGAGACGATGATAGTGGGACCTTATTGGGACATCTGAGGATCAAAATTTGTCTCTACTGATGGTTTTGGGAACCTATCAGAGGATCTCCATGATTTTACATCTCTCCTTGATGTGGATTATCTCTATAATGTGATGTTTCATTGGTCTGATTCCTATGATCCTAGGTAGGATTTATCATGATAAATTTAAAAATGGCATTAGTTGGATAATAACTTTCACCCTTATAAGGTAGATTAGTATAACATTCCCATTGTCACTATGAAAGTGGATTGAATTAAAGGGAATATACTACCCCCAAACCCTAATCTATACATAAATTGATGCCTCTTTTAATATTCATAAAATCACGATAAGGCACCCAATTTAGGTTCACTAGAAACTATAGAGTTATCCATTAAAATCAGGGCACTAAGCCATCATAGGTTCCATAACATAAACCTTATGGATCTACTTATAGATGGCCTTGAGACATTTTGGGCTTCTTATATAGGTCAGTTGGTATCTCAGTGGTGATTGAAATGTTACCCAAATATTTTGTCATAGGCATTCCATATGGTCCCCAGTGAGGAACTCCAAGATGGTGAAATGAAGGGAGGTGGGTGGCCAAATTATGACTAATATATGGTTAGTTTCTAGAATCTCTCACAATATTTCATCCTTCTACTCATTTTATACAGGGTAATCAAACTCTTTATTACCCCAAAACCCAATCAGTAATGTCCAATAATCTGAGAGTAGTAGTTATTTATACCCACTCAATTTTTGATATTCTAAAAGTGTAGGTGCCACTCAGGTCAATTTTTCCTAAAATGATTGATTATATTCCAAAGGAGGGGAAAAATTCATAACCACGTCTATATAAGATAAGGTATCTGTGACCTCCTACTGACTAGGAATATCATCATGCATTTACAACTCAATAGAGTGCTCACCCTCATATGAGGGAACCAATACAAACCCTAACATATCCCCTACATCTATGGTGGAGGTGGATGGGAGAGGTGATGATGGTATTTGGGATGGTTTCATGAAAAGTCCCTAAAAGGAATCCATGACATCCTCCACATATAGATAATTTCAGAGGGATCTAGGGACCTTGTGTATCTCGACCATGGTGATAGTTATTCTTAACTAATGGGATCCTACCCCCATCTATGGTGTTGGAGGAATAAGCAGCTCCATATAGTTATCTATTTTCTCAGAATTTGATAGGTGGATGGTGATGTGATGTTTCCCTCAGCCCCGCATCTGATAATGTTGGATTTCTTTAATCATGAGCCTCTAAGGGTTGATGTGATTTCTTCTACATGAACTATGGTTGGAATTACTGGTGGGGACCCTATGATGGTTGTCTATCTTCCTACATCAGGATAGATATTTAGGGTAGGGAAAGTCTTTAGAATGGGGAGGACATCTGTGTTAGCTGATGGAATTGTGGGGAAGGCCCCCGTGGTGGATTTCATCATCATGAGATGACAAAATAAAGGTTGATGGTGGTTCCCATGATGGTGAGAGTCAACATAACCTTCCTGGTAGGTAGTTGGGTTCTTGATCCCAATAGGGAGAATACATGGCCCCACACAGTGGTTAAGAGGGAAGGAGGAGGTGCATCAATGGTGGCAGGGGATACTTGAGCTGTTTTAGAGGCCTCCTATCTTGTGGGTTAGTAGAATTCCCCCATTATTGGTGCAAAAAAATTTAGATTGGGTATTGAAAAGCATGGACATGATCAACCCATTCATCAGCCTGTGAGGACACCTAACATTTTATAAGATGCTAAGTTCTGGGGGACACCCTAGGATACCCTTGGGTGGTGGTCATCGTAGGTGCAACCTATACATCCCCTACCTCCTTGTCATAGAGGAGTGAGATATCAGAGAATTCCAGGGAGAGGCTCTCAAAATGGTTTGTGTGGCGATTGGGGGACATTCCCTAAGAATTTTTCCAACATATGTCATTGTGGGCATGACTCCATAGCTTCCAGGTCTTTGTTGGACATATCCTTAGTTTGATTGACCCCTTCTTATTCATAGTGATGAATAAGGGAATTTATCACCCTATACTGGATAAAATTGAATGGGGAGAGGGGGTAAGGGTTCCTAGGATCCATGGGGGGAGTGGTTGTTGTAGGAAGAGTGTGATTGTGTGGGATTGTAATACCATCATTCCTCCTACACCATGCCTTTTGGTGGTGTATTATCAAGAATTACTCATAGATTATGTCTTGTAGGATACATGAGGCCAATTTTCAATACATATATAATGAAGGTGATATACAACATGAAAAACACAACTCATTCTCCCCAATGATAAGGATAAGGGGTCCACATAAATAATTCCTAGAACTGATGGTACCCAACGTTCATCATTTTACCCAGTTATAGGAGAAGGTATTCACATTCATGATGCATGGATCTGATAGTGAAAAAACTAGTGATGTAATATTTTACTCATATGCTCACAGTTGAATAATAAGAGATCCAAATTGGCTTTACCATTTTATTTTATGATGCTTCTACTAAGGTGAGAATCAGGGTAAAATTTCTCTGTAGAGTTTCCAAATCCTTGGATTGGTCATGACCCCTCCAGTGTTCTATGTTCCCCAAATTTATTCTTTCCAAATCCCAGAGACAACTACCACCATGGTTGATGAATTAAATCCTTTATTGGAATAGGATGATGGGATTTTGGATCCTCCTTATATGAATTAATCCTTTGAGTTCATTTCCTAGTATGAGTATCCCTCATAAATCTAAGAAATGTTCATGAATCTCATTTTTGATTTCATATTGATGTGTAAATTGGTTAATTACATTGCTCATTGTCATGATATGGAATCCACCAATGGTTGGAGTTGATGAGAAAATTGGATATCTTAGGCATGTTAGAAATATATAGGAATTGGTAGCATTGGGCATCTATAAAATCCTTCCTTGTTCTCAGTTAAGAGAATATCATGTATTAGGTGTCATGGGTGTAAAATACAAGGAATCCTATGTCTGTTATAGGGAAACCTACATGAGGGGTATAAGGCATCCAAGTCTCTTTGCCTTAGGCATCTCATTATCATCGCATGGGGTAGAGATTATGAAGAATCAGGAGGGGTCACATGTTTAAATCTGAGTGATGGTGTTTCACATATTTATAGTATAGTGTAGACTATCCCACATATCATCATCATGTATGTGTGTTCACAATTTTAAATTCTAGTGTAGAAGTGATCATAGGTTTAGAGTCTTATGGGGACATAATCACATATTTAAAGTCTCATGGAGATTATTTTTATGTATGCTTGTCATGTATTTGTCCAAATATAGGTTAGATCCACATGGTGGTGTTGAGGTACCATGAGGACCTCAAGTGTGGATGGTAAAAGGTTGAGTGTTTTCTCAGGGGGAATGGTCACATGTTGGGGTTTTTACCTCCCAAAAGGAGATAGAAATTTTTTGGTTATACTGAGGTATCAAGATTGAACCTCAAGGAGGCCTCCTATCTTCTATGTTATGAGATAGGGAAGAAAACCATGTAGTTTGATTCCATAGTTTAAGGTCATATGATGAGACCAGTCTATCCAATTTAATGTTGTGTAGTAAGGATGATCATGTTATGAAAGGAGAGATAACAATTTATGGTGTGGGGATTTTTCATGGATTCTTCCCATAAGGTGGATTATCATCTCATTTTTATTACATGAGGCATCATATGCATGTCACATAGGGTAATTATATATTTTAATTTAGTGTTATCATGATGTTGTTATACATTTTAACATTATATGATTAGGCTGTCATATTATGTAGGTTAAAGTCTTGTAGCTTAGATGTTATTGGGACTTAAGCATGGAGAATCATGTTCCCAAGTAGCATAATAGGAGATAAGTTTATAGAGATACTTATTTATCTCATAAAAGGGAATAATAGCGTATTTATCTTAATGATTCCACTATTGAGATAATATGTGGGGGTCCTAAAGTTAGGGATCATATTCTTAAGATCAAAAGTCAATGAGGATTCCCACACCATGCTTAAAAGAAAGGTTTTGGGCATGAGGGATGATGAAACTGATTGTGAGGATGATTGAGGAATGATTAAACCTGGCATAGAAAAGTATAAGGCCCTTGAAAACTCAAATTTTTCAAAGATATGTTTTCTAAAAGAAGGCATCATACATGGGCCTATTATGTTTGTTTTTAAAAGGTAATGAGGTTCACAGAGGAAATTCATTCACAAAAAATGGATTTCCCACCTAAGGATGATGTCTTGGTCACCATGGGAGGGGTTTAATTAAATATAGGATTGGAAAGCCTTATGGGGGTGTGAGGAATATACCTCTAGCATAGAGAATGTGATTCTGTATGAAGGTTATCTCTACCATGAGATAAATTTCTTAAGAACTCATGGTAGGTAACTTGTGGAAGATGGATACTTATAGGAATTCATGTTGTATTTAGCTGAAAAAGGTTAGAATTTTTAAATTGAGAGCATCAGTTGGAAGTCTAAAGGTTAGATTACCTTTAAATAAAGGATGAATAGGGGTATTTATTGGCACTGTGGAGGTTTAGAATATGTTGTGTGAAATATTAAAATCTTCATATAAGATAAAGATTCAAAGTTCTTCAACTCCCTTCATGAAACTTTGGTCATTCACGAAGGGTGTTAATTTTTCAAATACAACCCCTTAGATGAGTTTGAATCCTATTTCATCCTATATTTTCCTCTAAAGGTTCATGGGATCCTTGAAATATCCTATAATATGTGTTTTTTGGCATCAACAATTCTCACTTCCTACTTTATAATGTTGTAAATGAAATCTCTTTATTTATTTCTCTTTGTTTCACAATTTTTATCTTAGTTAACTCTTTATTTTATTTTATTTATGTTTTTTTCTTTACAAGATTTATATTTCATGATTCATTATATACTTTTTTTTGTATTTATGATTCTTATGTACTCCAATCAACGATATTTTCCTTGTTCATAAAGATGTAAAAATTACAAGGAAATTATTTCTTACCTTTCTTATAATTTCTTATCTACATATAATGAAGTTTTCAATTTATAAATATTATTTTATATTACACCCTTTGAACATGACTTATGTTATATTACATCTCTTTTTATAGAGATGCACATTCATGGAATCATCCACTTTCTCTCTTTGAATGATATTTATAAATTTTGAAAATTGGAATGAAACCTTTTTTATTTTCACTGGTTAATCATGCTATGATTTTTGATAGATCAGTGATTGCTTTTATATTCACATGGTACGTAAGAATAAGGATTTTTTTTGATGGTCAGAAAAAAATTATGTAGCCCTCTAATACAATGGGAAATATTTATATCACATGAGATTATTATGTATAAGACATAGACAGTAATCCCATTCCATTATGTTATAATATCTTTCCCTAAACTAGTGCTCTCATGTCTGATACTATAAATACATACCTTTCCTACTTTCTTTGATACCAAGCAGAATTTTATAGATATAACCTTCCTTAATTTCAAAAATACTATTGATTATTTTAACTCTTACATACTAAAGATCATTTTATGTTTAGATATTTAAATAATTAGGGAAAAAAATAAGTAACAAAGTCCATGTTATTTTTATTAAATAAGAATTTTTCCCTTTATATATAAAACTAATTAATTTTTAATGAGTATTAAATATCTCCCACAAATTATTTCACATGTTATATCCTTATAATCTTGTCATATGTACTCTTTTCTTCATAAGTTAGGGAATGAAAAAAATAATAAAATGGTGAGCTCAAATGCTCAGTAAGGGAAACATATAATTTAAGTTTTAAAAAACATAAGCAAACTATACATGATATAGTAGGAATAAAAAATATTAATAATTCCATAGTTAATGAAAATAGATAGAATTATATATCCATGACAATAAATGAAAACATGAATATTAATAATTAATGATATTATATTGATTTACTTCATAATGATGAACATCAAAACATGTTGTCCAGGACCTGTGCCAAGACACTATACTGATATGGGGAGACATATACACCAAAATCCAAGATTTTTTTTTCTCGTGAGACCTATCAATGAATTGTGAGGATATATAATCCTGACCCCACCCGTCACCTGATTAAGTCCATTATATTCACCAAAAGACATTTCATACTATATTATAAAGAACCATTGGACAAATAAATATATTTATATCTATATAATGAAATATATGAAATATCAATACATAATCAACCTGTGTTATCAGTGACTAATCCTTAAGACTATCAATAATTCCACATAAAATTAATAAAAATTATTTCTAGGTGAACATCCTCCAATCTTAATTTTTTAAAATGAGATATTCATGCTATATAGGGTAATGAGTATATGGTTAAGTCAATTATAGAATAACATGATCATAAAATATATGTATAAAGAAGGTTGATGGTTGCAAAATAACATATCCTATGTGAAATAATGGAAATAGAGAAGGGTGTTGATAAAAATAAAAAACAACCTAAAAAATTAATGCTTCAAATTATATAAAAAAATAAGGGGTTAAGAATAGAAATGTTTTATACCACAAGTACAATCCATAAAATGGTATATATTAGAGGATAAATTATGAAACATATACCCCCATTTGGGTAAATACTTTTAAAAATGATAAGTGAAATCGAATTGAAATTTAAAAGATATTTTAGAAAACATTTTTAACATTGACATAAAATACACATTTACATATTTCTTATAAAGTTAAATTTTAAAAATGTGGTGTGAAATATTTTGAAAGCCTTTAATTTTAAAAATAATTTCCAATAATATATCCTTAAAGAGACAAAAAGTATATTTTGGATAAATGATGATAGGAAGATAAAACATATAAAATTGAAAGGAAAATTCCTTTTTATTACTTTCAAAACACCTTTTTTCAAAACTAATATTGTAAGAATACATTCATTTTTATCAAAATATCATCTTTCCACATCGAGGAAAATGAATTACCATATAATATAATATTAGGGTGGAAGAACCAATGAATAGAGTAAATAATTTTTTTGGCACTTCAAAAATCAATCTAAATATGCAATAGATACTGAAAAACATGATCCAGAATTTTATTTTGTTTTTCAAGATTCAATTTGACTGGTTGTTGAGCCCAAAAAAACATTCAGATCAAAAGTTATGGCCATCCAAAGTTGGACTTCTATAAACGACCATTCAGGGTGATTCTAAAGAAAAGTATGGAATTGTGTATATCCTTCTGAAAGTGTGCACAAATCATCCATAGTATTTCATCTATTTTTCATGGGAAAGACGATGTCAAATGTAGAATTTCTATGCATATGTGACCCGACCTACAAAATAAGAGTCATTTTCCTGAAACTCTATAAAGTTGCGCGATATAAAAATATTTAGTGTGATATATTGAAAATTACTATAAATATGGAATCAACGCATCATTTAGAGGGGGGAATCTAGGATTTATGTGCAAAAAATATCACTCACACAACTCATGATTTCATGCTTCATGCATCCCCTAAGCCCCAAACTTGCATGAAATTACCTCATCGAAGTCCCTCAAAGCACGGGATTCATCTTTGATGTTTGCTCACAACTTTATCCATTAGGAAACCAATTTTATGAAACCTCCAATATTTAATGTAATTGAAAATTTATTCGAAATAAAATTTTCTAAAATTGAACTTGTAGGCTATGTTTCATGAAAAATCTTTTTATTGCACACAACTGCTTAGCTACATGACATAGTACAAAGTTGCACAACAATTGCACAAAATAGAGTTCGAACATCACATGCTTGTCTGTACCGTGTGGACTATCCCCCTCACACTACCACTTGATATTAGTGTTGAGATATAATACTGGGCCTCCAACCCAATCCCTTCACTACCAACACTAACCCTCTTAAAAAATGGAGAGTCATACTACAAAATATTTGGGCTAGGTCGAGGAAATTTTTGGTTGTGACCTATATATACCAACTTCCACCCCACTTAATACCATGAGTTGAGATAGTCCTATACTCACCCTGAAATACCTTGATTTGACATGATACTCTTGGTCCCTTTCTCATGTCACGAGTTTTGATTCTCTTATTATATTCCTAAAATACCTTGAGTCAAAAATCTTGTCAAGAAACTCTTGAAACCTCATCCCCTGACTCCAATGCCAAGTTGAACTAGAGAGGGCCTCTATTGCATAAGTCCTACACCATCCATTTCTAGGAATATTCTTCCTAGTATTCCTCACTTCATAACATTAAACTAAATTGAACCCTATGTAAAAAACATAATATGCCTCCTATAACACACGCAAGATGACTTATGCATCAAGCATAAGATGCCTCATGTTGTGATTATGAGGAACCCACCTAGTACTCACTATATGACATTAAACTTTAGTATACCATATATGAAAAAAATATGATGACTCCTATGAAACATATGATATTGCTTATGTTTCAAGTGTAATATGTTTCATGTAATGGTCATGATATGACCACCAAAAAGACACCATGGGCCTCCATCTTAGGTGTAATCCCCAATCATATCTCTCGAACCATCAGTGAGCTGAGATACCCTCATGGAATGACATTATTAAGATGAACACACATCCCTATAATGAAATCCCCATATGTATCCCTACTACTCCCAAGAATCCCCCATTGACCATCAAATCAGGTGTAAACCCCAATCATATTCCTCAACCCACTAGTGGGCCAAGTTTTCCTCTTAGCCCAATATGAGAAATAAATGAAGGGAATATCAATGAATAAATACATCACGCAACATCCTTTCACATGATGTTAAACTATAATCTCACTCTATGTAATTAACATGGGATTCCCCATGTAATAATAATTGGATGCTTCACATGATGAGAACATGATTCCTAATGTGATAAATATGTGATGATATTTACATCGCTACTCATAGAATAACCCAAGAATCTCCCACACATAATCCCCAATCATACTATCACTACCCCATAGTATCACCTAGGAATCTCCCATACATAAGTCCCATTCATACAATCACTGCCAAATTGGAGCATCTGAGCTGCCCATATGTGTAAGCCCCACACCATCCCTCATACACTCTTACCATGACACAAGTGTCCTTACTACATGACGTTAAACTCCATATATTGGTATTGTCACATGAATATAAACTTCTACATTGAACTATGTGGGTTTTTATCCATGTTTACTGATATGGTATGTAGGAAACCTTTATGAGGTTCAATCATGGAAATCCTAAGTATGAAATCATCCCCTAGGGGGACACACTCTACCACCTTCTAAGTGTGAAATATCCCCCCTTAGGTTCATATTAAACCTTATTCCTAGTGTGAATATTTCCCCTTGGGGACACACTAAACTAAATCCCAAGTGTAAAATATCCCCCCTTGGACATAATTTATGGTCCATCTGTCCCTGCAAGATGTTAAACCCATGAACCATCTATCCCTGCAAGATGTTAAACCTATTACCCATATGTCTCCTCAAGATGATAAACCTATGACCCATCTATCCTCTTAAGACATTAAACCTATGAACCAACCCTGAATCTCTAATCCATGTAATAAACATGGTATTCCTGAGGCAAAAAGTCTCAGAAGAATTACACCCCTAGCATCAACTACCTCATGTACGACAATATATGCCTTAGGTTAGATGCCTAAGATGCCTCATATGAGATGCTTGAAAATTAAAAAGGAGAATAATTTATAGGTTCCAAACACTCCCAACATCAAGATATTTTCATATATACTCATTATCACCCCTACTTCGACCGAAGGTTACTTCCCTATTGAGATAGAAGAAGCACAATTATTTGGAATCCACCTCAACATGGTACAAAGAATGATCTTCACAAACATGAATCAAATATATGAGGGAGACCAAGAATAGGTGATGATCTTCTTGGAGGGATCTATGGAAGGAGGACCAATATCCCATCATCCTGTTTGGATCAAGAATCCAACATCACCAACCAGGTGGTAGAGGTCACTCGCCTTTGGAAATAGGAAATGCAGGGTAAGAAATACATAACGCTACAACGATACATGCCTTGGATGTGAAATAATAAGAGACAAAGTTCATGATGAAATAATGTAACTCAAGCAAAGGATAATAGAGTTATCAATATCCCTTATGAGAAATATACTAACTGGATTATGAATTATTTCAAAAAGGAGTTTTATGTAGTAGAAATGTAAAAACAGAAAACACAAAAAAATATAATAAAATGGTAGAATGTGATGGAGATATTCCCTAAACACACACACACACACACATATATAAGATAAATATACACATATATTTCATATAAATTATGATTTTCATGAATATAAGGGTATATTATTTTATGCAATATGTTATTGTTGAAAAATGATAAATTATTATCATTTATTATTTCCCACATAAGTTTTTATTTAAGAAAACATTTAATAAGATGAAATGTTTGAGAGTTTAATGCATTCATGAATATGGTGCATGAATTAACTGAGGCATTAATACATGTATTCTAAATGCATGTATAAACGATTTAACTGTAGAGGAGTGTCCTAGATGGATTTATAAATACCACTACCTTATGATGGTGGGTGAGTCCGAAGAATATTTATGCTTGGTCAAAACTCCCTAAAACCCTAGCTCTCTAGATCTTCCTTCATTTTATATGAGACACCAACACATCATGAATTAAAATATAGATCCCATTCAAATGTCAGGTGATTTAGACATGGGATATTTTTCCACTTAGTTCTATTCATCAAATCCTATTATGATGATGAATATATAGCATATTCTCTTCAATATACTGTACACTTATTTACAATAATTATCCATTTAAATTTTATACATTGTTTTCATATTATCTTACAAGGATATCCTCATATTTGGTTTCTAATTGCTTATACTATGCCTAATAAGTGTTATTAGTTTTATATGAGGAATATTGGTAGTATTGAAGGATTATATGTTTATGTTTTATGAAATCATGCATTGAAATGAAGAAGAAAAAAAAGAGATTTATTTCATATTCTTGAGTTTCAGTTTTCTAAAATGGTTTAACCTTATGAAGTTGGGATGCATAAAGGTAATCGGGTTGTTACCCTCACACAACTAAGATGTGTAAGGATAACCAAGGATTTACCCTTACATAGAGTGGATTTCATAAGAGTAATTAAGTCTTACCCATACATAGACCGGTCAATGTAAGAGTATCCTTTTTTTACCCTTATGTATAAAGGGTTACATAAAGGTATGATGGTCTTTACCCTTATATGATACACTGGTATTTAAGGGTAATAGGGTTTTTCCTAAGACTAGGTAAAGGTAATTTTCTACATACCCTTACATGAAAGAGGGCCATGTAAAGGTCATACCCTTATGTGATCTAGCTACATAAAGGTAGTAACGTTACTTAGGGGTTCCAGAAGACCGTGTAAAGGTATATCATGGATTACCCTTACATGAAGTGTTCAGGTAAGGGCCTTACCCTTATAAAACGTGATAAATTAAGCTATGTAAATTTAATAAGTGACTTACCATTACATATAAGCACATTACCCTTACACAGAGTGTCTATGTAAGGGTAATGTGAGGATGCCCTTATACAAGAATGGGTTCCTATATAAAGGAAAATAAAAAATTCGTTTATTTTTAATATATAATTTTTTTTAATGGTTTATAAATTTTTTATAAATAATTATAAAATGTATTTTCAGATATTTATTTTATAAATAGTTTATAAATTAACTAATTAATTATAAATGGTTTATAATTAATTAAATAAATGTTTATAAAAATTTTATTTTCGAAAAATATTATAAATTAATATTTGAAATACCTATTATCGAATTATATTAAAATTATTAGGATATATAAATAAATGAGTTTATTTATAAAAAATAAGAAAATAATCTATAAAGGGTTATAAATTATGAAATAATGAAAAATATAAAAAATATGAATTTTCACACTAGATTATCTTGAATTGCTCAAAATAAAATAGGGCCTTATTTGGATATTATTTAAGACACACCATTTTTTTTATGATTTATATGGTCAAGGATTAAATAATAAATAAATATACGATATTTAAATAATTTAAAATGTTTACAAAATAGAAATTAGATTGTAAATAGTTTATAATTATTATAATATCATATATTTAAAATTAAAATGACATATAATGAAGAATATAAAAGGGTTCATATTATAATTAATAAAAAAAAATTATATTCAAAATTATATAATGTATATAAAGTTAAAGCCAATAATCAATTTTTTATAATTAGATTTTATTTATGAGTTATTCATAAATTTTTATCTCATGTTTAAATATTTCAATTGTTTATTTATTTAAAGGTCATTCCCTTTCATATCCATGTTTAGTAAACTATTTAAGAAATGTGAATGTGGTGTATGATTTAGTTTATAATGTTAAACTACTTCTAGGATCAAGAATTTCATTATATGTTAGGAAATGTTAATGGATTTAGTTTTTCATCAACATAAACTTTGAGTTATAATTGAAGTTATTATCTTGAATTTATTAGTTGGATATATTTTTTGAATATTAGGTATTGAAGTTATGATTAATTGGATTTTCTATTGAGTAAATTATTCTAATGTAGAGGCACTTGGGGTCAGACTACTCACACACCTAGATGCCTATACCTTATTTGGGAAAGTGAATAGGGTTGGCTATCCATTACTTTGGGCTTACTCATGTGAAGATTTTTAATATCATATAATTCTAAACATTTACATGAATATTTCATGTACCTTATGAATATTATGCATTCAAATATGTATGAATAGGTTTGGATTCTATTTTTGGATGAGTAACACAAACTTGTTGGTTGTGTAAAGAGTTACACATCAATATGGTTTGAACATATTGGTTTGGTGGAGGAAATAGGATTCCAAACAAAAATACCATAATAATAGTTAAATAAAATGTAATAACATGAGAAAATATGTTGAGATTAAAACCCCCTTAAAATACTAAGTGTAATATTACTTCCAAATTGGAACTTTTCATGACCACAATCATCCAATCAGGTAGCTTTTTTCCAAATCTGGGTTCCCCTGAATTATCTTGTGTAAGGAAAGAAAGTAATAAGTGACTATATATTGTCTCTTTGGGTATTTTCATGTCAAATATAGGTGCCCATAGATTTTACTTGGTTCACTTTTTGTTGGAATTTTATTTGGGTAACACATTGATAATAATCTATAACAGTTATGAAACCAGAGGAATAGAGTTAAGTTTATTAATATGGTTGATTTTATAAAGGGTTATTTACTAATATATCCAAGAATAATATTTAATATGATTGGGATAATTCCATACCTAAATAATTAAGAGGTGAGATAAACACTATATCGAAATCATTGCTCAAGGAAATATGGATCTTGTCTCACTAATGTATGTGGTTTATTTTAAATGGTGTATCATTTTAATGGGATCATATTTAATAAAATTACTTATTGAATGGTTAAAAAGAATGATACATATCTAATAAAATATTATATTTTAGATAACATAATAATCATTATAAAGATTAAATTTTAAATTAATACTTGATTAGGAGAAGCATAATGTAAGTAGATATTGAGACTAGTAACTTAAGAAAATTTCTTATGTAATATAGGCCATTTATGAAAAGTTCTTAAGGAAAATTCAATGTGTCCAAAAAATCATTATTCACTAACCAAGTCTTGAAATTTAAGAATAAGTGAATCTATATTATTATAGAAGCAGAAAGTGATTAATTCAAGGTTTTAATGGAATTGGATGAAAAAATTTCCTGTCATTGTTAGGGAATTTATCCTATTTTCATCTATGGAAATGTTCAAACAATATAGTTGAATTCATGAAAATTTTACTTGAAATTCTCAATGCGTTGAGAATGGATGGACTGGGTATATGATGTCTGAATTCTGATACTATATAGATAGTAAAAGTGGGTAAGTGTTTAAATAAGAAGAATAAAATTTAGTTTAAATGGTTCAAAAACGTTTCCTCAAGAATATAATTAAGTTCAGTGAAACTTAGGGCTGTTAGGAGTGAAAAATAATAATATCATTTGACAGTATTATCTAAAATACATAAAGGAGTTTATAAAACACTATGAAATTTACAAATAAGGTATGGATATTGTAGAAACGAATTATTAATGTCTTGAAATGTATATGATAATTAATGTATATTTTACAAGTTCTGTAAATATAAAGGAGTTCAAAATTAAAGGAATAATTGATTTAACATTTAGTTTATATTCATGAGATGAAGTAAATAGTTATTTCATAAAACAATTTAATATAAAATATTTTATCAATATCAAATTAATCTAACTAAAATATTTGAATCTTCATCTAATTTATCTTATGTATAAGAGAAGATGTTCGATTACAAAGAGTTTTCATGAACATGTATAAGATGATGAAATTAACACACATGGTTTACAATTCATCAATTTATTTAACATGTTTTGAGAATAAGATATTAATAAAAGTGTTTTATCCAAAATAAAAAATTTATCCAATTATTTTTTAAAATAATAGGAAATGTGTTCCTATCACCCATTTGTGGTATATTTTAATAAAGTATTCTTTTCAAATAAAAAAATTACAAAAAAATAAAATACTATATGTGCTATGAAAATAATAGTTTATTTGTTCAAAATTAATACTAAAAGGAAATAAATGTTATTTCATAATATAAAAGGGGTTTTGTATCTTAGAAATACATTCTTAAAAAAATATAGTGATTAAGAGGATAGTGGGAGAGTGTTTTTACTTTATGTATTTTAAAGTTAGCTAATAAATAATTTAACCAATCTAAGTTAAAAATGAATTTTACTTAATAAACTAATAGTGTTAGGATGTATTTGGAAACAATAATTTAAGTATTTAAATTATTTAAAGGGAAAATTTTTATGGAATAGTGTTCTAAGGATAATGATGATAAACATAAAAAGAGTTATAATTAGAAAAAAAAAGTTAACATCATAACATTTGATGTTGTTATGTTAATATGTTTGAATATGTTCAAGAAGATTAATTTTTTAGAATATGATTTATAAATGTCACGATAATTTAATCAGTCTTAATTCATAGATTTTTCTCACTAAAGTTTATATTGGTAGGGTTTTGTTATATGATTACACATATATGTTACATATATTACATATGATGTAATATGATAAAAAAACCTAGAAAGAGTATAAAACATAAGGATTATCTAGTAATTTATCATATATTATATGATAAACGAGTTCTTATGTTGGTTTTGTTAAATATTCTTAAATATTTTAAGAATATTAAAATGTATCATATTAAAGGAAACCTCTATTTTATCATTATTTAATGTTGTCCACATAAATGTATATATTGATATAAATTTTGTGAAGTGTAATGACAATTGACCTCTCAAAGTATGACTTTTATTTTATACCTAACTAGTGTTCAACATGAATTATTATAGTTTAAAAATAAATTATAATGTGAGGATGAGTAGAATTATTTTATAGTGATACAATATATGTTCATGAGGCAAAATAAAAAGAATATGATTATTTGTGTGTGTTGGATGACCCAACAAGTATACCAAATGGAATGTTATACAGATGTCTTTAGTATACTAGGGAAGTATGAATCATATTTGGGCCACGACTACCTAAGTTTGGTGAGATAACTAGAATGATAACCTTTATACTTTTATTCCCTATATATGTAATTATATCTATTGACTTCTCTAATAGGAAGGTGGTTGGGTATGTTGTTGATCTTGTCATCAGTTGGAGTTGAACAAAGATGGGGTTTGTCCTCTTATATGAAGATCATGACATCAGTTTCCTTGATTGATATATATTGTGAGAGTGTGAATCCACATATAGATATTTTATATCTATATGGATAAGGGACATGTGATGTGGTTATCCATGCAGATTAATTACATGTGATGTATTCATTAATCAAATCAGCCTATACTTTAAGAATCAGGAATAGAGGATTTAACTATTTGGGATTGATATCATCCATGTCATATTCTTTCTAAATTTCTCCAAAAAATAGAAAATATGATAATTAATTTTCATATGATATATAATTGTGGACCCTGGTATATAGATACATGTGTTTGATGGAGATCATGCTAGATCCATTTATAGCTTGAGTAGTAATGACAGTTTTCAAGATGATACTCTTTGCTTAAATATATGGATCCATAAATTCATATTATTTTTTCAATTATATAAAGGCCCATAGGGAAACACTTTATAGTTTACTAAATGGGTATTGATTTTGACTCATAGAGTTTCTCTAAAAATGTTTTATAGTTAATCCAAAAGTTCTTTAGATGGATGTTCACAAGGAATTTCATATGATATAACACAAGGCAAAGTTAATTACTGATTTCCGAAAAGTTTTTTAGAAGATATTAAAAAGAAGTTTTGGATATGGTTTTACAATCCATTTTATTTGATATAATATATGGTAAAATAGAACATGTTCTAATAGGATTTAGTGCAAGTGAGTTATTGATGGGGATATTCCCTATATATATGACATATATGTATTGCAGGAAAATTATTTTTTATATAAAAATAATGGAATATTGTTTTATTTAATATTTTATTTCAGAAAAATAATTAATTAGGATCATTTATTATTTCATATATAAAATTTCATTTAATAAACAATTTCATCATATGAAATGTTTAAGATTTAAATGAATTCAAGCATACGATGCATGAATTTATCTAGGAATTAATAAATATGTAAAAAATGAATGAATTAATGATTTAAAAATTTAGGAGTGTCCTCAAGGTCTTTATAGATCCTAATTACCTATTATGATGGGTGATTCTAAATCATGTTGATTCTTGGATGAAACTCCATGAACCTATAGCTCTCTTCATCTTCCATCGTTGCATACGAGATCTTAGAACATCATGAATTGAAATATATATCCTATAAAAACTTCAGGTGATTCAAAACATCCTATACATATAATAAAAGGTTATAAACTTTTCCCACTCATTGATATTTATCAAACCATATGATGATGATGAATATGTAGCAGATTACCTTTAGTGTATGGTGCACTTATTTATAGTATTTCTTCATTTAAGTTTATTACATATTTTTCATATTATCTTTCATGGTGACCATTGTATTTTATTTATAATTGATTCTTACATTTATAATAAGTTTTATTAGATTTATATTAAACCTATTATAATATACCAAATTTTTATGAAATAATAATAAGAGAAATGATCATAACTCAATAAATGAAAATTGAGTTACCAAAATGTCTTACAATTTGGGTAACAACTGAGTAAAAATACATTTGATGAAAAGGAACTGATTTGGATTAGTATATAACATGAATAAAAAAATGTATGATAAATATACATCTATTATATGTAAATAAACCATTCAAAGAAAAACATAGGGCATAATAAAAACATATCTCCAGGAATTAAAGTTAAAGACAAAGAATCCATGCACCTTGAGTAACATTTTAATCAAAGCCAAATGAAAGAGGGGGAATTTAACTGAACTTAAAATAGAATTATTAAAATATAATTCATTATATGATATCTAAAATAGGTAGTATATACAACACATAAATGAAATTAGATGCAAGAAACCAACCATGCCTAAAATAGAGGAATTTGAGACAAAAACCCTTACCTTGGTCTTGATTCTTTCTGTACTTGCACCAAATATTCTGAATAATTAAATTAATTTCATTAAATACATAAAAAATAAAATTTTTCATAACTTTAACCATAAATACTACTCATTTATAATTATTATGTATATATATGTATATATTAGTTAGTTTTTACATATTTCAAACCTTGAGTGTAAGTAATCTTTATCACTTTAAACAAGTTTTATAAAAGTGGTATTGGTATCTATTATTTTACCAAATTTAATCATTAATATATAATATATGGTTCTATAATAGTTATTCCATGATATTTTATAAATCTATAATATCATTTCATATTATTTTTGGATATGATCCACGAGGTTGAAATTGACAATGAGGATGTTTCGATGATTCATTATGAACGAAGGGTGATTTCTTATTTAAGGTGTTAAATGTTTATATAACCTTACAGAAACCAAAATATAATTATTTGAATATATATATCATATTATACAATTAAATAAGTTCTCACAGGCATACATGATATAAATTCATAGTATTGTGTAAGTTGGTGGTTAAACTAACCCAAACATGAACTTAGCATGATTAATGGTTGATTATGATGTGTTATAGTATTAATTTCATTATAATAGAAGAAAAATGATATTATTTGTTATTTTTTGTAGTGATATATCTTAATTTTAAAAAATTATAAATAGGATATGATTTATATAAAGTTATTAAAAGATATTATTTTCCTCTTAGTACTCTCCTTTTAAACGATTGAATTAACAAAAATCGCTTGTGTTTAATATAATTAATAGGTTCTAAAATTTTTCATACCATAAAATTAATGATATCATAAAAATAATATTTATCCTTTAATACTTCCTTATATCCATCCGTGAAAACTGGTAATGAAAAACAGAATACACCGTTCCATAGAGGCGGTAGCTCACATGTATGCATCAATGATGATTTCATTTTCATAGAATGAGAGAAAGGATTAATTTGATTTATCATTTAAGAATATAAAATATATCAAAATTTTCATAATTATATATTAAATTTATTATTGGGATCATCCTTTTAAGGTGGTGAAGGAAAGAGAATCATGTTGCATCGTGGAGGTGGTAGTATATATAACAGATAAATGTAAATTTCATTTTTATAAAAGGGAAGGAGATATGTGGTTAGGGTTTATTAATAAAATATAACAACATTAAGTATACTAAAAATAATTAATTAATAATTTAATATTTTACAAAATAAATTTTAAATATAAATATTAAAGGAAATGATGTTAGAGAAAATATTGAACTTATGTTGATAACCTTGGGTTTCTCTTTGAGGATTCCTCGAAAAAGAAGGGTTTAGGATAATATATTAATAAAATAATCTTATTATTGGGAAATAGGATTCTAGATAATAGAAATAGGTAATATTTCTACGAGGAAGCCTAAATTTTATAGTTGTATTGAAGTGTTGGTGAGAGGACCCTTTTATAAGTGGTGAGAATGATATTTTTGTAAATATTTCAACTTAATATAAAGGGATCACATGTTAAACACTTTAATAGGTTCCAAAAATAGAATATAATTGTTTTTATTGTGAGATAAGGTTGATAATATCTCAAACTATCAATTAAAAATAAGTTTTAATATGTTTCAATACATTAACCCCATGAATTATTATTTTTACAATTTTAGATTCTACCACAGTAATTTGTTTTTACCTTAGTAATATTTCCTTTATGACTAAAAAATGATCATTTTTAAATAATTAGTACCTACTAAATCCAAATTTTAAATTAATTTTATTTTATTCAATATCTAAAATGTATAAAAATTAATTTTAAAATACTAAATGTATAATGTATTAAAATAATTTTTTAGAAAATATTTCTTATGTTTTAAAATATAAAATATAGGATAATAATTCAAAAATAATATTTAAAAAAATATATTTATACTAATAAAACATATATTTGTTCCATAAAAACGTTTTATAATTTTTAGGTTATGATTTTATCCAAGTTGAGCTATAAAATTCATGGTATTTTCTAAAATGGAATTTGCACCATTCACTTAGAAATCAATTATTTTATAAAAATCCCAAATATTCATCTTAATATTATGTTATTATGCTTAATAAAAATTGATATTAATTTTTTAAAATTAAATTTCTAAAATTTTATAATTCAATAATTAAATAAAGTCCCAATATATAGCAAAACTGTTTATATTGGAAACTAACTTTTTAAAATGTTAACAATCATTTATTCTTATTTCCTATCAATTAATAATCAATTTTTTGGTAATATATTATTTTTATTATCTTTATATTTTATCATTGTTTAATCACAATATAATTTGTTTCTTGAAATAAAACACCAATTTTAGGAAAAATTATTTTTATTCATAAAATGATTTTTTTGTTCTTTAGTCATACTACTTGAATCTCATTAATATTAAAAGAATAATTTAATTTAATTATACAAATATTTCATAAATTTTTCACTCCTATTTATACCCACTAATTCAATGGATATTTTTTTAACAATTTTATTTAATACATATATAATTATCTAAATGCATCATTATTTTCATTTAAGTTCGGTGTTACTTGTGTTGAAACTATCAATCACAATGAATTATTCAAAGGTAAACATATATTAAAATTATGAGGTTTTACATACCCCCTAAATAAATTATATCCTCATAATTTGACTAATAATATCAGAGTAATTTTTATTGGGAGCTCATAAATAACCATGCACCGCTAAATGATCGTGGTTTTATTTAGGATTTGGAATGAGATTTATCTATATGAAAATTATTATAAGTTCTTTGTATAGAGATATTACCCATTATTAATTTAACATATAATTATACTAAGGGAATACGATCTAAATACTTTTTGAATACTTTCCCATGGACTGTCAAAATGATTTATATAATAATCATACCACTTGGGATTTTTATTTATAAATCAATATTTAGTAGTTGGTGAAAATTTACATGATATGGGACACTAGTAAATCTAAAATGAAAAATCAATATCCACTATATTAATTGTATTTTCATAGGATTTTCCTTGTCATCCTAGTTTTTTGTGACTATTTTCCTCATTAGACCTTGGATTGGGATATTGAGTCATATAATTCCCAAATCTCTTAAAATAGAAGCAACTATTTTTTGTATCTTATCTCTTTAACTTATAATTGTAAGTCTTATGACCTTGATATTTCTACTTATATAATTTACCTCCACATTTAAGTAAATTTTCCCCATGCTTATTCCCATATTTTTTACAAGTATGAAATTGAATATTCTGTCCTTCATCATCTCGGTCATCTAAATTTTTATGAGATTTCATCCTTTTTTCCTTAGTGTGTTTGGAACTTCAACTATGTTTATGTTGATTAAAAAAATTCATGATAAATGCTTTGGAATAATCATAATATTTCTCACTCCATAATATATCCTGTTAGGTTTTTTGTTGGGATATTTTCTACATTTTCCATGGAATTCATTGTTAACTTGGTTCCTTTGGTCTTCATCCAATACTAAGAACAAAAGAGTTAACACGAGTGATGATCATTATAAGATAATTTTAATATATAAATTTTTGAATATTTAAACTAAATATGTATCAATTTATAAAAATATATTTTTAGCTAATAGTTATTAGAACTCAACTTATAGAAGACTTGGTTCAACAAATATCACTCTTAGTTTAACCTATATCATTCTTGGTATTACCTAGGTTGCTTTGAGTTGGGTTATCTCATACTTATTAACCTAATACCAAAAAATATTGATCCTAAATTACCATGAACATTCTTAAAATATCCTAAAATAGAAAATCTATTAAATCCATGATCTCAAAATTTAACTTATCCTTTATATAGGAAAACACGAATCAATTAACATGAACCTTAATATATTAATCTATAAATTTCAAAATATGTTATCCATGGTCACTTTCTTATTAGTTTATACAACATAAAAATATTCAAATCCTCTCATCATGGTTCATAAAAACAATTTAAGATAGTTTCAAACCAGATACAAAGTTAGACCTATTTTCCATGTTCCAAGTGATGATCGAGATAATATATAATCCTCCCTTTTCTGGGTTATTACCCCTAGGTACATCTATGATAGAACCTATATCCACTTATAATATTCAAATAGGTATGTAATATCTAGGATAATCATATAATATCTACTTTAACAAGATATCAGGATGTTATATTATACTTATAATTCTTTCTTAGAATTATCCTAAGGGTTTTTAATAAAGTTCTCTTATCCTAATAAACAATTAAAAAGTTCATCATTACCTTAAAATTAAATCATATATTATCCCAAAAAGGTTTTTCTATACCATTATAATTATAATAAACCCTAACTTATCAACACTAAAATTATCCTCAGCAAACAACATAATCTCTAAAGTAATCTAAACCCTAATATGATACCAACCGTAATCTCTAAAACCCGTAAACCTAAGTCCAATACCATAAATACATACTTTACATACTCTCTTTGACACCAATTATAATAACCCAGATGTTACCATCCTTAATTTCAAAATCAACAATGATTATTTAATCTTTTATATCCCAAATATCTTTTAAAGTTTATGGAATTATCAAATTAGGATAAAAATAAATAAAAAATCCCATGTTCTTTATATCAAATAGACATTTTACCATTACATATGAAACTAATTAATTCATAACGAGTCTTAAAAATATCCCATAAAAATTTTAACCACTTCTATCCTTCTAAACATGTCATGTGTACCAAACTTCTTCATAACCTAGGGAATGGAAACATAAGAACTAGGTGATCTCAAATGCTTATTAAGGGAAACATATAACTGAGGATTTAAAAAACATAAGCATGATATACATAATATGGTAGTAATAAATAATATCAATAATTCCATAATAAAATGAAATTGATAACATGATATATTCATGTCAATAAATGAAAACATGGTTATTAATAATTACTAATATTATACCGATGGAATGCATAATGTCCGAGATAAAAACATATTATAAAGGATTTATTATAAGACACTATACTGACATGGGGAGAGGAATAAACCAAAATCAATTTTTTTATATCATGATACATATAGATTAATTAAGGGGATATATAATATTTGGGGCCACCCTTCACTTGATTAAGTCCAATGATTTAACCAAAAGAGTCAACAAGACATTTCATATCATTACTTGAGGAACCGATTTCTGAGTAAAAACATGGATATTTATGTAAAGAATGATACATAAAATCAATATATAATCAACCCATGTTAGTAGTGGATAATATTCAAGATTGTAAATACTTACCAATTTAATAAATAAATGTTCTTTGTAGGTGAACATCCTCTAATATGAATTTTCTAAAATGGGATATTCACACCAAATAGGGAAATGAATATACAGTTAAGTTTCCTCTCGAATAAAATGATCATAATCTATCTTAAGAAAGAAGGTGGATGATTTTAAAATATAATATCCCTAGTGAAAAAAGGATAACTAGAATGGTGTTGAAATAAATAAAAACCACCCTGAAAAAAGAATACTTCAAAAAATATCGCAAAATAATAGATCAAGAATCAAAATGTTTGATACCAAAATTTTAATCCCTAAAATAATATATATTATGGGATAAATTATAAAACATAAACCCCTTTAGAGTAAATAATTTTAAAAATTTTATCTTAAATAGAAGAGAAAACATAAAATATCTTTTAGAAAACATTTTTTACATTTATATAAACTAAAAATTTAAATGTATCTTTTAAAGGAAACTTTTGAAAATGTAACATAAGAGATTTTAAAATCATTTAATTTTAAAAATATTCACAAATAATGAATCCTTTAAAAGATGGAATGTTTTTATTTTGGAAATGAGGATAGGAACAAAAAACATATTATAGTGAAAGGAAAATCCTCTTTATTATTTTCAAAATAACTTTGGTCAAAAATCACATTGTATGAAAAAAATAATTTATAAAAAAATATATTATTTCCAAAAATTGGTAGAGAAATTACCATATAAAAAACTATTAGGGTAGAATAACCCAAGCATGAAGTAAAGAAGTTTATGACGAAACAATATAACTCAAGGAAAGAAGAATGGAGTTATCAATATCCCTTAAGAGAAACACACTCCTTGAAGTAAGAATTATATTGTAAAGTTTATTTATATTTTAGAAATATAAATAAATAATATACCACATAATATAAAAGGATGTAATGTACCTAACCTATATGAAATACGAAGAATAGAAAAGTTTAAAACCTAGTGAGTGAAAATTGTGTTACAAAAAAGTCTTATAACTGGGGTAATGAATGAGTCTAAATACATTTTATGAAAATGAAATAATTTAAGTTATTATTTTATAAATAAAAAAATTCATGATAAAGATACATATATGATAATTCAATATATTATTCAAAGGAAACATGGTGTATAACATAAACATGTCTCAAGGAATTAATGTTTGAGACAAAGAAACCTTGTGGCTTGAGTGACATTTTAATCAAATCCTATTAAAAGAGAGGTATTGTAATTGAAATTAATATATAATGATTAAACTATAATTCATGATATTATATCAAAAATATGTTATATATATACCATGTAAATTAAATTAGGTTCATGATATCAATCATGTATCAAATAGAGAAATCTGAGATGAAAACCCTTACCTCGGTCTAGATTTGTTCTGTATTTGTATGAAATGTCCTGAATAATTAAATTAAGTTAATTAAATGAATACCCTATAACCTTATTAATAACTATATCTATCTAAAATCCTTATTTATAATCATTGTATACATATATATATATATATTAGTTTGTTTTTATCTATTTTCAACATTGAGTGTATGTAATCTTTATCACTTTGAACTAGTTTTGTAAAAGTGGCGTTGGTATCTATTATTTTCCAAAAATTAATTTATTATTAGATCATATAGGGTAATTAAATATACATTACTGGATATGTTATAATGATATACTCTCATTTCATGGAAGTTTTGGTTATGATCCACACAGTTGAAATTAGCGACCAACATGTTTTAGTTTTTTTATAAACAAAGTATGATTTATTATTTAATGTGTTATATATTGATATAAAATTATTAGAACAATTTTTTTTACATATGTATAAAATATTATACTGGTAAATTGTTTCTCATAGTCATCTATGATATAAATTCATAGTACTATTCGAGTAGGTGGTTAAATCGACCTAAACACGAACGAACCATGATTAATGAATGATTATGAGGAGGTTTAGTTGTAATAAAATTTTACCAGAAGAAAATGATATTATTTAGTTATTATTAGTTTGATATATAATAATTTTAAGTAATTATAATTATGATATTATTTATATAATTTTATTAATTATAAAGAAAATAGTATTTTCTTCTTAGTAAGATCGTTCAAAATGATTAAATTGACAATAATAGTTTTTTAGTAATATCATTAATAGTTTCTATAAGTAGTCATAAAAGAACCATAATTAGATCATAAAAATAATATTTATACTTTAATATATCCTTATATCCATACAGAAATGGTGGTAATGAAAAATGGAATACATCATTCAATAAAAGTCGTAGTCCGCACGTACGCATGAATGATATTTTCATTTTCATAGAATGGGAGAAATGAGTAATATAGTTTATCATTTCTGATTGTAAAATATTTAATAACTAGAATAATTATATACTAAATTTTTTATTAGGTATATCCTTGTAATGTGGTGGTGGAAAGTGAAACATGTTGCATCATGGAAGTGGTAGTCTGTACAATGTATGAATGAAGGTTTTGTTTTTCATAAAGGGAATGAGAGAGGTGGTTAGTGTTTATTAAAAAAACATTACAAAATTATTTATACTATAAATAATAAAGTAATCATATAACACTGGGAAAAATAAATTTTAAATAGAAAGACAAAATGGAAATATGTTAATGAAAATATTGAATGTACATTGAGAACGTCAGGTTTCTCTTGAAGGATTCCTTAGAAAGGAAGGTATTAATATAATATATTGTTAAAATAGATTATAATAGTAGAATATGATTAAAGGGTAAGGAAATAGGGTATAGTAAACTGAATTTTTAGGTTTTTATTGAAGGGGTGGTGAGATTCCCCTTTTATAAGTGGTGATAATGGCATTTTTATAAATATTTTAACTTAATATAAAGGGAGCACATGATAAACATATAAAGTGGATCAAAAAATAGAAAATAATTTATTTTAAGGATATAAAAGGTCTATAGTTTCTCCAAAACTCAATTAAAACATATTTTTAATATTGTTAAACACATTTACCAAATGAATTATTACTTTTATCATTTTATCTTTTACCTGGACAACTTGTTTTTACCTTAATAATGTATCCTTTATGTATAAAAATAAGATTTCCAAATTTACATAATTAGGGACCAATTATTAAAAATTTTAAATCCATTTTATTTTATTGAATTTATAAAAGTGATAAAAATTAATTTTAAAATACGAAATGTATACGGGTAATAAAACGTTTTTTGGGAAAATATTTCTTTTGTTCTAAAATATAAAATATTTGTTTTTCATTCAGACATAATTTTTTAAAATATATAATGTTACTTATAGATATATATTTGGTAAATAAAAATGTTTCATGAGTTTTAGTTTATTCTTATATCCAAGTGATGTCATAAAATTCGTGATATTTTAAAAAATGGGTTTTCTCACTATTCACCTATTAATCAATTATTTTAGAAAAATATGAATATTAATCTTATGATTATATTTTTATAATTAATCCAAAAATTATGTCCATTTTTTCATGTTAAATTTCTAAAATTTTATAATTCATTATTTAAATAAAGTCATAAAATATGGTGGAAAGCATTTCTTATTGGAAAATAACTTTTTAAAATGTTAAAAGTAGTTATTATTATTTCTAATATTTTAATAATTAGTTTATTGGTATTATATTATTCATATTATCAATATATTTTTCTTAATATTTAATTATAATATACCTAGTTTCTATAAGAAACACCAATTATAGAAAAATTTATTTTTAAACATAAAATTATTTTCTTAGTTGTTTTTTCTATACTAATCAAATTTTGTTAGTATTAAATGTATAATTTATTTTCATTATAACCGTATTTTATAATTATTTACTCATATTTAATAATAAAATTAAATTTCTAGGTTTTTAATGTTTACATTTAATACTTATATATTTATCTAAATGTATAACAATTTTCATTTTAGTTCAGCATTGATTATGGAGAAAGATATCAAACACATTGACTTATTTAAAGGTAATCATATTTTAAAATTTGTGGTGTCAAATTATAATTTATTGATAGAAAAAATTTATTTATGTTTATAATATCCTATTATTATTTTTTCCATATTTTTATGATATAATTCATATATATATTTATATGATTGATAATTAAATCAATATGATTTCTTCATTCTTATTTCATATACCATGATTATGTTTTCATATTTATATGGTCATTATATAATCAATCATTTATAATATGATTCATGATTATCCATGTCACATTGATTGATAACTTATATATTTGTTTTATCTTAATAGGATGTTAGCTCACCCTTTCCTTTATTTATGTACATCCACATAATTTCCTACACAGTGACATATTTAAGAGGGAATCATGTGTTAAGAATTTTATAAAAAAATTAAGTATTTTTATGTAATAAAATGAATATGTTTATAATATATAAATACACTAAACCTTTGGAGTTTGAGAAGATGTTTTAATTCACTATTTATTATATATAATTAGGTGAAATGATATATTATCCATGTATGTTATGTACAAGTTGTCATAGTCAGTATTAGAGAAGAGTTTAATTATTTTTGGGCATTGAAATAAGAAGAAAAATAAAATAAAAATTTACTCAAACTAGGTTAAATCAAAGGTTTCATAAGATAAGAAATCCTAGGATTATTTTTTTTATATTCACATGACTGTTTTTTGACACCCATGATGTCACATGTAAGTATTTATTTTAGTATTTATTCATTACACTGTTTTTTTAGATTTTTGGATTTCGAAAAAGTGAAAATTTAATACTTTTCATAGATTTTACAGTTTGGAAAATAGTTTAGCCTAATTTTATATATGTTTAATTATAATCTAGAGGATAATGCATGAGTTGAAGATGGTTTGGTAAATTGTGTAGTAAAACCATTCATTTTCCTAAAAAAATTAAATTTTGATATTTTTATAATTTTTTTATTTGGGGTATCTTATTTTCCATTATTTTATTTTTATGAAACATCCATTGGGTATCTAATAAATTGAATCACCTCCCCATCCTTTATATATAGTGACCACCTATTGATTCATGGATAATCACTCTAGGTAATCTCTTTATTCACCCTTCCTATCCTCTCCTTCCCATTTTCTCTTAACTTTTTCTTAATTTTCCATTATCTAATTAGTCATCGTATCCAAAGATATGGCTAATTTTTTTCAAAATCATGAGTTTTTTTAGTGTTTAGGGTTTTTAATGATTCTCTTTTGTCCCAATATTTAATTTTAAATAATATTTGATAACATCATTGTATTAAGGTAGGTTTTTCTATGTCATTAACTTTATTTGAAATAAAAATTGATTTATGTGTTTTCTAAATTCATTTCTTATCAATTTTATGCCTATATACGTTATCATTGATGAGATTTCAAATCATTTCATTGTTTTTTATTTCTTCTTGGCGAAAAAGGGGGGATTCAAGGTACTTGGGTATTACTTTTTAAAAACTAATATTTGTGTACATAAGGTTCTTTATAAAATTTTCATGAGATTTATTTGAATTAAATTAGATTTGAAATTATTATTTAGTGATATTTTTTGTTTATATTAAGAATCATTCGTATATTTACACTATTATTTCTTATAAACTAATGTTTTAATTAATTCATATTTTTGTTGGTTGTTTGAAACTATCTTTATTGTGCATTATTGTATTATTGACATGATTATTGAATTATGTGATGTTCATTATTATGATATGGATTTGATAGTGGGGATATTTCTTGAGGGTTTTTAGAGGTCACATGAGGGATATTTATGTATTTAATTAGATTATTATATTTGGAATTGTTTAGACAGACCTAGGAAACCTTGGGCTATAATGTGAGAATATAGTGATGAGTGTTACGCAAGTTTATGATTATACTCTAGATAGTGTCCCCTAGTTTAGTTCATGATGGGGCTATTTTGTGGCTACCCAATGAGGATAGTGAGGAAATTTTGGGTCCTATGACTATTAAGATCAAATCATAGGTTGAAAAATTGGCCGGCTAAGCCAAGTACTGGGTTTTCTCTATCCCATATTATGTTTCACTTTACCTTATTTATATATTTTTATTACTTTGTATTCTTATTATATAGTTTCATGGTTATGTTTTAATCAATTAAATGTAGTTTTAAAAGAAAATAGAATAATATAAATGTGATTCGTTTTATTTAACAATTTCTTAAATAAGGGTATTTCATTGTATTTTCGAACTAACATTTTGAGTTTGTCTTAAAAAATTAATTTCATAGATACTTCATGGAATTATAATAGGAATTAGAAACAACCTTATATACACACTCTCATGTTCATGCAGACTTGGTTTTATATGATTATATAAATGGGAAAGGAAGTTATGTCTTTTTTAGTGTTTGTTTTTATTTTTATTCAAATTTTGGTGATAAATATGATCTAGTGGTGACCTTAGGTCACATGGAGTTGTTTTTTTATAATTTAGGGACTTATGTATCTAATGGGAAGTATCTTTTTGTGAGTACACATCAGTTATTACAACAGCTTATCATTTTTTTTCTTTTTTTAAATATCATGTAAAAAATTTGTTACATTTTATTGAAAACACCTTTATTGTAAGTTTTATATTGTTTATCATGCTTATTACTTATTTGCGTTGTCTTATAATTTCAAAACTATTCATTTTATATCATGGTTGTCCAACATATATAAACTTCATTTTGTTTTTATTGTAAGTGTATTATTCTTTTTTTATGATGGATTTATAGTGTGAAACCATTCCCAAAGTTTATGCTTGATACCCTCATCACTATTTAAAAGGTTATGATTATCAGGTATGTGCTTTATGCCTTAAGGAAGATTGAATTAGGTGCAGAGTTATGGTAACTTGGGTTATATTATTATATAATGGTAACATTGGTGGTATATTGAAGATAAAACCCTCTAAACGCAAGGATAGGTTTTGGGAGAGTATTTTTCCAACTCTCACTCTGGATGAACCTTGAGTTTCCAATGGGAAGTATTGATCTGAAAATTTGAATCAAAGTTTTTTTTCAGTTTTTTGAGATATTTTGGTCGATGTTGATTTTATTATATTTTATTTAGAAGTTAATTTTTTTGGGAATTTAAATGTGTTTTGAGTGAAAATATTAAAAAAATTGGTGCACAATTACTATGCACAATGTTGTAGACTATGCAAAACTATGCATTTTATTATAGAGTACTTTAGCGGGGTTTCACAGCCAATTCCGGGATTAACATGTTGTACAACCAAACTATAAATCTATAAAAACACGTTTTTTGTTTTGTTTTGTTTTTTAGTATTTTAAATTTATTCTATTATTGTTTATTACTTATTTGGGGTAAATTTAAAAGGATTTAGAGATGTTTTGATATTTATTGGTAGAGTGATATTTGATTTTATTCAAATTTGAACTTGGAGTTATGTTTTGATTGAGTTGTTTATATCATGTAATTATAGAAAATTCCTCTTTAAAGGACATATGTAAAATATAGAGAAGGATATATAGATTAATTTATATAAGGTAACCCTTATATAGAACCAAATTTGTATGATTATATAATTTATAACTTTTATAAATTGGATAAAGAGGGAAAATGTGATCCAACTTAGATGATGGATCCTTCTCAAGAATTTACCAGATATAATCCACCTACTTTATGTGGTGACTATGGTTCTTAAGAAAATGAATAGTGGTTAGAGAAAATAGAGAGAATTTTTTATTTACTTTAAACACCCAAGACATCAAAAGTAGTGTTTTAAACTTACAAGCTAGATATCCCAAGTTGTAAATGGCAGGGGTTCATTTTTCATGATAAAATGAATGAAGACCTCACCTTGAATGCTTTTAAAGGTATGTTCAATTAGTAAGTCTATCATGAATACTTGAATATGTATAAGTATAAGAATTTTACGACTCTTTAGTATAGGGATCATTTATTAATAAAATATTCCACTTTATTTTCATAACCATTCTATTAAACTTGAATTCTCATCTCAAATGATTCCCTAAAATCTCAACAATTTGATATGGTCTTATGACATGATATATGATAAAAGGTTGTTCTCTTTTATATGAACTAATATGCTAAAGTGGTAAATAAGTTAGTGATGGAGGATATTGACATGGTATGAATTATTAGTATGAGTAGTTCTTTAACTATAGCCTGTGGAAGCCACAATTATTCTTCTAGAAAAAAAGGTGATGTGAAAGAAACTAAATTGGTATGTGGTGGCTGTTCTCAATTACCATCTATCCATTTATCCTCTATTTAAAATGATATTCTTTTTATTTTTAAAACTTGATTGATGAATGATTTTGAGATGGTTTAGTTGTAATATCATTATACCAGAAGAAAAATTATCTTATTTGGTTATTATTAATGCGATATATCATAATTTTAAATAATTATAAAGGGGAGATTATTTATAAAAATTTATTACTTAGAAATAAAATATTATTTTCCTTTTAGTATTCTCTTTTTAAATGATTTCATTAATGATAATATTTTGTTGGTAATATCATTAATAGGTTCAATAATTAGTCATAACATAAACTTAATAAAATCATAAAAATCGAATTTATCCTTTAATCTATCCATATATCCATCTATGAATGAATATAATGAAAAACTAAATACACCATTCTATGGAGGCAGTAGTCCTCATGTACACATGGATGATGTTTTTGTTTTCATATAATAGGTGGATGGAGTAATATGGTTAATCATTTTAGATTATAAAATATATCATAAATATAATACTTATATATTTAATTCCTTATTATGGATATCCTTGTAAGGCAGTGGAGGAAAATGAAGCATGTTGTGTCATTTAGGCGGTAGTCTACACAACACACAAATGAAAATTTTATTTTTTATAAAGGGGAGTGGTGGTTAGTGTTTATTACCAAAACATAAAAACATTAATTATAATGTAAATAACGAATTCATCATATAATATTGGGAAAAATAAAATTTAAATGGAAATACAAAAAAGAAAGATGTTAGTGAAAATATTGAACTTATGTTGTGAACTTTGTGTCTCTATTTAAGGATTCCTTATAAAGGAATGGATTAAGATAATATATTTTGAATAAAAGATCATAATAGTGAAATATTATTCGAGGAGAATGAAATATTATTGAGGAAACTGAATTTTTATGGTGGTATAAAAGTGGTTATGAGGGGAACCTTTTATAAGTAGTAATAATGAAATTTTTATAAACATTTAAAATTAATATATATGGAGCACATGTTTAACATGTAAAGTGGCTCCAAAACATAGAAAAAAATTGAGTTAAATGTTTCATAAGTTATAAAATATCTCTAAAAATAAATTAAAACATATATTTAATATATTTCAATAAATTTACCTCTTGAATTATTTATTTTACCATTTTATATTTTACCACAATAACTAGTTTTTACATTAGTAATATATACATTAGAACTAAAAATAAAATGGTCATTTTTTATATAATTAGAAACTACTAATTCCAAATTTCAAATCCATTTTATTTGATTTAATTTTTAAAATTGATAAAAATTAATTTTAAAATACTTAATGTATAATGTATTAAAAGAATATTTTTCACAAACCATCCTAGATACCCTAGTACCCTAACACCCTAACTGGTCCAAAAATTGCCTGAAGGTAGTTCGAATCCTTATAGGTTGGATACTAGTACATGGAGTCATACAGTATAAAAATTGGAATTAATTTTCTACAAAATTGTGGTAGATAAAGATACATATTAGTATGATAAAAAATCCAAAAGGGGACAGTAAAAGAAACCAAAGAGGCATATCAAAAACCCAAACAGTACATCATCAAAGTACTCAAAGTTTGACAATAAAAACACAACATCACAAAGGAAGCATTACTCTAATACCCAAGGTATCAATAACACTACCTCCTCCAAGAGGTTATTTCACTTTACTCAGACATGGAAAGAGAAAATATGGAAATGCCTAAAGTAAAAGGAAGGGTGTGATATCAAAAGACTAGTAGGGTCTCTCTAATTGTTCTATAATAATATTACATAATAATGAACCAAATAATGATTCCAATTTTAATTAAAAAGGAATGGTTGTACATTTTCATATTTAAAACATAATAAGATTCATTTCATAATGATGGAAAAAAATTCAAACATGGATTAAAATAACACTTTATATAAAATAGTCAATATAAATCATTAGGAATGAGTGAAGAAACTTCATAATCAATGTAATTTATAATCAAAATAGTCATAATAAGTACCACGGTCATCTGCCCTATGGTATAACAATTTCTTATTATAGGATCCTCATACTCTCACATCAATGATCATGGAAATCTGTACATGCATCCCTCATGATTAGAAATAATAATATTCGTCAATATCTTATCCAGGATAAGATATTCCTTACTAGGTTTTCGTTAGAGCTATCATTATGAATCCATTGATATTGAATTACCATCATAGAATAATTTTCCTAAATAACACACTAACTACCCAGGCTCGCATGTGCTCAATCAATAAATAAAAAAATTAAAAATCATTTTATTTCAAATCAATCATCATTCATAGTTCAATTTCCCACTTTTCATTTTTAAAATTCCAATTCACTTTTAAAATAAAAATAAGGGTTTTTTATCAATTCATAGCTTTTAAAAATAAAACCAATCATAGGTTTTCATCAATTCAATTTAGTCCATTTTTCTCATAAAATAAATTCACAAATAATTTCATAATTTTAGTCAATTTCAAAATACCCGCAATCTCCAATTATATTGGAATTTGGGGTGTTTTTCTTAAAAATCTATACCAATTAGATTTTAAATTTAAATTTTATTTTTATTTTTTTCATATTTCAATTGAAATCAATTGAAATCAAATAAATAAAATCAATGTTTAATCATATGGAGAAACTCAAATGGAATGACCTACCTTTAATCATGGAAATAAACACCCGAAATAGGACTTGCTAATGGAAAATGAATTAATATAAGATCTATGAACACAACTGAGAATCAAGATTCAAAAAATAGAGTTTAGATCCATCAATCCCAATATAATCAGTCAATATACAAGGAGGGGAAGAGAGAGATATAGAAGTGGCAAGAATACTGCTTACTTAGAGAGATGCACCATAACTAAAACAACGATCAATCACCCAAAGAATGACCCAATGGGATTGGAGATCCCCAAAATCACCTAGGAAGACATTATAGGTAAATATAAAGGAACACTCTAGGAATGAAAAAATAATTTCATCCAAACCACCTACTAAAAACCAAAATTTGTGATTTTACACAGTATATAACCCAATTACACATCGTGCAATTGTCGTGTCCAACATAAATTAAAAAAATCTCTCCTTTTATTTTAAAAAAATATTATTTATAATTATTAAATGGTGTGTAATATATAAATTTAATGTAAACTTGAATATTGTATACCCATTTCATGTCATCTTCTATGTGGTGATTACATGTCATGTAATCTCATTATACAACATGAAAATCCTCAGTAAAATAAAAAACTGTAGGTTTTTATGTGGAAAATTATAATAAATATCTTACTCCACCATTAAAGGTGTCCTCCAAATTCCTTCTTGACATTAATCAATAATAGAAAAAGGAAAAGAAAAAAATTGTTAAAACATACCTGAAATAAAGGTAATGGGGGTGTTATAACCTCCCCACCCTAAGAACTTTCTATCCCAGGAAAGCCTTTCATGAATATTCCACATAAAAAAGATGAGGTCACTTCTCTCTCATTAGTGCCTCATGCTCCCACATCTCATAAGAATCAGAACTGTAATACCATAACACAAAAATTATAGGTATCATCCACCCTTGAAGTACCTTGGTCTTAGAATCAACTATCCTGACTGGATTCTAAACCACAGATAAATCAATCTCAACATCGAGATCACTCTAGCTCAAAACAAAAGATAGATCAGAAAGATACTTATAAAGATGAGATACATTAAAAACATTATGTATCAACATCAACTGTTGAGGAAGGGATAAAAAACAATCCACACTCCCTACCTACTCAAAAACCTCAAAAGGTCCCACAAATGAGGTAAAATATTCCCTTGACTCCCAAGACTTTGATGACCTAAACAAGGTGAAAATTTCAACAAAACCTAGTTACTAATAGATTACACTAATGGTCTACACTGACGATCATTGTAAGATTTATACCATATCTATAACATCAAAATTATCTAAAAATCAACTGAATCTTTTCTATCATCTCTTGAACCAAGCTTGGTCTGACCAAGAAACTTTCATAGATATACAACCAACACAATATAGATTTACATAGCCTACCATATAATCCCTAAAAAGGATCCATTCTGATCATAAACTGGTAACTATTTTTATAAGAAAACTTATCCAGTCTCAAATGGCCATCCAAATCCCCACTAAAATTGAGAATACTGACAGAAATCATATCCTCAAGAATTTATATATCCCTATCTATCTGGACATCTATTTGCAGATGGTATATTGTACTCAAATGAACATTAGATCCTTGTTCCCCCCGAAGAACTACCCAAAACTGATAAGTATAGTGGGGATCTATATCAGAGATTATATCATGTGAAACTCTATGAAAGTGAACAATCTCTCTCATTTAAGGGTTTCTCGGCTCCTCAAATTTGGTTGTATCACAAATGGGTATAAAGTGAGTCAATTTTGAAAGCATGTCTATCAAATCCATATCAAATTATTCTTTATATGGGTACATGGAAACATGAATATAAATTCCATTTAAATTTCACAATACTAGAAATTGAATATTTCCCCACGGAGCTATACCCACAGTTTATAAAAACCATGGGTATAGAGTTTCTATCCAAGGCTACACCAATTTATTTTTAAAAACCATTTTTATAGGTTTGTCTATACCAATGTTTTTTTAAAACAATTTTTATAAAGGTTTCAATATTAGAGGACTGCTTCAGATCCTCCTCCCCTCCACCTCATTCGAACCATAAGGCTATCATGCGTATGTTCTTCCCCCTACCCTCATTCAAATTTTGCCTCCTCTCTCCCTTTCTCCATAGGATTTGGATTCCCTCCTCCCCTCAGTCGATTTCAGCCTCCCTCTTCCCTCCTCGAAAAAATTTGGCATCCCCCAGGTGACATTTCACCCATTCGATGGTTTTCATACTCTATTGTTATCAATTTTTTTGTTGGGATCATTGAGGGGTAAGATTTATTTAGCTGAACTTATTTATTGTCTTTTGTTCCTCCATTTTCATGGGTGTGAGTCACTTTTATAAAAATTAATGTGTTTTTTATATAGTTTTTTAATATTTTTGATCTATTTTATATTACAGATTCATTATTTTCTATGTTAGTTTATGTTTTTTACGGGGAAATTTTTTCAAAATTGTTTATTTGATCACTCCATCCTTATTTTCAACCAATAGGGATTATAAACCTAATTTACATATTGAGATAGAATGAAATGAAAATGATGAATGATGAATGATTTTATAAATATATGTAAGGATATATATCATAATTAAATAATACCATTGTATATTTGGTCACTTGATATATGTTCTTAGAAATACAATCATTGGGATTAAGGTCATTCAATATATGGTCATTGTCTAGACACATATCCAATAGTTTTATATATGATGTGTATTTTTTAGTAATAAGTTGAAAATAATATAATTTAAAAATGATAAACAATACAATAAAAATATAGTATTTAATTGAATTATTTTGTTATATAAATGTTTCATCAAAGTTTTATATTATTATTCTCATTAAAGATACATTTTATGTATTAAAAAATTAAATTTCATTTCATTTTAGGTATTAAAAAAGTGGATAAGATAATTAATGAACTTTCCTTATCCCTATGGAACTATTTTTCCACTTTCATTGAAATTTAATTTGATTCACAATAATATGTTTTTATATAGAAAACATCCACCCAACCACTCCTAAAAAGTGTCATATACACTACCCCTCTCAATTCACTCAATTTAATTAAAATTATCAATCATAGAATCACATTTTAAATAATAATATATTTAAATTAAATGGTTATGAAAGGATGACACAAAAATGGATGACAATTATAATATATTATGTTGTTATTATTAAATTACCTCAAATATGATTGTTTTACATTCCATTCTTGTAAACCATAATCAAACCATAAATAAAAAGAGCATTGGAATGAATAAATAATTTAAACATGATTATTCTGATAATATTAGTAATTTAAAAATTATAAATATGGTATGTTGGAAATATGAATGATATCAAGATTATTATCCGCATATTTTCCTTGAGTAAACATGATTTATATGGGATTGTAATTTGTTACTTTGATTTCACATAATTAAATGGTTATTTTTATCATATGTTTTGCAAAACAGAATGTCATCTTTTTTTTCATAAAGGTTGTTTTGTATGTTTTATATGATAGTTGGATATAATTAAAAGATAGTGATTATGTTTATATTTGATGTCTTTATGTTTTATAATAAATTTAATATTTCATTATGTTACTATTAAATGTTTAAATTCTCTTTATTTCAAAAAACTTTATTTCATATGTATTAATGAAAAATATATGAAGTCTTCATCCTAGGTTCCCTGATGTGATTATTTTTTTATTTTTATTTTTTAAGGTGAAATCATTTCCATTGTATAAGTTGTTGTCTTTAGAACTTGTTGCTAGACCTTGTTGATCGGGAATGAAATTTGATCCTTGTGGTATACAAGATTAGTGATGTAAAATGGGACAACAAATCATGAGTTTCACAGGTATGTGGTGAATATGGTGTGGGTTGGGCCTAACAATTTTGACCGTTTAGAGAACATGCCAGTGAAGGTTGAGCCTAAACAGGTGTGGGATAAGGCGGGTTGATCCCGCATGGGTGCTGGCTTACCCATGGGTCTGATTTTAATTTTTTTACAATATGTGTTTCTTTATAATTTTAGTTTTTTTAATAAAAAATCCTGATTAAACCATGAAATATAATTTCTCACCATAATGGTCATACTAATTCATCATTCACTCCCATGTGAATTTTAAATAGGTCTATATTAATTATTTTAATTTGATATTATAATATATGTATTGTAATTATTAATCATACTCACATGGTGTGTCATTACACCTCTCAAAAATTGAACCCATCTCTCATGCTTATGGTTTCAATTATAAAAGAGTTATTTTATTCAAAATATTTTTAGGTCGATTTAATTTTGTTCTTAAATTTTAATTTTTTAATAAGAAAATAGTAAATGACCTCATAGAAACCCTAATATCCCTTTTAAAACTAGTTGTTACCTAGAGAGTTAACATTTATTTACAGGACCAACAATTTTCGTAACCACACAACCAACATCATCATTCATCACCCCTCACCAATCACTCACCTACATTACATTGTACATTTTTCTGCCACATTGGGGATGCCACATGCTGTAATTAACCCATAGCAAAATGTTCCACCACATCCCTTAAAATAATAACTATTTTTAATCAATACTTTTTTCACACAACTACCATTAAGAATGAGAAAAAATAAAATACTTAAATGATTATAAATTGAATATTTTTTAAATGTGGGAAAGACTACAGGATACCCGTGGGCTTATTTGGGGCAGGGCGGGATTAAATTTTTTTGTTCGCATTATTTGTGGAATTTTGTGGATAAACCTGTATGGGATCAAACTCATGTGGGATTGGCTCACCCTACCCTAGACCAACCGTTTCTCATTACCAGACAAGACCGAGTATAAGGAAAGATAGATATGGTTGTTTTATTAAAACATAAGTGAGTAAAATGGAGTAATATGGAATTTAGTGTCAAATTTATTTAATTTATCCACCATGATATTAAATTATAAAATTTCATGGATACCCACCTTGATTTATTATTTGTATTCATAGCTTAAAGCAAATTTTAGTTCACTTATTTTTTGTTTTTATAGCTATTAGTATGCTTGGATGAATTTCATATTAAAAATTGGTTGTAATGATTTTTTAATTATGGTTTACATTATTTATAGGAAATTAACTTTTTTTACTTTTAATAGAATGTATAGAAGATATATGTATCATATTGACTGGATTTCAATTGAGTTTCAAAAGAATTTGTAATTTTTTTAGATTTTTTATTTAACAATGCTTCAGATGGAGGTTTTATACTGTGACTATGCTATAATTGGTTTAGAAGACCATGGTTAATTCAGGAAGAAGTCATCTACAATATAATTAAATATTTATTTTGAACAAACTATTATATTTCGTATCACTATGGAGAGACAAGAAAATATTTTACTGTTCATGAATGAAAAGAAAGAAGTGGTATGGAGAATTTGATATTTGATCAGTTTTAATTTGTGCATCATCATGAGAGAGATAGTATGATATTGAAAGAATATAATGATATCAATACACATGAGAATAATAAAAAAGATGATTATGTTGAGAGAGTGAAAAATTTAATGGATGACACCAGAACTTCAGTATATCGAGAATGTAATACAATGACCAAGTTAAAATTTTTAATGTGGTTATATCATGGAAAAACCAAATTTGGAATTTTTAATAACACCATTGATTATATTACTAATTTTTCAAAGGACTTGATTCTTGATGTTGTATTTACTCCTTCAAATCATTACAAATAATGGAAGTTAATTAAGAAGCTTGGTTTTTGTACTAATAAAGTTCATGCTTGTCCAAAATATTGAAGTTTATTTTTAGAGGAAACAGTTGACTGTAATGAATATAAAGAATGTGGTACATCTCTATGGAAGTAAAATATAGATATAACACCATCTTGTGTTACACATAAAGTCATATGAAACTTTCTATTGATTCCCAAACTTTAAAATCTATTCATGTCTACAGAAATATCATCTAATATGCGATGAAATGATATTGAGAGAATTAAAGGTAATGATGAGTTAGTTCATCATTCAGATGTATTAGCATGGATTGAATTTGATTCCCAACATATTTATTTTTCATTTAAGTTGTGTAATGGTAGGTTGGGTCTGTCTTGTGATTGTTTTAATTTGTTTGGTCAAATTCTTACTGCTCAAAACATGTGGGTAGTTTTTATTCATGTTTATAATCTTCCTCCATGGATGTGTATGAAAAAACCTTTCACTTTCTTGAGTATACTGATATATGGACCTTCTGATCTCGATAATGGTATTGACATATAATTTCAGCCTTCAATAAGAAAGTTAAAGAAGATTTGGGATATGGGTGTGTAGACATTTAGTGCTTCTTCAAAAAATATATTTCAGATGCGCGCTTCCCTTCTATGCACTATAAATAATTTCCTAGATTATGTAATGATGTTTGGTTGGATCACGAAGGGAAAACTAGAATGTACTATATATATGAATAGTGAATGATCAAGAAGTCTTAAACATCATCATAGTTTAGGTTTCAGGGGGTATCAATTATTCATTCCAATGGATCATCAATACATGAAGAATTGTAAAAGGTTTGATAATACTGTTGAAAGTAAACAACCACCTCAATGTATGTCAGTTAGTTATGTGCTTAATGAATTGAAATATTTCATTTTTTTATTGGGGAAAGGTCAACTAAAATCTAAAAATAGGAAGAATTTTGACATTGATTCTACTTATAGTTGAAAAAATAGAAGTAACTTTATTGAGTTTCCAAATCATTCTACCAATTTTTTACATCATTGTTTAGAAATAATTCACATTGATAAAAATATATGTGAAATGTTTCTTGCAATTTGTTACTTTATTTTTTGATGTATTTTTCTAATGCGATCACAATAAATAACCAGAAAATGATAAATGAAGATGACCATTATAGGGAAATTAATCCCTAATTTCCATCTCTTCCCAAAATATGGGGAATTTTTAGGTCTTATACATTGGCTATATTGAGACTTAAAGAGTGAGATATGACACATCACACAGTCTTGTTTAATTGTGGCTTGTTTAATGACTATATCAAGTAACTAATTTGGATATTTATATGTTATCTCATATTATGGAATTTAAAATATACCTTATACTTTTATTGTCATTATATTTAGGGATCATAAAAAAGTATAAGTAAAGTTCATTGATCATTTTATTTGAGGAGGAGAGAGGCTTTGCATAGCATAGAGTTTTCTGTATGGTGGAAATCAATGGTATGACTATTACTTTAATTCTCTAAAAATATAGATATCCATTTAATTTTATTATCCATATATATTTCATGTATTGAGTATACATGTTGAATGTATTTCTCAAAAATTAAGATCATTGTATTTTTGTCCCAATTATGTGGTTCATGATTGCAAATATTTAATAATCAATGGGTATAAATTTGTTATAACTGATTGACCAGTGAAATTGAGAACACAAAATGATGGTGTTATGTTATCTACTACAACATATTATTATTCCAGTACATCAAATAGTCAGCCTTGATATAAATATGTGTATTATTATGGAATTGTTGAAAAAATATTGTTATTGGATTACTACATTCAAGGCCGAGTCAATTTGATGAAATGAAAATGGTTTGATTCAATGACGTGACATGGTAAATTTATTAATGACTATCGATTCATAGTTATTGACATGATTCAGTTCCCACATACTAATAAATCATACATTTTGTAATAAATGGAAAAAAATTGTTTTATGTGAAAGATCATGTGATACCTATTTACAGTGTCATTATTGAAGTAATCCCAAGACATTTTTTTCATGATGTTGGGGGTGAAATTTCCACCATTTATTACCCCATTGGTTTGGACCAAAATATTTCATTTTATGACTGGAATTTTCCCATTGTGAGAGTTGATATTGAACCTAAAGTAGTGGTGGGTAATATATATGAGCAACCATACATTTTCACTATTCATTCTGTTTATATTGACATGAGTTTCTTAGGTTATTATTACTGTAATTTGTTTCAGTTGGGAATGATATGTTTGTTTTAGTATTCGCTAGTGTCCTTTCATTTAATTATATTTATTTTAATATAGAAAACTGAGTTTAAAATGAGTTTTTAAAAAATGTTTAACTTGGTTTTACTAAATGTTTTTATGAAATTTTTTATGCCTTTTTTGAATTCTAAGTTGAATGCATGATTTTTAAAAACTATTTCTAAATATTACACATTTAATTCTTATGAGGATTATAAAACATAATTCCGAACATCATAGGAAATGACTATTTGATCCTGATTGATAGGTGTGTGATCGTGTGTTTTTTCCTTTGCTTCCATCAGTGAGTATAATAATTGTAATATTTTTTCTGCATTACATATAATGTCATGTTAATATTATTTATCAATTTTTTTAGGATCATTCAGTTACACTATAGTTTCTTCTTCATCCTGATAGTATGGGACCAAGTAGAGATACTCTTATATATAGATGGAGCACCCATCATACCCATTCCCACACTGACCCACTAGCAAACACCCCATCTACAACACCTTTCCATCCTCCACTTGAGCCTCTAGATATGTTCCCACTCCATCCAACATTGAGAATTTTAATTAAAAGATAAAAGGGGTCCATGTCCCAAAATGAGTCAAGGAGGTGTAAAATAATTCAAGCCTAAGGCATCAGTGCAAACCAGGTTAACACACTCAGGGGGGAGAGATCCAATACTACTAAAAATAATATGGGGGTTTTCAAGAGAAGACCATGATTCCAGGAAGTCCATAATTTTATTTCCTTATCTCTTCATGTAGTTAAGACTAGTTTCATTATGTAGAAGTCACTTTCAGTTGCGTAGTAAGTGACATCCCATGGAGTGGTAGAGATACCTTAAATAGATCTGAGGAGATTCATGGAGTCTATTTCCATGTGGTGAATAATGAATCCATGGTAGTGACACAAATCCAGACTTATGAGTAGATAAGACGCCTAATCCATGATGGAATCACCCAGACCAAACCAACAACTAAAGGCCAAGACAACATATCCCTGGTGATTACAAACCATACCCCCAACCCTCATGTATCTGGTCATATATGAGCTGTCAAAATTCAGTTTGAGGCATAATCCGAGAGGGTTCAATTGAACCCAATTACCTTGAGAAGACACCCATAGAGATTGAAAAATAATCTTGATTATAGCCATGAAGCGCTAAAGGTAAGGGGCTAGTCTACCCCACTTTCATAGCAACAAAAGCTCCATCACCAGGGACTCCACCCCGACCCTCAGCGGTGTGCTTGAGATGGACAGTCCCTCGTTCCTAGACCTGTTATGAGTATCCCATAAAATCCAGCAACCAGTGGTGAACACCATTGAACGATCCCTCTGCTCATGCACGCAGTCCATCGATCTGAAGAACCAGGCCTAGATGAAGGTTTCCTTAGAGAGGCCTCGTACATCATGCCCTACGAAGTCTCTAAAAATTCTACAGATATAGGTAATCCATTCTACCTTAAATAATAAATGTTCCATCATCTCGTTTTAGCATAAGCATTTGGAGGAAAACGAAATTCCTCTTCGATGCACCACTTAATCTATGAGAAGACAATGATTGTAGAGCCTCCTTATGAGGTAGTTAAACTTGTTTGGGATATCAATGAACCAAAGGAACCCTATCTAAGAATCACTACCTTTATTGGTATAAAAATCTCCATGATATGCCTTCTCTGAAAAAGAGCTCGACTGGGAGCCCGTGAACACCAGTTGAGCAAATTCATTTGTGACCCTAATACTGTAAAAAAGGTCCAATTGAGAGGGGGATAGGAAAACATGGGTGGAGGTTGGGAAATAAGTGGCCTACAAGAAATAATGGTCTTTAACGGGGAATCTAGGAAAGACAAGGATAATCCCTAACCAGTCAGACCTCTAGAAGTTGATCGACCCATCTCCAACAATCCACCGCAAATGTTGTTGCAGAGTATGGAGGTGACAATGAGTAACATTCCAAAGCATTGAGCATATCCCACCTACAATGTCAAACTGAGATCCATATTTTTTAATGGAGAACCGTGAACATAGAGATCTACCCTAAAAATCTGAAACACTCCTATTGTTAAAACCACCCTCTTCAAAACTGCAAGTCATCCTCTTCCATGAGGCCCAATGGAATTTCTCATATTCTTGGGCATCCAAAAAAATCTATCCAGAATTCATTAAATATTATGAATAACTATATTGGGAGAAAAATTGGCCCATAGGGAATTCATGGGGATGGATATTAACACATTATTGACCAAGGTAATTCTTCCCCCAAAGGAAAGAAAGCAATTTTTTTCCAATTAAGAATACGAGTAGAAATTTTATCCACAATACCATCAAAATGATGAATATGAATTCTACCCAGTGAAATTGAGCCCCTAAATAATACATTGGAAACTGTCTATAAGAAACCCTCAATCTATCTTCAACCCTCTTACCCCTATCACCAGATCAAAACCTTGAGATATAAACACCACTCTTCCCACGATTGATGACCTACCTATTCCAATTATAATAAACATCATGTATATAATTTAGGGACTTAATGTTCCTACTTCAACCATTGAAAAAGATAAAGAGATCACCCAAAAAGAATATGTGGGAGATTCCAGGGAGATTTGGTTTGTACCAGAAGGGTTGAACATAACCATTAGAGTAACATTTATTTAGGTATCTACTAAAGGTATCTTGAACCATAATAAATACACTTGGTGGGAGCGGGTCCCCCTGTCGTAGCCCCCGAACCGATTTAAAGACATCGTATCTTCTCCCCATAAATGTAACTAAGAACCACAGAGACCCAATTAATATGATTAAGAGATCGAATATCCGCTCAGAGAAACCCATACACTTCATGAATCTAATAATGAAACTCCACTCAACACGTTCATAGGCTTTGTCCATATCAAGCTTAATGGAAATGTTTGAGCCTGAGACTTTCCTGATAATATCACCCAACATTTTCTGTGCCAAGGAAATTGATGATTGAGTGGACCTACCTTTAATAAATCCTTACTTCTCATATGAGACCCACTTATGAAGGTACAATGCAATCCATTAGTTAATAACAGTGGAATGAACTTTGTAGGGGAAATTACACATGTTGATCGGCTTGAATTTCTTTAAAGAAGAGGGGTCTTTGACTTGGGGAATGAGAATAAGTGTAGTGGTACATGCCACCCATGGTAAACTTCCCCCATAGAAATAGTTCTGAATACATTCCACTAGTCTATGATTGATGAAGTCCTAAAGATGATATAGAAAGATCATGGAAATCCATCAGGGCTAGGGGAACTTTTAGAGTTAAGTGATGAGATATATTTCGACACTTCTTGCTCATCTGAAACCCTCTCAAATCCACCATTGATGTCATGAGAGACCACATGTGGGAAGGAGTCAAAGAGTTCCTAGTTCCATGTTGGGTATCCAGCCTACATGCAAGGGTTAACATCCGCACATAAGGAATAAAAATGCGTCTCAGCCTTACCTCCCACCACCTGTGGGTCATTAATGAAAGATTCTTCATCAAGGAGGATGTTCAGGCTTTGGAAATTTTTCTATTCTTAATGAAATCATGAAAAAAAGATGCATTTTTATCACCCTCTTTAATCTAAGTAACCCGTGATCTCTCCCTAGCACTTCTTTCCTGCTCAAGCAGCAAGTCTGCATGCCGATTCTTCAAAAAAACAAGGTTTATAAAAAAATCCCATTAGGATTCTAGTCCCTACTCATATGGATCAATATTGTCTTTAAGGGTATCCAGGTCCAAGAAGTGAGAAATTTTGGATTTTTCCCATAGACATAGATCCTCTTTCAGCCTTCAAAGGTAGTTATTAATGCCCACCCAATAGTTATATTACATAGTATTTTCCCACAACAAGTGCGATGTATTAAGAAAATTAGGGCCACCCTCCCAGCATCTAGAATAGAAAAAGAAATCATGGATAATATTTTTACCTTCTAGGCTGAGGAGGAGAGGGGAGTGGTCCGAGATATCCCATAGATCCATCACTTCCTATTGAGTAACCTACATCATTTTTTTTATTATAACTATGTCAAATTAAATTACTTCATTTTTTCATGTTGTATCATGACCTAATTCATCATTTTCCCACATTATCTTATTTATTGGGATCTTCTAGTAGGTGAATTGGGAACACTCGTATATAGGAAACCTAAAATCACCAGACACAAAGCAAAAAACATGATAATGGCCACTTTATCCATGTACCATGATATAATTCCATTGGAACAAGTCTCATGGAGACATCTCATTAATAAAATCAAGGAAAAATCATGGGAGTATATATGTGTATTAAAATTTTATAAATTTATATCTATATTATTTTTATATTCATTGTAAAGTCAGTTTAACTTTCCCAATAATGAAGCTACTAATAATGTATGGTTTATGGATCTTGGGGAGTCATGGGGATTATACAAGTATGAGTGATATGTTGGTTGGAAGAGAAGAGTTGGTTCTGATTTAGAGGGTTTGCCTATATTCCCCGATTATCTAAAAAACTTAATATCAAAAACTAATTTCATATTGGAAGACTCGTGAGTTTAAGGTATTCAAAATCTTTAATTATTTTCATATAAAATTTAATTTTTATTACTTGTATTTATTTCTTTAGGAAGAATCAGGAAAAAATAAAAATAACAAAAATTTAACGGCATATGTACACACATTAGGGTGCACTAAAATGATTGAGAATAAGAAGCACCATTTACTTTAATCTAAATTGAAATAATTTCCTTATTTATATTGTTACTTAGATAGCTTTCATGATGAATTTTAAGTTTTATTTTCATTAATACCTTTAATATATGGCTAAAAATACCCCTTTCAAATGTCGATTAGGCATATAGGCTTAATGAACAATTGGTCTCCGAGAATAATGTCCAATTGAGCTCTAGGCCTAATGGCCAATAGGCTTAATGCCCAATTGGCCTAATGGGAAATTGTTCAATAGGCCTAATGTCTAATTGGCCTATAAGATAAATGGTCAATTAGTATATAGGCCAAATGGGAAATTGGCCTATAGACCTAATGAGCAATTATCATATAGACCTAATGTACAATTGTCCTATAGTCCTAATGGCCAATTATCCTCTGATCCTAATGGCCAATTAGGATTTAGGACTAATGGAAAATTGGCCTATAGGCTTAATAGACTATTGGAATATATTTCTAATGGCCAATTGGACCATTAGTCCTATAGGATAACTGGACATTATTAAATGAATATAAAACATTAATATTAAATATTATTGAATTTTTATAATGAGTACCTAAAATTATAAAGTGTTTATTAGTAGATTTTGTATATGAATATCTATAAGCAATGTTTATCAAATTTTTAAAATTAGTATTTTTTTTCATTCATTTATTAGTTATTCCCTTTTATTATTATTCAAGATTATAAAATTTTACATTGTTAATATGTATATACTAATCAATGTAATTTTTAATAAGCTATACTGGGCATCGAAGGTCGTGTACCATGAGTTAAATTATTTTTCTCATATAGGAAGAAAAAAGATGAAAGTGTAGAAAATGTACCAAAAAAAGAAAAGATTTTAATTTTTTTATTTATATTTAAAATATTTATATGAAATAAAAAATTAAATATCATGTTTATATTTTCAATAGACTTCCTTGGAGTCCCTTGATGATAAAGAAGATGACAACTTCAGGCTGAATAATTATTTGATTTAGGTATTTGGTGATGAGAAATGGGGTAGAGTTCAGTGTTATCTAGGAAAAAACATAGTTCCCTCTTGGTATTGGTCCTCATTAGGATCCTCTCAAGCCACTCAGACCCAAAATATGAAAATCAATCATGCAGAAGTAGTTCATTTAAAAAAAATGACTTTAGGGAGTGCAAAAGAAGTAAATAGAAGCATGAAAGAAGTAAGACAATCACAAAAAAATTCCTAAAATATATGTCAGTTATAATTAAATAACAACTATCACAGGATTCTTATACTATTGATTCATATATGGAATTAATGGGTTCTTTAAATGATTCCCCGTGTGATGCTAATGAGGGTCTTAGTGGAGATCGAGCTGAATATGGTGGCAATGATGCTATTGATGATGTTTCTGCTCTAAATGATATTGTTGGTGAGGATGATGCTACTACTACTGGTGATGATGTTGGTGATGTTTTTGAGGATGAGGACGTTGGTGATGGATGAGATATTTATTCCTCAAGAGGCCATAGTTTTGAGAAACTGTGGGTATAGACTATACCCACAGTTTTAGGGGTTATACCCACGATTTAAACCCATGGGTATAGTTGGCTTTTGTATTAGTGTCATACAAATTCCAAGTTAGCATTGGAAGAAGTTGAAAAAAACCCCAAAGGTATCTAATGCTCTACCTTGACCTGTTGAAAATTATAATAGTGAAAAACAAATCCAGTGATGTATTGTCTCATACTCAGCCACCGGAATCATCATCATGTTTCATAGAACATATTTTTGGTTCTTGGGTTCATAGCTCAATTGGAATTATGGTAATTAACCACCACAAATTTTCTCAGGGTTAAAAACACAACACACCGATTCAAAAATATATAACACCCTCTGTGGATAATGAACACTCAACAATGATATCCCTACTATAAAGTGAGTCTCTAATTCTACATAATTTATTATCAAGATTCTATTCGTAATAAACCATCATGAGAAGAGTGTATGTAAAATAAAAACTAGCCAAGATAACCTATTTCCTGATTTTCTAGACTCTAATATGCAAATATGAAAAAAGATCCATAAACAACCACTCTTCTGATGATTCGTTCATGGACCAGGTAAAACTTTTCCTAATCAAGGAATCATTTAGACATTACCTTTCCCTTGGGTATAAATAATGTCAAAATAAAAAGACTATAGCTACTTCACGCATTGCTTTTGGCAGATATTCAAATATTTTTAAGAGAAAACATAACTCAAGCTCTTGTGGTGGAAATATAGAGTAAAAATTTCTATGAAAAGGTAATATTTCTAACTCTTAAGTTCATACATAAAAGTTGAAATTTCAAGGTAATGGTTTGGATAATTATTATTGTGTTTCCTAAGATTCAGATATCCATATTCAAAGACATGATTTACCTACATAATAATACATCCCAAACCTGATCATGATGAATTACAGAAGACCATATAGACCTACCTAATATTTTGAAGAGACAACACCAACATATAAGTCAAAATGCATTTAACTTAACAAAATAACTTTTAAATTTTTAACCCCAGAAAAAATTTACGCCTTTACAAGTGAGAATGGTCATCAAAAATCAAACTTTGAGAAACCCTTTATGAACTGATGATAATTCCATAATAAACTAAAGAATCTCCAAATCTATAAAACATTATATTGTTCATCCCATTAAATAATAGCTTAAACCCTCTTAGGATCAATTAGAATACCATATTTCAAGACCACATGTCCTAATAAATTCACTTTCTGAATCCATAAATCACATTTCAATAGCTTGGCATTAAGTTGGTGGATTCTCAACAATTCCAAAACTGATCCCAAATGATTCACATGATTCTCCTCATAAATAGAGTATGCTAGGATGTCATCCACAAATACCATCAAGAAAATTTCAAGATACTCATGGAATATCATTTTCATCAAATCCATAAAGACTGTAGTAGCATTGGTTAGAAAAACTGGCATGAAAAGCTACTCATAATCACTATACCTACTCTTGAGGGAGGTTTTATGAATGTATGATTCCTTTATTCTCAATTGGTGATAACCAGATCAACGATCAATATTCAAGAATAACTTATCATCTTTCAACTTTTCAAACATATCATCAATCCATGGAAAATGACACTTTTTCTTTTCCATAACTTGGTTTAGTTTTTAGTAATCAACAAATAGGAGAAGTGTTCCATCTAATTTCTTAGAAAAGAGAACAGGTGCTACCTAAGGTGACACACTTGGGAATGTAAATACTTTCTCTAAAAAATCATCCAATTGAGTCTTTAACTCTTTCATTTTAGCAGGTGATATTCAGTAATAAGGAATAAATACCAGTTTAGTAATATGTACTAAATAAATAGAATACTCTACCTTCATTACTGGTGGAAAACCAGATAATTTATAAGAAAAAATGTTGGAAAATTAAATGAAAACTTGAGGGATATCACCACACAAATATTCCCAATCCTGATCAAAAGTGAGCACTAATATCACTTTACCTAATTCTAGATAATAAGGTTCATCTCTACTTGACCTCTAGTCTCATTCTCCTTGAAAGTTATGACAAAACTCACCAGGAATAGTAAAGAAGACCTATCAAAGATAAAAATCAATTTAGTATTTATTATTAATGAGACAATCCATCCTAAAAACTAATTCTATAGGTTTTTTATTGAGAACCACAAAATCCTAGGTAAGATCAACATTAGATAAAGAAGAAACACAAATAGGACAATAGAGAACCTTCTCTCTCTTTGTTGTGATAGGTGTAGTGATATGCATCACATGATATAAAATATATATATGAAGATTTATAAGATTCAAAATATGAGTCAATATAGATAAATGAGATGAACCAATATCAAATAAAAAAATCGAACAAGATTATGCTATAGTGATGGTACCTCTCACAGTCACGAGACTTGTATTTTCTTCCTCTAGAGACTCTTCCACAACATGAAGAATCTTTATTTAAGATGCTTGTGGATGGAACCCCTTTATTTATAAAGTATGTGATGTGTGATAGGAATTTTTCGTGTTGATGATCCCATTCCACTACATATAGGAAAAAATATATAATTGAACTTTTTTAAGTGTCTTGAATGACCACATGAACCACATATCTTGGATACCTTAGTGAAAACTCATTTCGAATTCCCAAGCATACCACCCTATATTTGAGTCAAAGGGACTATTCTAGGAACTATAGGAGGTCTAGAATAACCATGATGTTAGGATCCACCATGAGACTAGTCACGATTTATTTACCCTTTATGGTAACTCATAGAAATTCCACTAGAGATAAAGGAACTCCCTTAAACCCTGACTTACCATCCAGATCAAGTTCATCCATCAACGCCCTATCCAGCGCATCAATATAAGAAGATAAATTCAATAAGAAATATTGAGAATGCATATCATATTGAATTCCCATATCGAACCATCGATTATTTATCTTTTTATTCTATACAATATCAAGTGTAAAATACATTTGCTTGGAAAAGATATTTGAATATTCCTTCATGGTTCTGTCAGCCTGCTCCAGTTTGCAAAACTCCCAATAAAAAATATTTCACTTTTTCCAATAGGGACATAACTATTGGTAAAAGTGAATATTTTGTTGGTAAAATTTTTTACCAACATATATGTTTCTATCACTAAACTGTTGGTAAAAACTCTATCACTAAATGTTTTTGTGATCGATAAAATAGTTCTGTTGCAATTATAATAATACCAAGAGATAATATATTTGTTGGTTAAAGTATTTAACAACAGGTTATGGTGAAAAATTTATCTGCAGGTAATGATATTACCAATATATAATATATTTTTTATAAATTACATTTAAATAAAAATTATAAATTTTTATTTCTAGTAAAATTTTATGTTATATTTATTAATTTATCATATATAATACATAGGTTTTAATTATTAAACCAAAGATTATTTTAACACATGTTTAAAATTTGAAAAGAATTAATTATATTAATAATGAAATTCATTAAAAACAGAACCTATTGGACCCCCATTAGGATTTTTCTGCAATTATGTCCCACAATTCTAGACAACCCTACCCACCACCCACTGGACCCCCCCCCAAAGGATCAACCATCGCAGCAACTCCAACCCATCATCGCCAGCGACGACAGAACTGGATACTCCAACTCATACATGTCATCTATAGACCTAGACCATCCATGCCATCTCTATCCCCATTAATGATATCTTTAATCTATTCTAGCTCATCCAGCTCTAGCCACATCCATGTCAGCTTCCGTCCATGCCAACCCCAGCTCCATCCCATCCATGCCAGCTCCAGTCTATGCTAGTTATTATCTATGAACCATCAATGCCATATCTGGTTTATGCACAAACATATGAGAAAATACATCATATAGAATTGGTACACATACAAGTGATAGAAATACATTTACATGATAGATATAAAGGTAGTACCTGAACAACAAGAAATATTAACACTTGTGTTGAAATTATTGTATTTGTGTTTAAATTTATTTTGAATTTAAACAAAGTTAGTACTTGTACCATAAGGAAATTAAAATTCAAATATATCCTTTTTTTAGAAAAAATATAATACATGACATTATGTTTGAAATAATAACTTGAAATGTACCCATGATATCATATTTTTCTAGTTAGTGGAACTAATGTCCGAACACAATTCCAATCATCACTATCACCATACTATGCCCATATATAAATATTATAGTTATAGTTTAAATAGAGTAAAACATAAAAAAATGAGTGATAATGAACCATTTTAATAGGCAAACTTTGAAGAATCCATTAACTGGGTAATGGGAATACCCGCTCTTACCAGAAACTGGATCTTTAATGAGTGAATCAATGATGGAAACGTAGATGGAGTCACGAGTTCATGGATGTGTTTAGAATGGTTCACAACTGAAAAAATTTATCATGTGAACCTACATATTTTAGGGTTTATAGTTCAGAGAATATTTTGTATATTACAAGCTGAAAAGATGTAACCTATAATTCTGAAAATCAATAAATATTAATTGAAAAACCTGCAAAACCGTAAACATGTATACCTAAACTATAAAACCTATAAAATTATAAACCAATAATCAATATTATTCTTACCTACAAACATGTAAAAAAATAATAATGGAACTTGCAAACCTCTAACATACCAACCTACAAAACTTCAACCTACAAACAATTAAATTTTAACTAGATGACATACAAACCAAAAAACTTGTAATTTTGTAACCAGTAACATAGAAACCCATAAAAAAGAAAAATATAAGCCTAAAAACCTGTTTGTGAAAAATAAAATCTATTGAACATAAAAATTAGTAAAAACCATTTCTTCTGGGGGAGAATGAGATTGTGAAAACCTGTTTGTGAAAACCTATTTGTGAAAACATGGGCATACATGGGCTCCCACAAAACAAAAATACAATTGCGAAAACCTAAAAACCTATTTTTTCAACCCTATTTGTGAAAACTAAAATCCTATTTGTGAAAAACTATTTGAACAAACCTATAAACTTGTTTGTGCAAACCTGCCAACATATTTTTGCATACATGGGCTCCCACAAACTACAAACTATTGAATATAAAACATAATATCTTGTAAACCCAACATTCAATTTACAAACCTGGTACCTGAAGTCTAGAAACCCGTATCCTAAAAATTAGTAAAATTATCAATATAGAAACCTGTAATCCTATAACATGAAAACATCGAAATCTATAAATCTGGAAACATTTGAATAACCATTATGCATACCTAAAAAGGCAATTCAAATCTGATCATCCACCTTAGTCTTCTACAACATTTCTGTATTTTTCTTACTAATAATCCCAGATATCCTAATAAATAGAAAAGGATAAAACCAGATAAGCATAATTATGTAGGAGGATAAAACATAAATCTCTTTTAGTAAAATAATAACTAAAGAATTCAATAACACATGATTACAAAAAAACATACACTTTCATAAATTCCAAAGGACTCATGACCAAATTCCCAACATTTTTATTATTGTTCTTGTTCTTGTAATGTTAAAAAACACTTTATTTCAATCCATAGAGACTTCTTATAAGTATATGATAACTTTATGTGTGTTCTTTTATAGATTTATGTGTGTGTATTCATATTTGTTTTCCACAACAAAAAATTGGTATGATTATAATGGATAGGTGAAATTATTTAATTTATTTATATCAATTTTTATATTAAAAAATAATAAAAATAAAAAAATTATACTCAAATTGAAATGCACAACTTTTACACATTTTCAAAGAGATTATATTTCTGAAATTCTCACTTTATAAATCTTATAAGAGTTAATCCACAAGCCTCAAGAAGATAGATCAATAGAAAAGATGAGGAGAATCAACTACCATGATTGAAAAATCCTTGTGAAAGATGTTGAGTTTTCACCCAATCTCAAAATACATTATCTTGAGAGTTCGAAAACACATCAGCAATGGTAGAACCTCCTTAATGTAGGCTCAGATTGTGATTGATGAAGCCTATTAAATTCTCTGAACAACAAATCTAGAAGAAAGTGAAATGTATTAATTGAAATATGCAGCATCAGAAGCTCCACTAGATAGAAAATCATATTACATTCTATGTAATAACAGTAGAGTCAAGATAGTAGAATAATCATATTACAATCTTTTATCATATATCTTGGAAGAGTACTACATTCTGTATATGACTCTGCTACCAATACATATAATGTAATACAGTCTATGTGACTACTACTATTACATAGACGTCTGTTCATGACTACTACTATTACATACATTTATGTGTGTAATAGCAGCAAAGTCATCAATTAGTGTGTGTGTCACTAAGGCAATGCGCACCTGAATTCTAACAGTCTTCATCGCCTGGCACACCGGGAAGATGTTCACGAACCCACCACATAACCTATACAAGCACATCAATAGGGAAATCATTTAATATATATAATATAAATTAAATATAAAAAAGAGTCCTTTATAAATATACATATTTTTACAATAAGGGAATGTGCGAACACACTTTCAACCCATTCAAAAAAAATACAGTGCAGTTATTTAACTCTAACCATGGAACCAAAGAGGAAGAGATGATGACAACAACAAATTATATGAGTTCACCAATATATACACTAGTCATCCATGTGATGAGAATATTTAAAACACAAGGTATGATGTCATTATAAATTTATCCTTCTCCAAACTGATCCTTTGTGAGTATAGAGCTCTCATGAAAACTGGAAACACAAAAACAAAGTTAGAGAGATAGTTTCCATTAAAGTCACAAAAAAAGTTACTTACATTTCACCACACGGGTTTGGTCCATATTGACAATCAATATAATAGGGTATGATTTCAGTCTAAGGTAGGTTCGTGAAAAATGTAGGAAAATAATGCAGGAAAAATTTGAATATGTCTACTCGTGGTTAAAATAATAAGACATAAAAATAGGAGGAAGCAAGTTGAAGGAATCAGAAGATTGGGGTGTTATCAGTTATGCCTACTACCATGAGGATTTTGATGAATCCCAATTACTGACTCCATGAAGAGTTGAAGAACTGATAAAGAGGTATATGTACCTTCATTTTTTCTCCAAATACTCCATCAAGTAGAACTTTATAGTTCTTCTGTGTAATGCTATGATCATATCCTTTGCCCGATAAATCATTTGAGAACAATATCATGTTCAAGACTTTAGTGTGTATATGGACCTATCTTGGGGATCTTCAAGAAACTACCTAGAATAAATCCACCAAATTCCATGCCCAATTTCTCATTCTTTTTTATCCATGTGACCATGTGACCTTGTGATTGATTTGTGTGTAAAATTGCTGTAGAATTGTTAATGAGAGATTAGGGTTGGCATATCGATTTGTAGTGGGTCTAGTTGAAGTGGAATGGTGGGATGAGTTAGAGTGGCATAGGGGCTAGTGATAGTGATGGGATGAGATTGTTTATAGAAAACCTAGTTGGTAGATAATTTTGTGGGCTTGGATATTGTGATTGGTTGGGTAGGGGATGCATGGTTGGGATTAAGGAAAGATTAGAGGTAGGAGTGTTGGGTTTGTAATATAAGTAACAATCTTCATTTTTAATAGAGTTATTAGAGGATGTAAAGGATTACTAGGGGATATATTTATATGGATATGCCTTTTATATTTTAGGGATGGAATGGTTGTAGTGGAGGTCGGTTTTTTTGGGATAGGCTTTGGATAGAGTGATCTTGAAGTGGTTTGAGAAGTGGGGATAGAAGTGTGGGTCCAGTGTAATTTGACATGTGTTGGGGAGTAGCATGTGGATAGACTTGGAGTGTTGGGTGAGGATAAAGTGAAGAGAGGGGAAGGGGCTGACATAGATTTGAAATTCTATCAATCAACTAGCATTTAATGGCTTGAACTAAACATTGAGCATCTTAGGAAGTAACGAATAACCTCTAAAAATTTCAGCTGAGTCAAAAGAAACACGCAGCTAATGCGAGATTCTGTAGTAGGAGACCTACTCTATCTAGGTTCAGCAATACCTCTAAATCAGATCTGATAGCCGCAGTTAAGCCTCCTTCGATCTTGGATACAGAAAAAATGGCCTCTATGTCCGGATTTCTAGTGGATTTGTTTTGGGAAATGGAACACGAAAAAAAAGAAGACCCACAAAACATGCATTAGTGTAGATGTATCAGAGCATGACATCCCTCAAATAAGTTGAGTGGAAAAACAGGATTATCAATATCATTTTCCATAAAAGTTTGTGAATTCATATGTTTTAACTATTTTTGAATAGGCACCACCAAATAATATTAGCTGACACAAGGAGAAAACCAAAGGATATTTTTAGAGTGTGTAATAATTCATAACACCAAAAAACCAATATGGAAATCCATCTAGATTAATGAAATCAAGTGAAAAACAATGAAACCTAATCCTACAGTAAATATCGATGCATCATGTGATGCAACTGCAATTCCTAGTAATGAGGGTCATGCATAATGTGATTCTATATGATAGAATTCATAAGTGAAACATAGTTTTAATTCCAATACCCATTAATTACCTCATTTGAATATAATAAAATTACTTCCAAATCCCCTATCATGAACATCTTGAATAAAATTGAATGCTCCAAATAGGACCCATTCATTAGAGGATAGTTTAATTCTTCACCTTAAGTGTTTTTTGGTGCTAAAATTTGGGAAGGAGAAGAACAAACTGAAAGCTTTAGGTGATTCCTTGAGAATCATGTTCACGAAGACCCCGTAGCACTATGATCGGCACAAATCTTCCCCTCTACGAAGATTCCATAGAGCAAGGATGTGGGAGGCTCTGTAAACCTTTTTGACATTCGTGAAGCTGATGTGGAGTAAGGAGGCGGGAGGCTCTGCGAACCCGTTTGACGTTCGTGAAGCTATTGTAAAGCAAGGAGGCAAGAGGCTCTGTCATTATAAAAAAATGTCGCGTGTCTTCACACCGAGAAAGCTCTACTTCGCAGCACCAATTGCCTATAAATACCGGGCTCCCCTTGAAACCAAATAATAGATCCTCTGACCTTCTTACTTCTTAGCTGTCAAATCACGAAGCAATTTCAGCTCTTCTAACCATGAGATTTTCAAAGAACTTTAGCATTCCAAAATGCCTCTCCCTTGTCTTGAATTCAGCCCCTCTTCAAAGAGGGATGACCTTTGAGGAGCCCATGGGCCTTCACTAAAGAAGGGGATCCCAAATGGGACTCGGATCTTTACAGATCACTAATGCTTCGCGAAGAACCCTCCATGCACATGTATCCCACATGCTAAGGCAGAGCTATTATGCTTCGCGAAGCACATTGATTCAAAATTCTATGCTTCGCAAGGCACCCTAGCTTCACAAAGCACTGCTTCGAAAAACCCATTACCCTTCACGAATAACCTTCTGTATGAACCTATACTCTATTCCTAGGCTAGGAAACTTAACTTTTCGAAGAACACCCCTTTTCAAAGCCCCACCTCTATATAGAGAACTAGAGATTAATGAGGATTCTACCTATGAACCCCTTTGCTCCACAACTTCTTTTCCCATGTGACCCTGTAGGTTTTCACGAAGTGATTTCAATGTTCCTTGGGCGGTACTTCCCGTTGCATTGATTCACCTCATGATTCTTCACATATGCATGCTAATGACTATTGCTTCATCGCATAGCCACGTTAACCTAGACCCCTCAATGAATCACTCCATAACACCCCCTCATCATGACATTGCTGATGCTTTCCCTTCCCCAAGGGTGGGTGGGTATCATTTATGTATGTCTTAGGGGTGCGGAGTGAACCCCCCTCATCTGAGCTGCAAGACGTTAAACTACCAAGCACCATCGTTCTCAGCACATGACGTTAAACTGTGACCCCACCCCTTGCATCATACACATGGTGCTCCATCTCGGACATTCTCTACGCCCACTGGTATCCACATGAGTTAGATAATTACTCACATGGAATAAGTTCCTATTTATCGGTGCGACATCTATCCATTGGGAAAGGGAAACCAACTTTGTGTAAGCCCCTAGCATTTCTTGCAGGAGGCAGCATCCCTGCTCATCCTATCTTCTTCTTGGATAATGACCAGGGGGATGGGCACTAAAGCCCTTCTTTCTTCAGTTCCAAATCTCTCTCCCTTTGGTCTTTGACACCATAGGGCTTCTACCTTGAATTAAGTCCCAATATCCATCTCCTTTTATAGAATCCGGCCTTTTTAATACAAAACTTTTCATTACATTTTACATACATAGGATCTTTAAAGTATAGTGTCTTGGAAATCAGGAACTTAATACATGATGACATAAAACATTATTCTTAAACACTTTAAAGGGTTATTAGTTGTTAATACTAAGTTCATTATATAATCTCATAACCTAGGAGCATACATCAAAGGAAAGGGTGAGCAGAAGGCCCAGTAAGGGAAACAAGAGAAACATTTTACATGTGAACTTGAGATACATCAATAAAGTCATGATAAATAAAGGCATGAGAAAGAGATCATGAGGCATATCATAATAAAAATAACGTGTTTCATAAAATTAATATGTGGCTAAAAAATTTAACTTAGAAAATAATTTCCATTTGACCAAGGTCCATCCCCAAGGTGTCATTAAAAAAATTACCAAGGTTATTCACCAAGGTATTGTTAAAATGGTCATCTCTAGAGATTAAGTCTTTACCCAATGTATTTGAGCGCTATCAGGGTGAACACTTAATTTTCCTTTATTATCATGTGAGACACATATATCATCATCAATAATTTCATAAATAACCCATATAGAATAAAAGAAATGGGTTTCATTTCATAGTCATAACATTTTAAAAATTTCTTTAAAGACGTGATCTTTATGTCAATTTAAACCCACAGAAAAGGAAAGCGGGTCTCATGTATGTAAATTGAGGAATTTAAAATAGAAAATATTGATATATATTTGAATACCCCTGTAGAATAAAGAGTTTTGAGTATTCACTTAATAAAATAAAATAATTTGAGAAAAAGAGAGAGACATTTTGAGATGAAAATTCGGCAGCATAACGACTATGTTGCAGGGTTTTAGAAAACATTGAAAAGATAGGGGACATGGGTCACCCACTCATAAATGATCCATAAAATAGTAGAGGGACATAATAAAAAAAATATATGAACATGGTAATGAAATTTAAAGGGCATACCATATGAAATGAAAAACTTGAAAGGAAGACAAAAATAAGATTTCTCTTATGAAAAATTCGGTAGCCTAATGACGTCACTTAAAAAATCAAAAAATGAATTGATGAGATTAAATAGGGTCTATCATAATGTGAACATAAAAGGAAAGTATTATGAATATATATATCATACCCCAGCATGGGAAAAAGAAACTTTAAAGACTTGACATGAAAATAGAACTTTGAAAATGGGAAGAGTGAAAGAATCCCTTACAAAAAATTCGGCAGCCTAATGACGCCACTTAAACATTCATAAAATGAAATGATGAGGGCAAGAGGAGTTATCTAATCTTATTAAAATGAAAATTAAAATAATATGAATATAAAATAACACTCCCAACATAAGAACATGGGGCTTAAAAAATGACATAAACGAGAGTACTTGAAAAGAAAGTGAGAGGTAGGATCCCTTACCTCGAAGAGTAACTTCGAAAACATGAAGGTCGGGTCCTTGGGAGGCTTTAGGGAACCTTGGGAGGACTACTTGGGAGGTAAAGAGACCAGAAAGTTGTTTTGGAGGATTTGGAAATGAAATTAATGAGGGAATGGCTTGGTATTTTATAGGAGAAGTGAGGGGACAGACATTAATTTCCAAGGGACACCTCATCAGTGGTATTGGAAAAACCATGGAATTGACCATGGTATTTGCCCATGGTATTGTCCACATGGGACAACTAATACCTTATCTTACTATTTATATGTCTACCATAATTATTTCATAATTATTTCATCCTTAATGATTTCATTAAACACCCGAAACTCAAAAACTGTATTTTCACTATTCACCGAAAATTCAACTTTCTCAGAAAAATCCCAAAAATTCACCTTAACCAAATATCGATGCTCTGAATTCAAAAAATAACTCCATTTTATGAAAATAATTTTCTAAATAATTTTAATTTAATTTTTAAATAAAACACTATTCACTAAAAATTCAACTATTTCAGAAAAATCCCAAAAATTCACCTTAACCAAATATCGATGCTCTGATTTCAAAAATGAACTCCATTTTATGAAAATAATTTTCTAAATATTTTTAATTTAATTTTTAAAATAAAAACACTATTCACCCAGAAAAACTAATACTTAACAAGTAATTTATGGAATAGTTATTTACCTATTTTATTGAATAACATTACTTAAACAAGGTGGCAAGATTATATTAATATTTTCTTATGTGAGTTATTTAATCCATTTAATCACATTAATAATCATAAGCATAAAATCATTATTCATAATTTATTATTCATCAAAAATTAAGTTGATCTTATTAGACTCTAAATTTCTTACTGAACATAACTTTAGAATACCATTTTTTTGAAAATCATTACACATTATTAATTATTTAAGATTTACATAAATATTTTTAAAATATTTTTTTTCTAAAATTCATCAATAATATGCATACTATATTTATCCGGACACTTGAAAATTTAGAAACTTCACTATAATAAGACATCTGAATTTTTATTTAAATCAAAGGATTACACAAGGCAGTTACGGTCTCGTTACATAACCCCTTATAACACCAGCATAGAACCTAAGAGTAAGGTGTGCTAGGGTGATAGAATCTTGGGTCGGCTCAACCAACATTGCCCGAGTTGTGATTTCTATCATCTTGAACTTCTCACAATGGTGATTTCGTTCCGGCTTCACACGATGATGTTTGGATTGGGTTTCATCCAGAGAAAAGCCCAACAGTGTTACCTCCTTCCTGAGTTCCGTCATATGGGCTTCGATTGGCCTAAGAATACTGGATGGGGCCATTGAATCTTCTTTATATATTAATTAATCAAGATCACTTGTATTTATAGAATATAATCATAACATTTAGTTTCCCACGGTCTTATTGACCAATAGTCATATAACAGTCGAATCGCAAACGTCTTATTTTAATTATACTCATTTTATTAAATGAAGTTGTTTTGTTGAGTATAAAATAAAATAACACACATAGTTAGGAAAAAAAATTATTCAAAATTCCTGGTCGTTACAATCTTCCCCCCTTAAGAAATTGCATCCTTGCAATTTTAAAATTGGTCTTGGAAATTTCGTTAAAAGTCCCACATCGGATAAGAGTCAGTAAAAATATTACTTTAAAAGAAGGGAAGGGAAGTAAAAAGGTCACCCGAGTTAACCCATACTAGGATTCCATGTAGGAAAACATGGATATGGAAGAGAAAACAAAGGGTCAAGTTCTTATAGAGAGTGATAAAAAACATGATTAGGAGAAAATTAACCACAAGAAGATCACAAACTTAAGACGTGTTAAATGGTATTTGATTACCCAGTAGGAAACGTAAACCATCAAAGTTTTTGTTTTACATTCCTTTTCATAATTTTGAGGAATTCATTTATACATAGAATAAAAACATAAGGAAATATATTTACCTTCATGTAGAGTTTCATCACTTAATAAGTTTCCACCCAGACTAATCTTTTCTCCAAACAATGAGCATTCAAAAAGACTTGGTCTCATCAAAAGCACAAGAATCATCTTCTAGAGAATCGCATAATCCACAAAAGAATAACTATATTTTCCCTTGTCTTTAGTCATCAAATAAAACTAAAAAGGTTAGTACGAGATCATATAATCCCCAAAAAGGATAATCCTTTATAAAAAGAAAAATGACTATTAATATCCAAAATTCAAAAAAAGTACCCAATGATCTAGAAAGACCATTCAATACACAACCACCCATACAATTCATCAGAATAATCTAAACTAATATTGGAACCCAAAACTCAGAAGGATTTAATCACATAGTCTTCCCCAATAAATCTTAACATTTATCTCCAAATACCGTCGACTACTATTAAAGTCTCATACTAAAGTGTAATTAACCTATTCACATATTCTCTATGTTAGGTTCATCATTTTATAGAGATAACCCAAATCATCATATGTCCACAATAAACACATAAATTCCTACAAAAAAATTCAACCATTCCACCTCAAATTAAATCCTGCAGTATTTTATTTCTGTTCATCATATAATACTCCAAAATAGAAAACATCGTCAAAAATATCCTTTATCATTTAATCACCAAATAATTTTCCTATACAAAGGATATCCATTTGATGAAACATAAGTTTCCAAAATCAACTTATTCTTGATCCATAAAAATAGAAGTTTCATTAGTCAGTCTGAAGGGTATAACAACAAACTCATAATTCCCATATCTTGATTGGAAGGAAGTTTTTTGAATATCATCATTCTTCACCCTCAATTGATGATAACCAGAAAAAAGATAAATCTTAGGGAAGAATTGAGTCCCACAAAGTTGGTAAAATAGGTCATCAATTCTTTGAAGATAGTATTTTTTCTTCATTGTGATCCCATTAAATTCTCTATAATCAATGCATAGCTGCATCGATCCATCATTCCTCTTCACAAAGAGAACTAGTGCTCCCCAAGGAGACACACTTGGTCGGATAAACCCATTCTCCAAAAGATATTGGAGTTGTTTCTTTAATTCCTCTAGCTCCACATTTTTCATCCTATATGGGGTCTTTGACATCGGGTGAGATCCAGGTACGAGTTCAATGGAGAAATCTGCCTCTCTTTCTGGGGGAGGTTCGAGTAACTCCTCAAGAAATATGTCAACGTATTCCTAGACGATGGGGACATTTTATAAAAGAATAAATCCTTCGTGAGAAACTTATTTCGTTTATGAGTCTTTTAAATAAAAAGGATTTTATGTCTTAAAACTTCATGCTTAGACAATTACATTTTTCTATAATTCTTTTATAATGATTCATAAAAATCTTGCGATTAACCAAAAATATACCCCAGGAGTGTCGTAACCAAGATTACAACAAGGCCCGTTGTCGTGTACCAGTTCCCATTCGAGTCTAGCTCAAAGTGGTGTTTTCGGGTTTTACCCCTATGTACATCTATGCCAGATCCACCTCTACCTGCTTGTATCCAGATAGGGATGTATTTGCTTGATAAACCACTTACTCAATACTCACCAAAATACCAGGAATATTTCCTATATTTAAAATTTTATACACGGTTCTTCCTAAAGTTTTCATATCCTAATTTCCATAAATAACTAAACTATCCTTTTATACCAACTATAGAATCTCGCCTTTTTAATACATAACTTTTCATTACATTTTACATACATTGGATCTTTAAAGTCCAGTGTCTTGGAAATCAAGAGCTTAATACATGATGACATAAAACATTCTTCTTAAAAACATTGAAGGCTTATTCATTGTTCATCCTAAGTTCATTACAAAATCTCATTACTTGGGAGTATACATCAAAGGAAAGGGTGAGCAGAAGGCCTAGTAAGGGAAACAAGAGAAACATTTTACATGTGAACTTGATATACATGAATAAAGTCATGATAAATGACTTTAAGGATTGAGAAATAGATCATGAGGCATATCATAATAAAAACAATGTGTTTCATAACTTGAAGATGTTTCTACAACATTTAACTTATACAATAATTTCTGTTTCACCAAGGTCCATCCCCAAGGTGTCATTACAAAAATTTCCACGGTTATTCACCAAGGTATCGTTAAAATGGTCATCTCTAGAGATTAAGTCTTTACCCAATGCATTGGAGAGATATCAGGGTGAAAACTTAATTTTTATTTATTATCATGTGATACACATATATCATCCTCAATAATTTCATAAATAACTCATATAGAATAAAATATATGGGTTTCATTTCATAGTGATAACATTTTAAAAACTACTTTAAAGATGTGATCTTTATGTCACTTTAAACCCACAGAAAAGGAAAGTGGGTCTCATATATGTAAATCATAGAATTTAAAATAGAAAATTTTGATATATATGTCAATACCCCTATAGAATAAGTATTTTTGAGTATTCACCTAATAAAATAAAAGAATTTGAGAAAAAGAGAGAGACATTTTGAGACGAAAATTCGGCAGCATAACGGCTATGTTGCAGGGTTTTAGAAATCATTGAAAAGACAGGGGACATGGGTAACCCACTCATAAATGATCCATAAAATAGTAGAGGGATAGAATATAATGGATATAAGAACATATTAATGAAATTTGAAGGACATACCATAAGAAATAAAAAACATGAAAGGAAGACAAAAATACGATTTCTCTTATGAAAAATTCGGCAGCCTAATAACGTCACTTAAAACATCAAAAAATGAATTGATTTAATAGGGTCTCTAATCATTTGAACATAAAAGGAAATTATTATGAATATATATATCATACCCCAACATGGAAAAAATGAACTTGAAAGACTTCAAATGAAAATAGAACTTTGAAAATGGGAAGAGTGAAATAATCCCTTACAAAAATTCGACAGCCTAACAGCGCCACTTAAACATTCATAAAATGAAATGATGAGAGAAAAAGGGGGTCTCTCATTATATGAAAATGAAAAGTACAGTAATATGAATATAAAATAACACCCCCATCATAATAACATGTGGATTAAAATAAATGACATAAATGAGAGTACTTGAAAAGAAAGTGAGAGTTAGGATCCCTTACCTTGAAAAGTAACTTCAAAAGCATGAAGGTCGGGTCCTTGGGAGGATTTAGGGAACCTTGGGAGGAATAATTGGGAGGTTAAGAGACCATAACTTTGTTGGGGGAGGATTTGAAAATTAAATGAATGAGGAAATGACTTGGTATTTATAAGAGAAGTGAGGGGACAAGGCATTGATTGCCAAGGGACACCTCATCGGTGGTATTGGAAAAAACATGGGCATGACCATGGTATTTTCCCATGGTATTGGCCACATGGGACACCTCATACCTTATCTTACTATTCATAAGTAGAACAGAATTATTTCATAATTATTACATCCTTAATGATGTCATTAAACATCCGAAACTCAAAAACTGTATTTTCACTATTCACTGAAAATTCAACTTTCTCGGAAAAATCCCAAAAAATCACCTCAACCAAATATCGATGCTCTGGATTTAAAAATGAACTCAATTTTATGAAAATAATTTTCGAAATATTTTTAATTTAATTTTTAAATAAAAACACTATTCACTGAAAATTGAACTGTTTTAGAAAAATCCCAAAAATTCACCTTAACCAAATATCGATGCTCTGATTTCAAAAATGAACTCCATTTTAAGAAAATAATTTTATAAATAATTTTAATATAATTTTTAAAATAAAAAAACTATTCACCCGAAAAAACTAATACTTAACCAGTACTTTCTAGAACATTTATTTACCAATTTTATTGAATCACATTACTTAATAAAGGTGCCTAGATTATATTAATACTTTCTTAAGTGAAGTTACGTAATCCATTTGATCACATTACTAATCATAAGCATAAAATCATTATTCATAATTTACTATTCATCAAAAATTAACTTGATCTTATTAGACTCTAAATTTCTTACTAAACATAACTGTAGAAGACCGGTTTTTGAAAATCATTAAAAATTAAAAATTATTTAAGGTTTACATAAATATTTTTAAAATATTATTTTTCTAAAATTCATCAATAATATGCATACTATATTTATCCGGACATTTGAAAATTCACAAAATTCACCATAAGAAGAGGATTACACAAGGCAGTTACGGTCTCGTTACGTAACCCCTTATAACACCAGCATAAGACCAAAGAGTAAGGTGTGCTAGGGTGATAGAATATTGGGGCGGCTCGACCAACAATGCCCGAGTAGTGATTTCTATCATCTTGAACTTCTCGCTAAAGCGATTCCGTTCCAGCTTCACACGATGAAGTTCAGCTTGGGTTTTGTCCAGAGTAAAGCCCAAAGGTGCTACCTCCTTCATGAGTTCCGTCAGATGGGCTTCGATCAGCCCGAGACTACTGGATGGGTCCATTTAATCTTCTTTCTATATTAATTAATCAACATATCTTGTATTTATAGAAAATAATCATAACATTTAGTTTTCCACGGTCTTATTGACCAATGGTCATATAACAGTCGAAACCCAAAAGTATTATTTTAACTATACTCATTTTATTAAATGAAATAGTTTTGTTGAGTATAAAATTAAATAACACACAAAGTTAGGAAACAAAATTTATTCAAAATTCCGGGTTGTTACACCCTAGGCTGTTAATCCTGCTTAATCCCCTGTTTCCATTTTGTGCCACTAACTAGGTGTGAGCCCCGCTCCATTTCCCACAAACTCACCTTTCATGACGTGATCATCAGGTCTTTACTGCCTCTTATTTCTCACAGTGAGCATGACTTATGTGGTCTTAGAGTAAGCACCGACCATGAAAATCTCTCTTGACAACTAAGAGTTTAAGCCCCACAACCCTTCCAATCTATGTGGAGTTTGACCTTGATAAGGCAAGGTTCGTAGGACACCTTCCTAAGGTTCAAGCCCAACAACCATTGGTCCTAACCACTTCATGTTAGTTCAAAAACTCTTCCAAACTACATGGAGTTTGATCGTTACCAAGTCATGGTACGTAGGACACCTCCATGAGGTTCAAGCCCAACAACCATTGGTCCCAACCACTTCACATTGGTTCACTAACCCCCCCGAACTATGTGTACTTTGATCCTTGCCAAGGAAAGGTACGTAGGATACCTACCTGAGGTTCAATCCCAATAACCATCGGTCCCAACCACTCCACATTGGTCCACCCCTGTCCTACATGACGTTAAACTATACACCCCTTTAGTCCCCCATGACACTAAACTGTCCCCCATTCAGTGGTAAGCCATTGTCAAACCCATCTAGTGATAAGCCATTGTGATCCCCATTCAGTGGTAAGCCATTGTGCCCCCATCCAACGGTAAGCTGTTGTGATCCCCTACCCAATGGTAAGACATTGTGAACCTCACGCAGTGTTAAGCTATTTTGATCCCCATCAGCGGTAATCCATTTTCAACCCAAACCCAATGGTAAGTCGGTGTCATCCCTTATGTTGGGACCCATATCCCTGGTTTGTCCTAGTGGCTTCAGACCGACCTTGGGTTGCAAACCACGTGTAAGACCTCGTATATCATCAGGTCGATGTCCTCTACACAATCCACGATCCTATACCCCATACTGAACTATATGGACTTTGATTCCTTGCCAAAGGGATACGCAAGAGGTCTCTTCTAGTCTCAAGCCCAACATCACTGTCACCCTCGAGTCGACTCCATCTCATTCTCCATACACTCCACTTAACCATCCATTATCTATCTAGATTCTTACCCGAGCCACCACATCTCTGTGAGATAATTCCAATTCACCACTTCATTTCTTCTAGTAGTAACCAATTAACTTACCATGTGTTATCCTCGACATCAGTGTTCCCTTGAGGGGTTTCACCCATCTTATTCACTCTAGTAAGTTTTCCGATCAGTCTGATCTGTCTCCAATAGACGTTAAACCTATGGAATACCTTGTGTTAAACATGGGAAGCTGAGGAAAACCTCAGAGACATGCCTATGGAATATAATTCCCCACATTCGACGTGGGATGCCTCTGGATTCCACACCCTCAAAAAGCCATATAATAAGGGAAAGAGACCCAAATGCTTTAGTGTTCCATCATCCAGACACTCCAGCGATGTCCAGCGTGACTACTCCCTGGATCGAAGGTTTATTCCCTGATTGGACCCCTTATAATATCCCAACAGAATCAGTGTAACTAGACAACGTCAATGAAGATATGATAATAGGAAGAGTTTCAAGAACAACTTCTTAATCTATAAGGGAGGCCGGACTAGGTGAAAAGTTCCAAGGAGGGATCCCTGAATGGAGGAAATGACATCCCATCATCACATTTTGATCAAGGATCAAACATACCTGAATAAGCGATGGATACCACCCACCTTTGGAAAGCAAGAATGTGGGGTAACCACCAACACTTCCTCATTGTCCTCAAATAGACAGATGTGCTTGCCCTGACGAAAGCATCGGATACCGAAATGGTAAACCTGATGTGAATTTATACTCCTAAATGTGGAGATCAATAGAGTTTAAGGTATCAATATACTAACATGTCACTAGATCCAGTTATCAGGTGTTGAGTCCCTCTAAAAAAATAGCGGGCCTGGTGTGAAACTCACTAGAAGTTGGGGCAGTCAAAACGTTGGACATCTCGATCATTGATGTTGTCAGCGTGGATCCTTCTTACCAGCCATGGAAGACGGAATGGAATTGGGGCACTGGACATTTATTTCTTTGTTTTATCACTAATGGTTCAATCTCCCTTCTTTCAGGAACCAAGCTGCAGAATCTGGAATCCGATCACCACCCACCCACTGATGCAGGGGCAGGGGAAATGTCAACATGAAAACCCTGCATGGTTCCACTACTTCTGTGATGACCTCTACAACCACAGCTTCTAGGCACCCATGCCCCATATCCCCATCTAAATTCGTTCAACGAAGGGTAATAAACGAACCCGTACGCCGATATGAGGAGGAGAGGATTTTCCCGACTCGGGATATGGACCGCCATGATTTAGAGGCATCTTTTCCTCATTGCCACCACTACCCCCAATGGTTGTGAAGGGATCCACTTCTCCCCACTCTAACGTACAATCATTTTGGGATCATCTCCCCTGAATGCCTCGATGAATCCCTCCTCTAAATCGATGAGGTAGGGGATTGCTGGGCCAGCCCAGCAGGGACACAGTTTCAGGGGTCACCAAGGAGGGCCCCCACTAGACCATGCCAACGCCGCCACCCAGTTCCATGGAACGAAGAGCAGTTAAGCCATGCACCTGCACTACTGGCCCCAATTCGACTGACCCAACCCCCGCGTTAGGCACATGCCGAGGAGGACACCTGCCAAGGGGCATCAATGTAAACAACTATTATGGCCCGCGCCACCACCAACATATAACATCATCCCCCTGTGTATATTGAGTAGGGGGACTTATATAATCGACCTATATCGAGTCCCCAACCACCCCATGGATAGGCTGGGTTGACTCTATTGGTTACTGGCAGAGGGATCACCCACCGCAAACCGACCCGCGACAATGACACCCAATATAGAGGTCCTACCCATATCTCCAAAATGGAGAATGTGGGTCCTCCCAGCTTCCAAGAATGGCATGGAGGTCTTCCCCATGCTACCTTTAATCCGAATGAGGGTCCTCCCCATGGCAGTGACACTTAGTATGGAAGCCTCTCCCATGCTCATTACGTCGGGTATGGGGTCATTCCTCCTGCCACAGGCCACCGGTGTGGGGACATTGTGCATCTAGTCAATCTCCATCATGGGGTCCCTCCGTAAATCCTTATATTAGTTGGAGAAGGTGATCCTCGCCTCTATAATAAGAGGAATGAAGGTTATATTCGCTTCATTGTCATCCAGCACAAAGGTATTACCCATGTTTGGCTTGACCAGTACGAGGACCCTCCTCGTGCTATTGCTTCTAGGGGAAACAAGAATTGAGGTCCTAAACATGCTTATATCAGCTCAAGTGGAGGTCCCAACCACTATAGAACTTCCAATGAAGATCCCCCCCACACATCAGCTAGTGGACACAGAGGTCCTCCATGTGTTCCCTTTGATATCTATCTAGGTGCTCCTCATAACCTAGCTCACTTAGGTGGAAATCCTCCCTGCGCCAACACCAGTATGGCCGAAGGTCCTCCTTGTTCCAAAAATCTACCCTGTCTCGAAGAACCATCCTGAGGTAGGAGGGCGGGTCATCGCCTCCATAAAAATAATACTGAGAAGATTCAGGATGAGATTAAACCAGTTTGCTTCTCAGATTCTGAGGCAGAATACGACTTAGCGATGGAACCCTCACCTAGATCCTCTGTGTCAAGGGCCGGGGTAGGAACAAGGCGCATCGGCCTCATACTTCTAGAATTTGAGTTCCATCGGATTCCTACCTCCCACCATAGGTATATCTAGGAGGAAACAAATTTGGAAACTCCACAGGTTCCGGCTGTGAAATCGCCTCCATCATCACCAGAAGCACTCTCTACCATGACTAGAGATCACAGAGAGCTATTCTAGGGACCAATGGAGGATGATAGGTAGTGTGGTCCATCACCAACAACTGTAGCCCCTAAGTTGGAAACTTTGGTCGTCATATATTCTTACAACGATGTGGTGGATAAGTCACTACACTCTTAGGAGGTGGCCTGAGATGTGGCGTTTTGTCAGCTCACATTCTATATTCTCCGCCAGCCAGCACACCATCCCAAAAGTATGCCTCAGTACTGCTACTGGTTCCCCAACCACCTCTAGTTAATGAGTGGGGAAATGAAGGGCTAGAACCCGAATGCTGACCAATGATCTTGTGGGATATTCTCATAGTAGACCATTTCCCTGTGATGTTTTGGGTAGTTGCAGCACCAAATTTCAGTGTGCCAGAATCACTCACCCAGGAAGAGGTTGAGTGTTTTTTCCAGACCCTCTGGGTGACTCATTTCTGTCTTCATCATCGACGAGTGGCCTACACCAATTGTCAAGCACACTTCGAAGACATCAGACAACAGTGTCATTTGGTTTATTTGGCCGCACTCCCCGTGGATCAATGCCTTGAGTCACCAAGTCACCATAAGACCTTCCAACAAGGATGAATCTAGAGCTTTAAAGTGTTCCATAGTTTATTCAAGGAGTATTCTCCCCATGTTAAGATCTATGGTTGGGGGTAGTACACAGCCCTCCATTTCAGTTCCATCCAGCGCCAACCCGATTTGCTGGGTGACATAGAGGATATGCCTCTAGGCAGGGTCACAGTTAACATGGCCGACCTGCTGGGGGTGAGAATGAGCTATAGCTTCTTGAAGAGGACCTACCCACTAAGGGAGTTTCACACCTCTTTGATTATTTGGGTAGGATTACTCATCAACATTGGAATCTAATGGGTCTTCTCGTGCCCACCAAGGCACTGGTCCTCAGCCAAAATCCCAATAAAGGTATGGATAACCTCGGAGCCATCAAAGCCTCTGACCCATCTGGATTAGTGCAGAAGGTGGTAGATTAACCTGAAAAAGCTGCATTGCATTAGCAACTCAACAAACATAAGAAGATGGCCAACGAACTCCTTGCTGAATGAACCACGGAGCGACGACTAGACTACGATGATCCTCGACCAAGGCAGTAGGGGCAGGCACAACTTCCCCTTAGTGAATTACCTCTAGGTGACCCTGACCATAATTCCCATCAAACAGAGTTGAGGATGAAACTTAATGAAAGAGGGTGCGGTATGTGTCACCAAATCCTCCTGAATGATTTGAAATTCCTCAAGGGCCAGCTCAGGTTCCCACATCTGCTCCATAGTTCGTTCCACCAGCCGCTCCACAAGCCATTGGGCCTGCTTATTGTGTCGAAGAACCTACCAATGTGCTGGTGGTTATGGATCCCCGTCAAGACAGGAACCCCCACCTGAATAATCCCATGGTGGCACTCATTTCCCACCTCAAGGCATTAGAGATATGACAAGTACAAATCCTACCTGATAGAAAGCCATATCTAGTGTGGGAGGATGATATGCCAGCACCTACAGGTTTCGAAAATTGCACTTTTCCCCCTTCAACGGGACAGGGTACCCACCGCAGCATTTTTCCCACTTTATCTCAAGGTTTGGGCCCATGTTGGGAACTCTAGTGCAGCAGGAGGACAAAAAACTCCAATGATTCATACATACATTGGAGGCTTTAGTATTCTTCTGGTAAAACCAGATCCCCATAGGATCAATAGCAAGGTGAGAAGACCTCCGTAGGCAATTTCTCTACTAGTTCAATTCCACCACTCGGAAGACAAGTATCATAGACCACTTCAAGTTCAAGAAGAGGCCTAATGAGTGCATTGTAGACTTTGTCTCTTGGTGGAAAAGGGTCACTTACTCCCTTGACATGCCACTAAGTCGGGATCAACTATTGACAATGTGTTTAGGGAATGTCAAGACAGAACTGGTCCCCTCTTTGATCACCCATAACTACCCTGGAGGATTCTGAGACTTCTCTGATAAGGCTTAGCACCGTGAAGAATCCATGTAACATCCCAACCAGGCATGTCCATTGCCTCCTTCAATACCCATGAGAAGGATCACCAGGGCCAAGCCCACCGTAGTAGCATAAATAGAGCCCCTTAGGAAACTAGAGTTGTAACCAGTGGAGCTACCTCCACAACCTCGTAGAGGCCCTCCACCTCAGGCGCAGCCTCCTGCCCAGCTGCCCCCACATTAGAATCAGAAGATACCCTCGTTCAATGCACAACCACCACCTAGGAGAGATAACCATGCTCCACCTCTTAATCAGGATCCTCCATCCCCGCGTCAAGGTCAGGATCCAAGGGCCCCCTTCCTGGACAGGAAAAACCAGACCTAGTCATTCAACAAGGGTCAAGTCCGTGGTTATTTCTAAAGTGCCTTAGAGTAGGGGATTGTATATCTGCCTGAATGCAGGATGCTAGAAGAGGAAAACCTCACTGATCACCAAAATTAATGCCCCTATCACTAGATCCAGGGGAACACCCTCAAATAGTTTTATGTGTTTAAAGACTGGCTCCAAGACCAGTTGGATAAAAACATTGTCTGTGCAGTCCTAGCTTCAGCACAGGTGGAATGTGTCTTCGTGAGGCCAGATATCAGTAGTGGAAACGAAAGAGTGTGGCATAAAGTTTATAACTGCGGGTCCATGAAGTATGATGACTGGATGGCTCATAAAACACTCACCCATTACCATGGTGTTATTCATGGACACTTGAATCAAGTAGAGTCTTTAGGAGCCACAACTACTACTTCTGTATTGTTGTCTAAACTCTCCCATTCTTAAAAGAGAAAACACCAACAACACAAGGGAAAATAAATTCCCCTGCTGATGTCATCTTCATCCCATACTCTTCGCGAATTCATGCCATCAGAGATGGTGATTCCTCCCAGAATCCGTCCAGTACCGGATGAATCATTGAGTTATGGTAAAGGGTATGACTCGGTTAACACCGAAGAGCTGGTAAACCCCTACATAATTCCTGATGGTGAGGAGCACCAGGCAGATCCTCCCAATGTCCCCAGACACAGCCAGCATCGGGGGGGCCGCGTCTATATGGGATGTCAGAGTTCCTCAGTCAGTACTTCTATCCAGGCTGTGCAAGTTACTGAATCTAGGCAGTAGGACCAGTGTAGAGCTCATCATGCACATCCTTATCATTTGGTGACATCAGGTCCGCCTTTACCGTCGTTCGTGTTGTTGGATCAGGAAAAATGACCTCAACTGCATCATGATCAACCACGAATTTCTCAAGACCGGTCTTGGTCATCGGGCCCTCATCCAGTAGTCCCTGTGCAAGCTTCGACTAGTGAGCAACAGGATATTCCTAGCACTAGTCAGCCATCGGTCTAGCTAGTAGGGCCCACCATACCTCATGTCATAGAGTAACCTACTGTAAGAAGAAGTTCATGCCTGGCATGGAAGTATGATATCCTCAAGCATCTTGCCAGCATTACAGAAAAGATCTCAATCCTTGAGGCCCTTCGCCTATCATTAGATATGCGTGAGGCCCTCACCGAGGCTTTAAGAATCTCCCTCTAGTTTGAGACGGAGGTAGCAGTCGTAGAATCCTTTCATGCTGACGTGGTCGAGAATGCTAAATTCTAGGACATCATCTCATTCTCTGGAGAAGATGAAAGCTCTCCCATACAGGGGCACATTCTACCACTTTACATCACTAGATAGTTTAATGGTGTGGAGGTTCGCAGTTGTCTTGTCGACAATGGGTTTGAGATCAACCTAATACCAAATTGTACACTACAAAAACTAGGATTTTCCAAATATTATATGAGTCCATATGACCTAAAAATCTATGGTTTTGGTAGGATGGAACAAACATTGGTCGATAAGATACTCTTGAAGACCGAGTTTAGTGGACTAGTTGCCAGCACCGAGTTTATGGTTGTCTCCCAGGGCATAGCCTATAATGCATTGATGGGAAGGCCATTGCTCCACCTGCATGCGATGGTTCCCTCATCGTATCACCAGTGCCTCAAGTAATCCCTTAATGGTCGAGTGGTCATGATTCAAGTTGATGCGTCTCCCTTTGCCTCTTGTGAAGCCTGCTATCTGGATGCTGACTATTACAAGATCAATGACAAGAAGATTCAGGCTATCGAGGTTGAGCATGCCAGAACCATGATCGACCCGTGGATAGATCTAGATGATGCCTACATCTTTCCAATCCACTGGTTGTAGGATACAACCCTGTACATGGGACAATGATTTGTTGTTTCTAGAATGAGAGGGAACACATTCTCAAGTCTAAGTGACACCAGAAGATCACCTTATACTTCTACACAAATCAGGATCAGGTGATCCCAAAGACTCCTACTCTCATAAGGTATCAGGATGTCCACCCCATGGAAACGACAAAACATTATACTTGCTTGTTTTTTCAGTACAGAATTAACTGTCTCTAGCCAATGCACCACTATAGCTTCGATTTCATCAAGTGTGGCCCCTTAGACTGAATACTAGATGGGATAAGATCAACAACCTTCATCGCTTTGGTTTTGGAAGCATAGGAGTTCCTCGTTGCGGTGTCCATTGCCCCTTAGGTTGGTACCAGCCTCCCATCGGGATCTGTTGACTCAGAGTAAACTCCTCCTACTGAGGATCCATCCTTCATAAGTGAATAAGAGGATTTAGAGGATGTTTCCCCCACCTTTGAAGAGGGTGTCTCTGCCACGGTCGACGAATTGGTACAGGTGAACCTCAATAGCGAGGCAGACCCGAAACCCACATTGATAAGTGCCACCATTCCCCTATAGGAGCAACAGAAGTACATAAAATTACTTAAAAAAACCATGATGTATTCACCTGGAATTATAATGATATTTCAAGACTATATCCTCAGGTAGTCTTCCACCGCCTTGCTCTCCCGAAAAATCATCACGGGTTCAAGCAACCTCCCAGAAGGACTCACTATTCTCTCAGTGCCATGGTTGAGGCAGAATTTGATATGCTCATCAGAGCCAATTTCATTAAGGAGGTCTAGTACCCTAAATGGATGGCCAATATTTTTCCAGTTAAGAAAGATAATGGATAGATCAGAGTCTGCATCGACTTCTGGGACCTCAATCATCGCTGTTCGAAGGATAAATTTTCCATTCCTATGACAGAATTGTTGATTGATGCCACAACTGGGTTCTAGGAACTTTCATTCATGGATAGGTACTCCAGGTATAACCATATCTGAATGGACCCCAAGGATGAGGAGTCTACAGACATCAGGTCCCCACAAGGTACTTTCTGTTACCAAGTCATGCCCTTCGGTTTAAAGAATGTAGGTTCCACCTATCAGTGGGATATGCATTTCATATTTAAGTAGATCCTCAGAAAGTTGGTGGAATGTTACGTGGATGATCTGGAGGTCAAATATCACTAGCTCTAGGACCATCTCAAGGACCTAGAGAAATTTTTTAACTTCCCCCGTTCTTGCCACTTGAATTGAACCCATTGAAGTGTGCCTTCGGGGTCACCTCTGGAAAGTTCCTCGGCTTCATTGTTATATACAGGGGCATCCAGATTGACCCAGAGAAGATTAAGACCATCAGTACGATGTCTCCCCTATAAACATTCATAATCTTTGAGGATTCCAAGGCCACTTAGAGTACATACACCGATTCATCACGAATCTGGCTGGTAAGTGTAAGCCCTTTTCTTGGATCATGAAAAAGGAACTGTCTACAAGTGGGATGAGGAATGTCAGACTTCTTTCGAGTAAATAAAGCAGTACCTGCTCCATCCTCCAGTCTTAATTCCACCCATCTCTATAAATCCACTTGTACTTTATGTTACCGCCCTGTAATGGTCTCTCGGCGCCCTTCTCTCCTAGAAGAACAATGAGGGGATGGATAATAGTCTCTACTATCTCAGTTTCATGATCCTAGATATGAATACTAGATACTCACCTATTGAGAAATGCTACCTTGCACTGGTATTCATAGTACAGAAATTGCGGCGTTACCTCCAGCATCATGAAGTACAGCTGGTATCCCAAGTTGATCCCCTGAAGTAAATATTGAACCACCCATATTGATAGGACATCTAGCTTAGTGGGAAGTAATCCTTCAACAGTTCAACATCAGGTTTGTTCATCAAAAGGCTATTAAGGGGAAATCATTGGCAGACTTCCTTTCCACCCACGATGCTCTTACAAACCAGTCCCAGGATCTTTATTTCCTTGATGAAGCCATTATCTCGATAGGCCAAGCCATGCCATGCTGGAAAATGCACTTGGATGGTGCTTCCTGGAGCCCCACTGATAGAAGGATCAATGACCCCGAGCTTAACAGAGTAGTCTTGGGTATTGTCTTCATTACCCCAGCATAAGACATTCTACCATATTCATTCATATTGTCAGAAGGAAACACTAACAATGACGCAGAGTATTAGACTCTAATTACTAGCCTCAAGATGGCCCTTGAGATTGATGTGCCCTATTTTCATGTGAAAGGGGAATCCAAACTAGTCATCAAGAAGATGAATTGTGAATATGTCTTCAAAAATCCAGAGCTCATACCATTGTTGGAATGCACTCTCTAGCTAATGGACCAGTTCCCATCTCGACCACAAGTTACTCATGTCCCTCAATTTCAGAACGGTAAAGATGACACCCTGGCCAGCCTAGCTGCATCACTTGAAAAGCCTAAACAAGATGATCTGATTATCCAAATGTCACACTAGAGATTAATTTCTACCATCACTCTAGATTACGATGACAACTCACATGTAAGCCACCTTACTGCTAATTCCTCCACATCTGAACACCCAGGTCCCCTGGATGTAGTGATTGAAGTAAGTCTTGACTGGAGAACCTCCTTTGTTGAGTACCTAAAAAATGGTATTCTCCAGGTGGATCGGCCCGAGAACGAATGAATTTGACACCACGCATTATAGTTTACCCTCTAGGATAGTCTTGGTCATGAGAAGATCCTCTACAAGTGCAGGTTTGATGGGTTTCTCCTCTGTTTCATTCAAGGAGTCAGGATTTCCCAAGTCATTAAGGAGGTTCAAGTCAGTTCCTTCGGGGCTCATCAGACCAAGCTAAAAATATCTCACCAAATCCAGAGACTGGGGAATTTTGGACCTATATGATCCATGATTGCATCGAGTTTTCAAAAAGGTTACATGCGTGCCAAATTCATGATAACTTTATGCATCAGCCACCAGATCCTATCCACTCCACCAAGTACTCTTGGCCATTTGCAGTATGGGGACTCGATGTCGTGGGACCATATCCACCAGCGAGAGCTCAACAGTGTAGGTTTATCTTGACTTCTATGGAATTCTTGTCCAAGTGGTTAGAGGTATTTACTCTCAAGGAGGACAAGGCCCATTACATCATTGACTTTGTGAGCTCTAAAATCATCTACTAATTTGGATCCCCTCACGCCATCCTCACCGATAAGGACATGAACTTCTGAGTAGATGATCTAAAGAAACTGTAAGCTGTGTACAATATCTGTTCTAACCATACCTCCCATTATAATGTGCAATAAAATGGATATATCAATGCGTTTAACAAAACCCTATCTAACATTATGTAGAAAATGGTTTGTCAGAATAGGAAGGGTTGGCCAGAAAAGCTCCCCAATTCCCTTTAGGATTATCGGATGAAGAGTCATAATTCCACCCAGGTGACCACATATTCCATGGTGTACCAAACAGAGACCATAATAACCATAAATATTCAGTTTCCCTCATTGCAGACAACTGTCTATGATCAAAAAGTGCCAGATAAAGTGGATGAAATTAGTTTGGCTGAGTTAGAAGGGTTTGACGAGAACAGAATTTATGCCCTGCACAATCTGGAAAGGCATTAGAACAATATATCTAGATCTTTCAACAAGAAATTTCTCCTCCACTTCTTCTTTCAAGGCAAATTGGTGTTGGCCGTGAGAACACCAATTCTACTTGGAAGGAAACCATCCAAGTTGGAGCCTAAATGGGAAGGACCTTACTTTTTTCACAAGGTTTACTCCAATGACCCATACTCCCTAGTCACCATGGATGGTGAGCGTATAACTCCTCCCACCGATTCCAAGTTCCTCAACCAATACTTTTCCAAATTCGCCTGGTCCCGTATGACCTTAAACTGTATGGTCCCACATAACCCTAAACTGTATTAGGGTCTTAAATGTCCTTAAACAATTAAATGTCTTTCATAACATTAAACTGTATGTCATCCCACATGATGTTAAACTATATATTGTCTTGCATGACGTTAAATTGGATTTCGTCTCACAGGATGTTAAACTGTGTTTCGCCCTGTGAGACATTAAACCACAAGAACTGCGTACGTCTTGATTACCATTCTCATGGGGTACGTAGGAACACTCAGATTCTTCGTCTTGAGTCAAGACCCATTTTCCCCTTTGACTATCCCCTCCAAGGTATAGTTATTTTAGAGGATCAAACATAGTGTCTTGTAGGATTCTTTGGCCCCACTCATGTTAGGATTATGATGATTGCATCTGACCTCCCTCATTCTTCTCTCCTCCCACATCCTCACCGCACGACGCTAAACTGCATGGCCTTCAGAACTATGTATGGATTAATTCCAATCCTTATGGGATATGTAGAAATTCCCAGACATTTCATCCATTGAACCAACCCCAAACTTCAAGATCTCCCATCAGGTAGAAACACATGGTTTGGTGCAGGAGTTTTCCTTCATTCACATCAAGTTCATCAAGACCATACCGTGTATCCCTCCTCCCTAAAGATCCCCACCTCTTCTACTGCCCAGATTGAATTTAAGTTGCATGAGCACATTTATGCTCCACCCACTCCATCATTTGGGTCTGCATTATCTTTCACATCCTAAAGGTCCCCCAAATAGTATGGATACTTAGACTAAGGGATTTCCAATAATTTTGGGCCAACACCCTTGAGGACCTCGAAATACAAATTGGTACAAGTCTCTTGTTGTGAATATGATCAACAGTCGATGATCATTTGTTGTTCCCATTTCAGGTTACCCGATGTAGATACTATGTTTCAAACCTGGTCAACAACAATACTTTTTCATTATCACCACCACCATATGTCCCAAAAGATTATTGTACTGGTTCATTTTTCCCCACTGTCTCTTAAAGCTTCAGTATTCCTTGGGTAGGAGTGTGATTCTAGCTGTCGAACCATTATATGATAGAGAGAGACTAGTCTTACTCCTTATTTCCCACACCGGTCAATGCTTAAATTGGTTTTGGAGCCGAGGTATGGCAATACTTACATGAGAGGTCAGATGGTTACAGGTGTATCGGATACCCAGCCTCAAGTCCCTCAACCCTTTCGACCCCCTGGCCCATGTTCTCTTCTAGAATTGTGCGGTGTTGTATGGACTGACATCCTTGTTAATTTTAGACTATTTTTCCACGTCACACATACTCCCTTTGATACATCCCCCCATTTATCATCCTTTCCATGAGCAGAAGTCCCGCCATGCTTCGCAATCCCCATCATTTGCATATACATCATATTTTAGACCCAAAAGGGCCTCATAACGGCATGGATTCTTGGCCCAAGGGATCTTCTACCATTAATGGATAATGTCCTCAAGGATTGTGAGTGAACAATTGATACAAGTCTCATATTGCGAACATAATCAATGGTTGATGCTCAATTGCCTTCCCCCAACCATCGGTCTCACAAATGCAGATACTGTGTTGTTAATATGGTCAAAAATTATCCTTTATCATTGTTTCCATTTAGTAGTCTTCCAAAGTCACGATGATTATCCCTGTCCACTTATATATCCTATGCATATGATGTTAAACTAGGCATCTATGGTCCGAGCCCTATGACCTTAATCTAATATGAACACCGTCCATGCTGCATGATGATAAACCACACAACATCTATTTCTATAACTATGTGTGGCTTGATTACCATCCTTATAAGATACACAGGACCACCCGAAAATATAATCTTCTGGTCCAGCCCCATTTCATAGAAACTTCCCTATCATTCTGGCCTCTTAGCCTGAGTCATTTCAAGAGAGGGGTACACGGTGTGGTATGGACTCCTGTGTCCCCATTCACATCAGTTTTTTAGCAACCACGCCACATATGTCTCTCTCTCTTGAGTTCCCTTCACTCCCTTTCCCTACAATCATGTTTTTGAGTTGGCTTCTCTTAAGTTGGGTCCCTCAACCCTCTTCGGTGATTCGCCAATGTGCCTAGGAGTACTATGGTTCAAAGCATGCAGTGTCAGATTCTACCTAGACATGATTTCACCAATTTTTTCAGGATTCATGTTCCCCTTAATTTGGGCTCTCATTATCTTCCACATCCAAAGGGACCCCCCAAGTAGCATAGATGCTTGGCCCAAGGGCTATCCTACCATTATGGGTCAATGTTCTCAAGGGTTTTGAACATAAAATTGATACAAGTCCCACGTTTTGAATATGGTTAATGGTTGAAACTCATTTTTTGTTCCCATTTTAGGTCACACAATACAGATGCTATGTTTCAAACACGGTCAATAGTTATCCTCCATCATCACGCCAACCCCATCAAGACTTAAATTTCAATTAAATTATTCACATTATTTTCCAACCCATCATGTCCAAGTGGAATTTCTACACTCTTGGTACTATCCCTCGGTAAAAATTTTCATGTTATGAGGACAAAGTCGCGGTAAGGTGTCATTCAGGGCCCCGCACCAACTTCCCCTTTATGTGTATTCCATGTGCTGTAAAGACATATTCCACCCTTGTTTCCCACACCATGCTTGATTCACATGGGCTTAGGGACCAGATCATGGTCTGCGCTTGCTTGGAAGAGTTTCTCTTCTTCATTGGTTTAATATCTAATACCTTAAACTAAGTTTCCTTTATACGTCATCTTCTAGAACTACGTTTATCTTGATTCCCATGCTCATGGGATATGTAGGAACATCTGGAAATCTCGTTTGTGGGTTCAGCTCAATTGAGAGCTAGTCTCTCCTTCCATATATTCTCTAACCTTTTCTGGCCCCTCAGATCGAGTTTTCTTTCTCGGAATCACACATAGTGTGATGTGGACCTCGTCCTCATTTACTTCAGGTATGCTTTATCATGCCATGTACATCCCCTCTTGAACCTAGTTTCTCTTGCATATGTCTGATCCATTTGAATTTAAACTATGCCTCCTTGTCCAACATGAATTAAAACTATTGGTTCTATACTAGACAACATTAAAATGCATTGTTGGTCCCATCACATGACCATAAACTATGACATTATAGTCCTGGACGCACTATGAAAAACGACACTACATCATGGTGTCCTCACTCAAGGGGACGTCATGTTTGGTATCAGCCACATACCATACCATTTTTTAATGCCTTCATATAGATTTATTCTTATATTGATTCCTAGACATTCCATTCTAGGTCTGTTGCTTCACAAAAAACATCCATTCATCCTAAAAGACAAAAAAGATCTATCAAATGCTGTTTCCTATGGTGCGAGGGCTAGACTTGTACGACCTTATTATCTATGGAATTGGTATCTTACCATTACAACTTCATAAATATGTATAGATTTATTCCCATCCTCATGGGGTATATAGGAAAGCCCAGACAATTTTCCTTAGGTTAAGCCTAACTTTCTCTTTTTGTCCCCTGACCCAGAATTTCCTCGGGGAGAACATTGAGGTGATGTGGACTCATGTGTCCCCATTCACATCATGTTTTAGTAAAATGCAGAGATGAGAAAGGAAAAAAGAGAGTTAATCCTCTTCTATTTATAGGTTAGGACCCCCGGTGCTTTGCGGTGTGTCCAACCACGATGAGATTTGCTACACGCTCAACCCGCATGTCACCTCTATGCTTCGTGATCCTCCATCACGAGTCAGCTTCACGATTGAATGAGGAATTTTGGTGATTGAACCTCATACATTGACCCTCTCTTTATCCTTAGATTCTAGTATGAGGGGGGGATTTCTTTTGTGCAAAAATTTGGTAAGGAAAAGAAAAAACAGAAAGCCATAGGGGCTGCCTCGTGAAGCATGTTTGCAGAGCCCCCATAGCATTGTGGCCGCCACAAATCTTCCCCTCTATGAGGCCGCCATGGAGAAAGGATGTGGGAGGATCTCCTAACCTATTTGATATTCATGAAGCCACCACAGAGCAAGGATGTGGGAGGCTCCATGAACCCGTTTGACATTCTTGAAGCTTCCATGAAGCAAGGAGGTGGGAGGCTCCACAATTACGACAAAGTGTTGCGTGTCTTCGCGCCGAGTGAGATCCGATTCACGGTGACTCTTCCCTATAAATACTAGGATTTCCTTGAACCCAAAGGATAGATCCTACCACCTTTATCCTTTTTATCTCTCAAATCATGAAGAAATTTCATCTCTGTCAACCATGAGATTTTCAAGGTACATTAGCATCACGAAGTGCCTCCCTATTGGCTTGAATTCAGCCCCTCTTCGAAGAGGGATGCCCTTCGCAGAGCCTATAGGAATCCATGAAGGAATGAGATCCCCAATAGGACTCATGTCTTCATGGAGCACTAATGCTTCATGAATAATCATGAATGCACATGTAACCCACATGCTAAGGCATGGCCACTGTGCTTCGGGAAGCACATTACTTCGCAATGATATGCTTCACAAGGAACCCTTGCTTTGTGAAGCACTACTCCATGAATTCCTTTCCCCTTCATGAAGCACCTTCCATATGAACCTATTCCCTATTCCTAGGCTAGGCCACTTCACTTCACCAAGCACACCCCTTTATGAACCCCCTCCGCTACATAGATCACCAGAGCTTCACGAGGCTTCTACCTATGAACCCCTTTTCCCCACAACTCCTTTTCTCGTGTGCCCCTCTAGGTTTGCACGAAGATATTTCAAAGTTCCTTGGCAGTACTTCCCATTTCGTTGCTTCACCTCATGCTTCTTTGCATAGGAACGCTAAAAACTATTTCTTCTTCGCATAGCCACACTAACGTGGACCCGTCAATGGATCACTCCATAACACACCCTCACTACGGAATTGTTGATACATTCCCTTCCCCTATGAAGGGTGGATATGAGTTATTTAAGTCCTAGGGGTGCGGAGTGAACCCCCCTCTTCCAAGACACATGATGTTAAAATTCCAAGCACCATAATCCTCAACACATGACGTTAAACTGTGACCCCACCCCATGCATCATATGCGGGGTGCCCCATCTCAGACATTCTCTATGTCCACTGGTCTCCACGGGAGTGGGATCATTGATCACATGGAATGAGATCCTGTTTATCGGAGCAGTGTCTATCCATGGGGAAAGGGAAACCACCTTGGTGTAAGCCCCTAACCTTTCTCACAGGAGGCAGCATCGCTGCTTCTCCTATCTTATTATTGGCCCAAGACCAGAGGGGTGAGGGGGGGGGATGGGTACCAGATCCCTCCTTTATTTAGTTCCAAATCCCTCTCCCTTTGGGTTTTGTCACCACAAGGCCTCTACACTGAAGTAATTCCCAATATACATTTCCCTTCGATGATAACCATGATTAATCCCCTGTTTCCATTTTAGGCCACTAACTACGCGTCAACCCCACTCCACTTCCCACAGATACACCATTAACGACGTGATCGTCAGGTCATTGCTGCCTCTTGTTTCTCAAATGTAACATGACTCACCTAGGCTTAAAGAAATCACTGACCATGACATCCTCTCTAGGAAGCCTATATTATAATCCTCGCAACCCTTTCGAACTACATGGACTTCGATCCTTACCAAAGTAAGGTACGTAGGGAACCTCCTTGAGGTTTAATCCCAACAACCACTGGTCCTAGACACTTTACGTCGGTTCACCAACCCTTTTGAACTACAAGGACTTTGATCCTTTCCAAGGTAAGGTACGTTGGAAACCTTACGGAGGTTCAATCCCAACAATCATAGGTCATGAAAAATTCACGTTGGTTCACCAACCCTCCAGAACTACGTGGACATTGATCCTTTCCAAGGAAATGTATGTAGGACACCTTCGTAAGGTTCAATCCCAACAACCATTGGTCCCAACCACTCCACATTGGTCCACCCCTATCCTGCATGATGTTAAAATGTACACCCCATTTGTCCCGCATGACACTAAATTGTCTCTTATTAAGCGGTAATCCATTTTCAACCCCATCCAACGGTAAGATGTTCTGATCCCCATTCGGCGGTAAGCTGTTGTGCCCCCATCCAGTAGTAAGCCATTATAATCCCATAACCAATGGTAATCTATTGTGAACCTCATAAAAAATTAATTAGCTGTGATCCCCATTCAGTGTTAAGTTGTTGTCAACCCAAACCCAACAATAATCCATTGTCATTACTTCTGTTGGTACCCATATCCCTGGTCCTTCCCAGTGGCATCAGACCGACCTAAGGCTGGTAACCACATATAAGCCCCAGTATATCATCGGGTCACTATCCTCTACGCACACCTCGACCATATACCCCATCCTAAACTACATGGACTTTGATTCCTTTCCACGGGGATATGTTGGAGGACTCTTTGAGGCTCAATCCCAACATTACCGTCACCCTAGAGTCGACTCTATATCATTCCCCATCCACTTAACTTAACCATCCATTATCCATATGGATTCTTACCCGAGATAACACATCCCAGTGAGATCCTGCCAATTAACCTATTCACTACTCCAAGCAGTAACTGAGTATCTAACCATGTGTTAGCCCAGATATCAATGTTCCCTCCAAGGGTTTCACCCATCTGATTCACTCTAGTCAGTGTTCCGATCAGTTTGATCTGTCTCCACTAGACGTTAAACCTGCAGAATACCCTGTTTTAAATATTGGAAGGTGAGAAATACCCCAGATAAATGCCTATGGAATATAATTCCCCGCATTTGACATGGGATGCCTTTGGCTTCCGTGCCCTCGAGAATCCCTATAATAAGGGAAAGGAACCTATACACACTATTTTTCCAGTTTCCAGACATGCCAGTAATGTACAAAGTGACTACTCCCCTAACCAATGGTTGCTGCCCTATCAATACCCCTTGGAATGTCCCAATAGAAGCAGTGTAATTAATCGACATATCGGAAGATATGACATTGGGAAGAGTTTCATGAACAACATCTTAATCTATAAGGGAGAACCAGACTAGGTGAAGAGTTCTGAGGAGGAATACACGGAAGGAGTAACCGACATCCTATCATCCCATTTCGATCAAGGAGAAAACATACTTGAATAAGAGACGGATGTCTCCCACCATTGGAAAGTGGGAATGAGGGGAAATAGCTAGTGCATCCTCATCGTCCTCAAACAGATGGATGGGTACGACCCAACAAAAGTTTCTGAAATAGTGTTTAAAATCAAATTCCATTTTAACAAAAAAACATCCCGGGATGATTTAAAGTCATGAAATCAAGATTCTATGGTAATAAAAAAACCTTATTCTCCCATTTTTTAGAATTCATGGGATGAATATTTTCTAGAACTATCAAGGCTACCCACATATATAAATCTAAACCCATGAAGATCTTATCCAGTATAATTATAGATGACCTAGAAAATTCATCCTTCATATTCTTTAGGAAAACCCTATATTGGATTGATAAATTAACTGCATAAGAATGAATCAATACTACACCCCAATAATGATGATACAACCCATTTTCACTAGGATTGAAACTATTTTATGAAGTTGAATTCAGTAGGACAAACCTCCATACAGATAATATCAATAATAAGATTTAAATTCTTAACATCTAGGGTTTGATTATCCACATACAATTAACCATACCATTAATGTGTCTATTAAACATAAATGAAGGTGAACCTTGGATTTTTTTCTTAAGTGAATGATGATCAATGTTGCTAAAATGAAGATGTATGATTTCGTCCCTTCCTTTAATCAAGCCATTTATGTAATAATATGTGAGGGATTGAGTGGAAAAAAGGGATAATAAACGATGGTAAATCAATCAATGTCGATCCAAAAATATGTTTCTATACCAAAAACTACACTGTGTCATACAAAAAAATCATTGGGGTTGATTATTTGAAACATCTGCAAAAAAATATTATCTCTCCTCGATTTTTTACTATGATTCCAATCTTTGTGAGTGATAGGAAATTGAATCCATGGAAGCTGTTGAGATATATGGGGTTGCAATGATCGTCCAAGGAGGAAGAATATGAAGCAATGGCACATGGGGAAGATTGAGGATGAAGATGACTAGAAGGTGGGGAGGTGGAACACAGGGAGGCAGAATGTAGGGAGGCGATGTCAGGGGAGGCAGAGCATAGGGAGGTAGAATCAGGGGAGTTAGAATAATGGGTGGTCGTTATAGGGGAGTCAAAACATGGGGAGGTGGTGGCAGGGGATGTGGAATACAGGGTGGTGGAATGTGGGGAGGCAGAACCCTGATAGGCAGTGGAAGGGGAGGCAGAACACATGGAGGAATTGGGAGGGGAGAAATAAAATGGGGAGGTGGTGGTAGGGGAGGAATAACACCGAGAGGGAGTGGAAGGGTATGTGGAACGCAAGGAGGTGGAACGTGGGGAGGCAGAACACTAGGAGGTTGTGGCATGGGAGGCCAAATGCAGGGAGGTGGTGGTAGGGGAGGCGGAACTCATGGAGGCAGTGGAGCGTGTTTAATAAAATAATTAGTGTTAAAACCCTATTTTATGGTTTTAAATATTATTATTATTATTATTATTGAAAATATATTTTAAATTCATTTTAAATGATAATATTTTTAAATGGCATGTTATTTATTTTTTTCATTTTTTTAAAATTTTTAAAATAAATTATTTAGAATGGAATTGAAATTATCTCAATTAGTATTTTTTTATAATATGAAGTATAATAATAAAAATATAATTATAATAGGTCCTTAGAAACTAAAATCCTTCATTTTTTCCATAATTAGTGATTTGAATGTTAATTGTGTGCGAGTTTCAAGAAACTTGGGTAATGTGTTAATAGATACACACAAAAAATATATGCATGAGTGTGTGTGTGAATGCATGCGTTTATGTATGTATGTACGTATTCATTTCAAAAAATATGTTTTATTTAAACATTAATTTAATTATATGTATAAATATTAATTTTTATCAATAAATGATTTGTTGTTATTCATATATATATTCAATTATCTGTATAACATTTTTTTTATAAAACAATTTATTAGAACAAACCTTCTAACGATAAAATATTTGTTGGTAATAATAGTTATTAATAACATATTAATATGTTGGTAGAAAACTTTTGATATTAATATGAAAAAATAACATATTTAACTGTTGGTAATAGATATGTTGTAATTGGATAGTTTATACAAACAGATATACCTGTCAGTAAAAACAATTGTTGGTAGTAAAAATTAATTCTGAAAAAACTCAATATCTGTTGGAATTAATCACTTTTACCAACAAATATATTATGTTTCACTAATTTTCTATAAGAAAATGTCACTTTTTTTGTGGTACCCATAGCCTTATCTGTCACAATAAAATTTAGATAGAAATGGTTGATGAAGAGAAATTTGAATTCCTTCCACTTTAATCCCTTGTAATTTTTCTCCATCACCATCAAGTCCCACCATCTGTTTCTAGGTATTTCTAGTTTGAAGGTGTCACATTTCACTCTGATTGAATTAGGTGTTTTCAAGAACTCAAAAAGAAGATCTATCATTCTCAAAATATCCTTATCCTCTTTAGGATCATTAGAGTCCTCGAACACTAGTGTATTATAGTGAAGAAACTCTTGAGCATGATTTTGAAATTCCTCCCTCTGAGGTTCCACAACTGAAGCCTAAATGGAAGTGGGTGCAGGTTTCTGTCCTAAATATTGGATAACATGTATAATAACATCCACAAGATTCTGGTCCAAGGGAGGATTCCCTCACTGTGTTTCACCAGAATCTTCCTCCTAAATCATATTCACATTTATTCTCAGAGGCATGATGCTACACAACATCAAACAAATATCGAATATATCCAATGAGTACTCAGATCAACACTCAAGCAAGATAAATAGGGAAATTAATCCCATCAGATAAGAAAACATTACTTGGATTTCTAGCCATCCAAATCTAAATCGAGTAAAATAATAGAAGAAATCCTCAATACGTCTTTCCCAAAAGCACCCATGGAGACTTAAGGCTCATTATAATGATAAATTTCTAAGAAATCACTTTTAACTACCTCCTAAGTGCTGACAAGATATCTAACTGCATACTAAAATCAAGTAAAGATGCTCAACCTGTACCTTTGACACCACTTTTTCATGAACCATCCTAGATATCCTAGTACCCTAACACATAATCCAATCTCGACATAGCCAAAAGGAAAATTTTGATCCCCAAAGGTTGACGACTAGAACCTGAAACCATACAATATAAAAATATGAATTAATTTTCCACAAAATAGTGTAAGATAAAGATATATATCATTATTCTAAAAAACTATAAAAGGAGACAGTACAATAAACCAAATAGGTATAGAAAAAACCCAAACATTACATCATCAAAGTACTCAAATTCAAAAAAAAAAGAATCAACATCCCAAAGGACACATCACTCCAAACCCCAGGGGATCAAGAACATCCAACTCCTCTAAGATACACTTTCCCTTTACTCGGATTTGGAGGGATAAAATATAAAAATTCCCAAGGAAAATGTAGGGTGTAATATCAAAATATCATTAGCATCTCACTAATTGTTCCATAATAAGATACCATAAAAATAAACCAAATCATGATTTCAAATTTTATCAAAATAGTCATGGAATCACATTTTCAAAATTTGAAACAAAACATTCTTCATTTTAGAATGATGGAAAGAATTTCAGACATGGATTTAATAATTTTTTTATAAAATAGTTAATATAAATCACTAGGAATTATTAAATTAGTTTCAAAATCAATGAAATTTATAATCAATGTGATCACAGTAAGAACCATGGTCATTTTCCCTATGGTACGATAGTTTCCAGTTATAGGATCATCACAATATTATCTGAGTGATTATGGAAATGTGTAAACACATCCCTTAGGATAAAGATGAATAAGACTCATCAATATCTAATCTATGATAAGATCCCCCCTAATAAGGTTTTTATTAGAGTTATCACCATCAATATATTTCTAGGGAATTACCATTATAGCATGATTATCTAAAATAAACCACTAACTAATTAGTTTATAATGTGATAAATAAATCAATATAAAAAGGGAAAATCATTTCATTTTAAATCAATCATCATTCCTAGTTCAATTTCCCACTTTTATATTTCAAAATTACATTTCACTTTCAAAACCAAAACATAGGTTTTTTGATCAATTTATTCATTTTAAATATAAAACCAATAATAGGTTTTCATGAATTCAATTGAATCCATTTTTCTCAAAAATAAATTCACAAATCATTTCACAGTTTCCATCAATTTCAAAATATGACCTAGTTTCCAATTCTTTTGGACTTCTGGGGTTTTCACCAAAATCTATACCAATTAAATTTCAAATTATAATTCACATTGAATTGGGATTTCATAGTTCAATCGAATTGAATTTAAATCAAATAAAAAAAATAAATTATTAATAATATGATGAAACTCAAAAAAACTACCTATATTTAATCATGGAAAGAAACCCCCGAAATGGGAATTACCAATGGAAAAATAAGAAAGGAAAGATATAGGGAAAAAAACAAGAATCAAGAATCAAAAAAACAAAGTTTATATACATAAATCCCAAGATTATCTATCAAACTCTAAGGAGTAAGCGAGAGAGAGATGAAAGAGAAAAGAAGAGCACTTAACCATATATATGCACCCTAACAACCATGGTGATCAATCTCCGACTGGATGTGTTGGAGGTATTGGATATCACCAAAATCTTCTTGGAAGAGCCTATAGTTCCAGATCAAATGAAATAAGAATTTTAGTCAAACTTCCTTCTAAAAACTAACACTCTTGATTTTACATAGTGTGTAACCCAATTACATGTTGTGTAATTTTTGAGTCCCACACACACCGAAAAACCCATAACCTTTTATTGAAAAATATTTTTTTTAATTATAACATGGTGTGTATGTTGTACAAGGAATATAACCTTTAACACTATGAACCCATTTCATGGTATCTTCCAGGTGATGATTACATGTCACCTAACCCCATCACACGCTATGCAAATTCATAATTGACTACTAAATTTAAAGTTTTCTATACTAAAAATTCTAAAAAAACCCTTGAATCTACTATTATAGGTATCCTCCCAATTTATTCTTAGAATTACTCAACTAAAAAAAGTAAAACCAAAAAAAAGTTTAATATATACCTAATACAAAGGTAAACATGAATTATAATTTTTGAGAAAATATTTGTTATGTTCTAAAATTTCAAATACAAGTTTTCCATTAAAACAAAATATTTTAAAATATATAATGTTACCTATAAAAAATATACTTGGTCATGAAAAATATTTCTTTAGTTTTAGTTTATTATTTTATTCAAGTGATGTCATAAATGTCATGATATTTTTAAAAATATTATTTTAGACTATTCACCTAAAAATCAAATATTTTAGAAAAATCTAATAAATTCATCTTATGTTTATATTATTATACATAATCCACAAATGATTTTTATTTCTTCATGTTAAGTCTATAAAAATTGATAGATCAATATTGAAATAATGTCACAAAACATGGTTGGAAACTAATCTTATTTGAAAATTGATTTTTTAAAATGTTAATATTTATTTATTCTTATATACTTTCAATTAATAATTAATTTATTAGTATTATTTTATTCATATTTTCAATATATTTTATTATTATTTAATCATAATATACATAGTTTCTTGAAAAAACATCAATTTTAGAAAAATATATTTTAAATCATAAAATCATTTTATTTTTAATTTTAACTATACTAATTGAATTTTATTAGTATTAAAAGTATAATTTATTTTCATTGTCGTTACTCCTATTAATATCCACTAATTCAATGACCATATTTTTAATGGTTATATTTAATACTCACATCTTTATTTGAATGTATCATATTTTTTGTTTTATTTTAGAATTTATTATAGAGAAGACTATCAAACACATTAACTAATTTAAAGGTTATCATTTATTATTTTTTGGGGTGTTACATATAATCTACTGATAGAGAAAATTGATTTGTGTTTATAATATCCAATTATTTTTTTCCACATTTATATGATATAATTCATATATATGTATCTATGATTGATAATTAACTTGATATGATCTCCTCATTCTTAATCAATATACCATGATTCTGTTTTCATACCTACGTGGTCATTATATGATTAGTCCTTAAAAATATTATTTATGATTATCCATGTCACTTTGATTAACATCACATATATTTTTTTTCTCTTATTGGGTTGTTAGCTCACCTTTTTCTTTGTTTATATATGCACACTTATTTCTTACATTGGGATATATTTAAGAGGAAATCATGTGTTAAGAATTTTTGAGAAAAAATAAATGAATTTTATGTAATAAAATGAATATTTTTATATTGTATGAAGATACTAAACCATTTGGGTTTTATAGAATGTTTTAATTTCCAATTTTTATATATAATCATGTGAAATGATTTATAATCCATGTATGTTATGTACAAGTTGTCATAGTTGGTATTAGAGTAGAGTTTAATTAATATTTTGGGTTAGGTAATGAAGAATACCAATATAAAACTTTACTCAACTTAGGTTAAACCAAAGTCTTCATAGGTTAGGATATCCTAGGATTATTTTTTTAGATTCACTTGATTGTTTTTTATCACTCATAATGCCACATGTTTGTGTATATTTTATTATTTATTCATTCCTTTATTTTTTCAATTTTCATGTTATAAAGAGTGAAAATTTAAAAAATTCTCTAGACTAAATATTTTGGAAAATATTATAGCCTAACTATGTAGGGTGTGGAATTAAAATCAATTGGATAATGCAAGAGTTTCACATGGTTCGGAAAACCATTCAACCTAACCATTAATTTTCTTAAAAAAATTATATTTTGATATTTTTGTAACTTTTTTATTTGGGGATTCTTTTTTGTTTTCTCATCTTTTTGACACACAACCATTGGTTCTATTAGAAATTGAATAACCCAACTATCCTTGATATATGGTGACCTCCTCTAGATTCATGGGTAATCACTCTAGGTAATATCCTTATTCCCCCTTCATATCTTACCCTTCTATTTTTCTCTTACCTTGTTCTTCCTTTTATATTCCCTAATAATCCATGGTATCCAAACATAAGGTTAATTATTTTTTAAAATATTGAGGGGTTTTAGTGTTTAGGGTTTGTGAAGATTCTCTCTTGTATGAATCATTCATTTTTAAAAAATGTTTGTTAACTTCATTTTATTGAGTTAGGTGTTTCTATGTCATTCCTTTTATTTTAAATAAAACTTGATGCCATAGTTTTCTAAATTCATTTATAATAAATTTGATGCCTATATAAGTTGTCCTTGATGATATTTTATATAGTTTCAATGTTTTATATTTTTTTCTTGATGTAAAAGGGGATTTTCATGGTACATTTTTCCTACTTTTTAAAAACAAATATATGTGCATGAAATGTTATTTATAAATTTTACGTGTGATTAATTTCAGTTAAATTGGATTTAAAAGTGAACTTTAGGGTTATTTTTTTCTTTTATGAAATAAATTTCATAGATTTACGCTATTTTTTCTTATAATGGAATGTTTGAAATAATTCATATTTTTTGGGTGTTTGAAACTATCTTGATTATGCCCCATTGTATTATTGACATGATTATTGAATTCTGTGATGTTGACCATTATGATATGGATTTGATAGAGGGGATATTTTTTGATGGTGTTTAGAGGTGACATGAGGGATATTTATGTATATTATAGGTTTCTTATGTTTTTAATTTTTTAGACACACATGGGAAACATTGGGTTATAATGTTAGAATCTAGTGATGAGTATTAAAAAAAATTATGATTATACTATGGATAGTTTAACTTAGTTTAGTGCATGCCCAAGTAAGGGGGTTACTGCTCGGTGAAGATATTGAGGGTATATTAGGGACTGTGACTATTAAGATCAAATCATAGGATAAAAAATGGGTACTCTAAGCTAAGTACTAGGTTGTATCTATCCCATGTTAGGTTTCAATTTGCCTTATATATTTAATTTGACTCTTTTTTATTCTTATTATGTTGTTTCATGGTTATTTTTTCCTCAAATAAAGGTAGTTTTAAATGAAAATAGAAGAATATAAATGTGATTTTTTTCATTAACAAGTACTTTTAATAATGGTATTTTCACCTTATTTTAAAAATAACATTTTGATTTTGTCTTAAAAAATAAATTTCATATATTAATTATGGAATCATACTAGGAATTGGATAAAACCTTAAATACACACTATCATGTGCAAGTAGACTTGGTTTTGCATGATGATGTAAAGGGTAAATGAAGTTCTTCCTTTTTTAGTGTTTGATTTATTTTTTATTCTAGTTTTGGGGACATATATTCTTGAGTGGTGACCTTAGGTCACATGGAGTTGTTTTATTTATAAATTTGGGACTTATGTATCTCATGGTAAGTATCTTATATTGATTCCACATAAGTTATTACCACCTAATATCATTTTGGTTTCTTTTTTTGATATATCTTGTATAAAATTTGTTACATTTTATTTGTAATGACATTATTTGACGTTTTTAATTATTTATCATGCTTATTACTCATTTGTGTTAACTTATAATTTTAAAACTATTCATTTGATATCATTGATGTACAATATATAACCTTAATTTTGGTTTATTTATTAGATTCTAATGCTTTTTTATAATGGATTTAGATGGTTAAATCACTAACCATTTTATACTTCATAGCCTAATCACTAGTTATAAGCATATGATTACCAGGAACATGACTTAGTCCATATGGAAGATCGAATTCGGTTTTGAGTTATGATTTCTTAGGTCGGTTTATTACATAATGGTAAAAGTAATGGTAGATTGAAAATTAAACCCTAAAAACTCAAGGATAGGTTTTGTGGAGTATTTGTCCAACTCTCTCTCCTAATAAGCCTTATGTTTCCATGTAAATTCAGGATATAAATTTATGAATCAATATGTTTTTTAATTTTTTTGGATATTTTGATCTAAATTGATTTTATTATATTTTATAAAGAATATATATAATTGTTTTTTTGAAATTATAAGTGTTTGGATTGAAAGTAAGAAAAAATAATAGGTACCCAATTACTATGAATAGTGTTTTAGACTATAGAGAAACTATTAATTTCTTCATGGAGGACCTTAGTGGGGTTTCATAGTTGATGTATGGTTTGACAAGCTATAAAACTAAACTACACATTTATAAAAAACCTCTTTTTGTGTTTTTTTGATTCCTTAAGATTTACGAGTTATTCTATTATTGTTTATTACTTATTTAAGATAATTGAAAATGATTTTGAAATGTTTAAATATTTATTATTATAGTGATATTTTATTTTATTCAAATTTGAACTTAGAGTTATTTTTTGAAAGAATGTTTTACATCATGTAATTATATAAAATTCCTCTCAAAAGAAAATATGTAAAACATGAAGAAGAAGATATAGATTAATTTATATAAGGGAACCCTATTATAGAATAGATTTTTTCCAAGTATACCATTTAAACCATTTAGAACTTAGGTAAGAATTAAAAATGTGATCTAGCTCAGATGATAAATTGTTATCAGGAATTTTACCTTATAGAATCAACTCATCTTCCATGGTGACCAGAGGTCTCAAGAAAAAGAATCATGGATAGAGAAAATTGAGTTAACTATTGATTTATTTTATACACTTAAGAATTATAAACTAGTGTTTTCTACTTACATGTTTTCAATTTGATGTTTGAAATAGCGGGAGTTGATTTTGTATGCCAATATTCAGAAATACCTCACCTCGAAGGGTTTCAATTTTATGTTCAATTATTAAATATAACATGAAAAATGAAGATGTATAAGGATAAGGGGTTTATAACTATTTATTATGAGGAATATTTAGTAATAAAATATAACACCTGACTTTTATAACCAGCCTAGTTCACTCCTAATCTCATCTCAAATGATACCCTAACATCTCATCAGTTTGAGATTATCTTATGAAATGATATCCGATAAAAAAATTCTATTCTATTTGAAATAATATTAAGTGGTAAATAAGGTATTAATGGATGATATTGACATGTTAGAAATTATTAGTATGATTATTTCTTCAACTATAGCTAGTAGAAACCACAATTATTCTTCTAGGAAAAATAGGAAGTGATAGAATCTCAATGTGTATATAGTTGATGTTCTAAATTACCATTTGAAAATTTATCCTTAGTTTAATTTTTTTTGTTGTAAATTCTTGTTATGGTTTTAATATGGAAATTATTTTCATCCAAATATGAATTGTTAAGATACTTTAAAGGCATGTCATCTCTATGGAAGAATGGGCCTCCTGAAAGGTTTTTGTAAATATCCACCTTCTCATAATAAAAGGGATGGTTCTTCCTTTTAGAGAGGCTCTCAAATACAATAAAAATTATACAAGGGATTATAAATATTTTCTTATATATAATGAGATAAAATCTATATTCAAGGTGAATATCATTTTGATAAGAAGTTTCAAAATAGGTCTGAATATGGGAATTTTTATGCGGAAAAGTATATACCTATAGATTCAGAATATGGGACAAAAATAGTTATAGGTACTATCATTATTAATTCTTATATGGATTTGTATTTATTAAACATAAGTGAATCAGATTATTTTTTATTATATAAATTTACAGATAAAATGAGTTTGTGAGTACAACTTATTCATTATATTATGGAGATCAGTACTCCTTTAAGAAAAAAGGAGAAAGGTTTCGAATTCCAATATTAATATGTGAAGATTACTTATATCAAATTCATGTATAATTTCTAACTAAATCTATACAAATTTTACTTTATTTTTTATGGATGAATTATTCACTCAAGGGATCTCATTGATAACGTTTATTAAAAGGTCATATTTATTTCTTCTGTTTTAAATTATCATATCTTATAAGGTGAGTGAGATTCATAATTTGGTGGTATAGGTCCAATTATTTAAGATATTATAGATGTATATTATTAGTTTTTAATCTTTTGTATGGATTATATAGAAGGGGATTTGAGTTATCAATTTCTTATGGTTTTGGAAATATATATTGGTTTTTATTGTTGCCTTCTAATAATTTATATTAAAGTGGTATTTTGAAATTTTAATTGATTTTCTTCTAGGGATAAGCCCCATATCATTTTATTTGTATCAAATTGTCATAACCAAGTTGAATTAATTGAAATTATAATATTAATATTTTGATAATAAGGGTTTCATTTACCTTAGTGTGTCACCATGGGTGACCCTAGTTATATTTAAAAATAATATTTATATAATTATTTAAATTTTAATTTAATATAAAAATTTAATCTAAGTGACTATAAAAAATAAATATCAATTTCCCTAGATAGATGATCATTTTTATTATCTAAAAGGGGTGAGATGGTTTTCAAAAATTGATATTTGATAAGGATATCACAGGTTGTGATAAAAAGAAGTTGATATCCCCAAGGAAAATTTAAAGATTATATTTGGGAATTATGAATATCTATTGATACCCTTTAGGAATATGAATGATCATTTTATATTAAAGTAACTAATGAATCAAATATTCTATAGAATCATTGACACTTTTTGTGTGTGTTTATGGATTATTTTCTATTTTTCTCTCTGATGAGGGAAGACCATGATGATTATCTTGATATAATTGTGATTATTTTGAAATATCATCACCTATATATGAAGTTTTATAAATAAAATTTTTAGATTCATGAATTCAAGTCCCTAGTTTATATTATTTCTAAAAATGTTATTTCAATAGACCATGAAAATATTAAATTTATGATTTCTTAGGAGAATCCCATGAATGTTTTTCAAATATGAAGTTTATTGGTATCAATAGGATATTACAAGTGATTTTCTTCATGGTATTTCTAAAATAGAATCTTCTTCGACCGGTTTAATGTAAAAGGGGGATAAATTTTAATGGAATTATGAATTTCAGAGATCTATTGGTGTGTTTAAAAAGTGGTTGACATATGATTCATATTAATACCTTCTTATCCCAATGAGGTTATATCATGTATTATGATGTCTTAGGTATGGATTTGGGTTATGTTTTGGTGAAGTATGATTATATAAGGGCATATGAATTTAATTAATTATAACATCACCAAAGGAATTATCCCACATATGACCCTGAATTAGATGTTGTGATGTATGCATTGAAATATTAGTGAAACTATCTATTCAAAGATAAATTTAATCCATATATAGATTAAAAAAGTTTGAAATATATCTTTTCTCAGAAGGATTTCAATCTTAGGTAGAGATGTTGTGTAGAGTATCTTTAGTCCTTAAAATTTGATTTATATTATATTCTATGTAAAGGGAATTTGTTCTCTAATACTCTTATCAAGAAACTTATAAAGAAGGTGGTGAAAGAGTATAAAGACAAATAATGTTTGATGATAATTTTTATCAAAATGTATCTATATTTAAAATAAGAGTAAGATCATGTGTTCCTATTTAGAATACATTTAAAAACCTTAGATAACAAAATTAAATAGGGGAAGATGTTAAAACAAGATTTTTAGTATATTAAATTAATTCTAAATGGTGGGAAGACCACTAGTTATTGGTCTCTATCCCTTGATAGGTTTCCCTATTTTAATAAGTAATAAGTGGTCCCTCAATCATTTATATAAGTGGTTATGAAGAATGGACGTACCTATAGTTTAACTACTCACCTCAGTACCGCTAAGATATTTTGTAGTCTCAAGAATTTATACTACTATAAATGGATAAATCATGAAATTTATAAGTTTATATTACATTTATTATCAAAAAATTGAAAATTAAGCATCAAAATACCGCTAGATTATTGAAAATACTTCCCATTATTATTTTTGGAAATTTAACAAGATCTCTATGGATTTTTTAATTAATTTTCCCTGATTTTATCATGGTAATAATTCAATATGGGTCCTTATTTATTGATTTACTAAATAAACCCATTCCATCCCCATGAAAAAGATCATGAAAATTGAGGATCTTGAAAATATTTATATCCAAGAGATTGTGAAGATGCATCAAGTTTCATATGATATTATTTTGTATGAGAAAACTTGCATTAATTCTCAGTTTTTGAAGTTTATCTAAGAATCCATGGGCAATAAATTGAATCTTTTCATGACATATCATCAATAGACTGATAATCAAATGGAGTGATCTATTAGTTTTTTTGAAGATATACATTATTCCCATGTGTTTGATTTTGGGGGTTCATGGGATATCCATTTTCTATTTCTTGAGTTTTATTTGAGTAATAGTTACCCATCATTGACCACAATATCCCCATTTGTGGCTATTTATGGTTGAACCTATATGAATTATATATGTTGGTTTCAAACAGGTGAAATTTGATTATTGGGGCCAAGTATTGTTTCAAATATAATGAGTGAGATTATATTGAATCATAAAATTTTGGATACATCACAAATTCATTAAAAAAACATGCATATCAATATTTTCACCATAGCAATTTTTTGGACGGTGATCAAATATTTATTAATGTTTCCCTTTGAATTGGACACCATATATTGGAAATATAGTGTATACTCATGATAAGGTATTTTGGACTATTTTATATAATGAAATGACTTAGAATGGTGGAATAAAATCTTTGTTTATCTTCTTATCTGATGTCCATCCATAATGTATTTCATATATTCTAGTTAAATAAGTACAATCTTAATTCCTATCATGTGGTTGGATAAAAAGATTTAGATTTAGAACCCAATTCTTAAATGGTAGAACAACCTATTCAAATAATTTATCATCTTATCAAAGTGTTATGGGTAAAATCATTCCCCATGGTTTATGTGTTATGGAATCAAGGGAAAAAATTCACGATATTTAAAATCATGAGACCAAAATAAGGGAAAAATGAAAACATCTCATTAATCAAGATTGATAAAATTTTTATTGGGATATAAATTGGAATGATTAATATAATTATGAAACCAATTATGTCACATGAATGTGTTTATTTTAGTGTTTACTCATTACTTTTATTTTTTAGAGTTTAGAGTTTAAAAAGTGAAAATGTGGAAATTTTCTATAGTGGATAGTTTAAGTGTGTGGTTTGGAAAATGACACAACCTATCTACACTGGGGTTGGAATTAAAATTTAGCACCATATTCATAGTTTTTGCATTTTTGGTAAACCATGTATTTTATTAGAAAATATAAATCTTGATATATTCTTAATATTTTTTATATACTCTTATTTTTCATTTTCATTTGTTTGATACACTTTTAGCGAGCCTCCAGGATATTTAATCCACTCTCCATTTTTTTCTCTATGGTTCTCTCCTCTTGATTATAGGGTAATATATCTTGAAAATCTCTTCATTATCCCTTTTTGTATTCTGATTATCTTCTTATCTTCCCGTTTTCTTAATTTTTCGTTCTGTAATCATCTATGGTGGTTTAACTCATGATTAGGGTTTATCTAAATAATGTGTATTTTAGTTAATAGGGTTTATGAAGCTTATATATATTTCTAATATTCCATTATTTAAATAATACAGGTTGATTTCATTAGATTTACGTAGGTATTTCTATGCCATTCCATTTATTTGAAATAACGTATGATTATTGAGTCTTCACTACAACAAAGCACGCTTTTAACAACACTAAAAATGTTTTTTGTCATTACTTAAAAGTGATGACTACCTAAGAGATATTAAAAGTACTCGACCTTTATTGATGCTAGAAAAAGAACTAATAGAGGTACCATTTATTATTGCTTCTAAAAAGTGATGAAAAAGGAATCTTTTATCAGTTCTTTTTAGAATCTCTAATAAAGGTTATCTTTATGATTGATTTTTATATAGCATTGATAAAGTGTACCTTTATAAACACTTGATGAGGTGATGATAAAGGGACCCATTATCAGTTATACAAGAAGTACTGATAAAGGATACCTTTATCAATGTTATATTAAGTGTTTTTAAAGGCTATTCCAACTACTACATAGCCGCAACCCTATATCATCCTTGAAAAAAAAACTTTAAAATCAAACCAAATCATAATATATAAAAAAGAAAATAAATATAACGATAACATATGATCTAATATAGAATTTAATTTATGTAAAATTTTCAAAACAAAAATAATAAAAAAACATATTATATACATTTAGAACATTGGTTTCTAAAATTTTATTAGTAATTAAAAATTATCACAAACATTCAAAAACATCAACGTTCCTTTGTCTTTGGCCCCCAAACCTTGTTAATTCTCTTAGTTTCTGAAAAGACCACACTGGATTGGGAAAAATAACAATCCTGTATAATTTTTTTCTTATGTTATTAATACTATAAAGAAATAAATTAAACAAAAAGTGTCAATTTTAAACATAAAACATATACTTCGAGTCATATCGGGAACACCGTATATAATATTGAGGTGAAGATAATTACAAAACACCACCAATGACTTATGAATCATTTTACTAAATTATTAAAACAATATGAATGTATTTTCTCCATTTTGAGTATGTCACATGTCTTGGTTACTAAAATGTAAATTTTAAATAATAAGATACACTTGGAGTCAAAACAGTCACACCATGTATTTGATTGGGGTGAATATGATTCCTATATGTCACTAATGACATATGAATCATTGAACTAAATTATCAAAATAATTTGAATAAGTTTTTTTAAATTTTGAGCATGTCACTTTTATTTATTTATTAAAATGTCATTTTAAATATAAAACACACACATTGAGTTGTACTGATTACATATTCAGTCTGTTTGATGTCAGAATGATTCCAACACATCAAAAATTACTTATGAATTATTATTATTAATTATTAAGAAAATATGATGATGTTTATTTTGTTTTAAGTGAGTGAGACACATTTTGAACTAAAATGTAAATTTGAAACTGATGTCAGACACTTTGAGTCATACCGGGCACACCGTGTATCATATTGAGGTGATGATGATTTATAAACATAAAAAATGATATATGGATAATTTTAATAAAGTAACAATATAAATACCTTCTCTTATTTTTTAGCATGTCACTTGTATTTTTTACTAAATTTAATGTCAATTTTTAATAAAAATATACACTTAGAGTCATACAGGTCACACCATGTATTGGATTGAGGTGTTTCTGATAATTAATAATAAAAAATTAATTATGGATAGTTTTATAAATTTTAAAAGTAATATGAATGTCTTTTCTAGTTTTTGTGTATGTCACCTATGTTTTTCACTAAAATGCCATTTTAAACTAGAAACACACACTTTGAGTCAAACCATTCACATTGTGTGTTAGTTTTATCTGAGAATAATTATTAAACATAAAAAATGAATTATGAATCTTAGTACAAAATTTTAAAGACAATCTTAGAGATTATTTTTTTAGTGAGTGAAACTCATTTTGAACTAAAATTTTCAATTTTAAACTGATAACGGACACTTTGAGTCATATCGAGAACAATGTGTATCATATTGAGGTGAAGGTCTTAACTACACATAAAAAATGACTTATAGTTCATTTTAATAATGTATCAAAATAATCTTAATAAGTTTTATCTTTTTTAGGTTTATCACTTGTGTTTTTAGTAAAATGTCATTTTAAACAAAAAAACACCAACTTCAAGTCATACCGGTCATATCCTATGTTAGTTTGATATAAAACTAATTCCTAAACCTATAAAATTACTTATGAATAATTTTATTAAATTATTAACAAATTTAGATTGTTTTTCTCATTTTTCAGTTAGGGGAACTTGTTTTGAACTAAAATTTCAATTTTAAACTAATAATAGAAACTTTGAGTCATACTAGTCACATCATGTGTTGGTTTGATGTGAGACTAATTCCTACACATAAAAAATGACTTATTAATCAGTTTTTTTCTAAATTATCAAAACAATTGGAGTGTTTTTTCTTGGTTTTTATTGAGTGAAAAACATTTTGAACTAAAAAGACAATTTTAAACAGATAATAGAAATTTATGTCATACTAGGAACATAGAGTATCAGATTTAGTAGTGGATGATTCGTAAAATACAAAAATGACTTATGGATAAATTTTCAAAAGTATAAAAACAATCTGAATGCATTTTATTAGTTTTGATTATATAGCTTATCCTTTTTACTAAAATTAATGTCAATTTTAAATAAAAAGACATACTTGGAGTCATACCAATCATACTATGTGTCAGATTAAGGTGAGGATGATTCTTACATATCATCAATGACTTATGTATCATTTTCCTAAAGTATCAAAATAACCTGAATTAATTTTCTTGGTTTTGAGTAGATCAATTGTGTTTTTTTTACTAAAATGCCATTTTAAAATGGAAACAAAATTTTTGAATCATACTGATCACATAATGTGTTGGTTTGACATGAAACTGATTCATAAACATCACATATGTCATATTAAAAATGTTCCCAAATTATTAAGAAAATATGAGCACATTTACTTAGTTTTTAGTGAGTGAAACATGTTTTGAACTAAAATGACAAATTTATATGATAATAGACACTTTGAGTCATAATGGGAAAACCATGCATTAGAGTTAGGTGTGGATAATTCCTATACAAAAAAATTAATTTTGGATCATTTTCCTAAATTATAAAAACAATCCAAACGTATTTGATTGATTTTTACTATTCCAATTGTGATTTTTTCCAAAATTAATGTCAATTTTAAGTAAAAATACACACTTGGAGTCATACCAGTCACACCATGTGTTAGATTAAGGTGTATATGATTCACACACTTCAAAAATAATTATCAATCATTATAATAAATTATCAAAATAATATAATTTTTTTCTCAGTTTTGAGTTTTTAATGTGTGTTTTGAACAAAAATATAAATTATAAAATAAAATAATATAGTTCAGGTCATACCGATAAAACTGTGTATAATATTGAGGTGTGGATGATTGAGTAAATGATTTGTGTTTTTATTTAAAATATCTAAATAAATAAAACAAATAGGGAACATATTCGGTTGTATGGAAGAGGAAACAACATCCTTCCTGACACACTTCACATTTTAAAAAGCATGGGGTTTCCACTTCAATCTAGAAGAAACATGCTCTATCTTTTATAGATTATTGCAGTTAATTGAATGAAAAATATGACTTCCCAAAAGATCTATAAAAAAATAAATAAGTAATAGATGAAAATGATAAGTAAAATAACTTTAAAGTAGTAGATAAAATTATGCCAATATTAACTAATTAAGTAGTAGGAATTCAAATTTTTATGATGTTTGTACACATTCTTGACACATTTCGTTGTTTCTAATATCTAATTTCCTTATTAAAATCTCAAAGTACAATCTTTCATGAGAATGAGTAACTTTGAAAAAAAACACTAAATGTAGAAAAAATAACCCATTTATATAATAAAACAATTCATATGTTATTAATAATATAAATAAAAAAATCAAACATAAATAAGAAGCAATACATTAATAAAATTTCAATTTTTAAACTAAAAACATAAAATTTGAGTCATACCGAGAATACATTGTATAGGATTGATGTATGATTCATTACTACTCATAAAAACGACTTATTGATCATTTTCATAAAGTATTAAAACAATAAATTTCATTTTCTCAGTTTTTCAGTTTGTCACTTGTAATTTTTTAATAAAATGTCATTTTAAACTAAAAACACTCACTTGGAGTCATTTTGGTTACATCATGTGTCAGTTTAATGTGAGATTTATTTCTACATGTCATAAATGAATTATTAACTATTTTACTAAATTATAAAGATAATTTAAGCACGTATTCTTAGTTTTTAGTGAGTGACACACGTTTTGAACTGAAATATTGATTTTAAACTAATAACAAACACTTTGAGTCATACCAAGCACACCATGTATCAGATTGAGGTGAAGATCACTTTTAAACACAAAAAAATATAGAGATATCATTTTACCAATGTATCTATAAAATCCAAATTCATTTTATTATTTTTGATTATATATTTTTTTTTACTAAAATGTTACTTTTAAACTCAAACCACAGAATTTGAGTAATATCGGTCACACCGTGAATTATATTGATGTGAGGTATACTCCTACAAATGAAAAATGAATGATGGATCATTATTTTACTGTTTTAAAACAATTCAAGATTATTTTTAGGGTTTGTTTTCTATTGGACATGATTTTTAAACTAAAATGAAACATTTCTATTGAAAACCAATAATTCGGGTCATATCAACCACATTGTGCCGTGTATTGATGAATAGTCAATTCCTACCTCTGAAAAATGAATTATGGATCATTTTCCTAATGTTTGAAAATAATCTGTGATTGTTTCCTTATTTTTGAATATTTTATCTATGTTTTAAACTTAAATGAAACTATTGTATTTAAAACACATTATTTGAGTCATACCAACTAAATCGAGCATTAGATCGATGTGTGGTAAATTCCTACACATGAAAAATGAATTATAGGTAGTTTTGTTAAAGTTTGAAAAAAATCCAAGATAATTTTCTCAATTTTGAATATTTGATATATGTTTTAAACTAAAGTGACACTTTTATGTTAAAAACACATACTTTGATATATACCAACCACATTAGGTGTAATATTAATCTGTGGTCAATTACTACATATGAAAATTAATTATGTATTGTTTTCCAAAAGTTTAAAAATAATACAATCTTGTTTTCTTAGTTTTAATAATGTGATGTGTGTTTTGAACTAATGTGTAAATTTAACCAAATAAGTATAAAAATGAAAATGAAATTAACTAAAAATAGTATATAAAATAATTAGAAAATTGACTAAATAATTAGTATGAATTCACCACTTTATAATGTTTGTCTACATTCTAACACCATATATTCTTCTCATTTTTTTATAAACAAATTGATTTACTCTATTGTAATTATCCTTGAGAAATAAATTAAAAATAATATATAATAATTATGATACTAATACTTTACACCCCAAATATATTTATAAGCTTACACCCCATACTAGTTTAAAAACATAATATGTAATCACCTAAATTTGATGTCGACAAATATTCTAACACCATATACACTTACCACTCATCTCAAATCAAATTTACATCTTATTTTGAGTTTGTATATTTTCATAAATGTTAGATGTCATAAGAAAATATTTACAATAAAACGATTAAGATTTTTTTTAAGGAAATTTTAATTACCTTTGGAAATTACTTTTTTGGGGATGCTATTCTTCTAATGGTTTATGATATATTTCATAAATTTGAAAGCAAAATATCCACAATTTTTGTTGTTATATTTCTTTATAAACTAAATAAACATTGAAAAAATAGGTAATTTTTTTGAAATAGGTTTTCATAGTTAAATATTTCTATATATACCTTAATCCGTTTCTATTTCAAGTAATCTATAGGCTTCAAATATTTTGTCACCGACTTCATTCCATGATTTAGCCTATATTTAGAGACCATCCAATCATAAAAAAAATTATTTTTAAAACATATAATAAAACATATAATTTTAATTTTATCTATATAATTTTGATTTTAGTGAATTTTAAAATTTAAAATACACATCATGTGTGGTTTTGGTTTGATGGATATCCATGCAATTGATAAAAAAAATATTTTGGGTGTGTATATTTATTATGATCATTATCCAATGCTTCCAGAAAAAGAAAACATATAAGTAATGGAAAAATAAAATATATTTTATATGATTAGATTACAAAGTTTTAACCCTCCATTATAGGAATCAAAAAGAGTGTCACATATATTATTTTATTATAAAATGTCTCATTTATAGAATCTTTTTTATTATGAACTTATTTCACCTGCAATTTAATTTTTTCAATAGAAATGATATATTTATTAATGAATCCAAATTGTGATTTGAAGGTTTTTACATATATATAGTAGTAAAATAAAGGCCTATAGAAAATATTCATATTTATTAACTTCAATGAAAATATTAGATTGTTTTTTTGGATAGATGTATTATGAAAATGTACCTTATGCATATATTCACAACTGAGACTTCCAACCATTAAATCATGAGAATATCATTTATAATCTTGATACCAACCAAATTTGTAATGATATTTCTAAATAGTTCTTATTCATATGGAATGTAGAAAACATATCCATCTTTGAATGTTGTTTTTTTCATAAATTTTTAATGATAATATATGTTTCAATAGAACTGGCGGGGAGAATGTACTCCCAGAAGGTCATTTGGCTTTCTTGGTTGGTTCACTAGATTTTCTTAATATGACCTTCCATTTCCCCATCGATTTATACATATGTAATACTATACCCCACTTTAGACCCTTTTTCATCAATTGTTATAGGTTTTTCATTTGAAAAAATTTGTTAAATGAATACCTTATGTATCTTTATAATATTTTATATCCATGCTATGAAAGTTACAATTTCATCATTGACTATTGTAATATCTAGATCATCAAGTGGAAGATGAAAATAAATAGTGATATCTTGATATACACCAATATCTACTCTCATGTGATATTTTGGGAGTTATTTTTTGTGTATCATGTACCCTAAGATAATATACACCGTACCCCTTGCAATAAGGTGGTGCATGGGTGTTGATAGATAAAAATAACATAAAACTTTTCCATGCATAATTTTAGTAATACAAAGTTATCATAAGTTATTTGATTTAAATTTAGGTTAAAGAGTAATGATAAAATTTATTACCTCAGATAAGGTATGTGGTTAAGGGGAATGGATACCCTAAAAGCTAGTGGAGTTATTTGGTTATTCATATGTAGATCTTTGTTCCACTTCCAGTTCACATTGATCCTTTCTCATATATTAGTCTGCCAAACCATACTTGATAATAATATCTTTCAATGAATCTATTTTCACCTAAAATCCTTTCATGATGTTATATTTATCTTATTTTGGTTTCATATTTTGGAAATATGTTCTAGGATACACTCTAAAGTCTATAAATCTAACACGACCATATTGTTATGATAGCTTCAAATCTACTTAAAGTAGTTTTTCTTTTTGTACAGTCATTGCCATTTATTATGTCTAATCCATATAAAAAACATGTGAATATAAATATATATTTTTATTAAATACAATTATAAATCATATTTAATTACTATTATCTTAGACTCACACATTTTTCCCATAATTATTTTGTTTTTTCAGGAACTAGTTTACCCTCCTTACTTATACGGGCCTCCTTCCATTTCACATGAAGTGGGATTGAAGTGGATTCATATTTTTATTCATCAATTTTCATATAAAAAAGGAATTTATGTTGTTTCATATCACATAAACTTTTATTGTTTATTTAAAATACACAACAATTTCTTCTCTATTGAAGTGTTCCCCATACTATCTTTGCGATAGGGGTACATTGGTTTTGATGCACATTATTTATTTACAACGCTCATTTTCTATTTAATAAATTAAAAAAATTGAATCCAATTGGATAAAATAAATAATTTAAAATAATATATTATCTCTTATAATTCACATGAATTGATATCTCATCGTAATGAATGATGAAAATATTCCATGTTTCCTACTTTATAATGTATTTATAAGTAAGTGGTGGGTCGGAATTTACTTTCCCATCAGCATCCCTAATATTGAATTTGGTAAGAAGACTCTGGAATCCTTTATGGTATTTTTTAGTGGCCATTAAGACATATTTCTTATATAAGTTATCTAAAATAAATGAACTCTACAAGAAATGAGGAAAGTTAAATCAACGTTTCATTATATAAATTTTCAGTAAAATAGATAAATTATATCATCAAAATGGATTAATATCTTTCCTAAGGTTTTCTATTATTATAGATAGAAATGGAACCTCAAATCAATATTAATCAGCACATTCATCCTTATTGTGACCAAAACATAACTAATAAACATTAAACTATTGGGGTCAACAGGTTAGATGCGTTAATTCCTACCAACCTAAAATTTTATACCCTTAATTATTACCTTGATAATTATAGTCAACACTATGATACTACACCATTCTTCTTTTTTTCATCAACATCGTATTGATCCCCAAAACATTTTGCAGTTTCATCATCAACTACTTGTAATTCCTTGAGATTGGTAACATCATTATATTCGTAAGAAATTATCTTCATGGGTATTGAAACATTCAATTTATATTTTTTTAATATAGTAGAGAACACATAATATTATAAGGAAAATAATAGTTTAATAAAAAACACTTTAACCATCTCATTGAACTCATTTTACTTTTTTAAATTTTGAAGGGATTTGGATCCTCTATTGAGAATCCCAATCCCCTATTTATGTATTCCTATAATGTATAATACATTGTCCACATTGGTACCACTATTAACTAATTGTGATCTCCCAAAGAAAGGGTCATCATTGATTGAATTTTCATATGATCATATAGTTTTTTATCCACTAACAAAACAATTAACCAATTTTTATTTTTTGGATCTGAGATATAAAATACTTGCACTGATTGTGATGCCATTATGAATGGATAATCATTTTCCATTTCTATATTGAAATTGACCTTCATGAATCCCATTTCATAAACTTTTACTATACTTATATTTTCAACCCATTTTAAATAGAAAATCTTCACATGAAATTTTTTATAGTAAAACTCATATATCGGTTCGATAATGCTGAAATATTACATATTTTTATAAATTGGATTTCTATCCTTGGAACCTAAAATGTGAATTTCTTCCATCACAATCCTAATTCCACATTTTTCATCATAATTCATTCATCATTTTATTTTTTATAGAACATATAACCATTGGTCACAAAACTAGTTTAAGATATAAAATTTTCCTTTGGTCCCCTTGCTAGCCATCAAATTAATTCAGAAATTGAATTCAAAATTTCAGATAAATCCTTATAAATATGATCTTCAAACCATCCTTTAAACTATTTATTATTTTTATTTGACATCCATCCTTCATCCCTTGATGGATTCAGATATATAATAATTTATTTGTGTGCTTCAACGTATGGATCAACATTTTCACTATTATGTAAAACGTAAAGGTGATCTTGATCGTGATTTGTGATGGTAATTGTAACAACATCTCTTCCGGAAATCCCTACCCCCATAAGGAATCCACTATGATGAGACTTTGGGATACCAATGTATCAAAATCTAATAGGTAATTGGTACACAATTGAACAATTTCGTTAACAACATATCATTTTGCAATACAACCTTCTGGCTGACTTTGATTCTTGAAATAACTTTTCATAATCTTCATATATAATTCAATAGGTTAAATCCATATATAATGGATAGTACCACATTGTTAAACCTCTCTAACCAAGTGAACCATTAAGAGGACCATTATATCAAATAATGATGGTGGTAAGAGCATATCTAATTCATATAATAAGATTGCAACCTCCTAATTCATGATTAGAAACTTTAACAGGTTTATAAAATTACAACATGTGGATTTGAAAATGGAGTAGAGTATGGTAAATATATGTCATACATTTTTAGGAAGAATGAAACGTAAAGAGACAAATAACAAATATTTCATCAAAACATGACATTCATATGATTTTATTCGGTATAACATTAAATTATCCATTTACACAACATTCTTGATATTTGACGAATATATATCTAGAACTTTTACACCCTTAAGAAAAATGTAAAATTTAAAATTTCCTCTCTAGATAGTGTAAGATGTTGGATGAAGAAAATCCAGACCTTTAGACTACACCAGTTCCAAATCTTCCCTTATCCCTATAGTAATCATTTTAACATATTCTTGATGCCATATTTTTTTTTCAAGAACATTTTTTAACATTACAATAACACTATAAAATAGTTTTTTTCAACATGAATGATATCATGAAATTTTTTAATGTATAAACAATTATAATATGGTAAATAGAAAAAACTAATATCTTTTTTCATCTTTGTTTTATAACATTTTTTAAAATGGTTTACCAAAATCGGTTTCAATATATGTAAAGACCTGGAAATTTAAAGGAATTTTTTTTCTTAATTTCTTTGGAATTTTACGAGCCTGTGGCTTCTGACAGAACTTGATTCCGAGGTCCGGTGTGTCCGAAATCAATTTTCAATGTTTAGCTTGGCTAAATTCAGTGAACGAATGAGCGAGGTTTTCTATCTTTTGAACCGGTGCTTGGAATTGAAATCCAAGGGCACCTATGAACTCACAACGCCGATAATTTCTTAAGGGGGCATTTAGCGCAATTGCATTTTAAGCGGGTTGAGAATTAAATTTGGGGGAATTAGTTTCAAAATAAATAAAATTGGTGTGTACAATTTTATTTATATCTACGGTGGTTAAATCCTACAAAGGGGAGTTAAGGGTGGGACCCACAAAAACCTAACTACCCTTGTGTGGATATTTGGGAGGTGGGGCCACACGAGCCCCAACCATCCACCTTCCATAACACTTTTCAAACCCCTCTTTAAACTCCCCAAATATCTCCCTTAAACCCCTTTTTAATTAACTGGTTAATGTTGACAATTAACCCATTTATGAGACCTCTTCACTTTCTCCTCTTCCATTAATTCATGAAAACACCTTAATTAATAAATTGATTCCCCCAATTGAATTAATGAGGTGTTTGAATTTTGAAATTGATGTGTTAATAAAAATATTATCCAAGCCTAATATTTTATTAAGGGAGGAGCCCTTTTGATGGGAGGGGGGTCCACTGGAGAGTTTCCTCTCCTTCCTTCCCTCCCTCTGCTTCCTCATTTTCGCACCATCACCGAGGTTCATTCTTCTCCGAAGATACACTGATGAATGAGCAGGTATCGGTAGCGTGGTGCAGGTGCAACGAACTACGTTGACTTCGACGTCTTCCCTGCGTCGGATCCAACGAACGACGCTCGAGCCGGTATCGAAGGCACTTCACGGAAGCGATGAACACCAACGACCGTCATCACATTCATCTCTTACCTTGAGACGACGTCAACGAGCCGATGTCTACCCTTTCGCAACACCGTCATCCACAATGCTCATCTACCGCTGATCTTTCTTGAGGTAGGGGTTGTTGTGTTTATGTTTTAATACTGTCTTCGTCGTTATTCAATTCTTGAGTTCAGTTTGGCCACTTGATACCATCATGATGAGGAAGGGTTCAGACCTAATGAACACGGTCCGACCCTTCCCCTTCTATTTATTGTTTATGGATGATGGAGGCGGACTACGATGAACCGTCCGGCGACTGGCCGACCACAAGCGGATCGTCAGCTCATGATTGCCGGGTCACCGCAAAGGCGTGGCACCAATGTGCCGCGCGGAGTAAAGCCAGGCCGCGGCCGGGTCGGGCCGTGGTGGAGGGGTGTGGCACCGTCGCGTCGTTCTGGAACTACAAGAGCCGCGGCCGGGGTGGGCCGTGGTGGAGGGGCTTAGCAACGTCGCGCCGTGCCGGAGCTTTAAGGGGACCGTGGCCGTGGCGGTGGAGCGCAGCGCCGTCGCGCCGCGCTGGTCGAACAAAGCCACGACCTAAGGCCGCGGTAGACTGGGAAGGGTGGCCGACTGTGCTGGCCACCAGTGCCATCAAGAGGCGGGAACAGAGGGGGTCCCGCGGTTACCAAGGGCCGACCTTAATGGCATGCCGTTTCCGAAGAACCGGGGGGGGGGGGGGGGGGGTGTAACCCCCCCGGTCGCCCAGCCACGCGGCCAACCACGTGGGTCACGAAGACCGGACCACGTCAGCCGGGCTGGGCCGCGACGACCGGGCCGGGCCACGCCAGCCAGGCCAGGTCGTGACCAACCGAGCCAGACCCGAACCCAGGTCGGGTCAACCCGGTTCGGGCTGACCCTGGGGGTGTTGGGTCGGGTTGGATCGGGCCCAGACCCCCTATTTTCGGACTATTGTTGGTTAAACGGACATATCTTGAGCTATAGACCTCCGATCGACGCACCGTAAGTTGAGTAGGATTACTTGGATTGCGACGGTCGTTTTGGTATATTACATTCAAGGTTTTGGTGAAGTGTGGGTATGGATAGGTTGGTTCGAACCCGAAACCAACCGGGCCCTCGGAGCGAAAACACATATAATTTGAGGATCTGATGTTCGATTGACGTGCTATAGACTACGTTGGATTCATATTAATGAGATGGTTCTGTTGGCATACTCCACCTGAGGTTTGGATGCTGTTGTATTACGGTCAGGTCGGTTAGCTTACAAATCAACCGGGCCCTTGGAACGGAAAAGCCAATAACTCTCAGAACGGACGTCTGATTGACGAATCGTCAGCGACATTGGTAATATCATTGAGAAATGGTTGCTTTGAGTATTCCTATGGGAGTTTGGGATATAGTTGTGATACGGATGGGTTGGTTCGTACACGAAACCAACCGGGCCCCTACAACTAAAAGGATAATAACTCACAGACCGGGCGTCCGATAGACGTGTCGTCTGCTGAGTTGAGACCCCTTTGACAAGGCGGTCCTTTGAGATACTTCTTTGTGGGACTTTGTGATACTTGGAGTATCGACCAGTACCTCTTGGAGTGGACTCTCTCAGAGATGATCGTATGGAGTATGGAGACCTTGTAGCTGGCTGAGACCTGATGACTGCTTGTCCGATTCAAGTCGGAGTGACTTGTATAGCCCATTGGGGAGCACTATTGTGTTTGGGTGGAAGAACCATGACGGGGAGAACTACTGTGTTTGGGTGGCAGACCTGTGGTACTCGATGGAAGGAGTAAATCTGTAGGCTATTAGGGGGAGCACTACTGGGTTGGGGTGGCAGACCCATGGCGGGGAGCACTACTGTGTTTGGGTGGCAGACCCGCGGTACTCGACAGGAGGAGTACCACAACAGTCTAAGGTTAGTGAGCAGTGCCTCAGAGTCGTGACAAGATCACCGTACTCGATAGAGAAGGATATCTTCATCAGTTGTGTTTTCGATATTATTAATGAAAATCCTGGTTTGAGTTGAGTCAATGACCTTTGTGTTTACCTCATGATTAAGATGGGTCACTTGATAAAGTAGGTACATGTATGGGCATATACCTAATTATTGGTTATCTGTTCATCTCATAACCTTTATGTTTCCTCATGTTTGAGATGGGTTACTTGATAAATTAGGTATAAGTATGGGCTTATACCTAAGTAAGGGTTATATGTTGAGATCCTTATTTGTGGTTATCCTTGTTGGATTTAGTGAGACCTTGAAGGTCTCCGGGTCCCTACTGAGTAACGTTATACTCACCCATGCACGGGCTATGCCCACACCTCATTGTGTTGGATGCAGACGAAAAACAGTGCAGACAGTGACCGAGTGTACGAGGACTTAACGGTACCTGGAGGTGGACCGCATGATGAGTCAGTACCTGGAGGTGGACATCATGACGAGACAGTACTTAGAGGAGGTTGGAGGGTGAGAGTGTTGATGAGGATACTTGTACCTACCCCTCAGGTAGGATCCGAGTTGGACGACCCAAGAGTTGCTTCTATCTTCCAGCTATTTGTCTTTTCTGTTGTACTTTCATTCAGTTGTAGCTGTGCTTTACTGTTGGGCTTTTATTTCCAGCCCCCTTTTTACTTTCAGCACACTTGTTATATTGCTTTACTTAGTGTTTTCTTCTGCTTGTACTCTGGTTGTGTGTGTTTACATTTCATAAAGGCAATGCCTTCCATTTTTATTAGGATTTATGCCTTTGGTGCTAGTCGCAAGCCCCTGGCCTATGGAAGGCGGGCTTGGGGTAGTCATGGCACTGGCCCCAAGGAAGGGTCGTGACAATATATTTTACTTTATCAAAAAATTGATCACCCATTAGTGGAGATAGTGTTGTACCTTATTTAGTATTCCCATCGAATATTTTCATCCATAATCTATATTAATTTCACCAAGGTTAAAATTTTTGATTCTCTAAAAACACAATCTTTGAGGAATGTTTCAACTAAACCGAGTGTGTGCATTCTTTACAAATGGGACCCCCAACATTCCTTTAATTCTATATCCTGACAAATTTCTATAAGAAATAAAGTTATTTATCCTCCCATAAAACATAGAACTCAATGTGAATTATTAATTTATTTGAGAATCATATATTTTAACACCTTTATACATTATCAATTTCAAATATTTTATCAATGTATCCAAATAAACATCAATGTCATTACTGGGTTGTTTTTGTCCAGATATAAGTAGAGACAACATGATGTATTTATACTTAATGCATAACCATGGCATAAAGTTATAATTTACCAATGTAAAGGGATATGTACTATGATTACTAATGTATACACTAAAATGATTTATTCCATCTATAGATATCACAAGATGGAATTTTATTGGATCATTTATAAGTTTAGGATAATTGTAATCAATTTTCTTCCATCGAGGAGAGGCTGCTGGGTGACGTAGTTTGCCTTATTTAATTCTTATATCTGCATTCCATATTAATTATCTTAACGTTTTTTCATTGATATAGTCTTATTAAAAATGGATTGATAGGAAATTTCCATACAACTTTTTAAGTACTTAATTCATCTTTATAATATTGATCTGTACAACACTTAGGGAATTTTATGAGTGATTCATGGTCCTTAAGAAACAATATCAAATAATTTGGACAAGAATACATTTTTTAGAGACCATTATCAATAAATTTAGCATTTTTTAGCATAATATGTTCAAAAAGTAAGTTTATTTGATTTTGGTATCATATCATTTAGGTGACCAAGTAGTTATGTAAAGTCGATGTTTCTCCATCAGCTACAATCTTTCAGATTGTATGGATTCAATATAGATAAAAATGTTATGTATTTATTACAAAAGATATACAATTATCTATTTGTAAAACTATATAACATATTTAAAAAAATTGGTAATATCAATGGTCATCTTCCATTTCCATATTCATTTCTTCCATATGATCACTATCATCAGTCTCACTAGTATTCATATCAAATGATCCATAAACTGCAATATCATCCCAATCTGTATGAAATTTTAGTTTTTCCCCATGTTTAGTTTAAAATTTATATATTTTATTTATTATATGAAAAACAAAATGATCTTCCAACTCTTCAGGACTAATTTTTCTTGAATAATAACAACATAAACACAGACAAATGATTTTAGAAGGGTTGTATACATGCCTTATTGAAAACTTGATTAACTATTTAACTCAATATTCATACTCTTTTTCCATATGATTATCAAGCATCCATTTTTTTATTCATATTCATCCAAATAAGCTCATAAAATATATATTCTGTGTAACAAATAAATAAATACACATAAGATATTCATAATCAAAGGAGAAAGTTATAAATAGTTATAATTAGGGGAACCTAACATTTGATTATTTCAAATAATTTTAGAATGATTTATGGGAAATGGGTAATTAAATTTAAGAAATTATTTAATCCACTATTTGTAGGTTTTATTCTTCTAATTAATCCAAAATGACCATTTGTACCTAGTATGGGATGATTATTGCTCAAAGTAGTTCAAGAATCACAAGTGCATGCCCAGAAGATATGGGGGATGTGTATCAAACAAAAAAATGAAATAATAATTTTTTAGGAGATGAATATAATGATTATGAACATTTTGTACTTAAATATAAAAGTTCATAGGCTGTAATTTGGTGAAGCACCATATAATTTATTTTTTTTGCCTAATGAAGAAAAAAGAAGTAGTATTAATCCGATCCCTAAAAGAGGTTGTTTGATTGGTGTGACCCTAAAAAGTATTAGTTGGAAGTTTTTACACTTTTTCATGCTTAAATATCCATTTTAGTTTAAAAATTAAAACAAATCACACAATTTTCCATGAAAAGAAAAAGTCTTTTAGTCTAAGTATTGAATTTTAGAAGCACTTATCTTTATAAGACAAAAAGTTAGTGATTATTGGATGGTTTCGGAAAGCATGCTAGGTGCATTTTCAACAAGTGGGAGGAGTTGAGGTTTATTAATTTTTTCACTTATTATATAGTGGTATAGGTGATTATTAATTATTAGTCTAAGAGGAGCTTTAATGGAGTGGGAAATTTGATGTGACCATCACTTGTCAGTGGAAAAATGTCGCGTATGATGAATTCAAAGATCTAGAAAATGCAGCAAGCAATTGAAATTATACAAGACATCTGAACACTAAAAAGTATCTATCAACAAATTTAATTTTGAGATATTACCAATGATAGGTATACACTACAAGAATTAATTTTTCATCTATCATTTTTTCCCATTTACTATGTTTTAATACACATTATATCATAAATAAAGGGATTTAAAATCATTATTTTTTGTATAGTTAGGTTTTTGTGGTTTTTTTATAAATCATTTTATTTTGGATAATGTTATTAATTTTTTTTATTCCAAATTTTTTTTATCTCATTGTCATTTTCATTAATAAATTGTGGGTTTCTTATAAAATGATTTCAAGGGTAATTTTAATTTATTTTTGTTTTTTATTCTAACTACAGTTTGAATTTTGATTAAAATTTCTAAAATATTTATTTTATGAAAAGTTAGAATTATGACTAGACAATTAGTTTTGGTTGAGATTAAAGGCTAGTATTAATAATTTTTAGAGTAGATGTTATTTGGAATTTTTTTCAATGTTAATTAAAAATTGTAAAATATGTTTTTTGTTTTTAAAATACATTATATTATTAATTGAGTTATTTTAATAATCATACATATAATAATACTATTTATTTTAAAAAATATAGTTTTTTTAAATAACTATAATTATCTTTGGGATGATTATTTTTATATTAAAGAACACACCAATAAATAATATGTGGTGGTTGGATGGATGATAGTTTAAATGTTGATTGCAATGAAAATTGAGATAGAAAAGGTGTTTTAAAATTGATTAGATTAAGATAATTACTATATTGGTTGTTGAGTCAATAAAGTTTCCTTATGACTTTTCTATTCCTTTATTTTTTGAAAATCACAAACACTCTATCCTAAGGCATATTTCATTTTCCTTCATAAGGAAAATTTTCCTTCCCCAAGGAAAATTTATCCTTAACATGTTTTCATTGTTCGTGTTTTAGTTTCTCTAAATATAACTCTTTTTATACCAAATTGTAAAATTCGGTTTCACATATAAAACCTAATAATTATATAAATACTTATATATAAAGAATTTTGTTTTCAGGTTTCGAATTCAGACTCCAAATTCTCTGAAATTCAAACTCTAAATTCCTTATAATTCAGACTCCAAAATCTATAGAATTATGATTCTGAATTCCATGATAAAAAGAATCTGAATATTCATGCAATATAGAATCTGAATGTTCTTAGACTCCCAACTTTATTTTCATTAAAATCCAAAAAATATATTTGGTTTAGAAACCATATTTTACTTAACCTTGTTAGATTTATAAAACAATGTTGTGCATTCTGTTTCTAACCAACTGTTGTTTGAGTGACATGTGTACTGGTCCCTCTGAGATTCAAGGAAAAATATGACCATTGGCGGAGGTAGAATACTTTTGGAGATGTGCCTATAAATAGGATCTCATTTTAATGGGCTTATGTATTTTTACTTTTGGGAAAAAGTTGATTACTCTAAAGACTGCATGATGTTGAAGTAATTTCTAGAGAGAGATACTCTCATTCTTTATGCATAATAAACATCTTATTCAGCTTGATTCAAGTGACTCAAAATGTTTATGAATACATTTGAGGGTTTCTGGGGATAGGAAGATAGAGGTGATGACTACCTTAATGTTCAAGGACATCCTCGATAAGGAAGACAAAGGTGTCGACTACCTTGAAGTTTGAGGGCTTGCGGAGATAACAAGACAGAATTTAATATTCCTATCGAGGGATTACCCTGGTGTGGGTAAGATAGACTTTATTGAAAGTATAAATCAAGGGACCTTTATCCAAGGTTTTTGGTTACCCTACTCCTTGGGTTAAATGATTTCATACTTGTTACTTGTGTTGTTTCATGTTTTTTTCCGCTGCATTTTGATTATTAAGGAAAGTATACGTATCTTATACTTTATTATACTTGTACTCTGATTATTAAGATTCTATATGTTTTAAAGTATAATATTTTCCCTTGTAAACTTTTCTCAAGTTTCATTTCTTGAACTATATTTCTGGAATCAAGCAATTTTGTAAAACCAAGAGGTTCTGTGAATTTACCTTGTTTAACTTTGTTAAACAATAGAATGATTTATATCAACTTTAAATGTTCCAAAATAATTTTTAAAGGATTAAATTCACCCCCTCTTGTATTTTGATCATCTACATCATATTTAGACCCTACAAGTGGTATTAAAAGAGGTATCTGAAATACTTATATTCACATATAAGTTTTCTTTCTCATGTTTCATTGTTTATAATATTTTCCTTGATTAGGATTTTTTTCCTTGTTTACAAACTTTTTCTACTCACAAGTGTTTGTGGAAAGATATTCTCTTATGGATGGTAGGAATGAATGTTGGTTCGATTGACAATCTTAATCCTACTAGACCACCAATATTTTATGGGACTGATTTTGGATATTGGAGAGATCGTATGAAGAACTTTATGATAAACACGGGTTTAGACAACTACATTATGTTAACTGGAGATTATAAGATTCCTAATAAGGAACTTAGAACCTTTAATAATCTAGAAAAGGTGGAATATTGGCTAAACTTTAAGGTATGAAATACTTTTCTTTGTTCCATGACTAGAAATATATATATCAAAATTTCATCTTGTGAAGTAGAAAATAGTATTCGGAGGAAGCTTGAAGTAACTCACATTAGAACTTCCAAAATTATTGAAACTATAAAAGCTATGCTCAGAGATGAGTATCATGGTTTCTGATTTCCTTATAGAGAACACATATGTAAGGTATAACAAAGATTCATGACTATTGTTAACATTTTACAATCAATGGGTGGGAAAGGTTTAGATGATGAAGCTCTATAGAAAATAATTACGGATATCATGCCTAATGAATGGGAATCTAAGAGAACAACTACTGATGAGAATAGGAAAGTCTCACAGATTACTCTTGATGAGCATCTTGGAACTATTCTTCAACATGAGACTAGAATGAAGATAGTTGCTAACAATATTAAGAAGAAGAATGGAAATGGAAGTGTTACTTTTACAACAACTTTAAATCATATGAAAGCCAGGACTCCCGAGAGAGTTACAAGATCCAAATCTAAGAAGGTTGTTATACAATCTGAATCAAGTGGAAGTGAATCTTCAAAAAAAGATTTAGCAAAAATTGCTCATAGGATGAAAAATATAGTTTAGAAGAAGGACTTTAAGTTTAGATATAAGAAGAAAGAAAGAAGGGATAAGAAAGACACTGAAGTCACTTGTTATGAATACAAAAGAGTAGGGCATATAAGGCCAGATTGTCCTACGCTTAAGAGAAACGATAGAAAGTAAAAGCATTTAGAGAGGAATAGAAAGAAATACTATAAGGCTAAGGCTATGAATGTTTTGAAATCCAATGACACCTAGAGTGCCAGTGGTGGTGACTCTTATGAAGAATCCTTAGAGTATGAATCTTCTAGTCAGAATAATCTTGGTCTACTTTCCAAGTTACCTATATAAAATCATTTTTTAAGGACAAGGTACATAATGATGAATCTATAAACAATTTATCATTGAACTCTAATTATAGTTATAGTAAATAATATGAATCTACAGATGAATAATCTTCTTCTGATGAAGATAATTCTTTACCAACTTATGAAGAAGTTTCTAGGTTTTCTAAGCTCCTTAAGAATGAAAAATCTAAAGTTAGGAAAAAGATGGATAAGGAAAATTCTAGAATTACTATTCTTACTAAGAAAATATCAGATATTTCTAAAGATCTTGATAAAAAAACTATGATTTTAAAAATGTTTCAAAAACCCTTAATGAAGTTAATTTTGAGAAGGATAAACTTTTTAAGGATCAAGAAAAAGTAGTTTATCACAAAAAAGTTTTCAAGACTAACTCAAGTTCTAAAAATAATGTTTTTGAGGATAATAACTTAGTTATTAGAATAAAGTCAGAAATATTTTCCTTGAGTAAGTGTTTGTCAAACTTTACCTTAGGAAAGAAAATTTTTGTTAAGATGTATTCCCAAATTCGACCTATAAGGAATAATTTTGGTTTTGGTTATACCAATTCAAAACTGATTTTTAGTAACAATTATTTTGTACCTCAAAGTGCTCCATTCTGCACCAAGTGTCAGTGTGGTGGGAATTGGGAAAAAAGTTGTTCCTTAAACAAAAATAAGACTTTTGGTTTTCATAAAGCATATTTTTTTTAATAAAAATGTGGATTCCTAAAATTTTTCTTTCTAATGTTTCCAGATCAAATAAAGTTTGGGTTCTGAAAGTCTAACTCTTTTATTTTTAGGAAATTAAAGATAGTACCAACAACAATACATGGTACATGGATAGTGGATGTTCTCGACACATGACTGGTAACAAAAAATTCTTGGAATAAATTATCAAGATGAAGGGAGTAAAAGTAACTTTTGGAGATAATTCTCAGGGAGAAATTATTAGTATATGTAACATTGTTCTTCTTGGAAAAACATTTATTTCAAATGTTTTGTTTGATAAGGGTCTTAATCAAAATTTCATTAGCCTAATTCAATTATGTGATGAAGTTTACCTTGTGAATTTTAGGATTTAAAAGTGTTTAGTACACAATTCCAAGGAAGAGTTTATTCTTTTTTTTCAATAGGAAAGAGAATGTTTACACGCTAAACTTAGAAGACCTTAGGAGCCAAGATCTAACTTTCCTTAATTAATGGAAGATCATTCGTGGTTATAGCATAGACAGTTTAGAAACTATAACTTTAGGAACCTATGAAAAATCTCTAAGAAAAAACTTTTCAAGGATCTACCAGAGCTTAGATTTGATTCTTCAAAAGTTTGTGATCCTTGTTAATATGGAAAAAAACATAAATCAAGTCTTATATCAATCAGTAAAGTCTCAACTACTGATGAATTACAGTTTGTGGACATGGATCTTTTTGGTCCAATGCAAACCGGAAGCATTGGAAGAAAATATTATGTATTTATCCTAGATGATGATTACACTATATTTACATGGGTCTATTTTCAAGCAAAAAAATATAAAGCTTTTTCTTATTTCAAAAGTTTTAGAGCCCAAGGTAAAAATGTGAAAAACCTTCCATTGATAACTATCCATAGTGATCATCGAGGAGAATTTCAAAATTCTGATTTTGAAACTTTTTATAATTGAAATGGCATTACTCATAACTTCTCAGCACCAAGAACTCCTCAACAAAATGGTGTTATTTAAATAATAAATTGAATTCTTCAAGAGATAACAAGAACCATGTTGAGTAAATATTCAATAGCCAAACATTTTTGGGATGATGCTGTAAATACTACCTATTATACTATAAATCATGTTTTGATTAGAACATTTGTTAATAAAACTCCTTATGAGTTATAGAATGGTAGAAAACCTAGACATTCCTACTAAATGGTTTTTGGTTGCAAGGTATTAATTATAAATAAAAAAGATTATCTACACAAATTGTCACCAAAATATGATGAAGGAATATTCTTAGGCTAATATACAACTTCTAAGGCTTATAGAGTTTTCAATAAAAATACTTATACTGTTGAAGCAAGTACATGTCAAATTCGATGAAACTAATCCTTTTGTTTTTAAACATCCTTAGCCTACATCTTCAGATGTTTTTTCAAAAACTGATTATCAACCCTTGATAAAAGATCCTTCAAATAAGGAAATGTTCAAGAAAAATTTTCTTATGTATTTACCCTAGAAGACTTCCTACCATACGTTGACGAATAGGTTTTACAGAACCCAAATCAGTTGTTTCTTAAGAATCATCATAGTGATAGTATCATTGGTGATGTAAATCAACCTGTATGGACTAGAAGTTCATTAAGAAATGAAGTAGAACATCTAACATTTCATTCACAATTAGAACGAAAAAACATTGTTGAATATTTAGGTGATGATGATTGGATAAAATCTATGCAAGATGAGCTAAATTAATTAAAACGGAATAAAGTAGGGACCTTGGTTGAAAGACCGAATGAAACATCTGTTATTAGAGTAAAATGGTTCTTCAGAAATAATTGTTATGAAAATGGAATCATAGTAAGAAATAAATCGAGATTTGTTACTAAAGGCTATAATCAACAAGAAGGAATAGAATATGAAGAAACCTATGCTCCAGTATCCAGACATTAATCTATTCATATTCTACGTGACTTTGAAGCAATCTTCAACTTAAAACTTTTTCAAATGGATATTAAATGTGCTTTCATTAATGTCTATGTTCAAGAGGATGTTTTTTTTTGAACAAACTCTTAGTTTTGAAGATAAAATACATCCTGAACATGTTTTCAAACTTACCAAAGCTTTGTATAGACTTAAGCAAGCTCCTAGATCCTATTAGGATAGACTTACATGGTATTTTCTTCAAAAAAATTATGTTAAGGGAAATGCTGATCCAACCCTTTTATAAAGAAAGATAAGAAAAATGATTTGATTGTTCAAATTTATGTTGATGAAATTATATTTGGTTCAACTCAGAAAAAATTAACTGATTTCTTTGTGGATCTAATGAAATATGAGTTTTAAATGAGTATGATGGGTGAGTTAACATTTTTCCTTGGTTTTCATATTTCTCAAAAACTAGAAGAATCTATATATCACAACATAATTATATTAAATATCTTCTTAAAAAATTATGGATATGACAACACTAAGAGTATAAGTACTCCCATTGGTACCTCAAATTCACTTGAACTTGATGAAGATGGGAAACTAGTAGATCAAACATCATTTAGAGGTATGATAGGAAGTCTACATTACTTGATATCTAGTCCCCTGACTTAATGTTTTCAGTATGATTATGTGCAAGATATCAATCCAATCCTATGTAATCTCATTTAAAGGCGGTGAAAATAATTTTTTTTGCTACTTAAAGGGGAAAATGGATTTAGGACTCTTTTCTATGTCTGAAAATGATTTTGTTTTAAAAATATTTTAGAATGCTGACTTTGGTGGATATAGAACGGACAATAAAATTACATCTGGAACTTATCATTTCTTAGGAGATTCATTAGTTTCTTGGTCATGAAAAAAGAATTACATAGTATCACTTTCCACTGCTGAAGATGAATATATTGCAGCTGGAAGTTGTTGTGCTCCAGTATTGTGGATACAACACACACTCACAGAATATGGTAAGAGTTTTACCAAAACACAAATATTGTGTGATAATACTAGTGACATTGCCTCATGTAAAAACCCTGCACATCACTCTTGTTCAAAACACAAAGATATTAGGCATCACTTTCTTAGGGATCACACACAAAAAGAAGATATCATTCAACTATTTATCAAAACTCAAGATCAACTTTCTGATATTTTCAAAAAATCTTTACCATCCGATAGATTTGAATACATTAAATAGAAGTTAGGAATGGTAACTATAAGGTAATCTTCCTTATTAACTTCCTTTTGAAACCTATCTCTTTACAGTAATAAACACATTTTAAAATGGGGAGTACATTCGCATGGTAGTAAAACTTTCGTAGTCAAAATTTTTAGTAGTCAAATTTTTTTCATAATCAAAATTTCATAATGTAATTTTTTTTCTAATATAATTTTTTGTCATAATCTAAAATTTTAGTAGTCAATTTTTTTCCTAGTTAAAACTTTCTTAAGGAAGATTTTCGTAGTTAAAATTTTCATAATAAAGGTTTTTGTAGTTAAACTTTTTGTAATTAGATTTTCATATTTTTTTGTCTAATATTTTTCGTAGTCAAAATGTTCGTAGTCAAAGTTTTCATAATCAAAATTTTTGGAATCTAAAGTTCTTCACGAAAAAATTTCCTCATTATGAATAATATTCCTGGAAATCTGAAAGTTGTGTTTTCCTTCATAAGCCATTGTAATCAATTTTTTCCTTTCTGGTATTTACATTTGTTTTTAAAATCTTCGGATTCACTTTTCCTTAAATAAAAATGTTTTTTAAAACCTCAAAAGATCAGAACCTATTAAAATACTTCTTCGGCTATCATACCAACCATCAGATCTTCTCAAGAAGCCTTCAAATGATGGATCAATCAGGGAAGCTGAACCATCGCTTTAAGTGCCTATATAAAGGACCCCCAATATTCGTCCTACATCAAACCTAAATCCTTCATGTGCTGAAGCTATGCCTATGTTTTTAAATATATTCCATATCTTTAATGTTTTCTTAAATCTGAATGTATGCTAAAGCCTATTCCCAGAAATAAATTTCAACTATTAATGAAATATCCAAGTGGAAGATCTATCGAGAAAGGTTAGTCGATCCGAAGTTTTATGCCAAGTATGATTCCATTGTTTCTATGAATATCAAGCTGAATAGTTGGGAGAGTGTATGTATATCAAAACAAAAATCATAGGATCTGGTGTATCTAGAATTGTTGGTTTATTCTATGAGAGAGTTAGTTTTTTCAATGAAGGAGGAAGAGATAAATTTTCTTTCAAGAGCTATCTAAAAACAGACTCTCTTTCTTATAACATGGAATCAAATTTGATTATAATTCCTTATGAGGGAGAAGCAGAGTTTTTCTCACACAAGCTTCCTAATGTAATAGGATCTTTTGACAAGGAAAAGGTATAGACTGTCTTGGCTGGAAGGAAGTGAAGACTTAGAAAATTATTCATCTCTCTACAAATATTTGGATTCTTCAACTATGGGTTCAAGGTTTTCTCATTCTGAGAAAAGTGGACAAGGATACCTTGAAGAAAAGTGATATTTATATTGGGGATTTCTTGGTGAACCTAATAAAGATAAACTTTCTTAAGAATATATTGGTTACAATTGAGAATATAAAGAATGGAAATATGAAGTCTCATATTATCATGTATCTAGCCATTATTTCAAATGTCATAGTTCGTTTTCTTCAGTATTTTAAGATTCCTTGTAGTTCTAAGCTGAGAAATTGTATGGTGATTCTTCTGAGTGATGATACTCTAAGGAGGATGAAGATTGTATTTAATAGTCAATCTAAATAATTTCCTTATTTTTCAGAAGAAGAAGTTGAAGCTCTTTCAAGCAAATAGGGGGTGGATGAAACCTCTAAAAAGGGTGGAAGGAAGAGGAAGATGAAGGAATCAGAGGAAAAGAAAAAACACCTATGGCTAAGGAAACCTGGTCTGCACCTCTGAATCCAAATAAGAAAAAATCCTATCCTGATGAATTTGTGGCTAAATGGAGAGAGAATAAGAAAAACTATAAGGAAGGGGAGAGAAAGTTTGGCCTGGACCATGATGAGTAAAAATCATTGAAGGAAAATACTGGTGAGAATATTGAAAATCAATAAAAATAAAAGAAGCAAAGAAGAAATTTTCAGAAGCTGAAGTCATCCAATATCATATCAAGGCTACTGAAAAAGCCTCTGAAATTTTTTTGATACCAAAATCTTTTCTAGTAGAACCATTACCAGAGACTCTAAAAAATAAGTTAGTCATTCCAGAATGAAAACAAAAAGAAGAAATATTGCATGAAAAAGAAGTGGAAGAAGAAGAAGAAGAAGGCAGTGATGATACTGAAGACTTGATAAAGCAAGTAGATGATTTCCATTATAAGGAAAGTCCTTTGGATAAATTATCAATCCGAACATCTGAAGCCGAGTCTTCAAAACTTGTTACCCCAAAAAAATATAAGAAGAGTGAGGAAGAAGTGAATAAGTTGTCTAAAAATGAATGTAGAAATCATGATTTCATTCACCCAGAGGATATTGAGGTAGGATCCGAGAAAGACGAAGTTGATGAAGATAATATTGTTCAGCTATTAGATAGTGAACATGAATCTCCTAACCAAGAAGAAATATTTCTTAATGATGATAAGGGAAAACAAGTGGTTGTGGATAAACCTAGAAAATATGTGGTAAAGAAGAAAGAAGTTAGTGCTCCATCAATTAGGAAGGAAGTTGAGATAGAAAATGAATCCCCACTAACCAATGTCTCGGATTTAGAATCATCCTCACTTGGACATGAATTTGTGGTTCAGTCTTTGAAAAAGCTTGTCAGAACTATTCCCTTATTTCCTAGTATAGACTTGAGATTTCATACGCTTCAGCATATGTTAAATCAAAAATTGGATTCTGTTTCCTTGGTGATGAATAAATGTGTTAGTCTCAAGGTATATTTCAAATCTTTTCACATTAGCTATGAGGCTCATAAAATATCTTGTAATAAGATAACAAGTTGGTCAAGGAATACAATAGAAGAGATGAGAATATTGGTTGAATTTCAAGAGAGTGTCAAGGATTCTTTTGACACCAAATATTTAAAGATCAAGGATATCACTAATAGTTTTGAGGAAAAGTTAAGTCTTGAACAGACTTATCAGAATAAAAAAATTAAGGATCTGAATGGGAATCTAAATTCTATGGACATGAATTATAAGAGAGAAAGGGATCTCAGAATTGAGATAGAAGAGAAGCTTGTTAAGTATGAAGAAGTATTGAAAGCCTAGAAATAGAATATTAAGTCTTAGGAAGAAAAGATAAAAGCCTTAGAAAAGAAAACATAAGATCAAGATCAGCTTCTCAAGCATATGGAAGAAGATCGCAAAGAGATCAAGAAGCTAAAATCCATTGTGAAGAAGTTGATGCTGAAAGAGAAGGAAGGATGATATTTTCCAAATCTGATCTTTTGTTGTGTTTCCTTGTTGTAAAAATTCTTTTAAATCTTAATGAAATTTTTGTTGCACTTCATATTTTTGGTTGTTTAGTACTAATCTTTCAGGTACCAGTTTTTTTTCATTCCCTTTATTCCAATTTTAAAATCACAAAGGGGGAGAAAGAAATGTAAAAAATAATACTATGTAAAGAAGAAATTTTCTTAAGTAAGGGAGAGTTCATCCAAGGGGGAGTTTTTATCATGAAGTTTTTTGTGAAAATGAAAAATCTCATTCATAAAATCATGAATAAAATCCTTAGGGTTTTTAAAGCCAAAGGGGGAGTTAGTCATATTCACTTTGATCCATAAGTAAATGGAGATAATTTTTTATGTTCATAAAATTTTAAATTCCTTATATTATTTTTAGTAAGGATGTTTGTGCTTTCCAAAAAGGGGGAGATTATTGAGTCAATAAGGTTTCCTTATGAATTCTCCATTCCTTTATGTTTTTAAAATCACAAACACTCTATCTGAAGTCATATTTTATTTTCCTTCATAAAGAAAATTTTCCTTTCTAAAGGAAAATTTATCCTTACCATGTTTTCATTGTTCATGTTTTAGTTTCTCTAAATATAACTATTTTTATTCCTAAGTGTAAAATTTGGTTTCACATATAAAACCTCAACATTATATAAATACTTAGATATAGAGTATTTTGTTTTTAGGTTCTGAATTCAGACTCTGAATTCCTTAGAATTCAGACTCCAAAATCTATAAAATTTTGATTCCGAATTCCTTGATACACAAAATCCAAATATTCATGCAATATAGAATCTGAATGTTCATAGACTAAAAATATTATTTTCCTAATAATCCAAAAAAATACATTTGGTTGAGCAACCATATTTTACTTACCCTTGTTAGAGTTATAAAACGATATCGTTCATTCTGTTTCTATCCAACCGTTATTTGAGAGAAACTTGTACAGGTCCCTCCAAGATTCAAGGAAAAATATGACTGTTGGAGGGAAGATCTGACTATTGAAGACGTGCCTATAAATAAGATCTCATTTGAAAAAGATCAGGAATATTTACTTTTGTGAAAAATTTGATAACTCTAGAGACCACATGCTATTGAAGTGATTTTTAGAGAGAGAGATACTCTCATGCTTTGTGAGTACTGAACATCTTTTTCAGCTTGATTTGTGCGACTCCAGATGTTTCTGATTAAATTCGAGAGCTTCTAGGGATAGGAAGACAGAGGTGTTGAATACATTAAAGTTCGAGGACTTCCTTGATAAGGAAGACAGATTTTCCGATTACCTTGAATGTCGAGGGCTTGTGGGGATATCAAGACAGACTCCAATATTCATATCGAGGGATTAACTTAGAGTGGGTAAGACATAATTTCTTGAAAGTATAAATCAAGGTACCTTTATCCAAGGTTTCTGGATACCCTACACTTTGCGTTAAAAGATTTTATACTTGTTACTTGTGTTGTTTCAAATTTGTTTTCTGCTGCATTTTGATTATTAAGGAAAGTATAACTATCTTATACTTTATTATACTTGTACTCTGATCAGTAAGATTCTATATGATTTAAGGTAGAATATTTTACCTTGTAAACATTTCTCAAGTTTCATTTCCAAAACCATATTTCTAGAATCTAGAAAATTTATAGAACCAAGAGGTTTTTTGAATTTACCTTTTTTAACTTTGTTAAACAATAGAAAGGTTTATATCAACTTTTAAAGTTCCTAAATAATTTTTAAAGGATAAAATTAACCCACCTATTGTATTTTGAGCATCGATATCATATGTAGATCCTACATAGGTTATTGGAATAATTATAAGGACTAGATTGAGATTTAGTTTTTCAAGATATACTAAGCTTATTGACATTATTTTTCAATTACCCCTCTAGTCAACCATTTTATTTTTATCAATATTAGATTTTTACTCATTTTTTAACTTCAATATAGTATCCTTATCATTAAATTATTATGAATTTAAATCTATGATATTAATGATATTCATAGAAGTAAAAAATGACTCTTCATGTATTTTCCATGACTTGAATACCCATACGACACTTGATTCATGTTCACTACTACCACAAGAGTGCTCCATAATCCAAAAAAATGTTTGTCTAGTGTTGGGGGTCTCAAATTATATTTGGGAAATTATTTAACCATTTTTCTATTGAGATATGTCATGGTTATTATTTACATAAAATTCAGAATGATTCAACAGTAGTTAAAACCTTCCATGAGTAAAAACTTAACCAAAAATTCCTTATGAGGAGAAAAAAAGAATGTAAACTGCCCATAACTATCTATATAAATGAAAACACAACTAAAAAAAAGAAACTCGTATTATAATGTTATTCAAAAATATAATTAAAACCAAATGAATCCTAATACTAAGGTAAAAAAAGAGGAATTAAATAACATCCAAAAAAGATTGTAGATAACCACTAGTAGCTCATATTTTGATGTAGGAACCGATCCATCGTCTATAAGAATCATAAATGATTTCATGAGGTGATATTATTTGTACTATTATCCCTAAGTACAAGGAAATTAGTAAATTAGAGGTTTTATGTACACTGAGGAGTCCATGTAGGGTTTGATAAAAAAATATATAACAGGAAACCACTAACAGTGTCTCAACATACTAGATAAAAACGTTTTGGTAATAAAAATATCTATTAATTTACAAATATATAGAGTAAAACAGTTTTAACATTTAACAAACAAGGAAGAATAGTGGATCATAGTGAAACATACTTTACCATATGTCAATTGTGGTTTGTTTAATGTTAGTTTATTTAAGCTCAAGTGGGAATAACTGAATCTAATTATAGAATTTGGTTAAGGATAAAATAAGAACACATTATTTATATGAAAATAAACTAAGGTGATAAGTCAATTGGATTCCCTTGTTGAGCAAGTGTTGTTTTCAACAATACTTTATTTAATTATTATTAAGGTAAATTTTTTGTGAACAATACTCTATCTCTTTATGATGATTTTGATGCTCACAAATACCCTTATTTGTTATTATAATGATTTTATCTTGAGTATATTTCAAGAAATTTATATTTCTTATATTAATATTTCTACAAAAATATTAAAGTGTTTGATCAGAGTTAATCAATTGATAAAGTATTCGGAAATCACTTGAGCGTGTTCTGAAATCACAGTTCATAACCTATGTTAAGGAGCATAGCATAAAGAAAGAATCCATTGTTTACTTTATATATTATCAAAATATTATGGTTTAACAACCATACGTTATCAATAAAGTGTGGAAGAAGAACCCTATGTTTGGAAGGAACCTTATGATTGGATTATCCGAAAAGTATGGAAGAAGTATCTTATGTTTGTTTCTAAAAAGTATGGTTCATCTAGCTTACTTTTTTAAATAATCATACATTTTATTGAAAATTATGGATCATGAACATTAAGTTCTGAGTCAGAGAAAAGTATAGATAATATATTCTATGCTTTAGAGTTGAAGAGAAATGTATGGATGATCACTCTAATGTTTGAGGTCACCCTTACATTTAAACAATGGATCATAAAATATTACATTCCTTGTAACATACCAGGTAAATAAAGAAATAAAAAATTTTCTTTTTAATTAATATTTTGTGAATTAAATATTAATTTGTCCTTAAAGGGGTTGTTATGTCTGATGGCGTACCTGATACACAATAACAGATTTCTTTGAAATCCTACATTGAACACTAATAATATAATAATATTATTTTAAATGTGGTTAACAACTATCTGATATATTGGAAAGAATGAATAAAACTAACTAAAATATGATTATACATGTTTTTTAAATATTTTTACATTTATCCATTAAATTCTAGAGGCTTAAAATGTTAATGAATCTAATTTACATTAAAAGGTTGATTTACCACCTTTTAATAGTGAACCCTCATTAAATATAGTTTTGGTCAATTTTATAGGTTCCATTTGAAAAAATAAAATTATTCTTTGTAATCAGGACATCAAAATTTAGTTTGGGTAAAATTTTGGTATTTTTCTGATAAAATTTATTTTTTCATGAATAGTGAAAAATACTGTATTTTAATTCAAAACTGCCTTTTAATATAATTTATTTATATGGTTATATTATATTTTTAATTGGTTTTAAAGTTTAATTAGAATATATTTTACCATATAATCCAATTTTGGTCATTTAAATTAATTTCACATTGAAATTGGACATAAACTAGTGTCAATCTTTTGATAGTTATTTCTTAAAACCACACTTTTTTGTTTTAACAATGGGAATTAATTTTAAATTAATTGATGCCAATTTTGTGTTTTCAATTTGGAAAATTGGATTCTATATTTGGAATTAGGAGGTCCAAATTATGTAAATATTTAACTTTTATTTTTAGACATTATGAATATTTACTTCAGAAAATATTTTATTTACCATGGATAAAGGGTAAATATGGTAAATAAGGGTAACAATTTATTTTATAATAATATAAAATTACCCTAAAATGTGTCCTAATCCCATTAATTGATACATTTCTGACCATGGGCATCCTTGGGTCTATTTTGGGACCCCATAGATCCACTTAATAGTGATAATGACACTTTATTTTAATTAACTTAAAGTAAAGACAAAAATGACATAAACAGATATCTTTTAGTAATTTAATTTTTACATAGGGTAATATAAATTATCTTTTCGACTATAAAAATTATTATGAAATATAAAAATATTTCCTACATCATGGTATTTTTTAATAATTTTTAGACATCAAATAAATAAAATTATTTATGACACAATAATGATACAGTGTTTACCTCATTAATAAATGATTTAAATAAATAATATTATAAAGATTAAAATAATATCCATTACCTATCCAATTATTATTGGATGATTTTATTTCGACCATGATTCATCTTATATTTTAATTTAATAAGTTTTTGACCTTTAGAAACTGAAAATAATTATATAATAAAATAATGTTTTCACACTTTCCTAAAGATCCCCTCCCCCCTTATAAAAATCCCTCACCTTTAACCCATTCCTCACTCCTCTAAATCCCCTTGGCTCGTCCAAAAACATTCCAAATAATCTTTAAATATCCCTATCTTACATCTATAATCCTTAACATAGGCATAAGGCACATCATGAAACTCTTTTGGTTCAAACCAGAGGGAATTACCTGATTTAAAGGTAACATCTTCTCTTAAGTTTTTTTTGTTTTATTTTCATTCTCCAACCCACTAAACTCTTTTTATTCTTTTATTTTATAAAAAAACAGTATCTTCAATATACTAGGATTTTTTATGATAAGTATTTTAACTACACTTTCACACACCTCCATCTAATGGGTAAAGAACATACTATTTCTGTGGATGGAAAACTAACGCCTCACGAAACGATGATTATTCAATTATATCCTACCACCTCTCATGGTGGCCATTATGATGGAACTATTTTTATATATGATATATATATATATATATTATATTAATGTTTTCTTTATGCATCTATATTTTTCATTTATAAAATACCTTTATGGTTTACATTATGGGTAAATGCGATAATTTCATTTGAGGAAGTGCGGACTACCACCCCCTCAAAGTGATATGAATCATTAATGCCATATGTGGGATGTATAAAGGATGAAGTTAATGATATTATATATGATATTATACTGGAATTATAATATACCTATGTATCATTATTTTTTAATTCCATCAAAATAAGAAATAGAAATAAAAGTAGCGTTCATGCGTACGTACGACTTACCGTCTCCATGAACGGTGCATTTTATTTCTTACCTACAAATGTTATATATTGATATAAATACATATATATACTGAATATATGATATATCTGTTATATATAAATCATGACTATCATTCTTGAAATAATTAACTTTTGACCACATGAACAACTTGTAATTATAATAAGTCCATTTTTGACCCAAGTACCAAATATCGACAAAACAACCATTACTAACTTAAATGATTACATAATGTTTATAACATGGTAATAAGTCATATAAAAGGAACAATAAACTTAAAAAGGGATCTTAATCAAGTATAAATTAACTTTAGTGTATTATTCAGGAGATTAAAGAACGAACAGGTCAAGTCGGACATGAGGTAAGGGAACTTCTTAACCCAATTTCCATTATTTGGGTTAATCTTCTTATTTTAAATTATGCTGTGATATGATTATATAATAAATAAATTTTTATGTCCTATATTGTATTTATACATTATGTATGTGTACTTATAGTAAATAAACCTAATTTATCTATTTTATTTACAAAATGATCTTTGTAAGGGACTTCATCTCAATCTCCTTTCATTGAGGCATATTTTGTTTTATACACGACATTCTTTTATACACTGTATAAAATATTATGAATTTTAATTTCATTCAAAGGGAATATTTTTCTCTAAGGTGTTTTACTAAATGAAAAAACTAATATTTTTTTAACGTACATAATGACAATGACCTTTTCGCTGCCATGGGTATTATTTGATCTTTGGCTTCCTTAAAAAGTAGTAATGTTTTTAAAAGGAAAATAAATACCATATACTCTTTTATGTATTTTGGTATTGAAAATGGGTTTTATAATGTATTTCTTATTTAAATATATTTAAATGATATATTTTTATTGAAATGTGGAAATATTACATTTCCTTTATGTTTGTTTTATGTGTTATGAATATGCTATGGTTATTGGGAATTGTTTACGTATATGGGTGGTTTCATGATAAACCTAGGACGGGTGAGCCTGAGATAGCTCTCCAATGAATTGGGTAACATGACAGAGGTAAACGTGAACATTTCTCTGAATATATTTAGGGAATATAATGTGGTGGTTAATCCAAATGTAACTCCCTACGTAGCTATGAAATCTATAACATAAGTATGTTATGGATGCCAGAAGTTACCTTTATGATTTATGTTTTATATGTGTTATTAATAAATCTTATGGTTTCATGAGGTCTGTTAAAGATCTTATGTTATGTATTCAATGATATAATAATAGTTTCTTTCTTTATTTTATAAGCTTTATTGAGCTTTTTTATGCTCATACAAAATTTTGAAGTGTTTTTCATAGGACCTAAAGATGAATAACATCCAGGATGAGATCAAGGAAAAGTCATGCTGTCTAAAACACGAGACTAGACATGACTCTTTTTTTCAAGAGTTTTTATTTTATGAAAAAATGGAAACTGAGTAGAAGTGTCTACCTTGTAAATTTGGAGATATAATGTAATAGTTATGACCTAATTCTCTAAAACTATAAACCTGAAAACATTCTCAATGTGAATTATTCATTTAATTAAAGATTATGTAATACTTAAGGTTGGGTACTTATATTCCTGATCAACCTTATGTTGAGAACCTTACATTCAGAGAATATATGCTATGTAGTTGAACCCAACATTTGGCATTGAAGATATAAATTATGACTTTATTAAAGAAACAGTATTTATGTAGATTATTATGCTGATTTCCAGCCAAATTAAAAGCATGAGTCTAAATCATGTCTTTGACCGATTCAAAGCCATTTATTTATGATTCAAATGATTGATTTAATAGGATCTTTTCTGGAAAAATTTTTAGGGGAGTTACAACTGCTCTATTATTCAAACTTTTGAATATCACGATTCTAATGGTGAATTTTGTGGATATAAATTTAAAAGGAGAATGATCATCTTTATTCAATATATACCTGTATTATTTGGTATTACAGATATAGAGGCGAATCATCGAAAATAAGAAAAATATATACCATGATCTTGAGTTTTTCACTGCTAAAATTTACAGAGAAAATCAAGACTTACAGATCTGTTGTTACAAAGAGTGACAAAGCTCTGGTTTCTGAAGAAGAAGAAACACGATTTAAGATTTACCAATTCTACATCGAATATCTTTTGTGAATTAACAATTGTTAAAGTTGTGAGTTATATTTCAAAATCTACTACAACCAGATCGACTCAGAACCACTCTTACCTAAAGAACATCATTTATGAAAATCAACGATCCATCGACTGTAAATTGTGTGCTATTGCAATTGTTAAGAACAACTGGAAAGTATTTATAAGAAAAAATACTCATTTACTTTGAGTGACCAGTTTATGTACTAAACTGTGTGTTAGGTTCTATGTATGAACCATAAGGCTCTGTTTATCCTTAAATTTGTAAAGTTCTCAACTAACTGCACTCATTTGTGGAATGGTCTGTTGATAAGAGGACCTGATAGTGAAAATCACAAAGCTCATGGAGTAGAGTGTGGGTGGAGTGGACTAGGGGCCTTCAATTCCCCAAACCACAATACATCATGCATTCTTTGATATTTATTTTCTGTTACTTAATCATTCTGATAAAGTTAAAATAATAGATCATGATCTCATGAAGAAATTGTAATACACAAAATCCACCCCCCTCTTGTGTATATTTGGTATAACTTGATTCAACAATTGGTATCAGAGGTGGTTCTTTTGAGAGATCTATAACAAGGTAAATTTTTTTGGATTATAAAAGTCACAATGGATGATACATGAGAGGGTATGTAAGTGGTTCTAGATACCTACTTCAACGGTAAAAATTATGGATGCTGGATATCAAGGATGATCATTTATTTAAAGAACCTTGGATACAGAGTCTACTTGAAAATTCTAACTCCCTATGTGATTCCAGAGAAACCTGAAACATGGAGTACGGATATAGAAGTAGATTTGGACACAAACTTGAATGATATGAATGATATCATCTATGGTCTTGTACCAGATGAATTCAATAGAGTATCTCAGTGCCCAACGACTTATGAAATGTGGTAGACGATTGTAGTTGCCTATGAAGGAGCTGACAATGTCAGACATATGAGCTATGCCACTGCAAAATTGAAATTTGACACATTCAGAATGTTTGAAGGATAAATTATCATACAAATGAATGGAATGCTTATAGAAATTGTTAATAACATCACTTCCTTGGGAGATCCTATCAAAAAAGCAGATCCGCCCCTGAAAGTAATGAGAGTACTACCACCTAGATGGAATGGGATATCAACTACTATTGGGAAATACTCACCAGTCAAAGATATTACAATGAGAGAGTAAATTGGAACTCTTATGATGCATGAATTTGAGATGGAAGATGAAGAAAATGAGCATAAAGTTTTAATCAAAAAGGAAAATACTCTTTTGAAAGTAACATCTCAAAAGAAAATAGAAAAATGAAGAATGAAATCAAAGTGAAATCAAAGAAGTCTGATTCAGCTGATTCAGATGTGGAACTCGCTAAACTGGAAAGAATGTTCTATAAATTATATAGAAGGAATAAATAATTTAGAAAATCCTTTAAAAAGGATGAAAAATAACCAAAGGAAGTCAAATGATATGAATGAAAAAATAAGGGTCACATCAAACCTGACTGTCCTCAATTAAAAAGAGAAAAGAAGAATAAATTTTTCAAACCCAATGATTATGAGCAGAAAAAAAGATCAATGAAAGCTACTTGGAGTGTTTCTAAAGACTCCAACAGCTCATCAAAGTCTTACTCAGAAAAAGATGAATCAAATATGAAAGTAAACATGTGATTTATAGAAGACGCTGATGAGGTACAATCTTACTACTTATCTGATTCTGATTCTAGTTCTAGTTATTAAAATAATAAACTTAAAGCCTACTGCAATATATTGGAATAGAAATATGATTCCTTATTTAAGAAACATAAATCACAAAAAAATATTCATACTACTATTTTAGGAGAAAGAGACACTTTACTAAAAGAATATCAAGAGTTAACTGAAAAATATAACTTTTCAAACAAAAACTGTACAGATAATGAAACTAAAATAAAAACATTGCAAATAGAAGTAGAAACATACAAAAGTGAAACTCTTAGTTTTCACTACTACAAAAAACGGCCTATATTAGAACTAAAAAAGGGCTTTAACAGTGCTAAAAAAGCACTATAAAGCTCAGCGCTCATATAGGGTGGTCCCTTTTACCAACACTCCAAAAAGTGTTGATAAAGGCCCCTTTTATCAGCGCTAAAAAAAGCTCTGATAAAAGACCCCTTAGCAGCGCTTTTTTTAGCGCTGGTAAAAGGGGCCTTTATCAGTGTTTTTTGTTAGCACTGATAAAGGTCAAAAAAATTAAAAAAATTAAAAAAATTAAAAATAATGTGGGGATTGCTTTTATCCACACTCCACACCCCCTTTATTAGTGCTAGGAGGTCTCCCGCATGCTTCCCTTCCCACACATCCTCATACACGTGCACCCCCTTCGCTTCCACCCTAACTCGAAGACTGGACCTCCCCCCTTTTGCAGCTGCACCTTTACCACTAAGCCATTCTGTTTTGGTCTTTTTTAATGATATATCTATATATATATAATTATATTTATTCATATATTGATATATATTCATATTAATATAAATATATTTTTTAATATATTAGTATATATATATTAATTCGTATAATAATATATTTATATATATTTTTAGTTATAAATTTTTATACGTATATTTATTTTTATATTAATATATACATATAAGATTAGTTTTAAATACATTTATGAAAAAATATGTTTTTATGTGTGTTTATAAATAAATAAATAAATATATAAATAAATACATACATAGATATATACCACACACAGACACACACAGAGACACACACACATAAACACATATATATTTACGAATAAATACATATATATGTGTATTTGAAAAGCCATAGATTGTAGTTATAAGATTAGTTTTAAATAAATTTATGAAAAAATATGTTTTTTATGTGTGTTTATAAGTAAATAAATAAATAAATAAATATATAATTATATAAAACACATAGACACACACACAGACACTCACACAGACACTCACACACACACACATAAACATATATATTTATGAATAAATACATATATATGTGTATTTTAAAATCCATAGAATGTTAAAATGACTATAACTTATAATCTAGAATTCCATTTCAATGCCACAACAAGTCAAATCGAATAAAATGAAACAATATTCGATATGATATGTGGTACATGCCTAATGGACATCCGGATCAGAAGTTATACTTGTTTGAATGTTAACAAATCGGGGTATCCTAACTAAAAACTCAGTTTTGGAGGCCTTATGGAACTTTTTTGGGCTTGAGAAATGTGATAAATGATTTTCTTGGGTGATTAGTACGTAGAGATCGTCGCAGGCTTTGATTTGATATGTTGTAGAGATCAAACGGACACACGTATCAAATGTTATGGCTGTTTAAAGTTTGATTTTGTGTCCTCAAATTGTTATTAAATGATTTTTAATCAATAATAATTAGAAAAATATTAATTAATAATATATTTTTTTAATTTTAATATGCCATTTTCACTAAATTTCTTTTATATTAAATGTAGTAGTCTATTTATACATATCTATAACATATTTAAAAAATATTTATTGTATTTATATCAATATAAATATAATTATATAACAAAATATTATTTTTCCTGAATTTTTTTTTGAAACATAACATTTATCAGTGCTCAGGAAAAGTGCTGATAAAGGAGGCCTTTATCAGCGTTTTTTTTAGGGCTGATAAACGAGACCCTTTATCAGCGCTTTTTTTAGCACTGATAAAGGCCCCCTTTATCAATGATTTTTTTAGCACTGATAAAGGTGAAGCGCATCCCTTGCCCGTTTTTGTAGTAGTGTTTACAAAAGGAGAAAATAAACTAAATGAAATACTTGGAAAGAATATGATTAAAAAAGAAAGATATGAAATAGGCAGTAAAACTGTAGAACCTAAACTGTATAAGAACTATTTTTACCTAGTACAAAAGGTAAATTTTGTAACTACTATGGAACAAAAGTTCACATATCTTAAAACTGTTATTTAAGGCATCTAAAAATAAGTGGGATTAAGAAAGACATTGTGTCAAGCAGTTTATATGATTCTATTGATTATATAAAAACAAGGCAAGTTCGGATTCCCAAATCTTTACTATATAACACTACTGAACATAATAAAATATGAGTACCAAAACAAATCATTGTTTAAATACCATTGCAGGAAGCAGGTCACAAAATCCAAACTAAAATATGGTATTTGTACAGTGGTTTCTCTAGACATATGAGTGGAAACTCATCAAATTTATGAACTCTTACTCAAAAGGATGGTGGTCTAGTCATATTTTGTGAAAATGCGAATGGTAAAATTATTAGCATTGGAACTGTTGGAGATCCAGAAGCTGTCTCAGTCAATAAAGTACTCAATGTACAAGTATTGAAACACAACATGATAAGTATCTCTGAACTCTGCGATGATGGTTATTTTGTTGATTTTTCTAACAATTATTGTTCTATTTTTAAATAGAACTTGTTTAAATTTGGAGCACTGAAAACTGATAATGTTTACACCCTAGACATAAATTCCTTGTATAAACAAAAATTAAAACGCTTAACTGCTAAGATAAATGAATCTTGGATCTGGCATAGAAGACTTAGACATTGCAATATATATGTTTTACGTAAGTTATCTAAGAAACAATTAGTTTCTGATTTTCCTAGTCCCAAATTTAAAAGTGATAGATTCTCTGATGCATGTCAACATGGAAAGTAGCACGAATCATCCTTTAAATCTATTAACAAAATTCCTACATCTAAACCTCTAGAACTTATCCATATGGATTTGTTTAGACCTTCAACAATAGCAAGCTTGGCTAGTAAATTTTATGTATATGTTTTAGTTGATGACTATTCTGGATTTACTTGGATTTATTTTCTAAAATAAAAAAATTAAGATTTTACTATATTTGAATGTTTTTGCAAAGATGTTCAAAATGAAAAATATTCTAAAATAATTTCATTAAGAAGTGATCGTGGTGGAGAATTTGAGAGTCTAGAATTTAATTCCTTTTGCTCAAATATGGGTATTAAACACACCTTTTTCTGCACCAATAACACCTCAACAAAATGGAATTGTTGAAAGAATAAATAATACTATTCAATAAATGGCTAGGAATATACTAAATTAATATAGTCTTCCTTCCTATTTCTGGGTAGAAGCTGTAAGCACAACCTGTTATATAATTTATAGAGTTTTAATCAGAACAATTTTTAAAAAGACACCCTCTGAACTATGGAAGAACAGAAAACCTAAAGTAAAATACTTTAATGTTTTTGGATGCAAGGTTTACACATTAAAAACCAAGGAAAATCATGGTAAGTTTGATCCAAAATTTTATGAAAGAATTATCTTAGGATATTTTTCTATTTCCAAATCTTATAGAGTTTTTAATAAAAAGTCAAGGACTATTGAAGAATTAGTTCATGTAAAATTTGAGGAATTTGGTCCCTTTGAGAAAAGGAAAGGCTAAATTGATGAATCTGACTCTAATGATAACTTGAGACTTGAGAAATTAAAATATGAATTTGAAAAAGATTTAAATAAAATTTAGTCCTGTTCAAAAGGACTTGACATTAAAGAACCTAATAGTGTACTACCTAGATAGTCTAGAACCCTAAAGAATCACCCTTTAGAAACTTTTATAGGATACCTAAACACTAGAATAAAAAATAGAAGAAATTTAGGAAATCTTGTTGAATTCTATACCTTTCTATCCCTATTAGAACCTAAGACATTAGAAGAAGCCTTATTTGATTAATATTGGATAATAGAAATGCAAGAAGAATCAATCTAATTCAAGAGAAATGAAGTTTATAATTTAGTTGAAAGAAATCAGAACTATCCAATTATAGGAACAAAATGGGTCGTTAAAAATAAAAACGATGATCAAGGAATAATAACTATAAATAAATCTAGACTGGTAATTAAAGGTTATAATCAAGAAGAAGGTATAGATTATGATGAGAACATTTCACATGTAGCTAGATTAGAAGACATTATGATCTTTTTAACCTATGCATCTCATATGAACATTAAATTATTTCAAATGGATGTTAAGTCTGCCTTTCTAAATGGTTACTTATTAGAGGTAGTTTACATTGAGAAACCTCCTAGTTTCGAAAATTCACAAAAACTAGATTCAGTTTTTGAACTTACTAAAGCTCTTTATGGACATAAACAAGAACCTAGAGCTTGGTATTAAAGATTAAGTTTTTTTATTTTAAAAAATGATTTTACTATTGGGATGGCAGATCCAACATTGTTTAATAAAACTTTAAACCCTAATATTTTATTGGTTTAAATTTATTTTGATGATGTAATTTTTGGTTCAACAAACAAAAAATTTGTCACGAGTTTTCAAATTTTATGCCAAAAAAAATTGAAATGAGTATGATGGGAGAATTATATTTATTTTTAGGGCGTAAACTATTTCAAAACGTTTTTGGAAATGTTTTAAATCAAAGAAAAAAATTACTAATTAACTAATGAAATTTGGACATGAAAACAACAAGACATATTAAAATCCTATGTGTACTAATATAAAACATGATTTGGATGAAACTAGAAAATCAGTTGACAACAAGTTATATAGAGGTATGATTGGTAGTTTATTATATCTTACTTCAAGCAAGCCAGATTTAATGTATTCAGTATGTCTTTGTGCTATATTTCAATATTATCCTAAAGAATCTCACTTAAGTGTTATCAAAATAATTTTTAGATAATTAAAAGGAAATGATTTTCAATGTCTTATCTATCAAAAAACTTATGATTTTAATTTAATTTCATATTTAGATGCTGAAATTGAATGTTGTAGATTAGATAGAAAAATAACCTCATGGACTTGTCACTTTTTAAGAAAATATTCAGTGTCATGGTCTAGTTAGAAACAACACTCAGGTGCCCTGTCAATAGCCGGGGAAAAATATGTATTTGCAGGCAGTTGCTGTGCAAATGTTTTGTGGATGAAAAACCCTATTATGGACTTTGGACTAAATTTTAATAACAAACCTACTTTATGTGATAATACAAGTGCTATAAATATTTCAAAAAAATCCTATTAATAATTCTAGAACTAAGCAAATTGATATCAGACATCATTTTTTAAGAGATCATGTTTTTAAAAATGATATAATCTTAGAATTTGTAAGAACAAAAAATCAATTAGCTGATATTTTTACTAAACCACTTCCCACTAGTAGGTTTGATTTTATTAAAGGGGATCTAGGTTTATTTAGTTTTTAAATAATTTTTTACTTATTTTTAATTCTTATTTTATTTGTTTATATTATTACTTGTTTATAGAATAATTTAAAGTTTTGTTTGTACAATTTTCAATTGTTTTGCTGCTTATATTTTTTCTTTTAAATAATGTAATAATTACTATGTGTTTAAAGACATGGGAATCAATTCTTTCAGAGCCATTTCAAATTATAAATCATTCATTTTCTTAAAAAACACTTTGAATCCCTGAAAACTTATACCACTCTTCTCTACCCGCACCTGAACCTTCAAAACCCTAGATTTTTGAACCTTCAGAAATCTATGATAGGAATGGCTAAAATCAAAAGGACTGAGGAGCTAGAAACCCACAACGCCAATCGGTATCACTCAGTAGGACAAAATATTTTGAAAGTAAAAGTGATTGATCTCGAATGGTTATACCAGATGGATCTGATGCTTCGGAAAGCCCTAGTATTTCAGAAACTTGAGAAAACCGTCAATGGAGACTATAAAGAGTTTCTATATGAGTTTGAACTTTGTTAATTTTTTAAATCGGTTCATTTCAGTCTGGGATAGGATGAATATTCAGTAATATATAAGACGGAGGAGAGAGATTTTTCGATTTTGTCTGTGGAGATAGCCAAAAATTTTAACTGCTTTCATGAGGGAATTTTCCATTTTGATTTAAAGAATATTGGTGATGATGTCCATAAGTCTGAGGAAAGTATTTCTTTTTTATTTGGCTCTACAAATAAAAGAAATATGTTAGTTAAAAATCAAGAGCCTGATGAAAAGATTTTAGTTAAATTTGTGCAAACAGGTATTACACCCAGAATGTCATAGATAATGAAAATATTGTTCCCTGCTATGTACATAATGTTTCTATTTATGAGTGATCTTAAGTTAAATTTTCCAAGATATATGGTGAGATATCTCAATTATTACTACCAACCAGAAGCGAGGATAAACTTATATCCCTTTGGAAGGTTCATTTCAATGATTTTATTTAAGAAAGATATGATAAGGATGGTGGATACCCGAGTGAGATGCCACCATAGAAACATATTTAATGCTGGAACACTGAGGAATATTGGTTTATTTTAGATAAAAATAAAAGGAAAACTCATGCCTGTTGGAGTAGAAGAATAACAAGAGAGTTCTCAGGAGGTACTTGTAAAATAAAAGGAATGAGCAGTTGAATCTAGAACTAGTGGAGTATCAAGGAGGATACAATTTGAATTTATTGATGCACCTAATGAGAGAAGTTAGGTAGGAATTCAACTTAACAGAACCAGAATTACTCAAGCTAGGGAGGAGCCTACTATGGAATCAAATATTTCAACTACTGGAGATATGTTGAGCTACAAGTATATAAGAGAAATTTCTATTGAAGAGCTTAAACACGGAGCTGTTTCTCAGAAAGAGGTGACTCCTCAAGTAGAACAAAAAATTGTGCCTCAAGAAGAGGCAGATGTACAGGCATAGGTTTCACCTAGAACTGGCCTTATAGAATCAATTTAAAAGGAAGTAGATAAAGAGGAACCAGTTTTAGAAGATTATTTTTTGGAGGAATTTAATGAAGAAGATGCTTATGAAGAGAAACCTCCTGCTGATGTTGAGATTCAAGAATAATTTTTTTTGAGGTTTATACTGAACTGTTGAATGAAAACATTTTTGTGGATGAGTCAAGGAAATACTCAAAGGAAAAATCTGTAGAAAAGCTAGTTTAAAGAGTGAATGAAGAAACAACTGATTCAAAATATTTGTACTTGGTACTGATGGATTAAATTCAAGATGAAACTAAGAATCAAGAACAGGGTGCCTCTGATTCTATGAATAATGAAATGGATGAGCTATATAGAAAGTTAAATAGAGTTGAATCTGAAAATGTTTCCATAAGAAGAGCATTATAAAAGGAACATCTGAAATTTAAAAGACTGAAATCCAGCTCTATTTCTAAGAAATAAGTTGAAAATTTCAAGAAGGAAATTTTGTATGAAGTTGAAAATATCAAATATGAAATGTTGATGAAGTCATATTTACTGGAGTTTAAATTTTTCATGGAGAAACAATTCAAAACTGTCAAAAATAGTGAAGCTTGTACATCAGGTACTTCATAAGATCTGATCAGAATATTTTAGGCCATTACAATTGTGATGGAAAATATGAATGACAGACTACATGACCTTCAATTCAATAGTGCTTCTTTATATGTGTTGTTGGACAATCATAAGTTTTGTTATTGAGTAGTTGACTTCGAATGAACCCGGAATTAGAGATTTTCTGAATCAGTTCACTGATAAGATAACTCTTTTTATGGAGAAGAAAGAGAGACTACATGATTTCTTCAGAGTCAACTTGATTGAAAATATTCATATGAATCAATAAGAAAGAGGTTTCATTATACAGTTAAGAGATGAACTAATGAAAAGATTGCAGACTTAGTTGGAAGAAATCAAGGAATTTATTCCAATAAGATGAAACATGTCTCATACCTTAACCCAACCTTGATTCCTATTTTCATTCAAATACTTCTACTATATTTTCAATAAAATATTTCTACATTCTATGTTTATGTGTTATTAGTTTTTTTACTGTACTGTCCATATTAGAGTGCAAGTAATCCAACTTCAAATATTGATAAACAATTTATAATAACATTTCCTTAAGTTCATTGCAACATTAAAATGTGTTATATTCTTCATTCTATCATTCTTTTTGATATCACACAAAGGGAGAGAAATTTGGATAAACACAACATTTTATTTTAAGCTTTTAAGTCATTTATTGGGGGAGAAATTTAATTTAGATAAAATTTTTTAAGTGTTATCTCTTTGAGATAATTTGGATTTAAATTTTTTTCTTTTAATAATTTTCTCAGAGGTAGAAAAGTTATTCAATTTTACATTATAAAGGGGGAGAAATTTTAAAGGTTTTATTTTATGTAACTATGGATAACACAATGTTTATTTCTTGATGAAATAATTTTGTTAAAATTAAATATTATATTATCTTTTCAATATTCTAAACTATATGTAATTAATGTTTTAAGTTGATTTCATTGGCTATTTCATGGGTTTTGTGATCATCAAAAAGGGGGAGATTGTTGAGCCGGTTTCATTTTCAACAATACTTTATTTTATTGTTATTAGGGAAAATTGTTGAGAACAATACTCTATCTCTTTATAATGATTTTGATGCTCACAAATACCCTTATTTTTATTCTAATGATTTTATCTTGAGTATATTACAAGAAATTTATATTCTTTATATTCATATTTTTGGAGAAATATTAAAGTGTTTGATCAACTTTAATCAATTGATAAAGTATTTAGAAATCACTTGAGCATGTTTTGGAAACACTTTTCATACCCTACATTAAAGAGAATAGCATAAAGAAATAATCCATTGTTTACTTAATGGATTGTTAGAAAAGTATGGGTAAACAACCATATGTTATCAACAAAGTATGGAAGAAGAACCCTACGTTTGGAGGGAACCTTACTTTTGTATTATCAGAAAATTATGGAAGAAGTATCTTACATTTGTTTCTCAAAAATATGGTTCATCAACCTTACATTTGTAAACAACCGTACGTTTGATTGAAAAGTATGGATCATGAACACTATATTAAAAAGTAGATAAAAGTATAGATCATACATCGTATGTTTGAGAGTTGAAGAGAAAAGTATGGATGATCAACCTTACATTTGAGATCAATCATACATTTGAAGAATGGATCATCAAATCTTATATTCCTGATCAACATTACATTTTGAACAGTACGTTCAAAGAATGTATGATATGAAGTTCAACCCTACGTTTGGCGTCTCTGATTTAAATTACTACTTTATTAAGTCAATAGTATTTATGCAGATTATTAGGCTGATTTCCAACCAGAATAAAAGCCCGAGTCTAAATTGCATCATTGACTGATTCAAATCAATTTATTTGTGATTCAAAGGATCGATTTAAGAGGATCGTTTCATGGTGACTTTTAAGGGGAGTTACGAATGCTCTATTATTAAAACTTTTGAATACCATGATTCTAAAGGCAACTTTTATGGATCTAAATTTAAAAAGAGAACGATCGTATTTATTCTATATATACCTATTTTATTTTTTTATTGCATAGAGAGAGTCAAATCATCTAAAAGAAGAAAAATATATATCAAGCTCTTGAGTTTTTCATTACTACAATTTAGAGAGATAATCGAGACATACAGATCTGTTGTTACGAAGAGCGACAAAGCTCTATTTTCTAAAGAATAAGAAACACGATAGAAGATTCACTGATTCTACGTAGAATAACTTTTTTGAATCAACTGTTGTTAAAGTTGAGAATTATATTTCAAGATCTACTTCAACCGGATCGACTAAAAACTACTTTTACCTGAAGAAAATCATTTCGTAATATCAACAATCCATCTAATGTAAATTTCATGATATTGCAATTATAGAGAACAACTAGAAAGTATTTCAAATAACAAATACTATTTTACTTTTAGTGACCAGATACTCATATTAAGATGTAGGATAGGTTCTGTGTAAGAACCAAAAGGCTCTATTTATCCTTGAAGTTGTAATGGTATCAACTTCTGGCACTCAGTTATAGAACAATCTATTGATAAGAGGAGAATATAATAAAAATAAACAAGCTCGTGGAGTAGAGCATTGGTGGAGTAGACTAGGGGACTTATATTCCCCAAACCGCTATACATAGTGCATCCTTTTCTATTTATTTTTTGCTTCTTAATTGTTCTAGTAGTGTTAAATGGAACGATCACGATCTCGCAAAGAAATTGTAATACACACAATTCACCCCCCTCTTGTGTATATTTTGTATAACCCAATCCTACAACACATATGTACATGTTTATATAAAATATAATGACTTAGAAACATACTGAAGGGTTCCATTTCTACCCAAGAATAAGTCAAGTGAAGTGTGTGACATTGTAAGCGTATGGGGTTATGTGACAAGATTTAATATGGGGTATTAGATTTTATTTTCAATAAACTGTCTGAAAAATCATGATATATGTTTGCAGGGGTTCAATAATGTTGAATTTTAAAGTAATTTTCACCTAAAATATGCATGAGAGAGTGATGATATCTACATAAAATCATATAGAACCATTGAGTAAATTTAATCCTTTATATAAAAATATAATTGGAAACCATCAATTGATATTTTTAAAATATAACATAAGTTTTATAAATATATTTTGAAAATAGTGGTAAAAAATGTTATAGTCATAGACAAATAATAACATGGTGAGTTGATACCACCTACCAATATTAATAAAGATATTTTAAAATTCTAAATGACCATCAAAAGTACCTAAAACCATGGAACATCATTTTCCTAAAAAAAGAAACCAAATCACAAAAACCACTAAAATTGATGATAAAAAATACCATTGAAACCATACAATAGACATGTAAATTGCATGCATAAGACCTCAATGGATTAATAATCAAGGAAAATATGGAATAACTATTAGATCCTCACCATCATATGACTTCTCATCCCTGATAATTTCCTGAATATATTTACATGAATTTAGAGAATCAATATTTCTCGAATCCATATACGGAATCACCTACTAAACATGTGACACACCCATCCAAATCAATCACATGTCACCAAATAAAACTAATCTCAGATCCAAAATAATCAACCCATAACTATATTACCAATACATAACTCAATAACACACCATGAATTATTACATAAATAATTCATCATATTTCTAATTCATAACCCCCAGAACTGACCAAAATCAATAAATAGCACCAAAATTGGACATCCATAACTATCCAATTAAAATGAAACCTAATTCTAGAATATATAACCATAAAACAACAATAAAAAAAATAAACACCAATACCTAACAATCAAACATATCCCCAAATAGAACCTGAACACCGAACATATCATGACATTAAAAATTTACAACATGAACCCAACTAGGGTTATGAAAATATCATGAATTAGTGAGGGATGGTAAAGAATAACATGGATGAAGGATAAAATGAAGGATAAGGAAACTACGAAACCCACAAGAGCATCAATCCAAGAAAATGATGAACTAATGCACATCGCAGAACCTAGACAAGAAACCAATGAGATAGGAGGAGAAAAAATAACATACCATAGATTTGAGACTTGATTAGTCTAAGAGAGTTTGGAGATAGAGTGATGACAACACTGGGCTCCCACAACAGATTGAAAGGTGTGACTAGAATCAGTTTGGTTAGGGTTCTTTTAAAAAGACTAGGGGGTTTTATCAGCACTAAAACATAAGCACTAATAAAGATGGATTTTCAATACAGATTTACAATTATATTTATAAATAAATATATTCGAAAATATATTAATAAATATTTTTATATAATTATAAATATATTTATATCATTCTATATAATTATATAATTATACATGTATTTAATAAATAAATATAAATGTAGATATAAATATATTAAATATATTCATTATTTAAATATATTTATCATACTTTTATAGTTTTTTAAATATGTAATAATTTATTTATAATTACATGAATACTTTTTTAATATATACATTTATTTATTTGTAATTATATACATTTAATTTTATAAATATAATAAATATATGTTTATAAATATATTTATTAATAAATTTATTTTTAAATATATTTATAATTATAAATATATTTATGTTTATAAATATATTTACATCATTATATATGTTTAATAAATAAATAGAAATATAAATATAGTAAATATATTTATTATTTCAATATATTTTTTATAATATTATAATTATAAATATATTTATATCATTATATATTTATATAATTATAATTATAATTATATATATAATAAATATATATAAATGTAAATACAAATATAGTAAATATATTCATCATTTAAATATTTTTAACATTATTATATATATATATATATATTTATAATTATATAAATACTTTTTAAAAAAAGTATATTTATTTATCTATAATTATAAATATATAATTTTAAAAATATTTTAAATATATATTTATAAATATATTTATTTAAAAATATAGTTTTAATATTATTAATGAATATATAATCTTAAACGTATGGATGTTAAAAATGAATGAAACTAAATAATTAAAAATAAGTAGAATTTTAAAATATTGAAAAACTACTAGTTTTTATTAATTATACCAATTATTAAGAAAATAAAACACAGATATATATATTGACATGAAGATGCATACACATTAAAAATATTAAAACATAGTAAATTGATATGTATAAATAAATATTATAAAATGATTAGATTCCAAAAGTATTAAATATAACATATATTAAAAATGAATAAATAATACTAACTGTAATAATATTAAAAATAAATAAATAAAATTTACCTATTAAAAACACAATATATTAAACATATTATGTTACTAAATGAAATTATAAAATGAATATTAAAATTTTAATAAACTATATAAATATTAGGTGTTTGTGTTTCTATATATGATCTCATTAATTACGTAAACATTTGTATATATATATATACAAGTTTTATATATGTTACATTGAATAATGACACTATATAATACATAGATTTAATTAATAAAATACATAATAATATGAATGGTATATAATTTTAAAAATAATAACCATTACTAATTATATAGATATTTTTTTAAAAAATAAAAATGAAAATTTATACATGTTAATGAATATATATCAATTATATAAAATAAAACCATATAAAAAACATTAAATTATAATTATTAAACATTTATAAATAAATATTGAAAATGGGTGAAATTATAAACATACTGAACAATGAAAAATTGTAATTGAATAAATTAAAATGTATATTAAAAAATAATTTATATTATTAATGAATAAATAAAATTAAAAATGATTTTTTTTAAAAAAAATATTAAAAAGTAATAAATAGTATATATTGAATAAAAATATAAAAAATGATAAGGTTTACCTGTAACACCCCAGGTAAATAAAGAATATGACATTTTCATATTTATCCATATTTGTGAATAAAATATTAATAAGACTTTAAAGGGGACGCTATGCTTGATGGCGTACCCAACACACAACAACGAGTTTCTTGGGAATCTTACGTTTCACTCTAATAATAAAATAATATTATTTTAAATGGTAGTTAACATTTGGCCGTTGTATTTGCAGGAATGGATATAAATAACTAAAATATGATTATATATGTTTTGAAATATTTTTACATTTATCCAATAAAAGATAAAGGCTTAAAATACGGAAAGAATTCAATTTTAGGCGTATATGCCCTAGTTTTCACTAAATGTTCACTTATCGCCTTTTGATGGAGAACCATCATTAAATATAGTTTTTTTCACTCTTATACATTCTATTGGACCAAATAAAACTCTTCTTTAGAATCGGGACATCAAAATTTACTTTGTGTAATTTTTGGTATCTTTCCGATAAAGTTCATTTTTTAATGAATAGTGTAAAATGTTGTATTTTAATTCAAAACTATTTTTAATATAATTTATTTATGTGATTAGATTATATTTTGAATTGGTTTTAAAGTGAAATTATAATATATTTTTACCATTAAATCCAATAGTGGTTGTTGGAATTAATTTCACTTTGAAATCAAACTTAAACTAGTGTCAATCTTTTGTTACTTATTGTTCCATAAAAACACGCTATTTGCTCTGAGAGCGGGAATTAATTATTAAATTAATTAATGAAACCTATATGTTTTGAATTTTTTAAAATAGACTTCATTTTTGAATTCATAATATCAAATTTATCTTAGGGTGAATTTTCGGTAATTTTCTAAAAAACTTCAATTTTTGATGAATAGTGAAACCACTAAATGGTACTTATAAAAACTGATTTTCCGTTTAAATGAAATTTTGCCATCTTTGTGTTTTGAATTTCAAAAATCCGACATAAATGGTTGTCATTAAGAAGTAAAATGTGGTTCAATGAGATTAAAATAATTTTTTGGTGAATAGTAACTTTTAAGTTCTTAATCACGATTAGAGGTAATTAGAGTAGTTTAAGGTAAAAATAATGTTTTAATAATATGAAATGAACTTGACACATGTCCTAACCTCATTTTATGTGTCATGGACGACCAATAAGACTCATGGGTAAACTTTGGGACCCCATGAAGCCACTTTGTTTGGAAAATGACATTAATATCATTTTATATAAAGTTAAAGTAAAAATGAGACAAACATGAAATATTTTACTAAAACAATTTTTACATGGGGTTATACAAATCGGATTTTTGACTATAAATATTCATTGTAAAGATAAAAAGATTTCCTACATCATAGTATGTTTTTTATAATTTTTATACATTAAATAAATTAAATTATTTATGACATCATCATAATGCAGCGATAACCTCATTATTTAACGATTTAAATAAAATGGAAAGATAATGTAATATCTAAGACCTAAACATGTCCAAAACCTATTGGATGAGTGGATTTAGAACCCTTATCACCTTATCCTAGAAACTCATCAACTTGGGACCTCTTAAATCCGAATAACATTTTAAAATAAAGTGAATTTTCTTTACCTTCCAAGAGTGCCCCTCCTCTCCTCTTATAAAAGGCCCCCACCTCTACCTCCATACCCACACTGCCAAAGCCTTTTTCTCAGCCAACCCCTGTCCATTTTGTCTCTCCACTTCCATATCTTACTCCTTGAAACCTCACTTTGGGCATAAGTCTTCCCAAGGAATCCTTTGAGCTCAAACCAAAGGGAGTTACCCGATTTTAAGGAAATGTCTTCGCTTGAGTCCTTTTGTTTTATTTCACCTCTCCAACCCCCTAAAATCTTTTTATTAATTTATTTTGTAACAAATACAGTATATTCAATATACTAGGATGTTTTTACAAGAATTATTAGAGCTACACTTACACACACCTACATATAATGGTTAATGAACATACTGTTTCCGTGGATGGCGAATTTCTGCCTCACGAAATGATGATTGTTCAACACTCATATAACACCTTCAAAGGTGGCCATTAAGATGTCAATATATTTATATATGATATATAATATGTTTATGTTTTACTTAAGCTTCTGTATTTTTCATTTGTGGCTTACCTTTATGGTTTCCATTATGGGTATACGCGATATCTTCATTTTAGGAAGTGCGGACTAACGCCCCCTCAAAGTGATGTGATTCGTTAATGCCATACGTGGGACATATAAAGGATGGATTTAATGTTATTATATATGATGTTATACTGTAATTATAATATACCTCTATATCATTATTATTTCATTCCATTAAAGTATGAGATAGAAATGAAAGTAGCGTTCATGTGTACGTACGGCTTACCGTCTCCATGAACGGTGCATTTCATTTCTTATCCCCAAATGTAATGTACTATTATAAGTACATGTATATAATGGATATATATGATGAATGATAAATCTAAATGATGAATATAATTCTGGAATTAAAATATACATACCTCTCATTTAGTTTTAATTACATTAATATGACATATAAATGAAAGTAGCGTTCATGCGTACGTACGGCTTACCGTCTCCATGAACGGTGCATTTCATTTCTTACCTCTAAATGATTATGTAATATTATAAATACATGTATATTCTGGATATATATGATATATATGATATCCAAATCATGAATATAATTCTGGATATGATGAACATTTTACCACATGAACAACATGTAATTATAAGAAGTCCACTTTTGACTTAAGAACCAAATATCGACAAAACAAACATTTTTAACTTAAATGATTACATAATGTTTATAACATGGAAATAAGTGATATAAAAGGAATAATGAACTATGAAAAGGTTCTTTAATAAATTGGAAATTAACTCATGTTTATTATTCAGGACGTTAAAGAACGATCGAGTCAAGTCGGACCCGAGGTAAGGGATCCTACTCCTCTCTTTCTTTTTAAGTACACTCTTTTATGTCATTCCTTCTAAGATCATATTTCTTGTTATTGGGATGTTCTTTTATATTAATCTTACTGTAATTTTATGTTCATATGACGAGAGACCCTATTCTCTCTCATCAATCCATTTTGGAAGTTTTGAGTGGCGTCGTTAGGCTGCCGAATTTTCGTAAGAGATCTAACCTCTCTCTTTCTCTTTAAGTACTCTCCTTTATGTCACTTCTTTTAAGCTCCTCTTTGTTATGATGGGGGATGTTATTTTATATTCATATTGCCGTACATTTTATTGTAATGTGATGAGATACCCTATTTGATCTCATCAATCCATTTTTGGAAGTTTTAAGTGGCGCCGTTAGGCTGCCGAGTTTTCGTAAGGGATTTTTCATTTCACTTTTATTCTCATGAGATTTATGCTAAATTTTCCAAAATTTCCTTTGAGTGGTGTATGTACTGACCATTATTTTACTAATTTTTTAATATTCTTTCATTTATGAGTATTTACATCAATGTTGTATTGTCCTTCTTTCACGGGGCGTATGTTTCGAAAGATACCCATGTCAGTAAGGGAACCTTTCACCCTCCTCTCTTTAAAAGACTTATTTTGTTATGTCTTTTAATTCACATAATATTATTTTGGGATATGTTGTTCTATATACTTATTGATGTAAATTTTATGTCCAAGTGATGAGATACCCTTTTTATCTCTCATCAACTCTTTTTCTGAATTTTGAAGTGACGCCGTTAGGCTGTCGAATTATTGCAAGGGAACTTCTTAACCCAATTTAGATTCTTTGGGATAAACTTGTACACCTTGAATATGTCAGTCTATGATTATGTGTGAATGTACTCTGATTGTTTTACACTTAATACCCACTTATATTTCGTGTATTCGTTTGTCACACATAGTTATGTAACTGATTTATCCTTAATCCAAGGATACCGTCTTTGTATGGGACTTCGTCTCAATATCCTTTCATTGAGGCATATTTTGTTTTATACACAACCTTATTTTATACGGTGTATAACCCCCTTTGAATTTTACGTTTATACAAAAGGAATCCTTTTTATACGAAGCGTTTTACTAAACGACAAAAGGGAATGTTTTTGTCGTACGTACGCGGCGACATTGACTTCTCCACCACCGTGACCGTTATTTGAGTTTCGGCTTCCTCTACAAGCTATAGCTTTTTTTAAAAGAAAAATAAATACCATGTTTTACTTTTCTTTAATTTTGGTATTGAAAATGGTTTTCATAATGTTTTTATATCAATGTGTTGTATTGATATATTGTGATTGAAAGGTGGAAATATTATGTTTCCTTTATGCATGTTTTATGTGATACGATTATGTTGAGGTTCTTGGGCATTATTATGAAGATGGGTGGTTCTGTGATAAACTAAGGGCGGGTGAGACCAATATAGCTCTCCAGTGCATTGGGTAATGCGAAGGAGTGAAACGTTAAGGTTTCTCCGAAGAGATTTAGGTAATATACTATGATGGTTATTCCAAAACGTAACCAAGAGGGTTACTCACTACGTAAGAATGTTATGAATGACTCAAGTTACCTTTATGTCTTATGATTTCTATGATTTATTCATGGTTTGATGAGGTATGTTAAAGTGCCTATGTTTTATGGGCAAAGTATGGTTTCATTCTTATGTACATATGAACTCATGTTTCCTTTCCATATTTTTATAACCCTTACTGAGCTTTTTATGCTCATCCAAAGTTTTTGAAATGTTTTTCACAGGTCAAGGGAAAGGTACATGATGTGAAGATAGTGTCAAGGATGTGTCAAGAAAGAATCCAAGTTTTATTTTAAATATGTTTACGGTGATGGGAAGAATAAATCCTGTCTTTTATGTAACCACTTTGTTTAAATGTGGAATGTAATGCAAGTTTTATGATCTAATTCTCTAAAACTCTAAACCTAAAAAGATCCTCAATGTGTAATATTGTATTAACTCAAGATTAAGTAAGGTTTAAGGCTGGGGCCTTATATTACCGATTAGAAATATAATATTTCTTAAATATATTATGTCAATAAATATAATTCTAAAATAAATATTAACATTTTAATAAATTATAGAAATATTACGTGTGTCTACGTTGTATATAAAAATGCATTAATTACGTATATGTATGCGTGAAATCAACGTAACGCATGTTTGATATATGTCAAATTAATAAGTAAAAATTATTCAATTAGATGTCCATTACTCGATATAATTATTCAATATTTTTAATAAAAATTATATATTTAATTATAATCTATTTTTACTGAATATATGACTTATTTAATGTAATAAAAATTATTTTGTATGATATAAATCTTATTTTAGGGAATATTATAAATAAATATATATATATATGAATATATTTTTATAATAAAAATATTAATTATATTAATGAATAAGTATATATGAAATCCATTAATAATAAATAATACATTAATATGTTTTTAATTATTACATTTTATTTATTTTATATATTTATATTTAAAAGATATTATTTATTTCAATTTATATTAAATATAAATATATTACATTTATTTATTTTTATTAATAACTCTTTCATTGATAAATGATCTAAAAATTCTGTAATTTATTCATTTTTTATTTTTTGGTTAATTATTATAGTTTAGTCATGTTATATATATATATACTATTTATTAATATCTATAATATATATATATATTTATATTAAATTTATTAATTTTTATTAATAATTATTTAATTAATAAAATTTTAATATTTTTTAATTGACTCATTTATAATTTTTATTTTTTAATTATTTCAATTCATTCGTTTTATATATCTATATATAATATAAAATATTTATTAATATTTATAATATATATATATATATATATTAATGTTATTAATAATTATTTAATTAATAAAAGTTTTAATATTTTTTAATTTATTCATTATTAAATTTTATTTGTTCAATTATTTCAAATTTTTAAATATTTTTAATACATGTATTTATTTATTTAAATTTATTCATTATATATTTATTTTTTCCCCACTATTTATTAATATTTTTAATTTACATATGTATATTAAAGTCATTAATATTAATTTAATTAATAAAAATTTTAATATTTTTTTAAAATTTTTTCATTTTTAATTTTTATTTATTTAATTTATTCAATTTTTTTAATATTGTTAATAAATGAAATTTTTTATTTTTAATGGTATATATTAAAAAAATAGGGGTTATGGGCTGGGCCAGGTAGGACTTGACCATGCATAGCTAGTGGGATAAAGCCTGTGGGAAGCATAGATTGGCTAATGGTTCGCGTGGGCCTATAGTCCCATATGAGTGTGTTTATATTATATGTAAGATCCCATCACTATGTAGGATTTTCATCTTAGCTTACAAAAGAATCTTATATAAATAATTGATCAAACAACCACTATTTCGATATGGGGCTCGTGCACATGATCAAGACATTTATTAGTGATAAAATTAAAGCACTGATAAAGGTGTATTTTATCAGTGCTTTTTTCTAGCATTGATAATGGATAACGCTTTATATAGTGCATTTTATAGTATTGTTTCAAAATTATTTTCATATCAATTTAATTCTTATATATATTATGCCTGATGATATTGTAAATGATTTTAATGTTTTTTGATTTTTGTGCATGAAAAAAAGAAGGTTTTCAAGGTACATGGGTATTATTTTTCAAAAAAAGATTTAGGTTACTATTAAGTGTTTGATTAAATATACTTGATATTTATTTCAATAAAATGGATTAATACGTGATATTTTGTTATTTTTTTTGATTTTTATAAATGTAATTTCATGGATTTACCAAAAATCATTGCTTATAAATTCATGTTTGGAAGAATTGATATTATTTTTAGTAGTTTGAAACTTTCATTATTTTTGAATGTTTGATATAATTTATGGATTTTGTATTGTTGATTGTTATGAAATTGATTTTATCTTGGGGTAATTTCTTATAGGTCATTTGGTGATGAAATTAGAGTTATTTATATATTGAATTGGTTTCTTGTGTTTGGAATTATTTATACATACATGGGAAATCATGAGTAGCTATCATGGAATCTAGTAATGAGTGATACAATAGTTTATTATTACAATCTATCTAGTGTCTTCTAATTTAGTTGAAGCCTTGGATAGTGGGTTTCCACTCAAAAATTCCAGTGTATAGTAGGCCAACAGATGGGTATGTTAAGCCAAGTCCTAGATTTTCCTTTTAGTCTCAAATTATGTTAAATGTTTTGTATGATTCCTTTGTATTCTTGTTATCATATTTCATGGTTATCGTTTTAAAAAAGAAATAAGGGTTTTAAAGAAAAATAAAATATGAAAATTTGATTTTGTTTAACTATCATTTATATGTAAGAAGGTTATTTTTCATTTTATTTTCAAACTAGAAATTTGAGTTCATATTAAAAATGAAATTTCATAGATTTAAAGTGGTATCCTATTAGGTATTGGCTCACACCCTATGTTAACACTCTTATTATTAGGTTGATGTGAATTTTTTTTCCGACTATGTCAACATATCTTCTGAATATAATGATTCTAGATTTTGTATTTCCAAGTTTTTATTCTGTTATAGCTTCCACTTCTGAATCTCCATTGTTCTGTTATCAATTCCTCCTTTCGGTTCCATTAGCATAATTCTAGAATCATTTATAGATTTGAATGATGTAATGGAAAAGAATATTTAGACCTGTATAGGAATGACTATATCAGATTCTCATAGTGGTTCAAGGAATAAATAATAATCATTATAGGGAGACATAAGTATAAATTACACTAGATTTGGAAAGTTAAGTTAGTTTATCATCTAATAGATTTAATCAGATAGAGGTATACTAGTATAGTTCAAGAGGCGATTGTGATTACCCATAATGATAGGATGGAGGTGGTACCAAATCCACTGGTGGGACACTTCTATAAATAAGAGTTTTGGTATCACTTATATTGTATAACAATCATGTAAACATTCTCTTAAATTAGTAATAAATAGTAGCGGTGTGTCTATTTTTAAATATGGTTAATTTCCAAACCATGTAAATCATTTTTGTTTTTTTATTTTATGTGTGGGTGTTTTTCTTATTTTGTTTTAGCGGGTTTTAGAATGTCCGTAAGCGATCGAAGAAATTCATTGCAAGAAATTGTAACTTAGTTCCCTTATATTAACTTTTCATTCATGTTTTTTGAAACTCTAAAACTTTTAAAGTTGTTCCATATGTTATGTAATGGACTAGAATTTATCGAACCACCACATTCCATTTTTTAAGTGTTAGAGGTGTCCGGAGATGATTGAAGGCTTAGAGGTGTTTTTAGTGATGAGAATTCAACTGAAAGTGGTGTATCCCAGTGTTTCCATATGCATTGTTCCTTGATTTTCATGTTGGGATGATGTCTGTGGCATGGATATTGAGTAACATCTCCGAGGGTATAGGTCATGTGAGTTATGTAGCGCATAGTTTTGAGGGATGTGTCAGGTAACGAATTTAATACCTTAATTCATGGTGTGAAGGGGTTAAAGGGTATTTTTGGTAAAGGTAAGATCCTTATTTTCATGAATAAACCCTTATATATGTATTAATACATTTATGTGTTTCCTTTTCTACCTTTATGTTCATGATGTGAGGGTTTTGGTTAGGAAGTGAATAGTTTTGAGGAGTTGGTTAAAATTTATTTTATTTTTCATCACAACATGGTCACTAATGTCATATCAAGAATCGCTTAGTGGATGATATCAAGGTTTTTCCTTTTTGGTTTTCATCATTCCATGGTGCTTCTATTTCACCATGTCTTGGTTTCAAAGGATCATGTACATGGAATGACCACATTGGTCATGAATTGAAACTTCCATGGTTTTATCAGATTAAGAAGGCTGATTTATATTTAAATGGAAGAAGTTGTAGTAAATCACAACATGGATCTTGAAGAATTGTTCAATATATCCCCTTCATGGAGTGAACATTATTTATCACACCACAATGCCTTAAATTTTCAGTTTTATTATTAATTTGGAATTCCCATCTAAATTATGAATAATTCCTTTTTTTAATTCAAACCATAGAAAACTAAAGTGGTTTCCCCAGATAACTTTTAGTTTCCTTAGATTTGATTTGGCCCCTGAATTTGGGAGATCAATAATTTTTTATTTAATATAATCTTATATTCCTTTCATTTTATATTCTCCTCTTGTCCTCTTTTTTGGATAGGCTATGACAGTGGCTTTGTTTCTGTTTTATTAACCTTGGGTCATGGATTTTATGGGAATTTTTGTGATCTTGGTTTTTTAGTATTTTCCTTATGTAATATTAGACTTGAGATCATATTCTTCCTTAGTTATAATGTATTGGTTGATAAAGATTTAGTTGAGATAGGGGATTTCGAAACCCTTCTTTATATTTTGGAATAATATAATTGATTGGATTTCTATGATTCATTTTGAATATTTTCTCTAATTATTTTTTAATGTTTATTGGTATGACTTATTGATTGTTATTAGGTTGTGATGAAGGGGAAGATTTTGGGTTATTATATTTAGTAATAATATAATTAAATAGAGATAATAAACATGGTAAGAAGAATTGGGAAGGGGAAAGAGAATTACATGTTCTTTATGGGGTTTATGCTATTTTTTACGTGTTTACTATTATATATTTATATTTACTAATATAATTCTCTTTTTAACGAACCTTGTCATGTTTATAATTGGATACTTACTTAAATATAGTAATAAAAAGGTTATTTGATAGTTTTATCCATATTTATGGGAAAATGTTGAATTACCATGATTTTGTTTTCATTGGATGGATTTCAAGGTTTAACATAAATAATATAATAAATAGGTTAAAAGAAAATTTAAGGGAATGGGGTGATTTATATGTGTTTATATGATTTTATGATGCTATTTTTTTGAATGATTGATTGATGTTACTGAGAAAAAAAGTTTTCTTATTGATATGAAATGTTTATTTTTTCTATGAATAATTTATTGAAACCAAATTCTATGAAAGGTTAATCCTTTAAAAAGTTAAATTAAAGAGTTTTTTAGAAATATAATGTCTTGGTGAAGATTTACATGATGGCCACACATGATTCTCATGGAAATTATGATTAAAGGGATATTTTTTTATTATGAGTGCTAATATTTTTTATTCAATTTTTTACTGTCAGTTGGGTTTATTTTTTTTTTGATGAAATAATCTAAATTGTGGAATTATTGTGGCTAGTTTGGGTGTATTGAAATGAGTTTTTAGTAGGTGTTACAACTGGTTTTCTCTAGATAAAACGGGAGGTGTGGTTCCTAATATGGTAGTGGTAGATGTATTGTTATGTGATTTTCAAACAAGGATATAATAAATTGAATGTGAATGGTATTAATGAATATTTTAATGGTTTTAATTTTAAATTTAATAATAATTGGTTGCTAATGAATCGTTAATTCCTGAAATTAATGGGAAATGGATGAGATAAATGATGTTCATTTCCTTCATGTTCATGATATCCAAATATGATGAAAAGGATATAGATGTGTAGATATGGGTGTGGGAAATAAATAGAAGAATAAGGGAATGTGGTTGATTTTATTTATTTTAATGTTTCAATACTAATATGTGGTTGGTAAAGGTATACTAATGGAGATATAGAGTAAACATGTTGTGGTGTGATTTGTGGTAGTTGAAATGTGGTTATGGATGAAAAAATATAGAATATAGATGTACAATATAGTGGTTGGTTGTTGGGTAAATTAATGGTAATGATGTGGTGACATTATTGATTATTTTACACATTACTGATCAAATACAGAGGGGTTATCTTTATGGAACACTACCAGTTTGAAATTAATGACTCTACTGGTAGGTGAGAGTGGTGGTCAACTTTTAAGTCCTTTTATTTTCTTAATTTTAATGATGTATATACCATCAATAATATTTCTCCTTTATTGATTATTATTATAAAACTTGAAACCATGTATAGAATTGGAATTAGTTATTAATATTTGTTTGAAACCAGTTCAGGATGTAGTAGGGAATGGAGGAAATTAGGATAAATTAGGTGGAATCAAGAGTTTATTGATTTTATTATTGTTCTTATCTTATCTCATTTTCTGATTATATTTTTTATGGTTTTTAAAACTCTTTCCTACTATTGAATATTTATTGCATAAGGAAGATAATTTTTTTAAAAAATATGATCCTACTATATACTCCAAATTTCTCACCCATTATAGTTTTCTAAGTGTTTAAAAGGATGGTTCAAAGGAGATTGGGGATAATTTTTGTGTAGATAATATGAATTTTAGGGGATAGTTTAGTGTCACAAGAGCTTGTTTTACGTGTTCTTCCATGATTATTATATACATTAACTTATAAGTGAAATTTGGGTTATAAGGGTTTATTTACTTAATATTAATTCCTTGGAGTTGATTGGTGATTTCCTTTCAATTTCCCAGGATTATAAGGGTATTTTCCCCCCATTTTCAGGTTTTATACCTTCTATGTTAGTCACTGACTCATGGAATAATGAAGGTGAGTTTTAGGGGCCACTCTCATCTCTATTTATATATGGTAAGAGGTTTTATATGGAGTAAGTTCATGAAAAATTGGTATCATAGCTTTTTATTGAGCGGCCAGGTGGAATTTGGAGTTTGGAACAGGTAAGGGTTTCATGGAATTGGTAAGGAAGTACTAATACTTAATCTTAACATAAGACATAAAAAAATTATATTTTCTAGGACATAACCATATTCCCCCTATGATATTCCGTATGGAATTTGATAAACTATTCTAAATTTTTAGCTGAAAATTATAACCTCTAAAGGTATAAATTATAGGGAGGTACATGCATCATTATCATTATATAAATTTATATTTTTAATTAGGGATTTATTTATGTTTCCATGATTTTGTTTCTATGAAATAATTTCTAAGAATTTATAATTTTCTCATAGAAATGGATACACTATCTTTAGGTGAGGTAAAGTGGTAATTAATTAGAATGTATTGTTCAAATAAACCCTTATTTATGATTAAAAATATTATTTCCATGCTTGATATAATATTTTTTCCTTAAATTTAATTTCATTAAAATGAATATCTATTAAACCCTTATGATATATAGAATTGGTAGGAAATCATGTTTAAGGAGTCCTTTCAGAATGTAATCCCAAACATTTAAAATCCTTTTTAAATCATATTTTCCATTAATTAATTATATGTTTTGAAGTATAAATAATTATTTTAAAACCATTATTTAGTACTTTTTTATATTTCTATATTAAATGTTATATTGTGTGTTACCTTTAACTTAGGATATATTATATGCATGTGTTATGGATTAATTGAATGGATGTATTTTAGTAGTTTATCTATGTAGTTGTTAGAAGATAACAATCATGATTAGTGATAAACCCTTAAAATTTGAAACCTTTTACATGAATAAAACTTTTTATCCCATTTCAAAGTATGATTTAAGTTTTGGGAGGCTATAATATTTATATATTTCATGCTGAATTTTAAATACCATGAAATATATTATTTCTTAAAATGATTATTAGTGTGTGTAAAGTTAAGGAGAAAATTTAAATTAACATTAATTTTAAATAAGATTTTCATGAATTTCTATAAAATCACAAGTACATACCTTCTCAATAATTTTTGAGTGTTGATCATGTTTCAATTAACATAAACAGAGAAACTAGTCTACCCTTTGTGTAATATGAAAGCATTTTTTAATTATGATAAAAATATTTAAAGAATTTTTAATTAGATCATGTCAAGCATGAGGCATGAGAACAAAGCTTGTGAAAATTTTCATTCATGATTTGAAAGCATGTTTAAATAAAATTAATTAATTGAAAGTTAATATGATATATCTGAAATGTAATTTGAAAAAATTTGAGTGTCTTTTTGATTGTTCTATTAGATGATTGTTTTCTAAAAGTGTTGATATGTTTTTCAAAAAACCTTTCTTCTAAACAATAAATTGACATTCTAAAATAAATATAATGTAAAGTTTTTCAATATTGAAAATTTACACATAGAAGAGCTATGTTTTTTTATCATCTATGTGGTGTGATTTTTTTATTTAAAGAATTTGATAATTATGTTTCTTAGTGCGGTTTTGATATGTTTATAGTATGAAAAAAATTGGATGGAGGAGGATTAATTTTGGGAAAAAATTTCTTGTTTAAGTTGGATGATGGATCTATGTTGTGGTGAGTGATGATGTGGTTGTGTGAAGTGTTTTGAAAATATTATTGTTGGAAAGGATAGTATATGGGTTAATTTTTTATATGATTTTTTCCTATATAATTTTAATTTATTTTTTTAGTAATGATAACTTTATTGTTATTTTATAAGATCGTCTACTGATGAAACATTATTGAGACATTTGGAATGGAAAGGATAAAGAGTAATATTGGGAAAAATAATGTTTAGAGTTTTAATATAAACAAGTACTATAGGGTATCTATCCCCATGTTTAAATATTTTTTAGAAGATATTTATGTTTTTTTTGATCAAATGAAGACTTCATATCAATTCTAAGTTTCTTTGGAATATCATTTTAAGGATATTCAGAATATTTGGAAGGTTTTGAGAGAATTTATATATTTGGAAATTATTTTATGGAGCTGATTATCTATTTACCATGTTTTATACCAATTGATAATGGAAAAGAGAAATATTATGAGTATATCTTGAGGTTTTAAATTAATCAATATATCTTTTCCTATTAGTTAATGTCATGGAAAAAGGATAGATATTGGGAAGAGATTGTAGATAAGGGTTTGTCTTTGATTGATGATTTTGGTGATGAACCCTACCTAGTAGTTAATAAGGTTGTGATTAATGATATGGGTTGTGGGAATTGAGGTTCTTGGAGTAATAGAGTGAGATAATCTTTTTGAGATAGGGAATGGCTTTGATACCTAGGTTTAATTAGCTTGAGGTATATTGAGTCTAGTGTGTTGATTTTGTTCTAATGTAATATTTTTGGAAAACATTAATATTACATCCCATATATTTAACATAATTCTTAGTCTATAGTGTAGAGTTAGATATAGGAATGTGTTGGTGTGATGCTTCTCCTTTCACTGAAACCTCTATAGTGGATTTTAACCCTATTTTAAAATGTGTGATGATTGATATTTAAAAAGTTTAATTAAAAGTTTTTTATTCATAAAGTACTTAGGGGATTTTTTTTTCAATGTTATAAAACTGATATATGAGTTATTTTACAAGGGAACCTATTTTGAAACACGGTTGATGTGAACAGAGTAGTTACTAAGGATTGGGTTGTGAGACATGGTGATATATACAATACATGGTCTTTATGGTTGGTAAATTTCTTATTTGAGATGTATCTCCCATGGTAGATTGGTTTTTTGGGTTTTTTAGTGGTATGAGCTATCCCTTCCACTAATAATTTTGGTAGAGTATTTTTTATATTTTAGTGGTTTCTCCCTTTGGTGAAAGGGTTTTGGTTTCCCTTTATCTATGTTTATTTTCATTCTTAGAAATAGGAATAATATGATAGGTATTCAATATAATGACCTAGACATTCTTGTACTATTACGTTACATCTTTTGGATGTTAGAGATCAAGAGAAGGTTGGAAGGAGTGAGGTGTTTCAGGATTTGATAATTTTTCTTGAAGGGGTGAGTTAAGATATGGACATTTTTGTCACATTGTGAGATTGAAAAATGGTCATGAAATGGTTCTTGTTTTATGATTTGGGAGTATTAGACCATGGTATTTTGCGATGCAGTATTTCAAGGGATTTTTATAGTTATATCATGACAATATTAGCTCTTAGAGTAAAGGATATGAAGAGTTTTTTTGGTAAAGTAAAGAACCTTATATTTAACGAAGAAACACTTATGTGTGGATTATTACTCTTAAAAATTTCATTTTACACTTTTATGGTGATGGTATAGGGGTGTTTGGTCATGAAATGAATGTTTTTGATGTTTTTTTAAAATTTACACATGTTTCTATCATGATTTGGTCATTGATATCAGGACATAATGTCCTGGGTGGATGATTTAAAGGTTAAATATTTTTGGTTTTCATCATTCCGTGGTTCTCCTATTGCATTAGGATTTATTTTAGAGGATCATGTGAATAATATATCCATATTGGTCATGGTGTTGCCATTACTCATTAATATCAAAATAAAAATATTGAAATAGCTTTAAATAAGTAGAGATAGAGTAGGTTGTGACATGGATCTCAAATATTCCTTTGATATGGCCTCATCATAGTATGACCTTGACTTTTCACACCATGATGGATCATGTTTCAATTTTTTTATTATAAATTTAGAAGACACATATAAATAATTCTCAATTTATTAATTTTCCATGAACCCTAGGTTACCAAAGGCTATTACTTAAATAACTTTGAGTTATCTTTGATTGGAATTGTCCTTTTGATTTAGAAGATCAACTGTTTGTGGTCAAAATATATTTTATCTTCATTTAATTATAGATTATATTCCTCTTCTATTTTTTGGATAGGTTTTTATAGTGTCTTAGTTATAGTTTAGTTACCCTTAGTTCTTTCATGTGGTGGGGATTTCTATGATCAAGGTTATTTAGGCTTTCCTTACATGATCTTGGCTATGTTATCATCTCCTTCTCTAGTTCATAAAATTTTTTTGTTGAAGCTTTAGTTGAGTGAGGGAATTTAAAAAATATTCCTATATATTATAGAATGAAATAACTAACTTTATTTCTATGATCCTTCCTAATATTTTATCAAATTATTTTGTTGCATTGGTTGGTCTGGATTTATGAGTGTTCTTGGGTTGTGAGTAAGGGGAAACTTGTAGGGAACTTTCTTTAAAAATAGTAGAATTAAATAAAAATATTAAAACAATTTAGAATAATTGGGAAGGGTAAGGATAATCACATGTTAATTACAGGTTTTCATGATATTACTATGTTGTGGTTTTTATTACGAATATTCATAACTATAATTAGCTTTTTCATGAACATTTTCACCTTTATAATTGGAAAATTAATTAAATGTAGTAATGTAAAAGGGGGGTCAAGATATCTCCCCTTATTTATATGAGAATTTTCAATTACCATTATTTTATTTTATTTGGGTCAATGGTAATGATTAACCTATTAATGATAATAAATGGGATAAAAATTGAGGGTAATGAGTTGATTCACATGTGTTTTTATGATTTTATGATATTATCTTCATTTGATGTGTTTTTCAATGCTTTTACTAAGAAAGTATTTGGATAATGGTATATATGTATTGTTTTTTGATTAATATTTTTGTAATAACCTTTAATAAATGTTTAATAATTTAAATATGGTAATGAAATATATTTTTTGTTAATCATAAGTCTCAATAATGATATGGATGTTGGACACACTAGATTCTTAACAATAGAATCATTAAATGGATATTTTTCTATGATAGTGATTGGTTTTTCTATACTTTATCACCATTTATTTCCGTGATTTTTTTTATGAAATAGTCTTGGTTTGGAAATTAATATGTCTAGTTTAGGGGTTTTGGAATGTGTTTCTCAGTAAAAGTTATGGTTAGTTTCCCCTGGTTGGTATGGGAGATGTGGTTGTTTATGTGGCTGTGGTTGATGATTAGTTATGTGTCTTGGAAGCATTGATGGAATAAATAGATTATAAATGGTAAATATTAATATGGTAATGGATATTGGATTTTATTTAACAAGTATTTTCTGTTAATAAATTGTTAATGCTTGAAATGAATGAGTAATGGCGGAGATAAATGAGGTTGATGTACTTCTCGTTCAAGATACCTTACTGTGATGAGGAATTTGTGGACGTGCACATATGGGCGGGGGATGTACATGGTTGGAGGAGAGAACAAGGTTGATTTAATTTATGTTTATGTTACCCTACCAATACATGGATGGGAAAAGTGGATGTATAGTTATACAATGTGGACATGTTTTGGTGTTACATGTGGTGATGTAATTGTTATTATGTAAGGAAATTTATTGTATACGAATGTGTGGTAAAATTGTTAGTTATGGGGTAATGTAATGGTAATTATGTGGTGGATTTTGTTTCATTCCCATATTTTTAATTATAGATTTTGAGTTCATCCTTATAGATTGATATCTATTCTAGATGAATGGATCTATTAACAAGTAAGACTGGTTGTAAATTTCTAGGCCCTTTTATATGGTTAATTTTGATGATATTTATATAGTAAATGATAATAATTTATTGATTGTTTTTTTCATGAAAAAACTATTCTTAAACTAGGAATTTGTTTGTAATGTTAGTTGTTAAATGGTTACAAACATTGAAGGGAATAGAAGAAATTGTGATAAATGAGGTGAAGCACTTAATTATGTGAGCTATATTTTTATTCTCGTACTATATAAATTTGTGATTATTTTTTTACTTAAATTTTATCACCCATGTATACTATTTCATATTTATTACACATGGATATTTATTTTTTTAGAAGGATGATCCTACTGATTAATCCTATGTTCTCACCCCCATATTTTTCTAAGTGTTTTTTCAGGATAGATTTTGGGTGATTGGACCTGTTGTTCATGTGACTTTTATGGGGTTAGATGGATGGTTCATGATCTCAAGATCTTGTTTTGTAGGTTATTCCTTGATTATTATATACATTGAAATATAAGTAATATTTAAATTACAAGGTTTTTTAATTTAATTAGAATTCCATAGAGTTTATTGGTTGTTTTATTTCATTTTCCATAGAATTATGAGGACAATTCCTCCCATTTTTTTTTTCATTTTATACCCTCAATTCTAATTTCCAACCCATGACATATTGGGGGTAAGATTTATGGGAAAAATCTCACCTTTATTTCTAGACTAGTATGGTTTCTCAGTGGTGGTAATTCATGACATGTGAGGTTCTCTAAGGTATTCTAAAATTCAGTTTCATAACACAATAAGTGATATATGTTACTACCCAAGACTTTTGGAAGATAATTGTTTCCAAAAAACGTGTTATATTATTTTTTACTCAACAAAAACTATATAAATTTAAAAATTAATGGATTATAATTGAAATGTGACAATAATATTTTGACCATTTTATGTACTTTGTTCAATTATAATCGTTGTTAAATATGATAATTGGAAACTATACTCTTAATAATAATTTTTACATTATAATTATTGTTTATAAGTAGAAATGACAAAGGAAAATTAATCTAGAAAAAAGACTCAATGGCCTCATCCAGTAGAGTCATTACATATGAAGCCCATTTTTCATATCTTGGAAGGGAGGTAGCATCATTGGGCTTCTCTCTTGACTAATATCAATCCAAGCTTCAACACATTAATCTTTAACAAAATAGACTATGGGAGAAGTTCAAGTTAGGGGATATTACCACTTGGGAAATTTTAGTCGAGTCACCCCATGATTTTATCACTATCACCTAACTAACCCTTAGGTCATATATTGGTGTTATAATTGGTTATGTTTCAAGGACCTAGTTACAAAAAATTTAATACCTTTGTTAAAATAAAATTGGTATTTCATCATTTCTATTTTAAGAATAGTTTTGGTTAAAAATTATGATGGAATTTGATGATTGATATTTCTGGCACAAATTATACTTTTTAGATAGATATAAATTATTATATTAAACTAAGGTTTTATTAATAATTTTTATTTTAGTGAAATATTTTTATAAAAATACTTATTTTTAATTATAAATGATTAAATATTTTTATTTTTTCAAATGTCAAAAATTTTACTATGCATTTTATGTATGCAATTATTTTTAATAAATAAGTATTTTTATATTTAAAAGTAAAATTTATCATATTTAGATAATTATTATGATAAAATAAATTTCATTTTTTAATAATAAAAACAAAATTAGGTTAGGTTTAATTTATGATAATTTTCTAAAATATTTTGTTTTTCGATGAATAATAAAAACACAGTTTGGAGTTTTTAGTGTATTTATTGAAATAATAATGATGTAATAAGTAATATAAAATTCTGGTCAAATAGTTTGGATTAAAATAATTTAATATTTTTCCGAATTTTCCAATACCATGGGAAAATACCATTGAAAAATCAATGGTTTTTCAAATGCCACTAACGGGGTGTCCAAGGAAATCAATAAAAAATACCTCACTTTTTCTATAAATACCAAACCATTTATCAATTATATTTCATTTCCAATTCATTATATGAAAATATATGATATTATTACCTCCTAATGAGTCCTCCTAATGTGTCCTCAAGACCCCAAGGTCCCAATCATCGAGTTTTTGGAGTCACTCTTCAATGTAAGGGAACTCTCAACTTCTCTTTCCCTTTCGTGTTTCCTTTTTTATGTGGTATGTCTTTAAAATTTCCATATCATGTTAATATATAAATTTTATTCTATCCATTTAAGGTATTATTATTATTTTATTAGTGGTATAACCTTGTAACCTCTCTTTTTAATGTTTTTTAAAACCACATATTATACCTGTTATGATGCCGATTTTACTTTTTAAAATTTATCACTTTTTTAGAAGAAATCATTTTATTTTATTTTTTTCAATACCCAAAAATCATTCTTATCTAGGGGTGTTTAAATATATTTCAAAGTGAACTATTTTTTTCTGGGATTAATATACAACAAACCCTCCTTGCTTTTCCATGGGTTTAAAATAACAAAATGATATTGTTTTTAAGAACTTTCTAAAACACCATGATTTTGATATAAAACCCATTTATTTTATTCCCCATGGATAACTTATGAAATGTTTTATTATTATATTTTTGGATTGATTTTATTAATAAATATGAAGGGTGTTCCTTGATAGTTCTCTAATGTGTTGTTTAAATAATTCAATATATATAAATCACATATTTTTCGATACCTTGGTGAAAAACCTTCGTAATTTTTATAACACATCGGTGAAAAACCTTGGTGATATTCCTATGAATGAATCAATTAAATTTTTTATCCAAATTTATATGTCATAATTTATTATTTTTATTATTGTATTCCTCTTTTACAATTTCTTGTGACTTTATGATATTCCTAATGTTCTTATTAATACTCATCAAGATCACAAGTAAACTGTTTCCCTTGTTTTCCCTTATTGGGCCTTATACTAACCCTTTCCATTGATGTATGTCACCGGGTTATGAGATGAAGTAATTATACATAGGTTTAATCTATTATAAATTATTTCATGTGTTTTAGAATAATTTTTCAATGTTTTTATCTATTATGTTTCTTATTTCCAAGACAGTAAACTTTAAAAGATCCTACGTTTGTAAAATGCTATGTAAAGTTTATGTAATAAAAAGAAGGTATTCCATAGTTGGTATTAGTAGAAATTTTAGTCATTTTTGAAAATTTTGATTTTAAAAAAATAATAATAACCTTAGGTACAAGTTAAAATATATGAAAACATCCAGGTATTTTGGTGAAATATTAAGTAATTGGTTTTCGAGAAATGAAATACCTATTGGGATACAACAAAGTGGATATAGATTTGAAATATATGTATCTAGGGATAAAAAATGAAAACACCCCTTTGAGCTAGAGTCAAATGGGAATCAGTGCATGACAACATTCCTTAATAGAATCTTGCTCGGACACTCCTAGATGATATGTTTAGTTAATCACCAGATTTTTATAAACCATTATGAAGGATTTATAGAAAATGTAATTGTTATCAAAGAATGATGTTTTAAGACATGAAATTATTTTAGAATTATAATATTATTAAATGAAACATGTTTCTAAATAAGGTTTTATTCTTTTAGAAAATGTTTGTAAATAGGATAAATCATGTAAATGGTGCGCCCAATGAACCAGGTGTTGATGACCTTCTGATGAAATCCAGAATGGAAAACTTCATGAGATTGATGAATAAACTAACTAGAGTTGTGGGAAATATCATGAATTAATCTGAGAGACAAGATTTAACTAAAAGGGAACAAATTTACATTGAGTTATTTATGAATCAATGACCACCTTCTTTCAGTGGATCTACCGACCAATTGATTGTTGAACAATGGGTAAGCTATATAGAAATGTTCTTTTCTATACCACATTGTTCAGAACAAGATAAAGTTACACTGGTAGTGTGCTTATTAGTGGGAGAAGCTAATTAGTGGTGGAAATTTGTTAGAAAAACAAATCCAAGAGGGGATATTGAATCTATAGAGTGGGAAGAGTCTAAGGGAACCCTTTTTATAAAATATTTCCCCCACTAAATATGTAAAACAATGGATAAAAAATTAATAGAGTTGAAACATAATAAAAATGAATATGTGGGAAGCTATAATATGAACTTCACAATACATTCCCATTACACCTCTAGATTTCTCATGGATCCTAATGGGAAGGTTGATAGATACTTCACTCGATTAAGAACTCATATAAGGAATAATTTTTTCAATCAAGACTATAAATTCAATGGAGAGATAGTATGAAGTTCTATGAAGGTTGAACTGTAGTTCTGTGAGACACAATGGTCTCACAAATCTATCAAAAATAAGAGATATTTGGATCCAATATTAGTGATGAGATTTGATCATGGAAGGGGAGGAAAGAAAGTGAAACTTTCCATGTGAAATAAGTGTGGGAATAATCCTTTAGGGAACTTTTTTCTTGGGAGAGGTAAATGTTACAAGTGAGGAAGAGATGTCGATATCACTCAGAACTATTGCAGTGAGGTGAAGCCTCAACTTCTCAACACTAACAACAAAGTTAAGATGGTGTATGTCCTACCTGAAGTCCAATGCTTCAATTGTGGATAGCTTGGATAATTTTTCAATCACATTACAAATATGAGGGTGGTGGAGAGGAGTAAACCTCAACATTAGTATAGGATAAGGGATAAAGGTTATGATTTTTCTATCATGACATTTGAATTTGAATATCCAAATGATGTGGTGGCAGGTACTCTCATTTTTCTCTCAAACATAGCATGTAATTTGTTTGATTCTGGTTTTATTAATTCCATTATTACCAACAATTTTTCAAAGAATATAGAATCAATTCATAAATTTCTAGAATTAGATTTATCGATCAAGACTCCTGGAGGGATTATCCAAGCATAAAAAATGTATAGAAACTCTACTATTCTCTTTGGTGAGCATAATATTATCCCAAATTTAGTAGTCATTCCCATGTTGGAATTAGACATTATACTAGGGATGGATTATCTCTCAAAGTATAATACTGAGATCAAATGTTGAAGAAAGTAAATCTTAGTATTCATGAACGAACAACATAAATTTGTTTTCCAAGGAGAGATATCTGAAGAAGATATTTGTCTAGAAACACCTCCCATAGCTTTCTTTATGGAGATGATTGATGAAGAAGAAGAAGGAAAAAAGTATAAAAATAGTGTAACATCTTGGTTCAGGGTGCCACCAAAGGGTGCCCCATACCTGATTTGTCACATGACCTCAAGGTAATATCCCTGAATACCAGAGTCTACCAATTAACAGCGAGGGCCTTGGGTGTGATAGTGGGGAAACTATGCCTTCTTTGGAAAATCATGCATAACATAATAATAGATAATAAATAGCAGCGGATGAAAAATACCATACAACAAGTAAACAACAGTAGACTAAAAGTAAATAAACAACTAAAGAACATATATATAAATGACGCATGTCACATATGTCTATAAGAACAGAAAAATATGTCACAATGATATAAATACAGTACTAAACCAATTGAAAAATAAAAACTAGTAAACTCCACCAGCATCACAAGCCTCAGCTTGGTCCCATGCTCTCCAGCTCCACAAAAATCAAGTACTGGATAATGAAGGGTGTTTTCCCTTATCTATACCTACAATTATATAGTCTATTAGGGACTAGAATCATGACCCAAATAGGGTGTGAGAGGAATCATAGTATAAAAACACCACAAGATCTTTCCCTAATTTTCAGTGAGTATATATATTAGGTAATAATGAAAATGAAGCAAAGAAACTAGGAGTATATAGAAGTAACCAATTCTACTATTTCAATTTACATTCATTAGCATCTAATGTTTATAATTTAATCAAGTATTTATCACAAATAGGTATTTCAAAAAACTACCTAATAGGATCGAATGTAAGATTTTTATTTTCCATGGAATACATGTTACAAACATTCAATATTTACATTAACGCTATGGGTAGCTCACACAGTCTATCCCCTCTGGCCGAGTGAAGAAATAAAGGAAAAGACACTCTGAGGAAGCACTCATTGTCAATTCTCCCTATGGTATTTCCACAACAACTATAGACTCTCTAGGGAAGCACTCTACATCAATTCCATCTGTTGTCTTGTAATGTAAACTATAGACACTATAAGGGAGAACTCACCATAAATACCCATGTGTTCTCGTAGCATGAAATATAACAGACACTCTACGGAATAACTCAATGTCAATTCCCACTATGGTATAACTACACCATGTTCTCACAGCATTTTGTAATTCAATCATGCATATAGGATATCAAGCAGACCAAAGTAATATCAACTACTATATGGATACACAATTCCTATTCATATCACAAACATTTAACAAACAGAAAAAGGAAATCAGTTCTATCCTATCAAGAAAGGCAAGGAAACAAGGTCTGCCTCATAGGCAACCTGGACTAAACATCCCTAAATATTGAAACAAAGAAAATGCACCCATGGGGTGTTCCATAAAAATGAAATTTTACATGATACCATAACAACAAACCCTTAATCCAATAATTTATATAAGGTAGATAAAACAAGGTTTAATTTCCTTAACCTAAAATACCTGAAATATGGTTAATCTACACTTTGGCATATAAACTCAAATACAACCAACGAAATGAAACAAACCACCTACCTCAACATTGTATAAAGAACACTCACGAATGTTGGCCCCTGAATTGACCTAGAACATCGTAGATCTACAAAAAGATAAAAAATTTTAAACCTTGAATAATGCACGAAAAAAGAGGAATCCGGAGGAGAGGCTCTAGAAGAAGGAAGGACTCATCGGTGGGATTCCAACGCACCCACCAGAGATTGAATCAGACCTTGAATGGAGAAATGAAATATTGGAGACAAATTAGTGATTTCAAATGCTCATTCGTGAGGTATAGCCATCAGAAGATATTTATGGGGATTAGACGTGACCACGGTCCAATTATTCAAATAAAATAAAAAGTACACAGTGTGTACTATTAATGAACACACAATGTATTTTCCTCAATTGGCCCCCAACATTAACAGTCTACCATATTATCCCACACAACCATGTCTTGTCCATTACATGAATGAGACACGACTGTACGTGATAAAAGGGTATATGGAATGTACTTAGAAGTACATGGCGTGTACTTCGAAAATTTACATATTCTACCCTATTTATAAAAAAGACCCAAAACAATATCCATACTTGAAATGGAGATTTGAGTTCTTACAATATTTCCCCCTTAAATAAATTCATCCCCGAATTTTCATAACAAGGTGGTGAAGATGAATCCTCAAACAACTCTGGCTACTATGATAGTACATCGGTCTCCCTCTCCCAAGTCTCGTCCTGCACTCGATTGTGCTTCCACAACACCCATACCAGAGGAACACACAAACCCTGAAGAACCTTCACGCTATGATAAAAAATCCAGATAGGATGCTCCTTGAACAATGAATCCACCTTTAACTCAACCTCCTCATGTTAAAAAACCTAATATGGTTCTGAGAAGTAACGTTGTAGCTGAGAAATGTGGAAGACGCCATGCATAGACCAATACCTACGATGTAACTACAACAGATAGGCTACCAGCCAGACTCTCTCCAAAACCTCAAAAGACCCAACGTATATCCGTGAAATATTTCCTTGTCTCTTAATCCTCTTGTGTCCCATCCTCAGTGTGACACAAAAGAAAACCTAATCTCTAACCTAGAACTCCATAGGTTGTCTCTGTCGATCAACATTAGACTTCATCCATAACCGTATAGTAGACATCCTCTTCTAAATCAAATCCACCTACAATGTGGTCTCCTGGACAAGACGAGGTCCCAACATCGCACCCTCTCCTGCCTACAACCAACATAAGGGTTATCGGAATGGCCTACCATACAAAGCCTCAAAAGGTTCCATCTAAATATTTTCCTAAAAACCATTATTATAGGAAAAATCCACCAAATGTATGTGATTTTCCCAAGAACCTCCTAAATATATGACACATTCTCACAGAATGTCCTCCATCACGTAATTCGTGCACTCTAAATGACCATCTGTTAGCGGATGGTAAGTTGTACTAAAAAGTACTTTTGTAACCAAATCCTTCTATATCTCTTTCCAGAAATGTGAAGTAAAATGCATGTCTCTGTTTGAAATGACAGATCATGGAACCCCATGCAACCATACAATCTCTCAAATGTAAAAACTTCTAATCTCATCAACACTGAAGGTCTCCTTAACTGGTAAGAAGTGTGAAACCTTCATGAGTCTGTCAATGAAAACCCAAACTACAACATTACCTCAAGGTGACCTTGGTAAACCTGTCACCAAATCCATCGCGACATCATTTCACATCCAATCTAGAATGGGAAACTACTGTAAAATCCCTACTGGTTGCTGATGCTTTTCCTTCAACTACTGACAGGTGGAACATCTCATAACGAAACCAGAATCATCTCTCTTCATACCTAGACACCAATACTGACGGTCTAAACCTCGATACATCTTATTGACACCAGAATGAACTTCCCATGCTGAGGAATGAAAATCACGCATCAAATCATCACGTATGTCAGCAGACACCCATACACATCCATAAAAGAGCAAGTACTCATTACCACCTACAGTCCACCCAAAAGTAGGGTCATCTTCTGACGCACTCTCCCATAGGACTAGGATCTCTTAATATGTTATCTACGTCATTCTCACTCGATCATGTAGAGTAGAGGTAGCAACTATATAAGAGAGACACTTCTTCCATTTCCTGTCGTGTACCTCCAAATGCATCTTAGAGAACAGGGTCATAAGCTTCCACTCACTGTTGGATTCCTGAACTACCTGTAACTGAGTCCTCTTGCTCAACACATTAGTCAATGTGTTTCCTTTCCCAGGAGTGTAGGAAAGATCAAAGTCAAAGGACTGAAGGTACTTAACCCACCTTCACTGTCTCAAATTTAGGTCACACTGGGTTAAAATATACTTGACATTTTTGTGGTCAGTATACATCAAAAAATTCTCTCTAAGAAGTTAATGTATCGAATAGAACAAGGCTTGAAAAAATGAAGCTAATTCAAGATCGTTCATAGGATAATTCCTCTCATGTGGCCACAACTTCCAAGATCCATATACCACTACCTGATCCTCCTGCATAAGCACTACTCCAAGATCGATACCTGATGCATCATTGAAAATGTTGTAACTCTTTCCCGGCTCTAGAAAATCTAGTTTCGTTGTTGTAGTCAACCTCCCCTTAAACTCTTGAAAGGATTATTCACAATAATTTTTCCATGAGTACTTCACTCCCTTCTTATTAAAGACCATCAGTGGCTCTTCTAAGAATGAAAATTATTTTATAAAACGTCTATAGTAACCAGTCAGCCCCAGAAATCTCCATACCTCAAAGATGTTCTTTGATTTCTCCAAAAAAACTACTGCTCTCACTTTTTGTGGGTCGATTGAAACCCCTGTCTCTAAGATAACATGACCCCAGAAGTGAATCTGGTCCATCCAAAAGAAGTATCTTGAGATATTAGCATATAACTGATTCTCTCTTAGTGTACTCAAAACGATCTTAAGATGGATAGCATGGTCATGTTGAGTGTGATATTACACCAAGATATTTTCCATGAAAACCCCCACAATGGAGTCTAAGTATTGATGGAACACTTGGTTCATCAGTTCCATAAAAACTGCAGGCATGTTTGTGAGACCGAAGAGCATAACCACATACTCATATAGACCATACCTACTCTAAAAGAATATAAGAGGTATATCTGATGGTCTAACATGAAACTGATGATATATGGATCTGAAGTCAATATTTTAGAACATTTGAGATCCTCAAAGTTGATCAAATAGATCACTAATCCTCAAAAAAGGATATCGGTTCTTGATCGTTAACTGGTTCAGCTTCCGATAATCCACACAAAGTCTAAGGGTACCATTCACCTTCTTCGCAAACATGACAGAAGAACCCTAAGGAGAAGTACTGGGTCAGATGAAACCCTTTTCTTGTATCTCTTCTAACTACTTCTTGAGATCATTTAACTTCAGGGTAGACATCTTATAAGAAGGAACGGGAACCAGTGATTCCCCTAACCTAATATCAATAGAAAATTCAACCTCTCACTCATGAGGCAAACCTAAAAAGTCATATAGAAAGACATCACTGAAACCATCGACCACTGGAGGGAAGTCCATCTGTGAATTCCCCTGGTCATCCAAATACAGACTAGAAATATAGACTGTAACACCTCCCAACCCAGGATGCTCTGGTCTATCTCTGCTTTCCTGGACGTCCCATTCACCATTATAGAGAAACAATCTCCCCTCTAGTGACATGAAACTCAACCTACAGTGATAGAAATCAACAACATCCTAGAATAAAACTAACTAATCCATTCTAATAATGACGTCATATCCCATCATCTCTAAGATATAATGGTCCCATAAGAAGTGAAACTCACCAACCTCAAGAGAGAACTCCTTGTACTGATGTACACTAGCCATTATAATCCCCAACAGAGTGTCCAAAATCATGATATCAACAAAATTAAAGATATAGAGCCCAAGTATCTCCAAAATAGAAAAATATACGAAACTATGGGAAGCTCTTGTATCAAAAAGAAAATAATCTAAAACTAAAGTAACCAAAATCATACCTCCTACTCTAGAGGGTCTGGGATCCTTCTCCTGTGGGATCTACTCTAGCATAGAAGACTAACCTACACTGAGGACCTGTGAAGCTGTCTAAGATCCCTGAGCTGATCCACCCTATGGCTGTCAAAAACCCTGTGTCTAACCACTGTGGAAACGACCACCACCTCGTCCTAAAGAGCCTGAAGAACTCCAGACCCCAATATAATGTGGTACTGGTGGTCCTACTCTGGTATAAGGAGTAAAAATAGACCCCCCTTTGCTAGCAGCTGGAAGGAGGGCATTGCAAAAATGCTGAAGATGTCCCATCTTGTCGCAATATCAGAACTCAGTTAAGTCGCGCTGTCACTGAGGTTTCTTATGTCATTCCTTCCTATACTGGTAGCACACCACATGGAAACCTAAATGAAAATACATCCTACTCAAATATCTACGCATAGACTCCCTACGGTGCTTCCTGCTATTAGTCAGAAGGGTATCAACTCTGGATACTGAACCACACTGGCGAACAACTCCACAATACCTCAATTTGCACTCAGTGATTATCATCTGGTTGAATATAGAAGATTGTGAAGTCAAAATAATGATTTTGACCTAGGATTAGATTTAATTCCTAAGACCATACTCAATCTTCCTCGCCAAAAATAACTCATCACCCTCAGAATGGGTGTGAAGTGTTGCAGCTCTATGAAGCGAGAAGTATACTTCATGAATGAGAGTGTACCCTAATCCAAACTCATGAACTTTTAGGCTCGGTTGGCCCTCAAGGTCTCCAGGTAGAAGTAGTCATATAAGGTATACTATAACTCATCCCAAGTCATAACCCACTAGCATTCAACCTGTGATATCACATCCCACAATATCTTGGAGGAATCCTGAAGCATGTATGTTGAGAGCTTCACCCTCCTCTCAAGTGGAGTCTCCAAATTACTGATGATAGATAGCATAGGTTCTAACCATAACTCTATATCTTGATGTCCTCTATCCCCTAAGAAAGTGGGATTATGCTACTATAGAAAAACCCACATCAACTCTGTCATAGATGGGGTAGGATGCGTTACTCCCTAGAATGTCTGCATCATCCTCATAATGCCTTCTCGAAATTGTGCATCGACACATGTATTCGGAATGACGGTTGGTTACATGAAGGGAATGATGGGAGGGTCTGCTGGTAGTCTTTGGTATAACATTTCTAGTGTCTGGTCATCGCCTCGAACCTGACATAAAACTAGATGACATCAAGGTGGCATGAATCTGTAAGGTTAAGCACACACCTCAACATAAGATTATAAAATCAACAACTTAAAAGTGAAAAATGGAACAGAGAATGAAAATCATTCAAGTTATTCAAAACATGGTTACATGGCATGTATACACTCTACACGACATGTTTCACCTAAGACGTTACATGGGTGTGCACTTCGACTTACCATGGTTGTGTAACACCCCATACACATGACAGGTTCTCCTTGAGACACAATGCATACTTGAATATACCCTCCTTCCCAAGTAATTCTACCCGGCTAGAACTACATGGTTCTCTTATAACAAAACTACACGATGTGTATATTCCAGTCATGTCATGTACTAGAAATATTTCACCGACCTATGTCATTGGTCACACGGCTGGATACACAGATCACTAAAACCCATCTTGTACACCTAGTATACAACGTGTTCAAGAAAATATTTTCCAACTCATATCTACTCCCACATGGTTTCTCACATGGTAAAAGGATGAACGATGTATAGAGAATGTACATGGAGTGTCCTACTAAATGTTACCCATTATCATGCCTCTGCTCACACGGCCAGTCACGCGGTTATTATCTGCACGACATGTAGAAAAATAAAAGGCATGTACTTAATAAAAACACTTTCTTCCAAAACATAAGGATACATGGAATGTATTCATCATCACACACCGTGTATTCTGGGTTTTTTTTGGGTAGTAAGCTTCAGAAACTACTCTGAAACCCCATAAAAACACAGAAACACACATTAAAGTTCCAAATTTCGATTCGTGGGGGCTCATACTCCCCACAAATCAAATCTTGGCATCATATTCATGTCATATAATAGAATAAATCAGTTAAAGTTCAATATAATCCACCAAATTTTGATCCAAGAGGACCCATAACACCTCAGGGACCAATGTTTGGTGCACATTCAAATGAAACATTATTTTTTCCAATGACCTATAGAAATTTAAGGTATTCTGTCATGACATCTATCAAAACAACATTTATATCCAGCACAACATCTATCAAAACAGCATGAAATCAGTAATGGATTCTAAATAGCATGAAAAAATGCATGACACATGATCTCTAGCAAGTGCCTATATGATGCATGAGACGACATAACCTCATCTCATTGAGTTGCAATAGAAACAGAACCTCAATTATATAAATCATAACAACACAAATAATGTGAATCACCCAACAGTGAAATAAAATCAATTATAATAATTGAAAAACAGGAAGAATTTAAATAATAGAGGTAAATTGGAATTTCCGTATACACGGGTTTGATACTACCAGGAACAATATATTAATATCTACCTATTCCTTCTTATTCCTATCTATAGGCTCCAAGAAGTAATAAAAAGAAAAAAATAACCACCTATGATACCAATTTGTAATGTCCTGGTTCTGGGTGGCACCCAAGGGTTCCCCGTACCTAGTTGGTCACATGGAATCCAATGTATTTCCCCAAATACTAGTAGTTGTGGACTAGCAGCGAGGGCCTTGGGTGTGACAGTGGTGAAACTATGCTCTCATTGGATGAGCATGTACAGTGGAATAAAAAATAATAAACAACAGTAGAATAAAAATACCATACAACAAGTAAACAATGGAAGACTGAAAGTAAATAATCAACTGAAGCACATATTTATAAATGATTCATGTCACATATGTCTAGGAAAAATGACAAACAAGTCACAATGCTGACAATAAAGTACTAAACCAAGTGAAAAAGGAAAACAGGTAAACTCTAGCAGTATCACAAGCCCCATCTTGGCCCCATTCTCTCTATCTCCATAGTAATCAAGTATCTGGTGATGAAGGGCGCTTTCCCTTATTAATATCTAAAACCATATAATCTGTTTGGTCCCAAAGAATGTCCCAAACAAGGTGTGGGAAGAATCTTAGTAGGAAACCACCACAATATCTGTGCCTAACTATCAATGATTATATATAGCAGGTAATGATGAAAATGCAGCAAAGAAATTTGGAGTACACAAAAATAACCAATCATACAGTTTCCATTTACATTCATTATCATTTAATGTTCAACATTTAATCAAGTATGTTTCAAAAATAGGTATCTCAGAATACTACCTAAGATGACCGAATCCAAGCTTGTACTTTGTCTTGGTAGTTGTAACACAAACATTCAATATTTACATTAACCCTCTAGGTAGCTCACACAGTCTAACCCCTCTAAATAAGTAAAGAAATAAAGGCAAACACACTCTGAGGAAGCACTCACCATCAATTACCCCTATAGTATTTCCACAATAACTACATACTCTCTTGGAAAGTACTCAATGTAAATTCCACTATGGTCTCGTAAGGTAAACAATAAAAACTCTGAGGGAGCACTCACTGTTAATCCCCCCTATGGTCTCGTTGTGTTAATTATAACAGACACTCTAAAAATCACTCAATGTAGATTCCCCATGTGGTCTAACTACTCTAGGTTCTCATAGCTCGGTGAAATTCAATCATACATATATGACATCAAGCAGCCCAAATTAATCTCAAATACTAAATGGATAAACAATTCCAAAGCATATCACAAACATTTAACAAATAGAAGAAGGCAATCAGTTTCATCCTATCAAGCAAGGAAAGGAAACAAGGTCTACCTCATAGAAAACCTAAACCAAATGGACCTAAACATTCAAACAAGGAGATACACCCATGGGGTGTTCTTTGAACATGAAATTTCATATGACACCACAAAACAACCCCTTAATCCAATAATCAATCTAAGTCAGATAAAATATGGATTAATTTTGTTAACCTAAAATACCCAAAACATGGGTAATCGACAATATGGCATATAAAATCAAAGGAAACCAACAAAAGGAAACAAACCACCTACCTCGATATTGAATGAAGAACACTCTCAAACTTCTACCCTTAAAATGGCCTAGAATGTTGTATATCTACAAAAAGTATAAAGACATTCAACCTTGAATAACACACGGAAGAAGAGGAATCAGGAGGAGAGGCTCCAGAATAAGGAAGGACTCATCAGTGGGATTCCAACTCACTAGTCGGAGATCGAATCAGACCTTGTTTAGAGAAATGGTGGCTTAGAGAAGAATCTGAGATTTCGAATGCTCCTTCGTGAGGTATGTCCAGAAGAAAAAAATTCTGGTGATTAGATGTGACCCCGATCCGATTAGCGAAATAAAAGAAAAAGTACATGACATGTATTGTTAATGATCACACTGTGTATTTTCCTTAACCAGCCCCCGAAATTAGTAGTCTACCATGTCACCCCACATAGCCATGTCCTGTCTGTTACATGCCTGAGACATATATTTATGCAGTAATAGGGTACACAATGTTTAATTAGAAGTATATGGTGTGTACTTAGAAAATTTATAAATTCTCCCCTTTTTCTTAGAAAGATCTGAAAACAAGATCCATACCTAAAATGAAGATCCAAGTTCTTAAAAATAGATAATTTCCCCTTATTAAAGAATAAATTGATGTACTTACTGAGGAGTTACCTAGACCTCCCCTATAAATAGATTCAAAGTTCTCCATTGAACTTCTTCTTCAATCCAATCCAATTTCAAAGACCTTGTATAAAATAAGAAATGTTGAGTTGGAGGAATTATAGAAGGAACTCCAAGATCTTTTGGAGAAGGGGATTATCCATCCTAGTGTGGCTCCTTGGGGAGAAAGTGTTTTGTTTGTGAAAAAAAGGATGGATTGGTGTGGTTATGCATTTATTATAGAGAACTTAACAGGTTCACTGTAAACAAAAAGTACCCTATTTTAAGAATTGATTATTTATTTTACCAGCTTCATGGGGTTTAATTATTCTCCAAGATTGATATTTGATATGGTTATCATCAATTGAGGGTGAAGAAAGAAGATATTCTAAAGGCCTCCTTTCGATCAAAATATGAGCATTATGAGTTTGTTTCTATGACCTTCTTCTTGACTAATGCACATATTATTTTAATCCATTTGATGAACATAGCCTTTAAAGAACACATTAGTAAATTTGTGGCTATTTTTATTGATGATATTTTGATATGTTCCAAATGTTTTGAGGAGCATGAGGATCATCTAAGGGTTATTTACAGACCCTGAGGAAGGAGTAGCTATCTGGAATGTTTAGAAAATGTGAATTTTGATTACAATAAGTTTCATTCATGGGAAACATTGCAACCAATGATGGAATCTCATTTGACCCTGTAAAGATAAATTTTGTGGAGGAGTCACCTCATCCTATAATAGTAACTGAGATTCACAGTTTCCTTAGTTTAGATGGGTATTAAAGGAGGTTTGTGAAAAAAATTCACAACTTTCTAATCCACTAACCAATTTAACTTGAAAAGGGGCCAATTTCGTCTTGAAAAAGGAGTGTGAAGAAAGTTTCCAAGAGATAAATAAGATATTGGTTACTGCACCCATGTTAACTCTACCCTCTACCAGAGAAGGATTCATTATATTTAGCGATGCATATTTAAAATGGATTGGATGATTCCTCATCAAAAATGACAAGGTGATTGCTTATTCACCTTGATAGTTGTCGACTCATAAAAAGAACTATCCTACGCATTATCTAGACATGGATGTGGTTGTTTTTACTCTAAAGATATGGATGCACTATCTGTATATGGAGAAATATAATATATACATAGAACACCAAAGTTTAAAGTATAGTTTCATACAAATGGAATTGAACATGAGATAGAGGAGATGGTTAGAACTTATTAAAGACTACGAGGGTTCAATACATTATCAACCTAGAAGAGAAAACAAAGTGGCTGATGCATTAAGTAAGAAATACTATGTTGTTATAGTAATGATGAGGATTCAAGGATATCCATTGATCAAAGACATAGTAAAATAGGGCAGGGAAATTGTAAGGGAAGGGGCATCATCAACCTTCTCCCAAATGATTTCTCAATCGTCATTACTAGATAATATCAAGGAATCTCAAAAATAAAATACTTTTTATAGAATAAGATGGATTCTGTGAAGAATGAGGAATTTCTTGAGTTCAATATTAATCAAAATGGTGTACTGAAATTTCATACAAGTCTATGTGTTCCATCAATTCTAGAAAAAACATGGAGCTGATGGATGTAGCTCATAGCTCTACTTTCTCTACACATATTGGAAACATGAAAATGTATAGGGACCTTCATGATCATTATTGGTGAGATAACATTAAAAGGGATATTTTGGACTACACTACAAGGTGCCTCATGATTCAACGAGTGAAGGCAAATGGAAAACCTATAAAAGGGGTATTACAACCACTACCCATACCAGCATAGAAGTGGGACAATATGTCTATGATTTTTGACACTTGTCTCCCAAGAATATCCAAAGGAAATATTCTGATTTGGCTTATAGTGGACAATCTCACCAAGACTGTCAATTTTTTCCCTATTTGAGGAGATTTCTCTCTTGATAAACTCACCAAGATATATATAAAGGAAGTGTTAAGGTTTAATTGAGTGCCACTTTCTATCATTTCTGATCATGATCCAAGGTTCTTATCAATATTATGGAGATTTCTTCAATATGATTTGAATATTGAATTGAATTTTCATACCACTTATCACCCTCAAACTAATGGACAAACTAAAATGACTATTCAGACCCTCGTGGACATGTTGAGAACATGCTCAATGGAATTTAAAGGTGGATAGGATCAACATCTCCCATTATTTGAGTTCTCATACAACAACACCTTCCATTCGAGTATTCAAATGGCACCTTATGAAGCTCTATATGAGAAGAGATGTTGAAATACTACTTGTTTGGATGAAGTTGGTGAGAGAAAGCTTCTTGGGAATGATCTTGTGCAGGAGATGACAGAAAAGGTTCATGTCATCCAAAAATACAAAAATCCTTCTCAGAGTCGGCATTAGTGATATGATACAAATAGTCGAAGGGACTTGGAGTTTGATGTTGGAGACAAAGTCTTCCTTTGAGTTTCACCAAGGTAGAAAGTCTTGTGGTTTGGGAAGAAAGAGAAGCTTAACACTAGGTATATCAGCAGCTATGAAATCCTTTGATCACAGAGGAGCATTGGCCTATCAGATTGCACTTCCTCTAAATCTAGCTCAACTTAATGATGCATTCCATGTATCTCTCTTGAGGAAGTACAAACCTGACCATTCACATTTAATGAATCTACGAGAAAAAATGGTTATTTGAGACATTTTATTTTCGATGAGTCAGGGGCCCATCGCAAATAACCCATCCAATGGGGTTATTTGCGATGGGAAGATTACCCCGTCACAAATAACAAGTATTTACGACAGGCGGTAAGGACTCATCGTAAAAGGTTTGGTGCAAAATACGCATCAAACCGCAGGTAAGGGTATTTACGATAGATTCCTATTCCCGTTGCAGATAACTGGCAGTGGTTTTTAGTATATGCGATGAGATATTTGACCCGTTGCAACTACTTTTTCGGTAGGTATCCGTTTGCGATGGGCCCCATCCCATATAAAATTTTAACGGACCACTGTAATTAATGTGGGCAGAGGCATTTGCGATAGGGCCCGTCGCAAATAACACTATTTTACGATGGGTTACCCATCACAAATATCCCCGTCTCAAATACTCTAACTTATATATACCCCATCCATTTTTCTTCTCATTTCACTCTTTACTCAAATTTTCTGTCTATCTGTTCTGAAAACATTTCTGCTAATTTTTTTCATAGTTTAAACTTTTAAATCAGAGCATTATCTGTGACTTTAATACTATGAAAGCTTCAGTTTCAAGGTATTTATCTATTATTTTATTGTTTAGTTAATTTAATATATTTTAAATTATTTATAATTTTTGTTAATTAGATGTAAATTAATTAAATTAGGAATAGGAATTTGTTTTTTTAGTATTTATTTTTATAAATAGTTATATCTAACTGTTAATTAGAGATGAATTGTAATAATTAGTAATAACTAGTATTAATTAGTAATAACTAGTAATAATTTTTAATAACTAGTATTAATTAGTAATAACTAGTATTAATTAGTAATAACTTGTTTTAATTAGAAATAACCGGTAATAAATTGTATTAATTAGTAATAAATTGTATTAATTAGAGATAATTAGTAATAATTAGAAATGATTAGTGATAATTAGAAAAAATAGTAATAATTAGAAAAAATTTGTAGCAGTTATAAAAAAATTGTAATATTTTTTAATAATCATAAATAATTAGTATTAATTAGAAATAATTAGTAATAATTCGTAACAATTAGAAAAAATTTGATAAAAATATCAATAATTATAAATAATTAGTAATAATTAGTAAAAAACTGTAATAATTAGTAATAATTAGGAATAATTTGTAATAATTTGGATTATTTTGTATTAATTAGGATTAATTAGAAATAATTAGGTTCAATTAGTAATAATTATGCATAATTATACATAATTAATAATAAATAGGATTAATTACTAATAATTATGAATAATTTGTAATAATTATCAACAATTAGTAATAATTAGTGATAATTATCAATAATTAGTAATAATTATCCAAAATTAGGATTAATTAGAAATAATTAGAAATAATTAGGATTAATTAGTCATAATTTGGATTAATTAGTTATAATTAGGAATAATTAGTAATAATTAGGAATAATTAGTAATAATTAGGAATAATTAGTAATAATTAGAAAAAATTAGTAATAATTAGGATTAATTAGTAATAATTAGTAATAATTAATAATAATTAAGATTAATTACTAATAATTAAGATTAATTAGCAATAATAAGGATTAATTGGTAATAATTAGTTATATTTAATAATAATTATTAATAATTAGTCACAATTAATAATAATTAGGAATAAATAATAATAATTAGCAATAATTATTAATAATTAATAATAATTATAATCAATTTGTTATAATTTGATATAAATTGTAACAATTAGTAATAAATGGTAATAAATTGTCAGAAATAGTAATAATTAGTAATAATTAGTAATAAATTGTAATAAATTATAATAAACTGTAATAATTAGTAATAATTAGTAATAATTAGTAATAATTTGTAAGAATTAGTAATAAATTGTAATAAATTGTAATAATTTTTAATAATTAGTAATAATTAATAATAATTAGTAATAATTAGTAATAATTAGTAATAATTAGTAATAATTAGTAATAATTAGTAATAATTAGTAGTAATTAGTAATAATTAGCAATAATTTGGAATAATTATTAATAATAAGTATTATTAAGTAATAATTAGTTATAATTAGTAATAATTACTAATAATTAGAAATAATTAGTAATAATTAGTAATAATTAGTAATAATTTGTAATAATTATCAATAATTAGTAATAATTAGATTTAATTAGTAATAATTAGTAATAATTAATAATAATTATATTTAATTAATAATAATTAGTAATAATTAGGATTGGTTATCAATAATTAGTAATAATTAAGATTAATTACTTATAATTTGGATTAATTAGTAATAATTAGGATTGATTTTCAATAAATAGTAATAATTAGGATTAATTTGAAATAATTAAGATTAATTAGTAATAATTAAGATTAATTAGAAATAATTAGTAATACTTAGTAATAATTAGGATTAATTTTCAATAATTAGTAATAATTAGGATTAATTGTCATTAATTAGTAATAATTAGTAATAATTAGGAATAATTATTAATAATTAGTAATAATTAGGATTAATTAGTAATAATTAGATTTAATTTGTAATAATTAAGATTAATTTGAAATAATTTGAAATAATTAGAAATAATTTGGATTAATTAGGATTAATTAGGGTTAAGTAGTAATAATTAGTAATAATTAGAATTAATTAACATTAATTAGTAATAATTAGGATTAATTATCAATAATTGGTAATAATTAGGATTAGTTTTCAATAATTAGTAATAATTTAGATTAATTATTAATAGATCGGATTAATTAGTAATAATTAGGATTAAATAGAAATAATTAGGATTAATTAGTAATAATTAGCAATAATTAGTAACAATTAGGATTAATTTGTAGTAATTAATAATAATTAGGAATACTTAGGAATAGTTAATAATAATTAAGAATAATTACTAATAATTAGTAATAGTTAGTAATAATTAGTAATAATTATAAATAATTAGTAAAAAATAGGATTGATTAGTAATAATTAGTAATAAATCATAATAAATCATAATAAATTCGATTACATTGATAAACTGACACAATTTTCAGTGGATTGGAAGCATTACTTTTGATCGATGCCTCAACACTTTGTAACATTCTCCCACTGAATTCAATATGAAAAATCTTCTCAAACATAATTAGGAATATTAATATAATTATTTTATTTATATTAATATTATATTATAATTATTATTTTAAAAATAATTTTATTATATTAATATTAATATTAATATTAATATTTTATTTATATTAAAATTATTTTATTTAACCACTTTTTTAAATTTTTCAACTATTTGTGATGGGCCGGTCGCAAATACTAATTGCGACGATCCGTCACAAAATGGTTTATTTTTTAAATATTTTAAGAAATAATTGCGACAGTCCGTCGCCAAAAAGTAAAAATGGGAAAATATTTTTGACGGGTTGCTAGGCCATCAAAAAAAATTTCTTTAAGAAATCTCTTACTGTTTTCATTTTGAAGGTTCTTATGTATGTCACAAATATTAAGTTTTTGTGACGGTCCATCACAAAAAGTAATATTTACGTCATCGTTTTCTCCAACGGGTCATTTCTGACGGGGTACCATCTCCAAAGACAATTTCTGACGGGATCCTATCGCAAATGATCCATCAGAATAATCCATTTTTTAGTAGTGTGAATCCTGAAGTGGTAATGTAAGAACCCAGTTCTTGTTATTGGGGTATGGGTTTATTTTTTTTCAATTTTCCTTAATTATTTTTGATAAAATAAGGAAAACGGGGGAAAATCCCATATTTTGTGGGTACATGCCATTTACTTTTCCACACGCCATGTACTTTGGCCATGTGGGATGAGTACACAGGGCGTGTAGGCCTGTCGGTTATGAAGGGTATAAAAAATGACTACACGCCATGTACATAGTATTTACACGCCATGTAATCAGTCGGAAGGTGAGCAGTAAGGCGGTGGGAGTAGCCACAAGTGGAGCAACAGTACATGCCGTGTATTTAGAAATACACATCGTGTACTCATGTTGACAGATAAACAGTGCGACGGTGAAAAGTAGCTACCAGAGGAATAGTTAAAAATGGAAAGTACTCGCCGTGTACTTGAGAGTACACACCGTGTAGTTTGTTTTTCGCTTAAAACAAGCAGTAGCCTCCTCATTCGGTAGAGGAGGCAGTGGACGCGTTTGGAGCACCATGAGAGAAGGTCGGAGCTTGGAGGATCTCCCGACCGCACACCAGAACTCAGATTCCTGCACTGATGGTCTCGATTGAACCGCGTTACTGAGTTCTTCAATCTTCTTGAACCCTTCCTTACAATTATTTCCCGAGGGGATGTTATTTGGGTTTGAATGCGTTTACATTTATTCCAGATCTATGTAATTCTAGGACATTTCAGAATGCGCCGTTCACGTATATTGATCATAGGAGGTCAAAGTATTTGGTCTGATGTTTAATTCCAACTACTGAGTGTTTTGTGTACCTTCTTACTACGCACCCATGTTTGGGGGGTTGTATGGCTGAGGCATTTATTAATTAAGATATCTATAATTTCATATATAATATAATGATAATTTTAAACTGCTTTTGGGGATCATTGCTTGGATCCAGGGCCACCTCATGGGTGCATTTCCCTTGTTTAGACGTTTGGCCAGGATACCCGAGGGGATGCCATGATTTAGCATGCTTTGAGTTTTCTTGAGAGAAAATGTATATAATTGCTTGTTATGTGCAGGGATAGGCCCAGTTAATTACTTAGCCTAAGGGAATTGTTTTGTTTAGCCTGAGGGAAAGTTTTTTTTAGCATGAGGGCAATGTTTTATATGCCTAAGGGTAGTTGCTTCCATGCCTGAAGGCATTATCTCATATTCCATAGGGTGTGATTCTGATTATCCTGAGGGCGTGGTTTTGTTTAGCCTAATGGCAAGATTTTAATTACCTAAGAGTAAGGATTGAATGTCTGAGGACACAGTTTATTTCGTATATTCACTATGGTGATTTCACATGTTATATATTCAAAGCTAAAGAACATGATTGGTATTTTTTACCTTGTACTTGTTAGATAGCTTGTTTTAGTTTTGCTGCGGCACTTTATAGGAGACTATCGGCTGAGGATGAGTCTTGGAAACTAATGATCCAATCATCCTGAATTGTTAAATAATAATTATATAGAAATGGAACTAGTAGGAGTAGCTGCTTTTGATTACTTCCTAGTTTCTGCATTTACATTATATCACACTGTTGTTGCACATTTCATTGATAGTTGGGCACTGGCCTTTGGTGGTTGCCTACAGGGATTTATTTCTCACACCCTGTTTGGGTCATTTCTTGGGCCCAAATAAATTATATTGCTGCAGGTGTAGATATGGGAATGAATCCCTATACAGGAACTTGATTATTCCAGAGGAGTAGGAGAGCATGGGACTGAGCTTAGGATTTTGATGCTGCTGAGTTCCTGCTACGTTGTTTTATTTTGGCTTACTGTATTTGTCCCATGTATTGTATTGTTTTAGATTGTAGTGTATCCTGTTTTAGATGCTTTATTAGACTTAGGGACATATCTCATCAATGTATATAACTGTTGGTATTTTCCTTACTTCAGTACTGTGTCCATTTCAGCATTGGTATTGTTTACAACTTCTTCTTTTGTATGTTTATATTTATCCGCTGCACTGCAATTTGAAAAATGAGGGCATAGTTTCCCCACTATCAGATGTAGTCCCTCGCTGCTAGTCGGCAGCCTCTGGTGTTTGGGGAAATGAGTTTGAGGTCATGTGACCAACCAAGTTTGGGGCACCCATTGAGTGACACCTGGATTCGGGACGTTAAAATGTGGTATTAGAGGGTTTTTCTTTTCTCTAAGTTATTTTATTATTTGGAAATGATAGAAAGAGTCATATTATTAAGGGGTTTGATAATAAATTTTCCCAGGAGTAGCTACCCCGTGTACATGTAAAGGCTGGATTGCCTCTAATTAAATTGTGATTTTCTGTTTATGATTATTACAATTGATTTTATTTTCACCATTAGGTGACACACTTGTTGTGTTCTATTTAAATTTTTATAATTGGGTTCTATTTAGTTTCAACCCGATGATATGAGGGTATTCCATCTCATGCATCTTTTAGGCAAATGTTAGAATCACATGCCATGCATAATTTCCATGCCATGTAGATGCATTAGAAATTGCATGTTGTTGTGATAAATGTCGTGCTAGAAAATATATGTATTTGTGATAGATTCCTTGATAAAATACCTGCTATTGGATAGGGTATAGTTATGTAAGGTTCTATAAATGAACTCCAAACTTTGGTTTTTAGGATTATGGGCCCTCATCAACCGGAATTTGGTGGATCATTGAAATTTTTACCTTGTTATAACATGTATAAAAAGCCAATATTTTATTTTCAGGGAGTATGGGCCCTCAAGGATCTGAATTTGGAACTTAGGTGTTGGTTTTAGTGTTTTTATGGGCTCTGGAGTAGTTTCTAAGGATTACTGTCTAGAAAAACCCAGAATACATGCCGTGTAGTTCTGACTACACGCCATGTACTCTTCTGTTTGGGAAGAAAAGAAAAAAAAAATTAAGTACACGCCATGTACCCTAAGTACATGTCGTATAGTGTCTAACTGTGTCATAGGCCATGTGGGAAGAGACACGGGATGGGGACGTTATAGAGGGAACACGCCGTGTACCGGTTGTACATGCTGTGCATATTGATCCTGTGTCTACCCGTGTAACTAACAACACGGAAAGAGGAAATCTTCGGTATACACACCGTGACAATGCCGAACATGTTGTGTTGTGTAACCTGGGAATTTGGCCATGTATCTAATAAATTCAGGTCACTATAATCCTTTCTTTTACATGCCATGTCTATCTGGAACACGCCGTGTATTGTGAGCTGTGTGTCCGGCCGTGTCTCTAACAACATGGGTTGGAAAAGCTCATCTAGTACATGTTGTTTACCTAAGGGACACCGTGTAGTCTTGACCGGTGAAAGACCATGTGGACTTGGAAAAGTGGCTGGGGAGGCAGGGTGGTGTACACACCATGTGTGGGTGTAACACGCCATGTAGTGTCAGCTGAGTAGTCGGTCGTGTCACTAACTAGGCGGGCAGTTGGTATTTAATCCTTACACGCCGTGTCTATCTGAAACATGCCATGTAGTCTGAGCTATGTACCCGACCATGTAACAGACAACACAGGTCGGTGAAGCTCATTCAGTACATGTCATGTAGATCTTATACATGCCTAGTAGTCTCATTCAAAATAGAGTTGTGTGCATGTAGAGGGACTCAGGTAGGGAAGAAAATTCAGGTACACACCGTGTGTGTGGACAACACGCAGTGTGTTTGGGCTGTTACATGACTAGTTCTTGCAGAGTACACGCCCATGTGAAATACTTAAGGGAACATGACGTGTAGTTATTATACATGCGGTGTAGACTTTTTTTGGAAAACATGAATGTTTTCTTTCTCCTGTTGCCTTCTTACACTCCTTGTTTTTAGTCCTTGATGATCTTGATCTCAGGCATGTGTTTGACCTTGTTGAGTAATGATGATGAGATGGCCACGAGTTGTTTTCTAGGAGAGCGGTAATGAGTATACTCCATAGATGGTAGCCCATAGGCTACCAATAGATCCTCCAGTAGAGCTAGATGTGGCACCATCCATTATACCAGACACAAGCATGAAGGCATAGTTCAGTGAAGGCTTCATGTGGTTTTTGCAGACCTTCTAGGGAGCACCACCGACTGCCACATCTATGATAGCGATGAATCTTATATTCCAGCAGCAGAATCCACCTATGAATTCAAGGGATATTAGACCATAGGTTGTAGAGTCTTGGATGCATTCCATGTATACTATCTTCGAGCATCTGGAGACGCCTCCAGGGTGGAGGGTCAAGCTCACTACATACATGATTCATGATTCCGCTAAGAGGTGGTGGGATGTGTCCACCCAGACAGAGAATCACTGAGACATGGTGTGGGAAGATTTTTAGGAAGTCTTCTATGAACTTTTCTTTCCAGAGACGTTGAGGGCATATTGAGCTAATGATTTTATGAATCTGCAGCAGGGCACCATGTCAGTGATGGATTATTCTTCCCGCTTCACCAAGTTAAAAATAATTGCACCAGTGATGGTGGGAGATGAGATGTTAAGGGCTCGATGCTTTTATTATGGTATTTTTTAGGACATCCAAGCACCGGTGAATGTTTTCTATTTTCCTATAGTGCATGCTATTTTGAAACAGTCACCGATTACTTAGTGGAACCCGCGGGAAGCTAGTGGTGTAGGCCAAGGTGGTTCAATACTAGTTTCTGGTACTATTTATACCATTAAGAGGAAGAGGCAGATAGATCTCTCTCATGGTGGTAGTACTAGCCCGAAGAACTCTTCATGTGGCCCGGTGATGTGATACTAGTGCGGTAAAGAGGGTCACAAGAGACAGTAGTGTCCACGTGGCCCAGTGGAGTGCCATGCTTGCGGAAAGATGGGTCATCTGCAGCATTATTTTAGGGAGTTTCCACCAGTGGCTAGTGAGAGGGGTTCTTTGTAGACTCCGTGTGCAGGAGCAGGACAAACAACTTATTACCAGTCAAGGAATTGGAACACGTCAGGACATACAAGCCGAGGTGGTGGTTGTGGTCGTAGTAGCCAGACACCAGGATCTCAGAGATAGCAGGGCTGGTCAGCTCAGGGTAGCCAGGCTGTCTCATAGGGCCGCGAAACTGGGTAGGAATATGCATTGCAATAGACCCAATATGAGCAGGATCCTGGACCTTCTACTGTCAGAGGTACTATTCTAGTTTCTTCTGTTTTATCTTCACCACTTTTCAATACTGGCACTACACATAGATTTATATCTTTTCCCATTGTGAAGAGCCTTGGGATCTGTGTTTCTTCTTCTTCTGATGTTATGATGCTAGACACTCTGTTGGGGATTAGAACGACTAGTGTGCGTCAGTGCAGGGAGTTCCCCCTAGAGGTTGGTGGTTTTCCCTTAATTTGGGACCTCTATGTCTTAGAGATGAAGAGCTATGACTACATTCTTGGAATGGACTAGTTGGTACCCTTTTGAGCCTTTGTAGATTTCTATAGTTGTAGGGTGTGTTTCACGTCACTAGAGGGTGGGGAGTTTCTATACAAGGGATAATGGGATGTCCAGGTGAGCCGAGATGGGACTGAGTATCATGGGTGAGGTGGAGTGACAACCCATATTGTGATTTTTTATCTGGATGACCAGAGAACTTGTCAAAAGGATTTCCCTCCAGTGGTCGATCATTTCAGGGATGTCTTACAGAACAAATTTTTAGGTCTTCCTCTATAGAGATTGGCGGATTTCTCTTTTAAGCTAGTTCTAGGAGTAGAACCAGTGTCCTTTACACCTTATAGGATGGCTACACTAGAGTTGTAGGAGCTCAAGAGGCTGTTGGAGGAGTTTCAGAAAAAGGGTTTCATCCGACCCAGTACTTATCCTTGGGGTTCACATGTCCTGTTTGCGAAAAAGGTGGACAGTACCCTCAGACTTTGCATGGATTATCAGAAACTGAACCAGTTTATCATCAAGAACTGATATCCCTTACCGCAGATTGATGATATTTTTGATCAACTTCGAGGATCACGAGTGTTATCAAAGATTGACTTAAGATCCGGATATCATCAGTTAGGCATTAGACTATCAGACATACTGCTTACATCTTTTCAGAGAAGATATGGTATATACGAGTGCATGGTCATATCGTTCGGACTCATGAATGCGCCAGTAGTTTTCATGGCTCTGATGAATCATGTGTTCCACCATTATATATATTATTTTGTGGTAGTCTTCATGGATGATATCTTGGTTTACTCTCTCACTCGACCTGACCATGCTACCCATCTTGAGATCGTTTTGAGTACACTAAGAGAGCATCAGTTATATGCTATGATCTCAAAGTTCCACTTTTGGATGGACCAGATACACTTCCTGGGTTATATCATCTCAGAAGCAGGAGTTGCGGTAGACCCATAAAAGGTGAGGGGAGTAGTTTCCTAGGTGAAACCTAAGAACGTGTTTGAAATATAGAGTTTCTTGTGGTTTTTTGGTTACTATAGGCCCTTTATACAAGACTTACCCCACCTAGCAGTGCCGTTGACAGGTTTGACTAAGAATGGTGTGAAGTTCATTTGGTCCGAAGCTTGCGAGACAACCATTCAAGAGATGAAGGGAAGATTGACATCATCACCGGTTCTGATTCATCCAGAGAAAGGGAAGATCTATAAAGTTTACTGTGATACATCTGGTATTGGTATGGGTGCAGTGTTAATGCAGGGCGATCAAGTAGTTGGGTAAGGGTCTCGTCAGTTGAGGACACATGAGAGGAATTACCCGACTCATGATCTCAAGTTGGCTGGAGTTGTTCATGTGTTATGCTATTGGAGACATTATCTCTTGGGAGATCATGTTGTGGTGTTTACGGACCACAAAAGTCTCAAATATATCTTTACCCAGAGTGACCTGAATTTGAGACCGCGAAGATGGGTTAAATACCTACAGTCCTTTGACTTTGAGCTTGCTATACAGCTGGTAAGGGTAACGCAGTTAATGATGCAGTTTGTAGGAGGACACAGTTACAGGTAGTACAGGAGGCTAGTGGTGAGTGGTAGCATATGGACTTGTTCTCTGAGATACATTTGGAGGTGCACGACAGTCAGGGGAGAGCCTATATTTATTCCTTAGTTGTGACTTCTAACCTCCTGGATAGAGTGAGGATGATAGAACTATCTGATTCGGAAGGCCTAGTTCTATGGAAGTCGGTGGCAAGTGAGGACCCTCCTCCCAGTTGGATGATAGGCGATGATATGGTACTGCATGTCCATGCACGAGTGTGGGTTCCAGGGGATATATGCGAGGAGCTGATGCGAGGGTTTCATGCTTCAGCTTGGGCAGTGCATCCCAGAGTTACCAAGATGTACCGTGACATGAGACATCAATATTGGTGGCCGATTATGAAGAAAGAGGTAGCTGGTTTTGTTATGAGATGTTCCACCTGTCAGCAGGTGAAGGCGGAGCATCAGAACCCAGCTGGACTGTTATAGTAGTTACCCTTTCGGGATTGGAAATGGGATGATGTCGCGATGGAATTTGTGAATGGGTTTCCGAGGTCACCTCGAGGAAGTGATGCCATGTGAGTTGTTGTAGAAAGACTTACAAAGGTATCTCACTTTTTTCCGATCAGGGAGACCTTCAGTGTTGACGATCTTGGAAAGTTGTATATCCTAGAGGTGGTACATCTTCATGGGGTTCCTCATTCTATCATTTCAGATAGGGACACCCAATTTATGTCTCATTTATGGCAGAGTTTTCAGAAGGCACTGGGTACACAGGTGCTTCTTAGTACAACTTACCACCCTCAGACTGATGGCTAGTCAGAGCATACGATACAAGTGCTTGAGGGCATGATGCATGCATGCGTCCAAGACTTTGGGGGCTCTTGGGTGAAGCACATACTCTTGGTCGAGTTTTCCTACAATAATAGTTTTCTGGAAACTATTGAGATGGAACCTTACGAGGATATATTTGGTAGGCCATGACGATCACCCTTGTGCTGGTTGGAGGTAGGTGAGGCAGCTTTACTAGGACCACGTCTCGTGTAGGAGACTTCAGAGTAGGTCCAGTTGATCCAGTAGCGAATGACTACTGCTCAGTCTTGTCAAAAATCTTATGTTAATCTCCATAGATGACCTTTGGAGTTTTTGGTTGAGGATTAGGTTTTCTTACGTGTTTCACCGTGGTTGGGAAACATGTGGATCATGAGATAGGGTAAACATTCACCAAGGTATGTGGGGTTATTTGAGATTCTGGAGAGATTCGGGGCGGATGTCTATCAGTTTTAGTTACCATAGAGGTACCGGGCCATGCACAACATCTTCCATGTATCTCACCTGCACCGTTATCACTCAGACCCATCTCACATCTTTCAGCCCAAGGAGGTTGAGCTTCATGCCAATGCATCCTTTGAGGAGAACTTGATTTGTACTATTGATAGAAGAACAAAGGTTCTTCGAGGCTGGTTAATTCCTCTCGTATGAGTGCTATGGAAGCATGTCCGAGTGTAGGATGAAACCTGGGAGTGGTAGACCGACGTATGTTCTCAGTGGCCAGATTTGTTCTAAGATTTATCTTCACCACCATTAGAAGGGAAATTCGAGTACGAATTGCTTTAAGGGGGGAAGTTTGTAAGAACCCAGTTCTTGTTCTTGAGGTATGAGTTTCTTCTTTTCCTTTTTCCTTAATTTTTTTTTGAGAAAATAAGAAAAATGGGGAAAGATCCCAAATTTTGTGGGCACACTCCATGTAATTTTCCACACACCGTATACTTTGGTCATGTGGGATGAGTACACAGGGAGTGTAGGCCTATCGGTGATAAAGGGTGTAAAAACCGACAACATGCCGTGTACATAGTATTTACACACCCTGTAATCAGTCAGCATGTGAACAATAAGGCGGTGGTAGTAGCTACCCATGGAGAAACAGTACACGCCATGTATTCAGAAATATATGCCGTGTACTAATGTCGACAGATGAACAGTGTGGTGGTGAAAAGTAGCCGCGAGAGGAACAGTTAAAAAATGGAAAGTACATGGCGTGTAGTTTGTTTTTTTTCTCTTAAAATGGGTAGTATCCTCCTCATTTGGTAGAGGAGGCAGTTGACGTGTTTGGAGCACCAGGAGAGAAGGCCGTATCTTGGAGGAGCTCCCGACCGCACACTAGAACTCGAATTCCTACACTGACGGTCTCGATTAGACCGCGCTGGTTAGTTCTTCACTCTTCATGAACCCTTCCTTCCAATTGTTTGCTGAGGGGAAGTCATTTGGGATTGAACACGTTTACATTTATTCCAGATCTACATCATTCTAGGAATTTTTAGAGGGCGCCTTTCTTGTATATTGATCAGAGGAGATCAAGGTAGGTGGTCTGATGTTTAATTCCATCTTCTGAGTGTTTTGTGTACCTTTGTGCTACGCGCCCATATTTGGGGTGTCATATGGATGAGGCCTTGATTAATTAAGATATCTAAAATTCAATAGATAATCTAATGATAATTATAAATTGTTGTTTGGGATCATTTCTTGGATCCAGGGCCACCCCGTGGGTGCATTTCTCTTGTTTAGCCATTTGGCCAGGATACCCGAGGGTATGTCATGATTTAGCATGCTTTGAGTTTTATTGAGACAAAATGTATATAATTGCTTTCTATGTGTTGGGATTAGACTAGTTACTTTCTTAGCCTTAGATAAGTGTTTTTTAGCCTGAGGGAAAGTGTTTGTTTAGCCTGAGGGTAAGTGTTTCATTTATCCCAAGGGAAATGTTTAATATACTTGAGGGTAGTTACTTCTGTGCCTGAGGGAATTATCTAGTACGACTTAGGGAAATATTTGTTATGCCTGAGGGAAATCACCAGAGGGCTTGATTCTGACTAGCCTGAGGGCATTGTTCTATTTAGCCTTAGGGCAAGATTCTGATTACCTGAGGGTAAGGATTTCATGTCTGAGGACATTGTTTATTTCGTATATTCGTTGTGGTGATTTCACATGTTATATACACCAAGCTAAAGCACAGTGTTGGTATTTTTTACCTTGTACATGTTAGATAGTTTGTTGTTGTTTTGATGCGGCATTGTATAGGATATTGTCGGCTGAGGATGAGTCTTGGGAACTTATAATCCAATCATATTAAATTATTAAATAATAATTAAATTGAAATGAAACTAGTAGGAGTATCCGCTTTTGAGTACTTCCTAGTTTACTGCATTTACATTATTGCACACTGTTGTTGTACATTTCACTCATAGTTGGGTACAAGCCTTTGGTGGTTTCCAACTGGGATTTATTTTTCACACCCTGTTTGGGTTATGTCTTGGGCCCAAACAGATTATGTTACTGTAGGTGTAGATAAGGGAAACAATCCCTATACAGGTACTTTATTGTTGCAGATGAGTAGGAGAGCATGGGACCGAGCTTAGGCTTGCAATGATACTAAGTTCCTGCAGTGCTGTTTTATTTTGGCTTACTGTATTTGTCCCTTGTATTGTATTGTTTCAGATTGTAGTGGATCCTATTTTGAATGCTTTGTTAGACTTAGGGACATATTGCATCATTATAAACAACTGTTGGCCTTTTCCTTACTTCAGTACTATTTACATTTCAGCAATGATATTGTTTACTGCTTTTCTTTTGTATGTTTATATTTTTCCGCCGCGCTGCACTTTGAGAAATGAGGGCATAGTTTCCCCACTATTAGACCTAGGCCCTCTCTACGAGTCGACAACCTTTGGCATTTGGGGAAAGGTGCTTGAGTTCATGTGACCAACTGAGATCGGGGCACCTGTTGAGTGGCACCCGGATCCAGGACGTTATAGGTACAACTGGAACATGAACTCACTTTTGAAGAGAAGCGAGTGGAGATCTTGGACCATCGAGACAAGGTTCTACACCACAAGACTAACCAAATCACTAAAGTATTATGGATGGACCATAAATATGAATATAAAACATAGGATCTTGAGGAGAAAATGAGGCAAAAGTATCCAAACATTTTCTCAATTGTGGGAACGAGATGAAATTTTGTGGAAAAAATCTCTTAAGGGGGAAAGAATGTGACGACCCATACTTTTTGAATGATAATTGTCTCCTAAAAATGTGTTACATTATTTTGTGCTAAAAATATATATATCCCTTTAATAATTAGTTAAGAATAATTGAAATATGAACATCGAGTTCCGACCATTATACGACCGTGGGTCAATATGACTATTGGTCAATACGACCGTTGGTCAATACGACCGTTGGTCAATACGACCGTTGGTCAATACGACCGTTGGTCAATATGACCAATGGTTAATATGAAAGTTGTTGAATATGATCATTGGTCAATATGACCTTAGTTCAACATGACCATTGTAAACTATACTCTTAATAATAATTTTAATGTTATAATTATTGATTATAAGTATAAATGAAAAAAGAAAATTAATATAGAAAGAAGAGTCCATGGCCTTATCTAGTATAGTAATTCCATATGAATCCCATTTATTGAAGCTCGGGAGGGTGGTAACATCACTGGGCCTATTTCTTGAACAAGTAAAATTTGAGCTTCAACACATTATGCTGAAACAAAATCACCAATGGGATAAGTTCAAGTTCTTGGAGATTACCACTCGGGCGATGTAAGTTGAGCCACCTTATGAGTTTATCACTATCGCAAACCTAACCCTTAGGTCGTATGTGGATGTTATAAGGGGTTATGTGTAAAATCCCTAGTTATATAAAATTTAAAACTTTCGTTTAAATAAAATTGTTATATCATCATTTCCATTTTAAGAATAGCTTTGCTTAAAAATTGAGATGGAATTTGACAATTGATATTTCAAGAAAAAAATTATACTTTTTAGAGAGATATAAATTATTTTATTAAACTAAGGTTTTATTATGAATGTTTATTATAATTAAATAAGGTTATAAAAACACTCATTTTTAATTTCAAATGACAAAATAATTTTACTTTTTTCATATGTCATAAATTTTACTATGCATTTTCCGTTAGATATTATTTTTAATAAATAATTATTTTTATAGTTAAAAGTTAGATTTATCATATTTAGATAATTATTATGATGAAATAAATTTTATTTTTGAAATAAGAACATCGAAATTAGCTTAGGGTGAATTTATAATAATTTTCGAAAATATTTTGTTTTTCAGTGAATAGTAAAAATATAGTTGTGAGTTTATGTATGTTTAATGAGATCACAATGTTGTAATAAGTAATATAAAATAACATTAAAATATTTTGGATTAAAATAATTGAATAGGTTTCATAATTGTCCAATACCATGGGAAAGAAAATGGTTTTGAAAATACCATGGGCAAGCCCATGGTTTGGCTAATACCACTTACAAGGTGTCTTAGGAAATCAATAAAAACATCCCTCACTTTTTCAATAAATACCCACCCATTTATCCCTTATATTTCATTCATAATTTAAACTTCAAGAATATTTGACAGTATTACCTCCCATAGAGTGCTTCCATGGTGTCTTCAAGCCCCCAATTTCCCAATCTTCTAGTTTCGGAGTCACTCTTCAAGGTACGATAAATCTCAACTTCTCTTTCCCTTTCATCTTTCCTTTTTATGTGGTATGTATTTAAAATTTCCACACCATGTTATTTTATATATTTTATTCTATACCTTTATTATATTATGAGTATTTTATGAATGGGATAACCATTTTACATCTCTTTTTAATGTTTTCTAAAACCACGTATAATACCCATTATGATGTCGATTTTAATTCCGAGAATTTCTCTTTTTTTACAAGAAATTATTTTATTTTAATTTTTTGAATACCCAAATATATTTATTTTCTAGGGGTATTCACATATTTTTCAAAATTATCTATTTTAATCTCGGATTAACATACATGAAACCCATCTACCTTTTCTGTGGGTTTAAAATGACAAATGGATCATGTTTTTAAGAACTTTCTAAAACACCATGATTTTGATATAAATTTTTTTTATTTTATTCTCCATGGGTTTTTTATGAAATTTTATATTATAATATTTTTAGATCATGTTAATGAATAAATTTTAAGGGAGTTCCCTAATAGCACTCCATTGCATTGGGTAAATAATTTAATCTCTAAAGACAAGATGTTTTACGATACCTTGGTGAATAACTTCTGTAATTTTTATGACAGTTTGGAGATAAAACTTAGTGACATGCTTATTAATGACTCAATTAAATGTTTTATACACATTTACATGTTATTAATCATTTTATTTTAATATGATATTCCTATTTTCCATTTCTCATTCATTTATGATATTTCTCATTTTCTTATTCATATTCCTCTAGATCACAAGTAAACCATTTCTGCAGTTTTCTCTTACTGGGCCTTATGATCACCCTTTCCTTTGATGTATATCCCCAAGTTATGAGATGAAGTAATTATATATATGTTGAACCAATAATGAATACTTTCATGTGTATTAGAATAACTTTTTCAATTTTTCATGTATTATATGCCTTATTTCCAAGACACTAAACATTTAAATATTCTCGATTTGTAAAATGCTATGTAAATATTATATAATAAAAGGTGGTATGTAATTGTATAAGAGCTTGGTTGTAAATTTAAATTGGTTATTTCCTTATAATTTTTAGTTTTATTATGATCTTACTAATTTATAAGTAATGGTGTTGGATGAAGGAATGAATTTTATTGAGAAGTTTGATAGTTTTGACTTTGAATTATGGAGAATATAGATTGAAGAGTATATTTATTATTAGAAGCATAATATTCCATTGGTGGGAATCAATATTGAAGCAATGTAAAAGGTATAATGGGAATGAATTGACCCAAAATTAATCAAAATGGTTCTTATGAAATTTTCTTGGAGCATGGAATTTAATATCTTAATGGTAAATACACTTGAAGAACTTATGGAATATATTTCAAACATGAATGAGTAGATTTCTACCAAAAAAATATGTTCATGTTCTGATAACTCTTTTTCATGAGAGAATACTAATTAAGGATTATAGGTAATCAAGCCAATGAATTAAACATTATTTATTAAAAATTAAAATCAATGAATGTGAATTTATCTAAAGGTTTATGTACATTAGTTTTTTTATTCACTTTAATAGTATTAGTATGTGATGATTAATACTGTTAGTAAATCTAGTGAAAATAATGAACTGGTATTCAGAATGATTAAAGATATGATTTTAAATGATGATATATGGAAGAAGGACTTCAATGGTGTTATTGTAATAATGTTTATTATGGAAGTTTGGGTATTTTTCTGGTTTAAGGTAAAAACAACTTTAAAATAAGGGAAAGGAGAAGAGAAAAAAGAACCAAGGAAATTTGGATAAGCCTGGACCTATAAGTTTATATTATTGGAGGAATCAAGGCCAAAATAAATTTTGTAGAGATAATTATCCAAATTCAATATTTCCTTATTCCAATATTTTATTTTAAATTCCATACATGAGGAATAATGACATTTATTTCTAAGTGTCCTAAGTTTTTAGAGTAATGGATCATTGATTTTTGGGCTTTATTTTACTCAACATCTTAGATATATAGAATAAAAAATTATTTTTATGAAATTTATAATAATATGAATCTTTTGGTTGTAGAAACTATAAAGATAGTTAGAAAATGTGCTGTGAACATTTGAATGAAGTGTGAAATTTTTTTAGTGTTATAAGGGGTGAGAGACTTATCTAAGTTAAACAAGACTTTAATTAAGGCTGGTTAGATAGATGATACAGTTTTTTAAGTTTTTTAGAAGGAGTATGAAAGGTAAAACATGATTCCATGGAGGTGAAGAAAATATAAATAAAATGTATTGGATGATAAAAAACTTTTTGAAAAAATAATTTTTAGAATTTTAAAGTTATGGAATGATTATCTAGGACACTCAGGTCAGAAATGGGTGAATAAATTAATGGAAATGGGAATGATGAAAATAAACTATGTGGACTACAAACATGTGAATATTGAATCATTGTATAGTGTATTTAAATATTGAATAAAGAACTATAAAGAACCATAAGTTTTAGTTAGTCCATATAAATATATGGTGGGAAACTCTAGTTCAATATCACAAAAGATCATTATATCATCTTACCTTTATTTATGATGGGGCATGGAATGTGTGGTGGTTCTTTATAAATCACAAGAATAAAGTATTACGATCATTCTTTTGATGGAGTTCCATGGTTCAAAGAGATTTTAATTTAAAACTTAAGTGCTTGAGGTTCAAAAATGGTGAGGAGTACAGAAGCATAGAGTTCTAATGATCTTTCTAGAAAAATATATTTTATTTTGAATATATGTTTCCTAAAACTATGGAAAAAATGAAGTAGTAAATTTTATGAACTATATGTTATGTGAGAAATCCAGAAGCATGAGAATTCAATATGTTTTCACTAAGGAATTTTGGGTGAAGATGTAAAATTTACAGCATAACACATTAATAAAATCTCTTCTGCTCCACTGGGACAAGAGAATAAAAAAGAGTTATGAAATTAAATAATGGTAAATTTATCCAAAATAAAAGTATTTTAGTTCATTTAATATTCATATGTGGATACCAGTAAGAGGGAACAATTTGAAGAAAATTACCAAGCATGTTTCTTTACAGATTATGGAAATAAAGGCTTCAATTTTAGGTTATGGTATAATGAACATCAGAAGACAATAAGAAGTTTAAATGTTCATTTCAATAAAGGGATCATTTGGAAGGGTCAAAACCAAGTGAAATATATATATATGAGAATACATAATCATCACATGCTATTGTTCATTTAAATAGAAGTTCTAAATTTTTACTTAGTTCATGAAGTGATCAAGTTCTGGAAGAACCTGACAATACAGAAGTAATCATTTTGGATAGAGGTCAGAATATAACGGTTTATCCAAGTCCAAATATTTTATAACAACTAGTACTAAATAATATTAGGTATTAAATAAAATAAAAATCAAATTGAGTATAGCTTATGTATTTGAGGGGGTCTACCAATGTTAGAAGGAATGTCCAAAGGTATGGGTCAGACTTATATTATCTTCACTTTATAATTGGCGGAGAGCATGAAAATATAAAGGAGGTGGAATGAATCCATGGTTTTAAGTAATGAGAGTTATAAATTAACGGGGATATGTACTAATTATACGATTTCATAACATGGGAGATTTTAAAACTTTTGTAGGGTAAAATTGCACCATAGAAAAAATGGATCTACTAATTGAAGGAAAATGAAGATAATAAGAAGTGGTACAAAGCATGGTGAGCTATAAAGTTTTTTTAACAGAAGGAATTAGTGTATTTTATTGAAATTTTATTTCAAATTTTTAAATAAAAAATGATCTAAATAATTTTAAGAATTATTATATAAGAATACTTTTATCTTTAGAATTTAGATGTGAAACACCCTTTCTATATAGGTATTTTTATGATGAAATATACATGGAGAAACTATAAAGATTTATAGTATCTAATAGTAAACTAATGTAAAAACATAGGTAGAATATTTATGATATTAATAAGGTTACCAGGTTATGGAACAATAATTTTGATGTCTATATGGTTGAATAGATGTTCATCCATATTAATATAGATCAATGCTGTCATCATAAGGTGTTCAGTGATAGGATATTCATCAAAATTCTCATTTATGTGGATGAAATGATCTTGGTAAGTCCAAAAATTAAAATGATTAAATAAATGAAGTATTATTTATCTAAAATATTTGAGATGAAGGATCATGGGGAAGATAAACAGAATTTGGGAATGAGGATCTAGAGTGACTGAAAGCATGGAACATTGATGATATCATAGTTATAGTATATCCAAAAGATAGTTTGAAGTTTTAGAATGCCTAGATCTAAATTTATCTTTACCCTATTATCCAAACATTTCAAATTATCCAAAGAGAAGGCACAATTAATAGATAAAGATGGTAAATACGTAGAAAGGTTTCTTATGAATCAGCAATTGGAAGTCTGATGTATTCTATTATTTATAATTGGAAAAACATTTATCAAGGAAGGGGAGTAGTTAGTGGATTCCTGGAAAATCTGGAGAAGGAGTATTGGGAAGTAGTGAAGTGGATATTTTTGTATCTCAAATGTTTAGAAGCACTGGACCTATATTTTGGAATATATGATCCATTAGAAGTGTATATTGATGTCGAATTCGGATTAGATTCATAGAATCATATATGTACCATGAAATTTTTATTTTCCTATGAAGGATCTTACATAAGTTGGATGTCAATAATTTAATCAGTAGTTTCAATATCAACCACAAATTTAGTGTATGGTTATATAATAGAAGCAGGGAAGGAGTTGATATGGTTTAATGGGTTGTTAGAAGATATTATAAGGAATAAAGAGAATAGAGTGTTCTTATATGATAGTCAAAGTGAAATTTATATTGTGAAGATTCTAGTGTTTCACTCGAGTAAAAAACACACTCAAATAAAATATCACTCTATCCAGAATATCACAGAGGAAGGAGTGTTAGATCAATAGAAGATAAAATAAAGTTATAATCCAACTGATATTATAATAAAGGTTCTAGTTCATTTAATATTTAGGTATCCCCATTTCTAAATGGTATATGGGTGACTGGGAAAAAATATGGACACTCACAAACAATTTCTGTAGGAATAAGGAAGGGAAAAAATTCTTAAGTGATCTAAGGAATTAGTGGTGAATCCATGTAAACAATTCTTAAGTGGTAGAATACAAAGTTGTAGTGAATTTTTTCCAACATAACATATTTTCTAAAAAATGTTGTTTTGGAAGTATTATAATAAAAATGGATGGAGAAATTGGTAAAAAAACTAGGGATAACCAAAAGTAGAATCTGTAACTAAAACAAAAGATATGGAAAGTGATAATATCTTACAAATTTAGATTATGTAATATGAAAACATCTTGGGACTTAAATTGGAATGAATCCATTGGAATAATATAATATTAATATAGAGTTATTCAAGGGTTATGTAAAAATAATTAAATGGATATGAAATGATATATTTAATTGTATTTGGAAAATTTTGGCAGTGCATAATGTAGTGGTTTTGACCGGTTAGATGCTTATTGTATATATTTGAAGGTATTTTGGATCAATTGTGAAGACAGGATGGTAGTGGAACCATATCCACTGGTGGGAATCTTCTATAAATAGTAAGGCTAGCATCACTTGTTTTTTGTATTGAAATCATTTTGCCATTCTCCTCTATTAGTTATAAAATGTATTGTTGTTTCTCCTCGAGAATATGATTAAGCTGCAGAGCATTGAAATTATTGGTGTTGTTTTGTGTTGTATCTGAGTTCTTGAATTATTCCATTTGTGTGTGTTCTAAAATGTGTATAGGAGGTCAAGGTAATTTAGAAAGAGATATTTGATCTTATTTAACTTTTATGAACGCTTAAATTATGTTCCTTAAAAGTATGGAAATTACAACCTTATTGGGTTATTGTGGGTTTAGAAGATATTCTACAATTCAGTATCTTGACACAACACATATTTCTATGTACACTTTATCTTATATGATACAGGAAATGGGAAGAATATTATTCATTCAGTCATGTTATTGAGATGTTTTCTTGGATTTTTAGTGATGTAGATTCTTTCTTTGTGAACTTGGGTCACATGAAGTTGGTTTGTTTAGAATTTTATAACTTATTATCATATGGGATATATTTTTTAGTGAAAACACATAGGTCAATCCTATATCCTTTTATTTTATTTACCTTTTTATTTTTACATTTCATGTATAAACTTTGTTATATTTTTTTGAAATGAAATTATTATAAGTTTTATGTTGTTTATCATGCTTATGTCTTATTTTTTATGGATTATAATTTAAAAATTGATCATTTTTTCATGTATGTCCAATTTATAGAAACTTTATTGTAGATAATTTTTAATAGATTAATGTTTTTGTGGATTTGGAGAGTGAAATTGTTCCCAAAGTGTATCCTTAATGGCATTGACACTGGTTGGTAGTTTTTGTCCATTTATAATGTGCTTTAGACCTCATGGAATATGGAATGGGTGTTATGTTAGATGAATAAGTTTGGTTCATTATAATTTATAGTGATATTATTGGATATTATTATTATTATACTAAACATTTTGGGTTTATTAAATTGATTTAATTAGGAGGAACGAAGTAAATAATTAATTTTATAAGACATACAATGATTTTCCCAATAAATAAAGAAGTGTTATGGGAACTGGTGTGAAGAATCTCATGGTTGTGCTTACTCAACAATCAATGACTATGAAAAATAACACTAATCATATGAAAATACCAAAAATCACCAAAGAAGGAAAAAACTATCATTTATTCTTTTATGGGATAATAACCACAATCATTTAGTGGATATTTTGACCCATTAATGGATAAATAATGGATTTGCATGATGAAAATGATATTTTTTTCTTAATTCAAGGATAAATAATTTATCCTTATAATATACAATATGAAATGTGATGTGGATAAGCTGTATACACTAATCTAGACGAAAAATATTGTAATTTGAGTTATCAATGAAAACTCCCAATGATTAGATGATTGAATCCCATTTATATAACTCTTTTTTGATTTATATTTATGGGATGATAATTCCTATAAATATAGTTATTATTCATTTAGTAAATTTAATGTGATATTATACATATATTGACTCTTTCTATTCATATACATTATCAATTTATGGTATTAGTAATTCTCATTTCTTATCCTAAAACATCACAAAATCCTATATTGATGCAAGGAATATTTTTAACTTTTAATGAAAACTATTTCCTCAACCAAAGTCTTAATACCCATTAATGAAGGATATCTAGCTCAAATTGTAATAAAAAAACTCAATATCAACGAATTTCTAGTTTTTTTGGAATATATGGATGTATTTCTTTAATATTTCCACTATCTTCCTCTAGGTCACGAGGGTGTGTTTTTAATTGAACTCATAAATTGTGATAAACCTATATTAAATAGTCCTTATTGAATGGACCCAATTAGATTTTAAGAATAAAATAAAAAACAATAATATAATTTAGAAAAGGGTTTTCTATTATCATGTTATTCATTATGGGTTATGATATTTTTTTATTTTGAAGGGGGATACATTAATGCATCTTTGTATTGATTAACAAGTACATAACATTAATATAATAAATAAATAATACCCTATATCTTTTATTAATGAATTTTTGATCAATATCATGGGTATCAATACTTATCAAAGGTGTATATTTAATATGTATATCAAAAATTAAGGATAAAAGGGTAGATAAACCCAAGTTAACCTTCTATACAATATATTGGCACTATTAATACATAAAAATTCCATTAAAACTCACAAATACCCCAAAAATAATTATGGATTTAATGAATAGTTTCTTTATGAATTACCATGATAATTTTGTGGGAGTATTCATTGTTTATATTCTATGATTTTTAAAGATACAATAATAACATATGAATAATATATGGATTTTGTTGGAAAACACAAGAAAAGAGAAAATATCTTCCAAATTTAGGAAGTGTGAATTTTTTCCACAATAAGTATCATTATTGGGTATTATAATCACTAGAAAGGATATATATATATATGTGGATCCTCCAAATAAAAAGGATATTGAATAATATTTTAAATAAAATAATATAATATGGATCTATATTGTGACATATAGGGTTTTATGGGTAAGATCCCCTTAGAGTTTTGGTGGTTTTGGATTTTTTTGAGGTTTGAGGGGTGCTGTAAACACAAAAATAATCCAGGTGTGTGGTCTCAGGGATTTTATAACATGAATGTATAGGTAACCTAGGGATTTAGTGGAAAATACACCAATAATTAATTGTCCTAGGTTACCTTTTAGTGAAATTTTTGATAGTATAGATTCCCTTAATGTTGGAACACATTCTTGAATAACCTTGAAAATTGGCTTGGTTTATCAAAACATATTTTTACAGTTGATTCATGGTAATTTTATAAGCATGGAGACTAGGGTGGTTGGAACAAAAGGGTTGCACCTAAATAGGAATAACTAATTTTTTTTGTGATATTTGAGTTACCATGGAGTTTGGATAGGATAAGTAATTTTATAGATCCCTCGTAAGATACTGGTATGTTTCTCCCTATAGGTCTCTATAACCATGGAAAGTTGGTATGAGTGATGTATTAATGAATCTTAATAGGTATGTTTAGGGATAATATACACATGATTTGGATTTTAAAAAGGTTTCATTACATAAATTTGATTTTATAAAGGTTCTTAAAAGACTTTTAGTTTTTAAAATAATTAAGTTGGAATTCTTTGTGCTTATTACATGAAATTTTACTCTGAATAAATCACTATAGGGTGAGTATAGATAAATAGATATAGAATTTAGATCTTTTGTTTTGGGTTTTATGGTTAATGTAAATGGAATTTATTTATAGCCCCTTAAATGATTTTGTTTCCTATATTTTAGTGTTATAGAGATTCATTTGTGTAGGGAGATTTTTTATGTGTAAGAGTCCAATACTGTGGTAGGTGAGTATGATTATTAATAAGTTTCTAGGAATGTGGTTAGTTTTCTAAAATCATTAACATGATGGTTCAAGTGATCCAAATTCTTAGGAAAGTGTCTAATCAAGAGAAACCTAAAGAAGTTGACTGTTCTTTAGAGTTTCAGAAGAAGAATCATTTTATTTTTAGTGGTGACATAGGAGTGAAAGAAGATGGGGATTGGTTAGAGATGATAATCAAAATATTATTGTTTCTTCATAACCCTGAGATGTAAAATTTGTAGTTTTTTACTTACATGTTTAAGGTAGTAGTTCCTATGTGTTGGGGGGATAATTGTGCAGGGGTAACTAGATGAGGATAAATCTTTGGTTAGATTTTAGAAAATGTTCAGTTAGTAGTTCTAACTATATACACTATTATTTTGGAATTTTTTTGAGTTCTTGGAGTTGGAGATGGAGAATATAGTGTCATTGAAACTTGTGGCTCACTTTATGAATTTGATGTGTTTTATACAATATTTGATCAATAATGTATGAATTTAGGTTTGAAGCTTTGAGATGAATCTTCAAACATAAATTTTATTATGGGTGATTATAATTGATTTAATTACCAATGTATTAGTGGTAAATAAGTTTAATGTGGATTAAGATGATATAATGGATAAAAAGGGAATAAATGCCTTTTCCCCTTAGTTGGAGGGATGAAATTTTTTTTGAAGGGTATAAAGGGAGAACGTTGATTCTCAATTGGAAATAATCCCAAATAAGTTAGAGAATTTGGGTTATTATCAAAGAGGTGTGAAAAAATGTCTATTTCCATTATTAAAACACCATACATTTGAAGTGAGACTTTCCTAATGGGATTGGGACATGTTATTAGTGTGGGAAGACTGGGTCTGAGAATAAGTTATACAATTATCTCTCTTTAAAGGTGATAGATATGGGTATTCCAATTAGATTCAAATATCAAGGTTGTTTTTAGAGAATTTGAATAAGGATAGAGATAAATCACTGGTGAGGACTAGAGGTAATACTTTTCAGGGTCTGACCTAGAAGGCCTGAAGATAGCTATTTTCTATAGAGCAAATTTCAGAGTGTAAAGTATGGCTTAAAATAGTGATTGGTACTCTATGTATTGGTTCTAATATGGTATTTTATATTGTTGATATGGGTTTATCTAATTCATTCATATCTACACGAGTGGTGGATTATGTAAATTTGTATACTAACCTAAAGTCTTATTCCCCAATGATTGCGATTCCTCTTAGGGAAAGTGTAGAATAAAGGTTTAGGAGTCTATGTTTCCCAATTAAAATCAATGATGTGGAAAAATTTCTAAACTTCTTGGTTCGAGAGATGAAAATGCTCAAAATAATTATTGATATAGATTGTATTTTGAATTTAATGGCCCATTTCAACTACTATATATGAAGGTTTTCCTTTTATTTACTTGATTGGTGTGCTCACACTTTTCAAGTTTAATGGGACATTTTTTCTAGCCAGGAAGGACTGGTTGTTAAATAACTTGAGGCATTATATTTTTGGAATGGTTCTTAGATTGGTAGAGTCTATAGATTCATTTTAATTACCAGTGATGGTGAAATATTGCTTGGATGTGTTTTTAGAATACATCTGTTGGATTTTACAAGAGAGATGAGGATCTATCTATCAAATTTTTTATGGGGATGATTCTGATCTTATTTTATTCATATCATATGACACCTACAATGCTGTGATAGATAAATATTTAATTAGAGTATTTATAGAGAAAGTTATTTATTTAAACAAGTGTTTCACCTTGGGAAATATTGTTTCCTTTTTCCAAGAATTTTCATTGTAACTTGAGGTCGTTCACTAACTATAAGATATTGAATTAGGTTATAGAGAAGAATAAATAACCTTTTCTTTATATCAATGTTTCTTTCATTTTTTTGAAGATCCTATGTGGTTTATTGTTTAACACTAAGAGGGGAGTGGGGTTAAATCAGTGCTTTCCTTTAACAATTTTTTTCATGGTAATTCAACATTCATGACTTGTTATAATTATGATAATATTAATATAAAATTCTCACCCTCACATGTATGATAAAAACATTAACAAGAAAACAAAATCATAGAGTATTTTTACAAGGTTCACCCCCAATGTAGGTGACAACATTCTTACTACGTTCGGGTCAATATTGAGACACATAAGTACCACTAATATCCAAAAGTGATTATAAAAATAGATGGTATCATCTTTTACCCTATATGTTTTTTCCCAATAGAAATGTAACTTTACTATTATTTATACTATATCCTTCTAGTTTAAAAGATATTTTTCAAACCATAATGTAAATATATTCTTAAACCTTTATATACTATAGAACTAATGAATGTTCATCTCTTCAAGACTTCATAATCTTTAGTGTAAATTCAAGAATCCTATATTTTATGTAATCTGATGTCCAAAATATACCATAGTAGTAGTAGATCATCAATCTTGGTCTCTCAATAATTCTCTTATATCTATCTCAACTGTTCTCATCTAATTTCTTTTTACATATTTAAAACTGGATCGTGTGAATATATTCTATAATTTTGAATATGGAAACTGTATAAAATTTGACAATGTGATCTTATCCTTTTGAAATCAGTCAAATGATAATATGGAAATCCTCAAATTTTCAATCTTTATAAATCTATTCCAAATATTAATATTTTAATATCAAGAAATATTAAACAAAATATATTCTCAAATACGAATTAATTATTCATTGATCTCATATTCTTCATTTCCTTTAGAATTCCACAATATTAATAGATTCTTTTCTATATTTTAATGATTGCATGAAATAATATAATTATGGTTTGGAGACTTATCTCATAGTGAAATGTTCATAAAATCCCAACACTATATTACCTATCTTGAATCATGGATTAACATGGAACATCATGATATTTATTCACATAATATAATAAAACATTATCATAATTAATATTTTATATCCCCAAAAAATCATATTTAGTATTACATGACCTCTAGTGATATATTATATATTAGTTTAATCTAATGGATACTTTTATGTGCCTCAGATTTAATATTTCATATTCTCAAGTTAGTCTTCTATATGCATATAAACCATAGAGTTAATATTTTATATCATCAAAGTTAATCATACATGTTTCGAATTTCATATTATATATCCATTAATATCACATATAAATATTATGCATGATGGAAAAATTATCATTCATAGGTAGAATATTCATATATAATGGAAATTTAATCTTACATATCACAATATTATTTATCCAGTACTTTTCCAAACCTCTTCATGAGTAATATTCTAGTATTTCCTTTTCCATTTTCTTTGATATTATGTATGAGCTACATACTTCTTCAAATAAACTGAAAACCACTATAACAAAAATATAAACTTATAAAAATAACTAAAAAAACATTCTCAACAACTTATAATACTTCTAAATAATTTTCATATAATGATGAAAATGAATAAAAAATAATTAAATAATTCCATTGGGTTTTCACTCTCCCCATTTGGATTTGTTGTTAACTATAATTGACTCATAAATTCTTATAAAATTATATATTTTCTTAAAGATATTTTTCCTAACACCACTTTACTGTATAAATTAATGTTTTTGAGAGAATTATACTACATGGTGACAAGAAATTTTAGGCTAGTGAGCTTAAATCTATATCATCAATGTAATAAATAAATTCTCCGATTTTAATAAATAAATTCATATTTTAATTCCTCAAACCAATTATAAAAGTTGTTCCAACCATTATTACCCATTTAATATAGAATACAAATAATTTTTGGTAATTTCAATATAATTTATTTAAGGGGGAAACAGTAAAAATTCATTTTCATCCTTAAATCCATTGGATAAATAGGTGTTTCATAACGTTTCTAGAGGGGGGGGGGGGTGAATTGAGTTCTTAAAATTTTCACCAACTTAAAACCACCCCCTTTATATAGTTATAAGATTACATCCTTCACTCTAAAATATAAATTTAGTAAAATAATAAAACAAATGATAAGGAACGCATCACACAAAATTTATAGTTCTTTAGGGCATAATGATATCATACTCTACTATACCAATCACTCTCTCAGTGAGCTTGGTGATTTTCACAATGAAATTATTTTCTTAGGGAACATGATAGATAAATTAAAAAAACCAAAACTTGTTAAAAAAGGATCCATGTTAATTTACTAGGATCTACCTTTTACAAAACCTATACATGGACTTTTTGCACTGGATACAATGATAGTAAATTTTATAATGAAATAGATGAATAAGATATTATGGGTTTATCTCATAGTTGCAAGTGTGAACTAACAGATGGAGAAGAAAATCTAGAGAGATATAATTCAACTTCAAGTAGTATCATCAAAGGATATTAAGTAATATTAAATAATATTTAATGGGAAATGACAAAATATTTTCATTTTCAATTGTGTAGAAAAAGTAGTGAAGATAAATAGAGTATGTGTTTCAGTTGATAATTATCCTGAATCATAACAACAACTCAACTTTTATTTGAATAAAAACACCATTTATATATCAATATTTATGGAACAATTAAAATTATATTAGAGTAAATGATATTAAATCACATTTTTACATTTTTCTTTGTAAATGGTAAGGAAAAAGGTAGTCATTTATTTCAATTTTGGTTGATCTTGGAACTATATATGATCTTGGAATTAGAAAAAACATTTAAATATCATTTTCATCATTTTATAATAAATATTTTCATAAAAAATGTTGTAGTGGACTTAAATTGAAATTCTAAAATTTTAATAAATTCCTCAATATTAAAATTTAGTATAAAAAATATTGGTTTTGCCGATCAGAATCTTGTAAGACTTCTCTTTGTAAGACATTTAATCGTATGAGATTCTTTAAATTTGTAAGACCTTAGAATTAGTTTATGCCATATTATACTTCATATGATAATTTAAACTTATAAATGAATCTTTAGTCTCGTAAGACTTTTCACATTTTAAATAAATCCTCAGTACCTTATTACATTCTATGTCATAAGATACTTATACATCATTAAATAAAAGGAAATATTGTTCCATAAGATAATATGAGTAGTTGTAGGATATTTTCTGCGTACATTTTATTTTTTATCTTTATATGATATCTAAACTTGAAAAAACATAGTGTGTATGACTTTCTTATATTTTAGGATATTTTAATTTATAAAAAAATCCACTGCATAAAACATTTTGGCTTCAAAGGATAATTCCCATAGTATGATCCCTTTCAGATGATATTTCCTTTATTTATTGAAAGTCAATTCTTCTACCCATGAATCTTATAAGATATTTCATTTTTCATAATTCTAAAATCAAGATTATTCTCATAAGATAATTTCATCTAGTAGGATACTTTAATATGAGTGAAATCATCCATATTGTCAATTCATATGATATTTGACTCAGTTATAAGATATTTATGAGCCTCATAAGAAATATTTAGATATGTTGATTAAATATAAGTGTGTACAACAATATCCCATTTTTTAATGATAAAAAACCGATAAAAATTTAAACAAAAGAGATATAGATTTTAAAGATATAAACTATAAGTTTAGATAAAATTTCTTATTTACTCGGATCTTCTCCCCCTTTTATTATATAAAAAGAAAAGAAATGGAATTTTGATAAATTACATTCAATATTGCACACAAAAAAATTAAAATGTGAAAATACGAAGGATTGAAATTAATGTATAATAGAAATTAAATTTCTTGAACTAATTAAAATAATATATTGATAGAAAATCATTAATATATTATAATAATTCAACGATAAGAAAAAAATAAAAGAACACTAAAATGTATTATAATAAAATTTCATCGATTTTTCAAACAAAGTGTACAACATGGGAGTTAATTATTTTGGATCGGGATGAGGATCTGTATGTTTTGTTTTAGGTGCTGGTTTTTTTGAAAGAAATAGGCAATGAAGGATCATGTTGAAGGATAAATGAGAGTGAAGGAACCGGTTGGCATATATCACTAAATCATTCAACTGAACTAGAATCTTCACTAACACCAACATTGTCAGCTTTGTATAGTATCCCATTACTAGACATAATATAATATTTAAAGTCCAGAATTCTAGATTTGTTATATTTTTATAGAATTTAAATAGTGATTTGAAGAAGTGATTGGAGTGGATATTGGCCTATCTTAGTTTACATACTTCTGATGCTCATTTATATAGAAGGTGGATGGATCATATTATGAATATTTTATTGGTAGTATGAATTATATCAGGTATTGTATGACCAAAATATTTTTGGACTCTTAACTTAAAAATAGAATCTAAATACATATCTATGCTCTTGATGATATCATGTCTACAAAATTATAAAATTAATGTATATTCTTTCCACAAATTTTGAATAAATTTTTTGAGTAGATTTTAAAGGATCATTTGAAATAAAACTTCTCAAAAAGTTCTTATAAATTGTACTTAAAATTCTAAAATTTGCTAAGAGGGAATATAAGATAAAACCATATACTATTTTGTATTTGGAGTAGAAACCTCTTTTCACTTTAATTTTTTTTGAATTGGTACATTTTTTCAAGTTGAATGTGTAGTAGATTCCACAAGATCAGAAGTAATATATTCCTTAAGAGTTGGTTATAATATATTCAACTTAGTAGCCCATATTTTAAAATTCACATCAATAGGAGAATATAATTTCACGAGACCTATTATAGTGAAATTTTAAATATTAAGGTTATTTTCTAAAGTCTCCCTAAGTGAGAAAAAATAATTCTTCAAAAATACTAAGAACTAAGAGATACTTCTAGATCTTATGAACTCATCCCATAAAATTAACGTAAACTTCCTAAATATCAGAGGTGATACCACTTTGAACTTATTAATATTTTTTAGAGTCACATAGTGACATTTTATGGAGGCTATAATTTTGGGAAAAGAATCAAGATCTGATGAAACACCTGCAAAATTAGTCTCTATTGATCTTGTTAGTGAAGAAGGACCTAGTAGATTTTCTTGAATAGTTTAAACATGATATGGTTTAATAGTTATAATCTTTATGATATACTCAAATTGATATATTTTCATTTTCGTAATAAAATTATTATTATTTTATTTCAACTTCAACAGATCTTGTCACTTATAATACTGAAGCATAGAAATCAGATTTAATAGCTATCAAATAATGAATCATTTCTATTTGATCTAGTATAAGTGCCTTTATCTCATCCGACTCTAACTTAGGAGTAGTTTTCTATTGTATGTCTAGAAATTTTTATCTAAAACTACCCATCTTATCTCTGATAAAGTTGAGTTCAGAGACTATCTTATTTATAAAATTTTAAGTTAGCTATCCATATTATTACTTTTAGACCCATGTGTGTTTGGGAGACCTACATCTCTATCTACTTATATATATTATTAATAAAGTGGTTTAGTAGGAACCACCCCTATTTATATGGGATTTAAAAGAAAAGAATATTCTTCTATTTATTCTTTATTAAACAAAAAACCTCAATTTGGACAAATCACCCCTTTTTAGATTTTACTGTTTATGAGGGCTCCGAGTTCATATATATGACTTCCCTTGCAATAGGAATTTCAACATGATTAGAGGATCAATTGAAAAATGAGATATTCCTGTTGGAATTACCTTTTTAAATAATCATACTTTAGATAGAAACAGTCATGTCATGTATGGATGAAAATCTATGAGCACCCAAATGAGAAACAACATAATGATGCCCCCTTACATCATCATCTTCAGTAACACGAATAAGAACATCAGGGACATGGGGTGAATTAACTTCACCAGTAGGTGACTATTTTTTAATATGATAAAAAACTAGTTCTATCAGTGTAGATTCTTCCAAAAAATTAGCTCATACTTCAAAATTCTATCAAACTCTAATTTCATGTGAAGGAATCTCCACAGAGATTACTTTCCATCCTTTTCATCTAATAGTAAGAGGATCATTGAATATTTTTTACTCAAATTAATCATTAAGAACCAAAAAAGTTGTAACAAAAGTACTTTTGATGTCTAAAAATCATAATAAATTACCCCCTCATAACAATAGAGGTTCAACATAGCTTTTTCTCGATCCTTAATAGGTGTTTCCTTTATGAATGAAAAATTCTATAAATAACCAGTATTCTTCAGAATTTTATCCTTAAAGGTGTTAAAACCATGTAATATGGACACCATTAGTCCTATTAACTCCACATAAAATATTTGTATAGATACTCATACTTTTGACTCATAAATATTACATCCTATTAAATGAATATTTCACACATAACATTATGATCCATGCAAAAATCTTAAATGTTTACTATCTTTGGAAACTTGTATACATAACCAACTTGTACATAAAAGATCAAAAAAATACCCAATATTATTATTCATAATTAGGACCCTTCTTATAAATATCATACTCCAAAACTTTCTTCATATCATGGGGAATAAGAAACATAATAAAGGGTGAGATTATCTACTCAGTAAGGGAAAAAAGGGAGTTATCAATAATCAATTAAATATAACATGAGAATAAGGGCATGATAACCTAATTATAAACTTTTAAAACCATACCCAGCAATTCATAGATAATAATAAAAAGTCATGGAATAAATTTTGGTAGTTCATAAGACAAGAATCATAAATGAATAAAAAAACATAATCCATAATAGTATAACATTTTCATAAGATCATGTCATGAAAGAGTGGAATGAATTATGGTATAATCATAATCATATAAATATTATTTTAAGGATACCCAACAATAATACATTAATAAAAGGTTAGTCTTAGACTAACTACCTAAGTACCTAATCAGGACTTAGGATAACCTCCCTTTTACCCTCTTTCGGGCATGGGATAACTTCCTGTTTACCCTCTTTTAGGCTTGGGATATACTTCTATATACCATTTAATCTCATAGAATAATAATATTTACCCAATTCATTAGAGGGATATATAATTCTAGACCAACCCATAACATAATAATAAGTCCATTCATATGTATGACACATGATCATAAACATTCATTATATTTTCATAGCATAACACATGGAAAATAAGTGAGTTTCATAAATATATCATCATCATAATCACAAACCATCTAAATAAATAATAAAGACGGTATTATTGGATAATATCCCCAGAAATAATAAGTAACATAAAATTAATTCACCATATTTTAAAAGTTCCTTTTAAATATCAATGGAATATTTCTTAATGAAAAAACCCTTTCACTTTAAGGAAAACACCCTTTCACTTTGAAATCACTTATTTAAAATAAAAAAATATCCAAAATATTAAGGAAAAAATTTTATTTGAAACGAACCTGGGAAACTTATAAAGTAAGGTTATAATCATTGGTATATCTTGATGGTGTAAAATTCCATTCATGTTTTGTAATTTAAAATAGTGACTCCTTTTACATTTTTAGTAAAAAGATAGACGTACCCTCTCCAGAAAATAAAAAGAAGATTCCCTTTATGTTTTTTATAGGAAGTACTTTTTTTTAAAAAAATGACTTTAAAAAATCATCGTATAACATTAAAAAAATTATTAAAAACATTCTTGAAAACATTTTAAATTAAAAATGAACATCGGGGAAAAGGAATCCTGATAAAAGAGGGAAATAAATTCATTTTTTCTTAAAAATATTCTTGAGGTATCTTGAGTACATAAAGAGAGTAAAATTAATGGAAATTTTTAATTCCAAAAAATAAATATATTATAAAAATATTCATTATATTTTGTATTGATATATCTTATAATTTCATTTTTATAAATTTAATCATAAAGAATCCAGGTAAAAATGAGATTGTAACATAAAACCCTTACCTTGAGTATGAATTAATTCGTAAGCATTGTAACCTCCTGTATAATAAATTTAATTTTTTTATAGTTATATAAAATAATAATTTAGATTCTTATAATGCCATATATTATCCCCTTATAAAATTTCAACACCCATTTATTAATAATTCCTTATTAAAAACGTCATTTATAGGTGTTAAGTGTTTCATTTTTCATAAAAGTTTCGATTCGATAGTTCCAGTACTAGTAATTTGATACTGGTAACATAATATCTCGAATTTTAATAAAGATGTAAATATAATATATATTCATTATATATATATATATATATATATATTATCTTTTATAAATGTTTTAGGTAGAAAACGAATTACACCATTCCGGGAGATGGTGGTATGTACATACACATGAACACTATTTTTATTTTCTAATGAAAATAAATAAAGAAAGAAAGATAATATTCTATCATTACAGAACCATTATTATATCATAAATATAATATATAAATATTAAATATATTATAATAAACAAACATTAATTATGGTGGTGGAAAGTGAATTATATCAACAAGTGGGGGTGGTAGTCCACATGTTTTCATGATCGATACATTCATTTCCCATTTGATGAGAAGGAGGGCGGATAATTTTAGTTACATAATCATAATAAAATTTAATTATATTTATTATAATAAATTTATTATTTTATGATGAATTATATATATTAATATTAGGTAGAATATGAAAATAAATTCAAATAAGTCGAGTTGGATGATTACCTCTTCTTTGGTAGATCTCTTTTAGATCCCTTATTAAAGAACCTTTGAATGGTATTCTATGAATAAAAAAACCTATAATTCAGGGATAATAAATTTTATAATTTAATTGGGTAGGGTTTAGCCAATATAGATGGGTCGAAGTGGTGTACATAAAGAGAGGAGTGGTTTCCCTTTATAAGGGACATAAAGGACACACTTGGATTTTTTCAAAAGATTAAAATACAATAATATCCTTCTTAATAAAAAATGATTAAAAATGAATAATATTAAAATTTTATATTATATGGGTTGAAATATTTATATAAATTAGTATTTATAAAAGTTTATATGGTAATATTACCATTATCTATAAGTTTAACCCTTAGTGAATCCGTTTCAACCTAAATTGTGGTAACTAAATTTTACTATTTTTTCTATTATCTATTAATAAAAATTATGTTAAAATTATTTTATTATATTATTATTTTGATTAAAAATATGGAATATATTTTACTATATTCAATTTCTATAGGAGGAATAATTTAATTTCAAATAAGCGCACAAACAATAATGAGAACTCATTTTAGAAAAATACATTTTTAAGCATAAAACTAAATTTACTTCTATTACATGACTTAAAAAATCCATAAAATGAATATTAAAATATATGCATTAATATATAATATATAAATTACTTTAAATATATTAATTTAATTTATTGATATAGAAACACACTATGTATATAAAAACTTTCTTAAAAAAATATGTTTTAAGCTCAAAAATGATCTTATACTAAAATAAAGTATAATGATATTTACTTTTTAATTAATTATATTATTTATAATTTGAATATAATTATGTTAATTTAATATTAAATTTCAAATATAATGGAATTTGTTTTAAAATAAATGATATTTTTACAAAAAAAATATGTATTTTTTTTCACTTTTTGTGGAAAAATTAATCTTTTTTGAAAAATAAATAAAATCACCATAAGATTATTTTGATATAACGATTTGAAAAATTATAACCATTTTATAAAATTAAATTTATAAAGGTGTTGAAATTAATTATAATATCTATTCCCAAAATGTAATAAAAACCATTTTTGAAGAAAACATATTTTTGAAGTATAAAATAACATTACAGAAAATTGAGGAGTTATTTATTATGAATGTGTAAATATATGTATATTAAAAAAAATTATACATATATTTTATAATGTGATTAATCCTACTCATAATGTAGTTTGGGTTTGTCTTAGTGGTAAGCACCCCTTAATTCTACATATAAAACGGGGGTTCAAAACCCATTGGGCGCAGATTACTGTAGCAGCATTGTAGCATACTGTTGCAGCGGTGGAACTGTAGCAACGACGGGCACTGTAGCAGCAGCAGAGCACTATAGCGGCGGCATAGCACTGTAGCAGCTACGGGTACTGTGCAGTACTGTAGCAGCGTGGGTACTGTATTAGTACTATTCATAGAATGGGGTTTGGGCTTAAAAAATGGGCCTAAGGGCCATGTAATGGGATAAATTCCCACTGGGTCTTCAGGCAATGTAATGGGTCTCCCTCTACCCAGTTAAAGTGGTATTTGCTTTCATTTAATAATAAATGAGGCTTCAGCCCCAACCTTTAAAACAAAAAATTAATCCTACTCATACCATCCAATCTAATAGTTATATTATAAAGGTATAATTCATCATATTTTATTTAGACTTGGGGTTGTGTATAAAGAAAGCTATTGAATCTTTATGTTTATTTTAAAAAAATACATATAAAATCATATATTGTTACTTTATACAAACCTTAAAATGAATTTCACCCACAAAATTTCTTCACTACAATACAAAAAAAGGATTATATTTCTATTTAATCATGTCTTATAGTTCCCATGCAACCTCTTTGAATTTTTTATTCCTCCAGGGAACTTTAACCAGGTGATTCATCTTTTCCATATAAATTTATATTTATGATCCAAAATTTCTACCAATTATTCTTCATATTAAAGATCATACTTGAGTAGTAAAAACTATGCATTTGGTACATGTTAAGGATCAAGTATGTACTTCCTCAAGAGTGATATATAGAACACATCATGAATTTTAGACAGGTTTTGTATAAGTGTTACGTGATAAGCTATCATCTATAATCAATCAAGAATATTAATGGGGGATATATACCTAGGGTCCAAATTTTCCTTCTTTTTAAATCTCATAACCATATTTGATGGATACATTCATAGGAATATCTTTTCACCAACATTAAATTCTTGATTCCACTAACTATTTTCATCATAACATTTCTATCGACTCTGAGCTTCCTTGATATGTTGTTGAATGGATGTGGATTTTTTTACTATTTACTCAGATATCTCAAGTCACAATAGATTTTTTTCTTTAGCTTCATCCCAGTATGTTGGAGATTTTCAATTCCTTTTATATTGGTCTTCATAAAGATTCATTTAAATTCTTTATTAAAAGATATTATTGTGAGAAAACTCAACTAGAGTAAGGTGTCTATCCCAAATACTTTTGGAATCTCGAGAATATGATATCAACATATCCCCTAGGATTTAAATGGTCCGATAAATCTAACCATACTTATGAGAATGATAATCAGTACTAAAATACCGCTATGTATTTAGATATTGTTGAATAATTATCTAGAACTTTGATGTAAACCTTAGATCTTGACCACATACAAAAAAGGGATACTCTATATAGCCTTAGTAATTTATTAATATATATATGAGTATGTTGATCAATGTAGAAAAATTATATGATAGAAATTAAGTGTGCTTACTTTGTAAGTTGGTTGACTATAAGTAAAATTAGATTATAGACATTAAATATTTTGGGGAGTCTGATGATGAAATCCATGGTAATGTTTTCCCATATCCATTATGGAATGGGTAATGATTTTATATCCCCTTATACTTCTATCTCATGACCTTAACTTGATGACATAACAAGAACAAACATACATACTCTAAAATATCTCTCTTCATGTTGTCACACAATAAATACAATTTCAGATCTCTATATATATATTTTTACTTCTAAGATGAATAGAGGATGATGAACTATTGAATTTATATAACAACTCCTTAAATTTTGATATTTATGGGTCACATAATTAGTTATTAAAACTTATCAATCCATCAAAATCAAGGTTAAAGTCAGTAACATTCCTCCCCTTCTATTACAACTCTAAATCATCCTTTAGTTCCATTTTAATATCCATATAGATAAATGGTTGGACACTTATTTGTGAAAAGTATGATTTCTCCTATTACTTCAAGATTTCATGGTCTATAATTTGTTAATCCAAAAATATTGTATCTTTGGTGATGCTCATCATAGATAAACATTCACGATCCATTCGACTCAGAGCATTGGCTACCTTGATCGCTTTCCTAAGGTAGTAATGTATTGAGTAGTCATAATATTTAATCAACTCCAACCATATTATCTAGTGAATATTAAATTAATTTTTAGCGAATATATACTTTAAAATTTTATAATTAGTTTATATGTGAAACATTTCTCCAAAAATATAATGCCTCCATATATTTAATGAACACATTACCACTACTAACTCAAGGTAAGTAGTTGGGAAATTTTTCTCATGAAACTTCAATTAGAATGGGGAAAATTCTAGGAATATATGATTGGGAATGAGGATTAATCCTGGAAATTTCCTTAATGCATCACTATAGATCACAAAACCTTCTCCACTACATAGTAGTGTGAGAACTACTTCACTGGCCAACCCTCTCACCAGTTCCTTGAAATTTTATTCACATTCAAATGTACAAGGGAAAATGAGTCGCTTCAATGTTAACTTGATGAGTAGATTTGATATATATGATAATATATTTAAAATAAATCTATAATATCTAACCAAAAAAAGAAAAACACATATCTTTGACACAATTGTCGGTTTAGGAAAATGTTCAACAACTTTTATATTTGATAGATCCACTAATATAACCTCACTTGAGATTCTATGATGCAAAAATGAAACTTTCTATTGTAAAAATTCACACATAGTAAATTTAACATATAATTTATCCTTCCTTAGAGTCTTAAATACAATTCTCAAGTGACCTTTATACTATTTATTGATCTAACAATATATTATAATATCATCTATAAAGACTAAAAAACAAATCAAGGTATTATTTTAAGGCTCAATTCAATAAGTCTAAGTAGATATAATGTGAATTAGTAAGACAAAATGGAATCAATATAAATTAATAGTGTTCATACCTTATAAGGAAGGTTGTGTTTGTTATGTCTTGAATTTTTACCCTAAATTGATAGTATCCAAATAGAAGATAAATCTTGGAAAAATATTGATCTCTATAAAATTTATTAAATTAATTATTAATATGGGGAAGGGGATACTTATTCTAGATTGTGATCTTATTTAGTTCCTGATAATCATTGTAGAGTCACATTCACTAATACAAGATAGGATTTTAACATTTCAAAAATAACCATTACCAGTGTTAGAGAAGTGTTGACTACCAAAGAATAATTGAAAGAACAAGGATTTTATCAGTGCAAGAAAAGAACTGACAATGGGGCCCCTTATAACTTTTATAAGCACTGATAAAAGACAATATTTATTAGCACCGATGAATGGAAATACTACAGTGTGCTGTAACAACACACCACTTCACCAGAATCACTACCAGATATTCAAAAAATCAAGTGGCAATATAGAATTTAAAGGAAATGCAATTTAAAAAATAAATATAAAAAAACACTATATTATAGACATTTAAATCATTTGTTTATACAATTACACAAGTAAAAATTATTACATACATTTAAAAACATCAATGTTCCTTTTTATTTTGATCCCGACTCAAACACATTATTTTTCATGAAAAAATACCCATGATTGAGAAAATTAATAAACTACTATGAGAAAGAATTATTATATTAGTAATAATATAAATAAATAAATTATAAAGAAGTGTTAATTTGAAATTAACATTGATTCATACCCAGAACATTGTGTATCAGATTGAGTTGCGATTGATTATTACACGTCACACCATTTATTGTTACTCTTTAAGAATTATCTATGTGGAAATTAATTAAATAATTATATGATAGAAATTATAATGAAATAATTGAATTAACATGAGATTGAATGATGATAAAAAAATATAGGCTCATTTTTTTTGATTTGGTGATGTGATGAAAGTTTAAAACTAAAATGAAACTTATATATCGAAAAGACGCACATGGAGTCATACTGGTCACACCATGAATCAGATTGAGGTGTACCTAAATACTAGAATCACCAAATTACATATGGATTATTTTTCTAAAGTAATAAAACAATATGAATTTTTTTCTTAGTTTTGAGTATGTCGCTTTTCTTTTTTACTAAAATGTCATTTTAAACTAGAAATATGAACTTAGACTCATACCAGTCTCATTGTGTATCAGTTTTATATGAGATTGATTCCTACATGTCGAAAATTATTTTTGAATGATTTTTCTAAATTATCAAGGAAATCCAAGCATGTTTTCTTAGTTTTTAGTGGGTGATACTTTTTGAACTAAAATTATCGATTTTAAACAGATAACAGACACATTGAGTCATATCAGGAAAATAATGTATTAAAATGAGGTTAGGATAATTTCTACACATGAAATAAAGTCTTATGGACCATTTTAATAAAGTATTAAAACAATATGAATGAATTTTCTCAGTTTTGTATAGGTCATTTGTCCTCTTTACTAAAATTGATGTCAGTTTTAAATAAAAAGATGAATTTGGAGTCATACTGGTCACATCGTGCATCAGATTAAGGTAAAGATAATTAATACAGGTATCAAATGAGTTATTTATAATTTAAATAATGTATCAAAACAATCTGAATGTGTTTTCCTAGTTTTGAATATGACACTCGTCCTTTTTACTAAAATGTCATTTTAAATAGGAAACACACACTTTGACTCATACCGGTCACATCATGTGTCAGTTTTTCAGGAGACTAATTCTTAAATTTCAAAAATTATTTATGAATAATTATAATAAATTCTCAAGAAAATCTTATCATGTTTTCATAGTTATTAGTGAGTGATTCTTTTTGAACTAAAATATTGATTTTAAACTGATAGCGGACACTTTGAGTCATACCAGGAACATAATATATTATATTAAGGTGAATATGATTCCTATAAATCCAAAATGAATTATTTATTGTTTTTCTAATGTATCAAAATAATATGAAAGCATTTTCATGGTTTTGAGTAGGTCAGTTGTCATTTTTACTAAAATTAATGTCAATTTTAAATAAAAAGACACACTTTGGATCATATCAGTCACACCGTGCATCAGATTGAGGTGAGGATGATTTCTAAACATCTCAAATGACTTATGAATATTTATTATAATGTATAAAAACAATATTAATGTGTTTTATTTGTTTTGAGTGTGTCACTTATCTCTACTAGAGTTAGATGTATTTGTGATGGGATATTTGTGACAGGATCCAGTCGCAAATAGACTTTAGCAACGGGGTCCCATCGCAAATAGCCCATTGCAGAAAAGGGCATCTCAAAAACTTTTTTTTTGCGATAGTCCCATCATAATTAAGTCTCCAATTATATATTTTATATATAAATAAGCCTTTTGCGACAGGCCCGTCATAAATAGTATTTGCGATGAGGAATTTCCCCATTGTAAATAAGCCTCTGATATACATTATATATAAAACCTTTTGCGATAGGCCCGTCCCAAATAATATTTGCGACGGGCCCATTGTCCCGTCCCAAATAAGTTATTTTAAAAATTTATATTTAAATTATTTGTGATGGGAGCCCATTGTAAAAGGCCCCATTGTAAATACTAACAATAATAAAAAAAATATATTTAATAAAAGTATGATTAATGAAAAAATTATGTTAATATTATTAAAATAATAAAAAAATAAAATATATTAAAATTCTCAATATTCTCAAAAAATATTAAAAAATCATCAATTATTATTATTATTATTAGTAAAATAAACAAACATTAAAAAATATAATACTAAAATAATATATTCAATAAAATTGCGATTAATGAAAAATTAATATTAATATTATTAAAATAATTAAAAAGTTAAAAATTATTAAAATTCTCAATATTTACAAAAAAATATAAAAAAAATAATAAAATATTATTATTATAATTACAAGTAAAATAAAAAAATATTAAAAAATATAATAATAATAATAAATAATAAAATATTAAAAAATATAAATTATTCAATATTTGCACCAATTTAAAAGAAAGAAACTATAAATTTTTTATATTACAAGAAATCTTGAATTCAAAGGTTTTTAACAAAAAAATCACTGGGTAGGGTCGTCTTCTAGAGGAGGTAGAGAAGATGTAGGATATGGTGGAAGAAACTCCATCCCTAAACTACGAGTCAGACATCGCATGTATATTATCTGCTCGTAATGTTGCTGATGCCGCTGCCATCGACGCTTCTTTTCCTCATGCTGCTATTGCTACTACTGCTGCTGCTGCCGATGCATCTCCTCATGCTACTTCTGCAAAATCTCTTTCTGCTCAGTCTAAGATCACAACTGCTCCTAATCCTGTGAGGTAGAAGATGATTCCTCTCCACGAGCTCCTCTGGAGCTTTACGCTATCATCACAGTAGTACCATAATAAGTACCAGGAGTCAAATGAGAGCCGATACCAACTACTTGGCCCTTCTCAAAGCCATACTAAGTCGCCTACATCCATGCCGCCTCCTTGAAATGGTGGTCACTAGTCTGATCAGCCATCTCATCCTGACTCTCAGCCTTTGTCTGAGAGGTCACAACCTCATATGAATCCTTCAATTCCAATTTGAAATTAAAATTGTGAAAATAATATATGCAGTTAATTGTCAAACTGAAAAAAATAATACTAAACACAATCCGACACTGGTGATCACCTCTAATTTTTCCAGTTGCAAGATCACTGTACATCCTCCAATAAACATCGTACTCCATAATATCAAGAGGCTCGACTACCTAAATAAATATAAAATAAACATTTTATATTTAAAGTTATATAAAATATTTAAAAAATATACTTACCTGATAATCTCTATGCGTACTGAATGTACGATGACCAGTTCGATGTGTCACCTTCTGTCTCCCTCGGTTCTACCGACCCACTGAAGACCTCCTCTAAAATCCACAATCCAACCAGTGTAATCATAATCCATCCAAAACATGATATGAAATGTACTCTGGTTGGTGGGCTATACACGACTCATCAAATTTTGTCACTCCTGCTTTCTTAATGGTCGTTCATCTCAAATTGTGAAAAAATGACAAAAATGGTCATAGATAGACACCTGCCATGCCGCGGGGACAACGTCACACATGCTATCATCTATGGGATACCATAAAACCAACAAATAATTTATAATATCAAGTTATTAATAAAATAAATTTGAAAAGAAATATTATTTATTTACGTACCAGCTAATGATTGAACATATCGATCCCCACATCAACCGGAATTTGTTCCCAAATGATCCATTGCTAAGAAAAATAATTGGGCAAGATAGAACAACCCTATCCAATAGCTACATATGCTAAACTATTAAAAAGGAATAAATAATCAAACAATTAGTATGTATATAAATAAATTAATGAAATATTAATAAAATATACAGGCTATCATACCTCTGTGTGCGTGGATCGAAGCCAAGACGTGGATGATGATCAGGGATAGGGTTAGGAATCATCAGTCGCACAAGACCGCGCCCCCTCTACATACCCCCTAAACCGTCAGTAGGCTGAGGGTCAGATGATCAAAAATCCCCCTCAACTAAAGGTCGCTTAACCTCCTGCAACTCGTGAAATAGATCAGGATCCATCTGAAACACAAAAATGATTGTTGTTTTAAGATAGTTGAAAATAACTATTATATATAGATAACTATTATTTATGATTATAACCAACATTTAACTATGTCAATTTCAATCTTCATTTTCATCTTCATAGCTGTCAATGTCAATGTCTTCATCTTCCTCCTCAACATCATCAATATCCATGTGTGTTTCAGTTTCATCAGCTCTTGTCATTCAAAATTCATTTGTAACATCATTAACATATTTTTCACCATCGATCCTTAATTGTGGGGTGTCATCATTGATATTTATGTCTATTTGTGAAAAAGATGGATTTTGAGAAGTCCCTTGAAAATTTTCAATTCCTTCCACTTAAGAAGAACCACATTCAGTTTGAGTAAACTGATTTTCTTGAGATTTCATTTTTATTATGCTCCACCAATCACTCAAGTCTCTTTAAGTATAACAATACTTTGTGTAATAAATTTTATGTACCTGTTGAGCTAGTAAAAATGGTTCATTTACTACAAGAAGACTTTTATATTTAAAAACAATGATTACACAAGTCGGATGAACACACAAGCATCTCTCATTATCCAACCACTGACATTTAAAATTCATTATGTAATTCTATCCTAGAGAGCACAACTCAATAATTTAATCCAGAATTCCATAGAAGTCAACTTCAGTTTATCTATGATTCGATCCTCTCAAGAGAACTCCACTGTTCAATGTTTTTTTGATTCCTCATATGCACGTGTATGAAATTTAAAACCATTTACCACATATATATTATAATATTTAACCATTTTGGATGGTGGGTTACTCAATATACACAGTCGCTTATCAATTTTAGTAGCATGTTAAGACACCTATTTTTTTTAAAACAATTATCAATATAATAAATAAGAAACAGAATTGATATTAAAACATCAATAATTTATGTTACTAGTATATGAAACCATTGAGAATTTTTTTGTCTGCATTCTTCAATAGAAGGTGTTATAATTTGGGGAAGTTGTTTCTTGATATGATTATTGTATAACCTAAAAAAAATATGTTTAAATACTGTAACATAAATTATAGAATAAGTGATAGAAGCACTCATAGTAAAAATGTTTTCATTTATTAACAGTTGAGCAAAACATATGTATGAGCTCTGTGATGTTCATCATCTAAAAGCCATCATTCATGAACTCCACCGAAGCCAAGATTTGGATGATTAAAAAATGATAATTGATTTTCCATTTATTTGTTAATATTTCCCTCATTTCATCCCATGAAATTGTGTTTTGAGGGATATTCATATTCAAAATAATGACACCAGAAAAAACCAATTTCCTCTTGCAAATAAGCTTTAAGAATTGAGCCTTCTACTGATGCTTTGTTACGTACTTTTTTCTTCAAATTCTAAATTCGTCTATCAAATGGGTATATCCATCAAAACTATAATCGACCTCTACATTTATCTTCATGTGGAAAATGTAATATTAGATGTTCCAATGAGTCAAAGAAAGCCGACAAAAAGATTTTTCCGGTTTTCATATAATTATAGCAACATCTTTTTCCAGTTTTCTTAGTGCATCATAGGTTTTTTCCGCTGCACAAATGTGAAAAAAATTATATATTTGTTATCGAATCCCAAATCATAGAATTCAACAATCCTCTAAATCCAATCGGCATAAGTCTTTCCATTATAACATGACAATCATTAATTTTTAATTTGGTAACATAACCATTCTTAAAACATCTACCCAAATTGGATGCATAGCGATCTAAAAGTCTCAAATCTACAATCCACAAAAAAAATAATAATCTACTCTATTTAGATAGTGTATATGATACTTTTGGATTTATTAACATCTGTGATTTTACATTTTCAAATAGTTCATGTTCTGGTCGCATGCAAATTTGGGAAAGATATATTCATACCTTTACAGTATCTTTGGTCTTACATAGTGTATAAAAAATAGTATGAAATAAATTATCAAAACATTTCTTCTCAATATGCATGACATAAAACATGTGGTGAACCAACAAATCAGACCAATAAGGAAGATCCCAAAAAATTCTTCGTTTTATTCAATTATGTTCTTTCCCAAATCCATGAATTTTTTATTGGTTTAATGTTGGCCCAAAAGTGATGGTAGGTAATGAAAATACAACTAATTTTAACCCTGTACCTAAGATAATTTTTGGAGGTTCATCCCTTTCAATTGTACCTTTTCTTAAATGAGATTTTTTTCTCCGGAAAGGATGATCTGTTGGAAGAAATATGCAATGACAGTCAAAATAGCAATCTTTTTTTCCATTGATGAGCATAAAGGCTTTGATGTCTTTTATACAGTAAGGAAATGGTTTTGGGCCATCTTTACTCCATCCATATAACATGCCATATATCAGAAAGTCACTAATCTTCCACATCAATGCAACTTTTAATATGAAATTTTGTTTCGCAGCAACATCATATGTACTAACACCATTACTCCAAAATGCATTTAACTCATCAATCAATGGTTTCAAATAGACATCAATATTCTTTTTCAGATATCTTGGGATTAATAAGGTAACAAAGATATAGATCTCCTTAATCAACATGCATGGACGCAAATTGTACAGAGTTATAAAGAGAGGACAATATGAATATTGACTAACATAAGAACCAAACAGACAAAAACCATCATTTGAAAGAACCAACCGCACGTTTCAGGCTTCTAAAGCTAAAGACGGATGCAGACGGTCGAAATGTTTCCATGAATCACCATCATATGGATGATTCAATCTTTTATCAGTTGAAATATTGGTTTTGTGTCATGAAATCATTGTCGTTGTGTTCTGAGACATAAATAAATGCTACAACCTGGGTGTAATGGGGAAATATCTCAACTATTTAACTAGAATCAATCCAGACTTTCCTAGTTGAGATTATTTATACCTCAATTGTCTAATTTTGGACAACTATCTAATGAATCGTTTTCACCAGAATATAAGATGTAATCATTTGGACATACATGAATCTTCCGATAAGTAAGGCATAGATTACGAACTAGCTTCTTACTCTCATAATAATTTTCCGGAAACATATTTCCTTCAGATAACATTGTTTTAACCAAAGAAAATATCTGATCAAAACAGTTGTTTGACATGAAATTATCTGATATAATATTCATAAATTTTGCAACCACTTCTAAATTTCTTATCATGCAACCAAGATATAATTCATCCTTAGCAGACCTCAACAACTCATAAAATTTAGATGGTGACAACTCAAGAGTTAAATAAATATCATCTTGAGATTCATTTTGTTGAACAAATGGACCTACAATATCATGTACTAAAATTTTGAATCCGTGATGGATGTAGAATGATGTTATTAGTATCATCTCTAGAACTGCATTCACCGTGTTGATACAAAAAAAAAATCTGGTTGAAAACCAAACCGCATGAGATGTCCCCTAACCCCGTTAAATGTGTCAAATGTTCTCAGAGCACATTTTTTAAAAGGACACTTTATTTTGCCTTGTGAAACATATTCTGGTTTTGATGATGAAAATGATAAGAATGCTTCAACACCATCAATATATATAGGATTTAAACCAGAACCGGTTGGATTTCTACACATATTTATCCAAGCACGATCATCTAATATTGATTATTGTTGACTTCCTTATTACATATCTTTTCAACAAAATATATAATCATTACTATTTTTGAAAAATTTTAAATTATAAAAACACTATCTGAAAAAAAGATAAATAATTACAACTACTTATTAATAATTACCATTACTTTCGGGAGACAAAATTTCAAGTGGATTGATGACTACTCTTTTGTCTGAAGGCTCATTTACTTGCAAATTTTCTCCCACATAAATCACAATGAAGAATCTGCTCAGAGGTAGAAATATTCATTCTATTATATAATGAATATGTATACCTCTGAGCAGATTTATCATTGTGATTTACGTGGGAGAAAAGTTGCAAGTAAATGAGCTGTCTGATAAAAGAGCCCCTTTTTCATCGATGAATCATCTTCTTGCAACTGTCACCACCGGAACACATTATAAAAATGTGGGCCTATGAATTTATATTCAAACTTGTGCATATGAGATTGTATATACTTACATAGAAGCATAATTTTCATAATGTTTTGAGTCGGTGAAAGTTGAAAGGAGAAGAGTCATCGAGCAAAAGGAATGTTGTCAATCCACCGGAAATTGTGCCAACTTATTACAAGTTATTACAATTTATTACAATTTATTTGATTCCTAATTGTTCCTATTTCTTCTTAATTTCTTTTATTTCTTACTAATTGTTACAATTTATTACATATTGTTAGAATTCATTACTAATTGTAACAATTTATTACTAATTGTTAAAATTTATTACAAATTGTTACAATTTTTTCGTAATTATTCGTAATTATTCATACGTATGGATATTTATTTATATTTATTGATATTTATTGCTAGTTATTGCTATTTATTGCTTATTATTTCTTATTGTTGCTTATTGTTTCATATTAGTTATTACTAATTATTGTTTATTATTTCTAATTAGTTATTTGTATATTTATTGTTATTTATTGCTATTTATTGCTAGTTATTGCTAGTTATTACTTATTATTACTTATTAGTGCTTATTACTATTCATTGGATAAAGATGACTCTCTGTGATCTCCCTTCAAGATAACCAATTACATCACAGATGTACCATAATAACTCATATGTGTCAGTCATGAACCATTACTGATCACCCTTCCTTTCTCAAAAACAAGAAAAGTTTCCTGTATCCAAGACCTATCATTGAAACCTGAATCATCAATGGAATCTGCTACCCTCACAACTTATGTTACTCATGAATGAAAAGTTACAACCTCATATGTTACCTTATTATATAATTATAAATTTGAATAATAAAAAAATTACAATTTTTAAAAATATTAAAAAAATTACTAACGAAAATATGGCACTATCGGCTATCTACAAGTTGTCTTATAAGGGGATATGTGTGCATTTTCTTATAAACATTGAAATCCATAATATATAGGTAAGTAGTGGTCTTCATATTATAATATAAATTTTATATTTTAATTATATATACATTAATAAATAATAGTACTTACCATATGTTATTGATGAATCCCAAATATAAAAATTCCAATCATATGTGTGATATACTGGAACCCCCAACCCAAACATCTAAATGATGACCTCATTTTAAAAGTTTATTCAAACTAGCAAGAGAACAATCCATCCTATACCTGAGTTGAGATATAATAAGGTCTCTAAGAGATTCAAAACTGTGCAAAAATAATAACAGAATCCATATCCATAGATCAATTTTTTAGGGTTAAAAAAACTAACAAAAAAATTCTTGTATAAAAATATTACATGCCTCCTAGATAGACATTTTGAGGTTATCAACAATCATAGACCATAAATTCTAGAACACATTTAAAAATAATATGTTAGTAATTAAATAGTTTTTTAAAAATATATTATTTAATAACATAAAATAAAATGATTGAACATATTCTAAATAACGAAAACAAGAACTTAATCCCATGATAACTATAAAAATAATTTCTTAAAATCGTATCGGACTTCCCAACAACTAAATGTGAAAAACATTGCAAATAAAAATAAATAACTTGAATATTATTAAAAAAATTAATACAAAGACTTAATATAAAATAAATATCCTAAACAACTAAACATAACTCCATCAATAAGTATCAAATCAATATATGATAATATCTCTGGAATAGAGTCCAAAATCATCAGTCAATAAACATTGCACATCCTCGTAATATACACAACATCTTATAACTCAGATGAATCGAGCTCATCAATTGGATGTTCAAAATCTGTGAGAGAGTGAAACAGATCACCAGGAGCATCTCTAGCCAACTAAAACAAATAATATTAAATATATGAAATTGTTAATATAGATATAAAATATAAAATACTAATAAATACTACAATATACTAATTTTACATCTAAATAATTTTTAATAAATATTGTAAGTATAAGAAATTAATATGTACCAGACTATAACAATTACCTATAAATAAATAACATAATATAATAATAAAAACTATTCATATTTGTTAATTTAAATATAAAATATAAAAAACTAATAAATACCATTCAAAATATAATATTATTAACTATCAATATTTTTTAAAATAGATATCAAATATAAAAAAGTAATAATTTCTGGCATTAGTGAATGAAACAAGTTGATCGTCTGTCCCAAAAATCTAAAACAATCTTACCAATAAATAACTGTTAATACAAATATCAAATATTAAAAACTAATAAAAACCTAAATATAATACATTAATCGTCATCTTCTTCTACATCTTTATTGAGGAAACTGTTTTCATCCTCATCTTCAGCATCATCAAATTCCATACAACTTTTAGTTTCATCATCCCTTATTACTTTACCAACATTATTAATATCATCGGGCCTTAATTTGGGAGGGGGGGGGGTCATTATTTATATTTATATCTTTTCGGGTAAGAGATATATTTGGGTATGTTTTATGAAAAATTTCAATATGTTTCCATTCCATGAAATTATTTTCATTTTCAATACACTTATTATCATGATATTTCATTTTTATAACACTCCACCGGTCATTCAAATATCTTAAAACATCACAATAATTTTCATCATAAACTTTATGTGATTGATGTGCTGTAACTCCCTGACCCCAGTTACCCAGAGTCGGTGCATTATTACATAATATCGGTATGATAAAAAAAGATCAAATCTTGAAAGATCGATTAGTTTAGTAGCATTGGAAACACTAGATACATTCATAAGTCTTACATTACATCATAAAGTAAAAAAACTACAAGAAAACCTTGTCTTCATATCCCCTCATACTATCCCTTCAGGTCATTCATAAATTACCTCTTCAAATCTTAGAAAAATAAAACATTGAAAGGGGTGAGCTCAGATTCTTAGTAAGGATAAAAATATAGCAGAAACATACATAAATAAGCATAAACATTTAAGGCAACATATAAATAAAACAAAATACTTTTAAACTTGAACTTTAGAATAATATGGAAAAGATAAAATGAAATAATTGCACTTACTTATTCACATGGATATTCTACTAGTCAAATAATCACTTGCAATTTCAATAACCACTTTCATAATGATGGACTGCATAATGCCAAACTATCATAACCACATAGCCAAAGGCCTCATGCCAAGACTACAAATAAGATTTTGTTAAGGCCTTGTGCCGAGACACTATTTTGTCTCATGAGACCTATGAGAGGAGCAGTTTGGAATATACCTAACACTGAGAGGGGGGTGAATCAGTGGTGGGGACTTTTTAAACCAATTCCAACTTTTATCCCTATACCTCTAGACCTGTTAGGATCTTGATTATCTTATTCTCTTTTCCCTGACACATGAAATAATAGAAAGCGGTAAAGATATGCACACGATATTTTTACAAGGTTCACCACTCAATAAGAGTAGATACGTCCTTGCCATGCATGGGGATGACCAGTGCATGGATTCTCCATTATAATGTAAAATGCTGTTACAATGGAGTGGCTAGGAAAACAATCCTCTAGCCAGTGTGAGTCCCTACACTTTTGAGGGGGGTGGGAAACAATCCTCTTCCCTGGACTGGTGAAATCCTAGTCCAACTTGCAGCCTCTAGCTGGTTCTTTATACTGCCTATAAAGATAGTCTCTTGCAGCCTCCAGCTGTTTCTTTACACTGCCTATGATGACAATATTCTCTCTGTTAAAAGAGTTTGCAACACCAAAAGAATATTTCAGCTGTTGAGACCTATTGAATGTCACAGTGCTACTTTGTTCTTCCTCTATTCAAGTATTACCTGCCTAGCAGCATGCAGGTAAACAACCACTTCTTTCTCTGCAGCAAACCCGAAAGATGCATTATCTTCTCCCCCTTCTTCTTCAGTGAAAAACAAGCTACACTGAGATCACTTCTGCTTCAATCTACTAGAATCACAAACTCCCTTTGTGATTATCAGAACAATGAAGACCAGCTCATCTTAGCATCATCAGAATTAAATTGTCCTGAATAATTGTCATCCTTCAGTTGGGCATACTATGTTTTTGTTCTTCTCTTCGTTTTATTTGACACAATATAATTACAGTGTTATAATCTCTTTAATCAATTCTCAATACCAACACAAGAGTGTATTGGTATACTACCTTCTTCCGTGGTGCAGATATGAATTCAGTTGCACATATTGTTCTTCCTCACTTCACAATGCACAACGATAGTGATAAACACCAGTCGTGTGAGTGCGGTTCAACTTCTCTTTCTGAAACCGAATGGTTCACAGTTCTTTCTTCTTCGCAAAGCTGCTTCGAGAGTGCTATGCACCTATCGAAGGCATACGAGAACCTCAAAATTTTCATGCAACCTTCTAGGTGGCTTGCGTGTAAAATTATAGACTTGCGCATAAAAACACCTTTTGGCGCGAAAAAACCCTTTTCGCGCAACCCTTCTATTTCGCACAGAACTTCCCTTTTTCGTGCAACACTTTCTTTTTCGCGCAACAATTCTTCTTTTCACGCAATACTTTATACTTCACTTTTTCCACGCGTCAGATCTTGGAATTTTTCTATGTGTCGAGGCTCTACAAATGGGCAGGGTTAGCCTCATATTTATAGGCAATTTTGACCCCGTGCGAAAAACACTAATCCGCACGTAAAACCGCCTTTATGTGCGGAAAAAATATTTCCTGCAACTTCCTATTTCGCGCCATGCTTCAATATTGCGTGCACCTCATGACTTTTCCATTTTTCATTCTTCTAATCATGAAGCACCAATTTCGTGCAAAATTCCTAACAGCATTCCATATTGCGCGCAAACCCATCCTTTCACGCGACATCGTATTTCGCACAATGATCCAATTTTTCATGCAGCTCATGCCTTTGAAAATTTTTGTGCTTCTGATCATGAAACACTTTTTGCGCGAAAAACATCATTCCTCTATTTCGCGCATCCTACAGATATTTCACGCAATGATCCAATTTTTCGCGCAGCTCATGCCTTTGAAAATTTTTGAGCTTCTGATCTCGAAACACCTTTTTCGCGAAAACATCATTCTTCTATTTCGCGCAACACACCAATATTTCGTGCAACCATCATTTTTCATGCAGCCCGCTGATATTATGTGCACAAATTTCTTTTTCTTGCATCCCGCTGATATTTTGCGCATCCCGTTGATATTTCGCACATCCCCCTACTATTTCGTGCACCGCTTTATTATTTCGCAAAACTCGCCAAGGTTTCCGCGCACTCCATGACTTTGTCATTTTTCAATGTTCTGGCTTTGAATCATGCCTTTAACACAAAAATATAATCCGTATTCAATCTTTCATGCTTCATCCATTGCCAAAAAAACATCTTCATCCCCCGATATTTAGGCCCTAAAATTTGGCAAACACTGGAAAACGACGCCACCTTAAACTGTGATTTTCTGCCGTCCCCATATTGTCCATTGCTTTGTCATTTTCTCTCTTCACTGCTTCCCATAACCATTCTTCTTCTCTTATCAAGAATCCCACTATAATGATATTTATGCATTGATAGATCAGCTTTAGCATCGTCAGAGTTGCAATGGGAACTGAAACTTCGCTATCCCCCAGCAGCATCATTCCTTCCAATCAAAACTTTATATGACTGGCATCATCATTTCTCCCCCTTTCCTTCATAAGGCTTGCATCAAAAGTTCTCCTAACTCATGATATGTGTGAAATACATACCAGCAATGCATCGTCTGATTTGGATATAATGAAAAATGCATGGCTACCTCAGAATGCCAAGCCCTTCCACATTCTCTCTTCTTCGTCAACCATCATTATACACTTCATACAAATCATATGATTTTATTCTTCAAGTAATCTCTTTAATGTATTTCTATCATGAAGAATTTCATGGTCTTCTTCAAATCCTCATTCTTCTTCAATCATCATCAGATGGATGATACTTCTCCATTCTGATCCAATCATCCTCAAATGGATGATACTTCCCCATTCTTCATTGTTGTAAACAATGTGTCACCTGTGAAACAAGTTCTTTGAACTTAGGATCAGCTCAACAATTATTTGAATTGATCATCTAAGAGAATTTCTCAAGTATAAAATCTAGTGCTATGATTCCATAACAATTCACAAGGCAACCTCACTTCGGCCAATCTCCACAAACTTTTTAGTCTTTCTTCATATCTTTCTTCATTTTGACCCGCATTGACAACTATTGACAACAAATACAATATTCATGCACAAAGTGGTCCCAACAACCTACCGATGCATCTAGGAGCTATATCGGGCTCCACCGTCACTTATTAAGTCCAATGCATTCCTCATATAAATAGGTTTAAACATAACTTAAACATTCGTATTAAAACTAGCATACGAAATGTCAATACTTTCTCCATAAACCATGAATGATATAAATATAACACATCCATAGTCAAACATATCATAAAACCTTCAATACAATATAGAAGTTTTTTATCATAATAAATAAACTTAAAATAAGCTTAAAATCCATCAAAGGATGTTGACATAGATGAAATCAAAACTATTTGATTTGATCAAAAGGGCTCCTTAGGTTGGCTTTCTGATCAAACTAAGGCATCGAGGTTGAAGCGAGGGAAGTTGAGGGGATATTTGGGTAGGTTTTGGCCGAACCAAAAGGCTTTGAATGTGAGAATTAGTGAGAAAGGGGAGTTCCCTTTTATAAGAATAGTGAGGGGAACCTTTGGAAAAGCTAGAAATATTATTTTATAATAAATTAATATTTGGTTTCTAATGGATTGAAAGTGGATTATTTAAATGTTAAGGCGGGGATGGGTCAAAATAATTTCAACCAATAGATTTCAGATATGTTTGGGTCATTATATTTACCTTATCTTTTAGTATTAACTCTTAGTTAATTAGTTTTACATTTACCATGTCACTTTGTATTTTCATATTATATAGTTACTAAACATAATATATACAACGAAGAAACCCCAAAGTGGTCCATTAATGAAAAACCTATCATTATATAATTCCTTTGGCCTAACCTTATATTTTTAGGAATATATTATCAATTAATAATATAATATTTGTTTTAAAAACTCTTTTATGTCAATTTTGACACTATTGGGTATTTTGTTTTTGATAATTTCATAACAACAGTATTACTTAAATTTTTTATATATATCAATCCTAATATGTCATATTAACCTATAAAATTAGTGGATTTCATAAAAAGTCTCAAATTAAATTTATTTTGATATTTATAATATCAATTATTTTAATATTTCATTAATTAGGTAATTACTGCATCACCATTATTTCATAAATAAGTTAAATTATTTAATGTCTAAAAATTATAAATAAAATACCATTATGTATGAATTCTTTTTATATTTTTAATGAATATTTAAAATCAAACTTATCTTATGTATAACCCTATATTAAAAATGTTATAGTAATTAATCTTTGATTCTAACTCGTTTAACTCTTATTTGAATTAAATAATAATTAATGTCCAAATCTAATCCAAGTGGACCTAAATGATAATATTTTATTCATAAGATTTTTTTTGGTCGAGATACACTTGTCCAATAGAATTAGGACATGTGTTAGGGTAATATTAATATCATTTTTACACTTAATTACACTATTTACTTTTAACCATGGTAAATAAAAGTAAAAAGTTACTATTCACCAAAAATAATTTTCATCCCATTGAACCAGATTTTACTCCTTGATATTAACCGTGTCTCTCAGATTTTTTAAATTCCACTCACAGAAGCGGAAAAATTAAGTTTTCTCTGAATTTTTAAATTCTCCTTGGAGGTGTGTAAAAGACTGTGAAAAGTTCAATAAAATTTTTATATATCTAGAATCATTCTAAACTAACTCTAATGAATTACATTGAAATTATATAGTTATTATTTATATATTTTTAACTTAATTAAATTTAAATAAAATAAATAATTATTTAAATAAAAATTCATTTTTAAACTATAACTCACTGTTTTTTCAATATTCATCAAAAATTCAATGTTTTCAGAAAAATACCAAAAATTCACCCTAAGCTAATTTAGATATTCCGAATCCAAAAATGAAGTTCATTTTAAATGTTTAAACTTATAAAATTTCAAAAAGTTGGTATTACTATACATAATGGTTAGTTTGATTGGTTGTGGTGTGTGTTAGAACTTGAAGATGCGTACAACACACGCTATTTCATTATTCAAAGGTAAATGTACTATGGAAGCATGGGGTGTTACATTCTACCCTCCTTCAATAAATTGCATCCTCGAAATTTTTAAAATTGGGCTTGGGAATGTAATGGAAAGTCCCACATCGGAAAAAGAGTAAAAAAACTATCACTTTAAAAGAAAGAAAGAGAAATAAAAATGTCACCCGAGATAACCTATACTAGGATTCCATATAGAAAAAAATGGATATGGATGATAAACTAAGAGTCAAGTTCTAATGGAGAGGGATAGAGAACATGATCAGGAGAAAGTTAACAACAAGAAAACCAAAAAATTGTTATGGGACAAATGGTCATTACTTTCCCAGTAGGAAAAGTAAACAGACAACATATTATTTTGTTTTAAATTACATTACATAAAGATAAGGAATTCATTTCTGAGATTGACTAAGAACATAAAGAGAGATACATACTTTTTGAGTAAAGTTTCATTATTTAATAAATTATTACTACTAACTCATTTATTAAATGATGAGTATTAAAGAAGACTTGGTCACACTAGAAGAGATATAATAAACTTCTTATTGAATCACATGATCCAGGAAGGATAAACTATACATTTACCTTGTCATTAGAGATTAAAAAAAACAAAAAACGGTTAGTACAAGATCTGATGATCCCCCAAAAGGATATTCCTTTAGAGAAAGAAACACTAATCTTAATTTCTAAAATTAAACCAAAAATACCCCAAAGTTAAATAAATACCATTCAAAAAACAATTGTCTTTAAAATCCTTCAATATAGTCCAAACTAATATTGAAACCCAAAACTTAGAAGAATTTGGTTATGTAGTCTTCCATGTTAAATTATATATCCAAATGAAATCAACTACTCTTAAAGTAACATACTAAAAAGTAATTAACCTAATCACATATTCTCTATTATAGGTTAATCATTTCCATAAATAAACCAAATCACTATAAATCCACAATAAAAACATAGATAAAAATCCACCATTACTCCTAAAATGAAATCCCATAGTATTCTAGTTTACACGGGCATATAGTGTTCCCAACAAAGTGAACATCTTCCAAAATAAAATTTATCACTTAATCACCAAACCATTTTCCTATAATAAGGTCATTAATTTGAAAATACATAAGAACCCAAATCAACTTATTATAGATCAATATAATCATTTAACTAAAAATAATTAGTCACATTAAGCAGGGACTTCACATAGTCCAATGATAGGTGATAAATCCCAATCGCACTTTGGTTGTGGGTTCGATTTCCCACAGCTTTGTCCGACGTGACGGGTTGTCACACGGTCTTCATGTTGTCCTTTTTTAAAAACTATATTTTATAACAATACTAAAATGAGATAAATTCCTCAAAATAACCATAACATAATTTTAACTAGAAATGTTACCTCATACCTTGCATTTTCATCCCAAAATATAATAACTTGTAATTGCCTCAAACCTAGTGATCATATACAACAAAATGGTTATTTATAACTATATCTACAATGGAAAAGATAAGTCTTCCTCAAATATCATTCTCACATGGAAAACTGTGGGGTTACAAATACAAGAGAAAATTATTCCAAAGTAATCCCATCAACAAGGAGCACTAATACTTTTAAACATTTCTCTAACCATTTATTTCCACATAGGTTCTTCTTTGACTAAGAAAATATCCTATAGAATGGGGGATTCACCTGGGTAATGGCCAGGTCCCCTAAATTTATGGCAAATGATTGTAAATGGATATTTGGGACCATTTTTATTTTCTTCCATAGAACTCTTCATTTTTCCTCGGCAATTCTTCACTCTATATCCTTCTTTCCTGAACGTAAAGCATTTCTTTATTCCATTGAGACACTTTCATGGGTGTCTCCTTCCACATTTCCTTCATGATGGAAATTTTGGATTCTTTTCTCCAAGGTCTCCACTGCTGGATCTCTTATCATTCATCACCTTTCTCTTCTTTGTTGAGTCCAGGAGTTGGTTAATATATAAGTTGTTGATCATATTTTTGGAAAACTAATTTGGCATGAACGTGGTATCTTTTCTGCCTATCAACATTCCATTTGGTTGCTCATTTCCACCACCGTTCCCACCTTGTACATCATTCTCAATGTTTCTATGACTTCCTTGGACTCCATCCATTGACTAAAACCAGAAGTCATTTTGTGAGTAACAAAAGTCATAAAATCATTTAGAGAATATCATGACACCATATTCTCAATTTGAAACACCTTAAAAATAACCAAGGTCATTTATTCTCATCTTATATTAAAATACTTCAAATAGGTTTATAATGAAAATGTAAATTTTCCTAAGCATATCCCATAAGAGTGTTGTAACCAAGATTGAAACAAGGCCCATTTTCGTGCACCAGTTCCCATTCGATTCTAGATCAAAGTGGTGTTTTTGGGTTTTACCCCTAGGTACATCTGTGCCAGAGCTGCCTCTACCTTCTCGTATCCAGACATGGATGTATTTCTGAGAAAACACACAAAATATCTACAATAACAATATTCTAGGAAGTTCTTATATACTAATCCTCAAAGTCTATCTTAGGTCTATGTGCTCTAATCAGAGTTAACCTAAATCAAGATTCCAAGGTTTGTACTAAACTTCCTCTGATACCAACTGTAACGTCCCAACCCTAGTTACCCAGATTCAGTGCATTATTACATAACATTGTCATGATCACAAAAGATCAAATCTCGAGAGATCGATTAGTTTAGTAGCCTTGGAAACACTAGATACATTCATAAGTCTTACATTACATCATAAAGTAAAAAAAACTACAACAACATCTTGTCTTAATATCCCCTCGTACTATCCCGGCAGGTCATTTATAAATTACGTCTTCTCATCCTGGGAAAATAAATCATTGAAAGGGGTGAGATCAGATGCTCATTAAGGATAACAATATAGCGAAAACTTTCATAAATAAGCATAAACATTTAAGGAAATGTATAAATAAAACAAAAGCCTTTTAAACTTTAACTTTAGCATAATATGTAAAATATAAAATGAAATAATTCCACTTACTTATTCACATGGATATTCTACTATTAGAATAATCACATGCAATTTCAATAACCACTTTCATAATGATGGAATGCATAATGCCAGACTATCATAACCACATAGCCAAGGCCTCGTTCCAAGACTACAAATAAGATTTTTGCAAGGACTTGTGCCAAGACAATAGTTCGTCTCATGAGACCTACCGATGCATCAAGGATCTATAGCAGGCTCCACCTGTAACTTATTAAGTCCAATGCATTTCTCATATGAATATGTTTAAACATAATATAAACATTCGTATTAAAACTAGCATACGAAATGTCAATACTTTCTCCATAAACTATGAATGGTATAAAAATTACACATCCATAGTCCAAAATACCAGAAAACCTTTAATATAATATGGATGTTTTCTATCATAATAAATAAATTTTAAATAAGCTTAAAATCCATCAAAGGATGTTGACATAGATGAAATCAAAACTATTTGAGAGAAATATCTCTTTTTTTAAATCATTTAAAAGTCACATAATTATAAAATAAAACATTTACTTTGAAAGTATTCTTATAATATTTTATTGTAATCTTTATATGATTTTATAATGGCGGAAAATAGCCGCACCCTCCATATAAGTTAAAAAAAGGCATTCTACCTTAATTATGTCGAAAATGTTAAAAAGGACCTTGTTTGGAAAAAGACAGAAAAATTCCTTTATAAACATCTTATAAAAAGTCAACAAGGATATAAATGAATTTATACCATAGTCTTCAAAATAGTAAGAATGATTTGAAATACATTTTTAAGAAACATGGATGTGGATGATAAAGAGGTCCCAGTAGATAATTACGTATAAGCAACCTTAGATAATGAAGAGATTGTGAAATAAACCCTTACCTTGTACTTTTCCTTTGTCAAGGGTAGGTTAACCTCCTGTATAATGGTGAAATAATTTTTATTAAATTATTAAAGAATCATATACATTAATATTATATCATATATGATCTTTTAATATTTCTTTGTTAATAATATCTTAGTATTATCATCGTTTCGGGTGTTAACTTACTCGTTTTCTTTTATATGTTTTGTTACATAAGTAGTGTTTTTTATAGATAGGTTGTATATTATTCACATCCATAATGATATCAAGTCATTAAACATTATTTACAATCATTAAATGATAATTAGTCTCAAATGGATATGATGGGGAATGAATCTCATCGCATTTGTGGAGACGGTAGTCCGTACATACGCATGGATGGAAATATAATTATTTTGATACTAAAATAATATATAATTGGATGTTATATCATATATACAGAATCATTATAATGTTATATTTATTATTTACTTCAATTACACATCAATATCCTACCCATCCAAATAATAATGTTTTGAATAACTATTACACCACGACTTGGAGACGGTAAGCCGTACGTACGCACGTATGGTGACATGTCATTTAAAGGATGGATAAAATAATGAATATGGTTGTAACATATTTATAATAACATCACAGTATATAGAATTACTTTAGTTATTGTTTTATAATTGAAATAAAAAAGAATGAAGAAGTTGAAGAAGAAAGGAACTTGAAAGAGGGTGGTGAAAACATTACCTCTTCTTCGGGTTCTTCCTTTTGATTTGATCAAAAGGGCTCCTTTGGTTGGCTTTCTGATCAAACTAAGGCATATAGGTTGAATTTAGGGAAGATTAGAGAATATTTGGGTAGGGTTTTTCCGATCTAAAAAGGCTTTGAATGTGTGAATTTGTGATAAATAAGAGTTCCCTTTTATAAGAGGGGAGAGGGGCACCTTTGGAAACGCTAGAAATCTTATTTTATAATAAATTCATATTCGGTTTCTAATGGGTAAAAATTCGATTATTTAAATGTTAAGGTGGGGATGGGTCTAAATCCTTCTAACCAATAGATTTTAGACAGGTTTGTGTCATTATATTAACCTTATCTTTTAGTTTTAACTCTTAGTTAATTAGTTTGACATTTACCATGTCACTTTGTATTTTTATATTATATAGTTAATAAACTTACTATATACATCCAAGAGACCCCCAAGTGTTCCATTAATGATACAAATATCATTATATAAGTCATTTGGATGAACCATAGATTTTTAGGAATATAATATCAATTAATAATATAATATGTGTTTTAAAAACTCTCTTATGTCAATTTTGACACTATTGGGTATTTTGTTTTTGATAATTTCATAACAGCATTATTACTTAAAAAAATTTATATAACAAATTCTAATAGGTCCTATTAACCTATAAAATTGTTTTAATTCATAAAAAGTCTAAAATTACATTTATTTTGATATTTATAATATCATTTATTTTAATATTTCATTAATTAGGTAATTGCTGCATCACCATCGTGTCATAAATAAATTAAATTATTTAATGTCTAAAAATTAAAAAATAAAATACCATTATGTATGAAATCATTAAATATTTCTAATGAATATTTACAATCGAATTTATCTTATGTATAACCCTATATTAAAAATGATTTAGTAATTAAACTTTGATTTTAACTCTTTTAACTCTTCATTGAATTAAATAATAATTAATGTCCTAATCTAATCCATGTGGACCTAAAGGATAATAGTTTATTCCTAAGGTTGTTTCTGGCCGAGATAAACTTGTCCGGTAGAATTAGGACATGTGTTAGGGTAATATTAATATCATTTTTACCCTTAATTACCCTATTTACTTTTAACTGTGGTAAATAAAAGTAAAAAGTTACTATTCATGAAAAATTATTTTCATCTCATTGAACAAAATTTTACTCCTTGATATTAATCGTGTCTCTCAGATTTTCTAAATTCCACTCATATAAGAGGTAAAATTATGTTTTATGTGAATTTCTAAATTCTCCTAGGAGGTGGGTAAAATACGGCGAAAAGTTCAATAAAATTTTTATATATCTAAAATTATTCTAAACTAACTCCAATGAATTACATTGAACTTATATAGGTATTATGTATCTAGTTTGACCTTAATTAAATTTAAATAAAATAAATAATTATTTAAATAAAAAGTCATTTTTAAACTATAACTTAGTGTTTTTTCACTATTCATCAAAAATTGAATGTTTTCAGAAAAATACCAAAAATTTACCCTAAGCCAAATTCAATATTCTGAATCCAAAAATGATGTTCATTTTAAAAGATAAAATTTATAAAATTTCAAAAAAGTGGGTATTACTATTCATAACAACTAGTTTGATTGGTTTTGGGGTGTGTTAGAACTCGAAGTTGCGTACAACACACGCTATTGCATTATTCAAAGGGAAACATACCGTGAAAGCTTGGGGTGTAACATATGCCAATATAAATTGTTCATTTGATGAAATAATAATGTTATATTTAATAATAATGACTCCATTTCAGGGATGAAATTTCAACCCTCGATCTGTATCAAACCAATGAAATTTAAAAATTGTTACATAATCTGGTCCTAGAAAACATAACTAAAATTTTCTATCCATTATACCTTAAAAGTAAAAATAAATTTCATTATGATGATATCCTATCAAAAAAATACCAATATTAATTGATTTTATTGATTCAATATATATGAATATATAGAATCAAAATCCATTAACTACATGCCCATTATAAGAATTTATTAATTTAGATGGAGGGTTTTAGCACATATAATAAAATATCAATTTTATTTTCACGGGGTGTTTCCTGCAATAAATAAAAATTATTAGTAATAGAGATTATTAAAAAATTGATTTAATGTCCTATTGAAATAATATTAACTTATTAGTATTTGAAACCAATATGAAAAATTCCATCGACAAAGTTCTTCAAGAGATGTAGAGGTAATTTGCATATTTGTTTTGATATGGGAATCATGTAGTCTATAAAAAAATTAAAATATATGAATTTATTAGAAATATTTATAATAATAAAAAAATTAGTAATTACTCTACAAAAAATTTAATTTATTTATAATTTAGAAGAATATATGAATGATCTTTGTGTAGTTTTTCATTTAAAAGCCATCATTTATGATAAACACCAATAAAAATCTATAAACTTATTAAAAATTGACAACTGATGGTCTATGATATCATCAACATTTTTCTCATTACGAACCATCTAGGTATGTTTTGAAAGATATTCTGATTGAAAATAATAATAACTATTTTTTGAAATTTCTTCATGCAAATATGATTTAATAATTATCCTTTCAATTGGTTCTTTATAATTTAATTTCATTAATTTTATCTTGCATATCTTAAACGGGTATATTAATCAAAATTGTAACATCCCTATATATTTAGATTCATAAAAAATGAAATATTAAATGTTTTATTAAGTCAAATAAGGCTGGTGGGAATATTTTATCCAAATTACATAAATTTAAAACAATATTATTTTTTTAGAGTACTCAATTCATCATAATCCAATGTTGAAACACAAATATTATGGAATAAATATGATATTTACGTCAACATGTCCAAAATTTAATAATCCCACTTCTCGAAGTGACCCATAAATAATAATATCTCCATCATGACATAATAGTCATGAATTTTTAACCTGATAATATGTCCATTTATGACATAAAGCAACTAATTATAAGCATAACTATCTGGTAACATAAAATATCTAATACATTGATAGACTAATAAAATACCTATTTATAAAGTGAATAATATGATTTTGGATTTATTAATTTGCGTTATCTTTCATCTTTAAACAATTCATGTTTAGGACGTCTCCAAATCTATGCAAGATCAAACTATTGCATTACATTATCTTTTCTTTTACCAGGTGTGTCGAACATAGTATAAAATATGTTATTAAAAAAGTTCTTTTGAATATGAATAAAATATAGCATTAAATGAATAATAAAATTAGACCAATATAGTAGATCCTAAAAAAAACTCTAATTTATCCAATTATGATCTCTCCCAAAACCATTTATTTTTTGTTCATTTATGGTTAGTCAAAAAGTAATAGGAGGTAATGTAGACAATTTGTTTTTACCTGAATAACTAATAAAACAACTAGATGTTGGTCTCTTTCAATTATACATTTTGTAAAATTATTTCTATTCTTTTGAAAAGGGAGATCCACATGAGTAAATATTCAGTGACAACAAAAATAAATAATTGTTCTACCATTACCAAGCATAAATTCTTTGTTCTTAGCCATACAATACATACATGAGTTTAGTAGTTGTATACTCTATCCAAATAACATACCTATGCCAGAAAGTCACTAATCATCCATATTATTTCAACATTCAATGAGAAATTCAAATTTGTAACTATATCAAATGTAGTCACACTGTTGTTCCATAATGAAATCAAATCATCAACTAGTGGATTCACATTAACATAAATATTGTTCTTCAGATGTATTGGAATTAATTGTGATATATATATATATATAGTTCTTTAATTAGCATCCAAGGTGGTAAGTTTTATGGAGTAATAAAAATTTTCCAATAAGAATATTGAATTCTAAAAGCACCAAATTAATAAAAACCATCAATTTAAAGAGCCAAGAGTATGTTATGAGGTTCTAAATAAAAATAAGGATGCATATGGTCAATGTGCCTCCATGAATCATTATCACGTGGATTATTCAAGCCTTTATAGAAGAAAATATTTTATTTATACCATGTAATCAATGAAGCTATGTTTTATGACATAAATAAATTTTGTAAATGAGGTGTAATTGAAAAATATCTTCATTTTTTATAAGAAATATATAGTTTCCTTGTTGTGAATCTTCATACCTTGATTATCTACATGATGGAAAATTAACTAATGATTCATAATTACTATAATATAAGATACATACATTTTGACATGGTTGAATCTTCTGATAACTAATTCCCAAATTATAGACCAACCCCTTACTTTTATAGAAAATTATAGGAAATTTACCTCGATCATTCAAAAAATATTGAACCATACATAATACCTAATCTAAGAAACTATTAAAAATAATAAAATTTGAATTAATAGACATAAAGTTTTTAATGGTTTTCAATTTTCTCAACTAACAACTCACATATAATCAAACTCTACAAATTTCAAATAATTGTAAAATTGATAAGGTTATAATATAGGATTTGGAATATCATTAAGAGTTTTTGTTTCTTAAATATATATTCCAACTGTATCATGTACTAAATTATGAATTGATGGATCTGGAATTTTTCTTTGTATTTTCTACTGAATTATGTTCACCATATTGATACCAAAAGATATAATCATTCTGAAAACGAAAATGCAGTAGATGAAGTTCAACATTTTCAAACATTTTGAATATCCTAGGATAACATTTCTTATATAGAAATTTAACTATTCCTTTAGAAAAAAATTTATAATTCAATAATGAAAATGATATAAATGTTTCAACACCCTCAATTTAGATAGGATTTATACCAGATTCATTGGGATTTTTGCAATGATTTATCCAATCATGACCATGTAATAGAAACTGGTGTCTACTTCCTTAGTGCATAATTATATAAAAAAACTGTAGAAATAAGAATAATTATTACTCATTGTGACTAGTAAACAATTATTATTATATTTTAACACCATAGAATTTTTTATAGAATATGGTCAGACTGAGGTTCTGAGTTAGCATTGGATTCTAGAGCATATAGAGGCTCAATACAGATAGATTAAAAATATTAAAAATATTTTATCACACATACCCTATTTTCCATTAATAATAGAATATGAATGCTATCTTATATGAAAAATATCAGACAATTATTAGGTTTTTGATAAGGGTTTTACCCTATGTGTGATATAACATTTTTACACACTGGGTATTTGTTTACATTTCATGCGAGGGTAATTCATTTAATATATTTATTATATTTTGTTATTAAAAATCAAATAATATACTAAACTATATATCTTATGAGAAATCAGAGACCACCATTAGGTCTATAATGAGTATTTTACCCATGGTGTGATATAACATTTGTATATGTTGGGTGTTTTGTAACATTGCAGGTGATGGAAATTAATTTAATATTTGTATTATACGTTTTTATAAAAAATTGATGTATCTCATGAACAATATATCATATAAGAAATTTGACACCACCATTAGGCCTGAGATGTGTGGTTTACCCCAAGGATGACCTAACATTTTTGAGCGACAAGTCTTTAATAACATCACATGCAAGATTAAACTTTTTAATATGTTATTAATATTATATATATATATATATTAATAATTATCATAATTTAAAAAAAATAATAATTATTACCAATATTACTAAATTATATATTAATTACTAAAATAATTTTTTAAATAAAAAGATTTTTTAGTTACTACTACATTTTTATTAATTATTGTGATTTTTACAAACTTATTGGTATTTTTATATTATTTAAAAGTAATTATGAAATAATAATTATTTATTAAATAGAAATAAAATTTATCCAAACATATTTATTATTACTAGTAATTTTTTTCATTTTAATGAATCCCAAAAAATATTATATATTAAAAAAAACATGCTCAAACCATTTATGAATCTCTATAAAATTTCCTTAAGACTAAATAGATCCTTTATTAAACAGTAATCATTAATTACAACTACATTTTTTATTACATATTGTGTTTTTCATTAAAATAATTTTTATAATGTTTTTTGAAATTTTTTTATTATAAAAAATGTTTTGTTCAAACATTTTATTTAAATTTCTTTTCTCATCATTTTTATAAAAAACTCATCTCTTATTTATTGAATACAATATATATATATTACATGATTTATTAATCAAATATATATACTTGAAGTATATTTTTATATTTTTTTTAAAATATACATATCAAAACTATACAAACACACACACACATAAAAAACATTATACATTTTTTGAAAGAGTTTATATATGTATATTTACAGGGTTTTGTATATATATCCAAATGTTTACAAAAGTATATTTACTTGTCTTAAATAAGTGAAAACCAATCATAATATAACTATAATTTTTTTAACATCATAGTCACAATCCAAGAATTATCAAAATTCATCAAATGTTATATGACTATAACTATGAAATACACCTGACCCATTAAATATATTTATATAAACTCCATCAATATCATAAATCCCTAAAAATAATTTCTATAATCACCATATTGCCTATAATAATATAAAATAATAAACTTATAGTGACACTAAATACTAGACATAAAAATATATTAAAACTTAAAGTTAAAAAATGAGAAAAATACCTCAAATCAGCTAAAATCATATTATTTGGATCCAATAGACACAAAAATAGGGAATTATAAATTTATAATAACCCTAAATATCAAATTAACTATACAGATTGGGTAAATTTATTTTATTAGTGTAATGGACCAGACATCTCCGGTCCATTACTTTGTGAAAATGTGGTGTTGGAGGTGTTTCGGGAGGTCAAGGTGACTTATCCCTAACACTTTTCCAAATTTCTAGTTCTGCGAAAAGTGTTTCCAGTTTTATGAATAGTAACAGATCGGTCTCACAGATCGGTCTCACCAATAGGTCTGACATATCGGTCTCACGGATTGGTCTGACAGATCAGTCTCACCGATCGGTCTGACAGATCAGTCTCACCGATCGGTCTGACAGATCGGTCTCACAGATCGGTCTGAGAGATCGGTCTCACCGATCAGTGTGACAGATCGGTCTGACATATTGGTCTCACCGATCGGTCTGACTGGTCGGTCTCACAGATCGGTCTCACAGATCGGGTTCACAGATCGGTTTCATGTACAGTAACGGTGGGTGAACAGTGTTTCCAGGCTCCTACAGTTTTTGCCCCTTTTGACGTTTCTTTTGATGTAAAATACATTTAAAGCCTTATTTTAAGGACTCTTAAGGCCGATTCAAATTCCATAAATCTTATATTAATTATTCCTAAGGCTTGGAATGTTTTACTTGGTCAAACTGCGTGGGTTAATGCGATCCGTTTTTAATGGAGAATTAACCGGATCTTAAACTGTCACCTTGTTAAATCTTAAAAAGGGACGAGATATCATTCTCCCTTGTTCTTTTCCTTTTGTTCTCAACTAAGATACGGTAGAACCTTTCAATCCTTCCCGTAGAAGTTGCACAATCAATCTTTACTCCTAGGATTGGTTCTGCTCTGTTTTGGATGCAACCGAACTCTATCGGTCAATCCTCCAAATAAGATGTCACAAGAGGAGGATTGTGAACCGTTGTGTGGATAAAGGAAACCAAGAACTCTTCTAAGTAGGGGATTCATGGCTTCTCTAATTGTATATGTGAAATCGTAGAATTAACATTATTTATTCCTCTGGATCACAATGAAATTGACCAAATTAAATACTTGAACCAGATTAAGAGAATTGGTTGATCGCATGTTGTTTCTTTATACTGTGATAACGGTTGCCTCATCTTTTGCTAGATAGAGTGATATCTATGTTCTCTTTGATTTGTTATTCGTTCATGATAGAAATTGATAATGAACGTAAAGCCGGAATTAATTGTTAATTAATTGGCTAAAGATAAAGAGGCATGAAAATTAATCTGGTTATTGCCGTTTTTGTAGTTGTTCTAATTTAAGGATAATCAAATTAGGGAAGTAAGCATGGTTATTTAATTGTGATAGCTTACTGATTAGGTATCCTGTAATTGGAACCTACGCATAACAAATCTGCTAAATCAATATGGATTAAAGAACAAATTATGTGGGAATTTCTAAAAGGGTTCTGAGTTACCCTCTTGTTTGTTAAAGGGTCAAGAGCCCATGATATGATGTTTTTTTCCTACTGCTTGTGCTGTGATGTGAGCCTGGATGGCTGTTGTGATATGTGGAGGCATGGAGGCCTTATAGTTGTGGCAGCAGATGACACCTAGAGGGGAAAGATACATCAGTTTATGCATGTGGGTGTTGGGGAGGACACCAGGGGTGATGGAATGGGATGGATGTGGTTGCTGGATTCTTGTGGTTTTCTTTGAATGTTAATCTGCTTTGCTTTTCCCCACTGCTCAAGGCAGCTGGTCTTGCTACCCTTCTTCTGAAGGAGGCGAAGACGCGCGAGGTATGCCACGTGCTTTCCATGTTTAGCCTCTCGAGGGAGAATGGGTCTATGCTATTTCTATAGGCGGCAAAGACTCGACGGGTAGTATATATACTCACCGTGTTGAGCCTCCTTTGTGTTTAGAATCATAGTATGCTTTTCTAGAATTCCAGGGAATACGGAAAAAAATTCTATAATGAATGTTTGATTAAATGGTGAAAATCCACGGGGATGGAGATACTGGAATTTAAAGGTGATGTGAATATTAAAAGGAGCAGTTGTTTTTGAATGAGATGCCAATTCAGATTAATGTGGAATTGTTCATTCTTAATTAATTTTTAAAGAATTAATTAATGTACAGTGGAACTGATAGAATGAGAATGGAGTAATCTAATAAATCTCTCCAAATGTTTGTGTGCTTATAGGATACCTAGTCTTAGGAGTAGCAGCTTGGAGTCTAAGAGACGTTAGCTGCAGTTGTATCTAAGGCTAGGTAAATTCCCATAGTATGGATGTGAGTTACATATATATTCTGTACTTTTTGTGTTTCTATATGCTACTCCACCCTGTCGATAAGGGAACTGACACCCCGGGGATTTTGAGCCCTGGGGGGGGGGGGTGTTTTCCCCAACATTCTGATGGGAGGTCGAATGGCTGACTACCCCCTTTGGCCCCACTCTCTTCTCTTGGTAGATACTTGTGCCATGATGCACAGCGGTTAGTTACCCCATATATGTGTGTAGAGGGCTGTAATGTCTTGTGGCTATTCACACACATATATTCTGGATATAGTATCCTATGGACTACTATAGGTGTAACGTGTATAGGCTATGATGGCTTGAGGATCCTTACTCAGAGTATGGGCTGTAATGGCTTGAGGTATTATACCCGACGTATGATACACATTATGCGAGCTGTGGTGGCTCTCGGAAACTACCTGGTTACTTTTGGTTGTGAGGACGATGTGGTGCTTTTCCCAGGTGTCTGTGGGAAAGCCTATGTGGTGCACGAGGTACAGATTGTGGAGCTTAGCCCAGGTGTCTGCGGGCAATCCTTGGAGAGAGATGCACAGGACGTATGTCATTGGGGAAAAGCGGCAAACCAGTGGGGAAGTAGTATAGGGGTACCCTTTATATTCTTTACTATATGCTATATTCTTGTATGCGTTACTTGGTGAGAGTATCCATGGTGAGGTTGGGAACATAGTATACCTGTTTAGGTGATGAGTTAGTTTCACTTGTTGTTCACTGGGCTTTAGCATGCTTTCTTTACTTTTTCACGAGAGGCTTGGGGAGGATCCTACTGAGTATACTATTTTACTCACCCTATGTATATATAAACTGTTTTTCAGGTCACTTGGAGCAGGTTGGAGATCAAGCTGGTTACTACTAGCTTACGGTTGGAGGAAGAGCTGTTCGGGCTCGTGGTCGCTGCTGTTTTACTTTCTTTTGGGTACTTTTAGTTTCCCCTTTCAGTTGTAGCACTTTTTCATGACATTTCATATATATACTTGGGTTTCTTTTATATTTCATTTATGAGTTGGATTTGGTTGGAGTCTATTCTATCTCTCTCTTCTGCATGTGTTCTCTTAGAGGGTAATTCCTCCCATTTGTGTGTGTATTATACCCTCGGGGCTAGTCTCCAACCCGAGGCCTACTGGAGGCAGGACTTGGGGGTCATTATCTCTCTTCTCACATTGCTGGCCCAGGATGGGTACACTTTGTGTGGAGGGGGTCGTGACAGAGTGGTATCAGAGGTCTGGTTGAGGGATAGGATGGAGTTTGGAGTTAGGCACAGGTGAGGATGCATGGGATGGTAGGGCAACAGTGTCATTCATGTTTATAAAGTGGGGTAAACACTAGAAACCGGCAAATACATAGGCGTTTAAGGCCCCCTATGATCTGTTTCACGGACCTTTAAGTTTACGATGGCTACTAAACAAAGTGATACAGGTTGCAGGGTAGAGACCTAGGAAAGGATCATGCATCATTATTCTTTGCGCCTGTGTTTGAATGGGTAGACCTTGGGATAGGTAACCTAAACATAATAAAAAAAACTTATTTTATTAATGTTTAGTCTTCCATATTCTGGGCTTAGGAGCTCTAACAGTTTTTATTTTACAGGTATGTCTCCAGGTCGACGTCCTCATCAGGTATGCATAGAAGATGCCCAGCAGGCTGCTCTAGCAGATCGCCGTCGGGTAGAGGTTGACGACTATGACACTTGGAGGAAGACACTCCGAGAGTTTCAGCGCCAGAGTCTACAGAAGTACGAGGGCTCCGTTTCAGATGCAGTCACAGAAGACTGGTTGGAGGAGGTTGAGATAGGCTTCAGTTCAATTCGTGCTCGGAAGGAACACTAGGTGTCCTTGGTTGTGACGATGCTACATGGAGCAGCGGGGCAGTGGTGGTTCTTGTTCCTTGGGGATCGTGAGGAGTCAGCGATCTCATGGGAGGAGTTTCGAGACAGGTTTAGAGTCTATTTTCTTTCTTCAACTACGAAGGCGTCTAGTCGCCAGGAGCTTCTTACCCTTCGACAGGGGAGCTCCAGTGTTCGAGAGTTTGGAATCCATTTCAGGAACCTTCTATAATATGCTTCAGACCTGTTACCAGATGAAGAGGCCAGGGTGAGGCATTTCGAGGAGGCTTTGCGTCCAGATATCCAGCACCAGGTCACCCCTTTTATGCTAAAGACATATCTGGAGGTGCTGGAGAGGGCAGAGGTTGTTGATAAGACATTGGATAGGACCTGATCGTCACGAGAGGGTAATCGTCATGATTTCTCATGAAGCATAGATGTAGTCTGGGGTTCTCGGTTTCCAGGGTAGAAGAGTTTCCGTTCACCTAGGGGTAGGTCCCAGCCCTTTCCATCTCATTTATACGGAGGCATCAACTCTCAGGACTATGCCAAAGGATCAGTAACTTGTTTTTCTTATGGTGGTCGTGGTCATCAGCAGTGGGAGTGCCCGACTTTTCAGAGCAGTCATCGTGCACCGGGCGCTCCACTCCAGGTTCCTCCATTGAGGCAGTTTCAGCCGAGGCAGCAACAGCAGGTTGCACCAGCTTTAGATCACCTGAGGGTAGATGGAGCAGGCAGAGGACAGCCCCATGATGCTCCTCGTCCTCATAGAGTAGAGCGTGGCCATGGTGGTGGTCGTCATCAGGGTCAGAGAGGCCGTGGAGGAGGTCATGGTCAGCTTCATGCTCTAGTGTTGCCAGCCCCAGGCGAGCCAGATGTCGTTCGAGGTACCCTTTGCTTGTTTTCTACCTTGGTGTATGCCTTGTTTGATTCAGGAGCAACACACTCCTTCATATCTCCTACCCTTGTCCATGCTTTGGGACTCGAGGTAGAGAGACTTCCAGTGCCCTTGGCGTTGACTACGCCAGCTGGAGGTCGAGCCGACTTGTTTGAAGTATGTAGAGACTGTGAGCTAGTGTTGGGGCAACACCGATCTTGGGGATATTTCCTATGTTTACGAATACAACCATATGATATCATACTCAGCATGGATTGGTTGTATTCGGTGCAGGCTATTGTGGATTTCTACAGGAAGAAGGTCGTTTTCTTTGATGTAGATGGAGAGAAAGTGGTGTTTGTGGGTGAGCGAGATCCTCAGATGAGTCATAAACGAGTTCCATCCTTATCATCCATGATGGCTGGGATGATGCTGAGTTATTCAGAGGTTCAACAGTTGGCATTTCCTAGGGTCGTAGAGGAGTACCCTGACGTCTTTCTAGAAGAGGTTGTATCCTTACCCCCTCGACGAGAGATCGAGTTTGGGATCGAACTACAGCCAGGAGTGTCTCCTATCTCTATGTATCCGTATAGGATGGACCCTTATGAGTTACGAGAGCTACGTATATAGCTCGACGGTCTGTTGTGGTGTGGTTTTGTTCGGCCAAGTGTGTCACCGTGGGGTGCACCAGTTTTGTTTGTGAAAAAGGCTGACGGCAGTTTGCGGTTGTGTGTCGATTATCATCGATTAAACAAAGTGAAAATAAAGAACCACTATCCTCTTCCACGGATTGATGACCTATTCGATCAACTGAAGGGTGAAAGTTGGTTCTCAAAGATCTACATGCGGTCAGGATATCATCAGATGCGTGTAAAGGATAAGGATATCCTGAAGACTGCTTTCCGTTGTCGTCATGGGCATTATGAGTTTGTTGTAATTTCATTCGGCATGACAAATGCTCCAGTTGTTTTCATGGGGTTGATGAATGATGTGTTTCGTAAATTCCTAGACAAGTTTGTTGTGGTTTTCATCGATGACATCCTTGTGTACTCCACATCTAAAGTGGAGCATGCAGAGCATCTACGATCCGTTTTGGGAGTTCTTCGCCAACATCAGTTGTCTGGTAAGTTGTCCAAGTGTGAGTTTTGGGCTCGAGAAGTTCGTTTATTAGGGAATGTTGTGTCCCAACAGGGAGTAGCTGTGGATCCTTCGAAGATAGAAGTAGTGGTGTCATGGGAAGCCCCCAAGACTGTTTCAGAGGTGCAAAGCTTCCTTGGTCTCGCAGGATATTATAGGAGGTTTGTAGCCAATTTCTCCTGAGTTGCGACTCCTCTGACAGCTTTGACTAAGAAGGATCATGCATTCATATGGACTGACCAGTGTCAGGCAGCTTTTGAATATCTAAAGGAGAAGTTGGTAAGTGCTCCAGTCCTTTGTCTTCCAGCGGAGGGAGTCCAGTTTGATGTTTTCTGTGATGCTTCACATCTGGGGCTAGGCTGTGTTCTCATGCAGCAGAGGTCAGTTTTTTCTTATGGGTCTCGACAGTTGCGTCCCCATGAATGCAACTATTCCACCCATGATCTTGAGATGGCAGCCGTGGTGTTTGCTCTGATGTTGTGGAGACATTACCTCATTGGTGAGTACTTTGTGGTTTTCACCGATCAGAAGAGTGTGAGGTATGTTTTCTCCCAACGTGACTTGAACTTGAGGCAGTGTAGGTGGATGGAGTTCTTGCAGGAATACGACTTTGAAATATCGTATACACCTGGAAAAGGGAACGTTGTAGCTGATGCACTAAGCCGAAAGTCACGTAATGATGTTGTGCGTGAATCTGGTGATTCCTAGAGAGTGATGGAAGAGCTAGCAACTTTGCATCTTGATATGGGAGAAGTTGGGGGTAGAGGTTGTCTTTTACAGATGTCGGTGCAGTCATCCCTGATGCAGAAGGTGGAAGAGTCTCAGTTGGGTGATCTAGAGGTGGAAGTCTGGAGAGACAGAGTTGTTTATGGTGAGGCCCCTGATGGTTGGTCAGAGGATGAACAACACCGAGGATTGTATCATGGAAGGATTTTTGTTCCCTTGGCGATGCGTGAGATGGTTCTCCGAGAGTTCCATAGTTCACCCTTGGAAGTACATCCTAGTGTGATGAAGATGTACCGATCCTTAAGGAGTCAGTTTTGGTGGCCTGGGCTGAAACGTATGGTTGCTGAGTGTGTGTCTCGATGTTTATTCTGCCAGAAGGTGAAGGCTGAACACCGTGTTCCTGGTGGTCTTCTCCAGCAATTAGATATTCCTCAGTGGAAGTGAGAGGACATCTCAATGGACTTTGTTACAGGTTTACCTCGAGCTCCGGGAGGACATGATGCAATATGGGTGGTAGTGGATCATTTAACAAATTTGGCCCACTTTATAGCGATTAAGGAGTCATGTTCAGTGGATGTTTTGTCGAGGCAGTATCTAGAGGAGGTGGTGAGACATCATGGAGTACCTATGATGATCATTTCTAATCGAGATCCTCGTTTTACCTCCAGGGTGTGGAGAGGTCTCCAGAAAGCTTTTGGCTCTCAACTGTGCCTTATCACTGCTTTTCATCCTCAAACGGATGGTCAGATAGAGCGAACCATCCAGACTCTTGAAGACATGTTGCGCTCTTATGTTCTTGATTTTGGAGGTTCATGGATGAAGCACTTACCCTTGGTAGAGTTCTATTACAATAACAGTTTTCACTCTACCATCGGTATGGCGCCGTTTGAAGCCTTGTATGGCCGGCCATGCAGTTCTCCGTTGTGCTGGACTAGGGTCAGAGAGTCAGCAATTCTCAGACCAGAACTAGTGAAGAATACAACAGAGATGGTTCAGGTGATTCGTGAGAGGATGAAGACAGCGTAAGACCGTCAAAAATCATATGCTGATCAAAGAAGGAGACCCTTAGAGTTTAATGTTGGGGATCATGTGTTTCTAAAGGTGACTCCCTGTCGTGGGAAGCGAAGGTTTGGTCGTGGAAGTAAGCTTTCTCCCCGTTTTGTTGGGCCTTTCAAGGTGTTAGCTCGTGTTGGAGCTGTGGCGTATCGAGTATCACTTCCCCCTCAGATGAGTCGGATACAAGATGTTTTCCATGTATCACAACTCCGTCGATATCTTCATGATGAATCTCATGTTATCGATTGGGGAGAAATTGATATTTATGATGATACAACCTTCAAGGAGCGACCTTTGGAGATCTAAGACCACAAGGAGAAGGTGTTGCGTGGGCATTCTATCCCCTTAGTTCGTGTCTTGTGGCGACACAGTGGCATGGAGGAGAGTACCTGGGAGCGTGAGTCACAGATACGTGCTCAGTACCCAGAGTTGTTTAATGTTTAACTCCTTTCATGTAATGATGTTTTCTTTTTGGTTGGACCTTTCATGTTTTATTTATGTACCTTTGATGTGATGTTATGATTGAATTGTTTGGATATGGATTGTTTGTTTCCATACTCTCGGATGTCGTAGCTTTGTTCCAGCTTTTGAACAACTCATAGTGGTTTTCCCCTGAGAGGTATCTTATGGGGTGGTTGTTCGGACCCCTCATTTCTTCTGGGTTGGTTTTAAATTCTCGAAGACGAGAATGTTTTTAGAGGTATCTAATGTAATGGCTCAGACCTCTCCGGTCCACTACTTTGGGAAAATGTGGTGTTGGAGGTGTTCCGGGAGGTCAAGGTGACTTATCCCCAATGCTTTTCCAAATTTCTAGTTCTGTGAACAATGTTTCCAGTTTTATGAACAGTAACAGATCGGTCTCACCGATCGGTCTGACAGATCGGTCTCACTGATCGGTCTGACATATCAGTCTCACTGATCGGTCTCACTGACCGGTCTGACAGAGCGGTCTGACAGATTGGTCTCACTGATCAGTCTGACAGATCGGTCTCACCGATCGGTTTGACAGATCGGTCTGACAGATCGGTCTCACCGATCAGTCTGACTGATCGGTCTCACAGATCGGTCTCACCGATCGGTGTCACAGATCAGTTTCATAGATTGGTTTCATGTACAGTAACGGTGGGTGAACAATGTTTCCAGACTCCTACAGTTTTTTCCCCTTTTGACGTTTCTTTTGACGTAAAATACATTTAAAGCCTTATTTTAAGGACTCTTAAGGCCGATTCAAATTCCATAATTCCTATATTAATTATTACTAAGGCTTGGAATGTTTTACTTGGTCAAACCATGTGGGTTAATGCGATCCGTTTTTAATGGATAATTAACCGGATCTTAAACCGCCACCTTGTTAAATCTTAAAAAGGGACGAGATATCATTCTCCCTTGTTCTTTCCCTTTATTCTCAACTAAGAGACGCTAGAACATTTAAATCCTTCCCGTAGGAGTTTCACAATCAATATTTACTCCTAGGATTGGTTCTGCTCTGTTTTGGATGCAACCGAACTTTGTCGGTCAATCTTCCCAATAAGATGCCACGAGAGGAGGATTGTGACCTGTTCTGTGGATAAAGGACGCCAAGAACTCTTCCAAGTAGGGGATTCATGGATTCTCTAATTTTATATGTGCAATCGTATAATTAGCATGATTTATTCCTCTAGATCACAATGAAATTGACCTAATTAAATATTGAACCAGATTAAGAGAATTGGTTGATCGCATGTTGTTTCTTTATACCCTGATAACAGTAGCCTCATGTTTTGCTAGATACTGTGATATCTAGGTTTTCATTGATTTGTTATTCGTTCATGATAGAAATTTATAATGAATGTAAAGCCAGAATTAATTATTAATTAATTGGATAAAGATAAAGAGGCATGTAAATTAATCTGGTTATTGCTGTAGTTGTAGTCGTTCTAATTTGAGGATAATCAAATTAGGGACGTAAGCATGGTTATTTAATTGTGATAGCTTACTGATTAGGTATCCTATAATTGGAACCTACGCATAACAAATCTGCTAATTCAATATGGATTGATGAATAGATTATGTGGGAATTTCTAAATGGGTTCTGAGTTACACTCTTGTTTGTTAAAGGATCAAGAGCCCATGATGTGATGTTTGTTTTCCTACTGATTGTGTTGTGATGTGATCCTGTATGGCTGTTGTGATATGTGGAGGCATGGAGGCATTGTGGTTGTTGCAGCAGATGATGCCTAGAGGGGAGAGATGCATCGGTTTATGCATGTGGGTGTCGGGGAGGACACCAGGGGTGATGGAATGGGATAGATGTGGTTGTTGGATGCTTGTGGTTTTCTTTGAATGTTAATCTGCTTTGCTTTTCCCCATTACTCAAGGAATCTGGTCTTGCTACCCTTCTTCCGAAGGAGGTGAAGACGCACGGGGTATGCCACGTGCTTTCCGTGTTTAGCCTCTTGAGGGAGAATGGGTCTATTCTCTTTCTATAGGTGGAAAAGACTCGATGGGTAGTATATCTACTCACCGTGTTGAGCCTCCTTTGTGTTTAGAAGCATAGGATGCTTTTCTAGAATGCTTGGGAATATGGAAAAGAAATTCTGTAATGAATGTTTGATTAAATGGTGAAAATCCACGGGGATGGAGATACTAGAATTTAAAGGTGACGTGAATCTTAAAAGGAGCAGTTGTTTTTGAATGAGATGCCAATTCAGATTAATGTGGAATTGTTCATTCTTATTTAATGTTTAAAGAATTAATTAATGTATAGTGGAACTGATAGAATGAGAACGGTGTAATCTAATAAATCTCTCCAAATGTTTGTGTGCTTATAGGATACCTAGTTTTAGAAGTAGCAGCCCGGAGTCTGAGAGACGTTAGCTGCAGTTGTATCGAAGACTAGGTAAATTCCCATAGTGTGGATGTGAGTTACATATATATTCTGTACTTTTTGTGTTTCTATATGCTACTCCACCCTGTCGGTAAGGGAAACTAAAACCCCAGGGATTTTGAGCCCTGGGGGGGGGGGGGTGTTTTCCCCAACATTCTGATGGGAGGTCGAATGGATGACTACCCCCTTTGGCCTCGCTCTCTTCTCATGGTAGATACTTGTGCCATGAGGCACATCAGTTAGTTACCCCATATATGTGTGTAGAGGGCTATAATGGCTTGTGGCTATTCACACCCATATATTCTGGATATAGTATCCTATGGACTACTATAGGTGTAACTTGTATAGGCTATGATGGCTTGAGGATCTTTACTTGGAGTATGGGCTGTAATGGCTTGAGGTATTATACCCGACGTATGATACACGTTATGCGAGCTGTGGTGGCTCCCGAAAACTACCTGGTTACTTTTGGTTGTGAGGACAGTGTGGTGCTTTGCCCAGGTGTCTGCGGGCAAGCCTATGTGGTGCACGAGGTGCAGATTGTGGAGCTTAGCACAGGTGTCTGCAGGCAAGTCTTGGAGAGAGATGCACAGGACGTATGTCATTGGGGAAAAGCGGAAAACTAGTGGGGAAGTAGTAGCGGGGTACCCTTGATATTCTTTACTATATGCTATATTCTTGTATGTGTTACTTGGTGAGAGTATCCATGGTGAGGTTGGGAACATAGTATAACTGTTTAGGTGACGAGTTAGTTTCACTTGTTGTTCACTGGGCTTTAGCATGCTTTCTTTACTTTTGCACGAGAGGCTTGGGGAGGATCCTACTGAGTATACTGTTATACTCACCCTATGTATATATAAACTGTTTTTCAGGTCACTTGGAGCAGGTTGGAGATCAAGCTGGTTACTACTAGCTTGCTGTTGGAGGAATAGCTATTCGGGCTCGTGGTCGCTGCCGTTTTACTTTCCTTTGGGTAATTTTAGTTTCCCCTTTCAGTTGTAGTACTTTCGCATGACATTTCATATATGTACTTGGGTTTCTTTTATATTTCAGTTATGAGTTGGAGTTGGTTGGAGTCTATTCTATCTGTCTCTTCTGCGTGTGTTCTCTTAGAGGGTAATGCCTCCCATTTGTGTGTGTATTATACCCTCGGTGCTAGTCACTAACCTGGGGCCTACTGGAGGCGGGACCCGGGGGTCATTATCTCTCTTCTCACATTGCTGGCCCAGGAGGGTTACACTTTGTGGGGAGGGGGTCGTGACAATTAGGGTATAGAAAAACCAATTTTTTCAAGATTAAAAGTAAAATCCCAAAAAGAATGAAGGAGGAGAGAAGAGAAGTTCATATATGAGATATCTCATCCTAAATTTGAAAGAAATCAATAACGATTGGCATTTTTCAGATGGGGTTACTTGAAGGGTTACCATTGCCCAATTCTACGGGTTGGTGAATGAATTGGGATAGGGGAAGAATGAGTCATGTGAATTTATTAAATTATTTCTTTGTGATGGACTAATAATGACATAATTTGGCCTATCGCAAAAGGATTTCTTGAAACCCTATTATGAAGGACAATTAAATGCATCACAAGAAAGATAGTTTTTTCTGATGGATAAATATGTATATTTCTATTAGCCATTGATAATAGTACACCAATTCAATGTCACACAAGCATGGAAAATATATTTGTAATAGGAAAGGATTATCCATTGTAAATACTTTTTATTTTAAATGAAAGAAAATATCCATCGAGGATAACTCATTATATATAACTATTTGCGATGGATATGATGACCATCACAAATATCCCCTCACAATTATCTATTTTTCCTGTAGAGTTGGTCAAGGAAATAGAAATATTTTATTGATATCAATATTTTGAAGATGTATTCAAAGAAATAATTTGTGGAAGTGTATTATAAAATATATCCAAGCTTGATATCAAAGTGAATATAGATTTGATGACTAGATGAAGAAGAAATTAATCATGTATTATTATCTTAAGGAAGGTGTATTTAAGACTTTTAGTTTATTAGGCTGACAATTATTATTATATTCCTAATGTTTATAACATGTGTCACTATGTTATTTTACTTGAAACAATGTTTACAACAATGAAGATGATGAAGATTTCATTGGAATTGATATTCTAAAAAGAGAATAAGAGGAATTAAATAAATCCATATAAATATTTTTCCATGAGGAGTTTATTTTAAGAGTATAAAAATATTAATTGTCATGAAGAAAAATCTATTTAATACCAAAGGAAATACTATTTTTCATGAATAAGAAGTTGGAATTAAAGAGAAGTTCTTGAAATATTATTTATTATAGGTTTTTAATTTTTAAATCAAGGAAGTGGTTAGATGTATTTGTATTATTTGGTATACATAGAATTATTCTAATAATTTTTGTGGTACTTATATATTAACAACTAAGCTAGCCATTAGCAAGCGAATCAGAATCGACCACAACAAAACATGTACGGCCCTTCAATCGACCACGTGGGAGGTAGTCAAACTAGATAGCTACCCATGACGATAGGATAAAGGAGTATAACTCCCACATGAAGTGTATGGATGAGAGCTCATAAGATTGGTAGGTATGTGATTTGGTGTCTGTGGACCACATAATGGGGTGTCATAGCCCATGTGGGAATGAGGTGGATGTTTTGTGGGTTCTGATCCCTCATTGCTAGTAAAATGGGTAGTAGCACAGAATCATTAATAATGAACACCTCAACCATGGTAGAGATCAATGTGGGATGGAAAATGGTGGTAGATATAGTTACTCTACTAAAATTATATAGACATAAAGAATCTTTATGATATAAATTATTGTGACAATCACGAATCCTCCAAGTAGTTATCATCTTCCTATCACTATAAAGAACATATCAATGGTAATATTTAAAGTCCATAAATATTTTATAATCGTTGAATGGGCCACAAACCATGATGAACATTACAAGCTAGTTTGGATGATTTTTTGAGATGAGAAACCTGAAATTAAATTCTCTTAAAAATCGTTTGTAATTATTGAAAAATTTCATATGTTGAACTTCAACCAAATGAAAAATAAAATTTTGAAAGGCTGTCTGTGTGCATAGATGTGTTTTATCTTATAATATGTGATGTATTATGCTGTCATCATCATGTGTAAATTATATACTCTCTATGAAGAAAATCTGTTTTCATAAGAATAAACACCATGAATTTTACTGGTATGTATTCTATGTTTAAAGAATATAAATTTTGAGAAATTCATGCTTTCTAATCCTTTATTTGAATAAAATAAATAGCGATATTTTAGTTAGATATTAAATAAAGAAAGATGGTGTATTCTATCCTATAAAAGTAGAAAGACTAAAGGTCGAAGATGCTACTTCCACTCATGATATATATATACGAGTTATCTCATTTTTCATAAAAATAAAGCATCTAGGTGCATATCATACGAGAGGAAGAATAATGATCCATGATCCTCTTGGATATGTGAAGAAGGAGAGTTCCACACACTTCTTTTAGTGAGAAGGAGTTCCGTGAAGTACCCTGCTTCTATGAGGATGTTTTTCTATCTCTAGAAATAAAGATCATGAAATTGAGATCTCTTTTAAGATATCAAGATAGCACACAATTGATTTAATCATATACTCATCATTTTCATGATGAACTAATTATGTGATCCGATTCTTTAGTTAACTACACTCATTTTATTGAAAAAAGATGATCTTCATATAAAACTTCACACAAAGAGGAATAAGATTATTAAAATAATGCTATATTTAATGAAGCTTGAACCAATCCAGAATTCATGTGAAGAAAATATATTTTACACAAATTCATGAAGAATACAAGATCCCGCATCATACATGTGCAAATAATCTTGAAATATAAAAAACTAATATTGGTTTTTAGTGGGAGCAGAAGAAGTGAACAATGTGAAAGTGTTCAAGAATAGGCGAAGGAATATTCATTTGAAGAAACCCTAAAAAAATATTAAATGAACATAAAAATAATAAGGAAAAATTTAAATGTTCTATGGTTGGTGTGATATTTCCATGAAAAAAATTCATGGATTTAACATTACATGAAATAATGATTTCATTCTAATAAAAAAAAAATATTTAATTTAAAAAATGATGAAAAACATTCTTGAGAACATGAATTAATGAGATACTGATATTGAGAAATATTCTATATTGCACGTATAAAATAAAGATAGAAGAAAAGAGGATAATTAATATTCTTTTTGATATTGTGTATAAAGGAATTTAAAGATTTCAATTCATAGAAATGTTAATATCATTTGGACTGAACAATATGAAGTAATTGTGATTATTATAAGTTGAACATTTATTTATTGGACAACCACAAAATTTTTTGGAATTCTTTCAAGAAAAAGAAGAAGAACTAGTGAAATATTTTATATAATAAAGAATAAATATAATTATGAGATTATCAATCCACCAAAAGAATAATATTATTGTGACTGAAGTTAGAAAAAGAAAGAAGAAAATTTTTTATTTTTTTGTTTGGAAAAAGATGAAGAGTTTATTTCCTGCTACTATGAAAGTATAAAAGTGAATAAGAAGTAAGTGAATTAAAAATATAGAACTATGACATCCAAAATAATTATAATATGGTGGAATACTTTATTAATGAAGTAAATTCCTTATGAAAAGGTGAATACTATCTTTAGAGGAAGTATTCAGAACCGAAAAGATGCTATAAAACTTTCACTTGTGTTTGATCATAGTGTAACTCAAGTGAATGGTTATTACATACTTATTATAACCATGTTTTAAGTATTATATTATAGTGATTGTGTGGTTTCATTATTTCTAGACCATTCAAAAAAAGCTACTGTTATTGATTAGTGAAACTTGTAAAAATATCATGGTCCATTTTAACGTCATTCATATACTTTCATGTGCTAAATAAAATAGAATAAGAGAAATCAAGATACTAATAGGCCTAATAGGTAAAAGGGGTAAAATTTATAATTAGTAAAAAATTAACCATAACTAATTCACCCCCTCTCAGTGTTCAGTATATCCCAAATTGGTCCTCAGAATTGGTATCATATCCTTGTTCACCTCTATTGGATTCTATATATTGTAGTTATTCTTTTTTAATGATTTGAGTTTCTTTCATGTGTTTATTTCCATGTTCAGTTTTTCTGAAGATTTAATTATCTCTAAGAAGAATTATAGTTCAACTAATACAATGATGAAAAAGATAAAGAAAGATAAAAATAAGTTGAGTAAGAATCCCTTCTTATCTAAACAAGTTGAAGTATTATTATCTATATGGATGGAAAACAATGAAGACATATTAGGCTTGTAAATTAATAATTAGTTAATTCAAATTTCAACTGATTAGCTTGAAAGTATCTATTCTTGAAGTGATCAAGAGGTATGTGTTATTTCCTTTTAGAACTATTTTGAATAAGATCCAATTTTTAATGATAGTGATAACATGTTAGATTATTTATTAAATGATGAATTAAAGAATATGATTCATGAATATCCCATAGAATTATTATCTACAATCTATGGGATAATTTAAATCATTCATGAAAAGATCAATTACCTTGAGGAGAATTTAAAAATAATGGATATGGTTCTAAAATCAAAATTTCTAGATTTTTTAAAGCTCTCCAGATAGGTTGGAGCCTTTGAAGAAACAAAGAGGGGGCATGAAATATGATCTTAAAATTGTCTCAAAGAAGTTATTAATAATGACGTATTCAAGAAAAATATAGAAGATAAGATCCATTAACTTGAATTGAAATTGAAAAGCAACAATGATGTCAAATTTTTACAAATGGAATAAAAATTCAAGAAGATCAATGAACATGACACTTTGTTACAAAAAAATGTTAAGATACATGAACAAGAAGTTGAAATAATGAAGAAGGATTGTGAAGGTAACATGTCATGAACCAACCCGAGTCAATCCTGAACCGATCACCCGAGCCGGTCCATGACATGACCCAAAAGGCATCCCCGATCCTCCCGGGCTAGCAACAAGTTCCAGGGCATCAATCGAGGACAAGTAGAAATGATTTTGACCAATAAAAATAAATAAAGCAATGGAAAAGTAAAACAACCCAATGTAAATAGATGACCCTTAAAAGAAGGAATGAACAACAAAACACACTAACCTGGTCTCAACCAAAACTCCTCGCGACTCCAAGAGACGCTCACCAGTCCAGAACCAACTCTCACCCACGACGAGCAAGCTCGATCCAAACCTACATGAAAACTAAAAACAAGAAAACACAATAGGCGTGAGTATTAAAACTCAATAGGCATGCCCAACAACTATTCCCAATGCAGTACCTTTAAATAAATAATTTACCAATTTCAGGTTGGAACTAAATTATACAAAATATTAGTTTCCAGACAAACTTTCATTTCTAAAACAAGTATCAGTCCATTTCCCTTTTTAATTTAAAAATATTTTTAATGTTTTTAAGGAATTGGTGCATTTTCATTTTAAAACATTTTTTTTCAAACCATTTAGAAATCCAAAATTCCGTTATTAGCCAAATGGAAAGCCACACATAACACACAACAAACACCAAGGGTAGTGGAAAAAGTGGCATTTAGAGGCCAGTAACTGAAGTAGACCTCTCAATCATCTGACACATAAAAATAAACAATAAATGAAACATGGGTCGAAACTAGGAGCTCATGAATAATCCAGAACATACTATACATGTGAATCATCATGAAGGCATGCTCTAACTCGATGACATCATAACTCCCTAACTCTCGGTATTTCCCTTCATAGCCTAACCGAGGGGCCCAATCCCCATAGTATCAATAACTCAGTATTCCCCTTCTATGGGGCCACTAACTAGTGCATAATCTAAACTAGTGCATCAATCGTTCTCAGAAGATTCACTTACTATGACAGGTTCCCATGCCAACACATATAATAAAAAGAGGGGTGAGTCAAAAATTCCAATCATGTAACCAGTCATGATGCACAAACTTCATGCTAAAAAAATCACACAATCACCGTACACAACATGATCACCCCTGAGTCACGTCGAAGAAAGTTTTTCTAAAATAATTCATTTTATTAATGTGTCAAAATATCTTTAAAAATCCTTTGAAAATCACCCATATTTCAAAAGAAACCAACACTTTCATATCACAAGTAAAACCATTTTTCAAATATACCAACACACTACTTTTATCAGGTGCCAAACGGGCCTTAACCAACTTTGAAGAAATACACAATTTCTCAAGAGAAACCCGAATGTTTGCTCATGCGTCAAAAGAAAACATTTGAAATCAAACTAAAACAACACATGAGAGTACATGAATTATGTTCAAAGGAAAAAGGGGAATTATTTTACTGTTGAGTGTCAATTCATCAAGAAAGTAATTCAAGTTCCATTCATAAAATAACTAGTTTTGTTTACATCAATATTTACTCCTAAAATAAATATCTATCAATATATATCATTTAACAAAAATTATTGAAATAATAAGAAATTAATAAATTTCAATTTAAAGGTGAGTGAAATGGGGGACCTACCTCGATCTGCATCTCAAACACAGAGACACAAAAATCCTCAAAAAGGTGCACAAGCACGAACAAAATGATGATTGCAGTATCGCCGGTCTTCTCCACTAACATGCTGCAACAAATGCACAATAACTAAAGTTACACAAACTCAAACCTATAACAAACCAAACAGACACATAGAGAGAAAGAACCACCTTGACATGTTTCCAAACATAACTTTGACCTTCAATACTATTTACTAAACCCATTTAAAAACCACAAGTGTTTAAAAAAACCACACAATTTCGAAATAACTCACTAGAAATTTTAAAGAGAAAATAGACCATTTTAAGAGAACACATAGAGAGTAAAACCTGACAAACACGCACGTCATTTTGAGATAAAAATTTAAAACCACATCGCTGAAGAAAATTTTCAAAACCAGACTCACAACACCCATATTATTTAATAAATAATTTATAAATTTATAAATTGTTTTTGAAAAGTATACCGTGGATTTAAACACATGAAACAAAATGAAGAATCATTTAATTATTTTTAAAAACGTTAAAGTACGAGAAAGGGCTAGTGGGTCTGTTCAGGGATATACCGGTGATATTTGGAGATCAGTTTCAAAGGGAGATGGCACAGGCCGCAGCAGGAAAGGTGAGGCTGGCTGTAGGGCTGATCAGAGGAGGCTGCGCTGGAGCTGGTCACCAGCAGGAAGAGTGGCGTGACCTAGCAGTGCGGGGGGGGGGGGGGGGTCACCAGACCTGGGGTGCATCTAGGAGGTGGTGTTGTGACCGAAAGCCGTGCAGACAGTAGGTGCACGACTACTAAAGGATGTGAGCCGAAGTAAGGGGAAACTTGGGTGCTGCTGGGAAAAAACTAGGGTGTTGGCGAGGTGGCATTGGATATAGGGAGAGGAGAAGGGGATATGGTGCATGTGGTGTTGTGGGTTCGATTGTGGGAGGCTGGATAGGAGTGTATGATTAGGATCTAGTTAGAGTGGATCAGTAGTGTAGGAGGGTTCAGCTGCTGGAGGCCCTGCGGTGCAGGAGACCTGCGGGTGGTCGCACGAGCAGGGAAGGGCACCGGTGATAGGGTGGCTGGAGGAGGGCATGCCAGGAAGGAGGGAGAGCAAGGGGTTGGGTCACGCAAGGAGTAAGGGCAGAGTGGGGGGTCGTAGGGAGCCGGATGGTCTAGGAAAAGGTGTAGGAGAGGCTGATCGGAGGGGGGGGGGGCACTCTATAGAGGCTACGAGAGAGAAAAAATAAAAAAAAAAGACGAAAAAAGGGGGGCACCTACATGGAACAGTTGAACAAAGGGAGAGAAGAAAGATAAATAAAAACAAAAGTAAAATAATATGAATAATAATAATAATAATAATAATAATAATAATAATATTAATATTAATAATTAAAATTATTAACCACAAAAAATTTTAATTAACACAATTAAAATTTATTTAACCGCTTTAATTTTCTGAAGACTAGAGAACTATGTCATTTCCTGGGAAAAGCCGCTCAGGGTCTCCAAAATGTGCTCAACCCAGGCACTTAGCAACATCAACTCAAAAACAAAGAATTTTTTTACAAACTAAAACAATATTGTTCGGGATCCACCCTGAACCACAACCAAAATTTTTAAAACCCATGAAAATAATAAAACAAAAATTACAGATGGGTTAGAGCTTGACAATTCTCCCCACCATAATTCTTCCCATCTCTGGGAAGCCACAACAAGACCTAGACTGATGAAGAAATTACTTAAGTGTCACTCACCCCCAAAAGTTTTAGTTCCTCGAGTTGATTGATCCAAACGATCGCCAAACCCCCATGACACATAACTTATCCTCAAAAAATGAACACTTTAAACACTAAAAAAAATGAAACCTGAGGAAAAACTTAAACACTAACATGGGGAGGCCCGAATGGACTCCCCACAATAAGAAACAATCCACTTGAATTCAACGAGGCCCACGATGGGTCTCCCCACCATAAGGGATGAGGAGATTAATTGAGTTTGAAAACTTCGCACACGGTCTAAAAACCCCACCAAAACGGTATGGGAGGGATGGGGACAATTAAACGAGCACCAAAAATATCGTCACTGCTACCTAAATGAAAAAACATCCTCGGAAGAACACAAAACATGCTACACTAAGGAAAGTGATTACATCAATGTCTTTTACACTGTTGGGGTTCACCTGACTATGTGCCAGCTTCACTCCAGGACCTATGGCTAGAGCATTGATGATTTAAGCATCTCCTGCCTCACAGCCAGGCTTCAAAATTTCCCAAACGTAACAAAGAAACCAAAATTTCACCAGACACACTTCAAATAAAATAAAAGTCTCAAAAATGTTTAAAAATAACACTTCTTACAACTGAAGGGAAAAAATAAACACCACTAAATGGTATAGGTGGAGACTACTAAATAGAAAGTACACTGTAAAGAAAAAATCTCCAAACTGATCCCCAAACACCATCCTAATCCTGCTGAAGGGTTGATATGTCCTTCAATGAGCTAGGTCTGGCTTCAGAGAACTTCATGGAAACACCTCGATAGAATCACTGCACGTGACCTAGGCACCCACAGGTGTGGCAGGGTCCTAGAGCATTCGAGCACATCGGCCTGTTGTGCCCCTACTTACTATACTAGTGAAATATCAAGGAATTGCACTGGGAGAAAGATGACTGATGTTTTGAAGGCCTCTTGATTCCTCTAACAGTTCCCCCAGCATCAGGCAGCTTACCATTATTCTTATCGCTATCTACAACACTTCTTCTCTAGGCTGGAGGAGGATTCACCACCTCAAGTCCTCTTACTATCTCGGATTCGGTGAGGAAATATTGTCTCACCACATTAGGAAAGGTGATTACGTTGAACTCTTCCACCTTTGAATACATATCAGGACTTAATCAATGCTTAAAATGCTGAGCTTTCATGGGATCATTTCCAATATACCCTGGTTCATACAAAGACAGGTCCAGGAAATGATGAATGAATTCCAACACTGATCCAACACCTTGCGGGACACCGCACAACTCCATCCTCTTCCTCAGCATCATCAGTTTCGAGAAATATTGCTGGATAAATGACGAATATAAGAACTCCCAAGTGAGATCTTCTTAAGGCTTGTTTTGAGACACAAACTTCCACCATTTCAAGGTTGGACCATCAAGAATAAAGGTAGCCAACTTCACCTTCAATGACTCAAGAAACCAAATGAAACTGAAGTTCCTCTTAGTCTTCTGCAACCACTCCTCTGCCTCAAGAGGATCTGCTTACCCATAAAATAAGGGATGGTCATCGTCCGAAACTCAAGGACATAGTCCATGGACTGATCAACTTGAGGATTTTCTAAGGATTCACCATCTGAAGCTACACATTGGGCATCCATCGAACCTTCATGGGGGTGAACACTAAGGAACAAGAAAACAATAATATGGGTCAATCATGGTCATTAACATTTCTAATACCAAAATAACACTTGTCACAACGATTTTCAGAAATAAGGAAAACCCAAACGATTCACTAGAGAGAAACTAGTGATGATGGGTGACTCGACCATATGTTTGGCGGCCATATACTAGTCATACCACCTTCAGTGAGATCATTCTAGGGTAAAGTCTCCAGCTCCACATGGCTTTCTAGACCATGCAAGATCACGGAGATCACATTCCCGACTCTCATTTCATTTCCCAATACCAAACAAACCATAAAAATAAAAAGACATTCACAACCCAAACATCCCATGGTAACCCGAGGTTCGAAACACGCAAGGGTTCATGACGTCCTTCTCATATGTATGCCTCAAGTCCTGACAGTTCTACTCCTTCTACCATGAAAACCCCAAATAATAATGGGCGCTCTGAAAAACATGTTCCGCTCATGAGCCGACCTTTTATGATACCATTTTTTCACGAACCGACCAAGGCCGACCCTGAACCGATCACCCGAGCCTGTATGTGACATGACCCGAGAGGTGTCCCCGATCATCCCGGGACGGTGAAAAGTTCCAGGGAATCAATCGCGGACAAGTGGGAACGTTTTTTCCCAATAAAAATAAATAAAGTAGTGGAAAAGTAAAACAACGCAATGCAAATAAATGACCCTGAAAAGAAAAAACGACCAAAAAATACACTAACCTGGTCTCGACCAAGAGTCCTGACGACTTCGAGAGTTTCTCACCATTCCAAAAACAACTCTCTCCCATAGCAAGCAAGCTCAAGCCAAGCCTCCAGCAAAACTAAAAACAAGAAAACACTATAGGCGTTAGTATTAATACTTAGTATGCGTGCCCAATAACTATTTCAAATGCACTACCTTTAAATAATGAATTTACCAATTCTAAGTTTGAACTAAATTATAAAAAATATTATTTTCCACACATAATTTCATTTCTAAAACTGATATCAGTCCATTTCCCTTTTTAATTTTAAAAATAATTTTAATATTTTAAAGAAATAGGTGCATTTGCGTTTGGAAATTTTTTTTGTGAACCAGTTAGAAATCCAAAAATCAGGTATTAGCCAAAAGGAAAACCACACATAACACACAACACACACCAAGGGAAATGGAAAAGTGGCACACATGGGCTAGAAACCGAACTAGACCTCTCAGTCATCCACAACATACAAATAAACACTAAAGGAAACATGGGTCGAGCCTAGGAGAGCGTGAACAATCCATAACGTACTATACATGTGACTCATCACGAAGGCATTCTCTAACTTGATGACATCATTATTCCCTAATGGTCAGTATATCCCTTCATGGGCTAACCGAGGGGCCCAATATCCATAGCAGCAATAACTCAATATTCCCCTACTATGGGTCCACTAGCTAGTGCATAATATAAACTAGTGCATCAATCGTTCTTAGAATATTCAATTACTACGCGAGGTTCCTATGTCAACACGTATAATAAAAATAGGGGTGAGTTAACAATGTCAATCATATAACCAGTCATGATGCACAAGCATCATGCTGAACAACTCACACAATCATAGTACACAACAGGATAACCCCTGAGTCACGTCAAAGAATGTTTTTCCAAAATAACTCATTTTATTAAAGTGTCAAACTGTCTTTAAAAATCCTTTGAAAATAACCCATATTTCAAAAGAAACCAACACTTTCAAATCATAAGTAAAACCAATTTTCAAATATACCAACACACTCTACTTTTATCAGGTGCCAAACGGGCCCTAACCAACTTTTGTAAAAACACTATTTCTTAAGAGAAACCAGAATGTTTGCTCACGGGTCAAAGGAAAACATTTGAAATCAAACTAAAACCACACGTGAAAGTACATGAATTATGTTCAAAAGAAAAATGGGAATTATTTTACTATTGTGTGTCAACTCGTCAAGAATATAATTCAAGTGCCATGCATAAAATAATAATTTTCATCTACATAAATATTTAATCCAAAAATAATTATCTAACAATATTTATCATTTATCAAAAAATAATGAATTAATAGTCAATTAATAAATTCTAAATTTAAAGGCAGGTGAAATGGGGGACCTACATCGATTTGTATCTCGAACATGACGACGAGACATGCCTCACAAAGGTGAGAAAGCACACACAAGATGATTATTGTAGTATCACGGGTCCTCCTCACCGACATGCTACCACAAATGAACAATAACTAATGTTACACAAACACAGACCTAGACCAAACCAAATAAACAAACAACACAAAAGAAACACCTCGACATGTTTCCAAACATAACTCACACCCTCAATAATATTTACTAAACCCATTTAAATTCCAAAAGTGTTTAAAAAAACCACACAATGACAAAATAACTCACTAAACATTTTAAAGAGACAACAAACCATTTTAAGAGAACACTTAGAGTGTACAACCTGAAAAACATTAATGACACCGTGAGATCAAAACTTAAAACAACATGCGCTAAATAATATATTCAAAACTGGGCTCTAAACACACATATTATTTAATAAATCATTTAAAAATTTATAAAACAATTTTTAAAATTATAACGTGGCTTTAAACACATGAAATAAAATCAAGCGTCATTTAATTGATTTTAAAATATTTAAAGTATGAGCAAGGGACAACGGGTCTGGTTGGGGCTATACCAGTGATAGTTGGAGATTGGTTTCATAGGGAGACGACGCAGGCCTCAACAGGCAGGGTGTGGCTAGCTGTAGGGCCAGTCAATGGAGGCTGCACCAGAGCTAGTCGCTAGTAGGAAGCGTGGTATGGCCTAGCAGGGGGGTCACTGGACCTGTGGTGTATATAGGAGGTGGTGTGGTGGCCTGATGATGTGTGTATGGAAGGTGTGAAATTGCTGAAGGGTGTGCGTAGAAGCAAGGGAAAACAGGGGTGCTGTAGAGAAACAACTGGGGCGCTGGCTAGGTGACATCAGCCATGGGGAGAGAAGGAGAAGGGGAGTTGGTGCATGTGGTGTTGTGGGATCGAGTGGGGGAGGGCGGATAGGAGGGGATGGCTGGGATCCAGATAGAGTAGCTGGGTGGTGTAGGAGGGGTCAGCTGCTGGAGGGCATGCAGTGCAAGAGACAAGCAAGTGGTCGCATGAGTAGCGAAGGGCACCAGTGATAGGGTGGCTGGAGGAGGGCACGCTAGGAAAGAGGGAGCGCAGGGGGTTGGGTCATGTAAGGAAGAAGGGCGGAGCAGGGGGTCGTGTAGAGAGCCGGATGGTTTGATGAAAGGCACATGCGAGGCAGATCGAAAGGGGGGCGCCATTCATGTGCTATGGGAGAAGAAGAGAAAAAAAAGAAATAAGGGGGGTACTTGCATGGTAGATTGGAACAAAGGGAGAGAAGATAGAAAGAAAAAAAGATAATAAAGAAAAAGAAAAAGAATAGTAAAATAATATAAATAATAATAATAATAATAAAAATAATAATAATAATAAAAATAATAATAAAAATTAAAATTATTAACCACTAAATTTTTTAATTAACGTAATAAACATTTATCTAACTACCTTAATTTTACAAATATTGATGGACTGTGTCGTTTCCTGGGCGAAGACGTGCGGGGTCTCTAAAACATGCTCCGACCAGGCGCTTAACAACATCGACTAAAAAACGTGCCTTTTTTACAAACTAAAAAAAACCTTTTTTGGTATCTAACCCGAACCTCGACAAAAAATTTTAAAACCCAAGAAAATAAAAAAATAAAAATTACAAATGGGTTAGGGTGTGACATTACATGATTAGGATTGAAGATCAAAAAATAATTTTCAATATTAAAGTTATATAATTTGAGGTTAAATTGGGAAATATTGAGAAGACGCATATTGAGTCTTCAAAAATGGAGATAGTTTTTTCTATTACTCAATGCTCACTAAAATATCCCAAGGATAAAAGACCTTTAAAATGTGAAAATAAGATCATGAATTTATTCAATGATCAATCTCAAAAAGATGTAATAAAATATATATGATCCATACCATCTTGTAAAATTTTTTCAAACTCTTCTATTATAAATAATTTAGGTTGAGAAAAATATGAGCAAGTATAGATGGTTCCCCACAAATATACCAAAAAAGTTATGAAGACTAATCTAAACCATCATATATAATAAATCAAAATATCAAGGTTTGTGGGTCTATATTGGTGGTGTAACACATGTAGGCATTATTCCCAAGATTAATGGTATAATAATTTAAATTATAAAGTAAAAAATAAGTACCCTGTCAAGGGGGGGGGGAATCTAAAGATGAGGAAGCATTATTCACAGGTCTATAATATTATTTATACTACAAAAAGATATTTTAAACATGAAAATATATACGATTAATTCAATATTTGTAGCAACAAGAATGTTTTATGCTCATCTTGTCATGTATCCAAAGAAGATGAGAAAATAAGACCACATAAGTTTTCTAGAAAATAAAAAGAAACCTTGAGAGGAAAGATGAATTTTTTTGTATACTAAAATTCCTCCCAAGAATATTTCATCTAAGAAAAGTGATTATACCATTTATTCCAAATCCAAGAGGTAGAATAAAATAACTATATCTAAAAGAACTACTAAGATGGATGACACTCAAAAGACGCCATGTGGAACATCCAAACCAACTGCTAATATTACAAATGATATGTCTGTAATCTAGCAATAATATTTTTAGAAAATGAGAAAAATGGATGAAATACAAGATAATTATATTGATAATATAAATTAAAAGGTTTTTCACACATAATCATATGTTTTATGTGCGAGGTTTAACATGGTTTGTCACACTCTGGGACATTGTTATATAATAATTCCAGCACAAGAAAAATTATTTAAGAAAATAAAATTTTAATAGGGTGATAAAAGTTCTTGAAAATATCTTGAAGTAATAAGTCACACAAATAATGAAATTGAAGAAGTGATAATATCCACACAACCTCAATCAGAATTAAAGATCAGGTCTGTATGTGTGAATAATAAAGGAAATGGAGCAACTTGGTTAAGAAAACCATCTCAACCTTAATTATCATAGTTATTAAGAAATGAAGATCCAAATTATTCTCTTAAAATTTGTTTATTTTATTTGAACTTATAATTATAGTAATTTATGGGGAAGTAAGTTCATAGGGATAAAACTTCAGAAGTAGTGAGTGCTATCAGTTCTTGATATAAAATATGGATAAGTCATCACCCTTGAATGATAACTCAATTCAGTATTCAAATGAAAATATTATAGAGTATCATCTTTGATTAATGTTAAAAATGTGTTTTCATATCCTTTACACATGGATAAAGAATACACCACCTTATTTTGATCTTATATTTTCTATTATAAAGACTACATATTGAATAAGATCATCGTTGGTGAAGTTTTAGAAGTTTTCAAATCTAGAAAGTCACAAGTTGAATATCTATTTTTGTGTATTATTTATATTAGAATATCTTTAAATTAAATCTTTAAGCGATTCACCATTATCAATATGATTATTAGTTTTTTCATTGAGGTTGTGACAAATTAATAAAATTTAGTTTTCTATAATAATCATTATTTCAATTAGAATTAAATTTTATTATTATAGAAATTTCATAAAGAGAATGTCATTGTAAAATGTATGTTTCTACTAATCTCTAATCCTTGGATTTAAAAAATAAAAAGTAAAAAAGTTGTTGTAATTTAATTAATCAATTACATATAAAATTTGGAGTTATGAATGTTCTCCAAGGCCACTTATCCTTTTAGTTTCACTTGAATATTATTGATCTATTTATATAAGTGTGTGAAAGAGTATAATTATGATTATTATTACCAAAAAATAATATCCCAATTGAGTATATTTATCTTGAAATATAAGTGTAAAACCATTTAAGATAGGTAAATGAGTTCTCATTTCATTATGTATTAAGATAAGTTGGTAATGGATAAGTTTTTTTTAAATTAAGTCTTCTTGTTTTCTACATTGAGTATGTATCACATAGACATAGATTGAAATGATGGATGAAGAAAATACTTAATTATGGGCTGATACCCATGTACCAAAAACTTTTTATTTCTTTTTAATAAGCGAGAAATAAAGTGAAATTATAGTCTCAAAAGTAACTAGGAGAGATTCATATATTCCCATATTCATTTGGAAATAACATTGAAGGTATTGAAAAAATACAAAGGTGGAGATTGTAGAGATCACTTTGTGTATATATTTTAGTTGTAATAAATTATTTTTATTGGTTGTCAATGGTGGTCAATAAATGAACAATATTTAATTAATTTCAACATGTTAAAGAAGTTGAAAAAGAAAATAGTTTCTCAAAGTTATGTATCCAAGATATATATTCTTGATATCAAAGTGAATATATATTCGATGAATGGATTAAGAAGAAAGTACTCAAGTCTCAGTATCTTAAGGAATATCTTTTGAATACATTGAGTTTATAATTTTGATGAATTTTTTATGTTCCTAATGTGCATAACATGTTACACTAAGTTCTTGGACTTAACATGATGTTTATAACAATGAATATGATGAAGTATTATTTATAATTGATATTCCAAATGGAGAAGAAGAGTAATTAAAGAAAGACATGCCACTCTTTATTATAAGAGAAACTTATTTTAAGAACTTGAAAATATTAATTTTCTTGATGAATACTTTAGTGAGGACTATACAAAATAATATTTTTCATATAGTAGAAGAAGTTGGAATTAAATATAAGGCCTTTCAATATATCTTTATTTCATGTGTTTTATGTCGAAGTAGAGGAAGTGGATAGATGGATTTTTATTATTTGGTATACTTATAATTATTATAATAAATTTAGTGGGCCTTGTTTTAAAATAATAATATATCCATTAGATATAAATACAATAACCATGTCATCTACACATGTGGAACACTTCGTTCAACAACGTGGAAGGCAGTTGACCCGAATATCCATCCATGGATATAGGATAAGAGATCATAATGCTCACATCCAGTGCACAAGCAAGTGCACAGGGGTGCAAAAAATGCGTTAATGGGTATATATAGACCATGGATTTGGGTGGTACGACCTATTTGGGCGTGAGGTGTATGATTTATTGGTTCTAATACCCCTATGATATATTGAATGGGTAGTATCATGGAATCATTAATAAATAACACCTCAACTGTGGTAGAGATTGATGTTGGATAGTGAAGTGGATCGAGTACTATTACTCGTCTCACATAGTATGGGCATAACATGTCAATCCATTATAAAGTGATTTGACAATCACCAAGCATTCAAATAGTTATCCCCTTACACTTTTCACAAAGGATGGCTTGATGGTAATATTTAATGTTCATCCTCTAAACAAAGTATTTTAATGAGTTAAAGACTATGATAAACATACCAAGCTAGTTTAGATGAATTTTTTAGATGAAAAACATGAAATGAAATTATCACAAAAACATTTTTGAATGCAAGAAATATTTCAGAGGTGGTGCTTCTTCTGAATGTAAAATGAAGTTTCAGAAGGATTTTTGTGAGAATGGATGAGTTCAATATTATAAAATGTGATGTAGAACATGATCAACATTGCGTACATGTGATATGATCATCAAGAAGACAATACATTCACATAAAGAGAGAATCTGTGATTTTCAGCATCATGTATCTTATATACAAAGAATATAAATTCTAAGATGTCCAAGATTTCAAAGCCTAAATTTAAACGAAATAGAAATGGTATTTGAGTCTGTTATTGAATGATGCAATTTGGTGAATTATCGCCTATAAAAGGAGAAGTGCCCAAGGAAAAAGACACTACTTATGTTAGTAATATTTTTGAGTGCTCTCAGTTTTCATAAAAATAGAGTATCTTAGCCCACATGTTACATGATGAATAATAATGATCCACTATCATCTTGGAAATGTGAATAAGGGGAGTGCCTAACATTTCTATTTTCCTTATGGAGTTATATGAATAACCCTACTTCCACAAAGATTTTTTGTGGTCTATTGATATTCAAAAAATCAAGATATTTCTGAATATATTAAGATAACATGAACTTTAGTTTATCATAAACTCCTAATTTATGTTAAGAACTCATTATGTATGCCAGTTCATGAGTTAACTACTCTCATTATGATACTTTACACAAATAAGAATAATATTCTACAAAGAACACTACCTTTTATAAAGCTTGAACCATGAAATAACTCATGAAATGAAGAGACAATGTAAAAAAATTCATAAATAACATAATATCCCTCATCATATGTGTGAAAATAATCATTACATCTAAAAATTCATTATACTTTTCATGTTAAGATGAAGTGAAAATTATGAATTTTTACACGCATATGTGAATGCATTTTTATTTTAGGAGACCCTAAATAGAATATAAAAATAAAATAAAAAATAATTTATATGCATTATGATCGGTATGAAAGTTCCATTTAAAAAATTTAAGAAGTTAACTCACATGAAACAATGATTTCACGATAATTAAGTGAGGTTTATATTACATTGGAATAATGAAGAAAACTTTTCTTAATAACATGATTGAATGAGAAGATGATTATGAACAATATTCTATATTACTTGTGTAGAAGAAATATATAAGAATAAAAGAGAAGTGATAAAATAAAAATGACTGAAACTATGTATCAAGTAAGTAAAATATTTTAGTACCCATTAAAGTTCATAACATTAAGATGAAGGGAGAATAAGTAATTGTGAAAATTCTAAGATGAACCTTCATTAATCATACAATCATTAAATGAAGTTTGTGATTATACAATAAAAAAGAATAATATCTAGTTTAGTCTTTAATTCACAAAAGAAGAAATAGAACTATGAGATTATCAAGCCACAACATATTCGTATTGTTATGATTTAAGTTAGATGAAGAAATAATACCATCTTTTAGTATACTACTATGAGGAAGATGAATATTTTCTTTCCTACCATTGTGTAACTAACAAAGTGAATAAGAAGTAAGAGTATGAACAAACAAACACTCAGATGTCCTATATATGTATCATCGGGTGGAATAATTTATTGGTGTTATAAAGTTCCTTAAAGAAGAAGGTGACTAATATCTTTAAAGGTAGTATTGAGAACCATCCAGGTGCTATAAAACTTACACTGTGTTTTAATCATAGTGAAACACAAGTGAATATGAAAAATTAATCCTAATCTAAAATCTACAAGATGATTTAAAAAAATTCTATTAATTCACTCTAATAGAATTTCTAAAAATGGTAGAAATTAATTATAATTTATGTACATAAAATGAAATATAAATATATTTTTGGATCATAAAATGAATTTATTGAGATTTGAGTATATATATATTATGAACTAATGAATTAATCTTCATTATATAAAATATTTATTAATATTTATCATCATGTGTTTATTTCTACACATAGCCAATTTAACAACTAGGTTGTAATGGTCACATTTAAATAATAATATTTTTATAGTATATCATATTTATCTTATAACTTAGTTCATTGTGTTAATAAATCTATCATGTATACAATTATTTGAAACTATATTTTCAGGGTGCTAAATTCGATCCCCTTTTAAATAAATTGTGTCATTATAATTTTTATCTTGATAATCATAGGTTTAATATTTGAAAATACCTTCAAGGAAAAGTTTAACAAAGATGGTAGTAATAGAATAATTTATATAAATTTATTAATTATATAATAATTAAAATAGATACTATGTTAAAAATCATATACGATAAAATTGGTTTTATAGTTAAAACATTACTTTTTCTAAAAAATAGTTTTATCACCTTTTAATGGTGCAAAAATTTAAAATAATTTTTTGTAACTTTTATAAATTATATATAACAAAATAAAATTCTTCTTTGAAAGTGTAATATCGAAATTTAATTCTGATTATTTTTTAGTATTTTTCTAATTTATTTCATATTTTAATGAATATTGAAAAATACTATATTTTAATTCAAAAATTCTTTTTCATCTATTTTATTTATATAGTAAGAATATCATTTTAAATGGTTTTAAAGTATAAAAAAATTATTTATTTATCATTTAATCCAATGTAGGTCATTGTAAAAAATTTCAAATTAAAATTGGATATAACAATGATGTGATCTTTTGAACATTTTACTTTAAAAACTCATTTTCACATTTTGTCAACAATATTAATTTTAAATTAATTTTAGATACTTATGTGTTTTTAATTTTTAAAAATTAACATAAAATGTTGTAATTAACATGAAGTTTATGATATAATAGGATCGTTTTTCTTAAAATTATGAATAGTAACTTTAGTAATTATTTTTATCACCACAGTTAATGGTAAATCGAGTAATTAAAGGTAAAAATAATATTATAAATAATATAAAATCACCCTAAAAATTTTCCTAATTTAATTGAATGAGTGTGTTTTAATAAAAATTATTCATTTTTTTAAATTTTTATCCTTTTTAATCCACTTGGATGTGAGTAAGAAATTTATAATATTATTTTCAAAGAGAAGACAATTTTTTTCACACCCTTGTTTTTAACAAGTAATGTATTTTTAATACGTGGTTATACATGGGATAACTTTGACTATATATATTATTTATAAGCCTGAAATTATTACCTATATCATGATAATTTATTTTTAAATTTTAGGGAATTAATAATTAAATTAAATGGTAAAATAATAATGATGTAGTAATTGCTTCATTAATTTGGGAATGAAATAAATGATATTGAAAATGTTAAAATAAATAAAATTTGATATAATTTATGTCATTTGTGAATTTTATATACTAATTTGACATGTTAGGGACATGTTAATAGAGTTTTTTCAAATATATCTAGTTTTTTATATATTTGAAAAGTCAAATATTTAATAGTTTCAAAATTGACACTAATAATATTTTAAAATATAAACTCATTTATTAAATGATATAGAATTTATAAAACTCTAAGACCTAGACACCTAGTTTTTATAAGTCTTATCGTGTAATAATTGACCCATTAATTTGTCATTTGTAATGTTATAATAATTATATTTACCCTCAAAGAATTAACTACATAATATCATGGTAAGAGGTAAAAGGGTTAATTAGGGTTTAAAACAAAAAGATAATGAATAAAAAAATTCAAACATGTATAATTTTCATTGGAGAAGTTTATTTGACCCAAAACCATCCTATATTCTAAATAAATTATTTTAGTAAAATTTTTAATAAAAATTTAATTTACATTAGTTTAATCCTTTGAATATTTTCATGAGTTCCCCTCCACTCTCCTATAAAAAAGGCACCCATTCATATCATTTCAATACACTTAGAAACAATTTTTTTCTTCAAATATCTTCTTAAATACTAACCTTTAATCCTTACCCACATTCTAGAAACCTTATTTTACGAATAACACTCACTTTAATTGTGTCAAGGTCTTAATTTAAGGGGGTCATCCAAAGGAGAGGCATCATATTTAATTAAGTGTTTCTATTTAATTTCTTCTTCCAATTCCTTAAAATCTTGTTCATACATGGGGAAATAATAAATAAATCATACTAAATATAATAAGACATTATTATTTTAATATAATCACCTAAATTCATATCAAATTTCATCAAATTGGAAATGAATTATTCATTTGTGTGTACAAAGGACTACCACCTCGTGAATCAAAATAATTCATTTTCCATCACCGTATCTCAAGGTTGGTAATAATGATGAAAATAATATTTATAAATGATATTAATGAAATAATTTTCATTATTAAATAATAATATATCAATTATGTTATTACCTTTTTATGCACATAAAAATGATAACAAAGTTTCTATGTATGTGTGAACTATCACCTCCCCGATGCGGTGCAACTTTTTTCCTTACCAATATCACATGGGTGATATATAAGTACATTTAAAATAATAATAATATATTAATGATATTATGATAATTATGTAAGGATAAAATAATAATTACCTTCTTTCCATAAATGATCAATGAAAAATGGAAACATTACTCATGAGTATGTATGACCTAACATTTCCATAATTATAACATTATTCATTTTTCATAACGATGAATAAACGATTTTATTTAAAGGTAGAATTAATTTATAAAATTGATTATTATTTCATGAATATTATCATTTAGATGATTTAATTATGGCCACTTTAACTATTTATATCACACCAAGTTCATTTTTGACTCATGTAACAAATATCAACAAAAATTCTGATATGAACTTAAATAATTATGTAGTTGTTTTAATAAGGAAATCAGTGATATTAAAAGGAAAAATTAACATTAAAAAGGTTATAAATAAATTAAATAATTAACCGAAGTTTATTATTTATTAATAAAAATATTGTACATAATGAATCAGACTTAGGGTAAGGGACACTCATTTAAAACCCTTTTTTAAAGTCTGTTTTCATCTATATTTTATAAAAGAAAAAAAGAATGTTTTTTAAATTATAAAACATGAGATGTTTCTCTCAATTTAATGATTCTGTGTTAATTTAATTTTTTCTTTATATGTTTTCATTTGTATATTTAAATAAAATGGTTTTATTATAATGTGTGAGGTTTTTAATTTTGGAAAGTGATTTTTATAAGAAAAGGGTATGTTGTTACCTGAAAGTGTTTTCCTATGTGTTTAAATGGGTTTTCAAGAATTTTATTCATTATATATTCTATTGAAATGATTTATGATGTGTTTATCCCATTTTTTCTTATGATATGATAGGTTGATCCCCATTATATCTCAATATATATCATGTTGAGCCCATTATAGCTCATGATATGGCGGGTTATCCCCATTATAGCTCTCCAATAAATTAGGTACATTGGATATTGAAGTTGACCATAAGGTTATTCTCTTTGTAAGGTTGAATGTAAGGGTGATATGGTAAATATATACCAAGGAACATTCCTGATTTTTCAATTCATGTTAATGAGTTTTTTAAAGAAAAGGGTTTTTAATTATTTACATGTTTTCATTTGACTAACAAATTCGTTCTTTTGTCCCTTATTGAGATTTTTGTTCTCATACCATTTTATGAAATGTTTTTCACTGGATATAAGGGTGGGTAAGATAAAATTGGAAGTTAATATGAATGTTATAAAGATTTTACTGAATAATAAATCATGTTTCATTTTAAAATTTTTATATTTTGGACACTACTGGAAATAGAGTATATACCAACGGTTTACAACCGTTGGTATAGGCTGGAAAACCGTTGGTATTTTCTATACCAACGGTTCTCCAAACCGTAGGGAAGTAAGGCGTGGGGAAAGATATATACCAACGGTTTTAAGTAAACCGTTGGGATAGCCCACTCTATGTATTGGTATAGGTTTACCCAACGGTTTAGAACCGTTGGGAATTCTATAATTCTCAACTTATACCAACGGTTCCCAACCGTTGGTATAGTTTTTTCCCCAACGGTTTCATTGAAACCGTTGGGAATTCTATGATTTTGATGTTATACCAACGGTTTAAAACCGTTGGTATATCATTTTCCCAACGGTTTCATTGAAACCAGTTTTTTACCAACGGTTTATTGAACCGTTGGTATAATTCTTTCTCAAAGTTTACCAACGGTTTACAACCGTTGGTATTGTGTATTTCCAGAAATGTTGCACAGATGCCCCTGCAGTAGCCCCTCCAGTGCATAGACCTGCATAAAACACACCACTAAAAACACTAACAGAATTAAAACAACTAAAAAGAACACCACCTATTTGATTAGAGGCATGGTGAATAATTCCCCATTTGAATTTTCATATGACAACAATCATCCAGTATAGTTGAATCAGGGTTTCAATAAATCAAATATTATTTACACCCATTTCAATCTTCACATGACAACCACTTTAATAATATATGGTGAAAAGGTATTTTCATAGGAGTCTCATCACTTGTGACTCCATAAGTGACACACCGGGCCTCGAATTGAGGCTGGGTTGACTGGTACACATCACTTATGATCCATGGATCATTGTCCTAAATTTCAACACAATCATAATCCGTTTGATTTGTTTGGCATATGTACATAAAATATTATCCATTTCGAACAAAAGAGATGAAGTTTGGGTGTTCCCCGCCCCACGGTGAATTGGATTGAGGCAGGGTTGACTCGTACATGTCACATATGACCCATGAATCATTTTCATAATGTTTCAATAGAATCCGAAGGCATTTGGTCTATTTCCCGTATGTCAGTTGTTGATATCACTTATAATTTAGTCCATTTTAAAGAAAAAAGAGATAGTTTGAGTGGTCCTAGACACACCGTGGCTCGGATTGAGGCGGGAATGACTCTTACATGTCAAATATGACCCATGGATCGTTTTCCTAAAGTTTCAATATCATTTGAAGTCGTTTGGTTAGTTTGGCGTATGTCAACTATTGTTTTCACTTAAAATTAAGTTCATTTTAAACAAAAGAGAGACACTTTGAGTGGTGTCGGCCACACCGGGCCTCGGATTGAGGCAAGGTTGACTCGTACACGTCACATATGAGCCATAGATCGTTTTCCTAATGTTTCAACACAATCAGAATCCGTTTGATCAGTTTGGTGTATGTATTTAAAATATTGTCCATTTTTAACATAAGAGAGACAGTTTGGGTGGTGTCGGCATCACCACACCTCGGATTGAGGCGGTATTGACTCTTACACATCACATATGACCCATGGATAGTTTTCCTAAAGTTTCAATAGAATATGAAGGCATTTGGTCAGTTTCCCGTATGACAGTCATTGATTTCACTTACAATTTTGTCCATTTTCAACAAAAGAGAGACAATTTTAGTGGTCCCAGCCATACCGCGGCTCGGATTGCGGTGGGGTTGACTCGTACATGTCACATATGACCCATGGATCATTTTCCTAAAGTGTCAACAGAATCCGAAGGTGTTTGGTCAGTTTCCCGTATGTCAGTTGTTGATTTCACTTACAATTTAGTCCATTTTGAACAAAAGAGAGACAGTTTGAGTGGTCCCAGTCACACCATGGCTTGGATTGAGGTGGGGTTGACTCGTACACATCACATATGACCCATGGATCGTTTTACTAACGTTTCAATAGAATCATAAGTTGTTTGGTTGGATTGGCGTATGTCAGTTGTTGTTTTCACTTAAAATTATGTCCATTTTAAATAAAAGAGAGATAGTTTGAGTGGTTTCGGCCACACCACAGCTCGGATTTATGAGGGATTGACTCGTACATGTCACATATGACCCATGGATCGTTTTCATAATGTTTAAATAGAATCAGAAGGCGTTTGGTTGGTTTGGCGTATGTCAGTTGTTGTTTTCACTTAAAATTAAGTCCATTTTAAACAAAAGATAGCCACTTTGGGTGGTGTCCGCCACTCTGGGCCTCAGATTGAGGCAGGGTTTACTCGTGAACATCACATATCATCCATGGATCGTTTTCATAATGTTTCAGCACAATCAGAATCCGTTTGATCGGTTTGGCTTATGAACGTAAAATATTGTTCATTTTTAACATAAGAGAGATAGTTTTGGTGGTGTAGGCCACACCGCGCCTCGGATTGAGTCAAGTCTGACTCGTACACATCACATATGACCCATGTATCGTTTTCCTAAAGTATAAATATAATCCTAAGGCGTTTGGTTGGTTTCCCATATGATAGTTGTTGATTTCACTTACAATTTAGTCCATTTTGAACAAAAGGGAGACAGTTTCAATGGTCTCAGTCACATCGTGTCTTGGATTGAGCCAGGGTTGACTCATACACGTCACATATGACCCATGGATCATTTTTCTAAAGTTTCAACAGAATCAGAAGAATTTTGGTTGGTTTGGCATATGTCAGTTGTTTTCACTTAAAATTATGCCCATTTTAAACAAAATATCATTCCATTATGTTCCCGGCATCCATGGTTTCTTATTTATAGGAGAAATACCCATAAACACTTCAATATGGCCGTTGGAGAGCTTCCGGAGCCGTTGGGGGTCAAAAGTACAAGTCTGGTCAAAGCCCAACGGCTAGTTTGACTGGTCACACCGGCTGGCCGGTGGTGGCTCACCAACTGGCCGGTGGTCCACCGGCTGGCCGGTGCTGAGCTCCCGGCTGGCCGGTGGTCCAGACAGCAGGCTTTCTGTCTGGGTTCCACCGGCCAGCCGGTGGTCATCCACCGGTTGGCCGGTGGCACCAGGCAGTGGGCAAGCCTACTGCCTGGAACCTCCGGCTGGCCGGTGGGCAAGAACTGGTTGGCCGGTGCCTATACCGGCTGGCCGGTGAGCTAACACCGGCTGACCCGTGGCTCTGGCAGAAAGCAATGCTTCTGCCAGAGACCACCGGCCGGCCGGTGGGAATCCACCGGTTGGCCGGTGGACTCAGAGAGTCCTTTTCAGTTTTCTTGGGCCAACTCCTGGGCAACCTTTTTCCTAGCATCAAAACACTTGAAAACAAGTTAGAACACGATGAGAGTGATTGTGATCATTAAAATCCAAGAGAGAGGGTTACAACAGTTGTCTGGGGTCGAGGGAGGAGGGTGGGGGGCTGTGCGGGGGGCTGTGCGGGGGGTGTTCGGGGGGTTGTCCAGGGTCCAGGGAGGAGGGTGGGGGGTTGTCCAGGGTCTAGGAAGGAGGGGGGTTCCCAAACACACAACCACTAAAAGACAACATCCATAAAAACAGATAATATATAAAAATAACTCAACTCCAATACTATACTACGATTCTAGATAAAACCAAATAGGAACACACCCTCATGTTATCATATTAATAACTCTTCTTGAATCATTTAGAGTCACATCCCAATGATCATAGGATCACTAACCTAATTGATCACTAACCATGAAACACATGTATGTTGGTCATGTCACCACATGCATCATCACTCTTGCCACCATATCAATATATCACAAGGAATTCTCTAGGATAAGACAATATTTGATCACACATCATTCGCATTTAGTTATCATAATACAAATTATATTTACATGCTTATGATATAGAATGAATCCACATTAGTAAGACCCACCCCTCTCATAAGTTACCATCACATCAGTACAACCCATCCTAGAAAGCACCCTACTGCATACAAATTCACCCAATCCAGGGTCCAATACCCAACATGATCTACATACTAGGATACACATCATGGATCACTATCAAAACCATAAAAACATTGACAGATCTCAAAAAATTAGTGCATTCCATGATTACCTCATAGAATTGAAAAAAGTAAGTGACAATCAATATATCTCACTACTCCATACTCACCCCATAACATAAGGGTCTCACATTACTAGGGAATAATTCTATCCAATACTAAATGATCTTGATCCATTTTTCATATACATATATGATTCACCTCACCAATTACTAAATAGTAATAACATAAAAAATTATGAGTCCATTTAACTAGAATTAAACCATCAGGTTTTACAAGGAAATTCTATATAAGTATTTGTTTACACTTTAAATAATATGACCCCATACCATAAATAAGGTTTTCAACAAAAATAAAGAACATGAATGTCATGTTAACACTCAACATTGATTAATTAATAAATTGTATTCGAATTTTATGGAAATACCAAAATAAATTAGTGAATCAATGTACCTATAGTGGCGCACATGACCACCATGAAACAATCATAAATTTTTACAAAAACCCTAATAATTGGGAATAACGAAATCAAGAATAGAAGTATATGATTTATAAGAGCTGGAACTATATCGTTGATAAAATATAGGAGTCTAACCTGGTAGGTGCTGATATGATGGAAGATGTGGGGATTGGGAGGTCCTTCCGCAAGGAATCGCTCCAGGAGGACACGAACTGAATGCTTCTGGAATGTGGGGAGGCCGCTGGCTCGATTTGGTATTTGGGGCTTTTTTTTCCCAACGGTTATTAAAAACCGTTGGGAATGACCAAACTTCACCACTTTTCCCAACGGTTCTTAGAACCGTTGGGACAAAGCTATCTTTCCCAACGGTTCCATATAAACCGTTGGGAAAACAAGGGTCATTCACCACTTTTCCCAACGGTTCTTAGGAACCGTTGGGAGAAACCTATCTTTCCCAACGGTTGTATGAAACCGTTGGGAAAACTATGCATTGAGGGGTTTTTCCCAACGGTTTATAGCAACCGTTGGGAAAAACAAGATATACCAACGGTTCATTGAACCGTTGGTACACAACTGTTGGGAAAGGTCCCTTTTCCAGTAGTGGGAAAAAATGGAATTTTTTTGAAAGTGTCCACTTTATATATTTATGGGTTTGTTATGTATGAGTTATGGAATAATTATCTAAAACAATAATCCTAAAAATATTCTCAATGTAAAATAAAGTAAAATTCTTAGCTTAACTCAAGATAATGTAATTTTCATGGCCAGGGCATTATAGTTGGTATCAAATTCCAGTTTAGATAACTTTAAGGGTTAATATATTTTTAATAAAATATCCATAAATGAATTTCAATTTATTGATAAGATGAAAAGATATTGAATTTTGATATTACAATGTTAATTTGTCTAAGATATATCTATTTAGAATGTTTTTTTCACAGAGGAAATCGGGAAGCTGTGGTGGGAAGGCATCAAGAAGAAAACATACTTCTAAATTAGTATCCTAAGTTGGTTGGAATGAAATTGAAAAATTTAGTACCATGATAGATCCGTTATCGCATGATATAAATAAAAGTACAAGCCATGCATGAGATCAATCATATCAATCATAAAGTAATAATTTAGTAGTGGATAATTTCATGAGGCAACATGCTCTGACTATTATTGGAACCTCAAATACAGTGGTAGTCGAAAGATGGATCAATTATCTAGAAAAGATATTTGAAGTCATGGGATGTTTGGAACACTGAAGGTAAAACTAGAGATTTATCATTTTGATGAAGAATTTTATCAATGTTGGTATTTGTTTAATAATATCAACTAAAACGGTGAACTTGACACTATGTAATGGTATGATTTTAAGAGTTTTTTTTCGGGAAAAATATTTCCCTAATACCATCCGACTCAGAATAGAGAAAAAATTATTCGAAGTGAGGTAGAAAGATGATGATTCTATGGTTGTGTGTGAATCCAATTTTATGATACTGACCAGGTACATACTAGATTTTATTCCATACCTTGATAGTAAAATTAATATATTTTACTCTGGTTTAAAATAATTTTATGAAGATATTTGGCTTTGTGAGAGTTTAAAATCTATAAAATACTTGTTCGTTGTATTGAATAAGTTAAGATTGAGTTTTTTTAAAATATGTGTTCCTTGTGATGAAAATAATAATAAGCGGTCAGGCTAGAAGTCATTGGGGAAGAATTCATCACATAAATATTGTGGTAAGAAAATAAATTTCACTTTTAGTAAAAAATATGGTAAAAAGAATCTTAGGGAACCGCTTCTAAATTATGTGAAGTACTGAAAATATCTAAAGTTTAGAAACATGACTCATGAGTACAAAAAAAATGATCTAAAAAATAATATGAAACCGATAGTGATATACTTTAAATATAATTATTTGGTTCATTTTTCTAATGTGTGTCCAAATTTAGTAACTTTGGGGGGGATTGGCATGTTTTGAAATGTAAGGGTGTGGAAAAATCCTTTGAAACTAAATTATCCTATGTTAAGCCATTAGACGTAGTGGTATTAGGTAAATTTATTATTTTATTTTATTTTCCAATGTGTTGTTTGATTTAGAGCCTAAACATTCGTTCATTAATGACTAATTTTCTGTTAAATTGGGAATTCCACCTAAAGAAATGAATTCATAATTTATGGTAAAAACACTTCGGGAAAATATTAAGAAAATAATAAATTATAAGAATCATCTTATCATTTAATTTTTAATGAATTTACCAATAAACCTTATTATTTTTCCACTATTAGAGTATGAATTTATTCTAGGTATGGATTGGATTTCTATATACCATGCTAAAGTAGATTTAAGAGTTAAAGAAATATTTTTTCAGAAAGATTTTCAGTTTATGTACAAGAATGAAAAAATGCCATTGATAACATATAAGGAAGCTGGGAAACTATAAAAATATGTATATAAATGTTATTTTGCACATATTGTGTAGAACAAATTAATTTTTAATATTAATGACATTTTAGAGGTAAATGAGTATCTGGATGTTTCTCCTAATCAGTTTCTGGGTTCTATACTTGATCAAGAAGTTGAATTTTCTATTTAATAATTTCATAATGCTAATCCAGTATCTAAATCCCCTTATCTAATGGATCAAAAGGGACTTTTAGAGTTGAAAAATAAATTACAAGAGACATTTGATAATGGTTTCATTCAAACTAGAACTTCACTATGGGGTACTCTTATCTTAATTATCAAAAAGAAATATTGTTCAATGAGACTTTTCATATATTATAGATCATTGAATAACATCATTGTTATGAAAAAGTATCATTTTTCACATATTTATAATTTTTTTGATTAGCACTGGGGAGCATAAAATATTTCAAAGTTTTACTTGAGGTTAGGGAACCATCAGTTGAAAATAAAATAAGAAGACATTCTAAAGAATGCATTTTAGACTAGATGTGGCCATTATGAATTTGTTGTTATACTGTTTGGGTAAACTAATGCACCTTTAATATTCATATATCCAATGAATAAAATATTTAATGAGTTCTTGGATAATTATCTGGTTTCGTTTATTGAATAAATTTTGGTATATTATAAAAGTAAATTGGAACATGAATGACATCTAAGGGTTATTTTTCAATTCATAAAAGAAAATAAAATTTATGGGAAATTCATTAAGTGTGAGTTTTGGTTACAAAAATTTATTTAATTAGTCACATTGATTCTAAAAATGGAATAACTACTGATCCTTCAAAATAAGTTGTTGAATAATGTCCTAGACCAAAAAATATAACAAAGATTTATAATTTTATTGGTTTATTAGGCTATTACAGGAGGTTTATTAAATCTTTTCATGGAAATCTATCCCACTGACTTAGTTAACATTAAAAGGTATTAAGTTTATCTAGATAAAATAATGTGATGATTTTTTTTATTAATTGAAAATATGATTAGTGTATCACTTAGTTCTAACACAACCTTCTAGAAATGGTGAATTTTTCATCTATAATGATTCTTCATTGAAAGGAATTGGATGTATCCTAATGTAGAATGATCAAGTAATTTATTATGCTTCATGTTAGTTGAAAAATCATGTGTTAAATTAAATTACACAAGATTTAGAATTAGCTTCTATTATTTTTGAATTAAAAATTTGGAGGTATCATATTAATGGAGTAAAATTTTAAATATATACATATCATAAAATCTTGAAGTATATATTCACTCATAAATAATTTAAGGTGAGACATAGAAGATAGATGGTACTAATAAATGATTATTATTGGCCAATTTATTACCATCCTTGAAAAGAAAATAAAGTGAATGATACTTTGAGTTGAAAATGTATTTCTATATTAACCATGTTGGGTTTGGAACACAACACCTTGGTTAATGATTTGATGAATATTGTCTTGGAAGTTATTGGTGTAGTAAATTCCTCTATTTTTTCTGGTGTCAGTGCAATCATCTCTATCAGATAGAATTAAGAAAGCATTAAATAAAGACTACGAGTTAAAAAAAAGGTAGAATTGGTTTCAATGGGTACATTTATATAATTCAACATTGATAAATATTGTGTTTTGAGATTTTTTAAGAGTTTATATATGTCGTATGATTCAAAGTTGAAGAAGGATTTTTATGTGATGTTCCTCGTTCTACATTTTTAGTTTATCATAGAAATACTAAGATGTATAAAGACTACTGAGAATATTACTAGTGAGATGGAATAATAATTGATATTTCTCACTTTACCTTGATATATTTGAAATGTCAATAGATTATGGTAGAATGACTGTTTCTGAAGGTGGAACTTTATAATTTTCTGGTGTCATAGTGGAAATGGGATAATATATCAATGGTATTCAAAGTGAGATTACCGAAGACATATCAAGGTAACAATGTGATCTGAGTTATTATTGAACAAATGACTAAATCTTATCATTTTATTCCTATTTAAAACACTTTATCCCTAGATCAACTTTCTCAGTTGTATCTTAATGTGATATCCAGGTTACAAAGAGTTTGTCTCTCCAATGTATCTGAACGTGATCCTAGGTTCACTTATAACTCTTGTAAATACCTTTAGAAGTCGTTGGGTACTGCATTACATTTTAGTAAAAAAATTATCTACAATCATACAGGATTCCAGAATGTATAATTCAGACCATAGAGGATATTCTATGTGATTTTCAATGGATTACTTGGGCATTTGGGATCAATATCTTTCTTTGGTCAATATTTCTTATACTAATAGTTCTCATTCTAGCATACAGATGTCACTATTTGAGGTATTATATAGAAAGTGGTGTTAAACTCTAGGTTTTTAGAATGATATTGGGGATAGGACGTTTATGAGACCAAAGTTGGTAGAGAAACCCATAGATGAAATTTAATTGAATTTGTGAAACATGAGAAAAACTTAGAGAAGTTAGAAAATTTATGTGGATAACTAGATGAAGGATCATTCTTTTGAGGTAGAAGATCATGTATTTCTCAATGTTTCTTCATGGAAAAGTGTGATGAAATTTGGTAAGAAGTGGAAGTTGAGTCTAAGGTTCATCAAACCCTATGAAATCTTTGAGAAAGTTGGATTAGTTTCATATTAAGGGTGTTTTATTCCATGTTTATCCCATGTACACAACTTTTTTCATGTTTCAATTTTAAGAATTTATATACTGGATCCATCTCATGATTTAAGTCGAGATGTAGTTTAGTTAGAAGAAAGTATTTCTTATGTGGAACAGATAGTTCAGGTTCTTAACTGCAATGAGAAAGTACTGTAGAATAAATCAATTCATTGGGTAATGGTTTTTTGTGGAAACAATATGGTTTAAGAGACAACATGAGAATCTGAAAATGCTATGAGGGAAAGATATCCCCACTTATTTAATAAGTGAATAAAATTTTGAGAATGCAATTTCCAAAAGGGGGAAGAATGTAACTACCCAGGTAATGATAGAATAAGTATTTTTCAATTATTAATTAGAAAATAATTAAAATAGACACTATTTTCATTAGTGTATATAATAAAACTTGTTTTATAGTTAAAACATTACTTTTTCTAAAAGAAAAATTTTATCACCTTTTAATAGTGCACTGATTTTAAATATATATTTTTTCACTTTTATAAATTTTAATTGAAAAAATAATATGTTTCTATGAAAGTATAAAATCAAGACATTCATTGGTTGAATTTTTGATATTTTTCTAATAAATTTCATATTTTAATGAATAATGAAAAATACTGCAATTTAATTTAAAACTAATTTTCCATATAATTTATTTATATAGTTAGATTATCCTTTCAATTGGTTTTAAATTATATATATATATATTTTTATCATTTAATAAAATTTAGTTCATTGTAATCAATTTCATATTGAAATTGGATATAAAAACTAGGTTAACTTTTGAACATTTTACTTTAAAAACATGTTTTCTAATTCTGTTAAATGGATTAATTTTAAATAAATTTTAGCCACTTTTGTGTTTTGAATTTTGAAAAAATGAATATACATGGTCATAATAAATATAAAATTTTAGATCTATTATGATCAGAATATTTTTTGGAAATTATGAATAGTAACATTAGTAATTTTTTTTATTACCACAGTTGATGGTAAAATGGGTGATTAAAGGTAAAAATAATAATATAAAAAATATAAAATAACACTAACACGTGTACTAATTTCATTCGATGACTTTTTTCATCCAAAATAATCCCTAGGTTAATGTTATATCCTATGTAAGTAACTTGGGTGTGAGAAAGACATTTATAATATTTTATTCAAAGAGAAGACAAATTTTCTTACACCCATGTTTTTTACAAGTAAATAATTTTTAATATGGGAATATAAAAGGGATATCTTTGAAAATAAATATTATTTAGAAATCTGAAATGATTACCGACATTAGGGAAAATTATTAATAATTTTTATGGAATAAATTGTTAAATCAAATGGTGATACAATGACGATGTAGTAATTACCTAATTAATAACTCAATCAAATAAATGATTTTAAAAATGTTAAAATAAATATAATTTATTATAATTTATTCCATACACAATTTTTTTGGATGAATTTTACATTTTATTGATGTGTTAATGGTGTTTTTTAGAGATATCAAGTTTTTATGATATTTTTAAGAAGTCAAATATTGAATAATGTCCAAATTGACACTAATGATATTTTAAAATATAAAATAATTTATTAAATGGTATAGAATTTATAAAATATAATATTTGTAAAAATATTTGGGATAAGTCCTATAATGTCATAAATTATTAATTTATTGGTTGTTTGGCATGTTATAGAAAATATATTTACCCCTAAAGTGTAAATCACATGGTATCATGGTTCGAGTTAAAAATATTAATTAAGGATTTAAACAAAAATAATTGGAATAAAAAAATATTCAAACATGTATAATTTTCATTCAATGATGGTTATTCGGCCCAAAATTATCATATATTTTAAATAAATCAATTTGGAACTATTTTTTATAGAATATTAATTTATATTAATTTAATACATTAAATTTTTTCATTAGTTCCCCTTCCATCTCTTTTAAATGGAACCAATTATTTTCATTTCAATACAATTAAAAACCATTTTTATCAGACCAAATCTACCTAATTAACTTCATAAAATCCCTTCCCACATTTTAGATGCCTTAGTTTTTGAACAACACTCACTTTTGTGTTGTTAAGGTGTTAATCGAAGCTGTTTATCCGAAAGAGAGACATCATTTTAAATCAAGGGTTTTTGTTTTATTTCTTCTTATACATCATTAAAAACTATTTATGTATGATGAAATAATAACTCCAGTACCATAAATATAATGAGATTTTATTATTTTAATATCATCACCTAAATCTATCTCTAATTTCATTAAATTGGAATTGAATTATTTGTTCGTGTGTATGATGGACTACCACCTCGAGTACCAAAATAATTTGTTTTCCATCACCATCTCTCAAGGATGATTATAATTATTAAATTAATGTTTATATATGATATTCATGACATATTTACCATTATTATATAAGAATATATCAATTATGTTCTTACCTTTCCATGCACATAAAAATTATAATGTTGTTCACGTGTACGTGTGAACTATCATCTCCATAAAGAAATGTGATTATTTCTTCTTCACCACATCACATGGATGATATATATGTATATTTAAATTATTAATATGATATTAATGATATTATTATCATTATGGATGGATAAAATAACTATTAATTTCTTTCCATAAATGATTAATGAAAAATGGAAATGTTACTCATGCATACGTACGACCTACAATCTCTATGATTATAATATTGTTAGGTTTTTATAATCATAAATAAATGGTTTTATTTAAACACATAATTGATTTAAGCAATCTACTGAGTTGGATAATACTGCTCATTCTACTGAGACTTCTGTTAATCAGTTGTATACATTCATTGAGGACCCCAAAACTGTGGTTATAGTAGCTAATGGGTCCTAGGTCCATCCTAAGAAAAAAGGATGATAAGGGACCCCATGTAAAGCTTGAGAAAAAAAAGAATGATAATGGAGGATTTGGTAGAGGATACTGCTAACCAGGGGAAAATTATTAAATGAAAATGGAATATTAATAAGGAAATTCCACAAAATGAAGATATTATATGGAAATTGATAATGGTTTTGTAATTCCCCCACATTCAAATCACATATGATTTTTATAATTACACAAAACCCACTAATTATACTGGCTAAGACTAAAATTATGCTTGAGAGGTGGAATTCCTTCAACTATAAATCAATTGGGTATAGTTTTGTTGCCCAAAACTCCCATATAAATAACTTGGATCACTTATCAGTATTCAAGAATGATAATATTCAAATTCATTTTTGTGATGGAGGGAAATAATGCATTATCATGTCCCTTTATTCACAAGGTTCTATTATAACTATATCTTTCATTTATGCCCATGTTTCCTATATTGAAAGAATGGAGATCTGGAGTGACATTTGATTGATTATTGATAATATGAGCCACAAGTGGATTATTATTGGGGATTTTAACATTGTACTGTGACCTTATGATAATATTAGATCTAACTTCCATTGAGTGGCCTGTCATGAATTTTCTATGTGCATTGATCCCTTCAATTTTTTTGAGGTCCCAATTGATGGGGGCGATTTTATGTATAGTATTTACACTCTCAATGAAAGATATCCTAGTAAGACTGATAGGTTTTTTGTGCACTTTAATGATAGAAGTAAACCTGATGGTGTTTCTAGCGTAGTTCATAGTATATTTTATTTAGATCATAATCGACTTCTTATTAAGTTTTTCACTCATATTTCAAGGACAATACCCCTCCCCTTTAGATTCAATAATGGATGGTTTGTCATCCCAATATTATGGGAAATTGTTTTGGAGGCTTGTAAAACTGTTCATCAAGGATTTTTTCTGTACCTATTGACATCAAAATGAAAAATGACCAAAGGATAGTTAAAAGGGAAGAGAAAAAAAATCATTCACCATAATTGATGATGACATCATGGATGTAGAGAATTTTCTTTCACTCTATCAAACTGAAAATAAATATTAGTATACTCCTTTAAGAAAGGAACTAAATGGAATGCACAAGATTAATGATCTCCTAATAATTAAAAAAATAATGAGTATAAATCTACTAAATTTGAGATAGATCCAAATTGGTGACAAGAACACTATGATTTTTCATATAATGCACAGGGAGAAAAGAATTAGGGGAGGGGTTAAGGCACTGAGCATCAATGAGTGTCTAATTACATATGAAAATAAAATCTCTAATGTAGTGTTTTATTATTTTCATTGTCTCTATACTGATGATTGTTATGATATTACATATAGTATGATTGATAATAAATTTTATTCCATTGGTTAGTAGGAGAATATATATCTCATATCGTTTCTATCTGAAGAGGAGGTTCATCTAGTTTTTTTTTCTCTCAATACTAACGGTGTATTATTTCCTGATGGGTTTACTAATACGTTCTTCATATTCTACTAGGACATTATTTATACTGATGTGGTGAATGCAGTTAAGGAATTATTCACTCATGCTCATATAACTTATTAGATTAATTCTAACTTCATTTCTCTTATACCTAAAAAATATAATTTCATGGATATTAAGAACTTTAGACCAGTTTAGATTGGGTATATGATTCCAAAATCCTCATTAAGATCATTTCCATCTGGTTTGGTAATGTGGTGAAATACATTATTACCATGAACCAATTTGGGTTTTACCTGGTAGGAACATAGAAAATTTTCCACTTACGACACCGAAGAGCATCAATGTCATGTTGAAAAATAACAAAGATAGGAATTTTTCTCCGATGATTAGCTTTTATAAAGATTCTCATACTCAAAAATGGATTTTACTTTTTTCTTTCTCAAATATAATGGATTTCTTAGGGAATTTATCAAGTTTAAAAACATTCACTTTAGCTCTATAAGTCTCTATATCCTTATTAATGGTTCCTTAGAGGCTTCATTCAATGTTACATGGGTTTTAGAAATTTTTTTCCCTTGTCAGGTCTTTTATTTTCCTTATATGAAGATTATTTTACCAGATGTATAAATGTCATGGTTAACTTTGGAGTCTTTAAATGGATTAAAACTGATAAAGGCATGTTTACACCTTTACACATGGTATATGTTGATGATATTCTCCTCCTTATATTGGCTTTCAAGAAAACATTATCTTCCATCAAGGCCATCTTTGAGCATTATGAGGAGGTGGATGGATAAGAAATAAGCAGGAAGAAGTACTCTATTATGTTTCGAAAATGGATATTGGTGGTAAGGTAGAATTAGATCTCTACAACTTTTGGTGTTGGAAGGGGATTACATCCCATTATATACCTTGGAGTTATTATATTTTGGAGGAAAGTCATAAGTTCCCATATTATAGATAATATTTATGGAATTATTAATTAGTTAACTAAATGGAACGGGAAATCCATGTCTCAATATGGAAGAGTGTGTTTTGTCAACTCAGTGATTACCTAAAAGTTTATTCACGCATTCTCTATTTAAAAATTGCCACACAACCTTATTAAGAAACTTCATGGTATGATTAGAAATTACATCTATACTGGGTATGTTTATGATCATAATCCCACCATGGTTTCTTGGATGGATTGTGTTAAACCCAAGTATAGTGAGGGTCTTGGAATAAAGGACCTCAGTGTCTTTATTGATTCCATAATAACCAATTTTACTTGGAACTTCTTTACCTTGAATGATCCTTCTCTTGAGTTTCTGTCTAAAAGATTTAACTCAAGGATGATAAATGGGTACTCTAAATATATTTTCTTTTCTACATGGCTTGAATTTAGAAAATGTATCAACTATATGATGCTCAACTCTAAGTGGATTGTCTCTAGGTAGTCCAAGCTCACTTTTTGTAAAACCCATTTTCTTGAAAAACCAATTGTGAAGAGAATTATTTTTCTAGACAATCTAAAACACCTCTATATTTTTTAGTTTTTTCTAACAGAAAGAGGCATGATATGAACCTCCCCAATCAGGTTTCATTTGAAATTCAGATGTAATCGTATCTGGATAGGTATATTATTAATTGGACTAGATTCAAAAGTGGTTTTTTTACAGTAGGGAATTATATATGTTTAAAAACGGTGGAGGTAGTAGTGTCCCAGATTGGATCACCTTCTTTAGAAGTCATTTCATCCACCCATATAGAGAAATTATTTTATAGAAAATTTGGAAAATAAGGCTACCTACTCATGATCAATTATAGGGCGATGAAATATTCATGGCTTCTATATACCATCTGTGTATGAGAGATGTGGAAAGGATCCAAAAATTACCTGTTGTTTTCCCCTTTATTTATAGGTTATGGGACTATCTTAAAGATATTTTTGGCATGTATTATGAAATTATTAAGAATTTTGAGAAACTCATTTCCAATGCTAAAATGGATATAAACCTCATTAATATGGTCTATAACTGGTTGTTGAATACTATCTCCTTAGTGATTTCCTTCACCGGAGCAGCCATGTACTTGTCTATTTTTGATACAAACAAGCCTTTTTCTTTCTAGGAGGGTGGCCATCCATAGGGATATTTTTTAGCAACTCAATTACAAACAGGATCCCTGAATAATTTCCGGCTGGGTCTAAATATTCTTAGGTGACTGGGCATGCATGGTAATGGGAGAAGACCTCTTGAATTGAAATTAATTTGTTGGATTCCCCTGATCAATACATGGATCAAGGTAAATTTGTATGGTGATGATTTTTATGCTCTAGTCCTACCAAGATGCGGTGGGGTTTTTCATACCCATTATGGGTTTTTGATGGGATACTTCTTTCACTACATTGTTTGTGTGAATGATTATGAGGCTAAGTTATAGGGCTTAATCTAAAATATTAAATATGTCATTCATCATAATTGGAATAAATTATGGATTTAATATGACTCTAACAAGTGTTTAAATTCTATAAGTTAATGTACCAGGATTGTATCACGATGAGTTTTACCCCAAAAGATTAATTGTCTTTATTCCATTGATCAAATGAATTGGAGGGTTTCACATGCATACAAGGTATCCAACTACATGTATGATGCTCTTTCAAATAGGGTGATTGTTGATATGAGATTGAGGTGGTATTACCACACTCTAAGATATTTTTTATCTCTTCTTTATGGGGATATGCAAGGTGTTATGTACTCCTGAATTTTTAGTAACTCATTGTAATGTACGATTCCTTGCATTTAAATTTTTTTTAATAAAATTTCCAGGACTGGAGTGTGCTGATATTTTTTAGTATAATTTCTGTGTAAATTTGACTATTATTTCATTAATATTATTCTAGATATGATGGAATTAAAACCACTTTAACTATTGAAATCATACCAAGATCATTTTAGATTCAAGTACGGAAAATCGACAAACATTCTGACATGAACTTAAATAATTAAGTAATTGTTTTAATAAGGAAATAAGTGATATAAAATTGAATAAAAAACATAAAAAATGTTATCATGAAATTAAATAATTAATGTAATTTTATTATTCATAAATACAAAGATTTTACATGACGATTTGGACTCAGGGTAATGGACTTTCATTTAAAACCCTATATAATGTTCATTTTCATCACTTTTTATAAAAGACCAAAGGAATGTTTTTTAACTAATAATTCATGTGAGGTTTACCTATCATTCATGCTAATTTATTACATTAATTTTTTATTTATAATTTATAATTTTTTTTGATGAAAATAGTTTCATTATTATGCGAATAGTTTTTATATTTTAAAAGTTATTTTAAAATAAAAGGTTATGTTGATATCTAAAATTGTTTTTCTTATGGGTTTAAATGAGTTTCAAGGGATTTATTCATGTCATATACCATGGAAATTGTTTATTATAGGTTGAGACCATTATTTTTCAAGATATAAAATGTGATCCCCATTACAACTCTCTAATGAATTGGGTACTCTGAAGATAAAATTTGATCATAATGTTATTCCATTTGTGAGGGTGAATGTAAGGAAGATATGGAAATGATTTCACAAGGAACCTGAGTGATTTTTTATGCATGCTAATGATCTTTTTAATAAAAGGGGTTTTAATGGTTTACATGTTTTCACTTGAATAATGAATTCTTTCTTTTGTCCCTTACTGATCATTTTTTGGCCATACCATGTTTTTAAATGTTTTAAAGGGTATAAGAATGGATAATATAAAGCAATAAGTAAATATGAATGTTATGAAGATTTTCATGAATGATAAATAATATTTTCTTTAAAATTTGTAATATTTTGGAAAAAATGGATACTGTTTGGAAGAGTCCACTTTGTATATTATGGTTTTGTTATATATGAGTTATGGACTAATTATCTAAAACTCTAAAACTGAAAAGATACTCAATGTGAAATAAAGTCAAATTCCTAACTTAACTCAAGATTATATAATGTTTAAGGCTAGGGACTTATAAAAAACCCACACTGTAAAAGGTGTTAATAAAACATCATTTAAAAAGTGAATGTGGGAAATATCAATATAACATGAAATAACAGATAATCAGGTTCATAGATAAAGAGAACATTAGTGATAAGTGTTAACATTTATATAGAGGATAAATATAATGTATAAAGAAAAATAGTGTGTTATTGAGAACATGGTCATGTGAAAGTTAATGACCACAAAATAATAAATTAGAAAGCGACAAAGAAGACAATAAATTCATCTAAAAATGAAGGTTACAAGATAAATTTTTTATTTCAATATTATTTTCCTAGATTTTAAGGATTATATTATAATCAATATATTGAAAAAATAAAATATACTTACTTTATTTATTTCCATTAAATAAGTAAAATTTGATCCTCTGGTTATAATTTGATAAATTTTAACTTCTATCTCATCCCTTACTCTAATAAATGAATATTCAATATGAAATTTTCATGCCCCATATACTAAAATTACCTTTTAATAGAACATAAGATCCCTAAAATAATGAAAATTAAATCCTTTTATTGGATGATATTTGACAAAACCAAATGGTTAGCACAAGTTATAGAATATGGGAAAAATATTTTTATAATGAAATAGTCCAATAAACTCTAAAACCCAAACTGTAACAAAAAATGCTCAACTTTAGACATTCCCTAAATAGTTAACCCTAAAAATCCCCCAAAATATGTTTGAAAAAAATTTAACACACAAAAATATGAAATATTTGATCACATATTTTCCCCAAGATCAATATTAACATTTACCCAAGAAAAATATAAAGTATCTCTTATTTCAATTACCAAACAAATTAATACCATGATCATATATTATCTTCAAACATGCTAACCCTTTTCCAAAATAATATGAATCACCATAAAACCACAATAATATCATATATGTTTCCATAAATTTACTCAATATTCATTACTCAAATTATGTTTACCTTTATCATATACTGTTACTAATATAGTGTACTTATTAAAAAATAATATTAATCACTTGGTTAGAAAAATACTTTTTTATCCCACGGTTATATGTATGATAAATAATATATTCCCAAATTTTGATAACCATTTTATACCAATTAATGATATTAACATCAAAGATCATTATAAACCTAAAATTTATCAATACCTTTAAACTTATGTTCATAAAATATATTAATATTCTTCATAAAATAACCTTTTAACTAAAACACACACTAAATTAAAGGGTTGGAATTCCATAAATTCCTCTTAATATATAATTAATCATTCAAATCTCCCATGAAATAAAAACTAGAAAGAGCTATCTATGAATTTAAACTTATGATAAAACATTGACTTATTATGAAATTAAAATTTTGGATTATCTCATATCACTATACAATATCATTGATTTCCATAGTATCTATCCTATCATTCATCAGAATGGTTCATAAATAGAATTTTTAATAACCCAAGAATATCCCCAAAGAGTTTCTAGAATGTGTGAAATCATAGGGACACTCATTTTTCATTGGTGACGATTGAGTTAATGCCCAATCCCACACTTTAATATTTTTTAACCCTAGGTGAATTTGTGCCACAACTAAATCCACTTTCTAGTATATTGACATTGATGTATTTTCTTAGAAAAACTCACAATATATACCTTACAAAATATTCATGATATTAACATACTCTTAGATGTATCCAAAGAATCTATCATATGTCTATGTTCTATAATATATATTTTCCTAAATATAGCTCATGAGGGTCCTACTCGATTTCTTTTGATACAAACTATAACACCTAAAATCTAGTGGCCTTGATCTGTTGGTTATTTTACTTCTTTAAAACAAGACACAAAATATTTCATCCTAAAGGATAAAATAGTTTAGTAGTATGGGGAAGCTGTATTCATACATTATTATCACATTACATTTGAAAACATTAAATACACAAACATTTGAAAACATTAAATAAAAAATTAAACTTCTATTGAAAAAATTATTATTTCTTCTATTATATCCCTGAAATCACTCATTGATACCATCTTGTTATCATGAGGAAAGGAAAACATAATAAAGGGTGATATTAGAGCTCATTAAGGGGAATAATACAATAGAAATTATTATAAAATCAATAAACCATGACTAATATTTCATAGAGAAACAATAATCAAATATGACTTATTTCTAATATCATAAACGAGGAATATATCCATGGATAACACAGAAATATAAATAAGTACATTATTAATAATAAATAATTTTATAATTATGGAATTAATAATATCAAACATCATAATCATACCATAAAGGATTTTTTTCCAAGAGCTTATAAACGTAATGTCTGGGCCTAGTTCCAAGAAATCATAAATAATAGGGAAAGAATACAGAAAATACATAGGATAGATTGTCTCTTATGACCAAATGATGCATAAAAGGGTAATAATTATCCCAATATACCATTTAATAAGTATAATTAATTCATCATATGAAAATGGGTGAATAATTAATAGAATTCATAATCACTATAAATATATGTTTTGGAGAACCATGATATGAAATATCAATAATTTTTCTAGTAAATAATACAATATCATAATCAAAATCTTTCTGGACAATTATAATGTGTTATATCATTATATTATATCCATAGTAATGTTTAGAATTCAACAGAATATGTAGACATAGATAAAAATAATTTTAAATGGTCAACATAACATTTCCAAATAAAATTATCATTTTCATTTTTAAATCCATTATTTAAAATCTAAAAAACTAAAAAATATTTGTAAAATCATTTTATTTGAAAATAACCAAGGGGAATTTTCATGTAAGCTTAAAAAATAATATTCATGTTTGTGGGAAGAGGATGTCAAGCAACATAAGTTAATAAACATTCTCTTTTTATTTGTAAATAAAGTCAATATGTACCATATCAGAAACATTGAAAATATTAAAGTTAAGAAATTTTTAAATAAGTTAAAATATATTAGAATATGAATTTAATAAATTGGTGAAATGTAAATAATAAAATTCTTGAACAGTTTTATAAAACATGGACATGAAAGAAAAAATATGTCAACCAAAATGGAAATAAGGTCGAATATTCCTTAATTTTTTCTTCATCATATTAATTAATAACGAGTGAAAATTAAAATTAAAACATGTAGAATATATATAGAACAATATTAGAATAAAAATATATACTTTAAAAGGTAAATATCTTATAATTACTATCAAAGTAAATTTAAACATAAATGATCTTGAATAAAAATTATATTTTAGACTAAACCATTACCACTTTGGTAACTTTTGAATCATAACCCCATTAAAATAAATAAGATAAAATTAAAATTTAAATAACATTAATATAAATATATATATGTCATAAAATATCAAATGGGTAATAAAAAGAAAACATACCAGAAACAAGTGGTGAATATGGTGTGTGTATTAAAAAAATAAAAGTGAGACGTTAGATCTTTAATAAATCATCACGTTGAATTGACAGTTAATCAATGAAGTGATTATGTGTAAAAAATAAAAATCCACATAAAAAGTATAAATACAATATAAAATAATCAGAGGTCATTACATACATAATATTGGTATAACATAGTTAATAAATAATATATATAACGCAGTAAAAATAAATTGAGTTAAGAAACAACTTGCCTCGAGTCTCACTCACATGAACGTAAATTTTATGATATATATAAATATTATATTAATTTTATACATGATTTAATTTTTTTTTTCAAGTGAATTAACTTATTATTATACATTTTATTTAATTTATTACCATTTCTTATATATTTATTAAATCAATTAAGTTCATATCAAATGTTTTGAGGAAATTTGGTTCATAATCGCAGAAAAACTTCGGTAGGTTGACCATGATCAAAGGGACCCTAATTAAATCATATATAGTAGTTTAATTATAAAATAATTATAAATTTTATATATTATATTCAATTGTATAAACCTTCAATAAATTCAGGCATGAGAAACGAATCATATCCCCTCATATAGGTGGTGGTCCCCACGTACACCCAAATGTCTTTATAATTTTTTAATGGGTGGGAGGGTAAGAAGGAAAGTTAAATAGTATATTTACATAATAATAATTATATAATTAATATTATATGTATTCATTAAATCCATAATAATAAAAAACCATGAAATATGATGATGGAAAATGATTCACACCGCAATATAGAGGCGGTAGTCCATATGTATGCACGAGCGATGAATTCATTTCCCATTGGTTTGAAAGGAGGTGGAAAATTATTATTATGGAATCATAATAAAAACCCATTATATTTATTATAATATATTCATTATGATAGTATGTATACAATATATTTATATAAAGTATAAGAAGAAATAATATTTGAAAGAGTTATGTAAGATGATTATCTCTTTATGGGGAGACCACCCATGGCTTACACATTAAGCCTTCTTAGGATGGTATGAGGATAAGAAAAAAAGGTAAAGGAATTGTATATGGAATATATAAAGGTATTATTTTTGTTATTGGAGAGAAATAGAGATATTAATTTATGAATAAATGAGAGGTGGTGCCTTTTTATAAGTGAGGGAAATAACACACATCGAATTATATAAATTATTTAAATACAATATATATCATAACATTGTAAATTGAAATAAAATTTATATAAATAAATATCTTAATCAAATAAAATTTACACATGTCTATGTTACATTACCCCATCTTTGGGTTTAACCCCCTCATTAACCCTTTTTAACCTTAACCATGGTAAACATTGTTTAGCCTTTTATGGTCATAAATTTTCTTCTTAGGTGAAAACTGCCACAAATATTTTCAATGGATGAGATTTTCAAACATTAAATATAATTTGTTTATTGAAATGTTTTTTATTATATTTAAATACTTTAATAGAATATTTTTTATCATAAAATATCATTAAATTAATTTTTGAGACTATTCATTTAATCTGACTTCAAATTCATTAAGTCTGAAATGTAATTAAAATATAAAAACAGTTACCATTAATTATAATTTATAATAACCTATTAAATCCATGAAATTCCACAATTCATCCATAAAATATTTTTGTTTATTTTTAAATTCATTTACCTATATTGTTCTGCTACTTGTACAAGAACTGTATCGACCTTTCAAAAGCATTTAAGGTAATTATATCACTAATAATAATTAAAAAGAAATTACTATAATAAAAATAATGTATTAAAATTAAATTTAAACTTTTATAACTAGACATGAATTCTTTTTATACCAATTAAAAAATATTATAGATATTTGAATAAAGAGTATTACATTTTTTAATTTTGGCAGCTTAAAATAATATATATGTCATTATCAAAAGAAAATGGAACCAAATTACATATATCTAATAGTTAGAACATATATGGTAGAATTTATATCATATAATGAAATAAATTAAATTTTTTGATATATTTATTTATACCTTATCGAAATATTTTTAATCTTGATTACTCGATTTACCCTTTACTGTGGTGAAAAATATTTACCATAGTCACTATTCATAATAACCCAAAATAGAACGGACCTATTTAAAATATTTGAAACATTGATTCCAAATATGTAATAAAGTTTTCAATATTCAATTTCTAGAAGTTGAATAAATCAATTGTTATATAAATACGTATGATAGAATTAAAAATATATTTTAAAAGAATATTTTTAAGCAAAAAAAAAATTAAAAATAAAATATAATATAATTTTAAATCCTAGGAAATTATTTGGAACATGTTTAGTAAAATAGAATTTATTTCAATTTGAAACCAAGTATAAAATACAATAGTACTTTTAAATTACTTTATTTATAGAAACTAATTGGGAGTCTTACAAAAATTTGTATTGTTCTACATTCATTGAAAAATAAATCATCTTATAAAAAATCAAAAATATTCAATATATGATAATATTATAATTATTATTTAAAAAAATATATACATTCCTTCAAATAAAATTTATAAAAATGATATAAATTGACTATATTTCTCATATAAAAAATTCAATAAAACCCATTTTTGAAGAAAACACATTTTTAATACATAAAATCACTTTACTGAAAATTGAGTACATATTTATTATAAATAAATAAATAAATTTTAATTATATAAAAACTTTATTAAGGTTTTTTATAATATGCTCATTCCTATTCATACTTCTAATTTAATTGCTTGGTTATAATGATAATATTTAGATAAGAATATTTTTATAGTTTACCATAGTTTTCTTTAAGATTGGTGTTGCATGTTAATCATTCTATCAAGATTAATATTATATTATACTATATTTTAATTGTTTTATAGATCCTATTCTCTTGAAAAATCAGTTATAATTCATTCGAAACACCTTTTCAAAGTCACTATTTTTTTGTGCTATCCTAGTTTGGATAAACGTCACAAAAAATTTTCTTTCACCCACCAAGAATTTTATCAGAATCTTATAATCAATTGGAACTCAAAATTGAGATTTTATAATCTTAGTAGGTCAAAAATAATTTACACTGACCAAATATGTATTATATTCACAATATCCTTCACATGAGAAATGAAATTCTTTAACTAACTTGGTCCAAGAGATAGGTAATATCTTACAATTATCTCTTGAAACCATTAAATCTTTGGAATCTCTACAACTAAACCAAAAATTTTCATAAAATTATAAGACTTAATTTTTACATAATAACTCATTAATTTTCTAATCAAAGAAAAACTCCCATATTTTTATGTTTACAACTTTATTTAGTAGCGAGTCTGTGCAATATTTCCAATTGAAATCAATAACATTCTTCCATAAGACATTTCACATAACCTTTCCTATCATTTATGTTCTAGAAGATGTATCATTTTTCTTTTAGACTTATTCATTTTCTGAAAGAAAAATATGGTTTGATGGTTTAAGGAATATTTCTAGGTATATAATGGTTCAAATTTTTCATAGAATGTGATATTATAGGTTTTCAAAAGTTTGATCCAAGAATAATAATATCAATTGAACAGAATGTAAAGAATCCTAGGAAGTGATATGGTGGTAAAAAAATAAATAAATTTAAAAACAAAATCAGTCTTCATGTCACATTATGTTATTTTTTTATGTAAATAAAATTATAATTGTAATCACCAATGTAACTCATTATTATTTTTAGAAAAAATAATTAGAAGAAAATAAATTAAAAAACATAGTTAGCTAAATAAAATTCTCAATTGGAATAAAATTATTTAAAATCCAAAAATCCATGTTCAATATTTATAAAATCACATATTTCTGTCTGTAAAATCTTTTTAAATATATCTATAAGTTTATTTTTAATAATTTTGAATTATAAATATATATCACCTTTTTATGAATAATCCCTCAAGAAATTATGACTTAAGTCTATATGTTTCATTCAAGAATTGATTATCAATTTATTGGAAATATTGATAGGAAATGTTTTATCGAATTTAATTAGAGAATGATAAAAATTAAATATGAAGTCCATTAAAGGATGTTTTATCCACATCACCAGTTTATGACAACATATAACTATAGTGAAATTAGATTCAATAGTTGATAATTCTACCAAGTTTTGATTTTTTTAAAGACCATGAGACTAATTTTTTTTTCTAAAAATTGTAAGGTTTAATATGTAATATTTCTATCTAATATAAAACCACCAAATTCCTAATCAGAATATGATATTAAATCCAAATAATATATTTTTGAAAAAAAACAAATAATTTGTTCCTTTTATGAAACTTAAAATTATTTTTATTGTAATCAAATGATACCCTTTTGGTTTTGATTAAAAATGAGCACAAATACATACTTAAAAAAGATATTTCAACTAATTTTCATTATAAAATATAGGCTCCCAAGTCTCTAGTTCACCCTTAGGAATTTTCTAACAATTGAAAATACTTAGATAAAATTTCAATCCAAGGTTCTATAAAATAGATAACATTTATAACTTTATAGAAACCATACTTTTATCCATTGAAGTAAAGTTATATAATCATAAAAATGAATTATTTATAATTCACCATTGTTACAATATAAGCTATATTTAGAAATCAACTAATAACATTTTAGAACATTGAATGTCACAGTCTTTGTAACCAATTGTTTGCCAAATATGTGTTACATTATGAATCAAGATGGGGGGGGGGGTGAATTTAGTTCTTAAAATTTCAAAAACTTAGAAAAACCTTATTTAAATACTTACTATATTTTATCCTTCACTCTAAAATAGAAAACAACATAATATTAAAACTATGAGATGGAAAAACATAGGAAATTTTACAGAGAGAAAACTAACCTAAACTAATAGTTTTAAGCTGTTGGTACAGTTAATTTAACTATTGGAATATTCTATACCAATGGTTTAATAACCCATTGAGTCCTTTAACATCAATATAGGGCCATTACAAAAATTTTAATTGAAACAATTGGTATAAAAAATGAGGGGTTTAACAGACCAAAAATATTGTGTAAACCATTGGTATAAATGTATACCAAAATTTCATTAGAACAATTGGAATATGGTATTCTCCCCTTACGAACCAAAAACCAACTTAGTAGCTCCTCAAAATAAAAAAACACCATGTAAACAAAATACCAATCAAAATCCACATTCTATGAAACACATTATTTTATATTTATCATTTGAACAACTAATTACTATATAAATAGTTATAAAACCATTAAAAATACCATCACATAGATATAAAATCCAAATAATTAGTTTTAGTCAACAAGAACCATCAACAAAATTTTATCATTACTATCCACTCAAAAATATTGGGGATTAATATCTCCCTCATCACCAAAACTTTTATTATAATCATCACTCACATCATGGACATCCTTAATAATATCATTTTATTTAACATCATTATCATAAATAAGATATTCAACACCCCATGAACCACTAGGGATGTATTTTATATCATGGTATGCATCATATAAAGAGCATATAGTTATCATAATTGTGTAAAAAATTATAGCATTCTATGGTGGATGTGATGAACATATATTTATGTATTTATTTCAAGAACTGATCTATGGCCATTTTACCTCTTTTAAGATCATGTATAGCTAGTTTTGAGTCCTCATTTGCTTCTACATTATTGTTTTATAACATGGTTCTTCTGAATATTTGAGATCCTCTTTATGAGGGCCAATACCTAGTGGGGATGATGCTCTTATCAAGTTAACATCAGACTCTCTACCGATGATCCTCACCTAATACCTATATCAAATTATCATTTAAAAAAATTTATCACCTTCTTTATCATTGGGGGCCTATAGGGAAAACTATTGAAAATATAAATCAGATTTTTAATTATGAAATAGGTATACAAATTAAAAATAATAGTAATATGACTTTTAATATTTTCTTGTGTCTGTTGATTTATATCAGTTCTATATTTTTTCCTTATTAACTAATAAGAAAATTTTCCTCAAGGCACATGACCTTCGATAACTAGTTTTTATTCTTGTAAAAAAACTGATTACTATAAGACTATATTGTTCAATAACATGAAATGGATAAAAAATGAACTCATTATAACCAATATTAGGACAATCAAAACCAAAACAAATTTAATTAAATTTCAATTAAATTTTAATTTATTCAATGTGTATTGAAATTATTTTTTCTACAATTTGTAATGAGTCAGGTTAGATTGGTTCTTAAATTTATTTTTAATCATTTTAATTTATTTTTATTAATTTGATCATATTTGACTCAGTCCGATATAACGAAACATTTTTTAGGATGATATAACACATTTGTATCTATAAGAATTAGGTGTGTTTCGAATATAATCAATTTGGTTCAATATAGTTCATTTCAGGTTGTTTTGTTTCATATCAATCCAATTAAATTAAATTAAATTCAATTTGGTTTTATTTATTTATTTTATGTGTTATTCAGGTTTACTTATATTAAATTCTATTTGATTTTATTTAAATCAATTTTATTTAGTTCAATCATAATTGATTTATATTTTTATAATTTTTTATGGTTCCATTCAGTTATTATGTATCTAGTTTATTTTTTTGGTATTGTTCTGAACTATTGGATGTGGTTTTCATTCCGTAAACATAATATGTTTATTTATTTACCTTTAACTCATTTTATAGTGATCTAATTCAACTAATTTCAATTATTGTATTTTTAATCATTATAGTTTACCATATTTTACTTTCATTCAATTCACATAAATATAGTTTTATTCAATTTAATTATTTTTATGGTATGATTGTTTATGTCAGATTGGATCAACATATTTTTCTTATGATTTCATCATCTCAATTTGATCCATTAGGATTATGTTGGTATTATTATATAAATAAAAGGATCATATAGTTGTTTATCTCTAGTGTTTTTTATTTAATTTAATTGTATTAATCTCTATTTAGTTTGTTTGAATAATTTTTTTATTTATTTGGTTTTGTCCAATTCATTTTAAGGCAGATTTCCTTAGATAACATTGGATAATTTTTGATTATATAGGTTTTATTTGGCACTACTATGATTGATTCTATTCAGTTTTATCATGTCTTTTTATACTAGGAATAAAATGGTTTAGTTGGTTATATTAGTTTTTATTCGATTTTATTTAATTTGATTAAATTCTATTTAGTCCAGTTCAATAAATATTTGATTTGATTTAGTTGATTTAGTGCTTAGTAAAACTCAATCTTTCAAAATACAACCTCCAACCCAAATCATTTTTTATGACAATTTCACTTTGGTATGAAATTTGACTCTAATATGCACCATCCCCAATACAAATTTAGTACACCCTTACATAATGTTTTTAGTCATATGTAAATTCTATTTACCATTACATTAATTTAGTTTCACCTTACATAACATTTTCTTACTCTTAATTAACTTATTTTTATCTTTACACAACTTTAGTTTACCCTTATTTAATATTTTTTACCCTTATATAACTTTAGTTTACCATTACATAACCTGTTCATGTTTCTTTTTACCCTTATATAACTATTTTTATGCTTAAATAACTTTTTTTGCACTTATATAACTTTATTTTACCCTTAAATAACTTTTTTTAACCTTAATTAACTTTTGTTTACCCTTAATTAACATTTTCAGGTATATTTTTACCCTTACATAACTTTAGTTTACCATTAATTAACTTCTCTTTACCCCCAATAACTTTATTTTACCCATATATAAATTTTTTACCCCTATTTTAATTCTGTTTAACCTTAAATAACATTAGTTTACCCTTACATAACTTTCTTCATCCTTACTTAACTTTAGTTTACCTTTACATAACATGAACAAGTGTCTATTTACCCTTATATTACATTATTTTACCATTAATTAAATTATATTTACCAATACATAACTTAAGTTTACCCATACATAACTTTGTTTTATCCTTAACTTATTTTTACACTTACAAAACTATATTTTATACTTAGTTAACTTTTTTTACCCTTATATAACTTTTTTTCTCTTAAACAACCTATATTAGTTTTTAATTACCCTTATATAACTTTTTTCTTCTCTTAATTAACTTTTTCTACCCTTACATAACTATATTTTACCCTTAAATAACTTTTTTATCCTTACTTAACTTCTTTTTACCCTTACATAACTTTATTTTGACCCTAAATAATTTCATTTTATCGTTACTTAATTTTATTTTACCCTTACTTTACTTGTAAAAGTTCATATTTACCCTTAAATAACATTTTTTACCCTTACATGACATATTTTTGTCCTTACATAACTTCAGTTTATCCTTATATAACTTTTTTTATCCTTAAATAACTTTTTTTTTACCATTTCATAACTTTAGTTTAGCCTCACTTTATTTTTTTCCCTTTCTTAATTGTAATGATATTTTATTTTTTATTTTTTTTAATTTTAATAAATTTTAATTGAATTTAATTTTAAATAAAAAATTATTTTTAATTGGATTAACTATAATCCAAAATGGTGTATTACATTTTAGATTCTTTATAATGTACCTAGCATCCTTAATTCTCTAGTATTATAGTGAACTATAAAGTGTATATGACTTTGATAAAACCCATGTTCTTTTTTTCTTTTTGAATAATAAAGAAAACCAAAATTCATTAAAAATAATAATAACTGAATTTTCAATACAAACCCTTAATGTTGAAGAATTCATTGAACTACTTACTCTCAAAATAAATGATCATTTCTTAGTATTATGTTGTTAGATAATTATTAAATATTAGTACACCCTCTATATTTGTGAAAAATATATTCTTCCATCCAACATATAACTCATGTTTATAGAATCTATAAAATTCCCCATGTTCCATCAACCATGTCACATTTACAAGTCGACTATTAGGAAAGTTAAATTGATGATGAGATGAATAGGTTAATTCCTATAATTATAAGAATAATATAGATTTCAATTCAAAAAAATTTCTTACCCATATCTTATCCCATTAATGCTATTTGATTTGATTATTTATATTCCTCCATGAGACTAGTTGAACTAGAATGATATCTCTATACTTAGCTAAAAATGCTTTAAAACTTCTAAATTGTATATTATTTTTACTTATCATTTGGTTATATTCATTTTAATCTACCATTATTTTTTTTGACACTTCTTGGATTTAGGTATACGGGTGCACCCACATCACCTATTAAAAGACCGCAATGAATAAGATAAAATAAGAAAAAAAATAAGAATTAATATACATTACAATTTAACAAAATTGATATGATATAATTTAACTCACTTATAAACATAAACATAATAAAGTATGATCATTAGGCTCTGACAGACCTACTGAGTGTTATGGATAGGTAGCCTATAAAGGGTGTTTCTATTCCATTTCTTTCTCTTGGTCATATATATGTCATGGAGTGGAAGTTGAATGTCTATAATAATCATATCTAGGATGGATAAGAGTAGGAAATTGAGTTGGTGTTGACATAGTAGGACAAGGATAAAAAGATTGTGGATACATCACATAACATAGAAATGGAGGATGAGAATTAGAGACTAAATAACATGATGATAGATGCATAGGTGAGAACATCTCTGGAGGCTTAAGTGAAGGAAAAATAATCATGGTATATGAGATTTCTTCTAAAGAGTTTGGGTGTAAGAATCTATGATAGGTGGTCCAGGTAGCTCTAGTGGTACCCATGATCAATTATCTATGCTACTAACCCCTAGTAGTATAATTAATAGGGTTTAATTGTGATTTAAATTAATGCCCCTACCATTTTTATAAATAAACAAGAACATAACATTTAATGTAATGTAGAAGAAAAATATTACAATTATTATACTCACTAAGGACATGATAGGAGGTAGCCCAATGTTGTGAAATTGTTAATCATTGAAAAAAAATATATTTCTTCAAACTTCTTCAATATATTTCTTATTATATATAATAATTAAATATACATTTCTTAAATATGTTTTGAAATATTATACATAAAAATTAGAAGTAAAAAAAATGAAATCAATGATATTACAACATCTTATTGAATACTCTAAATTTAAAATAGTTCCAAGAGCCTAGTTTGAATATTTTTATTAAAAATTATTTTAAACTAAATTTAAAACAGTTTTTTTATGATTTTTTAAGAACATGTTTTAGAAAATTTTATTTAAAACCAAGTTATAAAATGTTTTTAAAAAAAGTTTTGAACATGGTTTTTTGAATTAAAATAAATCTAAACAAATGTAATGAAAATAAAAAAAACTGAAAGAATCATTCCAATCCAAACTGAAATAATATTAAATTAATTACAATAGTAGCAATATAAGAAACCCACATCATGATAAACTATATAAACTATGAACATATATGGATGCTTCAATATTTTACCCACCACTACTAAAAATTCAACAAAAATTCTGAAAATTATTGAATTTGTGTCATCAAATGTAATATTTATTTCAACGACAATAGAGTAATCAATAGTGATAATTACATCCCTACTATAATAAAAAATATTTTTTGGTACTAATTCAATAATGATATCATAAGGAGGTCTTAAATGATCTCTTATGTAAATTTTTTATTCCATTAATTCCTAAAATTTATTGTTTATTGGTATCTATGAAGTGAGTCATGTAAATAAAGAAAAATCCAAAGTCATCAATAAATATACCATGTCACATTATTGAATCATATATTTTTAATTTCATCATAGTGACTCAAATTTGAGAATAATAATCTAAAAACAATATTTTCTCAAAAACTATTTAATAAGAAATTGTTTCATTTTCAGAAATATTATTTGATACACTATAATCAAAATCCATTATTATAGTTAATATAACTCTATTATGTTGTGTTATCATGTTCAACACTTGATTGGTTAAAAAAAATTACACCCATTTATTATAAATGAATTTCATTCAACGACCAAATAATTAAGTGAAAAATACAATGTTCTTAATTATTGATAGGAAAATTCAACATGTAATACCAATAATTAAAATATATATTAATGATAAAATTAAATAAATATTTATATTTTAATTTTATTAAAGTACTGGCATGACATCTGATTTCAATGAAGCATGAAACGATTTTCTATAAAAGTCTCTCTCATTCCCAAAGGAAAATGATGATGATCTCCACATATATTTTTTGTATGTTACTCACATAAAATTGGAATAAATGTTTAAGGTATATGTGAAATTATGTGGTGTGATATAGAATATACATATTCAAATTACGTGATTTTATAATCTAACAAGACACAACTAAATAAGACTTTGTGATATGCCACATCCCACTCTTCAAGACTCTATGTCAATAATGTTAATGACTTATTAATTCATCCTATTTGTGGAAGTGATGGGAAAAAGGTATAAATTTCCACATACTAAGAATATTCATTTATAATTGGTCTATTACATCTTGTTCCCACATTAAAAAAATACACTTAACAGAAATCCACACATTCTGGAGCCTAATAACTATTCTTTATAGATCCTTTGGGATGATTCTTGTTCTGCACATAAGAAATCATATTTATTTATGTATGATACATACAATAACCCTAAGAAGTATTTCAATTGAAATATGATCTACTAGACGAAACATACAAGTGAAAAATTATGGAGGAAGTTTTTTCAAATTCACAAAAAATTAATGGGGCCTCTTTCAACATTTTTATCAAGAAATAATTAGATAACCTTGAGAATAAAGGCTTATTTAAAAATTTATTAATCAAATCAAATTCAACATTACATTATTAGATAGTAAATTATATATTAATATTAGAATCAATTCATGAATAAGAATGCAATAATCATGAGTTATTAAGGATTTCAGTTTCAACTCTCTTATATTGACTCCTTTAGATACTTTTCTGGATTATCAATTTAAAACATTCATATTATCCAATAAATCAAAAAATTAATTTTTCTCTAAAGGTGTCATCACAAAATAATCACAAATGAAATTCTATTTATTTTCTCTAATACACACATAAAGTATTTTTGGTCTAGTACACCATTCTAAAAAGCCTCACCGAGATCATAAGTTATCTTTGATCTTACCATGGTGTTTTTAATAATTGAAAGTGATATTTAACATTTATTTTTCTCAATGTTCATGATATCTAAATAATTATTTAACAAATTTGTTGTCCAATATGTCATCACAAAAAAGATATATTTTTACCAATTGTATGGGGATTTCGTTTCTACATTCTTCTTCCATTTAGAATTCATATGAACTTTACCTAATGAAAAAATGTAATCTTACAATTTCTTAATAATATTTGTTCTAGACATACATTAATGTGGATTTTCATTAATAATATAATTATAAAACATTTAAATACTCTTATTGTATGGATGATCTATTGGAAATAGTCAACAATTCCCCATGAAAATAAAACATTGATCATATTTAAGTCTACTAGATCATGTATTATTCTTTAAAATAATAAAATATCGTTTTCACGTTGTTCTCCAACAAGACATCATTAAATAAATTGGAAAATCATTTACAGTACAGAGAATCACATCATGAATCTAATTTTTTTTGATCAAAAATTAAATATATGAACACCCACATCCCAACGAAACCTATACTTTTTATTAAAGGTCTCAAGTAGAAATCTACACCACTTTTAGGATAAGAAGGTATTTATATGAGTATACTCAAGAAGTTGATTTATTTTTTAATACACATCCAAATAATAATATTATAAGCATGAATAAAAACTATAAATATGATATGAGAAGTAATAATATGACACAATAGATTAAAACCATTACTGGACAGACCCAACCTAACATTATACACATCAATAGTAAAATTAGGTTGTCAGGAATCAAATTTATATCATGGTAATTAATTTATAAGATGAACCAAATAATCATTTTCTTTAATTATCTCATCATAATTCTATCATAAATTTTTTGAGATTTTAGTATACATGAAAAGATTTTGAATCCTTAGAATCAAAGATATGTGGAACATGAATTTTATGGAACATGAGATGGGGTTCCATCTGTATTTAAATTCCTTTAAAATATAACAAATTCATTATAGTCATTTAGGATTTTTGTTTTCTCCTATAATAAGCTTTAATATTTTAGGAAATCATGTATTTTATCATTATAAAATATAAGAGGGTAAATTAACTTTAATTCAAAATAATTATTTGAGGGAATACATCCATTATTAGTAAGCAATTCATTCAAATAGTTAAGAATATAACCAATGGTGGTATTATAAATTCCATACATGGGTTTTCCATGATATTGTTTCATTAAAAATTCTAATTTGGTCATTTTTATACATTTCCAATATACAAGAGTCCTAACATTATCCATTATTTTGTTTCACTCTCTTGACATCACCAGTTTAATTATTTTCCTCATGTATATTGAATTCATTGTATTCTTGAATTGATATACTATCTTTCTATTAATGATGAAAAAATGTTATCCCCTCAAATATAAAATTATCTATACCAATCCTTTCATTTTGTTCATAGTCAATAAAAAATTATATCATCTCTCCATTGTGAAACCAAACACAGTAGTTTTTTTGAAATCTAAATTTACTATATGGTATCTAACTTTTTCAGGAAATAAACATATTTTTCCGAATCATTTATAACAGGAAAAATTCACAATACCTCCATATGAAGTATTGATAAAGTAAAAATATAATAAAACCAAATTATTTTGAAACTCGGTTGAGATTAAATTGGTATGATACATTTGGAATATATCCATTCTATTACATAATTTTTTTATTAATATCAATATATTAAAAAATAATTAAAAAAATAATTGCAATATTTTTTTGAATACATGGAATAATAAATATCTAGAATATACTAATAGATTTGGTAGATGAAGAGATAAATTAATGAACAAAAATCTTCTCATTATCCAAATGAATATTCAAAAATTTCACAGCATATTCAATTGAAACTAATTATATAGATATTTATATCATTAAAATACTTAAATAAAACATTGAAATGAAAAATTTCATAACCCATTAATACACTCACAAAAAAGTACTAAAATAATTAATTAAATAATGAACTAATATATATGACATAAAATAATATCTTTATATTAAATCCAAGCATGTTTAAGACCTAAATCTTTTCTCCCCACTTTTCCAACCTTGTAATTATCTCCTCACTTAGGTAATCAAATAAAAATGACCCACCCAACATGAAAACTCTTCTCTTTGATATATATTTTTTTATCATGGAAACATTCCTAAAACTATCAAGATATGATTTACGATCACATGTACATAGATCATTTCCAATAAGATAACCAAAATACTAATTTTAAAATAGAAGTCTTCAAATACTTATAGTATCTATCTAATCAATGAATAAAGGAGATGACGCATGCTATAACTGATGTATACAAGTAATGAACTAAAAAAGTATATGATATAAGATATGTAACAACTAATACCTAATCCAATTAAATACTTATGTATTTATGAATAAATTGTTTTTAAAAAAATTCCCTGTTTTGAATATGACATAAATATAAATAATACATTTTTTAATCGTCGAAAACATTTACTCAAAAATAAAAACAAAGTACCATCTAATTTCAAAACACTTTCCTTTAGTACATATGTTTTTATTAGGGAAACATTCATAATAACATCTTGTCATAATTTAGTATCACATGTCTAGAAATAATTTCCAATAAGATAATCTAAATACCAATTTTATTATGAAATTAATTATAAAATACTAGTAGCTATCCAAAATAATAATAAGATATGGTATATGTGTGCTTGGTAATGTACAAAATATTGTATAGGTTTAAGGATTCACTTGACCATTGGGCCATATTCTTAGGCCACATTACCTTGGGCCTACGAGATATGTAATGAGTCTCCATATACCTAGATTGAAATATGTATTTGATTTTATAATAGAAAGTGGATTTTGAACTATTTTTTTGAAAAACTTAGTTTATATTACACAAAAAATAACTTTATATTGGATTTATCCAAAATTATAAAATCATTAAAATAAAACAAATATATATTAGAAATGATCAAATTGATTATGAAATACTATATGACATAAAATATAAAAACACAATTCCTCAAAAAATCAAGAAGAATCATAACATAACATGATATTAGTTCAATTTTTATATGTATATAAAAATAAAAACTATTCTTGGTTGAAGAAATAATGGATTTTGTAAAAACCAATTTGATGTTCAAGTAGAAGAGAATCAAAACATAAATTAATGAGGGGATATCTATAGGGTTGAAAGGAGAGGATGATTCCATTAGGGGAAGGGATAATTTGGGATTATGGGGTGGGGGTGGATGTGGCTCTTATATCTCATAATTATAAAAAAAAATTTAAAAATCCACTGGTATAGAATACTTTGTATTATTAGTTTTTACAAACAGTTGGTATAATGTGTTTGTTAAAAATTTATACCAATGGTTCTTGAAAATCATTGGAATAGAGGAATGGGTATAAGCTCAAATTCTAGTAGTTTTTATAGTCTTTAAGGGAATAAATATCCTATAATATATTCCACTAATCACTCTCTTGTTGAGATTGGTGATTTTCACTATATAGGTCCCTTTCTTGGGGACCCTAACCGTTGAGTTCAAGCAGTTAAAACTTATTAGAAAAGGTTTCAAGAGATTTTATTGGGATCAAACTTTTATATGACCAATCTTTGTCCTTTCTAAACACTGTAAAATGAGGTTACTCTTTAAAATGAAATATATGAATTTGATATTACGTGTTCAGTTCACAGTTACCAGAATCGAATTAATGAAGGTGAAGTAATCCTAGAGAGATAAAATATAGGTCCAAGTGGTATCTTTATAGGTTCTTTAGTTATATTAATTAATCATCAATTCATAGCATCAATATTTGTATATTTTCATTTTCATATAAAAATGTTCAGGAAAAATATATCATGTAGTTCATGTGATTGTTATCTTAAATCTTAACAGAAGTTATATTTGTAATTGAATTCCAACACAGTTCCCACCTTAATAGTCAAATAGATGTATTGAAATAATCTAAAAAAATATCTTAAATCATATGTTTCTTTCTTATACAAAAATGGTAAGGACATAGGTATCCATTTAATACAACTTTTTTCATTATTTGAACTATATGGGTTTTTTTAAATATAAACATCATTTAAAATAAATTTTCTTTATTCAACAATATAGATTTTGACAAAATAAAATATAGGTATGGAATTCACTTGAAATATTAAAATCTAAATAAATGATATGATAAAAAAATTAAATATTATAAAATATTCAAACTTAAAAATATTTATCTTTATAAGACTTTTTTTCTTAAGAAATATTATCATGTGAATTTATTTATATTAGTAAGACTTTAATATTGGATGAAACATTATTCTAATTAATACAATAATTTATCCTCAAAAAGAAATAATGACTCTCATAATACATTTCTCCTTAGAAATAAATCCTTAATCCCATAGGATATTATGTCTCAAAAGTTATTTCAACTTCATAAAATAACTGGAAACACAATTTTTTAAGATCATCTAACTGGTTATAGGATATTTTCTACATGTTTATAATATTTGATCATCATAAGATATTTGAATTTGGACATGTATAATACATATGATTTTCTTAACTTTTAGGGTATTTTAATATGAATTATATATGACATTTATGAAATTTAGGCCTCATAGGATAATTCCCACAATAAATTTATATTTATATGATATTTCCTCTATTAATTTTAAGATTATTATTCTACATAGGACTCTCAAAATATATTTAATTTTTCATAATTTTTAAATATAGAGTTTATTAATAAGAAAATTTCATCTTTAATGATAATTTACTTTAAGATTAATCATCCATATTGATAGCATGTATGATATTTGACCGTTTCAAGATATTTATTAGGATCTTAAGATATTCTACATAGGTAAAATTTATTCAAAACTAGAATATGAAATATTGACATAAAATATTTCCAAATGAAATAATAATTATGTAAATATGGATTTTTATCCTCAAATCAATTAGTATAAATTCATTTGTAACATAAACGAGGATGTATGAGCATAAAAACATATAGAATCTTGGGATATATTAGAATATCATAAGTGTGTCCAAAAAACACTTCAAATATATCTCTTGGAGTAACCTTAGTGAAAAAATTTGTAATTTAATCTATTTTTGAAATTTATTCCATCATTACATCTCTATTAACAATGTAACACCCCAAAATTATAAAGTAAGAACATCGTAGTTAATCACATGCATGACACACAACACCAAGAGTATAAAGAAATATAACATCTCAAATTTTTAAAAGATATTTAATATTTTATATAAATGAATTCTATATATTTTAATGCATGAAACATTGAGTTATCTTGTGTTACAAGTAAGAATGAATTTGTTCAATAGTTTGCGTTACATGGAAGACGGCGTTTCAACGAACAAAAATATATTATTAAAACATCATTATATAATATAATATAACGTAGCTCCTAAATTAGTGGTTATGAATAGTATTAAAAAACTTTTGAAAAATATGGTTTATAAAAATATTATATATATTCATTGGTTTCCAATTAATTAGATTAAAAAATATAAATTAATTGAATATAAAGGATATATTTTTATTTTTAATCTCCAAAAGGTGTTCTGTCCTAATAAAATAAATCAATTTCAATTAGTAAATGATATTAATAAAATATAGATTTTATATATTCAAAAAAATATTTTTGATATTCATCAAATATATTTTATAGGAATAATATAAAAACAAACAAAATTTTATGCATAAAAACCTATATTTTTATAAAGGTACATTTACTACCTTTTAATGAAGAAAATATTTTAAATTAAACATTTTGTTTATTATAAATTTTATATGTCATAATAAATTTAAATTTTCAATTTATAACATAAAAATTATCCAAGGGTTATTTGTTTTTGTATTTTTTTGAGTATTTTCATTTAGTTGATGAATAATGAAAATTACTGAATTTTAATTGAAACCCAATTTTTAGTCTAATTTATTTACAAGTATAAATTATATTTAAAATTGGTTTTAAAGAAAAATTATATTAATAGTAAATAATTTTATTCAATTTATGTTATGGGAATAAATATAACTTTGAAATTTAATATAAAAACATTACAAAATTTTGAACATTTTTATTTTAAAATCTTCTGTTGTCGTCCCATCTGTGAAATTAAATTCAAATTTATTTCTAAAACTTTTTTTATTTAAATATGGAAAAAGGATTAAATATTTATAATAAGAGTAATTTATAATTTATAACAAAGTAAAATTAGTTTAGAAAAAAAATACTAATGAATACAGTTAAAATTATTTACAGCGATTAAGGTAAAATTAAGCTTAATAATGGACTAAACCTTATAATTAAGGGGAAGAACGACATAGAAACATGAATAAAAGATTTTTAATATCCATATATATAATATATAATACCTTGGTTCAAATTGTTTCATTATTTTAGGCCCAAGATGTAAGGGGTATCTCTCGATAGTGTTTACATTTTTATATTTAAATGAATGCCACTCCTCCTCCACTATAAAAAGGAACTCACCCCTCCCACATATTCACACCACTAAGTCCATTTTGATCACCCAAAATATGATAATATAATCTAAAAATATCCCACCCTCTCCCAAGATGCATTACTTTGGGAATAAATCCAACCAAGTCTTTTGGTATAAACCAAAATGAGTTACCTGAAAATGAGGTAACAATATTTAATGATCACTTTTGTTTTATTTCATTATAAAACAATTAGATTATTCTTATTACCGGATTATATAGTAAAATAAGTATATTAAAAACAATTAAATGTTTTTATTTAATTATTTCAACCTACATTTTCACATACATCCGTCAAATGGGGTATGCAATCATCGTTCGTGTGTCTGATAGACTACCACCTAATGAGTTGATGTCATTCATTAGTCCATTTACCACCTTTAAAGGTTGGAATAATGATAGATTTATAGTTTATATATGATATATATAATTTATTTATGCTTCAAATAATTTTAGTATAAAACATACCTTCATGCTTTCCATTTTGTGGGAATATGATAACATCAATTGGGGAAGTGTGGATTATCACCTCCTCAATGCGATGTGATTCATTCACACAATAAATTTAATGTATAAATGATGTTTTTAATAAAAATATGTGAAATATATTAAAAAAATATGATACTAGAACTATAATATAAATATACATATATATCCTTTAATTTTTATTATTTTAAATATGATAAGAAATGGTAGCAATATACATTCGTATATACGAGATACTATCTCCATGAATGGTGCATTTCATTTCATATCACCAAATATTATGGATTATTATAAATAGATATATAATGAATATATATATTATTTTACATAGTTTTTTATATTATTGTGATGAGAAAAAATTAGGATCTAACTAATATGGACAAAAATTAACATGTCAAAACATACTAAAAAAACTAGGCAATTACACACAAAATAGTGAAAATAATGAAATATTTCTTACAAATGGGTAATGAGATGTTTTAAGAAGTTAATATATGATATTATAAATATTTTTATGTTTTTTTATAAGTTAATAACATTTTTAAAAATATTATACATACGATTAAAGGATGTTTATCGGAAAGAAAATGCAAGGTAAAGGATTTTCATCTCATTGCTTACATCTATGGGATAAACATCATATTCACCACTTACTTATTTTGTGTGGTTTATATAATACCATTTTTGATATATTTTATCATTAATAATTTTATATTCAATGAATTTAACATTTTTATTTGAATCATATCATCTAATTAGTTTCACCTTGAATATTGCAATTCGGTCAAATTTATCTTATAATGTAACTTTATTTTTTGATTGTTAAATTTCTCTCAAAAAATAACTTTATAAGAATAATTTTTCATTAAAAATTATATTTAATAATGATATCCATATTATTTTATTACAGATATGATTAGTTCCTAAATTGTATACAATTGTTACATATAGTTTTTTTACTTTAAGGTTATTCATTGACTGGAGAAATATTGAAAAATATATATCCTTTACTCAATATAGATATTTGATAGGTCACATTGTTTATTAGTATAATAATATTATACAATAAATGAGTAATTATTTGGACATAAGGGGCATGGGTTAGGGATTGGTAAATGAAACCCCCTTGATGCATCAGTTGTCTCTTGGGATGAATTCATTTGAAAAAACCCTTCATGTTTGTAACTAGTATGTTTTAAAATCTCTTTTGAAAGGTCTTAACAGTTGAGTTATGGTTGTCCAAACTAAATGGTTTTGTACCCATTATGTTTTAAACTATATTGTGAAATTTCATGAAGGTAAATTTTTTATGTGCCTAAAAAACATGACATCTAAAATTTAATTATTTCTTTTATTTCAATTACTATTACCCAAAGGTGTTTCCCTATTAATAAAATGTATGGATCTAATAAAATCTCAATTTTTTAATCAAATGGAATGTGTTATAATGTAATGAAATTTCTAAATTTTTTATTATCATTTATTTATTATTTCTTCAGCTATATTTTAAAATTATTGAGAATTTGTGATAACCCTTATTTTGTTTCTTTTCCCCATGTTATGAAGAAGAGATATTTGAATGAGTTTAAAGGATGTATTTTATTTTTAATTTTTATGTATTATGTTTCATTTTATATTTCCCAATGTAAAATGGGAGTCATATATGTATCTGGTTTCCAAAACTACTAAACTAATTGGTCCTTTGGGAATCGAATCCCATATCTACGCTAATGTAATAATGCAATGCACATGCTTCAAGTTTGTTAGGGTCAGGGCACTATAGTTTCTATCAAAGTAGTTTTATTAGAAACATTAAGAACTAGATTTAGGAAAAAATATATTAGAGAACATATCCCTATGTTTAGGATAAGTATAGAATAAGATCCTAAATTTTTGGTTAGATAGAGATTATGTGGTTTTCCAGGAAATACATCCTCTTATGGTTAATACAAGTGGACATGGTTCTAAAACATATGTACTTATAGGTAAAAACTCAGAAAATTTTCATCTGGTCTGACTTGAGCATAACCTGGTACATGACATGAAGCCTTAAAACCCACTTAGTTTTACACTCTTCAGGGATATGCTGAGAAGAGGGAATTGATTCTGGTAATTCCTAGGTTCCACACATTGAAGGAAAAAAATATAAATGGATCCTTCAGATGTGTTTTATTTCCTTCTATATTACTATTCATTTTTCTATAGAAATTCATTAATTTATGTCCTTCTTTACCACACATAAATAAATTTTCTTTTCCATTTAGACACGTTCATGGTCATCTCTTTACACATTTAATGCATGATGGAAATCAATTACTTTTTTTACAGGTTCTCCACCACTTGATCTCTTAGAAAACACCACCCTTATCTAATTTGGTGAGTCTTGGAGTGGGTGAAGGTATATATTGTTACTCATATTTCAATAAAAATAATTAAAAATAAACATGATATAATTAAATCCTATCAAAATCCCATTTGGTTTCTCATTCCCACCACATTTTTAATGTAAGAAAATCATATTTAATAGCGTGCATGACATGAAACACCAAAAATAGAAATGGATATAACATATTGAAAATTTATGATATATTTAATATTTTAAATAAATATATAATATATATTTTAATTCATTCAAAACTTAGTTAGCTTACATTACATGGATAAATGAATTTATTGAAATGTTTGTGTTACAGGAAAGACATAGTTTTACCAAATAACTATATATTATTATAATATTATTATTTAATTTAATATAAACTACCCCTTAAATTAGTGTTTATGAATATTATTTGAAAACTTATGGAAATATATGGTTTAAAAAACCTAAGATAAATTTATTGGTTACCAATTAATTAGAAACAAAAAATAATCCAATTGAATATAAATGATATGATTTTTTTCTCCCAAACGCGATTTGTATTGATAAATTAAATTATGTAAATTTTTTAAGGATATAATTAAATATATATTTTTTATATTCAATTAAATATTTTTGATGTTCGTACAATTGATTTTGTAGTAATAATATGAGAAAAAAAAATCAATTTTACACATAAAAACCTATATTTTGTTAAAGGAACTTTGACTAACTTTTTATAGAGAACCAATTTTGAATAAATTTTTTAGAAATTTTGTAGTATTTTTATGTCCAAATTATATTAATTTTTGAAATAAAAACATAAAAATTATATTGGGATGAATTTTTTGTATTTTTTCTGAGAAGTTTCATTTTTTTATGAATAGTGAAAAGTACTAGATTTTAATTAAAAACAACTTATTCATATTATTTATTTATAAGAATAAATTTTATTTTAAATTGTTTTTGAAGTAAAATTATGACAATTATATAAAAATTAATCCAATTTAGTCCATTATAATCAATTTCACTTTGAAATTGAATATAAAAATATAGCAAGTGTTTGAACATTTTTCTTTTAAAAACCCGCTTTGTCATCCCATCTTCGAGATTAAATTTAAGTTAATTTATTGAAATTATGTGATTTGAATTTTAAAAAATTGATTAAATATTTTAAATAATCATAATTTATAATTTCAAATAAGGCTAACTTAGTTTTTAAGCAAAAATATTAGTAAATACAATTAAAATTAATTACATCAATTAAGGTAAAATTTATCATAACAAGGGACTAAAACTTAAAGTTAATGGAGAAAATGACCTAAAAAAGTGTATAAAATATAGTTTATGGCCATATTTATACCATATCCATACTTGCTTTAAATTTGGTCGATTATTGGAGGCACAATATGTATGGGGAACCGCTTAATAGTGATTACCTCTTTATATTTACAAGAATTCCACCCTTCCTCCACTATAAAAATACACTCACCCCTACCACTTATTCATACATCTAAATCAATTTGAATATCCCAAAATAATATCAAATTAGCTACAAAAATCCCACCCCTCATCCTAGAATCTTCAATTTGTATATAAATCCAACCAAGGATGCCATTTTGTCTGAACTAAAATGAGTTACCTGATAAAGAGTCAACATTCTTCAATGATCACTTTAATTTTATATATTTATCAGACCATTAAATTATTCTTATATTATGCTAATATAATAAAATTATTATATTAAATATAGTGATATTTTTTTATTATAATATTTCTATCCACAATTTCACACTCATTCATCAAATGGGATGCACAATCATCATTCGTGTGTACGGTGGACTATCTCTTTTTGAATCAATGTCTTTAATTCTTCAATTTACCTCCATTAAATGTTTGAATAATGATGTATTTATAGTTTATATATGATATATATGATATTTATTATGTATTTATTTTTCATTAATTTTTATATAAAATATAACATCATGCATTCCATTTTATGGGAAGACAGTAATATCGTTTGTGGAAGTGTGGACAACTTCCACCTCAATGCAATATGATTCATTCACACTATAAGTGGAATGTATATAGGTTGGTTTTAATAAAATTATTGTACATATATGACATAAGTATTATAATTTAATTATAATATATATATATATATATATTTAATTTATTTTTCAATTTTTTAAATACGACATGGAAATGGAAGTTGCACTCATGCGTACGTATGACCTACCATCTCCATGAACGTTGCATTTCATTTCCTATAATTAAATATTATGGATTATTATAAATACAAAAAAAATGAATATATATGATAATTTTAATCAATTTTTTCCTTTTATATATTATTAAATCATGATCTAATTAATTAGAACAATAAGTAAGTAGTTAAACATACTCAAAAAACTGGGCAATTATCACCCAGAATAGTAAAAATAATTAATGATTCTTAAAAATGGATGATTAATTATCATAAGAAGTTAATATATGATTTTATCATAATTATTTTTATTATATTATTATTTAAAATCATTATTATTACCATTATACAGTAGTTTAAAAGACATTTACCCAAAATTAAATACAAGATAAGGGATTTCATCACAATTTTTATATTCTCTGAGATAAATGTCATATTCACCACTACCTTATTTAGTGTGGTTTATATACTGAAAATTTAGATATGTTATATAATGAATACTTTTATTTTCATGGTATTTCAAATTTTACATTGAATTATCTCATCCAAGGGGTTTCACATTGAAAATTACTAACTAGTAAAAGTTATCTTGCAATATCACTTTCTTTTGTGACCATTAACTTTATCACAAAATAATCAGTTTATAATAATAATTTTCATTGAAAATTAATTTCTTATGAAATTCATATTATTTTATTATGGATATAATTATTTCATAAATCATATACCATTTTTACATATGGTCTTTACTTTTAAATTTATTTATTTACTGTGAAAATGTTGATAAATTTATATCCTTTACTCAATATAGATTTTTGATAAGTCACTTTTTTATGAGAATAAATAGATTATTTGATATATGAGGATTTTTTGTATATTCAGGACATGGGTTTGGCATCGATTAATGTAATCCCATCGATGCATTGGTAGTCTCATGGGATGAATTCTGTTGGAATAACCCTTATAATTTGTAACCATTATATTTTAAATTGTCTTATGAAGGGTCGTGAAAGTAGAGTCATGGTTGGGAAAAAGAAGTTGGTTTATACATAGTATTTTTTAAACCATATTGTGAATATATTTATGGTGATTGTTTCATTTTCCCAAGAAACATGACATCCAATTTTTAAGAATTTTCATCATTTCAGTTACTTCCAGATGGGTTTCACTCTCATAAATATAAGGAAGCACTTAATTATTAGTTTATTTATTAAAAGGGAATGTGTTATCAGTTAATTAAATTTAAATATTGATAATTTTCATTGATTAATTATTTCTTCTGGTATATTTTACCCTTATTGATCATTTTTCCTCGCTCTTATGTTTTTCCTTTCCCTAGGATTCCCTGAAGTGTATAAAGAATTATATACAAGAATAATATAGATGGAATAATGTTTTTATCCTAAAAAATATAAATTTGTAATTTTCCTATTAATTTTTAATAAAATAATCATGTATTTATTTATTTTACCAAGAATATTAAATTTTACATCCCTTTAGGACATGATTTACTTGTATTTTATACTAATATAATGGTAGCCTACAACTAGATTCAGACATGTTGGGGCCAGGTTGCTACAAAAAAACACTATTTGATAAAATGATATTTTATATAAATATTATTGTATCTAGAGAGTAGAACTAGATTCTTAGATAAATCAATTGCAACCTAATTATCATAGTTAATTCTTAGTGCCCTCTTAACATGTACCATAAAGTCTTCCAACAGTTCTTTTATCCAAATAATCATTGTTCATACATGTGTATGAGACAATTATTTTGCTGATGTAGTGATTAATGTTTGATTTTTTTTTCAATGATAGATCACACATATTATTCGTAACAAAAAATTTCCTCATTATGTTAATTCTATTATCACAGTCTCCAGCCTAGTCAACATGAGTATACCCAATCATGTTTAATTATTCAGCTATTTTTTATAGAATACCGTAATTTCATTTTTGTTCGATGTACCTTAGTATTTTTATGAAATATTTAATATTTTAATACCTAATATTACATTAAAAGTTTTTACACAAATTCACTGAATAGAAAATTTCATGTCCGGAATCATTTAAATGTAATAGAATTTCTGTTATCCTTATAAATTATCATTTATTTACATATTATCCCTTATAAAAATTGATCAAATTTTATCTAAAAACAATAGGTATAGATACTATTTTACAGTCTTAAATTATAGATTTATTATATAATTTGTAATAATATTTCTTCCATGATGACAACATATATTTCTCTTCCTACATGACTTGTAACACCAAATCAAAAATCATCTCTATATACATTAACAATTTAAAATTAATCTATATTAGTTTTTAATATTCATCATATTAATACTCCGTATCATCTTAAAAAACTATGTCATCCACATAAATAATAACAATGAGAGTATCTATGCTCATCTTTTACACATATATATTATTTTCCATCTTCCCCTTAGAAAAAATAAATTTTTTAAGTAGCTATCCTGCTTAGAAAACTAGTCTCTAATGTCTTGTTTCAACCCATAATGATCCTTATTTAACATGAACACCATTTATCCATCATTATGAAGGATAAATCCTTTAGGTTTATTAATAAATAGTTCTTATTCAAGATATACATTCAAAAAATAATACCTAATATCTATTTGATAAATATTTTATTTCTTGTGAGCTTTAGTTAACAATAAAATTATTATTACTCCAAGTCTTTCAATAGGTGAAAATGATTCTTCCAAATAAATTCCTTCAATCCATGAGAACCCTTTTCACACAAACTTATCTTATATTTTTTTCATGGAATATCATCCTTTTTATTATGTATATTTTTGAAAACCCACTTGGTTCAAAAATTATAATCCCTTTTGGTCCATAGACAAGATCCCAAGAAGAATTATTTTCAAGCTAATAAAAATTATTATTCATATCATTTATCCATTACCTATTCTAAACTACCTTGGAAAATGATTATTGATCAATTTATGATACAATAGATTTTTTATTATAAAATCTTATTTTTATTTAAGTATAAACTAGTTCCGTTTGATTTCAAATAATATGTTTAACTTTAACATGTCTTTAAACCAATAATATTTATATTTTTCATAATAAAAAACACCGTCATCATCACTAATTTTATTAAAATTTATATCAACATGATTGAATTCATATATAGATTATATTTGACTTATTTTTTTTAAAATTAATCATGCTTTCATCATTATAATTTTAAAAACATTTCACTATAAAACTCACTTAAATTAGGTTTTTTATTAAGGATATTGATATTATTGTAGTATATCAATTTTTAGTCACTTATTTATACACTTATAGAATCTTTCATTCAAAAAAATACCCAATGAATTTATTTTCTTATTATACATCATCAAATTTTCCTAGTTCTGAATTTTTTATCATCATAAAGTTTTAAAATACAAAAACATTGAAATAATTCACTGTGTAATTATTCTTATAACACATTACATAGGTAGTCATGTTTTATTTGGGATGTGATAAACATATATTTTGGATATTCATATTCATAACAACATCCTCTATCTTAATGAATATTGAGAGGTTGAGTTCAATAAGCATTTTCCCATTTTAACCAAGGTTCTATTCTTCATCTGTATAAATTTATTTTTTAAGGTTTCATTTCCAGTAGAAAATTTTATGTGATATCACATGACATTATTTATGATTTGGGTAGAAAAGAATTTCTAAAGGAAGACAATAACTGGGACTTTACCAGTGACACTTGATAATGGACATTGATTGAGTGAGTGAGAGGTCAGGATCATCACCCCTTTTGAGGGGATTATTTTCTACTCATAGACTAAAGTAAATATTTAATATTTTTCTTGATTTATTAAAAAATTATGACCAAGGATTGGTCATCCATATTCCAATGATCAGATTAAATCTTTGTAGAGACGTGAACATCTATGTGTTTTATAGGTTCTTAATATTTCTCTTATTAGTCCATGATTATTTGTTTTAATGGCTCATAGTTCGTAACTCTAGAATTTATCAGCATCTTGGGAGGTATTATGTGTTGTGGATTTGGGATCAGAACCTTGAGAGGGGATTCTTATGTATCCTTATAAAGGGAAACAATACTCATATAGTTTGTTTCTATTTAGTGGGACATATTGTACCTTTTAAGGTCATGTGATAAGGACCAATCCATGAAATTTAATGCTAGGAAGTAAGGACTACTAGGTAAAATGGTGTCTATCAATGTATTGTGGGTGGAATACATATGATCTTTTATTTTGGGTTTATCCTGCATGTCAATGAGTAAACCTAAGGTTTAATGGTTTGGGATCACAAATAGTAGTATGAACATATAAATATGGATATATAGGAACTAAGTTAAGTATATCAAATCCTGAAATAAATAAAGAAAAATAGTGGAGAGACTCTAATAAAGGTATTAAAAAAATTGATCCATCATATGATTTTTATATAATAGTAATGGTGAGTTTGGGTATTTTGGGATTGAACCATTAAGATCTTGAAATGACCCGATATTTTGGACTCTTTAAATTAGTAATATCTTCTAAAGATTATGTCATAGGAAAAACGAAACTAACACAAAACCCAACTAAAAAAATTAAAAATATTAAAATTACACAAATTATACAGTCATAAGTAGATAAAAGGATAATAATCAATTAAAATAATTATATATTGTTACTCAAAGATTGATATTTTGAAAATAATTATTTTCTAAAAATCATTTTAAAAAGATTTATTTTTTCTACCTTAATAAATTAAATTGATCATAGTTAAAAGAGTATTATAACAGGTAATATTTAGATATATATATTAATATACAAATATTCTATTATTTATTAATCTATTTGAAATATTATTAAAAACACATGATGTCTAAAAAGGTCACTCTTAATAAAATAATTTTTTCTTTATATATTGAATTTTCATTTAAACCTTAATTTTGAATATTAAATAATTTTAATATGATAAAAATAAATTCAATTTTTGATGAAACATGTTATTATTATCTTATTATTATTTTTTTGTGAATTTTGTAAAAAAGTTTGTTTTAGGAGTATTGTGAAAAATACTATTTTACAAATAGAATAAATTTTATGGAATTATTATTATATTATAATGAATTATAAATTCATAAAAAAAGTTAACACTAAATATTAATTTTATCAGTTACTTTATAATTTTATAAATATTGGTTTTAATTTATAAACCCATAGTTGACATTTTAAAACTTATATTATAATTTTCAATTTTTTAATATACTATACATTTAGTATTTCAAAATTACTTCTTATAACTTAATGAAAATAAATATAATAAAATGTGTTTCAAATTTTAAATCATTTGGTGCAAATTTTATATCATAAAGGATAAATTATTTATGTAATAACTAGTAACCTTGGAAAAAGGGGTAAAAAGGTTTTAACCCAGAGAGAAAGACCAAAAACTTGTTTAAAACATATGTGGGAGTGGGTAGTTGAGAGATTTATCTACAATATAAATTCCTCTATATATTATTTATCAAATTTTCAGCCACAATACTTGATAGAGGCATCCCATTATTGAAACAGTTTTGGTATTTACAAAAATACCACCCCAACCCACCTCTCCTTACCTTACCTCACACCATAACCACCTTATTTCATCCGAAAATATTCAAAAACCGGTCCTAAAAAAACTATACACCTTTATGAAGTTCTATTGTTCTGAAAATACAACTCAAAGTCTTAAACCCTTTGTAATGTAGATAATCTAAGAAGTGATGTACAAATTTATAACCGCTGCTTTATTATTTCCATTTTTTAGATGCACTAATTTTTACTGAAATTCCATTAGGAAATATAAAAATGATAAAATATTATCCTTATTATTCTACCATGTTAATATAATTAATTTATAATCATTAACCATTCTAACCTTTTCAATTATAAAATGGAATCATCATTCGTGCATTGGGAGGATTATTACCTCCATAACACAACATGTTTTTATATATTTCACCACCAGTCAAAAATGGTCCTAATATGAAGCTTATTTATATAATATTTTAGATTCTAAAATTGTAAACCATATAAAATCTTTTCACCATTCTATGGAAAAAAAATCATCATTATTCTGTACTTCTAGACTAGGGCCATTATGGAATAATCTATTTCTATTTTTTCCATTCATCACCACCTTACATGGATGATTATGAGAATGAGTTTAATATATAATTATTATTTTTATATAATTATTAAAAAAAATTTAAAAAAATTATACAACTTATTTTTTTAATAAACAACCATGATAAATTCAATTGCAAAAAAGAGTGTTCTAAAAGAAACAAATGATTTCACTATATTATGTAATGACTTAATATAAGTTATATTATTCTTATAATTATTTAAAATTATGGTATAAAAAAAGAATAAAAAAATAATATGGTCATTCTTCTTCTTTACTAATAATATTTCAAATAAACCACATCATAATCATCAATTAATTATGGTATGTTCTTCTTTTGGGTTATTTAACCACCCACTTGAACAATTATATTAATTTATATCATGGGTGAATAGGGAAACTTAATCACTTTTATAATATAATATAATTATAAAAATATTAATTTATTTTTTGTTGTGGAAATTTTATATCAATATTTAAATCATTATTTAATAAAACACCCCTTGTTGCTTAAGAATGGAAAAAATGTGCTTGTTTTCGATTTCATATAAAAGGATAACAAATGAAACACTTATTAAAATAATTTAAAAATTCATTTATAAATATAATTAAATACTTAATGTAACATTAATGATATGATAATTAATAAATTTTTAACAATAATGAATACCAAGACTATTTTTTGAACCTAGTTTAAAATAATCAATATCACTTATAGTCGATATTGAAATTAGTTATTAAATAACTAGAATTAATATAGAGAATTATTATAAATGAATTATATAAAATGAAAATATATGATCAAGGTTATGAAATAATTTATTAATATATTCATGTTTTTTTACAAGTAGTTATATCACATTCTGACCAAGCTAAAATTAAAATAAGGGTTTCTTATCTCAATTTTTACCCCTTGTGATATATTTATTATTAGAAACCATGTTTTATTTCGAATGGTTTATCTAATACCCTTTAATATTTGTATCATTATTTTCTATTTATTCATATTTTTTAAATATTCATTTGAAATTATATCATACAATGGGGATTTTATTTGAAATATTTTAATTTTGTAAGGGTTTTTCTTGTCTCAATTATGATTCCTTGAGAAATAATACATTTTGGGCACCTTATCTTCATTGTATGGTGTATTTAGTTCCCATGGATTTATTTTCATCATTATTTTTTATATTTCAAGGAATAATCTAATTCAAATAATATCTAATTTTTTAGATATAACATCCCACGTAAATAAAGAATAATACATCTCCATAATTGTTAACATTTTTGAATGAAATAATAATTTTACTTTAATGTGGAGGCTATGTTTGATGGCATACCCGATACACAACAATGAGTTTCTTTGAAATCTTATGTAACACAATAATAATATAATATTATTATTTTAAATGGTTGTTAATGCCTAGCTATTGTATTGGGGGAAATGAATGGAACTAACTAAAATATGATTAAGCATGTTTTTAAATGTTTTTAAATTTATCCAATAAGAGTTAGAGGCTTAAAATGTGACGGAATTTAATTTTAAGCACAATTTACATTAAAATGTTGATTTAACATCTTTTAATGGTGAACCATCTTTAAATATAGTTTTGGATAATTTTATATGTTCTTTTGAAATAATAAAATTATTCTTCAAAATTGGGACATCAATATTCACCTTGGGTAAATTTTTGGTATTTTTCAAAGAAAATTCAATTTTTGATGAATAGTAGAAAATACTGTATTTTATTTCAAAAATACCTTTTAATATAATTTATTTATATGGTGAGATTATCTTTTTAATTGGGTTTAAAGTGTAATTAGATTATATTCTTACCATTTAATCCAATTTTGGTCATTTGATGTAATTTCACTTTGAAATTGGACATAAACAAGTGTCGAACTTTTGATAATAATTATTTCTTAAAAACACTTTTTTTTTGTTTTGACAGTGAGGATTATTTTAAATTAATTTCTACCAATTCTGTGTTTTGAATTTAGAGAAATGGATTCCATATTTGGAAATAGTATGTCCAATTTGTATAAATAGGTTACTTTTATTTTTAGACATTTTAAATATTTACTTCAATAAAAATTTTATTTACCATGGTTAAAGGGAAAATCAGGTAAATAAGGGTAAAAAAATATTATTATACTAATCTAAAATTACCCTAACATATTTCTTAATCATATTAGTTGATAAATATCTGACCATGGGCATCCTTTTGTTGAATTTGGGACCCCATGGAACAACCTAAGAGTGATAATGACACTTTATATTAATTAATTTAGAGTAAAGATAAAAATGACATAAAAAAATATATTTTAATAATATAATATTTACAAGGGGTTATATAAGTTATCATTTAAACTATAAATATTCATTGGAAAGATAAAATAATTTCATACATCATGTTATTAGTTTTAAATATTTTTAGACATCAAATAAATAATATTATTTAAGACACAATAATGATGCAGTGTTTACCTCATTAATGAATGATTTAAATAAATAATAATATATTGATTAAAATAATATCAAAACCAGTCCAATTCTTATTGGATGATTTTATTTCGACCATGAGTCATATCATCTTCTACGTTTATACGTTTTAGGCCTTTAGGAACTGAATATCATTATATAATAAAATAATATTTTCACACTTTCCTGAAGAGCCTCTCCACCCCCTTATAAAAATCCATCACCTATAATCCATTTCTCACACCTCTCAAGACCCTAGTCTCATAAACCCCTACCCAAATAAGATCTCAAGATCCCTCTATTCCACCTAGAAGCCTTAAATTATGCATAAGGCACTTCAAGAAATCCATTTTGTTCAAACCGAAGGGAGTTACCCGAATTAAAGGTAAAAACTTCTCTTAAAATTTGTTTCTTTTATTTTACCTCTCAAACCCAAAAACTCTTTTTATTATTTTATTTTATAACACCACCATTATCCTCAATATACTAGTATTTTTAAATGGGATGTATTTGAACTACACTTTCACACACCTCCGTCTAATGGGTAAAGAATATACTGTTTCTATGGATGGCAAACTAACACCTCACAAAACGATGATTGTCCAATTATCTCTCACCGCCTCTCATGGTGGCCAATAAGATGGAACTATATATATATATATATGATATATATTATAATTATGTTTTCTTTATGCTTCTTTATATTTCATTTATAGCATACCTTTATGGTTTCCATTATGGGTAAACATGATAATTTCATTTGAGGAAGTGCGGACTACCGCCCCTTCAAAGTGTTATGAATCATTAATGCCATATGTGGGACATATAAAGGGTGCGGTTAATGGAATTATATATGATATTATACTGGATTTATAATATACCAATATATCTTTATGATTTCATTTCATTAAACATGAAATAGAAATGAACGTAGCGTTCATGCGTATGTACGACTTACCGTCTCCATGAATGGTGTATTTCATTTCTTACCTCAAAATGTTATGTGCCCTTATAAATATATATATATATATATATATATATATAAATATACTGGATATATAAGATATAAATGATATTTAAATCATTAATATCATTCTGGAGATAATGTACTTTTGACCACGTGAACAACATGTAATTATAAGAAGACCATTTTTGACTGAAGTACCAAATATTGGAAAAACCACCATTATTAACTTAAATTATTACATAATGTTTATAACATGGTAAAAAGTGATATAAAATGATTAATACTCTTGTAAAACTATTTTAAGCAAGTATAAATTAACTTTAGTTTATTATTCAAGATATTAATAAAGAATGGGTCAAGTTGGACATGAGGTAAGGGACTTCATCTCAATCTTCTTTCATTGAGGCATATTATGTTTTTCTTTTATACTCCATATAAAAACCTTTGAATTTTCATTTTATTCCCTGGGAATATTTTTATACGAAACATTTTACTAAATAATAAAAAATAATGTTTCTTTTTAACATTAACGGTGACAACAAACTTTTCCACTACCATGAGTATTATTTGATCTTGGCTTCCTTAACAATACATAATGTTTTTAAAAGAGAATTAAATACCATTTAATATTTTTTTTACAGATTTTGGTATTGAAAATGATTTTGATAATGCATTTGTTATGTCAATATTTTTAAATGTTATATTGTGATTGAAATGTGTAAATTTCATCTTTCCTTTATTTTTGTTTTATGGGTTATGAATATGTTATGGTTTTTGGGGATTGTTATGTATATGGGTGGTTCCCTTATAAACCTAGGGTAGGTGAGCCCAAGATAACTCTCCAATTCATTAGGTAATGTGATGGAGGTAAAAGTGAATGTTTCTCCTAAGATATTTAAGGAATATACGGTTATGGGTATTCCAAATGTTACTCCCTACATAACTATGATAGCTATAATGTAAGTATGATATGGATTCCATAAGATACCTTTATGATATATGTTTTCTATGTGTTATTCATAAATCTTATGATTTCATGTGGTATGTTAAAGAGTTTATGTCATGTGTGAAATGATGAACTAATGTTTTCTTTCTTTGTTTTATAACCCTTACTAATATTTTTATGTTCATCCCAAGTTTTGAAATGTTTTTCACACGACCTAATGATGAATAGAGTCAAGGATGGGATCAACGAAAAGTCATACTATCTAAAACATGGGACTAGACATGAATATTTTTTTCAAGAGTTTTTATTTTTTTTTAAAAATGGAAACTATGTAGAAGTGTATACCTTTTCATTTTTGAGATGTCATGTAATAGTTATGGCCTGATTCTCTAAAACTCTAAACATGAAAATATCATTAATGTGAATTATTCATTTATTTCAAGATTATATAATGTATAAGGTCGGGTTCTTATTGTTGGTATCAGATCTCGTTTTATATAACTTTAGGAGTTAGGGTATTGTTAAATTAATATACATAAATTAATTTATGTTAATATTGAAATGATATAGCATTTATAGATTACCATGTTGCTTCATCTAAGATATCTCTCTATTCAAAATGGTTTTCTGTAGAGGAAACAGGGAAGCTATGTTGGGACGACATCAAGAGGAATACAACCATCTAAATCAATAACTTAAGATGGTTAGAATTGGAACTGAATAGTTTTTTGCAGTGATGGCACAATTGACTCAGGCTATAAATGGTTGTGAGATCCATGCACGAGATCGGCTAGATCAACCATAATGGAACATGTAAGTAGTGGAGTATTTCACGAGGCAACATCCCCCATCATTTAGAGAATCATCTGACCTTGTCCTAGTTGAAGGGTGGATTAAAGCACTGGAGAAATTTTTTTGATGTCTTGGGGTGTTCAGAACATCAAAATGATAGTATTATTGTTTATCGTTTGGAAGGTGACGTTAATCAGTGGTGGTTGAAGTTATAAAATATCAGGGATAGTGAAGAGATTGATTCTCTTGATTGGGATGAATTAAAAGGTATGTTTCTTGGGAAATATTTTCCTTTGTTGGTTTGTCTGAGGATGGAAAATAAATTCCTAGAATTGAGGTAGGAAGATGACTCAGTGGCTACTTATGAAGAAAAATACACTCGACTGGCAAGGTATGCTATAAATTTTATTCAATATCTTGATAGTAAGATGAGAAGTTTTTACTCAGGATTAAAGCTAAAGTATCTAAGGGATTTAGCTTCTTGTGATTTCAAAAGTTATGAAAAACATTTTCGATGTGTGGAGAAGGTGCAAATGGAGTTTGCCGATGATCAGGTGTTCTTTGAAAAAACAACAGAATAAGAGGTTAATGTGGCAGAAGAAAGGGAATATCTCTTCAAAAAAGTATGATGGTAAGAAACTTAAGTTTACAATTTATGAAAAATGAGGTAAAAATCATACTGGGGAATGTCTTTTGAATTCTAGTAAGTTATACCGATGTGATAAAATGGTACATAAGGCTCATAATTTCACTGAAGAAGAACATGGTAATGGTAAGACAAAATCTAATTTACAATCAGTATAATGTTTTAAGTGCAATGAAATGGGTCATTATGAAAATTAGTGTCTAAAAAAGAACTCAACTAAGGGAAAGAAGAAAGACTACAAGCAGAAAGGGGTGTTGAAGTCATTTGAAACTACTTCATCAGATGTTGGGCCATCAAATTAAGTATTATCAGGTATACTGTTTGTTTGTTCAGATTATGTTAATGTGTTGTTTGATTCAGGGTCTACACATGGGTTCATTTCTGAGAAGTTTTCTAGTAAATTGGGAATTCCATATCAAGATATGAATATGGAACTAATGGTAAAAAAACATGGAGGAAATGTTGAAATAAAAATAGATTATAAGAACCTTCATTTCCTTCCATGTGGAAAGAATCTACCTGCAAACCTTATTGTTTTTAATCTAGTAGAGTTTTATGTTATTTTGGGTATGGATTGTCTTTCTGTTTATCATGCTAAGATTGACTGTAGATCTAAAGAGGTTTATTTTCATAAATATTTTTAGTTTTTGTACTAGAATGAACCCTTACTTTGGATAACATATCAAGAAGCTGAGAAAATTGTAAAAGATAGAAATGAATGTTACCTTGCACATATTGATGAAAAAAAGGAACTATTCAGATTTATGATGTGCCAGCGGTAAATGAGTACATTGATATTTTTTCTGAAGAGTTTCCTAGTATTATACCTGATCTAGATGTTGAATTTACTATTTAATTAGTTCCTCATACTAAGCCTATTTCAAAATCCCCTTATAAAAAATATAAATTGACCTTTTAGAGTTAAATAACCAATTTCAGGAGTTATTAGATAAAGGTTTCATTTGAACTAGCACATCACCATGGGGTTCCCTTATCTTGTTTGTTAAAAATAAATATGGTTCAATGAGACTTTGCATTGATTAAAAAGCATTGAATAACATCACTGTTAAGAAAAAGTATCATTTTCCTCATATCGATGATTAGTTTGATCATCTTCAAGGAGATCAGTATTTTTTGAAGATTGATTTGAGGTCAGGGTACCACTAGTTGAAAGTAAAGGAAGAGGACATTCTGAAGACCATGTTTTTTACTAGATATGGCCATTATGAAATTATATTTTTGCCTTTTGGTTTATCCAATGCACCTACTGTATTTAGGGATCTTATGAATTGAATTTTTTGTGTGTTCTTAGATATGTTTGTGGTTGTGTTCATTGACGAGTTTTTGGTTTATTCTAAAAGTAAAGAGAAGAATTAAAGTAATTATATGGTTTTTCTTGAAAACATAAAAGGAAAAGAAACTATTTGGGAAATTCAGTAGGTGTGAGTTTTGGTTACAACAAATTTCTTTCCTTAGTTAAATTGTTTCAAAAAAATTCAAAGCTATTGATCCTTCAAAAACAAAAGTTTTTTAAGAATGGCCAATACCCACAAATATAACCGAGATTCGTAGTTTTCGTGGGTTAGAAGGTTATTACCAGAGTTTTGTTGAGAATTTTTCATGGTTATCTAGTCCAATGACTAAGTTAACTTGAAAATGTGTTAAGTTCATTTGGACAAAATAATGTAATGATTGTTTTTAATAATTAAAAAGATGATTGGTAAATGATCCAGTTTTCGCACTACCTTCCAAAAATGGGGAGTTTGTTATCTACAATGATGATTTATTGAAAGGACATTGTTGTGTATTTATATATAATGATCTGGTGATATCTTATGCTTCACTTCAGTTGAAACCCCAAGAGTTAAATTACCCTACACCTGATTGTGAATTAGCTGGAGTTTTTTTTCTTTTAAAATTTGGAGGAATCATTTTTATAGAGTAAAATGTCAAATATATACTAACCAGAAAAGTTTAAATTATATAATCACTTATAAATAATTGAACACGAGACAGAGGAGATGGTTGGAATTAATAAAGAATTACGATTGCCTAATCCTTTACCATCCAAGAAAAGAAAATAAAGTGGTTGATGCTTCGAGTCAAAAAAGTAATTCTTCATTAACCATTCTACATTTGGAAGAAGATCCGTTGGTTATTGATATGATGAAATTAGGCATAGATGTTTTTGGTAAAAGAAATTATTCTATTTTGTTTTAGGTGTCAGTAAAATCATCTCTATCAGACAGAATTAAGCAAGCGTAGAAGGAAGAAAGTGAGTTCTAGAAAAATGTAGGGTTGGTTTTAGAGGTCATGTTTCTGGAATTTGACATTGATAATGATTGTGTTTTGAGGTTTGGGAAGAGATTATGTGTACCTTGTGATTCACAGTTGAAGAATGAGTTGTTATTTGAAGCTCATAATTCCCTATTTTATGTTTATCCTAGGAGTACTATTATGTACAGAGATCACCAGGAGTATTACTGGTGTGATGGAATGAAAATAGATATTGATAATTTTACTATGATGTGTTTGACTTGTCAACAGGTTAAAGCAAAGTATTAGTTACCGAAAGGGATTCATCATTCTTTACAGATCCCATAGTGGAAATCAGAAAATATATCCAATAACTACATTGTGGTATTACCAAAGACATCTTAAGGTAATAATTCAATCTAGTTATTGTTGATCGGTTGTCTTAATCTTCTCATTTCCTTCCTATTTGAGAAACATTGTCTCTAGATCAACTTTCTCAATTGTATATTAAAGAGAATGTCAGGTTTCATGGAGTTCCCCTCTCCATTATATCTGATTGTGATCCCTGGTTTACTTATAACTTTTGTAAAAGAATTCAGAAGACGTTGTATACTAAATTAGATTTTAGTACAAATTTTCATTTGAAATCAGATCGGAAGTCAGATAAAAAAATTTAGACCTTAGAAAATATTCTATGTGCTTATTCCCTAATTACTAGGGAAGTTGGGACCAACATATTTCTTTGGTTGAATTTTCTTATAATAATAGTTTTTATTCAAGTATGCATATGTCTCCATTTGAGGCATTATATGGAAAGCGTTGTCGAACTCCAGATTTTTGGGATGAAGTAGGTAAAAGAAAGTTGATGGGACTATAATTGGTAGAAGAGATTGAATAAAAAGTTCAGTTGATTTAGAAGCATATGATAACAGCTCAGAGTAGGAAGAAAATTTATGCATATAATATGAGGAAGGATCTTTCTTTTGAGTTAGGTCATCATGTCTTTCTCAAAGTTTCTCTATGGAAAAGTGTGATTCGTTTTGGTAAGAAGGGAAAGTTGAGTCTGAGGTTCATTGGACCCTATGAAATCTTCGAGAAAGTTATATTAGTTGCGTACAAAGTGTATTTACCTCCATGTTTTTCCTAGGTACACAATGTTATTCATGTTTCAATGTTCAGAAAGTATATTCCCAATCCATCTCATTTTTTAGTCCAGAGGTAGTTTAGTTGGATGAGAATCTCTGTTATGAGTAACAACCGGACTAGATTCTTGACCGAAGATAGAAAGTGTTGCAGAATAAGGTAATTCACTAGGTAAAGGTTTATTTGGAAAAAAATATGGTTGAAGAGGCAACGTGGGAATCTGATAATGTTATGAGGGATAAATACCACCATTTATTTGATAAGTCAATAAAATTGTGACAACAGAATTTCCAAAAGGGTAGAAGGATGTAACATTCCATGTAAATAAAGAATAATAAATTTTCCATATTTATTAATATTTGTTAATTAAATATTAATTTTACATTAAATGGTACACTATGCTTGATGGTGTACCCGATACGCAACAATGAGTTTCATTGAAATCTTACCTCGCAACATAATAATATAAAATTAATATTTTATATGGTTTTTAATGCCTAGCCATTGTATTGGTGGGAATTAACCTAACTAACTATAATATTATTATACATGTTTGTTAAATGTTTTTACATTTTTCCAATAAATTTTAGAGGCTTAAAATGTGAATGAATCTAATTTTAACCATAATTTACTTTAAAATGTTGATTTACCACCTTTTGATGGCGAAACCTCTTTAAATTTAGATTTGGTAACTTTTATATGTTCTTTTTGACAAAATAAAATTTTTCTTCAAAATAGGGACCTCAATATTCACTTTAAGTAAAATTTTGGAATGTTTCTGATAAAATTTAATTTTTGATGAATAGGGTAAAATACTGTATTTTAATTCAAAACTGCCTTTTAATATAATTTATTTATATGGTTAGATTATCTTTTTAATTGGGTTTAAAGTTTAATTAGATTATATATAGACCATTTAATCCAATTTTGGTCATTTAATGTAATATCACATTGAAATTGGACATAAAAAAGTGTCGATCTTTTGATAGTTATTATTGATTAAAAAACACTTTTTTTTATTTTGACAGCGGGAATTAATTTTAAATTAATCTCTACCACTTCTGTGTTTTGAATTGAGAAAAATGGATTACATATTTAGAATCAGCAGGTAATTTTTTTTAATATGTAACTTTTATTTTTAGAAATGTTAAATATTAACTACAGTAAAAAATTTATTTACCACGGTTAAAGTGTAAATCTGGTAAACAAGGTTTATCAAATATTATTAAAATAATATAAAATTAACCTAACATGTGTCATAATCCTATTGGTGGATACATATACAACCATGAGAATCCTTGGGTTGAATTTGGGACCCCATGGAGCCACTTAAGAGTGATAATGACACTTTATATTAATTAATTTTGAGTAAAGACAAAAATAACATTAACAAATATCTTTTAGTAAATTAATTTTTACAAGGGGTTATATAAGTTATAATTTAGACTATAAATATTCATTGAAAATATAAAAATATTTACTATATAATGGTATTTGTTTTATAATTTTTAGATATCAGATAACTAATATTATTTAAGACACAATAATGGTGTAGTGTTTACCTCATTAATAAATGATTTAAATAAATAATATAATAAAGATTAAAATAATATCTAAAATATGCCCAATTCTTATTGTATGGATTTATTTCTACCATTAGTCATATTAGATTAGACTTTAATAAGTTTTGGACTTTTAGGAACCGAAAACCATTATATAATAAAATAATATTTTTACACTTTCCTGAAGAGCCCCCCCCCCTTATAAAAAACCCTCACCTCTAACCCATTCCCCACACCTCTCAAACCCCTTGGATCATCCAAAACCTGCCCAAATAAGCTCTCAAAATCCCACTCTTCCACTTAGAATCCTTAACATAGGAATAAGTCACATCAAGAATTTCTTTTGGTTCAACCCAAAGGGAGTTACCCGAATTTAAGGTAACAATTTCTCTTAAATTCCTTTATTTTTATTTTACCTCTCCAACCCCAAAAATATTTTTATTGTTTTCTTTTATAACAAAACTAGTATCCTCTATATAATAGGATTTTGTAATGATATGTATTCAAACTACACTTTCACACACCTCCATCTAATTGGTAAAGAACATACCGCTCCTATGGATGGAAAACTAACGCCTCATGAAACGATGATTGTTCAATTATCTCCTACCACCTCTCATGGTGGCCATTAAAATGGTATTGTATATATATATGATATATATTACATTTTATTTTTATTTATGCTTCTTTATTTTTCATTTACATCATACCTTTATGGTTTCCATTATTGGTAAACACAATAATTTCATTTGAGGAAGTGCAGACTACTGCCCCCTCAAAGTGATATGACTCATTAATGCCATATATGGAACATATAAAGGATGGAGTTAATGTAATTATATATGATATTATACTGGAATTATAATATAACTATGTATCATTAGTTTTTAATTTCATTAAATATTAAATATAAATTAAAGTAGTGTTCATTTGTACGTAAGGCTTACCGTCTCCATGAATGGTTCATTTCATTTCTTACCTCCAAATGCTATGTACTATTATAAGTAAATATATATACTGGATATATAAGATATATATGATATCTAAATCATTAATATAATTCTGTTGATAATATACTTTTGATCACATGAACAACTTGTAATTATAAGAAGTATATATTTGACTCAAGTACCAAATATTGACAAAATGACCATTATTAACTTAAATAATTACATAATGTTTATAACATGGTAATAAGTGATATAAAAGGAATAATAAGCTTGAAAAAGGATCTTAAGCAAGTAAAAATCACCTTTTGTTTATTATTCAGGAGATTAAAGAACGAATGGGTCAAGTCTGACAAGAGGTAACGGACATCGTCTCAATATATTTTCATTGAGACATATGTTGTTTTTTATTTTACACACTGTATAAACACATTTAAATTTTAATTTCATTCAAATGGAATATTTTTCAACGAAGTGTTTTAATAATGTATCAAAATGAATTTTTCTTTTTAACGTAAGCGGTGACAACAACCTTTTACGTCACCGCGAGTATTATTTGTTTTTGGCTTCCTTAACAAGCCATAATATTTTTAAAAGGGAAATAAATACCATATAATCTTTTTATGTATGTTGGTATTGAAAATGATTGTGATAAGGGATTTTTTTGTCAATATATTTAAATGATATATTGTGATTGAAATTTTTAAATTTTTAAATTTCTTTTATATTTGTTTTACGTGTTATGAATATGTTATGGTTCTTGGGAATTATTACATATACGGGTGGTTCTATTATAAACCTAGGGTGGTTTATCCTGAGATAAATCTCCCATACATTGGGTAATGTGACAGAGGTAAACGTGAATGTTTCTCCTAAGAAACTTAGGGAATATACTGTGATGGGTATTACAAATGTAACTCTCTATGTAGCTGTTATATCTATAATGTAAGTATGATATGGATGCCACAAGTTACCTTTATGATATATGTTTTCTATATATTATTCATAAATCTTAGGATTTCATGATTTATGTAAATGAACTTATGTTATGTATGGAATGATGAACTAATGTTTTATTTCTTTGTTTTATAACATGTACGGATCTTTTTATGATCATCCAATGTTTTGAAATGTTTTTCACAAGACCTAATGATGAATAGGGTCAATGATGGGATCAAGGAGAAGTCATACATTCTCAAACAATGGACTATACATGAATCTTTTTTTCAAAAGTTGTTATTTTATATGAAAAATGGAAACTGAGTAGAAGTGTCTACCTTGTAATTTTTGAGATGTAATGTAATAGTTATGACCTAATTCTCTAAAACCCTAAACTTGAAAAGATCTTCAATGTGAATTATTAAATTAATTCAAGATTATGTAATGTTTAAGGCTGAGTCCTTATATTAAATTCCCATTTATTCATTTGTTACCATAGTAGTAAGGATTTTTGGTAACTCAACTTTGGTTCATTGATTTATGATCATTATCTTGAAATTACTTCATATTATTTGAGTATATTATACCATTGATTGTATTATATGGTATTCTATCATTTTTCCTATGCATTTTAATTTCAATAATATAAATAATTATCCAATATATCTTATATTATAGAGTATGTTTTTCTTAAGGGATATTGATTTCTCAATTTGCCCTACATTGATTTAAATTTTTTTATCTTGATCTTTATTCTTCCATTATTGAGTTATATTACCCTAATATTCTATTATATGGTTTTTTATAATCCTTTATGGGAAAAAGGGTTTAATACAAATAAGGGTTTATTACTCTTTTTAAAATGAGGATTTTCAAAAAAGGTATTTTCAAAGTATTTAGAAGGTTCCTTTCCTTTTATATTCAAAAGTTTTATCAATGGACCCATGTCTAATATATAAAAACTTATTTCATTTTAAAGGATCCATTATTGAATATTAATTTTTAAAAATAAAAATTTTAAAAAAAATTCCTTCAACTTTTCTAAAGATATTTTTGAATAGGACATGTATGTTTGTATTTTACATTAATAATTAAAATGTTTACTAAAAGATTTTTAAGTTTTCACCTCCATTATTATTTTCAAGTTCAAATTCATTTACAATCATGGGATTTATGAAAAATTATGTACTCTCTATGAAAAATATATATATTTTTAATTTTTTGGTTTTGAACTCTCAGTATCACAAAATTATAATATTGATCCCTTATTATGTGATACTGTTCAAAGTATTATTTTTAATGAAGGTTTTTCATCTATTTAAACAACCTTAATAGTTTCCTTTCTTAAAAAAATGATAAATTATTTAGAAACAATCAACATTATTTCTTTATATGGACAATGTAATTCCATTTTCATTTTGGGGAATGATTTATCAATGATTTTTTCTTTCTTAACCACTTTTAGTGTATAATCATATTTTTAGGTTTTAATTCCATCCATACATGAATACCATATTTATGATTACTTTTATTTAAGGGTGTTAAACTGGGTTACATATATCGATTTATTGAGAAAATTATTTTTTAACCATATACCATCTATCTATAGAGTGTAAATACTATATTAATTATTCTCCTAATTGAAATATTTTTATCAAAAAAGTTACATGATGTCGTGAGATATCTATTTTTTTCTATGTGTTTCTTATAATGTGTTTAATGAATCCCATTTTATTTCTGTACATTCATTATACTATAAAATTTTAATTATTTTCATTTTAATGTTTTATGAAACTGAATTTATTTCCATGGGTTCTTTATGATGTGATAAGTGAATTATTTTCAATTTTCACTCATAAATATGGATGATGACATGTGGACTCCCATATATTCCTCCAATTTATTTGTCAAAATTTTATAGCTCATGAGATTAGTATTCATGATTATGTTTTAGATTCTCATAAGTTTTGGAAGTCATGGTATGGATCATGAATATAACATTAACAATATTAATGTTTTCTCAATATTTATAAGGTATGTTGATGTTATACTCTCATGTATTGTGTTTATTGGATAATGTTTCCACATTATTTTGATTCATGACTTCTGTCTTTTTTAATGATTTATAAAATATGATTTATTGAGTATGAATTTCTTATGTACCTTGATTATAACCATATTATCATCTTATTATCTCTTATGATATTTGATTTTTATCGCCTATGTTTACACTTACTAAGCCTCTGAGATCATCCCTTTCATATATTTCCATTTACCTAGGTTATGAATACGAGTGTAACCTATGAGAATCCTAGAAGGGTTTCTAGTATAGTTCAATTGTGGATAAATGTTCACAATATTTTAAAAATATTTTTCATATATAACTTGTTCTCAAAGACACTACACCCAAAATTTTCTCCATATTTTGTATGGTTATTGTGAGATGTATTATTAATTAGAATTTTTTATACATTTAATTGGGATCTTATCACTTGGAATAAAATTATGCGTTTTTATCACCAGAATCGAGAGTGTGGGTCTAGGGTTACACATTTGTTATCGATGGTATGTATAGTTATTTTAGGTTATTAAAATAAGAGAAAATTAGTTAAATCATTGGGGGAAAGTCTAAATGAAAATTTTAAGTATAGGGTGACATCCTAATGTTTTGGAAAAATAGATATTGTATGGTTATCCTTGAAATAAAATCCATATCTAGATATTAGATAATGGATGTGGCTATTAAACATATTCATCAACGGAAAATCACCAAGAAAAAGGATTCTTTAGGTTTTTCTCAATATAAAATATAGTGCATGATGAATGGGCCTAGGACCAAAAAAATGGCTATAAAATCCAAGTGGATATGATTTGGTTAAAGAAAATATCTTTATAATCTATTATAAATGACATATTTACCAAATTCATTAAGGTATTAAGTAAATAAGTATGAGAGATCATGGATTAATATTACTCAGGATGAAAAAAATAGAGTTATAGGATGAACCAAGTGTGACATAGTAAAAATGAATGTATTGTTGGTTGAAATTAACAATTCATTGATTAAGACTTATTTGGATTGAGATTTTATATTAATATGAAATACAACTCTAATTTTATTGGATATTTTCATAATTATTTTGGTTTTAGTATTTTCATGAGATAAGATCCCACAAATGAATATGAGAAAAGTATGTATTTAGAAACAACTATGTCTTATAAACGAATAAGATATCATACTTAAATAGTTGATAATTTCAGTATATGATTGTTAAAATGGAAATTTTTTTACTTTCATTTGCTTCCCAAAGGTAGTGATGTTGATATTTTAAAATAAATAAAATCCCAATACTCTGAGTAATTTTTATTAGCAATCAATATTTATTGATTATATATTGGTACATTCTAAAAGTAATGAGAATTATGTTAAATGTCTAAGTATATCTCTTCAGGATTTTTTGATTAAATGAAAGTAAAAATATATTAAATGGTATCAATAACCTTGAATAGTTTTATTATAACATGTTTATATTTTTGGTCCCATGATATTCTAGAAAATATGATTGAGGTATGAGAAACTCATAGGTTTAATATTTTATCAATGTTGATGTAATAAACATTAGATTTATTTTGACAAAAGTGAGTTAGAAAGTATTTATATCCATTGAATTGATTATTTATTTAATAAAAACGTGATCCATGATATTTTTAGTGAATTTTATCTCATTTTTGAGATCATGATTTATATAGACTAGTGTGTGATTTTATGAACTAGTGGTTTAGGATAAGTGTTATGTTTTGAAGTAATGTATGATTTCTCTATGGTTTAATGTATTTTAGATTAAAATTGTTTTGGGAAAGGTATATAATAGATGATATATGATTAGGGTATATACATACGAGGGTACATGATTGTATTAATGATTAATATTGTTTAAGGATAGATAAGTAACTTGGAATAACTTAAGAGAGAAAGGTAGATGTCATATTAGAAGTTATGTCCCGAATGATGGATATGTTTAGATTAATCTCACCTACTTTGATCGGTGAGACATAATTAAAATAACGAGGTTGAAAATTTTTAAAAGGGGGAATAATGTAGTGATTGATATTTAGAACCCCTTAAATTAATACTATCATCAATAGATTATGTAACACGCAACACTAAACTAAATAAATAAATGACTAAAACACACCACAACAAATTAAAATTACATGAATTATAAACCCATTAGTAGTTAAAAGGATAATTATCAAGTAAACCTTAATTTATTAATTATTTTTAATTATTTAATTATATTAATAACTTTTCTTGAATTTCAGTCCAAAGTAGGCTTAAATGTTAAAATTTATGGTTTTTATCATAGGTGAATAGTTAACACGTGATTAGTAGAAACAATGAAAAAACAATGTGAGTAAATTGTTCAATATTTAAAAGACAACCCATAGGAAAACGCATCATTTCTAATAATGCACCATGACCATGTGAGGTGACTTAAGAGTCCAGTGTTGGGTGTACAATTTCCAAAAAATTTGACCAATCGTGTGGTCCAAACCATTCACAGTGTCCCATTCTAAAAAAATAGAATGATGATGATGATGATGATGATGATGATGATGAAACCCCTTAACCCTACCTCTCTCTTTACCCCCTCACAGTCAACACAACTATCCCCCAGGGAGTTTTCCATAGTGTGCACCACCGCACTTCCTACGACCTTTCCTCCTCATCATTTTTTCCTCTAATTCTATTTTCTGTCTCCTTAGGTTAAATTTGTTCCTCCAATAAAATCTTATTATTTTTTTCTTTTTGATTTCCATTTCCCCAATGTTGTGAACATGACCCATCCGAACCCTAACCTAAATTTGGGTATTTCATTTGTTTATTTCAAGTTCCAAGTGTTTTTGAGTGACATTAATTCTGATTTTTATCGTGATTATTGAAGATAGTGAGCTCTCCATCAGTTTTTGGTAGGTTTTATTTTATTCCTATTAATTGGGATAAGATTAATTAGGGATTTTTTATTTATTTTTGGGTTCCTTGTGGGTTTATAGGGAATCTTGGACCTTCTTGAGATAGATTCGGGATGTCATTGGCGATGGCGATATCATTTGAGGTAGTTGCCCTATGTTAAAACCTTGAAAATAAAAAATATAATTTCATGATTGTTTTAATTGGCATTTTATTTATTTTTTAGTGTAAATAAATCAAATAAAATGTTTTTAATGGATGAAATTGGTTTTTTCCTATTCATAATTTTATATTAATCTTTAGCCATGGGTTTTATTCAATGAAATATATACTGAAAGGTAAAGCACACAGAGTTCTTGTTTTATCTTCCAAAATGTTTTATTTAGGAAATATAGGGATAAATGTGATGTTTTAACATTTCAACTTAGTTTCCCTAAAGTCCTATTGGAAGGTTTTGTTTCCAAAGATCTTTAGAATTATTTCAAAATTATTCTTCATTTTTAAATAAAACTTATAAACGTAAACACACAGACACAAACATATAGATACCATATTTCTATAGATTCACACAATTTATGTGAATATGTACATTGATAAATGTGGTATTTATATATATATAGAGGTTAGTACGCATATAATGTTAATGGGTGACATTATAAATTGAAATAAATTAATTCAGAAATGGTATTTTCAAATGATGTAGGTTGGATTTCAAATAACAAGACCCAATTTCTACCTTTGGACGATTTTCTTAATATGAATACACATTCATATAATCCCATTAGTTTAGTGAGGGTATTCAAATGGATGGTTTCAGGAGGTGGGATTAGAATGTATAAGGGATATTCTTGATTAAGATGTCGTATATGTACTTCCTTCCTCACAAAAATTATTTTACTATAGCCATGGGATCTACGGTGTATTATTGGGAGTGGATAGAAAATTTCTATCTAGTCCTGATTTGAGGTTCTAGATCCCCCTATCGGGGAAATTCCATGGTGGGTTGTGCCATTGGTGAGGCTAGTTGAGTGAATCTAGGTTGTTTATAGAAAATAGATTTCATTGATAGGATAAATGAATGTTCCAAACCAAGTATATATAGGGTCTCTTCAATTGATGTGTTGGAATATCGCATCATAACCATTTTATAATTATTATTCTTCCATCAGTTTTTTTTAACTTTTGTCAAATTATTTCTACAGTTATGATTTTTATATAAAAAAACTTACTTTATTTCATGTATCTTCACTTGAATGTTTTTTTTGAAATCCCTTATTATTTAAAAACTTATTTAAATGTAAAAAATGAAAATGGATTTTATAAAAATTATTGTTGTAGATTGTTTTTATGTAATGTTAAAAAGCATAGTTTTGGTTGATGTTTTTTGAAAAAAAGTGTCATCGAATCAAAAAAAATTTCTTATAGACTATTTTCATTTAATAAAAGAGAAGGAAATGTTTGTAAAAGATAAATGACATGTGATTTAGTTTTATGTAAAAAAAAATTTTCATTACAATATTTCAAACTAGAATGATATAGTTTTATTTTCAAAAGGTAATAGATTGGGTGTGGTATATACTTTGGAATCCTTACTAAGTTTATTGTTGATACCTAGATTAACATTTTTAGTTGTAGGTCTAGGTAATTTCTAATAGTAACCCATGGGGAATTTATGTAATTTTATTGGATGTTATTTTTTAGACTCATAAGTATTCATGAATTTTTTTAGGTTTGATTATTTCATTTTTTTTAATCATGGTGAAAACTTAGGCTTTTACTTATTTCTATAGACAAAGGGTAGATATTAGTACTAGTGGGTTAAGAAAATCTATCTTGTGGACTTATTTTTCATATTGGATAGGGAGATTGGGGTGGATATGGATGTTTTTAGTGATCATTCTATTTACTTTTTCTTTATTTTCTTTCCAGTTTATTGTTTTTTTATTTATTATATTTTTGTTAGGACATATGATTTATGGAGAAACAATATTGAAATTTTATTTAATTTATGTTTTGGATTTTATTAATTAATTATTGGGAAAAATAATTCCCATGTGGTCCTTATTTTTTTTTTCAGACACTTTTCCCATTCCATGGGGATTAGGAATGCTATTTGGGCATTTTTTGGGAACCAGGTCAGGCGTCTGATGGAGTGAAAACTGGAGTTGGATTGTGAAAAATTGGTATAAGCATTTCCCTTTTGTATTTGCGGTTTTATGCAGATTGGAGATATAATTTTCATGAATTGGTTAGTATGTATGAGAATAATGTCATGAATTATTACTTATATGGAGTCTCATGTTACTAAGGATGGTTGGGTTTTGAGTCTCTTATATTGTGAGTTGTTTAATTTATCAATGATTTGGGGATGAAAAAGTGGAGTGCATTGGTGGTACTTGGTAATGTCATAGGGTCTAGAAATCCATGTAGAGCCCGAGTATATGGATAGTACTATATTTTAGTACTGGTTATGTTATGGGAACATTGTTCTCCAAGCCATGTAATCATACTATAGACTGACACCAGTCCCCTATTTAAATTATGTATTAGATTTTTTTTTGATTTATATTGTTTTGATTATGGTATGTTGTGTCATTTTTAATAAAAGTTAGAGTTTTAATTTCCAATGGATTGATTTTAAAATGGTGAGATATTGGATTTAAAAACAATATATTTGTTTTCATAAATTGATCAAAAGATAAATTATTTTTTTGATTTCTAATGGTTGTTTTTTTAAATAAAAGACTATTTGTGTTTAAATCAGTGAAATTTTATTTAAAACTAATAATGATTAGTTTTATTAATTTTTTTAATTATATATAAATTTATAATGGTGTTTAAAAATGTAAATATGGTTTTTACAGTATACAAAATGTTTTAAAACTTAAAAGTGGTTTCTACAATAGTTCTGAATGATTAGTTTTTTTATTTGGATTGAAAATTCTATAAATTATTTTTAGAATTTTAAGCCTATTTTGGAGCAGTAATTTAGTTCAAATGACTTATTTACAAAATTTAAAGGGGTTTATCATTCTAAAAATGTTTATTTATTTAAATATTGATATTTATAATTGTTAAATGATCTCTAAAATTATATTTTTGAGTTTATTATGGGTTGTACAATTTTGGAATGGATTTTAAAAAGGGAAAATTTAGGGACCTTAGGGGATTTTAAAAAATAGATTTTGAATATTTATTTTTTAAATTTAAGATGGAATTTTATTATTGGTTTAGTTTTTTATTTTCTAAATGTAAATGATTTTATTTTGGTTTCTCTGGTGGTTTTATTCTTTCCTAGGATTTACCCAATTTGGGGTGAGTTGAATTTGTATGTGTCTTAATTTAAATTAGATGTTTTTTTATTGGTCTACCCTTATAAATTTTCTATTTATTTTTTGAATTTATTGGCGTATGGTGTTTTTGATTGGTGTATCTTATGGTTAGGGAGTGAGACCTTTCTGTTGATAGCCTTACCTAGACTCCAAGTGGAGTAGTAAAGTCAATTCCACCAATAGTGAATTTAGATTTTCTTGCTAGTCTTTGTTTGGTTTGTATATATGGGTACATCCTTGAATTTTTTCAATGAAATAATGCTTTAATATGAGTTTCATTTATCTCTGTAATTGATTATATTTCAAGGGTTTGATGGGATTCTAGCCAACCCATGTGATATTATTGTGAGGGCTTGTAAAGTAAAAGTCTTGGGTGTATTCACTGATGACCAGGATGAGTGATACCCAAGAGTAGGTTGCATCCTAGATAGCGGTTTTATTATTCAGATGATTTCACAAAGGTTTTAGAGTTTTGGTTATGTAAACCCATGTTAAATCTTATTCAACCATTTTTTATGGATAACATCGACTATTCTTGTTTGGGAACATTTTTTTTGAGAAATTTTGGATGTTTTTTAGCTTTGGTCATCCGGTTTTCATTGGTTGTCTTTTTTATAGGTTCTATTGGTTTTGAGATTTTAGATATTTATAAGTTTGGATCAATGGAAATTTTAGGTGTATCCTCAATTCAGTGTCTCAATTGATTTCTTTTGATTCATAGATTCTCTTGGATGAAGTATTTTCCCTTGGGTTTGCCTCTCATTCTTAGGTTTTTTGTGTTAAATAGAAGCCTTATGTTGGGGAGACCTTGTATCCATCTTGATCTTCTTGGTTTTTTCCTAATTCATTCTTGGGTATTAAATATAATTCTAAATTTTTGGTGTTCATAAGAATTTGGGTATTTTTATTGATCAGAGTGAGTGTTGAGACTTCAGTATATCTTGGGATGAGTATTTCAGTGAATTTATAATATGATGGGGAGACCAACATGTTTATTTTTATATCATATATTTTAATGATTCAGTTTAAGTACTATAAGGGATGTTCGTTAGGGTGAGTGAGTGTCTGAATTTTCAGTTTATAGGTTCTTTAGGAGATGAAATCAGTTAGAAGGATATAATGTTTCATTTCAATTAGTTATTTAGGTCTTGTCCTGGAGTGTTTATGGATTTCTGTGGTTTTGGATAATCAAGTTTTTATTGAGGAGGTCTATTCTTGTGTTCTCATATAGTATTTTGAAATATTTGAGGATTTTAGGGGGGGGGATATTTATGGTGGGGAGTATTTTCACACCCCAAGATTAATTTATTAATTATTTTTAATAATGTAAGTATATTTAGCCCCTTTCTTGAGTGCTAGGATGAACTAGGTTAAAAATTTTAAATTCCTAGTTTTCCATCATAAGAGTTTAGTATAAACCATGCACAAACCATTATAGAGATTATGTGATTCTTATAGATCCACCAAATGGATAGTGTACTATTTCTGATCATTCACAATGACATTTAGAGGTACCCTAGGATTCCTATGTGGGAACAAGATTTTTTTATAGTTTGACTAACTGTGCTACTAAAATCACACTAAATGTCCAGTTTGTAAAAAATGGAATAATAACAATAACAACAACAACAACAATAATAATAATTAGGAAGGCTTAGGACTCAAGATCATCTGACCCTAAAAATTTATTAATCAAAAAATAAAATAAAATAGATATAACGTAGTTTAAAGAGTCTTTTATGGGTATAAAAATGAGCTTACGACTCCACCAAGATTGATAAATAATTTTTCATGATGAATGAAAAAATCAAAAAATTATTCCCAAATTATTTCTTTGATAGCAAATCCACCACATAATTGGCCTCCCTGAATGAATGTGTCATGTGAAGATGAAGACGATCTACAAAATGAAGGCATAGGATCCACTCTAATATATGTTTTCAAGGGACATTTCTAGACTTTTTCTTAAATGAAGACACAATAAGGGTTGAGTTAGACTCTACACAGAGAGTATTCTAGACAAACTGAGTGTCATTTTTAGTACCATAAAATATTTCCCATAATTATTCTATTTATGGAATCCCATTTCCAGTTTAATGATAGGAACGACCGTTGATGAATCCTCTATGGCTGTGAAATATGTCCCAACTTCCTAATGGGTGTGTAGAACATGATTCCTCACCATACACGTTTACCTTCATCTAATATGGAAGTGGGGGAATAAAATTAATATATTTCATGATAAGGTGTTTCATTGACCTGCTAGGTACACCAAGAAAATTTAAGGTTGTAACATCAAAGATATAATTGGGTATTGAGCCCCTTTAAATTTTGGAAGAAACTTATATTTCACTATGAATTTGAATAAGTCCAACATTAAATGTAGTCATCTTATTGAAAAATAAGTATCCATTTATTTCATTCCACATAAAAGAAAAAACTAGCACCGATTCTGAAATCTAGAAATTGAGGAGCTTCTCATTAAGTGTTTCATTAGTGATGGATGTCATAAGATATTCAAAGGTACTTTCCATGAATAAAATAGTGAAAAAAACCCTTTGAAGTATTCACATAGTTAATATGTAAAGTATTCTCTAATGAATATATGATGGGTGTTGTTAGGTTCTTCATGACATAAGGTACAATATTAAACCATGGTATTTCTAACAACCTATATTCTTTTAGAAAAGGGTAGTATTTTCTTCTATATCTTCCATATAAATAGGTGTATAGTAGGGGAAATGAAGTTTCTTTGGAAGGGATTTAGCCACCTAGGAATTCTTGTCCTTTGGATACATTTTGGGATGTAAGATTCTCTGAAAATGTTGAAACCATAAGTATTTAAAGTGCATAAGAGAGTGTCTTGGTCCATGTTTCTATAATTATAAATATTCATAATCACGATAATAGTTATTGGTATTTGGGAAGAATTTAAAACTCCTTCAAAAATGGCCATCTACTGGATTTTTTGTGTAATGTCATGAAGCTCTATATCCATATAGTGTGTTGTCCAATAGTTCATATCAAAGTGCCTACACACCTTCCATTTTGAATGATTCATTAGTTCATAATAGGAGGACCTGATATCCAACCATAAAGATGAAGCAATATTGTTTTTGTATCCATTTTGGAGTTTAAAAATGAATATTACCCTTAGTAATGTCAAAACATCATCTTAAGAAGTTAAGATATTCCATGTGAACTTATTTATCAAATAAACATTGAATTTTCTAAGATACTTGATGTTAAGACAACCCATGTTTGTGGGATTAGTATAATATTTCCATGAAATGGTGAAAATTTTATTCCCATGAATACATTCAGTCCATATGAAGTTTCTAATCATTATTTGAATCCTATGAATCAATGATAAAAGATATTTTTACAATGGTAAATAATAATAAAAAATCAACTGATAATTGAGTTAAATAGATATATTGACCCTACTTATGACATATTCTTACCTTTATAACTCTCTATATAACATTTATTATAGAAAAGATATCCTCAATGTGATTGATCTTCATTTTTAACCAAAATAAAGGAACAACCTAGTAACTATAGGGTAATTATCCTCTCTTGAATCTAAAAAAACTTGTAATCTTATTTTTTTAGAATCTAGGATTCCCCTTAAAAATATAACGACGGATTTGTTATAACTATTGGATTTTCATGAATATTTATCATAGTGATTGAAAATTAAATTACTTTTTGTGATCATATTATTTAAAGATTAGCCAAAAAGGATAATGTTATCAGCATATAACTTGTGTGAGGATGATAATAATTTCATTTCCACCATCATCTAGTTGTACAAACCAATGTTCATAAGATCAATGAGTCACCTATTAAGTAATATTATACCATTGAATAGAAGAGCCTATAGACTTTGTAACATTATCTAACAACTACAAAGAATCCAAAGAAACCTCTTGGTGATTCATTGATAAGAATAGATAGTTTAGACCTCTTTAGAATTGTCCTTATCAGATAAATAAATACATTTGAAAATGAATACTTCTCCAAGAAGGTCATGATAAAATCTCATTTGATAGTATCAAATGTCTTGGAAATGTCATGATTTAGAGTAATGTTTCCATCCAGGGTTTTCTTCTATAGGGGATTAATTGAATCTAATGTCAATAATAAAAAATTTTGAATTATTATTCTTGTGATAAACCTCAAATAGTTGGGGGAGATTATATGTCCAATGAATTTCTCAAGTCTCGAATCCAAAAATTTTATTTATAATATTTGGAATGGTATTACCAATAGAAAACATCTAGAAGTCCTTGATGTTAATAGAATTACCTTTATTAGGTGTAGCACACTAAAATGTGAATTAATACCATGAGGGAATGAGGAACATATGAATAACTCTATGAAAACATTTATGATTTTATCATATAGTACGTCCCAATAGAATTGGGAAAAATTGATAGTAAAGCCATCAGGCCCAACAGTACTATCAATGTTTTGATATAAGATAGAATATATGATTTCTATTTCAAGATATGTGATGAATAATTCTTATTTATGGTGATCTTCAATGAAAAATGGTAGTTTATCTATCAATTTTGGGAATCATTCATTTTTATCGGCACTGCAAATACTTTAAGAAAACCCAAAAACTACATTTGGAGTCTTATCTTCAGAGTTGTGTAGTTTACCATAAATTTTATATTAATTAATACCATTCATTACCATATTTTCCCCATGTAATTAGTTAAATAATTTCATGTTTTTGTTACCATCCTTTATCCATTTGACATTATATCAGTTCCTTATAAGAATTTTCTTAAGGAAGATAATTTCATCCAGCATAGAGTGTATGTGAACCTCATATTGGGATGATAGATCATTAATATGATAGATTAGTTGAAAAGAAATAATTTCATCTTCAATAACCTTGATTTAATAATCTATTTTATAGAATGGTTTCTTATTTCAATCCCTAAGAAGAAATTTATCCTTTCTTATCATTGCATCTAAACTATAGAGTGGGTTTTCATTGAATGTAAATTCACAATATTCTTTCATAATTTCCCTACAAACAAAGGATGATATGCCAATAATTATAATAATTGAATGTCAAGGGAGATGGAATCATTTAAATAGATTTTACATCAGTATGAATAAAATTGTTATACAAGTTATATTATATAATAGTGTATCCCAAAATATATATTGGAGTGTTTTCCTCATTATAAGAACCTATCAATCCTACTATCATGAATCCCATTCATAGTGTTCTGTATCCAAGTAGATTCATCGCCAACAATGGGGATATCCATAATATTACTTGTATCAATACAATAGAAAAATTTAGTATAGGAAATACTGGTGAAATTCGAGGAAACTCTCTCTTCAGTTCTTAAGATAGTGTTGAAATATACAATTGAAAGCCAATTATGAGATTGTTTGGACAATAGATCAATCTCACTCAAAATCTCCCTTCTCATGGTATAATAGTTTCTTATATAACAAAAAGAGTTTTTGATGATAGAACCATTCACATCAAAAAATAATGAGATGTGATGGAATCCCTATATATATGATAAAACCCTCACAGAAAATTGTTTAAGTACATAATGGTTTTCTAAGGAACCTTCATATAGGTTATAAGAAACAAAGAAGTATCCAAGGGATTCCAAGTTAAATTCCATATAGTTCTGAAAGTTTTTTTTATATTTATAAAGTCTAATAATAATTGCCTTGTTGTAGATAGGAAAATTTCTAAGGGAATCATTAATTGATTCCTTACCAATCCTATAAAATTACAGAAAAATAACATTATTGATTGAGTACATCTTATCTACCCCTTGTATGGGGTATGTCCTTCTTCACTAGATCACATGATGTGTTTTCCCATCTCCCCTTTCACTTGTTTCCATTCTTATTAGAGTTGGTTATTCTCCCTTTGTTGGATGGATATTCAAATGGTTTTTTCTCTTCCCACCTCTACAATATGTTAGGGGGTTTAAAGATTTTTGACTCATCAATATTATCAACCTCATCTACCGAAAATTGGCCATTTAAAGAGATGAATTTTCTAGTCAAACCCATAACTTGTATTGGGCACCTTTTGAGTCTTATTTTTGTAGCCTTATATAAGGGGACTTGGGTAAAACCCCAATAATCATAACCTTGATTTGAGTTATTTACGAAAGTCTCATGTTGTGTTACAAACCCTATGTTTTTTAGTATATCTGTTTACAAGAACAACCCTCTAGCATATCATGTGTAACATTTTCACCTTGAGGTATTCTATTAACACCATTAAGGAGTTAATAAACTATTCCATTAAAGGGTATGTCAATTTATTATTTTTAAGGTCATTGGTAGGTTCAATCACACCTAGATGAGAATTAACTAGATAATACTCAACACCTTTTGAGAAATCATGTTCATCCATAGGATGTATGAGTTCAACATCTTGTATATCAATATCAACAATTTAATATAGAGATTCATCATGATTGGGATTTTATTCACCACTATTTTCAAGATTGTTAACCATTAAAGAGGTGTGTACTTGTTTCCCAACATTATCAGAATTTGATTCAGTCCCATATAAAGCCACCAGATTTCTAGTAATGCATAAATAACTTATTGGTTTGGGTAGCATCTCATGTGCCAGTGGATGAGATATCTTAGAAGAACAAGGGTCTTATATCTTTCTCTTTCCCTTTTCACGACTACCCAGCATGTCATCTGAAATTTAACCTTTATCATTATTACTATAGAAGTCATGTTTCTTCTATATTCCTAGTTAGAGTGTCTAACAAAGATGAATTATTTATAGAATGTTGGCCTTATTTTATAATTTATACCTATATAAACATATTTTTCCATAATGGAAAGCACCACCTCCTCGACAAGGGTATTTGATAAATTAAATTCAATAAGAACCATAGAAAAGTTCACAAAATTGTTGATTACTAGTTTCCTTATCCATTTTAACGGGAAGTACAAACATGAGTGAAATTTTTCCAAGAATTATGGTGTTACTTTATAACCAATTCAGCTTGTCAATATGAACCTATATTTGAGCTTGTTCATTATTCATGTTGAAGGTATATAAATATAAATCCCATTCATGAATTATGAGAACACCTGGCTTGAAGGATAATGATCTGAAACTCTAAACCTTTATCTTGGCCTCATTAGAGGGGAATACAATGTGGTAGAAACCTCTACCCATTTCCATCACCCTCCACTCACTGAATCCCCATATCTACCTGATTCTTCTGAAAAGGTCATATAATTTTAATATCCTTTCCCCTTTATGAATGAATACCCCCATAATGATGGAAATGTTTCATAAAAATTAACCTTTTATAAAATTTCTTCTGATTTACTGTGATATGGGATAAATTACCATCTTGATAGTCCATCCTGAAGATAGGGTTCTAAGAATAGATAAGAAAGAGCTTCTTGTGGCTTTGACAACATCTGCCAATTTTTTTTTCATATTCCCTTAATTTGGAGCATCACTGACCAAATGATCTATTTTTAGTGAAAATTCATTGAAAAGATCCTTGTGAGTAATGAAATATGGTCAATCTATATAGGTATCAATATTTCCTTTTGAAATCATGAAGAGATTAGGCGCATGATCAACATGGTTTCTTAACTCACTTCCCCCTTTACCACTCTCCATTCCACCCTATAATAATAATAATAATAATAATAATAATAATATACATAAACTCTCCCCCCCCCTTTACCCTCTCTATATCAAAACATCTAGCACCCAGGTGATTTCTTCTCATGTTCCCCTATTTTATGTCTTCTTATGCTCACTAGTTTATCCTCCAATTTTTTGTGTGATGTCCTCAGGTTTGACTTACACATCCTCACTCACTTATTTTATATTTTTATTATGATTTTATTTCTCCTCCATGTGGTACATGTGACCCATCTAAAACTTAACCTGAATTTGTGTTTTTAATTTTTGATTCTTGGTTCCTAGGGTTTTTTAATCCAATTATGCTCGGTTCTTTCCATGACTGTTTAAGGTAGTAGGTTATCCATTAGTTTTGGGTAGGGTTTCTTCTTTTATTATTCTTTGGCCTAATTTGAATTATGTATTTTATAATATTTAGGTTCCTCATGGTTTTATAGGGTTCCTTCGACATTTATATGATAGATTTATGCTTCCATTGGTGAACAAGACACCATTATAGGTAGGTTATCCTATATTGGAACATTTAAACTGAGAACTAAAATTTCATGATTATTTTATTGGGTATTTTATTTTTATTATAATTATATAAATTATATAAAATGTATTGTATGGATGAAATTGTATTTATTCATGTTTTCCATGTTTTATTAAGCTTCAGTCATAGTGTTTATTCAAGGGAATACGTTTTGAAAGCCTATTTTGAATGGTTAGGCACACTTGTAGATAATTTTATCTTTTAAATTGGTTTAATTATTAAATCTAGAGATGTCAGGGTTGTTTTGGCTTTTTGGATGGTTTTACATAAATGAATAATGACATATTTGGTTTCCAGAGTGGTTAAAAATGGTTCCTAAATTCGTTTTAGTTTTTCTGAACATGAGTTATACATGTTAATAACTATATATTTATATATATAGATTCCCTCTTTGGAAATATTAATACAAGGTGTGTGAATATATTAATTGAGAAAGGGTTTATTTATGTATATATAATTATATATAAGGTTAAAGTGTGAATTTACAAATTGAAAGTCTTTGGTTTGAAAATGGTATTTCAAATGATGAAGTATGGTTTTCAAATGATAAGGACTATTTGAAACATTTGAATTTTTTTATTAAAAGGAAGACACCTCAAAGAAGGTCTCTAGTTTAGGTAGGTTCATCACATGAATGGTGTCTAGAGGTGGGATTAACATGAATAATGACTCTTCATGTTTGAGATGTTGTATATGTACTAGATTCATCACCTCAAACTTTTTACTATAGCCATGCGATCCAAAGAATTTTATTAGAATATAAGAGATTATTTATTTATAGTCTTTATTATATGGAATAAATCACCATGGTAGGGAATGACCATGGTGGGATATTCCACTGGAGAGGCTACTTTAGATACACATGGGATATAGACAGTAGATCACATTGATAGGATGTGAGATGGTTCCAAAACAAGTACATATAGGGTCTCCTCACATTATGTCTAGGAATATTCCATGACAACCATTTAAATTCAATATTCTTTCCTCTTATTTTTAGAACTTTTGTCAAATTATTTATTACACTATGCTTTATTGTTTAAAATATCTTACATTAATTCATGTATCTTCAATTGATTTTTTTGGGTGAAATCTATTATACTTTAGAAAATTATTTTAAAATAAAATCAAAAATGGGTTTTTTGAAACTCTGTATTATGTTTTTTTATGTAATGTTGAAAATTATAGTTTTTGATTGATTATTTTCAAAAAATGGGAATTGGATCAAAAAAGTTTTCTTAATGATTATGTTCATTTAATAGAAGAAGATGAAAAGTTTCTAAAATATGAATGGCATGTGATTTTCTTTGAACTAAAAACCTATCTTGATTACAATATTTAAAACGATAATGAAATGGTTTTCTTTTTAAAAGGTTAGGAAAAGGGAATGATTTTTCTTCTGGAATCCCAAAAAAGATTATTTCCTATGACTACATTATATTTTTTAGTTTTAGGTACATATTATATTGTATGCTTGTACATGATAAGTTGATATTGTATATTTGGATGTTGACTTATAGAGTCACAAGAAAGAATATATTCTTGCACTTTAGTTTTATATGATTTTATCACCACTTATGTTTTTTTATTTCTACTGAGGGGGTAGCTACAGCTCTTAGTGGGAAAATGAAATCCATATGGTGGGAATATTTTACTTAGAGGATAGGTATACTAGGTTGGTGAGGCTATTTTTTAGTGGTCATGATTTTCATAATTTTATATTATGTTGTTAGTTTATTTTTTACTCTAGTTTTTTTTATTTTTGGATATCCAATGTAAGAACGAGCCATACAAATTTTTTATTTATTTTATGATACTACTTTTCTTAATTATTTACAGGAAAAAATCATTCCCAATTTGTTTTTCGTAGATTATTAGCTACTTGTTCCATCCCTTGGGGATTAGGAACACCCTTCAGGCCTTATCACAAACTGTATAGGTTGTTCGATAGAGAGAAAAATTAGGTTGGTTCATGAAAATAATTATCAGAGGAGCCATTTGTTTTTTAGGGTGTCATGTAGATTAGATATAGGATAAAGATGATGTTGGAGGTTGGAATGGGAAGAGTTTCATGAACTTTTACTCCCCTTAAGCCTTGATTTCCCAAGAATGGTTGGGTTTTGAGTCTTTTTGATGTGTTTAATTGTTTAGTTATTTGGAGATGACATAGGGGGAGAAAAAGTTGTACTTGAAAAGATATTAGGGGCTTTTGATGACTCCCAATGTCATTCATGCAGTTAGAACATGGTCCTCCATGATTGTGGACATGTTATAGAACTACAGTAGTCCCCTCTTGAAATTATGTGTTGTAATTATTTTGTTTTATTGTATTTTGATTATACTGTGTTGTGTTGTTTTGTAAAAAGTGAGAGTTCTAATTTTTAAAATATTGATTTTAAAATGTTGAGATTTTGTATTTAAAGAAATAAATGAGTTTTCTTAAATTAACAAAAATAAAAATTCGTTTTATGGATTTCTAAGGAATAAGTTTTTAAATAAATGACAATTTGAGATTAAATGGGTGAAATTTTATTTAAAACTAATAAGGTAGTGTTTTAATAATTTATTAAAGACTATATAAATGTAATTCTGTGTTTCAAAATGTAAATAAATGCTTAAGATTATACTAAATGTTTTAAAAATGAAATTTGGGGTTCTAAAACATTTTGTAATAATGGTATTATTATAGATTTTCATGGAAATTTTGAAAAAGGATTTATTTAATTTAAAACTGGGTTTAGAGTTGTGATTTTAAACTAATTTTGTGTTTTAAAAATTTTAAGGGGTTTTTCATTTTGAAAATTCTTATGTGTTTTAAATAACGATCTTTATAATTTTGAAATGATCTCTACAATTATGTTTTCCAATATGTTATTGGGTGTATAATTTTTAAATGGGGAAAGTTCTTGGTTCTAAGGGGATTTTGAAAAATAGAATTTGAATCTATAGTTTTCAATTTAATATGGGATTTTATTCTTGGTTTATTGTTTCATTTTATAAATAGTAAAGATTATTATTGAGTTTCTTAGGTTTTTTATTATTTTACAATGTTTACCCAATTTGGGGTGAGTTTAATTTTGATATGAATTAATTTTAATTTTATTTTTTCATTCTAATTGGATTTCCCACCACAAAAAGGTTTTTATGGGTTTTAGGAAGTTCATATCTTAGGGAGTTTCTGACTAGTGTGTCTAGTTGTTTGGGAGTGAGACCATTCATTTGACTACCTTACCAAAACCCCAAGTAGAGTAGTAAATCCAAATAATCTACTAGTGTATTGAGATTTTCCTGGTAGTTATTTGTTGGTTTTTATATTTTGGTTCATCCATTAATTTTATAAGGGAAATAATGATTTCCTAGGAGTTGAATTTGTCTCAGTGATCCATTTCATTTCAAGGGTTGGATTCATTGCTAGATTTTCCATGTAATCTTATTATGAGAGGTTGTAATTTGGAAGTCCTAGGTCTGTTCATCGATGAATAGGATTTTTATTTCCCCTATAAAGGTTGTATCCTAACTAGTTATTTGATTATTCAGATGGATTCATTGGGGTTTTTTTCAGTTATGATTCCCTAAGTTACAACATCTTCCACCATTGTTATATTACCATCATCGACTATTATTGTTTGAGAATATTTTTCTTAAGGTAATTTTAGACATGCCTTATTCTCTACTTTTTATTTTCCCTTGCTTATATTTCTTCATGGTGATTTTTTTCTCATATTTTATTGATTTGGATCTTTTGGTTGATAGAAATTATGGGCATGTACTCGATTGAGTGTCTCAATTGAGTTCTTCTGAATCTAAGATTATTTCAGATAAATTATTTTCCATTGATTTCAACTTTCATTCCTTTTTGTTCTTTAAATGGAACCCTTGTGGTTGGGAGAGTTTGAATTGTTTTTTATCATATAGGTTTTCACCTATTGGTTTTGGTTTCCATTTTTGGTTTATGTATAATCCATATTTTTGGGTGTTAATAATCCTTCAAGGACATGTCTTGATTATAGTGGGTGTTTAACCTTCGTTATATATTCTTATCAGTGTTATAAAGATGTTCTAATATGGTAGAGTGGTAACTATTTTTAGTTTGATCTAATTTATTTTTAAGATTCGGTTTAAAGTCCCTTGAGGATGATTATTTGGGTGAGGTAGCTTTTGATTTTTGATTTTAGCGGTTATTTGGGACATGAAATGAATTGGGAGGCCATCATGTTTCTTTTGAGTAAGTGTGTTAGGACTTTTCTTCAAGTGGTCAGGGTGTTACATTATTTTGGAGAATCAAGTTTTGATCAAGGATCTCCAATATTACATGTTCATCAAGGATTCTGAATTAGTTGAGGCTTTTTAGGGGTATAAATTATTATGGTGGGGAAGGATTATAATACCCCAAACATAACTTATTAATTATTTTTAATTATATAATTATATTTTCCCCCTTTCATGAATTTTGGACTAAATCTGGTTAAAATTTTAAAATTTATGTTTTTTAGACAAGGCGCATGATTAGATCATGGTTAATAGAAAACATGAATAAAACTTGTGAGTGAGTATTTTATTATTATAGAGCTAATAAAATATATGGTGTATATTTTCCAATCATGTGCTATAACCATGAAAATCACCTGTGGAATCTAGTGTGGGGTGCACAGTTAGTGCACGATTTGACCAACAGTGCGACCCAAACCATGCGACCCAAATTGTGTGCATAGTATAATTCCAAAGAAAGAGTATTAGTTTTAATAATAATAATAATAATAATAATGAAACCTCTTAAATTTCCCTCCCACATTACCCTCTCTCACTCAATACACTTATCCCCCAAGGGGTTTCCCCTCACGTGTGAAATACCTTCTTATGACCGCCTCTCCTAATTATTTTCTACTTTGATTATAGGTAAAATCTCCTAAAGTTTCAGTTACACCCCCTCGATTATCTTCTTATTATAGTTTCTTAATGATTTTCTATCTCCACCATGCAGTGAGAATGACTGATCCAAATCCTAAATCAATTTTGGTTATTTTATATTTATATTCATAGTGCTTAGGGGTCATGAGTCCTATTAAGGTTGGTTCTTTCCATGGCTGTTGAAGGATGTGAGTTATCCATCAATTTTGGATAGCGTTTCTTTTTTATTATTATTCATCATAAATTTAAATAGGTTTTTTTATTTTTGTGGTTCTTTGTATTTTTTAGGGAACCTCTTGGTCATTATTGAGGTATATTTGGGACATTGTTGGTGAAGGTGGAACTATTTGAGGTAGGTTACCCTATTTACAAAACTTTAAATTGAAAACTAAAATTTATTGATTATTTTATTTGTTGTTTTATTTATATTATAAGGTAAATAAATTAATGAAATAAATTTCAATGGTTGAAATTGTATTTATCCACTTTCTCCGTTATTTTATTTAGTTATTGACATGGGTTTTATTTAATGAAATACATTTTGAAAGGTGAAACACATATAGTTTTTGATTTGTCTACAAAATTATTTAATTTATACAATATGAAACCATAGAGGATGTTTTAGCCTCTAAGAGAGTTTTTCATAAAGGCTTAATGGCATGTTTTCTTTCCAAATATCTTTAAATTGGTTTCTTCATTTTTAAATATTACACACACAAACACACACAGTACCTGATTTATATAAATTCATGAAAGGTGTGTGAATATTCAAACTTGGGAAAGGGGTATATATATATAGAGGTTCATATGTGTATAAGGTTAAAGGGAGTCTTTGGAAGTTTAATGTTATTGTTTTTAAAATGGGTTTTCAAATGATAAAGGTTAGTTTTCAAATAATAAGGTATGATTTTTACCTTTTGATGTTTTTATTAAAATGAAGACGCCTTAATGGAAGCCCTCTAGTTTAGGGATAGTCTTCACATATATGGTGTCCTAAGGTTGGATTAAAATTTATAATGGATCTTTGTTATTGGGATGTTGTATATGTGGTCTATTTATTACCTTTATCTTTTTATTATATCCATCGGATCATAGGAATCATAGTGGGTGTCAAGAGAAAATTTCTATCAAGTCCTGATTAGACGAACTAGATCCCCTTGGTAGGGAAAGGCCATGGTGGGATTTGGTACTAGTGAGACTAGTTGACAGAGGCCAATTTTATTATAGACTATGGATCAAATCAATTGGACGATAGATGGTTCCGAACAAATTCTTCCTAGAGTATCATTACTTGATGTCTATAAGTATACCATGATAACCATTTTATAATTATTATTATTTAAATATATATATTTTTAAAATTTATTCAAATGATTTCTACTGCCATTATTTTATGCTAAAAAAACTTACATTATTCCATGTCCCTTCAATTGAATGTTTTCTTGTAAAATCCATTATTTTTTAGAAAATTATTTGAAATTAAATATCTAAATGGTGTTTTTTGAAACATAATATTTTAGCTTGTTTTTAAAGAATTTTAAAATGGGTAATTTTTTATTGATTGTTTGAAAAGAGGTGGTGTTGGGTCAAAAACGTCTTCTTAGTTATTATTTCCATTTAAGAAAAGAAATGAAAATTTTTGTAAAAGATGAATGATGTGCGATTTTATCTGATATATAAATAAATTTTGATTAATGTATTTGAAACAATAATGAAAAGATTTAATTTTAAAAGTAAAGTTATATGGTGTGGTTTCTCTTTTGGAATCCCTACTAATCTTATAGATCACACCTATATTATCATTTTCAATAACAAACCGATATTATCTTTTATTCTCCCCCATGGGGTGATGAGGTTATTTTTTTGGATAATAACTTTTAGAGTCACAAGGAGGTAGGTAATCTTGTAGTTTAGTTTTATTTAAGTTTCTTTAATCGAACTAGCCACTTAGGATTTTACTACTTTCTACAGATATATAATAGGTATAATTATTTGTGGGTGAACCAAATCCACATGGTGGGAATCTTTTCATTTCATGAGAGGGAGACTAGGGTATCAAGGGATACTTTTGGTGGTTGTGATGTTTACTGATTTTATATTTGGTTGTTACTTTATTGGTTCATTCACTTATTTTATTTTGGTATGGAATTCCAATGTACGAATGAGCCATTCCAAAAAATTATTTAATTTAATCACCATTTTTTCTTAATTATTTATTGGGTGGAATCGTTCCAATTTGTGTTAAATTGATGTACAAAAACTTGTGCATGCCCATGAGGATTGGAAATGCCCTTCGGGGCTTATCATAGAACTGGTTCAAGTGTCTAAAATATGGATGAATCATTTTGTATCATGAAAATAGTAGTTTATTAAAATAATTATATATTATTATTCTCATTGATTAATATTTCGAAAGGGATTCCTTTCTAAGATCCATCTAAAAAATGGGGTGTTGTATTTTACCTTAATAAATTAAATTAATTATAGTTAAAATAACATTATAATAGAAAATATTTTGACCTATAAACTAATATATCGATATTAAATTACTTATAAATCAATGTGAAATAATATTAAAATCATATATAGTTTAAAGAGACAATTTTTTAATAAAATCGGTTTTATTTATATATTATATTTTTGTTTAAATGATAATTTTGAAAATTTACGAATTTTAATTTGAAAAAAATAACTTTTTTTTATTTTAACCATGTGAATATTTTTTATTTTTTATTTTTAGGATTTTATTTTCTCAGAATTTTCTAGGTATTATTTTAAAATATTATATTGAATTAATTCGAGACCTGGTGCTAAGACGATGTTCAATTCAGAGGCCCAGTGTGCCTGGAATAAAAGTTTTAAATAGATTAAACATTAAATATAATGAAAGAGTTATTTTCTAGAAAAAGTTGAATAACATTTAGAAGAGTGCCCAGATTAGAAATCTGAGGGCACCGTTCTATTCAGAACAGTGACTTTACTATAGGCTAGAGCTAATACTGGTTGACATGGGTCAGTACGGAGTGTTAGTTTTTGAACATTTAAGAAAATAAAATAAATTTATATTTATTTTATTTTTCTATTGTGTAGAAACAATGACCTAATATTTTAAATAATATGTTAAGAAGAATTTACAGGGTTTTCTGCATAATCATAGAATTATATAGAGCGTTGGAGAGGAGACCCTTAGAGAAACCTATCGATGATAAATGACGACGAATCAAGAAATCATGAATCTCTGCACTAGTGTAGTTGGGGGATCATGTCAACAATGAAAACATAATAATTATTTATCAGTTATAGATCTATAATTGATGTCGGGATGGAGAATTCAATTCTTTCTTTCCCATCTGTGGATTCAATGGAAAACAGAGATCAACCCACAAATAGGATGACCCACGATTTTATTATTTAAGCGGGATGGGTGATTGTGGGTTTGATTTGGGGAATTTATTATGCTTATATTTACTTTCTAGATCCTTATAATGGGATTAGATCAAGGTTGTAACAAAAAAATATTGAGGTTCATTCCTCAGGTTGTTTCTTTGTGATTTATTCCCCCTTTATTCCCGTATGTTCTTCATTCATCACGGGGTTATGAACAAACTATTATTTCAAATCAATTATATAAATAAATGATATTAAATCATAGATATGACATCATGAAGACCTAGAGGAGTTGAAAAAATGTTGGAGATAGATGAATCCACATATTCTGGGAGATATCATTCTTTGAGTGTTCTTCACATGGATGATCATAATTGGTTATCAGCGATGATCGGAGGCCCAGAACATACCAAATTGGTGTCACAAAGATGAGACAAACCTGGATATTTAATTTAAAAGTGAATAGACCATCAAATCAAACACCGTAATATCAATTGAAGTGCTAGAGGATGAACAAATATTCTAGGAAATCCTGATGAACAAGGCGTGAATCTCGGAATACAAGGCATGTGGGACCAGTCCAGCGGTAGTTAGGGTTTTGGGTGATAAAGACTTAAAACATGACTTGTAAAAACTATCACATGGTCTGTGGAACCTTACTTATAATTCAGAATAAATCTCAGTGGATATGTGGACATGGGGTGAAGTACACTTCATGTACTCCACCACACATCCAGACCCCAACCCGATACATGGGCTACCCTAGGAACTAGTACACGGGTTGGGAAACACGGTCTCCAGCCATGTACTGGCACATGGATAGTGTACAAGAGGTGGAACCTATATAGTAAGGCATGGTGTGTGACCTACTCTACACATAGTGTATACCTTTTCCACATGACATGTTCTTCAAACATGGCCCGTTCTACATGAGTAGTACCCAATGTCAAGGGGCATAGATTGTGACCCCTTCTACACGCTGTGTACTCTTTTCTAAATGGATTGATCTCCTTTTACAATGTATCTTGTACATGTTTCACTTTTTTTGGTTCCTCTTTATCATTCCCCTAAAGGTCCATTGGAATCATTTCTTATCCAAAGGATTTTGACCCCATTTAGTAGGGATTTCTTTATAGAGTTGAGGGTCCCCTCTGAGAGGCCCAGGGTAGGAAACTCTATATATTCATGTGCCCTAGGTAGAGTCTAGTTATCAACATGACCAATCCTACTTTACATCCATCCTCTACATATCATGTGAATCCAGACAAGTCATGGAATATGCTATGGACCTAGCAGTGATCCTCATCTTCGTATCGTGATCTTCCACACTCATGGTGTTGGTTCTCCAAGAACATGTGTATTGTATTCTTTCTTCAGATCTATCAACACATATCTCTCTCATGGTGGTTCCAAGAAAACAATACGTCTTGAATGGACTTCATAAGGGCTATTAGACTCAGGAGTGAGTTCTCTAGGATGAGTGCTTCATGGAATCTTCAGACTAAATCCCTAGTGTGGGTATGTGGTCAATATGAATTACTTATAGACTATAGGTATGGGTTTTGAGTATATTTAGATACGTTATTGTTATAATAATTTTAGACATATACTATGTATAAATGATTATACCTTCAATTGGTTATTTATTTGTAGTATTTAGGGTGTCCTAATGAGTATTGTTATACTCACCCATGTACGGGATTTGCCTACATGTGTCTTGTCTTGTGCAGATGAGCGACCTTTTCATGGATTCTTGGGTGGACCAGGACCGAATTGAGATTTTTTAGTTTCAAATAGGATGAGGTGTTCATATATCTTTGAGTAGCTGTCTAAGTACCTACCTTGTTTTTTTAAAGGTCGGACTTCTTAGTTGGTAGACTCTTTCATTTGGTGGGCTTGTATTTTGGCCCAATTTACTTTTTTGCACTTCACTTTCCATTGTAAAATATTGGTAGGGTTTAGTTGTGTGCATGAATTTTTTAGTTAGTTGTATTTAAATTTGAGCATTTTTGGTTTTGGGACTTCTTTCATGTGTACAAGTATTTAGGCATTGCCTCCCATTTTAGTTATATGCCTACTCAGTGATAGTCACCACCCCCTGGCATTTTGGAGGCAAGCTTGGGGAGTTGAAACATTGGCCCCATTGTTATGGGTCATGATAGAGTTATATCCTAGGTGTTTGGTTCTACATTAATACTAAGAGTATATGAGAGTTATTTTGGGTAATTGTGTTAAATGTTTCAAGATTGGATTTCAGGCCATGGATTCTAGTGTTGGTGTGAGCAGCTAATGTATCCATACACTAGGAGTCTGATAACCTGTTTATCAACTAATTATATGAGAATAATAGTTATGAGGAAATAAAAATGGTACATTCATAATATAGAAATGAGTTTTGGTTTCCATGACTTTCTTGATACCACTCTCCAGATATACTCAACGATCATGGTACTTACTTTTTCTCTATAGAATGCCTTCGCGATACTTAATAGCTGGGATTCATTAGCTCTATCATGTGGATGTCTACCTTAGTGGAATAGATTGGATACAAGGACAATTTCTCCAGGACATAAATCTAGGTTGGGCATCAGCTATACCACCTTCAGTGGAGCAACACATGGTACCAACAATACTTGTAGATGAGGAGCACAGGATGAGCATGCTCTATGAGATTCAGAGATAGATACCCCTCAAATTTCAAAGAGAGCCTGACCCTCAGGTGGCTGAGGACTAGCCGGAGGAAGTGACCATAGTTTTTCATCTAGTGAGGAAATCAATAGACTGGATGGTGATCTTGGCAGCAATCTTTTTTTGGGGTTAGATAAGGAGATGGTGGAGTTTGACAACATAGAATTATGATAAGGAGACTCTTTCTGGGATGGAGTTCTAGCATCTATTTAGAGAGTATTTCCATCCAGTTATGCTATGTTATGTTCATATACAAGATATTCTATATCTCCAATAGGGTCTCATGATAGTGCCTAACTATTCTTTATGGTTTATAAACCTCTCTAGGTTATCTATGGATATGGTTAGGGATCATTACTTTAGGGATTGGAAATTAAAGATAGGTCTAGATTGGGACATTAAATACAATTTCATAAATTTATGAATTCCAACTTATTCTTGAGTGCATGAGAAAGATTTAGTGGTCGAGAGCTTCTTGGAGGAGCAAAGACAACCAGTGATTGTAAACAACAAGCAGACAGGTGTAAAGACCTTGAAGGTGGGAAGCTGACCACAGACATAGGGATTTGGATGTGGGATACATCCCAGAAGGTCCCAAGATAGGGGATCTACAGTTCATGGCTATTAGGCTTGATCTAATCAGTTTAGGGAGAGGCAATGATACACATGCGATGGTAGGGGACATCTCACTAGAGATTGTCCGTCCCGTTGAGATACTGACAGGGAGGCGGTGGATGGACCTCTAAAGAAGAGGCAATGAGTGGAGCAGGATGATTATCTAGGAGGCATACATGGTAAAGGAGTAGGGATATCTGTAAGAGGTGGAAAGAGTTTAGACAAATTACCACCACCACCCCAGGAGGTCTACGCCAAGCTTACAGAGCTGGAGAATAGGGGCGCGGAAAACTATATGTGATTGAGGTGAATAACCTAGGGATACAAGGATGATTTGAGGTACGATCTATTTCTTTTCTACCTTAGCTTCCATACCAATAGACATAGGTTCTAGTCATTATTTCCTCAAAACATACCTTGTATGAGACATTGAGGTTGTCGTAGAACTGTTGACTAAACCCTTACATTTGGATTCATGTACAAGAGGAGATTCAAGGATCACATATATTTTCTGATAGTTTGATATTAACCTTAGAGGTGATAGTTTAGGTTGTAACCTATTGGTGGTAGTGTTGATGACGTACGACGTTATTCATGGTTTGGATTGGCTATCTTTGTTCCATACCCTAATTGAATGTTTTTAGTGAAGGGTGTGGTGTGTCTGCAATGATGTGATGAGGTTTTCCATTATTGGTGAAAAGGAATCCCAGGAAACACAAGTTGGTCTCATTCACATGTGGGTGTAGTCGATCACTCATTAGTTGGCTAGCCTTCCCCTCAGAGCAGTAGATGTTGTGAGCTTCTAGTTCCTAGAAGTCGTGGCAGAGTATAAGGTTGTCTTCTCTGAAGAGGTTCTAGGATTACCTCCCCATTGAGTGATAAAATTATGAATAAATTTACACCCTAGAACGTAACTTATATCAACACCAGCATAACAAATGGCTCCCACAGAGCTTCATGAGCTGAGGGTGTAGCAAGAGGACATGTAGAAGAAAGGCTTCGTGATACCCAGTATTTCACCATGGTTGGACTCAGTTTTGTTTTACAAAATGGTATATGGGAGCTCGAGGTTGTGTGTTAATTACCAGTGCTTGAACAAAGTGTAGGTAAAGAAAAAGTGTCCACTTTTGAGGATTGATGACCTCTTCGATAAGTTGAGAGGGGAATGATAGTTCTCAAAATATAACCTTTGATCAGGATATCACCAAATGCCAGAACAAGATAAGGATAAACCCAAGATGGAATATAGATGCTTCTACTATCACTATGATTACTTGGTGATACCATTTGGCATGAAAAAATCCCCAAAAGTGTTCATTGGACTCATGAACAAGATTTTCTAAACATACTTAGACCAGTTCATATTGGTCTTCATCGAGGATATCCTTGTGTATTCAGAATCTGAGGAGGATCATGGGAGACACCTATGAATGGTTCTGGATGTACTCTATGTGAACTGTGTTTATAGGATAATCTCGAAGTGCCAGTGGTAGATTTAGGTGGTCCTATTTTTGGAACATGTTATCTCAGAATATGGTGTGGAAGTGGACCTGACCAAGGTGGAAGCAGTGTTAGCATGGGAGAAACCTAAGAGTGTGATGGAGATTGAAGGATTTCTTGGGATAGAAGGATATTACTAGAGATTCATACCTTATTTCTCCTAGATATCATAATCGATGATATCTTTGACTCCTAAGGGGTAGCCTTTCGTGTGGATGGAGAAGTTCTAGTAGGATTTTCAGTAGTTGAGGTAGTTTTTGATTGGAAGCCCGATCTTTAGATTACCGGAGGTGGGTGTCGAGTACGTAGAGTTCTATGATACATCATAGAACAGACATTGTTGTTTCCTTATGCAGAGGCAAGAGGTTATTACCAATGGTTCACTCCAGTTGAGGCCACATGGGAAGAACTAAAAAACCCACAATATTGATTTTTCAATGTTAAAATTCTCATTAAATATGTGATGAAACTACCTGACAGGTGAGAAATTTATCGTATACTCCGATCAATGGAGTCTCAAGTATATATTTTCACAGAATGATATGAACCTGAGTTAAAGGTTATGGATAAGGATCCTCTATGATTATGACTCTGAGATTATCTATACTCCTGGGAAGGGAAACATGGTGGGTGATGATCTATGTAGGAAATATAGTTTGCATTTGTTGAGTGAGGTGTCATATTATTTGGCCTTGTTATAATTTTCTTTTATGGATAGAGATGATGAAACATACCTCAAGTTGATGGTTTTCTCCCCTACAATCATACTTCTTGTCATAAGGGAACATCATAGGGGTGTCAAATACGAGACCTTACATGCTAAGATGTCTACATGGCATGCTTCTGATGGATATTCACAAGGTGGGGAGAACATCATATTTTTTTAGGGGATGAAAATTTGTACATGTGGTGTTGTGGGAGGAGGTTATGATGGAATTTCATTCAACCCATTTGGAGGTACACCCTAGTGAGGAAAAGGTTTACCCAGACCTTTGATATCATATTTGGGGGATAAGGAAGACGAATTGAGTGGCATAGTTCCTTTCTTGATGCCTTACGTGCCAGCAGATGAAGGATGAGCACTAGGTTCCAGTGGGTTAAACTCACCCCTGGAGGTTCCATAATGGAAATGGGATGTAATATCGATAGACTTCATGATATTTTTACCAAATACGTATAGGGTACATGATGCAATATGGGTGATCGTTGACCAAATCACCAAGTCGGACCACTTCCTTGCTATCTAAGAGAAAAGTTCAATATAGAGCATGGTAAACCTCTTCATGTAGAAGATAATGCAACTTCATGGAGTCTCATAAGCAATTATTTCATATTGTGATTCTCGTTTCATATCCTAGTTGTAGATGAGATTACAAGAGGCATTTGGGACTCAGTTAGACTTGAGAACAATATATCATCCCCAAAAAGATAGCCAAAGAGAGAGTACCATTCAGGTTCTAGAGGACATGTTATGAACATTCATCTTAGACTATTGTCATAAATAGGAGGAAAAACTACCCCCGGTGGAGTTTTCATACAAAAAATAAATCAAAATACACCATTGGTATAACACTGTTCTAGGATTTTTATAGGCAACCCTATTAGTCGCCACTTTGCATGACAAAGGTAGTAGAGTCGACACTCTGGGCCTGCAATTGGTGAGAGATACTACCAAGAAGCTGTAGGTAATTATGGGTCAGATGAAGAATGAACAGAGCCAGTAGAAGACTTATGCTGAGAGATGGTGGAGACCTTTGGAATTCGAGGAAGGAGACCATATGTGCTTTCAGGTCTCACCGTAATGAGGGTTGTAGAGATTTGGTCGAGGAGAAAATTTATCTCCATGGTTTATCAACCCTTTTCAAATACAATGTAGATTTTGTGAGGTGGTTTATCACTTATCTCTACCATCGCAGTTGAATTAGGTACATGATGTCTTCCACATGTCACAACTAAAGAGGTACATGCATGTCACATCCTACATTATCAAATGGGGTGAGCTGGATATTGATGACGTAGTGACTTTTGCTGAGTACAGAGTTGAGACCGAGTATAGACATGAGAGGATCCTTAATGGGAAAGTGATTCCCTTAGCACAAGTCCAGTGGTAGCACGAGAATATCTAAGAGAGCACATGGGATTGGGAGGCTTAGATTCATGCGAAGTACCCACATCTCTTTGTATAGATTTTTTTTGGATTTTTGGGTAGGTAAAGCCCTATGGTGGGGAGAATTTAATGTCCTAGATTTTTCTATTTATTTTTTTAAAATATTATATGGAACTAATTATAGACCAGTCATTGAGGAAGTGTGTAATCTTGAGGATATAAATAAATTTTTTAAAGAAATTAAACTTTAAATATCCCACATGAGTGATTTTCCTAAAAAAGTTGAAAAAGTTTTAAATGGGTGATTAAATCATAAATACGGAGTCACCGTTTGTGTTAAAAGTAGAAACTTTAAATTAGGTGATGCCTAACACTGGCCATCATGGGCCATCTATGAACGTTATATTTTTTATATTTAAGGAAATAAAATAAAATTACTATTTATTTTATTTTCCAATTATTTTAATGCAATGACCTACTCTTTTAAATAAGATATTAAGAAGAGTATATAAGGTTAGCCACATAACCATATAATTATCTAGATCATTGGAGAAAAGAAGCTTGGAGAAACCACTCAATGATAAACGATGATGAATCAAGCATTCGTGAATCGCTAGGCCAATGGAGTTGGAGTATCTCACCAATTATAGAAACACAATTGTTCTTCATCAACGATCGATCAAAACTCATGTGAGAGTGTGTGGTTTCAATTATTTATTTCCCATTCTTGGATTCAATGATGAACACAAATCAACACAAAAACAGGTTAACCCACAATTTGATCATTCTTGCAGGATGGGTGATTGTGGGTTTGATTTAGGGAATTGATTCTATTTGGATTTAGTTTCTTGATCCATATAATTGGAGAAGACGAATTCTGTAACATACAATGGATGAGGTTCATTCATGGGGTTTTTTCTCTATGATTTTCTCCCTTTATTCTATCATGTTCTTCATTCTTCACGTGGTTATGAATGATGGATCGTTGTGCATCTGTTTCATGGATCCATGATCTGAAATCATATATCTGACATCAAGATGACATAGAAGAGGATTGATGGTGTTGGAGACGAATGGATCATTGTTTTCCATGAGATATAATTATTCAAGTTTTCTTAATTTTGATAATTTGAATCCATTTTCAGAGCCAATCGAAGTCCCAAAACATACCAAATCAGTGTTGTAAGGATGATACAACCCTAAATCTTCAATTTTGAGGAAATAATATCATCAGATCAAACACTATAAGATACACTGATGCACTGTAAGAAGAACAATGATTCTAGAAAATCTGGATGAAAAAAACATGTATCTAAGAATACATGACATGTGGGAACAATCTATCGATAGTTAGGGCTTTGGGTGACAGAGAGGTGGAACACAAAATGTATCTCAGAATACACAGCATTTGGGACCAGTCCATTGGAGGCTAGGGTTTCAAGTGATAGAGTGGTGGAATATAATGTGTTACAACTATAACACAGTGTGTGGGACCTTACACAACAATCAAGGTGTATCTTAGATGATACACAAACTTGAGGTGTAGTACATGACCTTTACTCCAACACATAGCCAGACCCCAACCAGATACATGGGCTACCCCGTGTACGGGTACATTGGTTGGTGAACATGGGTTGAAGACATGTACTGGCACAAGTACAACATACACAAGGTGGACCCTAGATAGTAGGGCATAGTGTGGGACATAATCTACATACCGTGTATACCTTTTCCACACGACATATTCTTCGGACACAGGTCGCTACACCAGGGTAGTACCCGGGGCCAAGGGATACGGCGTGTGACCCCTTCTACATGACATGTACTCATTTCTACATGGATTTATCTCTTTTCATACTTTTCTTGGATAAGTTGTATTTTTTTGGTCCCCCTTTCTTATTCCCCTGAACGTCAGTTGGTATCATTTCCTATCCACGGGAGTATGACCCCTTCAATATGACCTTCTAGATAGAGTCAAGAGTCCCCTCCGAGAGGCCCAGAGCAGGATCCTCTATCCATTATTTTTCCTTATGTTGAGTTGGGTTATATACATGAACAATCCTACTAGACTTCGACCCTCTACTTATTAGGTGAATCCAAATCAGTTGTGGTTTACACCATGACCCAGGTAGTGATCCTCATTTAATTATTGTGATCTTCCTCACTCGTGGAGTTGGTTCTCCTAGAACGAGTGTATCGTATTCTATACTTTTATCTATTAGTGTATCTCTCTCTTATGGTGTTTCCAAATGAACAATACTTCTCAAATGAAAATAATTAGGGATATTAGACTTAGGAGTGAGTTCTCCCGGATGAGTGGTTCATGGAATCTTCAGATTGAATCCCTAGCATGGGTATGTGATCGTTGTGACTTACGTATAGACTACGGGTTTTGGTTTTGATTATATATAGATAAATTATTGTTATATTAACTGTAGACATATAAGGTGTAGACATGATTGTACCATTACTATCTTTGTTTCTTGGTGGTTTTTATGGTGTCCTACTAAGTATTGTTATACTCTCCCCTGCACGGGCTTTTCCCGTATGGGTCTTGTCTTGACCAGAATAGAGAAATTTTGAAGGAATATAGGGTGGACCATGATATGATAGATCATTGTCAGTTTCATACTGGATGAGGTGTACCAATGTATTTGAGTATCAATCCTAGTTCCTATCTTGTTTTCTTATAGGCTGGACTTTGTAGTTGGTAGACTCTTTCTTTTGATGGGATCGTATTTTGGCCTAATTTACTTTTCTACACATTAGTTTCCATTATAATCTATTGGTTGGGTTTAGTAGTATCCATTAATATTTTCCATTAGTGGTTTTTACATTTGAGCATTTATGGGCTTGGAGATGTGTGCGTGTGTATACGTACTTAGGCAAAACTGCCCATGTTAGTGATTTTTCTACATGGTGCTAGTCTCCAACCACTAGCAAATTTGAGGTGGGACTGGGGAGTTGCGGAATGGGACCCATAGGTATGGGTTGTGATAGAGTGGTATCAGAGGAAGTTAGTTATACCATAGGACTGAGAGGCTGTGGTATTGGTTTGAATACCAGTTTTTTAAAAAACATGACTGATATGAAATTATTAGTATATAAGTATGAATTTTAAATTCATTAAAAAAATTTATATGATCGAATAAGTATTTTATAAAGTAATATAAAATTTTAAAATTGTTTTTTTCATTTATAAACCCATATTTTACATTTTATAACGTAATTCATATTTCTGAAAAAAAATATTTTTTAAACACTATACATTTACTATTTTATTTTTTTATAAATTTTAAAAAATTAGTATAATACAAATTATTAGAAATTTTAAATCATTAAGACCATAATATGTACTAAGGAACATTTTATTTTCAATCATAAAGGTTAAATTACTATGGTGAATACTAGTTACCTAGGAAAAAATCAAAAGGGGTAAAAAGGGTTTAAATAAAAGATAAAGACTGAAAATAGGTTTTAATATTGTGAGGGAATGTGTAGTTGAATAATTTAAAGAACATATAATTTCCATTATCCCTTATTTTTCAAATTTTTAGCCACTTTTCATGAGAGTGACATCCCATTGATGAAAAGTTTTTTGTATTTACAAAAATATCATCCCTTTTCACTTATAAAAGTGGCACTCATATCCTCTCTTAACATCATACCAGAATCCGATTAGATCAGAAAAAACTCTACACAAACCTATAATACAAATAGGTAGACATATTAAAAAAGTTTTGGGCTTACAAAAGGACCCTAAATCAATGTATTAACACCTTTTCAATAGGGATCATCCAAGAAGTGAGGTAAACATTTCTTACCTTTCATTTCTCATTTTATTGTTTTATGTGAAATTATTCTTCCTAAAATTAAATTAAACCATATTAAAATTAAAATTTAAATATAATAATTATGTTTATATGTTATTTTAATTAGGGTACAAACATTTACCACATTTCCCGTTTCTATTAAGAAAAATGAAAGTGTTATTCATGCATTATACGAACTAGCACCTCCACAATGAAACATGTTCCCTTTTCCTTCACCTAAAAGAAAGGATGTTATTACTATAGAATTAAATATATAAGTATTATATTAATTAAATATTTAATAATATTAAAATTTAAATAATATCACTCATTTTCTCCATACTATGGAAAAAGAATGGATTATCCATGCATACGTGTGGACTATTGTCTCCATGGAAGGATCAATATCCATTTTTATTTTCATCATTTCCTTACATGAATGGTCATAAAAATTATATTAATGGATAAATATTATTTTTATGAAATTATGAAGGTTATATGAAGATAAATCGAAGAACCTATTAACAAAACGACAAACAAAAAACAATGGTAAATTCAACCATCCAAAAGAGTATTCTAAGATAAAAAAATGATTTGTTATTATTTTTCCAGAACTTCATATAGGTTATATTATTCTTATAAATCATTTAAATTCTAATATATAACATTGATAAACAATATATATGGTAATTAAACTTAATTTATAATGATATATTTACTAAACCACTCTATAATAATCCATTAATTATGGTATGTTCTTATTTGGGTTGATTTAACCAACTACTTGAAAAATGAAATAAATTTATACTGTAGATAAATATAAGATCTAAATACATGGAATAATTTTATTTAAATATATAAATAATTATTTTATTTTTGTTTTTTTAATGGATATAATTTTATTTAAATCATTAGTTAAGAAAACACCCTTCGTTCATTAAGAATCATTGAAATATTCTTGTTGTCGATTTTATATTTGAGGATAAAGAATGAAACACTCATTAAAGTAAGTTAAAACCATATAAATAAATTTAATCAAAACCCTATATAAAAACTAATTAAATTTTAAGGATAATGTTTTAAAATTAATGAATATTAATACAGTTTTTATAAAAGTAGTTCAAAAAAATCAAGGTTATTTACAACCGATATTTGAAATAGGTAATAAATAACTAGAATTAATATAGAGGATAATTATAAATAAATAATATAAATGGAAAATATATGATTAAGGTTATTAAAAAAGTTATTAATATATCTCTATTTTTTATACATGAGGTTATAAAACATTTAAATTAATCCAAAATTAAGGTAAGGGTTTCTTGTCTTAGTTTTCACCCATTGAGACATATTTCTTATGATATGATATGTTTTATTTGGAATGGTGTATCAAATTTACCATTAACATTTTGTGTAAGTATTTTATCATTATTCACGATATTAAAATTTTCATTTAAAATTATATCCTTTATTGGGGTGTTGACATGAAATCTTTTAATGTTGTAAGGGTTTTCTTTGTCTCAATTATGATTCATTGAGTCATAATACATTTTTTACACCATAGTTTCATTGTATAGTGTATCTATTTAACATGGATTTATTTTTTTTCCAATATTTTTTATTTTATGGTATATAATAATAGAAATATTATTCATTCTTCTAATAGACATCGATTCAATTGTTACACTAGTAATAAGGTTTTTTTCTAACTCAACTCTCATTCATTAAGTTATGATCGTTATTTTGAAATTATTTCATATAATTTTGGTACATTATAACCGTTAATGTATCATGTGGTATTATATAATTTTTTATATGGATTTATATTCCTACCACATAAATCCTTGTCAAATATTTCATAATATATGGATTATGATTCCCGTAAGTGATATTGATAGCTTAAACCTCTTTTTGTGAGTTATAAAGGTTTATCTAAAAAAATTTTCTTAAATTATGTATTTTTCACCCAATAATATTATATTATATGATAATTTTTAATCCTATTCTGGAAAATTAATTTCTTATTCACAGAAAATTTTATTAATATTTTTATAATTTTGATTTTCAATAAAGTCATTTGAAAATTATTAAAAGGGTTCCATTCATTTCATTATAAAATGTATTATCTTTGGATAAAAATTTAATAAAGTTATAATTATATCATTTACAAGGATACACTGTTGAAGATTATTATTTTTAAAGTAAAATACATTAAAATATTTGACTTCACCTCTTCAAAATTTTCTTTTGAAAGTGGCATGTATGGTTTAATTTTACATCAATATTAAAAATACTTTCTAAATTTTATTCAAGTATTAAAATATATTAAAATTTCATAATAAAATTATTTACACTCATAGGATTTATTTTATATGATTTATTTTATAATAAATAAATAATTATTTTTATAATTTTGGTGATTGAACTACCGGTATCAATAAATTCAATTATTGATCCCTTATTAGGTGTTACTATTCACAAAATTATTTTCTGAGGATTTTTTGTTCATATATTTCATTATCCTTATGATATTTATTTATTCCATTAAGGATGTGTTATTTTTCAACAATAAACATTTTTTATCTATATATCTTATATAATTTCCTTCTCTTTTATAAGAATGATCCATCACTTCCTCTATCTTTCCTTGTCATCTTTTATGTATCACAATTATTTTTTTCTAATGCCTTTACTCTATGAATACCCTATTTTTTATTCCTTTGATTGAATAGTGTTCTCCTAGGTTCTATACATTGATTGATTGTGGAAATTATTTTCCTAATTTTATAACCATTTTACATGCAGTGTAAATAACATATGGTCTACCCCCTTGATTGACTGACATTTATGTATAATGATACTTGATATCATTGGATACCCTTTTTCTTTCTGTGGGTCCTTTATGATGCAATTAATGAAACCCATTTTATATCATTGGGTTCTTTATGCTATAAAAACTAAAGTATTTTCATTTGAATGTTATTTGAAACACATTTCATTTCTATGGGTTCAATTTTATTTGATAATTAAATGATTTAAATTGGCAGTCATAATTATAGATTTTGATAGGTGGGGTCCTATATTACCCTCTGATGCATTGGTTACAAGTTTATATCAAATGATATAAGTATTCAAGATTACATTTTAGTGGATTATAATTTTGGGAACATGTGGTGTGGATGATGAAATTAATGTTCCCTATAATAATATTTGTACCATATTTTAAGGTATCTTGGTGTTACACCCTCATGGATTATCTTTATTTGATAATTTTTCCACACTTTTTTGATACATTAATTTTTATTTATATCATGATTTATTATCTATTCTTTTTTGGGTATAAATTAATTATATATCATGATTATACCCATATTATAATCATATTTTTACTTATGTTATTTGATTATTATCACCTGTTTTTACCTTTACCTAGAATTTGAGCTCACCCCTTTCTTATTTTCAATTTCTTCCAATCATGATGATGAGTATAACTCATGAGGAGCCTAAAAGGGTGTTTAGTATAGTTTTACTAAAGAGAAAAATTCATAAGTTTTATAAAATATATTTCTAATGTAAATAGTCCTTTAAGATTATAAAACAAAAGTCTTATCATATTTTTGTGAGATTATTGTGATATGTAATAATAATGTAACTTTTTTGCTAGTTAAGAATAGATATTTTGACATAGTATGGATGTTAATTTGTAAAATTATGTTTTTTAACAATAAAATTGGGTTTTTGGGTACAAGGTACCTTATAAGAATCCTACATATCCTAGTTTATAGGAATAAAATCACTTGTATTATGATAAATATAGTTTAAGTTCATGTTTCCAGGGTGATCCTTGTAGTTTAATTTCATGTAGAAAGGAAGTTATCTTTGTATTATAGAGTCATACTATAACGACTAGAAGGAGATTCATAAAATGCAACTAAATTATTATAATATAATCATAAGATCAACCTATAAGACCATGTTATTCATGATTTAGGTGAGACAAAATTGATAACATAAGACCTACAATATTTCAAAATATCATATGATTATGAATCGAGTAGGGCAGAAAAATTAATACTTCCAAGATGGGATTTCAGTGTTGTGAATGGTTTGAAGACAAGATATTGAGTGTGTATTTTTCAATGTTGTTTCCCTTTGAGATAGGATTGGGGATTAAACATAAGAGGAAGGGCGTGTGAGATTCATGTAATATAAAAGAGGAGTTAATGAGAAACATAGTGGATATTATATTTGAGCATTAATTTAGGGTCTCACTCTGCTAGGTGATCAAGGAGAATGTATTTCAGATACATTGTGAGGAAGATCTCATATTTAGTTAAATAATGAAATAAATATAATTATCTCAACTCAATATGACTATGTGGTGCTTACAAATGTATAATCACCTTTCTAGTTTGTCCCATTTTTAGTGGCTAAAAAGGGGAAGGTATTATTGTGGACTTCACTTAGTAGGAGGTCCATATATTATAACTATGAGAAGTACATGAAATAAAGATGATTTTGTTGGTATTACACATGTATGATTCCATATGATACCAGAGCTAATATTTGATTTAGGTGATGATATTTTTTGTGGACTACAACTAGGGGGAGACCCAAATAGGGAAACCAAGAAGAGTTTCTCAACTCATGTTAATGATGGAACTATGAACAATATTTGAACAAATGGTAGATATGATGGAACCAAGAGAATTATCTCAACTGGAGGTAGATGTGAGGAAACCTAAAAAAGTGTCTCAACATAAGGAGTATGTGATGGAACCAAGATGAGTATATCAACTTAAGATAGATATGAGGAAAACAAGATGAGTATCGTAATAAGAGGTGGATAGGAATACTTGAGGAGTATCATGACCCAAGGTATTCTAATAGATCAACGGTATGGTAATAGATATTGAAAAAAAAATATCCCCATCCAAGACCAAAAAGTATATGGTATGATTCTTGTTTTTTCATTGGGTATAATGATAGAAGTAAAGGTATCAGGTGGAATTCCATCACATATCATGATCGGGTGTGTGGGGGTGGAGCTCCCTGTGATACCAAAACATAGATATCGATGTGGTGGAGCTTCCGTATAGGATTCTCTACCTATAATGATCATGAAAGAGGCCTCACATAAGTGTGGAATAAAGGTATTGTCCATGAAATATGCATGTGTAGGTACTAGTCCATGTAGTAGGTGGTTTATAACATAATGATCCATATTGTAGGAACACTCAATGTTTTATCAGTTCAATAGGTGGTTAATGTGAATTCGGCTTGTACAGTAGGCAGCAAATGTGCGTGGGTCTCACATGATAGGTACACACAGATGGGACTCAGTAGGTAGGTGAGAGACCATCAAGGAGGTTCATTCATTAGGTGTTCACGCGTTAGGCTTGTGAGGAGTTAGGTCCATGCATTATGAGGCTCATACTGGATATGTACTCATGTTATTGGTTCATAAGAAGGGGGATTGAATAGTAGGCTCATGTGAGAGGTGCATGTGGGAATAAAATCACGTGATAGGTGTGTGGCCACATAAGAGGTGTTCATGTATGGGATTAATGGTGTAAGAGGTGCTATATAGAGATATTATTACATATAATTTTCATGAGTAGGGGGCTCGTATGTTTACTTTGTGGAGAGGCCTTCATGAGAATCCTACATGAAGGCCTTCCGCACATCCCTCTTCAGGCTTAGAAATTGCTTAGGAGGGAATATCTTGGTCACTAATTCATTGATTGATTCTTCTAATAGTCTAATACCTTTGTGTATTTTTTCTTAAAAAGGTATACATAGATATTTATGGGAAATTATTAGGTAAAATTCATTCCAAAATGGGTTTCTATATAGTCGCTAGTGCACAACGACCTAGTTACTCTACCAATTTCCACTCATAAGGATTGCCCACACACTAAGTGAAAGCCCATAAAGGATACTTCCATAGAACTATATCGTACGCAGGAGATCACATGCTGTACTTTTATAGGAACAACATTGTAGGTAGGTGTCAGTGTGGTGTTTCTTTTTCCCATAGCCCCATGATAAGTGAAATACTATGCGATGTTTCTCTATTTCAGTACCATTTTTTAGGTAAGAATTCATATGGTATTGCTCCATATTTGAACCACACAGTAGTTGTTTGACTAAATGGTGAATGGGAGGTAGCGAGGGTCTCTATATTAGAAGTGTGAATGATGTGTGTAGTCTAACTATAATGTTTTCAGACCATGAAAAAATGTCAAGGGAACTTTCCATTTTCCAAATTTCTTTTATCCTTAAATTAATATCAAAATAAAACAACCCTAAATTTTTATTGGTAAGTATTTTTGGTTGCCAAGGCCTATCAAATTAAATATTTTGAGGAAAAATACACACCTATATACAAGTTTCACATTTAAAAAGTTTTTATATAGGCCAAAAGATTATATAAAACCATTATATATGGGCCAAAATCCTAATTCCCCATTTTAATTATACATTTTTGAAATCCTAAACCAATTATTAAATGGTGGTTCTCATCACCACATCACCAAAATTGGTGAAGTTTTGGAGTAACATCCCTCCCACAGCGTGTGACTAGTCATGAGGCACATGTAAATCACATTTTATAATTCTTTAGGCATGAATATTATTTTCTACTCAATATTTTCTGGTGTTTTATGAGTGAGAACCATGTCATGGTTCAGTGGAGAAGTGCATTGAATGAATTTATCAATTCCAATAGGTGTATATGAATAACTATATTTATGTTTAATTATGTGACTAGAATGATTGGATTCAAAATAATTACTAATAAACTTCCTAAAATTATCAATTATGAAATTTTTATATGCACTCGTATCTCTTTCTCAACATCACTTCTTAAAATCTTAAACATCTCCATAGATTTCGACTTGTTCTTCATGGACATAAAATTTTTCATTGTAGTGACATTTTTAGTAAATATAATAAAATAAATAACACTTCTATTATATTAATTTCTCATTGACCTATGTTTGTATGAATGCATTAGTTGAAGAGGCTTACTGGACTAAATTTACACTCTTTTGTGACTTCCTTGAACAATTTTACCATTTAGAAATGTTTTAAAAAATATATATATTTCACTATTTAATTATAGATTGTCTCTCAACACATTAAATTTGAGATATTACAAATACCAATTTGACTAAGATGGAAAATTATTCTATTCTAGAGCTTATTCTTATATTTTGAACTCGAATAAAATGAGTCAATTGGATTTCCAATATGAAATAATTTACAACTGGTTCTTTCACCCTTAGTGATTACTATTCCATATTTTAGGATCATGATGATAAAATAATTCCTTATTAAAATAAATTTATTACCATCATAAAAATGTTTTCTAATACTAAAATTTGTTTTTAAGAATATCCACAAATAGAATATCCTTTGATTTTAATTTCTAGGCTTAAATCCCATTTAAACAAGATCATTTAATTATCAAGGATCTATCATTAAAAAAATTAACTCATTCTCCATTATAACCATCTATTTTCTTCAAGATTTTTGTATATCCTTTCACGTAAAATGAAAAAACACAATTAATTATCCCTATATTATTTTCTTGGTATATTTTTGAGTTGACTCAACAAGAAATGAATCCACAACATTTCTTTTCTTAGAAATATCTCAAATCAAATAACTTATAGTTTTTATATTGTAAGATTAGTCATACATTATTTTTTAAAATGGATTTTTTAGAAAAAATTTATAAGTTTCCTCATGATAATCAAATGTGTTATCTTTATAAAAATTTTGTGGATCTATTCTCACGACATTTAATTTCTCAGACACAATGTTCATTCTCTCAGAGTATCTCCCCCTTAATTATTATCTTATTATACTATAAGTAAATGAAATTTTATATATAAAACATTGTATTTATACCCATAAACTCTATATAAGAAGCAATAAATTTTAAATCTTTACCATTCCTGATAGTATGAGTTTTGACTATCAAAATTTGGTTTTTGTATAGAGGAATTATGAGTTTATTTTTTCCTTCTCACTTGATTATAAACTCCCATTGAAATCGGAGTACATTTATTATGATTTATTTTATCCTTAATTTTCAAAAACCTTGTTTTAATTCTTATAATATTAATAAAAAATATTTAACATTTTTTTGTTTCCCATGAGCATATTTTAAATGAATTTTCGGGCTAACATTCACAATAACAAGAGATGTTTTAGCTTTTACATACATTGGTTTATTGAAGTAATATATCATATTATTTAATGTATTTACATTATCAAAACACCATAATTGTTACCTTTTCAAATCTTCATAGTCCTGAACTAACCTAATAAGGCCCACCAAGCCGTTGATGTGCCAAGTGTGACCAACCCCATCTTAGGGTATTGATCCCCTATCTAGAAGGCCAATTCAGTAAGGTTTATACTATCCCCTAGTATCCCTAGGTGTTATCACCTATATAGATGATGAAATATATAATGATCCTATGAGATCTTATTGGTAAGTCCAAATGAGCCTGAACTCTTGGATGAGTTTCATTAGTGACATCATGGTTTAGGGAGGAAACCCTCTCAGATGAGAGATACCTATAATTCATGTACCACATCCAATTTCTAACAATTATGGTTGAGTCTACTTGAGATTGAATATATGTTATGAGTATATCTTATTCATTATTATTGCTACATGTGTTATATTATTGATATTTATTTTTTTGATCTGGCTACTCTTGATGCTTTATGCTTAATGATTTCTGGGTGTCCTATTTGGTATTTTTATAATCAACCATACATGGGATTTTCTAACACATATCATGTATTATGTAGATGAATGGATATTTGATGTTGTCCTAGTATTAATGGGAGTTAATAGAGATTTTATTGGGCTAAAAAGACCATGGTTTTTACTAGGTGTTGCATTTGAACGTAATCCACTACTTCTGATAGGTTAGACTCCTTTTCATTTTTGGTTGGCCTTGTATTGGACACTTTTATCAATTTTAAATGTACTTTATACTCTAGTTGTTGGATAGATGATATTAATTATTCGGTATCAATTTTTTTTAGCATTTCATTATTAAATGGTATTATAGATTTTTGTGTTCATATAGGTACATAGGCTAATGCCTCACATGTATGGGATATGCCTACTAGGCACTAGTCACCAACCCCAATCCTATTCAGGATAGATTAGGGTGGTCACAGTTGGATCATCACCGGCTAGGTGGCTTCTAGTGGACTGGTTCATGATATAGTGGTATCATAGCACAATTCTTCATTAGGACTAGAGAATAGATTTTTTTCTGGATCTCAGAATTTTTTAAGATTTATAGAAATTGTTTTAAAATGTTCTGAGTTCTGATTTTAGGCTAGGGAATCGAGTGTTTTATGGTAGCTAATATATCCATTCACCATGACTCTGATAACATGGTTATTAACTTAGTACACATAGAAGTTGATTTCAGGTAAAACCTTTGTACATGAATCAATTAAGAATGGGTTGGGGTTTTGACTTACTTCTAGAGTGATCTCTTTAGATATAATCATTAATAATGGTGCATATTATTTATTATCCTGTTTCCTTAGTGAATAATTATAGTCATTATTCTATTATATGATCATGAGGATGATCTACAAGGTGATGAGGAGTTATTTCATGGGCCTATACAGGGGGTAGTACCTTTGGGTAGTTTTCTAGTTATGCCACCACCCATTTATCAATAGATAACTCCGATTTTAGTAGTCACTAATTCATCAAAGCATAATGTAATACATGTGTTTTATATGTATTTACCTCTCAAGTTTCAAGTCAAACCAGACCCCCAGGTGGATTAGGACTGTCTAGAGGCAGTCACTGAAGTTTTCCTCCTTATGGGGAAACCGACAAATTAGATTGTGGTCCTATAAATGAGTCTTATTCAGGGGTTTTCTGGGTGATAGTGGAGTCTATTGACTCATTAATTCAATATCAAATCTCTCTCCTGGACATATTTTTGAGTGTTTCTTCAAGTAGGAGTTTTATCCCACTATATTACAATCAGTGTGTATCCAGGAGCTTCTGTAGTTGTAGCAGTGCAACATGAAAACATATTAGTATTTGGTGTGGTTAACTGACCTCTCGAGATACTCTTTGGATAATGTTTGAGATATCTTATTTAGTGAATTAATATTTTAAAATGTATTAGTTCGGGATGTTAGTGATAGAGTGATATCTCTATGAATTCCAACCTATATCAGAGTGATTGAGTGACTCCTAGTAGTAGAGAGATTCTAGGAATAGAAGAAGCCTAAAACATGTGATGGTAGTGGTCGTTTAAGAGTTTAGACTCTAAAAATAGGTTATCTATGGTATTAATATGGATTATAGAATTTTAGATGCTTCATGAGATGATATTCGGATAAAGGATCAATAGTTTAGGGCTCTCAGGGTGGATTGATTCTGCTGAGGGAGGGGGGTGATTATCATATGATTTTTTGGGACATATTACTTGGTATTATTGGGCACACAATACAACTGAGAGAGATATGGTCAATGAACCACCTAAATATAAAAAAAATTAAGATTAAGGTGATCCATATTGTAGAATATGTTGAAGAGGAGTACGTTGAGTAACAGGAGTTTGTATTCAGTTTGACTTATTTCCACCACCACAACCCGATGCTGTATGCAAGGTTCAGGGAGTTGGTAGTTAGGGGAGTGTCAACTATATGAAGTAGAAGCCTATGACCCCCAGAATCATGGGATTATTTGAGGTATGATCTATATATTATATACTTTATATATAATAATAATATGCAAGGGTATGATCCACTCTTTTATTTTCTATTTTCTATTTTGAGACTCAAAGATTCCCACTCAGTCCTTGGATCTACCTCACGCTTGGAGACTTTGACCGACAGTGACTTAGTGATATAAAAATTAACCAGATTGTACGCTGACTCATAGATTATAGATCTTCGTATGAAATTTATTTATAGAAGTGATGAGGCCTTACTATTTCATATTAGGAATGGAATGTAAATCCATAGTCCATGGCGATTTTTTATGTTTTGGTGGAGGATGAGGTGTGTCTACGGTGAAAGATTGAGGTTTTCCTTTATGGGTGAGAGTGAAACCCAAGAAAATATATATGGGATCATATATAGGATGGTGTAGTTTATTAATCACCATTTATCTAGCATGAATCTTGGAGAAATGGATTCTATGAACTTTGACCTTCCTGATGTGGTTGATGATCATGATGAAATATTTCCTGGGGAAATTTCATGCTTACTGCCCCACTAAAATATTGATAGATGTTTTTACATACACCCAAACACTATAATGATATCTAAACCAACAAATTAGATGGATCTTTTAGATCTTTGAGAGATGAGGGTGTAGTTGGAGTACTTGTAGAGATGGTCTTCCTAAGATCAAATGTTTTCCCCTAGCATCCCCTGCATTGATCATCCAAAAGATAGATAAGTTCTTAAGGTTGTGTGTGGATTCTTAACACATAAACTATGTGATCATGACAAATAATTATCCACAACCAAGTATTTATGACATCCTCAAACAATTCAGAGGAGCATGAAGGTTCTAAAAGATTGACCTCGGATCAGTTTATCACAAACAGCAAGTATGGTATGTTGATATAATAAAGATGACATTAAATTGTTTCTAAAGTAAATATGATTACTTTTTGATGCATTGTGGAATAAAGAAAACCCCATATATGTTCATGGGACTCCTTAACCCAATCATTCATCCCTTCATGGATCAGTTTTTGGTAGTCTTCATAGATGATATCCTATTGTACTCTACATCTACGGAGGACCACATGAGACACTAGAGGATAGTCTTGGACATATTATGAGAGCTCCATATTTATGGGAAGATCTAAAAGTGTCATTTCTGGATTCATGAGGTCCACTTTAATAGGCATTTCATCTAGACTAATGGTGTAGTAGTAGAGTTGGTGAATTTTGAGGTAATGTTATACTGGGATCCATCCATGAGAATTATAGAGGTGCAGAGCTTCCTTTTGTTGACAAGATACTATAGAAGATTCATGCTTGATTTATCTAGGAAATCATCACCTATGACTAATTTTTATTAGGAAGGGGAAACCTTTCATGTGGTAAGACAAGTACTAGATGTATTTTCATGAGTTGTGATAAAGGTTGATGATCTCCCCATCTTGATGTTTCCATATGAGGGTGTTGAGTATATAGTGTTATGTGATTCCCGAGGGACTAGACTAGGTTGTTTTTTGAATCAAATTTAGGTGGTGATCTTCTATGGGTATTGATAGTTGATACCACATGATAATAACTACATTACCCATGATCTTGAGTTGGAAATGATATTATTTCCTTTAATATGTGCCAACACTACCATATGGGTGATTAGTTTATCATCAAATTTTATCATAAGAGTCTTAATTATATCATATATTAGAACAATGTTAAATTGATATATAGGTGAGGGATAAAGTTCTTCTAGGATTATAACTTTGAGATATTCTATAATCTTGGGAAGGGGAACATAGTGGAAGATATTTCCAACAGGAGGTATTTCTTGTAGCTATTGACTAAGGATTTAGAGCTATTATCCTATTTGTAGTTTTCCTTAGTAGAAATGGAAGGTGCATCATATCTACAATAAATTATTGTTATCCCAAAAATTATATAGTAGGGTAGGAATGATTAATAGGGAGATAACTACTGCGAGACCTTAAATACTTATATATCCGTTGTAAATGATCTTGATGTATTTTGTGAAGGTGGGGGGAAATTACCCTTTTAAAAAGATAATCTATAGTAATTGTGATGTTTCAATAGGATGTGACGATGGAGTTTCATACATCCCATTTGAAGGAACATCCAGGTCTAGAAATGATGCACCAAGTCCTATGATTTCATTATTGGTTGAATGAAATTAAGAAGTTAGTAACATAGTTTGTCAATCAATGGATAACTTATTAGGAGGTGAAGGGTTGGAACTATGTTCTGGTGGGTTTAGATCAACCCATTGAGTTTCTTGAGTTTAAGTGGGATGATATACCTATAGAATTTTATATGTGGTTACCACATATTCCCATAGGACTCAATTACATCTAGGTGATCATAGACCAACTCACCAAGCCATCTCAATTCCAAGCTATTTGAGATTAGACTTTTGTGGAGATATTAGGGAACATTTACATGTGGGAGATAGTCCGGATCCATGGAGATCCTCAATTATTTTTTAGACCATGATGAACACTTAAAATAATTATTATAGAGAGTATTATAGGAGTCCTTTAGGTCTCAGTTCTATTGGAGCATGACATTTCACCCCTAGAAAAATAGATAGGCCAAGAAAACCACATAGTTTCAGGAGAACATGTTATGGGAATGAATTTTAGTAGTTCTCCATAGTTGGGGGGATCACTTAATTTTGGAGGATTTTTAATATTTCAACAACTACCCTTCCACCATTAGTATAAAACCATTTGAGGCCTTGTATGTGGGATACCACAAGTCGTCATTACATTGGTCCAACCCATGGGAATCAGCACTTAAGGGACGAGAGTTAGTGCGAGCTGCAATAGATAAGGTGCATATCTTCCAAGAGTAGATGAGGACTACATAAATACATCATAATTTCTATGAAGACTCATTAAGGAGACATTTTGAGTTTGAGGAGAGAGACCATATATAACAAACCTTTTCATTATTACACACTTAAACCTTATTTATTAAAAAAAATTCACTTAATACAACCCATAATATCGATAGGTCTTTTGTATTTTGGGATTAGGAATATTACATGACAACTAAAGACATAATATACTACATCTTTATTGAAAAATCATTTTACATGACAACAACATTATTTCTTACTTAGCATTGAATGGGATAACATGATGATATACATAAAAAAAGGGTGAACAAAAAGCCTATTAAGGGAGTAAACAAATAATAACATAAGAATATAATACATGTATGTAAATAGTCATATCAATGGAGAATAAGAGAAACATGAACATAAAGGCATGATGTAGCATGATTATCATAACATAGAAATGTGGAAATAACATAAAACATGATATTAGCATGAACCAAGGATCATTTCATATTTATTAGCATGAGTAAACTCTCATTTTACATGGTGTATCATGATTATAAACATTACCCAATGAATTGGAGTGTTATTAGGGAACACCCTTTATAAACATTTCATTCCATGCATAAGTGTGCCACATGGATCATATAACATGAAATAATTCAACATTATAAGGTATTAAAACATTAAGGAACGTGTAATACATACATGTAAGTCCAATTAAATATGTATATGTTCATAAATTTGAATACCCTTGATAATGAAATGGGTATGGTATTCACTACATGATGATTTTGGTTCTAAAAAATCATAGTGCGATTTTGGAAACATAATGTCGTCATATAGAAATTCATAAGTTGGGTTGATGAGGGATAAAGGAGTATCTTATAATTTTTACATGAAATATATAATAATGGGGTCATGGAACAAAATATACCAACATTTGAAATAAAATTTAGATGCATAATATGGGAGAAATACTTGAATGGAAATAAGAAGAGAGAAATCCCCTATAGATTTTCAGCTTGGTAATAGGTGTACACGGAAGGCATCAATGAGAGAGAAAGTGGTATCTCATCATTCTAACATAAGAATTGAAATACACGTGAGGTGATATATCCTGACCCAACATTATTAATCAAAAATAAAAGGGTATAACTACATGAAGAAACATGGATAAAAATTATAAAGGAAGGAATCCTTTTCTTGGGTGTGTGACTTCAAAAGCTTGAAGAGGGGCTTCTTGAAAGATTGGGGCACCTTGGGAGGATTATATAGAGATTAGGGAAGTGTAGTAATATTCTCAAATTATTTTTAGTGAAGTTTAGTGGGATATTGGTGGGAATTTATATAGGAATGAGAGGGGGATTCTTTATTATTTCACTAACTTAGGTTTTGGAATCTATATAATTTAATATTCAAAACCAAAAACTGTCCCATAGTTTTTTTCAATTTTGTTTTCCAAATAGGAGTGGAAAATATTATTTTATAAGTCCAAGGGCCGAATATATTAAAATATTAGTTATTCTTAAATGGAGGGGAGTCATGCACTCAAAGAAATCATTTAAAAATGTTAAAATATTTTATATGTCTTGGAAGGTCCACTAAGGCATTACAATATTAATCAAACAAATCTAAAATCAAATTATTTTAAGGGGAATTTTTTTTATGAATATTCCTTTTATAGTATTTTATTACATCACTATTGTGACATTATGATGTAATAAAACACATTATATATTTTTATGGTATTTAATTTTTACCCAAAAATTCAACTATCTCAAAAAATTATAAATAATTCACTGTTAAATATTTTCAACATACTGAATCAAAAAATAATATTCATTTTATCTAACTAATTTTCTAAATATTCTAATTTTCACTTTTAAAATGAAAACTAACATTTATTGTAAATTCACGGGTCTAACAAAAATAGTTGTCAAACCTTAATAAAAATTACATTTGATTTCATTAAAATTATATAATCTTTTATTATTCATAAAATTAATTTGATAATAATATTTAATTACAATATTTATAATTTCAAAAATTCATTAATTCCTTAAAATAATTTCTTAAAAAAATCACTTTCTGTTTTATCATATAAAAATGAATCTCTTACCAAACTAATTTACCAAATAATTTACAATTAAGGAAATAATATAATCATCAATTATATGAATTATTCTAGAATATTGTTAATAAAAACCTTTGTTTTATATGATAATGTATATATTTCTAAAAAGTACCATTTTTACCCAAAAAATCAATTTAACAAATTCATTATTTTTTAAGAAAGCTTACTCTAATAATGGAAATGATGGAATAAGGCATTTGTTTATAAAAACAATATTACACATTAAGTAACTAATTCCTTATTACGTAACCCCTTATAACACCCTCATAAGATCTAAGGGTAATGTGTGTGATGGTAATAGACTCTTGGGGAGGACCAACTAACATTTACCATATGGTAATCTTTATTAACATAAATTACTCCAATAGGGGATTCCATTAAAAATTAATGCATTGAAGCTCGACTTGGGCTTGGTCAAGAGGGAATCCTAGTGATGATACCCCCTTTTTGAGCTCCAAAAAATGAGCATTGTACGACCTGAGTGTTCTGGATGAGGTCATCCTCTCATTTCTCTGTGTCGAAATGATTGTTTTTAAACATTAATTTTATATCGGTCATGTGATCATTGTTCAATGAACATATTATCAATGTTAATGATACATAATGATTATTTAGACCCAATAATAATAATAATAATAATAATAATAATAACAAAGATATAATGTGTTTTCAATAATACATTAAAGGAAAGAGAATTTTAGTCATAAATGATCGGGTTATTACAACATTCCCCCCTTAAGAAATGTCACCCTAGAAATTTACTTTTCCCATGTTAAAACAAATGAGGGTAACTCTGACTCACTACTTCCTCTAGTTCCCACATTTCTTCTTCAAACATGTGGTTTCTCCACAACACTTTAACGATGGACATTGTCTTATTTCGTAGAACATTTTCCCTATGATCTAAGATCTCAACCGCTTTCTCTTCATAGAAGAGGCCATTATCTAATGTTACCACCTCTGGATTGAGTACATGCGATGGGTCAAGTATTTAATTCCTCAAGAGTGATACATGGAATACATCATGTACTTGGGACATGTTTGGTGGGAGTGCTAGTTGATAAGACACTACTCCAATGCGATCAAGGATCTCTAAAGGGATAATGTACCTTAGACTAATCATTAACTTCTTCCAAAATCTCATAACTATATTCCATCGTGATATGTGGAAGAAATCCATATCACTAACATAAAACTCTAGGTCTCATAAATGATTGTTAGCATAACTCTTTTTTCGACAATGATCAACATTGTTGTGCTACTGGATGGTCTTAAACTTCTCCACCATTTCTTCATCCATTTATAGACCTAGAAGTTTTTTCTCCCCAATGTCATCCCAACATGCTGGTGTTATACAACTATTCACATAGAGGGATTCATAAGGATCCATTTGGATGCTTGAGTGGAAATTGTTTTTGTAAGAGAACTCAACTAGGGGAAGATGTTGATCCCATCCTCCTTTGAAGTTCATTGAGAATGATCTCAACATATACTCAAGTGTTTGGATTTTCCACTAAGATTGGCCATCAGTTTGGGGATGATAAGCTGTAATGAAGATCAGATCAGTATTCAAAGCATGTTGTAGACTATTCTTGAACACAGAGGTGAATCTTGGATCTCGATTGGATACAATTGATAGCGGCACTCTATGAAGCCTTACCACTTCTCTGATGTATATCTGTTCTAGTTGATCTAATGAGAAATCCTACCAAATTTTAATAAAGTATGTTGTCTTTGTAAGATGATACACAACAACCCAAATAGAATTGTTTCTTGTGGATGTTTTCGGAAGTCTGGTGACAAATTCCATGGTGATGTTCTCTCATTTCCATGTTGGCTCATCCTCTTAGACTTATGCCTCTCAAACATCACTTGCTGACATACCAGTCACTTTGATGTATACTCTGTGATCTTTATCATCATGTTATCCCACCAATAATTCTCTCAGAGATCTCTATTTATCATTGGGTTTCTGGGGTGAATGGAGAAATTCAAACTATGTGCCTCATCCAAAAGTTATTTCTTTAACTCAATATTTCAAGGAACAGATGGTCTTGACCCAAATATCACAATTCCTTCTTCATTAATATTGAACTCCAAGGATTTCTTTTTTTAGATAGTTTCTACTTTCTTCTAAATTCCAACATCATCCTTTTGAGCATCCTTTAAACTTTCCAAAAGAGGCAGTTGGAAAATCATTTGTGAAATGATTGATTATGTTCCATTCTATATGATTACCATGTCCATATTCATCAAATCTTATAAGATTGTATTTTTTTAAATTCTCATTAATTAAAGAGTAATTGGATCCTTTCTACTTAGATAATCTTCTACCTTGTTTACATTCCCAAGTTGGTAATGGATTAAGAAGTCATAGTCACTGATCAGATCTAACCATCTTTATTGGAACATATTCAACTCTTTCTGTGTGAATATTTACTTGATGCTTTTGTGATCTATAATATATTTCAAAATTCTTCACAAAGAGTAATGTTGCCAAATTTTGAAAGGGAATATTACCCCAAAAAACTCCATATCATGTTTTGGATAGTTCTGCTCATGAACATTCAATTTCCCTAAAGCATAGGCAACTACTTTTCCATTTTAAATCAACACACAACCCATGCCCTTCTTCAAGCCATCACTGATTACAATGAATAGATCTCCACTTATGGGTAGTGTGATCATGGGTGAAATAATAAGCCTGGTTTTAAAATCCTTGATGCTCTCTTCATATTCATCATTCCAAGGAAACTTGACTTCAGAGTTTACTTGGTAAGAGGGTTTGAAAATCATGAGAATTTTCTCACAAATCAGCAATAATATCTTGCTAACCCAAGGAAGCTGCGGATATCCATCATAGATTTTAGACTCAGACATCCCTCAAATATATTTTTCTTGGAGGGATCCTTAGATATCCTATTTCTTGTGATGATATGCTCTAAGAATGAGACTTCCCTCAACTAGAACTCACACTAGATATAATTTTCATAGATATTATCCTTTCGCAAGGTCTATAGTACAATTCTTAGAAGAACCTCGTGCTCCTCCTTGGTTTTGGAGTATATAAGAATATCATTTATAAAGACTACCAATAATTAGTTGATGTAATATCTAAAGAATATATTCATCAAATCCATGAAGTTTTTTGGATCATTAGTGAGTCCAAAAGACAATACTATGAATTCATAGTGCCTGTAACTTGTACAAAAAGTAGTCTTGGGGATATCCTTCTTATTCCCCCTTACATGGTAATATCATGACTCCAGATCCACCTAGTAGATTTAATATTCTCTACATAGCTGATTGATAAAGTCCTAAATTTGTGTCCAAGGATAGTTGTTCTTTATTGTGATTTTGTTGATCTCACGATAATAAATGCAAAGGAGCATTGACCCATCCTTCTTCTTGATGAAGAGGACTAGTTCACCCCATGGTGAAATAGTTGGGCGTTTAAAAAATTTATCTAAATTATCTTGTAGTAATTTATTCAGCTCCTAAAGCTCCATAATATCCATTCTATATAGAGTCTTAGATATTAGAAACACCCCAAGTATAAGATCAATTGAGAATTCAACATCTCTTCTAGGAGGAATACTAGGCAATTCCTTAGGAAAAAACTTAGTGAATTCCATCATAATAGAAATTCCTTCGAGGATGGTTACTTCCTTGGACTCAATCATCAGAGAAAGTTATATGTTCTCATTGAGTAGTAATATCCATGATTGAGATTATAGGCCTAAAGAAGATTCATCCTCCTCATTTCACTTGTATAGAATTGAGGGTTGATTCTCCATATGGAGAGTGATTTACCTCTCACTGAAATTTATTTTGGATCTATATAGGGAAATCCAAATAATTCCAATAATTGCATCAAATTACACCAGAGGGAGTATGATGAGGTTCTATAGGAAGTTCAATCCACTAATTGAGATATGGTAGAAGTTATATTCATGGGAAGAAATAATTTCCCCATTTTTCATTCTCACTGACATCTCTACATCCATGATTTGTTGCGGTGATTGGATTGTTCTACTAAACTATCGAGATATAAATGCATGCGTAGAAATAGAACCAAAATGTACTTTTGATATAGTTGAATGAATAACTAGCATACATGTCACCACATCATTTTCAGTATTCACATTAGTAGTAGTGATAAAAAAAGCTTTCCCTTACTACCTTGGATGTTATTTTTTGCCTCTAAAAAACCTGGGCTTAGGGCACATGTTCACAAAGTTCCCTGGTTTCTTTCATTTGTTTCAATGAACAATGCGTTGAGGGTCAAACGGAGCATTCATCACCTATATCACAATAGAAGGTTTTTCTTCTCATCGATTAATGGTCAGGTTCCCTTCTCTTCCACCCCTAAAGCATTCCATTTCCCCCTTCAAGAAATTTCTGAGGTGATTTTCTACACACCATTGGAAAGTGGGGTGTTGGAATTTCTTAGCACTATTGGATTCATCCATTGGACCACCATAATTAAATTACACATTACACTTATTATCCCCATGATACCCCTGAGATTTTCTGACCTAAATTTCGACCATGAGGGCACATCAGAGAAGTTTCCACATTGCTATTGAAGTCACAGATCGTTAGGGGTTTCCGTAGGCTTGGTTTTATCCCACCAAAGAAGCACTCAACCTTGTATTGACGGGTAATGACAAAGCCATATTTGTATCATGCAGGCATTGTGATGTTTTACTCATATACTCCAATGTATTTATATTCTTTTTCCATGAGGTAAAGGAAGTCCCCTTCAATCTTAATTCATAAGGTGTGAAGGAAATATTTACCAAAAAACATTTTTTGAAAATCTTTCCAATTCATAACCTCGATCTTTTCCTTGTAAATTGTATTTTTGATCAACTTACACCATTGACCAGCTTCAACCTCCAAATCATAAGCATCCATAAGAGAATTCTATTGTTTGTAAGATTGAAGGATGGAGAAGATCTTCTCAAAGGATTTGATCCATTGTTTGGCGATTAGGGGATCAGATGATCCATTAAAGGTAGGAGGCCTCTATACCATGAATCTCTTGATTTCGGATTTTTATTTCTTGGGGGGGGGATGGGGTGGTTAAATGTTCTTCTTGACCCATGTTTCTATTAAAAACACGATTAAACTGATAGATTATTGTGAAAAATTTTGTGAGTCCCACTCCCATCGGATTGGGAATCTCACTAGAATCGTCATCACATTGATCTTCACATCGGTGGTCATACCAAGTCCTCCTACTACCAATCATTTGAAAGAATAAAACAAAAGTTAGGGGAATTTTTATTAAACACATTAAGGGAAATCCAATGAAAAAAAGGGATAACATATAAATTACATTTATTTCTTAACTTATGAATTTATAGTCCTCAATCTATGTTATCCATGATATATTTCCTAATGTATATTCTTATGGGTATTTTTATTCCCTCAATAATGGTTAAAAATATTCTGATGAATTTAGAAAATAATATCCTCTTGGAGTGTCGAACCAAGAGTGCAGCAATGACCATTGTCATGCACCGGTTCCCATTAATGTCTAGCTCAAAGTGTTGTTTTTGTGTTTTACCACTAGATAAATCTATCCCAGATCCACCTATACTTATTTGTATCCTTACATGGATGTCTTTTATTGATGAAACACTTACTATATAATCACCAAAATTTAGGTATTTTTTTCTTATACTTAGTCTTCTTCTTAAGGAATTAACTAGGGTTTTCTAATCTTGACCCCAAAAATATCTAAACTTCCCTCCAATACAAACTATAACAACCCTTATCTTTATTACATGGTTAAACATGATTTATTACAAATACTACCACTTAATATAACTTAGAAGATCGAGAGTTCTAGTGTCTTTGAGGCTTAGAAACATTACATGACAACATAAGATATAAAATACAACATCTTTATTTAAAATTCATTTTACATGACCACAACAATCCTTCGTACATATCATTATATGGCATAACCTGAGGAGATACATAAGGAAAGAATGAGCTATAAAGCCCAGTAAGGGAGTAAACAAGGAATAAAACGAAGACTAAAATACATGTTAGGAAATAGGAATATCAATGGATAATTATAGAAACATGAAAATAATGGACTGATATAGCATGATTATCATAACATGGAAATCTGTGAACAATTTATCACATGATATTTGCAAGAGCTAAGTCTCATTACACGTGGATTAACATGAGTAAACGCTCATTGCACATGAATTACCATGAGTAAACCCTTATTACACATGAATTTTCATGAGTAAAACCTCATTTAATATAGAGTATCATGATAAAAAATATCACCCAGTGCATTGGAGCTCTATCATGGCACACCATTTATAAACATTTCATTTTGTGCATAAGTGTGCCACATGAATCATATAACATGGAATAATTCAAAATAATAATTTTTTCCATGATTAAAGAATGTGAAATAAATAAATTTAAGTACCATTAAATATGTATATTTTCATAAAGGTAATTACCCTTGATAGAGAAATGGGTAGGGTATTCACTACATGATTGTTTTGGCTTGGAAAGTTGCGGTTCAATTTCAGAAACATAATGTCATCATATGGAAATTCATAAGTTGGGTTGATGAGATGAATATGAGTCTATAATCATTTATACATGAAACACACAATAAGGGGATCATGGAACATAATATCACCACATTAGAAATGGAATTTATATGCATAGTATGGGATAAATACTTGGAATAAAAATAAGTAGAGAGAAATCCCTTACGGAATTTCAACATGGTAACAGGTGTACAAGGAAGGTGTTAATGAGATAGAAAGAGATATATCATTATTAAAACATAAATAGGGTAGAATGGGGGATGTAAAAAATCTTACCTCAACATTTGTAATTGAAAATATAATGGTATAACAACAAGAAGAAACTTGAATAAAAATGAATAATGATTGAATCCCTTACTTGAGTGTGTGACTTAGAAAGAATGAAGAGGGACTTATTGAGAGATTGGGGAACCTTGGGTGGATTATAGATATAGGAGGTCTATGTAGGGACATTCTCCAAGTATTTTTAGTGAAGAGAAGTGGGAAATTTTTGGAGTTTATATAGGAAATGAGAGGGGAATTCTTTTATATTTCAAAAAATTAGGTTTTGGAATCTATATACTTAAATATTAAATACCAAAAATCGTACCATGGTTATTCCTAGGGTATTAACCAAATTAGAGTGTATAAAATTATTTTATAAGGACAAGGTCTGAACATATAGAAATATTAGGCTTTCTTATGTGGAGGTGAGTCACACTCTCACGGAAAACATTTTAAAATATGAAAATATCTTATAAGTCTTGGAGGGACCACTAAGACATTATAAAATTAATAAAAAAAATCTAAAATAAAATTATTCTAATGGTAAAACATATATTGTCTAAATATAAATTTTATCGTATTTTTTTACATCACTATTGGGTCATTTTGATGTCATAAAACACATTATATATTTGTATAGTATTTAATTTTTACCCAAAAATTCAACTGCCTCAAAAAATTATAAAAAATTCACCATTAGATAACTTCAATGTCATGAATCTGAAAATAATATTCATTTTATCTAAATAGTTTTCTAAATATGTAAATTTTCACTTTTAAAATGAAAACGAGATTTATTGAAAATTCATGGGTTTGACAAAAATTGTTCTCAATCCATAATAAAATTTACATTTGACTACATAAAAATTATATAATCATTATTTATTAATAAAATTAGTTTGATAATAATATTTTATTAAAATATTAATTATTTCAAAAATTTATTATTTTCTTAAAATAAATTCTTTAAAAATACATTTCTATTTTATCTTATAAAAATTGGAACTCTTATCAAACTAATTACCTAATCATTTACAGATAAAGAACGGATATAATAATCATTTAATAGAATTTATATTATAATATAATTAATTATAGCCTTAGTTTTATATTATAATGTATATATTCCTCAAAAGTACCGTTTTACCTGAAAATCAATTTATCAAATTGAACATTTTTAAAATAAAGACTATTATTATAATGGAATTAATGGAATAAAACCATTATTTATAAAAAGGGATTACACAATAAGTCACAAATTACTTATTACATAACCCCTTAGAACACCTATATAAGATTTGAGGGTAAGGTGTGCGATGGTGACAGACTCTTGGGGTGGCTTAGATAACATTGCCCAAGTGGTAGTCTCTATTAACATAAACTTCTCCCATAGGATATTCTATTCAGGCTTAATGAGTTGAAACCAAGATTGGTTTTGGTCAAGAGTGAATCCCCATGACATGAACTCCTTTCTCAGATCCAAAAAATAAGCTTCATATGGCCAGTGTCTACTGGATGAGGCCATCCTCTCCTTTCCCTATGTCGAAAGGATTCATTTCAAAATATTAAATTTATATCAGTCGCATGATCACTGTTCAACAGCTATAATATCAATGGTAGTGGTACATAATGTTTATTTAAACCTAATAATAACAATAATAATAATAATAAAGACCACATGTGTCTTCAATAATACATTAAAAGAAAAGGAATTTTATTCAAAAATGATCGGTTCGTTACACCATACGTTCCTCAAGGTCTCACCTCAATTTTGGATATAAATATTTAGCTGGGGTGCAAAGTTATCTCCATGATTCATTAAAACTTTATAAATATTTCATAGGTTTGATGAGGTGATGTACCACTTGGACCTAACACTACAGTTAGATCAACTACACATCATCCTCTATGTTTCATAGATAAGGTGGTATTTTTCTGACCCATCCAAAATTATCTGTAGGGGAGAGTATGACATCAAGGATAGAGCTTCCATTTATGAGTTTCAAGTGGAGATCGAGGATCAATAGTGAAATATCCTATATTGGTTTGATATTTCCTTAGTGTATGTCTGTTGGTAGCCCTTGATTCTTTATGAGATCACATAGGATAGGGAGACCAGAATTCAAGCTTAGTAAAAACATATTTTTGAGTAGTTATCATTTCATTTTGAGATGAAAATATATAAGGTGGGGAGAATATAACATCCCAATTTTTTCCATGTAAATATTTTAAATATATAAACTAATATTTTCAGAGCTGGGAGGTAAGATTGTAAAAGATTACAAGGACTAATGAGACAAATATTGATATTATAAAACATTAAATATATTAATATCATGTTTTCACATATTTCTTTAAATAGTGGAATGACTCCAGAATAGCGGATCATATTGGAAATCTAAGGCCCAAATTAAGTTCAAAATACGGGTTTAACCATATGAATGACATAACCTATGTCATTGTCAGTCATTAGAAAAAATGTGATCATATACACAAATAATAAATAAATAAGTAAATAAATTTATTTTATTATGTATTTATGTAGTGACCTATAAACCAAATATAAAAATACACTAATAAGAAAAATGGCATGGTTAGCTACATTAACATGATATTGTGTAAGGATCCATTAAAGGTGGACATGGTGAACGGAAATAAACTAATATCTTCGTCATGAATTGTTCTCAAATGTAGGTTGTGGATTTTCTCGTGATATTGATGTGAAACAATTCTCTTTTAGTTAAAAATATGAACCTAAGGCAGGATCTTAAATTTATGCTGTTTCATTCTATGTGTTTATCCAATATAAAAAATTTATCAATTCCATTGACAAAAATTGATTCACACATAGAATGTTGATTTAGAGTTAATTTATTTGATTATTTTTTAGTTAATTCATTTATCATTCTGATGGAAATAGATCTAGGACAACCTGAATATGTTATAGTTTTATTCCTCATTATGTGCTTTTTGGTTTTCTCCCTAGTTTAATCACATGTTAATCTTGGAAAATTTCTTTAGACCATGATTTGATGAATACATGACATCTTATCATTGCACGATCATTCTTCACCGCAAAGAATAAATACCTCAGTTTCGGTTCATGATCGTGGATGAAATTAGGCATGATGACGATGAAGAATGAAGAGAGGTGGAACAGGTCACTCAGGTGATTTATATTCTTCTCAGTTTGACATGTGATGACATTGCGTGGTGATGGTTGTCAATTTATGAACAAATTAAAGTACAGAATCTAATGAGTTGTGATAGAGAGGGTTAGTCAACATAGATCCATAATCATCAATGAGTATCATAGCTGGATTGAAGGATAATGGTGCGAACAAAGACGTAATGCCCCAACCCCAGTTACCGAGAGTCGGTGCATTAATACATATCATTGGAATGATCATAAGAGATCAAGTCATTAAAGATAGATTACTTTAGTATCCTTGGAAGTACTAGATACATAAAAAAGTTTTACATTACTTTATAAAATAAAAAAACAAAAACAACATTGTCTCCATTGACCACATTCACATCCCTTAGACTATCCCTACAGGTCAGTCATAATATACAAATTTTCATCCTGGGAAAAATAAAATAAAGAAAGGGTTGAGTTCAGATGCTCAGTAGGGATAACATTATAGAAAAAACTTTTAAAAATAATGATAAAAATTTACGACAATGTATAAGAATAAAAAACAAGCATTATAAACATAAAATTTAGTATAATATAGAAAAGATAAATCAAATAATTCCATTTACATTTTTCACATGGATATTCTAATAGTCAAATAAATCACATGTAATATCAATAGCCAATTTCATAATGATGGAATACATAATGCCGGACATCATAACCACATAGTCAAGGAATCATGCCAGGACTACAAATAAGTTTTTGTAAAGGCTTTGTGTTAGGACACCAGTTTGTCTCCTCAGACCTACCGATTCATCGAGGAGATATAGTGGGATCCATATTCTACTTACTAAGTCTAATTCATTCCTCATATTAAAAGGTTGAAACATAACATAAACATTTGTATTAAAACTAGCATATGAAATGTTATTACTTTAAACCTAAAACATGAATTGTATAAAAATAACACATCCACAACAAAACATACCAAAAAACCATCAATACAATATGGAAGATTGTATCATAATAAATCAACATCAAATAAGTTTGAAATCCATCAAAGGATGTGGACATAGATGAAATCAAAACTATTTGAGGGAAATATCTCATTCAATTTTGAAATAAATTAAAAGTCACATAATTATAAAATAAAACATTTATTTTTAAAATACTCTTATTATATTGTAAGGGAATCTTCAGAGGTATTATAATGGCAAAAAATAGCTGCACTTACCATATAAGTAAAAAAACATTATTTCCTTAATTTTTTCAAAAAAGTTGTAAAGGACCTTTTTTGGAAGATGATGGAAAGATTCCTTTATAAGAATTTTATATAAAGTAAAACTAGTGTATAAATGAATTTAAACCATAGCCTAGGAAATATTAAAAATATTTTTAAATATATTTTTATGAATTATAGATGTGGATGATAAAGAGGTCTCAGTAGATACTCACGTATAAACAACCTCAGATAATTTAAAGATTGTAGAATTAACCCTTACCTTGTACTTTTCCTGGATCGAGGTTACATTAAACACTTTTATAATAGTTAAATAATTTTATTAAATTTTACAATAACCAAATACATAAATATGATATCATATATGATCTTCTAATATTGCTTTGTTAATAATATTTCAGTAGTATCATTGTTTCGGTTGTTAACTGATTAATTTTCCTTTATATGTTTTGTTACGTAATTCTTATTTGTTTTGGATAGGATTCATTTGATTAATATCCATAATGATATTTAGTTTTTAAAAATTATTTTTAATCATAAAAAAAAATTATTCATGAATGGTTATGACGAGGAATGAATTTCATCGCGTTCTTGCAGACGTTAATTTGTACGTACACACTAGCGAAAATATCATTCTATTGATGGTGAAAACATATATAATTGGATGGTATATCATATACACAGAATCCTTAAATTTTTATATTTCTTATTTACATCATTTATACTCATTTTTATACCCATACAAATAATAAAGTGTTTGAATAAAAAACTACACCACGATGTGGAGATGCTAAGCCGTATGTACGCACATATGGTGACTTGACATTAATAGGATGGATAGAAAAATGAATATGGTTGTACCATATTTTTAATTACATAATAGTATGCATAAGGTAATGGATTTATTATTTTGGTACGAAAACAAAAAATAAAGAGGTAGTGGAAGAAGAAATGAACTTTGAAAGAGGAGGTGAAATTATTACATCTTCTTCGGGTGTTACCTTTTGAGTCGATCAAAAGAGAAACTTAGGTGGGATTTTTGATAAAAGTAAGGCATATTGGTCTAAGGGAGGGTAGTTGAGAGTATATTTGAGTAGGTTTTGGATAAACCAAATGGATATGGTGGTGTGATTTTGAGAGAAGGGAAAGTACCCTTTTATAAGAGAGGGGAGGGTCACTTTAGGAAAACCTTGAAATATTATTTTGTTATACAATCATATTTAGTATATAATGGCTCCAAAATGATTTATTTCTAGGATAAGGTGAGTATGGGTCGAAAAAATCTCGTATAATAGGTTTTAGATAGGTTTAGGTCACTATATTTATATTATCTTTTAGATTTAACTATTAGTTAAACAGTTTAACTATTACCATGTATTCTCGTATTATTATAATAAACAGTTAATACAATTATTATAAAAAGACAATAAAACACCAAGTGGTTCATTATTAATACATATAACCATATCTAAGTGATTTTTCAGAACCTTATATTTTTAAGAATATCATATTAATTAATAATATAGTATTTGTTTTAAAAATGTATTTATGTCAATTTTGACAATATTTGGTATTTTGTTTTTGTGAAATTCATAACAACATTATCACTTCAAAAAATTATTTAATCAACCCTAACATGTCATATTAACCTGGAAAATTATTTTAATTCATCGAAAGTCTCAATTTACATTTATTTGGATATTTATAATATGAATTATTTTAATCTTTTGTTAATAAGGTAATTACTGCATCATCATTGTATCAAAAATATATTTAATTATTTAATGTCCAAAAATTATAAATAAAATACCATTATGCAAAAAATATTTTCAGATTTATAATGAATATTTATAGTCGAATTTATCTTATGTATAACCCTATATTAAAAATGGATTAGTTATTAAATATTGAATTTAACACTTTTAACTCTTCTTGAAATAAACTAATAATAAATGTCCTAATCTAATCCAAGTGAACCAAAAGGATAATATTTTACTCCTATGGTTGTTTCTGATCGAAATAATCTTATTTAATAGAATTAGGACATGTGTTAGGGTAATTTTAATTCCAATTTTACCTTTAATTACCGTATTTACTTTTAACCTTGGAAAATAAAAGTTAGAAGTTACTATTCACTAAAAACTATTTTCATCTTATTGAACCAAATTTTATTTACTGATGTCAACTGTGTCTCTCATATTTTTGAAATTAAACTCTTAAAAGCCACAAAATTAAGTTTTATGCAAATTTTAAAATGCACTTAGAAGGTGGGTGAAAGAGGATAAAAAATTCAATCCAATTATATATATCAAATATTATTATAAAATTACTCAAATAAATTACATTGAAATATATAGGTATTATCTATCTATTTTTACCTAATATAAACATAAATAAAATAAATAATTATTTAAATAAAAAGTCTGTTTAAAACAATAACGCAATGGTTTTTCACTATAAATAAAAAATTTAAAGCTTTCAGAAAAATACCAAATATTCACCCGAAGCTAATTTTGAAATTCCAAATCCAAAAATGAAGTAAATTTTGAAAAATAAAATCTATAAAATTTCAAAAAGTGGGTATTATTATTCATAATGACTAGTTTGATTGGTTATGGTGTGTTAATACTCTAAGTTGCATACATCGCAAGATATTGCATTATTTAAAGAGAAACATATCGTAGATTCTTGGGGTGTTACATTATCCACTCAATTATATCATTTCATATTTAAAATTTCTATAATATTATTTCATAAAATGATTTGGGTGGTTCTCTATCATAAGTTCCACAAGTTCCCACATTTCCTCTTGCATTATATTGTTTCTCCGTCGAACTTTTACCAGACGAGTCGCTCGGTTTCTCAACACTTGTTCTCTAGTATAAAGAATTATGATAGGATCTTCACAATAAGAAAGGTCTAGTTCTATTTTAATTTCTTCATAGGTGAGTACATGCGTTGGGTCAGGAATTTATTTTCTCAGTAGTGATACAAGGAACACATCAAGATCATTGGAGAGACATGGAAGGATTGCTAAATGGTAAGCTACAACCCCAATCCGTTCTAGAATTTCAAAAGGTCCAATGTACCTAGGACTTATTATACCCTTCTTACTGAATCGTATAACTCCCTTCCATAGAGATACCTTCAATAAAACATGATCTCCTATATGAAATTAAAAATCCTTCTTTAAGTTATCAGCATAGCTCTTTTACCTACTTTGAGCTACTTTGATGTGGGTTTGCATAACTATTACCTTTTCCATGGATTCCTCAACATGTTTTAGGCATAGGAGTTTTCTTTCACCAACATCATCACAACAAGTGGGTGTGCAATATCTTATTTCATATAACACTTTATATGGTTCCATCTGAATACTTAAATGGAATCTATTATTATAGGAAACTTATTATAGATAAAAACAATGACCCCAAATAACTTCAAAGTCAAGTGAGAATGATCTCAACATATATTCTATGGTTTGAATAGTCTGTTCTGATTTTTCATTTGTTTGAAGGTGGTAGGTAGTGCTCAAACTAAGTTCAGTATCTGAGGCCTTCTAAATACTTTTCTAGAATCTTGATGAAAATTGGAATCACGATCCGAAACAATCGATAGGGGTACTCCATGATGTCTTATAACATCATTAATATATAGTCTTTCTAAACGTTCAAGTGGTAAATCTTCTATTATAACAAGAAAATTTTCTCACTTGGTAAGACAATAAAAAACGACCCATATTGTAGCATTCCTTCTAGTAGTCTTTGGAATCCCCATGAAAAAGCCCATCATAATATCATCCCATTTCAACTCGGGTATGGTAAGAGGTTTCTTGACTCCACTAGGATGTTTTCATCTAGCCTTAACCTGTTGAAAAACCATACATATTTACACATAATCATTAATCTCTATCTCTTATGTTTTCCCACAAAAATGTTCCTTCAAATCACTAAACATCATAGTGCTACCAGGGTGTATTGATAAATTTGAGCTATGAGCACTATCCAACAATTACCTTTTTAGATCAGGTATATCCGGAACACAAAGTCCCTTCCCAAATTTCATAATTCCAACTTCATATATGAATTCAATCAATATCCCATCATTCACAACATTAATTTTGTTTTTGAAATCCTCATCATCAGTCTGAGAACTTTTTATACTTACTAGTAAAGATGGTTTGGAAACCATTTGAAAATGTATTGATATTTCACCTTCCATGATTATTCTCATATCCATTTTTACAAGATCAATGAACAAAGGATCCCCTTCAACTCTCATCTTTTTCAAAACTCATTGATCCTTTCTGCTCAAAGCATCTACCAACTTATTTTCCTTCCCTGGGTGGTCGTGTATAGTGAAATAATAATCTTTGAGTAGTTCAAGCCATTGTATTTACTTCATTTTGAGTTCTTTCTATGAGAAAATATACTTCAAACTTTTATGATCGGTATATATCTCACATTTTCAACATAGAGATAGTGTCTCCATATATTCAAAGAAAAGATTACATATGCTATCTTTAGATCGTGAGTGGGATAGTTTTGTTCGTGAATTTTTATCAATCATGATGGATATGCAATAAATCTATTATTCTACATAAGGACACAACCATGTCCTTTCTTGGAAGCTTCCATATAAATAACAAACTCATCATTCCCCGATGGTAGATTCAAGATAGGATCATTGACTAATCTTCTCTTCAGTTCTTTAAAACATTCTTCACAATCTTTCATCCTTGGAATTCTAATATTTGGAAAAACTGTCAGGTGAATTGTTAATAAAACACTGAGGAATTCACATAATAAGAAAAGGAACTAATTCAAAGGAGGTGTCTCCCTTGGAAATCATCTCATTGAGTCAGAATGGGGTTAAATAAGTGCTCAAGGCATTCCCTTGAGAATCCAAGTAAGGATCACGTTTTACCATTCCTACAAATATTTAAAATTTCTATATGAAATAGAATCCATATACTTATTTCATATATAAATCCATAAGTCATAATAGGCTATATAATAATCTTCCAATTAAAACTCACTAGTTTTATTCCATTACCTTTGATCCTAAGTGCAGGATCCAATATAGACATGAAACCATATTCCAATTCAACTATATTTGATCAAATCAAAAGTAATATTTATAATTATATGATTTAAAATCAATAGTTTGTAATTTATTTAATTAAAGTATAATATTAATGTAATAATGTTTAAGTCAATCACACCTGAATGGTGTTATAGATTTTTACAATGTTATCCAACAAAGGAATAATAAGGAACTCACCCTAAATTAGTGGTTGGCGTTGAGGTATCGACCTCCAACAATATTTAAATTTATTGATGGGGCCTTAGTCTTATATTTATATGAATTAATTTAATTAATATTAATTTAAGGATAAACTCCATGTGAAACCGACATGCACAAAAATAAACAATTAATAAATGATGATAATTTGATGGATAATTAATAGACCACCTACCATCATCCTGTAGTAGATGCATCATTGAGTGTCAACCAATGGTTAGTCTTGTATCAGAATAAAATAGAATAATATATTAATGAACTTCAAATAAGGCATATGGGCTTCCACCAAAATATAATTTTGGATGAAATGAAACATGATAAAAGGAGATAAAGTATCAGAGATATTACCATTGGCTATCCAATCTGATGGAAGGATCTTGACTCAGAGGTCAGATATAAAAGATCTTTCAAGGCCTAGATTTAGGCATGGGAGTACTCAAAGGAGGGGGGGGGGGTTGTTTGATGGTGTAGAAAATAATGAAATATGGGGATGAGTTCTTAAAAGGAAGGATGGGAAAAGGTCATTTCACCCAATTTTTAAATATGTGCACGGTTTACCCACATAGTTTTCCATACTATATGATAAACACATGCGAGATACTATCCATGGTGAGCAGTCTACATGGTTGGGGATCATGGTTTTTATAACAAATCTTTACTAGTGCACATCCCATATGCCTAGGGAACACACGCCACATAGGATGCAGTACACAGTTCAGAAAAATGTGCACAACTTTTGTGTTTACCTCTATAGAGACCTAAAACTACCTACGTGGGTTTTCAAACGATGTGGACATGATGGAATAGTTTATGATAACCATTTGGTCCTATTTTTTCCTCCAAAATTCAGGGTCTGGGTTCTAATCAAGCCCCAGACACCCTTGGTTTATTCATTAAATCCTTAGGAACATTTACCTCAATAAGGGTAAGAATTCAAACCAAAATTAAAAGGTTTACTACCTCAAGTAGAATGATGTTCTTATATCTTCCCACTTAATGGATCTTATCCTCGTGTTTTCCTTCCATGGGAGGTAAAAATAAATCAATGAATAACTCCATACACAAGGAATTAAAGTTGGACTCTCACTCCCAAGTATCATCCTATACAAGGTCATACTACCATAATACCTATATTGAAGGGACATACTAGCCTCAGAGATCCTTCTTGCTCTAACAAACGATACAAGTGAGATACACCCCAAAAGAAGTATTTTCCTCCTACTCAACATCCTAGGGTTAAAAATCACAAAACATATTGGCTTGATATTATAAAATATATGATATATGAATGAAATCATGCATGGAATTATACCATTAAGGTTGATGAAATAAATTATATATTGGCATGGATCACTCCAATATCTCAAAAGGAACAAAAAAAGTGGAAAAATTCCCTTTCCCCCATATCCAACTATGCCTAATCCTGGGTGATACTTTCAACAAAATAGGTTTCCCAACCTCAAACTAAAGAGTTCATAGAAGGTGATCAACATAAAATTTTTGTATATACTGATTAGTCTCTATATGCTTCCTAATAATCCACACCAACTCCAATTTCTCCTACACAAGACAAGGACCTAGTAGCACTAACTATTCTACCTCTAGCTATTGTAGAGTTGAACAACATGACCTACCATATAAGGCCTCATACAAAGTCATTACAATTTTTTATTGAAATTTATTATTGTAGAAAAACTTGATGTGGGTTATATGTTTCTCCCAATAAACCATAAAATCAATGAAACATGCTCATAGAATGTCATCTAACACCTGTATAGTCTGTTCACATTGTCCATCGGTCTAATGGTGAAATGTTGAGCTTATAAGTACATGTGTACCTAGTTCTTTCTGAAACCTCTTACAAAACTAGGATGTTAAATGAGCATCCATATTACAAAAAACAACACGGGTGAACTTATGTAGTATTATAATATCTCAAAAATACAGTCCCCCATATCAACCACTAAGATTGTCTCTCTGATTGGTTAATAAAGAGATACCATCATCAATCTATCCCCAACTAACAAAAATAATTATATACCTCATGGATACCTCATTAAACCCATAAAAAAATCCCTTGTTCCATCATACCATTTCCATTCTGATACTGGTAATGGATTTAGAAAGATATATATTCATTGGTTCTCCACCTTCTTCTACTGACAGGTGGGACACCTTGTCATAAAACCTACAATCTGATGTTTATCTTAGGACCCCAACACTTATGGCACGTGTTAGGATACATATTTGAAATCCCGAGGTGAAATTCCCATTTTGAAGCATGGGATTCTTACATCATCCCCTCTTCCATATATGCACGCACCCAGATACACCCATGTATAAGTAGGATGTTTTATCTATCAACCGGACAATCTAGTGCTAGGTACGCACCACAAATTCATTCCCTAAGGACCAAGACTTCAAGTTATGAGAACCTCCTCTTATTCACACTATCCAAAAGTGATGAGGCTACCTCCAAGGATATAATAAAAGTATAATCATAAATATCCTAAAACTCTATATACATATCAGAAAGAATATCCATCCACCCCAATCACCACTGGATTCCAGATTATCTTATATATAAGTCTTTTGGCTCAGTGCATCAACAACTTCATTGCCCTTACCATACATGTATCAAGATTAAAATAAAAGGAATGCAGGTATTCAAACCATTTCCACTGGCTTAGGTTCAATTCAACTACATGAAATTATAATTGATACTTTTTATGTATATATGTACCAAAAAGTTGTTTCCCAGTAAATAGTGTCTCCAAAAACATAAGGCATGAACAAATTCTTCCAAATCAAGATCATGCATCTGGTAGTTCCACTCAGGTGTCCTCTATCCATCCAATCCATATTTTTTGTATTTTCAAATGACACTTTTACGGGAAAGTGTGAACCCAAATACAACCACATGACCCCACACATTCCACACTGACAAGGAGACCGTACAACCAATTTCAAAGACCATAGTTCAAAATTCAAAATCCCAAATCCAAAACAACAGCCATCTGTCACCTCGACCCATGAGTCTCATGCCCCCCAATATCCCCAACACATCAACCATATCCCTCTATCCAAGAATGAAAAACTCATGTGTACTAAAGTTCCTAGATCCCTATAGGATATCTTGATCTTTATATATTAGTACTGAACCTAGAATGATGCCTGAGGCGTTATAAAACATTGTATATTCTCTGATAGGGTTAGGTAGAAACAAAATCAATGATAAAGTAAGTATATATTTTATCTCCTAAAAGTCCATTTCAATTATTCTTACATAGTAAACATGATTTCCATCTTTTTTAAGCCTATAATATCTGTCAAAATATGTTATTAATCTAGCATAAATAATATATAGTTTACATCCAGTCCCAAGAAACTCCATACATCGAACACATTCTTGGGATGCTCCAAATAATCAACAATACTTACCTTCTTTATGTCAATATATTCTTATGATTATGAGATAATTTGACCCAAGAAGTGAACATTGTGGATCTATATGTGTCATTTGGTGAGTTTGGAATATATACTATACTCTCTTAGTGTACTCAAAATTATATCAAGTTGTTTGGAATGATCCTTCCAAGTATGTGAGAACACCTAGTTGTCATCCACAAACATCACCAAAGAGAAATCTAGGCATGGGTAGAAAACATGATTCAACAAGGGAATGAAAACAGTGAGAACATTCACAATACAAAATGGTATAACCAAATACCTATAAATATTATACCTAATACGAAAATATATAAAAGTTATGAATGAAGGTATAATACATACTTGGTGATAACCTAACCTTAGATCGATCTTTTAGAATACTCTAGCTCCTATTATCTTGATGAAATGATCATCTATGTGAGTAAAGATATATATGTCCTTAAAATTAAGATGATTTAGATTCTGTTAATTCACAAAAACTTTAGGATTCTATCATCCTTCATGGAAAAAAGGATAGGTGAACCTCAAAGTGAGGTATGGGGTTAGATAAAACCCCTGTATTCCAAGTCAGTTAACTGTCACTTATTCTCCTTTAACCCTTTAATATTCAGCATATAAGGAGGAATAGATACTCGTAATGCTCCTTGAACAACCTCGATAAATAACTCAACCTCTCTCTTTAGAAGTAACCAAGAATTTTATTTCAGAAACACATCATTGAAACAACCAACTATGGGAGGAAAACCAGGCAAAAGTGCTCCCTTATCCTCCATATAAAGGCTAGCCATCTAGGATATCACTCCTCCCATACCATTTTACTCTAGTAAAAATATAATAGTTTAGACTCCCCATTCACCCTTTTGAGGATAACTAACACCCTCTGGTGTTAAAAATGATAACTTACGGTGATATCAGTACACATAAGAATGATAGAGAACCAACCGGTTCATCCTGGGAATAACATTAGAGACAGTCATATCTAAGAAAAATAGGTCCCATAAGAAACAATAAATTCCAACCATTTTATAGAATACCATAAACTAGTAAAAACTCTATGACCATACTCCAAAAGAGTATCAAAGTTCATCACACCACAAAAGTACCAAATTTGAAGCCCAAGACTTTCTACAATCGATAAAAAATAGAGCGTGATGAATCTATATCGAAAAAAGGAGATATGATAGTAGAGGATACTTGAATAGTAACTCATACTATTGATGTTTCCATGCTCTACCTTAGAGGTATCAACTATACTATGTTCGACTGGCTTGATCTAAGGCCCTGATCGATAGCTATATTTCATTAAGTAGTTCTGCTTTACTAATGCTAAAAAATAGAAGTATAGATACCATGACTACAATATCCTTCTCATCCAAACCATACTGTGCTACCCAATCTCCCTTTTTTATGAGGATATAATAATCTTACTCCAAAAAAAGTGGTTATGATGTGGATCATATCCCATTAGAAATATATGGGAAAGTTCGTTAGAACCTCCAAAGAAAACCCATTCAGCTAAAGGCTTTACAATCAATTGAGTTTCTGTAACACTAAGGATTCAAGTGGAATTTCCTCCCATAATGATGGAATAATACTAAAAATACAGTTTAAAAACTCTAGCTAGCACTGCCCTTTTGGGGACACTCATGAGTCTATTTTAATCCACTAGAGGAACCACTACTCTATCTAGGTACAAAGCCACCTTTCCCTATAACATCGGCTAACATGGGATTGTGTTCATTGATTAGGGATTGATTCAAAATATCTAAGACTATATCTATCCTAAATAAATTCACATGAGATCATATGGAATACCTAATCCCATCCTCGAAGTTCCTTTCCCTAGAAAACTCATATCCTACTAAGGTCGGTGAAAAATGATGATTCTTCGTAAAGAAAACAGTGTATTCTATGAAAGGGATGGTACCCTACCTTAGGCGTATCAAATATATTTAATTATTAGCTCTAAATTTATATTGGATGAACAATTTATATAAACTGAATTGGAAATTTTCTAAGTCATACACCATTTCTAATTTACATAATTCCTAAAATCACACCAACGTTTGGTGGAATCTCGATGCATGTAAGTAGAATGATTTATTATCCTCTTAAGAGGTGTCTTAATGTGCTAAAAAATAATATCATATCCTCCATCCATGATTCCATAGCATGAGGACCTCCATCCCCTAAAAACATGAGATGATGATACTACTAAAAATCCCATGTTAACTCTTCCATGGAAAGACATGCCCTAGAGCTCCAATTATAGTTTTCATATGACACATGAATCCATGTCCAAACCAAGAATCACCACCCAAAATATTTATAGAAGGAGGTTCCACATGTGATAGTAATGGAGGTAACACTGCTGACTCAGGGACCACTACCTTCAGTGAATGGTCATCACCACCCTCAGGGTGCACGACTTGAGGATTTCATAGAGGTATAGATAAAAAATTTCATAGAACACGTCTAAGATATGACTTGACTACAACTAAGATAACACCTACATGAATAGGATAGGTACAAGAAATTCTATATAACAGTAAAAACCCCATATCATCACCTATGGTAATGTCTAGGTGATAGGAAGGAACACAAGGAATATAAGGGACACTACATAATTCTTAGTACTATAGTCAGGTTTAGTTCAAGATATCTATTTTACTATTAGGGTCTTAATATATACACTACCAGTTTCATGTTCCAAAGGGAAAAAAATTAATTTTCAATTTTTATCCCCATGTAACGATAACCACATTTAAATTTAATATTGATCAATTCTTGGATTCTTATTATAGACTAATTAAGTGATGTACCATTGAAAATTTATATATGTACATGCTTTATAAATTTCAATTGGTAATTCATTTAACTATATCCAGACCATTACATTCATCCGATGAATTTAATAGGTAATATAATATGATTTTACTGAATGAATCATCATTTTCAATTTATAGTTGAACATTCACTCTTTAAATTACAAATAACATCCATATATTCAAAAAAATAACATTTTATTCTATTTAACCACAGTTACATAAAAAAATGATAATTGGTTAGTTAAGGTTGAATCATCAACATATATAGAAAAACAACACATAGGTAGATGCATACATAGTAATAACCCATTATATAATCTTATTTTTTCTACAAAACATTATTTTTGTAATATATATGTCACTCAAGGAACATATAACAAGTATCGTGAAATCTGACAATGGAACCTACATGGCATGGAATAATACATGACATATTAATCCTATAAAGTTCCTAAAATGACGTATGGTCAATGATTCCTTTCAATAATTTTCATATAAATAAATATAATCAAATATCGCAACAATAATAACATCAAATATCATGTGTGTCACCCAATGGTGGAATAAACACAACTATAATGGCCATAAACCAGAACATCATATCCCATTCCAAAAAATTTAGCTTTTCTCACATATGTGCATTAACTAGTCCCAATAACAGGTCCATTGAAATTTTTTTACACATCCTAGTCTACTTTACACCATCCAAAATAGTATGTAAATGAAAAGAAACCTTTGATACAACTTTGAGACATCCTGGACTGGATCACCTAGTAAAAATAGCCAAATAGGTTGACCACATGGCCTAAAGCACATCTCTCTATACTCAAGAGGATTTCTACTAGTAGCTAGGGTCTAAGGAGGTATGGTGGGGAGACTATACCCTCATAATCAGTGTGAAACACACAAGTAATCTATATATAAACAAACAAAAGAGGCAATAATAATGGATAAAGTAGTGGAATAGTATAAACATCTGAACCACAAAGAGTAAACTCAAAATATATAAACTGTATCTTATAAAAAACATGATAAAATCTCTCTATATAAAGGGAAAAGGCATACATTGAAGTATGAAAATAGTAAAATACAATATTTAAAAAATTAAAAAATGGAAACAATTATCCAATGAAGACTCTGATATGGTGTGATATAAACTCAGTAGGCCACCACCAGTGGTGTCTTTAAAAATATATAATGTGATTATAAACTGTAACAGTTTGAAGGTATATCAAAGTAAAACAATAAATAAATATAACTCAATTCAAGATCAGGTTCCACATGGGACACTTGACTGACCAAACTCACTTTATCCTATTATGGATATCTCTGTGAATTTTTTCATTTAATTATTTAATCATTAAATTAGGTAATATAATAAACATTACAATGAAAATTAATAATAATAATACCGAGAAGGATCCAAGAGGAAATAATAAATCCTTGACATTATATGGTCATGCTTGCTCTTAGTACACAACCATGTATTCTAGTAATATGGGATAAGTGTAATCCAAGGGTTAACCAAACATTACACTTGAAATATCACTAACCAAATCCATGGATCAAGTGAAAGGTAAATCGTAGGATAAGCATCACTAGAGCCCAAAGAGTATAATACAAGGCATCACATGTCCTCTGAAATCATGCTGAATCCAAGGAGTTCTCCCAAGTCATTTTATATCTAGAAAAAGTTTCAATTGAATTATTGGTACAATGCTGATGCAATCATGTAATAAGACAAAGGTTGAGTTCAAAGATGGGTATCTCCCTTAGAAACCATCTTAATGAATTAGAATAGCGTCCTTTGAGTGATCATGGAATTTTCTTAGGAATCCATGGAAGGATCAAGTCTCACAATTCTTATAAATATATAAAAGGTCCATAGAAATAGGAATTGTATACTATTTTCATATATAAATCAAGAAGTCATCATAGGATATGTAATAATCATTCCAATTACAAATAACTATATTCTTTACAATACATTTTATCCTAAGTGATAGGGTTAATAAAGACATGAAACCAACTTATGATTCAATTATATTTGATAGGGCCATCTAATATCTATAATTATATAATTTTCAATTAATAATTTACAATTCATTTAGTTAAAGGAAGGGTTTAACATAACAAAGGTAATGTAAATCGTAGCCAAACAATGTTCGGGATAGTCACAGTGTTAGACACTAATGTCATAAAACTGAACACACCATAAATGGGTGGTTGGTATTGAGGTCTCAACCTCTAACAATATTAAAAGTTTTCACTAGGGCCATGGTTTTCAATTTATATTATTGAATTTATGGTATATGAATTTATAGATAAATTCCTAGTGAAATAGGAATGTGAATGATGAATCAATTTATAAATTGAAATACTCTGAGGGATAATTCATAGAACACCTACCTTAAGCCAATAGTATATGCATCATCTAGTATCAAACATTGGTTTGTCCATGATCAAAATAAAATGGAAGAATAAATAAATTCCCTAAAATGTTTCCTATAGATCATACCCAAAAAGTGTCATCAAATGGAAATAGAAATTATTAAAGGAGATAAAGGAATGGAGAGCTTACCGGTGGATATACAAAACAATAGATGAATCTTGATTCAGAGGCCAGAAGGTTAAGATCTTCCAAGGCCTAGATTTAGGCATGAGAGTTCTCAACAGAGAAGGGGAGATGTTATTTACTCTAAAGGTGAAATAAATGAATGAGGAGGAAGAATTATTAAAAATGTGAGGGGGTATTCTCCCAATGTTTAAAGAGGTTCATGGGTTGACAACATGGTTGGCCTAACCAGATGCCAACTATGCACTGTCTATAATAGAAGGATTCTAGCTTACACTATTGGGGAGCATAGATTTTCTAACCATGCACTACCCATGCATCCCCCTCTGCCCAGGGAAAACACAACACATGGGATTTAGTACATGATTAATGAAACCATGCACATCCCATGCGCTCCCCCTTATTGATCCCTACAACACCCTATAATGTTTCTATAACCACGTGTACTGGGATGCATGGTTTATAGTAACTATGTGACCCTACCATTTCCTATAAAAGTCAATGATTCGGGCTTCTAATAGGACCCATTAACCCAAATTTACTTATTAAACTCATTTGTATCATTTAAAGGATAAGATTAATGATTGAAAAAAAATTAAAAGGTTCCATAACTAAGAGAAAAATGGGTTCTTACAGCTTTTCTTGGGTTTCCATGGAAAATTAAATGTCACTTGTCATGTGACATGTATCACATACTATGTGACCTGATGATAATATAATGGAATATACTATGGGAGTACGTATTCATGGACACATACAGAAACATGATCATGGGTAGAGTACATAGGCATGACCTAGTCCCCAAACATGACAATGTATACAAGCACAACCATAGTACATAGTCAAGACCTAGTGTACAAGGGCATGGGTAAGTATCATACCTCGTAGGGGATTAACCACCACACACCATGCACTCCTAAGGGACATGTTGTGTATATAGAGGTTTATATTACATTTGAGATAGAGAGACATGGGAAGAGTAGTTATTGAAAAGACATGTTGTGTAGCCCCAGTACACATAGTGTATTCCATCTATGGGTGATTGTATCCATTCATTTATTTAGTACGAGACATGTTAAATTGAGTGAGATACCTTGGTACTTTCATAAAAAAGTATAGTACAATATTACATCCTCGGTATAAGATTGTAGTCCCCTAAATAAGTTAATTATCATATAGAGTTCAGTAAATCTCCCCATGGGACTGGTATAAGATACTCTATCATTCTGTGGTGGGGTTTATGTCATCAACATGACCACCATGAATGGAGAATCAGTACCCTATCAAGAAGGATATTTCAACAGGGTTTTTGGTGTCCCCCAGTTTCCCTAGGTGTCACCTCCTACCTATATGATGAGATCTTCAAAGATCCGATGAGTACTTCATGGGGAGTCCATATAAGGATAACCTCTTAGATGAGTTTCATCAGTGTCTGCATGGATCAGAGAGTGAGACCTCCTAAATGAGCATTACCTTAAAGTCTCCATAATTATCCGAAGGATGATTGTGTTTTTTGAGACCACTTGAGACTTGTTTTCTATTATTAGTATATATGGGTCATTATTATTGATATTTCTATTATCTTGTTAACATATCTTGTGTTGAGTAGGATAATCTTTATGCTTTATACTTAGGTATTCTGGGGAATCCAATTGGGTATTGTTATAATCACACCTACATGGTATTTTACTATACATGTCATGCTTTATAAATATGATATTCCTTTTTATGGTTTCCTACGAGGACTGAGAATTAGGTAGAGCATAGATTGATCTAGATAGACTAAGGTGTTTACTAGGTATTTCATTTGATAATATCTCACTCCTTGTGAGTAAGTTGGACTCCTTTATAGTTTTGGTTGGGATTTTATTGGAACCTTGCATCATTTTTAGTACTTTTATAATAATCTGAGTGTGGGATATATGTATGAATGAATTGGTATTAGTTGTGTTGTTATACATTTCAGTATTGTATGAGCTTGGAGATGTGTGTGTGCATAATTTTACTTAGGATAATGCCTCCCATGTGTCAAATATTCCTAATAGGTGTTAGTTTTTATCCCCAAAAATATTATAGGTGGTATTATGGTCGTTACACTCACTTCATTATCATCAAGGTGAGCCCTGATTAGTCGATTCATGACATTCATTTTTAATCGCAAACTTCTCTTTGAAATATTTTAAAATTTTTTCCTATTCTAGAATATACACTATTAAAATATTGAGTCATTCAATGAAATTAGAATCCTTATTGAGTAAATAATCTTTAATTTATCATCCTCTTTATTTAAAATCCTAATTTTCTTTTTCAGTCTAGTATTTTTCTCCATACAATCCATAATTTCATCTTTCCACACAAGCTTAATATATTTCTCTTAACCTTATTCATCACTTATTAAGGTTTATTTATGTTTTTAACATGATATATTTAGTGTATTAAAACTTTTTTAGTTTATTATTTGGATTAAATAATTATAGTAGAGTAGTAATCATATTATTTACTCAATATGATTATTCTTTTTCTTCCGATGGAAATTTTCTTACTCTCAAAATGTTTCTTGATTTAATTAATAATTTGAATGAATCTATTTTTCTAAAAACATTGTCATTTATCACCATACTTATGCTCAACCATTTTTATTATTTATATTTTTAATTTCAATGTTAATAATTCCACCACAGATCAAACATTTCTTGGAGTGTTTTTATTTATATTTAACCATTCCTTTTTTTGAAATAAGTGACATTATTATCTCTTAATATTTATCATTTTTATCATCTTTAGATCTCATGGAGTTTTCTTTTATTTTTCTATCTATTTATTATTATATTATTCATATATTTGAATTTCCTATCCTCATCCTCTTTAATATCCTTCCTAAAAATAAGATCTTTTCTCAATTCATTAGAAATAACAATATTTTGTAACTAAACGGGGTAAAATTAAACTCTATAATTTAATACTGAAATATTTTCATCAAATATATTAGAAATGTTTCTCATTAATTTATTGATAATGGAATGATGTATTATATTATCTATAAAACTCCTGATATTACTAATAATATCATTAACTCTTTAAAAATTCATCAATAGTATCATCATAAACCATTACAATATCTTTAAATATTTATCTCTAGATTTTTAACATAGCTTCATCCACTTTTTGTTTTCCTTAAAAAATATTTTAAATTTTACCCCAAATATATTTACAAGTTCTGAGCCCCATAAAATTAATATAAAGTCTTTCAAATAGGGATATTAAGATTAGACTTCTTGACTTTTCATCAAATTATAAATATTTCTTAAACTCAGGAATCATGGGATCTTTATTGTCAACTAGTATAAATATAAAATTATTTAAACCAATAACCATAGGGAAAAGTGTGAGAAGATATGGAATGATAAATTCTTCCATCAATTATAATTATTTCCATCATATGTTAATATGAATATATTATTGTCTATATTAATATTCTCTATCAATTAATTAACCAAGACAAGATCTTTTAGAGAGAACATTCTTATCTTTTATACAACATGAAGTTGCTAGTTGGTCGATAGTGTATCATTTATTAAACCCCCATTATCAGTGTTACTCAATCAATCAACTACTAAATTAAAATTTTAATGGATCTATTTTATTTTTGAAGATTAATTTTTATTAGGATATTACCAGCTGATGTTGAGTAGGAAGTCATTATAAAAATAAATTTTCATAGAAGATTTGGGAATTTTGAGTTCATATACATCCCATTTGGGTTAAGTAATTATCTCACACATTTTATTTCATTTATGAGACATTAATTTCTTAAATACATTTAATAATTTTCTATGGTGTTCAGGAATGAATTCCAGGTTAATTGTTTATTAGGGAAGTATCATTATGAGAACATGAACACTATGATAGAGATGTTGTGAGAGAAAAAAAATGTATGATAAGAAATCAAGATATTATTTTTGGATTAAGGAATTAAAGTTAGTTGGGCATATTATTTTTAATAAGGGTATCTCATTTGACTTAGAGAATGTATTGGTGATAATTTTTTGGTAGATACCCTTTTTTAGATTCATAGTTTCCTTAGTTTGGAAGGGTATCGATAATGATTTAATCAATACTTTTTGATGTTATAATCCCCAATAAAAATATTAAATTATAAAGGTTAGAATTGTTTATTTGATGAGAGGATACAAGGATATTTAAATGAGTTGAATAAAAGCTATCATCTATGGTAGTGTTGATATTTTCTCAGTTTGGTGAAATATTATCCATATACTATGATCAATCTATTGAAAAAGTAGGGTTTATGATGATGTAAGGAGATAAAACGGATGTGTATAGGTTGAGGTAGTTATGAACACATGAGAAGAACGTTCCTTTAATTGTTTTTTATTTGTTATAAGTGGTATATTACTTGAAGATCTTGAGGCGTTATCATTTTTAGGAATGTTTCATGGTGTATTCAGATCACGAGAGTCATAGGTACATATTCTCTCAGAAAAATTTAAACTTTTGTTAGTGGGTATGGTTGTAGTACCATTAGAAATTTTATTTTTAGTCATTATATTAACCATTGAAATGTAATTATGTGGTGGATTCCTTTATTTAGAAAGATCATATGCTGAACCAAGAAGAGGAGCAGTGGAATTTGATGAGATTAATGGTGAGGTTTTATATAGAAGTATGTGGGGAAGGAAATATGTGATGACATATCAGACTGATTTCACTTATACACTTTTGGAAAATTTAAAGGAGGGATATAATGTCAATGTTGAATTTAAGAAGATAACTAATTATTTAAATTGTGTGGTGGCATGGAATGGTACTTTCAAGTGGAAAATAAGATGATATATTTTTAGGATATATTGGTGGTTCCATTGATTTTGTGTAAGGATGTTATGGATGAATTTGATAAATAAAAGTGGTAAGTTCATCAATTAGTGGATAATATGTATGGTGACATCATAAGGTAGTTTGGGTAGTTAGGGATGATTAGGGACTTAATTGGTTACACATCTCAGTTTTTAACTTATCAACAGATAATTGTGAAACATTAATAACATATGGGGATTTTTTAGCCTTTACCTATGCCGATGTAGAAGTGGGAATATATCATGATATATTTCATGACTGAATTTCATAAATCACCCAATAATCATGATTAGATATTGGTGATTTTGAATTAAATCTCAAATATGGAAAACCTATTTCCAATTCAAGAAATGGTCTTTGTTGAGGACTAGGGTATGTTTTATGTGGATGAGGTGATTAAGCACCACGGAGTTCATTCATTTTTGTGTGTGTAGAGACTCTGAATTTATTAGAGAGCTTCAAAAGGTGATGGTAATTCAATTGATGAGGAGTAAATCTTATCACCCACATATGAATAAAAAGACAAAATAAACAATACTAACATTTAATTACATTCTCAAGATTGTGTGATGAATTTTGGGTGATTTTTGGAGAATAATATAGCTTTGGTAGAGTTTTTATATAATAATATCTATCAAGAACAAATTTATATATCTTATTTTGATGTTTTTTAAAGAAGACCTTACTGAATACAATTATAGTTTGTAGAATTTGGAGAGAGATCAAAATTGGGGCATTGATTGGTGTATATAAAGATGGATTAGTCCCACATAATCTGAAAGTCATTATTGATAGCTCATACTTTGTATAAGTATTATGTTGATCATCATAAATGTTTTTTGATGTTTTATGTTTGATATTGTGTCTTCTCATGAGGGTCTCTATAGTTGGGGCCCAAATTTATCGGGGAGTAGGGAAAGATGAAACCACATTATATGTGACCTTTTAATACTATTTTGGGAATAAAATATCCATCTTAATTTATGAAGATTACACAGGAGTATTGTGTAATATACAATGTGATCTATGTCTCTCATTTGTTGAATTACCAACAAGATTTATCACATGTTATTTTTTTATTATATTTCAGATTTAGTCAAGGGTGAAACATTTTTAAAAAAACTGGTGGGGATTTTTTTATGATTGATATGATCTTGAAAGGAATGAGTATTCTACTAGAGAGAGTGTTATGGTAGAATAGTTTAATTTCAGAAGAGACATGGGAGATGGAAGATCATATGTTATATTAGTGGAAATCATTATTTGAGGATATCGAAGACTGATGAGTTCTCAAGGATGAAAAACTCTATGGTAGGGATAATTATGACACCCTTGATTTTATGGGTAAGTTACCCTTTGAGTTTTGGGTGTTTTGGATTTTTGTTTTAGAATTTGGTTGTGGAGTAAACATTTTATGATTAAGGTAAATAGTCTTGGGGACCATGAAAATTACCATGAAGGTCACATGTGAAATTAATGGTTACTCCATGGTCCCATGGAAACATAAAAGGTGATCATATAGTGTAATGTTTGTGGGTATAGGAACCCACACAACCGATAGATGGTCCTGGATGATTTTGTATCCTAACTATGCAGTCATGTTTTTATTCCATGATTTGGATTTTAAAATCCCAATTTACCTCTCATAAGATTTATTTGACACCATACAATTAATTGGGATGAATATAGGGTTCCTTGTGACTGAAATTATGGATTCTTCATATTCAAATGATTCCCTTATCTTGAGGATGAAGGAAATCAACACTGCATTCAAGGTTTGATCATGGAGTTATTACATGTTATCTGATCTATTTATTTTATCACTTTTTAATTTCATCTTCTATGGAAATATCTATCCAAATAGATTAAATATTATTTTTTAGATAATTTATTTAAATTAAGAATGTAATAATCATGATCCAATTTTCTTATTTCAATGTTTTTGGGATTTTATAATGTAACAGACATTTTATTTTAGTTTTTTGGGATTTATTCATAATAATCATCTAATAAATTTGGATCATATTCATTCATTATAGGATTATGATTCCTTATTGTGTTATTTATTTTATTTTAGGACATTTTCCCACATTTTAAGATCTATAAAATAATTTTTTAGAATTTATTTATTAATGTTTGTGGAATTCTTATTTTAAAAAAGTTAGTAAAATTAGGGGTTGGGAATCATCTGTGGTAGTTAGACATTAATATCACATTTAGTGTCTTTACATAAACATCTATACTTGTCATATCCACATGCATCATGGGATAATCTCTTTCAACTAGTTTAAAAACAATAGTGGAAAAATCATTAACCTTTAAGATAAGTGAGATAAGATAGGGAATCATCATATTCTCCCAACCATGATAATTCTTGATATCAAAAGTTACTATGCCTCAATTGTTAACTGAATTATGGATCTCCATTAGTTCTTTAACCAAGATATAATCTATCATAGGGAACCAAAATTGATTTGATACAACTTGTAGACCACGTCTAAAGCTATTGTTTTGGGAAGAATTTAGAGATAGATCACTTTTTTGTCTTATATTGGATAATAATATGTCACATTGGTTTCAAAAAATCTATAAGTAATTGGTGATAGTCCAAACATATTATAAGTATTATGTTGACCATTGACCATGAAAATTGGATCTTTTCATTTGATATCAAGTATTCTTATGGGTGTCCCCATAATTGCGACATAGATAGATCAAGAATAATAGGAAATTAATATTCTAATATGAATTTATTTTAATGATTATTAATAAAATAAGAGAGATGGATTATTTCTTAGATTTTATATAGATTTATGATTTAGTTCACAACTTGTTTCATACATATCTACTATTAAATTACTTACCAAATCCATATCACATTATTTTCAATGATGTAGCATATTTATTTGAGAGTGAATCCTTTTTGGAAAGGATGGTAGTGGTTAATGATATGTAGGCGAAGATATTGGGAGGATAGAGTATTCCTCTACTGAGAGTGCTTTGGTAGAATGTTCCAATTTAAGAAGATACATGTGAGAGGGAAGATTATATACAAAAATAGTTTCGTCTATTTTTTTACTAAGAATGAAATGTAATTTTTTTGTGGATGAAAAGTCATATGGTGGGTATGAATTGAGACATATTGTGTTCTATGGGAAAGATACCCTTTGTTTTTTGGTTGTTTATCTTCATTATAGAGTTTTTTCGAGGTCTATGGGGGGGTAGAGTGGAAAATACATGGTTAAGGTGAACAGTCTTAGGGAGAATGCAAGATTTTTATGTGTGTCGCCTAAGGATGGAGTGGTCAATAATGGTTTGTGCGTAGTCCTGGGTGACCATGCCAAGAGACTGAATAACACTGGTTTTTTTCATAATAAGTGCCTTATTTGTCAATACATGGTCATGATTGATCCAGAATCATTATAATAATGCCAGGTTCAACTTTCATGATTTGAATTTAAAAATTCTAATTATCCTCCCATATTCCTAATTATACATCCAAATTATACTCAGATTTATTTGGGTGAGAAGTTGCATAATATTAATTTCTAAATGACCTCTTTATCTCTAAGATCAATCAAATCAACACAAGATTCAAGGTTTGATCCGGATTATCTTGTATGTTATTTGATCCATCTATTTTATCTCTTTCTATTTCATATTTAGTAGATAAATCTATCCCTTTGGATTTTATCTAGAGTTTTGAATCATAGATTTGAATCATGAATAGAATAATCATGATCTCGTGTTATTGTTTCATGGATTTGAAGGATCAGATTATTGTTACTAGCATTGGATCTAGGGTTTTGGGATTATTTATCATCTATAGTAGGTGTATTTTATTCATTCATTATCGGATTATTGTAACAGCCCAGGTAAATAAAGATTATGACATTTTTATTTTTATCCATATTTGTGAATAAAATATTGATATGACTTTAAAGGGGATGCTATGCTCGATGGCGTACCCAACACGCAACATTGAGTTTCTTGGGAATCTTACGTTACACTCTAATAATAAAATAATATTATTTCAAATGGTAGTTAACATGTAGCCGTTTTATTGGCAGGAATGGATAGAAATAACTAAAATATGATTATATATGTTTTTTTAATGTTTTTACATTTATCCAATAATAGATAAAGGCTTAAAATACGGAAAGAATTCAATTTTAGGCTTTTATACCCTAATTCTCACTAAAGGTTCACTTATCACCTTTTGATGGCGAACCGTCATTAAATATAGTTTTGTTCACTCTTAAACATATTTTGGACCAAATAAAACTCTTACTAAGAATCTGGACATCAAAATTTACTTTGTGTAAATTTTTGGTATCTTTCCGATAAAGTTCATTTTTTTAATGAATAGTATAAAATGTTGTATTTTAATTCAAAACCTATTTTTAATATAATTTATTTATATGATTAGATTATCTTCTGAATTGGTTTTAAAGTGAAATTAGAATATACTTTTACCATTTAATCCAATGGTGGTCATTGTAAGTAATTTCACTTTGAAATTAGACTTAAACTGGTGTCAATCTTTTGATACTTATTGTTTTATAAAAACACGCTCTTTGCTCTGACAGTGGGAATTAATTATTAAATTAATTAATGTGACTTATATGTTTTAAATTTTGTAAAATATACTTTATTTTTGAATTCGGAATATCAAAAATAGCTTAGGGTGAATTTTTGGTAATTTTCTGAAAAACTTCAATTTTTGATGAATAGTGAAACCACTAAGTGGTAATTATAAAAGCTGATATTTCGTTTAAATGAAATTTTACCACTTATGTGTTTTGAATTTCAAAAATCCGACATACATGGTTGTCATTAAGAAGTAAAATATGGTTCAATGGGATAAAAATAATTTTTTGGTGAATAGTAACTTATTATGTTTTTAATCGCGTTTAGTGGTAATTAGTGTAGTTTAAGGTAAAAATAATGCTTTAATAAAATGAAATGAACTTGACACATGTCCCAACCTCATTGGTTGTGTCATTGGAGACCATGACAAGCCATGGGTCAACTTGGGGACCCCATGGATCCACTTTTGTTGGGAAATGACATAAATTACTTTTTATTTAATGTTAAAGTGAAAATGACACAAACATAATATGTTTTACGAAAACAATTGTTAAGTTGGGTTATACAAGTCCACATTTGGATTATAAATAGTCATTGGAAAGATAAAAAGATTTCCTACATCATATTAATTTTTTTATAATTTTTAGACATTAAATAAATTAAATTATTTATGACATCATAATGATGCAGTGATGACATCATTATTTAACGATTAAAATAAAATAAAAAGATAATGTAAAATATATTAACTACACATGTCCAAAACCAATTGGATGAGTGGATTTAGATGCCTTATCTTCTTATCCAAGAATTATATCAATGTGGGACATTTTGAAACCGAAACACATTTTCAAATAAAGTAATATTTCTTACTTTCCAAAAGTGCCCCTCCCCTCCTCTTATAAAAGGCCCCCACCTCTACCTCATTTCACACACTTATCAAGCCTTTGGCTCGGCCAACCCCTGCCCATTTATTCTCTCCACATCCCTATCCTCGTCCTAGAGGATTCCCTTTGGTCATAATCCTTTCAAAGGAATCCTTTAGGCTCAAATCAAAAGGAGTTACACTTTTGAATGTAATTCATTCTCTCATGTTCATTTGTTTTATTTTTCTTCTCCAACCCCCTAAACTCTTTTTATTTATTTCTTTTGTAACAACACCAGTATCTTCAATATACTAGTATGTTGTTATAAGATTTATTCGACCTACACTCTCACACAACTACTTCAAATGGTTAAAGAACATACGGTTTCCGTGGATGGCGAAATTCTGCCTCCCGAAACGATGATTGTTCAATACTCATTTAACACCTTCAAATGTGGCCATTATGATGTAACTATTTTTATATATTATATATAATATGTTTATGTTTTACTTATACTTCTGTATTTTTCATTTTTGTCTTACCTTTATGGCTTCCATTATGGGTATACACGATATCTTCATTTTAGGAAGTGCGGACTACCGCCCCCTCAAAGTGATGTGATTCGTTAATGCCATACATGGGACGTATAAAGGATGGATTTAATGTTATTATATATGATGTTATACTGGAATTATTATATACGTCTATATCATTATTATTTCTTTCCATTAAAGTATGAGATAGAAATGAAAGTAGCGTTTATGCGTACGTACGGCTTACCGTCTCCATGAACGGTGCATTTCATTTCTTATCCCCAAATGTAATGTACTATTATAAGTACATGTATATAATGGATATATATGATTAATGATATATCTAAATGATGAATATAATTCTGTAATTAAAATATACATACCTCTCATTTAGTTTTAATTCCATTAATATGACAAAGAAATGAAAGTAGCGTTCATGCGTACGTACGGCTTACCGTCTCCATGAACGGTGCATTTCATTTCTTACCTCTAAATGATTATGTAATATTATAAATACTTGTATATTCTGGATATATATGATATATATGATATCCAAATCAGTAATGTCATTCTGTATATAAAGAAACTTTGACCACACGAACAACATGTAATTGTAAGAAGTCCACTTTCGACTTAAGAACCAAATATCGGCAAAACAAATATTATTAAATTAAATGATTACATAATGTTTATAACATGGTAATAAGTGATATAAAAGGAATAATGAACTTTAAAAAGGTTTTTAAGGAAGTAGAAATTAACTCAAGTTTATTATTCAGGAGATTAAAGAACGATCGAGTCAAGTCAGACCCGAGGTAAGGGATCCTACTCCTCTCTTTCTTTTTAAGTATACTCTTTTATGTCATTCCTTTTAAAGCTCATATTTCCTGTTATTGGGATGATATTTTATATTACATTTACTGTAATTTTTATGTTCATGTGATGAGAGACTCTATTCTCTCTCATCAATCCATTTTGGGAGTTTTGAGTGGCGCCGTTAGGCTGCCGAACTTTCGTAAGAGATCTAACCTCTCTCTTTCTTTTTAAGTACTCTCCTTTGTGTCACTTCTTCTGAGCTCCTATTTGTTATGTTGGGGGATTTTCATTTATATTACTCTTTCTGTAAATTATATTGTAATATGATGGGATACTCTATTTTATCTCATCAATCCATTTTGGAAGTTTTAAGTGGCGCCGTTAGGCTGCTGAGTTTTCGTAAGGGATTTTTCATCTCACTTTTATTCTCGTGAGATTTATGCTACATTTGCCACAAATTTCATTGAGTGGTGTATGCACTGCCCATTATTATACTATTTGTGTAATATACATTCATTTATGAGTATTTACATCAATGATCTATTGTCCGTCTTTCATGGGGTGTATGTTTTGAAAGATACCCAAGTCGGTAAGGGAACCTTTCACCCTCCTCTTTTTTTAAAAGACTTCTTTTGTTGGGTCTTTTAATTTAAATATTGTTATGTTGGGATATGTTCTCAAATATCCTTATTGATGTAAATTTTATGTCCAAGTGATGAGATACACTTTTTATCTCTCATCAACTCATTTTGATGTGATGCCGTTAGGCTGTCAAGGGAACTTTTTAACCCAATTTCGATTTCTTTGGGTTCAACATGTAGTCATTGAATATGTCATCCATTGAATATGTGTGAATGATCTTTTATTGTTTTACACTTAATATCCACTTATATTGGGTGTATTTATATTTGTCACACATATTTTGAGATTGATTTGTCCTTAATTTAAGGATACCTTCTTTATAAGGGATTTCATCACATTTGACATTTCTATTGAGGGTTCATTGTTGTTATGCACCAATTCACTCTTATATGGTGAATATACTGTCCTTTGGAGTATTATATCATGAATCCTTTTATTCTCATGATATTATAAAGTTCTGACTAAATTTTATTCCTCAATTATTGTATTCAAGTGTCTCTAATTTTGGTAAAACCCCTTTTACCAGAATATCGTTTTAAATGTTTTAATTATTTGTTCTTATTAATATCCATGTTTTCAAAATGGTTCTAAGGATTTATTTATATGGATATTAATGGTTTAAAATGTTAAAAGCATCAAGGTGGTATGGGACACTTTGATTCAAAAATCTCTTTATTAAATGTTTTAAATGGTTTTGGAAATGGTTTCTTTTTGAATGGATTCATTATTTCAATATCCTAAAATGTTATATTGTGATTGAAATGTGGAAATGTTATATTTCCTTTATTTGTGTTTTATGTGATACGATTATGTTATGGTTCTTGGGCATTGTTATGAAGAACGGGTGGTTCCGTGATAAACTAAGGGCGGGTGAGCCCGATATAGCTCTCCAATGCATTGGGTAACGCGAAGGAGTGAAACGTTAAGGTTTATCCGAAGAGATTTTAGGGAATATACTGTGATGGGTATTCCAAACGTAACCAAGAGGGTTACTCCCTACGTAAGAATGTTATGAATGCCTCAAGTTACCTTTATGTCTTATGATTTCTATGATTTATTCATGATTTGATGAGGTAGGTTAAAGTGCCTATGTTTTATGGGTAAATTATGATTTCATTCTTATGTATATATGAACTCATATTTCCTTTCCATATTTTTATATCCCTTACTGAGCTTTTTATGATCATCCCAAGTTTTTGAAATGTTTTTCAGGACAAGGGAAAGGTACATGATAATATGATAGAGTCAAGGATGTGTTAATAAAGAATCCATGTTTTATTTTCAATATGTTTCTGTTGATGGGAAGAATGAATACGGTATTTTATGTAACCACTTTGTTTAAATGTGGAATGTAATGCAAGTTTCATGATCTAATTCTCTAAAACTCTAAACCTGAAAAGATCCTCAATGTGTAATCTTGTAATAAATCAAGATTAAGTAAGGTTTAAGGCTGGGGCCTTATAGTTGGTATCAAAGGTCGGTTTAGATAACTTTAGAGGTTAGGGTATTCTTTAAGCATAAGTGACATTACCATAATGGTTAGGATTTCAGAAAGAGTCCTAGTTTTAGATAAAGTGAATGAGTAAGTGTATCTTAGTGTTTACCTTCCTCATTAGAACATGATGGTTTTGTTGATATACTCACACTGAAATTTCTATTTTTAGTGAATGGATGGATCTAGAAGGCACCAAAGAGACAACAGGTTTGAAGGAAACTGTGGTGGTTCTTTGATTAAGATACTAGATAAAATGGAGGATTCAATGAGGAAACTCGTGGTTGTTCTAAACCAAATATCAAGGATTCATGATCAACCACTTAGACCTTGGTGAGTTCTCTAATGCATCATGTACGAGATGGCCAACTCGATGTGGAATTTCAGGTAATAATTATTAAGGTAACCATTAGGGTTTATATGATACTTAATTTTTAGGTAATTATGGGTTACTCTATGATATGATGGAAAATGAAAGGAATGAGATAAACTTGAGGTTAATATATGTTATAATTATTCTTGAAGATTTTATCTCATTTTGGGGAATGTTTTAAGAATTATATAGTTTTGGAAAAAGGACAACACGTAGACCGTGTGACATCCCGTCGCGTCGGACAAAGCTGTGGGAATCGAACCCACAACCAATGTGCGACTGGTATTTATCGCCTACCACTGGACTACGTGAAGTCCCTGGTTAGTTTGACTGATTCATTCTAGTTATATGATTTTATGAATTAAGAGTAAGTTGATTTTGGGTTATTTATGAAAATGATTAACCTATCATGGAGGATATGTGATTAGGTTAATTACTTTTCAAAACGAGAATTTAGGAGCAACTGATATTGTTTGGAGATAAATGTTACGATTTATCTTGGAAGACTATGCGACTAAATCCTTCAAATATTTGGGTTTCAATCTTATATTGGTTTACTTTGAATAATTTTATAGACAAATTGATTATAGAATGGTCCTCGTTGAACTTTGGGTTTTGTTGGACAAATTTTGGAGATTAAGAATAGATTTTCTTTTTATAAAGGGTTATCCTTTTATGGATTATCTGACCTTGTACTAACCTTTTTGGTTTTTGTTCTGGTTAAAGCCTAAAGACATAGGATGTACATAGTTCTCTTTTGTGGATTAGGTGATTCTCTAGAAGTTTATTATAGTACTCTTAGTGCGAACAAGTCTCCCTAAATACTCGTCTTTTGAAAAAAAAATATGAGTTTGATTAAGGAATCTAGTAAAAGTTGAAAGTCATCATGATAAGTGATTATGTTTCCTTATGAATAAATTCCTCAATAAAAAGTAACTTAAAACAAAAATGTTGTCTATTAACTTTTCCTACTGGGGAATCGAATACCGTTTAACCCATCATAAGTTTGTGATTTTCTCGTGGTTAACTTTCTCCTAAACGTGTTTTCTATCACTCTCCATCAGAACATGACCCTTTGTTTTTTCCTCCATGTCCATATTTTCATACTTGGAATCCTATTATAGGTTAACTCGGGTGACCTCTGTGCTTATCTTTCTTTATTTTAAAGTGATTGTTTTACCGACTCTTGTTCTGATGCGGGACTTTCAAGGATGTTTCCAAGCGCAATTTTAAAATTGCGAGGACTCAATTCCCAAAAGGGGGAAGGATGTAACACCCAAGGTAAATAAAGAATATGACATTTTTATTTTTATCCAAATTTGTCAATAAAATATTGATATGACTTTAAAGGGGATGCTATGCTCGATGGCGTACCCAACACGCAACATTGAGTTTCTTGGGAATCTTACGTTGCACTCTAATAATAAAATAATATTATTTCAAATGGTAGTTAACATGTAGCCGTTTTATTGGCGGGAATGGATAGAAATAACTAAAATATGATTATATATGTTTTTTTAAAGTTTTTACATTTATCCAATAAAAGATAAAGGCTTAAAATACCGAAAGAATTCAATTTTAGGCTTTTATACCCTAATTCTCACTAAAGGTTCACTTATCACCTTTTGATGGTGAACCATCATTAAATATAGTTTTGTTCACTCTTAAACATTATTTTGGACCAAATAAAACTCTTACTAAGAATCTGGACATAAAAATTTACTTTGTGTAAATTTTTGGTATCTTTCCGATAAAGTTCATTTTTTAATGAATAGTATAAAAAGTTGTATTTTAATTCAAAACCTCTTTTTAATCTAATTTATTTATATGATTAGATTATCATTTGAATTGGTTTTAAAGTGAAATTAGAATATATTTTTACCATTTAATCCAATGGTGGTCATTGGAATTAATTTCACTTTGAAATTAGACTTAAACTGGTGTCAATCTTTTGATACTTATTGTTTTATAAAAACACGCTCTTTGCTCTGACAGCGGGAATTAATTATTAAATTAATTAATGTGACTTATATGTTTTGAATTTTGTAAAATAGACTTCATTTTTGAATTCGGAATATCAAAAATAGCTTAGGGTTAATTTTTGGTAATTTTCTGAAAAACATCAATTTTTGATGAATAGTGAAACCACTAAGTGGTAATTATAAAAGCTGATTTTTCATTTAAATGAAATTATACCACTTATGTGTTTTGAATTTCAAAAATCTGACATACATGGTTGTCATTAAGAAGTAAAATGTGGTTCAATGGGATAAAAATAATTTTTTGGTGAATAGTAACTTATTATGTTTTTAATCGCGTTTAGTGGTAATTAGTGTAGTTTAAGGTAAAAATAATTCTTTAATAAAATGAAATGAACTTGACACATGTCCCAACCTCATTGGTTGTGTCATGGGAGACCATGAGAAGCCATGGGAAAACTTGGGGACCCCATGGATCCACTTTTTTTGGGAAATGACATAAATTACTTTTTATTTAATGTTAAAGTGAAAATGACACAAACATAATATGTTTTACGAAAACAATTTTTAAGTGGGGTAATACAAGTCCAAATTTGGATTATAAAGAGTAATTGGAAAGATAAAAAGCTTTACTACATCATAGTAATTTTTTTATAATTTTTAGACATTAAATAAATTAAATTATTTATGAAATCATAATGATGCAGTGATGACATCATTATTTAACGATTAAAATAAAATGGAAAGATAATGTAAAATCTATTAACTACACATGTCCAAAACCAATTGGATGAGTGGATTTCGATGCCTTATCACCTTATACAAGAATTATATCAATGTGGGACCTTTTGAAACCGAAACACATTTTCAAATAAAGTAATATTTCTTACATTCCAAAAGTGCCCCTCCCCTCCTCTTATAAAAGGCCCCCACCTCTACCTCATTTCACACACTCCTCAAGCCTTTGGCTCGGCCAACCCCTGCCCATTTATTCTCTCCACATCCCTCTCCTCATCCTAGTGGATTCCCTTTGGTCATAATCCTTTCAAAGGAAGCCTTTAGGCTCAAATCAAAAGGAGTTACACTTTTAAAGGTAATTCATTCTCTCATGTTCATTTGTTTTATTTTGCTTCTCCAACCCCCTAAACTCTTTTTATTTATTTCTTTTGTAACAACACCAGTATCTTCAATATACTAGGATGTTGTTATAAGATTTATTCGACCTACACTCTCACACAAATACATCAAATGGTTAAAGAACATACGGTTTCCGTGGATGGCGAAATTCTGTCTCCCGAAACGATGATTGTTCAATACTCATTTAACACCTTCAAAGGTGGCCATTATGATGTCCCTATTTTTATATATTATATATAATATGTTTATGTTTTACTTATTCTTCTGTATTTTTCATTTTTGTCTTACCTTTATGGATTCCATTATGGTTATACACGATATCTTAATTTTAGGAAGTGCGGACTACCGCCCCCTCAAAGTGATGTGATTCGTTAATGCCATACATGGGACGTATAAAGGATGGATTTAATGTTATTATATATGATGTTATACTGGAATTATTATATACCTCTATATCCTTATTATTTATTTCCATTAAAATATGAGATAGAAATGAAAGTATCGTTCATGCGTACGTACGGCTTACCGTCTCCATGAACGGTGCATTTCATTTCTTATCCCCAAATGTAATGTACTATTATAAGTACATGTATATAAGGGATATATATGATGAATGATATATCTAAATGATTAATATAATTCTGTAATTAAAATATACATACCTCTCATTTAGTTTTTATTCCATTAATATGACAAAGAAATGAAAGTAGCGTTCATGCGTACGTACGGCTTACCGTCTCCATGAACGGTGCATTTCATTTCTTACCTCTAAATGATTATGTAATATTATAAATACTTGTATATGCTGGATATATATGATATATATGATATCCAAATCAGGAATTTCATTCTGGATATAAAGAAACTTTGACCACACGAACAACATGTAATTGTAAGAAGTCCACTTTCAACTTAAGAACCAAATATCGGCAAAACAAATATTATTATCTTAAATGATTACATAATGTTTATAACATGGTAATAAGTGATATAAAAGGAATAATGAACTTTAAAAAGGTTCTTAAGGAAGTAGAAATTAACTCAAGTTTATTATTCAGGAGATTAAAGAACGATCGAGTCAAGTCAGACCCGAGGTAAGGGATCCTACTCCTCTCTTTCTTTTTAAGTATACACTTTTATGTCATTCATTTTAATTCTAATATTTCTTGTTATTGGGATGATATTTTATATTAAATTTACTGTAATTTTTATGTTCATGTGATGAGAGACCCTATTCTCTCTCATCAATCCATTTTGGGAGTTTTGAGTGGCGTCGTTAGGCTGCCGAACTTTCGTAAGAGATCTAACCTCTCTCTTTCTTTTTAAGTACTCTCCTTTGTGTCACTTCTTCTGAGCTCCTATTTGTTATGTTGGGGGATTTTCTTTTATATTCCTCTTGCTGTAAATTCTATTGTAATATTATGGGATACTCTATTTGATCTCATCAATCCATTTTGGAAGTTCTAAGTGGCGCCGTTAGGCTGCTGAGTTTTCATAAGGGACTTTTCATCTCACTTTTATTCTCGTGAGATTTATGCTACATTTGCCACAAATTTCATTGAGTGGTGTATGTACTGCCCATTATTATACACTTTGTGTAATATACATTTATTTATGAGTATTTACATCAATGATCTATTTTCCGTCTTTCATGGGGTGTATGTTTTGAAAGATACCCAAGTCGGTAAGGGAACCTTTCACCCTCCTCTTTTTTTTAAAAGACTTCTTTTTTTGGATCTTTTAATTTAAATATTGTTATGTTGGGATATGTTCTCAAATATCCATATTGATGTAAAGTTTATGTCCAAGTGATGAGATACACTTTTTATCTCTCATCAACTCATTTTGATGTGATGCCGTTAGGCTGTCAAGGGAACTTTTTAACCCAATTTCGATTTCTTTGGGTTCAACATGTAGTCATTGAATATGTCATCCATTGAATATGTGTGAATGACCTTTTATTTTTTTACACATAATATCCACTTATATTTGGTGTATTTATATTTGTCACACATATTTTGAGATTGATTTGTCCTTAATTTAAAGATACCTTCTTTATAAGGGATTTCATCACATTTGACATTTCTATTGAGGGCTCATTGTTGTTATGCACCAATTCACTCTTATATGGTGAATATACTGTCCTTTGGAGTATTATATCATGAATCCTTTTATTCTCAAGATATTATAATGTTCTGACTAAATGTTATTCCTCAATTATTGTACTCAAGTGTCTCTAATTTTGGTAAAACCCCTTTTACCATAATATCGTTTTAAATGTTTTAATTATTTGTTCTTATTAATATACATGTTTTCAAAATGGTTTTAAGGATTTATTTATATGGATATTAATGGTTTAAAATGTTAAAAACTTCAAGGTGGTATGGGACACTTTGATTCAAAAATCTCTTTATTAAATGTTTTAAATGGTTTTGGAAATGGTTTCTTTTTGAATGGATTCATTATTTCAATATCCTAAAATGTTATATTGTGATTGAAATGTGGAAATGTTATATTTCCTTTATTCATGTTTTATGTGATACGATTATGTTATGGTTCTTGGGCATTGTTATGAAGAACGGGTGGTTCCGTGATAAACTAAGGGCGGGTGAGCCCGATATAGCTCTCCAATGCATTGGGTAACGCGAAGGAGTGAAACGTTAAGGTTTCTCCGAAGAGATTTTAGGGAATATACTGTGATGGGTATTCCAAACGTAACCAAGAGGGTTACTCCCTACGTAAGAATGTTATGAATGCCTCAAGTTACCTTTATGTCTTATGATTTCTATGATTTATTCATGATTTGATGAGGTAGGTTAAAGTGCCTATGTTTTATGGGTAAATTATGATTTCATTCTTATGTATATATGAACTCATGTTTCCTTTCCATATTTTTATATCCCTTACTGAGCTTTTTATGCTCATCCCAAGTTTTTGAAATGTTTTTCAGGTCAAGGGAAAGGTACATGATAAGATGATAGAGTCAAGGATGTGTTAAGAAAGAATCCATGTTTTATTTTCAATATGTTTCTGTTGATGGGAAGAATGAATACAGTCTTTTATGTAACCACTTTGTTTAAATGTGGAATGTAATGCAAGTTTCATGATCTAATTCTCTAAAACTCTAAACCTGAAAAGATCCTCAATGTGTAATCTTGTAATAACTCAAGATTAAGTAAGGTTTAAGGCTGGGGCCTTATAATTATAATGCCATGTTTTATTATTGGTGTTATTTTAGGCTGTTTTACTTTATTTTTTGGTTAATAAAATAACTTATTTGAATTTATTTCATAATGTTCTTAGTTTTATTATTTAGTAAATTATTAGTAAATTAGGTTATAAGATTATTCTAATGTTAGGGGTTTTGGATTGAAAATATATATTGGTTTGGGGAATATATTTTTGTGAAAATGGATTTTTTTTATCTTTAATTATTTATATTATGGGTTTATTTTGGATAGTTTGTTTCTGTGTAAACAATTTTTGAATGTAAAAACAATTTTTTATATCATTAAGAACCAAACAATTTTGAGAATGGATAGAAGGTCTACGTATTTGGGGTGAATGGGAGTCACATTCTAGTGTGATATATATATGGGATGATCTATAAAAATTAGGAACCACTTAGGTAGGTGATGATCCACAATATATTTATACTATTTTCATAAGAAATAATTTATGTTAAATGGTTATTTATTTCTCATTTCTTCTTTATTTATATTTATTAACGAAAATTAATTTTTTGGTTTTTCATTGGATTTGTTTGTTTATAATAATATTTTATTTTTGATATTGAAAAAGATTATGGAATAGATGTAATTCTTGGTGGCTTCTTATGGATTATTCAAATCCAAAAGGTTAATGATGCTAGAGAAAAATGTATGCAAGAAAATCACCACACCCGAAACTAGAAGGCTGCACAATAGTATTTGTTTAGACTTTATATTTTTTATTATAAAATGAAGATTACTATTCCATGGAGAAGTGATTACATTACAATCTAATTACAGAAAATTTGGCTATGTCATAAGAGCTCTTTGTATCACGGAGTGTGATATCAAGGTATGTCTAATGTTTTGGTGACTTCTTCTTGCATACAGAAGGCTACACAGCAACAAGAAATGATGTAATGTGAGAATATATGTAGGTATGAACAAATGGTTTTATGTATCTATGGATTCTTAAAGAGGATTAAACAATGGATACAAGTCACACCATAGAGATTTTAAGAGGAGAAAACCATGAAACTGTTACAACTTGCGGTGTGGGTCATGTGAATAAGGAGGCATATATGTTTAGATATCTTACAATATTATAGGATACCACACTATGTGGGATATTCCCATACTGTATTTGGTTTTACGAGTTAATAAGTTATAGGAGATCATGGTATGATAATGGGTAGTCCACAAAGGAGCCTTATGTACTAGAATAATAGATATGGTTAAAATAATCCACACCTCAGAATATGATGCCACAAACATATATATTGATTGAATTGATTTTATTTACACTACATTTTAGGAGGATAAACCTTTTTTATTATTTTTTTGGAGTATTATTTTCCGTAGATGGTAGAACCATACCTTAGGCTAGCAATGATAGTCAAAAGCTAAAATATTGATAAGGATGTTGTTATTGAGTTTTGAGGCTTTTACAGTGAAGATAATGGTTCTTATTCACCACATTTAATTAGTAAGAATACATTTTCTGATCCAATGATGTTAGAGGAAGAATCGATTGATCCTAACCCTTATATAAAATTACGATTATTGTTGTAACCACCACTATAAACAATATAATGAAAAGAAGGAAGAGGGGTAGAGATAGATTTAGATAAGAAAATAAATATCTCTAATTGACAGATGATAAAAGAGTTATTCTAGATAGGATAAAGAATTAAATTTTTAAAAGGAGGAAATTATTTTAGCATTATATCATTATAGAATCATTATATTTGTTATTGGTGACATAATATACCAGGTGTATATCTATATTATTATAACATGAATAAGATCTAGGTTGTCATGAAGGGATAATTGATTTAATCCTTTCGATGTGAGGAAATGAGATTTTAAAATTATGAAAACAATGAATTTTAAGGGTTAATGAGACTAATATATTATTTAAAATAAATAAAAATAATGTTCCCTAGTGTTTTTGGTGCATATGAAGATCACGTTTTCCTCTTCCTTAGACATGCCTAGTTAGGGTGAAATAAGAAAAATCCTCAATGTGATTTATTTAATTAATTGATCATAGAGTTGAAGTGAGGTATATAATGGAGTGTTACTCATACTGAGATAAAAAACATTAAAATCAAGTAATTATGTTTAAAAATATGTGTTACTTTGAGTCACCACAATCTTAAGGAAATCACCATGATAATGGGCCAATAATTGGTATCAAAGGAAGGCTATGGTTTAACATTTCTATCTCTCTCAGAGTTATGATAGAAATATCTATTTTTAGTAAAAAAAAAAAATTCAATGTGAAATATTTTTAGTTAAGGAAGAACATGATTCATCACTATTTTAGGTCTTTTGGGTTAGAATATTACACAAATACCATTCTTGGTATATCAGTGAACATGAAAGGTAAAGATTTATCTGAAATAGGTCAAAAATAATTGGATGCATATATTAAGTAAATTAATGTAGAACAAGGTTTTTTTGACAAACTTATATATACTAAGGTTATTTCCAACAAAACCACTCTTTCTTTATGGACAAAACTCTTAAATATTTATAAGGGTGAATCCAAATATTGAGAGGAAAAACTGAATGTGCTACGGAATAAATTTTAAAACATGAGTTTGAGCTCAATATAATTGTTAATGTATATTTTGATTTTCTAAATGAAATTGAGGAAGAAATGTGTGGCGTTGGTGAAAATATAGAATATGTTAAAATTATAAACAAAATCCTGGGGATTCTAACTCCATGATTCAATTAAAAAATATATTTCCTTGAAGACAAGGACCCAAAATATGTATCTATGGATATCTTTAATAGTAAATTTTTTATAAATAAGGAGAAATGTGGAAAATGAGGTTAAAGTGAAGGAGAACTCAAAGGAGGTTTAATTCAAGGCAATAAAAAACTTTATATTAATTAATATTTAGATAAAGATATGGTCGATGGAATTATGGAATTATTATCCTCCAACCTGAATAAGGGAACATAAAAATACAAGGAAAACATCAATTTTCCTTCCTATAATGTGGAAGGGTAGTCCATCTCATTTTCAAGTGTTTCAAAAGTATTTAAGATGACTGGGATGAAGATTCAATTAAGAAACCCTTAAATACTGATAAAATTAGGAGAAAAGATGATAATAAATTCTTTAAGAGGAATAATACAATATCTCATGAAGATAAAAGTTTATATGAGTTCAAAGTGGATAAAGTTGAGTATCGCAGTGATATCAATGAATATCCTTTACCCGTTATTATTTAAAGAACAAAAGCCAATGATATTGATGTATAAAATTATGATGTCATGGGTATTATTTATCTTTAGGTAGTCCTTGAATAACATGAAAAATAGAGTGCTAAAATCAAGAAGGAAAATATAGTTGTTCATGATTCAATACTATATATGAAACAAAAGGAGGAAAATAAATCATAATTGATAGTATAGATTGAAATATTGAAATATAGAATTTCTATAAACATAGATAATGAAGTGGTATTTAATATCAAAGTGAAAAAACATTCCTTGATCTACATGGATCAACCAATTCAATGAAATAAAAGGTTAAACTCACTAATGAACTTGAACACGAAGTCATGGTTGGAAAGTGAAAGTGTGAGGATTAGAAAATATTCCTTACACCTGGAATGGTATTAATTTGTTCCAAGATTATATCCCCAATTGAATCCATTTATGCTTTGGGTGTGACTATAGAGGAAATAATTCACATCCCATAGGTGTAGTATTTTGAAGAAAAAGGGGAAAAAATAATGTATCGTGATTATAAGAAGAAGAATACCAAAGATTATGCTAAACCACAAGAATTAAACCCAAAGGTAAAGTTGAATTTGGAGAAGTTAAAAAGTAAAACAATTTAGTGAAAAAATTTAGGAAAAGTGATATAAAATAATAGTTGTTTTTTCTATGTAAAATTGGAACTGATTCAATATTTGTGATGTAATTTAAAATATATTTTCAGATACCATTAACACTAAAGACATGCAATAAATTTTCTATCATCATTTTAAACTTTTATCAGTTATTAATTTTATTGTGAAGGTTTTTGGGTACAAAAGAAACTATTTTGGATCAAGGTTTCAATGTGAAGTGATTCATAGGGCTCATAATGGAGGAAAATATCAACCGATAACTTATTTAAAACCATTAAAAAAATAATATATTTTGTTTTTCAATATCAATAGGGAATTTTTGAACTTTTGAGGAAGTTGGTGCATTAATATTCAAGAGAAGTTACATAGTGGTCATGGAAGAAAAAAATATTTTGAGAAGGAAAATATTAATTATATAATTTTTAGGGTAACAAAAAATTATGATATATGAGTTAGGGATAGTAGGCTTATCACACAAATTATTGTGAATAAATATCTTATCATTGGGATAGAATATAATTTTTTTTCTGGTCTGATTTGTTAATGTTGAAGGACTCAAAATTATTTGATCCAAGAAACCTAAGGTTTGAAGAAATGGTCTTAGAAATATATACGTTCTATTTTAGGAAGTACATATCCACAATCTATTAAGTATGATCCGGTTATGTAACTTAAGAAAATATATGGAATTTTACAATAAGGGGCGAACTATTAAAGCTAAATATGGTTAAATAATTCAATAAGTAAGTAAGATCAAATGGAATTTTTATTTTTTTGGTAATGAATATTAGATCATCTTTTAAAGAAAAAAACGATATTTGAAAACAAATAAAAAATTGATCCATAAAATAATGAAAAATATAGTGAAGAATTATTGATAATGATATTTTCTTAAATTATCATGTAAACAAACCCAAACATGTGAGTTATGTCCAAAGGGATAGAAAATTCAGAAGATATACAAGTCAAATAAGGATAAAACATCAAGAGAGTTTGAGATTTTTAATGTGGATGTCTGTGGGATAATAAGTAAAAATGTATTTGATCAAAAAATTTATCGTGTTCTGTTTGTTAATGATTTTAGTAAGATAGATTTGTTGATGGTGATCACTCACAAAATTGTAATCTACAAGTGTATCTCTAGATATTGAAGATATGAAGAAAAAATGTTTGGTGTTAAAATTGAATGTTTAACACTTCCAATGGTACAATATTTATAAATACCCAAGTGTAAGAGTATACGTAAAAACAAAGAATCAATCATATAGTCTTAGTGGTGAGAACTCTAAAACAAAATATTGTTATTGATAAGATAAATCAAATCACCAACAACATGACCAAGACTGTACTTATTGAAAAGCCCCTATATGAGAACTATTGGAAAGAAGAGGTTCTAAAAATATAATATATATATAATAAGTTATTTTATTTTAAAATAAAGGTAATAAAATATTTAAAATTTAGAACAGAAATCATCCCACATTGAAATACTTCTGGGTGTTTATAAGAATGTTTTGGATTTTGAATATATAAAAGAATATAAATTTCAAAGAACACGGAGATGAAGGGATATTCCTTAAATATATATCATCGAGAATGTAATATAAGATATTTAACAAATGTATTGGTAAAATGGTTGAATTCCAAGATGTGACTATTTTTGAAAGTGAGTATAATCTGACTATAGGAAGACAGATTTGTGCTTCAAAGGAGTGGAATTCAAACAAACCAATAAAAATTTTTAGGATGAGAGTGAAGAATATATTTACAGATTAGGGTGTGTTCAAATAGATGAAATTAACTAAAACTAAATCTATAATAATGAAGTAATTTTTTTAGTAAAAATAGTAATAAACAGATATTTTATCAGAATGAAATTCAATGATGACTACATAATGGTTGATTAGAAAACTTGAGTACAAAAAAGAAAGATGATGGAATAGTAAGAAAATTAGTTGTTATCTCATGTGTAACTAACATCATTTTATGGTACTACCATGGATACAGGTTGGGTAAAATATATGAATGAGGATATTTACCAGATTAAGGAAAAAAACCTAGGAAGCTTTCCCAAGGCTCAAAAACATTATTTTTGTTGGAACCAAGTATGTTTTTCTTAAGAAACTCATTAGAGATGGAAATATGAAAAGGAAAAATGAATTTTTAATTTTAAAATACAATTTTAAAATTGATGTTATTGAAATTTACGAATCATTTTCACATGTTTCCAACTTAAACCCATAAGATTTTTTATCAATGGAAATGAAAAATGGATTAAATGTTTATCCGAGTGATGTCAAATCAGTGTTATTGAATAGTTTCCTTGAATATAAAGTATATATAGAGTATATAGATAGATTTATTTTTTATGATGATGAGAGAAAAGTATAAAAACATAAGATAACATTATATGGGATAAATAAAGAATGAAGATCATGGTACTCATGACTAGATCAACACAAAAGGATGATCAATTATCACAGAGGAGGGGTTGAACGCAACCTTAAAATAAATAGGAAGAAAGGGCATTGGATGATAGTGCTCCTTTATATTGTATGTATCATATTTGGAAGATCAGATGAAACTCAATGAAACCTATTTTTAGAATTTAAAAGGTAATAATTCTAAATGTCACTAATTGGTGAATTATCCTTTTTTATCTAGTCTTTAGGTGATTAAAATAAAGGATAGAAAATTTATACCCCAAACCAAATATTCTAAAAAGGTATTAAAGAGGGTTTCGATGAATTTTTTCTAAACTAATACCTACTTTGGAATAGACCTAGTTTAAACTATTAATTGATGGTAATGTCTTGTAAGGTTATGTGACAATACATCGACAAATTATATATATTTTTAATTTAATTTATATATTTGATCATAGAGATAATTGTCACATCATGTAAAGTTTCCTAATATCAGAATTGAATAATCGAAATTCATATGAATGTCGTTAGGAGAGTACTATATTATATTAATCAAATAGTATATTTTAGGTTACATTATTGATAAAAAATTTTGTAGAAATTGAATGGGTATAAAAATTATTATTGGGAGGGTTTTGTTGTTGAAAAAATAATCTTTTAAAGCTGTGTTATATATTCTAAAATTATACATTAATTAGTAATGTAAAATGAAATATTTCATTTTCCTAAAAACTATAATGGAAAAATATATTATGGACACTGAATCTTGTACCCAGTTTATATGGATAGAACAACCAAAAAAAAGAAATTAGCATTGAGGTGTTATCTCCTATAATATTTATTCATGAAAACTAAGGTGCTATAAAAATTAGGGAAAATCCCATTCAACATATAAAAATGAATCACATTGTGATCAAATGGACCTTATAAAAGAAGAATGTAGATAAATTGTTTTTGAATTTAGACTATGTTCCCCCTTAGGATAAAGTAGAAAAAATCATGAAAAGGATATAAGTAAGGTAGTTTTTTAAAAACATAAGATAGATTTAGGATTCCATCTAAATACATACCTCTGGATGGTTTTAATGGATTAACATTAACTCCTCCATGGAAGTGATTGTAAAGTATGGTACAATTTATATCTTCACATACATTATTTTATTTTTGAATATATTTTGTGACCCATCAAGGAATTTCTATTTGGGTTTGTTGAGAAAGGTGTAAAAAGTTATAATATTTATCAAAGGTAGAAAGGTGTGCCTTTTTGAAAAAGGGGAAGAGTTACCCCTAGGGAACGAGTGTTTGTTTGAATATTTGTGGGAGTATTTTTTGTTTATGAAGTTAAATGATTTTTTATCATTGGTATTATTTCATATAACTATTATGTATCACAGTAATTGTTGTATCATAGTATATTAGGGGATGTTATTGATTAATCATTGATTTACTACTATAAAAAATTAAATAAAAAACCTCTAAGGTTCATATAAAATATGATTTGTTTTTTTACGATGTTTTTCCTCATGAATTGTCAACAAATCCAAATGGTTATATTGTTGACTAAATTCATAACATGGTTTTTATTTTTACTATGTTTATTGAAAATAATAGTTTATTATTTATGTTGAAAAGGTTTTTTAGTATAGGTTATTCATGGAGTATTGTTATATATTCATCAAATCTATATGTTTTTTGATGTTAGAGAAAACAATTATTAAATATTGTCACTACACCACAACCTAAGAGGCTACGTCTTATAATGTATTTAGAGTTTTGATTATATATTATGGATTCTAGGTTTCTATTCTATGGAGAAAATAAATTTCCATAATACTACAGAATAAAAGGTAACCACACTATAGGATATACTTATACAATGGAGGGTGAGTTTTAGGAAGGTCCAAAGTTTTGGTAATACCATCATTCTTATATGAGGATACACCATAGAAAATAAGGATTCACCATGAATAGTTTCATAGGGATGAAATTATTGTTTTCATTATATCTAGTGTATAAAAGTGGCCTATGATGTGGTGATTTTCCATGATATAGAGGGTTTAGGAGGAGACAAACATGAAAAAGTTACACCTTGTGGTGTTAAGCATGTGGATAAGGAAATTTGAATGTTTTTATTTCTTTCAATCATATAGGATCTCATAGTTGAAACATTAATGTATTTCTATGATCACAATCACAAAAAATTGATTCTAAATATTATGTTTTGATTGAATTTTTGTTTATATTTTATAAAAATCCTCCTAGGTAAAATTTTTATCAAAAGAATGAATCCAAAATAGAATAAACGGTTAATTTGAAGACCCTAATTAGGAAACAACATTGAATACCCAATACAAGAGTACTGGACAATAGGTAGAGGTGGTGAAATGACATTAAGTCCAATAACATGTGGATGGTTCTCATTAGATACCCAGTGGAATCTGAAGAAACATAGTAAGATACAATGATGTCACCATCTAACTGGTGGTATCATGAATATTTACATTAGATTTAATGTATAAAGTTCAATATCTATTAATTTATGGTCTTAAAATCCATGATTTGACTCAATAAAGAATTAAATAAACCCCAGACTCCTCTAACACCTAATAAGGCTATAAATAGACACCAAGAGAAGCTTCAGTCTCAATGAATAACATATATAACTACTAATTGACATTAAAAAATTAATGATTGATCCATAATATAATTTTGTAGGATATATATATGGAAACAACCATTCTCAAAAGGAAATTAGGATTCAATGAATGTGTAACATTTCTTTTTTCCTTTTCTATTTGAGCCATTTTCTCCAATGTTGTAACTTATAATGGCACTTATTCTATATTATCTCTATCTCATTCTATATTCTTTTTAAATATCCATATAAATCATTTAGATAGAGTTGAATTATTTTTAAATGGTTTAAAAAAACAAACCAATATCATATACATCTTCTTCTTTAAGTAATCACCATCATTAATTTGAGGGTTATTGGTTCTTGGTTACCATTAAATCTAGGGGTATACTTTTTTGGTTCTTGGTTTCTATTAAAACAAATGGATTCATTTATTATTTGGTTCTTTGTTTTCGTTAAAACCATGGGTTTAATTATTATTTTGGTTCTTGGTATTTGTTAAAACCAAGGGAGAAATATGTCTGTATCAAGAATTATTGACAGGAGGAGACATAATGGCTTATTCGTGAGCTATTTTAGAACTCCTTTATCAAAGTGTTCCTATTTAATATTCATAATTTATTATTTGAAATGATTAATGTTTAAATTTCTAGTACAATCACCATACATTGATTATTTTAAACTTAAGTCAATTTTTTACATAAGACACTTTTATTTGACATATTTTGTTTAAAATTATTTTTAATGTTAATTAAACCCTCATTCTATTTTATCAATGAATTATATTTCATATATTAGGAGATCTTTGCGATTTTCTAAAATTATATTTATTTTAAAATATTAATGTCAGTTTTTATATCCTAGTTGATTTTAAAGCTGTTTTTTAATTATAAACCTTTTTCAAATACCCATGATTCTCTCAAACAACAATATATGGGTCATGCACCTAATTTTTGTTATTCAAATTATAGTTATTGGTAGAAATATATGTAAACCTTTATTAAATCTATTGGTTACCCCATTTAATTTTTTTTATAAATGGTTATATTCCTAACATTTTAAAAAATAAAATTGCCCACCTGATGAGTAAGAACGCAGATCTTCGTTTCAGGTACGCCTAGCCTTTTTCTGGAGTTTTTAAGAAAAATGATGTTTCTGGAAAATTTTTAAGTACATGCCATGTACTTTTGGATTTCACACTATGTACTCTTCTCTGGCTCAAAGCCATGTGACGTTCGTGTGCGGGCCAAACACATGGTGTGTAGGGGTAACATGGAGGCCGATTTTGGAGGAGTACGAAAATACCTAGTACATGCAGTGTACTTTTCTTTTTTTTCACTAAATGCACCAGGGTTGAGCCTGATGGAAAAAATGCACCCCCTCTCCAGGTTCTTCGTTTGAGAGCGACCCGTACGACCGGATCTTCCTCGAGCCCCCGCCTCTCCGTCCGTTCTCTAATTCAAGCATGGTTGATTGCGTTGGAATCGTAGTGGTGATTTCTTCCTTCTTCTTGAGCATTGTTTTCCAATTCCTCCTCTTTCTCATGTTATCGTGGTGTACGTGTTTCAGACATTTTCCCAGATCTACGACATTCTAAAGAGAATCAGTCGTCGTGGTTCAAGTATATCAATCTCCTAGGATTGAGGTAGGTGTTCTATGCCTTTCTGTAGAAATTTGATGAGTATTTTGTGAAAATTCCACCAATACCCTTGAACGTGGTATTGTGTGTTCATGTTTTTCCCTTGTTGTATTTCCTACTTTTCTCGATTTCTAGAGTAGATGTGTTGCCTATGATTATGGTAGTTTTTATTGTATGCTGGATGTTTTCCAAGCTCGTTCTACCTGTTTGGCATTTTGCCAGTTGCCATGCCTAGTTGTAGGATAGTGTAACTGTTGCTTTGTTATGCTGTTGAATCTTATATTAATAGTCAAGTAGTTCTTGAGGTTTACTTAGATGATGCACGTGCGCTGAGCATATTTATTTCCAAACAGGACTGTGAGAACCTAGTGTAGTATACCATAGAGATAAGGGACGTAAGGGCTTCTCCAGAGTGTCTTTTAATACGATGCGAGACCATAGGGGGAATTGACGATGAGTGCTTACTCAGAGTGTCTGTAGTTCCTCGACGCTGGATACAGGGGGAATGAGATGTTGAGTGCTTCCCCAGATATCCTTTAGCACGATACGAGACTATATGGGGAATTGACGGTGAGTGCTTCCTCATAGAGTCTATTCTTAGCTGAACTAGATGGGTGAAACTGTGTTTGCCTCCTAGAGGGTTGCTAGTACTTGTAGGTTGAACCATAGGGGTTAGGATGTGAGAGATACCCAGAGGGTTACCTATTTTATACTTTTTGTTAGTTGTTTACTAGTGTACTTTATCTGTTAGAACTGTGAATTGTAGCTTCAGTGCATTTCCTGTTTACAGTTCCTATAATTTACTTTCCATGTATTAATTGACTATTAGGCACAGAACATTGGGTGGTTTCCTTCTAGGAATTTTTCTCACACCCTATTTGGGCCATGTTTTGGGCCCAAGAAGACTATGTTGCTTCAGGTATAGATAATGGCATGCGCCCTTCTACTTCAGGTACCTGACTTTCTATGGAGCTGGAGAGCAGGGGACCAAGAAATGGCATGCGATGCTGTGGAGTTTACTTTTTTTTCTTTTGCACTTTTTTTCAGTTGTACTTCAGCACGTTGGTTTGTTTACTATTTTCCATAGACATATGTACAATGTTACATCATTATTATTTTATACATTGCTTCCTCTATTCAGTTCAGTTTTTGTATGTTGTTTATTGTTTCCGCTATTATGTTTGGTTGTTCTTCTGCTGTATACTTACCGAATGAGGGCATAGTTTCCCCACAGACTCACCAAGTCCCTCGCTACTAGTCGGAAATATCGGGTGTTTGGGGAAACGCGCTTGAGGTCATGTGGCGAACCGGGTACGGGGAACCAGTGGAGGGGCTCCTGATTCGGGCTGTTACAAAGTGGTATCAGAGGAGTTATTTTCTCTTGCTTTACTATTTGGAGACTTTGTCCATGGATAGGACAGATTCGGTACTTAGTATTAATCACTTCTCGGGAGTAGCTAAACCGTGTACAGGGAAAATCTATACTGCCTCGTTAATTGCAATTGCTGGTATTGAGATTTTAAGGTTGATATGATTTCACCTAGAGTGATTCACATGCTTTGTTTTGTTATTTTCTTGACGATTGTGGTTTATTTCTATCGAAACCTAATGAGATAAGGGTATTCCATATCAATTATCATATAGGCACTTGTATAAATCATATTCCATGCATTTTTTCCATGCCATCTAGTATGCATTAGCGATTGCATACTGTTGCGATAGACTTTATGTTGACTTTTCATGATGTTGTGATAAATGTTTGATAGAATCTCTACTGCCTTGTTAGAGTATTTTTTTCTTCCTACCTTGCTTAAATGAATGTCAAATTTTTATTCATGTGGTGTTAAGGGCCCTCACGAATCGGGATTTAGCACCTCCTTGCCTTGTTTTCTGTGTTTTCTGGGGTTCTGTGTAGTTTCTAGGCTGATTTCCAGAAAAACCTAGAATACACAGTGTGTACTTTTCGGATACACGCCGTGTAGTTTTCAGGCCATGTCATTGACCGTGTGAGCAGAAACACGATATCGTGAGAATAAATTCCGGAACACGCCGTGTACGGTTGGTACACGCCGTGTAGTTCGAAGCCGTGTACCCGGCCGTGTCACTAACAACACGGGTCGGAGAATCTCAGGTAGAACATGCTGTGTTTTAAAGGAACCCGCTGTGTAGCCCTGTCCAGGTACCCGACCATGTCACGAACAACACGGGTTGGCGTTAGCTTCTCTTCGACATGCCGTGTTGTCTTCAGAACATGCCGTGTAGTCTTGTTTAGGTAGACGACCATGTCACAAAAAACACGGGGCAGTGTCACCTTCACCTATACATGACGTGTTTGTTTGGAACACACTGTGTAAGTTTCATCCGTGTAGACGGTCATGTGTTTAACAAACACGGGCCACCATAGCCTTGTCTAGTACACGCCGTGTGTGTTCATAACACGCTGTGTAGTCTCAGGTTAACTCAGACCATATGGGTCAGTCGTGTAAAGAGACTCGGGCAGGGGAATAGTTTTCAAGTACACGCCATGTGTTGGGTCAACATGTCATGTAGTTTGATGTGTTACACGACCTGTAGGGCAGGGGCACATTCCCATATTAGTGGATTAAGAAGACACGCCGTGTAGTTTTTCTACACAGTGTGTAGTCTTGTTTTGAAAACTTGTGTGTATTTTCTTCCCCTGTTCCCATTTTGTACACTTGTGTTTCCTATCATTATTTTCTAATATAAGGTGTGATTTTGATCTTTCAGAGCTATGCCTCTGAGATGCCCTCTAGTTGTACGTCTGTCGTCAGGTAGTGATCATACACCAAATATGGCTGATCAGGGACTTCTTGCCGATCCTACAGTTGGGCCATCCTTGGCACTGGCTGTCATACTAGTTATAGGCACTAATGCGCAGTTCAGGGAAGGTTTTATAAGGATGATGCAGACCTTTTAGGGAGCACCTTCTCCTGCCACGACTTTGGAAGACATGACGTGGGTTTTCCAGTAGCAGCATCCTCCTACGTTCTCGGGGGAAGGAGGACCTCAGGCTGTAGATTCATGGCTAGAAGCCATGATGACTATCTTCGAGCAACTGGAGACGCCTCGAGAGAGTTGGGTCAAGCTCACTACCTATATGCAACGAGACTCCTCCAAGAGGTGGTGGGACGTGATCTCACGGGTGGGTCATCAGCAAGTTATGGCTTGGGAGGAGTTCCAGCATGTGTTTTATGAATACTTCTTCCTAGAGACCCTGAGGGCAACTGATCCCGGGTGTTCATGAGCTTAGAACAGGGTACTCTTTCTGTCATGAATTATTCCTCTCATTTCCCCGAACTGCAGCGTTTTAAACCCCTCCGGTATTGGAGTGGGGTGTTATTAGAAAGGAATTTTGAGGATGGTCTTAGGCGGGAGATCCGATCGTAGGTGAATATCTTCCAGGTGACTTCCATCACATTCATTGTCAATCAGGCACTGATTGCGGAGCACAATCTGAGAGACTCTGGAGCTGCGAGGCTGGGCGGTTCTGCTTCCAGAGCTAGTTTTCCTCTTGATGAAAGAAAGAAGTGCCGTAGAGAGTCTACGCACGACGATCCGAGGAGGCGATATGCATCATCAGGTATCCAGGTGATATGATACCAGTGTGGCCGGTCTGGGTACACGAGGACGCAGTGCCAGAGGGACACCATGGAGTGTCGATCTTGCGAAAAGATGGGTCACCATCAGCATTTCTGCCAGGTTTTCTCACCAGCAGCGGGTGACCGAGGTTTTTCCATGACTCCTCATTTAGGAGAAGCACCACCAGTTTCTCACTAGTCAGGGAACTGGAGTTCATACGGCCGTTCGAGCCGAGGTGGAGGTCAAGGTCGTGGAGGTCAGCCACCAGTACCTCATCACCTATAGGGAGGTTCAGCTTGGAGTGGTCAGCTAGGGGCACAGGTCCGCGGTGTAGGACAGTCTTTTGCCATGGATCAAACCTATCAGGAGCAGGATCCCGACCCTTCTACAGTTCGAGGTACGGTTTTAGTAGCCTCTTTTTTAACTTCAGCCCTTTTTGATACTAGTACTACGTATAGCTTTTTCTCTATTGCTGTCGTGGAGAGCCTTGGGCTTTACATCTTTTCTTCTGCTAACTCGTTGACACTAGACACACATTTGGGGACAAGGGAATCTAGTGTGCACCAGTGTAGAGAGTGCCCTATTTGAGTTTGTAGGGCATCGTTTCTTATGGGATCTCTATGTCCTGGAGATGATAGGCTATGATTTCATTCTCTGGATGGACTGGTTTGTTCCCTTCTAGGAAGTCGTCGACTGTTATCACCGCAGAGTGAGTTTCATTTCACTATAGGGTTAATCATTTATTCATAGAGGTGAATGGGATGTTCAGGAAAGTCGAGCAAGACTCGAGCATCATGGGATAAGAAGGGTGACGACCTAGATTGCTAGTCTTTATCTGGATGATCTGGGGACATCGCAGTTGGACTTTCCTCTAGTGGTGTATCGTTTCAGGGACGTCTTCCCAATGGAATTTTTGGGATTGCCTCTAGAGCGTGATGTAGAAGTTTCTATTAAGATTGTTCTAGGAGTATCACCAGTGTCCATTCCTCCTTATAGGATGGCCACACCTGAGTTACAGGAGCTCAAGAAGCCGTAGGAGGAGTTGTAAGCAAAGTGTTTCATCCAACACAGTAATTCTCCATGGGGTTCACCTATCCTGTTTGCGAAGAAGGCTAATGATACCCTTTGGCTTTGTGTGGATTATCGGAAGCTGAACTAGTTGACGGTCAAGAACTGATATCCCTTACCGATTATTGATGACCTCTTGGATCAGCTTCGAGGAGCCCGGGTGTTCTCGAAGATCGACTAGAGGTCCGGTTATCATCAGTTGTGTGTTAGACCATCAGATATACCTCTGACAGCCTTCAAGAGCAGGTATGGTCTCTACGAGTATACAGTCATGTCGTTTGGTCTCACAAACGCGCCTGTAGTTTTCATGGCATAGATGAACTGAGTGTTCCATCTTTACTTGGATTCCTTTATCATGGTCTTCGTGGACGATATATTTTTGTACTCTCACACTCGACACGACCATGATACCCATCTTGAGATCGTTTTGAGTACACTGAGAGAGTATCAGCTTTATGCTAAACTCTCGAAGTGCCACTTTTGGATGGATCAGATTCACATTTTGGGTCACGTCATCTCAGAGGCATGAGTATCAGTGGACCCAGATAAAGTAAGAGATTTAGTTTCCTGGGAGCAGCTGAAGAACGTTTTTGATGTATGGAGTTTCCTAGGGATGGCTGGATACTACAGACGCTTCATTCAGGACTTCTCACGCCTAGAAGCACCTTTGACAGGACTGACCAAGAACGGGGTGAAGTTCTTATGGTCAGATTCTTATGAATCAACCTTTTAGGAGCTGAAGGGAAAGCTGACATCGCCACTGATACTAGTCTTTCCAGTGCCAGGAAATAGATATATTTTCTATTGTGTTGCTTCAGGTATCAGACTAGGCATTGTGCTCATGCAGGGACATGGAGTCGTTATGTACGGGTCTCGGCAGTTTAGGCCACATGAGAGGAACTACCTGATGCACGATCCGGAGTTGGCAGCTGTTTTTCATGCCTTATGATGTTGGAGACACTATCTTCTGGGAGAACACTTTTTGGTCTTCACCGACCATAAGAGTCTCAAGTATATCTTCACTCAGCGTGATCTAAATCTGAGGCAGCACAGGTGGGTCGAGTATCTTCAATCTTTTGATTTTGAGCTTGCCTATATGCCGGGAAAGGGGAACGTAGTGGTAGATGCATTGAGTAGGAGAACTCAGATTCAGGTAGTTCATGAGGCTAGCAGTGAGTGGCATCTTATGGATCTATTCTCTGAGAAGCATCTGGAGGTACACGACAGACAGGGACAGACCTTCCTATCTTCTGTTGTTGTTACCTCGACACTACTTGATCAGGTACGAATGAGGTAGCTATCAGACTCAGAAGGCTTAGTCCTGCGGGAGAGTGTGTCAGGATAGGACACTCTTCCTAGATAGACAATGTGTGAGGATGAGATCTTTCATTTCCAGGGACACGTATGGGTGCCAGCAGACATACGCGAGGAGCTGATGCAGGGTTTTCATTCCTCAATTTGGGATTTTCATTATGGCATCACCAAGATGTATCGGGACCTTCATCACCAGTACCGGTGTCCAGGTATGAAGAAATATGTTGCTGGTTTTGTCATGAGATGCCCTACTTGTCAGCAGGTGAAGGCAGAGCATCAGTGACCAGAAGGACCTTTACAACAGTTACCCATTCCGGAATGGAAGTGGAACGATGTTGCAATGGGCTTCGTGACCGAGTTGTTGAGGTCACCTATGGGGAACAATGTTGTTTGGGTTGTCGTCGACAGACTTACGAAGGATGCTCACTTCTTACTGATCAAGGAGACCTTTAGTCTCGATGATCTGGGATGACTATACATTAGAGATATCGTTCGTCAACATGGAGTTCCACACACCATTGTTTCAGACAAGTATGCACGCTTTACTTCCCAGTTTTGGTAGGGACTTCAGAAGGCTTTGGGTACCCAGGTACTTCTGAGTACGACATACCATCCCCAGACTGATGGCCAGTCTGAGCGCATGATCCAGGTGCTTGAGGATATTCTCCGAGCTTGCATCCTAGACCTTGGCGGTTTTTGGGAGAATCATATTCTTCTGGTGGAGTTCTCCTACAACAACAGTTTTCAGGTGACTATTCAAATGGAACCATATGACGTTCTGTACGGTGGGCCATGCGGATCACCCTTATTCTGGCTAGAGGCAGGAGAGGAAGCTTTGCTGGAACCTCGTCTTGTTCAGGAGACTTTGGAACAGATAGAGTTGATTTGGAAGAGGTTGAATACAGCACGGTCTCGGTAGAAGTCTTATGCTGATCAGCGGAGACGACCTCTAGAGTTTGAGGCCAGGGATCAGGTTTTCCGGCATGTTTCACCGAGGTTGGGACACAAAAGGATTCGGAGACAGGGTAAGCTTTCACCGCGGTATGTCGGGCCATTTGAGGTTTGGAGAGAGTTGGGCCGATCGCCTATCGGTTGCAGTTACCCCAAAGGTACTGGGCCATGCACGACGTCTTCGACGTCTCTCAGCTCCGACGTTACTTTTCAGACCCGTCTCATGTCTTTCAGCCTGAGGAGGTTGAGCTCGAAGCGGATGCATCGTTTGAGGAGCATCCCATTTGGATTGTCGATCGCAGTACGGAGATTCTCCATGGGTGGCATGTTCCTCTTGTATGGGTGTTATGGCAGCATGGGCGAGTACAGGACGAGACCTGGGAGGGGGAGGCCGATGTATGATCACAGTGGCCAGAGCTGTTCGAGGCTTCTTCTTCTACACCTCGCTAGGGAAATTCGACGACACATTTATTTAAGGGGGGAAGTTTGTAAGAACCCAGATCTTCGTTTCAGGTACGCCTTTCCTTTTTCTGGAGTTTTTAAGAAAAATGATGTTTCTGGAAAATTTTGAAGTACACACCATGTACTTTTTGAGTACACACTCTGTACTCTTCTCCGGATCGAAGCCATGTTCGGGCCATACACACAGTGTGTAGGGGTGACGTGGAGGCCGATTTTGGCAGAGTACGGAAAAACCTAGTACATGTCGTGTACTCTAAAAGTACTTGCCCTGTACTTTAATTTTTTTCACTAAACGCACCGGGGCTGCGCCTGATGGACAGAACACACCACTTCTCCAGGTTCTTCATCCAAGAGTGACCTATATGCCCGGATCTTTCCCGAGCCCCTGGCTCTCCGTCCGTTATCCGATTCGAGCATGGTCGATTGTGTTGGAATCGCAACAATGAGTTTTTACTTCTACTTGAGCCTTGTTTTCCACTTCCTCCTCTTTCTCATGTTATCTTGGTTTACGTGTTTTGGAATTTTTCTCAGATATACGAAGTTCTAAAGAGAATCAGTCGTCGTGGTTCATGTATGTTGATCTCCTAGGATCATGGTAGGTGGTTTGTTCCTTTCTGTAGAAAGTCGATGAGTATTTTGTGCTAATTCCACCAATAACCTTTAAATGGGTATTGCGTGTTCTTGTCTTTCCATTGCTGTATTTCCTACTTTGCTTGATTTCTAGAGTAGATGTTTTGCCTGTGATTATGGTACTTTTTACTATACGCTGGATGTTTTCCAGGCTTGTTCGGCCAGTTTCCATGCCTAGTTGTAGGATAGCGGAACTGTTGCTTTGCTATTCTGTTGAACCTTAGATTAATAGCCAAGTAGTTCTTGAAGTTTACTTGGACGATGCACGCGTGCTGAGCATGTTTATTTCCACACAAGACTGTGAGAACCTAGTGTAGTAGACCATAGGGATAATGGACGTAAGGGATTCTCCAGAGTGTCTTTTAATACGATGCGATACCACAGGGGGAATTGATGATGAGTTCTTCCTCAGAGAGTCTTTAGTCCCTCGACGCGGGCCACAGGGGGAATGAGACGTTGATTGCTTCCCCAGAGAGCCTTTAGCACGATACGAGACTATAGGGGGAATTGACGGTGAGTGCCTCCTCAAAGAGTCTATTCTTAGCTGAACCAGAGGGGTGAGATAGTGTGTGCCTCCTAGAGGGTTGATAATACTTGTAGGTTGAACCATTGGGGTTAGGATGTGAGAGCTACCCAGAGGGTTACCTATTTTCTACTTTTTTTGGTTGTTTACTTGTGTACTTTATATGTTAGAACTGTGAATTTTAGCTGCTGTGCATTTCCGGTTTATAGTTCCTGTACTTTACTTTCCATGTATTCATTGACTGTTAGGCACACATCTTTGGGTTGTTTCCTACTAGGAATTTTTCTCACACCCTGTTTGGGCCATGTTTTGGGCCCAAGAAGACTATGTTGATGCATGTATAGATAAGGGAAAGTTCCCTTCTACTTCAGGTACCTGACTTGCGGTGGAGCTGCAGAGGAGGGGACCAAGAAATGGCTTGCGATGCTGAGGAGTTTACTTTTTTTTCTTTTTCACTTTGTTTTTCAGTTTTACTTCAGCACGTTGGTTTGTTTACTGTTTTCCATAGACATATGTACCATGTTGCATCATTATTATTTTATACATTTCTTCAACTATTTAGTTCATTTGTTGTATGCTATTTATTGTTTTCGCTATTATGTCTAGTTTTTCTTCCGCTGTATACTTACCAAATGAGGCCATAGTTTCCCCACCTAATCACCAAGGCCCTCGCTGCTATTCGGCAGCCTCTGGCATTTGGGGAAATGCACTTGAGGTCATGTGGTGAACTTGGTATGGGGCACCAGTGGAGGGGCTCTGGATTCAGGTCGTTAAATGAAGATATTTATACTTTTGAAATAGATGTTAAATATATAAACACCTTAAATTTTGTGTTTAGAAAAAAATGGGTTTAATAGTATATCTACATAAAAACTCCTTGTCAAATTTGAAAACTCTTTGATGTTACTAATGAAAGAAAATATAATGTTAAACATGAAAAACCTGATGTATATAGATAATGTTATGAAAGTTTTATTATGTATACTAATTAATCTATAACCAAAATATTCCCTAATTTACTGACATATATAATGGAAGAATGTATCTTGGTGATAGTCTTAGTATATAAAATTTAGAGAAGAAGAAATTTTGGGTTTTCCCATGTAGTTGTCCACCTAAATAGAAGATAATCCAAGAAGATAATTTCATAAAAAAATGTTGGTAAAGGAACTAATCATATCTCTCATCACTTATGTGATTATAATGAGGTGACATGATGATTATAAATCCCAAGAAGTTAAGGAGAAATAGACAATTACTTTAAAATAAACTAATGGTGACTTTTATAATGATAATGAATGTGTTCATCTAGACATAAATATAAAACAATTACCCAAAATAATTAATTCTTATTAACATGTAAAAAATTATGATCAAAATAAACAATAACTAGTATTATACGACTGAAAAAAGATACAAATATGACCAAACTACCCCTTGATCAAAAAGAAGAAAAAGGTAAGATGAATAAAAGAAAGAAATCCTTCTTTGTTTGAACATGATGTGAAATCAATGATACCCTCTCATTAAGATAGTAAATTAATGATATTAATAACCTTATAGAAGTTTATTTACCTTTATAAAAATCATTTATATTCACTTATTGCATAGTTATTAAATATTTTTAGTTAATATTCATCATTAGTGTTTGTAGTTTTTATCATTCATTATTTTTTTGGGTATGGTGCTTTGAATAATAATTTTGTGTTAATGATTTAATAAACAATATAATATTAAAGATACTTAAATATAATTTCAATAAAGTTTTATGATTTTCTATGTCCATTCCATGGAAGTTTCAGGTATGGTTTTCCAAGACGAAATCCATTATGTTCCTGTTTTACTATTTTTTAATGAATGAAGTATGGAATATTAATAACGAGACAAATATTAGTATTAAAATTATAAAAACTATTTAAATGTTAATATCACATCATACCAGTAATTAAATTTCTAAAACCGTCAAAGATAAAAATTTATAGCACTGTTCATATAGATGGTTAAACCGACCCAAACAGGAACATGCTCTAATAAATGGATGAGAATGATTATGAATGGATTTTATTATAATATTATAATTATTGAATAATAATTATATTATTTATATTTTATTATATATTTTAATTATAATTCATTAGGGTTGGATTAAGATGAAAAAAGAAAAAAATAATGATAAGAAGATATCAGTTACAAATAAGAAATTTGGTCTCCTTTAGTAAACCTTCTTAGTTTTAATGGAATTAAAGAAATACGCAAGGAACATAAGATGCCCCAAATGAGATATTATTATTAGGGAATGAAATAATTTATATTATAGAGATGAATTATAATTTTATTTGCTAATGTGAAGAGGTAGTAGAGGGGTCCATTTATAACTGAGAGGAGTACCATTTTTCTAAATACATGTTACTTAATATCCAAATAATGGTTAGTATCAAGTAAATTGGATATGAATTTGAAATAATATTAATATAAGATGATATGAGGTAAATAAATACATCATAAAATCAATTAAATATTATTTTTGATGATATTTTAGGTATTTACCACTTGATATAACACTTTTATCATATTTCAGCCTTTACCGTGGTTACTATCTTTTTCTTTCATAAATTATTATTATGAAAAAAATCAAACTAAATTTATTTAAATATTTTGAAATTATTATTCTAAATGTAAAAAACTTTTTAATAAATTTAATTTATAATGGTGATAAACAATAATTTTATTATAAGTATTCATAACGCAATAAAAAAATTTCTAGACAAAAATATTTTTAAGCGTAAAAATAAATTTATAACAACTTTTCAAAAAAGTATTTTTAAAAATGAAATTTATTGGGTGATAATTAAAAAAAGGATATTTATTTTCTTTAAATTTAATCTAAACCCAATTGTAATAATTTTAATATGTAAATTATGGAAAATAACGAAAAATTGTTTTTTAAATATAACTTCGTTTCCATAAATGTCAAACACATGTTAATAAATTAATTTTTTAAAATAAATTATTTAACTTATTAACTAAATATTTTTACAAGAAAAATGATGCATAATTTTTTAATTCATTCTTATATCATGACGATTTCATAAATGTTATAATATTTTTAAAACACTATATTTGTATACAATTCACTAAAAATCAACTATTCTAGAAAAATAGAAAAAATAATAATCATAAGCTAACAATGAAATGAAAAATAAAAAAATGAGTTACTTTTAATAAATTTTAAATTATAAAATTTAGGAATTAGTATTTTAAATGAAAACATATATAATATACAATAAAAAATAATGTTTCCAAAAAAATCAATTTCGTTTATCAATGAATAATCAAATTAACATTCTTTATTAGTGATTAATTATTTCTTGGATATTATTTATTTATTTTACCAATAATTAACTGAATTAAGAAAAATATTTTATTGAAATAATTACTAAAATGTAATATAATTAAAAAATGCATATTTTATAAAAATAATACCTTTAGAATAAAATTTCTTTTCAAAAATAAATTTGTAGTTTTTTATATTTTATAGAATAATTTATTTTGTTTCAAATAAATTATTTATAATTAAAATATATAAATTTTCATATAAATAAACTTTAATTGTATCAATTATGTAACGAAAATTTTGAACAAATGATATTATATTCAATGACTTTATAGCCTTTTAATTTGATTCATTTCTTGAATGATTTTTTTCTCCTCATGTTTAAATATTTTAATAAAAAAATATTTATAATTGATTGACATATGCTTTAATGAATAAAAATGTATCTTAATACCTAGGGGGTTACATTGTACCCCTTTCAAAGTTTTTCTCCATTGAAATTCCATTGATCAGAAAATAAATGTGGGTATCCATAAGATAGAGAAGTCATAAGATATAATTTATAATGAGATATTAACTTGAGTATCTTATATAATACTAAGAAACTAATATTTCAACTCTTAATATATAAGATTATATATTTCCAAGAATCAATACTTTTTTATAGGATTTTACAAATACATACATTACATAACTTTATTTTCATAATCATATACTAAACTAAATACTCAAACCAAAATTGTTATGATAATATCTAGTAATATAATAATAAATGAACTTATTAATATGGAAAGTAAATCATGATATTTTTTCTATAACAAATTTGTTTCAACTGTGGATGTATTCTATTCAAACATGACAATATTGGTTCAAACTATAACTCTTTTAGTTTAACTCTGGTCTCTATAAGTTTCATCCACATAGTAATAAGAACCTAATTCCTAGAAATTACTAAATCTAGATATATAAATATATTTATTACTATATTCTAAACCAAATATTTATGGAAACCTATGCTCCTAAAAATCAAATTACCCTTTAATACAAAAAAATATACCAATAAATATTAAATTAATCATAAATAGTTAAAAAAATATATTAATTATTTCCTAAAATTTCATGAATAACCTTTTCACCAAATTAATTTTCAAATTCCATGGTTATCTATACCAACAAAAATATATTACAAAAACAAAAAAATTCATTATCCCAAAAAACCAAAATTACCTCAATATCAAATAACATACCAAATATAAATGTTATCTATACCTCAATCATGTATTCTTCATAAAAACACAAAAAAAATTATAAAATATCATCATTCACATTAAAATCCAATCACATAAGACCCCATAAGGGTATCTATTCCTTTAAACTTATTATCATCTTTAAAATTATTAACACATGAAAGTTCCATAAATCATAAATTACACTCATATAATAGCATCAAAATCTATTTATTTATCTAAATCATTATTTGATAATAATTGAGATCCACCAAACTGAAACCCCTAAATATAATGTTAAAAACATATTATTTACAAAGAATATTTGATACCAACTAAAGAGACCCAAACCTAACCATCCATAATTACAATTTTGATAACTAATATTGAGTAACTTAAATACTATAGATCTTTGATGTTTAGAGTTTTAGTGAACTATGAAAGACCTTTAGGTAATAAAATCCCTATATTTCCCATCAAATGGACAATTTTCCCCCTAAATCAATGATTCCATATTTTACAAAAAGTAATCATCACCCAAAAAGATTTCCACACATGATACCCTTATACAAACATTATACATAATACTACACATTATAATCAGGGAAGTGGAAATGAAAGAAGTTTGATATCACACACTCTGTAAGGGTAAAACATATTAGTGAGTCATAAATGCTTAGAATATAAAAATATCAGATAACATGTCTATAAGGGAAACAACCAATTGAAAATATCATGAAATAATTAATGTTTTACATAAGTTAGGATAAAAGGATATATAAAAACATGATTTTTTAAAAACAAACCTGAGAATAGGAAATATAACAAATAAGACTATAATCCTGAGTTGTGGAGCATAACATATGAATGTGAAAAAACATTAAACTATTTCCCAAAAATATTAATAGAAAATAACAACATTGTGGAGAAGGATAAACAAAATATGGTCCAAAAATAAGGTTTTGAGCATGAAATTTGGTTCACACATAAAATTATGGACAAGGATACAAAAAATTTGGTCATGACAAATTTTATAAACATTAAACTAGGTTCACATGTAACATCACTATCACATGATAAATATGTAAATACCTAAGATTTACCTTTTTATTTTATTGAAAAAAACATTATGTTAGATATCTTTTTTAACACATAACACTAAAACAAAATGACCTATGACATATTAGATGAATATAATAAAGAAATTTTTAAATTAATAATTCTTTTAGTAAATAAAAATATTATAATCAAACAGAAATTACCTCAAAATAGGATTAATAAAACCTATAATTTTAAAAGGGAAATTTTCAATCATAGATATTATTTTATATATTGTATTTTAATCTAAAATATAAGTTTATAAATTTTATAATTTTTAAAAAATAATTTTAATTTTGAATTTAGCACATCAAAATTACTCAAAGATGAATTTTTGGAAATTTTCTAAAATAATTAATTTCATGTGAATAGATAAAGTTATATCTGTAAATAAAATATTAAATTTTAGGAATTTATTATTATATGAGAAATACCTAAATATTTATAAAATATTTTAATTCCTTAATTATTTATTTGTGGTGTAAAAAAATGTATTTTAAAATATAATTTAGAATTTTGAAAAGTTATGTTCAACATTTAAGAACATAAGTAACATTTAATTTCTATTTAATAATTGTTTTTATTAGTTTAATTTAATTAAAAAATTTATTGGTAATATTTAGTATTTAATTTCATTGTAAGAAAAATATATATTTTTTATCTAATAATAAATCAATTTTTGTAATGAATGTTAATGAAAATTATAAATTTTCACCATAAATAAGTTTTAAGCCTAAAAACCCACTTTTTCTAAAAATCGGTTTTATGTGATGATTTTAATTTTAAATTGTCCAATATTTAAATATTTTAAAATGATTTTAATATTTTAGATCAAAATTTCATATTATTTAATAATATTAATTTCATTTTTATGAAAGAAATTACGTTAATATGGTTAATATTAGTTAGAACGGCAAATCAATTTTTTCCAAAGACTGATAGTTGTTTTAAATATTATTTATTTTTTTTAAAAAAATTGTTCGTTTATAAATTAATAATATAATAATATATTTAATAATATATATAAATTAACTAATGGTCTATTAATTTTTATTCAATTTTAGAGAATATTAAAAACATTAAAGGATTAAAATGGAATTTTTTTACAAAAATAGTTCTCCAACACATTATATGTTTTAATTTAAAAGTTACTTTTATAATATTTAGAAATTTAATAAGATTTAATGTTATCCAAATTTATATTTTTTATTTTTTATTTTGTAATAAGGTGAATATTTTATTTTTAGTGATAAAATAATTACTATGGTTAAGTTTTAATCGAGATTAAAAAGTGTAAAAATGGAAAATCTAGGGTGGCTCTAATCTTACTAAATAAATTTGTAAATTATACTTTATAAAATATATTTTTTATATTTTAAGGTCATACAAACATGTATCACAAATATTTATCCAAATAACTCATCCAACTGTCCTGAAATTCCATTCTTAAGACATACATCAGATTATTTTTCAATGTTTTGTCTCTCATTTTCATCTATAAAAGGAGACCACTTCCACCAATTACAAGTCCCATCCATTGATAGTAATTCTTGTGAAACTCTATCTAATTTAATTATTATATATCCTCTTTATACAATTTTTATCCACTATACTCAAAAAATTTACTCATATACATCATTTCAAAAGTAAATTCAAGAGAATGATATGAATTACCAACATAAGTACTGCTTAACCTTTTACTTCCATTCCTTAACATTTTCATACACCATCCTCCAAACTATTATCACAATATATATAATGACATCAATATAATTAATACATATAAATGTTATTATTTTTACCGTATAAACATTATATATTCCTCTCCACTTAAATTGAAAAAACCCAAAAAGTTTATCATTCGTGAGTGTGAAATACTGCCTCCATGAATGAGGTATTTCATTTCTAATCACCACCTTTAAAAGCTATTTATAAAAAATAGTTTAGTGAATATATATGTTTCTTATGTTATGATTTATATTCTTAAAATATAAATTAATCATTATATAAGTATTATTAGTAATAAAAGATCATTGTAAAACAAAACGACTTTAAAATCACCAATTCTAATACCTTTTATTATATTGGAATCATGAAATTTCGTAAAATAATGAATAACAATAGAACTACTAATAAAATAGTTCAAAACAATCAAGATTAATCCCACATGATAATGAAGTATATAATAACTAACTAATATACATATATAGAATAATTATAAAAAAAATTATGTATATTAAAGATATTTAGGAATATGTGATTAAAATATTTTTTTTCATTATACTAAATGTTCTATTATAAGTTCATCCTCTTATGGGATTTTGAACCAATTATTTCATATGTTTTAAGTGTCTATTCATCTCATTTTTAACTCCATGTGGCATGTTTGATATTGTGCACCATACTTTATTTTATATGTTATATTCACTACCCGTTTTCATTCAAATATAAAAATATCTTCCATTATATAATATTTTATTTTCCATTTCATAATATTTCTACCTAGATACATTTTTCTTATGGTACCAATTCTGTAAGATTTAAAAAAAAAGCAATTTATTTTTCATTTGGTTATGGATTTTTTAACTTGAATATACCATTCAAGAATCCATTGATCCTACCATTTGATTACTTATATGGTATTTTATTTTTTTTATGTTAAAATTACTTCTCATCATAAATTACAAGTTTTTTGATACAATGTTTTCAAAAATAAAAGTGAAAAATTGGAAAGAATAACACCCATTTTTACCAACTAATCTTTCATTACATATCTATAATTTCTATCCAATGAATTTTCCCAATTTTGGGAATGAAAATATTGATTATTCTATATGATTATATTAATTCTATTTACCCATTTACAAATAAGAAAATTTAATACTATTTTTATGATTTGGGTTTTCAAAAATGGGTTTTCAAAATATTTTGAAGAAAAATACGTTTTCTATCCTTTCAAAAATAAAATGTCTTATATTCCACTACATATTTTTTTAAATAATATTTTTTTCTATTAAAGGATATATTATTGGTGTTTCCTTTTGAAAGTTATTTTTTATCAAAATTTTTACTTTAAATTTTACAAAATAACTTTTGAAAAGGACCCATAACCTATTATTTTTATGGTAATATAAAAAATGTTTTATAAAGTTTATTTTAATGTTTTATTCCTTCTAAACACATAATTTCACCATATATGTAGTATAATATGAAGAATTCCATCAAATTTAACATGGTTTTGTACTGAATTATCTTTCATAGCATTTTATAAAATATTTATTTTAAAATATTTGAGAATATCCAGGATATTTATTATTTCCAATGTGATTTTTCAAAATATATGTAAAATTTTTAATACAATTCATTTTCCTTTGAAAAATGTTATGCTTGATTTTGGATATTTTTATAAATGTAACCATTAAAATACTTTCTTTATATTTCATGTTTAATGTTACTCTCTTTTGGTGAAGTAAACCATCACATATTTTATCATGCCTAATAGTTTTTTATATTTAACCATAATTTTTTTCCAATTTCTTTCCTATGTGAATTCCATAATTTGATTATTTTGATTAATGGGAGTTCAGTTAGATACCATAAATTTATTAACTGGTTAAAGTTATTTTCTTAACCATGTAACCTTTATCTATATGCTGTAAATACCATATGATTAATTTTTTTTATTGAATTTTATTTACCTTGAAAGTTACATTATTTATTTAGATAGCCATTTATTTTCCATTGGTTTTTAATGTTAAGTTTATTGATGGAATTAAAAATGATATAATTATCTGAATCCATTTGAAAAGTATATAAAACCAAATTTCATTCCGTGGGTTCTTTATACTAAAAAAACTAAATGATTATTTTAGAAGGATTTCTGAAACCCATTATCATTATTAGGTTTTAATGATGTGATGGTTAAATATTTTCTTTTTGAACACATTTTTATGATTAATCATTAAGTGATAGGTGGTCACTATATATTTCTATAATGAATTGTGTAATTCTTTACATCTCACAAGATTATAGTGAAATGAGTTGTTTTTCTCAATCCAAAGTGGGAAGAAGTTCTGATGCATGATACATTGTGGGAAGTAAGTGAATAAAGCCTAACCCACTAATGGGAAAAAGTGAGTGAATACTTCCTAGATAAGGGAAACAAATTGTTATACCATAACCACTATGTTATATTTAGGTTCTTATGTGTTGACCTCACCTGTTTTGATAATCCCAATTATAATTTCACACACTTTTATAATCCCAAATAATGTTTATCTATATATTAATTCTATTAATCTATAATCAAGTTGATAATTATATTAAAATAATCTTTAAAATATGTTAATCAATGTTTATCTATGTTTATATGGATTTTGAAATAATTATAACTGAATCAGATGTGTTCTGGATAAAATAGATAAGTGTTAAGTTACTAATATGCCTATAGCTACTGATAAATACATTCTACCGATAGACTTAGTCTACCAATAGACATAGTCACCGATAGGAAAATGTCACCGCTACGCAGAGCTACCAATATGTATAAGTCCACCGGTAATCACATGTCTCTGATAGATCAAGTCCACTGATATAGACAACTACCGACAGAAACTAAGTTACCGATAGAACAAGTCGACCAGTATGCATAAGTCTACCGATATATATACTTCACTAGAACCAAACGGAGCTACTTATATGCACAGACTAAAATTATAATGATACAAGCTATGGTTACAATAGATTTACTAATAGAGTAAGTCTGCCGATATGAACAAGTCTACTGCTATGAAGCTACCGATGAAAAACGAGCTACCGATACAAGCGAAGTCTACCAATAGATGAAGTCACCGGTATATAGAGCTACTGATACACAGAGTAACCGCTACCGATACTAGGAGCTACTGATACATGATCAAAGAGCTACCGATACAAGATCAAATAGCTACCGATAGAAGGTCACTTTTACATAGATTCAACTGCTACCTACAGAAGGCTACTTATGAAAGACTGACCAGTCAAACTCTATACTCTCAATATTTTTTATTTTTTATGCAATGGTTATATTTTATGTTTTTAATGAAATTAAGGATATTTTATGATAGTTGTTGAAATTTCAGGGAACCGTACCTAGTACCCATGAAAAAGGTAATCATTCTTTTTACTGGAGTTGAATGCTATAAAATGAAGGACAAGGACTGAACAAAATATGAAAAAAATGAAGGCACGTGAAGGGTGTGAAAAAGCAAGGGATGAACAGCATTGAAACATGGTGCATTCACACAAAAAATAACAGCCACACTCTTACTCTAAGAGCACTGGACATACAAAAATCCATTCATTCAAAAGGATAACACAAGCTGCACCTTAGTCAAGGAGTGAAGAACTACAACGAACTCTTCATGCACTCAAGATGATCAAACTGAGCTAGAAGAAAAAGACCCTCTGTTTTTCATAAAAAACCATAGAAGGACTCAGAGCTTCATTTACATCAATCCAAGGAGTCCACAGCTTCACTCACAACATATAGAGCAATCTAAACTCATTTCTATATATATAGCTCTATTGTGCTTTACTCATTTACTTTTTGAGAAGTGTATTTACACACTGACTCCTGGACTAAACTGGAGGATACCGAATCCTCACTCAAAGCATCTTACACATTACTATATCCCATTGGGTGTTGTGGAAGAGGTCTTGTGTGACCTGGATAGACTATGTTCTATTGTTCTTGTTCCCACAAATAACTGTGGTAGAGGTCTTAGTACCTGGACAGTCTTTTCACTTTTATTTACCTCGATCAAGGGTGTGGATCAAATTTATATAAATTCTTTGAGAGGACTATGTCTCGGCTTGAGAATGAACCTCTTGGTTATATCTACTGTTCATTTTTTTGTTTAAGTTTAACGTATAAAATACCTATTTTATATTCCGTTGTTAATTACTTTGAAATGAAATTTTTTTTAAAGTTACTTTGATAGTTAACTTAGCAAGTGTTCATACTTATTGTGAACCAGTAAGTTAGTTTCAAAAGTTAATTTTATCTTCTGATTAAATTAACTGAGACGTAATCAATCTTTGATAAAATAATTGAACTTTTACAATCTGTATAAATTCATTACAGTTTAACTTGTTTTTAAATAGGGGTATTTTAAGTGAAATATTTTTAACAGAAATTTCTATTGGAACTCAATTCACCCCCCCCCCCTCTTGAGTGTCCACTCTGACCAACATTTGGTATTAGTGGTTTTGTTTTGATTATCAAAGTTTTCAAAATACTCTGTTTTTTCAACTGTGATTTTAGTTGCATCTTTAAAGATCTTCAATCTCTATTAGTTATAAATTTTATGTCTTTAAATATATTCTCTAAAATCTGGTTATGGACAATAGATTAGAAGGTGCTGCAACCAACAGATTACTTCTCCTTAATGGTACAAACTATACTCAGTGGAAAATTAAAATGAAAATTAATTTAGAAATTATGTGATTTGATATCTAGACTGCAACAGAGACTCAATATAAAATTCCAGAAACTGATAGAACTACTTGGGATGAACCTACTAAAACAGCTTACAATAATAATTTTAAATCTATGAATGCCCTGTATTTTGCTCTATGAGATGAATAGTTTAAAAGAATATCTTCTTGTAAAACTGCTTATGATATTTGGGACACTTTGACCATTTCCCATGAGGGAACAACCAATGTTAAAGAAATGAGGCAGAATAGATATAATATTAAATATGATAACTTTAAAATGAAGCCTGATGAACCCATTTCTGACATGTATCTCAGGTTCAATGAGATTGTCAATACTATGAGCTCTCTTGGAAAGGCTGTTCCACCAAAGGAACAACTTATGAGGATATTAAGATGTCTACCAGAACGATGGAGAGGCACATTTGTTTCCATTAGAGAATCTTGCGACATCAGCAAACTGCCTATTAAAAAATTAATAGGTAAGCTTATGGTGTATGAGGAAGAAATCAAGGTGAATAAGGAAGAAGATTAAGAACCTAAAAGGAAGTCAGTGTCTTTTTAGTCTACTGCCTCAAAGAGAAAAGATAAATAGAAAGTTCACATACAAACTGAAAGCTCAACCAGTGAAAGTTCAGACTCTGATAGTGATGCTGAGATGGCTCAGATATCCAGAAGATTTAAGAAGTTCTATAGATGAAGAAATTCTTCAGAAAATCAAACTAAAAAGGTAAATATGACTACAAAGGTCATTGGAAGAATGAATGGAAGAATCCTGATAAAGGTGATGAGATTATCTGCTATGAGTTCAAAAGGAAAGGACATGTGAAAGCTGACTGTCCAAAATTGAAGTTGAATAAGAAACATGACTACAAGGACAAAAAATATAAGAAAGAAATTAAAGAAACTTGGAGTGCTTTAGAATACACTTCAAGTGATTCTTATTCTACTAAGGATGACAATTCTTATAAAGCTAAGATGTGTATTATGACAAACACATCTGAGGTAACACTGGACACTCCTGCTTTAAATTTATACTATTATGGAGTTGATTCTGATTCTGAATATGAAAATATGTCTAGTGAAGAATTATTTGAATATTTGTATATGATAGAAGAGACCTGTAATGAACTTACGGTCAAGTAAAAATCTTTAAAGAAACATCATGCTTTATCTAACACTGTTAAATCTGCCATTGAGATTGAAAAGGAAAAAAATTCTCAATTTCTTAAGGAAAATACTGAACTGAAATTGTCTAATGAGCAATTAAGGAAGGAATTAGAAAAATTCACAAATGGAAAATATGAACTTACACAAATTCTATGTAAACAAGTGGAACCAAAGTACACTACTTGTTTGGGATACCAACCTGGACAGAGAGAGTTTACCAAAAATAGATTTATTCCTAAATCTGGACAAAATTCAGCTAGTTCCAGTTCTAGAAATTTATATACCTCAACTAGTTATTCACATTGTTATAGATCAAAAAAAGTTTATATTTAAAGATCAATTGATTTTGTGAATTATAAGGAACCCATAAGACAAATTTGGGTACATAAAACTTTACTTGCTAACCTGTCTGGACCCAATAAGATCTGGGTACCAAAATTATTTTCCATATAAACTTGTTTTGTAGGAGACCAGCTTAACGATTTATTACAAGAAGGTATGGTACTTGTACAGTGGATGTTCAAGGAACATGTATGGAGAATATTCATTCTTTAAAATCTTAATAAAGGTTGATGGAGGCTATGTCACCTTCGGTGATAATTCTAAAAAAAAAATCATCGGCCTAGGCCAGATTGGTAACATTAATTCAGTTTTAATATCTAAGGTTTTATTTGTTGATGGACTTAAATATAATATGTTGAGTATTTCTCAATTATGTGAAGATGGTTTCAATGTTATGTTTGAAAATGTTTATTGTAATGTTTTTAACTCTAAAAATGTTTTAGTATTTTCTGCTTTGAGAAATTAAAATGTTTAAGTTGTTGATTTGAATTTTTTAGCCAAGAAAAATGTTACTTGGTTAAATTATTTTCATAAAGAATCCTGGATTTGGCACCAAAGATTAGAGCACTGCAATATTCATTCACTTAGAAAACTGACAAGGAAGAACTTAGTTAGAGACTTACCAAAACTTGAATTCCCAACTGACAAAGTTTGTAATCCCTGTCAAAAGAGAAAACAACATAAAGTTTCTCTTAAATAAAAGAATGAAGTTTCAACTTCTCAACCTCTAGAGTTGGTTCACATGGACTTGTTTGGACCTTCTAGAGTTTCTAGTTAAAATGGGAAGCACTATCTCTATGTCTTAATAGATGACTTTTCTAGATATACTTGGTTATCCTTCTTAGCTCACAAAAGTGAAGCTTTTTCTTACATTATTAAATACTCCAAGTCTGTAGAAAACCATAGTGGACTTATGATTAAGAAACTGAGAAGTGATCATGCTCGTGAGTTTGAAAATCAAGATTTTGGATTTTATTGCTCACACAATGGTTATAGTCATAACTTTTCTTCCCCCAGGACACCTCAACAAAATGGTGTAGTAGAAAGAAGAAATAGAACCCTGCAAGAAATTGCTAGAACTATGCTCAATAAGAATGACCTACCTATTTACTTTGGGATGAAGCTGTAAATACATCTTATTATATCATCAATAGAGTCTTAGTCAAACCAGTTCTCAAAAATACCACTTATGAACTGTGGATGAATAGAAAACCAAAAGTTAATTACTTCAGAGTCTTTGGTTGCAAAGTCTTTATCCTCAATACCAAGGATAATTTTGAAAAATTTGCTTCCAAAAGTGATGGAGTAATTTTTCTTGGTTATTATTTAACTAGAAAAGCCTATAGAGTCTTTAATAAAAGAACTAAATGTGTGGAAGAATCTATTCACATCAAGTTTGATGAAACTAATCCACATGAACCGAATCCTTCTCTTGAAAATCTAGAAGAAGATTTTACTGTTCTGGACCTTGATGATAAAACTAAAGAACCTGCTGTAAAAACATCCAGTTCTAGACATATTCCAGAATCTTCTTCAATAGAACCCTAACTTAAAAAAGATCCGGAAATTTCTAGTCCTACCTTTACTAGATCAACTAGGATTCTAAAGAATCATACTTCGGATGTTGTAGTTGATAATCTTGATAGAGGGACACACACTAGAGCTTCTCTAAGAAACCAGGTTGAACATCAATCATTTCATTCACATCAAGAATCTAAAAATGTCAATGATTCAATCATTGATGAATTTTGGGTAATGGCTAGGAAAGAAGAGTTAAATCAATTTGAAAGAAATAATGTCTGGGAATTAGTCGACAGACCCAAGGACACTTTGACAATAGGCACTAAATGGGTGTTTAGAAACAAAGTTGATGAATCTAGAAACATAGTTAGAAACAAATATAGGTTAGTTGCACAAGGATATAGTCAAGAGGAAGGTATAAACTACGAGGAAACCTATTCACCTATAGCTAGATTAGAAGCTATTATGATGCTACTTACCTTTGCTTCTCGTCTGAATTTCAAGTTATATCAAATGGATGTTAAAAGTGCTTTTCTAAATGGTTTTATAATTGAAGATGTTTTTGTCGAACAACCACTTGGATTTACTAATCTTCATTTTCCAAATTTAGTTTTAAAGCTATCCAGAGCTTTATATGGTTTGAAACAAGCTCTAAGAACTTTGTATGATAGACTTGGCAATTTTCTTATTTCAGAAGATTTTTCAAAAGGGATTTTTGATCCAACTCTTTTAATTAAAAGTTTTTCGAATGATGTTTTAATAGTACAAATCTATATTGATGATATTATTTTTGGATCTTCAAAACATTATTTATGTATTGATTTTTCAAAAATTATGCAAAATGAATTTAAAATGAGTTTAATGGGAGAACTCAAATATTTTCTTGGATTTAAAGTTTTTCAAAATGAAAATGGTATTTTTTTTGAATCAAAGTAAATATAAAAAGGATATTTTAAAATGTTTTGGATTGGATCGTATTAAGGAAAGTGATACTCCTATGAGTACTATCCGTAAATTGGATGCAGATGAAATTGGGAAACCAGTGGATCAATCCAATTATAGAGGTATGATTGGAAGCTTACATTACCTTACTTCTAGTCGACTAGATATTATGTTTAGTCTGTGTATGTGTGAAATATTTCAAGCTAATCCTAAATAATCTCATTTACTTGCTGTTAAAATAATTTTCATGTATCTTAAACACACTGTAAATTTTATTTTATTTTACCCAAAAGGACAATCGTTTAAGCTAATGATTTTTTCAGATGCTAACTTTGCTGTTTGAAAGTTGGATAAAAAAAATCACATCTGGAACATGTAATTTATTGGGAAAATCCTTAGTATCTTGGTGTAGTAAGAAGAAGAATTATGTAGCTTTGTCTACTGCTGAAGCAGAGTATATAGTTGCTGGTAGTTGCTAAGCACAAATTATATGGATGAAACAAACTCTTTTGGACTATGGATATGATTTTAAGCATGTTTCTATTAACTGTGATAACACTAGTGCAATAAACATTTTGAAGAACGATGTATCTCATTCCAGGACCAAACACATTAATGTACGACACCACTTTTTGAGACATCATTACCAAAAAGGTGATATTACTCATGAATTTATAGGTACTGAACACCAATTAGCTGACATATTCACCAAACCTTTAAGTTCGGATAGGTTAAGTTACATTAGACATGAGTTAGGAATGATTAACCTTGATCGGTAGTTATCTCACCGATGTAAAAACCTCACCTCTGTGAAAACCTCACCGATGTAAAAACTTCATCGATGTAAAAACCTCACCGATGTGAAAACCTCACCGATGTGAAAACCTCACCGATGTGAAAACCTCTCCGACTTGAAAACCTCGCTGATGTGAAAACCCCATCGATGTGAAATCCTCACCGATGTCAAAACCTCACCGATGGACCTCACTGATAGGAATTCTCACCAATGAACCCTACCGATGAGTACGGGCTGTTTTAAACTTCTGTCTACCGCTAGAATCTGAATCGTTTATACTTATATTTTAATTATTTATTTTATGATTCATAAATGATAAAACTATTTCCTAGATACTTCTCAATCCACCGAGCCTCAAACCCTTTACCCTCAAGCCTTAGCTCCCAAATTTCTCTAAAACCATAAGTACCTCGAACCAGAGATGGAAAAAACCAAACTCCCTACCATCAAAGATGAATTTGATGAGCCAAATGCGAAGAAGTAGATCACTGAGCCAGAAGCTAGTGGTAGTATAAGTAGAACCAGGTCAGGGAGGTGACCAGTGAATCCTCATTTGCAAAATAGAGTTATTGTGATCGAAAAGGAGTTGTGCGTGGAATGGTTGTTGGCTAGAAAATCGTTAGTCCTCGAGGTGCAGGAAGATCAAAAGTGGGTAGATTGATTTTTGAACAACAATGTCCCCTAATATATGAAGAAAGTGAAACAATTTTAGTAGTTTCTAAGAATTGAGAAGTCAGAAGATGAAAACCAAGTGATTTATTTTGTGAATGGAAAGGAGATATCTTTTTCATCTATTGAGTGGGGTGAATGCCTAAAGGTTCCACACTAAGGTGTTTCTGGATATGTATCGAAAGCAATACCACCTACAAGTGATATATTTGATTATGAAACTGCCCTAGAGGAGCTCACAGGTAGTGTAAATCAAAGACAAGTGCTGGCTACTGAAATGGATAGAGAGAACATATTGTTATTCAAATTTTTTCAACATGTCTTAATAATAAGGGGTGGGGACTTTGCAAATTTAAGATATTAAGATATCTATCTCCTACATCTCTTGAGACATTGTTTGAAAGTGAATCTATGTCGATTGCTAATGTTTCAAATAGAGGACATGACCAGGATGAAATCAAAGACTAATGCCGTATTCTTTTCCAAGATGATATCAGTGATGATCAAAGTGAAATGGGTAGCTGAGTCTCAGGATGAGACAGTGGTAGTAAAGAGTAATTTTTTTATCACAAGCAAAGTTTGAAAATATATGAAGTTAAACTGGAACCCATGGATAGTAGAATGGGTTAATGATGACAAGAAGTTGTATGATAAATTCAAACCTATGAATCATTCTTTATGTACTAAGGATGTGAGGGATCGAGGTCTATGACCTAATGAAGAAGAACCTGAGTATAGTGATGATACTGACGAAGAAGAGACTTCTATGGCTGATGGAAGGGATCCATACTTGCCTCCAAGTCCTGCTGCTGAATTTGTGTCTTCAGAAAAAGAAAGCTTTAGATGAAGAAGAAACTCATGCTAATAAGGAACACCAGCCAGTCCTTGGGAATGAATAATAAAGAGAAATGAATCTGAAGTCTCTGATTCTTCTTGCTTAAGTCTGAGTCCATTGATTGGAAGCTTAGTTGGGCTTGTTAAAGATATAGTGGGAGATATGGAAGGACCTGTGCCTAATCTAGAGGAGCCTCCTGCTGCTGTAGCTATTTTATAGATGGAGATGATATTAGAAGATTATTCTGAGGAAGAAAGACCTGCTGAGAATGTACTTACTATACAAGAGAATGCACCAGTTGAGGGGGAGCATCAAACCATATTTGGTAGTGTTTCAGTGACTGTTGAAATTGAGGATTGGGTTGAAGACGCATGTTTTGTGTTTTTTGGATTGTAATATCCTGATTATGATAATGAGGCATCCCTCAATAGACCAAAAACCAATTATGATTTTAATTATGAGTTGTTACCTGAAGATGTGGTCAGAATGTGTGATCTTGACAAGCTCAAGTCTAATATCAAAATCAGTTTTGTGGAAGAAATAAGGAAAATGGAAGCTTCACTGGTATCATCCATTCAATCGATTATGAAGGACTTAGTGGCCAGTATAGCATCTGAAATAGCACCTGTTGTGGTTGCACCTGCTGATATGATGACCAGGGGTGATCTTGAATCCTTAAATAATGACATGAAAGAGTATTTTAGTGCTTCTGTTGTTGAGTTGAAGCATTTATTTGTGGAAGAGATGATAAATCTGGAAAAGTCTTATGAACCCTCTCTCGGCTGTAATGTATCTACCTTTTGGCAGAAATATTGGATGAAATTACAGATTTCCAGAATCAGTTGTCTAGACTTGAAGAGGATGTTGAATCTTTAAAGAAATATGTTATCTCTTTAGTTTCTTATATGAGTTCTAAATCCCAAGCAGATAAAGATTTAGCTTATGTAAAAGGTGTTGTGAGCTAGATGGTATCAGTCTTTAAAGGTTTTAAAACCTCCATGAATGATCATGTCAGCACCCAGGATCCCCAAGTCAAGAATCTCATCAGTGGCTTGACTAAAAACATCAAGGAAATAGTAACTTTATCTGTTGGTTCTCTAGCCTCCAGACATTCAGTATATTTGGATCGGATTAGAGCTGTGATGAAGGAGGAGCTTGGTTCTGCATAAACCAGTGGCTCAATGGACTCATCTGGGCTAAGAAAAGTGGTGATTTCTACTAGAGATACCACTAGAGAGATAATGAATATTGTTCAGGACTATATGAGAGAAGCTTCTACCTCTTAGAAATAAGTTAAAGAAAAGGTAGACTACTATTTTCAAAGGATTTATGCCAAGCATCAGCTCAATAATCACTTCAAACTTATGTTATAAAACCTGGAGTTACCTCCTGTTACTCAAGCCTTCAGAGAGAAAGTCAGAAAGCTAAGAGAACTGACTCCATCATTGGACAAATTTAGGGAGAACAAGGATGATTTCATATCTACTATGGAGAGAGGAGGAGGAATAATTACGGATTTCAGAAATCTTTTCTTGCCTTTCTTGCATGTCGATGCTAGACCAGGGATTATACCTCTAGATTTACCTACCTCTGCCTCTACTACTTAGCTTGTTCAAATAACTCCATTCCCTGCCATTCGAAGCCTTACACCTATGATCACTCAAAGGACTACTCAGTACAGGCCAGGAACAGTTTCAGTGGCTCAGCCTCCTGTGATCATTTCTGTAATTCCTAAGACTTCACCTCCATCCACACAGTCTGAATCCTCTTCTGATCCAAAGGGAAACCTCACATTGAAGACGTGGATTGAATAGGTGGCTAATATATTTGATAGGAATCCCATGTATTTTGTTTTCATTTCATGTACCATTTTACAACCTGCAATAAAAATGACATTCTTTTATTTCTCATTTTGTTCCTTTTCTCTTTGTTGTTTACCACTTTTTGATTATCACAAAGGGGGAGAAATATTATAAGGGGAGAAAATTTATATCTGGGAATAATAACTTTTATGAGAAAGGGGGAGAAATATTATCTAAGGGGGAGATAATATGCTTTGTAACTTGTACCTTTGATACCATTTCATTTAATTCTACCTCTGGTACATTGCATATTTTACATATTATATTGTTTTCTCTGATACAATTGGAATTAATGATATATCCTCTGATTCACTACTCATTATTTTGAGACTATAATATCATAAGTTGTGATTATCAAAAAGGGGGAGATTGTTGACCTCACCTATTTTGATAATCCCAATTACGCTTTCACATACTTTGATAATCCCAAATAATGTATATCTATATATTAATAATTTTAATCTATGATCAAGTTGATTATTATATTAAAATAATCTTTTAAATATGTTAATCAATGTTTATCTTTGTTTATATGATTTTTTAAATAATTCTAACTCAATCGGATGTGTCCTGTATAAAACAGATAGGTATTATGTTACTAATATTCCTAGAGCTACTGATAAAGATAGTCTACAGATAGACTTAGTGTACCAATAAACATAGTCCCCGATAGGAAAAGGTCACTGATACGCAGAGCTACCGATATGTATAAGTCCATCAGTAATCACATGTCTTTGATAGATCAAGTCCACCGATACAGACAGCTACCAACAAAAAATGAGCTACCGATAGAATAAGTCTACCGGTAAGCATAAGTCTACCGATATATATACTTCACTGGAACCAAACAGAGCTACCGATATGCAAGGACTAAAAGTTTACTGATACAAACTACGGTTACACCAAAGTTACCGATAGAGTATGTCTTCCGATATGAACAAGTCTACCACTATGAAGCTACCGATACAAAACGAGCTACCAATAGAATAGAAGTCTATCGATAGATGAACTCACTGGTATATAGAGCTACTGATACATAGAGTAACAACTACCGATACCAGGAGCTACCAATACATGATCAAAGAGCTACCGATAAAAGATCATACAACTACCAATAGAAGGTCACTGTTACATAGAGTCAACCGCTACCTACAGAAGGCTACTAATGAAAGACTGACTAGTCAAACACTATACTCTCAGTATTTTTTATTTATTATTCAATGGTTATATTTGATGTTTGTAATGCAATTAATGATATCTAATGATATATGTTGGCATGTCAGGGAACCGTAACTAATACCCATGAAATAGGTAATCATTCTTTTTACCGGAGCTGAAAGCTATAAAAGAAAGGACAAAGACCGAACAGAAAAAAAAGAAGGCACGTGAAGGGTGTGAAAAATCAAGGGATGAAAAACATTGAAACGTGGTGCATTCACATATAAAATAATGGCCACACTCATACTCGAAGAGCACTAGACATACACGAAGACATTCATTCAAAAGGATAACACAAGCTACACCTTATTCAAGGAGTGAAGAACTACAATGAACTCTTCATGAACTCAAGCTGATCAAATTGAGCTTGAAGAAAATGACCCCATGTTTTTCAGACAAAAACTAAAGAAGGACTCATAGCTTCATTTACATCAATCCAAGGAGTATAGAGCTTCACTCACAACCCATAGAGCAATCTAATCTCATTTCTATCTATTTAGCTCTATTATTCTTTACTCAATTACTTTTTGAGTAGTGTATTTACACAATGACATTAAGACTAAACTGGAGGATACTGAATCCTCACTAAAAACTTCTTACACATTACTATATCCCACTATGAGTTGTGGAAGAGTTCTAGTGTGACCTGGATATCCTGTGTGCTATTTTTCTTGTTCCCACGTATAAATGTGGTAGAGGTATTAGTACCTGGATAGTATTTTCACTGTTGTTTACCTCGATCAAGGGTGTGGATCAAATTTATATAAATTTTTTGAGAGGACTATGTCTCAGATTGAGACTGAACCTCTTGGTTATATCTGATGTGAATTTTTAGTTTAAGTTTAAAGTATACAATATCTAATTTATATTCTGCTGCTAATTACTTTGAAATAAAATTTGTTTTAAAGGTACTTTTATAGTTAAATTAGCAAGTGTTTATACTTAGTCTGAACCAGTAAGTTAGTTTCAAATGTTAATTTAATCATCTGATTAAATTAACAGAGACCTAATCAATCTTGGAGGAACTAATTGAACTTTTGAAATCTGTATAAATTCACTATAGTTTAACTTGTTTTTAAATAGGGGGATTTTAAGAGAATTATTTTTAACAGAAATTTTCATTGGATCTCAATTCACCCCCCCTCTTGAGTGTCCACTCTGACCAACATTATATCTGTTCCTAATTATCATATATGTAAAGTTTCTATGATTATTGGTATTTTCATAATGTGTTCTTATGTTATTCTATGATTTATAACCTATGATTTACTGGGTATAACTTTCTTATCTATCTTGATTGTTTTCGTATTCTTATTATTGGCTTTTTATAGAAATTTCTTATTCTAATAATCACAAATCATGTTTATGTTCATTCTAATACATTCCATGTTTTATGAAATAAAAATCATTTTTCAAATGGTTTTTCTATCTCTAGAAACAACTGCACCATATAAGTGATCGAATATATAGAATATATAAAAAAGGATCTAAGTGGCCATAAGTTATATGAAGAAACTACACATTGTCTCAAGAAACCATGTTTTATTTTTTCTCAAATGAAAAATTAACAACATGAACATTTGACCGACCATAGAAAACATGACAAAGTACCTAATCCACTGTATGAAAAACCTATCAACCAAAAAGAAAATTCATAGGGATAGTGTATAGATCTCAAAAGTATGTAATTGATAGTAATCCTAAAAATATGAACTACTATAAAGAGATCAGCCATAAGAAAAAATGATCAATCATATGATACAATAATTCAAATCAATTCAAAAATATTGACATGAATGAAGATATAGAAGATTAAAGTGATTGCCAATGATGATGTGGTAATTTTTCATTGACTATAACTAAAGGTAAGTAGTATATTATTATTTTTAATACTAATCCCACCACTTTCCTTTCAATAATATAATGCCTTTCAGTATAATTAAATAACCTCATATTTTTTCTAGGATATTACGATCTTCATGATGATTATCAAGTGGAAGTTTTTATAATACATTTTTAATGACAACTGAAGAAAGGCAATGGTGGTGATAATGAATAGATGAAGGGAAAAGTATTTGATAATGTAATAAAATAATCATGAACAAAAAATGATGAACATATATTATATTCCCAAAAATATATGAAATACTAGATAATATCCAATCATAATAAATAATTATTTACAAACCATAAGATGACAATGAGGAGAAAATATCTTCCCACAACACATCAGAATTATATACTCTACTGCATCAATTTCGAAAATTTATCTTACTTTGTTTTATTTAATTGTGATATTTCGCTGCGAATTTATTTTTAAATATTAAGAACCATATATTGATCTAATCTAGAGAGTAAAAGGAAAACACACAAACACATTATATATATATATATCTCTCTCATATCCTTAATCTCATGTAAAACTATGAAAGATGCTGGTTTTCCAGGACTGCATGTGTTTAGTTTTTTTATTTCATTTCACCCTTGTGGACCTCTGGAAGAGGCTCTATTCATGGATAACCTTGTGTGGTATTGTGTATAAAATTTATCTGAGTTATGGATAAGTTTATTTAATAATAAACTACCTAGAAATATTCATTTTCTATGTGTAGGGGATAAAGTCTTAACTTAAAAATAAACCCTTGATTATTTTTTCTCGGGGTTTATTTGATTTATATACACTATTTTAAAAACAATCTTTATCTATTTTTAAAACTTATTTACAAAACATTAATTTTATGGTTGATCTTAAATTGTGTTTTATATAAAGTTTTTGACTAAGTAAATTAGTTCAAAATATTAATTTGTTTAAATTGTTTTCTCTGCTCCTTGAGCCCTCTTTTGAGAATAAAATTGAATATAAAATAATATATATCTAATGTTTTGATTAACTAGAAAATTTTAATAAATTGGGGAACTGATATTTTAAATTATTTTTAAAATAAATTTTGACAGAGAACACAATTAAAACCCCCTTGAGTTACTCAATATGATGAATATTTTGTATCAAAGGGTTTCAAAATACTTTTTACTGTGATCTTGTTTTATTTAGAGATCAATATTTTTTAGTTCAAAATTTTAGTCTTTATGCATAATAGAAAACCTAAAGAATATGATACTAATAGGATTATTTATATTAATTAAAAATTAATGTTAAATAGAATATCAAATTGAAAATCCACAGAGAGAGCATGAGATTTGATATTTGTACTATATTGGAAGACAAGTATAAAAAAATCCCAACTATAATAAATACATTGGATTATATTTTAAAATATTCTTATGATTATAATTGTATAGCTATGAATTTATTATACTGTGATTTAGTAGAAGATAAATTTACTAGAAGATATACATATGATACAACATTTGAAATTTGGGATACACTAGATATTTCTCAAGAAAAAACTTCTAACTCTAAGGAAATGTGTTCAAATAATTATACAATTAAATATTATACTTTCAAAATGAATCCTGATGAAACCATTAATGATATGAATCTTAGGTTTATTGAAATTTTCAATGTTATGCATGAACATGGAAATAAAAGTACCTACAAAGAACAACTGATGTGATCCAAAAGAATTATACCATATTTATGGAGAATAACATCAATCTCTATTTGAGAATACTATAATATTAGTACACTAATAGGGAACAAATTCATTATAAAACTCAAAATGTATGAAGAATAATTACAGGTGAACAATGAATAATTATAAGAACTAATGATTAAATCTATTACCTTCTAGAATTATAACAAAATTCCAAAATAAAATAACAATGTTTAGAGTTCAAGAGATGAGGAATAACCATCTGGAAGGGATGAAAAAACAGATCACCTAGATATAACATTAAATATATTCTAGAAGAATAATAAATTATTCCAGAAATCAAATTATAAATATAAATATGAAAAGAGAGGTAATTGGAGAAAAAATAAAGGAGTGATACTAATAATATAGTGACCTAAGGTGAGTGTAAAAAAAGGGAACATCAATGAAAAAACTCCCAATATAAAATGGAATAAAATAATGATTACAAAGGAAAAAATTATAAAAATGATTTGAAAGTCTCCTGGATCACCTAGAATGATAGTTCAAGTGACTATGACTCAAAAAGAGATAATAAATCCAATATTTGTTTGATGAGAAAACATATAATGCGTCAAATATTTTTTCAATATATACCGCACATATTTCAAATCTATATAAAAGTGATAATGATGAAGAAAATATGAGAAATGATAGTTTTTTTTGAATATTTTAATTTTTTGGATGAAAAAAAATAATGAGTAAAAAAAATATAAATTTCTAAAGCAGTATGCATTTTCTGCCCACTTCAAATCATATTTTTCTATTGAAAAGGATATTAAATATCCATTATTAGAAACGAATAATCATCATAAACGTTAAAATAATTAATTTATGAAAGGAATAGAATTATTCCCAAATGGTAAAAAAACTCTAAACTAGATTCATGGTAAGAAAAAAACTATTAAATATATAATATTTATTGGATATAAACCTAGATAGAAAAAAATTTATCAGAATTAATTTAACACTAGATCTCATTAAACCAGTTCAGTAAATAGTTCTTATTATATTGTCTTAATAATGTTTTTATTTCTATGATTCTAAAGAAAACATATGGTAATCCAATGAAAAAAATTTGGATTCATAATGCTCTTATTATGAAAATTTATGGACCTAATAAAATATGGGTACCAAAATCATTTCTTGTTAAAACTATGATGTAGGGAACTTTCTTGAATATTAATTGTATGAACTTATGGAATTTTGATAGTTGTAATTTAGAAACATTACTGGGGACTACTCAAGCTTCATGAACCTTATCCATGTTGATGCTGGATATGTCACCATCAGTGATAATGAAAAAGGGACAATAATTAGACTCATTGAAATCAATAATTTTAATACAATTTGGATTTATAATGATTTATTTGATGATGGATTAGAGTAAAATATGATTTTCATATCATAGTTAGTAGATGAAGGTTATCATTATATGTTTAAAAATAATTCTTTTAAATTCTTTGATTCTATGTATGATTTACTTTTTAATTCCTTACAAAATTATAAGGCTTATATAGTTGATTAAAATTAATTATTTTCTAAAAACATTTCTTGTTTAATTGTATTTCACAAAGAGTATTGGTTTTGGAATAGAATACAAGGCCATTGTAATCCATAATCACTTTGAAAGACAACTAAGAAAGGATTCATAAAAGATATTCCTAAACAATAATTACCAAAAGACAAAGTATGAAAACCTTATAAAAAAGGATTTTAACACAAAATATATTTCGAATAAAAGAATGAAATTTCAACTTCTTATCCATTATAGTTTTTTGTCATTATCTAAAACCACCTTATTTAAATAAACCCAATTTCTTTGTATTTGTACTAATGAATTTCAATTTCTCTATTAGTAAATTATTTTCTGACTATACTTAAAAAATGTATAGTTATGGAACATATCGTTCCACCATACCATGTGAATACATTAAAACTATTGTTACACGTTAACATTTCACTTTACCATATGTTATAATTCAATTTAACACATGTGAAAACTACCCACCATGCATCGGATTAAAAAATCTATCAAAATATTTAATTGATAGTGATGTTGAGTTGAAAATACCATGTGTTGAATATCACCTTACCACATGTTCAATAAAACTACTATGAGTTAGATATGTACCCAAAACATGTACAAAAGACATGAACATGGGAATGAGTGAAGTGACTATGAAAAGGAAACTACTTACCTCATGTAGAAATAATGTTACCAAGATAGGGTATGTATAATTTACATTAAGTAATATACCAACCACAACTATTATTATAGTGACTAAATGAAAAAACAACCTACCACATAATGATAAATTCATACCGCAAGAAAAAATTAATTGAACATACCATGCCTTCAGTAAATCAACTATGTGAAAAATGTTTACATGGGAAATCTACTACATCAGGAAATTAGCTATATAGAAATGACCTGCATTAATGAAATATATTATGTAGTAATCATCTATGTGAATGAATATGATATTTGGCATGCTTGTTCAAAATGAATACATGAAAAATCAGCAACATAATTCTCATGGATCATTTTAAATCTCTAATATCTTGTTTTCAAATCATTACTTGATGCATCAATTCATTTAATATCGTGTTTATTATTATCCAACATATACTTTTAGATGAATACATATTTTAATATAAAATATGATTATGTAAATAAAGATATGGAGTCACGCTCTTATAAAAAATAACACAAGATCCTACACGAGATCCTATGCTACAAAGAAGTGTCTATGAAAATTTGTTTTGATAAACCTATTATGAAACTTATTCAAGATACATTAAAATAAATAATAAAGGAAAATAGTCAAATGAATCTATTTAGATTGAGTTTCATCACATTTCCTTATCTAAAATTTCTTACTCTTTCTTTTTATGGAGTACATTTAAGTTATGTTTTATTTTTTTATGTTTTTCTTTTCTCTTTATATTTGAAAAAAACTATATCTTGTGCTAAAATAGAGAGTACATGATACTATATCAAACCTTTCATCTTTATTCCCATGAAAAACTATTTACGAGGTCTTATGTGACCTAATATATTGTTTTGTCCCACAAAAAAATATGGAGGAGAATATATGCCTGGGCAGTCTTATGTATTATTGTTTATAGAAAAGGATCTAGGTTATGTATCATCATATTAAATAATTAGTTTATTGAATGTTGGTTATTTATAAGTGGCGTGTCTTTATTATTATCTTTATTTGAAACCACTTTTTAATTTTTGATGTGCTTTATCTATTTTTATTTTCATTATTTTACGTCAAACATGTTTCAATTTTATTAACTTCTTAATAAAAATTTACTATGATGGCTAATTGAAATGAGTTTTTAATATAATTTATTTTACATGAGTAGATTAGTTTCAAAATCTATAGTATTTTTGAAAAAAAAATTAATTGAATTTTTTTCAAGAATTTATAACCTTTTCAAAATATTAAATTCTATATATCTATTATTTTTGTTAATTATGAGTTTTTTTTATCAAAATGGGGATTTAATTTTGATGTTGATTTAAAAATTAATTTTATTGGAAGGTCAATTCTCCCCCTACTGAGCTGTCTCCTATGATTAACATTTGGTATCAATTGTCATTCTAAATATCTTTTAACTGTGATCAATTTTTTTAATGACCATAAATTTTGTTTTTATTTATATTGTGGTCATTTTTTATAATACTAATCCCTAAGGAACTACAATTAATCTGCCTCCGAATTTTTATGGAACAAATTATTCTCAATATACAATCACAAGGAAAATACATCTAGAGTTTATGGTCTTTCATATATGAAATATCATTAAAGTTAAATATGAAATACCAATAACTACTATAAATTTTTGGAGTGATTAAATTATGGTAGCATTTGATTGCAACTCTAAAGATATTAGTGAATTGTAAAATGATTTAGGTGAAGATGAATATAATAGAATATTTTCCTATGCTACTACTTTTATGATTTGGAATACTATTTATATTTCTCATAAAAGAACATCTCATGCTAATGAACTGTGTTTAAACACTAATTATATTAAAAATTAATCATTCAAAATGATACCCGATGAAACAATTTTGAATATGCATCTCAGGTTTAATGAAACTGTTAACACAATTCTTGCACTGGGAATGCAAATTACTGATAAGGATCTAGTTATGTGGCTTTTCAAATTCTTACCAGACTGATGGAGAGGTATCTCTATTTCCTTAAGGGAGACATTTAATATAAGTAAATTTATAGTTAATCAGATATTTGGAAAGATCATGATGTATATAGATTATTTATAAGTGAACAAATACAAGAAAGAAGAACCAAAAAGAAATTTAGTAGCCTTTAATAATACAGACTTAAATCTAAAGGTGGAAATCAAATATGGGAGTTCAAGTGATGAAGAATCACAATTTGATAGTGATAAATAAATGGAACACTTATGAAGATGTTTCAAGAAGTTCTATGGGAAGAATAAGTTCTTTAATAAATAAGAGTATAATATAAAATGTAATAATAGATGGAATTAAAGAAAATAATTAAGGAATGATGATTCAATAAATGAGGTAATATTATATGAGTCTTATAAGAATGGAAACATTAATATAGATTTTCAGAAGCTTAGATATAATAAAAAGTACGATTAAAATAGAAGAAGATATTAAAAGGATATTAAAATCATATAGATTACCTATGAGGATAGATCAAGTGATTCGAAATCGGGTATGGAAGAAAGGAATGGCAATGAGAATATGTGTTTCAGGAAAAAAACATGAGGTATTAAATGTATTTCTTGAATATCCTTCTAATATTTTAAATCAATCATAAACTAAAAAAATGATGAGAATATTTATAGTGATAAATTATTTTAATATTATAATATGCTAGAAGAACCCTTTAATTAATTATAAGATAAGTATAAATTTTTATGAAACAACATGCTATATTTTCTTACTTTAAATCCTATATTACAAATGAAATGGATAATAATGATAAATTAATTAAAAATAATAATTAAATAAATTTATCTAATGAAAAATTAATTAAATATCTGGAGTGGATTATAAATGGATGAAAAAACCATCCAAGATGCTTGGTAGATAGAGTACTCTTAAATATACAGTAGGAATAGGTTATCAACCTATACATAGGAATATATATATATGTATAAATTGTCTCCATGTTTCAGTTTTTATAGTCCCATTAGTAGTTCCTACTATACTAGACCTAATACTATGATTATTTCTAATAGTTTAAGATATAATTATATAAAATGACTAATAAAATTATGGATTCCAAAATCATTTATTACTAACATATCTGTACCTAATAAAATATGGGTACCAAATTCATTTTTGGTTTAAATTACATTTCTAGAAAACTTGATTGAAGATTTGTAGTAATAAGTTATTGTACCTAGATAGTGTTTGTTCCATACATATTACATGGTACTACTCAAGTTTAAAGAATACAGTCAAGGTTTATGATTGACATGTATCATTTGGGACATTTATAAATTAAAAATTATGTAAATTTTCCTAATCTGGTACTCCAATTCAGTTTTAATTTATAATTTTTTATTTTTTGATCTGTTTAAGTATAATATGATTAGTATTTTAAAATTATATGATTATGGTTTTAATGTTATGTTTAAAAACATTCATTCAAATTTATTGTTTATAAACATGCTTTAATTTTTACTATAATGAGAAATGAAAATGTTTCTGATATAGATTTAAATTATTTATCTTCTCATAATATTTATTATTTCCATTCATTTAAAAAAGAAAAATATATTTGGAATAGGATAATAGACTATTGAAATATTCAATCAATACGGAAAGAAAAATAGGAAATTATTTGTCAAGGATATACCATATATGAAATTAACAACAGATACTGTAATCCCTATTAGAAGGGGAAGTAGCATAAAATATATTTCAAACCAAAGAATGAATTATCAAATTCTCAAAATTTAGATTTGGTTTATATGGATTTATTTTTGAATTTATAGATTTTATAGTTTAGTAGGAAAACATTATTCTTATATTATAGTATATTATGTTTCTAGATATAAAAGGGTGTTTTCCCTTGATCATAAAAGTAATGGTCTTTCTTATTTTTCTAAATTCTCTAGGTATATTGAAAATAAATACCATATGAAGTGATTATGGCCGTGAGTTTGAAAATAAAATTTTTAATCATTATGCTCAAAATATTTGTAGAATCACAACTTTTTTTCCCCAAGGACCCAAAAAAAGTACGTTTTAGTAGGGAGAGGAAATTGACCCCTTCTATAAATTTCATGGATTATGCACAATGGGTATGATTTACATATATATTTTCTAAAGAATCAAATAACACAACAAGATAACAAATTAATTGCATTTTAATTTGACCTATATTAAAGACAATCCCTTATCAATTTTGTAATTTTAGAAAACCAAAGGATAATTACATTAATGTTTTTGGTTGTAAAGTATTTATACCAATATAAAATAAAATTTACTCAAGTTTTCTTTTAAGAGTGATGAATGAATTTTCCTTGGATATTTTAGATCAAGTAAATCATATCTGTTGTTTAATTAAAGGACCAAGATTTTAGAGGAATATATTTATGTCATGTTTTATAGGATATGTCCATATGTTCCTAAGAACCCTTTATAAAATCTGGAGGATGACTTTTCCAATGTGGGCATCAATTCTGCTATACTCCCTCTAAATAATTCTCAATGTTCTGATGAGCTGCTTGAACATAAACCTATAGATGAGAATGAGTTTTCAAACACTTCTACTACTTAAACTATTAGGACTCATAGATACCATACCTTATTTGTAGTTTTAGTTTACCTAGAAATAGATACTCAAAATAGATATTCTCTTATAAATCAAGTTGAACATCATGATTTCTTTTCACATATTTAACTTAATAACTTCCCTGAGGAAATAGATGATGAATTCTTGGTAATAAAAATTAAAGATTAATTAAATCTATTTAAAATAAATAAATTATAAGAACTTGTGGAATTACCCAAGTACTACCTAAATATTGTAACTAAATGGGTGTTTAGAAACAACGTTAAAGAGTTTGACACAATAGTAAGAAAAACTTAGAGATTGGTTACTCAAGGATATAGTCAAGAAGAATTTATTGATTATGAGGAAACATTTACTCCTGTAGCTAGAATTGATTCTATCAAATTGTTTATCACTTATGTAGAACCCAAATATATCAAATTGATGTCAAGAGTTAATTAATAAATTATTATATAGTTTAGGATGTTTTAGATGAACAACCCCATGGATTTCAAAACAGTTACTTTCTAAATCATGTTTTTAAGTTTAAAAAATATTTATATGGATTAAAAAATCTTGTATATCTTGGTATGATATGTTCCATTATTCTTTATTTTGAAAAGGTTTACAAAAGGAATAAAAGACCCTACTCAAAATATAAAAAAAATTACAATGAATGTTTGTGTTGTAAAATTTTATGTTGATGATATTATTTTTTGAACTTCAAGAAATTATTTTTATACAATGTTTTCAACAATTATGAAAAGTGAATTTGAAATGAGTTTGATTGGGAAACATAAATTATTTCATGGTTTTTATATTTTTCAAAATAAATATTAAATTATTCTAAATCAAAGTAATTACACTAAATATCAATTAAAAAATTTCAATATGGATAATACTAAATGTAGGGATACACCCATGTTAACTAGATGTAAATTTGATCTTGATGAAACTAAGAAACTAGTTGATTAAAACAGTTATAATGGTATTATTGGAAGTTTACAATAAATGACTATTAGATGAAAAAATATAATATTTAATGTGTATATGTTCTCTCTTTTTCATGCAAACCCAAAATAGTCACATTTATTAACCATGAAAATAATTTTCAAATTTCACAAAAATTTAACCAACTTTGGACTATTTTACTCTAGATAAAAAGAATTTTATTTAGTTAGATATTCAAATATAGATTTTATTGGGTGTAAGTTAGATAGAAAAATAACTTATATAACATGTCACTTTCTGTTAAAGTATCTAGTGACATGTTTTATCAAGAATCATAATTCCATTGAATTATACACTACTAAAGCTGAATATAGTGGTACATTCACTTTCCATGCAAAGACTTTATGGATGAAAATTAAATTACATGAATACAAATATCAATTCCAATATGTTCCTATAAATTGTGATAAAAAAGTGTGATAAATATTTATAATAATCCTTTATCACATTCTTGTAAAATTAAAATTGATATAATACATCATTTTATCAGAGATCATTTTCAAAAATGTGATATAAATATTTAGTTCATTGGTAAATAACATCAACTTGCTAATATATTTTAAAAACACTAGAATATTGATAGAATAAATTATATGACACATGAATTAGGCATGAAATATTTTGTATATTTTTTATATTCTTTCCGTAGTTATCATTTCCTATGTCAAACTATTTGACTTTTTTTTCTGGATTTTTGTGGAAGAAACTATGAAGTTAAGTTCACATGGTTATTTTTCCTATAGTGAGTATTTTATCAAGAGTTCAATATGAGTACCATGAAAATTTACATATTTGGTCATCATAATTTGATAATTAACTTAGATGGTTACTATGAATACTCTGAAAATTTGAATTCATGTGGTTTGCATATGCATCATGGGGTATTGGTCATTGTGACTACTGTACCTTTGGTCTAAAAGATTAGTGGTTAGTAGAACAACCATGTATGCTTCCTTATTGTTTTTTTGAAATCATTTTTGTGGGATTTAATTTATCTTTATTATTATTTTTTCCCTAAATGATTCAAAATAGTTTTCAAATTCGAATCTGAATAGAAACCTATCTTTTAACATGGTTCTACTCTATCCTTTTGAAATATTTTGAATGAATTGATTTATCCAGTCTCAAACATCTTTGTTTTGTATCTTCTATCGAATCCTACTAAACTCAAACCTAAATAAAAATTCAAAGGATGAAACACATGTTGTAAACTAGTCTTCCTGTTCAGTAACCTCATCTAAATAATTGAAAAGATAGTTTAAGCGCATCAATAGAGTTGAAGAATCGTAACCTAGTTAATCATTTCGTCTTTATAGAAAAGGAAATCGATGGAAATTGTTAGTATTTGAGTAAATATAGAGTTTGGAATGTAATTAAGGGACAAGGAATGGATCAAGAGTTAAAACAATTAATTCAATCTTTCTAAAGCATACTAAAAAGTTTTATGTGCACCCTGAGTTCTTCCCCGAAGAGAAGAAGGATATAGTAAAAAAAGATAAATAATGAATTTAGGGAGTTATCTTTGAGGTCACAAGAAGAGCATTTATACATGCCTCACCAAGTAGAGTTTGATGATTTCCAAAAAATATATCCAATTAATCGTTCTCAAATTGATATTCAGAATTCTGTAGATGAACTCAATGAAAAAGGAACTCCATGATTAACATTGTATATTGAGTTGAGTGGTGAATGTATGATTTTATTCAAGTTTATCTGGCACCTTATATATCCACTAAAATTATACTTTAGTATATAATTATATTATTTTCTCATTTTCTTATTTTTGATGATGAATGGTGTTTAGATCAACCTGTGATGATTTGTTATAGGACGTATGGGTTATCTGCGAAAGTATACTTCAAAATTCACTTCTTAACCTTACCTGAAACTTATTTCATACTTGTTAGAGTACAATGGATTATTTACTTGGTGGGGGTGTAATAATTACCTCATCACATTGTATATACCTTACATAGAAAATATATATGAATATGAAGGTAAATTAGAATACTGGGTAAAGGGAATGGGTAGATAACCTAGATTTTTTTTGAAAGTTATTATCCCATGAAGTATCTGGTTAGACCATGAGATTTTGTGAATATAGGTGTTGACCTGAAGAAATTATTGTGTATTTAGATAATGGGGTAGTTTTTGGTGAGAAATAAGAAGAGGTATATTTGGATGAAGAAGCAAGACTGGATCATGATGAAAGAAGTGAAGCATCTCCTACCACGTATTTAGAATCTCTTATATGTCACTTACCAATAACATCACATGAATAAGATCTTCAATTTGAGGATAGGGATGACATAAATGTTTCTTTGAGTGCCTATAGGCATGCAAAATATAAGTTAGATAAATCCAAGTGTGATAAATTTAGTTCATATAGATGACCTATAATTGGTTGCAATCCCATGAAACATGTTCTAGATACAACTTCTAAGGGGTGTAATTCACTTGGATCACTAATTTTGGGGATAGATAATCATATTTCAAATGAATATGGGGTATTTAAACTAGCTATAGTGGACCTTATATCCCTTATACATAAAGATAACCAAAGGGATATTTCATAGATGATATAGATACTCAAGGGATTCTTGAACAATATCCAACTACCATAAAACTGGGTTTTCATAGTGCCACACCTTATTAGCACTAAAAAATGCACTGATAAATAGGGAGCCTTTATTAGCCCTAAAAAAAGCTCCGATAAATGGCACTTTTAAAAGTACTAAAAAAGTGTTGTTAAAAGTGACCCATTATCGGCAATTTTTTTAAAGATGATAATAGAACCCCCTTTATCGTTGATTTTTTAGTGCTATTAAAGGGGACCCCTTTATCAGTATTTTCTTAGTAGCACTGATAAAGGGGGGCTTTATCAAGGATTTTTCCTAGCACTGATAATGTATATATTACAAAAAAATATTTTTTTCATGAAAAAATTTATATATATGAAATTTAGATAAGTATGATTATACTGTTACATTTAATATATATGAAATTTAATTAAAATGACTTTAAAATATTTAAAAAAAAATAATAATAAAAAATTTTCTAATTATCATCAACTAATAATAATTTAATAACAATTTGAAGAAACAAAAAATCTAAAAAATTAATAAAAGATCTAAAATAAGTTGAAAATGTAAATAAATCTTCAAACAACCGTAAATTTTGATCTGGGTGTCCGTTTGAGCTCTATAACATATCAAATCAAATACTGTGATGCTCTCTATGCTGTAGTGACCGAAGGGAACCTTATGTCACATGTTTTGAGGCCAAAAAGGCCTAGAAGTCCTCCAATGTTTGGTTTTTATTCAGGATACCCTACTTTTTTAACATTAAAACAACTATAACTTCTGATCCAGATGTCCTTTAGTCCTATACCACATATCATATCGAATATAGTTTCATTTTATTATATTTTACTAGTTGTGGAGTTGAAATAGACTTTTGGATTAGAATATATAGTCATTTTAAAATTCTATGGCTTTTCACACACACACACACACACACACACACTCACAGACACATATATATGTATTTATTCGTGTGTGTGTATATATATATATATATGAGTGTGTGTTGTATATATTTTCGTATGTATTAATTAATTTATTTATAAACACACATAAAAAACATATTTTATAAATATATTTAAAACTAATCTTATAAATATATATTAATATACAAATAAATATACAGATAAAAAATTATAACTAAAAATATATGTCTAAATAGATTTAAATATGTATTAATATAAATATATATATATATATGAATAAATATATATGTACTAATATAAGAAAATATTTTTATATTAATATGAATCTATATTAATATAAAAATATATATATATATATATAAAAATAAATAGATTTATCATTAAATGAAGAAAAAAACTAAATGGATTAGTTGTAAAGGTGCAGGGACACAAAAGGGGAGGTCTGAGGTTCGAGTTCTAGTGGAATCATGGGTGTGCGGGTGCAAGTGGGAGGGGGTTGCGTGGGCAAGGGAAACATGCAGTGAGAGGGAGGGGCTCCGCCTAGTGTTGATAGGGGGTCAAGTGCTCTTAAAATCTCCCCCAGCGTTATATATATATTTTAATTTTTTAAATTTTTTTTGACATATATGAGCACTTAAAAAATCACTGATAAATGGGGTCTTTTATCAGTACTAAAAAATCACTGATAAAGTATCTTTTTATTAGTCCTTTTTAGCAATGATAATATGGACCCCTCCCTTATCTTCTCCTTAATTAACAGCTCTTTTCTAGCACTTTTAAGGCCCTTTTCTAGCATTGATAAAGGTCCTATTTTCAGTATTATCCTTCTAGACCTTCATTATATCAGACTCTCCATAATATATTTGTTCATATTCTTACCAAGGATGGTGATGAAACTGATCTTAGAAGTGGTCATGGTGAATATATTGAGGATCTTTATCCTTATTTTCATTAGGAATAAATAGATTTGGTTTCTAAAATTCTATATCAGAAAGATAAATCTATATCAATAGGGGATGTTTCTGAGTTAGATGTTAGAAAACTAGATTATGATCCATATACCTCTATCCCTTATACTTAATATGTCACTAAGATTGAATTGTAAGTGTTCAAACCATAGAGGATCATTATGTTCAATCATGTTTTTATTAAATTTGACAACTCCTTCAAATAAGTTATAAAAAATGTCATTTCATATTCTATTACAACTACAATCCCACCATATAGTTGATATAATTCAAAATGATATTTCATATTTGAAATCTCAGGTTGGTGATATCTAAAAAAACATATATAATATGATTATTTAGTTAGATCAATGGTTTTTGAAATTTGTGTTTTTAAAAGAACACGTTCTTACTCCTTCACCTCTAGTTTAGTCAGTCATCGATGATGAAATGATTTAATTAAACATATAATATGATTGTAATATCATGTTTGATGAGTTCAAAAATACCCTAGAGTCAGTTTTTGATGTTTTTCGAACCCATGATACCAGAACAGTAGAAATGGTTTTAGAATATGTGAAATAATATAGAAAAGATATAAAAAATCAACAAGGTTATTGATATCATAATATCCACATCTTTACAAGTTCTTATTTAAAGGGTATATTCTGAACTCTTTCCCTATATCATGTTATTATTCTCTTGACTCAAGATTTCAAGTCATAAGTTGAAAAGATCAAGGATATGACCATAGTTTTGGAAGTGTTCATGGTGAATTGAGATTATTTTATTCAGAATTTGGATCATTGTTCTCAAGCTGTCAGTTGGTTTACCTAGTAGATGGAACCCTATTTTTATACTTAACAAATAGTTCTCCTAGCTCCTTTAACCATTACTCTGTACCCACCTACTATCTCCTCTACTATTAGTACTTTCATAATAACACCTTGATAGTCTTTCCAAAAATAAATATCCATTTCCAGATGTGTGGTCTTTTGTTATCCTACCTATTATTCTCCTCAGACTACCTCTTCCTCAACCTCTACATCTAAATGAAAAAAAATCCTTTCCTACCAAAAGATATCAAAGATATCGCTGATTCAAATTCATATTATGATCTAAAATAGGGTCTTCCTGTAATCTTTTTATAATCCATTTTCACTATATTTTTATATATCAAACAAATATCTTATTTTATTCCCATTTTTATTAACTTATTTCTTATAATTTTCTTTTTCCCTCACTTTTTGATAATCCAAAACGGGGGGAAATATATTATGTAGTGATAACTTATAATTAATTGAATTCAGTGGAATTTTTTTTTCATGACTTCTAGAACATACTAAATATATAACTTAATCATCTATAAATATAATTATATTACATTAAATTAATTTAAATTTAATTATCTTGATTTTTTATTATCAAAATGGGTAGATTATTCGCTTAGTCTAATGCATTTTCAATTTATTAATCCCAAATCATGTTTATATTTTTATTACTAAATTTCATGTTTTATGTTATTAAATAATTTTGACTAAAAAATACTAAAATGGTTAATTATGGAACTTTCCATGCCACCTTACCATTTAATGACTTTGAACCCACCATACAACCTTATTGTGTCTCCTTACTTCATGTAATTCATCATAGAATGCATGAAAAGACTACATAACGTGTATCAAATGACTAAAATATATGAAATTCACGAACTGACCATGAAGTGGATTTGAACTAAAAGTGTTTTGAATATCACCATAACACATGTTCAGTCAATCTACCGTGAGATCGATATGCACCTATATAATGAACAAAAGACCTGGCCATAAAAATCAATGAATTGAACATGTAAAGAAAACTACCCACCAAATGAAGAAATCATGTTATCATCCGAAGGTATGAATAATTTATATTAAGTAATATAATTACCCCATCTATTATTTTAGTGACAACATAAGGAAAAAACCTACCTTATGATGAAAAATTCCTACAATTTGGTTTCAATAACTGAACAAACCGTGCCATCAATAAAGATGATACATGAAAAATGCCTATATGATCACCTAGAAGCATCATGAAATTTACTACATGAAAATCCAAAACATCAATGAGAAAAATTATACAGAAATCAACTATATGAATGAACTAGCTACAAGGCATGCCTCTACAAAACACCTACACGACCAATTGGTTATGCATTCTCACGGATCATTATAAATGTTGAATGGCTAGTTTTTAAGCCTTAATTGATGTGTCATTACATTGATTGTTCACTAATGAATACTTTTGGATGAATATATTTTTAATAAAAAAATATCATCATTTATAGAAATCTACAAATAGATTATCTTACACAAAATTATAGAGGATCCTACACATGCACCTATGCAACAAAGAAGAATATTGGACACTCTATTGTCATGAACCTATTGTGAAACATGTTTGAGTTCCTTCTAATTAAAAATTCATGGAGTCTTAAATATGAATCTATTTATATTGATATTCGTCACATTTAATTTTCATATTTTTCCTCCACTTTCTATTTTTTATTTAAATTCAACGTGTGTTTTTTCTCTATATATTTGTAAAATATAGTCCTCTATTCTAAAATAGAGAGTACTTGATACTCTATACATCCTTTCATTTGTATTCCAACAAAAAAATAAGGGGGATGAACTGTGTTACCTGGTATTCTATTTTATCCTATAAAGAAATCTGGAAAGGTTTTGTTTTTAGACGACCCTATAAATTTTAATTTCTAAAACTCGATCCAGGTTGTGGATATGATTATTTAACAATAAACTACCAGATAGTAGGTGGTTTACAAGTGAAGTGTGTTTTGTATTTTTTATACCATACTACTTATTAATTTGTATTATGGTTTTTAAAATTTTTTAACTTATTTTAAATAAAACTTCTTTTTTTCTTGTAAAAAAATCACTGCTCTAATAGTTAATTTAAATGAATATTTTTTATACTATTTTCGATACATGTAGATTAGTATCTAAAGTTATAATATTTTCAAAGTATTATAACTAAGATGTGATCAATAGTTTTAGAATCTTTTCCAAATATAAATTATATATTTATACTATTTACGTAAACTATAATTTTTTTTCAAATAGTTGATTTAGTTTTAAAATTTTATTAAATAAAATTATTGGATACTCAATTCACCCCTATTGATTTTTCCACTCTGGAAAATAGAGTTACTTCAAATTGACTTGTTTTAACCCTTTAACATTTATAGTTTAGAAGGAAAACATTTTCATTATGTTATAGTTGATTATTAAAGGACTAAGATTGTGGAAGAATCTATAAACATTACGTTTGATGAAACATATCTATATGAAACAAATATATATATAATTAATATTTAACATTTAAATTATATTTTAGATATAAATTTAAAATGTCGCAATAAATATATAAAAAATTATAGAAAAATTTTCTAGTTCTGAAGAAGAAGTTAAAAGAAAACCTAGAAGAGAAATTGAATTTTCATATACTTTAGTCCCTAGAGTAGTTAGGACTCATAGAGACCATACCTTAGATGTTACATTATAAGACACAGATAAATTAAATCACATTAGATATTTTATTATAAATAACGTTGAAAATCAATACCTCTTATCACTACATGATCCTAAGAACATTTTAAATGTAATGAATTAATAGAAATGTAAATGCAAGAAGAAATTAATTAGTTTGAAGGAAATAGGGTTTTGGGTTCAGTTGAAGGAATGAAGGAATTCTTAACTATTGGAACTCAATGGGTGTTTATAAATAAAGGTGATGATTCAATAACTATAATTAGAAATAAATCAGGATTAGTTTTATATGGATATATCCAAAATGAATGTATTTAATATGCTGAAACCTTTACATCAGTAGATAGTATTGAATCCATCCGAATTATTCTGGATTATACCACACATTATGATTTTAAATTATATCAAATGGAGATAAATAGTTCATTAGTAAATAGTAATATAATTGGTGACGTTTTTGAGTAACATTCCACTATATTTCAAAACCATTAATTTCCAAATAATGTTTTTTAAATTAAAAAAAACATTTATATGGTTTAAAATAATCTCCAAGAGCTTGGTATAATTGAAACAAATTATTTTGGATCTCAAAAGTTTTTACCAAAGGCAAAAATGACCCTACTCCATCTATAACAAGTTTTTAAAAAGAAGTTTTAGCAATATAAATCTATGTTGATGATATTATCTTTTGATATTATGAAAATTATTTTTGTACTAAATTTTCATAAATGATGTAAAATGAGTGTGAAATGATTTTAACGGATGAGTAATTTTTTTATTGGATTTAAAAATTAAAAAAAAATGAATAGATAATTTTATATCAAACTAAGTACACCAAATATACTTTAAAACATTTTTTCAAGGATAGATTTAAAATTGTGATACTTTGATGTCTACAAACTATATAATTGGTCTTGATGAAACTGGAAAACTTGTTGATCAAAACACTTATAGATGTATGATTAGAACCTTAATATACATAACTAATATCTAAACTAATATCCATATTAGTGTGTGCTTGTGTGTATCTTTTTAGTAAAACCCCAAATAATATCATTGAATTTATGTGAGAATAATTTTAAAATACCTCCAAAATAAAACCAATTTAGGATTTTTTACCCCACAGTACAAGAATTTGAATTAGTTAGTTATTTAAGTTGTAATTATGGTGGTTGTATGTCTGATAGAAATATAACTTCGAGAAATTATCACCTTTTATTAAAATATTTAGATTCATTGTGTAGTAAGAGAATTTTTTTTGATTATCCATGGCTGAAGGAAATACATTACTATTGGAAGGTGTTGTGCATAGATTCTATGTATGAAACATACATCACAAGTCGATGAAAATAAATTTCAATGTATCCTTACAAATTTTGAATGTACAAGTGTCATAATCATCTCTGTGAATCTTGTATCGTATTCTAGAACAATTCATATTGATATACGAAATCTCTTTTTGAGAAATTTTTATAAAATGACATATTAGTTTAAAATTAATTGGTACATAACATAAAATTGATAGAATTTTTATAAACCCTTTGAATAGTGAGATAATGAACAAGATCAAACATGAAATAGATCGGAATAATTTTAGTTAAATGTTTTTTCAAATTATTTTCTTATCCTTATTATTATTTCATTTAATATTATATGTACTAAATTTATAAGATATTATATTTTGATATTTATTTTACAGTATCATATATAACTAAATTAAATTATATTGATATTTATATCATGTTTCTATATAAATAAATATATTAATGATTAAGGTTTCAAATCAGATTTGAATCAACACACCCTTTCTAAATCCAAACCAAACCCTCTTTGTCAAACTCTTTCTTCTAATCCTTAAAACCTGAGTTGCAATTTTCATCCAGATAAGTCAATAAGAAGTGATCATTTAGAGATAAAATTTATAATCTATCCAAGTGTTAAAAATATATATTATTTAAGACTTTGAATATTTAGATCCCACAAATTATTTCTTGTGATGTTGTATCTGAAAGAGAAGTATATGTAGAATTGTTCAAAATGATTCATTCATTGCTATATAGAGAAGTTTTTCTTCAAACTAGAAAGGTTTGTTTTTAGATAAAGATCGATCTTTCTATCCATACTAGGTCAAGTAGTTTTACTTTGACAAGGATTTAGAATATATTTAATATAAAGATATTACTTGAATAGTCATCGATGGTCAAGAATGGGAGTTTACCTCAACCTTCTAGGATGAATTTTTAAGAGTCGAGAATATTAGAAAATATGAGGACTAATAGATGTCACGACCCGTCCTCGGGGCCCGTGCCGTGACTACCCCAACCCCGCATTCCATAGGCCAGGGGCTGGCGACTAGCACCAAAGGCATAAATCCCGATAACTGGGAAGGCATTGCCTTTATAAAAGTAAACAAAAAACCACAGAGTACAAGCGGAAGCAAAACACTAAGTACAAAGAGAAGTGTTGAAAGGTAAATGGGATAGAATACAAAACCAAATGAAAGTATAACTACAACTAAACAAATTACAACAGCTAGAAGAATAGAAACGGCTCCTGGGTCATCCTCCTCGGATCCTACCTGAAGGGTAGGTACAGATGGCGCAGCTCCTGGATCGTCCACCACTAATCCTACCTGAAGGGTAGGTACAGATAGCCTCCACAACGCTCTATCCCGTCAACCTCCTCCGAGTGTTGTCTCGCTGTGAAGTCCACCTCCAGGTACTGACTCGTCGTCAAGTCCACCTCTGGGTACCATCCAGTCCCCGAACACTCAGCCTCCATCAGCACTGCCCGTCGTCTGCAACCAACACAACAAGGTGCGGGCATAGCCCGTGCAGGGGTGAGTATAACGATACTCAGTAGGGACCCCGATACCCTCAAGGTCTCACTAAAACCAACAAGTTTAACCAAAAAGAAGATCTCAACAGATAACCTCTACTTAAGTATATGCCCATGCATATACCTAAGTTATCAAGTAACCCATCTCAATCATGAGGAAAACACCAAGATCATGAAATCAATGGATAACCACTACCCATTTATATGCCCATACATATACCTATGTTATAAAGTGACCCATCTCAATCATGAGGTAAACACAAAGGTCAAAAGTCTCAGCTCAAAACAGGATTTTCATTATCAAAACCATATCTGCTGAAGAGCCCCGTCTCTGGAGTGTAAAGTGGTCCTGTCACGACTCTGAGGTACTGCTCTCTAACCTAAGACTGCTGAGGTACTCCTCCTGTCGAGTAGCACGGGTCAGCCACCCAAACACAGTAGTGCTTCCCGCCGGGGGATGTCACCCAAACACAGTAGTGCACACCCCCTAGTATCTTGCTGAGGTACTCTACGGACGAGTACTGTGGGTCTGCACTGTCACACAGGTAGTGCTCAGTCCTCCATGGTTCTGCACCTCAAAAAGTAGTGATCCGTCCACTGGGCTATTCGACTCACTCCAAGTCGAGTTGGTCAAGCAGTCGTCAGGTCTCAGTCGGCTACACAGTCTCTGTACTCCGCACACTCATCTCTGGGAGGGTCCGTTCGACGAGCTACAGTTCGATACTCCAAGTATCTCAATGTCCCACGAAGAAGTATCTCAAAAGGACCGCCTCGTCATAGGGGTCTCAACGCAACAGACGGCCCGTCAATCGGATGCCCGGTCTGTGAGTTATTAGCCTTTTCGTCCCAGGGGCCCAGTTGGTTTCATGAGTGAACCAACCCGGCCGTATCTCAACTGTACCCCGAACTCTCATAGGGTATACTCATAGGGATCGTTTCTCAATGTGATCACCAAATCCACTGACGGTTCGTCAAACGAACGTCCAGTCTGAAAGATAACAGCTTTTCTGTTCCAAGGACCTGGTTAGATTTCGGGTACAATCCAACCCGACCACTATCCAACAGCAACCAAAACTCGGGCGAAGTATGCGAAAAGTTCCGTCTCATCAAGAGGAATTCAACGAGACAGACGACACGTCAATCGGACGCCCGGTCTGTGAGTTATTTTCTTTTTCGTTCCAGGGGCCCGGTTGGTTTTGTGAGCGAACCAACCCGACCGCACTCCGAAGACATCCAAACTTTGAGAAGAGTAAGCCAAAAGATCATTCTCACTTAGAGGAATCCATCAAATTCAACGGCACGTCAATCGGACGTCCGGAGCTCACGATATAAGCGTTTCCGCTCTGAGGGCCCGGTTGGTTTCGTACCCAAACCAACCTGGATAAACCCAAAGTAATTCAAAACCTTGAGTGCGATATACTGAAATGACCGTCTCGTTCCAAGGATCGCTAAGCAACTAACAGTGTGTCGATCGGAGGTCCGTTGCCCATGTTATGGGCAAAAGACCGAAAACGGTCCAAAAACGGTCCGAAAACGGGGGTTTTGGGCCCAGACCGACCCAGCCCGAGACCCCCCCCCCCCGGTCGGCCCGAACCGGGTCGACCCGCCCTGGGTCCGGGTCGGCCTGGCTCGGCCTAGGCACAGCGCACCCAACCCGCTGGCCAGCTCGGCCAACGGCCGAGCCATTTTTTGGCAAGGGGGGGGGGGCGCCTGCCCCCCCTGGTCTCACCGCGGCCCCCCAATTAAGGGGATCATTTTGTATAGCCGGTCGGGGGAATTAATTCCCCCGGATCCCCTTTGTCCGGATGTCCCACACCGGCCGGCCGGTTCTGCCAACGAGGACCAGCGACGACCGGTCCTTCTTCCATCGCCGACACTGAGAGCCCGGAACCGGTCGCCGGTCACCCTGCTCTGCCGCGGCCCGGAACCGGCCGCGGCATGGTTCGTCCGATGCGGTGCGAGGGCACCGCGCCCCTCCGCCGAGACCCCGCTCCGGCCGCGGCGTCTTTGGTTTTCTTTGACGCGGCGCGACGGCGTCGCGTCCATGTTCATCTTCACGGTGGGGCGCAACGGCGTCGCGTCCTTGTCCATCTTCACGGCGCGGCATGACGGCGTCGCGTCCTTGTTCAACTTCACGGCGCGGCGCGACGACGTCGCGTCCTTGTTCATCTTCATGGCGCGGCGCGACGACGTCGCGCATTACTTTCCGTGCAATTCCTGCATGGTGCGACGGCACCACGCCATTCCGTTCCATCCATAAAGAATAAAACATGGATAAAGGAGGGGGGTTCGTCCATGTTTTTGTGGTCTGGCCCCCTCTCGTTAACCGATATCATTTGGTCGTATAACTACGAAGAACGACAAACTAGAAATCACGGACGAAAATAATAAAAATAAATTTAAACCCATACCTCATGCGAGCTTGAATAGAGGTTCGTCGAATGAGGATTCGTCGTGGAAAGAGACACCGTGGAAGAAGACATCGTGGAAGAACCATCGCGGTAAAAGGCGTCACGTAGTTGGTCTTCGAGGACTTGGCGTTCTTCGACAGAGTTTGATGTGTTCTTCGCGTTCTTCATGTTCTTCAACGAAGAAGATGAAGAAATCTAGCTTTCCTTAGATTTTCTCCCCAAACCTTTCAAGCAACAAAGGTTTCAACCCCAAAATAAAATAAGCTTACCTCTTATTTTATTAACATAACAAATATTTGAATTTCAAGATTTTAAAATTCAAATAACCACACTTAACTCACTTAATTAAAAACATAAGTTATTAAAATTAAGTTGTCGAATATTAAATGTGAGTTGAGGGGGGTTAAAGAATGTGAAGAGTTATGGAAGGTTAGGGAAGGTGAAGGGGTAGGGTTTGTGTGGGCCCCACCACCTTCATAACCTACCTTGGGAAGTTGGGTAGTAACCCAACTTCCACCAAAAGCCTAATCCACTTAGTTAAAATAAAAATTGTAGTTTAATTTTTATTTCAACTTCAAAAAATTAAAACAACTCATAACGAGCAAACGCAACTCCAGGAAAAGAGTTCCTAAGCAAACACTGACGCTACGGTTCCATCGGTGCCCTCAGAATTCGATTCCGAGAACCGGTTCAAAAGATAGGAATTCCCGCTCGTTCGTTCACTGAACGTACCCGAGCCAAACTTCGTAAAATGATTCTGGGCACACCGGGCCTCGGAATCAGGCGCCGTCAGAAACTGCGTTCTTGTAAAATTCCAAAGAAAATTAAGAAAAAAATTTCCTTAAAATTTTCAGGTCTTTACATTACTCCCACCTCAGGGCTTTACGTCCCCGTAAAGCTTCAACACAAACTAGGTTCACAAAAGCGGTATTGAGCACGCACCTGAGCCTTCCGCTCCCATGTGCTTACCTGGAGGTTTCGTACTGCCAAAGAAAGTGCACCCGAGGAATCGACTATCCTCATAGGATCTGATCCTGTCGATCCTCAATTCCCACTGGAACTTCCATAAATGTAACCCCATCTCCATCGTCCAGCTCCTCATGGTCGATGATATGCAAAGGGTCGAGCGCGTATCTCCTCAGTTGAGATTTGTGGAAGTCGTCATGCACCTGGTACAATTGAGGTGGATGGGTCAAGCGGTAAACCACCCCACCTACCTAGATGAGGACCTAGAAAGGTCCGTTGAACCTCGGAGATAACTTTCCGCCTTGGCCACAGCTCCATAAACCTCATCGAGGTGAGACCCATATAAGGACGTGATCGTTATCCTCAAACCCTAGAGGTCTCCAATTCCTGTTAGAACTGAAACTCAAACGACTGCTGCCACGAGGGTATGGTTGACCGACTCAAGAGTGATCGGTCGCACCCTACTGTGCATGAGTTACCATGTGTTGCCTGGGGTTTCCTTTTCACCGACCAAGGAAAACCCATCCCGACGTCGTAGTTAATCCACAACCTTTTTGCCTAATATCGTCAATTTGTGTATGAACTGTGATTTCCCAGTCCATACTCAAACCAACGTCATAAGGCCTCGATGCTACCACCAAGAGATTCAAACCGAAACTCTCGCCTCGAGGGTATGACCACACTGTCGATGTAAGTGTGATTATCAAGTCTCCTCCCAAGGTATCTCCAGACGTGAGGGTCATGTCCACGTCTTACCAGAAACTCTAGGTCTGGAACAAGATTTGTGAAAGCAAGGAATGATTCATATCAACGTCCATTACTACAGCAGCTAGTAGTGGACACAGACTGTCCCTTAATCATTTCTAGAGCCATTGGGTCACACTCCTTGACCGCATGCAGCCACACTCTTCCTCCACCCTCCAGCTCCCTGAGCTTGGCAGGGATAACTAAGGAAGGTGGTTGTAGCATGTTAAGATGTACACCACCTCATGCTACTCTCCTAGCTCTGCCTCCACGTCTACTGCTCCGCAGACTCATCTCTCCTTAAAGCTTCCTCTTCTTTAAACATTTAACATGCCCGAGTCTCCATGACTGGTTCCAGTTTTCTGTTTCTTACTGCACCGTGCATTCTTCATCCGCTCCTGGATGATCATCGCCTTCTTTGCCTACGATCTGAAAGAGCTGCTAAAATTTCTCCTCTGCCGAAAAGAGAAACTCAGTCTCATCTCCTGTATGAACCACGCCCATTGCCTAATACATTCAATCCCGAAAAGAATGATGCATTCATGCCATGGGTGACGTCGTAAGGCCTCGATGTAACTACCAAGAGATATAACTGTCACTCTCGCCTCCAAGGGTCAAGTCACACTATCAGAATCAGTGTGAGGTCACTGGGTCTCCTCCAGTAGAAATATCGAAAGTGAGGGTCATGTCAACAGTCTTAACCAGGACCACTCGATATCAACCAAACAAAAAGGATAGGAAAAAAACATCACAAGATAAGCATCTTTTTATTATTGCATCTCATAGTACAAAGACACGAATACAATAGAAATATGGAACTAGAAGTACAAGGGAATAATCCACTAGTTCCTTTCCTATCCACCTGCTCCCGGAGCTCTACTGCCTTGTCCACTATTCGGTTGTTGCTCAAGCACTCGTCGCTGCTTTTGCCTCGGTGGCTCCTCCAACGCCTGCGGATCAACTATACGAGGAGTCAGACAGTCACGTGCCAGGTGACCCTTTCCGCCGCATGAGTAACACTGTCTGTTTCTGGCACGCCTGGCTCTGACCCCACCCCAGGTGCCCCGCACCTCCAGTCCTAAAACCCGAGATCTCCCAACTACGGGTCTAGTCCTCCTGGACCTCTGCATCGTCTGTCTATTGCCCACAGATGACTCGACTACTGATCGAAAAACACGCGACAAAAGTAGAAGCTCCTAAACACGCTCGGGGTGTAGAGCTACTGGCACAAACTCCACCCTAAAGAAGGTCTCGAAGTCTTCCCATGCAAAGGTCATCCTATCAAAAAACTGAAACAAGTGGCTCCACCACCTGCCTGCTTCTGCCTGAAGAAGGCTGGTAGCAAAGATCACCATGAAGTCTGCAGGCGTCCCCACTAGCCTGAAGACTCTCACCACAACCTCCAGCCAATCCTCAACCACCTGTGGGTCCGTCTCTCCCCAGAACCTAGGTGGCCTCTGGTGCTGGAACTCGTGCAGCGCACTCAAGTGGCGTGCATCACCTAATGTTGGGGCTGGTGGCATCGGTGGCCCGACGTATGGTAGTACCGCTGGTGCCTCCGCTGGTACCTCAACTGCAAGAGGGCCATGTACCGAAGCCTCGTCGCTCAACAAGATATCAGTACGCACATCCCTCTGGGATCTAGCTGGTCGTCCGAGAAAAGGCATCCTGAAAGAAACAACGTGACACGGTCAAATGATTATACCTGGTGAGCCGACCTGGTTTGAGCTGACATTTTAAAAAACTTCTAGAAACACAAATGCAATCAGTGTTTTCGTGCAAAAAGTCGGAAATCAGTTGTCAGGGTCCTGGTGTATGGATACGTCGGCCGCCCGCACCAACACTGGAATCCCTGAACTGAAAACCACACTCGGTACTCTTAACACTATTGCTTCACAGAAAGAAAATATCAGAGTTATATGTTCTACGGTAGAACCGACTCCTCTGATACCAATTTGTCACGACCCATCCTCGGGGCCTGTGCCGTGACTACCCAAAGCCCGCCTTCCATAGGCCAGGGGATGGCGACTAGCACCAAAGGCGTAAATCCTGATAACTGGGAAGACATTGCCTTTATAAAAGTAAACAAAACACCACAGAGTACAAGCGTAAGCAAAACACTAAGTACAAAGAGAAGTGATGAAAGGTAAATGGTCCATAATACAAACCCAAATGAAAGTACAACTACAACTAAACAAAGGACAACAGTTAGAAGAACGGAAATGGCTCCTGGGTCGTCCTCCTCAAATTCTACCTGAAGGGTAGGTGCAGATGGCACAGCTCCTGGATCGTCCACCACTGATCCTACCTGAAGAGTAGGTACAGATAGCCTCCACAATTCTCTTGCCTGTCAACCTCCTCTGAGTTTCGTCTCGCTGTGAAGTCCACTTCCAAGTACTGACTCGTCGTGTAGTCCACCTCTGGGTACCGTCCAGTCCTCGAACACTCGGCCTCCGTCAGCACTACCCGTCGTCTGCAACCAACACAACGAGGTACGGGCATATCCCGTGCAAGGGTGAGTATAAGAATACTCAGTAGGGACCCTGAGACCCTCAAGTTCTCACTAAAACCAACAAGGTTAACCAAAAAGAAGATCTCAATAGATAACCTCTACTTAAGTATATGCCCATGCATATACCTAAGTTATCAAGTAACCCTCTCAATCATGAGGAAAACACCAAGATCATGAAATCAACGGATAACCACTACCCATGTATATGCCCATACATATTCCAAAGTTATCAAGTGACCCATCTCAATCATGAGGTAAACACAAAGGTCAAAAGTCTTAGCTCAAACCAGGATTTTCATTATCGAAACCGTAACTGCTGAAGAGCCCCATCTCTGGAGTGTACAGTGGTCCTGTCACGACTCCGAGGTGCTGCTCACTAACCTAAGACTGCTGAGGTACTCCTCCTGTCGAGTACCGTGGGTCAGCCACCCAAACACAGTAGTGCTTCCCGCCAGGGTATGTCACCCAAACACAGTAGTGCACACCCCCTAGTAGCCTGGTGAGGTACTCTCCAGATGAGTACCGCGGGTATGCACTGTCACACAGGTAGTGCTCCATCCGACATGGGTGTGCACCTCACAAAGTAGTGCTCCGTCCACTGGGCTAGTCGACTCACTCCAAGTCGAGTCAGTCAAGCAGTCGTCAGGTCTCAGTCGGCTACACGGTCTCTGTACTCCGTACGCTCGTCTCTGGGAGGGTCCTCTCCATGAGCTACAGGTCGATACTCCAATTATCTCAAAGTCCCACAAAAAAGAATCTCAAAAGGGCCGCCTCGTTATAGGGGTCTCAACGCAACAGACGGCTCGTCAATCGGACGTCCGGTCTGTGAGTTATTAGCCTTTTCGTCCCAGGGGGCCGGTTGGTTTCGTGAGCGAACCATCCCGACCATATCTCAACTATACCCCGAACTCTCTTAGGGTATAATCATAGGGACCGTTTCTCAATGTGATCACCAACGCCGCTGACGGTTCATCAAACAGACGTCCAGTCTGAAGGATAACAACTTTTCCTTTCCAAGGGCCCGGTTAGATTTCGAGTACAATCCAACCCAGCCACTATCCAACAACAACCAAAACTCACGCAATGTATGCCAAAAGTTCCGTATCATCAAGAGGAATTCAACAAGATAGACGGCGTGTCAATCGGACGCCCGGTCTGTGAGTTATTTTCTTTTTCGTTCCAGGGGCCCGGTTGGTTTCGTGAGCAAGCCAACCTGACCGCACTCCGACGACATCCAAACCTTGAGCGGAGTAATCCAGAAGATCCTTCTCACTTAGAGGAATCCATCAAAGTCGACGGCACGTCAATCGGACGTCCGGAGTTCAAGATATAAGCGTTTCCGCTCCGAGGGCACGGTTGGTTTCGTACCCGAACCAACCCGGCCGAACACAAAGTAATCCGAAACCTTGAGTGCAATATACCGAAACGACCGAATCATTCCAAGGATCGCTACGCAACTGACAGTGCGTCGATCGGAGGTCCGTAGCCCATGTTATTGGTGAAAGACTGAAAACGGTCCGAAACGGGGGTTTCGGGCCCGGACCGACCCGGCCCGAGACCCCCCCGGTCGGCCTAAACCGGGTCGACCCGCCCCTGGTCCGGGTGGCCTGGCGCGGCCCGACGCGGCCTGGGAACAGCGCGCCCGGCGCGCTGGCCAGCTCGGCCAACGGCCGAGCTGTTTTTCACAAGGGGTGGGGGGGCCTGCCCCCCTAGTGTAACCGCGACCCCCCAATTAAGGGAGCTGTTTTCTATAGACGGTCGGGGGAATTAATTCCCCTGGCTCCCCTTTGTCCGGCCGGCCTGCACCGGCCAGCCGGTTCTGCCAACGAGGACCGGCGATGGCCGGTCCTTCTTCCTTCGCCGACACCGGCGGCCCGGAACCGGCCGCCGGTCACCCTGCTCCGCCGCGGCCCGGAACCGGCTGCGGCTTGGTTCGTCTGGCGCTATACGACGTCACCGCGCCCCTCCGCCGCAGCCCCGCTCCGGCCGCGGCGTCTTCGGTTTTCTTCGATGCGGCGTTACAACGTCGCGTCCTTATTCATCTTCACGGCACAGCGCGACGGCGGCGCGTCCTTGTTCATCTTGACGGCGCGGTGCGACGGCGTCGCGTCTTTGTTCAACTTCACGGCACGGCGCGACTGCATCACGTCCTTGTTCATCTTCACGGCGCGGCGTGATGGCTTCACGCATTACTTGCAGTGAAATTCCCACGTGGTGCGACAACACCACACCATTCCGTTCCATCCACAAAGAATCAAACATGGATAAAGGAGGGGGGTCGGCCGTGTTTGTGCGGTCCGGCCCCCTCTCGTTAACCAATATCATTTGGTCGTCTGACTACGAAGAACGACAAACTAGAAATCACGGACGAAAATAATAAAAATAAATTTAAACCCCTACCTCATGCAATCTTGAACAGAGGTTCGTCGAACGAGGATTCATCGTGGAAAGAGACGTCACGGAAGAAGACGTCGCGGAAGAACTGTCGCGGTAAAAGGCATCGCGTAGTCGGTCTCCAAGGACTTGGCGTTCTTCGATAGAGTTCAATGCGTTCTTCGCGTTCTTCATGTTCTTCAACGAAGAAGATGAAGAACTTTAGCTTTCCTTAGATTTTCTCCCCAAACCTTTCAAGAAACAAAGGTTCCAACCCCAAAATAAAATAAGCTTACCTCTTATTTTATTAACATAACAAATATTTGAATTTCAAGAGTTTAAAATTCAAATAACCACACTTAACTCACTTAATTAATAACATAAGTTATTAAACATAAGTTGTCAAATATTAAATGTGAGTTGAGGGGGGTTAAAGAATGTGAAGAGTTATGGAAGGTTAGGGAAGGTGAAGGGGTAGGGTTCGTGTGGGCCCCACTACCTTCATAACCTCCCTTGGGAAGTTGGGTAGTAACCCAACTTCCACCCAAAGCCTAATTCACTTAGTTAAAATAAAAATTGTAGTTTAATTTTTATTTCAACTTCTACAAATTAAAACAACTCATAACGAGCAAACGCAACTCCAGGAAAGGCGTTCCTAAGCAAACACCAGTGCTACGGTTCTATCGGTGCCCTCATAATTCGATTCCGAGTACTGGTTCAAAAGATAGGAATTCTCACTCGTTCGTTCACCGAACATACTCGATCCAAACTACGGAAAATGATTCCGGGCACACCGGGCCTCGGAATCAGGCGCCGTCAGAAATTGCGTTCTTGTAAAATTCCAAAGAAAATTAAGAAAAAAATTTCCTTGAAATTTTTGGGTCTTTACGATAGATCTCATATCAAATAAATCATCATCATTTAGAGACCAATAATTCCATAGAAGTAATAATTAATGACCTAAACGTCATAATACCTGTTTTAATTGAGATATGTGAAGAGTGGAGACTCTGGTTAATGTTTATTCAGTACTATATCTATGAAAATGGAGGGGGGGGGGGGGGCTCTGGTTCTATTAGACCTACATATTTTTTCTTTATATATTTTTTTGTTCATGGTATTTTGATTATATTTCCTCATTTATTAATGAGTCATATGACTTATTTTTTCAAGCTTTCATTTAGGTTCATCACGCTTCCATACTCTAACATTCATTCTATCATATTGGAACAAAATTTACAATTTATTATAGTATTTGAATGTATTATAGTTAAAAATAGTGTATATATGAATAAAAAAATGTTTAAGATAATGGAGATGAGTTAGAGTCCTTGTAAAAAGATATAGGTGTTATATGAGGAAAAAATATATGAGTGATTCAATACTATTTCTCATCCCACTAGGATTAGAGAAATAATTTATCCTTATTTGGAACCAGATGAAGTAGTTTAATCCAATTACTCCTCTAGTGAAGATGTATAAGAGGATCATGTCAGTATATATGAATAATCTAGAAGGTCTTTTGAGGAAGGGTCTCAATGGACTTTAGTTCGTGTTCATGTTGTAGAATAATCTATATGGTAAAGAGCACCTCCTATTTTTGATGTTTTATAGGATTATGATATTTCAATTTTAGAGTCAAAATAAATTTATGTTCTTGTGTTATCTTAACCTATTAAAGAATTATGTGTAACTATTGAGGTGTAGATAATTTCTAGATCTATTTCGTTTTTACAAGTTCTCACCTACTATGAAAGTGAAAATGATATGGATCCTAATGAAGTGGAGATTCCACCAATGATTGAGATAGAGGATTTCAAATTTTATACACCTCTCTTTCTTGTGAAGAAAATACTAATGTAAATAAATTATTTGATATATATGTGTCTACTCCAATATTTGTTACTGATATGGTCGGTGTTGATCGAGTTGAGAAAAAGATATATAAAAAATATGGTGAGAAGGATAAACATAATAAAGGTTCTAATAAAGGTAATGAGAATATAAATAAGGATTAGGTTGATGAAGATGGTGGTGTTTCCAGAAATCTATAAGGTGATATTATTATTGTTTCTAGAGAAGATCCTATTTTAACCAAGCAACCATTTACTCATACCCAGTATGTATAGTTATACCAAAGTCTAGTTAGTATTTTTTGATGCCTCTGGCCAGTCCACCCTCTCCAAAAAACATTTCCAGAGTTCCTTTTCAAGATGATATTATTTATGAATATTTTCTAAGGATAGATGTCGTGGCTATATAAGATTTTGTGAATGAATCCACAGATAAATTAAAAGATATTAAAAAAAACTCCTATAATATTTTCACTAAAAGGGTATCCATGAAACTATCCTTCATATTTTGTTTCTAGTGCTAATTCATCTGATCTGTGAGATGATTCTTTTCCTAATGTTGCTTCTTCTCAAGCTAGAAGTGCTCCTTGTCAATAATTGGGATGATATATTTATCCTTCCCCTATACTAACTTATTAATATATTATTGATTTTAAAAATAATCTTTTGAAAATGTTATATTAGATTATTTGGGTATTATTTTTTCAAATAATATAGACCATAAGAAAGAAATTTTTTCACTATTAAAAAATCTCTTTCCTATCTTCTTCCAATGTTGTTTCTAAAAATATATTACATGAATTAACAAGGTCACTATTTTATAAGGTAAATGGAATTATTTTAAATTCAAATGGGTGTTATCCAAGAAGTCTAATCTGTTGTAATGGTTACTCTAGATAGAAGGTATCTTGAATTGATTAACAGTCCTAATCAACCGTCAACCTATACTTTATAACCTCCTCCAAATTTAGTTTTCGTTGATTAAATACTGATTTGATGTTTGATTAATAAATATATTTAGAATGTGTTTGAAAATGTGAAGGATATAATAAATCAGTTCTGTATGGGCATTTATGGTCATATTGAAAAAATTGTTTTCTTAAAGTTGACTCCATAAAAACTAAATAAGATAAATATATAATCAAGGATATAAACATGTATTATCTAAAAATAATCTAAAATAAGGAAGATATGAAAACATAGTTATATTATTTATCTATAGATTTAAAATTTTAATCTTTAAATTATTATTTAAAATATATAGTAGATAATTTATCATCCATGACTCTTCTAAAAAATCAGTTTATTTTATAGAAATCCATGTTTCCTCAATTAATGAATCCTGATGCAACTGTAGTGTCTGATATCACAAGGATATGAAACACTATATATGTATTTAAGATAACCATGTGCTAGAACATCCCACATTTCTTGTTCCCTAAATTTCCTTAGTTTCAGCAACTACTTTAGCCTATGTTTCTACAACCTATACCACACCTATACCTCTAACAAGGTCATTTGGTCTCTCTCTTTCCCAATCTCATGGTCACATAATCCCAATTTTCAAAGGTATTTCCATTATGGGACCTCTAGTAATTCATCTATATGTTTGTGCTCTTGATATTATAAAATTAAATGACTATTATTTTCATAATGATTTAGATTATGATTAGACTCTAATATATATTTTGTAATCATTTTTTATCCTAAATGGGATATAAATTTCATTTTATGTTCTTATCTTTTAGTTTAATATTTTATATTTATTTAATTTCATTTTAATCTCTAACCCTTTATGAATTATTTTTTATATTCCAAATGGGGGAGTAAGAATGAATAATATAATATATTTTTCTTATGTTTTTGTGTATATTTAATCAATGATTTTTGATCATTGAGAAGGGGGATTTTTTTTGGTCCAATAATTCCCTGTTTTAACAATGAAAAATCATTCTTATGTTCAATATAATATATTCTATGTTTTATGATAGAAAATTAATTTTTTAGATTGATTCTATGTTTGGAAATGACCGTAACTTATAATCTATTGACCATGGAGAATATATGAAAAATGATCTATGTGATCGCAAGTCACAAAACACAACCAAATTCCATTTCGAACAACCATAATTTAGTTTTTCTCAAAGGAAAAATTGACCATACAAAAATCTGATCAACCATGAGAAAAGTGCCAAAGGACCCAATCGACCACATGAGTAACTTGTTGATAGGAAATAAAATTAAAATAAACCATGTAGTGATCTCTCCACGTATGTAATAGACCATAAAAATAAAAAGATAAACTGCTACAATGAGATCATCTGTTAGAAAAATGTCGACTATATGGTTAAAAAATTCAAATATATTGAAAATTTATGGCCTGGAAAATTATTATAACCATCAATGATGATGTGGAATCTTTAAATAGACTATCACTAAAGGATCATATTATATTATTATTTTTAATTCTAACCCAACCACTTCCTGGTCCTGAATTTGATGCGAGACAAGATCATTAAATGACCTCAGATTTAAAACTAAAAATAAGGATTTTCATGATGATTTATCAAAGTAAATTGTTTAAGAATAACTTTTTACAGACAACCAAATATAGAGAAAGGCAGTGCTGATGAATAGTAAAAGTTAAAAAATATAAAAGTTTGCAACATAATCATCATGAATTAAAAATGATGAACATTTAATATTTTAGATCATATCTACAACATACCAAAGAACATTAAAGCATATTTGAGAATCATTAAAAAATCGAAAAAATGAAATTGAGGAGAAAAGATCTTCTTATAGCGCATCCGAACAATAGAATCTAATGTATTGATTTCTCATCCCTCTCTTACTCTGTGTCATTTAATTTTGAGTTTTCCATGGGATATTCATATATAAATATATAGAACCATATCCTAAGATAAACCAAATAATGAAAGACACACACACACAAACAAACACACATACAAAAACACAAAAAACAAAAAAACAAAAACAAAACACACACACACACACACACTCTCTGTCCCTGTATATAAATATCATCGGTGAACTCACATAGAACTATATAAGAGGGTAGTTTTCCAGGAATTCTAGTGTGTAGTACTTTAATTTCATTTCTCCCACATAAAACTATTTTTTGAGTTTTGTGACTAGATAACCTTGTGTGTTGTTGGGTATAAAACTATATCCAAGTTGTGGACCAGATTATTGAAAATTAAACTACTTAGTAGTTGTTGATTTCCAAGAATATGGGGGGTTAGGTATTATCTTGAGACATTAACCCTTGTTTTTTACCATTTGTTTATTTGATTTACTATACTCTATTTTCACAACATGTACCTCCCAAACCCTAGTTTCCCAGAGCTGGTGCATTATTTTATTACATTGGCTTGATTACAAGGAATCATGTCCTAAATGACTGATCGGTTTAGCAGCCTTGGAAAATAGATTACAATCATCAAACTTACATTACAATTCAAAAAATAATCAAAAACATAGATAATCATTTGAGAATGCCATTATCCCCTAGCTTAACCCAACATATAAATCATAAAACACTTCTTGGAATCCTATGAAAAAATAATAATAAAAGGGTGAGCACAGATACTCAGTAAGGATAAACAATATAGAGGATGCTATCGCAATTATGAATAATCATTTATGGAAAGGTAAAAAACTAGAACACAGGCCTTTTAAAACTATATATTCTGCATATTATGGAAATAATAAATCATTCAATTCTTTTTAAACATTCACATAAATATTATACTTGTCTAATAATCACATGTAAAATCAATAACTAGTCTCATAAGAAGGGAATGCATAATGTCAGACATCATAACCACTATATCAAGGCCTAATGCCAAGACCATACACAAATATTCTTTCATGTCCTTGTCTAAAGACACTGGTTTTTATCATAAGATGTATTGATTCATCGAGGGGATATAGCGGTCACCACCTATCACTTAATAAGTCAAATACTTTCCTCATATGAAAAGGTTGAAACATAACATAATCATTCGTATTAAAACATTCATATAAAATGATAATACTTTAACTATAAACCATGAATGGTTTACAAATAGAACATCCATTGTAAAAAATATCATAAAACCATCATTACAATATGTAATATTTTATCATAATAAATCCAATTCAAACAAGCATCATACCCATAAAATGATGTTTATGTGGATGAAAATTATTTAATAAGTTGATTAAAAATATTTTAGGGAAATATCCCTTTTTTACTTTAAATCATTTAAAAACCATAATATTTTAAAATAAAACATTTCTTTTGAAAATAACATTGTATGATTCTAAGGGAATCTTAAAAATTGTAAAGTGACATAATAGTAGAAAATAGATGCTCATGCAATAAAAGTTTAAAAAAATCTTTCCTTAATTTTTTCGAAAGGGATATTAAGTATCTTGTTTTGAAAATGATAGAAAGATTCTTTTTGAAATGTTTTGTAAAATGTAAAATGTGGGTAAAAATGACTTTAAAAAACTGTTAATAATATTTTTAACTACATTTTAAGAAACATAGATAGAGATTATAAGGATGTGTAAGTAGATACTTATATATAACCAATCTCAGATAATAAAGAGGTTGTGAAATTAACCCTTACCTTAGGTCTGATACACTTTGTATGTGTCTGAATGTACTGTATAATGGTTTTAAACATATTATTGACTTTTGTAAGAATCATAATAAGATTTATGATATCATTTAATATTAATTTATAAATTTTTATTACCCATTTATTAATACTTTCTATGTTAATGATACATTTTGGGTAATAATCAATTTCGGTATTGTACGTGTTTGGACTTATTATTCTTATCATATTATTTAGATCATGATTTACTTACATCCAAAATGCGTAACATGATTTATATATCATGTATATTCTATATATCATGTATATTCGATATATAAATATATATAATAAATAGATAAATGAAATGAAACACACTATTCATGGAGATGGTAGGTCGTACGTACACATGGACGTTGTTTCTGTTTTCTTATCATTTTTAATGGAAGTAAGTGAATGAAATTGTTGTAACATATCTAACTAAAGGTTTTAATTATCACAAATAATGTCATTAATATAACTATTTATCAGATCATGTCATTATCTTAGATTTAACACAACATTATCTTGAATATCAGATCATGTCATTCATATAATTATGAGGTTTACAAGTTTCTAAATTTGTTGAATTGAAAGATAGAAATAACATATAAAATTATCTATTTATAATCTACCTACACTATCAAATATATGACTCACCATCATATATAATTCTTATTGGATGACAGGTCAAAAAGAAATAATTTCTATGTATGTGAAGTTAACACTATTACAAAATACTCACCATCGAATATGACATAGACAAACAAAAGACTCACCATTCCACATGCTACCGATGCAAATGACCTACCATTATATGAAGCTACCTAACATTTCATGATATTAGCGATGCATGGAATTACCTACAATTAAAAGGAGTCATTATTAGTCAACTGTCTCACTAATATAAGGAAGGAATCACCGATGAATGAGTCACTGATGGAAAAGACTCACTTATACCCTAAGTCACTGATACCAATAGAAATGACTCACTGATGCTGATTGACTGATCCAAATGAGTCACTAATACTTATGACTCAATAGTATTCATAAAAATAATTTTTTTATTATTAATTCAAATTTATATCTAATAGTCATATTTAGGCAAATTAATGGTTATGACATTATTTAATGTTTTCTTTTGGACTATCAGTAGAATGTAAGAGGTATATACATTGTGGGGAGATCATTATTCCTTCTAGAACTCAATGTTTAAAATAATTACCCACTGATCTTTTTAGATATAATGAGGAATACACAAAAAAGGAACATAAGATCTGGAAAACTCTTATAGCTCTCAAGATTTATTCAAAATCCCAATAATTAAAAGTAAAAACATATAGGGACATCAATAAGATGAGCAAGGCCTTCTGAACTACACAGAACATCATTACACCATAGAGCTAAACACTTCACACTCCTCTAAAACCAGACCATAGAGTATGCAACACTTTGTTTTGAATCTGATTTCCATAAGAGGACCCAAACTTCATTTTCACTACATCAGATGAGTCCAGAGCTTCATTTCATAGCAAAAATAGACTTTTAAAAACTATTCCACATATTTAGTTATGTTGTGTTCTTTTCTTTATATTTTTGAGCTGTGTGTGTATCTCTCTATTACACACACACTAACTCCTGTGAAAAACCGTAGGTCACCTGATATCCTAAAACTCACTCTCATTATTATTTCTTGTATCCCACTTAGAATAGTGGAAGAGGTAAAATGTGACATGTTTGTTGTTTTTCCCACCGATAACTATGGTAGAGGTCAACTGTGACCTGGAAAGTCCTTCGTACTATTGAGAACCCTGATCTAGGGTGTGGATCAAGTTTTAAAATAAATTACTTGGTGGTAGGTGATCACCCAGTATAGAGGACTAAGTCTCAACTTGAGATTGAAACTATTGTTTATTTCTTCTATGTATTTCTATTTAGTTTTACTTTGTCTTATCACCATTTCATAAAACTAAATTGAACTTTGATAGTAATTTTATTAATTTTTTATATCTTTTGTGAACTAGTATGTTAGATTCAAATATTATACCAATATTTATATTAGTATAGCTAAAAACTAATAAATCTTATGAGAAATTAATTGAACATTTAGGACTTTTATAAATTCACTATAAACTGAATTTGATTATATTTTAATGGGGGGAAATTTTCAAATAATAAATTATAAACAGAAATATTTATAGGTACTATATTCACCCCATTTTAAGTAATCTACTCTGACCAAAATTTGGTATCAGAATAATTTATAGAAATTTCCCAGTTTTCAAATGTTTTTAAAATATTTTGAAACTATGATTTTAGTTGTATTTAAATGATCATATAATTTCTATTATTTCTAAATTTTTATCTCTTTGAAATCCTTTTACAAATCAAATTATGGAAAATCTTTTAGATGTAGATGCTACTAATAGACCATCATTTTTAATGGAACAAACTATGCTCAGTGGAAGCTTAAAATAAAAATACATCTAGAAAGCATGAGATTTAAAATATGGACTGCTATTGACAGTAAATATGAAATTCCTAAAACTGAAAGAAACACTTGGGATGAACCTAACAAGACTTATTATAAAACTAATTATAATTAAATGAATGATCTATACTCTTCTCTAAGAGAAGAATAGTTTAATCGTATTTCTACTTGTAAAACTGCCCATAAAATTTGGGACACTTTTTTTGTTTCTCGTGATGGAAGATCTAATGTGAAGAAATTAGACTTAATAATTATACTATTAGGTATGATAACAATTAAATAAAGAATGATGAATATATTACTGATATGTATCTCAGATTTAACAAAAACTTTCAACACAATGATTTCTCTTGGAAGAGATATCACAACCAAAGAAAAAATAACGAGGATTCACCAAATGATTACCTTATAGATGGAGAGGAACCTCTATCTCAATTATAGAATCATGTGACATCGAAAAATTTCCTATCAAAGAACTCATTGGAAAGGTGATGATATATGAAAAAGAACTAAAAGTCAACAAATATAAGGATAATGAATTTAAGAGGATGTCTGTAGTTTTCAGGCATATTTCCTCTAATAATAAAGACGACGAGAAAGTTCAACAAAATATTGAAATCTATAGTAGTGAAGAATCAGCTTGAAATAGTGATGACGAAATATCTTAGATGGCTAGGAGAATTAAAAATAATTATAGGCAAAAGATGTTTTTTCAGGAAGCCCAATTACAAGGGAAAGTATGATAACATGGTAAATTGGAAAATAAATTAGAGGAGAAATGATAAATTAGAAGAGATAGTGTGATATGAATGCAAAAGTAAAGGACATGTTAATGAAGACTGTCCAAAGCTCAAATACAAAAGGAAGTATGGGAACAAGAATAAAAAATATAAGAAATCTATGAAGGCCACTTGGAGTGCCTCTAAGGATAGATTCAGTGAATCTACTTCTTCTCATGATGAGAAAGAAGATATGAAAATAATGTGTTTTATGAAAACACATCTAAGGTCATATTAGACTCTTCTGTTCAACATTATTACTATTCTGAATATTAAAGTGAGTATGACAATATATAAAGTGATGAATTATTTAAATATTACAACATAATGGAAGAGACTTGTAGTGAACTAAAGGATAAGTATAAATCTTTAAATAAAAAACATTCTCTTACTGTAACAATGAAATCCTAGATTACTACAGAAAATAAAAAGAATATTCAACTTCTTCAAGGAAAACAATTAATTAAAAATGTCTAATGAATAATTAAGGAAGGATCTTGAAAAGTTTACCAATTGAAAAAATATCACTTACACAAATTCATAGTAAATAGATAGCTCCTAAGTGCACTTCGGTAATATGATATCATCCATGACAAAGGAACACATCAATAACAGAATTTCATACCAAAACTAGAAATTATGATTATTTATGAAAAAAAGAATTTTACTAGAAGCTCATGTTCTAAAAATTCTTTAACTACATCTAGTTATTCTGGAAAAAATAGAGTTTATTCTTTAAATACTATATATTCTACACATAGAAACCCCATCATACAAGTATAGGTTCTTACAAAATTTATTACTAATGTTTGTGGACCTAGAAAAATATGGGTATAAATTTTTTTGTGGACAATCTATTTTGTAAGGAAATTTCCTAAAGAGTTCCCGTATATATCTATGGTATTTGGATAGTGGTTGTTCAAGACACATGACAGGGGAATACTCAAGCTTCAAAAGTCTTATCAAAATTGATGGATGACATGTGACATTTGGTGATAATCGTAATGGAAAAATCATTTGTCTAGGACAGATTGGTAACCCTACCTCTATTTAAATTTCCAAATTCATTATTTTGATGTATTAAAGTATAATATTCTTAGTATATCTCAACTCAGTGATGATGTATTTAATGTAAAATTTAGAAATGATTAATGTCAAATTTTTTATGCCAATAATAACTTAGTGTTTATTGCTCATAGAAATAATAATGTGTGAGCTATAAATTTATAAACACTAGCCTCACATAATGTATATTGGTTAAGTGCCTTTCACAAAGAGTCTTGGCCCTAACACATAATATTAGGACATTGCAATGTACACTCTCTTAGAAAACATATGAGAAAATTCCTAGTCAAGGATCTTCCCAAATTAGTCTTTCCAAACAACAAAGTATTCAATCCATGTTAAAAAGGAAAGAATCATAAAATTCCTGTCAAATCAATGTATGAAGTGTGAACATATCAACCATTAGAGTTTGCACAAATGGATTTTTTTGGACAATGTAGAGTTTATAGTTTCAATAGGATGCACTAATTATATGTTATTGTGGATGACTATTGTTGGTATACTTGGACTTATTTCTTATCTCACAAAAGTGAAACTTGTACTTACTTAACCAAGTATGCTAAAACTATAGAAAATATTAGTGTCCATATGGTTAAATCACAAAATGTGATCAAGCCCTTGAGTTTCAAAATCAAGACTTTGAATATTTTTGCTCACACAATGGCTATAGTTATAACTTCTCTACCCCTAGGACACCTCAACAAAATGGAGTTGTATAAAGAAGAAATTGGACCTTGCAAGAAATTAATAGAACTATTCTTAATGAATATGACCGACCAATTTACTTCTAGGCTAAAGCTCTTAATAAATCATGTTATATAATAAACAATGTTTTAATCAGACCTATCCTTAAGAAGACTCCATATGAATTCAAGAATAATAGATAACCAAATGTAAGTAATTTTAAAGTGTTTGGACTTCATGTTTATATTTGGAATACTAAATAAAATATAGAAAAATTCAAATCCAAAAGTGATGAAGGAATCTTTCTAGGTTACTCATCCTCTAGTAATGACTATAGAGTTTTTAATAAAATAACCAAGTGTGTGGAAGAATATGTACATATAAAATTTCGTGAAGATGATCCACATGATCCTAAAACATCTATAGACAACTTATAAGAAGATATATCAAATCTAGAAAAAATGAAAAATCATCTAATCCTTATATCAAGCAATCTGTGAAATCAACAATTCTAGAGATTCTCCAGAATCTAGCCATAATGAACCAGATCAAAACGATGAACCTGAAATAACCAGTCCAACCTTTTCAAGACCAACTAGAACCCTTAAAAACCATCCTCTAGATGTTTTTGTTGGGGGCTTAGTTAAAATATCATAGTCCAGATCTTCTCTTAGAAATAAAGTTGAATAGCAAGCCTTGTTGTCATAGCTTGAACCTAAGAATATCAATGATGTAATAAATGATGAATTTTGGGTTATGTCTATAGAATAAGAACTCAATCAACTTGAATTAAATAAATTTTGAAAACTTGTGGATGGACCCAAAGACACGTTAATCATAGGAATAAAGTTGGTGTTTTGAAATAAAGTAGATGGAGATTGTAATATTTTTTGAAACAAAGATAAATTAGTTACACAAGGCTATATTCAATAGGAAGGCATTGGATATGAAGAAACCTTTGCACTTTTTTTCTACAATATAATCCGTTATAATCCTACTAGATTATTCTTTCCATGTTAGTTTCAAAGTTTATCAAATGGATGTTAATATTTCATTCATAAATGGATATATAGTTGAGGATGTTTTTGTTGAACAACCCACTAGTTTTACAAATCCTCACCTTCAAACCCAGGTTTTCCAATTGAAAATATATATATATGGTTTAGAAAAAATATCCAAGAGCTTTGTATGAGAGATTTAGCAATTTTATTATTTCTAAAGGTTTTAAAAAAGGAAATGATGATCCTACTATTTTTTTAAAGAAAATGTTTAAAGAAGTTTTAGGAGTACAAATCTATGTTTATGATATTATTTTTTTATCCTCAAGACATTCTATATGTATTGAATTTTCTAAAATGATGCAAAATGAAATTGAAATCAGCTTAATGGATGAACTCAAATTCATTCTTGGATTTCAAAATTTTCAAAATAAATAAGGTATCACATTATAACAAATTAAATTTAAAAAATATCTTTTAAAAATATTTGTCTTTGATAGAATAAAAAGTTGTGACAGTCCCATGAGTAATAATTGTAAGTTGGATCTTGATGAATATAGTAAATCTATTGATCAAACCACTTATAGAGTAATGATTGGAAGAATTTTCTACTTTACTGATAGTAGGCCAGATATAATATTGAGTGTGTGTATGTGTGCTCATTTTCAAACTAATCCCAAATAATCACACTTGATTTTTGTTAAAAGAATTTTCAAATAACTCAAACATAATATCCATTTAGGCTTGTTTTCCCCAAAAAAAAAATAATTTTATATAGTGAGTTATTATGATGCTGATTTTGGTGGATGTAAGTAAGATAGAAAGAGAACCTCTAAGACATGCCACTTTTGGAGGAAATATTTCGTTTCATGGTGTATTAAGAAGAAATATTTTTTGTACTATCTACTACCAAAGTAGAATAAATAGCTGATGGTAGCTGTTGGGCACAAATTTTGTGGATACAACACACTCTTCTAGACTATGGATATCTATTTAGACATGTACCTATAAAATGTGACAACACGGGTGCTATTAAAATCTCGAAGAACCTAGTTTCTCACTCTAGAACAAAATATATTATTGTAAGACATCAATTTTTGAGAGATCATTATCAAAAGGGTGATATTACGTTAGAATTTATTGGCAATGAATACCATCTTGATGATATAATCACTAATCCATTGAACTCTGAAAGGATAAATTAAATCATACATGATCTAGGAATGATCAATTAATAAGACCATGTGTTTACCTCTCATTTAATCTTTTTATGTGATTTTTTAATTCCAAAATCATTGTGATTCCATCACCATTTTCATGGCAACATCGTTGCCATGCCTACACCGTGGTCCTTCCAACACCATTGTCATGCCTACACATTTGATGTTTTGTGAAGGCTGTCATGCAAACACCGATGACTCATCACTTTTATAAGTCGTATGTTTGTATCAAAACAACACTGTTTCATTAATACCATTAATCCTAGTTCTCAATTTTTTGATTTAAAAATATTAAAATCCCTAAATGATATATATTTAAATTAATCCATTGTACTCCCATTAAAACTACTCTATCTCTCTTTTTTTCATCTTTCCCTTTCTCTACTACCAACCTTTCACCTTCTATCCTTTGAACTGAACTAATTAGAATGGTGGGAGAAAAGTGAGATCTAGAAGAGGGTGATTCTTGTCCTTCCAAGAAACAAAAAGGTGATCCACAAAATAATTAGGCCTTACTAATCCTTGTTTGGTAAATCTTGTTGTAACATCGGAGAAGGGAATTTCAGTTGAATGGATCTTTAATAGAAAATCATTTTTGATGAAAGTTATGAAAGATCAAGGTTGGATTGAATCGTTATGTAATATTAATAGATTATTTTATCCAAATATGGTGTATGATTTTTATATGAATCTATAACTTTTGATGGAAGGAAGTGATGTTGCATGAATGGAGTCGATTGTGAAAGGGAAAATAATATCGTTCACTTCAGGCGTTGGGATGAGTGTCTTAAGGTACCTCTTGATGGAAGTATTGATGATTACCAAGGTACTTCTCCACCTAAATGTAAATTCTTATATTATGAGACTACTCTAAAAGAGATAACTAGAAATGAAGAGCACGTGAGACCCATTGCCTCAGAATTGAATGGTGAGTGGAAAATTATTTTCAAGTTTATTCCACATCAAAATATTCACAGGAAAATGAAATTTTCTTCTCTCAAGTATCAATATGTATACTTGGGTTACTTACTTAAAAAAATGTTAAATAGAATCTTTGAATATATCTGATAGTGCACATCAATGAGATAATAAAACCTGGGTGTAAATCTAATTCTCCCTTCTATTCAAGAATGATTCCAGCTATGCTGTAGGATAATGGTTGTGTAAATGGAGTTGAGAATGTGGTAGTTAGTAAATTTAGTGGAATATTCTTAAGATATGAAATATGTAAAAGAATGAAAATAAATTGGAACACTTGGAATAATCAATGGGTTGGTGATGAGAAAATATTGTATGTGAAGATCAGTCCCATAAACCATTCTATTAGACCAATGTATCTAGTGGATCTTGGTCTCAGTCCAGATGAATAAGTAACATATTCTTGAGATGGGGAAGAGGAACCTACTACCCCTATTAGAGATGTGGGATCACCTGTTGAGGATCAAAGTTACCCAGGCACTACTGGACCATCGAAAAGAATATCTATTGGACCCAAATGTCCACCTCTGGATTTACCCTCTAATGAACCTATTCTCAAATCCTCTGGTAGTAAAGAAACCGATATTGAGTAGAATTTAGATTAAGTTAGTGAATCCAGTGATGATGTCGAAGAATAATATTAACGGGAAAAAAATTAGTGGTGAAAATGGTTCTGAATTTTGAAGGGAAGAAGAAGAGGAACAAGTTTAAGATGAGCAAAATGAATTTGGTAATAATGAAGAAATCAGTGAAAGTGAAAGTGATAGTGACTTTGGTCACCCTGATGAAAATCCAGACACTGTAATTATAAATGTTACTGAATCTAATAATGATGTCTCTATTGAGGGTGTTTTTCAAGAATAAAATGTTTCATCAGATGAACCAGTTTCTCAAGTTGTGTACACAAGGAAAAGAACTCTTATTAAGAAAAAGCAATCTATCTTAGAATCCTTTCTTGAGGGTTATCCATTTTTCCAATGATATGACACCGATGGGAGCCACAAGTACCAGTTGCTCAAGCTGATGAAGAGCATAAAATTAGTATAGTAAGTATTGATAATATTTCTCATTTAGATTATGATATTGTTGCAGAATGGATAAGGAATCATGCTTATGTAGCTTTGGGATTGGATTATGAAGATTCTGATGATGAGATTGTTTCCCTTACTGTAAAGGAACTAGGGGATGAGACCACTTCTAGAGACTAATTCACTAAAGCTGATTTTTTTCAATTCAAGGAATTAATTTTTTCCTCCATGAGACACTCTACACAATCTCAAATGGGATGTGAGATTGATGATTCTAGGTGACAGAATACTAAATTTGAAAGAAATCAGATATGTTGATGATTGTGTAAAGCACGATGGTGATTCAAGATCTTCTTTTGCTTCAAATAGTCTCTCTCAAGCTAATGCTACATTTGTTTCAATGTTAGTGATAATAGATATTCAGACAAATATAATCACAACTACAAAGACAATTGTGACAAGAAATACCGAGCTTAGAAATGATATAAAGAATTTGAAAACTTGGATCAATGCTTTGACCACATAGTATAGGAACACAATGGCGACAGTCACGAAAGGTCTTGATTACCATGGTTCTCATTTTAAATCTCTTGAGTTTAGCCAGATGAGAAAAAAAGTTTAGGATCTCACCTCTTCGGCTCTAGCTTCATGTTCTGCTCTACATGATCGGTCCTCATAATCTGCAGATCTTGGTAATGTTTGTTCAATGTACAAAGAGGAGCTGCAGACTTTGATTGAAAGTATGGCCAAAGGTGAGGATACTTCAGATAAATTGCATGATCAAGTCAAGTATTATACTATAATTTCTTCTCACACTGATGAAGAGCTGACCAAAAGGCTTAATGATTTTTTCTCCAAACTCATCACAAAGCACCAAATTTATAGTATGTTCAAGTACGTAGCTATAAATCTTACTCTTCCTCCAGTAATAAAGGCCTTAAAGGACCAGATTCATAAAAAAAGAGAATTTACTTCTTTGTTGGATAAGTTTATAGAATAAAAGGATGATTTTCAGATGTCCATGAAATATGGTGTAGAGATCATTGAATAATTCATTTTGATTTTGAAACTGTATCTTCATGTCCAAAGTGAAGACACTATAGTACCTCCTACTACAGCGCTTGGACCTTCTACTTATATGGATTCTCATCCTCAAAGGTCAGTTTTTCAGGCCTTATCTCACATCAGACTAGTCATCACATAATCTATTCCATCTGAGGTTCTTTCACAATAAATAAAAACCCTTGCTTCTACAGTTCCTAAAGTAGTGCCTCTACCTCCTCTCAAAATCAGTTCAGACCCTCCTTCTCCTCAGCTTACCCCTCCTGATCAACCTTATATTGATCCTTCTGCTAAGAGGAATGAAACCCTTGATCCAACCACTTGATCCTATCATGTATTGTGGACTATTTTTAATTTGATAGTGCTGCATTTTTCTATGTTTTGAACTTCTTGTTTTTTGAATGATATTTCATTGTTTCTACTTTAATTTTTTCGGTTATTTTCTCCTATCAATTTTTGTTAATACCAAAAGGGGGATAACATTATTTAATTAAATAATTCCATGATTTGTGATTATCAAAAAGAGGGAGATTGTTGGCCCATATCTAACTAAATATTTTAATTATCACAAATCATGTCATTAATATAACTATTTTTCAGATCATGTCATTATCTTATTTTTTACATAACATTATCCTGAATATCAGATCATTTCATTCATATAATTATGGGGATTAATAGTTTCTATCTTTGTTGAATTACAAGATAGATATAAAATCTCAAATTGTCTATGTATAATTCCATGAAACTATTAAACATATGACTCACCATCATACATAAGTCTAATTGGAAGACCGATCAAACATGCATATTTTCTATGTATGTGAAGTTGACAATATTAGAGAAGACTCATTGTTGGATGTGACACTGATAGATAGAGGACCCGCAGTTGCACAAACTATCAATGCAAAAAACCTACCGTTAGTCCAAGTGACCTGCAATTGCATGATGATACCAATTCAGAGACTCACCGACAGTTAAAATGAGTCATCATTTGCTCAACTATATCACCAACAAAAGGAAGGAATCACTGATGAACAAGTCATCGATGAATGAGTCACAAATAAAAAATACTCACTTATACCTGGAGTCACCGATACCGATGGAAATGACACACAAATACTGATTTACCAATAGAAATAAGTCCCCGATACTTATAACTCACCAATAGTCATAAAAATCATTTTTATATTATTAATACAAATTTATATCTATTAGTAATATTTAGGGAAATTAATATTTTTAACATTATTAAATGTTGTCTTTATGACTATCAATTGATAGTACGAGGTACATACAGAAGGGGAGATATTTATGCCTATTGGACCTCAATGTGTAAAATAATTACCCACTAATCGTTTTAGAAATGATGAGGTATACACAAAAAAATGAACAAAATAACTGAAAAAATCATACAACTCTCAAGCTTTCTTTGAAATCCCATGAACTCAAATCATGAACATGCGGAGACATCAATAACATGAGAAAGACTTGCTAAACATCATTTCACATCTTTCCACCATGGAGCTGAACACTTCACACTCCTCGAAAACCAGACCACAGAGTTTGTGAAACACTATTTTAACATGATTTCTAGAAGAGTAATCAAACATTTTTTTTCCCTACATCAAACGAGTCGAGAGGTTTATTACATATCACCCAAAGAATTCTACACTATATTCAACATCCTTAGCTTTGATGAGTTCGTTTGTTTACATTTTTGAGCAGTGTGTGTATCTGTCTGTTACACACACACTGAATCCTGTGCACAAATGGAGGATACCTAAAATCCTAAAAGTCACTATCATTATTATCTCTTTTATTCCAAATAGAATAGTGGAGAGTTCAAGTGTGTCCTGTTTGTTGTTTTTCCCACCAATAACTATGGTAGAGGTCTAATGTGACCTAGAAAATCTTATGTACTATTGAGAACCTCGATCCACAGTGTGGATAATGTTTTAATATAAACTTCTTGGTGGCAGAGGATCACCAAGTAGAGAGGAATAAGTCTCAGCTTGAGACGTAACCTCTTGTTTATTTCCGTGGTGGTTTACTCTTTACTTTTACTCTGTTTTATCACAATTTCATAAAAGTAAATTGAACTTCGATAGTTAGTTTAGTGTACATACATGTGGGGATATCTTTATGCCTACTAGTCCCCAATGTATAAAAGAATTACCCACTGACCATTTTAGAGATGACATGTAATACAAAAAAAAGAACAGAAGAACTAAAAATCCCTTATAGATCTCAAGATTTCTTATAAATCCTAAGAACTAAAATAAATAACATTTGGGGACATCAATAAGACATGTATGACCTACTAAACTGCACTAAACATGTTTCCACAAAGAAGATGAACACTTCTCACTCCATGAAAACCATACAATAGAGTCTGCGATACACTATTTTAAGGCGATTCCCAGAGGACTCAAAATTAAATTTTTCTACATGAGAAGAGTCAAGAGGTTCATTATATGACACACATAGACTTCTAAACTCTATTCTTAATCATTAGATCTGATGCGTTCTTTTGTTTAAATTTTTGAGCAGTGTGTGTATCTTTCTGTTACATACACACAGACTCTTATGCATAATAAGAGGATACCAGATATCCATAAACTCACTCTCATTATTATCTCTTTTATTTCATATAGAATAGTAGGAGAGGTCATGTGTGACCTGCATTTTGTTTTTCCCACCGATAACTGTGGTAGAGGTCAAGTGTGACCTGGACAGTCTATTGAATTGTTGAGAACCCCGATCCAGGGTGTGGATCAAGTTTTAATATAAACTTCTTGGTGTCAGGTGATCAGCATGTGGAGAGGACTAAATATTAGTTTGATATTGGACATCATTTTTATTTCTATGGTTTTTAATCTATTTTATCAAAATTTCAAACAAATAAATTGATATTTAATAGTTAATTTAGAATAAAAACACATGTAGAGAACATTATGACTGGTGGACCTCAATGTATTAAATAATTTCCCATAGATCTTTTTAGAGATGAAGAGGAAGAAACAAAAAATGAACAGAAGAACAGGAAAACTCCCACAAATCTCAAGCTTTCTTTAAAATCACAAGAAATCAATTCAAGAACATATAGGGACATAAAAAAGACGAGTAATACCTACAGAACTGCACTGAACATATTTCCACCAAGGATCTGAACACTTCACACTCTTCAAAAAGTAGAACATAGAGTCTACGATACTCTGTTTTGAGGCTGATTTCCAGAAGAGGACTCAATCTTCATTTTCTCTACATTAGATGTGTCCAGAGCTTCATTTCATAGCACGAAGAGAATTTTAAACTCTATTGTATATATTTAGCTATATTTTGTTCTTTTGTTTACATTTTTTAGCAGTGTTTGTATCTCTCTATTACATACACACACACACTAAATCTTGTTCACAACAAGAGGATACCTGATATCCTCAAACTCACTCTCATTATTATCTCTTGTATCTCATTTAGAACAGTGGAAGAGGTCAAGTGTGACATGTTTTTTTGTTTTTCCCACTAATAACTATGGTAGAGGTCAAGTGTGACCTAGACATTCCTCTGTACTGTTGAGAACCCCGAACTCGGGTGTGGAAAAAGTTTTAATATAAAATTATGGGTGGTAGGTGATCACCAAGATGAGTAGACTAAGTATCAGTTTGATACTGAACCAATTGTTTAATTACACTATGTTTTACTCTTTAGTTTTACGAATTTTTATCATAGTTTCAAAAAACTAAATTAAACATTGATAGTTAGTTTAACAAGAGTTTATATATGTTGTGAACCAGTAAGTTAGTTTAAAATGTTATACCAATCTTCAGATTTGAATAGCTGAGAACTAATAAATATTTTGAGAAATTAATTGAACATTCCAGACTTTTATAAATTCACTACAAACTGAAATTGTTTATATTTTAATAGGGGGAAACTTTCAAAGAACCAATTCTAAACATAAATTTTTATAGTTACACAATTTACCCCACCCCCTCTTGAGTATTCTACTATGACCAACAGACATATATGTGTATATATATATATATCATCCCAGTAGGATTATTATTTCATATATTTTATAATTTTTAAAAATATTTATTCTTATAATCATTCTTTTTTGGAGATTGTGGATGATGAGTCTCAACACATCATGGAGACGGTAAGCCATACGTACACACGAGCGATGATATCATTTACTTAATGGATAAATGGAATAGAATTGGATGGAATATGAATTTTTCACAAACAAAATCTTGTTATATTTATTATTTAAATCCATTATATTCATGGTTGTACCCATATAAATAAAGTGTACATGAAAAGCAATTTACAACACGACGTGCAGACGGTAATCCGTACACACACACACGATGATATTATTTATCATCGGATGGGTAAAGAGAGGAATATGGTTGTACCAAAATTATAATAATATATAATAATCTCAAATGTATTGGATTTATTATTTTATTGTGGAAAAAATAGATAAAGAGGAAGTAGAAGAATAAAAGAACATTGAAAGAGTTGATAAAAAAATTACATCTTTTTTGGGTGTTTTCTTTTGAATTTAATAAAAGGGATCATTAAAATGGATATCTGCTCAAAGATAGGTCTCTCTGATGAAGTGAGTGAGGTTGTAAGTATAAATGGGCAGGTTTTTTTTACAACCAAAAGGCTTTAGATGTGTGGTTTAAAGGGAATGAGGGTGCCCTTTTATAAGTGGTGAGAGGCACTTTAGAAAAAATCATGAAATATAAATTTATAATAAAATTATTTTAGGATTATAATTTTTAAAAATTAATTTATTTAGAGTTTAAGATAATTATGGGTCTAACTATTCTCAAGAAATAGGTTTTAGACATGTTTTCATCATAAAATTAAACTTATCTTTTTGATTTAACCCTTAATTAAATAGTTTTACTCTTACTATGTCTTCTTGTATTTTTATACTACCTGGTTAATTTAGTCACTATAAATTCACAAAATAACTTAAAGTGGATCATTTATGAAATTTTTACCATAATAAAAGTTATTTAGCCTAAATTTATTTTATTATTAACTTTATATCATTTAATAAAATATTATTTATTTTAAAATACTATTTAAGTCTACTTTGATACTAGTCAATATTTTCATTTTTAAAAATATCACACCAACACGATAACTTCAATCCAATACATCCAATGTGTAATTAAAAAGTCTATGTTATCTATAAAATTAGTTTATTTCATTAATTAATTTACATATTATTTATTTTAATATTATTAATATCATTTATTAGATTCTTCTGTTAATAAATCAATTAATCCATCATCATGGTGTTCCAATTAAATTTAAATATTTAATCTATAAAAATTATTAAAAAATATAATTATGTAGATAAATTTATTATATTTATAATGAATAGTTATTTTCTAATTTATTTTATTTACAATCCATTATTAGAAATGGTTTACTCTTTAAAATTTTAATATGACATTTTTAACTCTTCTTTAAATAAAATATAAAAAATGTCATAATCTAACAAAAGTGAAAAAAGGAAATCATTTTCAACATAAGTGTGATTTTCATTGAATTAGACTTATCCAATATAATTAGGATATGTGTTAGGGTAATTTTATATTATTATTATAATATTATTTTTAACTTTAATTACTCTATTTACCTTTAACCGTGGTAAATAAAATTCAACAGTTACTATTCACCAAAAATTATTTTGATCATGTTAAAACAAATTTTTCATCTTTATTACACCCATGTGTATTGGATTTTTAAAATTCAATTCACAAAATTAGTGAAATTATGTTTAATGTTAATCTTCTAATGTGGCGAGAAGGCAGGTAAAAAGATGTTAAATTGTTTAATGAATTTTCATATCTGATTCTATTATAGAAATGATTTAAATGACATATATTGGACTAATATATGTATTATTTATAAATTTTACTATAAAATAAATAAAATTAAAATAATTTTTTAATTGAAAAATTTGGTTTTTATCCACAATCTAGTGTTTTTCACTATTCATCAAAAAATCAAAAGTTTTCATAAAAATACCAAAAATTCATTCTAAGATAATTTTGATATTAAAAATTCAAAATTTATATCTATTTCAAAAAATAAATATTTATAAAATTTAAAAATGTGGTTAATACTATTCAAAACTACTTTTTAAATAGCTAGTTTGATAGGTCCTGGTGTGATCAAACACAATGTTGCATACAACACAACCTATTGAATTTTTTAAAAGGAAGCATACTATTGAAGAATGGGGTGTTAGAAAACATATATGTATATTTTTTTCAAAACATATTTATTAGACGTTAATTTTATAGTTAATCTTAATTTTTTACTAATATAAAGTGTTTGATTAAGTAACACAGTTTAAAAAGTTAATGTTCTTTATCTGAATATTTTAATTGATCCTTAATCCTTTTATTGAGAAGATATTTGAAAAGTAAAATTATATATCTCTCTAATTTTGATTAATTAGTATTTTTTTATAATTTGGAGAAAGTGGATATTAAATTGGTTTTAAAAAAATTTTGATTGAGAAATCAATTAAACTATACTAATTTATTCACTTCGACTAACACTTATATTATTATTTATTACTATATTTGACTGTTATCACTTATGTTTACACTTACTGAGCATCTGAGATCACCCATTTCTAATGCTTCATTTTTACACACGTTACACAAATGTAATATATAATATTTTTATACAATGAAACCTTATGTAAATAATTTGTGGGTGGTGATAAATACTTTTCATCAATTTAGTATCTATTTATATAGTATTTTTCCCAGGAGATACAAAAGGAATGAGTTTGGTTAGTTAATATTTTATCCTATTTCTCTAAAACTCTAAACCCAAAAGTTATTAAGAATTTATTATGAAAAATTATTTTCCTTATGTTATGGGGATGAGATGATCATGTCTTCAGGATATTATAGATTGTATTAGAGGATGGTTTTGATAACTTTTGAGATTAGGATGATATATGTAGAGGAAAGATTATGGGTTAAAATGTCATCAACGGTTAATAAGTTAAGGATGGTTATAATTTCAAAGGTATAGATAAACCTTTATGCCAGTTTTTGTATTATTTTAGGGATTATGATAAGAGAACATTATTGAAAACCCTAAGATTAAGTGTAAAGGATAAGTATTATTACAGAATAATATAATGACATTTTAAAAAAAAATTGAGATTATGTTTCTCTCCTAGAAAATAAATCCTTATATGGATATTGGAAAGTGGATGCAATGTGGTATTAATGCACCAAGGGGTAAATACCCTAAAAAATGGTTGAGTACTAAATTAATATTATTTATGGTGCACAATTAATGGGCCCAATACTAAACACTTGACTATATGCTCTCAGGGGATATGCATTGGATAATTAAATTCTCATTAAAATATAGTATTAATGATTTATTTCCTCATAAATTCAATTGATTCAGACAAGAATTATAAGATAAAATAACTTAAATTAACCTATGATGACCAGGAGAGTTATTGTATGAACCAAATGTCACATAGTTGAAATTAATGTATCATAGGTTGAAATTAAGGTTTCATTAGAAAAGATATTTTACTCATAAATGAATAAGGGAGAATTCGTAAATAAATAATAATTTTACTATATGTTATGTATTTTTTAAAATGGTTATTTCCTTGTACTACCTATGTCAGTGACATTGATATATTATTTGAAAATAATTTCAAGTACTATGAGAAACTTTCATTAGTGATTGATATTTATCACTGATATAATGGGGAATTCAAAAAGTTATATGGATTATGTGAAAAATATAAGGATTTATATTCAATATTTTTTCATTAAAGGTATATAAATATATATTAAATGGTATCAATAATATTGAAGAGTGATTTTATTACAAGGTTATTTTTATAGGGATAACTATTTAAGATAATATAATTGAGGTATATATTAATATTATGATTAATATATGTTTGATGTTCAGGTAATAAATGGTTTAAGGATTATGAGAATAGTGAGTTAGAAAGTATTTATAGCCTTTGAATTAAAATTTTTTAATGAAATAGTGATCCATGATTTTTTGGGTGAATTTTATATCAGTTTTTGGATTATGATATATATATATATATATTGACTAGTCTGTGACTTTATATTCAAGGGGTTAATACCATTTATGTATTAAATATGGTGTTAATTATTGGAGGAATATATGATTTCACTATGGCTTAATAATCTATAGATTTGAAATTTTTTTGGAATGTTTTGTTAAAGAAAATATATGATTTGGTAATTTAAATACATGGATATATGATTTTATAAAAGATTTATTTTTAAAAAAATGTATAGGTAACTTGATATTACTTATGGGAGTATGGTAGATTTAGTTTTATAAGTTATATTGTGAATGATAAATATGATAAAAATACCCTCACCTACATTCATCAATGATTAATAATTAATGTTTTAAGGATGAAATTTATTTAAGAGGGGTGAAATGTAACAAATTGAGATTTCACTATTTATTTTCCTTAAATAAATATTATGTTTGATGGATTTATTCCCATGAAACACTGAACTAAAATTATCTTTGACATATTTTTTCAAAATTATTATGGATATTTAAGAATAAAAAAATCTATCGTAAAAAAAATTAAATCAATTAGAAATTCATATAATATAGGATTAAGAACACCTAATGTTTCAAAAAAGAAAATGTTCAATAAAATAAATTTTCATTATATTTTAAAATTTCATCTAAAATATAAATTTATAAACATTTTATTTTTTAATAATTAATTTCATTATTTAATTAAGCATTTCAAAATTATATTAAGATTATTTTTTTGTAAATTTTCTAAAATAATTTATTTTTAAGTGAGTAGTAAAAATTATAGTTTTAAAAAAAATTTCATGTTATATAACATTATAAATATATGAGAAACAACTAGAATTTTATGAAACATTTTAATAGATTATATATATATTTAATGAGTAAAAATAACTATATTTAAATATCATTTTAAACATATAAATCATTTTTACAACATTTTAGAAAATAAGTAATTTATTATTCAAATTTATATAATATTTTTAGTAATTTCTTATAGTTTACATTTTTAATGGTTATATCCAATTTTGACTTGCATTGGAAGACACATGTAAGACCTGATATCCCACAAAAGTGCTAAAATTCTAGAGAAATATAATTTTTTCATTTTGTGAGTTTTTGAATTAGAGTTTAGGATATAATTTAAATGATCCAATCAAATGAAGTATGTGTTTTTAGACATGGAACATTGGTTTGGGGTGGTCACAGATGTATTGGTATGGATTAGAGGAAGCCAAGGCCTACAAATAAACTACTTCAGCTCTAATAGAGATCCCATGGGGGGGTCAACAGATAGTGGGAGGTCGCTTGAACTTAAGTAAAATGGGGGAAAGATGATATTTTTTTCAAGGCCACCCCCTTAACACCCCAATTCGGTATAGACCTCCTCTCTAACCCAGTAGTAACTCCAAAAGCAGTTCCCCTCTTATCCATCTATGATAATAGATTTCAATCATATGGTGTCTAAATTTACTTCTATATGTGTTGTTGGTGAGTTTTAGTTAAGGCTATACCTTCATCTTTTCTTAATTTTTTTCATTGTCTACTAAGATCTTTCCATTTGTGTACAATATAACCTATTTTCAAGGATTTTTTTGTTTCTTTGATTTCTTACAATTTTCCTAAAATCAGAGTCCAATACTGGACAAGTTCACTATCTTAAGTAAATAGTAGGTGGTCCCTTTAATTTACACTTAGTATTTTTTATTTTCCAAGTGGTTCATTATGTGGTAATTCTGAATTCACATCACATTTTCTTAATTTAAATTTAAGAATGCAATTATTTATCATCAAAGTTAAATGAAATATTAAAATTTATTAAAACCAATTAAGAAAGTTATTCTAAGTGTAACCCCTTATGTTATTATAAAATATTTAAAATGGTAAATGAAAATATACTATTCTTTTGAAATAGTAATGGTGTTTTGAGAATATTTTTGAATTGGTGGGATAGTAAATGATGTTATAAATGTTTAATATATGAGTAATGTTAAATTTACGGCTGTGAAATAATATTTCACCATCATTAATATTCGGTTGAATGGAATTCCAAAACAGTGATAAGTCTTTTAAGAATGAAATTTAGAATTTGTAAGTATATATTTTCCTAACATAAATAATTTCTAAAATAAGCTATCAAGGGGTTCCATAGGTGCCTTTTTTGAAAATGGTAATTATTCAATAAAAAGTGGTGATTAATAGGTAATATATAGATACTATGTGACTTTTAAAGGCTTGGGGTATCTACTTTAAATGATAAAAAAATTAATGAGGTGGACTTGGTAGTTAATGGTTAAATGGTAACCAAGGGACTTGATTACCTAGTTAATTAATGAAACTTAGTGAGTTAGTAATTTATGGTTGTAGTTAAATAGATTTCTAGTAAGAAAAATGAAAGGTGTTTTCCATTTATCTAGTGAATGAAATCACATTTGATAAAACCATTGAAAATTAACTAACCCTTATGAAATGGAGGTGGTATTAAATAGTGTCATGAGATCTGAATAATGTTTTAGTAATTATAAAATGAGTTTTCATGTATGAATAATTTTTTATTAATGGAATGTATTTAGTGACATCCATTAGATTTATCCATGGATATGAAATGAGTGTAATGAATTAAATGAACATGGATTCCATTAATGGAATCAATTAAATTCCATAAGAGGATTCCTCATTGGATTGAAGGATGTCCAAAGATAAGGCATTCCATGAGAAAACATCCATTCCTCAAATATTCATCATTGGGAATTTTTTAGGGTATCTCCGCGTTTGATTCAGGTGATGTACTAAATAATTAAATCTATATATTAATTCAATATATTCCCTCTAGGTACTAATGTGAAAACACCATGATAAGCTCATCCAATTCATTTTGATTATATGATATGGAATTCCATGGGGTTATACATGGATTTCAATCAATCATAACACTATAATTTCCTAGTCATGTGGTCTCTTGGATTCAGTTTAGATACTTTCAATATTGTATTCCCTCAATTTAGCTGGATATAACATAGAATAATTTCACAGATAACTTCAATAGTTTCTAGATACCTTGATTAGATGGGAATGCCTAGTGGTTTACCCATAGGTTCCCATGAATTTTCTTGACTCTTGTTGAATGGGTAGTATTCTATACAACATGTTGGTCCATGATGTATAACTTGATAAGAGACTCACTAGTTTAAGATGAAGTAGGTATTAGACCAGTTTTTTGTTCCATTACTGAGACCGTACATTAATGGTTGGTTGACCATTTTTAATTTATATTGCAAATTTTTTAACTGTTGAATTGAGAAATTGAGAAATTGAGAAATTGAGAAATTGAGAAATTGAGAAATTGAGAAATTGAGAAATTGAGAAATTATATTAATTTTATTCATAGAAATTATTCATGCACTTCATTATGTACTATTTATTTTTAGGGATGATGTTTTTTTTTCTACTAAGTTATACTAACACCTTACTTGGGTACCTGAGAAGATATCATTAATGAAATGCAGATTCATGTTTGGAAAAGTGATTGATGTTGTTTGATGCACAGTTTCTAGGATAGATCATGCGATATTGGGACTAGTAAAGAACTAAAGACCAGTTTTTAGAGGTTTCCAAAATTCATATTTTGGTCTTTCAGTTCATAATATGACTTACTAGAATGTATGGTATACAATTTAATAATTTTTTTGGTATTATTCTGATTATTGTCAGATATTTCTTATAAGTGTTCCCATTTTTATATATGTTTATTGATCTAAATTAATTTATTTTTTATATTTATTTAATTTGATATGCAGTTTTAGTCACCTCATGATACCACCTTACAACCATTCTACTAGTCAGTAGCCTATGGAATACATGAAGGAGTTCCTAAGGTAAAATTGGGATCGCTGGTTTGGGCACTAATAAGTGGTTTGGGGTGGCTGGGTATCAAAAAAAAGTATTAGAGACTTTTTATTTTTCTATACAATTTTGAGGTATTGTAAAATATAATAGGAGTGTGTTTACATAGGGTGGGTAGCTGGTTTCTAGGACTTAAAATACCACATGTGAAGAAAGTCCATATTTTTAGGGATGGAATTGATATTCATGCCAATAATTTTTACTCTTGACAAGATTTAACCTTGAGTGATATACTAGAATTTGAGGTTAATGATTTGGGGGATTTAACTATTATCTTAATAATATAAGAAAGGGTGTTTACTTACATCATTCCATGCATATAGGATTCAATTTGAATTATCCTGATTACCTATCATTGGTTATCCAACAACCTATATTATCACTTGGGTCACTTATTTAATGTGTCAACATAATTTGTTTGATGTTTCCTTACATGTGTATCATGAAATTTTATAGATATGGGACTCTAAATTAAAATGTTATATTAAGTTGTTATTTATTATTGATTATAAAAAATTTCAACAAAATAAAATTCAAATTACAACTTAAATTGAAGTTTCTTCTATAAGATGAAATTGATATCCTTTTTAAGTGAGCCTAAAATATGAAATGTATTTGGTCAAAGTAAATGGTAAAATGTAAATTATGTGATTCCTTACATTTATAATTTTGATAAATCAACTAAATAAAATTCTAAGTGTAACTTATAAATAAATTTCATCTATAACGTGTTCTTGACATTTCATTTAACTAGTTCTGTATTGGAGAAATATCTGATGATGTAAAATAGATATGTGTAATGAAAAGGTTTTTGAATCCTATATGTCTATGGTCTGTACCTAGTTGGTAACTAATAATGACCCTATTTAGGTTTGGTTAGGGTTTTTTAGATCACCCGAGTTATTTGGTATCCCTATGGTATAGGGTACTTGAATCAAAATTTAGTTTGATATTGGATGTGGTCTTTGAATGACTAGATTAGGGAGATATGTAAATTGGATAGGGGAGAGCGCAACTTGTGATAACCTTGATGGTCTATTGTGACTTATTGTAACCCTAATTGTTTATACCTAACCTAAGAGTGGGTAGGATGGGTTTGAATCTATCTTGTGTGTGATACCCTATAGTGGGAGGTTGGTTTTCGCATGATGGATGTCTTGTTCCCTTGGAATGGGAAGTGTGTCTTTCTGAAAGTAGTGTCCCTTTTGACGATTGATTTTTGGACTAGTTTGAATGTCCTAGTTACATTATTTGGAATGACGTTAGATTTGGGAATGGGTTCCTTGAGACCTTCATGGGTGACCAATGAGAGGGGTCTACAGAGGTTGTGTGTACCCCTTGGTATGTGAGGCGGGGGTAGATATTTTGACATATAATATTTTTTGAATGAATAATTTTATGTGGTATGTATTGAAATCATGTTATATTCAATTTGAAATTTTAGTATAAACACTTATGGTCTAGTTATTTCAACCTTGAGTATAGTTTAGGAGGGGCATGTTCATTTAGATGGTTAGAATGAGTAGAAACTTTGTAGGAAGAATAGGATTGGTGGTTTGAGATAGATCGTGAGAAAGAGACTCTATCAATGGAATACCCATGGAAGGGTATGGTTTAAACCATGAAGAAATTATTTGTTCTTAAGTAGGGAATATGGATTATGTGTGCAAGATTGGTTTGGTGTATAGCCCTATAGAGTGCTTTTGGTTTTCCTTGTGGTGATATTATTAGGATTGAAAATTTTTTAGGGTATTTTTTCTTAGTGAGTATTGAATGTGTTATTGGTGGGGAAACTATATTATATGTGTGATCCAATTATTAGTGAGACATGAATCGATGAAATTTGACTCAGGTCCTTGTGTTTGGGATATATATGAGGGTGAAACCATTGAGTTCTGATGAAATATCATTGTCGACCATGCATTAGATATGTTCTATTCCACATGGATTGTGTCTTGGGTGGTGTAGAAGTGTATACCATTGGTGCTTAAATAAATGGGTAGCCATGTGTGTTGGATAATGAATGACATGGATTCAATTAAGAGATTATAGTTAGTGTAACCCAGGTATTTCAAGTAAGAGTTGATACATTCCAGTGGTGTGAAAAAATGGTTAATGGATTGGTTATGATATCATGGTCAATCTAGGGTTGGAATTCAATGGAAGAATTAGAGATTGACATGACTAATGTAGTAACATGACTCAAGAGGATCATCTTGCATACAATTTCAATGATACCCATTGGGGATGGTTCTCTAAGTGTGGTGAAGGAAAATCTAAACATCATGGAATCCATCATCTATCTTTTAAAGGTGTTGAACTCATTGTTGGAGGGTTTTTATGAAATTATTTGGAAAAATTATCATAAGTTTTGAGAGGGAGTTGGATTATATTTTTTACTAGTGGATAGGGGTGAGAAATGTCAGACCCATATATATAGTGACCTATACTATTAAAATATAGATATTACATATTATTATATGAATACTCATGATATAACCTGAAGATCCATTCTAGAATCAAATAGGTTTATTATCTTTGGAAACATGGATACATAGACAACTAGTTCATATGTGAAGTACATTTTCTCCTACTAAGTTTTTCATAATTATCCCCCTTTTTATACAAATCATACATAACATATTTTTTTCAAAACCTATGGAAAGAAGCATATAAAAGGATGAGATCTGATTCATAGTAAGGGTAAAAAAGTGAGATATCAACCTAACCTGAGTATAAGGGAATTGGAACATGAGAAGAATATTTAAAAACCATTCTATGCATATTATAGATCATAAAAGTAATCATGGCCTAAATCATGGTAGTTTACAAGACATTATTCAAAATGTAATCAAAGAACATACTCCATGAATACATTACATTGGAATAAGACATTACAATTGGCATACACATAAGCATGGAAAATCTAATTTCAAGGCTACCCACTAATACATTCATATCATGTTAGGATTGGGATAGCCACCCTTATACCTTATTTTTTGTCAGGATAACATACTATATACCCTCTTTTGGGAATGGGATAACCTCCCATATACCCACTTTTTTGGGATTGTGATATCCACCCATGTATCCACCTTTTTTTTCAGGATTGGGATAACCTCTCGTGCACCCTTTGAGCTTATAGAACATTAATATTTACCCAATATATTGGAGGTATATATAATTCTTGGAATACCCCTTATAAAATGATAATCATAAATATGTATTAAAAAAATAAAACATTTATGATATCATAACCAATTCAATAGAAATAGGTTTCATAGTAATTTCAACATAGCATAACTTGTGGAAAGGAAACTAGTTTGAAAATATTTAATATTTTCATCATAGAACAACTCATGGAAAATAAGAATATTTTATAAATATCCTATTAATATAAAAAAATCATATTGATAAAGAATAATTGTTGTATCATTGAATCAAGTATCCTAGCATAGAATAAGTATAATCAATGATTTTTGTTGTTGATGAATATAAATTCAATTAAAAGATCATTACAAAAATTATTGATGAGAAAAAAAATTTTACATTGAAATAATTTATTAAACATAAAATAATTTTACCAAATATTAAGAAAGTAAACTTCATTGAAATGTTTCTTGTAACCTTTAAAAGGTATCTTAGAATCATTTAGTGGTCACGATTGAGGAAAATTCCATCCATTTCGTATTTGATAATACAATGATACCCTTCACATTTTCATCAAAAACTGAAAAGATCTTCATTTGGAAAATGAATGAAAGATTCTATTCAAATAATTTTCTAAAATACCTTACATGGTAAAAATTATTTTAAATAATAAATTTTGAATATTAAAAACATTATTTGAAACTTGTTTTAGAAAACCAGGACATAGAAGAGAAAATATTTTTTGACATAAGAAAGAAATAAAGTCGATTTTCTTAATTCTTTTGTATATTTTTTTCTTAAAGAGAGTAAAATTAATGAAAAAAATTCATTCTATATAAATAAATATATTATAATAAAAGTAATGATTTTATTGATATATTTAATATAAAAATATCATCATCAAATCTTGACTATAAACAATCTTGGAAAACAATGAGATTGTAACATATAAATATTACCACATTGGTAACTATATAATCAAGTCCTCTTGAAAGAAATAGAAAACGATGAATGTTAATATCCCCATATTTTTTATGATAAGAATCATAAAATACATTCATGTGTAGAATATACACCACATGAAAGAAACAAGTGGTGAATACGGCTTGTGTCTCACAAGAGTAAATGTGAGATGAAAATAACGTAACTCAACTCTGAATTATTTTATGCATGTTGAATTTTTTTTAACAATTATAGAGAACATAACGACCCGGACCTCCTCGGTCCATTTATTTTTGAAAATATGACGTTTGTGGTGTTCTGGGATGGTGTGATAACTCATTTCAAGAGTTTTTCAAAAAAATATAGTTTTTTCAATGCTGATTCATGACAGTGAGTTAATGATGGTAGGTGGTGATGGTGGGTCAGCCACTAGTAGGTCAAAATGGTGAGTCAATATTGGTGAGTTAAAATGGTTACTCTCACCAATGAGTTGCGTAGGTGAGTCAGTGATAGTGAGTGGTGATTGTGGGTCATCCACTGGTAGGTCACAACGGTGAGTCGCTGATGGTAGGTGGTGACATTAGGTCATACTGATGTGATTCACATCGGTGACTCTCAATGGTGACTCACTTTTGGTGGTTTGTGATAGTGAGTCATGATGGTGACTCACTGAATGGTGTCTCACTGAATGGGGAGTCAATGATTGGAAACTCACCGAATGGTGACTCACCGAATGATGACTCTCCATCAATAGCTCGCCATCAGTATCTCTCATCGGTGACTCATCCAGTGGTGAATAATCCACCGGTGACTCACCACCCGGTGACTCGCAATGGTGACTCACCCAATGGTGAGTTACATCCTACAGTTTTTCCAAATTTCAGGTTTCTCTATGTTTTTTCAGATTCTCCCCATTAATGTTTTATTTGACATTAATTAGGTTTAAAATAATATTTTAAGTGTTTTTAAAGATATTTCAATGGATAAAAAATATATATTTAATTTACCAACGCTCAGGAGGGTTTATGTTAATAAAACACATGTTCAAGATCCACTTTTAATGGGGAGTAAAAATGTTTTCATGTCCCTTGAGTGTCAGATTCAGTCCTTCAAAGCTCGACCCCATTCCTTCATTCATTATTTTCATTTTCTCTTGATATGAAACGTTCCCCAGAACAAATATTCCTCAAGGATCCATGCGTCTATGTTTCAACCTTGTATCCTGTTTCCCTGGAGCCTTGCCCACCCACAATTTTTCATAAGAAGGAGGTATTGATTGTCTATTTCTTAATATATGGATCCCTTCAACCCTCTTATTTGTGTATCATGAGGTGGGTGTATGAATGTTTCCCATGTGAAGGAAATTGATTCCAAATTTAACAAAGAGAATTTAATTGGATTTAAAACAATAAATAGGGTATGGGTGAAAGTGATGCATAATTTTGTTTCATTGTTTATTGATATTGTTCTCTATATCGGCAAAATTCCTATTAAAAATCATGTTCATTGGTGGTATTTTTTTGTGAACTTAGGATGACATGTGACAGATTTTTGTTGATCATGTTTTTAAAATATGTGTATATATGAAGTTTTTTAAATACATATATTCGGTTAAATAAATGTATCCCCCATGATTGAGCATATTCTATGATAACCCTTGAATTATCAAGTGGAATTAAAGAATGAGTGCTTGATAAATCTAAAAACACACTTATTTATATTGTGTGGTTGTGTGCTAAGTGTGGTTTTGTTCTATCTTGTGCCTTGTGCGGTGTTGGGGTTAAAGTTATAATTGTAAGGTGGGGTTGTATGGGTGGTGTAATAGAATATAATTTTGAGATATTGAGTGATTTTGGAATGGATGGGTAGTGTTTGAGTAGTGGGGATACAACTTCAGGTTGTGCTATGTTTATGTTACTGGGTGTGATGGGTGTGTTGTTGTTATATAAAGGGGTTGTTAGGTTTGGTTGTGATTAGAAGTGTTCTGGGGTTAGGAAATTTGTTAGGGTTTTCTTAAGATATGATGTATTGGGATAAATGACTTTTAATAATGACAATGGTGGTGGATCGTATGGGTGTTGAATGGAGAGGAATTATGCAGTGAGTTGTTTTAATTTGGTTATTTTTTCCTCCGAATGGGTTTTTCTAGGTGGCTTGTTGATTTATATGGTTGGTAGTTTCTGGGGTTGTGATATAATTGATAAATAGTTTCCTTAATAAATAATTATAATTTGTTAAATGATTTGGATGGGGGTATGTTTGAGTTGTGTCTTGTTGTGGATGGAATTTTTTTATCAACTTCAGAAGTGACTGTTTGATGTATTATTAAATGAATTTATAGGTAGAAGTAGAGTTCTCAGAATCATAGGGTGGTTGATTGTTTGATTAATAACCCATTGGTTTGGATTTATTGTTTGCTACTATATATACATACATGTATTTTTCTTGTGTTTTCTATACGCTCCCCACACTAGTAGAGTACTATATGACAAACACCCCCATTGTCATATGGGAGGGTTTCTTTCCCAAACCGCCCGATGGGAGGATGGATGGCTGGAAACCCACTCTCCCCTGCACCCACATCCAGGTGGTGATAGCCCAAGCTTCTTTGGGAAGGTATTGTATTATGAGGCCAAGGTTTGTGCAAATGAGTTTGGTTTTCCCAGGTTCTTTCAGGATGAGATGTGTTGATATTTATTGGGTGTTTTAAGTATGTTTCATGGCATGTGGCCTAGGTTTCTATGGGTGGGATGTGTTTGTGAGGCCCATGTGTGTGCGGGCAGGTTGTGACGCGGTACTTTTGAAAGATGTGGGAGCACCATGTGTTCTATCATTAGGGTATGAGAAAGTAAAATTAGTGGTAAAGTGGTGTGGGGTACCCTATCATTTATTATATCTAAATTACTCTAACTAACATCCATTATTTGGTGAGAATGCCTTTATTGAGTTTGGGGTGGCTAGTATACCTTGTTTTGTTGTGTTGGTTACTTCTATTTTTTCACTGGGGAATTAGTATTCTTCTCCACTTATGCATGAGAGATTTTAGTTTTCCTACTGAGTATATTTGTATTCTCACCCCACAATATAAAACTACATTCAGGTTTTGAGGAGGACTACGCGGACCATGATGGGAATTACTAGCTCAGACATTGGGACATCTGTCATGTCACTAGTTAGCATTTCTCTTTTGGTACTTACTTGGTAGTTTTATTGTATTTCTAGAAGTCTTATATGAAAACATTCATGTGGGATGGATTTTAGATTCTTTTATATACATGTCATGGAGTTTTTTAAGGTTTAAACATCTTATCTCTCATTCTTGGTTACTATCAAAAGGGTAATGCCTCCCATTTTGTGAGGTTCTACACCCTTGGTGCTGGTTGCCACCTCCGGGCCTACTGGAGGTTGGAATCATGGGTCATTATCACTCTTCCTTAATATCATGCATATAAGGGGCATCTTTGGAAGAAGGGGGCTCTAATATAATGGTATCAGATGCTGATTGTTGAGACATAGGTTGGAGTTTAGGGTTCGGCACAAGGAGGATTTCATGGGTTGGTATGACAATAATTTTAGTTGATCTGGGTGTGTGACATATTCCAAGGAAGACCAGCTAGGTCATGGTATTTTAGGTCCCCCCCCCCCCGATTTGATGCAAGGACGCTAAGTCTACCAAATGTCCAAATGAGGCTACATCATTTGTAGGGTCTAGAACCTAGGAGAGGTACATACAACATAATGACTCATGTTCTTGTTTTAATGGGATGTTTTGGGGAATATAAATAAATAAACAGTTTAAATGAATCTTTAATAAAATTCCACACTACTCAGGATTAGGAGTTCCTTTTTTACCCTTTTTATCTATGGAACCTAATTGTTGTCTATGTGTAGTGCAGGTTAGGGAGGCTCAACAGTATGACCCAATCGATCGAAAAAGGGTTGATCAGGCAGAGGAGGTCTACTAGTGGTAGACGACACATTGTGATTTCTAGAATAATACTCTAGGAATGTATGAGGGAAGCATTTCATATATGGAGATGAAGATTTGGTTTGAGAATATTGTGATACCCATCTGTTAGATCTGGGATCCGATAAAGTACTAGGTTCCTTTGGTAGTGAATCAGATAAATAGAGCTACACATTAGTGATAGACATTGTATATAGGGGAGAGGAAGGAGGATGACATTCTATGGGTCAATTTTTAGAATGATTTCTGAGCAAAATTCCTTTATTGGACTATGAAGGTCAAGAAGAGGGAGGAGCTATTGTCCCTCTTGAAAGAGAGTATGTCAATATGAGAGATAGAGATCAATTTAATATATTTTCATCTATTTTATTTGAATCTCTTTCTGAATGAGGAGTCTCAAGAGAGACACTTTGATAAGGAACTTTATCCTCCTCTATAGTATGATATTACCCCCTTTACCTTTCCTACATACATGGAGGTCCAGAAGAAGGAAGATGTAGGTGAGCATATGAACTCGTGAGGAGGTTTAATGTCAGAGGCGAACTAGTAGGTATATTATAAGAGAAATGACATCATCTACAGGTCTTAGTCTCTAGGTACATTGAGGATTCGAATGATAGGGAGGTGACATCAGTAGTTTTTGTTTTGACCTTCAGGTCCTATTTCCTATCATGTGGGGCTGGGGATGGTGTTTTTTATCTATGGAGTTTGTGATCATCTCTAGAGTTACTAGACAGTATCCATTCAAGCTTAGTGTATTAGAGGTGGGCATGTACAGTGCTTGAATCTGCATCAGTTGTTTGTAGGGAAGTTTCTTCAGTAGAGACAACAACATCAAACCCCACTGAGGGTAGGTAGAGTAGGTATAGGATGAACTTAGGGTGTTCCTCAAGGACCTCATCCTAGGCATGGTCGAGGAAGCAGTTTTCAATATAGGGTAATACGATCTGTTTGTGGTTAGTTGCAAACCATAGGGGAAGTAGTTCTAGTTGGGATGGAGATTATTCGAGGTACGATCAGTTTATCCAGAACTATTTCTTATGATTTGTTTGATTTAGGAGGTTGAAAATCCATTATTGAACCTATTCTATCCCATAATCTAGGACTAAACCAAGAGCGGATTTACATTCCCCTAGTGTTGAGTATGCCATTCAGAGGTGAGAGCAACTTGTTTGTTGTGTGTCAGGGATGCAAGCTGATGATGGTACCACATCAATCCCATGGGAATATTTTATTGTTATAGATGAAAAAATTTGATTTCATCTTTGGAATCGATTGGTTGTACTCTATTCATGCTTTTATCAACTTATTCTATATGATAATTTTGTTCTCAGACATGGATGGCCACCGTGTGGATGTCTTTGGCGAGTGGGGTTTCCAGGTTGGTAGTTGATATGTGGAGTATCTTCCATTATCGTTGGCTGAGATGATAGTGGAATCAGTGGATGTTGATGAGGAGGATGTTCCCATAAATTTTGTGAACTTTTTTGATGTCTTCCTTAAAGTGGTTTTGTCTCTACTGCCTTAACATGATATTGAGTCCGGGATAAACATACAACTCGGTACTAGTTTGATATCCTTGAATCCTTATCAGATAAAACCCTCTAAGTTGTGGGAGACAAGGATTTAGATTGGTGACCTGATAAATAATGGATTTACTAGGCACAGTGTGTCCTCATGGGGTGATCCAGTCTTTTTTTTCAAAAAAGTAAGATGGTGGTCTGAGGTTTTTCATAGACTACTAGAGGTTTAATAAGGAAATGATCAAGAGTTGTTACCCACTCCTTAGGATAGCTGATCTGGTCAACTCGCTGAGGGGAGCGAGTTTGTTCTATAATATTGACATGTTTTTTGGGTATCACTATCTATGGGTGAAGGATGGTGATATCCTGAAGACTTCTTTCAGGTGATGGTACAGATAGTTCAAGTTCATGGTTATTCTGTTTAGTGTTACGAACGCACCAGTTGTGTTCATGTGGCTCAAGAACTCTGCTTTACATGAGTTCTGGGAATAGTTCATCATTATATTCATTGATGGAATCCTAATCTACTCAATTTCATTTGTGGAGAATACTGAGCATATCATGACTTTTTTTCAGGTCCTTCGACGCCACCAGCTCTATTGGAATTTGTCCAAGTGTATGTTTTGGAGAAGAGATTTACAATTCCGTAGACATGTGGTGTCTTATCAGGGTATAACAGTGGACCCATCAAAGGTTGATATAGTGGTTTCTTGGGTATCACCCAAGAATGTTTCATAGGTTCACTATTTTCTTCATTTTTCATGATATTACTGAAGATTCGTACATGATTATTCTTGAGTATAATCTCAATTTATGGCCATGACCATTAAATTAAAGGCCTTTGTGTAGAGGGAGATTTTCCATGAAACATTCCAATATCCGATGGAGAAGTTGTTCAGTTATCTAGTGCCCCTATTTCTAGAGGAGGGGTGATGTTTGAGGTGTTTTGTGATGATTACCATTTGGTCTTGTGATGAATTCTTATGCAAGCGTGTGGAGTGGTCTCTTATGGGTGTAGGTAGTTACATGCCCATGACCATAACTATTATACCCAAGATCTAGAGCTTGAAATGGTCACTTTTTCACTAAATTTGTGGAGGAATTACCTCTTTGGGGATCACCTTGTGGTCTTCATAAATAACTAGATGTTGAGGTATATCTTTTCCCATCGAGGTCTGAACTTGCAAAAAAGGGGGTGGATGGAGTTCTCCATGACAAATAATTCTAAATCTCTTACACCATAGGAATTGGAATTGTTGTGGATGATTCTCTGAGCCCAAATTCATAGAAAGAGGTAGTTCTAGAATCTACGGACACTTTGATGGTGATGGAGGAGTTGGAATCCTTGCACTTAGATGTAAGGGATGTTGGATGTAGAGGTTTATAGTTTCAGATGACAATGAAATATTCCCTAATATTGTAGGTGGATGAGTATCGACAGGGATACTCAAAGTTAGAGGTAATGCGCGATCACGTTGACCATAATGATGCTTCAGAGGGATGGTCAGAATCAGATGTTATTCTATGGAAGGCTGTTTATTCTAGTGGCAATGCATGAGGGAGTTCTCCAAAAGATTCAAAGATCACCTTTAGCTATAGACCCAAGTGTTTATATGATGCACCATTACTTGAGAGATTAGTTTTTGTGGCCCAAGATTAAATGTGCAGTGGAAGATTTTGCGGTGAAGTGCTTATATTTCTTGTAGGTGAAGGTTGAGCGCCATATACCTAGTAGTTTTCTGTAGCCCTTAGATTTACGTAAGTGGAAGTGGGATGAAATCCTAGTGGATTTAAACACAGGATTACCTAGGTCCTAGGGAGGATATGATGAAATATGGGTAGTGGTGGAAGGCTGATGAAATAGGTTTTATTCTTATCCATTAAGGAGTCAAGTGCAATGGATGCCTTCACCAAGAGATATGAGGATGAGGTAGTCCACACTACGGGAAAATGGGTAATTGCGACGGGTTATTTGCGACGAGGATAAATCCTGTCGCAAATAGTCCTGTTAGAAACTTATTTTCGACGGGCGGTAACCGCCCGTCGCAAATAACCAGCGGCGGTAAAAGATATTTGCGACGGGAATATACCCTCGTCGCAAATAGTATGTCGACAGGATATTATTTGCGACGGAACCCCTCGCAAATAACTATTAAACCGTTGCCCGTAATAAATGCGGGCTAAGGTATTTGCGACGGGTACTGTTGCAAATAAGACTATTTGCGACGGGTATCCCGTCGCAAATAATCTAACCTATAAATACCCCCCCCATCTGTTTTTTTCATTCATTCTCAAACTCTATCTTCTACTTCTCTCAATACTCTATTTCCAGAGTTGATATTGATGTTTTCAACAACGATCAGAGATCAACCTCAGATCAATTTTAAAGGTATTTATGTTCATTGTAATTTAATATTTATTTTAAATTTTTTATTAGTTTAAATTATTCTTAATTAGTTGTAATTTAATTATGTTTACATTGTTTTGTTACTAAATAAATTTAAATTATTAGTATTCATTGTTCATAGTTAATGGTAATTGGGAATAATTTGTAATAATTATCACTAATTAAGAATAAATACTAATAATTAGTAATAAATACCAATAATTAGGAATAATTAGGAATAATTAGTAATAATTACCAATAATTACCAATAATTAGTAATAATTAGTAATAATTAGTAATAATTAGCAATAATTAGTAATAATTACCAATAATTAGTAATAATTAGCAATAATTAGTAATAATTACCAATAATTAGTAATAATTTCCAATAATTAGTAATAATTACCAATATTTATTACTAAATAGTAATAATTACCAATAATTACCAATAATTTGGAATAATTAATAATAATTACCAATAATTAGGAATAATTAATAATAATTACCAATAATTACCAATAATTAGTAATAATTACCAATAATTAATAATAATTACAAATAATTACCAATAATTAGTAATAATTACCAATAATTATCCATAATTAGTAATAATTACCAATAATTATCCATAATTAGTAAAAATTACCAATAATTACCAATAATTATCAATAATTAGTAATAATTTACTAATTACCAATAATTATCCATAATTAGTAATAATTACCGATAATTACCAATAATTAGTCATAATTTACTAATTACCAATAATTATCCATAATTAGTAATAATTATCAATAATTAGTAATAATTACCAATAATTAGTAATAAGTAGTAATAATTAGTAATAATTAGTAATAATTAGTAATAATTACCAATAATTAGTAATAATTACCAATAATTAGTAATAATTACCAATAATTAGTAATAATTACCAATAATTAGTAATAATTAGTAAAAATTAGTAATAATTACCAATAATTAGTAATAATTATCAATAATTACCAATAATTGGTAATAATTAGTAGTAATTAGTAATAATTTGTAATAATTAGTAATAATTACCAATAATTAGTAATAATTACCAATAATTAGTAATAATTACAAAAAATTTGTAATAATTACTAATAATTAGTAATAATTAGTAATAATTAGTAATAATTAGAAATAATTACCAATAATTAGTAATAATAACCAATAATTAGTAATAATTACCAATAATTAGTAATAATTATCAATAATTAGTAATAATTACCAATATTTAGTAATAATTACTAATAATTAGTAATAATTACCAATAATTAGTAATAATTAGTAATAATTTGTAATAATTACCAATAATTAGTAATAATTACCAATATTAGAAATAATTAGTAATAATTAGTAATAATTAGTAATAATTAGTAATAATTAGTAATAATTAGTAATAATTAGTAATAATTAGTAACAATTACCAATAATGAGTAACAATTACCAATAATTAGTAATAATTACCAATAATTAGTAATAATTACCAATAATTTGAAATAATTACCAATAATTAGGAATAATTACAAATAATTAGTAATAATTACCTATAATTAGTAATAATTAAAAATAATTAGTTATAATTACCAATAATTAGTAATAATTACCAATATTTAGTAATAATTACAAATAATTAGTAATAATTACCAATATTTACCAATAATTACCAATAATTACCAATAATTACCAATAATGAGGAATAATTAGTAATAATTAGTAATAATTACCAATAATTAGTAATAATTACCAATAATTAGTAATAATTACCAATAATTAGTAATAATTACCAGTAATTATTAATAATTACCAATAATTAGTAATAATTACCAGTAATTATCAATAATTAGTAATAATTAGTAATAATTAGTAATAATTAGTAATAATTACCATTAATTAGTAATAATTACCAATAATTAGTAATAATTACCAATAATTAGTAATAATTACCAATAATTAGTAATAATTACCAATAATTAGTAATAATAATAATAATTATTAATAATTAGCAATAATTACCTATAATTAGTAATAATTACCAATAATTAGTAATAATTCCTAATAATTAGTAATAATTACCAATAATTAGTAACAATTAGGAATAATTAGTAATAATTAGCAATAATTAGCAATAATTAGCAATAATTAGCAATAATTAGCAATAATTAGCAATAATTAGCAATAATTACCAATAATTAGTAATAATTAGCAATAATTACCAATAATTACCAATAATTACCAATAATTACCAATAATTACCAATAATTAACAACAATTACAATTAATTACCAATAATTACAAATAATTAGTAATAATTACCAATAATTAGAAATAATTACCAATAATTAGTAACAATTCGTAATAATTAGTAATAATTAGTAATAATTAGTAAAAATTAGTAATAATTACCAATAATTACCAATATTTTCCAATATGTAACAATATTTACCAATATTTACCAATATTAATCAATATTTACCAATATTTACCAATATTTACCAATATTTACCAATATTTACCCATATTTACCAATATTTACCCATATTTACCAATATTTACCAGTATTTACCAATAATTAGGAATAATTACCAATAATTAGGAATAATTACCAATAAATTGGAATAATTACAAATAATTAGGAATAATAACATTATTACATTATTTGTATATTTTATTATTAATATTAAAATAATAGAATTTTCTATATTATATACAATTCTCTTTTCATCTGTGTGTTTTCTGTCTGCACATGTAATATTTGCATTCTTTTTCAAAATTATCAACCTACTCGCCAATGGAGAGGTGAAAGTGAATGCAAATATTACATGTGGAGACAGAATATTAAACACACAGATGAAAGGAGAATTGTATATAATATAGAAAATTATAATATTTTAATATTAGTAATAAAATATACTAATAATGTAATAATGTTATTATTCTATAATTAATATTTATCAAAAAATTATATTACTATTATTAAAAAAATAAAAAATCAATATAATATTAAAATTATCAATATTTGTAATAGGTTTTACTTTATTCCCAACATATTCAATCCTTGATTGAGTGTTTTTTGTAATAAATTATTCAAAACCAGTAATGCTTTTATATTTTATAGAAAAATATGGAACAACGAGGTCGTCCACAGTCATTATTAGATGACCGCATATGGATAAATCAACGTAGAAATCCAAACGGTTTTGGTTTAAATCTAGTATATATAGAGGGTGTGGAGACTTTTTTATCATTTACGGCATCAAATCCAGAATTTGTTTCAGAATGAAAAATAAAATGCCCTTGTAGAAAATGTTCATTGAGAATGTTTGACACGTTTGACAAAGTGGGGGGACATCTCTTGTGTTTTGGTTTTCAACCAGATTATGTTTTTTCGTATCAACATGGTGAATGCAGTTCTAGAGTAGGTGATACCAACTTGATTCCAGATCCATCCCGGTTTAATGATTTAGAACATGATGTTGCAGGTTCATCTTTTCAACATACAGAAACTCTGGCTGATATAGATTCAAATCTTGTGTTGGCACCATCTGAATTTTATGAGTTGTTGAGGTCTGCTGATGATGCATTATATCCTGGCTGCAAGATGAGAAAATTAGAAGCAGTTGCAAAATTTATGGATATCAAATCAGATAACGGAATGTCAAACACCTGTTTTGACCAGATATTTTCTTTTCTTAAAACACTATTACTTGAAGGAAATGTTTTTCCTACAAATTACTATGAGAGTAAGTGGCTGGTTCGAAATTTGGGACTTACTTGTCAGAATATTCATGCATGTTAAAATGACTGTATTTTATATTCTGGGGAAAATGAGACGTTGGATAGTTGTCCCACATGTGGGAAATTGAGATATAAAAAAGGGTATCATGGGAAGTCTGGTTTGATTCCTGTAAAACAGTTGAGATATTTTCCGATTACATATAGACTTCAGCGTTTATTCATGTCTAAGAATACAACGACAATGATGTCATGGCATAAAGCGAATATTTCAACCGATAAAAGCTTGAATCATCCAGCCGATGGTGATTCATGGAAACATTTTGATAGAGTGCATCCATCCTTTTCTTTAGAAGCTAGAAATTTTTGACTGGGCCTTTCCACTGATGGTTTCTGTCCGTTCGGATCTTATGGTAGTCAATATTCCTATTGGCCTGTTTTTTTAACTCCATATAATTTACCTCCATGGATGTTGATGAAGGAGCCATATATCTTTTTGACTTTACTAATTCCAGGACATCCGAAGAAAAATATTGATGTTTATTTGAAACCATTGACTGATGAATTATGTTTAATGTGGAGTAATGGTGTCAGTACATATGATGTCGCTACGAAACAGAATTTCATACTAAGAGCAGCATTGATGTGGACAATTAGTGACTTCCCGGCTTATGGGATGTTATCTGGCTGGAGTACACATGGTCAGAAATCATGTCCTTACTGTATGGGAGAGAACAAAGCATTTATGATCATTTATGGAAAGAAACCTTGTTATTTTGACTGTCATCGCAGATTTCTTCCAGCCGATCATCCTTTTCGTAGAAACAGATCTCATTTCAGAAAAGGATCAATTGAAAGGGACGGACCTCCAAAAATTCTATCAGGTTCGGAGTTAAAATCAGTTGTATTTTCATTACCTCCCATCACTTTTGGTCCCAAAATAAACCAACAGAAAATTTCTGGTTTTGGGAAAGAACACAATTGGATTAAACGTAGCATATTTTGGGATTTGCCATATTGGTCTGATTTGTTGGTCCGCCACATGTTTGATGTCATGCATATTGAGAAGAACTGTTTTGATAATTTGTTTCACGCAGTTTTGGATACGCCAGGAAAGAGCAAAGACAATGTAAATGCATGTTTAGATCTTGCCCAAATTTGTAGGCGTCTAGAACTGGAACTATTTGAGAATGTCAGAACAGAAAGGTTACTGAAACCAAAAGTAGCTTATACACTGTCTAATGAAATCCATTTATTATTTTGTCAGTGGATTGAAGATTTGAGACTTCCAGATGGTTGTGCTTCTAATTTGGGTAGATGTGTAAAGAATGGTCATATTACTGGATTAAAAAGTCATGATTGTCATGTTATAATGGAAAGGCTTCTACCCATTGGATTAAGAGGTCTGTTGAATTCTGTGATTTGGGATTCCATAACAGACATGCCTCATTTTTTTCGGGAAATTTGTGCGGCTACAACAGATTATGATGCTCTATGAAAACTTGAAGAAGATGTTGTTGTAATTATATGTAATCTGGAAAAAATATTTCCGCCGTCTTTCTTCGACTCAATGGATCATTTGATGTTAAATTTTCCATATAATGCCAAATGTAGAGGTCCAGTACAGTTTCGATGGATGTACCCATTTGAAATATTCATCCAAAAATTGAAAAGAAAAGTATGTAACAAAGCATCTATGGATTGATCTATTGCAGAAGCTTATTTGCAAGAGGAAATATCTTTTTTCTGTTCCCATAATTTTGAATCTGAGTATCCTTCAAAAAAAACCGAATGGGACAGAACAAGAAGAATATTGATGAAATCGACAATCAATTATCTGTTTTCAAACAGCCAGTGCTTGGTTTTGGTGGAGTTTATGAACGCTGGCTTTCAGATGATGAACATCACAGAGCTTATAAGTATGTTCGGCTCAACTGTGAAGAGATGACATCAGTTGTACTGTAAGTGTTTATATCAATTATTCTATCATTTATGTTACAGTAAATATCTTTGTTTTTTATAGGTTTTATGATAATCATATCAAGAATCAAATTCCACAAATTATAGCAGCTGCTCTCAAAGAACGCTAATAGAAAAATTTCTTTCAGTGGTTTCAAAAACTGGTTACATAATTTTTTTATCTTTTAGCAACTCATTCAATGTATAGTTTACTATATTGATAATTATTTCAAAAAATTTCAGGTGTCTCGACATGCTGATAAAATTGACAAAAGGCTGTGTATATTGAGTAACCCACCTTCCAAACTTGTTAAAACTTATAATGCATATGTGGTGAATGGATTTCAATTTCACACACATGCATATGGGGAATCAAAAAAAACAATGAACATTGGAGTTAGCTTGAGAGGATCTCATCATCAAGAAAATTAAGTTGACTTTTATGTCATACTTGATGAAATCATTGAACTCTGTTATCTTGGACAACATTATATAACCATGTTCAAATGTCGGTGGTTGGATACAGAGAGAGGCATGCATGTTCATCCGACTCATGGAATCATCGATATTAAATGTAAAAGTGTTCTCGCAGTAAATGAACCATTCTTATTGGCTTAACAGGCAGATCAAGTTTATTACGCAATGTACTGTGCTACATCAAGAGACTTGACTGATTGGTGGAGTGTAATAAAAATCAAAATTCGAGACAATCAGTTTAGTAAAAGTTAATGTGCTTTCACTGATGGGAAAAGAATTAACGTTTTTCAAGAGAGTACTCAAAATCAATATTTTTTACAAAGAGACATGAGTATCGATGACGAAACCCCACATTTAATAGTCGGTGATGATGATGATGATAATGATTTCACATATGAATTTGAAATGGTAAGAAAAGAAGCAACTGGAACCTGAATGGATATCGATGATGTTGAGGAAGAATATGAAGACGACATTGACATATATGAAGAGGATGATGAAGATGAACACTGATAGAATTCATTGGTAGTTATATACAATCATAATATATATATATCTATATATATAATAGTAATTATCAATTATTTTCTAACAACATTAACATTTTCTGTTTCAGATGGACGACGACACATTTCGTGAGTTGGCGGATGCTGAACTGCATTTCGATGCGGATTAGTTGCTGGAAGATGACCCTCAGCCTACAGGCGCTCCAGGGAGTATGCGGAGGGGGCGCGGTCTTGCACGATTGATGATTCCTGACCCCGTCCCCGAGCGACGTCCACGTCTTGGGTTTGATCCACGCACACGGAGGTGTGATAACCTGTGTGATAACATGTGGATTTGACTAAGATTTCATTAATCTATTCACATAATAAATGTTTATTATTTTTACAGTTTTCCGCATATAGTAGTTAGACATGGAAGCGCTATTTAGCACAACTATTTCTCTCAGCTGTGAACCACATGGGAGCAGATTACCATTGATGTGCAGCAGGCCATGTTCGGCCATTGGTTGGTACGTACGTAAATAAATAATTTTTATTTTGAAAATTATTTCATTTCTAACTTGATATTTTGATTTATTTGTACGGTTTATGGTATCCGATCGAGGATACCATGAGTGACGCCATCCACGAGGCATGGGAGGTGGCCATGCATGATTGCTTTCGTCAGTTTTTGCACAATTTAAGAAAGGCTGCCACGAAGAAAGCATGAGTGTCAGATTTTGATGAGTCATGTAGAGCGCACCGACCAGAGTAAATTTCATCCCATGTATGGGATGGATTATGTGCGCAATGGTTGAGTGGGGCCTTTCAGAGGAGATCATCGGTGGGGAGGCAGAATCGGGGGAGACAGGAGGCGAGTCATCGAGCTGGGATTCGTTCTTTCAGTACTCATAGACAGCATCTGGTACGTACATTATTTATAAATATTTTATATAACTATAAATATTAACAGGTTATTTTTTATTCTTATAGGCTGTCGAGCACCCCAATATTACGGAGTACGACGTATATCGGAGGATGTATAGTGATCCTGCTACTGGGGAGCTCAGAGGTGATCGTCAGCATCACATCATGGTCAGTATTATTTGTTTTCATGTTTAAAAATTAACTGCATATAATATATTCACAATTTTAATTTTAAATTGCAACTACAGGAGTCATACGAGGACGCAACGTCACAGACCTGGCCTGAGAGTCAGGCCGAGTCATCAGATCAGACCACTAGTCGTCAGTTTGATGAGGCGGCATGGATGCAGGCCACCTAGTATGCATTCGAGAAGGGCCGGGTAGTTGGTATCAGCTCTCGACTGACTCCCGGAGATTATTATGGCTGTGCTGCGATGTCAGCATCCAGCTCGAGAGGAGCTCGTGCATCTTCTTCTACTACACAGTATGAAGATCAGTTGCGATCTCAGACTGCACTGATAGAGAGTCTCTGACAGGAGCAGGAGCAGATGCGTCAGCAGCAGCAGCAGCATGAGGAGGAGTGTCGACGCCAGCAGCAGCTGTATGAGGAGCAGATGAGTCGGTGGCAGCAGCAGCAGCAGGAGCAGATTGAGTACATGTGCCGACTCACTCATGCTTTAGGGATGGAGTTTCTTCCACCAACATCTGCAGATACCCCCTCCAACTCCCCCTCCTTCAGATTAGAGTTTGTTTTTATGTTATAACATTTGTTAAATCAAAATATGAATTTTTTTTTTCTATTCGTAGTTTCTGTCTCATTATAAATCTTAATAATATTATATTTTGAAATAACAATATTAATATGAATAATAATAATATTTATATTTTATAATATTAAATTATATATATATATTAAAATTTTATAATATTATAATTTAATTATATTTTTTTGTAATATTTGAATTATTTTAATATTTGAATGTAAAATAATTTTATTATTTTTATATTAATTAAAATAACTTATTAATATTTTTTTTATTTATGAATTATAATTCTAATATTATTATATTAATTAAATCATTTATTAATATTCTATTATTTTTTATTTTTGAATTATAATTCTATTATTATTATATTATTTAAAATAACTTATTATTAATTTTTTATTTTTTATTTTTGAATTATAATTGGATTATTATTATATTAATTAAAATATTTTATTAATATTTTATTTTTTTATTTTTTTATAGTATTTGCGACGAGATACTATGCCCGTCGCAAATAGTATTATTATTATATTCATTAAAATAATTTATTAATAGTTTTTAATTTTTTTTACAAATAGTATTTGTGACGGGCCTGTCGCAGATAGTAATTGCGACGGGCCCGTCGCAACACATATTTGTGACGGGGCCCATTGCAATTACTATTTTAAAAGTTTTTTTACAAATATATGGAGTAATATTTGCGACAGGAAGGATCCCCGTCGCAAAAAATGTCTTTAGCGACGGACCCGTCGCCAATAATTGTTGTTGCAACGCCGTTTTCCGCAACGGGCTATTTGCGACGGGCCCCCGTCGCAAATGACCCATCACAAATACCTGTTTTTCTAGTAGTGGCAGATGCGTGGAGTTTTGAGATCTAATTTCTTATATCGAGAAACACATTTTACCTCGCAAGTCTATAGGGGGTGGCAGCATCCTTTTGGTACTCAGTTATGACTCGGCACAACATTCCACCCTTAGACTGAAGGGAAGATAGAGTAGACCGTCCAAATGTTGGAGGACATGTTGTGGGCATGTGTCCTAGACTTTGGTGGATCTAGGGTGTGACAACTGCCCATGGAAGAGTTCCTCTTACAATAATATCTATCACTCTTCCATTAGTGTGGGTTCATTTGATGATTTGTATGGGAGACCATGCCATTCAACTTTCTACTAGATAGTGGTTGGGGAGACATCCGTTCTTGGTATCGAGGTGGTGCAGAGCATGAACGAGAAGGATTAACTCATTTGTGAGGAGATAAAAGTGGCACATGATTGACAGAAGCTATATTCCAATCATAGGTGGAGGCCCTTGGAGTTTGAGATTGGGAAAACATGTTCTTTAAGGTTTCTCCTTGATGTGGGCATAATAGGTTCAACACTGGGAGTGATATTTCCCCTAGGATCATCAAATGCTTTGTGGGGTTGGGATGTTTTAGAGAAGTGGAATACTAATGAGAACTACAAACATATTTGGAGATAATCCATGACATCTTCCATGTCTCTCAGCTTCTTCAGTATCATCATAATGATTCCCATGTCACCGAATAGGGAGACATTGATATCGAAGATGACATGACATTCGTGGAGTGACCAGTAGATATCAAAGATCATTAATAAAAGATTTTACATGGATGGACTATTCCATTGGTTCGCGTGTTACGGAGGCATGGTGGCCTTGAGGAGAGTACATGGGAAAGGGAGATGCAGATGTGATCCCAGTTCCCAGTGTTGTTTAGAGTTTTTTCTCATTTTATTTTTACTTGTAATGTGATGTTTCAACCATGGTTGTTATGAAATGTGTTGTTTCCTTATTACAAGAAATATGATAAAGTTATAATGCGTGAAAATGGGAGAACATGATTCCTAATGGAGAGAAATTTATTAATATGTAATTAAACCAATGTTGGTGAGTTAGTTCTGCCCAGAGTGGACTGTATATTGACATGGAGGAAGGAATTATCTAATTCAAATTTCCATATAATATGGTATTTAGTGCTTGTGATGGGTGTCTTGTGGTCATTTGTGGAAGTAGATGTTAGAGGAGGTGTTCTTAGATATTGAGGTTTCACTCCATATTTCGAACAACATAGGGTGGTTTATCATTGAGATTTTGCGTTCTTAGTCCGTGACAATGTTTCAATCATAGAGAGAACCATTAGAGGTATATTTCAAGGTGGTTTTTTGGACCTCTCTTATTTTCATTATTTTCCATTTTTGAATTTTTGAGGATGAGAGAACTTTGATAGGTATCTTATGTAATGTAATAATCCTACCCAGTCTATTTAGTTGTGAAAATTTGGTGTTTCAGGTGTTCTAGGAGGTGATAGTGACTAGTTTCAAGATTTTACCAAAAAATCAGGTTTTCCCAATGACGAGTCGCTGATGGTAGGTGGTGACAGTGGGTTATCCACTAGTAGTTTTCAATGGTGAGTTAATACTAGTGACTCAAAATAATGACTCTCACTGATTACACATGATGGCGAGTCGCTGAAGGTGGGTTGTGATGGTGGGACATCAAACGGTTGGTCGCAATGGTGACTCGCTGATAGTAGGTGGTGATGATAGGTCATCCCAATGGTGATTCACATCGGTGACTCACAATGGTGACTCACTGGCGATGGGTCACAATAGTGAGTTGTGATGGCAACTCACCAAATGGTGACTCGCCATTGGTAGCTCGTCACTAGTAGCTCGTCAACAGTAGCTCGCACTGGTGACTTGGGCAGTGATGAGTCATCCACCATTGACTCACCCACTTATGACTCGTGATGGTGATTCACCCAATGGTGAGTCACATAAAAAATTTTGTCAATGTTTTGGGGTTAAACAAGTTTTTCAAGATTCACCCCCATTAACATTTTATTAGACGTAAATTGTGTTTAAATTTGTATTTTAATATTTTTTGAATCTGTTTCAAATGATGTAAAATATATCATTAATTTCCTAACTCTCAAGGAGATTTATTTTAGTCACAATTCATGTTGAGGATCCAATTTTAATGGAGTGTTCAAAAAAGTTTCATATCCAATGTCCTAGATCTAGTCCTTTAAAGCTAGACCTCTTTCCTTTGTTACTTATTTTATTTTTATCTAGATATGAGACATTCTCCAGAACCATTCTTCCCTGAGGATACATGCATTTGTGTTTCAACCTTGGATTTCGTTTCCATGGAGCCATACAACCCCAGTATTTGGTGCAAGGTAGAGGTGATGATCATCTATTTTTTAAAGTAGGGATCCCTTCATCCCTCTTATTTGTGTATCATTCAGGGATGGTGTATGAATGTTTCCCATGAGAAGGTAGTTGAGTCCAAATTTAACAAATATATTTGGACTGACATTAACCCAATAAACATGGTTTAGGGGAAAGTGACACATGCTTCTATTTTATTATTTTTTAATATTTTTAACAATTTAGGATAAATTCCAACTAAAATTCATGGCCATTAGTAGTCTTTGTTCAGGCACTCGTGATGACCTGTGATAGATTGTTATTATTCCTATGTTGAATGACTGTATATATATACAATTTATTAACTATTTATATTTTATTAAATAAATGGATGCCCCAGGGTCAAACTTGTTCTGTGATAACCCCGAAATTATCATGTGGATTTAAAGAATGATTGTTTTCTAAGTCTGGAAACACCTAGACTTGTTTTTTGTGTCTATGTGTTTTGTGTGGTTTTGTTCCATATTTTTACATTTGTGGTTTTTTGGTGATTGGGTTGAGAGCATGAATGTAATTTGGGGTGGTAAAGGTGGTTTAATATAATCTTAGGTTGAGCTATTGAATTATTGTGGAATAGATGGGCAGTGTTTGAGCAGTAGGGTTGCATGTTTGGGTTGAACTATATTTATGGTACTCGATGTGATGGGTGTGGTTTTGTTAAACTATGAGGCTATTAGTTTTGGTTATGAAGAGATGTGTTTTGGGGTTTGGATATGTGTTGGGGGATTTGTTATCAGATTATGGATTGGGTGTAATGATATTGAAGAATGATAATGGTGGTGGTTAATATGGGTGTTGAACAGAGTAGAAAGATGAAGTGAGATGTTTTACTATGTTTCTTTTTTCCACTGCATGGTTTATGTTGTGTGGATTGTTATGGGTTGTGGTTAGTATTTCCTTGTGTAGTAATTAAATGAATAAATGGTTTCCTTAAAAATAATTATACATGGTTAAATGAGTTGGCTGGGGTATGTTTTAGTTGTGGCTTGTTGTGGATGGCATTCATTTATCATTATCCAAAGAGACTATTTCTAGTATTAATAAATACATTTAAAGGTAGCAGAAGAGTTGTAAGTATCATATAGTGGATAAATATTTGATTAAGAACCGGATGGTTGGTCTTTATGGATTGATAATATATATACAAAAATGTATTTTATTTGTGTTTTACATATGCACCCCACCCTAGTTGAGAACTATGTGCTGAAAAACCCCATTGTCATTGGGGAGGGTGTTTTTACCAAACATCCTGGTGGGAGGATAGATGGATGGCCACCTTCTATTCCTTACTCCATCTTCAATTCATTGATAGCATAAGATTCCAAGGGAAGGTAGTGGTATGAGGGGACCAGGTGTGCACGAGTGAGTTGTGTTTTCCTAAGTTTCTTCGGGATGAGATGTGTTGATATTTCCTAGGTGTTGTTAGCATGTGGTGTGGCATGTTGCCTAGGTTTCAATGGGAGATATGTGGTTGTGATTCCTAGGTGTGTGTGGGAGAGATGTGATGAGCTTAACTTTTCTAGGTTGCAGGACTAAATGTGAGGCCTAGGTGTGTGAGAGCCGGTTGTGACGTGGTACTTTTGGAATAGGTGGGAGCTCCATGACATTTTCTGTTAGGGTGTGAGAGTGGCTAATCAATGGTAAAGTGGTGTGGGCTACACTATCATTGATGTGATCTACATTAATCTACATGACTTTCATTGTTTGGTGAGTGTTCCCTTGGTGAGGTTGGGGTGGCTAGTATACCTTGTTATGTGTTCTTGGTTTTGTTGTTTTCTCATAGGGGCATTAGTATTCTTCTCCACTTAATCATGAGAGTATTTTGTTTTACTAATGAGTATAATTGTACGATTTCCTTATTTTATAACAATAATATTTGTTTCCTGGAGGACTAAAGGGACCGTGATGGGTATTACTATCTCAAACTTTATGATAGCTGTGGTGTCACTACTTAGCCTTATTCTTTTGGTACTTGGATTATTATTTTATTTCTAGTAGTTTTATTTGAAAACATGAAAGTGGGATGGATTTTGGATTCTTTTATTGACATGCCTTGGAGTTGTTTAACGATTTATATATCTTATCTCCAAATCTTGGTTACTATAAAAAGGTAAATTCCTCTTATTTCGTGAGATACTATACCCTTGGTGATGGTCGCCACCCGGGGGCCTATTGGATGCGGGACTCCGGGGTTATTATCTCTCTTCCTTCATTGCCAGGTCATGAGGGGTGTCTTTGGAGAGAGGGGTTATGAAATTTAGTTATACATATATTAAATAACAATAATAATATATATCATACCATATAGGATTTACTTATAATCATTTACCACCCATTTAAGAAAAAAACATAATTAAAATCATTATTCTAGGTGATAGATAACTGCTTGGTTTTTCATGTATGTTTTGGCTTGGTAGTAATGGTCCCCATTCATTGATTATGTTAAAATCAGATAAATAATTTTAGTAATGATAATATATATATATATATATATTCATTAAATAAAAATTTAGATCCATCCATGAAAAAAGATATAGAAAAACGAATTAAAATGTTTATAGAGATGGTAAGTTGTACATAAGCATGAACATTGTTTCCATTTTTTGAATGATAGAAAGAAAGAAATGTAAAAAATAGTTCACAATTATAGAATATTAGTTATATCATATATATCACATATTTTATTTAAATAGATTAATAATACCATTTATGTCAAAATAAAATGAAAAAGCATATCACATCACATTGTGGAGGTGGTAGTCCACAAATATGCATGAGCAATGTTATCATCTTACTAAATATTTGAAGTTAATATTGTTGATGTGATATTATAATTAAATAAGTATAATTATTTCATTAATTAAGTATATAAACCTTAAATATATCATTATATCTAGCCTTGAGAGGTGGTTATTGAAAAATAATTTCAACGGTTCGTATGGTGGTAGTCCTCCAAATACATGATTGATAGTTTCGTTTCCCATTTGATATAATATGTGAAGGTTTTAGGTTATTAAATTATTATATTAACATATAATTATATTTTAGATAAATATTTTATTATATAATAGTGGTTTTATAATATTTTCTTCAGGTTGAAGAAGAAATAATATAAAAATTATCTGTTATTAACGATACAACTTCTTCAAACAACCTATTTATGTTGTCACTAAAATCCTACTTTTGAGGATATAATAAAAAATTTGTTCTAGGAAATGGGAATTGAATTAAGGAAGTGGTTTAGGTAATTATTTTTTAAACCAAAAGGATCTTCAAGTGTGGAAAAGAGGGAAGAGCAGGTGTCATTTTATAATTGGAGGAGGGGTCCCACTTGGAAATTTCTTAAAGGAATAAGAAATAATAAATCAATTCCCAATAAAATGTATTACAATGTCCACATATTATAATTTTGTATAATATAATGTTTTAATATTTTTATTAAATTGGGTTTCTATACGTTTAATTTGAAAATGTACACTTATCTTTTGGTTTAACCCCCATTTAACTAGTTTTAACCTTAACCATAATAGCTAATTTTTAATATTTTTACTATTTAGTATGAAGAAATTTGGTTGAAATTATTATGTATTATTTATAATTATTATATTAAATATGGAATCCATTTTACCAAATTCAATTCATAAAAGTGTAATAATTTAGTTTATAATCAAACCTGCAGACATGATGGAAAATAGTTTTCCAATGAAAATGATTCCATAAGTATAAACAGTTTTCAAATAAAACATTAACATCAAATTTATTAAAATATATTAAATTGTATTAGTAATAACATAATTTAAAAAAAATTCTTTTAAAACATATTAAAACACAATGTAACTTTAAAATTATATAAATGAAAAAACACTTTTTAATAAAAATATGCATTATTTACTATTCATTGAAAAAATTAATCTTTTAAGAAAATAAAAAAGATTCACTGTAAGAAAATTTTGGAATGTTAATTTATAAAATTAATAAAATATTTTAATTTTTTTCTAAAAGAGGATAAAATTTAATTTTAAAATAGTTTCACAAAATGTGAGGAAAATGATTTTTTGAAAAATACAGTTTTAGTCATAAGATAAATTCATTATTATCACTATTATAGATAAAATATTATATGAAATATTTTTTTTTATCAAATATATAATATATAAATATAAAAAAATCATTCAAAAACAGAGAATAATTTAATTTATTAAGATAAAAAGACATTACACACATAAAAATATTTTATAAAAAAATATTTTTTTTACTCTCAATTGATTTTTATTTTAATTTATAATAAATTTGTACCAAATTAATTTTTTATATAAACTTTTAAAACATATTTAATTCATAATTCAGTTATTCATGTTCATAAGTTCTAATATAATTTATAGGTTGTAATGGTATTCTATTTTGAGGTTTGCTAAAACACGATGTTGCGTGTAACACAAGTTGTTATATAAATTGAATTTATTTGCAAAAAATTGTTCATAATTTATGATTGTGTTACATTCTAACCCCATTAAAATGATTTTTTCCCTTGAAAATATATTATTTTGATATATAAACCGAGGATACTTATACGTCATCATATCCTCATGTCCCCATGGATCTTCTAAAAATTGGTGATTTATCCATACAACATAGACCTAGTTAGTGGTCTTGATTCATATTAATTTCTCTCTATGATCCCAAATCTACTTTATTTTATCCTTTAAAGAGATATATTTTTCTTTTTTTTATTACCATTGAGCTTATTATGTGTGAAGTGTCAGGTATATACTTCATTTGGAGCGAAACATTAAATACGTCATGAACTTGAGAGAGGATTGTTGGGTGTGACAAAAGATAAGCTACCATCCCTACTCCATCAAGAATCTCAAAAGGTCCAACAGAAAAAGTTATTAGATTTACATTATTTCTGAATCTCATGAAATTATTCCATAGGAATATTTTCAAAAAAACCTTCTCATATACTTCAAATTCCAAAATCAACCTGATGATTATCAACATAATTTTTCCATTGACCCTAAGATTACTGTATTTGAATTTGAATGTATCTAACATTATCTTCCATTTCATTATCCAAATCAAGGCCCAATAAATATTTTTATAAAATATAATATCATCACAATTGTCACGCACCAACCAGGGTCGACCCTGAACCAGCCACCCAAGTCGATCCATGACATGGACCGAAGGACGTTCTCGATCACCAAAGGCTAGTAACTAGTGACGAGCCTCAAAACAAACAAGTTGGGATCCATTTTTCCCATAACAAAGATAAATTATCATAAACTGAACAAATAGATAAGAAAAAGGAAATAAAAACTAAACAAACTGGCAGTTGGGAAAAAACGAAGCAATGAGACATACCCGAAGTGACCTTGGGGGTAACCATGGAACATAAACTACACTAACTCCAAGAGAGATACAAAATTATAGGAACTAGAAACTAAAATTAGAAGTAGTTGTGAGCACCAAGATGCTCAGTAAGAATGACAAGATACTACAACACCCTATTCCCTTGCCTTTTATATGAAATCCATAACATGTATTTTGAAAATAAGACATAATAAAATAATGTTTTTAATTCTTTTCAAATTCATATAACAAGTTTTCATTTAAATGTAAAGATTTTCTCTCCAACTAAATTTTCAAAATATGTTCCAAGAATTCATTAACATTTCAAAATGAAAGGAAAATTATTTATATTAAAATATGGTTTTCACAAATAAGACATCAAGTACGAAAAAACTGAATTGAAAATTACATTGCAAGAATCAGGTCGCAAATGAGCACCATGGGTAATACCAATAGTTAGAGAGCACAGGTGGGATCCTAGAGACCTCATACCTTGGGGAAATGTGGCTTAGAAACCACGACCCTTAGTAATAGTGGTGTAGAAACCACGATCTTCAGTAATTCATATGTTTAGTTAGTGTTTTCCTGTAAATATTGTTAGACAAAACTGGGAAGAACCCCTGCTATTTCATCTAGCGTACTAGTCGTGGTCACCCACCTAAATACCCAGGTTTCCCATTATGCTCCCATTCAAGTGGTGGTGAGTTTTCTTTAACAATAAAACTTACATGTACTAAACACTTTCATTATCTAAAACCCATTTAACCTCTCACCACCATTCTCCCTCCTTAATCGTATTCCCTGACTTTCACATCACACAATGAATAAGCGTCAAATTAGGCATATAATAACACATTCAACATAAAAACAATTTTCAAAAACCAAGGGGGTGTGCCTCAATAGAGGTTTATGTTTTTCATAAAACATATTTAAAGTACCAAAAGGGCTTAATTACATTAAGGGAACACTTTTTACAACTAACTGACCAAAAGTCCAAACACCTTTGCAAATACTCAATACCAATTCCTAACCACTTGGGAAATCAATTTTCAAAAAAAGTCACTTAAGGCCAATAGTTGTAGAAATACATTTTAATTTCCAAAAAAAAAATGAATAATTATTTCTAGAAACCGCAACCAAATTTCATAAAATGTGTATATAGAGTAAATGTAAAACATATTTTTGAAATAATCAAGAAATTAATAAATTCAAATTAAAGGAATAGGCTTTGAGGACCTACCTCAAACATGTCGATATTTGTTGACGACAACTCGAACCAACATTTGATGTATACACGCACAATCATTTTTACATATATATATGTATATATATTTTCACCCCTAGATGCATTCCACATATTCCCCACACCATGAGGGAATATATACAAAGAGGTCCTATATATATATGTCTTACCCAATGCATGTACATGTATGATAACTCGACACCCGCAGCCCAAAACCATCGTAGTGAGGTCCAACACACTACCCAAATAATTTAATAAAACAATTAAACACTTAATTAGTCTAAACAAAATTTCAAAATGAAACACTAATGGTCTACAAAAATATCACACCCATTTATTATAACACAAGATTCAATCACATAAACCATAATCATCATCTAAAACAGGGGGTTCATCATGAGAAATCAATATCACATCACAAGTGCCAACTATACCTTCACTCATTTCATAATCATTTGAAAATCAATTTCTAAGAAAATATAATATTCCAAACACAATTCCAAATGAAGGCATAAGTGTTTTCAAGTGTACCCATATAAATCCGAGGAAACTCCATTTCCATTTTATAAAACCAAACACACTTTTTATATTAAGGAAACCCATTGAACACAAAGACAACCCATGCTAAAACCCATTTGGCCTAATGTACAATAATAAAGTGCATTTCACAATGAAAACATTTATTGGAATTTTTATCAAACATAAATAATGGTTAAAACAGAATTTCAAAACCAAGTTCCATTGTGCAAATCAATCCACCATTTCATATAAAAGTCGAAAATCCCATTTTAAATCATTTGAGGTCGCACCTCAATTTTAAAAAAAAATCATTTTTAAGACATCATTTTCACCAAATGAATACCAAACCGGCCAAGACCCATTGCTCCAATTTAAAACCATTAAAAGGACTCAAATACATTTCATGTAATGCCTAACGTAGTTAAATATTCCAAATTATATTATAAAATGCGGACTCATGAAACCAACCATTGGTGCTAAATCCAAGGAATACTAAAATGGGTTCAAATCAACACAAGGCTAATAGGTACTTTTATACATGAATAAAAAGGTATATAAATCACAATCCTATTAGAATTACATAGGAAACAAAGTGCGTTGGAACCTACCCCTAGGAGGATAAGATGTATCAAGAGCACTTCGGCACTTGAAACCCTTGATGAAGACTGCCCCACACTTTCACACACATGTATTATTATATATTTATATATATAACCTTAATACATTATACATTTTCACTACACCATTAGGTAAAATGTGAAATGTGGACATATATATATATATATATATATTTCTACACACATACCTATACATGTGAGAGAAATACCTAAAGAATCCATCAACATTCTACAACAATTATAAGAACCCTAAATCACTATGGAACCCAAAGAAAAGTTGTGAAACACAATGATTGAATAAAACACCTACCTCAAGTAGAGTCGATGAGATGAGACAAGACAATCCGATTCACCTTTAGAGACAGATGCCGAAATATGCACAAAGTCGAACCAAGAGGCATTCCGCATACCCTAAAAATTGAAGAAACCAACAAAAATCAAATTATCCCACCCCTAGGATTTTGCAGGACTTAAATTGAGTGTTGGGAAATAATGAATTAATCAAAGAAAGAGAGGGGAAGGGATATAGGAACCATACCTTGTTGGACTAAAGAGGACATCCAGAAGAGATGGGCTGTGCACTACGTGGGGTCATGCTTTTAGGGGGTTCATCCAAAGAGTTTGTGTCGTCCGGGGTTGAAGGGGGATAAGAGAGGGGGTCATGGTTGCTGCGGTGTGTTGTTGGGAGAGGGAGGGGCGCCGTGGAGAGGGCCGCTCTGCTGAAGGTTCAGGAGGTTAGGGGGTTTGGCATCGCGCAACATGAAGGGGAAAGGGGGGTCGGCGTTGCGCATGAGGAAGGGGAATGGGTGAGAAAGATTGAAAAGAGGGGAATAAGAAAAAAATGAAAACAAAAATAATAATAAGAAAATGAAATAGAAAATAAAAGATAAAAAAACAAATAAAACATTATTAAATAATAATAATTAACTTAATTATATTATAATAATTAACCATAATAATAATATTATCATTATAAAATTGTTTTCAATTTATTTTCTTTAATTTAATTTTTATTTTAATTTAATAATTTTTTTAACCATTAAGAAACCAAGAGACTCAATATATAAATAAAAAATAATGGTGATTGCAAGATAATGGGTCTGGGTGTGACAATTCTATCTACCAAAAAAACATTCTACTGCCAAAATGTCACCCAGCCAATCGAGGAATCAAACTCGAGTTCGAAACTGAATGAGGCCATCAAAATCAAGAACTCAGTGAGACATTTCACTCCATGAGTTACACCTGTCCATCTTTATGGGAAACCGCAATGAGAAGAGTTTTCATTAAATGAGGAGTCTTCTCCCCACCCCAAGAACTTGATTAGAAAAACCAACATTGAGACTCTCAGCATGGACTAACTCTAGAACTACTAACTTGTGCTAAAGTGGAAACCGCCAACATAGCCCATATATCCCAGACAACCCAACTCTAGGAGAAGGCATGACAAGATTCATGGTGCATCTACCCACCATCTATAAACCAACCAGCTTAAACCAATTAGCACGAACCAATATGGGCCCAAAACAAACCAACCCACAAACTCTCCACACAATCCAAACTCCCACCACATGGGGTCCTCAACAAAAGAACCCAAATCAAATGTTGGAAGAAACCCCTATTCATTATTGACCAAGACACGTGTGTCTCCAAAATGAACACATCCTAAAATATGAATGGGTCACCAAAAGATCTAGCCACACAAGAGAGACAATCATCTTGAGAATCACACCCATAAAGAGACAACCTTCAAAGATCACATTTGAGGAGGAACTACTACTAGAATATCAAGAAAATGAGATCACCAAACCTTTTTACATCCAAGGTGGGGTGTTCAAAGAACAATGACCATAATGAGAAAAATATACCTCTACACCTCTTATAGAAAAATAGAACCTTCAATGATGAAGAAGCTACAATAGAGGAATTCAAACCATCCCTATTTTAGCACTGAAGACAAAATTTAGACCAACGTACCCCACAACCAACGTTTCTTGTCTGCATGAAACTATTTACTTTGAGACCTGTGGCTAGAGCTCTGATGTCTTGAGGCATCTTCTTCCTCACATTAAAGAGCTAACACCCTCTAGTCGAGACTCTTTCTGACGTTGCCGCAAGAGGAACCTCTATAGGTTTCCCAAACAACTAGACTGATGGAAAGTATTCGATGGATGACGACAAGGAGACATAAAGTACCCAAACTGGCCACGCCAGAAGCAAACAAGAGAGTAACCTAACTAATAGAAGATGGAATTTACAAGAAATATTTTCTAATAAAGGTTCCTCTGGTTCTCTCTCACTGAATAGGGCACCATCCCAAACACCAAAAAGAATTGTTCCTTGAACCCTTGATGAAGACCAAACACAAGATAAACATTAACATATTTCACAATGATATCTCCAGAGAAAAGGGAATCAACCCCATGAAATGCCCGACATAATCCTTCACTACCTGTTTGCCTTGTTGGACACTCAAGAGCTCTACCATTTTCATCGGTTTAACCTCCTTAGGTATAAAAAATCAGATAGAATTGGTACTAAACACCTTCCAAGACATCACATCATGAAACTACACAGGGATTTTCTCCCACACCAATTCAAAGTTAATCCCTCAAATCAACTAGAACCAACACATAATCTCATAGCTTTCAGAGTTTCCAATAACCTGAAAACACCAACGATTTCTCTATGCCATCCCACATCCTTTGATAGATCATGATTACCATGGATGATGTACAACCACAAAAAATAATTCAATTCCACCACTATGCTAAGAGCCTAGGTAGAACCAACAACTAGAAAAGACTCCCCATAAATATAATGACCTATACTTTACATACACTGTTATTAATTCAAAATTTAATCACACTTATTACAACATATAACAAAACCAGGAAAGGACCGTATAGGTATAGTGTCTTTAGAAACTGGGAAACATAATCAACTGGTTCATAAAGCATCTACACTGTCTCCCATTTATTTCATCATATCTATAGTAACTTTTGGCATATCTTACTTAATAACCTTCTTTCCTGACCTGGGGAATGAAAACATACAAAAGGGTGAGCTCAAATGCTCAGTAAGGGTAAACAAAAGAAATATCAATCACATCATATTAATAAGAACATAACTTTTGGAAATCATAACCTGCAAAAGAGATCATAATTTCATAACATGGGATAAGTCATAGTAGTGAAATGTAATCCCAATAATCATAACATAAAACATGATACTTTGTAGCATACACACATAATCATAGAGAATCATTTCTTATTGGTCAAGACTCATTTCCAAGACTATCTTAGTTGACAAAGTCCATTTCTGAATCGAGTTCATTCCTCGTTTCAGTCTTGTTTCACTGAACCAGTTTAACCTTCCGTTCCAGCCATGTATATCTCATGAGATATAAAATCCTTACCCAATGCATTGGATGGAGATATAGGTCCCCCCATCTCATAATGATACCATTCTTATGTGTGCTACAAAATGATAAATCATACATCATTGCATAACCCATGTAATAAAAATGGAATTCTAAAACATCATGACATCATAAAACAATTCATATAAGATAAAGGAATTCATAAACATAATTCCATCACAACATAATCAAATCAATGTAATAATACAGATAGAAACAGAACCCTATATTATCTTAGATGGAAAATAAATTTTGATAAAACACTTAAACTCCATTCTTGAGGAAAATATCCTTTCTACTTCAAAAACATTTTCCTTTCTTAACATGTCATACAATTTTAAATGAAAATATGTTGATTAAAAATAAACTTGAAAACTTATAAATGAAGATTCTTGGAAATAATGTTTTAAAAATCCATTCATGCCGTATAAGTTAAAAAAACATTTTCTCGTATTTTTGTTAGAAAAGTCAAAAAGTACCTCGTACGACAAACAACAAAATATTCCTTTCATATCATTTACTAAAAACTAACCTAAGGGTAAAATTGGATTTAAACAATTGTAGGTGGATGGAAATAATATTACATATTGAGGAAACATGGATGTGGATGATAAAATACACCCCAGTAAATACCAAAGTATAAACAATCTTAGATAGAAATGAGATTGTGATATTTTCCCTTACCTTAGGTCCAATTTTCTTCGTAAGTGTCCAAACCTCATGTATAATGATTTAAATAATGTTATTGACTTATTCCAGAATCATAATTATTTTTATGATATAATATATGGTCATATTCTTAGCTTCTTATTAGTAATATTTCATTACTACTTGTTATTCGAGTGTTTATTACTTTTTGTTATTATGCGTTTTTTGTCGAATAAATTCTTATTTTTATTTTTAGGTTATAGATACCTCATTTCCAGAATGGTATTAGTGTAATATATATCATATCAATTCATTCAATTAATTTATATAGTCATTATTCAATGAAGATCATGTAGAACGAGTCGCATGACATCGTGGAGACGGTATTCCGTACATATGCACGAGCGATGATATCATTCCCATGATTCTGGGATTGTATTGGAGTATATATATACTATTTAAGAATCCATATCACTTTACAATAATCATATATAGTCATTATTTACACCATTATACCCATCCAAGTAAGGTGGTGGTGGAAAATAGATTACACCACGGCGTGGAGACGGTATTCCGTACGTACGCACGCATGGTGATTTCATTTTCCGTAGGATGGATAGATGGTGAAATAGGGTTGTTTCATACTTATAATAACATATCATTATATGAGTTATACTTATGTTATTACTTCATAATGACAAAACTAAAGAAGAAGATGTGTAATAATAAATAAAGATGAAAGAATCAGTAACGAACATTACCTCTTCTTTGAAGCGCTTCTTTGAGACCTCCTTTTAGGGCACTAAAATTGGTCATTAAAGAAGACCAGGACCTATAGGATTTCTCTAGGGAAGTGGAGAGAAGAAATTGGCAGGGTTTGGCCGAGCTTGAAGGCTCAAAGTGGTGTGAGGAAGAGGGGGAGGAGGTTCCCTTTTATAAGGGAGGAGAGGAGCAGCTTTGGAATAACTAAAAATATTATTTTATTATAAATTCAAATTCTGTTTTTAATAGCTCAAAATTGATATATTTATAAGATAATGTGGGTATGGGTCTAAATCCTCTCATCCAATAGAATTTATACAAGTTTAGGTATCAATTTTAACCTTATCATTTAGATTTAACTTTAAGTTAGATAATTTAACTTTTACCGTGTCTTCTTGTTTTCGTACACTATAAGGTTAATAAACATACTATATCAAGACAAACGAACCCCAAGTTGTTTATTATTAATATATACAACCATATTTAAGTCATTTTTCCGAAACTTAGATTTTTATGAATAATATAACAATTAATAATATAATATTTGTTTTAAAAACTATTTTATGTCAATTTTGGAACTATATAGTAATTGATTTTTGTGAAAATCATAATAGAATTATTATTTCTAAAACAGTTAATTAAATCAATACTAACATGTCATATTAACCTAGAAAATTAGTTTAATTCATAAAAAGTCTCAAATTTCATTTATTTGGGTTTTTCTAACATCAATTATGTCAATATTTCACTAATAAGATAATTACTGCATCATCGTTGTGTCATAAATAAATTAAATTATATAATTTCTAAAAATTAAAAATAAAATACCATTATGTATGAAATGTTTTTAGCTTTATAATTAATATTTATAGTAGAATTTATCTTATGTATAACCCCATATTAAAAATTATTTACTTATTAAACTTTGATTTTAACTATTTTAACCCTTCTTTAAATAAATTAATAATAAATGTCCTAATCTAATCCAAGTGGGCCTAAATCGTAATATTTTATTCCTAAGGTTGTTTTTGGTCAAATTACACTTATCCAATAGAATTAGGACATGTGTTAGGGTAATAATAATAACACTTTTACCCTTAATTACCCTATTTACTTTTAATCGTGGTAAAAAAAGTAAAAAGTTACTATTCACCAAAAATTATTTTCATCTCATTGAACCAAATTTTAGTCCTTGATATTAACCGTGTCTCTCGTATTTTTGAAATTTCACTCACAGAAGCGGTAAAATTATGTTTTATGAAAAATTCAGTTTTTTTAACAACCACTTAGTGGTTTCACTATTCATCAAAAATTGACAGTTTTCAGAAAAATACCAAAATTTTACCCTAGGATAATTTCGATATTCCAAATCCAAAAATGAAGTCTATTTTGAAAAATAAAATTTATTAAATTTCAAAAAGTGGTTCTTACTATTCATAACGGCTAGTTTTAATAATATTTTAATAGCATATCGTTGTTTAGTGAAACTCGGTATTGCGTACGACGCAAGCTATTGAGGAAGGCGGTGGTTGGGTGTAAAGAAAGCCAAGCTAGTGTTGTGTGTAGTGAAAGATTCCTTTGATAAAAACAAAATAATTCTCATAAAGTCTCGGGCGATACATTCTACCCCCCTCAAAATGAATTTCGCCCTCGAAATTCGTCACTTTGTAACAAAAAGATGAGTATACCTATCCCTCATCATATCCTCAAGCTCCCTTGTAGCTTCTTATAATTGGTGGTTCCTCCATAAAACTTTCACCAATCGAGTGGTCTTGTTTTGTAGGACTTTTTCTCTACGATCCAGAATCTCTATTGGCTGTTCTTCATAAGAAAGATCTTGCTCTAGCGGTACAACTTCTGAGCTGAGTACATGTGAAGGATCTGGTATGTACTTTCTCAGGAGAGATACTTGGATTCGGTGGAAGCGCCAATCGGTAAGCTACCTTTCCAACACGATCTAGTATTTCGAAAGGACCGATATATCTAGGGCTCAACTTCCCCTTCTTTCCAAATCTCATGACCCTCTTCCAGGGAGATATTTGTAAGAACACTTTATCACCCACTTCAAACTCTAGGTCGTTTCTTCGATTTTCGGCATAACTTTTCTGTCGAATCTGAGCTGCTCTTATGTGTTGTTGAATAGATCGGACCTTTTCTGCCATCTCATCAACAAGATCAGGCCCTAATAGCTTTCTTTCCCCAACTTCATCCCAGTAAGTTGGAGTCCTGCAATTATTCCCATAGAGAGCTTCATAAGGAGCCATCTGAATACTGGAGTGAAAGCTACTATTATAAGAAAATTCCACCAAAGGTAGGTGTTGATCCCAACCACCTTTTAAATCCATAGAGCAAGCTCTCAACATATCTTCTAGAGTTTGAATTGTTCTCTCAGACTGACCGTCTGTATGAGGATGTTAAGCAGTGCTGAAACTCAACTCTGTATCTAGAGTATGCTGAAGACTTTGCCAGAACATCGAGGTAAATATCGGATCCTGATCAGATATAATAGAAAGTGGTACTCCATGAAATCTTACCACTTCCTTCACATATATCCTGGCAAACTGATCGAGAGAGAAATCCTCTCTAATAGCAATGAAGTGTGCAGACTTTGTAAGACGATCAACTATGACCCAGATAGCATTATTGCCTTTAGATGTTTTAGGATGTCCGGTGAAAAAGTCCATAGGGATGTTTTCCCATTTCCATTCGGGTATGGGTAACGGTTGTAACATCCCCTTAGACTTCTGTCTCTCAGCTTCAACTTCCAGAGAATCCAAGCATCGAGAGACATATTCAGCAACATATCTTTTCATGCCATCCCACCAGAAGTACTCTTTCAGGTCCCTATACATCTTCATGCTTCTAGGATGAATAGAGAATGAAGAACTATGAGCCTCATCCAGCAGCTCCTTCTTTAATTCGGGGATGGGAGGAACAAAAACTTGATTCCTGAACATTATTATCCCATCACAATCAAGGTTGAATTCAGGAATATTTCTCACCTTCTTTTGTAACTCTACATCTTCTTTCTGCGCCTCTTTAATCCTCACATGTATAGATGGTTGAACATTCATTTGAGAAAGATAAGATTTTTCCCTTTCTATTATAATTCCAAGATCCATCCTTTGTAAATCCATAAATATCGGATCCTTTGTGATCCTCATCATGGATAAACTAGCATGGTCTTATCGACTTAATGCATCTGCCACCTTGTTTTCTTTCCCAGGGTGGTAATGAATTGAGCAGTCGTAATCCTTAATCATCTCTAACCATATACTTTGGCGCATATTCATCTACTTTTCTGTGAAAATATACTTTAAACTTTTATGATATGTATAAATGCCACACCTTTCTCCATAAAGATAATGCCTCCAAATCATTAATGCAAATATTACCGTAGCTAACTCCAAATCATGTGCTGGGTAATTTTGCTCATTGATTTTCAACTTTCGTGAGGCATAAGCTATCACCATATCATTTTGCATAAGAACACACCCCAACCCCTACTTGGATGAATCACTATAAATCACAAACCTTTCTCCACTACAAGGCAGTGTGAGCACAGGTGCACTGGATAACCTTATTTTTAACTCCTTGAAATTCTCTTCACATTCCTCTGTCCAAACAAACTTAACTCCTTTTCGAGTCAACCTGGTTAGTGGATTAGATTATCATGAAAAATCATTCACAAAACGTCGATAATATCCAGCCAAACCAAGAAAACATCGGATCTCAGTTACTGTTGTTTGTCTCGACCATCTTTCGATAACCTCTGTTTTTGTTGGATCCACAGATATCCCCTCTTTTGAGATTATGTGACCCAAAATGAAACTTTTTGAAGACAAAATTCACACTTGGTAAATTTGCCATAAAGCTTATCTTTTCTCAGGGTCTTCAATATAATTCTCAAGTGATCTTCATGTTCTTCCTTGCTCTTTGAATAGACAAGAATATAGTCTATAAAGACTACCACAAATTGATCAACATAGTCTCTAAATACTCTATTCATCAGATCCATGAATATAACAGGGGCATTAGTAAGACCAAATGAAATCACTATAAATCCATAGTGTCCATACCTTGTACGGAAAGTCGTCTTGGGTATATACTCCCTTTTTACCCTTAATTGATGGTACCCTGAACGAAGATCAATCTTGGAAAAGTATTGAGCTCCACATAGTTGGTCAAATAAGTCATCAATGCACGAGAGAGGATATTTTTTCTTGATAGTTATCCTGTTAAGTTCTCGATAATCAATGCAGAGTCTCATTGATCCATCTTTCTTCTTAACAAATAGAATAGGTGCTCCCCAAGGTGACGCACTAGGGCGTATGAATCCCTTATCAAGATTCTCTTGGAGTTACGTCTTCAATTCCTGCAACTCAATTGGGGCCATTCTATAAGGTGTCTTTGAAATAGGGAAATCACCCGGTACAAGTTCTATTGAAAACTCAACTTCACGATTTGGTGGAAGACCCGACAATTCCTCCGGAAAGACATCATCAAACTCTCATACAATTGGCATATTATTAATCGTGATTTTCTCACCAACCATTTGAGATAAATAACCCTCAATTAGTGGAATCAAGACCCATAAGATGGAAGAAATTTCCACTAGAAGGTTATATTCATCCTTGCATCGATAGACGATCATAGATTGATCTGGATTATGAAATGTGACTTCCCTTCTTTGGAAATTGATATGAGATCCATATAAAGAAAGCCAATCCATTCCAAGAATCACATCAAATTACACTATAGGAAGGATCACAAGATTTGCAGGAAGCACTTTCCCACAAACTTCAATCGGGGAAGAATTATAAACTTTTGATGCGACTATTGTTCCATTAGGTGTTGTCACAGATAACTCAACATCTAATTGTTGAGGTAATACGGTGATACCCTTAGAAACATCTTCAGAAATAAAAGAGTGGGTGGATCCAGAATCAAATTAAATATTTGCTACTTTAGAGTGGATGGTAAGTGTACCTTTCACCACATCATTATCGTATTCCACATCGCTGATAGAAATAGCATATGACTTTCCTTTGTCTTTAGCCTTAAGATTTTGTTGATGTCGATCATCATCAACAACCCTTGGATTAGGGAATTTATTGGCATAATTCCCCATCTCCATGCACTTGAAACATTGAAGTGTAGTAGGTTCATTCTGTGCATCCCTTCCATTTTTTGCATCATTAGACATCTTCTTTCCATCATTGCGCATTCAAATGCCCGATGACCTTCCTTTTCACATTTGAAACATTTACTTGTACCTTTAAGACAACTCCCTCTATGTTTCTTTCCACACTTTGAGCATAAGGTAAATCTCATCTTCTTTTCATTGTGCTCTTTAGATTTTCCTTTCAATTCCATTTTCCTCTTCTTATCAAACCCATATGACTGATGGGTTACTCCAATCTCCATCTCGACTTTGAGAGAACATAGAATGATTTCCTCGTAGCTATTAAAGTCCCTTATGGATAACTCCCTTTGAAGACTTGGTTTTAAGCCACTAAAGAATCGATCGATCTTACTCTCAGTTTGGATAATAATACCAGAAGCGTACCATGAAAGTCTTGCAAAATTTTCTTCATAGGTACCAACAGATTCATCATCCTTTTTCTTCAGTTCAAGAAACTCTTTCTCCATATTTTTTTGGAGAATATGAGGGAAGTACTTATTGAAAAATAAGTTCTTGAACTCGTCCCATTCCATGGACTCAATTTCATCCCTTTGCCTCGTATTCTTAATAAGATTCCACCGTTGATCAGCATCACCTTCCAAACGATACACTACTAAGATGACTTTATCATGTTCATAAAATTGAAGAACTGAAAATATCTTTTTAGTAGTGCTGATCCATTGTTCAGAAACTAATGGATCAGTAGTCCCGCTGAATGAGGGTGGACGCTGCCTCATGAAGGATTCAACAGAATGTTGCTCCTTACTTTTCCCGTTTGGAAGTCTTGCATGATTCATAGCTTGAGAATGTTGTGTGAGAATGGCTACAAGATTTTTAATTCCAGCTCTCATAACGTTTGGTTGCTTAGGGGGACAATCATTGCATTGCCCGTCGCATTCCGCATTAACACGGTTCCTTCGGGTTCCGGCCATTGACTAAAACCAAGAAGAATAGTGTGAGCAACACTAATTATAATAGGAAAACCACATAATCATGAATAAAATTCCACACTTAAGGTCTTATCCTAAGTTATTCATGGACATTTCTAAAACACTAAGATTGTGTTCTATGCTTAGTCTTATCTTTATGGTTCTTACTAAAGCTTTCGCATCCTAGTTTCCAAAGGTTGACTATACCTTTCCTCTGATACCAACTATAACGACCCATACTTTACATACATTGTTATTACTTCAAAATTGAAGCACACTTATTACAACATATATCAAAACCAGGAAAGGACCATATAGGTATAGTGCCTTTAGAAAGTGGGAAACATAAGAAACTGGTTCATAAAGCGTCTACACTGTCTCCCATTTATTTCATCATATCTATAGTCACTTTTGGAATATCTTACTTAATAACATTCTTCCTGACCTGGGGAAAGAAAACATACAAAAGGGTGAGATCAAATGCTCAGTAAGGGTAAGAAAAAGAAATATCAATCACATCATATTCATAAGAACATAACTTTTGGAAATCTTAACCTACAAAAGAGATCATAATTTCATAACATGGGATAAATCATAGTAGTGAAATGAAATCCCAATAATCATAACTTAAAACATGAATCTTTGTGGAATACACACATAATCATAGAGAATCATTTCTAATTAGTCAAGACTAATTGCCAAGACTATCTTAGTGGACAAAGTCCATTTCTGAACCGAGTTCATTCCTCGTTTCAGTCCTGTTTCACTGAACCGTTTTAACCTGCCGTTCCATCCATGTCTGTATCATGAGATATAAAATCTTTACCCAATGGATTGGAGGGAGATATAGGTCCCACCCATCTCATAATGATACCATTCTTATGTGTGCCACAAAATAATAAATCATACATCATTTCATAACCCATGTAATAAAAATGGGATTCATAAACATCATGACATCATAAAAAAATTCATATAAGATAAAGGAATTCATAAAAATAATTCCATCACAACATAATCAAATCAATGTAATAATAGGTATAGAAACATAACCCTATATTATCTTAGATGAAATTTTTTTTTGATAAAACACTTGAACTCCATTCTTGAGGAAAATATCCTTTCTACTTCAAAAAAATTTTCCTTTCTTAACATGTCATACAATTTTAAAATAAAAGAAGTTGATTAAAAATAAACATGAAAACTTGTAAAGGAAGCTTTTTGGAAATAATGTTTTAAAAATCCATTCATGTCGTATAAGTTAAAAAAAACATTCTTCTCGTATTTTTTTCGAAAAAGTCAAAAAGTACCTCGTATGAAAAACAACAAAAGATTCCTTTCATATCTTTTACTAAAAACTCACATAAGGGTAAAATTGGATTCAAAAAATTGTAGGTGGATGGAAATAATATTACATATTGAGGAAACATGGATGTGGACGATAAAATACACCCCAGTAAATACCAAAGTATAAACAATCTCGGATAGAAATGAGATTGTGATATTTTCCCTTACCTTAGGTCCAATTTGCTTCGTAAGTGTCCGAACCACCTATATAATGATTTAAATAATGTTATTGACTTATTCTAGAATCATAATTATTTTAATGATATCATATATGGTCATATTCTTAGCTTCTTATTAGTAATATTTCATTACTAGTTATTCGAGTGTTTATTACTTTTTGTTCTTATGCGTGTTTTGTCGAATAAATTCTTATTTTTATTTTTAGGTTATAGATACCTCATTTCCAGAATGGTATTAGTGTAACATATATCATATTAATTCATTCAATTCATTTATATAATCATTATGTAATGAAGATCATGTAGAACGAGTCACATCACATCGTGGAGACGGTATTCCATACATACGCACAAGCGATGATATCGTTCCCATGATTTTGGGATTGTATTGGAGTGTATATATACTATTTCAGAATAAATATCACTTTACTATAATCATATATAGTCATTATTTACACCATTATACCCATCCAAGTAAGGTGGTGGTGGAAAATAGATTACACCACGGCGTGGAGACGGTATTCCGTACGTACGCATGCGCGGTGATTTCGTTTTCCGTAGGACGGATAGATGGTGAAATAGGGTTGTTTCATACATATAATAACATATCAGTATATTAGTGATACTGATGTTATTACTTCAGAATGAAACAACTAAAGAAGAATAAGTGGATGAAGAAATAAAGATGAAAGAATCGGTAACAGACATTACCCCTTCTTTGAAGCGCTTCTTTGAGACCTACTTTTAGGGCACTAAAATTGTTCTTTGAAGAAGACCAGGACCTATAGGAAGTCTCTAGGGAAGTGGAGAGAATAAATTGTCAGGTTTTGGCCGAGCTTGAACGCTCAAAGTGGTGTGAGGAAGAGGGGGAGGAGGTGCCCTTTTATAAGGGAGGAGAGGGGCACCTTTGGAATAACTAAAAATATTATTTTATTACAAAGTCAAATTCGGTTTTTTATAGCTGAAAATTGATATATTTCCAAGATAAGGTGGGTATGGGTCTAAATACTCTAATAAAATAGAATTTAGACAAGTTTAGGTATCAATTTTAACCGTATCATTTATATTTAACTTTAAGTTGGATAATTTAACTTTTACCGTGTCTTCTTGTTTTCTTACACTATAAGGTTAATAAACTTACTGTATCAAGCCAAACGAACCCCAAGTTGTTTAGTATTAATATATATAACCTTATATAAGTCATTTGGCCGAACCTTAGATTTTTAGGAATAAAATAACAATTAATAATATAATATTTGTTTTAAAAACTATTTTATGTCAATTTTGACACTATTTAGTAATTGATTTTTGTGAAAATTATAATAGAATGATTAGTTCGAAAAAAGATAATTAAATCAATAATAACATGTCATATTAACCTATAAATATTTTTTAATTCATAAAAAGTCTCAAATTAAATTTATTTGGGTATTTATAACATCAATTATGTCAATATTTCATTAATAAGATAATTACTGCATCATCGTTGTGTCATAAATAAAATAAATTATTTAATGTCTAAAAACTACAAATAAAACACCATTATGTAGGAAAGTTTTTGAGCTTTCTAATGAATTTTTGTAGTCTAATTTATCTTATGTATTACCCCATATTAAAAATTATTTACTTATTAAACTTTGATTTTAACTATTTTAACCCTTCTTGAAATAAATTAATAATAAATGTCCTAGTCTAATCCAAGTGGGCCTAAATGGTCATATTTTATTCCTAAGGTTTTTTTCGTCGAATTAAACTTATCCAATAGAATTAGGACATGTTTTAGGGTAATAATAATAACACTCTTACCCTTAATTACCCTATTTACTTTTAACCGTGGTAAAAAAGTAAAAAGGTACTATTCACCAAAAATTATTTTCATCTCATTGAACCACATTTTTGTCCTTGATATTAACCGTGTCTCTCGGATTTTCTAAATTCCACTCACAGAAGTGGTAAAATAATGTTTTATGAAAAATTCATTTTTTTTAACTAACACTTAGTGGTTTCACAATTCATTAAAAATTGAATGTTTTTAGAAAAATACCAAAATTTCAGCCTAGGCTAATTTCGATATTCCGAATCCAAAAATGAATTCCATTTTTAAAAATAAAATTTCAAAAAGTGGTTATTACTATTCATAACAGATACTTTTAATAATATTTTAACAGTATATCGTTGTTTAGTGAAACTCGGTATTGCGTACGACGCAAGCTATTGAGGAAGGACGCGGTTCCGTGTAAAGAAAGCCAAGCTAGTGTTGTGTGTAGTGAAAGATTCCTTTGATAAAAACAAAATATTTCTCATAAAATTCTCGGGCGTTACAATAAACCTTTGGGATGTTTCTGGGTAACATACTCAAAAAAAGAGGCACAAATTCAAAAAAAACTCATTATAAATCAAGATTCCACACTTCAATCACTAACAAAAACACAAACTCAAATCAATATTCTAACCAAAATTCTTTATGTCAAAACCGAGAAACCTTGAAAAAGGATACCAAACACGAAAATAGAACACTAAAAAATTGCTTACTCACTTTTCAAAACATTTAAATTACCTTTAGAGAACAATTTTTCGTCAAATAAAACAAATTAAATATCCACCATTGGTATCCCATGAAGTATGACATATACATATACCCTTGTGTTAGCTCATGAATGCATCCAAACATACCACAAATTATCCATGTGCCACACACATACCAATATATATGTGATCCCTCATAGGAACACCAAGGGTTAATTCAAAACACTTATCATTTTCAAAATGGAACATTCAACATAAATCACAAATTCTAGACCAATTTGAACATGTCACTTATCATTAAAGAAATAAATTTCCAAATCCTCAAACATTTTCAGGTTCACATTCCAAAAAAGTGTTACCAAGATCCCAAAACAACTTCCTAAAAACCTCTTATTTTTTCCTTTGAAACTACATTCCATTAAAAGGAAACAATTTCCACTTAAAAACTACTTTTCAAATGCAAAACCACATTCCCCTATTAAAACCCATTTTTTATGCACCATTTTCATTTTTTTTAAATTCCACTAAAGTCAATAAAAACTAATACAAAACATAACTCACATCAAAACATTCAAAAATAAGGGACTAGTGGCTATGCCAACCCAGTAACATGTCTTAGTAGACCATGCTCTGAGTAGGCATCCACCACAAGAAGTATCTTGAACCGTACAATCAGGATATACATGGGTCGGTAATCCATGAAATCTTGTTGTGTAACACCAAATCACTTCCTTGGTCATCCCTCATCCACACAAACCAAGCAAAATAAAAACTCAAATCCTAGACTACCACAAGAAACTCAAGTCTTGGGATGGGAAAGGGTTCATGATGTCCTTCCTTCTCCTACCTCTTGAGTACTAACACACCAAATCACCAAGCTACCTAACACCCCAAATAGAAAAGGCCTCCTCTGATACCATTTTTTTACGAACCAACCTGGGTCGACCCTGAACCTGTCACCCGAGTTGGTCACCGACATGGCCTAAAGGGTGTTCCTGATCCCCACAGGCCGACAACTAGTGTCGGGCATCAAAAAAAACCAGTTGGGAATGGTTTGACCAATAACAAAAATAAATATTCATAAACTGATATAATATATAAACAAAATAAAATAACCCAAAAAATTGGCAATGAAAATAAAAAATGAAGCAACAAGACATATCTCAAGTGACCTCATGGGTCACCACTGAACATAAACTACACTCGCTCCAAGAGTGATCCATAATTAGAGGAACCTGAAACTAAAATGAAAAGTATGCATGAGAAACAAGATGCTCAATAAGAATTCCAAGATACAATAATTCCCTATGAACTTACCTTTTATATGAAATCCAAAACATTCTAGTTTTAAAATATGACATAATAAAACAATTTTTTTCATTCTTTTCAAATTCAAGTAACACATTTTTCATTTTCAAGTAAAGCATTTCTCTCCCACTAAATTTTCAAAATATGTTCCTAGCATGCAATAACATTTCAAAATGAAAGGAACATAATTTAGATTAAAATATAGTTTTCACAAATTATACATCAAGTATGAATCAACTGAAATGAAAATTACATCGCAATAATAATGTCACAAATGAGCACCATGGGAAATATCTATAATTATCTATCATAAGTGGGATCCTAGAGACCTCGTAGCTCGGTGAAACATGAATTAGAAACCATGCCCCTCAGAAAACATGGATTAGAAACCATAACCCTTAGTAACTGCGGTTTAGAAACCATGACCCTCAATAATTCATATGTTTAGTTAGTGTTATCACTTCAATCCTTCTAGCTAAAACCGAGATGAACCCCTACTGTCTCATTTAGTGTACTAATCATGCTCATCCACCTAGATACCTAGGTTTTCCCTTGTTCTCTATTTCAAGTGTTGAGGGGGTTTCATTATCAAGAAAATATTCACGTACATAACACTTTTTTTTATCTAAAACCCATTCAACCTCTAACCACCATTCTCCCTCCTTTAGCGTATTCCCCCTATTTCACGTCACAAAAATTCATAAGAATTGAATTAGGAACATAATAACACATTCATCATAAAAATATTTTTCTAAAACCAAGGGGGTGTTCCTCATGATATGTTTTTATTTTTCAAAAAACATTCCTAAAGTGACAAAAGGGATTAATTACAAAAAGGGAACACATTTTACAACTAACTGGACAAAAGTATAGGCACCTTTGGAAATACTCTTTACCAATTCATAACCACTTAGGAAATCAAATTTCAAAAAATTCAGTTAAGACCAATGGCAGTAGAAATACATTTCCATTTCTAAAACAAAGGCACAAGAATTTTCAGAAACCACAACCCAATTTCATATCATGTGTATATAGAATAAATGTAAAACATATTTTTGTAATAAGAATGGAATTATGAAATTCAAATTAAAGTAATAGGCATAAGGACCTACCTCAAACTTGTCGCTATTTGTTGGTGACCACCATAACTGACACTTGACACATACACGCACATGCATTTATACGTATATATATACACCACAAGATTCATTGCATATATTTTTTCACACTATGAGAGAATATGTACAATGAGGGCCAAAATAAATATATTCCTTACCCTATGTGTGCACATTTAGGAAACCTCAACACCTGAACCCCAAAAACATCATAGCAAGGTCCAACGCACTATAAAAATAATTTAAAAAAACAATTAAAAGCATAAATAGTCTATAAAACATTTAAAAATTAAACAATAAGGGTCTTCACTAATAACAAACCCATTTATTATGACACAAGGGTCAATCACATTAACCATAATCATTATCTGCAATATGAGGGTTCATCAAGGGAATTCAACATCACATCATACGTGCTAACTGGTCCTTCAATCATTTTGTAAACATTTTAAAAACCATTTCTATGAATATCTGAAATTCCAAACACAATTCCAAAGGAAAGAATAATTTTATTCAAGTATACCCATATAAATATTAGGAAAATACATTTCCATTTTATAAATCCAAATATCCTTTTTAAATTAAGTAAACCTATCAAACACTTTGCCAACCCATGCTAAAACCCATTTTTCCTAAAGTCCAATAATCAAGTGAATTTCACAATTAAAACATTTATAGTAATTTTTATTAAACATTAAGAATTAATAAAACCCCATTTCAAAACCAAGTTACCTTGTGAAAATCAGTCCACTGTTTCAAATAAAAGTTAAAACCCCATTTTAAATCATTTTAGGTTGCACATCAATTTAAAAAAATTCCTTTTTAAGACATCATTTTCACCCAATGAAAACCAAACTGGAGAAGACCCATTGAACCAATTTAAAACCATTAAAAGGACTAAAATTCATATCTTAGAAAGCACAAAAATATTAAATATTACATATTAAATCATAAAATGTGGACTCACGAAACAAACCATTTGTGCCAAAGAAAAGGAATAATAAAATGGGTTCAAAACAACACAAGGACAACAAATACATTAATACATGCATGAAAAGGGAAATAAAGCACAATAATATCAGAATTACATAGGAGAAAAAGGGTGTAGGAACCCACCCCAAGGAGGAGATGACCTAGCTAGAGAACTTCAGCACTTGAAACCATTGAGGAAGATTGCCCAACACTTGAGCACACATGTATTATATATATATATACCATTTATCCACTATAACTTTTCACCACACCATGAATATTTAATGGGGAATATATATATATACACACACATACCTATATATGTGAGCGCAACACCTCAAGGAGCCATCAAAATTCTATAATAATTCTAGGAACCCAAAATCACTAAAGAAACCAAATAAAATATGTGAAACACAATAGCGGAATAAAACACTTACCCCGAGCAGTGTCAATGAGCCGAGACAAGCCAAACCACTTCACCTTCGGCGGTGGATGCCAAAATTTAAAAAAAACATAACCTGAGAGGCATTCCGTAAACCCTAAAGGTGGATGAAACCAATAAAATTGAATTAGCCCAACCCTAGGATTTTACCGTAATCATATTGAGTGTTGGGAAATGATAAATTTACAAAAGTAAGAAAGTTTATGGGATTTAGAGACCATACCTTGCCGGACCAGTGAGGAAATCCAGAGAATATGGGGTGCACACTATGGCGGGTCGTGCATCCAAGGGGTTCTGCCAAAGAGGTTGTGTCGTCTGGGTTCGAAGGGGAGCTAGGAGTGGGGGTCACAGTTGTTGTGGGGTGCTATTGGAAGAAAGAGGTGCACTGTGGAGAGGGGAGCACAGACGGAGGTCTGAGAGGAGAGGGGGTTGGAGTCGCGCAACATGAAGGGGAAGGGGGGTCAGTGTCATGCAAGAGGAAGGGGACAGGGGTAGAAAGAGGTAAAAGAGTGGAATAATAAAAAAATATTAATAATAACAAATAAATGAAATTGAAGATAAAAGATAAAAAACAAATAAAATGTTAATAAATAATAATAATAATCTTAATAATATTATTATAATTAACCTTAATAATAATATTATTACTATCAAATTGTCTTCCATTTATTTTATTTTATTTTATTTTGATTATAATTTAATTTTTTTAACCACTAAGAAACCAAGAGACTCAAATATATAAAAAAATAACATTGGCCGCAAGATTCCGGGTCAAGGTGTGAAAACATTGGAGTTAAATAGTTCTTTTCATAGCGAAATTTATAATAATCCATATTAATTCTTGAGTTATAGCTATTACTGTAATGAAAATCCACAAGAGGAAGGTTCTAACCCCAACAAGATTTGAAATACATATAACAAGATATTATAATAATCTCTAGGATTTTAATAGTTATCTCAGCCTATCTGTCTATCTAACAATCAGACATAGTTCTCGAACCAAAATTTATATCTAGAGCCTATTGAAGACTTCCCTAGAATTTTTAGGTAAACCTTGGATCCCAATCCTATAAAATAGTTGGTGGTAATCCATGTAACATTTTAACTAAATTAGTGTATATCCTTAAAATATGATTCAGAGTGAATTATTCTTTGATGTAAATGAAGTGTTATTACTTTGTAAGGTGACCAAATAAATGCCAAAAATCATTTTGGCCTTTGGATGTTTTGGGGATTCTTATGACAAAATTGCAAGTGATGTATTCCCATTTACTTTCTAGTATGGATTATTATTGAAACAAAACCTCAGAATTTTGTCTCTTAACCTTACCTTCCTTTCATACTAAGAACCATGATATTTACTCAGTAATATATTTTTTCAGGTTGTCCCACTAGAAATCCTCCTTCAGATCATTATTGATCATTATACTCTCCGGACACATAGATAAAGAATAAATATGATCCTAAAAAATAACCCCTTTTTTAAATATGATATGGAAAAAACACATACATAGTTCTTAAATATTTTCACTCCATCAAAATAAAGGTTGAACTAAAGAAAATTTATAACATTCTTCTGTATCTCTACATATTTCTATTATTCCTCTTGAATCTTCACCTGTATAGATGGTTGGACACACACTTGATAATGATAAGATTTATCTCATTCCTTCAATATTTCTAGAACCTTTCACAGAAAATACAAAGAATATTGGATCTTTCATGATCATCATAATATATACTCAATAATTATCCTCTCAACTGAAAGCATTAGCTATATTGTTCACTTTCCCGTGGTGGTATTGTACTAATCAGTAATAATCTTTTATCATTTTGAAAAATATTATCTATCCCATATTAAACTCCTTACATGTGAATATATACTTTAAAAAAATTTAATTAGTCTATATATCACAAATATATTTGAAAATATAATCCCTATATAACTTTAATGAAAAAATTATTGCAAATAAAGTCAAATCATAAGTTGGGTAATTTTCCCATGAAAATTAAATTTTCATAAGGCATGAGTTCTAACCTTATTATTCTTCATGAGAACGCATCCAAATCCCTTCATCATTTCATATCTATAGATTGAAAACCCATTTAAACTACAAGGTAATGTAAGTATAGGTTCACTAACTATCATTTTCTCTAGTTACTTGGAATTTCATTCATATTCATTTGTCTGAAAAAACATGGATCCCTTCTGAGTTAACTCGGTCAATAGATTAGATAATTTTGAGAAAATATTCACAATAAACCGATAATATCAAGACAATAAAAGAAAATATGAATATATATCATAATTTTTGGTCTAAAACAACATTTAATAACCTTATTAGTTGATGGATCCACAGATATCCCATCCCTTGTAATTATATAACACAAAAATGAAGCCTTTTGTATCTTAAATTCACACTTTGTAAATTTTTATTACAACTTATCCTTTATTAGGTTATTCATAAAAAAATTCATTTGATTTTAATGATATTCCTTTCTATTTGAATATATAAAAATATCCACTATAGATACAACCACAAATTGATCAAGGAAATCCTTAAAGAATTTATTCATTAAAACCATGAAGATATAGGGGAATTAGTTAGAGAAAATGAAATAACTATATATTCATAGTTACTATACCATGTATGAATGTTTTATTGGTAATATCTTATTTCTATACACTCTATTAATGATATATAGAATGAAGTTAAATCTTTGAAAAGTGATTATTTAAGCATAGTTGATCAAACAAATCATTAATTAGGGGATGATGATACTTTTTTTAGATTATGATATTGTTAAATTTCCAATAATCAATATAGAGTCACATCGATCTATATTTATTTGTATAAAAAATAATAGGTGCACTAAAAGGTGACACACATGGATGAATAAATCCATTTTCAAGATTATCCTAGATTTTATTCATCAATTCCTTAAACTCAATACGGTCCATACTATATAGAGTCTTTGAAATAGGTGTGGAACTAGGTATGAGTTCTATTGAAGAAACCACAATACGACATGGTGTTACAATAGAAAATATTATCAAAAAACATTAAAAAAATCCAAAAAATAGAAATATATTAGATTTTGAGTTTATCTCTAGCCATCTAGGATGAAAACCCCTTTTTAATAGGAATCAAGACCCATATAGTGGTCATGATTTCCAATGGATGTTTGTATTTATCATTGCACTGATAGAAAATCATAGAGTGATTTGGAATATCAAATGTTACTTTTCTTCCTTGGAAATTGATGTGGTATTTTTTGTATAGAAATCTATTCCACTCCTAAGATGAAATCATATTCATGTTGAGGGATCATACCAATATTTTTAGGAATCACATTCTAACAAACTTCAACCAGATAAGAATCATAATCCAGATATATAATCACCATATACCATTATGATATATAATTTGTAATTCAAACTATAATTATTAGTGTGAAATTTTAATACACTCATGAAATTCTTCAGATATAAAATATTGGGTAGATCTAGAGTTAAATAAGATATTAAATGTTCTAGAGTAGATGGAAAGTGTACCTTTCACCACATCAATATCAAAACCCTCATTATAAATTGTTATCGCTTGAGAATTACCCTAATCTATTGTCTTAAGAATTTACTAACATCAATAATCACCCATAAACATTAGCTTTGAGAAATTTTTAGCATAATTCCCACACTCTTTTCATTTGAATAACTAGAGTGTGGGTGGTGCATTCTATGGAGATTTTTATCTATTTTCATTATTATCCAGGTTTTTCCCATCACATCAATATTAATCCCCTCAATGAACTTCCTTTAAATAATTAAAACATTTAATAGTACACTTAATGTAATTTCTTCCATGTTTTATTCAACATTTTGAGAATCAAGGAAAGATCATCTTCCTCTTTCCATGGTTTTTGGATTTATCTTTGAAATATATCTTTTTTTGCTTATAAAAACCATGTTGTATCATCCTAATGCTTATCATTGTCTTGATAAGGTAATGGAATTCTACTCAGCCTTAGAAGATAACCCTAAGATTCCAATGGATGGAAATAAATTTTGAATATTTATGAATGGTGGGGGAAAATTTCCCCTTTTGAATGAAAGATACCAACCAATAACCCAAAGCCACCCTAAACTACATGATGCATGTCAACAGTGTAACCCAATACAACGAAATACCAATAAAAACCCATACAACCAAATATTTCAGAACAATTACCATATACTGATATAACAAAACCACAATAATCTATAATCAGAGTACCAAGATGAAGACTAAACAACAAAATCCAAAGATGACATGACTCAAATCCATAGCTCCACACCAATATCCATGCTCTAAGAACCAAAAAACTACCAAGCATAATATTGAACCATTAATTAAATGAGATTCTTTATGATTACCTATGACCCAGAGTACATCATCTACAAAATCACTAAAGTGCCATTGTAGTGGGTAAGTAATAAGACTCGGTAGATTTTCCCCAAATGACTTACCTACACATGCCAATAGGATAAAACCATCATCACCATTTATATAAACAATTATAAAAATAAAATGAATATAATCTCAGTTAAAAAAAAAGAAAACATATCCTTACCCATATAAATTCTCCTAAATCAACAAGATTATAAGAAAAACAACCAAACATGTCATTATTCATTCCATATTGGCATAGACAATGTATTTCTATGTTTCCAAATACCTACCATGACCGTACTCACACTCTTCCACATATGCTTGGTGTTACCATTGATGGTGGAACTTCACATCCAACCCCATCCACTTTTTATAGTAGTACTTCATGCCCACATTCCAATCTATAATGGTAGTCCTTCCCACCCACTATCCATCCCGTCCAACCCATTCTTAAACCTCATAATCCAATAATTTTAACAATAAATATTTATCAAAACCATATAAACACACAATTTCCAAACCACAAAATCTCTTATGAAACTCAAAAATTCCAACACAAGCTACATCCATTTAAATAAAACCAGCATTTATTGAAAATTCCCTTAAACCACATCCATGAAAAACATCACTTCAATAAAAAAACACATTCTATTGAAATCTATTTTCAAAAACCTTTTCCAAAAAATCCACCTTGCCAATGATTTTAAAATTATTATGTTAAAATCCAACATCAAGCACATTACACAATAATATCCCATTTTCCCCCAAATCCACAAACATCACAAAATCGGGGCCAACCCATATTTATTTATCACAAACATCATCAAATTAATGAATTGGAATCAAATTTTAAATTAAATCCTTATAGATCTATCAAAATGGAGATGATCAAGAAGGAAAATACCTTAGGGTTTGGGAAAAATATACCAACACACCACCGAACCACAAATATGGGAGAAATATCCATGAAAACACCTTAGATATTTTTTCCTAACATCAAAAAGACCATATTTCATAATTTCAGGAAGAACCCCTTATATCTACAAGTGATAGATGTAGATCTAGAAAAATGTGAGAGAAAGAAAACTAGATCTAAGGAAAAACCAAGAAACAACCAAGATATATAATTACTATGGAAGAACTAACTTCAAAGCACAAATAAAACTCATCGGTTATCTTCTAAAATGAATGGGAGAGGCCTCTCAACCCTTGATAATAATAAATCCTGTGCGAGGTTTGAGTGGAGGGAGGAATTAGAGTTTTAGGGTAAATATATAGTGGCCATGTTGATGTTATTAATATTTTTATGACTTATTATATACTCCCTTTACTAATTTTATATGAAATATTCATATTTGTGTAAAATATTATTGTTTAAATATTAAATATAATTTTAGAGAACTATTTGAATTCTTCTTGATAAAAGTATGTTTAATGGTTTAATAATAAATATCACACATCAGATAAAAATTGTGTGGTACTTATTTGTTAGGATTCAGTATTATATTTCCCACATATCATTATAAGGAATCATTGGCCACTTCTACCATTTGAGGGGTCATATGGACCATACAAGAAGGCCCACCGAATCTGTGAAGAAACTGGACCATCCATGAAGATTGAATTACTGGGGTCAATATATAATTGAATATTCATTAATTTTACCCACAAATTTATATAAATATTCAAGGAGTTATTAATAAATATTTCAAGGCCCAAATGAATATTTGAAGTCAATCCCACTATTATGGGTAGGAATTAAAATTAGGACACTATTATTACTTTTTCTGCTGATTTAATCCTCAAATATGGATTTTATTTTTCAATGATAAAGCTAAGATATGGGAAACCAAATTTTTATAATAAATTAGTTTTATTTTATGGAATAATAAAATTCAAAATCCATTCACATTTAATCCATCTAAAAATCATAGATTGAAATGGACAGTTTGACATTTTTCATTAAAACTGAAATAACATTGTATATAGAATTCCAATGGCCACAAAATATGGTGGTTTGATAGTAAATATAAATATATACAACTTGGTAGAATATATTAGCTTGATATTTAGCTATATTGATTTCCAAATTGATGATGCAAGTGGTGGGGTATATTTAGAAAAAAAAATGTCCACCTCCTTTGGCTATAAATACAACCCCCTCTTCTCCTTGAATGTGGATGAAATTTTAGAAGATAGGATCATATATTAACATGACAAAAGCCTTGACAAATTCTTTTTAGGACCTTTTATACTCATTTTTTCACTTGAGATACCCTTAATTACCTCTTTGATTTCATTTACTTTTGTTATTTTCTTCATTTATAATCTTGTAAGTCTTTGTTTTGTAATTATGTTTTTATGAACATTTATTCTTCATATTCTATTATAATAATCCACCATATTTTATTAAATATTAATTGTCTTAAAATATTTTAAATCAATATGAAACCCTTCCCTTCTATTTCTTCATCATTCAATTGAAATTTTGTTTTTAATTCTCAGCACTGTTTGTGGGTTTCTGTTTGGCACGCAACTCATTTCTTATCCCATTATTTTTATTCTATGATTAAATCTTCATCATAAAAATAATTAAACAAATTTCTAATCATATTAATGGATTAATAAATATACTATTTGGGTGAGTCAAAATTTAGGGATGTAAAGTGATTGAGAGTATTTTCTTGATGAGTATTCTTTAATTTAACATTGTCTATGTTGGAATTTACATGTTATAGATTAATAAAATATTTTGTTTAACATATGGAATCCATGGATTATTGGAACAATAATTACACTACAAGAATCATGTACAGATTGATATTAGAATCCTAGTTAAGTTAAGTCTTGGATTAAATCCGTAACACTTAGGAATTTTTATCTACCCCAACTTGTGACATGGGTGTTAATTTAATGCAATATAAAGCAAGGTACATGGATATCACAAGATTATATACCTAATTATAAACTCACCCCAATAATTACCTAGTAGTTAAATAAATATTAATCAATCAATAATTTCAATTAAGCTCTGCAAACAAACCACCCAAAAAAATACAATAAACTAAAAACAACTGACTATTAAAAAGTATCATCACAGAGAATTCGACATGAGTGTTGCAATACACATTAATAGAGAATAAGAACCCTGAATGGTCTATATATGATCATCATACTCACATTCAAATGGCTCCATTTTTGGGGATGGTGTAATTATGAAGTCGTTATCTTCTAGTTATTGTAAAAAAAATTAAAAATTGAAAAAAACACAAAGAAAACTCATCTTCCTCTTTATTCAAAAATATATCTCAATGCCCCGTAGCCTCCCAAAAAAATCCCTAGAATTTTTTTGAATGTGAAATTGAGAGAAAACTTCACCAACAAAGGAGGAACATTAGGGATAATCAAATAATTTAGGAACCAGTCCTTATCCTACCAATTGAATTAGATATGCCCAATCCTAAGGAACAAACACTTAAAGAACTTGCTAGCCCTAATATGAATTACCAACCCCTTGGAATTAAATATCCAAACATAGAGGATTTCTTTGAACTAAAATCAGTATTGATTCATTATCTTCCTTATTTCCTTGGGCTAGCCGGTGAGGATCCATATCTACACCTTAAATAGTTCCAAGTGGTGTGCTCTACCATGAAACGTCAAGTGGTTTCTGAGGAACAAATCAAACACTGATCATTACCATTCTCCCTAGATTAAGTTTCCAATGCATGGCTTTAATTCCTCCCTACTGGTTCCATAAACACGTGGAATGAAATGAAGTGACTCTTCTTAGAGAATTTCTTTTCTACTTCTCATACTGCTTTTATCTGAAAGAAAATAAGTGGTATGTGTCAATTCCCAAATGAATCACTCCATGAATACTAGGATAGGTTCAAAAATATTCTTCCAACCTTCCCAAACCACTAAATTCCTGAATAAATCTTCATAAAATACTTCTATTAGGGGTTATTGGCTATAGAGAGAACCCCCATTGATGCTGCAAGTGGCAATGCTCTTGTTGATAAAACTCTTGCAGCTGTAAGAGATCTCATGCGCAACATGGCTGTAAAAAAACAATAATTCCATACTGGAGCACATTCTAACTCCAAAAATGCTCAATATAATCAATCAATAGATTCCAACAAGACGAATGGTTGGATGATTAAACTTACAGGTCTTATGTGGCAACTAGCTGTGGTGGCCAAAGACCCAACCACATCTTCTGCACAATATATGTTCGTTGGAAATATCAAGTGATGTAGAATCTGTAGCTCCCCATATCATCGAAACAACACATGTCCACAAATTCAAGGGAATCAATCTGATTCATCCAGACCAATGGATCTCAATGAAATATACGCTTAGTAGAACCCCAACCCTCAATAATTAGGTTAGTTTGTTAGAATCTTCAACCAACCCTATTATGAGCCCTTCTCTTAAACCTTCAACCAAGGCTTAAGGTATTGGAATCCCATTTCTCACCCCTTAATTTTCTCCCCAAAAAACCAATCCAATTCTAATATAGTGAAGGTGGTGGTAACTTCCAACAACCTTATCATTTTTTTCCTCAAACTCAAAGGAACAATCCTCCTCCTATATTCCAATATCCTAGTGAGCCTTCCCAATTCTCAAACTGATACAATCACTTTTCCATGAACCTAAATAAAGGTAATACCAATCTGGTAAAAGCCTCTTATTCCAATAAAACATGGGAAAGTGAAGTGAAAGATCTTTTCTTCTTCACCCATTCTAGCCTAAAAACATTGAAACACAAACTAGTCAACTTGCATCCCACCTGATCCAACACCAATAATAAAATTCATCCCAACTCCTAGCTCAACCATTACCCAACCCCAAGGGTAATTTAACATCAATTGAACTTATATTAGAGAATAAAATTTCTATGCCTCAAGATAAGTCCTCCAAACCCCCTTTAAATGTTGACCAAGAAAATGAAATGAAAAAGAAACTCAAAAGGGATCCTGAATCCATTCCCTCACCTCCTTCCATTCCAGTTAAGAACCCAATTCCATTTCCTCAAGCCATTTTAGGCTAAATAAATCCTTTTAACCCAATCCTGGAATGGTCGACATGTTTAGACGTGTTGAAGTCAACATTACCCGCTTAGATTCCATAAAAAAATCCCTATGTATGACAAGTTTCTTAAGGATTATGCACCCAAAATAGGAAACATAGGACTTTGATAATTTTTCCCCCAATAGTCTATTTCCCTAAAGTGAAAATATTCTAGTACCTATACAGTTATGTGCCAAATTAGAAGTTCAAAATTTGATTATGCACACATAGACCTAGGTGCCTCAATTAATGTCATTATAGTATCCATCTTCTTCAACATTGGGCTAGGTGCCTTACATCCAATATGTGTTTTCATTTAGTTAGCCAATAAAAGCACAACTAGTCATATGGGAATAATTGAGGATGTCCTAGTTCGTGTGAATGCTCTTATCTTCCATACTGATTTCTGTGTCCTTGACATGGAAGGTGAGAAAAAATGTTCTCAATATCCCCTAATTCTATGAATACCATTCCTAATGATAGCAAGAACTAAAATTGACGTCCATTCAGGCATCTTAACCAATGAATTTGGTGACCAAATGGTCAATTTCAACATTTTCCAAGCCATGTGATACCTATCTGAGGATCAATCTGCATTCTCAATACAAGCTTCTAATGACACTTCCAAGAGTCAATTGAACCCCAATACATCATGTAATTAATTTTCTAATGAAAGATGATCTTGTGAAATCTATATCATGATTAAAAAATTTATAAATGGTGAAGATGACATTGAGCTCTCATGCCTAGACTCCATCAATCTAGAGGAACTTGAAAACTCTTTTGAATCACACATCAACTCTGATATCTACTGCTCCACCTTGGACAATATTAAGGAAAATAAATCTAAAGCAACTGAAATCCCTTCCTCCATTCTTGATTTTTCTATCCCAAAAATGAATGTTGAGACTAATCTAGAAACAGTTCATGAACAACATGAATATGCATTCATTTTCCATGATCACTCTTTTCCTATCTAATCTCTTCTTCACTTACTGAAACCGAGGAGTCTAACATTTTTAATGTGTTAGAGGAAAACAAAAAGCCCTTAGGTTAGACCCTAGATGACATACCAAGAATCAGCCTTTCCCTTTTTATACATCTCACCCATCATGAGAAATCATCCAAACCAATTAGATAACCACAATGAAGACTCAATCCACTCATACTTGAGGTAGTTAGAGAAGAGATCACCAAGATTCATAAAGCTTGTATTATCTACCCAAATTTTGATTGTGAATGGGTTAGTCCAATATAAGTTATAACTAAAAAGGGTGGGATAACTATAGTCACAAATTAACATAGGGAGGTAGTCACATCTCGATTAAAGAAACAATGGTGTGTGTGCATTGATTACTGAAAATTGAATGTAGAAACACAAAATAATCACTACCCTCTTCTATTATTTGATCAAATTCTAGAAATATTAGATTAAAAGGCTCATTATTTCTTTTTTGATGGATAAATCAATTATATTCAAATCTAAATCGCACCTTTGGAAAAATAAAAGACTACTTTCACATGCCCATTGGAATATATTCATATAGAAGAATGCCTTTTGGCCTTTTCAATGCTCCTGCAACATTCCAGAGGTGTATGATGAGTATCTTTTCTGAATTCATTGAACACTACATAAAATTATTCATGGATGACTTTACCATTTATGGTTAATCATTTGATTCGTTCTTTAATCCCTCCATCTAGTACTTCAAAAGTGTGTCAAGTGTAACCTTGTGTAAAATTCGGAAAAATGTAACTTCATGGTTGTAAATGGGATTGTTCTAGGGAACACAATTTTAAAAGAGGGTATTTAAGTTTATCTTTATAAAATTGAAGTTATCCAATAACTTCTTAAACCCACCACTATTCGAGACATCCATTCATTCCTTGGTGATGCTAGTTTCTATTGGCGATTCATCCATAACATCAGTATAATTTCCCTCCCACTCACTCGGTTGCTCCAAAAAGGATTTCACTTTCTATTACAATGTGGTTTGAAAGAGATCCTTTGTTGAACTAAAAACTAATCTTACATCTACCATGATAATCCAACCCTCAGATTGGTTCTTACCCTTTGAGTTGATGTGTGATGCATTTGATAGAGACCCAGAGGCAGATTTTTTCAAAGAAGAGAAAATATTCTTCATGTCATCTATTATTCCTCAAAAAATTGGATGAAACTCAATCTTACTACATTATCACGGAAAAATAACTTCTAGAAGTTGTTTTTTTCCTTAGATAAATTTCCTCCCTATATCTTAGGTGCCAAAATCAGCATCTTCACAGATCATTCTACTATAAATTTATTACTCAAGAAAAGTGATTCCAAACAAAGGCTAATAAAATGGATCCTAATACTCCAAGAGTTTTACCTTGAAATCAATGATAGACCAGGAAATGAAAACCCTAGTACAGATCACATGAATAGAATTTCCAATTATTCTCATTTAGAAATCGCTTATATTGAATTCTCCACTAGGAACCTTTCATCAATAACCCAAAATTCACCATGGTATGCCTTAATTGTAAATTACTTGGTTTCTAGTGTTTTTCCTGAAATTTTTTCAAAAGAACAAAAAATAAAGCTGCAAAGTGATTCAAAATTATATTTTTGGGAAGATAATAAACATTGGAATATTGGGGCTGGCATGGTAATTAGAGGATGTGTTGATGAAGATAAACATTCATCCATCTTAGAATTATATCACTCACTTCTTAGAGGTGGCCACATTTGATCACTAAGGACCACCTGAATGTTCCTAGACTCTAGATTCATCTGGCCTTCACTCTTCAAGGACTCACATGAGTTCTGTCAGTCATGGTCCACTTGCCAAAATTTTTGCAAAATTTCAAATATAAATGAAATACCCCAAAATACATAAATTTCTTATAAGATCTTTGATGTTTGGGTAATCAATTTCGTGGTACCATTAATCCCTTCCAATGGATTCTCATACATTATTTTTGCAGTTAATTATGTTTTTATATGGGTTGAGGACTAACCCACTAGAAATGATAATTCATATACTATTAATTAGTTTTTTAAGACACACATATTCCACCAATTTGGAACACCACACATTCGGATAAGTGACTTAAGAACCCATTTTTGTTATAGAAACATGTAATCTTTTTGGAATAATAATGGTGTTTTACATAAAACATCAACTGCATATCACCTCCATCAAGTTTCATGGCTAAAAATTATAATAGAGAAGTCAAAAGAGTCTTTGATAGAATTATAAAACCCACCATAACAGTCTGGATTGAAATACTTGGTGAATCACTTTGGGCTTATCAATCTTCCTATAAAACACTCATTGGGATGTCTCCTTTTAGGCTAGTTTTTTGTAAAGAATGACATTTACCTGTTGAAATCAAACAAAAGTCTTTTAGGGATGTGGAAAATTTTAATTTTGATTATGAAAAATATGGGGAATAAATATTGTTGCAACTGGCTGAACTGGAAGATCTTTGACTTGAATCCTATGAGAATTATAATCTGTACAAAGAAAAATCTATGTTACTTCATGATAAACACATAATAAGAAAAGTATTTCATGAATATGAAAAGGTAATTCTATTCAATTCTCGATTTTGGATTCTCCAAGGCAAGCTTAATTCTCATTGGGAAGGTCCTTTTGTTACTAGTAATGTTTAATCATTTGGATCAGTTCTTGTACAAGACCGCCCCCCCCTTCAAAAAGGACATTCATAGTTAATTTACATCGGTTGAAGCATCACCATGATAGGGAACACATTATTGGAACCATAATGACTTCCATCAGATCCCCAACTTCTACAGTTGACCCACCACTTGATGGAGATGGAAACCCACCAAATCCAAACTAGGGGGCACCTCTTTCCCTTTAACTTCTCTGCCACTCTCTCTATATTCTTCTTCCCCCATCATTTTTATTTTTAACCAATTTACTCATAAATTTTTTAATGTACTCTTCCTCTTTTGTTTGGGTGTGTCTTTATTAAAAATAAAAAAACCTAAAAAACAAAAAAAAATAACAATTTAAAAATGATATGAAAAATCAAGTTTCATGCTTACTCACCTTCCAATTTTCAAATTTTTTCCATCCTTTTTGGGGAGTCAAAAGACATGGGTTCATCCCAAAAATTTTATTTTTTCATCATAAATTTGGATAAAGAATATTGTATCAAAACAAATAAATTTTGAATACGTAGGTTTTTATTTGTAAAATTATTTCCCCTACCTGCGAGAAACGACTTTTTCTTTCATGACATGGACACCTATGTACATATTTTCGCAATATGTGTTATTTCACCACCATTTGTGAGTCTTGAGTTTAAAGACCTTCAAGCTAAATTTACTACTGTAGTGTGCATTAATATGATATAGGCATTTTCTGAACCCCATGATAATTATAATAGCCAAATAACCTCCCATTAACCATAAATTAATTGTTCTTTTGAAATCCCCTTTGATCCTATGAAATCATTTTCTTTGTTAGACAAATTACATTCCTAATCCCTTATCTAACCCAATATAAACATGGATTTTTATTGCATAATTTTTTTAAATATAAGTGTGGAGGGAATTGATTTCATTTTGGGTACCCTTTTTTTGATTTTAACTATGTTACCATATGCTTTAAGGACAAACATCACTTTATGTATAGGGGATAGGTTGTACTTTAGTGGGGTTTGGGAATATATATGTTTTTCTGGTACAAATGATTTAGAAAAGTGTTCAAAAAATAAAAAAAGACAAAAAATTGAAAATAAGAATGGGTTGTGTCTTGGGTGGGTAAAAAATCACTCTTACTCAACCTTTTATCATGTTATATCTATTAAAATTCATGGCATGAGGAGATCAAACATGGGTTGAGAGATGAGTGTGAGACCATTTTCTCTTTCATCTTTTGAAAAAATATAAAAAAAAAGAAAAAATTTAACACTTCTATCATTGGGATAAGTTTCATGGTTTGTAAATATTTCATATTCTCATCCACTTAAAATTTAATTCCACTTTTTTTTCTTATTTTACATTTTCATCCCCTCATAAATATGTGTTTCTATTTCCTTTCATGTCTCAATTGAAAATAAAAACGTTAAATACTTTTTCCGTTTTGTTGTTTTACCAAATTTTTGGATTATTTCGATATCATCATTCTACTGTCCCATAGCAATATAAAACCCCTTCAAAATACCACTTGATTTTTTGCACTTTATGATAGGGAGTTAAAAATGAGATCTCTTACAAACTATAATATGTTCTATTTTTATTGGTGAATGAGGGAAGCTCCATAAATTAATTTTATCATCATGAGAGGAGTAAGTTTTGTGTGCCACCATTTTCCATTTATAAATTTGAGCATGAAAATATGAATTGTTTTTGGAACATTGTTTCTGTAACAATTTGTGGTGGAATTCAATATGGATGAGTGAAATTTTCTAAACCTCCCCTAATTATGGAAAGAAAAATTTTAATATTTGTTGGTGATTGAAAATGATATTGTCATGTTTTTATATTTGTTGCACATGAGAACATGCAGAAGACAAAATTTGGGGGTGTTGATGTTATTAATATTTTAATTGATTATTTTATACCCCCTTTACTAATTTTATATGAAATTTTCATAATTTGAGTGAAATATTAATGTTTAGATATTGAGTATAATTTTAGAGCTCAATACGATTTCATCCATATTCAAGTCTATTTAATGGTTTAATAATAACTATCACTCTTCAAATAAAAATAGTGTGGTTATTGTTTTTTAATATTCCTTATTCAATTTAACACATATCAATAGAAGTAATAATTGGACAATTCTGCCATTTTAAGGGTTATATAGACCACACAAGAAGGCCTAAAAAATATGTGAAGAAACTGTACAATTCATGAAGATTGAATTACTGGGCTCAATCCAGAAGTGAAAATTCATTAATATTCCTCAAATATTAGAAAAAAATTAATAGAGACATGAATAAAAATTTTAAGGCCCAAATCCAAAAACAAGGGGCCCAAATGAAGCTTTTAATTCCAACCCACTATTATAGATGGGAATTAAAATCAGGACACTACTCCCGTATTTTTTTCTTGATTTAATCATCAAAAAATGATTGGATTTTTCAATGTGAAATCTATGATATTGGAGGCCAACTTTTTAGAATAAATTATTTTTATTTGGAGGAATATTCCTCTTCAAAAATCCATTCATATTTTATCCATTGAAAAACAATGGAAGAAATGGACAATTTATCATTGTTTATTAAAACCTCCAAAACATTGGATAGAAAAGTCCAATGGCCACCAAATTTTGTGGTATGATAGTAAATATCAATATCTGAAACTTTTAATAGGATATAATCTCCATATTCAGCATTCTATATGGTGAAAATGGTTATTCAAGTGGATGGGGAAGATTTTGAATGCAAACTATCCACCTCTTTGGGATATAAATACAACCCCCTCTTCTCCTTGCATCTGGTTGGAATTTCAGAAGAGTGGAGCATATATTGGCATAAAAACAGCCTTTCCAAAGGCTTCGTAGTTCCTCAAATAATCATGTTTTCACCTGAGACACCCTTCCTCCTCTCATTGATTTCATCTACTTTTATCCTTTTGTTCATTTGTAATCTTGCAAGTATTTGTTTTTTAATTCAGTTTTAATGAAAATTTATTCATCATATTCTATATTAATAATCAAAACTCTATTCTTAAATATTAACACTCATAAAATATTTTAAATCAAGATGAAAACCCATACCTTCTTCTTCTTCCCCATTCAATCGAAATTCTATTTTTAATTCCCATCACCATTTGTGTGTTTGTGTTTAGCGTACAACTATTTTCTTATCCCATTATTTTTATTATCTTATTAACTCATCATCATAAAAATAATAAACCAAATTTCTAATAATCTTATTGGGTGATTAAATCTAGAATTTTGGTGAGTCAAAATATAGGTATGTTAAGTGATTTAGATTATTTCCTCGATGTGTATTCTTAAATTTGACATTGTGTATGTTGGAGAAAACCTGTCCTAGATTAAGAACATATTTTTTTAACATATGGATTCCATGGATTATTATAACCATAAGTACACAACCAAAATAGAGTATGATTTTATATTAGAATAATAGTTATGTTAAGGCTAAGATTAAAGCCTTAACACTTAGGAATTCCAATCGACGTCAACTTGTGACATGGGTGTTAATTTAATGAAATATAAAGAAAGGCTCAAAGATATCACAAGCTTAACTACCTTATGATGACCTCAGCCCAATGTCTATAAATTTTTTAAATAAATATTAATCAATCAATCACTTCAATTAAGCTATACAAAAAAAACCCCCAATAAAAATACAATCAACTAAAAAACGAACTATAAAAAAGTATCATCATCGAGGATTAAACTAGAATACTACTTTACACATTAGAATACCATCGGAAACTGGAACAGTTAATAGGGAACAATCGGTCGTTCTTTCACATTTTTTTAGAAAAACCCCATTTTAAAATCTACACACAGTTAGGTTACATGGTTAGAAAAACCATGCCCTAACCATGTAAATGTTAATTTTCCAAATGGTTCCCCACATGGTTTCGGCTCATGGTTAGACCAACGATGCACCAACTGTGCGAAATCGCACTACCTCATGTAGCATGGTTATCTGGGTTTGTCTTATAGTTTACAGTAACTGTGATCAAACCATGCACCCTTCGAAAAGATTCCAAGCCTTCTCAAAACCCTTCCAAACTCTCCCAAACATTACCTAACCACATTAAAAACATAAAAATGCATAATAAAAGGTGACATGCCTTAAACTAGGTTAGTTAAAATGATATTTATGTGTAACTAAATTCACTATTTACACCATGATAGTACATCAAAATATTTATTCGTAACTACTAAACTCCATTATGGAAAACACCATTCAAGGAATTTTTTTAATACAATGAAGAATAATTCATCCTTACATTGATGTTAAATGATAATTATAGACTTATATCTTATAAGTCTTTGATAATTTTAATCATAGGTACCAAAAGATTTATCATCCTTAAATTTTATCTGAATTAATTCATTTTTATTTTCCTAAAAATAATGTGAGAAAATTAATTATTTAATAATAATCTCTTTAACTCACCCTAATACATTGATTCAATTTTATATTACTACCTCATATTCTTGATAAGATTCTACCATTGATATTATTTTCCTTCAAAATGTTAGATATCCAAAATGATTTTTTCATGCTCCGAACACTAGATAATTTAAAATATCTTTTCAATGGTACCAATCCATTTCATAGAAAAAATTGGATCAATGGAACAACTAAAATAAGGTGGATGTTTCTTCAAGAAGGACTCACCAAAAAGTTTTTATTACTTTTCTTTTTTAGAAGTGAAACATAATTCATAGATTGATAATTTACTAAGAAAATATTAATAATATTTTTTTATTCTAGATCCAATAATATTTGGTTTCTATATAGGATAATAATTGTATTGTTTTTTTCATGAAATAATAACATGATTCCTTTAGGTTATATCCATTGACTAAAACAAAAAATAATAGTCTAAGTCATAATAATCATAATGGATAACCAAATAATAATGATAAATCATTTATAGGATACCTAAATCACGACACCTTCTTTTCAATATATGAATGATTAGGCTTAAAATAGGAAATTCATGTACATTTTCTATTCAAATACTTCATTATGGTTCATATATATTTTGTGAATATCCAAAAAATATCCCATGGGTGTTTCAAACTAGGTGGAGAGGAAGGACCATTATCATGCACTAAGTGAAATTAAATTCAAATCCCAATTTACCTCCTTCAAATTTATTACCCATAATCTCATCTATTAAAGGTCCAAATCTACTTGATGTATCCATATAGGGATGTAACTTATTAGGAAGAACTCTCTCCATGCTTCACTAAAATTCCATTATATTTTTCTTTTTTTAACTTTCCCCTTGGGTTCTCACTAATTTTATATTGTCCTAGTTTACAAAGGTTATCTAAAGCTTTCTCTGAAACCTAATATATAATCCCACACTCTTCAGTCATATATATTATATATTATTAGATGAATATTTATTACATAACATGATAATCTATGCTAGAATCATATAGGTCTAGAATATTTGGAAAACTCGATACATATACAATTGTCTAATAAGTGAACTAAATCATCCCCCACTAAGTTCATCATAATTACCAGCCTTCATAGACTTATAATACATAAAAAATTGCATCATAACACAGGGAATAGAAATATAATAAAGGGTTATCTTAGATTCACAATAATGGTAAAAATAGAGATATCAGCATAACATGAGTATAAGGGTATGAGAACATGTGAATATAATATGAAAACTATACCCTTCATATCATAGACCATAAAATTGAGTTAGGTAATAAATAATGGTTGTTTATAAGACATAAATCATAAAGGAATCAATGAATATAATCACTGTTATGGTAAAATTTAAATAATACATATATTTTTGGAATATTCGAAAACATATAAAATAAAATTTCAATCCTAGCTATTATGGCATTCATAACATGTTAGGATTTGGCTAACCACTAATGTACCAACTTTGGGCTTGGGAAAACCTCTCATTTACCCTTTTTTGGTCATGGGATAACCTCCGGAGTGTCCTAGTTTTTCTAGACTATGATAACCTCTTATGTACCCTCTTTTTTAGGCTTGGGATAAATTATCGTGTACCCTTTAAAATCATAGAACATTAATATTTACCCAATTCATTATAGGGTAATATAATTAAAAGGCCTCCAACAAGAAAATGAAAATAAGACATATGTGTTCTAGAAAATCCTAAAACCATCATCATATCAAAATAAATTGAAATAAAATGGTTTTCATAGTGTTTTACTCATAGAATAACTTGGGTAAAATAAATGGGGATTTTAAAATTTTCACCTTTTAATTATAGAATAACCCCTAAGAAATAATAGGGTTTCATAATTATTTCAACATAATGATAAAATATGATAACAAAAAATATGTATTTTATCATTGGATCAAATACGGATAATAGAATATGTATATTAAATGGTTATTATCATTTATGAATAGAAATATCGTTAGAAGATCGTTAAAAATATTCATGGGGAAAATATCCTTTTTCACATTGAGAGAACCAATTTAAAATATAAAAAATTACCCTAATATTTAAGAATGAATTATATTTTAAGATAATATTATATCATTCTAAATGAATCTTCAATTCATTTTTTTTATGATGGAAAAAATTTTGTTCTTACCATAAAAGTGAAAACAAATATTCCTTTCACATTTCTAGTGAAAAGTTAGAAGAACCTTATTTAGAGAATTAAAATAAGATTGCATTTAAAGGATATTGTGAGAAGTTAAAACATGGGTAAAAATTAATTTAAATAATTATTAGTGATTAATAAAATTATTATTTAAAATATTTTAAAAAAACATGGACATGGAAGATAAATTAGTTTTGATCAATCAGAGAAATAGAGTTGATTTTACATAGACGCATTATTTCATAACATTTAGTTCTTAAAAAGAGAAAAATTTAATGAAAACATATATTTTATAGAAATAATAAAATGAAAAATAATGAGTTTCTTGAGAGATATATCATAATATTTCATCGTCAGATCATAATCATAAACAACCCTAATAAATAATGAGATTGTAAAATAAAACTCTTACCACTTTAATAACATTTGAATAGGGTCCTCATGAAAGGTAGAGCCATAATTGGATATTAATATCAACTTAATTTACATGATAATAATCATAAATTATATCTATGATAATAATATACACAACATAAAATAAAAATGTGGTTAATATGGCATGTGTCTCACATAATTGAAAGTGTGATGAAAATCTCTTACCTCATTTTTGAATTCCTCCATACATGTTCAAATCTCATATATAATAAATATATTTTTCTTATAAATATATTATATAATAATAATAATATAAATTATACCATATATAATTTAATTATAACCTTTTACCACCCATTTTTTAACAATTATTTATTAAAATCACTATTCTGGGTGATAACTGCTATTATTTTTCATGTATCATTTGGTTCAGTAGTTTTGGTTCTTATAATTTGATTATGGTTATATAGTCTATAGAATTTTAATCATGATCTAAATATAATATTAATTAATTATGTATATCTTTACAGTCTTCCATAAAATTTTATATAGTATAATTTAATACACTATAAATTGATATGATTGGATATAAATATGCATGATCATTATTTCCATTTTAGAAGGATGGAACAAAAGATGGGTAAATAATAAATTAAATACAAAGAATCATTTTTATATCATATATACCATATATATTCATTAAATCTATTCTTATTACTAGTCATTTTAAAATAAAGTTAAAAAATGTAACACATCGCTTCGTGGAGGTTGTAGTCCATTGGTACATACAAGCAACATTATCATTTTCCAACAGATTGGATGGTAAGACTGTAGATTTTATATTATATTAAAATAAGTATAATTATGTAATAAATATGATATGATATATATATATATATATTAAATCCCTTATTTTATTTATCCATGAGAGGCAGTAATGGTTAATGAATTTTATTAGTTTACAAGTCAGTAGTCCTACATACACATGATAAACTATTTTATTTTCCGTTTTGTTAATGTATATATGGATTTAATTCATTTCATTAATATAATAAAATATCATCATATGATATTTTATGATTTAATTATACCATTATGGTTGTATAATATGTTATTTATGTGGATGCAGAAAAAAAATGTTCTATTAAGAATGACACAACTTGTTCGATCAACCCATTTAGGTTCACACAAAAATCCTTGTTATCATTGTTTCATAAGAAAAATAAATAATCTAGGATATGGGAATGGAATTAAGGAAGGGTTTTGGGTAAATATTTTCTTAACCAAAATGATATTTAATTGTGAAGAGTAGATAAGAGGAGGTGTCGATTTTTAAGAGGGGAGCAGTCCCACATGGAAATTTCCATAAAAAATATAAAATGATAAATACATTACAAATAAACATGATTAAAAATGAATATGTATGAAATTTTTTTATAATATATGGTCTAAATATATTTATAAAATTATATTTATACATGTTTAACCAGAAAAGATGCCCATGTCATTTGTTTTAACACCCAATAAACCCGTTTTAACCTTATCAAAAATATTTAATTTTTACTGGTTTTACTATTAATTATGAAAAAAAACATAAGTTGAAATTATTATAAAATATTTGTTATTATTATTAAAAATATTTAATAAATATTAAAAAATTAAATCCAAAAAATTGGAAGAATTAAATTTAAAATTAAACCATTTGAGGTGATGAATAAATCGTTTTCCAAAGAAAACGTTTTCATAACTTTAATAAAATTTCATTTAAAAATCGAATATAAAAATGATTACAAATAAATAAATTTAGTTAATAATAATAAAATTTAACTAATTTTACTTTTAAAACTATTGTAAAAAAATATTTAAACTGCTAAATGCTTTAAAAAAATACACTTTTCAATAAAACTCAGTACTTTTAAAATTCATTGAAAAAATTAATAATTTTACAAAATGCTCAAAAATTATACCTAATTAATTTTTTTTATCTCGATTTAAAAAATTATGTTTGTTTTTTTAGATAAATTTTCTAAAAGTGGAAATTTTTTATTTTAAAATTGGTGTATAAAATATGACAACAACACTTTTTAGAAATATAATACAAATTTTAAGCATAAAATTAGATTTATTATCACCGCCTACCTAGAAAAAAATAATAGATTGATTAGAATTTTTTTATTTAATATATAATATATTAAATTCATTAAAATCATTCACCATTAGTGACTAATTTAATTTATTTCAATAAAAATACATTTCAAGCATAAAAAACAATTTCGGTCAAAAATATTTCTCTTACACTCAAATGATTTTTATTTACATTTATATTCAGTTTATAAAGAATTACTTTATTTCATACATGTTTACACCCAATTTTTTTTTGTAAATTATTTTTTCATATTCATACACTCTAATTTAATAGATTGTTTAAAAGAGTAAATTATATTATGGTTTGTTAAAACTCGATGTTGTGTATAACACAATATATCAATGTAATTGAATTTATCTAAAAAAACATTTCAAATAATATTAGGTTGTTATAGTCTAGTAATATTTTTGGTGATAGACATAACATGGTCCACAGTGATCAGGAAATGTCTTCGTGATGTAATGATAGGGATACTCATATGGTATGGAGTGAGAGGTCAGTTATATTGTCATGTCCCCCATGCGAGTGGGATCAAGGGTTCATAAGATCAAACTATGGATGATAAATATTTAATTATGATAATTGTGGATAAATGAGGTCAAATATAATATAATCTTAATGGAATTCTTAATATAGACTGAGATGTGGTATTGGATGGAGCTGAACCCTTGGATTTGGCCCCAGGTTGGTTTTGGGATAGACTATAAGTGCCTCTATTTGGTGGTTTTTTATGATCGTGGTATATAATGATTATGGTAAAGGATAGTTGATGTTCAAGTTGAGAGTCCCATGGTTGTATGATGAAGATCATGGGGGTATTTGAGCATTTTATTGAAGAAAATTCATAGAAGGCATGACCTGTGTTCTCACGGGATGTTGGATGTAGCGAGAAGATAACTACATTTGGAATCTCATATCAGATATGGAGGGTACATGTAGAGTGTTGTTCAAGGATTATGATGATAAAAAACATGTTTGGTCATGTTTACCAGATGATTATGACTCATCAATTTTGGTCGGGAGTTGAGAAAGAGCAGATGGGAAGGCACCTAAATAGTGTTATATAGATGGTTTGGTGAAATAGGATGGTGGCCATGCCAAATACATTAAGGTTAAATGGACTAAAATCCATTATGTAATTTTGAATGTGGTATCCATCATTGTTTTAAAATTTTTATAATGGTTTAATCCGTATAGCAGGGAGAACTATAGGATGTTAAATTTTCTGTTCAAAAACATTATACCGCCACAAGGAAGATGGGTATAGGTGAGATCCATCATAATGTTCAGTTGAAGTTGTGATAATTGGATTTGGAAGTGGTATGCAGATTTTAATATTGTGTTAAGGCCTCATTTTATTGTAGTGTCAGGTGAGAAACCATTGGTTTGATGAAACATACTGGTGATAATAGACGTGTGCTCTCTAGTGACATTGGATATTGAGGGGGGATGTTGGAGGTTTTTGGAACTTGTGAATTCCACCCAAAAAGGTTTTATAGTGGTTTTGATTAATTAGTTGTTTTCTTGATGTTTGGGATGGTTAATTAGTTAGTTGGTTTCTATGGTGTGGTTGGTTTTGTGTTGTTTTCCCTACTATCGCCAATAAGATTTTAGTTAATTAGTTTTGTTAAGTACTAGTTGCAAGTGTGGGACATTAAATATTATTTTTTTGATCTTGAAAATGCTAAAATATATATCTTGGGGATGAAATTTTATAATGTGGGGAGGTTTTAAAACCTCATGTCCCATACAGGTGTTAAAATACATGAAAAAACTATGTTTTTTGTTTAGTGATATGGTCTTATTTTAAATAGATGTTTGGGATGAAATAGTGATTTTTCAAAAAAATTAAATATTTATTTTTAAATGTAAAATGATGGTTTGGGATGGTCACATATGTGCTTGGAGGGCTTCATGGAATTTAGGTCCAACAATGAAACTCATGTAGTTACATCAGCTGGCTAGTGGTCCCCAAGAATCTTCTTCAAATTGATCCATATTGAGAATTTTACCAAATCCTCCCCATTACATCACACTTGTTTTTGGCCTTCATCTATCTCCAAATAGAATAACCCTAGAGGGTATCCTCACTTTAACGCACTATGGTTGATGTTCATCATTCGATATATAAGTTCAATATCCATCTTTGGCATTGGTGATATTGAGGTAAGGCTATGACACCCCCTTAATATTTAATTCATTCCTTTTGATTTCTAGTAAACCCTCACCATATTTGTGTAATAAAACCTATTTTATTGATGTCTTTTATTCTTATATTTATTTCATTTTAGATTTAATTATAGGCTAGTATTGAACAAGTAGACACTCTTAATGAAAAGTTATATGGTCCCATTAATTAACCCATAGTCTCACTCATTTTTTATGTTTTTACATTGTGAAGTCATGATAACATCACCACCCATTCAACAAAGTTAAATTTAATTATTTAATGGTGTTTAATTATGGTTTAATGAACTAATAAAAATTCCATGAAACCTATTCAGAGAGAGATTCCAAGTGTAATCCCTTATGTTAGACTATGATCTGGAAAATGGAAAATGAAACTCTAATGACCTATTGAAATTGGGATAGTGTTTTGGGAATCTTGTTGGATTGGTGAGATATTAAATGATATTTTAAGTTGTTAAGTATGGATTTATGTTAAATTGATGTCTGTGAAATGAAATTTTACCATAATTGATATTCTTGTGAATGGAATTACAAACTAAGTGTAGTCCATTAATGTTAAATGTGGAAGTTTTATGTGGATATTGGCCTAACTTAAATTATTCATCTAATAGACTATGAAGCGAGGAATTTGTGACATGTTTTAAAATAATAATTCATAAATAATAATGGGGTGATTACATTGAAACCTATATAATATATGTAACATGTAAAGTCTTAAGGTATCTCTTCATGAATGAATAAATATGTAGTGAGGTGAACATAATATTGACTAGATATATGGTCACAAGGGTACTTCATTTCTTAGTTAATGAGTGAAAATTAAGGATTTGTTAATATATGGTGTTGGTTAAATAACTATCTAGTAAGATACCTATAAAACATTTTTTATTTATATATTTTGAACAAAACCACATTTGACCTATAATATTTAAATGATTTGACACTTATGGAATGAAAGTGTGATTATACAGTGTCATTGGATCTAATTATGGTTCTAGTATTTGGTAGAGGAGTTTTATTGTGTGAATAATTCTTTATGGATGAAATGTATTGGGTGTCATCACTTAGATTTAGTTATGTATATAAAATGTGTGTAATTACATGAGTGAGAGTGGATTTGGTTAATTGACTCTTATGAAATATAATGAGAAGATGCCAAATTGTATTAATGAATATCCCAAGATAAGGAATTCCAAAATCTACATTTGATTGCTCAAAGATTCATAATTAAAAATTCATTGATGTGGTTCAACCTTGTATTTGGGTTATGTATTATGTAATAAATTCAACATATTATTTTAATTTACCCCCTTAGGTTACCCTTGTGAATTTTATGTGATTATATCCCTAGATTCATCTTTATTAGACAAGATATAATGACATGGGTGCACACATAGATTTCAGTCAATATTGATACTTGGAACTCCTTGGAAATTTCATCCTTTGTATTTAGTTTAGATAATTCAAAGTTTTTATTATTCATATTGACCTTAATGGAAATGATAATAATGTCATGGATGACATCCTTGGTTTCTAGATTCCTAGATTTGATTGGAATGGTCAGTGGACCCCCATAGATTCAATGTGGTTTATTATATGTCCTTTCTTTGGTATTATACCTTGGACCATTCAATCAATGATGTGTACCCTGATCTAAGACTCATTTTCCTAGGATGTAGGAGGTATTAAACAGGTGTTGGTTGTCACCACTGATACCAAACATTAGTGGTTGTTTTTCAAATTTTTATTTAAATTTTTAATTTGTTAAATTTTATATTGATAAATTTATAAATAGTATAAATTTTATCTTTACAAAATTTTGATGAGTTACTTTATATACATGTTATTTTTAGGGATTACATTGGAGGTGTCCTATTGAGTAATTTTAAGGACCCGTGTTTTTTCAGAGCGCAATTTCATGCTGAAATTTTAATTTTTTCTATCAGATGATTTTATGGGGTAAAATAGTTCTTTAAGCCTAGAATATGACCTCAAATAATTTTTTTAACACTATTTTGGACTTGTAATGTGGTGTTTACCGAAATATAAGAGTTTGGGGGAAATTTGAGTAGTTTAAATTTTAGAAGAATAATTAATAATTAATATTTAATAAATTAAACATTTAATTATTTATATAGGTTTATTCAGTTTTATCTTTTTATGGATGTTTCATATTTATATTCCATATATACTATTTATTCTTAATGGGGGAGTTTTTCATAGGTGGGGTATAAACCCGAGTTGGGGGCTGGGCCGACTATGGTCCCTTTTTTATTTTCTTTTATATTCCTTTTCTTCGTTTTATTTTTGATTCTTTTATTTCTTTCTCTTGGATTCTCATGAAAATCCCATTGGTATTCCTACCATGATTCTCAACAAATATATAATGGATCAGGAATGATAAAGGGATATAGTGAGGAAGGTAGGTACTGTCATGGAGCTCTTGATGTGCTGCATGGATGTGCAACAACTATAGAAAACGAATTTGAGCAACTCTTTGGTGGTTTCCACCCAAATGTATGGGTTTTTATATTTTTAAAATATGAATCCAAAAATTCAACTTTTTCTAATTTTAATCCCTATTTATGTTTTGTAATGTAAGATTTTGGGCCAATCTATTGATTTAGGTGTGAAAACAAGGGATTTCAATGTTTTTGAGGTTTTTTGTTCAGGAAAACCACGCTACATGGTGTGTGGTTCATGGTGACACACTGTGTGTTGTTTTGGTTTAGTAAATACAATTTTTTTTAAGTAAATTCCATGTAAAAGGTTGTATATGATATGTATTGGGTCTTTTCCATGTAGCTGAGTACCTGACTAGGCTACCTATGTAGGGATACACGACCATGTAGAGTACACGGATAGACCCCATGTGGGTAGTATGTTCTGTAAAAGTACACGACCTGGAAGATTATATGGCCATAAAGGTTGAGGGAAAAAGTAAGGTACCCCATGTGGGTATAATATATGTTATTTCTTTACACACCATGTACCTATGTAATTTAAATGCCCAGGAAAATAGGAGTACAGACCCACGTTGGGGTTCAGGATTATGTGTCACGTACTCATAGAGAGAAGTCATATACTTCCCCCTATAACCCTTTGAGGGTTTTCAAATTTTAAGGCAAAGAGTCAGAATCAGAACCAAGAGTAGTCAATTATGAGTATCATTTTGAATCAATCACAGTGGTAATCCTTGTTAGTTGAATATTAGTATTTTCATGAATGGATAGTTTATTTTTACAGTACTCATATCTAGTAGTCTCTTAAGAGTGAGACCTTTTTATTGAGAAGATCCATGAGATATCTATCATGAAAAAAGAATTTATTGCCTTTCCATTATGGATGTATCCCTTTTGTGGTGTTCCCTTTTGGCCTCAAAGGTTGTGAATTAGTTTCTTTCGAGGATCCTATATAGGATTAATATATTTATGTTTTGAACTATAGGATACCATGTAGGATGCCTCAATCTTATATATATAACAAGGACCCATTGAAGGATTCCTTTTCATATATGCTAACTTGGGGAGTCCATTGTAGGATTACTTTTACATATATATCATTATGAGGATACCATGTAGGATTCTTCCACCTTATTATATAGTTATGTATGGTCCTGTGTAGGATACCTTTTTTCTAGGTTTTGTTATGAGCAACCTTGTAGGATACCTCAATTTTCTTGTTGTTAGAGGATATTGTGGAGGATTCCTCCATTTCCTTACATCTAAAGATCCCTAGTAGGATTCCTTCACTTATGTTCGTACCTCAAGGATCCCAATTAGGATTCCTCTCTATGTTTTACTTGAGGGGCCAAGTGTGTTCCTATAGTTTTACTGACCCTGAGTTAGTACATCACTTTTTCATTGAGATGGTAGTGAGTGTCACCTTAAAACCCCTGATAGAAATTTAATTCTATTGGGATATGAATATAGTGTTGGGTTTAGGTGTTCAAACACCCTCACTCTTTGTTATAATTTCACATATTTATTTATGATACAACGATGTTTACCAGAGGTGCTTTCTAGCTATTGGCTACTGAGCCCAATGCGAGGTGTCTTTATTTTTTTCAGGATTCTTGGACATTCTTCTTAGTATACAGATTTCGTGATTGGATTCATTGGAGTGCTTACCTAGGATCCAACTTTTGATCCATGTTATTTTTTTATTGGTATAACTAGAGGTACTACCTCAGACATGGAGGTTGAGCCTATATAATTGATTATTATATTTATCAAATTTCTATATTTGTTTCCTAGATTCCATAAGTTGAAAATACTGCTATGGTATTCTTCCATGAAGTACAACGTAATGATACCAATCGATGATTCCACTCTCCTGAGTGATGAGGATATTTCTACTCCCATCAGTTTGATATGTGATACGAATGATTATGCTCATGGATGATTATGCTCTCCCAAGGGATAGGGATGACTACCCTCTCACTAATTGGTTACTTAACCATGGTATAGTGCATGGAGTCTCACATTTTTGGATACCCCCAATGATTACGCTATTTCGGATGATAGGGATGATTATTATCTCCCTTATTAGAGACTCCATGAGTTATTATGGCATCTCTCCAGTGATTTACCCTTATATATTTTCTGAGGTTCAAACCTTAAGGGATTGTCTTAGTTCCGAATTTGATGACCTCCTATGGACCGAGACATATAGATCAGACATTAGACTAGATTTACAAAGCCGAGCCAGCATGTCCTCTAGCTTCGTGACTATTTACAGGATTTCCATATGCAATTCCATTGAATACTTCCTTGAAGTGATTGGAGTCTAGTATGGGTGAAACCAAGTGTAGGAATAGTATCCCCCTATGGAGACATAGCATTCAATGAGATATTTTTGGAATTTAAAAATGAAGGTATATGTCTATTGGTATTATAGGCCTAGATATTGACTTAATTATACATGTTTTGAGTGGTACAACATCTATCTCAATTCCATTGAACACGATATCTAGGGTATCAGGATTATATGCATAAGGATCAACTAATATTGGTCTTATGTTATTCCTTTATCTTACTCATGTATATTCATATTTATGTATATATATACATAGGTATTGTATTATACCTATATACACACTTATATATAGGCATTAATGGTGGAACTTTTCCAGTTGATTGGGATCATGAACAGGATGTTCGACTATGGTTTCGTGCTTTTAGTTTTACATGTTTTGCAGTTGTTTCTTTGATAGGATGAGCACATTTCCATTTCTTACACTTATATTAGCATATTTGAAGGTTTCTCATTAGGGTCACCTATTGCGATTATTTCTCACAACTGCACGTGCACCTAAATGTATTTGTATAAATTATTTAATATTTTCAAGTTGAGAACAATTTTCATGATGAATAGGGTTGAGTCCAAGATTTTCATGATTGGGAAGAGATACTCATGTGGGTTCTTCTCCTTAAGTCGGTGCAATTTGACAGTGTCTGAAGATCATGTATGTGGTCTTGATCATTGTATTTTGTATATAACTATGATATTATTATAGTTTCTTTAGTACTCCAATATCTGTATGTTTGTCCAATTGGGTGGCCATTTTTTATGTATGACATAGTTTTTTGGGATTTTATATCATTTTCATTTATTTTTATACCATGTTCTATTTCTATTTATTAAATTATCTCATAATCTATTTACATTATTATGTGTATGAAACTTTTCTGTTTTACTTATTTAATTTCTCAGATATGAGGTCATAGTGTCCTCAATAACACACCCTAGGAGCTCACTACTAGTCCTCTGCCTATAACATGTGGGGAGGTGTGCTTGAGGGCTCATAACCCACCAGCTTGGGGCACCATTTTAGTGGATTCTGGGCCAGGATGTTACAAAGTGGAATCCGATCTATTCGTTTCTTGGTCTTTACTATTTGGAATATGTTATATATGAGTATTAGGAATGTTTTAGAACCAATGATAGATATCAAACTATTTCATGAACATCAGCTGTCTTTTTAGTTGTTTCTTTGTATAGAGAGGTTTGATCTACTATGATCTGTGGTCTAGACCTTGTGACTATATTTTAAGACTTTTTTTTGTAGGGATAGGTGGGAGACCTAGATGCCCTTAGCTTCGATTCAGAACCATTTATGTATAACATCATGTTTTTTGAGGTAATTCTAAATGAGAGAGGTTGGAAAATTATTTCATATTATTTTTTAGGTAGTGATCTTAGTTTTACGCTTATTTTGAGATTGAGGCATAAGAGGTGCTTGAGTTTTTATAGTCATGTTGACGCCTTGATCTTTTTACAAGCAGATAGGGTGATTTGGTTTCTATACTAGATTCAATGGGAATGAACATTTGGGTTCATGATTTGGTAAAATAGTCTTTACACGTTTTTATGGTTTTTAGAGCATGGGTAGAAGCCTGTGAATGGAACAAAATTGTGTTATATGTGAGAGTGGAATAAATCTTTGTGTGGGTGGGGTTTTTGCTTTTTAAGAGTTCCACAGGGGATTCCAGATTAAAGAAAATTGTTGTTTTTTGTAGAATGTTCATATTAGCTTCGTAATGAATCACTTGTGGGTATACGAGTCAGGTAATGAACGTATACATTGGATTCATGTTGTATAGTTCAAATTCATAATCGGTGAGTGGTTGTGTGCGATCTGAGGACAAATTGTTTGTATTACTTTCCATAGAAGGGTTTTAGGAGATTTTTGGTTGTGTGTAAAAATGTCCCTTTATAGTGGAGGTTCCATCATAAATGAATGGAGTACCATAAGATGGTTGAACCATGGATAAATCCTAGCTAGGTTTTGATATGATGTGACTGTGGCTCGAAGAGTGGTGTACATTCCTTTCGATTGAATATATGTGTATTGTTTTGTGGATATGGTCCATGCATTATCTTGAATACTTCTTGAGTATGTTGAGAGAGCATTAGACTTATGAAGAGATCCTTTTATTTTTTGAAATTTTCATTTATTGGATGGGGAAACCTATTGATTTTGGGATCAAGGAGCATTATAAAGTAATTAATATGGTGGAGAGAGATCCATTGGCTATTTGAGGGTGGTGACCCTTATTTTTAGATGAAATTCAGCATTTGGTGGTCTTTTGAGATTGAGGATGGTTTTAAGATAAAGATAAGTGTATTCCAATGGTGGGGAGTTCCATATTATCCTAGTAAATCCTTTTCCATATAAGATAAAGTAGTGGATTCTCTGAGGATTGTCATTGGACAATAGAAATAACTTTTTTTGAAGATGATCATCCTGAGGGAATGGAGAATAGTCTTACCACTAGTCTTCTCAATAATGAGAAGGTTTATGGTTAACAAATTTTAATAACCCATGCTTTTAGACCAAAATTTTGGCATAAATTTGAATTTATTCTATTTGATGCTTTTAATGGGTAAAATGGTCTTATTTTACTAGAATATGACCTCATATAATTTTTATGACCACTCAGTTGGTTCCAAAATTTCCCTTTTACCCAAGGATAGAAGTATGATGGAAGGTTGAGTTATTATAATTTTATTATAATAATTAATAATTAATTTTTATTTAATTAAATATTAAATTTTTCAAACAGGTTTGTTCGGTCATAAATTTTTAATAGTGTGTCAGATTAAGATTCATTCTACTCCACTGATTATTGAACATGTAGTTTTACCTACAAAGTTTATAAACTTGAGTTGGGAAATGTGACTGATTGGGGGCCCCTTTTCTTTTCTTTTCTTTTCTTTTACATAATTTTATTTTCCTTATTTTATTTCTTCCTCATGTCTTGTCACATAATACCTTGGGTTCTTCTTCATATGTCTCTAAACCAAGAGAAAATAAAGAGGAATAGATAAAGAGATATATATAATAATTTAGGTACTATCGTGGAGCTCTCGACACACTGGATCGACATTTGACAACTGTGGACTGCAGATTTGAACGGAGATTCAATGGTTTCCTTCCAAAGGTAGATTTTTTTTATGATTTCACCATTTAAACCTGTATAATTTCTTTTTTTAATTTTTATCCCCTATTATATTTTCTTATGGCCCCTTTTGTACTGATATTTTGAGTTGGGGGTGAGAATGAATTTTCCAAAATCTTAAAAGTTTTTCTTTTATGAAAACCTGGCTATATGACTTGTGGTTCAAGGTGACATGCTGTGTGTTTCCCCCTTTAGGGAAGAATTTTTTTTGTATTACACACTATGTACAAGGGTCAAAATTAAAATTAACGGGTCCCGAAAATATTTCCAAGTTTCCATCTTAGCTAGGAATGTAGGGATACATAGCCATATAGAGTACACAACAACACCTTGTGTGGGTAGAATTCCATGTAAAAGTACACAACCTGGCCATGTACATGACTAGGATGAATGAGGGACATGATTAGGAACACAATGTGTGGTACACTCTATTTTTCTCACTTGCATGACATGTTACTAGTGTGTTTACATGCCCAAGACAATAGGATTACACTCCCATGTGGGGCTTTAGGATTACACACCGTGTACTCATGGAGAAACACTATAACCCTTTGAAGTTTTTCATGTATTTTCACAGGGGAGTTAAAATTAGACTAAAGAGTAGTCCATTATGAGTATACATTCAGGTATATAACATTTGTATGACCTGTGAGGTGATTTGAGAACTCCATATTGGAATTTCATGACTTTTACGAACTAAGAGGTTCTTCTTACAGTACTTGTATCCAGTAGTCTCCTAAGAGTGATACCTTCATACTGAGATGAGACAAGAGCTATCCCTATTGAAAAATTCCTTTATATATTTCTCTATGAGGATGTATTCCTTCTGTGATGTTCCCTACTGGTCTGAGAGGCTTTTAGAACACTTCTTTCTGAGGATCCCATGTAGGATTCATCTGTTTATGTTTTGGCCAAGAGAATCCCAAGTAGGATGCCTATCTTCTTTCTTTAGAAAGAATACCCCTAGGGATGAATTTTATTATATGATAAATTGGGGAGTATATTTTAGTATCCTTTTACCTATATATCATTCCAATGATCCTATGTAGGATGTATTCTACTTCTTATATGGTTATAGAGGATCCGGTGTAGGAAAACATTTTCTTATATACAATTCTAAGGATCCATTATAGGATGTCACTATTTTCTTTTCGTTAGAGGAGATCATGTGTGATTCATCCCTTAACATATAGATAAGGATCCCAAGTGTGATGAATTATCTTATTTTTATAAATAGAGGATCCCATGTAGGATTCCTCTCAATATTTTACTTGTGGGACCATCGAGTTCCCACTATTTGGCTGACCCTGAGTTAGTACGTAAAGGTTGGGTATAGATGCTAGTGGGTGTCACCCTATAACTTGTTCTAAAAGTGTATTCCCATGGTGATGTGGATGTAGTTTTGGGTTTATGTGTTCATACACCCACAATAATTGTTACGATTTAACGTGTTTATTTCATATAGAATGATGTTTGTGAGAGGTGATTTATAGTTGATTGTAGTTGAACATGATGCATGATGTTTTTCTTTCTTTTGGGATGCTCAGAAGTTCTTCATGGATTCAGTCTTTCGTATTGGGATTCCCAAACATGCTTCCAAGGGATTTGTATTTTTTTCCATGTTATCTATTATGTTTACTGGTATACCCAAAGGTACTACCTGATATTTGGATTTTGAGCATGTATATTTGATTATTATATTGTCGGGATGTCTATAAATATTTCTTGGAATCTGGTTATTGAGTGTATTACTAATGTATTTGGTAATGATGTCCCTATTAATGATACTCATGGATGATTCCACTCCCCCGAGTGATGAAGATGATTCCTCTCTCCTCAGTTTGATATGTTATGAGGATCATTATGCTCTCCCTGATATGGTTATTCTCATAGATGATTACACTCTCCTGAGTGATAGGGATTATTAAACTCTCCCTAGTATGTTACCTAACCATGGTGTGGTGCATGGAGTCTCACATCCTTGGATACTTGGAATGATTATGCTCTTCTAGATGATAGGAATGATTACATTCTCTATTATTAGAGTCTCTAGGGGTGAGTATGGCATCTCACCAGTGAGTTCTCCTTATAGAATGCTTAAGGGCCAGACACATAGGGATTATCCAAGTTCCAAATATCACGACAAAATATAGACTAAGATCTAGTACTTAGACTTTAGATTGTATATATATGATCTAGGTAGTATGATGTACAGATCGATGACTGTTTATAGGACGTATGAATATACTTCCCTATAATTCTTAATTACAGTTATTAGAGGTGAGTACGTGTAGACGTAGGTGTAGGATGATAACCCCCCTGTGGTGACATTTCTTGAATAAAGATATTTTTATCGTTGGCCAAAGAAGGTATATATAGATTGGGGTTACAAACCTATAGATCATTATAATTATACATGGATTGAATGGTACTAAATCCAACTTAATTCCCTTCCAAAAGATGTCTAGGAAACCAGGATTACATACCAAAGGATAGACTGCTATTGGTTTTATGATATTTTATTCACTTATATAGGAATATTCATATAGATATATAGTTATGGGACTATAAATTTATACATAAAAAGATATGGTCAAATATTTTGGAACTTTACCAATTGACTTGGATCATAAACAATGTGTTTGATTGTGGTTTCAGGTTTATTGGTTTTACTTATATTTTTTGCTGTGTCTTGGCTAGGTTGAGCTCTTTGCTTGTACATGCACTTATAGAAACATATTTGTAGGTTTCTCATTGGGGTGGCCTAATGATATTATTTCTCACCATTTATGTGCACATTGGAGTACATTTAGACATTATTTATACATTTTGAGGCTGGGCATGAGTTGCATGGTGGATAAGGATGAGGCCTAGAGTTGTATGATTGAGATGAGATGCCCATGTGGGTTCTTATGATCGATATAGTGCAGTTTGATTATGTTTGAGGCTAGGTATGTGTTCTAGATTAGAGTTAGTATTAGAGACATGTACTTTTATTTCAGTTTATTTTTTTACTCATATATCTGTATGGCCGTCTTAGTGGGTGTCCAATGTGGTATATATGACATAGATGTTTGGGATTTTACTAAATTTTTATTTTTTGTTAAAACATTTTCTATTTAATTTTACTTACTACTATTACAATCATTTTAATTTCTAATGTGTATTATACATACTTATTTATGTTGTTTTTTACTATAATATGAGGACATAGTCTCTCCACAATCACACCTAAGGCCCTTGCTGCTTGTCACTAACCTCTAGAATATGGGGAGGCAAACTTGAGGACTTGTAACCCCTAATCTAAGGGCACTATTTTAGTATCATCCTGGTAAATAAATTATAGTTATAATCATGTCCTACTTGGGCACCCATAACACTTGTGTACCTCATCAACAATCAATATTGCATTACATGTGCAGGTTTGGGTAATTTCCCAATGTGATTGATTGCACGATTTCTAGGATAGTGCATGGGATTATGGGACTGGGTTAGGGAACATGAATGGCTTTTATAGTTTTCCAGTTTTAGATTTTGGACTTTTTATTTATATTGTTACTGTGTGGAATGCATTGTAAATAGATTATTTATTATTTCATAGACTTTGGGAATATTTTGGGTGATTTTATATAGGTTTTTATATTTTTATAAATATTTGGATTGATATTAATTCCTTAATTTCAATTATTGGTTTACTATGATATGAGGGTAATTCTCTCTTTAAATCCACCATAAACCCATGAATCAAGTTGAAAGCCTCTTCATTTTAAGTAGGTGTTCATGAGGTATAATAGCGACTGCTAGTATAGGAAACATTAAATGGTCCAGAGAGTTATAGAGTTACACCACATAAGTATTATTTTTTTTATAAAATAAAATTATATCATGAATGTAAATGACATTGATAAATTCACAGTTCACAAAAATTGTATGCTTAAAAATAACCTATTAATAGGAAATTTTTATATAATATAATTAAAATTATCTTTTATAACATTTGTAAATTTAAAAATATTTTCATATTTTAGATTAATAAGTTAATGTTTTTTTATAATTTCAATTTCATTTTTATGTATAAAAATCAGCTACAAAGGTAAATATTACTTAACATAGTAAAAAATTTATTTTTCAAAGAATGATATTTTTCTAAAAATTTTGGGTTTTTTAAAAATAAATTTATTTAAATTATATAAATATTATTATATGATGTTTAAAAATATATAGAAATTAATTAGTACTCATTTAAATGGTAATCAATGATAAATAATATTATGAAAACATAGTGATTAATATAATAGTTTTCTACAAAAAAAGTTTGTCCATAAATTACTTATTTTTATTTTTTAATTTCCTTATATTTAGAAGTAAAAATATATTGAATTAAATTAAAATTCTGGTTCAGCTCATAAAAATTGGAAAAAGGGATGTATTATATTTTTAGTGATAAAATAAATTCCATGGTTAAATTTTAATCAATATTAATAAGTATTAAAATCGGTAATCTAATGTGGTGATAATTTTATTAAATATATTTGAAACATATAATTTCATGGATTCCTTTATTATGTTGAGAATTAATACAAACATGTCTTGCTATAATTTAATCAACTGAATCACCTAACTCTAATGAAATTAAATTATTACACCTTACTTATCATTATTTTACAAATATTGTTTTATTTTTTTCACATATAAATGGAGTTCAGTTTCACCCATTTAAATACACACCCACAGATATAAATTCTCATGAAACTATGTACAATTTACATATTCTATGTACCCTCTACAAATTTTTCATCCAATATCCTAAAGAATGTGCATCAATTTAATAATTTATAATGGATACTTCAAGAGAATATCTGAATTCCCAACATAAGAATTACTTACCCTTTTACTTACTTTCCTTAAAATTATCATCCACCCTCCTCCAAACAATTCTAAAAATATGTATATAATTATATAGGTATAAAAATATGCTTAAATGTTATTTTTTGATGGTATAATGTCACATGCCTACTATATTGTTTCCATTATTTAATTCCTTTATTGACGTTAGATCCTTTAGTAGTGGTTCATTCGAGTTTACGACAAGAGTTTATGAGTTTTTGTGGTCCCAATTGTGCTTTTTTACATATACACATTTTGATGATGGTTTGTCCCAAACCATGTGAGGTCCATGGTAAACCATGTGGATTTTGGTTGGTGTTTGGTAGAAAGCACATGACGTGGTAATTTTTAGAGGAAACCATCTGGAAAGCATTCAAATTCGTTCAAAATTTAAATATAGGTGATTCTCATGGTTGGGTCATAGTTTCCAAAACTATTTTCCACCCCTTGGGGTGTCCCTTCACTCCATTTGAATGTGATGTTTTGTCCCATGGGTTGAAAAATGTTAGGACAAATCATGAGAATTTCCTATATTTCTTAGAAATATAAATTCCAAATTTTACCTCCTTATGTTTTAATCCAATTAGGCCTACAACTACAATATATTGAACTAGGAAAATGAAATATGATCCCATGATTTTCCCCTTTGGTTCTTATTACTCTATTAGTGATTCCTCATGGTTTCTAGGCGAGTTTTTCAAGGTTTCTAGACTCTTTTACTCTCTTTCATTGCTTCCCCCTTGGTTCTTGGGATCTAACTTAGTGGGTTATCTCTCAGAAGAACACTTGGAGATGGGGTTGATGTGTATCTTGGGTTTCATGAATATTAGGGTGTGCATATTTTTCCTTTTGTTTACCCCTCGCATATCATAGAATTTCATTGTATTCTCATTCTGTTTAGATAGGGTTTTCCAATATTTTCTATTCTAGAACATATAATTGGTGACTGAGATTGTTTAAATTATTTCTGAAATATTCAAGCTTTTATTCTGTTAGTGTAAATGTTTATGATTTTTTCATCTTAGTAGCTTGGTGGAAATGGGTTTTCAAAGGTTTTATTTAATTATTCCCATATTTTTATGTGTGTAATGTGTTTGATCAAATGCATAGTGGTCTGTAAAATGGCTTGAGGTTTATTATAAAGGTTTGTGGTGTTGTTTGTTCTTTGATAAAGTCATGTTATATGTGAAATTATAAAGTGGCGTGGTTTTGGTGCCATTTAATGGATTATTATTTGGGTTTGTATTCTTGAAATTATTTTGGGGTTTTTTATGACACTTTATTAAAAACCTTAGAATTATTTATGGTTTAATAAGTTGTCACATTGGATGTAGGAATTTCAATAAAGGAATGAGGTGAAAATATGTAAAAGAACACAATTAATGATTTTCTTTGAAAAACATTATCACCTCGAAACCTGGTTTTTAAAATAAATTACCCTCTTTCCTCCTTTTGTCTTTATCTATACTCTCTCCAATGGGTCCATAATACTACTAGTGTTTTAAAAAAGGTTTGTTGGTTTCAAAATGATTCAAATTTGGATTACAAATATCTTTTACTAAATTTCATACCATTTTCATCTTTTTATCATGTGCTATGCTTTACCTTGTTTTTGGAAAATGTTTTTGAAATGGTTTTGGATTTGTAAACATTAATGGACTAGTTTGTACATTGTGTCATATTAGAAACTCGTTTTAAATTGATATGATGTGTATGACTATTTGGAAATTGTTATTGATTCAATGTGTTATGGAAACCACTATTGTTTTACTTCTGAAGAGAGGGTCATAGCATAAGTGGTGTCAGAATTTGGGTTAGGAAATCATAGTTTCATCTATGAGTTATTGTTTTATGACATGTGTATGATGTAATCTTCATTCTCCATATACTATTATCAAGTTATTCTTGGGATTCATCTTATTTGTCAAGTGACATTTTCTTGATAACCCTAATTAGACTGGTTGATACCCCTAGATTTGCTGAGAGGTTGGGTGGGTTGTGCAATTGGTAAGGATAGTATAGGGAAACTATTTGGTTATAGTCTATGGAGCTACAACTTACACCAACATGTGAGTTTAATCTGAGTATATCTAAGGATTTATCCTAGTTATGTTTTGGAAATTCCTAGGATTATTACCTATATGTTATTTTTTTTGCTTTGGTTGAAAGCCCTTATCGTATTTTCTTCTGTATTATGATTTTAATTTTTTTCCATTATATCCTTGTTTGGTCACTTAAATTGGATTCTTTTGTGTTTTTTCATTTTTTAAACTGGGCTTCAAATTGGGAAACTATTTTTAAAAGTAATCGTGTGTGTGTTATTTCTAAAAATATATTTACATGAAGGATCCACTTGGAATCTTTATGTGATAAACACATATTTTCTAAATTTGTATCAAAATAACATTTATGGACTATTTTAAGGAATAGACATGTATGGTTTCTATGGTTCTTTATTATTAAGCTTTTTATTCTCACACCCTACTTGTTCTACTTAGTGTCGGTAGACCCGAGCTATTTTATCGGTTCAGTTTTTTGTCTTGTTGTGCCATTGGAGTAGGCTAGGATTACAGTTGATGGTGACCAATAGGTCATAATTTGATCATATCATTTGTGGTTTGGATTTAGATCTATTTTTAGTATCAAATTTTGTTTTGTTTTCACTGTTTTTGGATGCAATTTATGTATTTATTATTGTTCATTTATTTTTGGATTATTCCACATGCTGTAGTTTGGTTATTTAATAAGGGTTTTTTTGGAAAAACCATTCCCATTGTGATATCACGGATGCCTGGTGCTTTTTTCCCAACAGGGATGATCAATAATTCATATCGGGCCATGTCTTTGGTCAGTATGGGTGTCAGTTAGGATGAATTTCTAGATTGTTTCATGAAGAAATTGTATCTGAGTATCCCTTTGTTATTTGGGGTGTTATTTAGTTTGAATATTGGAATTTCAGGACTCAGGATTTTGATATGGGAAGATATTCATGAAATCTTGATCATATTGATCCTTGAGTTTTCAAGGATAGTCTGTGATTTGAGTCTTTTGGTTTGGTTTTGGGAATGTGGATGGTTAATGTCTATAGAGTTGGACCAGTGATGAGTGGCAGGATTACATGGATTACTATCCCATGTGGGGATCGAGTGCTTAGTTCAAGGACCTCCTAGTGGTTGGTGTTTTCCTAGGTCATGGTCTAAAAAACCATGTGGTTGGGTTATTCATGGACACTACTTACCCATTCCATCAGGTTGATTTGTTTGTGTTTTGCCTTCATTTTTTCTAGTGTGGGTTGATTTTGAAACATAAAGAAGAGAGTTTTTGAAAAAATGTATTTTAAATGGGAATGGTTTTTGGAACATGCTTTTGTTTAAAAAGAGGGGTTTGGTATTTTGAAAGTGGCTTTAGGGTAAAACATGTTTGAGTCCGTTATGGGAATCACATTAGTGAAAGAGGATTTTGGTTTTGTTTTATTACCTTTGGTTTATGAGTTGTTATTTTGTTTGATATTGTTTTTTTCATTGGTATTTAAAAGTGTTCTGGATATATTTTGATCTCAGTTCTGTGACTTTTTTTCACAATATCCCCCCTGAAATATTCTCTAGTATTTTAGTGAATATTTCCACATTGTTGGCTACACCTATACTTCTAGTGGAGTGGATGGATCTAATGTTTCTTCAACAATTGAAATATTTTCATGGTGATCGAGATATTTTAGAGCCTATGGAGTTTCATGATGAAGTAAAAGGCGTTTTTAGGTCTCTGGGAACTCCAAAAGCTTTGAGTGTGTTTACAATTTTGGGTTCACTTGAGGATCCATGTTTGGACCAGTGTAAGATCATCATCCCTCCATCGTTTCAAGTTAGCATTCCTTGGGAAGTGTTCAAGACCGCTTTTATTTGATTATTCATACCTAAGTAGACTAAGGACATGAATGCAGTTGAGCCATTAGGTGTTCAACATGGTGGATTGAAAGTGAAGGACTATGTTGATTTCTTTATGGCATTGGTTTCTTTCTCTCCATATATAGCTTAAATGGATTAGTTGAAAGCTCATCTATTAATTTTTGGTCTTTATTAAGAGATAAATGATTGATTCAAATCATCAGGGGAAGACCTATTTGGGAAGATCAAGGATGATTTATTTCAAACTGAGTGGGTTATTAGAGCACATTATATTGAAGTTGGTAGTTTGGTTTCCCTTGGTGTTGATAAAGGTTCCCCATCTAGTGAGAAGTATGTATTATAGGAACCCATTTTTGAGAATTATTTTATTTATACCCCCTATTTATCAGACTACTCACTTACGTGCTTTCAGTGTGGTTGTTTCATGAATTCCAAGCCGTATTTACATAATCCTATGAAGGATTTATATAAATTTTATCATTTTGGTCACATGAAGAATTTTTTTAAGAAATGTTTCCAGGAGAGGATGTTCCGACTAGATAATGTCAACTCTTGATTATGGGGAAAAATTATTCTAGAAACCAGGGATCTAGTCATAGGCCCCATAGTGAATCTCTTCACACAATCATGATTTCCATTGTGTGGGGAAAGTTCATGGCCCAACTTTAGTCTCCAATGTTGGAGTGAATATGGTAAAATTTCTCTATTGGGGTTTTATCTAATAATGGAAGAGACTCATTATTGTAAAAATATTTATGGTATCATTCCCTAGAAATTATATTCGTTTTTCCTTTATGTATGTGAGTAATTTATTGGTCATTCTTTCTTGTGTTCATGGAATTTTTGCGTATCACTTTTGTTTTTTGGGTTATGATCATATTAAAGAAAAATGTATTTGGGTAAATGATGAATCATGGTTCATTTCATTGTTTGGCTCAACTTTCTTCCCTGGGGTTTCTATTTATTTGAATTTTGGTACGTCTTGGGAGTTCCCATAGGGGTACTCTTAGGAGTTTTGGTTTTATTTTGTGTTGGGTTCTCGGTGTTGGTCAGTGCTAGTTTTTTTTCCTACAGTGGGGATACCATTATCTTCTATAAGAGGTTCTATTCATTGTGGTTTTTACTATAGTTGACCAGGTTTGAATCGTGATGTTAAAATGTAATCGTGTGGTTCATGGTCTCATTCAATATCGATCAGTTTTGAGCTCGATTTTGGATCCCCATATAGCAGGGTCAATTTATGGGGGCATAATGTTTTTATGATGTGGATTATTATCGCACCTCAACCAAAATTTCTAAATAATTAAATTATTTTATTTTTATTGGTTTTTATTGATGTTCATGTCTAGTTTCATATGTGAGTTTTTGATTTTTGGAGGTTTTAGGTCTTTTTTCCCTATACATGGGTCATCCCAAACTATGGGAGGCTCAGGGAAAACCACGAGACTTTTGGTTGGATTCTGGGAAAAAGAGAATGGATTGTGCAATATTAGAGGAACCAAATGAAAAGAATGTGGGTGAATTTAAAATTTTAAGAAATGTGATCTACATGGTTGGAATAAAATTTCTCAAATCTTGTGGCCATTCTATATAGGTTTCCCTCCTCTCCATTATGGTTTTCATGGTTGACCCATAGTTTATAAAACTATGAGGAAAAACTATGAAACTAGCCATTTTTTTAAAATTGTAAGTTAAAACTTTTTCACCCTTAGGGTTTAACCCCATTTTGCCTCCATACCCTTTTTGTTGACCTAGGACCACGAAGGGGACTCCCAATATTCTCCACCTTGGTTATTCTTCATCTAATAGTACTTTTTTCAAGATTCCTAGGTGAGTTATTCGTGGTTTTACGACAGTTTTATCCTCTTTATATTCTCCCCTATTGGTTCCTTGGTTTATCCTTGGTGGGTTCTATCTTGATAGAACCCTAAGATCTAGGTTTTATATGTGGCTTGTGTTTCTTGAATGTTAGAGTTTACATATTTTTCCTCGATCATAGATCCTTATTCTCCCATAGATTCATTACCTTCACATACTATTGAGGTAGGTCATTCCTTTATATTCTATTCTATAACATACCATTGGGTGATAGAGAGTTACTAAATTGTTTCTAAAATATTTTAATCATTATTTTGGTTTGTTAGTGTATATTTTTTAGTGTTTCCATAGTTGTAACATGGTGTAAATGGTGTTTCAAAGGTTTTATTTAATTATGACTATATGAAAATGTATGTAAAGTGTTTGATGAAATGAATAGTGGGACAAAGAATGGTTTTCCTTTTGTTATAAAAATTTGTTGTCTTTTATGTGCATTAATAAAGTTGTGTTATATATGGAATTGTGAAATTGGATTGTTTTGTGCCTTTCTTGGTTTAAGATGGGGTGTGGATTATTTAAATTGGTTGTGTGGTTTCTTGTGAATATTTAATTAAGACCTTGGAATTTTTACAGTTTTCTAAGATGTTACATTGTATGTTGGAATATTCATATGGGTACATGGGGAACATATAGATAGGCACAAAAATAATGATGGACATTCATAATAATGATCACATTTAAGCACATATTTCAAAATACCTTTCCCTATTTAATAATTACCATTATCCCTATTCTCTCCAATGGTTCCTTCAAACCCCTACTGTTTTCAAAAAAGTTATTTGGTGTGAAAATGATGAAAATGGGGTTTCCCAATATGTTTCCCTAAATCATAGAATGGTTGTAATATTATGAACATACAGTACAATTTACCTTGGTTTTGGAAAATGGTTTTGGAGTTGTAAAATTTAAGGCCAAGTTGGAAGGTTATAGATTTTTGGAAATTAGTTTTAATGTGATATAATGAGTTGTCCCAACTAGAACAAGAAAATGATTCGACATGTGATGGGTACCTTTATGGGGGTCACCCTGAGGAGAGGTTCATCTCATAGATGGTGGTGGAATTTGAGATATGCAAGGTATGTGGAATATATGGGTTATTGGTTTATTCCACACATGTAAAGATCTTATAATTCTCTATATACTATTATCATTCTATTAGTAGACATAATCTCTAGGGTCGAGTGACTATTTCTTTCTGACCCTAATTAGATGGGTTTGTACCCAAGGATCTGTTGAGATGCAATGTGGGTTTTGACAATAGTAATGCTAGTTTAGAAAAGCTAGTTGGTTATTTACTTTTGAGATTCACCATATTCTGATAGGTGATTCTGGACGTAGTGCATCTAGGTATTTTTTTAGATATGTTTATGAAATTCCCATGATTACCATATGTATATTATTTTTTGTTTTTGTAGAACTTTTTTAGTCCTTCTTGTCTTTTCCCTTGTGTTTTGTTTTAATTATTTTCAATAAAGGTTTATTTGTCAAAATAGATTGGTTTTTTTGGTTATGTAATGTGGGTTTTAAATTGGTAAACTACATTAAAAAGAGACTTTTTGGGGTTTTCAAAAGGTTTATAGGAAGAATGTGATGAGATATTTAAGTTTTAAAATCATATATTCTTAATGAATTTAAAACTAGAATATATTTAATTTTTTAGGAAAGTATATATATGGATTTTTTTTGTTCTTACCTACTAACATTTTTAGGATCAGACTGTACTTTTGCCACTCAACATTAATAGACCCAATATTTTTTGTAGGTTCATGTTTCTGGTTAGGGTGTATAACTGGAGCAGGTTGGTCTTATGGTTGGTGGTGTCCAAAAGGTCACATGAAGATCATGTTATTTCAGGTTTCGTTTTAGTTTTATTAGTTTTTTTAGTTGCCTATAGATGTGGATAAGGTTTATGTTTTTATTTATTTTTAGTTATTTTTTGGTTTTTCATATGTTCTCTGGTTTGATTATTTAATATTGGTTTTTATTAGAAAAAACCATTCATATTGTGATATATTTCATGCTTGATAATAATTTCTATCTCTGGAGGATTTGGAATAACTCTCGAGTATTTTCTCACTTCTAGTCAGGTATCTAGTCTGATGGAAACCTGGATGCATTCGTGACATATAAAAATTATACATTACACTCCCAATAAATTTTAAAAATTTAAATAATTCTCATGTTTGTGTGTAGATTACATCCTCCATTAACGAAACGTTTGTTTTTTCATCACCACATTTCATGTATTGTTAGATAAATTGGTTTTGTGAATATATATGTTAATTTTTTAATAATTTATTTTCTATAAATATATATTAGTAATTATATAATGAATACTATCAATAATTGATCATTATAAATACAACTACTTAAAATGAAAATACTAAGGGGAAAAGTGATTTATTTATAAGTGATAAATTATTTATAATTTTCTTTCTTATTATAACTCTTAACAACTTTGGGCCATCACCTTTATAAAAATATATATGATTTTGTTATGCTTTTGTGATTATGGTAATATAAAAAATTATCTATTCTATAACTATTCTCACAGATAGATCATAACATGTTCTTGTTTGGTTAATTTAACCACAAACATAAAAAATGATCTAAATTTATATCAATATTGGATTTCAAAACTTAATATTGGATCCTAATTTTTAAATAACTGTTATTAATGGAAACATAAACATTCTTCTTATTAATTAATAACAAACTATCCTTTCATTAGAAATAATTAAAATAAGAATATCGCAAACTTCATGGTCATGAATAATCAACAAAAAACTAATTAAATGAAATTATAACATTATAACAAATTAAATTTCATTTATTATATTATTTTTTAGGATCTAGTAATTATTTACATTGGGAGAAGAATGAATAAAAATAGTTTAATTAAAAAAATAGTTCACAACTATAAATATTACACAAACTAGATATTGGAAATAGATACTAAATAACTAATATACAAGTCATGAATTATTATAAACTATTTTTAGAAATTGTTTTTATATGAATAAGGTTATTAAATATGAAATTAAGATACTTATTAATGGTATAAAATATCATATAGCTAATTTATTATGTAAGGAAACAAGGTATGGGCTCGTTGACACAAATTTAAATTACTCAAGGAATTTTTATGTTATACACCTTTTCTTATTTTATTTGGTGAAGCTATTAATACATTATAATATTTTAATATTAATCCATTATATTTAATAATTTTAAGGATCTATTTCAATTTCATTATCTCAAAAGGGTTTTGACCCCAAAATTACCAAAGTTATATGGGTTTATTTTTCTCATTTTTAACTCCCTTAGACTTGTTAGATATTTAGAACAATAATTTATTTTTTATGGTTTATTGACTAACCAACCAATTTAAAATATAAAAATATCCTATATTTCTTGATCTTACTATTAATATTATTTTTGTCCTCAATTTCTAATTCTTTTGAGTTTTATTGACTCATGTTTTAAGACATTAGTTCATAGTCTTTATTACTTCAATTTACCATTCAAGATTTCACTGATCATAAAATTCTACCATTTAATTTGGAATATATATTTTTCTCTGGTTAAATTACATATCATTATAAATAACCACTTATTTGATAGAAAATTATATGAAATAACAGTTCTAAATTGGTAAGAATTACTCCCATTCGTACCAGTCAATATTTTTTTTATAGGTCCATACTTTATTTCTCAGTAATTTTATCCTCTAATTTTTAGAAAGATAATGTGGGTTATTTCCTTTGATTCAAATTATTCTATTTAACCAATTTAATAGTTTAATTTTATTATCTTTATATTACATGGGATTATAAAAAATGGTATTTCAAAATGTGTTAATGAAAAATATGTTTTACATCCTTTAAACAAATTATTATTTCCTACACATTTATTGAAAAACATTTAAAATTTTTAATGATATATTATTATATTTTATTTTTAAATTGTAAAATATATATATTTATATTTTAAATTAAACTTTTAGAAAAAAAAATTAATGTGACCCATAACTTTTGATCATTTCGGTGAAATTAAAAAATATTTTTTAAGGACACATTTTGTGTTTTCTTCCAAATGAGCCCATATTTTCTCTAACAATGAAATTTTATTTGAAAATTTCATTGTAAATCTTTATGCTTTTGGAAATAAATTATTTTTATCCAACTTTTATAAAATATTGCTTTTCACGTAATATTAAAATATAACTAATATTTTTTATTTTAAAAGTGATTTTTTCAACACTCTGGAAAAGTATTTTCAGTCTAAATAATTTTATTTTAATTTATATTACACTTGATTGGGGCTATTTTTTAAAATTTAACATTCCACCTACATTTTTCAAATGAAATATATAATTTCTTTCTCTTATGGATAAATCATACACCACTAAGTTTTTATTTTCTAATCATTTTTGATTCATAACAATAATTTTTATTCCAAAGGCATTCCTTTATGGAAACCCTACTTGTTATTCCTCTGATTGAAGGGTGTTTACCAATATTCCATATATCAATTATTAATTAATGTTATTTCTTTAAATATATACCATTTATCTAAATAATGTAAATACAATATTCTTTGTTATATTGATTTGATGGTAATTTCCTAGAAATCTACTTGATGTCATCTAATGCCAAATTATATTGAATTGTTTTATTATATTATTATTATTTATGGAATTATGGTTGATACCATTATATGAATACATTAGAAATGAATATGAATTTAATTTTCCTTCCATGAGTTCTTTATTCTATAAATAATAAATGATTATCAATGTAATGTTTTATGAAATTTATTTTTATTCCTAGGACTGAATAATGAGATGGTTAACTATTTTTATATGGAACTCATGTGTATGGAGAATATTTAAGTGACAAGTGGGATATATATATATCCCATTTATTATTTAGTTAAATATTTACAACTCATGAGATAATGGAGAATTGAACAGTGTTTGTCGATCCAAAATGAGAAAAATGTTGTGATTCCATATCCACTAATGAAAATTTGTGAGTTAATACTAATTGACACTGGGAAATAGGTGAGTGAAGTCTTATACACTAAGGGAAATATGTTTTCGTAACTTATAAACTTTTTTATTATTTTTATTCTTAGGTGTATTTAATAATTATCTGGTATTCCTAGTTTCTAGGATATGTGGATCATTTTTGATGTATTATAACATTATTCTAAGATTTATGATCTTTGTTTTATTGGGTATAACTTTTTCATGAATCCTTATTACACCCATATGCTTATATTATACTCACTTATGATCTTTGATTGTAGTAACTTATATCTACCCTTAATGAGCATCAGATCATACCCCTTTGTTATGTTTCATTTCTAACCATGTTGTGCAGACGACAAATATATATGATATTTCTAGAAGGGTATATATTGTGAATAATTTATGGGAGATGTTAAAGACTTATGATGGATTAATCTGTTGATTATATAGTATGATATATATACATTATTTAAAAATATCATGAGTTTTGATAGTTAATGTTTTATCCTAATTATATAAAATTAAAAACCTAAATGGTATTTGGAAGGTATTGTAAGAAAATATTTTTGTTACATTATTTAAAAGAGATGGTCAGGTCTATGCACTACTGGAAAAAAGGCCTATACCCACGGTTCAAAACCGTGGGTATAGCCCCCAAAACCGTGGGTATAGGCTATACCCACGGTTTTGGGAACCGTGGGCTGGAACGCCGTCGGTATAGGTCCCCAGCCTGTACCCACGGTTTTCCAAAACCGTGGGTATAGGTGTTCTGCCACCGTGTCAACAAAACATTCCCAATTTCCATGGTGTCAATGGCTTTTACCCACAGTTTCAAAACCGTGGGTATAGATCCTAAAATAAAGCCACAGGCGGATTTCGATCCCACGACCTCCTCGCTGCAAAGTACCGCGTCTACCACTACCCTACTATCAATTATGTATATATATATATATATTTAGTTAAATATAGTTATATAAACCGTGGGTATAGAGGGAAGAACCGTAGGTATAGGACTCCCGCCAAAAAAAAATCTTTCCCGCGGAAAATTTTTTTTTCCCGCGCACACATGGGAAACCTATACCCACGGTTTCGAAAAACCGTGGGTATAGGTTTTTTATCCTATACCTATCCCCACAGTTCTCCTCAAAACTGTGGGGATAGGTACCCCTATACCCACGGTTCTTGAAAACCGTGGGTATAGGTCAATTTTCAAGACCTATCCCCACGGTTTTGGAAAACCGTGGGGATAGACCCCCCTTATGCCCACAGTTTTTGAAAACCGTGGGTACAGGTCTTGAAAATTGACATATACCCACGGTTTTCCCAAACCGTGGGTATAGGGGGTACCTATCCCCACGGTTTTGAGGAAAACCGTGGGGATAGGTCCATTTTCCAGTAGTGATGGGTTGTTATAATATAAAAAATCATCATTAAATTAAAGGGATATACAGTACCTCACATGTTACATAATGTGAATCTGTACATCTATGTACAAAATATAATCATATATATATATATATAATCATGATAAACCCGTGGAAATAAAATGGGTTTCACAGAATTTATAAATGTTATAACATTACATTAAATCAAGATTATATCATTTGATACCCACAAATTCAATCACCAAAGTAGAGTATATAGGAATTTAGAAAATTATCAGTAAAATTTCATCATAATAGGTATATTGTTTAAGTTATAGTGGAGAATGGAAGGTAAATAATTTCCTAAAATTTTTCCAACATGATAGAAAAAACATAAATTTTTCTTCTAAAAATACATTCTATTGGAATGAAAATAGGTAATTTAAATACATAACATAAAAAATGTTCCAAATATTATACCTTTAAAAAACGATAAAGTGAATGATAAGATATATGGGGTAGAAGATAAAAATATACATCAATGGAATGAAATCACATTATTTTTTCTTATAGACATGAATATTTATATTTAAAATATAAATTTCACAATAAATTTGAAATATATATTACTTTTGAAACCCATGAAAAATTTAATAAGATTTTTTTATGAAAAAATTGTTATAAAATAAGGAAGAGAAATTTATGTAGAAAATATTTAAAATAAGATTGATTTCATACTTCTATAATGAAATTAAGAAATAAAATTTTTTATAATAATTATAAATATTCTATTTAATCATTTTCAAATAATTACAATGTAACTAGAAAATGATCTTAAAAATATTTAAATCTTATAGAGGAGCACCTATAAAATAATATAACAATATGAACATGGAAGAGAAACACTCATGAACATAAGGAAGAGATAAATTCATAAAGACTTACATGGATCCTTCATTTTAATTAGAAAATAATGGTTAGTGAAATGATATGAATACATTTAAATCATTGAAATAATTATAGTACAATAAAATATATGGGATTATATAAATGAATATGAAATTCCCCAATATAAATTTGGTTATAAAAAATTTCTCTATCAAATATGTGATCCGAAAATATACCCTTATATAATGAATAATGATATAATAATGACATAACTTTTGAATGGAGAAGTATACACACCTTATAAAATAATATAGAAGCGTAATACAAAACATGTATCAAAGAAGGAATATTAAAATAAAAATCTCTTACAAAAATCATAATTTATGAAGTATGAAATATTTTAAAAGGATTAAAAGAAACTAAAATCCATATAAATAAAATATGAATAAAAAATAATACAATAATAGGGTATAATGAATCCAAATTAGAATAATGGAGTTCAAAAAGCAACATTTTTACTCAATAGAATAAAATTTTGTTAATAAAAACTATTTTGGGGTTGGTGATATACTATTCAAAATAACATGGAATGAGATAATGAATTAAAATATAAATAATATGAATAAAATTTTATTTTTTATAAAATAATTTAATGGATAGTATGTATATCATGTTAAATTTGAATATGTGAATAATTCAAAATATATCTTAAGGGATGGAAATTGAGAAAAAGAAGCCTTATGATTTTGATAATAAATAATGTAATTAAATAAGGAAATAGAATAATTTAAATGGATTTGTAAATAACATGAAAAAATATAATTATGAAAAAATATATCAAAGATATATTTTTTACACATTAAAATGAAAATAGAAACATAATATGAAATGTGTCTCAACGATGAATATTTGTGAATAAATACCATTTTGAACATCGTACTTCTTGAAATAATAATTCATTGGAAAAGATTTTATGAAAAATAAATTTAAAACCCTGAAAAATAAAAATTAAATAAAATATAATAAAATAATAGGGTTTAAGAAATCAAACTCATAAAGACAAAGTTCAATAATAAAGGTTATGAATCAATGAATGGAAATAAAGTTAACAAAAACCATTACGACTTTCACAATATATGAATCAAAATAACAAGAAAGGTAAAATATAAAATTGAATTTTGAATCTAAGGAAAAAAATATATTTATTATAAGTGATGTTTATGTTGATGTAATTAAACTATTTAACATAAAAAATGGAGCATAATATAAAACATGTCTCATGGAAATGAATTTGAGACAAAGAACCCTTACCCCTGACATTTTCTCGATTAAAAGAATTATAACACCATGTGAAATAAACTATGACCAATTAATAATTTATTTATTAACCTTATTTATTTTTATTACCCTTTATATATATCATTTATATTCATTTATTATAAAATTATTACATATTTTAAGATATTATTTATCTCCAATGTTAGTAGTTTTAACGGTTCCTTATCTATTTCAGTATGACTCTTTCAATAGTAATTACAAGTTCATGACTTAATAATATATATAATATTTATGGTACTATAATATAATCTACCAAATGATTTATGAAGGTTTAATTACATTCTATTAGAGTTTTAGGTATGGTTCCCCAAGATGAAATCCATAACACGATTTTCTAGTATGTTTTAATGGCTAAAATGTGGTGTATTAGTAGAGATTTAAATATTTACATTACCATTATGGAAACAAAGAATATCATTATTTACATTATAATATAATATCATATATTAATTAAGTTTCAATAACAATCCATGATATAAATTTATAGCACCATTCATGTTGGTGGTCAAACTGATCCAATCAAGAACATGATATAATTAATGGATGAGAATGATTATAAAGTAATTTTATTAGTATATAATCATTATAAAAACCTAATTATATTATTTATATTATATTATATTGATACATAATAATTTATAATAGCATTATTAATAAGGTAAAGAAAAAGTATTGATAAGATGGTATCCATTACAAAGATTAAATCATTTCTCATATTAGAAATGTTTTTTGTTTTGAAATAATTTTGGTAGAATTTAGGGGGAAAATGATACCATACATGGGACATGATTATTAAGTAAGGAAAATTTTTAGATTATGGAGGAGAATTATTATTTTAGGTGTTACATTTAAGAGATGGTGGTGGGGTCCTTTTATAAGTGAGAGGGGGGACATTTTTTAAATACTCAAAACTTAATTTAGAAAGAAAACTCATTTCCATGTCAAGAAGATTCCAATATGGAAAATAATTTTGATAAAATGAAGGGAGATCATGAAATCACTCTTAAAATAATCTATATATTTTTTAAGATATTTTATATCTTGAAACCTTGATTAACACATTAATCTAATTTTTTCCATTCTAATTGTGACTAGTTTTTTCCATGCTAATTTTTTTTGAGCAAAATTGAAATTGAAATTACTAAATAATATCGACATTAAGATTATAAATATTATTTTTTTAATATAGTCAATATATAAAATTGATAAAAATTAATTTTATTATAAATATGCATAATGTAATAATAATAATTTTAAAAATTCATTTTAAGCATAAAAATGATTTTATAGTTATTTAGGGAAATAATATTGATGCCTGTTGAATTTATTGGTTTGTAATTAAAAAATATAAATTTATTTTTCATTTACACCTATAAAAAATCAAGTGTTCTCCCATGAATACTTAAGTAACTGAAAATGAGGAAAAATAATTTTTTCATTAAAATATAAATTATGTTAAAAATTATAAAACAAATGTTTTTAAATTAAAAATATTACTATTCAATGATTATATTCGTTTCATAATTTTTTATTTGGTTAATAAAAAAATTTTATATAATATTATGTCATTCTCATATCATGATGATGTCGTAAAATATGTGGTGTTCATAAAAAGTGTATTTTTTACTATATACTAATCATAATCATTTCTATAAAAATAAATAAAATTAAATATGGTATAATACTAAAAGTTTTATTAAAAAAGTTATTTTAATTTATTAAATTTAAATATAAGAAATTTTCAATTTAAATTTTAAATTAAAATATATATAATATATAATAAAAAAAATATTTCTAAACACAACATTTTTCTTTGTCCTTGATTAATTAAATTAATTTTCTTTATGGTTTCTTAAATATTTATTAAATGTTATTAAATTATTTTACAAGTAGTTCACTAAATTTAATAAAGAAATTTTATTTATATCATTATTCAAAAGTAATAAATTTAAAAAAATGTATATATTTTTAAATCAATTACTTAAGAATAGAAGGTATTCTGAAAAAATAATATTTATCTTTTTAAATATTCTAGAATAATTTATTTTAATTAAATAAAATTATTTATAATTAATATATATAAATTTAATATCTAAATAAAATTTATATATATCAATTCGATTATGGAAATTCGGAACCAGTAATATTATACTCTATGGATTTATACCATTTTAATTTGATTCATATCTTATAGGATATATTTACATCCCAAGTTCAAATACTTAAAAAAATGTTTATAAATAATATTAAAATGGATTAAAGAACCAAAATCTGTCATAAAACTTGATGTGTTACAAGACATATGGTTTAAGGAACGATAATGTGTCTTAAAACCTGAGGTGTTACATAGGTGATGGATCTTGGAGAAATGGTCATGGATTAAGTGGTGGTATAAGATAATAAATTATATTAGGGTATGTACTATTCAAATTTGGATTAGTTTAATTATCAATATTTTCATGTATTGTTTGGATATGATTATTTTTTAATTTGTAATACACACATTTTAGTTTTTTTTATTTAAAATATTATTAAATTTTATTTTTGGGACTCCAAGCCGAAGCTATATACCTGTTCCATGTGTTTGATCATTATATGAGGGAAAATAATTCTATTTTAATTTTTATCTAGAGAGAGCAGTTTCTATCCTTTTGAAATCATGGAATATTCTTGGGGCCAAGTAGAAATACTAGCTCATATTCCAGAACATGGGCCTAAGGTTGAGTTTTTAAATATAGTTTTATTTGGTTAGTTGGAAAATATTTATTTTTTGAAATAAATTTAACAATATAATTGAATATAACAACTAAATTTTCTGAGAACAGAGTGATGTATCTATTGGAAAATTAATCTAATTACAAATTCAAGGATCTTAAGAAAAATTTGGTCACTACACCTATACTAAAAGTACTATCAATTGGTGAAATATTTATGATATACTATGACTCTTTAAATACGGGATTGGGTTTTTTTATCATTAATAATAATAAAGTGATTGTGTAACAATTCGATATTTTCTTCCATTGCTAGCAAAAGACCTCGTGTTTCACAATAATTGAATTATTATGTTTTAAAATAGAATCACATGGAAACACTATTTAATTAAATTAAAAATCATGAAATAATATTGATTACAAAAAACAGTAATAGTATATCAAGATAAACACCAAAGAATTGCACACACAAAATAGTAAACTCTATAGTCTCATTTTTTCCCTTGAAAACCAATAATAAAATAAAGAATACCAAAAGAAATAGAAAAAATCAGGAATACAATAAATATTAGAATGGGAAGTATAAAAATAAGGTAAATGTATGAAATAGTTCAATATGTATATGGTTTACAATGGGAAAAGTGAGTATTAGGATCTGAACCTTACATGACAAATACTTGGCTATTGGCCAATTTGACAATTGGTTAATATGACCATTGGGCATCATACCATTTCAAGTGTACCATTTATAATGTGACCTTTGCTATTATTGTATATTAAGTGTATTAATGAGAAATTGTTAATATGGAAGAGATTTAACAAGGGATTAACCAGTAAGATCGTTCTTTATGAAGCATCTTTACTAAATCATTGGAGGTAGGTCAACCACTAGGGTTAACCCTGGACAAAGCCAAAGAATAACTTCAAGAGGTAAGGTTTTATTGGAGCCACATTTAGAAACATTTCAAGTTAGTAGAGATAAACAATATATCAATGATAGCTAAGTTTCCTCAGTAAATAACCAGCATTTCACCCTATACCCGTAAGGTGTAATCCTATATAATAGGAGGTTATCTATCTAGACCTTTTATTATAAATGTTAATTTTTTTATAAATTAATTATTGGTTTATTTAGTCTTATGTTAATTGTTATTTAATAAAACCCACATGAATATAAGATGAATATGATAAATAGAGTTATAGATACAAAGAGAATATTATAATATTTTAGGAAAACATGAAATTTAAAATATAATATAATTTTTTTATAAATTAAATAATTTTAAAAACATTAGTTACCTTAAATTGTATTTTAGAACATTAATTATTGAAATATAAATTAAATATAATTTTATAATTTCCTAGATTATTTTTATATGGGTTGGAATGTTTGTCATGTCATAAAAAATATTATTTTTCAAATAGTAAATATGTTTCTTCAGAATTTAAAACTAAAATATTTAGGAGACTATTTTTATAAAATAAAATCATTTCTAAAATCGTCCTATTGAAATTATCTAAGGGTAATATTTCATAATTTTCCAAGACAATCAAAATATGCGGTAAAAATTAAATATAGTATTAATATACGGTAATAATTAAGAAAACATAATAATATTAACATGACTTAATATAGTATATAAAATATTTTTCATGACCAAAAATAGCATTTTTAATTTAAATAATGTAATTTAATGTTATAATGTCATTTTTTGAAATAAATATAGAACCATCCAAAACATAAACTATATTTTAAGATTTAAAAATAACACTTTATGAACATGACTCACATCCACATCATAGATGATATTATTTTATGGACTCATATTCTCATGCTACTAAAATACTAAAGACAGCTCATCCTTGAAAAATACTATTGGAAAAAATAGGATGAACAATTGTTTTTTATTTTTGATTAACATGGTGTCCAAAGGGTATGTTTGGGAATGAATAAACAATCTCTTTTACTATTCTATAAATAACCACCAATTATCCCATTAATCTTAACTCCAAATTCATAATGTAATAGATTCCTATAATTTTATCTCTCTAGAGCCATTCCATGTAGAATATATTGTTCCAAGGATCTCTGCTCAGGTTTTAATAAGAAACCTATTAGTGTATCATATTCTCTTTCTCATCTTTTCCATTCATAGAATTCCATTGTAATGATCATTTTTATTCTGAATAAAATATGTTTCATTAGGTGTATGAACATTAATTTTCTATCAAAATGCATCCCTAATAATTTTAGACAACCTTACAATATCATATATTCCTTCAATTAACTTTTATGTACGTTAGTTCTACTTCCGAAATTTCCCTTGGTTTTCCATGCCACACCTCTATGTTATGAAAATAAAACAAATTTTTAATTCAATGTTATCCACCAAGATATAATTATCCTTAATTGATTTAGGCTAATGACCAAATATTAACAAACATGCACATTTATTTACTTCAGCAGAATACACAATAAATGATAGAAACATATGCCATTAGACTGTATTAGTTTAGTGCCCTTGGAAATTTGAAAACATTAAAAAATGGTTCATAAAAAACCTACATCATCTCCTGCTTTATACTTCATAACTAGAACCCCCTTATTTACACATCTTACCTAATACCCTTTGTCAAATAATGGGTGAAAAGAAAACATGAAAAGGGTTGAGCTCAAATACTTACTAAGGGTATGAATTGAAAACATATTACAAAATATAAACATTAGAATTTAAAAACATAAATATAACTTAATAAACCACATCAAATTTAACATATATGAAATTCATGAGTAATGAAATAAATCTTGGTAGTTTATATGACATAAATTATAATGGAGTCATGAACCTTAAGAAAATATCCTTGGAATAAAACATGGAATTCTGGAAAACAAACTAGCACATAATATGATTTCTATAGTAGCCAAGGAATTACATTCAATAATACCACAGTGGACAATGTAAATTAGTTAACTGGGTTTACTTTTTATTCTAGCTGTGTATTATTGAACCGTATTTACTTGTCGTTCCAGCCCTGTATTACTGAACTAGATTTTCTTATCATTACAATCTTGTCTATCTCATGAAATATAAATATTTCACAAATACATTATTGGGAGATATAGATCCCACCCACCTCATAATGAAACCATTCTTACATGTGCCCCAAAAACATAAACCATTCATCATAGTATAACAAAAAAAATAGGTTTCTTAAAAACCATTCCATCATAATATAATCTATATGAAATATATATATTTTATAAATAGAATTATATCAAAAACACAATCAAATAATAGTATTAATATTAATAGATACATACCTCTATTTAATGAATGTCAACTTTTATGCAAATTAATTATGATATAACACATCAAATTTATTCTTGAGGATAACATCCATTCTACTTCAAAAATGATTTCTTTTCAAAAAATGATGGGGAATTTGAAAAGAAAAGTATTTAGTCAAAATATAAATATAAAATAATATATAGAAAGCTTCATGAAAATATGTAATTATGAAGATGTAAAAATAAATTCATGTTGTATATGTTAAAAAACATTTTTCTTGTACTCTTGACAGAAATGTCAAAACATACATTGTATGGAAAAAGCAATAATGAATTATTCCATACCATTTATTAAAAACTAATAAATGGGTAAAATTGAATTTAAAAGTAGTATATGAATAGAAATAATAATATATACTAAGGAAATATGTATGTGAATGACAAATAAACCCCAGTAAATAATTATGAATAAACAATCTCACTTAATAATGATATTGCAAAATTATCCATTATATTACGTCAAATTTCTTTTGCGTGTGCCTAAAACTCCTACAAAGAATATTTGAAAATATTATTTACATGTAACAAAACCATAGTGATATTTATTATATCATATATTATTATCTTATGACTTTATATTACCCATTTATTTATCAATTCCATGTTAAAGAAACGTTTTGGGTAAAAATCATTTTATTTATCATATCAGTTTTTACTTGTTATTCACGAACTTATTACTTATATAGTAATTTAAGTACTTAAATAATGTAAAAAATGATTTATAAATCATGAATATTCCATTTATAAATATATATAATAGATATATATATGAAATAAAATACACCATTCATGAAACGGTAGTCCGTACATATGCATGAACGTTGTTTCTATTTCCTTATTGAATTGAATGGAATAAAATAAATTATATATATACATAAATCAAGTATCATTGTTATTTCATATATTTCATTTTTATTTATTACATATAATTTATAGTCATTCCTGAATGGTTAACATTGAGAATGAATCTCATCGCGTCGTGAAGATAGTAGGCCGTATGTATGTACTAGCAATGATATCATTCACTTAATGGTTAAATGGTATAGAATATGATGGCTTATTAATTTTAAATAATAATAATAATTATATATAAATTATTTAAATCCATTATACCCTTCATTATACCCATCAAAATTATGTATTATTGAATAATAAATTACACCACGGAGTGGAGACTATATGTTGTATGTACGCATGCATGGTGATATTGTTATTCATTGGAAGGATAAAAGGAGGTATAAGGTTGTACCATAATTATAATAAAATATCTTCATGTATAAGATATTATATTTATTAATTCGGTATTAAAAACTCATAATAAGAGGAAGTATATGAAGAAAATTATTTTGAAAGAGGAGATAAAACAATTACCCCCTTTTCGAGTATCTCATTTTGATTTGAACAATTGTTATCCCTAGGATAGATTTCTAACCAAAGTGTGGAATCTAGTATTATAGTATTTTGATGAAAAGGGGATTTTGATGAAAAAGGGATTTTGAGGTGTGAATTAAAGAGAAGGTGGAGTGCCCATTTATAGGAGAGGTGAGGGGAACTTTAGGAAAGTCTTTATATATTAATTTATTATAAATTTATTTTAGTTTTATAATGTTAAAAAACTCATTTATTTTGTATCTGAAATTATTAGGGGTATAAATAATATCATTTAATAGGTTTTAAAATAGTTTAGATCACAAAATTAAACTATTTGTTTAGCTTTAACCCTTAGTTAAAATCATTAACTATTACCATGTCTTCTGGAATTTTCATAATATATGGTTACTATAGTTTCTATAAAATTCCAGTATAATGACAAGTGAATCATTAATGAAAATTCTAACATTATATAAGTCAGTAGTCAGAATATTATATTTTTATGACTATTATATCATTTAATAAAATAGTATTTGTTCTAAAAACTCATTTATGTCAATTTTGATAGTATTGAGTAATTGATTTTTGTTAAAGTCATAAAAACTTTATTATTTCAAAAAACAAATTACATTAACTCATACCTATAATTTATATTTCATCAAAAAAATTCATGGATGACATACAAATTTTGAAATTATACTTTTTAATATTTATAATATCATTTATTTGAATATTTCATTAATAAGGTAATCACTCTATCATCATTGTGTCATAAAAAAATTCATTTATTTTTTTTATAAAAATTATAAATATAATAAAATCATTTAGGAAATCGTTTTATCATTCTAATTAATATTTATAGTCAAAATTATCAATTATATAAACAAAAATAAAATTGTTTTAGTAAAAAGATACATCTTTAGGTTATATTTCCCATTACATTAAATTAATTATGATATCATGTCATTTTCACACCCAAGTGGTTTTAAAAAGCCTAAAAATAGTCTTAAGGGTATTCGGTTGAATATGACTCATAAAATAATATTAGGACACTTGATTGGGTAATTTTATATTAATATAATATTATTTTTACCCTTATTTACCTAATTTACCCTTTAGTTGTGGTAAATAAAAATAATTTCTGATGTTACTATTTATAATATAAAAACTAAATGGGAAATATTTATATAAATAATACCTTATAATTCCAAATATTGAATACATTTTTCTAAATTCAAATCATAGAATTTTTGGAGAATAATTTAAAATTATTTCCCGTTGTCAAAACCAGAAAGTGAGTTTTTAAGATAAAAAAACTATAAAAATATTGACATGTGTTTATATCCAATTTAAATGTAAAATTACATACAATGAAAAAAACTGGATTAAATGATAAAAACATAATCCAATTACCCTTTAAAAACAATTGGAAAGATAATCTAAGTATATAAATAAATTAAATGAAAAGGTTGTTTTCAATTAAATTGCAGTATTTTTAACTACTAATTAAAATATTAATTTTTTCAGAAAAATACCAAAACAATAAACCAAAGTAAAATTTTATGTACCTCATTCAATTACAAAGTTTATTTTGTCAAATAGAATATATAAAATTTTTAGAAAGTAGATTTAAAATGGGTGCACCATCAAATGGTGGAAAAACTACATTTTTAGAAAAATACTTCTATTATCTAAAAATTTAAATTGATCTTATATCATGTATAAAAAATAAAAAATATGAATTTTGAGGTTATAAAAAATGAAAAATGTTATTAATGTTATTGATAACAGCTATTTTATATATAATTTTAATAATATGTCATTTTTCAGTGAAACTCGGTATTACATACAACAGAAGCTATTGAGGAAGGTAACTCTTGTGTATAATGCAAGCCATGTCATTATTTCATGTAGTGAAAGATTCACTTAGTGTTATGTATAATATAATCCCAATATAGTTCTTTAATACATTGATCAAAATCAATACTTAGTGTTGTGGGTATCGTACACCAACAATGTGTTGCCTATAAAATACAACAAGTCAGTTTAGTGTAGAAGAAATGTTTGACATAGTGCATTGCAAGATATAAATGAAAATTTTAATTTATTTGAAAAAAATTGTCCATAAAAATTTGGTGTGTTACGTTATATCGCCTTTAAAATGAATTTCTTCCACAAAATTTGTCATGGATAAAAATGATTACCACTTGAATGTTTTTTTTCTTGTAAATCCCCCCTTGGACACCCCCACCCCCATGAAACCATTACTATGATCTTCCGAAGTCTGAAACATACAGAAACTGAACCAAAAGCAAACCAAAACCTGACCAGAATCCATACAAAAAATAATTTAGAATAAGACCAAAATTAGAAGAACCTGAGAAAAATTAAACATTCACATATATAACATTTAAACAATAAAATGTCAACTAAAAACAAATAAATCCATCCAAAAAAACTACCAAATTTAGAATTATAATTATAATATTCAAAATTACATTTTACGTTACAAATAAAATAAAATCCAGTCAAACTTGTAAAATAAATTTACAATTCCACTTTTAAGTGTTTGAACCCTTGAGAACTTTTGGGTTGAGGGTTATCAAATACGTAAAAATTAAATGGATAGTACTTAACATGAATAATGAATCAACCAAATGAAATATTATGAAAAAGTTTAGAAGGAAATCATACCAGGTCAAATGTCATAAGTGTTCCAGTTTTAATTATTTCATACATAAATCTTAACATATAATATCCACATTCGACAATGCCTTGTTGTTCATGAAACTTCTGTTTAAATGGGTGTCAATTCAAAATGTAATTTTTTATTTAATAAGTAGAAAATTAAAAATTATAATTGGATATTTACCTTTACTATTACATATTTGATTTTCACACTCTTTTTCATTGTTTTTTTTTCAACAGTAGAACCATCCCCAGTTAGAAAATAATACAAATGGGATAAATTTAAAATTAATTATAATATAAAAAACTATAAAGAAATTGAAACTTAATTTTCCAACATATTTTGAGAACATACCCACACATCACCATGGACAGAGCATATCGAATAAAGTGTTTCCCCCTTGGACAAAAAACACCTATCATCTAGTGATCATTGATATAAATGAAAATTTAAGGTTAGTGGTTCTTTATGTTAAAATATAATAAAAACTTTTTCATATATATGTTTCATACCCCTTGTAAAAAGGCATCATCCAACACTACATGATTATATTCTGTTCAAATATTTCAGCAATATTAATTTTTTTTTTGCTTCTCATCCAATGTATGTCCTTTAGGGGAAATAAATTTTGGTTCCATGAATCTATATACATCTGTTCGCTCATTCTTCTCACACATTTTATAATGATACCTTACAAAAAAATATACATAAGAATACATTTTTAATAAATATAAGATAGGGAATGGTACTATGACATACATGGAAAAAATATTCCCCATGTTCATGCCCAACTTATCTCCAATAACAAACACTATGATATCTTTTTTCAAAATCCCCACAATGATTTCACTTCCACAAACATGAGCTTCCATTGGAAAATAATAATGATCCACCAAAAAAATTTAATATCTGAATAATCATTCAAGACTAATATAATCTTTATACGATGTCATAGCCATTTGACTTTGTGGTTGTCTATACAATAATTCTTTACCATTGAAGTGTTAGTATAAAAATAAATATAAAAATATATTAGTTTTCAAATGTTTAGTCTTTAATAAAAAATAAAATAAAATATATAACATATATACCACTGTGGTAATGAGTCGTATAAGTCTATATGGCCAAACTAAAAAGTGGCTTATAATATTCCCAACTGTTTTCACCTCATCTATAGGTAATGGTAGTCGATCGGATCTACCTATAATATCATATACATTGACCCAATGATTCTCTACATCTAACTGTTGATGATGAAATATTACTCCTATACAATATATCATCCCATATGCTACTATATAATGGTGAGGATCATAAATATACAACTCAAACTAAGTATAAATCCATGGTGGAGGAGTAGGATAAAAAATGGGGTCCACAGGCTCAGTTGGGGAAGTGGGAGATACTAGAGGAGGTGGAGGATAAATAATGGGGTCTGTAGGGGGAGGTGGAGGGGTGGGAGCTGCAGTCTGAAATTTTCATTACATGTCAAAAAACATAGACTTTATCGACACACTAATATTTTTATCCATCATCACATTAATATTATGAACTTCAGCCTCCAAGGATTATATTTTTTTTCATAAACACCCTCAATGGAATAAGTTAAAGAACATGGAAACACTTTTCTTACTGGTACACCCGCCGAATATCCTCATACACAATTAGGGTGTTCGGGATTTCCCAATTATGCAAATAAAATATCATGCCTCCCAACTCCTATAAATGACCTCTATGAGATTTACCTCTCAAGATAATCATATATTAATTGATTCAACATTTATGTAATGATTTAAATTATATAAAGAATATAAATAACTTAATTAAATAAAATAAATATCTTACAATCCTCTAAACTACGATTCTCAATTTTTATGAAAGATATTGTCCCTTTATTCTCATCTAAGATCTCTTCAAGTTTTCATGTCTATATGGACGGGATGGATGGGAAACCTCTCTAGAGCTTAAAGACTCAACTCTTAGTTTTTTTAATTTTTCCGCCATCATTAGTTCTTCCAATATTGTATACCCTCTCTGAGATAAAATATGAGGGTATAAATTTTTGGAGTGGATATCCCGATGAGATGTCCTTGTTATATATAAATTAAGAATGATAAATCATTAAAAAAAAATTAGTAAGACCATTTATATAAGAAATATTATACAAATTTACATATCCCATACCAAAAATGGGTCTTTTCATCTACTTTCAACAAGTTTCCTCCATGAATATTTATGTATTAAAAGATATTTATGAAATGGATTTTCATGATTCCTATGACCAAAAATTAAATCATATGTGAGGGTTTATTTGAAATCCCTCCATCTCTTGGAATCCATTGATAAAAATTTCTTCCTAACTCTTCCAGTGTCAGGAATATCCAATGCCATTTGATAAAGAAGATGTAAAACATATTATACAAGAAACATTTTAAGATTAGTCAAACAATCGGAAAAGATCATACCAAAACTTTCTCCCACAATAGAGATATTATATCTTTGTACACACTTCTCCAATCATTATAAAAAATGCATATTTTTCATTTTACCTAGAGTTGATACAAAAAACATAAAATCTTTTTCATTTGGACCTCTAGGAATAACATTCTCATCAAACTCAACTAGTATCCTCTAGTCTTAGTTATAGGCAAGTGAAAATTTTGGTAAATGTGTGCAGTAACATTTAACCACTCCTTAAATCTTCTTTTTCATTATGAGAGCACATGAGGAATATTAGGGAACATCAAGAGGATCATGTGAATGTTCTTCCCCATAGGTATGATTATGATTCTCATCTCCTGAATCATGTGGTTGATCAACTGATTGATCTATCATTATCCTTAAAATCTAAAAAGAAAACATTAGTTAAAAATATACAAATTCAAATATTACTGTAACTCCCTGACCTCAGCTACCCAGAGTCGGTGCATTACTTCGTAACATTGGCATGATCAGAAAAGATTAAGTCTCGAAAGACCTATTAGTTTAGTAGCCTTGGAAACGCTAGATACATTCATAAATTGTACATTACATCAGAAGGTGAAACACTACAATAAAAAAGTATCTATAGTCCACACTCATATCCTCTTCTGACAATCCCTGCAGGTCATTCATAAAATACTTCTTCACATCCTGGAAAATATTAAAACATTGAAAGGGGTGAGCTCAGATGCTCAGTAAGGATAACAATATTGAGGAAGCTTTCATAAATAATCATTAACATTTAAGGAAATGTATAACTAAAACAAAAGCCTTTTTAAACTTGAACTTTAGCATAATATGGAAAAAATAAAATTAAATAATTCCATTTACTTACTCACATGGATATTCTACTAATCGAATAATCCCATGCAATATCAATAACCACTTTCATAATGATGGAATGCATAATGCCAGACTATCATAACCACGTATCCAAAGCCTCGTTCCAAGACCACAAATAAGATTTTGTCAAGGCCTCATGCCAAGACACTAGTTTGTCTCCTGAGACCTGCCGATGCATCGAGGAGCTATAGCGGGCTCCACCCGTCACTTATTAAGTCCAATTCATTCCTCATATGAATAGGTTTAAACATTTCATAAACCATAACATAATCGTATCACATAAAACATGGATAAAGGAAACATAACATTTCCACATTTCAATCACAAGATAACAATACAACACATAGATATAATAAAAATTCTTTCAAAACCATTTTCAATACCAAAATAAAAGAATGTTAATACATTGTATTTATTTGTCATTAAAAAAAAGTGATGGCTTGTAGAGGAAGCCGAAACTCAAATAATGGTCACGACGGCAGAGAAGTCGTTGTCGCCGCATATGTACGGAAAGAAAAACATTCCCTTTTTGTCGTTTAGTAAAACTCTTCGTATAAAAAAATATTCTTTTTGAATAAACAAAAAAGTCAAAGGGGTTTATACACCGTATAAAAGAAAGTTGTGTATAAAACCAAATATGCCTCAATGAAAGGAGATTTAGATGAAGTCCTTAAAAAGATCATTTTTAAAATAAAATAGATCTATTATGTGTATTCACAATAGGTACACATAAAGAAAGTAAAAATAAAAAATAAGACATAATAATTTCATGACATAATTTGAAAGTAGGAGATTAACCCAAAGAATGGAAATTGGGTTAAGAAGTTCCCTTACCTTGCGTCCTGTCCTGACTCGACCGTTCTTTAACCTCCTGAATAATAAACTAGAGTTAATTAATATTTACTTAAGAACCCTTTTCACGTTCATTATTCATTTTATATCCCTTATTACCATGTTATGAACATTATGTAATTTTTTATGTTTATAACGGTCATTTTGTCGATCATAGGTACTTGAGTCAAAAATAACATTCTTATAATTACAAGTTGTTCATGTGGTGATATATCCATTATATCCAGAATTATATTCATGATATAGATATCATATATCTCATATATATCCAGTATATACATGCATTTATATTATTACATAACATTTAGATTTAAAAATGAAATGCACCGTTCATGGAGATGGTAAGCCGTACGTACGCATGAACGCTACTTTCATTTCTATTTCATATTTAATGGAATGAAATCATAATTATATAAAGGTATAATATAGTTCCAGTATAATATCATATATAATATCATTTACTCCATCCTTTATACATCCCACATATGGCATTAACGATTCACATCACTTTGAGGGGGCGGTAGTCCGCACTTCCTAAAATGAAATTATCGCGTTTACCCATAATGGAAATCATAAAGTATGCCATAAATGAGAAATACATAAGCATAAGTAAAACATAACCATATTATATATCCTATATAAATATAGTGACATCTTAATGGCCACCTTTGAAGGTGTTATATGGGTGTTGAACAATCATCGTTTCGTGAGGCAGAAATTTTCCATCCACAGAAACCGTATGTTCCTTAACCATTAGATGTAGGTGTGTGTAAGTGTAGCTCTAATAATTCTTATAAAAACATCCTAGTATATTGAGGATACTTTTTTTGTTACAAAATAAATTAATAAAAAGAGTTTAGGGGGTTGGAGAATAAAAATAAAACAAAACAACATAAGAGAAGACATTACCTCAAAATCGGGTAACTCCTTTTGATTTGAGCCAAAGGCTTCCTTGGGAAGAGTTCTGCCCAAAGTGAGGCTTCTAGGAGTAAGAGGGGGAAGTTGGGAGAGTATTTGGGCAGAGGTTGGCCGAGAAAAATGGTTTTAATGTGTGAATGAGGTGGTAGAGGTGGGGGACTTTTATAAGAGGAGAGGAGGGGCACTCTTGGAAAGTAAGGAAATTTTACATTATTATACAATGCTTTTCGGATTCTAAAGGTCCCAAAGATATATAATTCGTGGATAAGGTGATAAGGGTTCTAAATATACCCATCCAATAGTCTTTGGACAAGTTTAAGCCTTGTATTGTACATTATCTTTTCATTTTATTAAAATCGTTAAATAATGAGGTCGTCGCTGCATCATAATGATGTCATAAATAATTTAATTTATTTAATTTATAAAAATTATAAAAAAAATACTATGATGTAGGAAATATTTTTATATTTCCAATGACTATTTATAGTCAAGAATATGACTTCTGTAACCCCATGTAAAAAGTGTTTTAGTAAAATATTTCATGTTTGTGTCATTTTTTACTTTAACATTAAATAAAAGGTATTTATGTCATTTTCCAGCTAAAGTGGCTCCATGGGGTCTCCAAGTTGAACCATGGATTGTATTGGTCGTCCATGGAACATCCAATGAGGGTAGTACATGTGTCAAGCTCATCTCATATTATTAAAACATTATTTTTACCTTAAACTACACTAATTACCCCTAATCGCGATTAAGAACTTAAAAGTTACTATTCACCAAAAAATATTTTAATCTCATTGAACCACATTTTACTTCTTAATGACAACCATGTATATTGGATTTTTGAAAATAAAATCACAGAAGTGCTAATATTTCATTTAAACAAAAAATCAGTTATTTAACTACCACTTAGTGGTTTCACTATTCATCAAAAATTGAAGTTTTTCAGAACAATGCCAAAATTTCACCATAAGCTATAATTGATATTCTGAATTAAAAAATGATTTCTATTTTAGAAAATTCCAAACATATAAGTTGCATTAATTAATTTTATAATTAATTCCCGCTGTCACAACAAATAGCGTGTTTTTAAGAAACAATTTATATCAAAAGATTGGCAATTGTTTATGTCCAATTTCAATGTTAAATTAATTATAATGACCACCATTGGATAAAATGGTAAAATTATATTCTAATTATACTTTAAAACAACTAAATAGTATAATTTATCACTATAAATTATTTTGATTAAAAAAATTGTTTTTAAGTATTTTTCACTATTCATAAAAATTTAGAAGTTCTCAGAAAAATACCAAAAATTCAACATAGTCTAATTTCGATATTCCGAATCAAAAAATGAAGTCCATTTTGAAATAGAAAATTTCTATAATTTTAAAAGTGGTTATTACTATTCATAACGGCTACTATGATTAGTCGCGGTGTTTTAGAACTCGAAGTTGCGTACAATGCAAGCTATTGCATTATTGAATGAGAAGCGTATTGTGGAAGCTCGGGGTGTTACAATTACAATACTCATGTAAACAAAAAATGAAAAATTTAAGTATGTTATGTAATTGTAAACATGGTAAATTTAGTAAGCCTGTTAAAGAAGGAAAGAGATGGTAAACATTGTAAAGATGGTGGAGTAATTTTCATTCAAAAAAATCAATAAATATATAAGTTAGGTAAAGGTAAAAAATTATTAACTATGGTAAACATGGTAAACATGGAAAAGTAATAGCCAGTAGAAAAAATCAATAGATATATAAGTTACGTAGTGGTAAACATGATAAAATAATCTAAACAAAATTAAAATAAACAAAAATTTATACTTATATTTTTAATATGTGTTTTAATGAAGAAAAAAAATTAAAATATCTAACATTTAATGGAAATAATAAGTGAAAACAAGAAATAAACATATGTTACCTATAATATAAGGAATATACAAATGGATTGTTTTATAAATTTCTTCGTCATGATCATTTCTTATGGCACAAACCATGTCTTCAGCAAGATCATCATTATTTTATACTAATCTTTATTTTGAAGTAATGATCTCATATAAATTAGCATAGTCATCAAGTTGATCATCACCAACACATTGAATTCTCCATTGTTAAACTACATACCACTGTATATCTGATTGATCGACTACATAGAGAATATGTTTTTCATGTGCTTCCATTGTAAAAGAATCTGTTGTGTCTTCTTATCTATTCAGATTAACAATTATCATTCAAAATTCATCGTATCTCACACTGTTGTTACTAATAAACAGTTTTCAGTTAAAAACATAAACTTCTATTTTAATGTAATCAACCTCCCATATTTCTTTAATGACTCCATGATATTCACTTGATGCAGAAATTGGGTTTTTTTCCTTTAGAACTCGAAAATTGAAATGCATTTGCAAACACTAATACACCACTATCCTAAACTGCACTTCTATTATCCTGAGATTTCGTATGAAATGTATAATAATTAATGTCATACTCAGATCAAGTTATCACATTTAAACTTGGACCACCCACTTACCATATTAATGTCTCTGATACATCTAATCTACCGAGCAAGTTCTTCTTAAGACATGCAAAAAAAATTGTTGTGCTCATTCAAAATTCACATTTTATTCTTCTTTGGATGAAATTGTTTCAACTCATTAATATGAAATGTGATATAAAGTTGAACATCAACTATTTTATTCATGATTTATAATTCTACCTTCTTCATCTGTTCAGCTGAAAATGATTTGACATTCAATCCATGAATCTCCCTACCCTCATTATTAACTCATTCCTGGAAGGATGGAGGAAAACCTATGTGCTCTTCCGTAACCACGTAGCTCGTAAAAAACTCCAAAACCTCCTCAAAAATATACTTTTCAATAATATAGGCATCATGTCGATATAGATTCTTAACATACCCCTTAAATATTTTCATATACCTTTCAAAAGGATACAACCAATGAAGATAAAATTATCCACAATACTTTCTTTCACAAACCAGATGAACTATTAAATGCACGATTATATCAAAACAAATATGGAGAAAAATACATTTCCAATTGACAAAGTATATAAATTACATTTTTTCCAAAATGATCAAATCATTCACATCAACCACCTTATTACAAATTGAATTGGAAAAATAACAAAAACTCGTTATATTTTTTCTAACACAGACAGGAAATATTTCATGCAATGCAACTGGTAGATGTTGTTTCATCATGATGTGCCAATCATGATATTTCATAGCTATCAACATCAAATCTTTCAAAGAGAAAAAAGTTTTTACATTTGAAGAATAACCTTGAGGCACATTGATATCATGAAGACACTGTAAAAAGCTAATTTTATACCTCTAGGATAATGTATGACATTTTGGGGGAAGAAATGATCATCTTCCATTTGGAGTGGGAGCTAACTCCAAATGTATTCCCATTAATAGTAAGTATAATCTTTCATTCAAACCATATTTATTCTTTAATTTAATATCTAACAATGTTCCAATCAAACTATCATAGATATTATTCTCCCCTTGAATGACATTAATATTATGATTCAGTTCATGATATCTCCAATATGGTAGCTCAAAAAATATTGACCTTTTATTATAAACATGTCCATTCTTACCAGATTTATGTGCCATACCCAATGACTGATCAAGTGTTTTCACCCTCTCAAAATAAACATCAGGGGATAAAGGTTTTGGAGAAATATAAATTATTGTTAGCCATTGAATTCATATTTTAGTCATCTATAAGAGTGATCCATAGGAAAAAAAATTGATGAACCAAGAATACTATTTTCCACCCATGATGCAGCTGACAATATAGAGTCTGTTTTTCACAAATTGGACATGATTTATGCCCCATAACACTATATCTGTACAAATTTATATATGTTGGGAAGTCATTTATAGTGAACATAATCACTGCATGTTGTTGAAAACATTCCATTTTACAAGTGTAATACTCCTTAATACCATCCTCCCTTAAGAGTTTCACATCATCAATCATTGGTGAAAATAAACATCAATATCATTTTTGGGTTTTTTTGGACCATAGATCATTATACTCAACGTGAAATGTTTTCGCTTCATACAAGCATCAACAGAGATGTAGTAAATTACAAATAAAATAGGCCATGAACTATGTGTGCTACTGAGGGTTCTGTATGGATTCATTCTATCTGTGCACAACCCATGTCTGATATTTCTAATTTCATTTACAAATATAGGATACTGCTCATCAGTTTTCTTCCATTGAGGAAAATCAGTTGGATATCATATTTTACCATCACATATCCACTCATCAGCGTGCCATATTAACATGTTTCCATGATTTCAATTAGAAAATAAACATTTCAAATGATGAATTATATAATGATACCAAAATACCTTGGTAGGGATCATTGTAATCTCTACATCAGCTTGTGATTTTTATTTCAACTAATACCGTGATGTCCCACCGTTAGGAAACTCTAATAGAAATTCATATTCCTTATTATATATTATACAATCATCCAGAAAGGCATGTATTTTCTTGTATCCCAATCCAATCAGGAATAATATTTTAATGGCATTAAAATGTGAATATAGAAGATCATTGTCTTTTGGAAGAATGTATTTCAACAATTGAAGCAACTCTATGAAGTGTATTTCACTCAATCCATGTTTCTCCTTCAGGTTAATAAATAGTAACATCACCAACAAAACTATTAAATCTGTACAACCAGGATATAATTGTTTTTTAGCATCACCTTATTGATGAGAAACTGTTGATTCTATCTCAATTTGTTCTACTACAATATCATGACTCATTTCTTCAATTCCATCAGAGTTACCATCTTTAAAATCATCATCATTAGTAGATCTAACATTCAGTCTAGTTTTACCATGCCAAATCCAAGGGATATAACTCATATTAAAACTATTAAAATCAGATGATATTTAATGTATCTACTTTTCAACTTCATCATATTCAAACATTTTAGGCAGGGACAGAAAAAAATTTCACAGCTTGTAACATTTCTTTTACATAAATTCCAAATAGGCTACAACACCTTAATCATATTCATTACTCATTCAATGTGCCACCATCCAACTTCGGCTCATTATTAACTTTAACAAATATCAAAATTATACATCTATTTAAGATAATACAATTTTATATTTATATGAAATATATCTTTATTTCACAGAAATTGTTTTTAAATATAAAACAAATCTCTACGTATTTAAAAAAATATTTTTATGAAAAATATTTTTAAAAAAACGTAGTTAGATATAAAAGTGTTAAATTCATCTTGGATCCTTTCTTCATAAGGTACACATAGAATACATCCTACGGCAACTGGATACCAAATTCACCCTTCCGTAAACAACAAATATGAAGTATAAATATTAAAAAATTTATACATCAACTAATTGAAATTACACCTATTCCAACGATTTGAAACAATTGGAATTTTCCCTAAAACTATTGGGATAGAATATCCCAACGGTTTCACACACCATTGGAATGATGGTCATTGCAACAGCCTTATACACATAGTTCTATAAGAACCATTGGTATATACTTCCAGATGTTAGTATATGCCAACGGTTTCAATGAAACCATTGGGATATATATATATACCATGGGGTTGTCTAAGGGGTAGGGGGTTGTCCATGGGGTGCGGGGTACTGTCCAAGAGGGTAGGGCTTTCCAAGGGGGTAGGGTGTGGCCCAGGGTGTCCAAGGGGGTAGGGGTGTCTAGGGGGTGGGGGGATGTCTAGGTGGTGGGGCTGTTCAAGGGGGTTGGGGAGTGGTGTCTAGGGGGTGAGGCTGTTTTCCAACCCCTGTACCCCATTGGAAAACGCCCTCACCCCCTGGATGCCACCCCACCCCCTTGGACACACCCTGGACACCACCACCCCTAGATACCCCCAAACCTTAAATATCCACCTCCCCTCTGGAAATCCCTTACCCCCATGGACACCCCCACCCCTGAATACCCCCTAACCCCTTGGACAGCCCACTCACCCCCTAGACACCAACCCCACCCCCTAGAAACACAACCCCACCTAGACTCCACACCCACCCCTACCCCCTTGGAATCCCCCCTGGACACCCCCACCCCCGGGACAACCACTATACCCCCTCGACACCCCGACCCCCTGGAAAACCCCCTACCCCATGGAAACCACCCCCACCCTTGGACACCCCAACCCCTTGGAAAGCCCCCTCACCCCCTTGGACACCACCCCCACCCCCTTGGACACCCGTAGACACCATCAACCCTATAGACATCCCCCAGACAACCCACATCCCTCTGTACAACCCCCACCCCCTGAACACCCCCACCCCCTAGACACCCTATACCACTTTGGACAATCCACTCACCCACTGGACACCCCAACCACTGGACACCCCCACCCCTAGACACCACCCCACACCCCTACCCCTTGGACACAACCCTAGACACCCCCACCATATGGACACACCCACCCCCTAGAAATCCCCTCACCCCCAGGACACCACCCCCACCCCTGGACACCCCCACCCACTTCAAAATCTCCCTCACCCCTGGACACCACCACCACCCCCTTGGAAAACCCTGGACACCACCACCCCCTTAGACACCCCCTTGTACAACCCCCAACCCCTCTAGACCACCCCTCACCCATGGAGACCCCCACCCCTGGACACCCCCTACCACAATGGACAACCCACTCACCCCCAAGACACCACCCCCACCACTTGGACATCCACACCCTCTGGACACCACCCCCACCCCTACCCCCTTAGACACCCCAGAAACCCCGACCGCCTGGAAAACCTACCCCCTAGAAATCCCTCTAACCCCATGGACATCACTTCCACCCCTGGATGCCGATAATCCCATGGAAATCCCCCTCACCCCATGAACAACACCCCCACCCCCTTGGACACCCCCTGGACACCCCCACCCCCTTGGATAGCCCCCCCCCCCCCCCCACCTGGACAACACCCCACCCCTCTGGATAGCCCCCTACCCAACTAGACACCCCACCCCCTGAAACCCCCAACCCCCTTGGACAGCCCCCTCACCCCCTGGACACCAATCCAACCCACTGAACACCCCTACCCCCTCGGACATCCCCCACCCGCTAAACAACACCCACCCATGGACACCCAACCCCCTCGATACGCCTACCCATTGGAAAACCTACTCACCCCATGAACACCATCCCCATCCCCTAGACACCCCTACCCCCAAGGACAACCCCTACACCCGCTGGACACCACCCCCACCACCTTGGACAACCCTACCCCCTTCGAAAACCCCCGACCCCCCTGGACACCACCCCGAACCCCTTGGATACCACCTGGAATCTCACCCCCTTGGACTGCCCCCACCCCCTAGACACCACACCCCCATGAACTGCCCCCCACCACCAGGACACCACCACCCCCTTGGAAAACCCCCACCCCCTTGGACACCCCCTGTACATGCCCACACACATGATTGAACACACAACAAACCTTATCTTTCATGATATCACTTCCAAGGTTTATTTTATCAGAAAAGTATTTAGCATGTTATAAAATAACACTATGACACTTACCATGATTGTATGAACAAAGATAGAAAAATATTATCTCAAAATATAGGTTTTGGGCATTTCAAATAATAAAAAATGAAACTGAGCCGTGTGAGGCTTACTTGAGTGTTGCAAGTTGACTTGATAGATCTGGTAATAATAAATATAATGAATGGTGTTGGAAAAATGAAGATGGATGGAATTACATCGAAGAATCCATTCTATAATTTCCCCGTGAGAGAGATGAGTCACAAGTCTCCCTATCAAATAAAATAGAACGACTGAATACGGGGCTCAAAAAATCATTAAAATGATTTATCATGCCGGTTATTAAATAAATGACTTGATAAACTATTTTTTATTTCTATAATGTCAGTTATTTAATAACCAAAATTGAAAATTTTTTATCATGTTGGTGATTTTATAATCAACTTTATAAATAGTACTTTATCACGTCAGTTATTTAATAACCTATGTGGTATATTACTAAGATTTTCTTTATCACGTCGGTTATTCTATAATCAACTTTATTGAGAACCTAGGTTTGATCTTTTATATCGGTTATAAAATAATCAATGTGATAAATCTATTCGCTTTATTTTTTACACCAATTATAAAATAATTGACCTAAAAAGTTGATTCACATTGATTTATCATGCCAGTTATAAAATAATCGATGTGATAAATCGATGTTTACATATTTGCATGTTAGTTATATAGAACCAACATTAAAAACACCAGCGTGATAACCATGTTTTCCACTAGTGAAAAGAAGTTCCCATAATAGTAGTCCAACATCTATTTATATACAAATGTTGGCAGTTCATAGAGTGTTACTATGAAACCAAAATAATGATGAGTAGAATTTACCAAACATTTATAATAGGGCCCAAAGCATCAGTCTTGTTCCAATACAAGGATTTTAATGCTTCATTACCTTTCTTTCAGATATGTTTTACATTTTTTTGGTATTTCTTTTTTGTTGTTGGGTAATGCTGAAAATGGATTTGGAGGATACATGTAAGGGTGATGTATGGGAATTGTTGGAATTTTCCACATAAAACAATGTTTTTATGGCCACTGGGAAATTACACAACCTGTAATGGGAGTACAGGATGTTTAATGGACACCAAATAGACCTTGTGAAAAGACACTAAATGTTCAAGTTATACATTCCATTTAAAAGATATATGTTTTTAATGAAAAATAAAATATTTTTAATAAAAATAAATGGATTCTTTGGTGTATATGTTCTTCTAGGATTACATTATTTTTAATGAAATTAAACATCATGTAATTTATTAATGGATGAGTTTTTAGAGTTCTTCTTGAATGAATATTCATTTCAACCTTTCGATGATATGCTTCCTCTTTATATAAAGGATCATAGGGACGATTTTGGGCCACTCCCTCCTATTAAAGATCACTTCCTTTAGTGATTTATCCGAATTTTGGTTTTATTTCATCTTTCTATGAAGGAAATCCTTCTAGATATTCTTTGTTTTTTTGAAACTATAGTTTTAGTTTTAGTTTTCTGATCGGATAGTCTTTTTATTAACCCTTTTTAGTTTCTCGGTGAGACATATATTTCTATGGATGTTATCTTAATTTGGCGTCACCATTTTTGAAATAATATTTTTTTTCTACTACGTAAAGTTATTGAATTTTATACAAAGTGTTAATTGGATGAATGTCACGTCGTTATTGATAAATTACATTAGGTTGTTCAAGGATTTTAATTGATAATATGTTTTCAATGAATTATTATTAATGAAAATGTTTTCAAAAATGTGTTTTAATTTGAAAATGGAATTTCATGATTTTGTTATGGGTTTTCAAACTCTAAAGCGGATTTTTATAGATATAAAAACATTTTACAAAATTGTGAGCAAGGATTTGAAAATGTATTAGACAATTTAAAACTGGTAACCTTAGTTGTTCCTAGAAAGAGACAAGGGGAGCCTTAGTGTGTGCTACACCACTAAGAGGTAAACTTTTCCGTTTTTCACTGACATGAATTGATATTGTTTAGAAGTAAGTTAATCTTGTTTTGGATTTTTATTCTCAAATTCGTAGTTTTCCAGATTCTAGAGCTCATATGTGAGGTTATTTTTTATTTTTCAGTTATGGTTATTTATTGAGTTGTTTCATTTATCCTATATTTTTTATCATATGTTTTTGTAGGATGTTGTATAATAGGGATTCTAATGATAGGTGATTTCATGGATATGTGTTTACTTGTGTACCTGTCGACACATAACTATGATTTTTTCTTTTATATAAATTAAACTTTTAATATTTATGGTTTGTGAATAAGAAATACATTTATAAAAACCAAAAAAAAGAAATGGAGAAAATTATTTGTAAATTGTTCGGATTTATGAAAATGATGTTTAAAACTATTTTTCTTTCAAAGCTATAATTATTGAATTCTTGGTATTAAACCTTGTATATAAACTATGGTGCTACCATACTGAGATTTTTCTGACACCTGATATGTGAATTTGAGAATTTTTTGATGTTTTATTATAGGATTCAGTAATATTATTACCATTTTGTTGTATGATGGATTCTCTTTTTGTTAGTGCCTTTGGTTTGGATTGGTTTGGAGGTAACTTTTAGTCATGTGAGGACTTGAATTACATTATGGTTTATACTATTTTTGGATGTTATTGTCTGTATTTATGGTGGGTCATCTATTTAAATACTTTTAGTCTAGATTTAGGTATTATTTTTTTGATATTCAAGAGCAGTTTATGTGATCTAGTTTTACCTATATTACATGATGTGTAGGCTTCAGTAGATTATTTAGTTGACTCATTTTGGTTTTTTACAATTTGGAATCAAATGGATTCTTATCTTGATGTGTGTTAGAACATTTTGAGTTTAGATTTGTGTCTTTGGTTGAAAGGATGTAGAAAATCCAACCCCTATAGTTGAAGATAGTGATTTCTATCATTAAATTGGAATAAGATACATGTAAATATTATCCAAAATAACTTAACAGATTAGTAGTCTTAGTAAACTCGATACATAAACTAGTCTTGTATTTTAACTAAATACACAAATAAATAAATTATTTTTTTTTTTGGATAAATATATTACATAAAGAATATTCTTACATATAATTCATTACATTTTTGATGGAATATTTGAGAAAGAAAAAAATAAGGGAATGATAAAAGGCTCACAAAAAAGAATAAGTACAATGAAATAAATAATTAATCGATGAGACTAATCAACATATAAAGGTAAATAATTGATCATACATTCCATTTAAATAAATAAATAATGAAAAATCAATATGTAAAGGAAAATCACTAATCACATGTTCAATTTAAATAACAGGATAAGGAAAATCAATATGGAAAAGATAATAATAGAAAAACAATATCTTTTAATTGATGAAATGAAAATAAAATTAATCTAGAGATAATATCATAGAAAATATATCCTGTATAATAATAAAAAATAATTCTATATTTAAGGTAATTCACAAATATTTGATGTTATATTTGTGAGGTACATAGAACCATTAACATCAAGACAATTCACTAGAAGGATTAAAACATACTGGTTATTAACATTTATTAGAGGCTATCTAACTTATTCATACCATGAGACTACCCATGCCATGAAAAGATATCATTAATTATCCACCACCCACAACATTAGCTCCAAATAATTCCTCATGAATCGAATAATACATTTATTTCATAAATATTGTGTCATATCAATTATCTGTATAGGGAAAAGAATATGAATTTATCAATATTTCACCAGATAATAAAATAATAATTAAAGTAAACACCATATTAAAAATTAGTATGGGGTTTAGGAAAAAATCACATCCATGATAAATAATGTATATATATTGGGAAAATTTAAGGTTTAATGGTCACTAAAAAGTGAATAACTGAAGGAGAAGTTAATTGCAAAAAAATGATTCAAGTAAGTGAATTTAAATAATATCCTTGGTTAAAAAATCATAATCCATCTAGAATAAGAATAAGTAATGTATCAATATGATATAAACCCATTGGATTTAGAATATAGGTTTTTTCATTGATTAAATAAAAATATTTTTCATAACATTCTTGAGCTATGTATCATTTTTATTTTGAAAATACCTCTATTTGAAAATAACATTTAAAAATAATTTTCCTTAAAAAATATCTTTATGAACTTTTAAATTATTCTTTAACGAAATGAAAATGGTTTATTCTATACAAGGTAAAAATAATATTCCTTATTTATTTTAAAATTTTTATAAATGTTCCTTGTTCATAAAGAGACAAGAAGATTATTTTTGAGAAATTTCATAAGAAGTCAAAAAATGGTTAAAAATATATTTAATAAATAATTTTTAAAAGGTTAAAAACATTTTTGAAAACAGTTTTTCAAAATAAGTATTTTTGAATAAAACAATTATATTTGACTAAACTGGTAAATGAATTATGATTTTCTTAAAAATACTTTCTAAAACAACTTAAGTACAAAATAGTATAAAATGGTACTATTACATGAAAATAAATTTTAATAACTAGAGAATAATAACCTTAAATGGATTATTAAACAATTATAAAATAATTTCCATCAATGGGAATATGAATGGTAAAAATACTAAATAAAATGAAATTGCAAAGTAAACCCTTGAAAAGTTCATAACATTGAAGTGAGAATCAACCAATTTAGAAATTATGTCAATCAAATTAAAATACATTTAAAACAAGTGTAAATAAAATAATAAATTTTTAAAATTAATTTCACATATAATCTTGGAATATTAATGACAATAAGGAAGTAATATAACCCAATGAAAAGAAATTGAGTTATAAAATTCCATAGCCCTTGGTAACTCTTAATTCAAATACTCAAAGAAGAAATAATTCAAATTGAAAAATAAAATTACATAAATAACAAATTATTATTGATATTACAAGTAAAGGGGTATTTTATATAAAATATAAAAGTAATTAGGTGGGTAAAATTATAATATGCCTCAATAAAATGATATGTAGATGAAATCCCTTACCTCATAGTTTCATTTTGGTCGTACTTTCCTTAACATCCTTTATAGTTGTTTTAGAAATGTTATTAACATATCCCAAAGATTTATTAATATCTATGATATCATATATAATCCTTTTAAATCATATTATTACCAATTTGTGAAAAATATTTCATTATTTTCATTATTTCAAGTAATAACATTCCTTGTTTTTTGGTATATTTTGACATGTTATTTTTTGATCATATTACATAGATCATGATTTAATAATATCTAAAATTTAAACCAAGATTTAAATATAATTTATATAATTTATATTAATCATATATGTATTTATTTTAATTCTTTAAATTTGATGATAGGAAATTAAATACAACGTTCACGTTGACATTAGGCCATACGTATGCGTGGACATTTTTTCTACTTTCTTATCATATTGAAGAAAGAAAAATAAATTATATGTAAATATATTTTCATTAAAATATAAATCTTATTTCATATATGTTACAAATTTTTATTAAACTCATCTATAATACCTTCCATATAAAGTGCTGATGAATCATATCAGTTCAAAGGCTATTGTCCTTATTACACATGAGCGATGTTATCGTATTCTCAAAAACGTTAAAGAATAATGAAATGTGTTATATAATAATTATATAAAAATAAATAAATCATAAATATAATATATAAATATTATTTTCATCTTTATTCCCATCCTTGATATGTGGTAATGAGAAAATAAACGACATTTGTTCATGAGGCGGTAGTTCATCATGCACATAAATGATGATTTCATAACTCATTTGATGGAGGTTGGTATTGTTGTGTGTCTTAACTTTAACATAACAACATATTAGTATATTTATGATAATTTGGTTATAATAATATTATTATATAATCATAATTTAAGTATATGTAGAAGAACATTACCTGTTCTTTGGGTATCATCCTTAGGTTTCCACTAATGAAATCCTATGTATGATTTGTGCCCCATATAAGGCTTATAGAATGAGTTTAGGGAAGTGAATATGTTATTTTTTTAGGTATTTTTTGAACTAATTTGGTTTTATTAATTATATAGAGGGGAGAGTTGGTCTCTTTTATAAATGGGGTGAGTGGAAAACTTGTAATGTTTTTAAAGAGTGAATTCTACCTTCAATATTTCCATGTTAATATTTTAAATTAATGAAAAAATAGATCTTAAAATGTATTATATAGAAATATGTCCATATAAATTCAATTATAATATTTTATAGGTCATTTGGGCCGCTATGATTAATTTTTAGTCTCTTGGTAAACTCGTATTTCTGTTAACTACTTTAATTATTTTTAACTAATTTCATAAATAATTTTGGTAAAAATTAAGTTAAAATTATTATAAATGATAAATTATTCATATTCAAAAATTATAATATTTTTAAAAAAAACAAAAATAACCTAACTGTATGAAATTAATTTTAAAATTAATCTTGCAGATGGGAATAAAAAGTGAGGTTTTTAAAGTGAAAATGTTCAAATGTTTACTATGTTTTTATATCTAAATTAAATATAAATTTTATTGTAATTACCTAAATTAAATTAATATATATATAATGGATATATTTTTACATTAAGAATAATTAATAAATATTTAATCATTATAAATTATTTGAATGGGAATTTAGTTTTCAATTAAAATTCAATTTTATTCATTATTCATAAAAAATAAAACCTCTCTAAAAAACACCATAATATAATTTTTAATATAAAATGTAAAAATTTAAAACTATTTTTTCAAATAAAATTTTAAAAAATTTCAAAATTTAGTCTTAAAGAAAGTGCACACTTAAAAGGTGACAATACCACATTTAGAAAAATAGAGCTTTTTATGCATATTATTTGATTTGTTCTTATCTTAAACCTATCAAATCTATTTGATGAATGAAAAAAATTTATTCAATAGATAATATATAAATTACACTATTATAATTCAATAATAGTAAATTATTCAATTTATTTGGATAAAATTCCATTAGAACATAAAAATAGTTTTTTTATAAAAACATTTCCTTTATATTCAATTGGTTTTTAGATTCATTTCTAAATAATTTTTAAACAATGAATTCAAGAATATATATTCACAAGTTAGTAAATCATACTCATAATTACAAATTTACTATCTTAGGAAATAATTTTACTTTTATATAATAATGTTAGTATTATTTGTTAAAACCCGATATAGAGTGAAACACAAGCTATCAAAGAAAGTCATTGTTGCATGTGACAAAAAATAGTTTAGTGTTGTAGGAATTGAAAGATATAATACAGATAAATTTTATTTAAAATAATAAATATATCATAAGGTCTTAGTATATTATATCACTTTATACTCTTGGTGTTTTATTCTATACAAAATATCAGATATGATGTTCATATTATAAAATTGTTGGATGTTACATTCTCTTACATTAAATAAATTACATCCTCATAATTTAAACGTTATATCGCTGATATATGTTTTTTTATTTAAATATAAAAAATTTAAAAAAACCATATCGTAATTGGGTTAATAAAATATACTCTTTATAAGAGTTATATTGAATTTCAAAGGTCATCTGGAATAATATATAACTAGGATCCTGTGTATCTTAACAATAGTGGAATGTGAAGATATGGACATGGATGAAAAGTTTAAATATTTATAGAGATTTATTTAGGTCATTGATTATAAATATGTGAATGAAAAATAGAAATTTTAGTTCCTCAAATCCATAAATCGAATAGTGTGAAAAGGTCATTGATATCATAAAAAATATTGATTATAAGACAAGATTTTATTTGAAGATCACTTTCCAAATGTTGAGGAATGTTCTTACTATATATGAATATGTTGAAATATACATAATCTATATGATTATTTTTTATAAGAAAAATCTCTTCATTTTATTTCTATATGATCAATTTCAAATTTATCTCATTATTCTAAGAAATGATTACAAAAAAATGATTTTTTATGCCTGAAACACTAAAATTCACTCTTAATAGATTTTAAGATCCATAAAAACGTCTTTACATCTTCTGTAAATATTTTACAAAAACAATATATTTTTAATATTAATCATTAAACCTCAAAAATAAAACATAATTGTTCAAAATTAAAATTCATTCATTAAATTGTTTAAATAAAAATAATGTCATATTAACTAGGACATTCTGTAGGTAAATGGTTAGGATTAAACCCCCCTACTTACTTCGGTTGTGGGTTAAATCGCTATAAAAATTCTAGATATGTCGTTTTTTCACCTGAAATACAAGTTTCATTTTTTTATAAAACTATATTAATATGAATACAAAAAATATATGATAGACATCCTTGAAATTTAGTCAATAAATAACATTATTTCTAAGGCTTTCAATAAAAACCTTTTTTAAAGTCAATTATCACAATCTCAATAATAATAACATCAAACCCAAAGGTTATAAATAACGTTGAAATTGTTTCTAAATAATTTAAATGGTTTATTAATAAAAATTATTTTTCTCTAAAACATATATTTTCAATGAAATTCTAAAGCATTGTCCATAGCCTTTGAAAAATCTCATTACATAAAAACTAAAAGAGTTGTTTAAGCCAGGGATATTATTTTGAATTTCAAATACATTATCCCGTGACTATATCCATAACTCTTATGTTAATGAATAAAAAATTTCATCTAAAATTCATCAAAATAATTAGATGTTACATGATTATTGTAACCAAAATACCAACTATAAAACACTTTTAATATTTAATTTCAATCCCAAAACAAAAATAATTCTTCCATTTTATTTCTACATCAATTCATCCTTATTCATGTGTTTATCTAAGGTCATTCAATGTAATTTTCTATTGAAATTATTCACAATTTATTGTAAATAATATGTGAATAATCCTAAGAATATCCCCTAAGAGTGTAAAACTAGGTGCATAGTAAGGCCCATTGTCATGATCCATATTATGCTTAAGTCAAGTTTTTGTACACTTTTTAGAGGTATTACCCCTTAGTACAACTATTCTAGAACTAAATCCACATATAGTAACCAGATAGGGATGTATTTACAAGAAAGACTATATAATCTCTTCCTTACCAAAACATTCTATACGTATCCTCAAATTCAATCACAGGGTAATATTCCCTAATCTAGATTTTTCGGAATCATGTATCTAATTTTATTATTAAAATTTCTAGGATACTAACTGTAGTGACCTTGACCCCGGCAGTCCAGATCTAATACCTGCTACCATTACAATTCAATAAGATACAAATAAATCTCATCTCAAAGGATAGAATAGTTTTTTAGTCAGGGTGAACTAGAATCATACACGAGTCTTGATTTATAATTTAATAAAAAAAAGAAAACATAATTTTTATTTCATTCGAGGGTAAAATTATTCCACCTGATATACCCTAAAATATCAGTCTTAGTAATCTACTTGGAATCCTTATGGATGAAAACAAAATAAAAGAGATCCCAAATGCTTAGTAAGTGTTATGTATAAAGAAATAAATAATGAATCACTGATAATAATCAACACATAAAGGTAAATAACTAATAAAACCTTCCATTTTAATAAAAATATATGAAAACATCAATATGACAAGGAAAATAAATATTAACAAATTCCATTTAAATAACATGATAAGAAAAAATTAGCACGGAAAATTGAATATATGAATAAACATGTAATTTAATCAAAAGTTGAAAATTAAATTAATCAACAGATAATATCATACTAGAAATATCCATGATAGTAATAACTAAATTATGAATGAAGACTATTCTTAAATATTGAATTCCATGTTTCCCACGTACATGGAACCTTTACCATCAATACCTTTCATTGTATGGTTTAAAACAGACTATGTAAGACATATTTAGCTGAGGTTATCTAATTGATTCATCCCAATGGAATTCTAATTCATCAAGGCGATATCATTAACAGGTCCACACCTATTTCATTAGGAATAAATCACTCCTCATATATAGAATAATTTATTTAATGCATATAAAATTTTCCCTTTCAAAAATCTGTATTGATTAAAGAATATGAATTTGTCAATATTTACCTAGATAATGAAATAAAAATCCTTGTAAATACCATATTTATACATTGTGTATTGTTTGATAAATAATCATCTTAATGATAAATAATTTGGATATTTAGGGGAAATTTAATGTTCAATGTTCATAAAATAGTGAATAACTCATGAGGAAGTTAGTTACGAAAAAATGATTCATTGAAGTGAATTTCGATACTATCATTTCTTTAAATAATCATAATCCATACAAAGGAAGAATAATAATGGTATAAATTAAACATATACCCATTGGAGTAATGAAAATGCTATTTCCTTGATTAAATTAAATAATATTTAATTTTTTAAGAAAATATACTACTAATTTTGAAAATCATTTTCTTCCAAAATAAAAATTTATAATCATGTTTTTAAAAATTATATTCCTTAACATGAAATATAATATTAAAATAAATGATATAGGGTAATTCTCTACAATTAAAAAAGATCATTCATTTTTCATTTTATAACGGTTATATAATTTCCCACTTCAAAAAAAGTAAGAAGATTCATTTAAAGATTTTTTTTAGAAAATAGTGGTTAAAAATGTATTTGATATGTAATTTATAAAAGGTTAAAATTATTTTGGAAAACCTTCTTTGAAAATAGTTTTTTTGAAGAAAATAGGCTTTTCCAACCAAAGAAGGAAATTAAGTTGTATTTTATTAATTCATTTTTCCAATAATTTATAAGTACCAAAGAGTTTGAAAATTGTAATTTTACTTGAAAATAATCATGAATAACTATATAATAATAAATTGAAATGGTTTATTAAATAATGATCAAATAATTTTCTTCAATAAAAATTCAAGTGTAACCAATCCCGAATAAAATGATATTAGGAAGTAAAAACTTGCAATGATCCTAAAATTGAAGTGAAAATAAACCAATCAATAAATTTTATTTATAAAATATAAATCCACTTAAAAAATTGGAAATAATACAATATATTTTCAAAAGTAATTAAAATGATATTTATAGAATATTAATGATAATTAGGAAGTAATATAACGCAATGAAATGAAGTTGATTAACAAAATTCTTTGTCAAATTGAAACTCATAATTAAAATTCCCTTTGATGAAATAATTAATAATTAAAATTAAAATACAATGAATAATTAATTATTCATGATATTACATGTTAGGGTAATTTTATAGATCAAATAAAAGTAATTAGGTTCATAACATTATAATATGACTCAATTAAATGAAATTGAGATGAAAACCCTTACCACAAAAATTATTCTTTGGTTGTCCGTTATTTAGCCTCATTTATTGTTGTATTAAATGTGTTATTTAGATATTATAGAAAAAAATGAATCTTTTTCATATCATATATGATCCCTTTATCAAATATTTTTACATGTTCATTCATAATCATTGATTATTTACATCATTTTTGGGTAAAAACTCGCTTTCTTTTTCGAGTTTGTTTGCCATGTTATTTTTCTTTATTATATGATAAGTCATGATTACATAATATCTATAATTTAGAAAAATAATTATATATAATATATATTCAGTATATATGTATTCAAAGTAATACCTAAAACTTGGTTATAAGAAATGGAAAACACCGTTCATGGAGATGGTAGATCGTACATATGCATGGACACTATTTCCATTTTCATGTCTTATTGAAAGAAAGAAAATTAAATTATATATACATATATTATCATTACAGTATAATTTTAATGTAATATCTATCATATATATGTATTATACACACCCTTAATATATTATATGTAAATAATTAACAAATCACATCACTTCACGAGGTGGTAGTCTGTTGTACACACTAGCAGTGGTATCATATTCACACAAAATTGGAAGAATGATTTTATGTGTTAAATAATTATTAAAAAATCATAAATAATTATTTATTATAATAAATATCATATATAAATAGTATATCTCTCATTATTCTAAACCTTTATAGGTGTTAATGGAAAAATAAACAACATCAGTTCCTTAGGCAGTAGTTCGTCGTGCAAATGAATGGTGATTTTTCAACCCATTTAATAGAAGTGTGTGTATTTTTTGGTATTAACATTAAAATAAAAACATATAAATACATTTAATATACTGATTTTATAATTTAATCAATATAAAATAATAATGTTTTGTAGTTGAGAGGTAAATAAAATAAAAACACTTTTAGAATAATATTAACACTTTTATGGGTATCCTCATTAGGATTGTAGTAATTAAATCATGTAATGGATTTATGACCAATATAATGCTTCTAGAATTTTGGGTATGGAAGTGGATAATTGTTTTAGGTATTTTAAAATCCAATTTTTAGTGAAGGTTCAAAAATTGGGGTAGAGGGGGTTCTCTATTATAAGCAGGGTGAGTGGAAAACTTGTAAATTTTGAAAGAGTGAATTAAACCCATGTTTCTTCAATGTAATATGGACCCAATAATGAAAAAATAGATAATATAAGGTATATGGTAAAAATATGTCGATATAATAAATTTTTTACATGTTTATAGGTGATTTCCCCTTAAGCTGAAAGTTTAGTCCCTTAGTAAACTCATTTTTCTCTTAATCATTGTTTTATAGATGTGTTCAAAAATAATTTTGTTCCAAAATAATGTTGAAATTATTATTAATTATAAATTATTATGATTAAAAATATGGAATTAATTTAACCAAATTCAATTGAAAAAGTGGGGGAAATTAATTTTATATTAATCCCACAAGCGGGATGAAAATGTTGGATTTTAAAGTGAAAATATTCAGATTTTTTGATAAGTTTTTATATCTAAATTCAATATAAAAATTATTAAAATGACATAAATTGTATTAATAAATGTAAATAGATCTATTGACATTAAAACTAGTAATAAATATATTTTTACATGATAAATTATTTAATATAATTTTTTTTTCAATTAAATATTTTTATTTTTCACTATTCATAAAAAATGAAACTTCTCAGAAAGATACCAAAAAATTACCCTTAAGATAATTTATACATTACTATTTAAAATAATAAAATTTTTTTTCAAATAAATTTTATATAATTTTCAGAATATAGTTTTAAAACAAGTGACCCATTAAATGGTAGCAAAACTGCCTATAGAAAAATATAGTTATTTGAATGTGTAAAATTGGATTTATTCTTATCTTATAACCAAAAAATATGTTATATGAATGTAAAACCATTTGATTTAATATATAATTTATAAATTTAATTATGATAAATCACTAATATTTATTAATTTAATATATTAATATAAAAATCCTTTGGTGCATACAAATATGTTTTTATAAAAACATGTCATTTATATTAAATTAATTTTTAAATTAATTTCTATATAATTAGTAACCAATGAATTGAACCATATATTTTCATAAGTTATTTAATCATATTCATAAATTTTAAATTTTTTTCTTATGAGATAGTTTTCATTTTAAATAGTAATATTAATATTATTTAGTAAAACTAAACATTAAGAGTAACACATGTTATCAAAGAAATTCATTGTTGTGTGTGATGAAACATAACTAAGTGTGGTGTGAATTGAAAGTTATATCATATATTTAATTTATTTAAAATAGTAAATATATCATAAGGTATCAGGTTGTTATATTATATTATACGCCCCATGTTGCGTTTCATACATAATATCAAACACGATGATTATATTTTTTATTTCGGGGAGTTATATAAGAGTTAGGACTATGCAAATTTGGATAATTGGTGTAGAATAGGGGATTTTACTACCCACTTATGGGACTGAAAATGAGTTACCATGGGTGTTAAATGACTTTTACTTGGTTTGAGACTTCTATTTCAAGTCCATTTTAATGAACTATGTGGGAATGTTATTTAAATTGAAATATTAAATTTTATATAAGGATTTCCATTGGAAGTTTTGTGATTGTATTAAATTATTCATTCTTTTAATATTATTTATCAATACCTAATGTGTAACATATGATTTTTTATATTTAATATATTGATTGTTTTTTTATTTTCTCAGAAAATTCCTCTGAGAGGATATCTTCCCAATCCTACAGAGGAAGATGTGAGATAGGTTTCACAGAAAAACCCTCTAATGTATCCTAATGTGATAGAAGATGTTATCCAAACTATTCAGACTCTTGGTATTGTGGGTGTTGGGAACAGAAAACATGTTTTGGATCATGGCCCACAATTTACTTAGCATCATCCACCCATCATCCATGGTGGAAAAGGACCCCAAGAATCCGAGGAGTGTTTTCATGGAATAAATATGATCATTAACTTCTTGAAGGCTCTTAAAGACATTAATGTGGGTTTTTCTACGTATATGATCGAGTGACTAGGAAGGATATTTTGTGAATATATTTTTTAATATAAATTTAATAGGTATATTACATAGCTTTCCATAATTAAAAACATTAACTTGAAGTTGTAAACTAATACATTTCATGTGGAGAAGGCCTGAGAGTTTATCACCTAAGAGCATAAAGAGCATACCACTTTAATAAAAATAATCCAATTTTCAAAATATCTGCTCTTTTAGGATTAAAAAACATGTAATGTAATTATAGAACATGTTATTTAATAAGGGTTATGTTTTTAGAGTTTTTTACGACTGAATTTTGATTTCATCCATTGGAAGATCTTCTTTCTCTCATCCAAAATGCTCTTAGGGATGAATATGGATGAATCCCCCAATCATGATTTCTTCATTCAGTGATTGATCACTATTATAGTCACATTTATTCTTTACAAGATAATAATAATTATAGATATTATTTGGATTGGTTTTTACTATGGTTTGGGATAAAATTTTGTTATCAGATAGTATTTTCTATCAATCATTTTTAGTTTCATGTAGGGCCTTGTCTTTCGAAGGAAAATGTCTCAATTTCTGGTCACCATTTTTAAAAGTAGACTTGTTTCAACTATGTATAGGTAGTTGTTTCTATAAATTGAGTTAATTTGATGAATGACATGTGATTATTTAAAAATACAAAGGGGTTTTCACTGATTTTACATTATAAGTTGTTTCAAATTATTTCTTAGAATGGAAAGAGTTTTAAGGGTGTGGGTTTTCTATGAAAATACATTTTTTTAATTTATAAATGGGTTTTCAAACTCTAAAAAGGATATTATAGGATTTTAAATCAATTTACAAAATTATGTGAGTGGTTTTTATAATTTATTTGAAAAATGCACATTAGGAACCTTGGGTGCATTGAGAAAGAGACATGGGTAGCCATAGTGTGTTTTGTACTATTAATAGGTATCCTTTTTGATAGTGAATAGGATGAATCAATATTTTTGGGGTTTATGTTGTGTCTATTAATCCATTTTAGTGTATAGTATAGAGTTTCCCAGAGGTCATAGCCCATACGTGAGGTTATTTTTTATTTATTCATTTATTTTTATTTATTACATGATGGTTTTTATCAAAAATTGTTTCTCAAAGGTTTTTATATGTTTTTGTATCAGATAGCTTTGTATGATATATTTTTTATATATATCTGTTTACTCATTTACTTACTGATGCATGGATATGATTTTTTATTTAATATTACTTCTACTTGTTATATTTCTATTTTTATAATTTGTATTACATTTATTTAAACCAAAATAATAAATGGGTAAATGATTTATAAATGGTTTGTATTTATGATTTTTCTTGTCAAAATGTTATTTTTTAATGGATATAATTATTTCCTTATTGATATTATACCTTTTATATAAATTGTGTTGGTATCCTACGAGGCTTTGTCTCACAACATACTTGTACCTTTGGGAGTTTTTAGATGTTTTATTATAGGATCCAGGCAAAGGGATGATCATCTTAAAGTTTGTTGGCTTCACTTGTTGCTTCTTCATTTAGTCTGGGTTAGTTTGGAGGTGAATGTTGGTCTTGAAGTTACATGAATTACTTTCTATTTTATCATTTTTTTGGTATGTTTTGTATGTATTTATTTTATCTCATCTATTTTTGCTTTGTACTCTGGGGTTTTTCGTTATTTTATATATATTCAAGACATGTTTATGTTATCATACTTTTCCTATATTATGTAAAATGCTGGCTTGGGTGTCTTGTTTAGTTGACCTTGTTTGGTTCATTACATAATGATTGTTAGATTGATATCCACCTCATCTTGTAAAATAGCATGCCTAGAGCCTTAGTTTATCATGTAAATCATAGAGCATACTATCATCACATAGGGAATTAGTCTGACGCCTGGTCCATAGTATACTAGTTGTGCATGGAATTTTATTCTATAACGTAAACCCTCCATCATTTCTAAAATTATAAAGGATAAACGTCTCGAATTTACTATGAAATTTAAAAACCACATACTATCCCTTTTAAAACTACTTTTACTTTACCTAGTCCTTAATGAACATTTACAAAAAAACAATGAAATTCTATTTCATTGCATCAAAATAATTAAAAGAGTCCCCATGAAATTTCATAAAATTTTCCACCACAGAACAATTTTAAATAATTATTTTAATTCCATTTATTAACCAATTCTTACAAACCACTTTGTGTTAAAAATATTATTTTAATAGAAGAACTATTTTTTAAAACATACCACCTTGACAACCAAAACTTTTCCAAAGACCAATATAGACGGTTAAGACAATTTCAATGAAACTAACAAATGAGATTACCTAGGTTAGGATCATGAACCAAGTTTATACTCTATACAACAAAATTATACCACTTCAATGGGATAGACCACCCCAAGGGAAATCATAGGTTTAGTCTTATAAACACCAATAGATCCAACTAGATTAGAGAATGTTATAAGGTATAAAATTAATACCAAAAACCATACACATAAACCACACTATGGATTTAAGGAACATACCACATACACATGTCAATAAATTAACTTGAATTTAGGTATATCTCTTAGACCACCTATATTATTGATGAATCTTTCCATATTATTTTCGAAGAATGAAAACCTTTCCTAGGTCTATAAAAGACTCATCCAAACACATCAAAATACAAATGAGGTTATATCAACCACTAAAAACATAACTTCACACTAATAAACAAAATATAATTAATTAAAACTAATATATTTAATTAATTAACCCAAACCAATATTTGAATAATTCAAAAAAACTCACCATGTCCTCACCTCTTATTGAAAATCTACACAACCACCATAGAAGGTCCACAATAGACTCAAAACACCATTATCAAGAAATAAATAAGAATAAATACCATTTAAAAGGATAATGAAAAACCAATAAGTCAGAAAACCTAGAAATATTTATCATGAATTGATACCTTAATGAAACGCCACACAACGATATTCAAGAGTTGTCTCTAGAAACCCTCTATACAATCCAACCAAATGAACATTGAGAAATTAATGATTCCACCATGATATGGTGGAATCATAAAAAAATAAAAATTATTGAACTCTAAAATTAGATATTATAAGGAAGAATAATAAAGAAATTCCTCAGAGGTTAAATCTCACCTCAAAATGTTGGAACACTACTATGAACACACCCCAGATCAATGGGGGGAAGAGGGATGAAGGGGTTGAGATCCCCTGGGTATATGCACAACAAATGAGAGAGAAATGGGGTATAGTGGAATAAAAACATAAGGGGGTATTTTGGTAAATTAAACCCTTTAATGATGCTCTTGGTGGCCACACAATTTGGTCAACTGGTTTTATAAACTGTACACCTACCATGCACCATCCAATTTCCATCAAAAATTCCCCACACAGTTAGGTTGCATGGTTAGAATTTTTTTTCCAACCATGTTCCTCCCATTATAAAGCCGTAGAACCCCTTACATCTATTGGCCTCATATTTTCATCATTGTGTGTGAAATGTTCAAAAACTACTAAATCCATTCGATAATATGGTGTATGGTTTGTCTAAAACCATTTGTTGGTTATGAACCATGTCACATGACATCCTTCACCTCAAAAAGTTTCCCCTTTAACCCCACATGGTTTTTACATAGCCATTTAGTAACTATGAAACAGAACCATTCTTAGTTAATAATTAATTGAAAACTCCTTTTTCATTTAGGTGTTTAATGGTTTCTCCGAAACTGTGCATTGAAAACCATCTACCCTGGATAGAAATATCCAGAACTCCTAAAACATAACTTGAATCCTCCAAAGGCCATCCAATCACTCGATATATACCCCGAGTATCATTTCTCATCTCAAAAAACCACTTATGAGCAGTTCATCTCTCATAATTCCATCATGAGTCTTGGTTGACAATTTAACCCATCTAGTAGACAAAATTTAAAATTCATTCTTAACTTTACAACTTATATAGACAAGAAATCATAAACATGATGTTTACTATATTTATATATAATATTAACTCCATTATTCTATATTTTCTAGGTTTATAAAAACATTTATATTTTAAGATGATTCATTCTTGAATTCATTAAATTATATTCTCTCCCTCTAAAGGATTTTTTCATCTATTTCAATACACTTTTACCTTTTACCCATTAAACACTTCTTAAAATAAATTTAACCACTTTATATTTGGATTTACATACACGGTGTCATCCACTTTATATATTTTTATTTTTTTATACCTTGGTAAAATTTAGATATAACCTATTTAATTATCATGAGTTAATGTTTATATAACATTTTGAAGATCTATGATTGTTTCCATGTTTATATGGCACCCATATGTAAGTATGTATTTTTATATCATGGGTAAAACCAAAATTATAGATCAGTATAATGAATTAGTTAAGTACTTACATATCATGAGATTATTATTTTTAGATTATTGATTGTGATCTATGTCCACTGTATTGCAATTCATGGTAGAGATCCTTGACTTATGTTCATGATGTCTTATGATTGTGTTTGTGAAACATTTTTATGTCATAATTCATGTGTATATTTTCATATTTCTTAATCAACTCCATATTATCTCTTTTTTTATTATGTAATATACCTTGATTTTTGCATACAAAAATAATCAATATATTATCCCTTATTTATTACATTCTTTATGGTAGACCACATTATTTCAATGGAAATATCATATTATTTTCCCTTATTAGGATAATATTCCACCATTTATTTTGTTTATATATGTGCCTAAAATTTCCCATAGAGTAAAAATGCATGGAGGGAATCAAGTTTGTATAAATTTATTGGAGAAATACCTTATTTATTATGTAATTATATGAATATATATATATATATATAATATTAAAAGATTCTAAACTACTGGGTTCTTTGAGTGTATTTTAATTCTGGAGTTGCTATGTGTAATTATGTAAAATGATGAAATTATATATTTTTTATGTATGGGTTTTCTTACACACCCTAGGTTTTGAATATTTAATAAAGGTCATATATATTTTTTGATAACAAAATTAGAGTAAATAAAAAATAAACACAAAGAAGATATAGGGAAAACAACCAGAGAGACCTAATATAGTTTACCTATATATAGATTTTAGTAAATATTCCACATATTTATAAAGATAAAAGTATTTTTTATAGAGTTATGATGTTTAATTGAAACTCCAATTTTGGTTTGAGTTTATCCATATATTAATATATCATTATAATGATATTAAAGACTATATATTTAGTAACTCGTTATCGAAATAGCGAGTGGAGAGACTATTGGAGTTTTTATATTAAAACTAGATATTGGGAAAATTCTAAATAAATGTGATAACAAATAGTTATCAATGTTATTTGTGTATAACTAGGACTTAACATACATACACATTTGATAAGACTGTCCACATTAGAGGCTGAAACAAATAAAAAGTAATTTATTTATTTGGATACTACGGTTTTTTGTTAATTATTAGCAATAATAAATATTTCACCTCATAATGGAGAACGATATAAAAATTATATTTATTTCAATGGAATTAAAAATAAATGATCTCCCAGATTTACCACCTCATAGGTTGATTCTACTCAAGTTAGTCATTTTCACTAATAAGGTTGATCCTAAAAATTTACCCAGTTATGAAATAATCAGAACTTAATTTACTAATTGATTAAAAAAATAAGAAAAATTTTATGTTATAGGCCATACCTCATTAAATATTTTCTATGGCCTCTGATTTTGTTTCTGAATGATAAAAATCCATCACTTAATTCTTTTTTGATTCATTTACCTTCCTAATTTTTTATATTTATGGTATACTTCTCTAGGTAAATTTTGATAACATCCTCAACGAATGTTATTTTTCTCTTTGGTTTTACGGTATCTTGAAAATCATTATTAATAATCCTTTTATATCAATTAATATATATATTTTCATCCTACCATTTTGGTTTTGGATTTTTAGGTCTCTTAATCTTTATAATAGAGTATTTTTGGGTATTTATGCTCAACCCGTCCTTTTAGGTTATATATCCCATAAATTCTTGGTCCATATGGGGTGTTTATTCCATACCCATATATGGTATAGGGTTTTTGTTGGTTAAGGATGAAGGGAAGACACTATGTATTAATTTTTTGATGTGTATTTAATGACGTGGGAGTGGGAATATAGTAGAATGGTGGATTTAATTATGCATTCGTGATAAATATATTGTATAAGTGATTTTGATGGGTTCATTGGTTTTTAATTAGTATTTTTACTAGTACGTATTCTATTACATATTTCTGTCCTGATTGGAACAGTTATTTCCTTTTTTAATTATTATCCTCATTGGATGAGGCATAACTCTATGATTAATTATTTGGAATTATCTTTCATATTTCTTATATTGGGGATGTGTAGCTCATGTCTGGGATACCTATTTACTTTTTCATAATAATGAAGTATTATTCCAGAATATTCGTATATCATGATGGATTCGAGTGAAAGGTAAAGAGTTTGTTTCTATTATTGGAGGTTTTTAGTGGCATTTTTAGTTCCCTAAATTTGATCATTAGTCACTTTTTTGTTTCTAATTTCCTTTGATTTATTTTAGTTTAATTCTGTAGCTATCATTTTATAGAAAAAATACATCATTCTTCTCACTAAGAAAGTTCATTTAAATATGTATTTCTAATATACAGTCATGGTATTCTTGTGGCAGGGCATCCATTGATATTTTATTTGGTGGAATAAGTGATATTATCATGGCGGTTGATTCCATGGGAGTTAATACTAAATAGATGAGGATTAGAGTATGGTTGAGAGGGTGATATCCCATGAGGTTTCATAAATTCTTATTAGGAATGAAGTTAATAATTTATAATATTTAACTTTATAATCACTATCTACTAATTTGGATTACATGGATATTCTAATTTAAAACCCTCAAAGAATAATAAGGCCTTTAATGAATATTTTATGTAAAATATTTACACTTATGATTTAAATCATTTAAAGAGAATATAAAACTAATTTAAGAACTGTGAATAATGAGAACACTCTGTCTATATAAAAATAGGGTCAACTTATAATTAAATTTACAATTATATTAATGAATGTTATAGTTAATATGATTAAAGTTTATGATTGATAAATCAGTGGTGAAGTTTTTTAGAGATTTCCATTGTTGAATTTTGAGCGACGGGGTTATAATTTTAATAGAAACTATTATGGTAGAAATTACTAGATTTATTTATGTGATATATTTGGCTACATGAAATTCTTATATACTATAAATTCTAACATGAATCTGGAAAATTATAGATTTCACTCAAATTCACTCATAACCTTTCTAGATGACATCTAATCGACCTCAAAAACACCTTCTAGGATCATGAAACATTATACCATGATGTATCCAAACAAACTAGATCAAGAAGATTCATAATGCTTCGAAAAATAAAATGAATTTTGGTGACAAATACAATAACATAAAGTATCATGTACCACTTTATCTATGAATGAGAATAGATCAAAAATGGTGTCCCATAATGTAAAATATATAAAAGGCAATTAATTAGAGAAAGAAGACTAAGTGGTATAATGAAAATGAATAATCTCACGTTCTTTAACCAAGTGTTTAACTGTATGTAAAAAGTGAATTGTGAAATATCTTTAATACCAAGTAAAAAGAGAATTCATTGAATCCATACCTCCATTTCAAGTTATGTATTATTATTTATAGATAATGAAATAAAAATAATGTGAACTACCTAATCATAAATATATTTAGTCATAGGATACCATCAAATATAGAAATGTCAGTAATATTAATCAAAACATGTAACAAATCAATCTAGCCCTCATCACCATCTCTATCATCACCATCATCATCAGCCTCATCCTCATCCTCGTACATTTCCCCATAATCATCCCCACCCTCATACCCATCCTAATCCTCATCCTCATCCCCTTCATCATCCCCTTCCTCATCCCCATCCTCCTCCTCAGCCTCCCCCTCGGCCTCCCCCTACACTTCGGCCTCCTCCTCGCCCTAATCCTCAGCATCATCATTGTCCTCAACCTCTTCTTCGCCATCATCATTTCTAGGAATGAAATCATATAGAAAACCACTAGAACTAAAACCTAGTGACCTATATATTTAAATCTTCAATGAAATATATTCATCATAATTTGTGCTGACCTCTGGTGGAAGTGCTAGACATAAAAATTTCATTAGATTCTTTAATTTAGTGTTTTCCCTAGAAGATCGTTCTACCAATTGTGAGTCCATTTTTTAGCCTGTTTTCCACATTAATTAACTTTTTTGAACTCGGTGGCAATATTAATGGTACCTGATGAGGTCCAATACCTCTTCAGAACTATAGACTTCTTAGGTCGGTAGCGTACACCGCTAGGGTGCTCATCTACCAACACCTGATGTAAGTGATCATTTGGGCCAAAATTTTCAGGTTCCTCGACATCAAGGGCCTCTAAAAAGTCCTATAACAAATATAAATAAATTATTAAGTTAAAAAATAAATATTAAAATATTAAATCAAAAATATAAAATTAAAAATATACTGCTATGTCGTTTTGTTTACCACACTCACCAATTTGTTCCTTCTACTCGAGAAAAATAGTTTTTCGTGAGGCACATGTTCGTCATTATTTATTACTGTCCTCTATAATGACATTGAATGTAGGAAACCATAATTAAAAATATGTTACAAAAAATGAATTTGAAAACTAAAATTATATTAAAAAATTAGAAATAAAATAAATAATAGAGGAAACAATATAATGTTCAAGTCCTAATGAAAAATTATAAACACTTCTCGTATCTGCTTCCTATAATGATCTGACTTCGTAGTATATCCCAAGGCATAGAGGGTTTTTTTAGCCCAAATGTTTCTTTATTTTTTCTAGATGATTCCAAAATAAAATTCAATTATACAAAAGATACTATTAATGTAAAACAAGAAAATTTTTATTTAAAAACATCAAATGTGATTAATACCATAAACTAGAAAGTTTTATAATGAGTAATAATTTTCCAATACTATTCTATCAGACAATCATCTATGAGAGGTACCACCTATTACTATATGCCAACTCTAGTATTCTATACAATATACACCTTATGCTTATAGGATATCTAAATCTCACCTAACCCTTTTGGAATTGTTGGTCACACACTCTCACAATGAAAAAAATTAAACTGATGTTTACACCAAAATATTAATTCATATAAATACAAAAACTATATGTCACATTACATAAAACAGATTTTTTTACCCATATACGTTCCCAAGAATTATACTTGACTTCTTTTGGATGTTTTATATATAAGAGAGGGATTATGGGAATGAAGTCAGAGAATTTGGAAAGCATCGCTAAAAAACATTGACATTGGTTCCCTATTTTTCCAATCAATTGATTGTCTTTTTTTAGTCCATCATCAACTACATGCGGAGGATCCACACTGCATACATGCGTGTATTCCCCCTCCCCCACATCTTATGAGTAGATTTTTCGGTTATGAATGAAAAAAAAATTATATGAATACATTTTATAATAAAAATATACAATTCTATAAAAATTGGTTAGGGTTCTATAAATATACTTGTGGCAGTCTGATCAATGGGCCCCACGGGATCCGCAGAAATAGAAGGAACACCTTGTTCAGGTGGAGAGGGTAAATAAATTTTCTAATGTAAATAAATAATGGTATAAAAATTTGTTAAGGATATATAAATATAATGGGGTAGTCTGATTAACGTGCACCATTGGATCTGTAGAAACTGAAGGAACACCCTGTACAGGTCGAGTGGGTCCTAGTGTACGCTCTGCAGGCACATATCATGGCAGAGCTGGTGTCAAAAAAGATTGAATATAGAAACTTGGAGATATGGAAGTATAAGTAAAATAAGATGGAATGGATGGATGTCCAAATTATTGATATGGATGAGGAGAGGGAGTCATTGTCAGATAGTAACGATGGATGATGAGGATTAGATGAATCGGGTGGTGAAAAAATGAGAGGAAAAAATATCTCGTGTATCCCTAACAACATAGTAGTATCAGAGTGTGGGATAAATGGTACATAAGTGGGAGGGGCAGAGTCTAATCAAGTACACCGACTAGATCGTCAAGTTCTCATACCACCCTCCCTCATACCACCAGCCTCACTACCGGGACGACAATTAGACTGCTCAAAAAATAATCGCCGCCTAAGTGGTGGATCCAAAAAATATGTTTACAACAATATTAATCCCATGAAATTATATGTTATTTAAATATATATATTTGAAATAAAATACTCAATAAAAGCACTAGTGTAGGAACACCCATCTCATCTATGGGAAGATTATTGTCTGTAATCCTTTTTCTTCACATCTCTTCAATAAGGTTCATCTCCGGAATTTGAAAACAAATATGTTTGTAATTATAAAATTATAACTAATGTGTATCCCAAAATAAAAAATGTATGAGAGGGGATAGGGGGATTCATGGGTCATGTGGTCAAGAAACCATGGTCAATAAGGCATTGAAATGTTGTGGGGGGGGGTGGTGGTCTTACAGTTATACTAATTTTATAAATGTCCAATAAAGAATTTAAATTTTCACCAAGGTAGAAATGTTTGTTTCATAGGTTTTAATACAATTAAATTCCATATTAGATAATTCAACTCAAATAATTCTACTACCAATAAACATTGAAAATGAAAATTATATTCAATTCAGATACAACATATTTGTAACCAATATTAAATCAATTTGAATAGTACAAACAATAACAACCCAAGTCGTGCTAAAAAATAATTTTGAAGATGGATGGATGATTCAATATATTTCCCCCAAAAACATCAGGTTCACAACCAACTCTGACAATTGAGCTATTGGAATGATCATAAGTAATAAAAGGATTTTTTCTAATAGGTAGTCGAGTTTGTGTCAACTCGATCATCACCATCGACAAATACATGTCTTGTAATTACATCAATAATGACACCAAATTTCAGTCTAAGATGAACTATCACATAAAAAACATGTTTCTTCATTGATTCCAATACATATGGTTCATCGGTAGTAAGAGTGGGAGTCATAACAAAAACCCTAAATCCAAAATCATCAATAAAGGTCCCTTACCTCATCATAGAATCAAAAAATGGAATTTCATCATTATAACTCATCCATGAGCGTAATAATCCAATATTATTATTTTCTCAATGAATCAATAATAAGACAAATTTCCAAAATGCGAACTAATATCTGATGCACTGGAAAAACTGCCGGTTGTGGTATTTTTTATAACACTATAATGATGTGTTCTCATGTTATTTACTAATTCAATGATAATAAATCTATACCCATTGATCACAATTGATTTACATTCACAAACCAAGGTATTATGACCAAAATACAAATCACTTATTTCCTCAGAAACAGAGTCTTCAGGAAAACACAATAGCTGAACTATAAAAAAATATTAAATTTCATTAAATATATATTTTATTTATTTATTACAACAATATTTCAACCTTAAATTTCAACCAAGTTGAAAAATATTTACAATTAAATGTATATTTCCTTGTCAAATATAAAGAATAATTCTTTCTATTTATCATTTATTTATATTCCCTGTATATAATAATAGAAATAGTTTAATAGATATTTAAAATTATCAGAGAAGAGATAAGATATCAATGTTAAATTTACTTGATGATTTCATCAAATAAATAACAGTTGAATAACACTGTGTGATGTGATATCTCTCACTCTTCAAGGTATAATGCTGTCAATTTATGTGATTTGAGAATTCATCATATTTGAGGAAGTGATGAGAAAATGGGTTCAATTTTCTCATACTTTTATTCTTCATTTTACATTGGTCTGTTCATTCTCATAGTAAGATTATAAAATTACATTGAGAATAAATACATACATTCTTGCACCATGTAACAATTTTGGATAGAACCTTCTGGATGATTCCAGTTCCTAATAAAATATTTCAATGTATACATATTTATTTTAGTTGGATATATCCAACTGAATAAAATAGTTACTATGGGATTTAGTTTGGTTGGAATATAGAGAGTCAGATGCAACATTAATGTTAATAATTATGGAGGAATTATTTTTTATAACACAATGAAAATTAATGGGGTATTTTCCAGCATTATTTCCTAGAATTACATGGAAAAAATCTTAGAAGAAGATCTCTAAACAAATGGAAAAACTGAATAACTAACACCCTTACATTATTAGACAAAAGAACATAGATTTATATTAAAACTGTTCATGTAGAGGGATGTGATAATCATGAGTCTTCATAGATTTCATCTTCAACTCTCTTCTATTGAACCATTTTAATATATTGCTTGAATAGCCATCCAGAACATTAATAGTGTCTAGTACTTCTTGAAATTGATTTTTTATATAGGTTTAATCACATAAGAAGCACATGGAACTTTCCATTTATTGTAATTGATATACAAATGATGAAACTCTAGTCGATGAAACAATCTAAAAATCACACTAAGACTGTAAATCATCACTTTTATTTCCCATTACATTTAGAATAATGGGAAGAAACATTTCACATATATTCTTTTCAATGTGAATTATGTCTATGAAATGGCATAACAAATTGGTTGACCAAATACAAAAACATAAAGAACATAATCCTCTTCTTACAATTATAGTAGGTATCATTGGAAGAATTCTTTCTTTTTAATGATTTCATTTGAATATTTCCGAATGGAAGAATGAAATATTTAAATTCATTAAGCACATTAGTTCTAGGCATTAACATGAGGTGGATCATTGGTCTCGATGGTATTGTCAAATATTTGACGATTGTTTATATGTGGATGATCCATTGGGAAGAATCATCAATTACCCACAAAACTAAAACTACAATGATATTTCAGTCTTCTGGATCAAAAATTCTTCATAAAAATAAGATATTCCATTTTTTCATTCGTTCGCCATCTAGAAATCATTGCATATGTAGTAATCATATACATAAGCACATCACACATCTAAAATATGTCTTTTGAACATGCATCATATGTGCTCACACCCACATCCTAATTAAGTTTCAACTCTTTTATTAATTGTTTCATGTATACATCTACATAATTTCAATGATTATATGGGAAAAATATAAGTATACTCATTGAAGTGAAATGTTTTTTTATACACAACCATATGGGAAGATTATACATGTGTATGAAAACCAACCATGTGTTATACGATGTAAGAATATTCCCAAATGGATTAAAACCATTACATGAAATAACCAACCTCACATTACACATGATAGTTGAAAAATAATTATATCGAGCATATAATCTATTCCAGGAATATTCATCTTCATAGTGAACCAACTCTTCATCATTCTTCTTCCTCTAAGTATCATTCTATCACATTTTTTTTATAATTCACCATAAATGAAGTGATTTTTGAGTTGTGGGATCAATGGGAAGTTCTACATTACTTTTTGTGGATAATGGGATGGTATTCCATAAGATTTTGGCATCCATCAGGATGTTACACATTTGATAAAATCTTTTCTTTTCATAGTTTCATCCCAAAATAAACTACAATATTTTGGCCAAGCATGATTTTTTTCTAAAATTCCATGTTCTTCAATAAACATCCATGACATAAAGTGGTTTGAGAGAATATCTACATCATCTATATGTAATTCCTTCAATAAGGTAAGAATGTAATCGATGGTAGTATATGAAGTCCCATACATAGTTTTCTAATGAAATAGTTTAATTAAAAATTACAGCTTTTAAATTTTGCCACATTGCCAATATACTAGAGTCGTCAGAACATTATTCAATTTTTTCACTCTGTCAAAATAATAATTTTCATTGGAAACAACATTTTTGACCGTATCAAAGTCTTCTTGGGTTGACATACATAACTTCTAATGAAGGAGAATAAATAGAAAGTAGTCTTATATCAATTTTTTCAATCCAATATTCTCATTTAGAACATCAGAATTTTGAGATTCCATTTTATCTCAACTGTGATACCACACATAATAGATTGTTTGAAACCCATATTTTTTTATATGGTAGCTAACTTAATCATGGATCAACCAAGGTCTTATTACACAATTACAACTAAGGTAGTATATGTGACCAGTATATGAAGGATTTTGAAATGAAAAAGTTAAAAAGCTCTCTTAATTTTTTAGAAACATTCTTGAGATCTGATAAGTTTCATACATCCAACTTCTATCAATTCTGTGAAAAAAATTTAATTAGTCATTTCATGGAAGAAATTAAATAATATTGAATTTCAATCGAAAATATTTTTCAGTAAATGAGAATTTTTTACTTTATAATAAACCATAACTAAAACAATATGTAGATACATGTTGAAATGTAGAATTATAAATTATAGTATTGTATCAACAACATTTTTAAACTCTGTATTAGAAACAAAATTAAGCATAGTGGAAATAAGAAAATAGGATTTAGTTCCAATAAAAAAAATAGTGCTCTCTACATTATTGTAATCCACTACTAATAACATTTATTTAAAAAAATGAACCATAACATGGATTAGTTTTTATATGAAATAACTACATACTAAAAAGTCCAGGATACTACTGAAATATATTGTAGTTATTCATGTAAAAAATATATAAAAAAAGAAACAATAAGTATTGATTTTAACACTTCTAAATAAGAATATATGTAAAACGTAAATAGATATTAAACAAAGGCACAACTCAAATGTAAAATGAAACATAAAAGGTGAATAGTGCATTTACTTTTTGATGCAACTAAGTATTATATCAAATTTTCTTGATGAATTATCTTTAAATATATACCTTATATAATATTAAATGATCCAATGAATCTTTCTCTTAATCTTGGTTGTAAATCTCATAAAACAAAGTGTTATGAGGAGAAGTTAGTAACATAGTACCCTATTATGTTCCATACACCCATTTCATTTGAGGATTTATCAAATTTATTGTCAAATACTAAAACGCTATCCACTAGGTACAACCATAATTAATTAATCATATTGATAATCTTTTTTAAAAGTATTAAATGGTATGATATTCATTAAATTGCAATACATTCATTAATCAAATTGAAAATATTTTGGTGTACCATGCAATAAAAACCACCAATGAATTTTAATTTATTCAAAAAATAGTAATTCATTAAATATCAAGGTATTACAAATACAATGAGTATACACTCATATATCACCTGATCACACATCTAGGACCATTCTACAATGATTCAAATGACATAAAACCTAGGATCATTCAACTAAAAAGTGGCCATGATTCGCATCCAACTCATGTTTATCTAAAAAAATCCACACTTGGTGCTACCTTCCCAACAATACCAAAAAATCATACTCATTCCATGGATTATAAAATGATCACTAGTTACTTAGGCATTTCTACGAAACCACAATGAACATACACATAATCTATCCATCCTAGATCCAACCATAACATATCATAATCAACTGTCTCGCCAAAACCCACACCCAAAAACAATAGGTCTAGTTGTCAAAAAAAATAATCACCTCTTAATATAATCATGATTTCTAATTTATTTCAAGTAATTTAAATTAATGTAAATGAAATAATTCAACATTTATTCACTTTTACCATCACAATGTATAAAAATAATCAAATAGAATCTTTACCATCATGAACCATATTTTAATTATTACCTCTAATACATTAAATAATTACAAATCCATACAAATAATAAATTTACCACCATGTGATAAAATTAATCCATTGAACTAATGGAATTTATTTACATCATCAGAGAATATCCCAAAATAAGATCCACATGTTATTTCCTCAAAAACCACTATGGTTGGGGTGGGTATAATTCTACTAAAAAGTTATATAGAAAATCCATATTAAACTCATTATGGACAGTTTATAAACTAAAACCTATGTAATTAGAAAATTCAGTCTCACATAAGAATATAAATTTCATATTAATCCTACATTCTACATATGATTAGTGTAAATAATCTTCATTCATATATGGAACAAGTTCTGAAACCACATATTACAATATCAAATCATTATATCATACTTGAGTAAATATCATAAATGTAACATTGATAATCAACAAGTGTAATTTCATAACCTTGTTAACCTATAATTAACACTGTAGATGGGTTCATGACACGCCGATTTTAGGACTATCACAAGTACAACACATTTCTATCACCATATAATTAACCAAAAATAGTATGAAAAATAAAAAATCTTATATTAATTTCTAATGCCAATAATAAAATAAAAACTATAAAATCCAAATAGTTGCACAAAAACTCTGAAGGTACACCTCCACATACCTCAAATACTACCAACTAGCATGGAGATACTAAATCATACATTGGTTATACCATTCTGTTATTATTATAACCATTAATAACAAATTATTAAGAAAAACTAATAGTGGTTGATAATAAATTGGCGTATAAATCAATAATTCTATTAGATATATCATGTAAAATGAAATCATACTATCTTACATCCAAATGACCACCCAAAAGGATGCCGAATAACCACACAAAGCTCTGATTTAGGCTAAATCAAAACACAAAATAAAACAAAACAGATGCATAACATTAAAAAAGGTAGCACTTACAAAATCTTAAGTGTAGAAAAAAAAATTCTTTATTGAAGATGGATTTATCAGTGGAAGAAGTTTTGTAGGCTTTGGAAGGCCGAGTTTCGATTTTGGGTAGCAATAACACAGAGGGAGAACTAGAGGCCCGATCTAGATTTAGGGTAATACATTCCCAGTGGGTTTAAAAAATCATTGTGTTATATTGTCTATCCCAATAGTTTATAAATACCGTTGGGATATCATTATATGCAGGAGACTATTCCAATAATTTAATTAAACCATTGGAATATGTAAATTATAAATATAATATACCAATGGTTTGTAAAAATTGTTGGTATAGTCTCCCTATACCAAAATATTTTTAAAACTGTTGGTACAAAAGTGTTGGAATATGGCCTTTTCTAAGATGTGACAATTGAAGCTATTAAGAATCAATGAGCATAATCAATATGGAACGATAAAAAACATGACACACTTGATATTTATATAATTTTACTAGAAGAAAAAATATAGATAGTTAAATAACAGAATACACATTCAATTTAATCAATAACACAAACATACTAACTGGGTAAAGAATAATCAATATAGAAATATAAATAAATGAAAAAATGAGATTCAATCAATAAACTGATAATTATGTTCTTTTAGAGATAATATCATATAGAAAATTCCATGGATAATATTGAATAAATTTTAGTGAAATAAATTCTTAATTATTGGATATCATGTCTCCCACACACATGATACCTATAAAATTAAGATCTATCCTCGGGATAGCTTAGGAAGTATTATTAATAGCCCATTTAACTAAGTTTATCCAACTGATTCATCCCATGATATTACTTATGCATTAAGGGTCCATCTATAATGGGGACCCACCCATGTCTTGCATGCCAAAAGAATTCTTTATATATCGAATAATTGATTTAATTCATAAAAAGTATTCATTTTCATCAAGTATATATATTGAGTAAATAATATAGATACATCAATATTTCTCTAGATAAACAAATGACTTACAATATAGAAAACCATATATATGAATTATATATAGTTAGAGAAATTAAAATTGAAATGATAAATAATAAATATTTTTTGGGGAAATTTAATGTCTAATGATCATATGAAAGTGAATTATTCAAGGAGAAGTAACTGATTACAAAAATAAAACAAATAAGTGATGGTCAATACTATCCTTCATCAAAATTATCATAAAACATCCATATGAATAATATTTATGATATAAATAAAACATATCTAAAAATTACTATTTGTAAAATAAATGGGTTATTTTCATTGATAAACTAAAACACCATTAAATATCTTTAAACACATTTTGGGGGAAAATGTACTTTTCATTTTGAAAGTGACTTTTGAAAACATGTATTTTTCTAAAAATCATTTTCTTTCAAAACCACTTTAAGAAAAATATATGAGTTCTTAAAATATATTTAGAACACTTTTCATTTAATATAACATTTTAAAAATTGTAATATTATCTTTAAAACATTGATTTATCATGATGGAATACATTTCATACATTTTGAGTATATTAAAACAATTATTCCTTTCACATTTTCGATAAAATCCAAACATGATTTTTTTTAAAGCTAAAGGAATAAAAAATTCAAATTATAAAATATTGGAAAAATTTCAGAAATAAATCATTTGGAAAAGGGTATTTTTTTAAAATAAATGTTTTTAAAGAAAAAGGATTTTTGACCAAATATATAAATGATGTGAGAATTTATTAAAAATATTTTCCCATTAATTTTAAGTAACATATAGTGAAAAAAGGGTATTATTACTTGAAAATATCATGAATAACCACAGTATTATGAAATGAAATGGGTTTATTAGGATATGTTCAAACAATCTCAATTTGAATGAAATTATGGAATACAACCTTACAAAGATCATAACATTGAACTCATGATTAATCAATGATTTTATTATGTGAATTAACTATTAATACACATATTAAATTGGATATACAACAAATGAAAATAAAATTTCACTACACACATAATCCTATAATATCAAAGACAATAAAAGAGTAATATAACCTAGTGAAAAAAAATTGAGTTTTGAAACTATTTATCACTTGGTGAGTTACAATTAAATTCCCCATAGATGAAAAAATTCATATTTAAAATTAAAATATAATTAGTTATTAATCAAAAATGACATTACATTTCAAAGGCGAATTATATATACCATATAAAAGTGAATTGTTTTAAAATAAAAAATAATTATCAATGGAATGTAAATTGAGATGAAATCCATTAACATACGCTTATTTTTAGTTAAACATGCTTTAAACACATATATAGTGGGTTTAAACAAGTTTTTAACTTATTAAGATATAATATTAATATTTATAATATCATATATTATCCTTTTAAAACACCTTAATACCATTCTATAAATAGTATTTCATTATTTTCATTGTTTCATGTGTTAATAGCCTTATTTTCTCTTGTGTTATTTATCATGAAAGATGCAGTTCTTATGCATATTATATAGTTGTATCATATTGAGAATAATAATAATGAAATATTTATCTTATTTTAACATCAATTATACCTTTAAAACCAATCATGAAATATTTCTATGAAAAATTTACTATGTTATAATCTTGGTGATGGTATTCTATATGTATGCATGAGTAACATTTCCATTATTCAATGTTAATCATGGAAAAAACGTAGGTAATATTTTTTATTTACCTAGTTATAATAATATTATAAATACCACTTTTTTTTCTTAAGGTGTGTGTCTATATATATATCATCCATGTGGTGAGGTGATGAAAAGATAGTCACATCGCTTTGTGAATACGGTAGTCCACATGTACATTAGAGAAATTATCATATTTTAGTGAAAGAATTAAAAACATATAATATATTTTTATAATGATAATTATTTCTTATATATCACACATTTTAACTAAATTTTTTCTTATCCCATTTCATGTATAGAGTTAGTGAAAAGTGAACCACATCGCTTCGTGAGGTGGTAGTCACCCACACACACGAGTGCTATTGTCCTATCCCCTATGAAATGAAAATAAAAAACGTATATATATATATATATATATATCATATAATGAATCCATAGATATAATTTTTTTATAAATATAATATATATAATTGATATCCAAACCATATAAAATAGTGACAGGTAGTAATGGAAAATTGAATGACATCAGTTCACGGGGTCGTTGTCCACCGTATAAATGAGGATTTCATAAGCCTTTTAATGTAAGTGGAGATGGTTTTAGGTCATGAATTTTTCATAAAAAATTAAAATTTTATATAATATAATGAGGTTATTATATCATATTTTTTAATAAAACTTCAAGGATAGAAAGAAAGAAATAATAATTGATTACTAAAGAACAATACCTCTTTTTCAGGTATCCTCCTTAGGTTTGCACCAAAGGCCTTCCGAAGTTAGATTTATTCCCAAAATATTCCTTCTGAGATGAGATTAGGGAATCAAGAAGTTGTTTGGGTAGCACCTCTCTGAACCAATAAGGTATGAATGTTTAATGTGGAGAAGAGAGGGGATTATTCAATGTGTTTTCAAATAAATATGTTTTTAAAATATTTTGAATCTTATTTTGTAATTTTCAAGTAAAATGGTATTCAAACTGATTTCAAGAGTTCTTTATTAGTTATTAAGTTCTTTTTTAAGAAACATATTTTAAAATGGTTATTTGAATTAAAAATATTTTTTTCAAAAGAAGAAATGATATTTTATTAGGGAATTATTTTCTAGTGATATTTAAAAAAATGCATCTAGGAGGACATCTGTTGATGTTACTCATGCCATTTTAGTAAATGATCTAAATGTTCTATTCATATTATATATATGAATGATTCATCATTAATTTCATGGTATTTATGAAACTTATTTGTATTTCCTTTTTTATAAGTTTATGAAATATGTTTCTCTTTTATGGGTTATATGTTTAGGAAAGCTGTTTCTCATTCATGGGTTATTATTTTGATAAAATTACTATAAAACCTGTATCTGTTTTCCACAAGTTATGTTATGTCTACCTATTTGTGATAACCATTTAATTTCATGGGATATGATATGTCTATTTATGATATATTGGCACACGTACGTATGAATTTATTATTATATGGGTGAGACCAATATCTCTCTCCAATGAATTGGGTAAAGATTAATATCTCATTAGATTGACAAAAATGGTCTTGGGAATAAACCTTGTCTACTTAGATGGCCATTGGAGTGAGTCATGACTACCAAGATGTTATGAGGAGTGAAACCATACTACTAAGATGACTATGGGAGTGAACCATGACATCTAGGATAGTATGGGTATTGAACCTATACTACAAATATGGTCTTGGATATGGTTCCTTGGATACTATAGTAATCATATTTCAAATGTCTATATGTCTTCCAAAGTTCCATATTTCATTCCTATTATATGCTATCATGGATTATGTGATTTATTTCATAATGAATCATGTCTCTTGAACTATCAAGATTTATGCCATGATTCATGTATATGATAATTTATATATAGGGAAAAATCTTTTATTTTCATGATAATGTTATAATACCCTTATGATCATGATTATTCTTACATATCTCCCTTATTTACCTTTACTGAGTATTTGAGATCACCCATTTTTTAGTTTTCTTCCCCCATGTTATGAATATATGTATTAAGTTTGATGTATCTAAAAGGGTTCTAGTCAAGAATAACCTTGTGGGAGATAATGTATCTCACTTATGTACAAGTGTTCATGTTTCCATGTTTCCATGTTTCCCAAAGAACTAGACCAACATCATTATTTGGGCATCTTTTTGTATGATTTTTATGTATTCCTCAAATTTTATGTAATTCTTGTGTTTTAAAATTGAGTGTTTCTATAGTTTCTATCATAGAAATGGTTTATTTATAATTTGGAATCTATGAGGAGAAAACATTAGTTAGATCCCAATATTTATTTATAATTTTATTTCTAGGGATATCTCTAAGGATAAGTATAAGGATGAGTAAGATTTTAGGAGAATTTCCTATAATTTTGGGAAAGGATAGAGTGAGTGGTTTCCTAGAAATATATATTTTTCTAGATACTACACGTGGATGCGTCCTTGAAATAGATATACATAGGGGTAACAACTCTAACATGTTGTTTCATGTCTGAATCTGGGTTATTAGGTACATGAAAATGGGCCTTGCTGCACAACTAGTTGTAATCTCCTGATGGAAATGATTTGGGAATTCACAATGATTTCATAAAAAAATATGAAATATTTAAATATAATATGACTAGGAATAACCAAGGATAAACTTAGGGTTTCATATATTATGGAAGGTGTCATGATTTAGACATTCTATATTTAATTATTTTCATGACTATGTGGATTTCGTAATGATAAGTAATTCAAATAGTATTCGTATAGTTTTAGTCAATGGTGGGAACTAGAAATAACTTGATTAACATTTTATAAGATGGATGACTTGTTGATGAGAAGTTAAGTGGTATGATCACTAGACAAAACGATTCTGTGACCATGCCTAATATTTTTTCACAAAACATGATTAAAAATGTATTCCTAGACCAACACTTGGAATCCCCAAGGAAGAGAATGGAGGAGTTCATTGAACATTTGGGTAATGAATATGGTGACGAAGGCTTGACATACATGTATATGATATCATTTTAGATGAATATTTAGTACATTAGAAAATACATTCCCATGGACCATAATAATTTAGAGTCTTTGTAAACATGGGAACAAAATATTCAATCCTAGTGAAGGATCATCAAAATCTCCAATAAAGATATCTAACATTCGTAATTCTACCTAAAACATTTATTCATAACCTAGGTAAAGGAAACATAATAAAGTGGTGATCTCAAATACTAAGTAATTGTCACACCCATCCTTTTTATTTTATTTATTTTATTGTTCTTATTGGGCATCAGATAGTTCAGGTCGAGTCCTGACTTAAAATTTTCTAAGCTCTTATTTAGAAATGAATGTTTCGCTCTTGGTTGTGTCCAGTGCACCGTGGTCGAAGCCGCACGGCCTCTCCTGGGTCGTCACGTGACCTCACCCATATTTCTTCATGGCATGCCCAAGGTTTAAGGGAGATAAAAAATATGCATCAAATACTAAAGTGAGAACGCTATGAAAATTGAGAACGTGTGGCCTTGGGCGAGGCACGACTCGGGCGAGGCATGATTTCGAAACCACGCAGCCTTGCCTCGTCCACTGGGTGACCTACTATTTCTCAGTTAATTAAATGAAATAGTAATAATGAAATAAAATTAAGTGAATAATAAAGTCAAAATAAAAATAAAACAAGAGAAATGTAATTCACATAATGAATTTCTTTAAATGTAAATAATAATAATAATATTTGGGGATAATATAAATTATTTTTTATTTTTATTAATATTATTAATATTAGTGATGATTAAGTTATATTATTTTTTATTATTATTATTACAGTTATTATTATTATTATTAGAAATATTATTGTTTATATTATTCTTACTAAGGAGTAGTATTATTAAATTTATGCTGATTAGTTTTTTGTTTTGTTTTGGATCTTTATTCTTTTTTTTCCTTTCTTATTTTATCTTATTTATTTATTTTTCTTCTTCCCTCTTGTTCATTTTATCTCCAACCCATCGCACCCCTTTTCCCCTCTCCCCTCATCCCTTCGTGCCGCATATTCCCCCCCAAAACCCTACGACCTATCGTCCCGTCGTGCATCCTCCCCTAGAATCTCGTCGCGCCGCTCACCATTCTCCTTGGCCATCCGCCCAACTCCCACACCCTTATCCCTCATCGCGCCTCTTGGCCGGCCTGCTGGCATCTTCCACACCCCCCTCATCCAGCCCTCATACCCAGCTCACCTGTCCTCCTACCCTGGTCACTCCTTCGCCCCAACCTCCAGCTCCACTGCCCGGCCATTGCCCCTACCTCCCCCATATGGCCTTTGACCCATCACCATCCAGCACAAAACCACCTAGTGCAACCCTTTTTCCGTGGTTGGTCCGGCCCACCCCCTCCCAGTCGACACCCTCCTTTCTCCATTTGACTGCAGGGACCAGCTACCACCGAGATGTGTCGACATCCTCCTTGCATTGAGCCAGACTTGTCCCGCTACCTCGCACCACTCGAACCCGCACCATATCTCATTTTCGACCAATATTCAGAGAACAGGACACTGCCAGTAGCCTCCATTATGATTCATTTAACCTCCCGTATCTCCGCCATAGGTGCTTCTTATATAATTTAGATGGTCTTCCTTTTTTTAATGTTCTGGGTAAGGGTTTCACACTGTTTGGGGTAAAAATTGTTCTGATTGTGGTTCAATTTTAATTTATTTCCCAATATCTTGTTTTTGAGGTTCATTTTGAAATGGTTTTGGTTCGTTTGATGTGAAATTGATGTTTCATGCCAAGTACTGAAGTTTTCGACACTTGAGGTAGGATGTTCCTCATTTAAACATTATCTGTTAAGTTAATTTTCTTGCTTAGTTAATTTATAATATTACTTGATTAATTCATATAGGTGAGGATTTTATTATCTTGAAGTTTGTCTATGCATTATTTTAGTTTAGCAGTATGTTTTTTTGTGGAGGTATGTTCTTAGTCTTGAAACCTGTTTTTAGTCAATTGTTGGTGTTTAATAACGTTTGCAGTTAGTTTTTCATATGTGCAAAGTGAAATGTTTGTGTTCTTGTGTTTTCATAATGTTTTTTGTTTATTTTGTGAAAATTTTCAAAGTGTAATGTATGTGTTTTAGTGTTTTTATAATGTTTGTGTTTGTTTTGTGAAAATGTGCAGAGTGTGAAATTTGTGTTCCTGATGTGGCGTTGGGTGTGTTTGGCCATGAAAGAGGGTTGAGTTGGTTTTGTGTGTTAAATTCGTTTTATGTTTATTTTTAAAGTATTTTTTTCAAAGAATTTAATATGTTTTAATAAAATTATTAATGATAAAAATTTAATTTGTTTTTAATAAAAAATTATTAGTAATGGATAAATTTTTTAATTGAGTTGGGTAAGGGATTTTGGCGTGCATACTTTTTCAAATAGTCTTTTTGTGTGCGAAAGTGTGGCGTTTTGTTTATATAACACCTTGGTTGTTTTATTTGTCTTAGTTGACATGAAATCTGAATTTGGAAAAATGTGGAGCACAAAAAGGGGAAGAATGGGTACTAGGTGGGCAGACTAGACTAGTGTGCTAGTGATTTGGGAGTGGCCCTGGCCCAGTTTCACTTAGCTAGATTGACACTTACAACACTAACTAAACCTTGGATGATGACTTGAGACCACTAGGTTGTGGAGGTGTTTCCCTACTAGTGGCTCGTACACGGGAACATATGATATGTATTCTTTGGTACACCGAGAGGTGAGGTTCTAGGGCCCCAAACAACTTTAGTACCTATAGGGACTCTCCCACTTTTGGTGCTCCTGGACTACTACACACTCACCATCGGCATACGGTGTATCATTCAGGTTCTCATGAAGTTTTGGGTTTTCTTTACTGCAATGGTGTTTTATTTATTTATTTATTTATTTGTTTAATTTGTTTTCTTTAAAAGTGTTTTCTTTATAGAAACTGTTTTTTTAAAGTTGTTCATGCTTTGGTTTCCTTCATTTGTTTAGCCTGCAAATGTATTTGTCATTTAAAGCTTATATGTGGAATCTTTTTATTGGGAGACGTCCTACTGAGATTTTGGCTCACACCCTACATACACCTTTAGGTGTATGTAGACTTTGTTTCTTCTGTATTCCAGGTTGTGACATCATGCTCAGTGATGGTGGTTCAGATTATTGTCAGTCTCCTCATGCATGTTAGTGTGGGTAGATTGAAGGTATGACTTCTCATGTATTTTGGAGACTTTAGTTAGAGTTTTTAGCTTCCTGTATTTGTTGTATTTCCCTTTGAGTTTTAGTTTAATTGTAAACTCTAAACCTAGTTATAGTTTAAAGGTGTGTTTGGTTGGCTGTTTCCAGTTTTAGTATGTTTATCTTATTAGTTGTCTTTGTATCTTTTATTTTGGGTAAATTGTTCCCACGTAATGCTTGATACCCAGACACTTGTTCCAGCCCATGGCGATTGGGAACGCCCTTCGGGTCATGTCGCGGACCCGGTCAGAGGAGTAGGTTTTCTCTCTTGGGTCATGTTATTTTGGGAAAGGGTCAGTGTAGACTAAAGTTACGGGTGTCAGAACTTGACGTTTTGGTTACGAGAAAGTTGTCTGGCCATCAGACCTCATTGAAGGACTCATGTTACCAGGGTATGTTGAGGTCTGTTGAGTCTTTGGTCCTCGTGATTAATCTTGCTTAGGGGAAATGAAAAAGAAGTGGGGTCAGTGGTCCTGGTGAGCTCACAGGGTCTGGAAATCCATGTAGAGCTGGGGACGCTATCCTAGAATACCCTATGTGGCAGTGGCATGATTGGTGTATGGCCTCCAACCATATGTTCCAGTCATCCGCTGACACTAGTTTTCTCTTGCACCATTCCTTGTTTCCTTGTTTTGGAATTGTGTACATTTGGTTTTTAAGTAAAAAATATTTGGTCTTGGAAAATGTTTTGAAATAAAGTACATTAATGAGAAAATGAGGTTTGAGGTTTGAAAAGTGTTGGTTGGATGTTTTGGTTTTGAAAAATTGAAGGGTTTGGTTTTGATCCATGGTGTTCTTGTGGGAAACCACATGCATGAGTGTATATAGAAAGAGAAAGGGTTAATGGAATGAGTAGATGAGTGCCTAGATGGATATGAGGTGGGTACTGGTGTGGCATGGGAACATGAATTAGTGAGTCCCATGGGACACCATTTGTGTTTGTGCAACCCACTAGCTTTGATTATTTTTCAAAATGTTTTGTTAAATAAAAAAATTTGGTGTTTTAGTAAACGGTGTTGTGTGGTTTGTCCTTGTGTTTTTGGAAATGTTAGATTTGAGGCATTTTGAGCTGAGGATCCTTATTGACTGATTTTTTTCCTCAGTTGGAATTCTTATTTGTAAGCTGGTATTCAAGCGCGTAGCTAGTTAATTATTTTGCAAAGTACATCGGGGAGCCCTTTTAGTGGTTCCCCCTGCACTTTTGGTGTTCACTTGTGGTATGCCTTGACCATTGGACCAGTTTGGTTGGGTCGATGGTTTTCTTTTCTTGACTTGTGTATGCCCCCATAAAGCGTTGACAAGTGATTGATGTGGGGCCACAGGAAAATCGCTATTGGCCGACCCTCCAGTTGATCAGAGGAATATCTTCTTGAATTCTAGAATTGAACCCAGCGCTACTTTTTTTCCAACTAAGATGATCCTCTCGCAGCGGGATGATAGATATAGGGGGAGTTGAAGAGTGTTTTGGTCTTTTGAGTGTCTGACTCATCAGGTAGGAAGTTTGACACTGTTTTGTTTGATGTTTCCCCCTGGAAACGGCGAAAGGAATTCCAGTAGGGAAGGGTGAAGGCGGTTCATAATTTTTAGTGTTGACCAATGTCTTGAAGGGATTTGTAGTATTTTCATCGGCTGCAAGGGTCTTGTTCAGTGACATCTTGTAGTGTGTGTTTTCTTTGATTTTCACAGGTGAAGTTTGACCTCATTAATTTGAATGTTCTATTTGTAAACAGTGATGGAGATTGCAGTGGGGAAAAGTGGAAGCATCCTGGAGTGGTCAGTGTTGTCCACTATTCTAATTGACCTTTGGTCCTTCGTTGTTTTTTTTAAGAAAGGGTCTATGTTAGGCCAATAGTGTGGCAGACCCAATAACATGGGTATGATACGGTTGATTTTATGAATCACGGGTTGTTTAAGATATAGTTTGAAGTCACTCTCCGTATAATGTCTCTCTCTACAGCAATGGCCATGTTCAGGTAACGATTTTTGGTGTTGTGTTCTCATTCAGTCTGACAAAGGGTGATGTGCATGCACCATTTTAGCTCTTTTGTTGGTGAATATTCCATGTATGATCAGTTGGATGTCGTAATGTGTTGTGTTTGATGGTGTTGCCTCGGTTGCAGTGTGGTTGCATGTGACACCAAAAGGAGAAGCTCCATTCGAGATTCTTAGACACCTGACTGTAAGGCAAGAGAAGATTCAAACATTAGAGATCCAGCCATAGGCCTTGAAGTGAAGCTGGAACATGGTTAGGAACCCCGAGAGTGTATGCGACCCCGACTTCATTTCTTTCCTCGATGTTGAAAGTAGAATCAATTTAAATTGTTTTTATGGTTTTTCCATTCCAAATAAACTGTTTGGGTGCATAAGGATTCTGTGAACATGAGGAAGCATTGTCGTCTCGTACCTTAAAGCCCTGGGGGTTGTGTCCCACAGGATGTAATCACATTTAGTGGTTCGTATGGGGTCTGTTTGGGAGGATTAGTCTCAATGTTGAATCGTTTTCATCCATGGATGTTGAGATGATGGTTTGTCTTCTGTTGTGGTTTTGAACCTCAGTAGTTGGGCTCGACCCTCCACACCCCTTGTGGTGGGGTGGCTGGTCACTGTTAGGAAAATTTTCAAAGTTATTATATCTCTCATTAGTCTTAATGGTGGGGTGTTTGGTCACCATCAGAAATTTTTCAATGTTCGGTATCCTCTTTTAGTTCTAATGGCGACGAGACCCACAATGGGTCGCCAACAAAGGTCTTTGGGATAAATCAGTGTTGACCTTTCCTTAATGGTGGGGAGTCCGCCCGGAACTCCCTATGTTGGTTTTCTAGTCTCGTCTTGGGTGTTGGTAGGTTCTTAATGGTGGGGAGACCCATATTGGGTCTCGCACAAATGTCTCTAGAATGAATTGGTGTGGACTTTTCTTTAATGGTGGGGAGTCCGCTCGAACCTCCACGTGTCGGTTTTCAGTCTCGTCTTGAGCGTTAGTGAGTTCCTAATGGTGGGGAACCCCTTGAGCCTCCCCATGTTGATCTTTTGATTCAATTTTTAAATATGTCTTGGTGATAAGCGATAAGAGGGTTCCATGGAAGTTGTTTGACCTTGTTTGTTCATTCTAACCAAATGGTATGGTTTTCGTTTAATAGTGCTTAAGGTATTTTGGCTTGTGATGTTGATTTCTTTGGGTGTGAGGGTTATTTTTCATAAACAATAAACTGGAGTTTTTTCAGATCTTTGGGGAAGGAGACACATATCAAAAATTATTTTTACTCATTTCTTGATTTTGTCTCTGATTCACTTTCTCCGAGCACAATGCTTTTTCCTCTCTTGGCATTGTGTTTGTGAGGATCCGATTTGATCCTTAAGGGAGTGTGGTTTTCTACTTTGGGGTTTGGTTCTGGTTATGTATTTCCGAGGATGGAAAGATTTATGGTTGGGAGAATTTTCACACCCATCCTTTTTGTTTTATTTATTTTATTGTTCTTGTTAGGCATCAGATAGATCGGGTCGAGGCCAGAATTAAAAATTTACGAGCTCCTATTTAGAAAAGAATGTTTTACTCTTGGTTGCATCCAACGTACAACGGTCGAAGCCGCATGGCCTCCCCTGGGTCACTGCGTGACCTCACCCAGCTTGCCACATGGCATGCCCGATGTTTAAAGGAGATGAAAAATATGCAGCAAATAATAAAGTGAGAACACAATGAAAATTGAGAACATGCGGCCTTGGGCAAGGAACGACTCAGGAGAGGCACGATTTCAAAACAGTGTAGGCTTGCCTGGTCCACCTGGTGACCTGCCGTTACTCAATTAATTAAATGAAATAATAATAATGAAATAAAATTAAGTGAATATTAAAGTCAAAATAAAAATAAAATAAGAGAAATGTATTTAACTTAATTAATTGATTTAAAGGGAAAGAATAATAATAATATTTGAGGATAATATTAATTATTTTTGAGTTTTATTATTATTATTATTAATATTAATGATGATTATATTATATTATTTATTATTATTAATATTATTAAATTTATTATTATTATTATTAGAAATATTATTGTTTATATTATTCTTACTAAGTGGTATTATTATAATATTTATGCTGATTAGTTTTTTTGTTTTGCTTTGGATCTTTATTTTTTTTCATCTCTTATTTTCTCTTTTTTTTCTTCTTCCCTCTTACTCATTTTCTCTCCAACCCATCGCACCCCTTTTCCCCTCTCCCCTCATCCAGCCGTGCCACAAATTCCCCCCCAAAACCATATAACCAATCTTCCCATCGCCCATCATCCCCTGGAATCACGTTGCACCTCTCACCATTCTCCTTGGCCCGCCACCCTACTCCCACACCCTTCTCCCTTGCCGCACCTCACGGCTGGCCTACTGGCATCGCCCACACCCCCCCTTGACCATCCCTCATTCACAGGTCGCCGATCCTCCAACCCTGGTTATGCCATCGCCCTGACCTCTAGCTCCACTGTCCGGCAGTCGTCCCTACCTCCCCCATATGGCCTCCGACCCGTCACCTGCCGGTGCGAAACCCCCTGGTACAACCCTTTTGGCCATGGTTGGTCCGGCCTACCCCCTCCCAGGCATCACCCTCCTTTCTCCCTTTGACCGTAGTAACCGGATACAACTGAGATGTGTCTTCATGCTCCTTACATCGAGATAGACTTGTCCCCCTTCCTCGCACCACTCGAACATGAACCACATCTCCTTTCCGACCATTTTTTCCAACACGGTGCACCGCCGTCAGCCTCCATTATGATCTAGTTAGCCTCTCTTATATCTGCCGTAGATGATTCCTATTTAATTTAGTTGGTCTTCATTTTTGGTAAAGTTGTGGGTAAGGGATTCACATTGTTTGGGGTCTGAATTGTGCTGATTGTGGTTCAATTTTAATGCATTTCCAAATGTCTTGTTTTTTTAGGTTCATTTTGAAATGGTTGTGGTGCATTTAATGAGAAATTGATGTTTCACACTGAGTGTTTGAGTTTTCAACACCTGAGGTTGGTGGTTTCACGTTTAAACATTATCTGATAAGTTAATTTGCTTGCTAAGATAATTTATAAAATTACTTGATTAATTCTTATGGGTGTGGATTTGATTATCTCAATGTTTGTCAATAAATTATTTTCGTTTAGTAGTATGATTATGTGTTATATGTACATTCTTTGTCTGGAAAATTGTTTTTAGTCAATTTTTAGTGCTTAATAATGTTTGTAGTTAGTTTTTCATATGTGCAAAGTGCAATGTTTGTGTTCTAGTGTTTTCAAAAAGTTTGTGTCTTTTTTGTGAAGATGTATAAAGTGAAATGTATGTGTTCTAGTGTTTTTATAAAGTTTGTTTTTGTTCTGTGAAAATGTGAAAGGTGTGCAATTTTTGTTCTTGATGTGGCATTGGGTATGTTTGGTCATGAAAGGGGGTTGAGTTGGTTTTGTGAGTTAAAGTAATGTTATGATTATTTTTAAAGAATTTGTTTACAAAGAATTTAATATGATTTAATAAAATTATTATCGATTAAAATTTAATATGTTTTTAATAAAAAATTATTAGCAATGCATAAATTGTTTTAATTGAGTTGGGTAAGGTGTTTTAGCATGTGTACTTTTCCAAATTGTTTTATGTGTGTGTGAAAGAGTGGCGTTTGGTTTATGTAACACCCTGGTTGTTTTATTTGTCTGAGATGACATGAAATGTGAAATTGGAACAATGGTGAGCACAAAAAGGGGAAGCCTGGGAATTAGGTGGTAGGACTAGACTAGTGTGCTAGTTATTCGGGAGTGGACCTGGCCCATTTTCACTTAGCTCGATTGATACTTACAACACTAACTAAATCTTGGATGATAACTGGATACAATTAGGTTATAGAGGTGTTTCCCTAAAAGTGGATCATGCACGGGAACATATTATATGGATTCTTTGGTTCACCGAGATGTGAGGTTCTAGGGCCCCACACAGCTTTAGTATCTGTAGGGCATCTCCCACTTTTTGTGCTCCTGGACTACTACACAGTCACCTTCGGCATACGGTGTAGTATTTGGGTTCTCATTAAGGTTTGGGTTTGCTTTACTAAAAGGGTGTTTTATTTATTTATTTATTTATTTATTTTTAATTATTTTTTTCTTTAAAATTGTTTTCTTTATATAAACTATTTCATTAATGTTGTTCAGGATTTGGTGTCCTTCATTTTTTAGCCTTCAAATGTATTTGTCATTTAATGTTTATATGTGGAGCCTTTTTATTGGGTGACGTCCCATTGGGATTTTGGATCACACCCTAAATACACCTTTGGGTGTATGTGGACTTTTTTTTCTTGTGTATTTCTGGTTGTGACATCAGGCTCAGTGATGGTGGTTCGGATTTTTGTCGGTCTCCTCATGCAGGTTGGTGTGGGTAGCATGGAGGTACGACTTCTCCTGTCATTTGGAGACTTGAGTTAGAGTTTTTAGTTTCCTGCCTTTGTTGTAGTTCCCTTTGGGGTTTAGTTGAATTGTAAAATCTAAACCTAGTTATTGTTTAAAGGCATGTTTGGTTTCAAGTTTCCAGTTTTAGTTTGTTTATCTTGTTAGTTGTCTTTATATCTTTTATTTCAGGTAAATCGTTCCCATGTAATGTTTGATACCTGGTCACTTTTTCCAGCCTGTGGGGATCGAGAACCCCCTTCGGGCCATGTCACGGACCGGGTCGGGCATCAGGTCAGATGGCGACCCGGCCTGGTTTGTGAAAGTAATGGTAAATTTGGGAGATATGTAACTATAATTATGAGCATAACGTTATTAGAACATGATCATGAAAATATAATATCATACCCTACATATAAAATTTCATATAAATGAATCATGGCATACATATTGGGAGTACATAACACATGAATATTTAGAAAATGAAGAACATAATACTTGAAATCATAACATAGGAATAAAACACAGAATTATGGCAGTGAGATAAAAAAATATAATGATTACTATAGCAGTCAAGGCATTTCTTCTAAGGTCATCTTAGTGGACAAATTCATTCCCTGAACTGTGTTCACACCCCATTCCAACATTGTATTACTGAATCGATTTCACCCCTTGTTCCAGCACTGTACTACTAAACCTTGTTTGTTTCCAATTATTTACCTATAATATTAAACTGAGTTCATTTCCCCTTCTTTCTTTATAATATAAAACTAGTTTCATTTCCCATTCCATTCCTGTAACACTGAACCAAGTTGTTTTCTCATTCTAGCTATCTATATGTCATGAGATGTTAATATTTTCCCAATCATTGGAGGGAGATATATGACCCACTGATATCATAGTTAAACCATGAATACATGTGCCTCAAAATCAGAAACATTCATATCATAACCCATGCAATGAAATGGGTTTCACCAACATGTAATCATTTCATAACCCATGGAAAAAGACACAGCTTTCAAAACCATTTTATCAAAATCATATCCTATGAAAGAGAAAATGATTTAATGAATAGATAACCTATAAAAGTGAAATATATTTCAAAAACATATATCTTGTGAAATAGAAAATAATTTCATAAAAAAATAACCCCTCAAAGAGAAACAAATGTTATAAACATAAACCCATTAAAGAGAAATAGGTTTGGTAAAGACAATAACATTAAGAATAACCCAATAATAGAAATAATATTATTCTAACCATTATATAATTTCCTATAAGGTCCTGGGTAACGTCAAAGGATGTCATCATAGATGGAAATTAATTTTGAAATATCTTTCAAAAACGTTTCATAAGGAAAAAAATACTTTCTTCTTTGAAAAATGATTTTTAATGCATAAAAAAATTTGAAAATAATTTTAATATAAAATAAATTGAAATCTTATAAATAATACCTAAAATCATTCTCAAAAACCTTTTTTCCTTAATACATAGGAAAGGCTCTTGAAAATGTTTTGAAAATGAGTTCTTTGAAAATTCATTGACATCTTAGAAAGAAGGCTTGATTTTTTTTTAAATAATTTCTCTAGAAATCATGTAAAATAATCATGAAATCATTTTTAAAACCATTCCTTTGAAAATATTTTTACTTAAATAATCCACTAAACAAGAAAATAATTCTAAAAATTATTTATGGTGGATAATGTAATGCCCCGACCCTAGAATCCCAGAGTCAGTGCATTATTATGTATCATTGGAATGATCACAAAATATCAAATATCGAAAGAATTATTAGTTTAGTAGCCTTGGAAGTACTAGATACATTCATAAGTTTTACATTACATCATAAAATGGAAAGCTGAAACAATATTGTATCCATAGACAAAATTTAGACCCCATAGACTATCCCTACAGGTCAGTCATAATATATACCTTTTCACATCCTGGAAAAAATAAAACATAGAAAGGGGTGATCTTAGATGCTCAATAAGGATAACAATATAGTGGAAACTTTTATAAAAAAGCATAAACATTTAAGGTGATGTATAAGACTAAAAAAAAATCCTTTTAAACATTAAATTAAGAATAATTTGACAAATTTAAAAATAAAATAATTCCATTTACTTATTCAAATGGATATTCTACTAATCGAATAATCACATGCAATATCAATAGGAATTTTCATTCTGATGGAATGCATAATTCCAGACTTTCATAACCACATTTTCAAGGAATTATGCTAAGAATACAAATAATATTTTGTCAAGACCATGTTACAAGACACTAGTTTGTCTCATGAGACCTATTGATTCATCGAGGAACTATAGAGAGCTCCACCCATCACATACTATGTTGAATTCATTCTTCATATGGAAATGTTTGAACATAACATAAACATTCATTTTAGAACTAGCATATGAAATGTCAATACTTTATTCGTAAAACATGAATGGTGTAAATATAAAATATTCATAGTAAAAAATATCACAAAACCTTCAATACAATATGGATGTTTTGAATCATAATAAATCAACTTCAAAGAAGCTTAAAATCCATCAAAGAATTTTGACATAGATGAAATCAGAACATTTTTTACAGAAATTTCTCTTTTTATTTTGAAATCTTTTAAAATTCATATAATTATAAACGAAAACATTTATTATGGAAATATTTTTATAAGATTGTAAGGGAAACTTTGATGATGTTGTAATGGAAAAAAATAGTCGCACCCACCCTATAAGTTAAAAAGACATTCATACATTAGTTTTGTTGAAAAGGTTATAAAGTAACTTTTTTGGAAAACGATGGAAATATTCCTTTCAAGAAAATATTATAAAAAGTCAAACAAGGGTATAAATGACTTTATAACATAGTATAGTAAATATTACATATGTATTGGAATACATTTTTAAGAAAACACGGATGTTGATGATAAATAGGTCCCAGTAGATACTTCTGTAAAAACAACCTCGGATAATAAAGAGATTGTGAAATTAAACCTTTACTTGTACTTTTACTTGGTAGAGGGTTGGTTAACCTCCTATATAATGTTAAAATAATAGTTATTAAATAATAAAAGAATCATATACATTAATATGATATCATATATGATCTTTTAACATTGGTTTGTTAAAAATATCTTAGTATTATCGTCGTTTCGGGTGTTAACTGATTTTTTTCCTCAATATAATTTATTATGTAAGTAAGTATCGTTAGGGATAGGATGTATATTATTCATATTAAGAATTATATTATGTATTTAAATATTATTTTTAATCATGTATGGAAAATTAGTCTTGAATGAATTATGATGGGGAATGAATCTCATCGTGTTCGTGGAGACGGTAATCCATACGTACGCACGAGTGACAATATCATTCTTTTTATATTAAAATAATATATAATTGTATATTATATCATATATACAGAATAATTATCATGTTATATTTATTATTTACATCAATTACACATCATTATTATACCCATCCAAAAAGTAATGTATTGAAAAACAATTACACCATGACGTGGAGACGGTAAGCCATACGTACACACGTATGGTGACATGTCATTAAAAGGATGGATAGAATAATGAATATGGGTGTGAAATATTTATAATAACATCATAGTATATATAATGTAATGGAGTTATTATTTTAGAATGGAAACAACAAAGAAAGAGGAAGTGGAAGCAGAAAAGAACTTGAAAGAGGTGATGAAATATTTACCTCTTCTTCGGGTTCTTCCTTTTGATTTGATCAAAAGGTATCATTAAGATGGATTTCTGACTAAAGGAAGGCCTCTATGATGAAGTTAGGACAGGTCGGAGGGTATTGGGTCAGGGTTTGGCGAAAACAAATGGATTTGGAGGTGTGAATTTAAGAGAAGGGGGAGTTCCATTTTATAAGAGGGTGAGTGTAACCTTAAGAAAAACTGTAAATATTATTTTATAATAAATTAATTTTCGGTTTCTAATGGATCTAAAATATATTATTTAAAACCTAAGGTGGGGATGGGTCGAAAGCGACTCAAACAATATGTTTTAGATAGGTATGGGTCACTATATTAACCTTATCTTTTATATTTAACTCTTAGTTAAATAGTTTGACATTTACCATGTCTCTTTGTATTTTTATATTATATGGTTATTAAACATACTATAAAATTCTAAGAGAACCCCAAGTGGTTCATTAATGACATAAATAATAGTATTTATGCCCTTTGGATGATCCTTATATTTTTAGGAATATAATAACAATTAATAATATAATATTTGTTTTAAAAACTCTTTTACGTCAATTTTTCCACTGTTTGGTATTTTGTTTTTTCTAAATTTATAAAAACATTATTTCTTCGAAATAAATTCATATAACCTACCATAATATGTCATATTAACCTATAAAATTACTAGAATTCATAAAATGTATCAAATTACATCTATTTGGATATTTATAAAATCAATTATTTTAATCATTCATTAATACCGTAATTACTGCATCATCATTGTGTCATAAATAAATTTAACTATATAATGTATAAGAAATATAAATAACATACAATTATGTAGGAAATAATTTTATATTTCTAATTAATATTTAAAGTCGAATTTATCTTTTGTGTAACCCTATATTTAAAATGGTTTAGTTATTAAACATTGAATTTAACACTTTTTACTCTTCTATGAATTAAATAATAATAAATGTCCTAATCTAATCCAAATGGACCTAATGGATCATATTTTATTCTTAAGGTTGTTTTTGGTCCAATAAAACTTGTCCAATAGAATTAGGACATGTGTTAGGGTAATAATAATATTCTTTTTACCCTCAATTACCCTATTTACTTGTAACCGTGGTAAATAAAAGTAAAAAGTTACTATTCACCAAAAAAATGTCATCTAATCGAACCACATTTTACCTACTGATATGAACCGTGTCTCTCAGATTTTTGATATTCTATTCACTGAAGTGGTAAAATTAAGTTTTTTGTAAATTTTCAAATGCTCCTAGGATGTGGGTAAAAGACGGTAAAAAGTTCAATAAAATTTTTATATATACAAAATTATTATAAACACACTCTAATGAATTAAATTGAACTTATATAGGTATTATGTATCTATTTTGACCTAAAATAAATTTAAATAAAATAAATAATTATTTAAAAAAATCCGGTTTTATACAATAACTCATCGTTTTTCACTATTCATCAAAAATTTAATGTTTTCAGAAAAATACCAAAATTTCATCTTAAGATAATATTGATATTATTAATTAAAAAATTAATTCTATTTTACCAAATTAAAAACATAGAAGTTGCATTTATAAATTTAAAATTAATTCTTGTTGTCAAAACCAAAAGGAGTGTTTTTAAGAAATAATAACTAACAAAATTTTGATACTTGTTTATGTTTAATTTAAGAGTGAAATTATTTCCAATGAATAACATTGGATTAAATGGTAAAAAAATAATCTATTTATAATTAAAAACCATTAAAATTTATAATTTAACACTACAAATTATGTTGATCAAAAAAGTTATTTTGAGTTAAAATATAATAATTTTCACTATTCACCCAAATATGAAAGTTATCATAAAAACAACAATAATTTATTTAAACTAAATTCTTATTTCTTGATTAAAATTAAGAAGTTTATTTTGTCAAATTGAATATATAAAAGTTTCAAATATTATATTTAAAATTGGTTCATCGTTAAAAGGCGATAAAATTGCATAAAAAATACTTTTTTTATCAGAAAAAATGAATTTGTTTTTTTATTATGTTTAAGAAACTCATAATATAGATTCTAAAATTATAAGGATTATATGAAGTTCATAATTTAGTTAATACTATTCATAACCTCTTTTGAACGACTAGTTTAGTTTGTCGTGTTGTGTTTGAACTCGGTGTTCTGTGTTGTTCAAGTTATTGAATTAGTTTGAAGAAATAATGTACTATGAAATCTTGGGGTGTTACATTCCTCCCTCCTTCAATAAATTGTGTCCTCAAAATTTCAAATTGTTCTTCAAAAATAAAATTTTGAAAATAGAAAGTACCTTTGTGGTAAAACCCACATCGAAAATTGGGATAAAAAAATATGGTCTTAATAAGAGGAAAAGAAGAATGAAAAAGTCACCCCCAAATTATGATCTCAATTAAGAGAACATTTGTGGAAATTAGAGACACATAATTGGTGGAAAATGTAAATATTTACAGGGAGTGATTGTGTACATCAGTCACAAACAGTTATAGAATTGAGGGCCTCAAAGCCATCAATCTATGATGATTTAAAATATCATTGGTTCAACAAAACATAAGGTATTAGGATAACAAATTTTTTGTTTTAAGGTCCATTACCTAGAGATTAAGAATTAATTTCTTCATAGAATAAGAGAAGAAAAAAATATACTTGACAAGTAGAGTTCCATCTTTTAACTAATTTCTACCACAAACTCATCTTTCCCTCTAAAAGATAATAGAACTTAAAAAAAATATTCTATTTATCTGATTCGTATAGGGTTCGAAATAAAATGAATTTATAATTCATCTACCAGGCCTTTAAAAAACAACATTATTCAATCTAGGACTTCATGTGGTCCAGTGGTAGGTGATACACCCTTGTCGCCCTTCAGTTGTGGGTTTAAGTATCGCGACATTACCAGACGTGATAGGTTGCCGCCCGACCTCAAGGTTGTTCTTTTTATGGAAATACAAAAATAATCTCAAACTAAACTTATCCAAAATACTTATGTCCAAATCATAGTCCAAAATTTATAAGGAAACTAACCACAATGAATATCCTTTTTTCCCTCGTAATAACATGTGAACACCTTCATCAAGTATTCTTTTAAAACACTGCAACATCCTGAATTACCATAAAACCTTATCGATTAAATTCATGCTCTCTTATTCATTAATGAATACTGGATACACTCCTTCTATCCAAAAATGTTGTAAACTCCAACAATGATGGAATATAAAAATCATTAATCAGTTTTATGGTATTCAAGAATATCCAATATAATTTATCAAAATAAATCAAGTATTATTCCAAAATCACTACCTCAATATCAGAACCATATTATAGTATTTCTTCCTCTAAACCATATATTTTCTTAAAATTAAACCTGTTATTGAGTCACTTTTCTTAGTTCCACACAATCACAATTCCTTAATGCAATAGTACTGCGATAAAATACTTATATACTATATAATTCTTATAACATGTACATCATTAATATAATACTCGAATGACACAATACTTTAATAACAACATAAGAAATATAATCATTCCTCTATACCTTTGTTATTATCATAACTTTATTATTAACCAATATCAGCATTTGGGGTATACTCTGGTCATTTGGACATTGATTCGTGTAGTTTCTCAACTCTTTTCAGATGAATCATTATACATTTGAAACTTTTTTCTTACCCTTGGAATCACATACGTGGTGTCATTTTTCTCCGCACTTATAACAAACACCCATTCCGTTCAAGTATTTACCTAGGTGATTCTTTCTAAAATTATCACATATAGGAAAATCCTTCTTTATCCCCTTCCCTTTATCTATATTTTTATCTTCCATACTTTTTTCTCTTTCTTCCCTTCAAAGCCAAAGGACTTATAAAATTATTTACTTATCTTATTTACACATGATAAAATTTCTTCATATGTTGAGAATACATGGGAGACTATTTCCCATCAAAATGTTGGATCAATACCATGAAATATATGATCCTTCTTACTCTTTGGATCATACGTATTGCTGGAGTTCACATTCCTTCTACTGGGAACCATTTCTATAAAATGTCATACACTAGGTCAGTTTATGAATAATAATGAATAATTCCAAACATGTAAAATACCTAACGTAAATTAAAAAGTTTATGGATATAATCCATAATAATAAAAAATGTTTTCATTGAGGTATTATATACTCATAAAACCGTCATAATAGTTTGTAATGAAAATGAAAATTATCATAAGCATATCCCCCTGGAGTGGTGTAACCAAGAGTGATGTTAGGGTCATTGTCGTGCAACAGTTCCCATTCAAGTCTATCTCAAAGTGGTGTTTTCAGGTTTTACCCCTAGGTACATCTGTGTTGGAGCTGCCTCTACCTACTCATATCTAGACATGGATGTATTGCTTGGAAAATCCCAAAGTCTTTACAATACCAAAATTCAAGTATGTTCTTCAATACTAATCCTCAAATTCTATCTTAAGGTAATGTGCTCTAATAAGTGTTTACCTAAATCTAGATACCAAGGTTGTCACTAAACTTCCTTTGATACCAAATATAACCCCCTGGCCCCAGAATCCCAAAGTCGGTGCATTATTATGTATAATTGGAATGATCACAAAAGATCAAATCTTGAAAAATCGATTAGTTTTGTAGCCTTGTAAGTACTAGATACCTTCATAAGGTTTACATTACATTATAAAATGAAAAACCACAACAAAATTGTTTCCGTATACAACACTGATATCCCATGGACTATCCCTTCAGGTTAGTCATAATATATTTTTTCACATCCTGGGAAAAATAAAACATAGAAATTGGTGAGCTCAGATTCTCAGTAAGGATAACAATATAACGTAAACATTCATAAATAAGCATAAACATTTAAGGAAATGTATAAGACTAGAAAAAAGCCTTTTAAACTTGTACTTTATCATAATATAGAAAAGGTAAAAATCAAATAATTCTATTTACTTATTCACATGAATATTCTACTAGTCGAATAATCTCATGCAATATCAACAGCCACTTTCATAATGATGGAATTCATAATGCAAGACTATCATAACCACATAGTCAAGACCTTGTGCCAAGACATAAAATAAGATTTTGTGAATGCCTTGTTCCAAGAAACTAGTTTGTATCATTAGACCTACTGATGCATCGAGGAGCTATAGCAGGATCCACCCGTCACTTACTATGTCCGATGTATTCCTCGTATGAAAAGATTTGAACATAAAATAAAAATTCGTATTAAAACTAGCATAATAAAATGTAAATACTTTATAAATAAGCCATAAATGTTGTAAAAATAACATATCCACAGTCAAACATATCAGAAAACCTTCAACACAATATGGAAGTTTTGTATCATAATAAATCAACTTCAAATAAGCTTAAAATCAATCAAAAGATGTTGACATAGATAAAATCAAAACTTTTTTTAGAGAAATATCTATTTCTATTTTAAAATATTTTTAAATTAATATAATTAAAAAATAAAACATTTATTTTGGAAATATTCTAATAATATTATATGGGAAGATTTGATGATGTTATAACGGCGGAAAATAGATGCACCTGACGTATAAGATAAAAATACATTCTTACTTTAGTTTTTTTTCGAAAAGGTTATAAAGTACCTTGTTTGGAAAATGATAAAAATATTCCTTTCAAAAACATATTATAAAAATTAAAAAGGGGTATAAATGACTTTATCACATAGTATAGTAAATATTAAAATTGTTTTGAAATACATTTTTAAGAAAACACAGATGTGGATGGTAATGAGTTCATAGTAGATTCTTACATAAAAACAACCTCGGGTAATAAAGAGATTGTGAAGTTAACCATTGCCTTGTACTTTTCCTTGGTTAAGAGTAGGTTAAAATCATGTATAATGGTGAAATAATTGTTATTAAATTATACAATAATCATATACATTAATATGATATCATATATGATCTTTTAACATTGATTTGTTAATAATATCTTAGTATTATTGTTGTTTCGGGTGTTAACTTATTCGTTTTCCTTTATATGATTTGTTATATAATTAATGTTTATTATGGATAGGATGTATCTTATTCATATTCAGAATGATATTAAGTCTTTAAGAATTATTTTTAATCATTTAACTATAATTATTCTCGAATGGATTGCGATGGGGAATGAATCTAATCTCATTTGTGGAGATGATAATCCGTACATACGCACGTCAGACAATATCATTATTTTGAAATTAAAATAATATATAATTGGATGGTATATCATATATATAGAATACTTATCATGCTATATTTATTATTTACATCAATTACACATCATTATCATACCCAACCAAAAAATAATGTATTGAATAACAATTACACCACGACGTGGAGACGGTATGTTGTATGTACGCACATATGGTGACATGTCATTCAAAGGATTGATATAATAATGATTATGGTTGTTCCATATTTATAATAACATAACAGTATATAGAAGATACTAGATTTATTATTTTAGAATGGAATCAACAAAGAAAGAGGAAGTGGATGAAGAAGAGAACTTGAATGAGGTGATAAAATATTTACCTCTTCTTCAGGTTCTTACTTTTGATTTGATCAAAAGGGATCCATAGGATTGCTTTATGAATAAGGTAAGGCATATAAGATGAAGTGAGGAAAATTTAGAGGGTATTTGGGAAGTTGTTGGATGAGCCAAATGGATTTTGAGGAGTGAATTTGAGAGAAGGTGGAGTGCCTTTTTATAAAAGGGGTGAGGGGAACCTTAGAAAAAACATAAAATATTATTTTATAATAAATTAATTTTCGGTTTTTAATGTCTCTAAAATGTATTATCTAAAGGATATGGTTGTTATGGGTTTAAAACAACTCAAATAATAGGTTTTAGACAGGTTTGGGTCACTATATTAATCTTATCTTTTATATTTAACTCTTACTTAAATAGTTTGACATTTACCATGTCTCTTTGTATTTTTATATTATATGGTTAATAAACATGATATAAACTTCCAAGAGAACCCATAGTGGTTCATTAATGACATAAATAATAGTATTTAAGCCCTATGTCTGATCCATATATTTTTAAGAATATAATACCAATTAATAATATAATATTTGTTTTAAAAAATCTTTTATGTCAATTTTGACACTATTTGGTATTTTCTTTTTTCTAAATTCATAACAGCATTATTACTTCGAAAAAAATACATCTAAACAACACTAATATATATCATATTAACCTATACAATTATTTTAATTCATAAAAAGTTTCAAATTACCTTTATTTGGATATTTATAAAATGAATTATTTTAATTATTCATTAATATGGTAGTTACTGCATCATCATTGGGTCATAAATAAAATTAATTATTTAAAGTATAAATAATATAAATGTAATACCATTATTTAGTAAATATTTCTATCTTTCTAATAAATATTTATAGTCTAATGTATCTTATGTGTAACCCGATATTAAAAATATTTTAGTTATTAAAACTTGAATTTAACACTTTTAACTCTTTTTGGAATTAATTAATAATAAATGTCCTAATCAAATTCAAGTAGACCTAAAGGATCATATTTTATTCCTAATGTTTTATTTGTCGAATTAAACTTATCCAATAGAATTAGTACATGTGTTAGGGTAATAATGATATCATTTTTACCCTGAATTACCCTATTTACTTTTAACCATTGTAAATAAAAGTAAAAAGTTATTATTCATAAAAAACTATTTTCATCTTATTGAACGACATTTTACTTAGTGATATGAACTTTTTATCTCATATGTTTAAAATTCAATTCATAGAAGAGGTAAAATTATGTTTTATATAAATTTGCAAATGCTCTTAAGAGCTGGGTTAAAGAAGGTAAAAAGTTCAATAAAATTTTTATATATCTAAAATTATTATAAACTGACTCCAATGAATTAAATTGAAATTATATAGGTATTATGTACCTATTTTTACCTAAAAATAAATTTAAACAAAATAATTAATTATTTAAATAAAAATTTTGTTTTAAACAATAACTCGGTGTTTTGAACTATTCATCAAAAATTTAATATTTTCAAAAAAATGAAAAACAATTACCCTAATCTAATTTTGATATTCTGAATTCAAAAATTAAATATATTTTACCAAATTCAAAACACAGAAGTTTCATTTATCAATTTAAAATTAATTCCCTTTGTCAAAACCAAAAAAAAAATTGTTTTTAATAAATAATAACTAACAAAAGATTGATACTTGTTTATGTTCAATTTTAAAGTGAAATTATTTCTAATGAATAACATTGGATTAAATAGTAAAATTATAATCTATTTATAATTAAAAACATTTAAAATTTAAAATTTAACACTACAAATTATTTTGATCAAAAATGTTGTTTTCAGTTAAAATATAGTATTTACACTATTTACAGAAATATGAAAGTTATCAGAAAAACACCAAAAATTTATTAAATCTAAATTCATATGTCCCAATTCAAAATAAGAAGTTTAATTTTTCAAACTTAATATATATAAGTATCAAATATTGTATTTAAAACGGATTCTCGATTAAAAGGCTGTAAAATTGGATTTAAAAAAATAATTCTTTTATCTGAAATAAATGATTTTATTTTTTTATTATTTTTAAAAAACTCATAATATAGATTCTAAAATTATAAGTATTATATAAAGTTTAATTTTTTTTTAATATTTTTCATAACCTCTTTTGAATGACTAGTTTGGAAAGTCATGGTGCACTTGAACTCAGTGTTGCGTGTAGTGCAAGTTATTGAATTGCATTGAAAAAATAATGTACTATGAAAAATTGGGTTGTTACAGATAAATTCATAAATTACCTATGAGGTATTTTTTCATTTTATGTGGTAAAATGTTTAGAATAATTACTTATTTAGAAATTGATATGAAGATTGATTTAAAGAGATTGGTAAAATAAAAAAGGAGAAATTTTCTTTTAATGATCATAGGATATTTTATGAATATACATTGAAACCATTTTTAGAGAACATGGTTTTTTGACCAAAGGGGCAGTAATGTTGGGAATTCTTAAAAACACTTTATTAACTATATTATGTACTAAATAGTTTAAATATGGTACCAACAAAGATGTATAGAATGAATGACCATATGGGAAGTGATGCCATGAACTCCTTGAGAGATGGGTTGTAAAATTTCATCAAAGGAAGCATAAATATAAACAATCTTGAAAAGCGATGAAATTTTCTCAATAAACTCTTATAATTTAGTAAATTAGAACCATACTCTCTGTGTAAGAAACGGAAATTACATAAAATTGAAAATTTTATGACAATAACAAAAATTCATGATATAGCGTGAAAAATAGAAATATATACACCTCGAAAGATAATTTAGGTGCATAACTATTCCTGAGTCTCAAAAAATAAAAATTTGGATAGAACTATTTCCCCGATTTGGTAAGAACTGAATCTTAAAACCCATGAAATAAATATCATAAAACAGATATGTGAATACCCATAACAATAAGTATAATATATGTATAAGCCAATCATAGGTAGTATACACAAATTTAATGAGTGGAAAACATAGCATGTGTCTTAGATAAATAAAAAGTGAGATCAAATACACTTACATTGTGTCATGACTCTCACTGAACATGTTCAAACCACATGTATAAGAAATATAATTTTTTCATAAATATTTTTTAGAATTATATTATTATATATAATACCTTTTATGGTTATATTACAACTTTATATTACATTCTTGCTCATTGTCCTATGTTAAGGTTTCACTTCAGGTAATATTGGCCTTTTCACATGTGTCTTAATTTGTTATATTATTGGTCCTTATACTTATATCATGATTCCAGAATGTTAAAAAATGATATAAATATCATTTATATACAATAAATATGTATTATAATAATCTATATAATATATATTTATGAAATGAAAAATATTGTTCATGGAGATGGTAGGACGTACGTACACCTGAATGCTATTTCAATTTAATTTTCGTGTTGAGAGAAAAAAAGTAAAATAAATATATGTTTATATGTTTATATATATAATTATTTCAGTACCTTTATTATATCATATATATCAATTATATTATCTAATTAAATCCTTAATAAATTCCATTTTGAGTGTGAAATAATCGCATCGCTTTGAGGGGGCGGTAGTCCACACTTCATCAAAATAAAATATTTAATTAACACCAAAGAGAAATTAAAAAAGATATGTGTTGTAAAAGGAATAATAAAGTTTAAATAAATTATAAATATAATATATTACATATATAAACATATTTTCCATCATTATTTTCACTATTAGGTGTGGTATGGAAAATTAAACAATCATTGTTTCGTGAGGCAGTAATTCGCCATACACATAAAATGTATGACCTATATCCATTAGATTGAGGTTCATGTAAGTGAATGTAAAAAAATTATAATAAAAAATCAAATTATATTTAGGATACTGGGTTTTATATAAATTAATGGAAAATAAAGTGTATGGTGGAAAATGAAAACAAAATAAAGGACTTGACAGAAGACGTTACCTCTTAATCGCGTAACTCCTTTTGGTTTGTGCCAAAAGGATTCTTGGGATTGCCTTCTAAAAAAGGTAAATATTCTAGAAGTAAGTTAGGTGTTTTTTTAAGTGTATTGGATAGATATTTTATGAACTTAATAGGATTTAGAGTTTTGAGGATGGGGGAGTTGTGGTGGCCATTTATATGGAACGAAAATGCATCATTTGGAATTTTTATAAACAAGTTAGGTGTACACTTGTTATTACCTTAAAAGTTCATAAAAAACAAACATAAATAATCAATATATGGTTTACGGCCTAAATATGGCCATAAAATTGGGTTTTCACAAGTGGCATGGTCATTTGAGATCATATGATTATGGTTAAGTCTCCAATTATGTTTTATTTCCCCTTAATTATTGTGATTAATGTTAATTACTTTTACTAATAATTTTGGTAAAAAATAAAAATAACATAATTAGACTATAAATTTTATAATAATTAAAATTTTATGTCACTTTTTTGAAATTAAATTCCCCGAAGAGAAAAAATTATGATTAATGCTAATCTCACAAACGAGAAAAAATTACTAGTTTTTTTATTTGAAATAATTTTAAAAGTTCATTAAGTTTTTATATTCAAATTAAAAATGAAATTCATTAAAGTTACCTATATTTTATTAATTTATGTATAATTTATATAATATTGCATTAAAAAAATATAAAAAACAATTTAACATTAATAATTATTTAAACGAAAAGGAAGTTTTTAAATAAAAAGAAGTAGTTTTCACTATTAATAAAAAATAATGTTTCATAAAAAAATAATATAAAATAACCATAATCTAATTTAGATGTTATAAATTTAGAAAATTATAAATTTTACTAAATTAAATTTCAAAATATTTCTAATATTAATTTTATTATTAAAAATATTTTATTCAAGAAAACCGTATTTTTAAACATAAAAGGACTTTACCAAAAATCATATCATTCATTAACTATATGTTTTATCTATATAAAACAATTATAAATAATATTTTAACTTTATTTATCAATATTAGTATAACTATGTTTCATGGATATGTTATAATTATCTCTTTTAAATAATTATAACAATCAAATGATGTTTTGTAGAAACATCTGTGTTGCGTATAACGTACGCCAAGTCAGTGTGGTGTGAAGCGCAAGGCAAGTAAGTCTTTCATGTAGCACAAGAAAAGAAAATATTTCATAAAGCACAATCCAAGTAGGTTCCATATGAAATTAATGTCTGAATTAGTGTTTTAATATATATATATATATATATATATATATTTGTGTGTGTGTGTGAGTGTGTGCACGTGTGTATAACTATTTAAACGTTCATCTAAAATGAAAAATATCAAATATATATAATAATTTAAAAAAAATGTTCACAAAATATTAGGGTGTTAAATTCTACCCCACTTAAAAGGAACTTCACCCTTGAAATTCATCTGGGTTATCAAAGGATTAATACATGAAATTTTCTTTCATAGAAACTCTTATCTTAAAAAAGATTTCTAAAACTTCCCTAAAAAAGTGAATGTTGTAACCATAATGATTACCCAAGGAAACATGTAACTAGGTTTCCATATAGGAGAACGTAGGTGGAGAAGTGAAAACATGGACATAGAAGAAAAATTTAACTTTTGAGTTTTGATAGAGATAGAGAAAAAGGTCAGAGAAAATTTAATAATAAAAAAGCCATAAATCTACGATGAACTATTGAACCATTAGATTCATCAAAAAAGGAGGTACTAGGATATCAATTTTGTTTTCAATATCTTTTATCCTAATGTTAAATAATTTTCATGAAAATATATACCTATAGGAATTTCGGAAAACCTCACCCTTTTTTGTTCCTTGATCAACTTTACCCCTTTCACCAAAAAGGAAAGTGTTTTCTTCATTCCCAAAGCAGTAATAGATCATGATATTCATGAAATTCCATCCCATCTATCATATTTAATAATCAAAACAATGTTTTTATAAAATTTTATCCAATAGTCATAAATCCTCATGTTGTAAGATAATACATTATTCTCACAAACATAATCAAAAGTTTAACATAATCTTTCCATAAATGGTTAATATCATATTGATTTTCAAAGATGAAAATCCATAAATTTAGAAATATATCCATGAAATATGCATAACATTGATCCCCCATTTATCATAAAGTATCTATTTGTTGTCACATTCCAAACATGTGGATACCCATGTAGTAAAATCTATTGAAAGATGGTAATACCTTTATTTACCAAAAATACTTATAGAAAATATTCTTTCTTCCTTATTGCATATATTACTATATATATTCCATAAATCCAATAAATTTTTTATTTTCTCCATAATAGCATGAACTACTTGTCATTATATCCTTAATTAGTTCGAAGGTTAATAGTACCATCTAATTTTCTTATTCATATCCCATATATCTTTATCCAAAAAACATTTTCATGACAGAAGGAACATATCAAGTGTTATGTTTCAATTAATCATCTGTTTCCATGTACATCATTATGACATTATATCACATTTCTATTCCATCAGAACCATTCAACAAGATCTATTAAATCTATAGGGAAAAATATAAACTGAATTATAATTATATATTTCACCTTTCATATAACATACTTCTTGAATATAAATACATACAAATTTTATTATCTCACTTCATCCATATTCTATTAACAATGTTACCTCATTCTATTATATAATACCAATTTCCTTTAACATTTCATCAATAGTCTCATCATCATCATCAATGTATCATTTAGTCACCCCACCCAGCTAGTTCCCTTTAGGATCTTTCATCTTAGGACCTTGAGTTTCATAATGACCATTTACTCCAATATTAAAACACATAAACATTGATTATGTATAATGGATGCCAATATTCCCATCCATTTTGTTAATCTAACTCTTCTTTTTCCCCTTTCAGTCACTTTCCTTGTGTCCTTCATTACCACAGTAAAAAAAACATTCTTGTTCCTCTAAGTCATTCACTTAGGTGATTCGTTCCACATTCATGACATAGAGGAAACCAAATATTCATTCCTCCATTGTATACATTACATGAACTCTTAGAAAAATCCGTCTTTCTCTTTCTTGGTGAGTCAAAGAGTTGGTGAAGGTATATGTTGTCAATCATGTTCTACTAAAAATAAATAGGCATGATAAAAAGACATATCACTCTGGTGATCATCCCAATCAACTTCTCATCAGAAAATCATCAATAATATTCAATGTTAATCTAGTTCCTTACGGTTCCATCCTTTTAATAAAACCACAAGCATAGTGTGACCATCATGCATTATAGTAGAAAATCACAAAATCATGAAATAAATTACTTATAGGATTTCTAAATCATGACACCATCCATAATCTATGACACCCTAGGTTCATACAAGGTTATTCATAGCCAAATAATAAATAACTACTTAGTTATTTTTCATGAAGAGTTTATTAATTCCAAAATCATATCCCTAGGAGTGTAAAACCATGTGTGCAACGAGTCCCATTGTCTTGTACAAGATTATCTCGAGTTAGGACCAGAACATCTTGTTGGAGTTGTTACCCCGAGGTACATCTATTCCAGATCCATATCCACTTATATTATCCAATCATGGATTTATTACTAGGAAATAACTCACTCTATCAATTAAATAAATTCTTAAACATTTTCTTAAACATTAAATCAAACTTATAATTATCCTTAGAGACATCCCTAGATATATCCTTAGAAATATACCTTGGGATCTCACTAATGTTTTCTCATCCCAGTTTCCAAATGTAGAATAAACCTTTCCATTGATACAAACTATAGTGACCCAAGATTCACAAACATGGATATTATATCATTTTTGATGAATATTAACTACGTTAAAAAAAGTCAATCCCGAGGACCATAATATATTAATGTTTTTGTAATAATGGAAAAAAATCTTCTATCTTGGTGAAATTTCATCAACACATCACGTAAATATATCCAACTTTAGTAATTCTAATTAAAACCTTTCTTCATAAGATTTGGAAAGGAAATATAAAAAATGTTTGAGAATAAATACTCTATAAGGGTAAATAAGAGAGATATGTAAGAATAATTATGTTAAAATGATATGAGAACATGATCATAAAAATAGAAGATCATATCCCTATATCAAAGATCATATACATGAATCATGTCATAATGATAGGATGTTCATAAGGAATGAATCTTAGTGAAATAATGAACATAAGCCATGAAATCATAAAATTGGAATAGAATATGGAGTTTTGGTAGATATATTTGCATATATTATGATTTCCATAGTAGTTAAGGAATTTATACTGAGGCAATATTAGTGGACAAAGTACTTTACTGATATCAATTCACATCCTGTTCCAGCCCTGTATTTCTGAACTGAGTTCACCCCTTGTTTCAGACCGATATTATTGAAAAAAATTTATTTATCATTCCATCCATATAATACTGAGCTGAGATCATTTCTTGTTCCATACATGTAATTCTGAATCGAATTCATATCCTACACTAACGTTGTAATGATGAATAATGTTCATTTCATATTACATAAATTAATATCTCATGAGATATAAATTTTAATCCAATTCATTGGAAAGAGATATTGGTCCCACCCATATCATAGTGAAATCATACATACATGTTACAAAATTCCTAAATAATTAAATCATAACCCATGGAATGAAATGGGTATTATAAACAAGTAAATGAATCATACCCTTTGAAAAAGATATAGGTTTACTATAGATTTAATCTTAAGAATATACCGTGAAAGATAAATGGATTTCATGAACATATAACCCATGAATTAGAACTAGATTTCATAAAAAAAATAATCCATCAATGAGAAACGTATTTCATAAACATATAACTCATAAAATAGAAATGGATTTTATAAAATTATAACCGGTTAAAGAGAAACAGGTTTGATAAAGACCATGACATTATGAATAACCCATTCATAGAAGGAATATGAATGGAACCTTTATATCATTTCCTAGAAGGTCATTAATAGCTTCAACGGATGTCATCTATGATTGAAATTAATTTTGAAATATCTTTCAAAAAATTTTCTTGAGGAAAATATACTTTCTTCTTTAAAAAAATATTTTCAATGCATAAATCCATTTGAAAATAATTTTCATAGAAAATACCTTGAAAATGTATAAATGAGTCTTTAAATAATTTTGAAAACCTTTTTTTTAAAACATATGAACATAGCTTGAAAATGTTTTTGAAAACCATTTCATTGAAACAACTTTGAAAACCTAGAAAGAAGGCTTGAAAACATTTTGATAATAATTTTACTTGAAAACAGAAAGAATATGTATTAAATAATTTGGAAAACCATTTTTTCGAAAATTCCTTTGAATTTTTTTTAAAAAAATTCCTTTAAATATTAAAAGTACACTTCAATGGATTTAAATCAATTAAATATGTATATGTCTTATGAGATACTGATAATATTCCTTTTTCATGTTAAAAAAAAGAAAGATTACTTTTTTAGAAAGTGAATTGAATATTCTGTTAAATAGATTGGTAAATGAAAAAAATGATAATTTTTTTTATTTATCAAAGGAGGTTAGTAGAATATACATTGAGCCCCTTTTTAGAAATCATGGTTTTCTGATTGATGAGAGGGTAAAAACAATATTTCTTCTAGAAAAATTCATAACTATATTATTTACCAAATAGTGGAAATATGGTAATAATACATGAGTTTATAATGAATAAACATAGGGGAATAATGTTATTGAATGTCTTGTGATATGGGTAGTATGATTTCATCAAAGGAATCATAATCATAAACAATAATGAAAGGTGAAGAGATTGTCTCAATAAACTCATATAACTTGGTAAAATGGGATCATAATCTCCATGTAAGAAATGAAAATTACATTAAACATAACATATCATGAAATGAAAAAATTTCATGATATGAAATGTAAAATTGAAGTGTATACACCTCTAAATAAAATTTATGTGCATAACAAATCAGGAGTTTCAATGAAGGATACTTGAGGAAAAAATATGTCATCGATTTGGTAACATTTTAAACATATTCCGCATGAAATAAATATGTAAAAATTTATATTTTAATTCCAATAAATTTATGTATATGATACATAGAATACAATCATGGGTAGTAAATACACCCCAAAAGAGTAAGAGTGGTTAACATAACATGTATCTCTCTGAAATAAAAAGTGAGATAAAATCCTCTTAACATGTGTCTTGACACTCAATGTACTCATTCCAAAAAACCAGTATAATAAATATAAATATATTATAAATAGTTTACATAACCATATTCTTAAATATAATACCATATATGGTTTTATTAAAACAATATAATAAATTCCTTTTAACCATACTATGTTAAGGTTTCACTTCGGGTAATATTAGCTTAGTTTTTCGCATGAGTCTTAATTTGTTATATTTTTTGTGATTATCCATATATCATGATTATATAATGTAAAAAAATGATATAAATATAAATTATATACAATATATGTAAATTATAATAATCTATATATTATATATTTGTGAAATATAATACACAGTTCATAGAGATGTTAGGTTGTACGTACGCATGGACTCTATTTCCATTTAATTGTCGTGTTGAGAGAGAGAATGTAAAATAAATATATGAATATATATGTATATATATATTTATTAAATTATATTTATTATGTCATATATATCATATATATTAACTAAATAATAATTTATACATTCTCTGTAGTGAGTGAATGAATAAGAATGCATTGACAGGTTTGTAGTCCACACTTCCTAAAATGAAATTAACATATTAACACAAAATGGAAAGTAAAAATATATGTGTTGTAAAGTAATTTAGGATGATTAAATAAATTATAAATATAATATATAAAATATATAAATATATTTTCCATCATAATATCTACCATGAGTTGGTAAGAAAAATTGAACAATCATCGTGTAGTGAAGTGGTATTTTGTCATCACTACAGGAAATGGGGTCTTTCCCAACGGTTCTGAACCATTGGGAAAGCCTTCCGAACCATTGTTATATGTTATACCAAAGGTTTTGCAAACTGTAGGGAAGTAAGCTATTGTGAGAACCTATCCCAATGCTTTACAAAGAACCTTTGGTATAGGTTAGTAAAATTAACCTATGCCAACAGCTTGGTCAAACCGTTGGTATAAGTTTTACCAATGGTTTACACAGAACCGTTGGTAAAACTAAGGAAATCAACTCTTTCCCAACAATTTCTAAACCATTGGGAATGCTTGTGGCCAAATCTTCTCATTGAACCATTGGAAAAAAAATCACTAGAAACCTTTCCCAACAGTTTGTAAACCATTGGGAGAGGGTTTGTGAAAACTTCCTCAGAACCCTATGCCAACGGTTTGAAACCGTTGGCATAGGCTATGCTGTGAAAATTGCAGAGCAGCATGCAATTTGCACAGCAGCATCTAATGATGTTCATTCTGCTCCTTTCCAATTACTATAGCTGCAATAAAAAAGTAAGACATACATATAGAGAACAAATTCATACACATTTAACATATAATTCATTCTTGAAATATACACATCCATAATTAAATCATAATTAATAACGTAATTATAAACATAAATAATTGATTTAGAATTCAATTTAAAATTTAAATAATAATATAAAGTGGAATCTAGAATTAAATTCAAAAATGAATACATACATAATGTAATTTTCAATTATCAATAAAATACATAAAAAACTCTATAAGCGTCAACAGAATCCAAATATGTTTGTTTGGTTTTTCATATACCAGTTGTTTTTACTAAAAATGATGTCCATTTAAAATATAATACGTACACTTTAAGTGATACCATCCACACCGTGCCTTGAATTGAGGCGGGGTTTCCTCGTACACATTACATATGACCCATGGATCATTTTTCTAAAGTATCCACCTATTCTGAAAGCACTTGTTCATTTTTCCGTATACTGGTTATTATTTTCACTTAAAATGTTGTTCATTTCAAAAAAACGAGACACTTGGAGTGGTTCCAGCCACAGCATGCCTCAGATTAATGTGGGGTTAAATAGTACACATCACATATGAATCATTGGTTGTTGTGCTAATGTTTCAACAAATTTAGAATGTGTTTGTTCAGTTTTCCGTATGCCAGTAGTTGTTTTCAATTAAAATGTTGTCCATTTCAAATAAACTTGAGACACTTTGAGTGTTGTCGGCCACACTGGGCCTTGGATTGACTTGAGGTTGACTCTCACACATCACATATGACTCATGTATTGTTGTCCTAATGTTTCAATGGAATCTGAATGCGTCTGGTCGGTTTTCCGTTTGTCTGTTGTTGTTTTCACTTAAAATGATGTCCTTTTGAAACAAAAGAGATACACTTTGAGTGGTTCTGGCCACACTACGCCTCAGATTGAGGAAGGGTTGACTCGTACACATCACATATAACTCATGGATCATTTTTCTAAGGTTTCCATAGAATATGATTGCACCTGGTTAGTTTTCGTATGCCAGTTGAGCTTTTCACTTAAAATGTTGTCCATTTAAAATAAAACTGAGACACTTTGGGTTGTGCCGACCACACTGATCCTCGGATTTAGGTGGGGTTGACTCTTAAACATCAAATATGACCCATGGATCGTTTTACAAAGGTTTCAATGGAATCCGAATGTGTTTGGTTTTTTTTCGTATATCAGTTGTTGTTTTCACTTAAAATGATGTTCATTTTAAACAAAAGAGAGACACTTTGAGTGGTTCCAAACACACCGCACCTTAGATTGAGGTGGGTTTTACTTGTACACATCACATGTGACCAATGTATCATTTTAATAAAGAATTAACACATTCAAAATTCATTTTGTCGGTTTTCCATATGTCAGTTGTTGTTTTCACTTAAAAAGTTGTTCATTTCAAAACAAATGAGACACTTTGAGTGGTGCCGGTCACACCATGCTTCGTATTAAGGCATGGTTGACATTTACACATCACATATAACCCATTGATCATTGTTCTAAACTTTCAACACATTCTGACTGTGTTTGTCAGTTTTCTGTATGCCAGTAGTTATTTTCAATTAAAATGTTGTCCATTTCAAATAAATGTGAGAAACTTTGAGTGGTGCCAGCCACACCGGGCCTCATATTGAGGCGGGTTTGACTCTTACACGTCACATATGACCCATGGATCTTTTTCCAAAATTTTTAATGGATTCTAAATGTATTTGGTTGGTTTTCCATATGATATTTATTGTTTTCACTTAAAATGATGTCCATTTTAAACGAAAGAGAGACACTTTGGGTGGTTCCGACCACACCATGCCTTCGAATGAGGCAGTGTTGACTTGTACACGTCACAAATGACCCATAGATCATTTTAATAAAGTTTCAACATAATATTAATGCGTTTGGTCAGTTTTCTATATGTTAGTTATTGTTTTCACTTAAAATGAAGTCCATTTTAAACTATAGAGTGACACTTTGAGTGGTTCCGGCCACACCATACTTCAGATTGAGGCGAGGTTTATTCTTACATGTCAAAAATGACCCATGGACCATTTTACTAAAGTTTCAATAGAATATGAATGCATTTTTTCAGTTTTCCATATGTCAGTTATTGTTTTCAATTAAAATGTTTTCCATTTCAAATAAAAGTGAGACACTTTGAGTGGTGGCGGCCACACTGAGCCTCGTATTGGGGTGATATTGACTTATAAATGGTAAAATTTACCAATGGATCATTGTGATAAAGTATCAATACAATCTTAATACATTTGTTCAGTTTTCTGTATGCTAATTTTTATTTTCAATTAGAATGTTGTCCATTTCAAATAAAACTGAGACCGTTTGAGGGGTACCGGCCACACCAGTCCCCCGATTGAGGCGGGGTGGACTTGTACATGTCACATATGACCCATGGATAATTTTCCTAAAGTTTCAATGTGATATAATTGCTTTTGGTCAGTTTTCCGTATGTCAGTTGTCGTTTTGACTTAAAATGATGTCCATTTTAAACAAATGAGAGACACATAGAGTGGTGTTGGCCACACCAAACCTCATATTGTGGTGAGGTTAACTCGTACACATCACATATGACCCATGGATAATTTTCCTAAAGCATAAATACATTCCATATTCATTTGGGTGGTTTTTTGTATGTCAGTTGTTGTGTTTACTTAAAATGTTATCCATTTTTTAAAAATTGAGAGACACTTAGAGTGATACCAGCCACACCGCTTCTCGGATTGAGTTGGGGTTGATTTGTATATGTCAGATATGATTGATGGATTTTTTTCTAAAGTATCAACAGAATCCGAATGGATTTGTTCAGTTTTCCATATGCTAGTTGTTATTTTCACTTAAAATCCTATCCATTTTAATCAAAAGAGACATAGTTAGAGTTCTATTGGCCACACCGAGCCTCAAATTGAGCCAGGGTTGACTCGTACACATCACATTTGACCCATGGATCGTTTACTAGAGTTTCGACCGAATCCGAATGTGTTGGATCAGTTTTCCTTAGGTCATTTATTGTTTTCACTTAAAATGAAGTCCATTTTAAACGAAAGAGAGACACCTTGAGTGTTTTTGGCCACAATATGACATGGATTGAGGCAGGGTTGACTCATAAACATCAAAAATGACCCATGGATCATTTTTCTAAAGGTTAAACAAAGTCCAAATTTGTTTGGTCAGTTTTCTTATGTCATTTGTTTTTTTCACTTAAAATGAAGTCCATTTTAAACTAAAGAGAGACACTTTGAGTGGTTCCGACCACACCGCACCTTAGATTGAGATGAGGTTGACTCTTACACATCAAAAATTACCCATGTATCATTGTACTAATGCTTCAATAGAATCCAAATTCATTTGGTTGGTTTTTCATATGTCAGTTGTTGTTTTCACTTAAAATGTTTTCCATTTCAAATAAAAGTAAGACACTATGAGTGGTGGTGGCCACAATGAGCCTTGTATTGAGGCGTGGTTAACTTGTAAATGGTAAAAATGACCCCTGGATAATTTTGATAAAGTATCAATACAATCTGAATATGTTTGGTCAGTTTTCCATATGTTAGTTGTAATTTTCAATTAAAATGTTGTCCATTTCAAATAACACTGAGACAGTTCGTGTGGTACCAGACACACCAGCCCTCGGATTGAGTGTTCGTTGATTCTTACATATCACATATGACCAATGGATAGTTTTCCTAAAGTTTCAATGGAATCCTAATGAATTTGTTCAGCTTTCCATATGTCATTTATTGTTTTCACTTAAAATGAAGTCCATTTTAAATGAAAGAGAGAAACTTTTAGTGGTATTGGACACACCACACCTCATATTGAGGCACGGTTTACTTGTACACGTAAAAAATGACCCATGGATCGTTTTCATAAATAATCAACACATTCCAAATGCGTTTGGTTGGTTTTCCGTATGTCAGTTGTTGTTTTCACTTAAAATGTTGTCCATTTAAAAAAAGAGAGAGACACATAGAGTGATACCGGACACACCGCGCCAATGATTGATACAGGGTTGACTCTTATATGTTACCTATGACATGTGGATCATTGTGATAATGTACCAATAGAATCTGAATGTGTTTGGTCAGTTTTTCATCTGCTAGTTGTTCTTTTCACTTAAAATCATGTCCGTTTTAAACAAAAGAGACACAGTTAGAGTGATATAGGCCACACCGAGCCTTTTATTAAGGTGGGGTTGACTTTTACATGTCAAATATGACCCATGGATTGTTTTCCTAAAGTTTCAATGGAATCCGAATGTGTTCGGTCAGTTTTCCATATGTCATTTATTGTTTTCATTTAAAATGAAGTCCATTTGAAACGAAAGAGAGACACTAAAAGTGATACCGGCCACACCACACCTCTGATTGTGGTAGGGTTGACTCGTATATGTCACATATGATAGATGGATTTTTGTGATAATGTATCAACAAAATCCGAATTCATTTTTTCAATTTTCCGTATGCCAGTTGTTCTTTTCACTTAAAATCATGTCCATTTTAAACAATAGAGCCATAGTTAGAGTGTTATCGGCCACACCGGGCCTCATATTGAGGTGGAGTTGACTTATACATGTCCCAAATGATGCATGTATCATTGCGCTAAATTATCAACACAATCTGAATCTGTTTGGCTTGTTTTTCATATGCCAGTTGTTTAGACTTAAAAATGATGTCCATTTTAACCAAAAGTGAGATAGTTTGAGTGGTACCGGCCACACCAGGCCTCAGATTGAGGTGGGGTTGACTCATACACGTCACATATGACACATGGATAATTTTATTAATGTTTCAACAGAATACGAATGCATTTTTTGTTTTTCCGTAAGTCATTTGTTGTTTTCAATTAAAATGATATGTATTTTTAGCAAAAGCGAGACATTTTGAGTGGTGCTGGACACAATGCACCTTGGATTGAGGTGTGGTTGGCTCATACACATCACATATGACTCATGGATAGTTTTCCCAAATTATCAACCCAATCCAACTACTTTTGTTTGGTTTTTTGTATGCCAGTTGTTTTTTTCACTTAAAATGATGTCCATTTTAAACATAAGAGAGACACGTTGAGTGGTGCCGACCACACCAGCCCTCAAATGGAGGAATGGTTAACTCGTACAAGTCATATATGACCCATGGTTCGTTTTACTAAATTTTAAATAGATTCTGAATGCCTTTGGTCGGTTTTCCATATGTCAGTTGTTGTATTCACTTAAAATGATATCCTTCGGAAACAAAATAAAGAAACATTGAGTGGTTCCAGACACATCGAGCTTCAGATTGATGTGGGGATGACTTTTACATGTCACATATGACCCATGGATTGTTTTCCTAAATTTTCAGCAGAATCTGAATGAGTTTGGTCAATTTTCCGTATGTTGATTTTTGTTTTCACTTAAAATGATGTTCATTTTAAGAAAAAGAGAGACACTTTGAGTGGTGTCGGCCACATTGTGCTTCAGATTGAGGTGGGGTTGACTTTTACACATCATATATAACTCATGGATCATTTTCTTAAAGTTTCAATAGAATCCAAAATTGTTTGGTCAGTTTTCCATATGACAGTTGTTGTTTTCACTTAAAACGATGTCCATTTTAAACAAAAGAGAGACACTTTGAGTGGTGTTGGCCAAACTGCACCACAGATTGAGGTGGGTTTGACTCGTAAACGTCAAAAATGACCCATGGATTTTTTTCCTAAATTATCAACACAATCTGATTGCATTTTTCAGTTTTCCATATGTCAGTTGTTGTTTTTAATTAAAATCATATCCATTTAAAATAAAATTGAGACGGTTTGAGTGGTACCGGCCACACCGACCCTTGTATTGAGGTGGGGTTCACTCGTACAAGTCACATATGACCCATGAATCGTTTTACTAATGATTCAATAGAATCCGAATGCCTTTGGTTTGTTTTCCGTATGTCAGTTTTGTATTCACTTAAAATGATGTCCTTTTGAAACAAAAGAGAGACACCATTAGTGGTGCTAGCCACACTATGCCTCAGATTTAGGCAGAGTGGACTCTTACACATCAAATATGACCCATGGATCATTGAACAAAATTTTCAACTGAATCCGAATGCGCTTGGTCAGTTTTCTGTATGTCAATTGTAGTTTTCACGTAAATAGATATTCATTTTAAACAAAAGAGAGACACGTTGAGTTGTGTCAGCCAAACTGTACATCGGATTGAGGAAGGGATGACTCTTACATGTCAAATATAACCCATGGATCGTTTCATTAATGTTTTAATAGAATCCTAATGTGTTTGGTATGTTTTCTGTATGTCAGTTGTTGTTTTCACTTAAAATGATGTCCATTTTTGAACAAAAGATAGACACTTTGAGTGGTGTTGGCCACACTGCTCCTCGTATTGAGACAGTGTTGACTTTTACACGTCACAAATGACCCATGGATCGTTTTCCTAAAGTATCAAAACAATCTGAATGTGTTTGGTCGGTTTTCCATATACTAGTTGCTGTTTTCAATTAAAATCCTGCCATTTCAAATAAAATTGATACAGTTTGAGTGGTTTCGGCCACACCGGCCCTCGGATTGGGGAAACGTTGACTCTTAAAAGTGACATATGACCCTTGGATCGTTGTCCTAATGTTTGAAAAGAATAATAATTCCTTTGGTTGGTTTTCTGTGTGACGGTTTTTGTATTCACTTAAAATTGTGTCCTTTTAAAACAAAAGAGAGACACTTTGAGTGTTAGCAGCCACAACGTGCCTCGGATTGAGGCAGGGATGACTCGTACAAGTCACAAATGACTCATGGATAATTTTTCTAAAGTATCAACAAAATTCGAATCTGTTTGTTCAGTTTTCTGTATATCATTTGTTGTTTTCATTTAAAAAATTTTCCATTTCAAATAAAAATGAGAAACTTTGAGTAGTACCGGCCACATTGTGCCTCGGTTTGAGGTGGAGTTGACTCGTACATGTCAATTGGGCGTTTTGAGTTCCTTCAAGTGAGGATTGAATACTTGAGTGAGTCTAATCCTCCTCTTGCTTCTTCTTTTCTATTAGGGGTTTCACTCTTCTCTCATCTTCTTCCGAAGCTCTAGAACCCTCTTTTACTTTAGGATTTAGGGTGAATCTTGAAGAGAGCGTAGATTGGGATTTGAGGTCCTGGTAGGAGGGTTTGGGGGTGGATGTTCTAGGGCTGTCTAGGTTCCAAGGAGGGGGGTGGGGGAGTGGTCTGGGGGCTATCCAAGGTCGAGGGAGGAGGGTGGGGGGCTGTCCGGGGTCCAGGAAGGAGGGTGGGTAATGTATCTAAAACCCTATCTAGGTATCATACATCAAATTTCGATAGGACTGTGAACTGCCAGGCGGAGTCTTCATGGATCAGGGTGAAATCACAGCATTACCGAAGCATGACCGCAGCGTGACCGCAGCGTGACTGCGGCGTGACCATGGCGTGTTGGCCCGGTCTAACAACATCCGCGGGGCAACATCTTCCGACCAGGAGTGAAGGGAGCGGGAGGAGAAGTTGAAACATTCCAGTCATCGTCTCCCTCCCCATTAACTATGAGTGGGTAATGTATCTAAAACTCTATCTAGGTATCATACATCAAATTCTGAGAGGACTGCGAACCGCCGCGGGGTGTTGTCCTAGAGCAGGGCCAAATCATGGCATTACTGCGGCGTGACCGCGACATGACCGCGGCGTGACCGTGGCATGTTGGCCATGTCCGGCGACATCCACGAGGTAGCATCTTCTGTCCAGGAGAGAAGGGAGCCGGAGGAAGTAGGTAAACATTCTGGTCGTCGCCTCCCTCCCCATTATCTATGGGTGAGTAATGTATCTGAAACTCTATCTTGGTATCATGCATCGAATTCCGACAGGACTGCAAACTGCCATGGGGTGTCATCCTAAAGCAGGGCCAAATACATATACATACACATATACTTATATGCATATACCAGTATCCACTCACCAGCGTATGCATTTTTATATATATACATGGGAACACCTATCCCCATATGTGTATAATCATTTCCATGGTTGACAATACACGTAACGGGGGAACCCACATACATATACTTACTTACCTTTGAACACACAGGCAAGTTACCCTTAACTTGGTGACTCGAAACCAATGAGCAGGGATCGACGCACTACACAAAGGATATTAAGAACCTTAAAACACATAAAGGACCCTACATAACCAGAGAAAAACCTACCAACAACATTAAATCCTTGCCTCGATTAGTGAGAACCAAATCCACCCGAACCAACAAAAAACGATCCAATGCCATACCAAAAACATTATATGGAGTCAAAAACAATGAAATACCCAAAATATATGAGGTTCGGGACAAGTAGTAATCATAGAATCGTACCTCAGATCAAAGCCGGCAGATTGAAACAATTTGAACCCCTTATGGCCTCCTTCGTAGAATATAACAACTCCTTGTCCATAGAAACCAGTAAAAGACCAAATTGGCCAATGTGATAAAGAAAATAAAATAAAAACTAAACTAAAACATACCTGTCTTCTGTGAATATACATATCACTGCCCAATATATAAGAACCACAATGCCACATGGGTAAAATCATGTTCTTTAAGCAAGGGGGAAACAAATCCATATTTCAAAATGATACTATCAAAAAGTACATTCGTATTAATTAACAATTAATCTTCCTATAAATTTTATATAATTAGTTTGGCTCGAGTTTTAGCTTAGTTTGGTTTTGTTCAATACAAGTTTGTTTTGGAAATTACATGGCTACACCATTACTGAAGGGTCAAGATAGGTTGTGGTGTAAGGTTATTGTGAAATGGAAGGATGAAAACATTCTTAGAAGTGATTCCAACTAATCATCAATGACCAAAACTTCCTAGATGAGCTTAAACAAGCTAGATCTTGATATCCCATAGATATTAAGTAGGACAAATTTTTAGTGATTGAGAATGAATCAACATACACTAATATGGTAAGTATATGTCAAATCATATGATTAATATAATGCTTAAGGCATGAAGATTTGTGATGAATCTATGACTAATGATGTGATCATGGACCAGTCCTCTTATTTTTCTCACTTGTATATTTTTGGATAGTATGATGTATTTGGAAAATGTAGGTTTTACATGAACATGGAAGGGGAGTTATTTAATTCCTCATTCAGGTGGACGGAATACATAATTTAGCAGTTAGAAGATGAAGTATAAGCACCTCCATGGGTGATCTACCATTACTTAAATTAATTGTTTCTTTAAATAAGAATTCTTATGTATATAAAGACAGTATTAAGAGCCTAGATATACCCTTTAACACTAACTTGATTATTCGATCATAGATTGCCAAGAGAGTTATTATAAATATGTTCTATGGGAGTCATAGAGTCTAAGGATGGTAAATGAAAGTAAATAGAATAACATAGTAGACCTATATATATGGTGTTCACAAGCCACCAAGGTTTAGATAAAATTATTTAGTTATTATATGGAAAAGAAATCACCCTGTCACTAGGTCTCCAAGTGGATAAGATATCGATTGGGATATGAGTGGTCTAACATATGTCTTATAATTTGGATGATATGTGTATAGATTGGATGAGGGGATAGATCAAGTAAAATATTCATAAGAGGATTGGGCCTTATGGTGATAGATGTGGAAATTGTATGTCTAATGTTTGATGAGGAAATAATTACGAGGATGGATTGGGACTTATCTATGAACCATACATCGAATCCTGACAGGACTGTGAACAACCACGAATTATTGTCCTGGAGCAGGGATAAATCACAGCGTGACCGCGGCGTGACAGTGGGGTGACCACGGCGTGACTGCGGCGTGACCGTAGCATGACAGCGGCGTGATAGCTATGTGACCACGGCATGACCGCGGCGTGACCGCGGCAAGGCTGTGGGGTGATCGCGGCGTGCCCGAGGCATGACCGCGACGTGACCGCGGCATGACCTCGGCGTGTTGGCCTTGTCCAGAGACATCCGCAGGGTGACATCTTCCAACCAGGAGTGAAGGGAGTGGGAGGAGGTGGGGAAACATTCCTTCCATCACCTCCCTCAAGGGGGAAATAGTTCCATATAAGATCCACACCGCCCCATGGGTCAAATCATGTTCCTGCAAGAAAGGGGGAAACAATTACATTTAATAATCTCTTCATTTTTCATTATGTTCTTTATATAGAACGTTGTTGGAAACACAATACTAGTACATATAGCCATTGAATATGAACCTATGTTACATTAGTTGAGTTGAAGATTGTGAACATAACACTACTAGAACCCTGCCGCATCGCACCGCGATCCGCGATTGACTACAAAACCATGTGTATATTTAAGCAGTCAAACATCAAAAAATCCCAAAGCAAAATTAAGAAACAATTCTAATAGGAGACGAGGTATTAAAGGAATTAGAGGGCCTTATATGAGGTTCTATGTTGTTGGGTTCACCATTTTAATCACATTCTATAACAAATGTGGCCACTGATTAAAATGGATAGAAAATAATGACAGAGAAGAATTTATTAGATAAAATAGTTTTTTGGAGGTTTTTTAATAAGGGAATGAAATGATAGATAATGACATCCCAATTATTTCAATGTCCTATTTCTTTGACCCTATAAATTAGGGTTGTAAACAAACTTGAGTGCTCACAAGCTAATTGGACTTGCTAGAAAAATACATGAATTCGGTTCGGATTTTTTCAAGATCAAGCTGCGAGTAGTTAAGCCGAATTCAGTGTTATAATAACACAATCAAGTCTGTCGGAAAGGCTAATTGAACATCTAATATTTTAATAGGTTATTTTTATTCAATATATCTGTATTTAATTTCAAGCTCAAGCTCAAATTCAAGCAAGATCTTGTAATTAAAATTATGATAAAACATCTTAATCAAAACAAGTCGATCCTAATTGAGTAGCTCGATCATTCTCGGGGTCGAGTCGGTAAATTGATGCTCAATCGAGCACTGAGTATAATAAAACCATTTCATTTCACTATAACTCAAACATTCAATTCAGTTCCATTACATTATATGAAATCCCTCAAACATAAATGAAGGTAATATGGGAGTCATGGAGACTTACCTATAAACATCACCGGTCCATATCCGTGACAAGTGAGGCATAAATCCATAGTATCCCTAGTGAGTTTAGAGGGTTCTCTCCCACAAGGAACATTGTTGAGTTTCTGTAGCATTCAAGAGCTCTGCACACATTATCCCATCATTATGGACACCTATCAGGGCCTATAATGATCATAGAAGATATAACATAAATGATCTTTTCAGATTAAACAACACTAAAACAACAACACATTCATTGTTTTATAGTGGGAAAAAATGTTGATACAAAAAAATGAAGGGAAAAAGCAGACATTGAACCCATTACTACAGTACCAATATAAGAAGAAGCTCCCAAAATCCAAGGCTAAGACCTCCCAATCAACTAATGCTGAAAGCCACCCAGATTCGACTCCACTGTAGCTACTCTATCTCTTGGGGGGGTAGGGGTCGGCCCTGAAAATAATATTACCCAGGCGGGAGGAGAGGGATCCGAGAGAGGGGGACAACCTGTGGGGTGGTCAGCCATGGGGGGTATTGTGTGTGAATAGAGAGGGTTCTGGTGGATGTCGGAGGAGGAGATTGAGCTCAGATGTTTCCGAGAGAGGGAGACGAGAGGGTATGGTGGAACATCACTAGGAGCTGAGAGGGGAGGGGGACATCGTCTTGGGAGAATGATCCTAGAGGGGAAGGGGAATGTCGCTGGAGGAGTGGGAGGGGGGCTGGAAGGTGGAGGTGGAGGTAGAGGCTGGGAGGTGGGGGCCGGGAGGTGGTGGCTGAGGCCGGGAGGTGGTCGGGGTCCGGGAGGGGAGGAGTGTGCGGGGATGAAATGTCTCGAGGGAGGGAGCCCTAATTTGTGTCTAATTTTTCCCAACGGTTAATAAAAACTGTGGGTAATACATCTCTTTCCCAACAGTTTTCTTTAACTGTTGGGAAAAGCCACTATAAAATATCATATGCCAATGGTTCTAGTAAACCGTTGGCATAGGTTCTTTTTTCCAACGGGTTTTCTAAACCGTCAAGAACAAAGTGTTGGTATAGGCTCTATTTCTAGTAGTGCATACACATAAAAAATATGTTTTTCATAAATTAGATGAAGGTGTGTGTTAGTATAGGTTCATAAAATAGAATAAAAAAAATATTCTTATATTTTTTATACTGGTTTTTTATAAAATAATGGGAAATAATGTTGATTTTGGAGAAAGAAAATAAATGAAAGGACTTGAGAAAAGACGTTACCTCTGAATCGAGTAACTCTTTTTGGTTTGTTTGAAAAGGATCCCTTGGTTTTCATTATACCTAAGGTAATTATTATAAGTTTAATATAGGGATGTTTTAAAGTTTATTGGGTAGATCTTGGATAAACTCAAGAGGTTTTATAGGTGTAATGAAGTGGGAGAGTCAGTGTCCTTTTATAGGGGAGGAAAATGACTGACTTGGATTTTTTGAAAACCATTTATGTGTACATATGGTATTACTTAAAAATAGTAATACAAAGACAACATAAATAACTAATTGATGTTTTATTTACTATATATGGATATAAAATGGGTTTTATGTAGGTTTATATTTCATTTTGGTTCCTAATATTTGGATTTATTCCCAAATTAAGTTTAATTTGACCATAATCATTGTGAATAATTTTAATAACTTTTACTAATAATTTTCTTCAAAAATAAATATGATCTAATTATAATATAAGTATAATTATTATTATAATGTTTTATTTAGGTTATTTAATTCAATTCACTGAAGGAAAAAATAATAAGATTAATGTTAATCCCATATACGAGACGAAATTATAGGTTTATACAGCAAAAATATGTTCAACATTATACTAAATTTTTATATTGAATTTCAATGTAAATTTGATTATAATGAACTAAATTTTTTTAATAGATTTATCATTTATCTAATTTAAACTTAAAAAACTATAATATAACTTAACATTATTAATTATTTAAATAAAAAGTCAATTTTTTACTAAAAAGAAATATTTATCACTATTCATAAAAAAATGTCGTTTCTCTAAAAAAATCCAAAAAAATTTACCATAATATAATTTATAAATCTTGAAATCATGAATATATTATATTATCAAATGAAATTTTTATATGATAATAAAATTATATCAATTTTTAAAACTGGTTTACTATAGATAACAATATTTCTAAACATCAAAGTACTTTACCATAAATTATATATTTCATTACCAATATGTTTTATCTATATATATAAAAATCTAAAAAAATTATTTTAAAATTAGTTCTTAATATTCATATAACTATGTTTAATGAGTAGTAATAATTATCTCATTTATATAATAATAACAATAAAATTATGTTTTATAGAAACATTTATGTTGTCTGTAACGTACACCAAGTCGATGTAGCATGTAGCACAAGAAAAGTTTTCTTGAGTTTGGAACAAGACAAGTCGGTATTTTTTGTAGCATAAGCCAAGTTAGTTCTATGTGATTTTAATTCTTGAATTGGTGATTAAATATATATATATATATATATATATATATAATGAACTATTTTTTGTGTCATGTGAAATATGAAATTTCAAATAAATAAATTAAATCAAAAAAAGATCAAAAATTCTCAGGGTGTCATAATGGATACCATAGAGGAAAGAAGATTTGGATTCCCATGTCTCATGAATTTGGAAATAATCACCTAAGTGAATTTCTTAGGGGAACAAGAAGATGTTTTGATGGTGGAAAAGAAGAAGACAATGAAAGTGACTTCAAGGAAAAAATTAAGAGTCCAGTTAATGAAATTGATATGAATATTGGCCTCTATAAGTCAAAATATAAGGTTATGGGTTTTAAGTGTGGATTAAATTATCATTATGACACTTAGTTTCCCATGAAGAAATATCCTTTAGAGGATCAACAAAGTAATATGAGTAATGGTTACACTGTTAATGATTAAGAGAATATAGATTTTATGTGAACGAAAAGAGGTATTGTGTAATAGGATGAGATATCCTGGTAATGTAATATGTATGAAGTGAAATAATAAATCATTTTATGTATTTGTATTCAAGAATTATGTTATATTAATGGTGAAATGTATGATGATTGTTCAGTTAATGTTTTTCAATATGTATTTATAAGAACATGTTGAATGGTTCAGATGGAATAGAAAAGTGATATTATTGAAATGTGATGTCGATGTAAAACACATCATTAGGAGAGAGATAACCCTTAATATTTTCCTTATGTTAAGATAATGTAGTCTGGATCAGGATACATGGGATATGAATAAGTTATTTGGAAGGTACTGGTTAACTTGGAACAAATTAATGACTTGTTGACAAGTAGTTTATGATATCATGGATGAAGTTTTTAAACTTCTTTGAATTATGTAATATATCCATTAAAATGATTAATATGTAAGAAATCATGTTTTATAGAAGTATTTATGGTAATTTAGGATATTACCATGTTTCAATAGAATATATGTTGAGGGTATTCACATGTTTGGAATGATAAAACTATGAGCTACTATGTGATATACATGGGAATAAATGTTAAGATGATTTTTTGAATCTCTTTATAAATTTTTTTATATTCATATTTGAGAAGGGTTATAATGTTATCCATTCATGAAACATTTTGTTTAAACATTGGAGGAAGTATTTATGAAATGAGTTTGTGTTGAAAACCTTGGTAAAAAGTCTATTTAGTGAATATCTTTATTTTAAAGATGACCAACTTTTTTATTTTACAAATTATACATTAGGGGTTTTAGAAACGAAAATCATGTATTCTAAGTGACAACCAATCATGTTCGGAAAGGACAAAGGTCTTTAACCCATGAAAAAATGATGATAAGGATTTCATGACCACCACGGGCCTAAAATATGACGTGGTTCATGTATAATTTTATTTGATGAATAAATATTTATGATGAAACAATAGATGTTAATGTATTAACCATATCAATTTTTATGAATAATTATTGATAAATAGTCATAATTTAATTTATGTTATGGGCCATAAGATCTGATAAAAGTTTTTTTAGCACTTTAGGAATCAATGTTAATTTCTAGATGTCCATTACATGATGTAATGGATGAATTATATATTGATAAAATTAGAAGTGAAGAATGAATTTTTTTTATAGAAATACATCAATTTAAATAAAAAAATTTAGTTATTCATATAACAGATTTTATAGACATAATATATGAACAAACCCAATTTTATGAAAAAAAACCTATATTGTTCTATAAATTTAGTTTTATCTCCTTTTAATGGGGAACCAATTTAAAATAAAAATTTTGTAACTTTCATAGATTTAATAGGTACAAAAAAAAAACTTTATCTCTATAATAAAAACATGAAAATTTTGTTTTGATAATTTTTTGGTATTTTTTTGCATGATTTCATTTTTAATTAGTAGGTAAATATACTAGATTTTAGTTCCAAAAATTTTATCTAATATAATTATAAGGATAAATTAAATTTTAATTTTTTTAAAAGTTTTATTAGAAAATATTTTTATCAATTATTACAATTTAGGTCATTTATATCAATTTCATACTAAAATTTGATATAAAAACATAGCATTCTTTTAATGTTTTTACCTAACATATCTGTAGTGTTTTCCTGTAAATGGGATTAAATTTTAATTAATTTATTCCACTTATATGATTATAATTTTGAAAAATAGATTCCATATTTTTGAATTAGAATAATTTATAATTTCAAATAAGTTTAACATAGTTTTTATCCCAATGATTTGTTAATGTAATTAAACTTAATTACATCACTAAACGTAAAATTGATCTTAACTAAGGACTGAACCATAAATTTAAGCCCCAAAAGACACATAAACGTGTCCAAAATCCATTCGATGGAAATTATTTAGACAATAACCATCCATTATTTATTTATTTTTGTTTTTATGTCTTTTTTTATAAATACATGGGTACACCTATGTTGTTTTCAAAAAATCCTAGTGTGTCCCTTCCCTTTCCTATAATAGGCCAACACATCTCCATCTTCTTCACGGCACTCAAAACACATACGTTCAGCTAATATCTACAAAATACACTTCCCAAAATATATCCCTTACACCTAGAATACTTTCTTTTGGGAGAATGAAATCCAAGGAAACCTTTTGGCATAAACCAAAAAGAGTTACCTGATTTAGAGGTAATGTCTTCTCTCAAGATCTGTTATTTTATTTTACTTCTCCCCTCATCCACTATATTTATTCTATTATTTCATAAAAATAATTTATCTTAAATATAATAGGATGTTTTATGATACTATTTTTACCTACACTTAATCCCACCTCTATTTAATTTGTAGCAAATATACTATTTACGTGTATGGTAATCTTTCGCCACACAAAATGATGATTGTTCAATTTTCCTTATCACATTTAATGGTGGAAATTATGAGGGAAAATATGTTTATATATATATATTTTATACTTATTACATCTCTATTATTCTATAATCCTTTTTCAATAGATATCTTTTTTTTCTTCCATTTATTGTAAATGCAATAATTTCATTTCAGGAAGAGTACACTACCACCCCTCAAAGTGATGTGATTCATTCACACACTACATTGAATGTATTAAAGAAGGGTTTAGTGAAAATATATAATATATATAACATTATAATAATAATAATGATATTATATTCATACATACATATGCTTCATTTTCTTTCAGTCTTTCAATACGACAATAAGAACAGAAATAACGTCCATGCATACGTACGGCTTACAACCTCCTTGAATGGTGTATTCCATTTAATACATATATATTATATAGATTATTATAATTAAATTATAATGGTTATAAATGATTTTAATATAATGGTTTAAATTCAGAAAACATGATATAATTACAAGGACTAATGATATAATAAATTAATACACATGCGAAGAACAATGAGAATATTACCTGAAGTTAAACCTTAACATAGGATGATTAACAAACAAGTAGTATAAGGCTGTAATAATACCATATATTGTATTAGATATAAAAATATGGTTCTATAAAATATTTATAATATATTTATATATATTATACAGGTGGTTTTAATTAGTACAATGTGAGTGAAGACACAAGGAATGAGAATTTCATCTCATGTTTTTATTTAAGTTAGATAAATGCTTTATTCACCACCTATTCCTTTTGTGTGGTGTGTATACTTCCCATATATTTATTAAATTTTTATTATAGTAAAATTTATGGGTATTTACATATCCATTATATGATATTTATATCATGGGGTTTAGGATTCAATGGTTACCTAATAAGTAAAATAGTTTTGTCTCAATTTTCCTTCTTTGAGACTCAAGTTTTTATAGACCTAAATACTTTTTGAGATGTATATACTTCCATTTTATATGTTATATCATGAATATATTTATTTTCGTGATATTTTGAGATTAATTTAGTTTATTATCATATATTGAGTGTATGATACCAAAATACCAAGTGATAAGAGTGTATTGAAACAATCTAATAGAATTTCGAAATTGTTTTTAATAATGCTTCAATTAATGATATATCATGATCCATATATCATGAAAATTCAAGAATTTTATTACCCTATAGTAATTCACGATATATTCATATATTGGTAACATTGTTCTACTATTTGGTTCACATGATAGATATGAATTGTTTTTTAAGAAAGACAAACTTTCCGCTCTATTCGATCAGAAGTCAATGTTCCGTTAAAATAATTTATTTCTAAAAATTGTTCCAAGAATATAATACCATTATACTATAATATTTGATATAAATTTGTACCATTTTATCTTTTACCAATATCTTCCAAGGTATATGATTGTATCTTTTTGAACAATGAATTTTTATATATGTTTTACCATGCAAATATAATGTTCTTTTTACCTTATAAGACATGTATATATTTAATATCAATTATTTATTTGAGGCTTCCTTATCATTTTTAAATAGATAATTTTCAATAATTTTTTAAAAATTATTTTTCTAGGAAATTTTTTTTCACAATTTTTTCAAGATTCTTTTATATTTTTTCATGGAAACATTTATTCAAAATGCTGTCAAATCTTATTTATATGTTTAAATTTTTTTTCCAAAAAAATGGTTTTCAAAACATTTTCAATATTCTGTTATATGTTTCCATGTAAAAAGGTTTTATTTTTTTTTCATATTTTATATATATGTTTTGAAATACTTTTAAATGAAATGGGTTTCAATTAATTTTCAACCTTCATTCCTATTTTTTCAAGTAAAAAATTTTTCAAAAATTTTTCATTAACTATTTATAAGTATTTAAATTATTATCAAATAAATTTTTTTCAAAAACAATTAGGATTCTTTCATATATTTTCATGTAAATTGGTTTTCCAAATATTTTCATTATTTCATTATAAGTATTCAATGTTTTCCAAAAAAAAATTTAAATGTTTTGATTCTTATTTTACAATTTTTCAATGAAAGAGGTTTTCAAAATGATTTCAAGTATTTTTTATTATTTTTAAAAGAATTTTTTTTGGAAAAATTATTTTCAAGTGGTTTAATTTTTTAAAAACCCCTTTTCAAAAAAGAAAATATATTTTTCTCAAGAAACATTTTTGAAAGTTATTTCCAAATTATTCCCTAACTAAGATGACATATGTTGATGTTACTCATGTCTTTATAGGAAATGATCTAAAGGGTTCATTCATATTTTTTCAATGAATGTTTTATACTTAATTTCATGACCTTTAATAAAAAAAATCTCTCTCATGGGTTATATTTTTATGAAATATGTTTCTCTTTCATAGGTTATATTTTTATGAAATCTATTTCTCTTTCATGGGTTATTATTTTGATGAAATTATTGTGAAACTTGTATCTTTTTCCATAGGTTATGATATGTATAAATGTTTATGACACACCTTTCATTCCATGGGTTATTATACGATTATTTATGATATTGTGGAAAATGTATGTACAATTTAATTATGATATGGGTGAGAACTATATCACCATCCAATGCATTAGGTAATGATATATATCCCATGGGATAAACTAAGATGGACTTGAAAATTATCCTTGACTACTAAGATAGATATGGGAGTGAACTGTGACTACCAAGATGGTACGAGGAGTGAACTCATGCTTCTGGGATGGCCATGTGAGTGAACCATGACTACAAAGATGGTATAGTGCGTGAAACTATACCACAAAGATGGTTTCATAAGGGATTACTTGGATACTATGGACATCATATTTTATATTCTTATGCATCTTCCATAATTCCATGTTATATTCCTATGTTGTTATTTCATGGATTATTTTCATTATTTTAATATGTTCAAGTATTAGTAACTACCATGATTTTTTACATGATTCATGTATATGACATTTGTTATGAAGTGCATGGTCTTATATTTTCATGATCATGTTATCATATGATCAAGATTATTATTATGGTTACAGATATCCCTTGATTACCCTTACTGAGCATTTGAGCTCACCCATTTTTATGTTTCCTCCCCCCAGGTTATGTAGTTATGTAATTATTTATTATGTTTGATGACTCTAATAAGTGTGCGAGACCAATTAAGGTATTTAGGAATCAATTTTCATGATCTTTTAAGTATTATGAAAATTTAATGTAATGTAAAAATATGAAAAGTAAGTGTCTCTATAGTATTACAACCTGAAACAAAAATTCATTCTCCCAAGGAATCTTGTGTTTAAGACAATCATGCTCACCGATGACCATAACCGACTTACAGTGATGTTCCTTGATCAAAACATCACATGTGTATTTAATTTATCATGCCTCAGCATGAACAAGGGTGTAATCCAAGTCCACCACATTGGAAATGCTTCCCTTTTTTAAATAACAAATGTGTGGCTGAAAAAAATCTACCATAACCTCAAAATCAAATGAACTTGGGTCTAAGGTACCAACCCGAGGAAAACCACACTCTGAGTTTACAAAAGTGAAGTTGGTAAAAAGATAATATGTCCACATTAGATTAATGACGGACCCCAAAATGATATTTGTATGGTAGTCAAGTCTAATGAATGAATTGTTTGTGTCCATGAGTCCATCCAAGGAATTATAAAATGGTAACTGAAGGGTCACTAAAGGGTAACCAAGCCTCGATTGAAACCACACATCCAACATGAAACTTGATAGAGATCCAATATCAATCCCAACAACTATAAAACTTTAGCACGACAGAGAACTGATTCTCTCTTAGTGAATCCAGTATGATGTCAAGATTGGGGACCTACCTATTCCTAAAAAGAATACACTTAGAAGGAAACAATAATCACAAAATAATAATGGTCAAACCAATATCTATCAACTTATCTTGGTAGAATCTCGACTTCACCAAACAACGCACCACCACAACCCAATCAAAATTATTCACCCCCTAAGGCATTTCATGACCGCTAAAAGTTTAACCATCATGCTACATTCGAAACCAATAGTGTTTCCAATGGTTTAATAGATATCCAACCACTGAACATCGTGATACTGAGTAATAACTAACATGATTAAAAACTTACAAGCCTCAAATGAATTCAAGTGAAATTTACCATTTCAAAATGGTCCTTCTAGTTAAGTTCCTACTACTTGGAAGGATACATTTTCACCTGAACTAATGTGACTCTCCCAACCATAGGAGTGTCCTAACCATTGAGAAAAGATAAAAATATGTCACTCTAGAGCATGCTTGATAAAACCCGGCTTAAATGAACATGTGAAGCTCCTCCAATCCACACTCACTTAGTCCAAAAATACATGGAGAACAAAACCAAACCAATTGACATGTCCAAAAACCCAAGTCTATAGAGGCCAAAATTATAATTGGGAATAAATTGGTTCATTTAATACCCAATTTCTATATACTATTAAGATGACATTAGGGAGTACTCTATAGAACACAGATTAACAATTATACCCAACTCAACCAGATCACTATACCATTTAACAACTTGATGGGGTACCACATACATGAACGCTTACTTCCCTATGGTTTCAAAATAAAGTGAAACGTCCTTAATAATATCCATAGGTTGTAATCCCTCTAAATTCTTGTATTTGATGTCCCTTACAAGAGATTTAGCTGCAAGTTGTATTTCACATATAACCGTAAAAAAACTGGTGACCACCTAAGACACATAGGGAAAAAACTAGGTCTATCAACCTACTAAGCATCAGAAAATTCCCTAGGCATAAATAAACTAAAGAAAATGAGAATTAATCAATGATTACAATCACAAAAAATTCTAAGAACATGACCAATCATTCAACCCATGGTGTGATTCAGTAACTAAGAGTCCTACTAGGGACAAAATAACCTGAATAGAACCATAAAAAATAAATATTGTTGCATTAAAAAGACATATAAGCTATATTGGTGCTACATACTATGGTATATCCCTTTACACAAGGAAACACGTCGACCATATAACTAGGTCATGCTAACCAAAGTCACCGGGTCCAGAGCCTACCATTTAATCAATTTTAGAATTAAAAATAATGCCTATAGAAAGAACTCACTCTTCAGTTTTAAGGCAACCCAAAAAGATTATTAAACTTCATATAAATGAATGTATAAATAGGGAACACCACTTCATGTTTCATTTTCAAAATATTACATTGGATAGCCTTTAATATTTAAAAATTTAAATGGTTTTTAAACAAAATAGGAATCCATAAAAGGAAAGATATATCAAATTTCCTCGTTAATCATTAACCATTTATTGACATCCTGTCATCATATAACAATTTAAAAAATGAAATAATTTTTAACAGATAATGCAACCTACAAGGGTGTCACTAAGATAAAATATTTTCATCAAAATGAAACCCAATAGCGGTTGATTAGTAATAAAAATTAAAAAAACCCAATAGTTCATCTCATAAGATATGTTCATAATCTAACCTACATGGGTACCTTTTTTAATTTTCGAAGCTAAATAGTTCAATTAAGACTAAAATTTACCTTTTTTTCATTTATAATCATTTCAAACCTAACTTTTTCATTTAAAAAAGTTCAATTTCATGGGTTGATTTTGACCCAATCTATAAATCTCTCATAAAATTTATATACTGATTTCTAGCTCAAATTTAATCAAAACCAATTCAAATTAAAAATTATAAATTAGTAGTCATTCATTTTTAACAACAATTCTAAAAATTTATAATTATTAAATTGTGATACCAATACACGGGTTAACTTTCCCAATTTTAAGTTTCCCATGCATGGTAAAATTGAAATTTGGAACCCATTTACTCACAAACTATTTTTTTAACACATGTAACCATTTACATATCAATCATAACTGACAAGTTATCCCAATAATTAACACAATAAATCATATTATAAACATTAAATTGTGGCATAATAATTGGAAATTAATGCTAAATTAATACAAGAGAAAGGAATGTAAACATGAAAAGAAGTGACAAGACTGATGAGATTGTCTGATATGAATGTATGTGAAAAAAAAATATCAAGGCTGACTCTCCAAAGATTAAATACAAAAAGAGATATGAGAACAAGGAAATGATGTATAAAAAGGAAATTAAAGAAACCTGGAGCACTTCTGAGGATAGTTCAAGTGAATCAAAAACATCCCATGATGAAAATTATAACAAAGCCAACATGTGTTTTATGAAAAACACATCTGAGGTAACAATGGAATCTCATGTACATAATTTATACTATTCTGTAGATGAGAGTGACTATGGAAATATGACTAAAGAAGAAATGATTGAATACAGTAACATGTTTGAGGAAACATGAAATGAACTAAAATAAAAATATAAATTATTGAAAAAATAGTATGCTCTTACAATGACTGTTAAATCTGAACTCACAATTGAAAAGGATAAAAATGCTCAACTACTCAAAGAGAACAATGAATTAAAAATTTATAATGAGCAATTGAAGAATGAACTAGAAAATGTTACCAACGGGAAAAATATACTTACTCAAATTCTATGAAAAAAATTTCCCCTAACTACAACACCAACATTGTTTATCTGCCTGGAAAATGAAATATTGCTAGAACAAATTTTGTTTCTAAATCTAGGATATATTGTTTTACTCCCAGTTCTGGACACAAATCAACTAATTCAATTTATGATACACTTTCTTCTGTTTCATGTTTGTATGGACCAAATTGAGTTTATTTTTCAAATACTTTTCATAATTCTTATAGGAAACCTATGAGGCATATATGAATTCCTAAATCACTTATTACTAAAATTACTAGACCTAAAAAATATGGGTTATAAATTCATTTCTTGGTTAAACTGTTTTGTATGTGAACTGTCTAAAGAGCACCTGTAGAAAGCATTGGTACCAAGACAGAGGCTATTCAAGACATATGACAAAATATTTTTCTTGTTTTAAAATTATTATCACGATTAATGGAGGAAATTTCAATTTTGGTGACAATTGTAAAGAAACAATCATCGGCATATGAAAAATTGGTAACCCTAAATCTATTTCAATTTCTAAAGTACTATATGTTGATGGAATTAAGTATAATCTGTTCAGAATATCTCAATTTTATGATGATGGATTTAATGTTAAATTCCAAAATTATTAATTCCTTGTTTTTAATGCTAAGAATAATTAAGTATTTACTACTTTTAGAAATGATAATGTATATGCTATAAATATAGTCACACTAGCCTCACAAAATTTCTCTTGTCTAAATGCCTTTCACAAAGAGTCTATCCTCTGGCATAGAAGACTAGGAAATTGTAATATTCACACTCATAGGATGTTAACTAGAAAAATCTTAGTTAGATATTTACCTAGATCAGAGATTCCATATAATATATTATGTAATCCTTGTCAAAAAGGAAAGAAACATAAAATTTCATTCAAACCAAAGAAAGAAGTATCTACATCTCAAACACATGAGTTGGTTCAAGGTATGATGTTACAAAATTCGAACTCTGAAAGTTCAGATTCTAACACCAGTTGGAGAATTGGAACAAGGTATGAAGTTACAAACTTCTAGTTCTATGCACTTGCTTAAATATGGAAAGTGATTATGAAAATAGTTTACAAAAATATGGATCCAGAAATTGAAACTTAACCAAAGTTTACAATATGAGATTCTTCCTTAAAGCGTATAGAATCTAAATGAATCAGAGTAAAAGTGTAAGGAAATATAAGAAGATTATATTTTCCTTACAATACAACATGCAGCAGAAAAAAAAGTAGTACAACTACAAGTAACAAACAATAAATCTTTTACCCCAAAGATATGGGTATCCAACACCCATGGATAAAGGTCCCTTGATTTATATATTAAACCATGTCTGGCTTACCCAGACCAGGGTAAGCCCTCGATACGAAGATCAGAGTCTCTCTCTTGCTATCCCTACAAGCCCTCAACTTCATGGTTGTTGGAACGTCAGGCTTCCTCAGTAGGGAAGCCCTCGAACTTCAAGGAAGTCGGCACCTCTATCTTTCTATCCCCGGAAGCCCTCTAATTTAATCACCAACATTCGGAGTCACATGAAGAAATTTGAATGAGTAGTTCAGTATGCACAAACCATGAAAACCTTCTCTCTCTAGAAATCAGCTTAACAGTGTGTGTTCTCTAGAGTGATCAACTTCTTGTTGAGATCTTTCAAATGAGCTCCTATTTATAGGCTCGGTTGAAATGATCGGCACCCTCCTCCAACGGTCATATTTTCCTTGAATATCGGAGGGACCTGTACACGTGTCACTAAACCAACGGTTAATAAGAAACAAAATGGATGACATTGTTTTATAACAAAACATGTGTAACTGAAAGCACGACATCGTTTTACAATGAAACAAGTGTAAGCATAAGAAAAACTAGAATTTGGAATGTAAGTAAATAAAAGTTCATAATCTAATAAAAATGGAATTCTGAGTCTGTGTTAAAAAATGTTCGGATTCTATTTTATAGGAATTCAGAACCTAAAATCTGTAGAAGTCTGGAGTATGAATTTCTAAGGAAATTCGGAGTCCGGTTTCACCAGAGTTTAGAATCTGAACTTGCAGTGTTCGAAGTTGAACTAGTAAAAGTTCATAGTCGAACATCATAAGAGTTCAGAGTCAAACAAATGAATGTTAGGAGTCTAACTTCATAAGAGTTCGTAGTCGAACTCATGAAAGTTCAGAGTCGAACATCAAAAGAGTTCAGATTCGAACTCATGAAAGTTTAGAGTCTAACTTCATAAGTGTTCGGAGTCAAACCCATGAATTTTCAGAGTCTAACTTCATAAGAGTTCAGAGTCAAACTCATGAAAGTTCGGAGTCGAACTTCATAAGAGTTCGTAGTCGAACTCATGAAAGTTCGTATCCAGAATTCGGAGTGGAACTTCATTATAGTTCATATCTAGAATTCAGAGCAGAACATTATTTCAGTTCACATCCAAAATTCGGAGTGGAACTTCATTACAGTTCACTTCCAGAATTCAGATCCTAAAAATAGAATTCTCCAATTCTTGACATTATATGATTCTGGGGTTTTGGGTATGAATCTGGTTTTTGTATTTAAGAAAAAATATTGATATGTATAAGAAAATCTAGGTTAGGGTAAATTTCGTTAAAAAGAAAATTTTCCTTATGGAGGTAAAATATATATTTCCTTAAGTATAAGGTGTTAGTGATTTTCAAAACAAGAAGGAATGTAAAAGTAATAAGGAAAACCTTATTGACTAAACAATCAATAGCTTCATGTTTCTTTTATAAAATCATAGGATTCCTCCAGTCACAGAATCATTCATGAATCAAGTTCTTCAATTGAAGGAGTTTACCCATTTTCTGAGTAGATTTATGGAAAATAAGGATCACTTTGAAAAGGCCTTGAAATATGGTGTTGAAATTATTAATGACCTCATAAACTTGCCCAAACCTTATCTACATGTTCAGGTCAAGGCTATTGTGGTCCCTCCAGCCGATTCAATTGGTATTTCCTCTCAGCCACCAGCTCATATGACTATCTCTCAAGCCTTGTCTCAGATTCAACCAATCGTCATAGAGAAACCTCCCAGTCGTGTGTTGTCAGAAAGGCGGCCTACCCTTGCAACCACTATTCCTACACATGTTACCCTGCCTGGAGCTATATTCAAAATCCCACTTCCCTCTGCCTCTACCAAACCATCTCATTCTCTATTGGAACCTTCATATAAAGGAAATTCCTCACAACATCCAAACCCTTAGTGGTGGATTCTTTTTTCTTTGATCGGAATTTGATCTTTGTGTTTTCATGTACTTTTATGCCTCTTAATGGGAAAATTTTTTGTGTCATTATTCTATTTTTTCTCCTTTCAATTTTTTTTCTAAATCCAAAAGCATGAGAAAATGTGGAATACATTATTTATCTAAGGGTGATATTTTCTAGTTTAAGACTCATGACATGTACTCACATTAATCCATTTACTAAGGGGGGGATTTGTTTTAAAAATTCAAGAAACGAATGATTTTAGTTATATTGGATAATTATATTCAGTACAGTATTCTATTTCAAGCTATCTTTATTTTATATATTTTCATGTATGCCATAATTTGTGATTATCAAAAAGGGGGAGAATATTGGACCCTCTATGATAATGCAGTTATCATAATCTCAAATAATGTCTATATTCAGATTCAAATCTTTCATTACATTTTAATATCTCCAAGTAAATCAATTATGTCATAGAAAAAATAAGTCCATAACCTATATTCATGACTAAATATGTTTACATGTGTTTTTATACATGTATTTTTGGATAAGACTTAGTCTTGTAGTTATATTTGTAAGGCAGACACATCATAAACTTTTTAGATTCCCTAACACAGCGATGTTCGACACACCGATGTTCGACACACCGATGTTCGACACACCGATGTTCGACACACTGATGTTCGAAACACCAATGTTAGACACAACAAAGTTGAGAGAATGAAGTCGAGACACCGAAGTTGAATGATTGAAGTCGACACACCAAAGTCGAATCACCAAGGTCGACGAACCGAAGTTGATAGACCGAAGTCGACACATTGAAGTTCACAGACCGAAGTCAAATCACTGAAGATGACATACCAAAGTCCACACACCAAAGTTGATAGAACAAATTTGACCCACTGAAGATGACAGATCAATGTCGACACACCAATGATGACACACCGAAGATGACACAACGAAGATGACATACTGATGTTACCAAACCAAAGACAACAGACAAAAGATGACTCACTGATAGTCATAAATAACATTTTTGATTTTATTAATTCAAATTTATTTCTAACAGTAATATTTAGACATATTAATGTTTCTGATATTATTTAATGTTGTCTGTAGGACTATCCGTAGACAGTACAAGGTAAATTCACATGTGGAGATCTTTATGCCTAGTGGATCATGAAGAATAAAAGGACTTCAATTAGAGCTCAAAAGATACGGACACAAAAAAATATATGTACACATAGATACATACACGGATACACATAGATATACATATACTCACAGAGTGGGAAGAAAACACTGAAATACAGATTTTGAGAATACACAAATAGAGGAACTCGAAGCTTGAGCCCACCTATCAACTACCTACTGAATCTTGATGAATATAAAAAGTAGAGATGAAAACTTTGACAAGAAACTATGACACTCTGTTCTAAATCCAACATTTAGAAGTGGACTCAAATCTCATTTCCTCAATATCCATTGAATCCAGAGTGTTTCTACATGACACACAGAGAATTCTAAACCATATTCTCTATCATAACTCTGCTGTGCTTTTATCATAACTATATGAGCAGTGTGTATATCTGTTTAAATCTCAGACACTGTCTCATGAGCTAAACTAGAGGATAAAAAAATATCCTCACTCTCAATATTCTTTTACTTGTATACCATATAAAACTGTAGAAGTGATCATGTGTGATATATTTATTTGTTTTTCCAATGAATAACTGGGGTAGAGGTCAAGTGTAACCTAGACAGCCTAGTGTGCTATTGTGAACACCGATACAGGGTGTGGATCAAATATTTATTAATATAAACTGCTTGGTGGAAGGGTATCACCAAGTGGAGAGGACTATGTCTGACCTTGAGACTGATCCTCTTGTTTTAACCATTGTGCTATTTCTCTTGTATTCTTATCTGTTATGTATTTATTTCCATTTATATAAACCGCGCATTAATAGTTTGTTTAACAAGTGTTTCTATTTATTTAAAATTAATAAATTAGTTTCAAAAGTTTTTATAATCTTTTGATTGGTAAAATAGAGAACTAATGAATCTTCAGAGAAAATAATTGAACTTTTATAACATTTATTATTTCAATAAAAACTAACATTTATTTTATTATAATAGGGAGATATATTTTAAAAGAAACTAATTTTTACAGAAATTTTTATAGATACTCAATTTACCTCTCCCCCCTCTTGAGTCATCTACTCTAACTAATAGTAATAATTTATACATACCATACTAGGACACCATAAAAATTCCATTAAATCATAAATTAATTTGAAAAAGAAAGTATATTATTCACTAAAGGTGAAATAAAAATCATTAATAATACCAAAGATCATGAAAAACAATCCCATACCTATCCACTTGGTCTTTTCCCCATGAGTGGGGTGATCTATACCAGACACAACTATTTAACAATATCTGACACATTCCTAGTGTCGGGTATACTAGACCAAAATAGTAAGAAAAAGGAAAAGAAACCATTTATACCACATTGTAACGTCCCATACCGACTGGACACTAAACTGGTAGCCATACTGGTGGGTCAAATGGACTCAATCATATCATCCAATATGCCAGAGGATTCTGACTAGCAATGAGGGTCTATAGAGATGATAGTGGGGACATTGTACCCTCATGTCAGAGTAGCACAATAGTACCATAAAATATGAATAAAAAAAGACAACAGACGCATTAATAAATAAAAAATTTGGATGTGGAAGAATTATAAAATAAATTGAATATAAATAATGGACAATAACAATATATAACTGATGCATGCATGTTCTAACTGTGATAAATTACAAAAAAATACATGCATAATGCAACAAAATACTGAAAAAAACATGAATGAACTGAAAAAAAATGTAAATCCCCAAGGGTGATCTTCACATCCACCCAATGATCCATCTCGATTATCTACTCCCAAGTCCTAAGTACTATCTAAATAGCTTTAAAAATTAACCATGTTAATGCAAGAAAAATATCTACTCAGGTACCCCTTTGAAATGTCATTCCAAGAGGGGTTTGAAATAATTATCCTAGAAGGTTCCCACCCATAGTGTCTATGATTGATTCTAGTCTATAAATTCTAAAATAAATTAGTATACAGAAAAAAGAGGAATATTTACTATAAATGTGTAATAAATAGAAAACAATCCACCTAGGTTCCTAAGGGACACCTAGTGGCTATACCAGTATCAGAGCATGGCCATATAATTCTGAACCATATGCAACCTACATTGATGTGACATGTAGAGGTAGTGATAAAAAGTTGCTCAAACTAAGTGTCACGAGACAGACCAGACCGAAGCATGTGATTTGGCTTGGCAGATTATTTCTTTATATAACAATTATATCATCAACAGTTTCAATAAACACATCTACCAAAATTTAATAGGTTTCTTCCAGGTTCAGTCCTAGGAGACATTTCAACAAGGAACCCATGAATCATATGACTAGAACCAAAATGTCCATAGCATGAGATTCTATCTAATATAACCCATAGAAGGCCTCAAAAATATCACCCAGAGCCTAAAGTGAGGTAAAACATCTGATCCCATTCCATGTATCTCAAGTCGGGGACCAATTGTCACATGTGGCCTGGTATAACCATCTCTCCATCGAGCCCATCCATGGGGTTTCCCACAGAGAACTAGTATCTCTCTTATTTATATAGAATAAGGTATGGTGTGCCCATATTGGTATACCAATATCACCGCCAATGTTTTACCATTTAATTAAAGGAACTAATCCCAAGAACAATGGGTTTTTTTGGTATTCTCTGAAAGGATAGACCCATGTACCACTCATGACATTTTTTATTCATTTAATTAATCACATTTTATTATTTATAGGAGGTAAAAGCATCATGTTAAGAAAAAATATATATATATATATATCAACATCTCATATAAATAATGTAACTCCCCAAGCTTCCACAGTATGCTTCCCTATGAATATTATAGTAGCGTTTGTTGTACGCAACTTCGAGTTCTAACACACACCACAACCAATCAAACTAGCCATTATGAATAGTAATACCCACTTTTTAAAATTTTATAAATTTTATCTTTCAAAATGGACATCATTTTTGGATTCGTAATATTGAAATTAGTTTAGGGTGAATTTTGGGAATTTCTGAAAATAATAAATTTTCGATGAATAGTGAAAAACACTTAGTTATTGGTTAAAACCGTCTTTTTATTTAAATAATTATTTATTTTATTTAAATTAATTTTTGGTAAAAATAGATATTTAATACCTATATAGATTTAATGTAATTCATTGGAGTCAGTTTATAATAATTTTAGACATATAAAAATTTTATTGAAATTTTCACCGTCTTTTACCCATCTCCTTGGAGAATTTGGAAATTCACATAAAACATAATTTTACCGCTTCTGTGAGTGGAATTTTGAAAATCCAAGAGACATGGTTAATATCAAGGATTAAAATGTGGTTCAATGAGATGAAAATAAGTTTTGGTGAATAATAACTTTTTACTTTTATTTACCACGGTTAAAAGTAAATAGGGTAATTAAGGGTAAAAATGATATTAATATTACCCTAACACATGTACTAATTCAACTGGACATGTGTATATCTACCAAAAACCACCTTAGGAATAAAATATTATCATTTTGGTCCACTTGGATTAGACTAGGACGTTAATTGTTATTTAATTCAAAGAAGAGTTAAAAGAGTTAAAATCAAAGTTTAATTACTAAACAATTTTAATATAGGGTTATACATAAGATAAATTAGATTTTAAATATTAATTAGAAAGATAAAAATATTTTCTATATAATGATATTTTATTTACAATTTCTAGACAATAAATAATTTAATTTATTTATGAAACAATGGTGATACATTAATTACCTAATTAATAAAATATTAAAATAATTGATATTATAAATATCAAAATAAATGTAATTTGAGACTTTTTATGAATTTAAATGGTTTTATAGGTTAATATGACATATTAGGATTGGTTATATAAATTTTTTTTGAAATAATAACGCTGTTATGAAATTATCAAAAACAAAATACCCAATAGTGTCAAAATTGATATAAAAGAGTTTTTAAAACAAATATTATATTATTAATTGATATAATATTCCTAAAAATATAAGGTTCATCCAAAGGACTTATATAATGATACATGTATCATTAATGGACCACTTGGGGGTATATTGGATGTATATAGTATGTTTAATATCTATATAATAAAAAAATACAAAGTGACATGGTAAATGTTAAACTAATTAACTAAGAGTTAAAACTAAACGATAAGGTTAATATAATGACCAAAACCTGTCTAAAATCTATTTTTTGAATGGATTTAGACCCATAACCACCTTAAAATTTAAATAATCCACTTTTGAGCCATTATAAACTGAATATAAATTTAATATAAAATTATATTTCTAGTTTTTCAAAAGGTTCCCCTCACCCTTCTTATAAATGGGTACTCCAAATTCTCTCAAATTCACACATTCAAAACCTTTTTTCTCAGAAAAAACATGCCCAAATATTCTCTCAACTTCCCTCAATTCATCCTAGAGGCCTTAGTTTGATCAGAAATACAACTTAAGGATCCCTTTTGATCAAATAAAAAAGAAGACCCCGATTAAGAGGTAATGTTTTCACCACCCTATTTCAAGTTCCTTTCTTCTTAAACTTCTTCTTTATTTGTAATTACCTTTATAAAATATTACTCCAATATCTTATATATACTACGATGTTTTTATAAATATGGTACAACCATATTCGGTATTCTATCCATCCATTGAATGACATGTCACCATACGTGCGTACGTACGGCTTACCGACTCCACGTCGTGGTGTAATAGTTATTCAAAACATTATTATTTGGATGTGTATAATAATGATGTGTAATTAATGTAAATAATCTATATATCCTGATAATTATACTGTATATATGATATAAAATCCAATTATATATTCTTTTAATATCAAAATAATGATATAGTCACTCGTGCGTACGTACGGACTACCGTCTCCACGAACGTGATGAGATTCATTCCCCATCGTATCCATTCAAGAATAATTCTCATTTAATGATTAAAAATAATGTTTAAGGACATGATATAATTCTGGATATGAATAAGATACAACCTATCCATAACAAACATGACTTATGTAACAAAACATATAAAAGAAAAGGAGTAAGTTAACACCTGAAACAAGGAAAATACTAAGATATTATTCACAAATCAGTGTTAAAAGATCATATATGATATCATATTAATGTATACGATTCTTGTATAATTTAATAACAAATATTTCACCATTATACAGCTGGTTAACCTACCCTCAACCAAGGAAAAGTACAAGGTAAGGGTTTATTTCACAATCTCTTCTTTATCAGAGGTTGTTTATACGTAATTATCTAATGGGTCCTCTTTATCATCCACATCCATGTTTCATTAAAATGTATTTCAAATAATTCTTAATATTTTATAAACTATGGGTTAAAGTCATTTATATCCCTTTTTGACTATTTATAAGATGTTTATAAAGGAATATTTCCATCGTTTTCCAAACAAGTTCCTTTTTAACCTTTTGGACAAAATTAAGGTAAGAATGTCTTTTTTTAACTTATACGGTGGGTGAGGCTATTTTCCACCGTAGTAAAATCGTCGAAGATTCCCTTACAAGCTTATAAGAATATTCTAAAATTAAATGTTTTATTTTATTATTATGTGACTTTTAAATGATTTCAAAAAAAGACATATTTCTCCCAAATAATTTTGATTTCATCTATGTCAACATCCTTTGATGGATTTTAAGCTTATTTGATGTTTATTTATTTTGATACAAAACTTCCATATTGTATTAATGGTTTTGTGATATGTTTTACTGTGGATGTGTTATTTTTATACCATTCATGGTATATGGAGAATTTATTTACATTTCGTATGCTAGTTTTAATATGAATGTTTATGTTATGTTTAAACCTGTTCATATGAGGAATGTATTGGACTTAATAAGTGACAGGTGGATCCTTCTATAGCCCCTCGATGCATCGGTAGGTCTCATGAGGCAAACTAGTGTCTTGGCATAAGGCCTTGAAAAAATTTATTTGTAGTCTTGGCACAAGGCCTTGGCTATGTGGTTATGATAGTCTGGCATTATGCATTCCATGATTACGAAAGTGGTTATTGATATTGCATTTGATTATTCGACTAGTAGAATATCCAACTGAATAAGTAAATGGAATTATTTCATTTTATTTTTTCCATATTATGCTGAATTTCAGGTTTAAAAGACTTTTGTTTTAGTTATACATTGCCTTAAATTTTGATGGTTATTTATGAAAGTTTCTGCAATATTGTTATCATTACTGAGCATATGAGCTCACCCCTTTCTATGTTTTATTTTTCCTAGGATGTGAAGATGTAATTTATGAATGACCTATAGGGATATTATGAGGGGATAAGATTGTGGACCATGGACACCATAATGTTTTAGTTTTCATTTTATGATGTAATGTCAACTTTATGAATATATCTAGTGATTCCAAGGCTACTAAACTAATCTGTTTTTCGAGACTTGATCTTTTTTGATCATGACAATGTTATGTAATAATGAACCGACTCTGGGTAACTGGGGTCGGGGAATTACAGTTGGTATCAGAGGAAGTTTAGTACAAACCATGAAAGCTAGATTTGGGTAAACTCTGATTACAGCACATAGACCTAAGATAGACATTTAGGATTAGTAAAGAAGAACTTCCTAGAATTTTGTTATTATAGATATTTTTTGAGTTTTCCAAAAAATACATCCCTGTCTAGATATGAGCAGGTAGAGGCGGCTATGGCACATATGTGCCTAGTGGTAAAACCTGAAAACACCGCTTTGAGATAGACATGAATGGGAACTGGTGCACGACAACAGGTCATGGTGCACTCTTGGTTACGACACTCCTGGGGGATATTCTTAGGATAATTCTCAATTGCATTACAAACCATTATGAAGGGTTTATGAGTATATACTTCCTCATAATAAGCATTTTTATGATTATGGATTATATCCATAAATAGTTCAATTTATGTTAAGTGTTTTACAAGTATGGAATTATGTATTTTGATTCATAAACTGATATAGTTTATGCCATTGAAAAGAAATGGAACCTAGTGGAAGGAATGGAACCGTATCAATGCACTCACTCCATGTAGGTATTTCCCTCCTGCTCAAGATAATTATAGTGGAGCTGGTGATGCAACTGGTGGTGATCAACTAATCACCATACTGGGATAACTCACTCAGGTTATGAATAATAACCTTACCCATAAGGAGCACCCTGATCCGCAGCATGGAGGATCAATGTTAGACCACTTCATGAGGAAAAAAACACCAACATTAAATGGGAGTACTAATCCCTTAGTAATTGAGAAATGGTTAAGTTCCCTAGGGAAAATATTTCAGGCTTTGGGGAGTAGTGAAAGGGAAAAAGTTATCTTGGTAGTTTATCACCTCACTGGAGATGCGGATCAATTATGGTCATTGATTCAAAACAAAATGTAAGATGATGAAGTATCAAATATGGAATGGAGGGAGTTCAAATATATTTTTTTAGAAAAATACTTTCCTCATGACCATCAACCAGATATGGAAAGGCAATTTCTGAGTTTGAGACTAGAGGAGGATGAGAAGTTCACAAAGTATGAGGCCAACTTTACAAGGTTAGCAAGGTATGTTAGAGATTATATACGTAACCCAAGAAGTATGATTTATCGTTTCTTTGATGGGTTTAAACTGTTTCTCCATCGAGCATTAGTCTCACAAAACGTCTCATTGTACGAAGATATTGTCTCATGTTCTATCAATAAAGAAAAAAAATTATATATGTATTATGACTTTAAATTAAACAAGAGAAGAATAGATCTGTTGATCACTTTGGTAATTGAAATAAGGGGAATAAGGGAAAAGTTGAATATTCATCCTATAGTAAATGTGGGAAGAAACACCCTGGTACATGCTTAAAAGGAATGGGAGTCTGTTACAGGTGTGGTGAAAAAGGCCACCAAGATCGTGATTGAAAGGGGAAGAAGGAAGCTACCAATGTCCAATGCTACAATTGCAGGGAGATGGGACATTATGCAAATTAATGTCTTAAGCTTCAGGGGAACATACCTCAAAAAAGGCCAAGGGATCAAGGCCAAGTTTATACTATCACAACTACTGAGGTAGAAGCTCCGGAAGGCGTAGTGGAAGGTAATTTAATGGTTTCTACAAGTTTAGAAAATGCATTATTTGATTCTGGATCATTACATAGTTTCATATCTTCCCAGTTTGGTAAGAAAATTAGATATTTTCAATTTTATTTAACAAGGGAGTAGTTAGTTAAAACTCCTAAGGGAAGTATCATTGCAACAATGTTTTGTGATCCAGTACCCATTAGAGCACATAAATGTTTTTTATCCGCTGATCTCAACGCCATACCTATGATTGAGTTTGATATAATCCTCAGTATGGATTGGATTTCGGACCATGATGTGATGATTTATTGTAAGAAGAAGGAGGTTACAATTTTTGATGATGATGATAAAGAACACCTTATCATTATGGCATAATCGTCACCACCTAATTCTTACCTAGATCCACCCCAAGTAGCTCAACTAAATTCAATTATTGGGGAGGAAGAGAATGAAATGACTGTGGGTATGGAAAGGAATGTTCTAATAGAGGATGTACCGATTGTGAAGGAATATGTAGATGTGTTTCTGGAAGATTTACCTGGACATCCTCCAGAACGAGAAATTTTGTTTTCCATTGATTTAATTCCTAGTTCAAGGCCCATATCGAAGACCCCTTATAGAATGGACACTGTGGAATTAGTGGAAATAAAGAAAAAACTATAGGAATTGAGTAGTAATGGATTTATTTGCCCTACTGTTTCTCCATGGGGAGCCCGTGTCCTCTTTCTTAAGAAGAAAGATGGATCTATGAGGTTTTGTATCGACTATGGGTAGATCAATGCTATAACAATAATGAACAAGTTTATCCTACCTAGCATTGATGATTTATTTGACCAACTGCATAGAGCTCAATAATTTTCAAAGATTGACCTTTGATCTAGATACCATCAGTTGTGTGTGAAGAAGGAAGACATTCCGAAGATAGCATTTTGAACCAGGTATGGGCATTACGAGTTTACAATAATGCCTTATGGGCTGACTAATGAACCCTCTGTATTCATGGATCTAATGAATAGAGTTTTCAAGGAATATCTCGATGATTCTTTTGGTGGTATTTATTGATGATATCTTGTTATACTCCAAAATCTACGAAGATCATTAAAATAACTTGTGCCTTATCCTGAAGACTCTGAGAAGACATGAATAATATGGGAAGTTTAGAAAGTGTGAATTCTGGATTCAGGATATTTCCTTTCTTGGCCATATTGTATCTAAAGATGGAATCTATGTTGATCCTTCTAAGACCAAGGAAATCCAAGAATGGCCTGCAAGAATAAGTATAACCAAGGTATGCAGTTTTATTGGTTTATAAGGTAATTATCGATGTTTCGTCTAGAATTTTAACCGATTGGATAACCCATTAACGAAGCTCACACGTAAAGGGGTTAAATTTGTTTGGAAAAAAGAGTGTGAAGAATGTTTTGAAGAACTGATGATAAGATTAGTCAATGGTCTAATATTGACACTACCATCAGGGAATGATGGGTTTGTTATTTATAGTGATGCATCGAAAAAAGGACTTGGTTGTGTCCTTATGCATAATGAGAGGGTTATTTCTTATGCATCACGACAGTAAAAAATTAATGATCAGAACAATGCTACTCATGATCTCGAGTTAGCATCTGTGATCTTTTCTTTGAAGATATGGAGACAATACCTCTATGGTGAAAAATGTGAGATTTATACTGATCACAATTGTTTGAAGTATATTTTCTCACAAAAAGAACTCAACATGAGGCAATGGAGACGGCTTGAATTACTCAAGGATTATGATTGCAGGACACACTATCACCCAGGGAAGGCAAACAAGGTGGAAGATGCTTTGAGCAAAAAAGATCATGGAGTTTTGAACAATATGGTAATTAAAAGGGATCCAATTTTCATGGATCTAGTGAAGATGGACATGGGAATAACCATGGAAGGTGAAACATCAATGATTTTTCAAATGGTTGCCAAACCATATTTACTAAAAAGATAAAGAGTTCTCAGACCAGTGATGAAGAGTTTCAAAATAAGATTAAAGATGTGAATGGTGGGAGATTGAGAGACTTTGTGTATGAAGATGAAATTTTGAAATTTGGGAAGAGACTTGGTGTTCCTGATATACCTAATATAAAAAGGGAATTTTTGGATGATTATTATAGTTATAATTTCTCTATACACCTTGGGAGGACCAAAATTTATAGAGATTTGAAGGAACATTTTTGGTGGGACAACATGAAGAGGGAGATTGCTGATTTTGTGTCAAGATGTATAGTTTGTCAAAAACTGAAAGTTGGAAGGAAACTTATTGGAGGAGTATTTCAACCTCTTACCATACCAGAGTAAAAATGGGTTAATATTACGATGAACATTGTCATGGGGCTACCAAAGACTCCTAGAAGGAACGATGCAATATGGGTTACTGTTGATCATCTTACCAAGTCAGCATATTTTCTTGCTATAAGAGAAGATCTACCAATGGAAATTCTAGAAAGACTATATATTAATGATGTTGTGAGACTTCATGGAGTACCCCTATCGATTGTTTCTGATCGTGATCTATGTTTTACTTCAAGATTCTGGAAAAGTCTTCAGAAATCCCTAGATACTGAACATCGTTTGAGTATTGCCTACCACCCCCAAACTGATGGAAAATAAGAATGAACTATTCAAACCTTAGAAGACATGTTGAGATCATGCTAACTTTAATTTCAGGGTATGTGGGATCAATATTTAACTCTGGTGGAATTTTCATATAATAATAGCTTCCATTCAAGTATTCAGATGACACTATATAAAGCATTATATGGAAAGAGATATCGCACACCAACCTGTTGGGATGACGTTGGTGAAAGAAAACTTGTAGGCCCAGAACTGGTGGAGGAAACAATGGACAAGGTAAAGGTAATCCAAAACCACATCAAAGCAGCTCAAAGTAGGCAGAAGAGCTATGACGATAACTGAAGGAAGGATTTGGAATTTCAGGTAGGAGATCATGTTTTCCTGATGCTATCTCCATGGAAGGGAGTTAAACATTTTGGTAATAAGGGTAAATTGAGTCCTAGGTATATCGGACCTTTCAAAATTCTAGAACGAATTGGGGCTGTAGCTTACTGTTTGAAAATGCCGCCAAATCTCTCTAAAGTTCACGATGTGTTCCATGTATCACTGTTGAGAAAATACATGCCTGACCCAATACATGTACTCAATTACGAGGAATTAGAACCGAAACCCAATCTGTCTTATTATGAAGAGCCCATTAGGATTCTTGATACCAGTGAACAAGTGCCAAGAAACCGGACGACTCGTCTGGTAAAAGATTTATAGAGAAACCAAAAGATGGAAGAGGCAATGTTGGTACCCTAGGATCTTATGATGAAGAACCACCTAAGTCTTTTTATGCAATAATATTCTAGAAATTTTGAGGATGAAATTATTTTAAGGAGGGGAGAATGTAACACCCCATGATTCCACGGTACTCTTCCCTTTGAATAATACAGTAGCATGTGTTGTATGCAACTTCGAGTTCAAACATACAACAAAACCATTCAAACTAGCCGTTATAAATATTAATACCCACTTTTTGAAATTTTATAAATTTTATATTTCAAAATGGACTACATTTTTTGATTTGGAATATCGAAATTAGCTTAGGGTGAATTTTTGGTATTTATCTGAAAACAATAAATTTTTGATGAATAGTGAAAACACTGAGTTATTGGTTAAAACCGACTTTTTATTTAAATAAATATTTATTTTATTTAAATTTATTTTAGGTCAAAATAGATGTGTAATACCTATACAAGTTCAATGCAATTCAATGGAGTTAGTTTATAATAATTTTGGACAAATAAAATTTTTATTTAAATTTTCACCGTCTTTGACCCTTCTCCTATGAGAATTTGGAAATTTACAAAAAACATAATTTTACCGCTTCTGTGAGTGGAATTTCGAAAATCTAAGAGACACAGTTAATATCAAGGAGTAAAATGTGGTTTAATGAGATGAAAATAATTTTTGGTGAATAGTAACTTTTTACTTTTATTTACCATGATTAAAAGTAACTATGGCAATTTAGGGTAAAAATGATATTAATATTACCCTAACTCATGTCCTAATTCTGTTGGACAAGTTTATCTTGACCGAAAACAACCTTAGGATTAAAATATTATCATTTAGGTCCACTTGGGTTAGATTAGGACATTAATTATTATTTAATTCAATGAAGAGTTAAAAGAGTTAAAATCAATGTTTAATTACTAAAACATTTTTAATATAGAGTTATATAGAAGATAAATTAGATTGTAAATATTAATTAAAAATCTAAAACGATTTTCTATATAATGATATTTTATTTATAATTTTTAGACACCAAATAATTTAATTTATTTATGACACAATGGTGATGCAGTAATTAACTAATTAATGAAATATTAAAATAATTTATATTATAAATATCAAAATAAATGTAATTTGAGACTTTTTATGAATTTCACTAATTTTCTAGGTTAATATGACATATTAGGAATGGTTATATAATTTTTTTTGAAATGATAACGCTGTTATGAAATTATCAAAAACAAAATACCCAATAGTGTCAAAATTGACATAAAAGAATTTTTAAAACAAATATTATATTATTAATTGATATTATATTTCTAAATAACTAAGGTTCGGCCAAAGGACTTATATAATGATAGGTGTACCATTAATTGACCTCTTGGGGGTATCTTGGATGTATATAGTATGTTTATTAAATATATAATATAAAAATACAAAGTGACATGGTAAATGTCAAACTAATTAACTAAGAGTTAAAACTAAACGATAAGGTTAATATAATGACCCAAACCTATCTAAAATCTATTGGTTGAAAGGATTTCTACCCAATACCACCTTAAAATTTAAATAATCTACTTTGGATCCATTATAAACTGAATATGAATTTAATATAAACTAATATTTCTAGCTTTTCCAAAGGTTCCCCTCACCCCTCTTATAAAAGGGCACTCCCCCTTCTCACTAATTCACTCATTCAAAGCCATTTGGATTTTCCAACCCCTTCCCAAATATTCTCTAAACTTCCCTCACTTCAACCTACAGGCCTTAGTTTGATCAGAAATCCAAGTTATGGAGCCCTTTTGATCAAATCAAAAGGAAGAACCCGATTAAGAGGTAATGTTTTCACCACCCTATTTCAAGTTCCTTTCTTCTTCAACTTCTTATTTCTTTGTTATTCCCATTATAAAATAATAAATTCAGTATATTATATATACTGTGATGTTATTATAAATATGGTACAACCATATTAAGTATTCTATCCATCCTTTTAGTGACATGTCACCATACATGCGTACGTATGGCTTACCGTCTCCACGTCGTGGTGTAATTGTTATTCAAAACATTATTATTTGGATGGGTATAATAATGATGTTTAATTCATATAACTAATAAATATAACATGATAATTATAATGTATATATGATATACTATCCAATTATATATTATTTTAATATCAAAAGAATGATATTGTCGCTCGTGCGTACGTACAGACTACCATCTCCACGAACGCGATGAGATGCATTCCCCATCGTATCCATTCAAGACTAATTATCATTTAATGATTAAAAATAATTTTTATGGACTTGATATCATTCTGGATATGAATAACATACAAAATATCCATAACAAACATGGCTTATGTAACAAAACATATAAAAGAAAATGAGTATGTTAACACCCAAAACAACGATAATACTAAGATATTATTAACAAATCAATGTTAAAAAATCATATACGATACCATATTAATGTATACGATTCTTGTATAATTTAATAAAAATTATTTCACCATTATACAAGAGGTTAACCTACCCTCAACCAAGGAAATGTTCAAGGTAAGGGTTTATTTTACAATCACTTCATTATCTGAGGTTGTTTATACCTAATTATCTACTAGGACCTCTTTATCATCCACATCCATGTTTCATAAAAAAGTTTTTCAAATAATTCTCACTATTTTGTAGACTATGGGTTAAAGTCTTTTATACGCTTTTTTGAATTTTTATAAGATGTTTATAAAGGAATATTTCTGTTATTTTTCAAACAAGGTCCTTTTTAACCTTTTCGACAAAATTAATGTAAGAATGTCTTTTTTTAACTTATACGGTGGGTGCAACTATTTTCCACCATTGTAAAATCGTCGAAGCTTCCCTTACAAGCTTATAAGAATATTTTAAAAGTAAATGTTTTATTTTATAATTATGTGACTTTTAAATGATTTCCAAAAAAGAGATATTTCTCTCAAATAGTTTTGATTTTATCTATGTCAACATCCTTTGATGGATTTAAATCTTATTTGAAGTTTATTTATTATGATATAGAAATTACATAATTTATTAAAGGTTTTGTGATATGATTGACTGTGGATTTTTTATTTTTATACCATTTATGGTATATGGAGAAAGTATTTACATTTCGAATGCTAGTTTTAATACGAATGTTTATGTTATGTTAAAACCTGTTCATATGAGGAATGCATTAAACTTAATAAGTGATGCGTGGAGCCCGCTATGGCTCGTCGATGAATCGGTAGGTCTCATGAGACAAAATAGTGTCTTGGAAAAAGGCCTTGACAAAATCATATTTTTAGACTTGGCACAACGCATTGGTTATGATTGTCTGGAATTATGCATTCAATCATTATGAAAGTTGTTATTAATATTGCATTTCATTATTTGACTAGTAGAATATCCATGTGAATAAGTAAATGGCATTATTTCATTTTATTTTTTCCATATTATGCTGAAGTTCAAGTTTAAAAGGCTTTTGTTTTAGTTATAAATTTCCTTAAATGTTTATGCTTATTTATGAAAGTTTCCACTATATTGTTCTCCTTACTGAGCATCTGATCTCACCCCTTTCTAAGTTTTAATTTTCCCAGGATGTGAAGAAGTATTTTATGAATGACCTACAGGGATAGTAATATGGGATAAGAGTGTGGACTATGGAGACTATATTGATTTAGTTATCATTTTATGATGTAATGTAAACTTTATGAATATATCTAGTGATTCCAAGGCTACTAAACCAATCGGTCTTTCGAGACTTGATCTTTCGTGATCATGCCAATGTTATGTAATAATGCACCGACTCTGGGTAACTGGGGTCTGGGCGTTACAAATAATACAACCATCGTTGATAAATAATTTAATTAATTACATGACATTGAATATATTAATTAATTAAATTATTCTAAAAATGATCTATAGGTGGTACCACGGTCAATTTTAAATTTCCCACATGATCACACTCATTTATAAAGAAATTCTTTCACTTACGTGGTTCTTGGATCAAATTAAATTTTTAACAAAGGGGGGAATGTTCCATTTCAAAAAAATCAATAAGGGTCATGTCTGAAAATGACTTATACAAAAAAATGTAATTCATGCATAGGGAAGAACCAATGAAACAAGCCAAGCGTGATTTATATCACTAATCAATACCTTTTGGTTTAAAGGATGCACACCTTCATTGAGGGATTTTATACTGAAAATATGAAATTGTTCATAACAATTCATTTAAAAAATTAAGAACCAAGTACAAGAGTCACAACTCAATTTAAATTAAAGAAACATTTAAGAATACTTACCACCTAAGGAAATTCAATTATACACAATTCAACATATCCCTTAAGAGTTACCTATACTAATTGGAAAAAATCCCCATAGGAAAAATTTTATTACTAATACAAGATGAATGCTTTTAAAGAATTTCGGTCATGTAAAAATTTTAATTAAAAAGGGTAAAACAAGTTGTAACACCTATTTGGTGTCCATATATATGGTTTGCAAACATTAAACTACTTAGGATGAATCAAAGGACCTGTATCATTGTGAAATGTTCAATTTTATATGAAATAACCAATTATTAAGAGACGTTGGGAAATGGCTGGCATGAAACATAATAAAAATATTCATAAATCAAAAAAATTGAGGAATTATTAATTGAAAACCCACCTCATACTTAATAAGACCTATTCATCAAATATCAAGCTCTAATTCAATTCATCTCAGGAGATATCTAATAAACAGACATTTTACCTAAAAATGGGCAAATGAGTTCACACAAAAAGCATCCAGTTGAGAAAGAACTAAACAAATATAGATTTAAAAGGACTCGAGAGCATAACAATGAAGATACATATATATCGATGAAACTTTATTTAGACTACTGATGGAAGAGATCACTTAAATCCTATATTAGTTTTGAGGAGGAAGCCAAAGGAACACGAGGGAGGTCTCATGTTGGTGGAGAAAGAGGAAGAATAAGTGAAAAAGAAATAAAATTAATTAAGGAAAAAATTGTAATTTTTTCACAAAACATGTGTCGAATGTTTTGGCAGCACAGTTTGGCCAAATCGTGTGCAAACTATGCACCTCCTAATCTATAAGAAGTCACCTCACACAATTTGAGCCACACAGTTACACTAATAGTGCATCAACCTTATGGTGAATAGTGTTGAGGTATTACCTAAGTGGAACTACACATGGGATATAAGTAGATAGTTTTGGTAATCCATGTTCAACATGTTTGGGGAACATCTGATCCTCAAATATGTGTTTCAAGGATTTCTACTAAGGTTTTTAAGGTTTTTAAAGGAATTGTTCCCTTTTCAGTGCACCTAAACCGCAGTTTCCACCACCAGTGATCTAAAAAATACATGAAATACCTCATAATCCTATTAGGTATTTACCCAAGTCCAAAACAAAACATTGAGGTGTTCCAACTCTTATAATTACTTTCTAAATATCAGTGTGAAAAAACTGACAGTCCAATAAATGCTAAAAGTTCAAATTCTGTTGGAATTTTGACTTGACTCAGAAAATGAGTTGTTACACAAGCTGAATTTTTTGTTGCGTTTCACATACTCTATTTAATATATTTTTATTATTTTCTAATTTTATGGATTTATAAAGGTAATTTAAAAAATTAGAGAATAACTTTGACTCTTAATTAAGTAGTTCATTCATTATTGACATGAGTTCCTATGTAATGAAGGATTTATTATTTTTTCATAGAATCAAAACCTATAAAATGTCTATAAGGGGTTTTATTGATGAAATGGGTAGTTATTAAAGAGTGAAATTTTTTTGAGTGGTAAGGGTGGGGTATTGTATGGGTCCTTTTATAGGTTTGGTTGAGTGGTACTTCTATAAATATTTATTTCTTTAGGTGTAAGGATAACATTTTAAAAGGAAAGTTGATAAAAGTTGAAAATAATGTATATGAGATATTTGTTTCTAAAAATACTTCAAGAATACGTATATATATATATATGTGTGTGTGTGTGTGTGTTTTTTTACTGATATTTTATTATTTAACACTTATTTTAACCCTGTTTCACATCATTTTTCTTTTAGTGCAGTAACCCTTTTTTCCTCGATAACTTATTTTTTAGCTTAACAATGAAATTGACCTCCTTAAATAATTTCAACATACTAATTAAAATTTTCAAATCCATTTAATAAAATTATTTTTCTATATATAGTAAATTTACCTTTAAAATGAAAATATAAAAAATAAAAAATATTTTTTAAGGGAAAATATCATTTTCTAATTTATATTTTCTTTATGCTATTTGAAATTAATTACTAATTAAAAAATTGTTAATCTATTTTCAATTTTTTAAAATATTATATTATATTCATAATTAAGATGTGACCAATTTGGTGTATTAATGTAAAGACATAGTACATTAAAAAATATTTAGTTCAAAAATAACATTAAATAATTTTATCTGCACCCATTTTAAATTAAATATTTAACCTTATAAAGAATTAATTTTATCAATATATTGAGATTAAAACATTTCTCTTAATTTTATAAATTCATAAAATCATTATTTAATAACAATAATAATAACAATAAGTATTTTATATAAAATATTTTTATAATAATAAATTTTAATTAAATATTATATTTTTTACTTCATTCAATAATTATATTCTTTTTAATTTATTACTAAAAGTACCAGATTCAATATACAAATTGTATAAATGAATACCCAATGACCCCATATCCAAGGACCAAATTTATGATGACCATATTCCTAGTGGAAATATTTCAAAATACTATATATAATAGTCATATTTCACAACTATATATTTCCTTAAAAACATATTTTAGAATCATTCATCTAATTGATTCACTTCTCTCTAAACATACCTATTACATTTATAATTCACTTCCTTATTTACATTATTTATATGGGGTTGATATTATTTAACAAAAATTATAAAGAAAATGATATGTTTTTTATTTTTAAGTATCTTTTGGTTTTATCCTTCTTGTAATTATTTTAATAATGCTTCATATTGTATTCTCCTAATGTATTCTTGTGTATTTTTTATTATTATATTTTATCTCAATAAAATGTTTCACTTTTAATTTTAGATTGGTGTTGTGTGTGAGATAATATATTCAAAATAATACATTTTAGGGCAAAAATATATTGTAAAATCACTGGGTTTTATATTCAAACCCGATTAAAAAAATTTCTCCCATGAAATTTCATTTCCATAATGACAAAAAAATGTGGGTGCTTCTACCTCATTACATCATTGGGATCCCATTTTTATTTCTCAAACATATTATTCCTACATTAAACTTTAACCATGTGAGTTGATTTGTTTTGTATTAATTTATCTTCACAATCAAAAGCTTATATTGTTTTTTTAGCATAAGAAATTTCATGTTCCAATCATAGTACTTATTAGTTCTGTACACATGAATGGTTATATATGACTTACTCAAAAATGATACATGGAAGTTTCATGATTTTGGGTGAGGTTCAGTGTACATATAAGATGATAAGATATTATCCCTACAATATTGAGGATTTGGATACGGAAAATGTGTATAGGTCTTAGATTACCATTATTCTTAAATCTCCATAGTGATATCCAATGTAAATATTATCCCAATCATAAAACTCTAGATATCTCTGGTGATTATCATTATAGATCTTTGTACAATTTGAGTGATTTTAATGTAAAATATAATGGTTTGAATCATAATTTTAATTTTTTGAAAAAGATAAGTCACTATCACATTACACTCTCCAATTTCATCCCTACATTTTGGAGTTCAATACCTATCCCTATACAGATCCTCATATAGTTCCATTTGAATGATAGAATGGAAACAATTATTTATATAATAAATCAAACAGGGGAAGGTGTTGATCCAAAATTCTTTTAAAATCTATTTAATATGGTCTCTGTATTTTATGAATTTTTTGAATGGTCCTTTCAAAACATCCATCTTCCAGAAGTTGAAAACTGTCCTATTGTTAAACTTTGTATCCAATTGCTATTCAACACTTCTAGAAAACATCAAGGTAAACCTTAGATCTAGATTAGATATGATTAAGGGTGATAATCCATGAAGCCTTACCACCATCCATCCAACACTAATTTTTTTTATAATTAATGGAAGAAACCCACCACCATGAAAGTCATGGGAAGGTCATAAAAGACATGTTTAAGGTGCCCAAAAATAATGAAGGGCAATATGGTCACCCCTAATCATGTTAACCCCTTATAGATTCATTTAAAATGAACTAGAGAAACAAATCATGTTGATACCTTGATCATCAACCACCATAAAAACCAGATAATATGAAACCTTCTTGCCATTATGCCAGGTTTTAAAGAACTGGTCATTTTAGTTGTTGTGGAATCCTCTAAACTTCATGACAATATAAGTAATTAACCATGGTGGGGAAAGTTTTTCATTCATCGAGTCATAAATGATATTGGAATTATTTTAAATTTGAATAAGATATAAATTATTCGTATCATCCAACATGATACCTATATGCATAGCCTCAACCTCTACCTGGATATAACAACCCCTCCATTAAAATGTATTAAAATAGATAAGGATACTTCCACTATAGTCATGCATAACTCCAACACCTTGAATGATCCCCCCAACGCATAAACCATCAATGTTCAGTTTAAGACCCATCATTGGAGGTAACTAGCAAACCTATTCCCCTCTTATCACATGATCCAAAGGAAGAAATAAAGATCCATATGAAAACATGTTCCTTAAATAGGGATTATCACACAAAATATTATAGCGACATACCGCATCAATGAGGAGATATATTCTCTTTCTGATAACAGATCATTCTGTAAAATGAATACCTTAAAAGTGAACCTTGTTTCTTGCCTACTATATGCACCAACACTCTATACATAGAATCAGAGATCTGACTATTTTTTCTAGACCTGATCCCTTAAAATTGTGATCCATTTATCCAGAAATAGAGTTTTTGTAGTATATGAGACTAGAAAATTTGTAAATTCTCCAAAGAAACACCAAACAACCATGGAATATTCACTATCAATGAACATATGATTGGAATCCTACTCTTTATTCATATTACAACAATGGAATTTAGAGACCAGGTTGATGCCCCTCAATTTTACATTCTCATACATGTGAATAACCTGTATTCTAATTCTCCATATAAGGAAATTTAATTTTGTGGGAATAGTGACACAGAAATCCACATTATTCCAAATATCATGTTTCCCATCATGAATTCTTACCACTTCTTTTATATATATCTTGGTAATTTAATCATGAAATAAATCTTCAGAAATAGTAATGAAATGTGTTGACTTCTTAAAGAGATCAACTATAACCTAAATTTCACATTAAAAGTCTTAATAACTCCTATAATGAAATCCATAGTGATGTTCTCTGATTTCTATATAGGTATGGGAACTTTTTTCATAATACCCATATACTTATGACATTCAATGATTACTTAATGTCATATAATCATTGAGGTACATACTATGAAATCCCCCATTTCATATTATCCCACTAGAAATGATTCTTGAGATATCCATACATCATTCTGATTCCATGATGGAAAGAGAATGATGAGATATGTTCATCATCCATTATATATTTCTTCAATTCTAGTATTGATGGAAAACATATTAATTTCTAAAATATTAAAATTCCATTATTAATAATGTTGAACATTAGAATATTCCCTACATTCCTTTATCGCTCTATATCCTCCTTTTTTACCTGCTTAATCTTTACAAAGATGTTTGGTTGATTAATCATTTGCGAATGATTTTATTTCTTCTCTCCCATTATGATTTCAATGTACATGCTTTTCAAATCCATGAGCATTGTTCCACTTTCAATCCTCAACATGGATAAACAAACATGATCCTTCCAACATAGAGCATCATCGACCTTGTTTTTCTTCCCAAGGTGGTATTGTATTGAGAAATTGTAGTATTTCATTAACTCCAAACATCTCCTGTGGATCATGTTTAACTCCTTCTATGTGATTAAATACTTTAATATCATGGTTTTAGTATACTTTTAACACATTTCAACATAGAGATAATGAATCCATATCATCAATGTAAATATTACCATTTTAACTTCAAATCATGCAACAGGTAATTTTTTTCAAGAATATTTAAATGAATTGAGGAATAATCTACCACCATGTAAATCTATATGGGCAAACATCCCAATCACTTTTTGATGCATCACTTCATATTACGAACCCTTATTCACTATGGTGCAGTGTGAATAAATGTGTGTTAAAAAACCTTATCACACATTCATTGAAATTTTATTCACATTTATTTTTCTATACGATCTTGAATCCCATTCAAGTTAACTTGGTTATTGGATTGGATAGTCAAGAGGAATTTATCACCATGCGTGGAAAGTATCCATCCAATATAATAAAAATATGGATTAAAGTTATAGGGGTTATTGTTAGACATTATTAAATCTCATATCTTTGAATAATTCATATATATACCGAATTTTTTAATTATATGTACCCAGAATAAAACATTATATACTAGGAATTTACACATTATAAATTCCGCATATAGTTCAATTTGCTCAATGTCTTAAAAGTAATCCTCAAATGATCTTAATGTTATTATTTACTCTTGGAATATAAGAATATATAATCTATAAGCACTACCACACATTGATTGAAGTAATCTCTAAAGAATAAATTCTTCATATCCATAAATATAGATGGGGAATATGTTATTCCTAATGGAATTACTTTGTATTAATAGCCATCATATCTTATACAAAATAATATCTTGTGTACATACTCTCTTTTAAATATAAATCAATGATTAAAATAAAAGGCCAATCTTTAAAAAGTATTTATCCCTTGATTGTTGATTTATTAATTCATCGACACGTTGTTGTGGATATTTTTAATGGATCCTGATTTTGTTACGTTCATGATAATCAATGAAAATTCACATTGATCTATATCTTTTCTTGAAAAATAAAATTGTTGCACCACACTGGGAAGCACATGGTCATGTAAAACCCTTATCTATATTATCTTAAATTTCATTGTTAAATTCCTCCAAATTCAATCAAGGCTATTAATTTAGGATTTATCATGGTTGTCCTAACACTAGGTATGAATTGCATTGAATACTCATGATGATATCGAATAAGACCTGGAAAATATTATGAAAATCATTTATATATTCCTAAAGAATATCAATATCTTTAAAATCATGTTTTTATGTAATTATTTGAGTTAAATAGCCCTCAAGATGTTGTATTAAGACCCATATCACAGTAGTAATTTCCATACAAAACTCATTGTTATATTTTCATTGATAGATTATGATAGGTTGATTAAGGATATGAAATATTGTTTTTGTATCCAAAAAAATAATATTTTAGTTATATAAATAGATCCATTCCATGCAAAAAATATTATCAAATTCAATGAAATGTAAAATAATATGATTCAAAAGAAACTAATTCTCACAAACTTCTATTAGAGATGAGTTATAGACTTTGGATTCAATTATCACACCACTAAAGTTTTACACTGATAATTCAATATCATATTGTTTGGTTAATGATTTTTTACCCTTAGATTGTTTTTGATATAATAGATTAGTAATATCTAGAATTATAAATTAGAAGTTATAGAGAGGATGATCAATGTGTCTTTTACCATTATTCTCATGGGCCACTTTAATAGTTTCAATTTCATAGGATCTCCCATTCATCCTTGGGTTTGGGAGTCATTAACATATGTTCTCATCAATGACCCTTCATTTGATGAACACGATGGAAAAATACCCATAATATATTCAATTAATGAAATGGATTGTGGGTGGTGTATTCAACAATTGTTTCCATTTATCCATCTCATTGGTTGTTCAATTCATATCTAATTGAGAGTTATTTTTTGGATGGAATTCTATTCAACACATTAATCATTTAATTTTCCATTTAGAAAATTCCCTATAAGAATTTCACACATTTTTTTCATATACAAATATTATTTTTTCCATTATGATTTTTATCATTTAATTTTCTTAAAAACCAATTTTTTACTTCTTCTAATGAAAACTATAATAATGATGGTAGTATGAAATGTCCATCTCTACCTTGAGATAAAATCAAACAATTTTTTTAAAGATAAAAAATCATTATATTAAAATCCATCTAGATAATTTGTTTTAAAACACTAATGAAACAATGAATTTTTTTTCAGGGTCAATGTTAAAATCAATGGAATTACATTAAATTATTTTGATGTTTTCTTCACATATACAAATGGATTCAGCCAATTTTTTCAGCAATATCAATTCCCTGTCCGTTTTTGAATTGTGAGTTTTTTGGAAATAACCATGGAAGAATATTTTCTTAAACACATCCCATTATACAGAGTTTAAATACCTTATTTATGTTGGATTATTAATGGGTGTCCACCATTGGCCATTTTTACCTTCTTAACAAAAGAAATTTGAAAATATTTTTATTCTACAAGTATTAGAGATTAAAAAATATATTTTATATTATATTGATAAATTATTTAGAAATAATTGGGCTATAAGACCTACTAGAGTTGGGTGGTCGCTTCGACATGAATGAATCAAGGGACAGTAGTAAATTTCATTGTTTTTTATAAAGATAGAGATAATTCATTATTTTTTCATAGCTTGAGATATATGGATGATAAAAACTTCAATATTTTTCACTCGATATCCCATATCATTTGGTTTCTCATTACGACAACCTTCAAATTTCATATCACAATCATTGCTAACCCAAGGCCTCCATATTCTATCCATTTTAGAAAAATGTTAGTATGGGTATCATGTAAAAAATAATTACAACAAGACATCATATGGTAAGAAAAATCAATACATAGATATCCTAAATCTTGACTCTATAATTTCAACCCATGAAATTATAGGTTTATCCTATATCATTTTATAATTAATCATATGTTGTTTGAAGTTATACCCTGATATTCTTTATAATCAAATCCATAAAAGAACTATAACCTAATCTAATACTAAATGAGGAAACCCAAGAACATAAAATATTAAAATAAAATCATTTCACATGGTCATTCATTACATATCGCAATAAATCACACCTCAGAGCCTATAGGTTTAGTGTCAATAGAGATTAGATATATAAAAAAAATTATGTTTCAAAATTTTCAAAATCTACCAAAAATAAACTACTCACAGTATAAAATTGATTACACCTGAAATATAACACACTTGTTCAAAACATGAAGAATCGAAACCTAAGGGTGGATGTGCTACTATTTTTGGTAAGGGTAATCAAAAAATATGTAATCAAGGATCATAAGAGAAAATAATATGAGAATATGGGTATGATAACATAATAAAGTTATATAGACATAACAAAACATAATAACACATAATAAAACCAATATCATAAAACAAGACCCATGGCCTAGGTGTTTTAGCATATCATAGGAAAAGAGTCATAAGAGTATGGAAACATGATTCAATCATCATGATCCATGAAAAAATAAAATAAGTAAGTTATATAATATTATAGTGTTGTAAAAACATAAGAATTAAAATAATAACATATATTATGTTAAACCACCAGGACATTCAGAATATAATATTATAGGCTAACCATCATCAAGTAAAATAGTGGACATAGGCTTACTACTTGTAATCAATAACATAATAGAATTATTCTAACCATCTTTATCCCAAAAAAAATATCATGATATATAAAACATTTCCCAATTAATTAGAGATCTATAATGAAACCACCCCTCTCATAATGATAAAACATATATATGATTTCCATAAGAACATAAATGCATTGAAAATTTTATCATATCTTTATTAACCCCTTAAAAAAATAGGATTCATAAAAAAATATATAATAAATTATCATAATACATATATTGAAAGGAATTCAATGGTTTCATTAGAGAATATTCCCTGTAAAGAATATGAAACATTTAAGTATGTTGATATAGATGATAAAAACTTTTATCATAATGTAATAAAATTTCTCTGAAAATCAAGAATAAATGTAAAATTATTTTGATAAAAATTACATAAAATGAAACATTACAAAAATGGAAATGATATTAATTTGGAAAAAAAATGAAATTTTGAATATTTATATTCATTATGAAATATGGTAATAAAATTTGGAAATTGAGTTCATGTAGAAAGCATGAAAAAAGACAATTCTTTTCACAGTTTTGTAAAGAGTTGAAGTTGGTGAAAAACAACCACACCAAAAATGTCAAAAGAAGATTATTTTTTGTTAAAATTCCATGTAAATTGAAAATAGTTTAATAAATCATATAAGTATTCATTAGGAAATATATTAAATAGAATAAACAATATCGACTTAGAAGAGACAACTCCTCGACTGAAAAAGAATAGGTAAGGTTGGTTTTTATGAAAAGAATCACATGGATTGAATTATAAACCTAAGGGGAGGTGTAATGGTTGGAGGACATAAAAATATCATAAAAACAAATATTTGAATAAAATAGAGGAGTTTTGATAGAGGACATTGATTTAATTTTCAGCAATACCTTGAGTTTTTATGATTTTTTTCATATACATTAAATTTCATTAATGGCATGTGTTACATGCTCACCATGTCAAGATTGTGTTACACAAAACCTTGGGTTATCATTCACTATGCTAACCAATCAGTTACCTGAGTGACACACGACCCTAATATTTAACAAAACCGCAACATATTACCAATAAATTTCTTTAAACATGACCCACTACTAATGTTTTGGGTTTTTACGAAGAAAAAAATGTGACGAGAGTCTATAGCTATTACACATTTGGAAAAACAACATCGCCAATCTAGTTATTTTCAATGGTCCTTCACAAAAAGATATTAACAATCGATAATGAAAAAACCATTTCTAATGATGATCGTATTTTTTTAATTGTTAAATTCTAATGGACTATCATAGTAGATATTATTGTGATAGACTGTTCATATATTGTAAATATTAATATTAAGAACACTAAGTACCAATTTTTTTAATTTTTTTAAATAAAATTAAATTATGAAATATATTCAAAAAAATTACAAAAAAATAAATTTAATTGAAAAAAAGTAAAAATATTATATATATTTAATAATAGTTAATAATAATTAAACAAATATAAATAAACAAACATATTTGAAAAAAGAAATAAAAAAAAAAATCAACTAATTATTGAAATTACAAATAATTTAAAATTAAAAAAAATTAAAAATTAAAAAAATGAAAATTTTGAAATAATTAAAAAATAAAAACAATTAAATAGTTAGTTTTTTTAAAAAAAAATTAAAAAAATTAAACACTTGTAAAAGTAATACATTATTGCAAACATTATAAGTTTTCACCCCAAATTACAAAAATATTAATAAAATATCAAGAAACATCAACTGATGTTAGGTGGGGGTGGATACTTGAAGGATCATGTGTAGGAACTTTTTACTTTTTTTACCACGGTTTAAAGTAAATAGGGTAATTAAGGGTAAAAATGATATTATTATTACACTAACACATTTCTTAATTCTATTGGATAAGTGTAAATCGACCAAAAACAACCTTAGGAATAAAATATGACCATTTAGGCCCACTTGGATTAGATTAGGACATTTATTATTAATTTATTTAAAGAAGGGTTAAAATAGTTAAAATCAAAGTTTAATAAGTAAATCATTTTTAATATGGGATTATACAAACGATAAATTCGACTATAATTATTCATTAGAAAGATAATGAAATTTACTACATAATGGTATTTTATTTGAAATTTTTAGACATTAAATTTTTTAATTTATTTATGACTCAACGATGATGCACTAATTATCTTATTAGTGAAATATTGACATAATTGATGTTATAAATACCCAAATAAATATAATTTTAGAATTTTTATGAATTCCACTAAATTTCTAGGTTAATATGACATGTTATTATTGATTTAATTAACTTGGTTTGAACTAATCATTCTGTTATTATTTTCACAAAAAAACAATTACTAAATAGTGCCAAAATTGACATAAAATAGTTTTTTAAAAAAATAGTTTATTATTAATTGTTATTTTATTCATAAAAATCTAATGTTCAGCCAAATGACTTAGATAAGGTTATATATATTAATAATAAACAACTTTTGGTTCGTTTGTCTTGTTATATTAAGTTCATTAACCTTATAGTGTAAGAACACAAGAAGGCACGGTAAAAGTAAAATTATTTAACATAATGTTAAAACTAAATGATAAGGTTAAAATAGGAACCTCAACTTGTCTAAATTCTATTGGATGAGAGGAGTTAGACCCATACCCACCTTAGATTCTAAATAAATCAATTTGGATCTATTTAAAACCTAATTTGGCTTTATAATAAAATAATAGTTTTAGTTTTCCAAAGGTGCCCCTCTCCTCCCTTATAAAAAGGAACCTCCTCCCTCTCTTTCTCAAACCACATTGAGACTTAAATCTCGGAAAAACCCTGCCAAATTATCTTCTCCACCTCCCTAGAAACATACTAGATGTCTTGGTCTTCTTCAAAGACCAATTTTAGTTCCCTAAAAGGAGGTCTCAAATAGGTGCTTCAAAGAAGAGGTAATGTCCGTTACCGATTTTTTCATCTTTATTTCTGCTACCACTTATTATTCTTAGGTTGTTTCATTATGAAGTAATAAAATAAGCATCACTCATATACTGATATGTTATTATAAGTATGAAACAACCCTATTTCACCATCTATCCATCCTACAGAAGATGAAATCACCGCGCGTGCATACGTACGGAATACCGTCTCTACGCCGTGGTGTAATCTATTTTCCACCACCACCTTACTTGGATGGGTAAAATGGTGTAAATAATAACTATATATGATTATTTTAAAGTTATATTGATTCTGAAATAGTATACATACACTCCAATACAATTCCACGATCATGAGAATGATATCATTGCTTGTTCGTACGTATGGACTACTGTCTCCATGACGCGATGAGATTCATTCTCCATGTTAACCATTCGTGAATGATTATAAAGTATATATAATAAGTAATCATGAAATATATGACATAATAATGATACTGGATTTATGTGTGTATATATTTATGTCATCTAATTAATTCCATTCAACTCAATAAGGAAACGAAAACAGCGTTCATGCGTACGTATGACCTACCGTCTCCATGAACGGTGTATTTATTTCCATTTACTGATTTATTATATATATGTATATTCTGAATATATATTATATATAAATCATGTTTTATATTCTGGAATTAAGTAATGATGATATAAGTAATCATATGAATAATTACAAGTCAAAACACGGACGACAAATGAAACGATTTAACCCAAAACACTCTTTAACATGGAATTTACAAAAGAAAGGGTAATATAAAGTCATAAGTAAACCATATATGATATCATAACAATGAATATGATTCTGTAATAAGTCATTGACATTATTTAAATCATTATACTAGAGGTTCGTATACATACGAATCATATCGGACATAAGGTAAGGGATAATTGTACAAATCTCATTTTTATCCGAGATTGCTTATTCGTAAGTATTTACTGGGGTTACTGCTATCATCCATGTCCATGTTTTATAAAAGTGTATTCATGTATGTTTAATGTCCTTTTTACCCCTTTTGACTTTTAACCCATGTTATGGAAGGAAACTTTCTTTTATATACCCTACAAGGTACTTTTTGACTTTTCTGACAAAAGTACGAGAATAATATTTTTTTAACTTATAAGTCATGAATGGATTTTAAAACATTATTTCCAAGAAGTTTCCTTTACAAGTTTTCAAGTTTATTTTTAATCAACTTCTTTTAGTTTATAATTGTATGACATGTTAAGAAAGGAAAAGTGTTTTTGAAGTAGAAAGTATATTTTCCTCAAGAATGGAGTTCAAGTGTTTTATCAAAATTATTTTCCATGTAAGATAATTTAGGGTTCTGTTTCGATCACTTTTTTTACATTGATTTGATTATGTTATGATGGAATTATTTTTAGGATTTCCTTTTATCTTATATGTATTATGTTATGATGGCATGATGTTTAATATTCCCATTTTTATTACATGGGCTATGCAATGATGTATGATTTTTGATTTTGTGGCACACATAAGAATGGTATAATTATGAGATGGGTGGGACCTATATATCCCTCCAATGGATTGGGTAAAGATTTTATATCTCATGATATAGACATGGCGGGAAGGGCAGGTTAAACTGGTTCAGTGAAACCGGACTGAAACGAGGAATGAACTCGGTTCAGAAATGGACTTTTTCCACTATGATAGTCTTGGCAATGAGTCTTGACTAATAAGAAATGATTATCTATGATTATGTGTGTATGTCACAAAGTTTCATGTTTTACGTTATGATTATTGGGATTACATTTAACTACTATTATTTATCCCATGATATGATATTATGATCTCTTTTGTAGGTTAAGATTTCCAAAATGTTATCTTCTTATGAATATGATGTGATTGATATTTCTTTTGTTTACCCTTACTGAGTAGTTGAGCTCACCCTTTTATGTTTTCTTTTCCCCAGGATATAAAGAAAGGATTTAGGTTAAAAAAGGAAGATCTGTATGGGATATGTTGAAGATCTTTCACCACGATTAGAAGATTATATTCCGAGTTTCCAAAAACAGTAAACTATTACGGTCCTTATGTGTGTGTTTTTGTTATGTACTAAGTATTCTGAAAAAGTAATGTAATGTTCATATACGTAAAGCTTCGGGTCTCTACAGTTGGTATCAGAGGAAAGGTTTAGTAAACCTTTGGAAACTAGGATGCGAGAACTTTAGTGAGATCCCTAGAGATATTTCTAAGGTATGTCTAGGGATGTCCCTAAGGTTAAGTATACGTATAGGTTATAGTATTAGAATTATGCTAAATATCTTAGAATTAAACCTAAGATGTTAGATATTGAAGGTACTACCCCTTTATTATGTTGTTTTTTCTAGCATGATTTTTACCTCTCACAATATTCTTTTTGGGTTTTAGAAAATGGCTGGAAACAGGGAGATTCATGATAATGGAGGATATGACGGACAATGGAATGATATTCTTCATGAGAAACCAAATGAAAAGGGATTTGGAAGTCCAAACATCTTTATTATTCCTAATCAGAAATCTCATAATATGATCAATAATCTCAACTTTGGTAAGTTTCCTGACATAGATAATAAGAGAAAGATGGAGTTTCATGATGATCATAGAGGAAAGAAAGTTCAATTTCACTCATGTAAATCATGTGGGAAGAGGCATCAGGGAGATTGTTTCAAGGGAACTGGAAGATGATTTAGGTGTGGAAAAGAAGGACACAAATCCAGTAAGTGAAAAGGAAAAGGTTCAGTTAACACCATGGATATGGATAATGGTATTGCTACGAAATCAACAATGGCTAAATGTTTTAAATGTGGAATGTATGGGCATTATGCAAACCAATTCCCTAAGGGAACGTCTCATGAAGAGAATCATTATGGTCGTATGGGTAGTATTTATGTTTATGATGATGAAGAGACTACAAATGATATGTGAGATGAAAGAATTGTTGAAGCTCGGTCGATGGTTTAAGTAGGTAGTGGAATGATTACATGTTTATCAAGTGTAATGTTGTATAAGTAATCTCATGGTACTATGAAATAAAGAGACATCTAAGGATTGTTACACTGTTGACTTTCCTTGAGTTTAGAAAGTGTATGATTAATGGTACCGGTATCAATGAAAGGTTATTCAGATATTTTTGGAATGTAGATGATATGCGCATAATGAAGGGATAAGGAGAAAATTAAATGTTTGATAGTATTAATGAGCTCGTGACTGATATAATGAGAAGGTTATATCATGGTTTTAGTATAGATAATTTTTGGATTTTGGAATGAGGAAAGAGTTAACTTTTGACAGCATTCATGTTTTCACTAAGGTTTAATGGGTATTCATTTTTCAAGAGAATACATGATTAAGGTATTCACAGGATTGGAATGTGACAAAAAAGATATATGGGGGATAAATGATGGTATTCACATGCTTGGTTGATGACATTTCATGTAATCGTTTTCTTTATACTATGAGCTTGGACCAAAGTATTTCAGATAAGCCTAAAGAGTGGAATGGATTATGTTGGACATAAGTTAGTATTGTTTAAGGGTAGAACTTTTTTTTCGATATTATTGTTGGGATGTTATAGTAATATAGCTTTAGAAAAAGGACAACCTGCAGGATGGGCGACATCCCATCGCGTTGGACAAGGCTGTGGGAATCGAACCCACAACCGAAGTGTGACTGGCCTTTATCGCCTACCACTGGCCTACAGGAAGTCCCTATTTAGTAGAAACTAGTCTTATTAAATTAATAAGTATGATATATGAAGTATAATTCCATTTTAGGAACCATATATGATTAATCTCACTATAGATTGACTTATGTATTTTTTGATAACTTTTCTACCCTTTTATTTGAGACTGATGGAATGACCAACCATTCTATCACATGATCTTTTAACACATCACGAATGACAAATTCAACTTCATTCCTTAATATATGAAGTGGAAATTGTCCAAAGAATGACCAACGGTGAGACTATACCAAAATCACGAAAGTATTTCTTCTAATTCCAATTTCATCAACATTAGGGAAATGATCTTGAAAACCAAAAATGTTGTCCTAGTGCTCTTATATCAGATGAATCAGATGGTTCCTTAGATCGTCAAAAATTTATGGCTTTGTGATTGCTGGATTTTCCATAGCCATGTTCTCTACCACTCTCCATCAGAACTTGGTGGTTATATTTCTCTTCCATATCCATATTTTCACCTTTGTGGAAACCCAGTGATTAGTTTATTTGGGTAATCGTTACGTTTCATACTTTTGATTTTAAATATTGGTTTTGGTATTCCTTTTTACGATGTGGGTTTCTATTAAAGAAACTTTGGAGTAGTAAACCATTTATAACCCCGAATAATTTCAAGGGCGAAATTCATTTTAAGGGTGGTAGAATGTAACACCCCGAGATTTTATAAAAAATATTCTTTTTAATTTCATTAATGTCTTGTGTTGTACGCTACACCAAAAGGAGCTTGCAAAACACGCATCCTGGAATAGCCTTGCATTACACGCAATCGCGACCTTCCTCGGTAGCATGTGTAGTACGCAATACCGAGTTTCACTAAACAATGATATGGTATTAAAATATTATTAAAACTATCCATTATGAATAGTAATAACCACTTTTTGAAATTTTGTAAATTTTATTTTTCAAAATGGACTTCATTTTTGGATTTGGAATATCGAAATTTTCTTAGGGTGAAATTTTGGTACTTTTTGGATAAGTTTCATATTCTGATGAATAGTGAAAATTAAAAAATTTTAATTAAAAACAAATTTTTTAATCGAAATAATTAATAGTGATAAGTTATTAATTTGAGTGGTTTTAAAGTATATTTAGAATATATATTTACCATTTAATACAATTTTGTTCATTGGATTTAACTTCACATTTAAACCAGACATAAACAAGTGTCAATCTTTTGATAGTTATTATCTCTTAAAAATACGCTATTTGTTTTGAAGATGAGAATTAATTTTTAAATTAATTAATGAAACTGATACATTTATAATTTTGTAAAATAGAAATCATTTTTAAATTCATAATATCAAATATATCTTAGGCCTAATTTTTGGTATTTTTCTGGAAACTTTCATTTTTTTGATGAATAGTGAAACCACTAAGTGGTAGTTAAAAAACTGAACTTTTCATAAAACATAATTTTACTGCTTTTGTGAGTGGAATTTCGAAAATACGAGAGACACGGTTAATATAAAGGACTAAAATGTGGTTCAATGAGATGAAAATCATTTTTGGTGAATAATAACTTTTTATTTTTTTTACCACAGTTAAAAGTAAATAGGGTAATTAAGGGTAAAAATGATATTATTATTACCCTAACACATTTCCTAATTCTTTTGGATAAGTTTAATTCGACATAAAATAACCTTAGCAATAAAATATGACCATTTAGGCCCCCTTGGATTAGATTGGGACATTTAATATTAATTTATTTAAAGAAGGGTTAAAATAGTTAAAATCAATGTTTAATAAGTAAATCATTTTTAATATGGGGTTACACATAAGATAAATTCGACTATAAATATTAATTATAAATATAAAGAAATTTAATACATAATTTTATTTTATTTTTAATTTTTAGACATTAAATGTTTTAATTTATTTATGACACAACGATGATGCACTAATTATCTTATTAATGAAATATTGACATAATGGATGTTATAAATACCCAAATAAATATAATTTTAGACTTTTTATGAATTCCACTAATTTTCCAGGTTAATATGACATGTTAGTATTGATTTAATTAACTTGGTTCGAACTAATCATTCTGTTATGATTTTCACAAAAATCAATTACTAAATAGTGTCAAAATTCACATAAAATATTTTTTAAAACAAATAGTATATTATTAATTGTTATTTTATTCCTAAAAATCTAATGTTCAGCAAAATGACTTAGATATGGTTATATATATTAATAATAAACAACTTGGGGTTCGTTTGGATTGTTATAGTGAGTTTATTAACCTTATAGTGTAATAACACAAGAAGACACGGTAAAAGTAAAATTATTTAACTTAATGTTATAACTAAATGATAAGGTTAGAATAGGAACCTAAACTTGCCTAAATTATATTGGATGAGAGGATTTAGACCCATCCCCACCTTAGCTTCGAAATAAATCAATTTGGATCTATTTAAAACCGAATTTGGCTTTATAATAAAATAATATTTTTAGTTTTCCAAAGGTGCCCCTCTCCTCCCTTATAAAAGGGCACCTCCTCCCTCTCTTACTATCACCACTTTGATCCTTAAATCTCGGCCAAAACCTGCCAAATTCTCTTCTCCACTTCCCTAGAAACAACCTAGAGGTCTTGTTATTCTTCAAATACCAATTTTAGTGCCCTTAAAGGAGGTCTCAAAGAGGTGCTTCAAAGAAGAGGTAATGTCTGTTTCTGATTCTTTCAACTTTATTTCTTCTGCCAATTCTTCTTCTTAGGTTGTTTCATTATGAAGTAATAACATCAGTATCACTCATATACTGATATGTTATTATATTTATGGAACAACCCTATTTCACCATCTATCCATCCTACGGAAAATGAAATCACCCCGCGTGCGTACGTACGGAATACTGTCTCCATGCCGTGGTGTAATCTATTTTCCACCACCACCTTACTTGGATGGGTATAATGGTGTACATAATAACTATATATGATTATTGTAAATTGATATTGATTCTTAAATAGTATACATACACTCCAATACAATTCCACGATCATGAGAACGATATAATCGCTCGTGCGTACGTACGGACTACTGTCTCCACGACGTGATGAGATTCATTCTCCACGTTAACCATTAATGAATGATTATAAAGTATATATAATAAGTAATCATGACATATATGACATAATAATGATACTGGATTTATGTGTATATATATGTATGTCATCTAATTAATTCCATTCAACTCAATAAGGAAACAAAAACAGCGTTCATGCGTACGTACGGCCTACCGTCTCCATGAACGGTGTATTTATTTCCATTTACTGATTTATTATATATATGTATATTCTGAATATATATTATATATAGATCATGTTTTATATTCTGGAATTAAGTAATCAGGATCTAAGTAATCATATGAATAATTACAAGTCAAAACACGGACGACAAATGAAACGATTTTACCCAAACACTCTTTAACATGGAATTTACAAAAGAACGGGCAATATAAAGTCATAAGTAAACCATATATGATATCATAACAATGAATATGATTCTGTAATAAGTCAATGACATTATTTAAATCATTATACAGGAGGTTCAGATACATACGATGCATATCGGACATAAGGTAAGGGATAATTGTACAAATCTCATTTTTATCCGAGATTGCTTATTCGTAAGTATTTACTGGGGTTATGTCACGACCCGACCCTACCCGGGCTCGAGCCGCAACTACCCCAAGCCCTCCTCCATAGGCCAGGGGCTGGAGACCAGCTCCGACGGCACAATAACTCAGGGAGGCCTTTGCCTAAGCACCTGTACACACACACGCAACAAACTCAATGCAACAGTGCAGAGTAAAAGTAAAGACAAGCAAAGAAAAGGAAGGGGAAACTTCTACATATATATACCACAAAGTGCATCAACCTCTACAAGTACAAAGAAAGCTAAAGGTACACAGAAAGGTAAAGGGGCAAAACACGCGCCCAACCAAAAAGTGTCACAACCCGGCAACAGGTAAACAAAAGAAACTGCTGACGGGTCTCCCACCTTGAACCCGGCCATGACCACCACATGCGGTCCAAGCTCCCAAGCTCCTACGCTCCACTGAAGTCACGCTCCACCTATCTGTCGTCTGCAAGGGCACACCAAGTGCAGGCAAAGCCCAAGCAGGGGTGAGTATAAAAATACTCAGTAGGATACACCGAAGGCTCGAGGGAGAAACAAAGGAGGTATCGAAGGGTGAGCAGTAGAGCGAACAAGGAATAAAAAGGAGTAAAACCAAGGGTGTAGTAAAGAGTAACATCTCAACCCAACAAGAGGAAAGAAGGTAGACTCATCCAGACACATGGAGTTAGAAATTGTGATAAGATGAACTTCCCGTCGAGACTTCGCTACCTATAGTAGGAGAGTAGACTCATCCAACCGTGAGAAGCTAGACACGGAAAGCACGTGGCATACCCCGCGCGTCTTCGCCTCTCTTGGAAGGAGAGTATCCAAAACCAAGAAGTGGGTGCCGAAAACAAGGTATATACATATGTATGCTCTATCATGAAACCCGAACAAACTCGTAAGGGGATCTCCGTCCCATAGATCAGCCCAAGAAATAGTAGCCAACAGTCCCAGAAGTAAACCATCGATGCCCAGTATCCTGCACGTCTACCCCGAATCGTAAGCCAAGGGGCTCAATCACCACACCTCGACACTATCCGCTTTGGGAAGCACTGACTCGCCCTTACGGTTTTAGGTCACGTCATAAGGACACGTCTCGGTGGGGGAAAGTTCTCCCCGTACTTGAGAGTTCTGGGGGAACGTCAACCACAACTCCTCACTGCCCTGCAGTCGAGAGATCTACTCAAAGTCAACAGGCGACCCCCTGCCCAGCCCCGCTAGAGGATCCCTGGAAGTCAACGGATTCCCACTACGGGGATACCTGGTAAGTCGACGGGTGCCTCACTACCCAGTCTCGTAACAAGGTAGTCCACTGGAGGGCGACCCGGCTAAAGTCGGCGTTGGGACCACTGCCCAGCCCAGCTGGAGTTAACCCGGCATTGGGGACCACTACCCAGCCCAGCTGGAGGTAAGCCCGGCATCGAGGACCACTGCCCAGCCCAGCTGGAGGTAAGACCGGCATCGCGGACCACTGCCCAGCCCAGGTGAAGGTAAGCCCAGCATCGGGGACCACTGCCCAGCCCCGCTGGACGTAAGCCCGGAACTGCTCTGGCCATCCCTGCTGGATGGTACTACTCAGTAAACACCACTGTACTAGCCATCCCTGGTGGATGGTAACCCACTGGTGAGCCCCGCTCGAAACAACCTCAGCTCTGCTAGAACAACCTCAGCCCTGCTGGAAAAACCTCAGCCCTGCTGGAAACAACCTCAGCCCCGCTAGAACAACCTCAGCCCTACTGGAACAACCTCAGCCCTGCTGGAAACAACCTCAGCCCTGCTGGAACAACCTCAGCCCTGCTGTACCAACCTCCTGGGTAGAGGATCAGTGCCCTCATAAAGTGTTGGTCACACCGAAACCACAAGCTCTACCAGGGAACACAGAACAATGGGAGAAACTCCCCATGCCTCACAAGCCAATCCTGCTCCAATCCACTGAGTCACTGTCGAAGCGGACCGAGACACCTCATCCCAGAAAGTGGGGAAAACACCCACGCTGTACGAACACCTGTAGTCGCAGACGGTGTCGCAGTACGGTGAAAGGGCACAGTACCGAAACCCCTCACAGCCAAAGAAGCAGAGGAACCAAACCATCTCTACTGGCCAAACCATCGAGAACAAGACCAGGGGGAGACCGCTCAACCCTACTGGTCAGACAAAAGAGCACCAGGCCAGGGGAAAACTCCACCCTGCTAGTCAACCAAACGAGCACAAAGCCAGGGGAAAACTCCACCCTGCTGGTCAAAAAAACGAGTGCAAAGGGACCCTCTACGTCGCGAGAGGTCAAGTACGCAAAGCAGATCATGGAATGCATGTGGGGCCCACACAACGTGTGGCCCCAAGTCAACCCCAACTGAGCGCACAAACATCCCTAGGTAAGAACAACCACATGTACCTCCAAGAGTTCCTGTATACTCACGGTGTATACCTCATTCCAGCCCAAAGGCTATCGTGCACACGGCACCCAACGTCAACGCGAAGGCATGGCGTAACAACTCCACGTCAAAGGCCCAGGCATGACCAACCACATCCTATGGACCAATTGTATCACTCCCCCAAGAGTGCGTGATCACACGCCAGGGGTCCGCTACAAACAAGGTAGAACGAACCACCACCGGAGCATCTCCCACATTTAACAAGATCACGCAAGAGGCTCCACACAACCAAACGGATTGCACCGTTGTAATCCTCGTGGAAAAACACGCGAGATCGACTACTTACTCGCCTCCAACGGATATCTGACGAAAAAGTCACCAACAACGCCTCACGCCCGAACGGCGTCCCGTGATCACGAGCCTCGGCCCCGAAAACAGTCGGGCGCATCACACCATTGTGATCCCCTCGAGAAAACACGTCAAAAGTGCTACTCACTTGAGTTCAACGGATATTCGGAGAAAAAGGTGCATCCCGGCGCACCGCACACGAGCAGTGCCACGTGGTACCCGCATCCGGTCCCGAAACACAACGAACGGATCGCACTGTCGTGATCCTCTTGAAAAAGTACACGAAATGGACTACTCACTTGTCCAAAACGGTTGCCCAGTGATAAAGCTGGAAATCATTGTCAACTCCCGAAACGGCCCTCGCGGGGCTCGCACCATCGTGCGGAATTACAGCGGGAAGACTACGCCAACGTGTTGCCCTCAGAAGAACACCCAACATCGACTGCTCGCACGCCCCGAACGGACGTCTGAGAAAAAAGTCGCTACTAGCTGTACGCAGCTCAAAAGACGGGTCGTGGGGCCCGCGCCTCAACTTCGGCCTCAACGCCCGGAACCACCCTGGAAACCTCCGCCTTAGTGTCAGGGTCACAACTCCGCTGACAGCGCTCAAAACGGACGTCGGATGCGTCCGCGCCGTCCAAAACAAGAATCTCGGGAGAAACACTCATCCACTTAAAGACACGTCGTGCCTCTGCCGCCCCTCGTTTCGGGAATTAAAAATTCCCGAAACCATCTCAAAATATTCTCCTCGTCCCAAGGAATGTTTCGCCGCTAGTGGTGCGTGAATCCGGAACCCGGGCTGACATTTAAAGCTGTTTAAAAAAAACGGGCATTAGTGGGCCAGGCCGGTTCGTCCGGCCTACTCTCCTGAACCGGCCCGCGGTCGCGGGCCGGTCTTCCACGCCCAGAACAGTAGCAAGCCGGTCCGGCTTGATTTTTGCCCACGAAGACCCACCGCGCGCGGGTCTTGTCTACCGCGAGGTCCTGAGGACCCCGCCCTCGTCGTCTTCGCGTCAACCCGGCCAGGAAGGCCGGGTGTCTTCGCCCGCACGCCACGCTTCGCCGGCGCCCGCTGGACACCCCCGGCCTCATCCGGACGCCGCTCCCCTCGTGCTGGCCAGACGCCGCGGCACCCGCCTAAGGCCGCCCGCACGCCGCGACACCCTTCTGACGCCGCCCGCGCGCCACCGCCTGCCACCGCCCTCAAAACCGGCCGGACAAGAAACCAAAACCCGCAACTTTCGCCGGACGCCCCCGGCCTCCCCCAAACTCCGATTTACAAACCGAAGAGTGAGATGGAAAGCTCAAAATGTATACAACACAATTATGGGATTTGTTCAAAGATAAAACAATGATTTGATGATTTTAATCGAACTCAAAGTGAGGTTCAGAAATAAAACGCAACAAAATGAAAACCTCCTACCTCGCGGGGCTTCACCCAAAGCTTCGTGACGATCCGCCGGCCACCACGCCTCGCTGGAGCTGTCTCGCCAGAGTCGAAAAGGAGGGGGAGAGCTCCGACTTTCTGCTGTCTAGGTGAGGGAGAGGAAGAGGGTGTCAGTGACTTAAGTGTTTAAATAGAAAACGCTTAACCACCCGCCCATCGGCCCGAACCCGAATTCCGATGGGGTCGAGGTTAAGCCTCCCCTAGGGTAAACAACACCTCCCAAGCACAACGGCGGTCTCAGAATTTTAATCTGAGACCCCGTTCGAATGTTATAAAATTTAACGTCTGAAGCCGCTAAATTACGAAAACGCCCCTGGGCCATTTTTCACAGACGGCCCGCGCCTGCAAAACTTATACCCCTCCTAGGGTAAACAACACACTCCAAACTCAACTGTTCCCTCGGTTTTCCTATCTGAGCCACCGTTTAAGAGATACTAGCGTTTCGCCATTAAACGAATAAATTAATTAATTTATTTATATGTTTAACGTTCCGGGGGCGGGCGAGGGGTCCAAACATCCCACGCAGACATGTTTTATATCGTTCCTAGGGTAAACACCCCATTCCGGACCCATCCGTATACTCGGATCCCTGATCCGAATCACCGTTTAGGATTTATCCAATTTATTTGGCGTTTCCAGTGTGAACGCACTGAAAATTTAATTCCGGCCACTCCGGGGCTCAGAATCGCACGCCGTCTGAAGGCACTGCTCTGGAATATCATCAAGAATATTCCAAAGTCTTTCGTAGCAAAAACCGGGTTCTTACATCATTCCCTCCTTCAAGATTTTTGTCCTCTAAAAGAAAAACTAGGGAGCAACACAGGGTACTAAGCCCACACCTGGCTTTCCAATACCCATAAGAACCCACACACAGCTCTGTGCCACCACACACAGACCAAAGGATTGATCTATTCATGCGGGGTTAGCCCTTTCTGATGTCGTGCATCCACTCCAGACTTTGGGGTTAGGGCAAGGCGGTAGGGTTCCTCACCATCCCTTTGCACGGTCTCAACCGGCCCGAAGGCCCTCGGGGGTAGCTCACCTCCCCGAACGAACCTCTACGTCGCACGCTGTGACTGGAATCACCGACCGCACCTGAAACAGGGCCCGATGATTCATTCCTTAAGAATATCCATATGGTGAAACACCCAAGGATATCTGGTCACGCAAGGCTCCACAGTCGATTCTCTCTTACACTCTCAAAAGGTGAAGGAGTCAACACCATCGACTGAAGGAAAAGGTCTCATGCCTTTTTACTTACTAACTCAGGGTTACACCCGATGCCCTGCGTCACCCTGGTAACACCTCAAACTAGGAGTAGGGAGAAAGCACTTCACATGTAGAGCCTAACAATTCTACTGCCAAAAAGTAGAGGAGTCCCAAGGGGGTACCTCTCACCATCCCGTGCTCTGCCGGATCGTAGACATCCAAATCTCGCGGCTGTCTGTGGTCCCAACCGTCAGCTCCCGGAGCCTGATGTGGACCGCCGAGTGGTGATGGGGAGATCTCGTAACGTCATCCCCCACCTCCAGCTCCTCCCGCTCCTCGGTTAGCACCACCTCTCTGGCCACTACTCCGATCACGGCGCTACCTATGTCGTGGTGGTGCATCGGCTGCCTGCCCGAAGCTCCCAGCAACTCTGGTCGGGCAGTCTCGTGCCAAGTGACCTCGCCCGTCACAAGCATAGCACTAACTCTCTCTGGGATGCACTGGTGCCTTCCGGCGCCACTGTGGTGTAAGACCACGCCCCTGAGTCCGGTTGTCAGTAAGCCACCTGCGTCGAGGTCCTGCTTGCCGACGCCCACTAGCTGCGGCATACGTCTCTGCTCCAACGTGTCTGCTGCCACCACTAACTCCAGAACGTGACAGGAAGCCCTCTATCACCAGCGCCTGCTCAAGCACCCCGACATATGTGGAAATTCCCAAAGATACTATGACAGCACGAATCTCTCGGTGGAGACCCTGCTCAAACTTCCGCGCTCAAAGGTTTTCTTCACGGACCAAGTCCGGGTAAAAGCGTGCACGGCCTGCAAAACTAGCCGCGTACTCGGCCACCGTCATCCATCCATGCTGAAACTGCAGGAACTCCTGAATCCGAACGGAGCACAAGCAGGATGAGAAAAACTCATCACGGAACAACAACTGAAAGTCGTCCCATGAAAATGACGACTCTTCAAGAAACTGAGTCACCAGACTCCTCCAACACCGAGCTGCTCCACGAAAAAGGGTGGCTGCCAAAGCCCCTCTCTGATCTGTCGGCGTCTGCACAAGCCTGAAAAGGCGAAGCACTGCCTCGAGCCAAACCTCTGCTGCCTGAGGGTCTGGCTCACCACTGAACCTCAGTGGTCTCTGCCGCTGGAACTCACGGAGCGCGCTCAACCTGCGCTCAAGCTCAGCCTGCTCTGCTAAAACGGCCTACTGCTCAACAGGTGGGGGTGCTGCTACCGGCCAACCCGGAGAAAGGGGCTCGCATGATGGGTCCTGGACTGTGGCCTCATAGCTCACAGGGTCGTCGTCACGAACCAAAGATGGTATCCTGGCTGGCTGTCCTCACGGAGACATCCTGAAAATTATCAAGGAGTGTCGCGGTCAGATGAGCATATATGTATATAACTAAAACAACAACGATGGGGAGATGACTCAAGAAGGAAAGTAAAGACTCAGTCCTATGTGATGCACAAACAAATTTTCCCTCCAACAAGTGTCTCAGCAGGCCGAGTCGACAAGCGGGTTATCAAGGTCCTGGTGAATGGATACGTCGGCCGCCGCACCATCACTGGACTCCTTGGCCTGAGAGCCGCCCTCGAGACACATTAACACTGTTGCCCTAAATCCCTACCAATTCCTCTTTTAGGGACGTCCGAACAGCGTCCCAAGGAACGAACCACCTCTAATACCACTTTGTCACGGCCCGACCCTACCCGGGCTCGATCCGCAACTACCCCAAGCCCGCCTCCATAGACCAGGGGCTGGCGACCAGTGCCGAAGGCACAATAACATGCGGAGGCCTTTCCCTAAGCACCTGTGCACACACACGTAGCGAACACAATGAAATAGTGCAGAGTAAAAGTAAAGACAAGCAAAGAAAAGGAAAGGGCAACTGGTACATATATATACCACAAAGTGCATCGACCTGTACAATTACAATGAAAGCTAAAGGTACACTGAATGGTTAAGGGAAAAAACACGCGCCCAACCAAAAAGTGCCACAACCCGGCAATAGGTAAACAAAAGAAACTGCTGACGGGTCTCCCACCTGGAACCCGGCCACGACCACCGCACGCTGTCCAAGCTCCCAAGCTCCTACGCTCCACTGAAGTCACGCTCCACCTGTCTATCGTCTACAAGGTCACACCAAGTGTGGGAAAATCCCAAGCAGAGGTGATTATAAAAATACTCAGTAGGATACCCCAAAATCTCGAGGGAGCAACAAAGGAGGTACCGAAGGGTGAGCAGTAGAGCGAACAAGGAATAGGAAGGAGTAAAACCTGGGGTGTAGTAAAGAGTAACAGCTCAACCCAACAAGAGGATAGAAGGTAGACTCATCCAGACACAAGGAGCTGGAAACGGTGAGAAGATGAACTTTTCGTCGAGTCTTCACTACCTATAGTAGGAGAGTAGACTCATCCAACCGTGAGAAGCTAGACACGGAAAGCACGTGTCATACCCTGCACGTCTTCGCCTCTCCTAGAAGGGGAGTAGCCAAACCCAAGATGTGGGTTCCGGAAACAAGGTATATACATATGTATGCTCTGTCAAGAAACCCGAACAAACTCATAAGGGGATCTCCGTCCCATAGATCAACCCAAGAAAGAGTATCCAACAGTCCCAGAAGTAAACCATCGATGCCCAGCATCCCACATGTCTGACCTGAACCGCAAGCCAATGGGCTCAATCACCACACCTCGACACTATCCGCTTTGGGCGGCACTGACTCGCCCGCACGATTTTAGGTCGCGTCACAAGGACTGGTCTCGGTGGGGGAAAGTGCTCCCCGTACTTGAGAGTTCTGGGGGAATGTCAACCACAACTCGTCACTGCCCCGTAGTCGAGAGATCTTCTCAAAGTCGACAGGCGACCCCCTGCCCAGCCCCGCTGGAGGATTCTTGGAAGTCAATGGATTCCCACTACGGGGATACCCGGTAAGTCGACGGGTGCCTCACTGCCGAGTCTCGTAACAGGGTAATCCACTGGAGGGTGACCCGGCAAAATTCGGCGACGGGACCACTGCCCAGCCCAGCTTGAGGTAACCCGGCATCGGGGACCACTGCCCAGCCCAGCTGGAGGTAAGCCCGACATCGGGGACCACAGCCCAGCCTAGCTGGAGGTAAGCCCGGTATCAGGGACCACTACCCAGCCCAGCTGGAGGTAAGCCCGACATCGTGGAGCACTGCCCATCCCCACTGGAGGTAACCCCGAAACTTCTCTGGCTATCCATGCTGGATGGTACTACTCAGTAAACACCACTATACTGGCCATCCCTACTGGATGGTAACCCACTGGCGAGCCCCGCTCGAAACAACCTCAGCTCTGCTAGAACAACCTCAGCCCTACTGGAACAACCTCAGCCCTACTGGAAACAACCTCATCCCCGCTAGAACAACCTCAGCCATGCTGGAACAACCTCAGCCCTACTGGAAACAACCTCATCCCCACTGGAACAACCTCATCCCTGCTGGAACAACCTCCTGGGTAGAGGATCGGTGCCCGCGTAAAGTGTTAGTCACACCGAAACCACCAGATCTACCAGGGAACACGGAACAATGGGAGAAACTCCCCAGGCCTCACAAGGCAATCCCGCTCCAATCCGCTGAGTCACTGTCGAAGCGGACCGAGACACCTCATCCCAGAAAGTGGGGAAATCACCCACACTGTACGAACACCTGTAGTCGTAGACGGTGTCGCAGTCCGGTGAAAGGGCACAGCACAGAACCACTCATAGCCAAAGAAGAAGAGGAACTAAACCATCTCTGCCGGCCAAACCATCGAGAACAAGACCAGGGGGAGACCGCTCAAACCTACTAGTCAGAAAAAAGAGCACCAGGCTAGGGGAAAACTCCGCCCTGCTGGTCAACCAAACGACCACAAAGCCAGGGGAAAACTCCACCCTACTGGTCAAACAAACGAGCGCAGAGGGACCCTCTACGTCACGAGAGGTCAAGTACGCAAAGCAGATCATGGAACGCATGTGGGGCCCACACGATGTGTGGCCCCAAGTCAACCACAACTGAGTGCACAAACATCCCCAGGTATGAACAACCACATGTACCTCAAAGCATTCCCGTATACTCCCGGAGTATACCTCATTCCAGCCCAAAGGCTATCGTGCACACGGCACCCAGCATCAACGCGAAGGCGTGACGTAACAACTCCACCTCAAAGGCCCAGGCACGGCCAACCACATCTCGTGGACCAATTGTATCACTCCCCCAAGAGTGCGCGATCACACGCCAGGGGTCCGCTACAAACAAGGTAGGACGAACCACCACTGGAGCATCTCCCACATTTAACAAGATCACGCAAGAGGCTCCGCCCAACTAAACGGATTGCACCGTTGTAATCCTCGCGGAAAAACACGCGAGATCGACTACTTACTCGCCTCCAATGGATATTCGACAAAAAATTCACCACCACCGCCTCACGCCCGAACGACGTCCCGTGATCCCGACCCTCGGCCCCGAAAACAGTCGGGCGCATCGCACCATTGCGATCCCCTCGGGAAAACACGTCAAAAGCGCTACTCACTTGAGTTCAACGGATATCCAGAGAAAAAGGTGCTTCCTGGTGCACTGCACACGAGCGATGCCACGTGGGACCCGCATCCCGGTCCCGAAACTCAACGAACAGATCGCACCATCGCGATCCTCTCGAAAAAGTACACGAAATGGACTACTTACTTGTCCAAAACGGTTGCCCGGTGATAAAGCTGGAAATCACTGTCAACTCCCAAAACGGCCCTCACGGGGCCCGCACCATCGTGCGGAATTACAGCGGGCAGACTGCGCCAACACTTTGCCCTCGGAAAAACACCCAACATTGACTGCTCGCACGCCCCGAACAGACGTCTGAGGAAAAAGTCGCTACTAGCTGTACGCAGCTCAAAAGACGGGATGTGGGGCCCGCGCCTCAACTTTGTCCTCGATGCCCGGAACCACCCTGGAAACCTCCACCTCAGTGTCAGGGTCACAACGCCGCTGACAGCGCTCAAAACGGACATCGGATGCGTCTGCGCCGTCCAAAACAAGAATCTCGGGAGAAACACTCGTCCACTTAAAGACACGCCGTGCCTCTGCGGCCCCTCGTTTCGGGAATTAAAAATTCCCGAAATCCTCTCAAAATATTCTACTCATCCCAAGGAACGCGTCGCCGCTGACGGCGCGTGAATCCGGCACCCGGGATGACATTTACAGCCGTTTAAAAAAAACGGGCATTAGTGGGCCAGGCCGGTTCGGCCGGCCCACTCTCCTGAACCGGCCCGCGGTCACGGGCCGGTCTTACATGCCCAGACCAACAGCAAGCCTGTCTGGCTTGCTTTTTGCCCACGAAGACCCGCCGTGCGTGGGTCTTGTCTGTCGCGGGGTCCCGAGGACCCCACCCTCGTCGTTGCCGCGTCAACCCGGCCTCGTCCGAACGCCGCTCCCCTCGCGCTGGCCAGATGCTGCGGCACCCGCCTAAGGCCGCCCGCACGCCGCGACACCCTGCTAAAGCCGCCCGCGCGCCACCGCCTGCCACCGCCCTCAAAACCGGCCGGACAAGAAACCAAAACCCGCAACTTCCGCCGGACGCCCCCAGCCTCCCCCGAACTCCGATTTACAAACCGAAAAAGGAAATGGAAAGATCAAAATGTATACAACAAGATTATGGGAATTTTTCATAGATACAACAATGATTTGATGATTTTAATAGAACTCAAAATGAGGTTCGGAAATAAAATGCAACAAAATGAAAACCTCCTACCTCGCGGGGCTTCACCCAAAGCTTTGTGACGATCCGCCGGCCACCACTTCTCGCCGGAGCTATCTCACCAGAGTCAAGAAGGAGGGGGAGAGATCTACCTTGCTTCTGTCCAAGTGAGGGAGAGGAAGAGGGTGTCAGTGACTTAAGCGTTTAAATAGAAAACGCTTAACCACCCGCCCGTCGGCCCGAACCCGAACTCCCGATGGGGTCGAGGTTAAGCCTCCCCTAGGGTAAACAACACCTCCCGAGCACATCGGCGGTCTCAGAATTTTAATCCGAGACCCCGTTTGAAAGTTATAAAATTTAACGTCCGAAACTGCTAAATTACGAAAACGCCCCTGGGGCCATTTTTCACAGACGGCCCGCGCCCGCAAAACTTATACCCCTCCTAGGGTAAACGGCACCCTCCAAACTCAATGGTGCCCTCAGTTTTCCTATCTGAGCCACCGTTTAATAGATAATAGCGTTTCGCCATTAAACGATTAAATTAATTAATTTATTTATCTGTTTAACGTTCCGGGAGCGGGCGAGGGGTCCAAACATCCCGCGCCGACAAGTTTTATGTCGTTCCTATGGTAAACACCCCATTCCGGACCCATCCGTATACTCGGAACCCTGATCCGGATCACCGTTTAGGAGTTATCCCATTTATTTGGCGTTTCCAGTGTGAACGCACTGAAAATTTAATTCCGACCACTCTGGGGCTCGGAATCGCACTCCGTCTGAAGGCGCTGCTCTGGAATATCATCAAGAATATTCCAAAGTCTTTCGTAGCAAAAACCGGGTTCTGAAATCATTCCCTCCTTCAAGCTTTTCGTCCTCAAAAAGCAAAACTAGGGAGCAACACAGGGTACTAAGCTCACACCTGGTTTTCCAATACCCAGAAGAACCCACGCACAGCTCTGTGCCACCGCACACAGACCAAAGGATTGATCTGTTCATGCGGGGTCTGTAACACCCGAGATTTTTATGAGTAATATGTTGTTTTTATGTTATATATATATATCATCAAAGGAATCTTTCACTACACACTAGCTTGACTTACATTACATGCAATCGTGACCTTCCTCGATAGCTTGCGTTGTACGCAATACCGAGTTTCACTAAACGACGATATGCTATTAAAATATTATTTAAAATAGCCGTCATGAATAGTAATAACCACTTTTTGAAATTTTATCTTTCAAAATGGACCTCATTTTTGGATTCGGAATACTGAAATTAGCCTAGGGTGAAATTTTTGTATTTTTCTGAAAACTTTCAATTTTTGATGAATAGTGAAACCACTAAGTGGTAGGTTAAAAACTGAATTTTGCATAAAACTTATTTTTACCATTTCTGTGAATGGAATTTCGAAAACCCGAAAGACACGGTTGATATCAGTATGTAAAATGTGGTTCAATGAGATAAAAATAATTTTTTGGTGAATAATAACTTTTTACTTTTTTTATCGCGGTTAATAGTAAATAGGGTAACTAAGGGTAAATATGATATTACTATTACCATAACACATGTCCTAATTCTACTAGATAAGTTTAATTCGACCAAAAACAACCTTATGAATATAATATGACCATTTATGTCCACTTGGATTAGATTATGACATTTAATATTATTTTATTTAATGAATAGTTTAAATAGTTAAAATCAAAGTTTAATAACTAAAACATTTGTAATATGGGGTTATACATAAGATAAATTCGACTATAAATATGAATTAGAAAGATAAAAATATTTCATACATATTGATATTTTATTTATAATTTTTATACTTTATATAAATTAATTTATTTATGACACAACGATGATGCAATAATTACCCTTTTTAGAAAATGTTAACATAATTGATGTTATAAATGCTCAAATAAATGTAATTTGATACTTTTTATGAATTCCACTAATTTTCTAGGTTAATATGATATATTAGAGTTTATTTAATCAACTTGGTTCGAACATATAATTCTTTTATGACTTTCACAAAAACAATATATCAAATAGTGTCAAAATTGACACAAAATAGTTTTTAAATCAAATATTATATTATTAATTGTTATTTTATTCCTAAAAATTTACGGTTTGCCCAAATGACTTATATAAAGATATATATATTAATAATAAACAACTTGGGTTTCGTTTTGCATGTTATAGTAAGTGTATTAACCATATAGTGTAAGAAAACAAAAAGTCACGGTAAAAGTTAAATTATTTAACTTAGAGTTAAATCTAATTGATAAGGTTAAAATAATAACCTAAACTTGTCTAAATCCTATTGGTTGATAGGAGTTCGATCCATCCCAACTTTAACTTAGAAATAAGACCCTTTGGAACCATTATAAACCGATTTTGACTTTAATATAAAATAATATTTTGAGATTTTCCTAAGGTTCCCCTCTCCTCCCTTATAAAAGGACACCTCCTCCCCCTCTTCCTCACACCACTTGGAGCCTTCAAGCTCGGCAAAACCCTGCCAATTTCTCCTCTACACTTCCCTAGAGACATCCTAGAGGTTCTGGTCTTCTTCAAAGACCAATTTTAGTGCCCTAAAAGAAGGTCTCAAAGAAGCACTTCAAAGAAGAGGTAATGTCCGTTACCGATTCTTTCATTTTATTTCTTCTTCCACTTCTTCTTCTTCTTTAGTTGATTCAATATGAAGTAATAAAATCAGTATCACTCATATACTGATATGTTATTATAAGTATGAAACAACCATATTTCACCATCTATCCATCCTACGGAAAAAGAAATCACCGCGCGTGCGTACGTACGGAATACCGTCTCCACGCCGTGGTGTAATCTATTTTCCACAACCGCCTTACTTGGATGGGTATAATGGTGTAAATAATTACCATATATGACTATTATAAAGTGATATTGATTCTTAAATAGTATTAATATACTCCAATACAATTCCACGATCATAGGAATGATATCATCACTCGTGCGTACGTACGGAATACCGTCTCCACGATGTGATGCGACTCGTTCTACATGATCTTCATAATGATTATATAAATGAATTGAATGAATGAATATGATATACATTACACTAATACCATTCTGGAAATTAGGTATCTATAACCTAAAGAGAAGAATAAAAATTTATTCGACAAAACACGCATAAGAACAAAAAGTTATAAACACTCAAATAACAAGTAGCAATGAAATATTACTACTAAGAAGATAAGAATATGACCATATATGATATCATATCAATATGTATGATTCTGGAATAAGTCAATAACATTATTTAAACCATTATACCAGAGCTTCGGACATGTACAAAGCAAATCGGACCTAAGGTAAGGGAAATGTCACAATCTCATTTTATCCGAGATTGTTTATACTTTGGTATTTACTGGGGTGTATTTTATCATCCACTTCCATGTTTCCCCAATATGTAATATTTATATCCTTCTACAATAGTTTATATCAAATTTTACCCTTCGGTGAGATTTTAGTAAAATATATGAAAGGAATCTTTTGGTGTTTTTTGTACGAGGTACTTTTTGACTTTTCCGACAAAAGTACGAAGAATGTTTTTTTTAAACTTATACGGCATGAATGGATTTTTAAAACATTATTTCTAAGAAGAATCCTTTACAAGTTTTCAAGTTTATTTTTAATCAACGTATTTTAGTTTAAAGTTTTATGACATGTTAAGAAAGGAAAAATGTTTTTGAAGAAGAAAGGATATTTTCCTCAAGAATGGATTTCAAGTTTTTAATCAAAATTATTTTCCATCTAATATAATAAAGGGTACTGTTTTTATCCCTATTATTACATTGATTTGATTATGTTGTGATGGAATTATTTTTATTAATTCCTTTATTGTATATGAATTGTTTTATGATATCATGATGTTTAAGATTCCCATTTTTATTACATGGGTTATGCAATGATGTATGGTTTATGATTTTGTGGCACACATAAGAATGGTTTCATTATAAGATGGGTGGGACCTATATCTCCCTCCAATGCATTGGGTAAAGATTTTATATCTCATGAGATAGACATGGCTGGAACGGTAGGTTATACCGGTTCAGTGAAACAGGACTGAAACGAGGGTGACTCGGTTCAGAAAGGGACTTTGTCCACTAAGATAGTCTTGGAAATGAGTATTGACTAACAAGAAATGATTCTCTATGATTATGTGTGAATGCCACAAAGTTTCATGTTTTAAGTTATGATTATTGTGATTACATTTCATTGCCATGGTTTATCCCATGTTATGAAATTATGATCTCTTTTGCAGGATAAGATTTCCAAAAGTTATGTGCTTGTGTATACGATGTGATTGATATTTCTTTTGTTTACCCTTACTGAGCATTTGAGCTCACCCTTCTATATGTTTTCTTTCCCCAGGTCAGGAAGAAGGTTATTAAGTAAGATATGCCAAAAGGGACTATAGATATGATGAAATAAATGGGAGACAGTGTAGACGCTTTATGAACCAGTTGTTTATGTTTCCCAGTTTCTAAAGACACTATACCTATACGGTCCTTTCGTGGTTTTGTTATATGTTGTAATAAGTATGCTTCAATTTTGAAGTATTAACAATGTATGTAAAGTATGGGTCGTTATAGTTGGTATCAGTGGAAAGGTATAGTCAACCTTTGGAAACTAGGATGTGAAAGCCTTAGTATGAACCCTAAGGATAAGTCTAAGCAGAGAACACAATCTTAGTGTTTTAGAAATGGCCATGAATAACCTAGGATAGGACCTTAAGCGTGAAAATTTTATTCGTGAATTATGTGGTTTTCCTATTATAATTAGTGTTGCTCACACTATTCTTCTTGGTTTTAGTCAATGGCTGGAACCCGAAGGAACCGTGTTAATGCGGAATGCGATGGGCAATGCAATGATTGTCCCCCTGAGCAACCAAATGATATGGGAGATGGAATGAAAAATCTTGTAGCCATGCTCACACAACTTTCTCAAGCTATGAATCATGCAGGACTTCCAAACGAGCAAAGGAAGCAGAAACATTCTGTTGAATCCTTCATGAGGCAGCGTCCACCTTCTTTCAGCGGGTCTACTGATCCATTAGTTTCTGAACAATGGATTAGCACTACTGAAAAGATATTTTCAGTTCTTCAAAGTTCTGAACATGATAAATTCATCCTAGCAGTGTATCGTTTGGATGGATATGCTGATCAATGGTGGAATCTTATTAGGAATACAAGGCAAAGGGATGAAATTGAGTCCATGGAATGGGACGAGTTCAAGAACTTATTTTTCAATAAGTACTTCCCTCGTATTCTCCGAACAAAGATGGAGAAAGAGTTTCTTGAACTGAAGCAAAGGGATGATGAATCTGTTGGTACCTATGAAGAAACTTTTACAATACTTGCAAGGTACGCTTCTGGTATTATTATCCAACCAGAGAGTAAGATCGATCGACTCTTTAGTGGCTTAAAACCAAGTCTTCGTAGGGTGTTAGCCATAAGGGACTTCAATAGCTACGAGGAAATCGTTCGATGTGATCTCAAAGTCGAGATAGAGATTGGAGTAACCCATCAGTCATATGGGTTTGATAAGAAGAGAAAATGGAATTCAATGGAAAATCTAAAGAGGACACTGAAAAGAAGATAAGCTTTCCCTTATGCTCAAAGTGTGGAAAGAAACATAGAGGGAGTTGTCTTAAAGGGACAAGTAAATGTTTCAAATATGGAAAGGAAGGTCATCGGGCATTTGAATACTGCGATAATGGGAAGAAGATGTCTAATGATGCAAACAAAGGAAGGGATACACAGAATGAACCTACTACACTTCAATGTTTCAAGTGCAAGGAGATGGGGCATTATGCCAATCAATTCCCAAATCCAAGGGTTGATGATGATGGTCGACGTCAACAAACTCTTAAGGCTAAAGACAAAGGAAAGTCACATGAAATTTCTATCAGCGATGTGGAGTACGATAACGAAGTGGTGAAAGGTACACTTACCATCCACTCTAAAGTAGAAAATGTTTTATTTGATTCTAGATCCACCCACTCTTTTATTTCTGAAGAATTTTCTAAGGGTATCACCATATTACCTCAACAATTAGATGTTGATTTAGCTGTGACAACACCTAATGGCACATCAATCGCATCAAAAGTTTATAATTCTTCTCCAATTGATGTTTGTGGGAAAGTGCTTCCGGCAAATCTTCTGAACCTTCCTTTAGTGGAATTTGATGTGATTCTTGGCATGGATTGGTTTTCTTTATACGGAGATCATATCAATTGCCAAAGAAGGGAAGTCACATTTCATATTCCAGATCAATCTATGATCATATATCAATGCAAGGATGAACATAACCTTCCAGTGGAAATTTCTTCCATTTTATGGGTATTGATTCCACTAAATGAAGGTTATTTATCTCAAATGGTTGGTGAGAAACTCATGATTAAGAATATGCCCATTGTACGGGAGTTTGATGATGTCTTTCCGGAGGAATTACCGGGACTTCCACCAAATTGTGATGTTGATTTCTCAATAGAACTCGTACCGGGTGCTTTTCCTATTTCAAAGACACCTTATAGAATAGCCCCAATTGAGTTCAAGGAACTGAAGAAGCAACTCCAAGAGAATCTTGATAAGGGATTAATATGCCCTAGTGCGTCACCTTGGGGAGCACCTATTCTATTTGTTAAGAAGAAAGATGGATCAATGAGACTCTGCATTGATTATAGAGAACTTAACAAGATCACTATCAAGAACAAATATCCTCTCTCGCGCATTGATGACCTATTTGACCAACTATGCGGAGCTCAATACTTTTCCAAGATTGATCTTCGTTCAGGGTATCATCAATTAAGGGTCAAACGGGAGGATATACCAAAGACGGTTTTCCGTATAAGGTATGGACACTATTAATTTATAGTGATGCCATTTGGTCTTACTAATTCCCCTGCTATCTTCATGGATCTGATGAATAGAGTCTTTAGAGACTATCTTGATCAATTTGTGGTAGTCTTTATAGACGATATTCTTGTCTATTCAAAGAGCAAGGAAGAACATGAAGATCACTTGATAATTATATTGAAGACCCTGAGAAAGGAGAAGCTTTATGCCAAATTTACCAAGTGTGAATGTTGGCTTCAAAAAGTTGCATTTTTGGGTCACATAATCTCAAAAGAGGGGATATCTGTGGATCCAGCAAAAAAAGAGGTTATCGAAAGATGGTCGAGACCAACAACAGTAACTGAGATCCGAAGTTTTCTTGGTTTGGCTGGATATTATCGAAGTTTTATAAAAGATTTTTCACGATTATCTAATCCACTCACCAAGTTGACTCAGAAAAGAGTTAAGTTTGTTTGGATAGAGGAATGTGAAGAGAATTTCAAGGAGTTGAAAAGAAGGTTATCCAGTGCACCTATGCCCACACTGCCTTGTAGTGGAGAAAGGTATGTGATCTACAATGATGCATCCAAGAAGGGATTAGGGTGTGTTCTTATGCAAAATGATATGGTGATAGCATATGCCTCAGGACAGTTGAAAATCCATGAGCAAAATTACCCAACACATGATTTGGAGTTGGCTACGGTAATCTTTGCATTAAAGATTTGGAGGCATTACCTTTATGGTGAAAGGTGTGATATTTATACTGATCATAAAAGTTTAAAGTATATTTTCACACAAAAGGAGCTGAATATGCGTCAAAGAAGATGGTTGGATCTGATTAAGGATTATGACTGCTCAATCCATTACCACCCTGGGAAAGCAAACATGGTGGCAGATGCATTAAGTCGACAAGACCATGCTAGTTTATCCATGATGAGGATCACAAAAGATCCAATATTTAGGGATTTACAAAGAATGGATCTTGGAATTATAATGGAAGGGGAAAAATCTTATCTTTCTCAAATGAATGTTCAACCATCTATACATGTGATGATTAAAGAGGCAAAGAAAGAAGATGTCGAGTTACAAAAGAAGGTGAGAAATGTTCCTGAATTCAACCTTGATTGTGATGGGATAATAAAGTTCAGGAATCGGGTTTGTGTTCCTCCCATCCCCGAATTAAAGAAGGAGCTGCTGGATAAGGCTCATAGTTCTTCATTCTCTATTCATCCTGGCAGCACGAAGATGTATAGGGAACTGAAAGAGTACTTCTGGTGGGATGTCATGAAAAGAGATGTTGCTGAATATGTCTCTCGATGCTTGGTTTGTCAACAAGTTAAAGCTAAGAGACAGAAGTCTAAGGGGATGTTACAACCATTACCCATACCCGAATGGAAATGGGAAAACATCACTATGGACTTTGTCACAGGACTTCCAAAAACATCCAAAGGCTATAATGCTATCTGGGTCATAGTTAATCATCTTACAAAGTCTGCACACTTCATTGCTATTAGAGAGGATTTCTCTCTAGATCAGCTTGCCGGGATATATGTAAAGGAAGTTGTAAGATTGCATGGAGTACCACTTCCTATTATATCTGATCGGGATCCGAGATTTACCTCAAAGTTCTGGCGAGGTCTTCAGCATACTCTGGATACAGAGTTGAGTTTCAGCACTACTTCTCATCCTCAGACAGACGGTCAGTCTGAGAGAACAATTCAAACCCTAGAAGATATGTTGAGAGCTTGCTCTATGGATTTCAAAGGATGTTGGGATCAACACCTACCTTTGGTGGAATTTTCTTATAATAATAGCTTTCACTCCAGTATTCAGATGGCTCCTTATGAAGCTCTCTATGGAAAGAAATGCAGGACTCTAACTTGCTGGGATGAAGTTGGGGAAAGAAAGCTATTAGGACCTGATCTCATTGATGAAATGGAAGAAAATGTCAGATCTATTCAACAACACATAAGAGTAGCTCAGAGTCGACAGAAAAGTTATGTCGACAACCGAAGAAAAGACCTAGAGTTTGAAGTGGGTGAAGAAGTGTTCTTACAAAAATCTCCCTGGAAGAGGGTTATGAGATTTAAAAAGAAGGGGAAGTTGAGCCCTAGATATATCGGTCCTTTCGAAATACTGGATCTTGTTGGAAAGGTAGCTTACCGATTGGCGCTTCCACCAAATCTCTCTCAAGTTCACGATGTGTTCCATGTATCTCTCCTGAGAAAGTACATACCTGATCCTTCACATGTACTTAGCTCAGAAGTTGTACCGCTGGAGCAAAATCTTTCTTATGAAGAACAACCGATAGAGATTCTGGATCGTAGCGAAAAAGTCCTATGAAACAAGACCACTCGATTGGTGAAAGTTTTATGGAGGAACCACCAATTAGAAGAAGCTACATGGGAGCTTGAGTATATGATGGGGGAGAAGTATCCTCATCTGTTTGTTACAAAGTGACGAATTTCGAGGGCGAAATTCTTTTTAAGGGGGGTAGAATGTGACACCCGAGATTTTTATGAGTAATATGTTGTTTTTATGTTATATATATATATCATCAAAGGAATCTTTCACTACACACTATCTTGACTTACTTTACACGCAATCGCGACCTTCCTCGATAGCTTGCATTGTACGCAATACCGAGTTTCACTAAACGACGATATGCTATTAAAATATTATTTAAAATAGCCGTTATGAATAGTAATAACCACTTTTTGAAATTTTATCGTTCAAAATGGACCTCATTTTTGGATTCGGAATACCGAAATTAGCCTAGGGTGAAATTTTGGTATTTTTCTGAAAATTTCAATTTTTGATGAATAGTGAAACCACTAAGTGGTAGGTTAAAAACTGAATTTTGCATAAAACTTAATTTTACCACTTCTGTGAATGGAATTTCGAAAATCCGACAGACACAGTTGATATCAGTAAGTAAAATGTGGTTCAATGAGATAAAAATAATTTTTTGGTGAATAGTAACTTTTTACTTTTTTTACCGCGGTTAATAGTAAATAGGGTAACTGAGGGCAAATATGATATTAATATTACCCTAACACATGTCCTAATTCTATTGGATAAGTGTAATTAGACCAAAAACAACCTTATTAATATAATATGACCATTTAGGTCGACTTGGATTAGATTATGACATTTAATATTATTTTATTTAATGAATAGTTAAAATCGTTAAAATCAAAGTTTAATAACTAAAACATTTTTAATATGGGGTTATACATAAGATAAATTCGACTATAAATATTAATCAGAAAGATAAAAATATTTCCTACATAATTATATATTATTTATAATTTTTATACTTTAAATAAATTAATTTATTTATGACACAACGATGATGCAGTAATTACCCTTTTAAGGAAATGTTAACATAATTGATGTTATAAATTCTCAAATAAATGTAATTTGAGACTTTTAATGAATTCCACTAATTTTCTAGGTTACTATGATATATTAGTGTGTATTTAATCAACTTGGTTTGAACATATAATTCTGTTATGACTTTCACAAAAATCATATATCAAATAGTGTCAAAATTGACACAAAATAGTTTTTAAATCTAATATTATATTATTAATTGTTATTTTATTCCTAAAAATCTATGGTTCGGCCAAATGACTTAGATAAGGATATATATTAATAATAAACAACTTGGGATTCGTTTGGCATGGTATAGTAAGTGTATTAACCATATAGTGTAAGAAAACAAAAAGTCACTGTAAAAGTTAAATTATTTAACATAGAGTTAAATCTAATTGATAAGGTTAAAATAATAACCTAAACTTGTCTAAATCCTATTGGTTGATAGGATTTCGACCCATACCCACTTTACCTTCGAAATAGTACCCTTTGGAACCATTATAAACCGATTTTGACTTTGATATAAAATAATATTTTGAGATATTCTTAAGGTTCCCCTCTCCTCCCTTATAAATGGACACCTCCTACCCCTCTTCCTCACACCACATGGAGCCTTCAAGCTCGTCCAACCCCTACCACTTTCTCCTCTCCACTTCCCCAGAGACATCCTAGAGGTTCTGGTCTGCTTCAAAGACCAATTTTAGTGCCCTAAAAGAAGGTCTCAAAGAATCACTTCAAAGAAGAGGTAATGTCCGTTACCGATTCTTTCATCTTTATTTCTTCTTCAACTTCTTCTTATTTAGTTGTTTCATTATGAAGTAATAACATCAGTATCACTCATATACTGATATGTTATTATAAGTATTAAACAACCCTATTTCACCATCTATCCATCCTACGGAAAAAGAAATCACCGCACGTGCGTACGTACGGAATACCGTCTCCACGCCGTGGTGTAATCTATTTTCCACCACCGCCTTACTTGGATGGGTATAATGGTATAAATAATGACCATATATGACTATTATAAAGTTATATTGATTCTGAAATAGTATACATATACTCCAATACAATTCCACGATCATAGGAATGATATCATCACTCGTGCGTACGTACGGAATACCGTCTCCACGATGTGATGCGACTCGTTCTACATGATCTTCATAATGATTATATAAATTAATTGAATGAATGAATATGATATATATTACAATAATACCATTCTGGAAATTAGGTATCTATAACCTAAATAGAAGAATACGAATTTATTCGACAAAACACGCATAAGAACAAAAAGTTATAAACACTCAAATAACAAGTAGCAATGAAATATTACTACTAAGAAGCTAAGAATATGACCATATATGATATCATATCAATATGTATGATTATTTAATAAGTCAATAACATTATTTAAACCGTTATACAGGAGCTTCAGACACGTACAAAGCAAATCGGACCTAAGGTAAGGGAAATGTCACAATCTCATTTTATCCGAGATTGTTTATACTTTGGTATTTACTGGGGTGTATTTTATCATCCAATTCCATGTTTCCCCAATATGTAATATTTATATCCTTCTACAATAGTTTATATCAAATTTTACCCTTCGGTGAGATATTAGTAACTGATATGAAAGGAATCTTTTGGGGTTTTTCGTATGAGGTACTTTTTGCTTTTCCGACAAAAGTACGAAGAATGGTTTTTTTAACTTATACGGCATGAATGGATTTTTAAAACATTATTTATAAGAAGAATCCTTTACAAGTTTTCATGTTTATTTTTAGTCAACTTGTTTTAGTTTAAAGTTTTATGACATGTTAAGAAAGGAAAAATGTTTTTGAAGAAGAAAGGATATTTTCCTCAAAAATGGAGTTCAAGTTTTTAATCAAAATTATTTTCCATCTAAGATAATAAAGGGCACTGTTTTTATCCCAATTATTACATTGATTTGATTATGTTGTGATGGAATTATTTTTATGAATTCATTTATTGTATATGAATTGTTTTATGATGTCATGATGTTTAAGATTCCCATTTTTATTACATGGGTTATGCAATGATGTATGGTTTATGATTTTGTGGCACACATAAGAATGGTTTCATTATGAGATGGGTGGGACCTATATCTCCCTCCAATGCATTGGGTAAAGATTTTATATCTCATGAGATAGATATGGATGGAACAGTAGGTTATACCGGTTCAGTGAAACAGGACTGAAACGCGGGTGACTCGGTTCAGGAAGGGACTTTGTCCACTAAGATAGTCTTGGAAACGAGTCTTGACTAACAAGAAATGATTCTCTATGATTATGTGTGAATGCCAAAAAGTTTCATGTTTTAGGTTATGATTATTGTGATTACATTTCACTGCCATGGTTTATCCCATGTTATGAAATTATGATTTCTTTTGCAGGATAAGATTTCCAAAAGTTATGTGCTTGTGTATACGATGTGATTGGTATTTCTTTTGTTTACCCTTACTGAGCATTTGAGATCACCCTTTTGTATGTTTTATTTCCCCAGGTCAGGAAGAAGGTTATTAAGTAAGATATGCCAAAAGGGACTATAGATATGATGAAATAAATGGGAGACAGTGTAGACGCTTTATGAACCAGTTGTTTATGTTTTCCAGTTTCTAAAGACACTATACCTATACGTTCCTTTCATGGTTTTGTTATATGTTGTAATATGTATGCTTCAATTTTGAAGTATAAACAATGTATGTAAAGTATGGGTCGTTATAGGGTCAGCCCTTGCCGATGTCGTGCACCCACACTAGACTTTGGGGTTAGGGATAGGCGGTAGGGTACCTCGCCATCCATTTGCACGGTCTCAACTGGCCCGAAGGCCCTTGGGGGTAGCTCACCTCCCCGAACGAACCGCTACGTCGCACGCCGCAACTGGAATCACCGCCCGCACCTGAAACAAGGCCCGGTGATTCCCTCCTTCAGAATATCCATATGGTGAAACACCCAAGGATATCTAGTCATAGAAGGCTCCACAGTCGATGCTCTCTTACACGCTCAAAAGGCGAAGGAGTCAACACCATCGACTAAAGGAAAAGGTCTCATGCCGTTTTCCTTAACAACTCGGGGTTACACCCGACGCCCTGTGTCACCCTGGTAACACCTCAAACAAGGAGCAGGGAGAAATCCCTTCACACGTAGAGCCTAACAATTCTACTGCCAAAAAGTACAGGAGTCACAAGGGGGTACCTCTCACCATCCCGTGCTCTGTAGGATCGTAGACATCCAAAGCACGCGGCTATCCGTCGTCCCAACTGTCAGCTCCCGGATCCGGACGTGGACCGCCGAGTGGTGATGGGGAGATCTCGTAACGTCATCCCCCACCTCCAGCTCCTCCCGATCCTCATTTCGCACCACCTCTCTGGCCACTACTCCGATCACGGCACTGCCTCTGTCGTGGTGGTGCACCTGCTGCCTAACCGAAGCTCCCAGCAACTCGGGTCAGGCAGTCTCGTGCCAAGTGACCTCGCCCATCACAAGCACAGCACCGACTCTCTCTGGGCTGCACTGGTGCCTTCCGGTGCCACTGTGGTGTACGACCACGCCCCTGTGTTCGGTTTTCAGTAAGCCACCTGCATCGAGGTCCTGCTTGCCGATGCCCACTAACTCCAGAACGTGACAGGAAGCCCTCTATCACCAGCGCCTGCTCTAGAACCCCGACATATGTGGAAATGACCAAAGTTACTATGACAGCATGAATCTCTCGGCGGAGACCCTGCTCAAACTTCCACGCTCGGAGGTTGTCATCACGGACCAAGTCCGGGTAAAAGCGTGCACGACCTGCAAAACTAGCCGCATACTCGGCCACCGTCATCCCTCCCTAGTGAAACTGCAGGAGATCCTGAATCCGAACGGAGCACAAGCAGGAGGGGAAAAACTCCTCACAAAACAACAACTGAAATACGTCCCATGAAAATGACGACTCGTCAAGAAACTGAGTCACCAGACTCCTCCAACGTTGAGCTGCTCCACGAAAAAGGGTGGCTGCCAAAGCCACTCTATGATCTATCGGCGTCTACAAAAGCCTGAAAAGGTGAACCACTGCCTTGATCCAAACCTCTGCTGCCTGAGGGTTTGGATCACCACTGAACCTCAGCGGTCTCTGCCGCTGGAACTCATGGAGCGTGCTCATCCTGCGCTCAAGGTCAGCCTGCTCTGCTGAAACGGCCTGCTGCTCAACAGGTGGGGGTGCTGCTACCAGCCCACCCGGAGAAAGGGGCTCGAATGATGGGTCCTGGACTATGGCCTCGTAGCTCACAGGGTCATCGTCACGAACCAAAGCTGGTATCCTGGCTGGCTGTCCTCGCGGAGACATCCTGAAAATTATCAAGGAGTTCCGCGGTCCGATGAGCATATATGTATATACCAAAAACAACAACGATGGGGAGCTGACTCAAGAAGGACAGTCAAGACTCAGTTCTATGTTACGCACAAAAAAATTTTCCCTGCAACAAGTGTCTCAGCATTCCGAGTCGACAAGCGGGTTATCAAGGTCCTGGTGAATGGATATGTCGGTCGCCGCACCATCACTGGACTCCTTGGCCTGAGAGCCACTCTCGAGACACATTAACATTGTTTCCCTAAATCCCAACCAATTCATCTTTTAGGGATGTCTGAACATCGTCCGAAGGAACGAACCACCTCTGATACCACTTTGTCACGACCCGACCCCACCCGGGCTCGAGCCGTAACTACCCCAAGCCCGCCTCCATAGGCCAGGGGCTGGCGACCAGCACCGAAGGCACAATAACTCAGGGAGGCCTTTGCCTAAGCACCTGTACACACACACGCAGAAAACTCAATGAAATTGTGCAGAGTAAAAGTAAAGACAAGCAAAGAAAATTAAAGGGCAACTACTACATATATATACCACAAAGTGCATCGTCCTCTACAAGTACAAATAAAGCTAAAGCTACACTAAAAGGTAAAGGGGCAAGACACGCGCCCAACCAAAAAGTGCCACAACCCGACAACAGGTAAACAAAAGAAACTACTGACGGTTCTCCCACCTGGAACCCAGCCACGACCACCGCACGCGGTCCAAGCTCCCAAGCTCCTACGCTCCACTAAAGTCACGCTCCACCTGTGTGTCGTCTGCAAGGGCACACCAAGTGCGGGCAAAGCCCAAGCAGGGGTGAGTATAAAAATACACAGTAAGATACCCTGAAGGCTCGAGGGAGCAAAAAAGGAGGTACTGAAGGGTGAGCAGTAGAGCGAACAAGGAATAGGAAGGAGTACAACCAAGGGTGCAGTAAAGAGTAACAGCTCAACCCAACAAGAGGAAAGAAGGTAGACTCATCCAGACACAAGGAGCTGGAAACGGTGAGAAGATGAACTTTCCGTCGAGTCTTCGCTACCTATAGTAGGAGAGTAGACTCATCCAACCGTGAGAATCTAGACACGGAAAACACGTGGCATACCCAGCGCGTCTTCGCCTCTCCTAGAAGGAGAGTAGCCAAACCCAAGACGTGGGTGCCAGAAACAAGGTATATAAATAAGTATGCTTTGTAAAAAAACCCGAACACACTCGTAAGGGGATCTCCGTCCCATAGATCAGCCCAAGAAAGAGTAGCCAACAGTCCCAGAAGTAAACCATCGATGCCCAACATCCCGCACGTCTACCCCGAACCGCAAGCCAAGGGGATCAATCACCACACCTCGACACTATCCACTTTAGGCGACACTGACTCGCCCGCACGATTTTAGGTCGCATCACAAGGATGCGTCTCGGTGGGGGGAAAGTGCTCCCCGTACTTGAGAGTTCTAGGGGAACGTCAACCACAACTCGTCACTGCCCCACAGTCGAGAGGTCTGCTCAATGTCGACAGGCGACCCCCTGCCCAGCCCCGCTGGAGGATCCCTAGATGTCAACGGATTCCCACTACGGGGATACCCGGTAAGTCAACGACTGCCTCACTACCCAGTCCCGTAACAAGGTAGTCCACTAGAGGGTGACCCGGCTAATGTCGGAAACGGGACCACTGCCCCGCCCAGCTGAAGGTAACCCGGCATCGGGGACCACTGCCCAGCCCAGCTGGAGGTAAGCCCGACATCGAGGACCACTGCCTAGCCCAGCTGGAGGTAAGCCCGGCATCGGGGACCACTGCCCAGCCCAGCTGGAGGAAAGCCCGGCATCGGGGACCACTACCCAGCCCCGATGGAGGTAAGCCCGGAACTGCTCTGGCCATCCTTTCTGGATGGTACTGCTCAGTAAACACCACTGTACTCGGCATCCCTGCTGGATGGTAACCCACTGGCGAGCCCCGCTCGAAACAACCTCAGCTCTGCTGGAACAACCTCAGCCCTACTGGAACAACCTCAGCCCTGCTGGAAACAACCTCAGCCCCGCTGGAACAACCTCAGCCATGCTGGAACAACCTTAGCCCTACTGGAAACAACCTCAGCCCCACTGGAACAACCTCAGCCCTGCTAGAACAACCTCCTGGGTAGAGGATCGGTGCCCGCGTAAAGTGTTGGTCACACCGAAACCACAAGCTCTACCAGGGAACACGAAACAACGGGAGAAACTCCCCAGGCCTCACAAGGCAATCCCGCTCCAATCCGCTGAGTCACTGTCGAAGCGGACCAAGAAACCTCATCCCAGAAAGTGGGGAAAACACCCACGTTGTACGAACACCCGTAGTCGCAGACGGTGTCGTAGTCCGGTGAAAGGGCACAGTACCGAAACCCCTCACAGCTAAAGAAGCAGAGGAACTAAACCATCTCTTCCAGCCAAAACATCGAGAACAAGACCAGGGGGAGACCGCTCAACCCTACTGGTCAGACAAAAGAGCACCAGGCCAGGGGAAAACTCCACCCTGCTGGTCAACCAAACGAGCACAAAGCCAGGGGAAAACTCCACCCTGCTGATCAAACAAACGAGCACAGAGGGACCCTCTACGTCACGAGAGGTCAAGTACGCAAAGCAGATCATGACACGCATGTGGGGCCCACACGACGCGTGGCCCCAAGTCAACCCCAACTGAGCGCACAAACATCCCCAGGTACGAACAACAACATGTACTCCAAGCGTTCCCGTATACTCCCAGAGTATACCTCATTCCAGCCCAAAGGCTATCGTGCACACGGCACCCAGCGTCAATCCGAAGGCGTGACGTAACAACTCCACCTCAAAGGCCCAGGCACGGCCAACCACATCTTGTGGACCAATTGTATCACTCCCCCAAGAGTGCGCGATCACACGCCAGGGGTCCGCTACAAACAAGGTAGGACGAACCACCACCAGAGCCTCTCCCACATTTAACAACATCACGCAAGAGGCTCCGTACAACCAAACGGATTGCACCATTGTAATACTCACGGAAAAACACACGAGATCGACTACTTACTCGCCTCCAACGGATATCCGACGAAAAAGTCACCAACATCACCTCACGCCCGAACGGCATCCCGTGATCCCGAGCCTCGGCCCCGAAAACAGTCGGGCGCATCGCACCATTGCGATCCCCTCAGGAAAACACGTCAAAAGTGCTACTCACTTGAGTGCAATAGATATCCGGAGAAAAAGGTTCATCTCGGCGCAACGCACACGAGCGGTTCCACGTGGGACCCATATCCCGGTCCCGAAACTCAACGAACGGATCGCACCGTCGCGATCCTCTCGAAAAAGTACACGAAATGGACTACTCACTTGTCCAAAATGGTTGCCCAGTGATAAAGCTGGAAATCACCGTCAACTCCCAAAACGGCCCTCGCGGGGCACGCGCCATCGTGCAGAATTACAGTGGGCAAACTGCGCCAACGCATTGCCCTCGGAAAACACCCAACATCGACTGCTCGTATGCCCCGAACAGACGTCCGAGGAAAAAGTCGCTATTAGCTGTACACAGCTCAAAAGACGGGTCGTGGGGCCCGCACCTCAACTTCGGCCTCAATGCCCGGAACTGCCTTGGAAACCTCCGCCTCAGTGTCAGGGTCACAATGCTACTGACAGCGCTCAAAACGGATGTCGTATGCGTCCGCGCCGTCCAAAACAAGAATCTCGGGAGAAACACTCGTCCACTTAAAGACACGCCGTGCCTCTGCGGCCCCTCGTTTCGGGAATTAAAAATTCCCGAAATCCTCTCAAAATATTCTACTCATCCCAAGGAACGCGTCGCCGCTGACGGCGCGTGAATCCGGCACCCGGTATGACATTTACAGCCGTTTAAAAAAAACGGGCATTAGTGGGCCCGGCCGGTTCGGCCGGCCCACTCTCCTGAATCGGCCCGCGGTCGCGGGCCGGTCTTCGAAGCCCAGACCGGTAGAAAGCCAGTCCGGATTTCTTTTTGCCCACGAAGACCCGCCGCACGCGGGTCTTGTCTGCCGCGGGGTCCCGAGGACCCCGCCCTCGTCGTCATCGCGTCAACCCGGCCAGGAAGGCCGGGTGTCTTCGCCCGCACGCCGCGCTTCGCCGGCGCCCGCTGGACACCCCCGGCCTCGTCCGGACGCCGCTCCCCTTGCACTGGACAGATGCCGCGGCACCCGCCTAAGGCCGCCCGCACGCCGTGACACCCTGGTGAAGCCGCCCGCGTGCCACCGCCCTCAAAACCGGCCGAACAAGAAACCAAAACCTGCAACTTTCGCCGGACGCCCCCGGCCACCCCCGAACTCCGATTTACAAAACGAAAAGGGAAATGAAAAGATAAAAATTTATACAACACGAATATGGGATTTGTTCAAAGATACAACAACTATTTTATGATTTTAATCGAACTCAAAGGGAGGTTAAGAAATAAAACGCAACAAAATGAAAACCTCCTACCTCGCGGGGCTTCACCCAAAGCTTCGCGACGATCCGCTGGCCAGCAGGCCTTGCCGGAGCTGTCTCGCCAGAGTGGAGAAGGAGGGGGAGAGCTCCTCCTTACCGTTGTCCAGGTGAGGGAGTGGAAGAGGGTGTGAGTGACATAAGCGTTTAAATAGAAAACGCTTAACCACCCGCCCGTCGGCCCGAACCCGAACTCCCGAAGGGGTTGAGGTTAAGCCTCTCCTAGGGTAAACAACACCTCCCGAGCACAACAGAAGTCTCGGAATTTTAATCTGAGACCCCGTTCGAAAGTTAAAAAATTTAACGTCCGAAGTCTCTAAATTACGAAAACGCCCCTGGGGCCATTTTTCACAGACGGCCCGCGCCCGCAAAACTTATACCCCTCCTAGGGTAAACGGCACGCTCCAAACTCAACAGTGCCCTCGGTTTTCCAATCCGAGCCACCATTTAAGAGATACTAGCATTTCGCCATTAAACGAATAAATTAATTAATTAATTTATCCGTTTAACGTTCCGGGAGCGGGCGAGGGGTCCAAACATCCCGCGCCGACAAGTTTTTTGTCGTTCCTAAGGAAAACACCCCATTCCGGACCCATCCGTGTACTCGGATCCCTGATCCGAATCACCATTTAGGATTTATCCCATTTATTTGGCGTTTCCAGTGTGAGCGCACTGAAAATTTAATTTCGGCTACTCCGGGGCTCGGAATCGCACACCGTCTAAAGGCGCTGCTCTGGAATATCATCAAGAATATTCCAAAGTCTTTCGTAGCCAAAACCGGGTTCTTACAGGTTATTGATATCATCAATGTCCATGTTTTATAAAAGTGTATTCATGTATGTTTAATGTTATTTTTACCCCTTTTGACTTTTACCCCATGGTATGGAAGGAATCTTTCTTTTATTTACCCTACAAGGTACCTTTTGACATTTCCGAAAAAAGTACGAGAAAAATGTTTTTTAACTTATAAGGCCGGAATGGATTTTTAAAACATTATTTCCAAGAAGCTTCCTTTATATGTTTTCATGTTTATTTTTAATCAACTTCTTTTAGTTTATAATTGTATGACATGTTAAGAAAGGAAAAGTGTTTTTGAAGTAGAAAGTATATTTTCCTCAAGAATGGAGTTCAAGTGTTTTATAAAAATTATTTTCCGTGTAAGATAATATAGGGTTCTGTTTCTATCCCTATTTTTACATTGATTTGATTATGTTATTATGGAATTATTTTTATGATGTCCTTTTATCTTGTATGGATTATGTTATGATGGCATGATGTTTAAGATTCCCATTTTTATTACATGGGTTATGAAATGAGGTATGATTTTTGATTTTGTGGAACAATTAATAATGGTATCATTATGAGATGGGTGGGACCTATATCTTTCTCCAATGCATTGGGAAATGATTTTATATCTCCTGAGATAGACATGGCTGGAACGGCAGGTTAAACCGGTTCAGTGAAACAGGACTGAAATGAGGAATGAACTCGGTTCAGAAATGGACTTTGTCTACTAAGATAGTCTTGGCAATGAGTCTTTACTAATAAGAAATGATTATCTATGATTATGTGTGTATGCCACAAAGTTTCATGTTTTAAGTTATGATTATTGGCATTACAATTAACTACTATGATTTATCCCATGATATGATATTATGATCTCTTTTGCAGGTTAAGATTTCAAAAATGTTATGTTCTTATGAATATGATGTGATTGATATTTCTTTTGTCTACCCTTACTGAGAATTTGAGCTCACCCTTTTATGTTTTCTTTTCCCCAGGATATAAAGAAAGAATTTAGGTTAAAAAAAGGAAGATCTTTATGGGAGATGTTGAAGATCTTTCACCACGATTAGAAGATTATATTCCGAGTTTCCAAAGACACTAAACTATTACGGTCCTTGTGTGCGTGTTTTTGTTATGTACTAAGTATTCCGTAAAATTTAATGTAATGTTCATGTACGTCAAGATTCGGGTCTCTACAATGAAACTCAAAAAAAAATAATGGATTCATTCGGCCAAGTGTGTCACCTTGGGGTGTACCTATTTTTTCTGAGAAAGAAATATGGATCAATGAAACTCTTCCTTCATTATCAAGAGTTGAAAAAGATCAAAATAAAAAAAGTATCATATTATTTTTATTAATGAATTGTTTTTTAAACTGCATAGAGCACAATACTTTTATATGATTGACCTTAAATCTATATATCATTAATTTAGGGATAATATGGATGATTTCCTAATTTTACATTCTAAACAAGGCATGTACATTATTAATATATTGTGATGTATTTCAATCTTAATAATTCTTATGTTATCTTCATGGATTTAACGAATAGTGTCTTTAGATATTACCTTGATCATGATGTTGTAGTCTCTATAGATGATATTATTATTTATTCAAAGATAACGAAAGGGCATTATTACTAATTGAGAATTGTAATAATGACTATAATGATAGATAAATTATATGAAATTTTTATAAAGTGTGATTTTTTTGGAAAAATGATTCATATTGTGGTTATATAATCTCAATAGAGTTTATATCAGTTATATCCACCAAAGAAGGATTCTATAGAATTTTGGACAAGACAAACCATAGTGAATGAGATTTATATTTTTCTTGGTTTATCTATATATCATCAATGGTTCATGGATAATTTTCACGACTATCATATAATCTAGACAAGTTGACTTGGAACAGAGTCATGTTCCTCTGAATATAATAATTTGATTGAAATATCAATAAACTAATGGGAATTTTTGTCTGTGTACCTATTATCACATTACTCTATAGTGGATAAGGATTTTTAATCCATAGTGATTTATACAATAAGGGATTGGTACGATTTAAAGTGAATAATGTAATGTTTATAGATTATACCTAATGAAAATTAATGGTTCATGAGAAAAAATACCCCACTCGTGATTTAGAGTTAGGAGAATAAATATTTGCATTAAAGATATAGAGTAATTATATATATATAGGCCAAAGTGCAATATATATATTAATAAAAAATGTTCAAAGTATATACTCAGAGATAAGGAACTTGAAATGAACCATAGATGATTGTTAGATATGATTAAGGATTATTACTAATAAAATAAATTAAAACATGGAGAAAGAGAACAATGTAGATGATGGTTTGAGTTGAAAGGATCATTCAATATTTTCTATAATGAAGATCACCAAAGACCCAATATTTCATTATTTAATACTAATGGATCTATAAAACTTGATAGAAGGGAAAAAATTCATATAGTTTAAAACTGAATGTTTCACCATCTATGTAATTAAATGTTAATGAAGCACAAAAAGATTATTTATAGTTGAAAAAGTAGTTTATAAATGTTCATGAAATTAACCATGATCATGATGGGATGATAAGGATTAGGAATAACTTATTTGTTTACTCATTACCAGAATTCAAGGAGTTTTTATATGATTTTCATAGTTCTTCATCCTAGAAGTATGAAGATTTATAAATATTTGAAATAAAAATTTTGCTTGGATTGAATTAAAATAAATATCACAATGTTTGTATCACAATTCATAGTATATCAAAATGTTATGGTTGAATGGGAAATGTATAAGGGGATGTTGTACCCATTACCCCTAACCGAAAGGAAATGGTAGAACATCACAATATATTTTTTTCTCTAGACTCACAAAAACCTCTAATGGGAATATTTCTATATGAGTTATAGCTGATCACCTCTCTAACTCAACAAAATTCATCAATATCAGTGAAGGATTATCTCTTGATGACCCTTTTAGGATATTCATTAATAAAATGGAAAGAATTTATGTAGTACCACATTATATTATATCTAATTTTGATATGAGGTTTGCCATACTGATCTCGGGAATACTTCAACATTACCTTGATAGGGAATGTTGTTCTATCACTTATTATCATCCTCAGAAGTATCGTCAATGTGAAAAAAATTCAAACCCTAGAGGATATATTAAGATCTCGTTATTTTGATTTCAAAGATTGATGGGTTCTGAAAATTCTTCTAGTTATGTTTTCATAAAAAATAGATTTAACTCAAGAATTAAGATAGATCTTTGTGAATTCATATATGGAAATAAATATAGAATTTCAACGTGATGGAATGACGTTGGAGAAAAAATAATTTTGGGACCTTTGATAGTTGAGGAAATAAAAGAGAATATAAGATCCATCCAACTGATTATCATTGTAGAGAACCAAAGCTTGACGTACATGGACATTACATTACTTTTGCGGAATACTTAATAGATAACAAAAACAGACACAGAAGGACTGTAATAGTTTAGTGTCTTTGGAAACTCAGAATATAAACTTCTAATCATGTTGAAATATCTTCAACAACTCCCACAACGATCTTCCCCTTTTTCTTTCCTTACCTAAAACCATTCTTTATTTCCTGGGGAAAATAAAACATAAAAAGGTTGAGCTCAAATGATCAGTAAGGGTAAACATAGATAACATAAAACAATCTATAAACATTTGGAAGAAAAAATTTGAACATGAAATTTAAACCTCAAAATCTTGAGCAAAGACATAAATCGTGGAAGTACGTAAGGAATATATCATAATAGAACATCAACCATGATAAAATTTAATGGGAATAAAACATGTAATTGTGGCAACCATTTAGTACATGCTATGATTTCCATAGTATCCAAGGCATTGCTGCCAAGACCATCTTAGTGGACAAAGTCCCTTTCTGAATCGAGTTCACTCCTCATTTTAGTCCTGTAACACTGAACCGGATTAACGTACCGTTCCAGCAATGTCTATCTCATGAGATATAAATCTTTACCCAATGCATTGGAGTGAAATATAGGTCCCACCCATCTCATAGTGAAATCATTCTTACATGTGCCACAAAATAAACATAAAACATTCATCATAACCCAAAAAATAAAATGGGTTTCATAAACATCATCCCATCATCACATAATCCATATAAAAAAATGGGTATTTCATCATAAGAAAATTGAAACTATGTAAATCATAGAGTCATTATACTTGAAACATACACATATGAAATAATGCCATCTTAGATAGAAAATGGTTTTGATAAAACACTTGAAATGAATTCTTGAGGAAAATATCCTTTCTTCTTCAAAATCAATTTCTTTTCACAAAACATCATGCAATTTTAAAAGAAAAGGATTTTTTAAAAATAGTCAAGAAATATTTTGGAGTATGCTTTATGAAAATAAGGCTTTATAAAACCGTAAAAATCCTTTCATGCTGTATACTTTAAAAAAACATTTTTCTCGTACTTTTGTCGAAAAAGTCAAAAAGTACCTTGTAGGGTAAATAAAAGAAAGATTTCTTCCATACCATTGGGTAAAAGTCAAAATGGGTAAAATGGAAGTTAAAAATACATGAAACCATTTTTTGGAATCATGGACGTGGATGATAACAATAACCCCAGTAAATACTTACGAATAAACAATCTCGGATAAGAACGAGATTGTAATAGTTATCCCTTACCTTAGGTCTGACATGCTTTGTATGGATCTGAACCTCTTTTATAATGATTTAAATAATGTCATTGACTCATTAAATAATATTATTTATTGTTATGATGTCATATATGTTTCAATTATGACTTTATATTACCCATTCTTTTGTAAATTCCATGTTAAAGTAGTGTTTTGGGTAAAATCATTTCATTTATCGTATGTGTTTTGACTTGTCGTTTCTTGATATTATTACATATATCCTGATTTACATAATTCCAGAATGTAAAACATGATTTATATATAATATATATTCATCATATACATATATATTATAGATCTATAAAAGGAATGAAATACACCGTTCATGGAGACAGTAGGTCGTACGTACGCATGAACGATGTTTTCGTTTCCTTATTGAATTGAATGAAACCAAATAGATGACATACATATATATATACATAAATAAAGTAGCATTATTATTTCATATATTTCATTATTATTCATTATATAGACTTTATGATCATTCATGTATGGTTAATCATGGAGAATGAATGTCATCGCGTCGTGGAGACGGTAGTCCGTACGTACGCACGAGCGATGATATCGTTCCCATAATTATAGAATTGGAGTGGATGGTATAATATATCAGAATCTGTATGATGTTATAATAACCATATATAGTTATTATTTACACCAATATACCCATCCATTTAAGGTGTTGGTGGAAAAACAGATTACACCATGGTGTGGAGACGGTATTCCGTACGTACGCACGCGAGGTGATTTTGTTTTCCGTAGGATGGATAGAAGGTGAAATAGGGTTGTCTCATATTTATAATAACATATAAGTATATGGGGGATACTTATGTTATTACTTAATAATTAAACAACTAAATAAGAAGATGTTTAAGAAGAATGAAAATTGAACGAATTGGTAACAGATATTACCTCTTCTTTCACACGCCTCTTTGAATCCTCCTCTTAGGGTACTAAAATTTTTCTTTGAAGAAGACCAGGACCTCTAGGATGTTTCTAGGGAAGTTGAGAAGGGAAATGGGCAGGGTTTGGCCGAGCATAAAGGCTCAAATTGGTGTGAGGAAGAGAGGGAGGAGGTGCCCTTTTATAAGGGAGGTGTGGTGCACCTTTGGAAACCTTAAAAATATTAATTTATAATAAATTTAACCCCACTTAAAAACCTCTAAAAATGACTCATATTAGAATATTATATGAGATAGGGTTTTAATATCATCAAACAATAAAATTTAGACATGTTATGAAATTATTTTAAACATTATCAACTTGATTTATCCTTACTTAATCAATTTAATTTTATTTGTGGTAATAACATTCTAAATTTTAAATTACAACAAATAATTACTTACATGTTGTGAATTTTCCATAATTGGATACTTAATAACATTTTATACCATATAAATGTAAATTTATAATTAGTAAAAAATTTTGTGATTTTTAAAAAAATTTATAATATGTTATTTTTATAAAATTAAAATAGTGTAAATTTAGAAAATATTCATTTATTTGAATTTAAATAAACTATATACAGAAGATATGTTCGAACTAAAATCTTTAATAGATTCATAAAAGGTCATATGTATCTAGAAAATTAGTGGAGAACATTAAATAGTTCATATAATATTTATTTTATTAATTTTAAAACCATTTATTTGGTTTATGTCTTAATATTATAATTACTAAAAAAATTTGTATAATTATTTAATATACATATTTGTTGCATGAAAATGATAAATATAATTCTATGATTAAGATAAATCTATTACCTTTCCCAATAATACTTTTACTCGAATTTATCATCTTAAAATCACAATATTTAAATTGTTATATTTATTAAATTATTAAGGTGACATCTTTGGCATCATTTAAAATAAAATAATATAAGTATCATAATCACTTTTATAAGACTCCAAACGGTTATATATTAGGTTATTTGATTATTAAGGTGTATATATACACTACCAATAATTTTTCATCAGGTTTTGGGCCTTTTAATGAGTATTTTTATTTCAATAAAAACTATATTACTGATTTTTCACTTAATAAATAATTTCTGCATCATTAATGTATCACCATTAATGAAAATTATTTAATCCCTAAAAATTCTAAATAAATTATCATGATGTATATAATATTTTTATATTTTTAGAGACTATTAAGTTTCGATGTTTTATGATGTTTATCACTAAATTAAAATTATTATACTTATAAGATTTAAGAGAGTGACATGTTGTCACTTTCATTGGTTTTAATAATAATTAAATTATTTTCATGGTAAAAAGTCCATAAAATGAATCTAATCAGACCCTTAGGTGATATGGGTATACTTTTAGCCATCAAATAGAATTTTTTCATGTGTTAGGGTAATTTTATAATATTATATTTACCCTTAATTACCTGATTTACCTTTAACAAGGGTAAATAAAATTTACCGTAGTTACTATTCATAATTCCCAAAAATAAAAAGTAGCATATTAACATAATTTGGACCCACTGATTCCAAATATGGAATCCATTTTTTCAAATTCAATACACATAAGTTGCAGAAATTAAATTAAAATTAACCCCGTTGTCGAATGAAAATGGATTTTTGATTAAAACATTGCAAAAGATTGAATTGATTTAACCTACGAATTCAATGTAAAATCAGTGATAATGACATAAATTATATTAAATGGTAAAAATATATTCCATTTATACTTTAAAACCATTCAATATTATAATTTAACCACATAATCTATTATGATGAAAAAAGTTGTTTTTAATTAAAATATAGCATGTTTTTATTATTCATTAAAATATGAAAGTTATCAGAAAAATATCAAAACATTATCCAATGTAAACTTTTATATCCTGATTCAAAAGAAGGATTTTATTTTGTCAAATTGAACTTATAAACATATAAACAACTAGATTTAATGTGGGTGCGCCATCAAAAGGCGGCAAAACTGCATTTTTTGAAAAATACTTATTTTACCCGAAATATTTATTTTGTTCTTATACCATGTTATAAAAAATGTTTAAGATGAATAATAATGTTATAAATTAAAATTTTAGTTAATACTATTCATAACGGCTAGTTCATAATAATATTATAATAATATACCGTTGTTTAGTAAAACCTGGTATAGCGTACAACACACGTTATCGAGGAAGGTCGCGACTGCTTGTAATGAAAGCCAAGTTAGGGTTGCGTGTTGTGAAAGTATCCTTTGTAGTTTAATATAACAGAATCCAACCATATTTCATTTATACATTGAATATATATATATATATACACTCAATGTTTCATAGAATGACTATTATCAAACGAACTTGAAATTGTGTGTAACACAATCTAAGAATAGTGTTGCGTATACTGTAAGCTAATACGGTGTTGCGTATAGCACAAGATAATCTTGTGGTAGAATAAAACACATGACATCAAATAAATTAAAAATAATACTTATAATAAAATATCGGGTTGTTACATTCTACCCCCCTTAAAATGAATTTCGCCCTCGAAATTCATCAGGGTTATGCATGGTTTTCTACTTGAAAGTTTCTTTAATTAAAACCCACATCGTAAAATGAAATACCAAACCTTAACTTTCAAAACTAAAGTATGGAACGTAACGGTTACCCAAATTAACTAATCACTAGGTTTCCACGTAAGATAACATAGGTGAAAATATGGATATGGAAGAGAAATCTAACCATCATGTTTTGATGGACAGTGGTAGAGAACATGGATATGAAAAATCCAATAATCACAAAGCCATAAATTTGTGATTATCTAGGGTACCATATGATTCATCAGATATAAGGGCACTACGATAACATTTTTGGTATTCAAGATCACTTCCCTAAAGTTGAAGAATTTGAATTAGAATAAATACCTACTTTATTTTGGTATAATCTCACTATTGTTCGTGGCTTGAACAATTTTCACATCATCTCTTAAAGAAATGAAGTTGAATTTGTTATTCGTGAAGTGTTAACAGATCATGTGATAGAATGATGGGTCATTCCATCTGTCTCAAAAATAAGGTTAGGAAATGTTATATACATAAGTCCATCTATGGTGATATTAATCGTATATGGCTCCTAAAATGGACTTATACTTCATATATCATACTGGTTAACATAATAAAACTAGTTTCTACTAAACATGGACTTCCTGTAGGCCAGTGGTAGGCGATAAAGGCATGTCGTACTTCAGTTTTGGGTTCGATTCCCACATCCTTGTCTGACGGGACGGGTTGTCGCCCATCCTATAGGTTTTCCTTTTTCTAAAACTACATTAATATAACATCACATCAATAATATCGAAAAAAAGTTCTATCCTTAAATAATAATAATTTATGTCCAACATAATCCATTCCAATCTTTAGGCTTATCTAAAATACTTTAGTCCAAGCTCATAGTGTAAAAAAAACAATTACTAGAAAGGTTATCAACCAAGAATGTGAATACACGCATTTATCCCACATATATCATAAGATATATCTAATTGGTTGTATTCCAAACACATGAATACCTTAGTCATATATTCTCTTGAAACATAAATTACCATAGAACCTTAGTGAAAACATGAATACTGTCAAAAGGTAATTCTTTCCACATACCAAAATCCCAAAAAATCTATATAATCCACCCATAATATCACTTAGTCCTTATATCAGTCATGAGCTCATGAATACAATCAAACATCTCATTATCTTCTTACCCCTTCATTATGCACATATCATCTACTATCCAAAAATATCTGAATAACCTTCCATGGTTACCGGTACCATTCAACATATACTTTCATATACTTTAGAAAAAACAATAGCTTAACAACCCTTAGATGATTCTTTATTCCATAGTACCATACATTATTCTTTATAAACATACAATAATTCCACTAACTTCTTAAACCACTAGCTGAGCTTCATCATCTATTTCATCTCATATTTCATTTGTAGTCTCTTCAGCATCGTCCATATAAATACTTCCCGTATGACCATGCTGATTCTCATCATGAGATTTTCCCTTAGGGCATTGGTTTTCATAATGCTCATACATTCTACATTCAAAACATATAATCATTGTTGATGTCGTAGCAATACCATTGTCCTTGTCCATGGTGTTAACTGAACCTTTTCCTTTGCACTTACTGGCTCTGTGTCCTTCTTTTCCACACCCAAAGCATCTTCCAGTTCCTTTGAAACAATATCCCTGATGCCTCTTCCCACATGATTTACATGAGGGAAATTGAACTTTCTTTCCTCTATGATCATCATGAAACTCTATCTTTCTCTAATAATCTGAGTCGGGAAAGTTACCAAAGTTGAGATTATTGATCAGATTATGAGATTGATGATTAGGCATAATAATGATGTTTGGACTTCCAAATACTATTTCATTTGGTTTCTCATGAAGAATATCATTCCATTGTTCGTCATATCATCCATTATCATGAATCTTCCTTTTTCCATCCATTTTCTAAAACCCAAAAAGAATAATGTGAGAGGCGAAAATCATGCTAGGGAAAACAACATAGTAAAGGGGGAGTGCCCTCAATATCTAACATCTGAGGTTAAATTCTAAGACTGTTACCATAGTTCTATGATTATATCCTATACGTATACTTATCATTAGGGACATCCCTATACATACCTTATAAATATCTCTAGGGATATCACTAATGTTTTCGCATCCTAGTTTCCAAAGGTTGACTAAACCATTCCTCTGATACCAATTGTAGAGACCCAAAGCTTGACGTACATGGACATTACATTACTTTTGCAGAATACTTAATACATAAAAAAATAGACACACAAGGACCGTAATAGTTTGGGGTCTTTGGAAACTCGAAATATAAACTTCTAATCATGTTGAAATATCTTCAACAACTCCCACAACGATCTTCCCATTTTTGTTTCCTTACCTAAAACCATTCTTTTTTTTGGGGAAAATAAAACATAAAAAGGGTGAGCTCAAATGCTCAGTAAGGTCAAATATAGATAACATAAAAAAATTCATAATCATTTGGAAGCAAAAACTTGAACATGAAATTTAAACATCAAAATCTTGAGTAAAGACATAAATCATGGAAGTACGTAAGGCATATATCATAATAGAAAATCAACCAGGATAAAATATAATGGGAATAAAACATGTAATTGTGGAAACCATTCAGCACATGTTAAGGTTTCCATAGTAGCCAAGGCATTGCTTCCAAGACCATCTTAGTGGATAAAGTCCCTTTCTGAATCGAGTTCACTCCTCGTTTCAGTCCTATAACACTGAACCAGATTAACTTACCGTTCCAGCCATGTTTATCTCATGAGATATAAATCTTTAACCAATGCATTGGAGGGAGATATAGGTCCCACCCATCTCATAGTGAAATCAATTTTTTACTTGTGCCACAAAATAAACATAAAACATTCATCATAACCCAATGAATAAAATGGGATTCATAAACATCATCCCATCATCACATAATCCATATAAAACAAATGGATATTTCATCTTAAGAAAATTGAAACTATGTAAATTATAGAGACATTATACTTGAAACATACACATATGAAATAATTTCATCTTAAATAGAAGATGGTTTTGATAAAACTCTTGAAATGAATTATTGAGGAAAATATCCTTTCTTCTTCAAAATCAAATTGTTTACACAAAACATCATGAAATTTTAAAAGAAAAGGATTTTTTTTAAATATTCATGAAATATTTTGTAGGATTCATCATGAAAATAAGGCCTTTTAAAACCGTAAAAATCCTTTCATGCCGTATATGTTAAAAAAAATTCTTCTCGTACTTTTGTCGAAAAAGTCAAAAAGTACCTTGTAGGGTAAATAAAAGAAAGATTTATTCCATACCATTGGGTAATATTCAAAATGGGTAAAAATGACTCTAAAAATACATGAAACCATTTTTAGGAAACATGGACATAGATGATAACAATAACCTGAGTAAATACTTACGAATAAACAATCTCAGATAAGAACGAGATTGGAATAGTTATCCCTTACCTTAGGTCCGATATGCTTCGTATGGATCCAAACCTCCTGTATAATGATTTAAATAATGTCATTGACTTATTATATAATCATATTCATTGTTATTATATCATATATGTTTCACTTATGACTTTATATTACCCGTTCTTTTGTAATTTCCATGTTAATGTAGCGTTTTGGGTAAAATCATTTCATTTATCGTATGTGTTTCAACTTGTTGTTTCTTGATATTATTACTTATATCCTGATTTAAATAATTAAAAAATTTAAAAGATGATTTATATATAATATATATTCATCATATACATATATATTATAGATCGATAAAATGAAGGAAATACATAGTTCATGGAGACGTTAGGCCGTACGTACGCATGACCATTGTTTTTGTTTCCTTACTGAATTGAATGAAACTAAATAGATAACATACATATGTATATACATAAATCAATTATCATTATTATTTCATATATTTCATTATTATTCATTATATAAACTTTATGATCATTTATGTATGGTTAATCATGGAGAATGAATCTCATCGCGTCGTGGAGATGGTAGTCCGTACGTACGCACGAGCGATGATATCGTTCTAATAATTATAGAATTGGAGTGGATGGTATAATATATCAGAATCAGTATGATGTTAGAATAACCATATATAGTTATTCGTTACACCATTATACCCATCCATGTAAGGTGTTGGTGGAAAACAGATTACAACACGGCGTGGAGACGGTATTCCATACGTACGCACGCGAGGTGATTTTGTTTTCCGTAGGATGGATAGAGGGTGAAATAGGGTTGTCTCATATTTATAATAACATATCAGTATATTAGGGATACTTATGTTATTACTTAATAATAAAACAACTAAAGAATAAGAAGTTTAAGAAGAAAGAAAATTGAAAGAATCGGTAACGAATATTACCTCTTCTTTGACAAGCTTCTTTGAATCCTCCTCTTAGGGTACTAAAATTGGTCTTTGAAGAAGACTAGGACATCTAGGATGTTTCTAGGGAAGTTGAGAAGGGAAATGGGCACGGTTTGGCTGAGCATAAATTCTCAAATTGGTGTGAAGAAGAGAGGGAGGAGGTACCCTTTTATAAGCGAGGAGAGGGGCACCTTTCACTACCACAAAACTGGGCAAGGCATGCGTCTGCCTTTATCAGTGCTAACAGTAAAGCGCTGATAAAGGGCTAGTCCTTTATCAACACTGATAAAGTTACACTTTATTAGCTCTAAAGGAAGCGCTGATAAAGTTCCACTTTATCAGCTCTAAAGAAAGTGCTGATAAAGGTGTACCCTTTATCAGCGCTGATAAAGGCCCGACCCTTTATCAGTGCTTTTCATTTTTGTTCTGATAAATACACCCTTTATCAGCGCTTTTTACTAGCGCTGATAAAGGCTCATGCGGATTTGTTAAAAATCTGCGGGTCCTCCTCCGCCTCCCTGCACACGGTCAAGCTCTCGCGGAATCCCTCCTCTGCGCCGCTGCCACCTCCTCCTCCTCTATTGCCTTCGCTGCCTCCGCCCTGCCTCTGCCCAGCCTCCGCACTGCCTCTGTTGCCTCCGGTGCCTCCGCTGTCGACACCTCCTTCTCCTCCGCCACCGGGTCCTCCTCCATAAGGTGATTCAAATTGAATTTTCATTAATTAATTATTTTTGGAATGGGTAAGTGCTTGGCCAACTATTCTTCGTGTTGAATTTTCAGTGTTCATGGGTGGTTTGGGGTTGTGGTTATGTTTTGATCCTGACTATGGGTTGTTTTTATGATTTCCCACTACTTCATTAGATTTAATTTGTTATTATTATGTTTTGGTGTTTTCATTTAGTTCTTTTGTTGTGATTTGATGTTGGTTTTTCCTTGATGGAGGTTGTTCATGTTTCTTGTAGACAATACCTCCTAGAAGGACCATGTAGAACCATAGAGAGTGTGAACCAGAGTACCCCAAAGAGGAACCATCCCATTGATACAAATTTTTTTGGATTCAATGATTTATAATTTCAAAAACGTGGGTAAAATTGGTATCCATGATAAGACATGAACTATGGACCACACTCAAGAATTTTCAAATAATAATTCAGAGTTTTCCCTTACTGAAAAGAAAAACAAGTAATTTAAGGAGTAGTTAGACTGTATCAAGTAGATCATAGAGTTTTTAAAAACCCATAAGACATTTAATGTGTTATTTTTTGGTTCCTTTTTAAAAGAATTTATTTGAATGTGGTGCGATTAAATGATTCTTTCGTGGAATAGAGAGGATCTCACTTTTACCACTTTCCAAGTGGTATTTCTTCAGAGGTTCTACCCAGATACCTTGAGATCGATGAATGACTATGTGTTTTTAAAGATAGAGTATGGTGGTCATTTAGTCATGTATTATGCCACTAGATTCCGCAATTTGGTTCATGTATCTCTTTATCTCCCCACGAACGATTATCTTATGGCTATTAATTTTGAGATGGGTTTAAGGAAATATATCAGATTTATTCTTATTGTTCTAAGTCTACTAACCTATTTTTAGGTTTTTCCCAAGGTATTGATGTGGGAGGCATATTTTAATTAAAATATTAGTCTCAATGGTGTTCCATTAATGGGTGGTAACCATAGTTATTTTTGAGGATAAAATCTAAAGCACGATGAGTCTTAGAGAAGTAGTGGAAAGGGATTTGAGTAGTCTTTATGAACATATTATATGGATTCTATGGACAATGGACCTATTTTTTATCAGATTAGAAATCTGGGAAACATCTGGATGATTTTACCAGAGACTCTGAGGGCGTTCCACCTATTTGGGTAGCCGGGGAGTATCTTGTGATTTTTTCAATTGGCTTCTAATGGGAGTGGTGTAGGCTCCACTTTTTTAAGGGCTCTTAGTTAAAATATGAGGCTTCAAATTGTGGAGGATCACATTCTAAAAGAAAGAGGGATAATTAATAGGGAAATAATACATAGACGAGTCTAATCCAGAAAAAATCAATGCAGTAGAGGTCATTCATGAGGACTCATAATCTTGGCCAACCAAAAATCGAGGTGAATTTTTTTTAACTCTTCAATAGTATTGGTTTCATTTCAAAATGGTGAATCCTAGTCATTAATTTCAAATATTTTTTTATTACTTGGGTATGAAGGTAGATTTTATGAATTATTTCATGTATTGCCTAACCCTTTTGGGTAGGAAAAATGGTCATGGTTTCATGTTCTTTGAGAGTTGTGTTGTGGTACTTTTCATGGAGGACATTTCAGAATTCCATGTTTTGGACTTGGTCTTTTCCGACCTCATAATCGTCTTGGATTTTTTATTGGATTTAGTGCACTAGATGACTATTATCACCATTGAGTTCAGTTACTTACTCTTAACAGGAGATTCCATGTCTTTTATGGAGATTGGGATCTATCACCATGGAGGGTATGCAAAGTTGCTTCTATGTTATGGTTCATATCATGTCATTTTTCCAAGGTTTTCCTTGGGGTTGTTGAGAAGTGTTCTTCATGTGAAATTCCAGTGGTCATGGAAAATTACAAAAAATCATTTCTAGAGGACTTCATGGTATAACCTCCCCAATGAGTGTTTGCATTTTCTATCTATTTTCTTCACAGGACGATCCCATTTTCCATTCCATCACATCATAAGGCTCTAGCCGATTTATAGGATCTAAAAGATTAGCTAGAAGATCTTTAGGGAAATCGTTCTATCTATATGATCATGTCACTGTGGGATTTTCCAATTCTATTTTCTATGAAGTCATATCATAGCCTATTAATTTTAATAGTCTACCGTAGTCATAGCCATGTGACAGTAACGAATAGTTACATATTTCCTATAATTGATGATTTGTTTGACTATCTTATAAGGTTCTATTGGTTTTTGAAATTTTTTTAGAGATTAGGGTACCAATAGTTGAGGGTTTGGGAAGAGGATGCTCAAAAGATAGATTTTTGAAGTCGATATGGAAATTTAAAGTATTTATGAATTCCATTTGGGATCACCAATGCTCTATCTATTTCATGGAACTGATGAACTAGATCTTTAATATCTTTCTAGACACCTCCATTTTCATTTTTTAGAATACTTCTTGGTGTATTACAATATATAAGAGGAGTACTCTGATAATTTGGAGGTTGTTTTGGGTGTTTTTAGAGAGCTTTGTCTTTATTACAATATTATAAATTACCTATATTTTGATTAAGAAGTATTGTTTCATGGTCACATTATTTCCTTGAAAGGAGTTCTAGGTTATCCAGAAAAGGTTCGAGAAGTCATTTCTCCAAATTAGTCAAAGAATGTATTCAAGATCCACAACATTCTAGACTTAGTCATTTCATGGTCACATTATTTCCTTGAAGTATCTTGTTTTTTATCTAAATTATAGTCATATTCCTTCTCCTCTAACCTATATACGCATCCTATGTATTTCAAATTGGATGAATATAAATAAAGAATGGATGAATTCCAATCGGTTGACAAAAGAGTATGAAGAAGGCGTGAAAGAATTTATCAAGTTTGCAAAGGATCATGCATGTGACTCTTCTCAAATCCTTTTTCCGTGTTTACGCTGCTGTTATTCAAAACAAATTAGTCCAGATGAGTTGGAAGTACACTAGATCTGTCATGAAATAGATCAAAGTTATACATTTTGGAATAAACACGGGGAAACACCGAATGTAGGTAGTGACTTGGGTGAAACTGTGTTTTATGGATCATCTGATATGATTACAAACATGAACAATGAAGATGAACGTATGGAGGATGTGATTACAGAGGTGAATGATGATGAAGATCGTATTGAGAAAATGACAGGGACCTTTGAAGCTGAACTTCGTGATTGCCCAAAATTGTTTGAGAAGTTAAAAAGTTGTGCAAAGACGCCATTGTATGCTGGTTGCACTAAATATACAGCATTGTCATCCGTACTAAAGCTGTATAATTTGAAAGAAGATAACGGGTGGAGTGACTATAGTTTTACGAAACTACTTGCCCTCTTGAATGACATGCTCCCAGAAGACAATGAGCTCCTGAGCCGAACATACGATGCCAAACGAATGCTACTCTCTATGGGTATGATCTCTGAAAGAATACACGCCTGCCCGAATGACTGTATACTGTTTCTCAAGGACCACAAATCACTTAAAGAATGCCCGAAGTGTGGTTCTTCTCAATACAAGAAATATGAATCCAGTTCTACTAAAGTTGTATGGTACATTTCAATCATTCCAAGGTTTAGACGCCTATATGGAAGTGAGGAGACTGCAGAACAATTAACATGGCATGTAGATACAAGAATTAAAGATGGGATACTACGTCACCTGGAAGACTCTCCTCAGTGGAAGAGAATCGATCATGAGTATCCTGAATTTGGAAATGAGTCAAGAAACCTTCATCTTGCGTTATCTACAGATGGAGTGAATCCTTTTGGTTTTCAAAGCAATAGTCACAATACATGGTTGGTTATGTTGATAAATTATAAATTACCCCCGTGGTTATGCATGAAACGAAAATACATCATGTTATCTATGCTTATATCAGGACCAAAACAACAGGGTAATGATATTGATGTTTATTTAGCTCCATTGATCGAATATTTGTTATTATTGTGGGATTCAGGTGTTACATTGTATGATGCATATAGAAAGGAAGATTTTACTTTGAGAGTCATGTTGTATGGGACGATAAATGACTTCCCTGCTTATGGAAATTTGTCAGGATATATTATTAAAGGAACTCAAGGCTGTCCTGTTTGCGAAGAAGGTACACAATCAATTAGCTTGAAACATTCATCGAAAACCGTGTTTCTAGGACATCACAGATTTCTACCGCGACGACATAAGTATCGTTCTTGGAAGACATCATTCGATGGAAGTTTAGAAGACCGTACAACATCGTCTCCACTAACAGGTGATCAATTGTTTGAGAAAGTTAAACATGTGGACACTACTTTTGGTAAACTGGCTTCGAAAAACCTTACGAAAATCAGTTGGAAAAAGAGATCAATTTTTTTGAATTACAATACTGGAATTTTCTGTATGTAATACATTTTATTGATGTTATGCATGTAGAAAAAAATGTATTTGACAGTGTTATCGGCACGTTGTTAAATACATCTGGAAAAACAAAAGATGCAATTAAGGCTAGGTTGGACATGGTTGAGATGGGAATACGAGAAGAGTTGGCACCAGTGAAGGGTGAAAAATGAACATTTCTTCCTCCTGCTGCTTACACTCCTTCCAGGCAGGAGAGATATCAGTTTTTCAACTTCTTGAATGACGTAAAGGTTCCGGAGGGGTATTCGTCAAATATCAGTAACCTTGTGTCAATGAGTGACTTGAAGTTAAAAGGTCTGAAATCACATGACTGTCATGTTTTGATGTAAAATCTCATTCCAATTGCTTTACGTTTCATTTTCCCCATGAATGTCCGCCATACATTAACGAAACTGTGTTTCTTCTTCAAAGCTATATGCAGAAAAGTTATAGACCCGGCGAAATTGCCAGCTATGGAAAAAGAAATTGCCGTCATATTATGTGAATTAGAAATGTTCTTCCCCACTTAATTTTTTGATATGATTGTTCATTTGATGGTCCACTTGGTGAGAGAGATTCGACTATGTGGTCCTGTACATTACAGATGGATGTACCCCATTGAACGGTATATGAATATTTTGAAAGAGTATGTAAAAAATCAAAGTTGGCCAGAGGGTTGTATTGCAGAGCGATATATTGTTCAGGATGCCGTTGAATTCTGTACCGAATACTTGTCTGGTGTGAAAAGCATTGGCTTACCGAAATCTCGTCACACTAGTCGGATTGAGGGTGAAGGAATTTATGGAAGAAAGGTTGTCACAATCAATATTACAGATCGGGAGCAGGCCCACCTTTATGTTTTGCATAACAGTTTCGACGTTGACCCATATGTTGAAATCCACCAAAAAATTCTTAGGCATTTGAATCCATCAAGGGATTCAAAATGGATATCAGATACACATAATCTATAGTTTATAGTATGGTTTCGAGATCATATTTTTAAGAAGTCAGATGAAAATCCAAAGTCAATTTTGGAACGACTTCGATGGTTAGCTGGAGGACCAAGTGTGTATGCATTATCTTACAATGCTTATGTAGTTAATGGTAATACATTTTATACTAATAAACATGATGAAGACAGTACCATGCAGAATAGTGGGGTTACACTGGTGGCTGAAGCGATGCATGTTTCCAGTACTAAGGATAGAAATCCAATTTATGCAAATATGTCATACTTTGGCATCATCAAACAAATATGGAAGTTGGATTATACGGAATTTCAAGTTCCGATATTTCAATGCATGTGGGTTGATAACATGATTGCTGTTAAAATAGATGATTTGGGATTCATGAAAGTTGATTTCAGTAAGGAAGGGGAGAAAGATGAACCATTTATAATGGCATCACAGGCAGTGCATGTATTTTATGTTCCAGATCCCACAAACCGAAACTGGTCAATTGTTCTGTTATCGACCAAAACAGCTGAAGGGTCAGTTAAAAATTCAACAGAAGATGACCCTTTCATTGGGACTTCGCAATCATTTCGCAGTGGTCCCAATGTAGACGACGTTTTTTATGTCAAAGGAGACCACAATGAAGGGATATGGATAGTTGATAGAGGGGTCAAATCCCTTCAGTCTTTTAAAAAAAAGGGAGTTCAATCATCAGGTTATTGATTTTTATTGTAATATAGATTGTGTTACATTATGTTATTATCTGTTCGCTGCTGCTTTTATGTCATCTAAATTAAATTTTAAACCAGTTCTGTAGATAATGACTTCTTCACCTGCTGATGCACCCAATCCCGAGACACAACATGTCTCTCAACCTGTTGCAGCTGGTCCCACTGCTGAGAGACAACAGGTCTCTCAACCTATTGCAGCTGGTCCCACTGCTGATGTACAACAGGTCTCTCAACCTGTTGCAACTGGTGTCAGTGCTGATGCTAGTGCTTCGGAGAAACATAATGATTATTTAGAAACTGAGGAAATGGTAGGCGATGAAACCCCAGTGACACAAAAAAACTGGTGTGCCGTAGTTTGACAGTTTTAGCAAAAATCCTTAAGGCAAAAGAAAAAGGCATCAAATATGTGGTGGGATGGAATAAGCTAGGCCAGCATGTAAACCCCAACAAAGCCATGTTTAGTAGCTACATTGGAATCATCACTCGACAACGCGTGCCGATTGACGTAGAGTCGTGGCACCATGTTTTTAGTGGGTTGAAAACATTAATGTGGGAAGATATTACGGTAACATTAGGATATAATCTATTTAATTTATTAAAATAAAATAAAATATTGAAATATTGACTAACCCTTCATCATCTCTTGCAGAGTGCATTTATAGTAGATGTTTCGCACAAAGAATATGTTTTCAGACTGGCAGGAAGGATTCAGAGAGGCTTTCACACCATTTTAACAAAACATCATCTGAAAGATGCCGAAGGGAAAATCAAGTCGCACCCGCCTCCACATTATGCACACTTGATATCCCATGGAACGTGGGATGCGTTTTGCAACCATCGTGCGAAACAGAATTTTCATGTATATTGTGTTTGGTTACACGTTGTGTAACATTTCTTGTATTCATCACGTTGATTGATAGGTTTTTATTTACGAAACAACAACTGAGTGCTGAAAATAAAGAACGGGCAGCAAAACCAGCATACCCCTACCGTAAAGCAAGGTTGGGGTACGCTTTAATTGAAAAACAATTGGTATGTATTTTAGAATTACTGTAATAAATTAATGTGACATAAAACAACACTGTAACCATTTTTCTCTGTTTATATGCAGATTTATGAAGAAAAATCTCATGTCACTTCCATTCCACGCTATGTGCTATGGAAGGAGGCTCGTGTTAATAAAGAGGGGAAACAGATAGATGAAAACACACAAAAAGTGTGGGAAACATGTGTAAGTATGACATAATATAAACTTGTTTTGCTTTAAATCACTATTACATAACGATGCTTACTTATTTTTTCATATTTTCTATTTGACATAGTCACAGGAATCAACAACACCCGCACCAGATGGAGACATACTTTCAATAGCCTTGAAACAGCTAGAACAGTATGGCTGCGTCAGAGGTGTGGGTTTTGGGGTGTCACCCCGGACATATTTTCAGAAAAAAAATAAGAGGATGAACAAACTAAAGAATTGCATGTAATGAGAGATAAAGTAGCTACCCTTGAAGAACTAATCCAAACTCAGGGAGAGATGCTAAAGTGTTTGATGGAGGAGAGGCGAAAAGAACAAACAACTCAAGAACAACCCCCGCGAGAAGATCCACCCCTCACCAGCTTTGAGGCGAGCCATTCCCCTCAAAGACCTGACTTAACCGAGGTAATCAATGTTATAATATTCGTTTTTGTGAGATGTGAATCACATAGACACTGATACCTTTCATGTAATGATATTCTGCAGGGTGAAAATGACTGTGATTTATATCTGTCAACTCCCACCCATCGCCTTGTAGCGAGGGCTACAGTGTTTAATATGTAGAATGACACGCTACACTCTAGACCACTTCCAACCGGTCATGTCAAAGTGTCGATTAATGTAGCTCATGAGCCGAGCGCCGAGCTACCTATGCCAAATTACGATGACGACATTCATATGGTGGAAAAAGATGTTGGAACATTCGTTGCATGGCTGTCGAATCTTGTAAAAAACATGTCGAGCAGGAGGTATTAATTTCCTGTTCATTTTTCAAGCAGAACCTTTAACATTAAATTAGAAAATGGCTGAACTGATGAATGTTAATACAGAAGGATAAAATGGAGAAGATAAAACGAAAGAGCAGCTCCAACATTGGATCAACCAACCGATCCAAACGATCTACTGAGAGCGCGTTCACCCTGCCCGTTCTATATCCACATTTAATATCATTGCATGCTCATGTGGATACAAAAATGAAAGATGGAAAGAGTCATACAATTGTTTGTGAAAAAGATATGTACAAAGAGGAAACAATAGATTTCGTTAGTGCAGACGTTGTTTCTGAGATTATCACATATGACTGGCTAGGCGCCTCAGTTATAAATATATACATGAGGTATGTTTTCATGATTTGATTTTACAGAAGCTGATATACTTTGATAATTATGGATAAATACATCTCATATTTTTCACAGGAATATATATGAAAAACAATTGAAGGGATTTTCCCATGAATACAAATTTGGACTTGTTATTCCTCACACCATTTCTACACAACGAACAGAAATAGATTCTAATTTTCAGGCTGAATTGATGTCAAATGTGCTCAGAACTTTTCAAAGAAGAATTACGACTGATAGGATCTTTTTAATACCAACGATGCAAGGGAAAAACTCTACATTTTAATCATATCAATTATTTTTTCATTTCTATCAGTACTTATTTCTTTTTGTGTTTTTAGGGAAAATTGGATGCTCATTGCAGTCAATTTGGATACTCCAAAGATTTATTTTCTGGATTCACTACATGGATATCCAACTAACCGACCACAGATGATGGCGATTGCCAATTTTTAATACACTAGATCCAACATTTTAGAACTAAATATCTAGTTATATAATTTATATTATCTTTTAATGAGTATTTTGTTATGATAGGGTGGTGTATGAATATCGTCTAAAGGATGGAATGAATCCAGGGCATAAGGACAAAAATGACCACAAGATCTACAAATGGAGAAGTATCTGGGTATATAAAATTATATTTCACTATCCAAATACATATCAAAACAAATTACTTATTTTTCTCGATGTTTCTGCAGTTTCCGAAACAAACAAATGACAAGGACTACGGTTATTATGTTTGTAAATTTATGAAAGAGATCATATTTCATGAACAAACTAGCATCCCTAAAGAGGTATTTTTGAAAATAATTACTACTTTATATAAAATAATTATTAATCCTTTGTGTATTTATATTTTTTCAGTACTACTATTACTATCACAAAAACTCCTATTCAGAAGATGATATAAATGTCTTTAGAAACGAATGGGCATCACACCTGATGGAATAATGTAAACAAATAGGACAATGAAGGCGAATTACTAATACTTATGTTATCTTTATATGGTCATTGATATCTCCCTTTACACTTATTTAGAATCTATGATCTCCTTTTCTTATGTTTCATATCCTTAGATTAGTGAATTTCTACTACTTAGTTTGAAAATGACATAAACATTGGAAAACAACACCAATGACATGCACCAAACCGAGTAAACGCATTCGGATTGTTTCGATACTTTAGGAAAACAATCCAAGAGTCATTTGTGACGTGTACGAATCAACCGCACCTCAATCCGACGCACGGTGTGACCGGTATGACTAAAAGTGTCTGATATCAGTTTCAAATTGAGATAAACTTTGGAAAACAACAAAAATTACTTAAGGCAAACCGAGCAAACAAGTTCCTATTGTTTTGATACTTTAGGACAATGATCCACGATTCATTTGTGACGTGTATGAATTGACCGAACCTCAATCTGACGCACGGTGTGACCAGTTTAGCTAAAAGTGTCTGATATTAGTTTCAAATTGAGATAAACATTGGAAAACAACACCAATGACATACGAAAAACTGAGAAAATTCATTCAGATTGTTTTGATACATTAGGAAAACGATCCCCGAGTCATTTGTGACATGTATTAATCAATCGCACCTCAATCTGATGCACGGTGTGACTAGTATGGCTAAAAGTTCTGATATTAGTTTCAAATTGAGATAATATTTGGAAAACAACACCAATGACATACAGCAAACTGAGAAACTGTGTTCGGATTGTTTCAATACTTTAGGAAAACGATCCAAGAGTCATTTTTGATGTGTACGAATCGACTGCACCTTAATCCGACGCACGGTGTGACCGATATGGCTAAAAGTGTCTAATATCAGTTTCAAATAGAGATAAACTTTGGAAAACAACACCAATGACATACGCCGAACTGATCAAACGCGTTTGGATTGTTTTGATACTTTAGGACCACGATCCACGAGTCATTTGTGACATGTATGAATTGAACGCACCTCAATCCGACGCACGGTGTGACTGGTATGGCTAAAAGTGTCTGATATCAGTTTCAAATTGAGATAAACTTTGGAAAACAACACCAATGACATACGCCAAACCGAGAAAAAACATTCGGATTGTTTTGATAATTTAGGACAATGATCCACAAGTCATTTGTGACGTGTATAAATCGACCACACCTCAATCCGACGCACGGTGTGACCGGTATGGCTAAAAGTGTCTGATATCAGTTTCAAATTGAGATAAACATTGGAAAACAACACCAATGACATACGCCAAACCGAGCAAATGAGTTCGGATTGTTTTGATACTTTAGGCCAATGATCCACGAGTTATTTGTGATGTGTACGAATCGACCGCACCTCAATCCGACGCACGGTTTGACCGGTATGACTAAAAGTGTCTGATATCAGTTTCAAATTGAGATAAACTTTGGAAAACAACAACAATGACATATTCCAAACTGAGAAAATGCGTTCGGATTGTTTTGATACATTAGGAAAATGATCCACGAGTCATTTGTGATGTATACAAATCGACCAAACCTCAATCCGACGCACGCTGTGACCGGTATGGCTAAATGTGTCTGATATCAGTTTCAAATTGAGATAACCTTTGGAAAACAACTCCAATGACATATGCCAAATTGAGCAAACACATTTGGATTGTTTTGATACTTTAGGACAACGATCCAAGAGTCATTTGTGATGTGTACGAATTGACTGCACCTCAATCCGACGCACGGTGTGACCGGTATGGCTAAAAGTGTTTGATATCAGTTTGAAAATGACATAAAATTTGGAAAACAACACCAATGACATACGCCAAACCAAGAAAACGCATTCAGATTGTTTTGATACTTTAGGAAAATGATCCACGAGTCATTTGTGACGTGTACAAATCAACCGCACCTCAATCTGATGCACGCTGTGACCGGTATGGCTAAAAGTGTCTGATATCAGTTTCAAATTGAGATAAACTTTGGAAAACAACACCAATAACATAAGGAGAACTGATAAAACACGTTTGGATTGTTTTGATACTTTAGGAAAACGATCCACGAGTCATTTGTGACGTGTAAGAATCAACCGCACCTCAATCCGATGCACGGTATGACCGGTATGGATAAAAGTGTCTGATATCAGTTTCAAATTGAGATAAACTTTGGAAAACAACACCAATGACATACGAAAAACCAAGAAAACGCGTTTGGATTGTTTTGATACTTTAGTAAAACATTCCACGAGTCATTTTTGATGTGTACGAATTGACCGCACCTCAATCCGACGCACGGTGTGACCGGTATGGCTAAAAGTGTCTGATATCAGTTTGAAAATGACATAAGCTTTGGAAAACAACAACAATGACATATGCCAAAATGAGCAAACGCGTTCGGATTGTTTTGATACTTTAGGACAATGATCCATGAGTCATTTGTGACGTGTAAGAATCAACCGCACCTCAATCCGACTCACAGTGTGACCGGTATGGCTAAAAGTGCCTGATATCAGTTTCAAATTGTGATAAACTTTGGAAAACAACATCAATGACATACAAAACCGAGCAAACGTGTTTGGATTGTTTTGATACTTTAGGAAAACTATCCACGATTCATTTGTGACATGTAAAAATCGACCGCACCTCAATCCGACACACGGTGTGACCGGTATGACTAAAAGTGTCTGATATCAGTTTGAAAATGACATAAACATTGGAAAACAACACCAATGACATACGCCAAAATGAGCAAACACATTCGGATTGTTTTGAATCTTTAGGAAAATGATCTAAGAGTCATTTTTGACATGTATGAATCGACCGAACCTCAATCCAACGCACGGTGGGACCGGTATGGATAAAAGTGTCGGATATCAGTTTCAAATTGAGATAGATTTTGGAAAACAACACCAATGTCATATGGAAAATCAATAAAATGCATTTGGATTGTTTTGATACTTTAGAACAACAATCCATGAGTCATTTGTGACGTGTATGAATTGACCTCACCTCAATCCGACGCACGGTGTGACCGGTATGGCTAAAAGTGTCTGATATCAGATTAAAAATGACATAAACTTTGGAAAACAACACCAATGACAAACGCCAAACTGAGGAAACACGTTCGGATTGTTGTTATACTTTAGGAAAATGATCCACGAGTCATTTGTGATGTGTATGAATCTACCGTACCTCAATCTGATGCACGGTGTGACCGGTATGGCTAAAAGTGTCTGATATCAGTTTCAAATTGAGATAAACTTTGTAAAACTACACCAATGACATACGGAAAACTGAGAAAACGCTTTCGGATTGTTTTGATACTTTAGGACAACGATCCATGAGTCATTTTTGATGTGTAAGAATTGACCGTACCTCAATCCGACACACGGAGTGACCGGTATGGATAAAAGTGTCTGATATCAGTTTGAAAATGACATAAACATTGGAAAACAACACCAATGACATACGCCAAACTGAGAAAATGCATTCGGATTGTTTTTATACTTTAGGTAAATGATCCACGAGTCATTTGTGACGTGTACGAATCGAACGCACCTCAATCCGATGCACTGTGTGACCGGTATGGCTAAAAGTGTCTGATATCAGTTTCAAATTGAGATAAACTTTGGAAAACAACACCAATGACATACGGAAAACTGAGAAAATGCATTTGGATTGTTTTGATACTTTAGGAAAACTATCCAAGAGTCATTTGGGACGTGTACTAATTGACCGCACTTCAATCCGACGCACGGTGTGACCGGTATGTCTAAAAGTGTCTGATATCAGTTTCAAATTGAGATAAACTTTGGAAAACCACACCAATGACATACGCCAAACTGAGAAAACGCGTTCGGATTGTTTTTATACTTTAGGACAACGATCCACGAGTCACTTGTGACATGTACGAATCGACCGCACCTCAATCCGATGCATGGTGTGACCGGTATGGCTAAAAGTGTCTGATATCAGTTTCAAATTGAGATAAACTTTGGAAAACAACACCAATGACAAATGGAAAACAAGGAAAACACGTTCGGATTGTTTTGATACTTTAGGAAAACGATCCACTAGTCATTTTTCACGTTTATGAATTGACTGCACCTCAATCTGACACATGGTGTGACCGGTATGGCTAAAAGTGTCTAATATCAGTTTGAAAACGACATAAACTTTTGAAAACAACACCAATGACATACGCCAAACTGAGAAAACGCATTCGGATTGTTTTGATACTTTAGGACAACGATCCAAGAGTCATTTTTGACGTGTACGAATCGACCGTACCTCAATCCGATGCACGGTGTGACCGGCATGGCTAAAAGTGTCTGATATCAGTTTAAAATTGAGATAAACTTTGGAAGACAACACCAATGACATATGGAAAACCAAGGAAATGCGTTCAGATTATTTTGATACATTAGGAAAACGATCCACGAGTCATTTGTGATGTGTACGAATTGACCGCACCTCAATCCGACGCACGGTGTGACCGATATTGATAAAAGTATCTGATATTAGTTTCAAATTGAGATAAATTTTGGAAAACAACACCAATGACATACGCCAAACCGAGAAAACGCGTTCGGATTGTTTTGATACTTTAGGACAATGATCCACGAGTCATTTATGACATGTATGAATCGACCACACCTTAATCCGATCGATGAACAGTGTGACCGGTAAAGCTTTTCATTAGATAAAGAATCAGTATTTATTAAATGAGATAAATCAATCCAAAACATATTGATTTTACATTATTCCCTTTCATTGTTATGAAAATGAAAACATTTGAGTTTAAAATTTCATATTTTAGTTTCACATTTCCATATTAATGTATTCTTTCATATTACTGTTTTAATTTCTTTCATTATTGCATTACTAACATAATATTTGTTTTCTTATATATGTTAATTTTTTTCCTTGAGTTTGGATGCTTTGTTCGGCAACAAATACAGTCAAGAGCGGATCACGAATATCAAAGGATGAAACCTGACTGTTTATAAGTGTTGTTGAATAATTGTAAATGTAACCATGTAAAACAATGTTTGAAATGTATATAGTAATGTGTTTTTTTGTATTCATGATGTTAAGTAAATGTATATACCGTCGTCGGTCAAAATATTGGGTGCGGGTGCTATGGTGTGCAGGTGTGCATGTGCTACATTGTGCAGGTATTCTGGTGTGCAGGTGTGCAGGTACTGTTTTGTAGGTGTAGGCGATGGGGCCTTTATCAGCACCTTTTTAGCGCTGATAAATGACACCTTTAACAGTGCTAGAGGAGCATTGATAAAGGAACCCTTTATCAGCGCTCCGTCAAGCACCGATATAGGATACCTTTATCAGCGCTAAAATAAGCGCTGATAAAGGGGTCCTTTATCAGCGCTCCGAGAAGCACTGATATAGGATACCTTTATTAGCGCTAAGAGAAGCGCTGATAAAGGCAGTCCTTGATCAGTGCTTTTGTTAGCGCTTATAAAGGTCTCCTATATCAGCGCTTCTCAGAGCACTGATAAAGGGGACCCCCCCTTTATCTACGCCGGCATTAACAGCGCTTCTCTAGCACTGTTAATGCCCGTTTTTAGCGCTGATAAAGGGCCAGGTTGTACTAGTGTTTGTAAATCTTAAAAATATTAATCTATAATAAATATAACCCCACTTAAAAACCTCCAAAAATGACTCGTATTCGAATATTAGATGAGATATGGTTGTAATAGCATCAACCATTAAAATTTATACATGTTAGGAAAATATTTTAAACATTATCAACTTGATTTATCCTTACTTAATCAATTTAATTTTATTTGTGGTAATAACATTCTAAATTTTAAATTATAAAAAATAATTATTTATTTGTTTTTAATTGTCCATAATTGGATACTTTATAATATTTTAGAACATATAAATATAAATTTATAATTTTTATATATTTTTGTGATTTTTAAACAATTTTATAATATGTTATTATTATAAAATAACAATAGTGTCAATTTTGACACTATTCATTTATTTGAATTTAAATAAAATATATACAGAAGTTATGTTCGAACTAAAAGCTTTAATAGATTCATAAAAGGTCATATGTATCTAAAAAATTAGTGTAGAACATTATATAGTTCATATAATATTTATTTTATTATTTTTAAAACCATTTATTCGGTTTATCTCCTAATAAAATAATTACTACAACCTTTTGTATAGTTATTTAATATACATATTTATTGCATGGAAATTAAAAATAAAATCTGATGATGATTATAAATCTATTAACTTTCAGAATAATACTTTTACTCGAATTTACCATCTTAAAATCACAATATTTAAATTGTTATATTTATTAAATTATGAACGTGACAACTTTGGAATCATTTAAAATAAAATAATTTATGTGTCATAATAACTTTTATAAGACTCCAAACGGTTATATATTAGGTCATTAAGAGAATAAGGTGTATATATACACTACCAATAAGTTTTGGTCAGGTTTTTGGGCCTTTTAATGGGTATTATTATTTCAATAAAAACTATATTACTGATTTTTCACTTAATAAAAAATTTCTGCATCATTAATGTATCACCATTAATGACAATTATTTAATCGCTAAAAATTCTAAATAAATTATCATGATGTATATAATGTTATTATATTTCTGGATACCATTCATGTTCGATGATTTATGATGTTTATCACTAAATTAAAATTATTATACTTATAAGATTTAAGAGAGTGACATGTTGTCACATTCTTTGATTTTAATAATAATTAAATTATTTTCATTGTCAAAAGTCCATAAAATGAATATAATCCGACCCTTAGGTGACATGGGTATACTTTTATCCATCCAATAGAATTTTTTCATTTATTAGGATAATTTTATAATATTATATTTACCATTAATTACCCGATTTACCTTTAACTATGATAAATAAAATTTACCGTAGTTACTCTTCATAATTCCCAAAAATAAAAAAGTAGCCTATTAACATAATTTCAACCCACTGATTCCAAATATAGAATCTATTTTTCCAAATTCAATACATAGAAGTTTCAGATATGAAATTAAAATTTATCCCGTTGTCGAATGAAAACAAGTTTTTGATTAAAACATTGCAAAAGATTGAATTGATTTAACCTACGAATTCAATGTAAAATCAATGATAATGAAATACAATATATTAAATAGTGAAAATATATTATATTTATACTTTAAAACCATTCGATATTATAACTTAACCACATAAGTTATTACGATGAAAAAAGATGTTTTTAATTAAAATATAGCATGTTTTTACTATTCATTAAAATATGAAAGTTATCAGAAAAATATCAAAACTTTATCCAATGTAAATTTTTATTTCCGGATTCAAAAGAAGAATTTTATTTTGTCGAATTTAACTTATTAACATGTCAACAACTATATTTAATGTGGGTGCGCCATCAAAAGGAGGAAAAATTGCATTTTTAAAAAAATACTTATTTTACCCGAAATATTCATTTTGTTCTTATACCATGTTCTAGAAAATGTGTAAGATGAATAATAATGTTATAAAATTCAAAATTTAGTTAATACTATTCATAACGTCTAGTTCATAATAATATTATAATAATATACCATTGTTTAGTAAAACCCGGTATTGCGTAGAACACACGCTATCGAGGAAGGTCACGATTGCGTGTAATGAAAGCCAAGTTAGGGTTGCGTGTTGTGAAAGACTCATTTGTTATTTCATATAACAGAATCCAACCATATTAAATTTATACATTGAATATATATATATATATACACACTCAATGTTGCGTAGAATGACTATTATCAAACGAACTTGAAATTGTGTGTAACCCAATCTAAGAATAGTGTTTCCTATACTGCAAGCTAATATGGTGTTGCGTATAACACAAGATAATCATGTTGTAGCATAAAACACATGACATCAAATAAATAAAAAAGAATACTTATCATAAAATATCGGGTTGTTACAATCATGGTATCTTAGAGTTTATAGAAAATTTATGCTTATAATCCCTAACATGATCTATAATTTTATTTTTGGAAAAGGTGTTTTAAATAATTTCATTGAGAAATAAGTTTGTGAGATTTAAGAATAATGGGAAACTAATCTCTTGTTATATGAGTCCCTTTAAAATTCTTGATTATATCGAGATGGTTTCATATCACATTATAATTACACAAAATCTCTATCAATTCCATGTTGTGTGTATTTTATCTCTACTAAGGAAGTATATACCTGATGCTTCACATGTACAAGAATTAGAGGTGATACTTCTAGAGAAAGATCTTTCATAAGAAGTATAACTGGGGAAGATTCTGGATTATATATAGAATTTTATACAAAAAATACCACTCACCTAGTCAATTTTTATTGGAGAAACCACTAGTTTGAATAAGATGTGTGGGAACTTTTGGATATCTAGAGGAAAAAGTATCCTCATTTGTTTGCATCAATGTCATGAATTTTGAGAGAAAACATTATTTTAAAGGGGGTATAATATAACACCCTGAGTTTTTATAAATGTTTTTTCGAATAAATTAAATTTCAATAATGGAAAATTTTACATGATACACCAATTAAATCTCTATTTACACACAAACTTTGGTTACATTTCACTACATGAAACACTCAATTAGCTTCTGTGATACACACAGCTGAATTTTCACAAAATCACATTATATTATTAATATAGTTATATAAAAGTTACCCATGTATCCTATCTATTAGAAATATAATAATCAATATAAATATTTAATTTTAAAAAATTTATCATAAAATTTCTACATAAGGTAAATACAGTTGAAATAAAATATATAATTTTGAAAGCGTCATTATATGTTTGAAAATACAATTTTCTCAAAAAACTGATTTTTATGCCTTTTTGTTACAAATAGTAAAATTAATATTTTATTGTTTTAAAATATTATTTTAATAAAATAATATTAATTTTTGAATTCATAATGTCAAAGTTATATTATGGTTACTTTTTCGCTTTTTTCTAAAATGTTTTCTTTTTTAATGAATAGTGAAAAATATTAAATTTTAATTAAAACCACCTCTCTGTTAATCTTATTTATTAAATTAAATTATATTTTAAATTTTTTTAATGTATAAAGAGTTCAACTATAAATAAATTTATCCAATATAGGTCATTTTATCAAATTTTATATTGACATTGGATATGAAAACCTTGAAGAGTTTTTTTCAATTTCACTTTAAAAACATACTCTCTCGACACATCTGTGGAATTAATTTTTAAGTATTTTTTTCTCATAATATGAAATAAATTTGAAAAAATGGATTCAATATTTTCAATTTTAATAATTTAAAATATTTAATAAGAAAAACATATATTTTGGAAAAAAGTGATTAATGGAAACAATTAATATTAATTTTAATGATTATGGTAAAAAAAGATTACATAGTAGTTAATAATAGAAAATAACATGCATAAATGACACAAAATGTAATGTCATAGACCCGGATGCCACCCAAAATGGTTCCCCGAGCTCTGTTAGTCACAGGGCCCAAGACTATCTCCCCAAACACCAGAGTCTGCTGAATAACAGCAAGGGGCTAGGTGAGTCGGTTGGGAGACTATGTCCTCATTACTAGAGTATCATAGTGGTAGTCACATATTTTCAATAGAGGATGTGGAATAGATAGTAGAAAACTGAAATCAAGATAAGAAGATAAGAATACATAATAATTACTACAATTATTTTATATACAAAAATGATGCAGATTGTACATGTTTCTAGAAAATAGCTAGAACATTACATGGAAATCCAATACAACTATCCCAAAAATAACTAAAGACAAAAAAGGTTTCCTGGCATCAAAAGCCTCAGTTTGGTTCTATTCTCCCCTTCTTCAAAGCCACAATCAACTACCATTACTAGGGTGTTTTTCCCTATCATCACCTGCAACCGTATAATTTGTTTTGATCCATAAGGAGGCCCAAATAGGGTGTGAGATAAACTCCATTGTAGGAAACCACCCTGGTCAATAATGTTCTAACATCAATTCTATAAAAGTGAAAGTAAGAGTAAATAACCCTTAAAGTAAGTGTGTAGGCCCATGGAATATGTCTATTATATCAAGTAAAACTAAACATCCCTCAAGGATACCTATAAATGGGATTCAGATCCGAACAAGGGAACTATTATTAGTAAACAAGCAAGTCACCTTCTCACTCCGTACATCCATCTTTATCAAGAAATCCACAGCCACACTGTATAGTGAATTCATGTATCCCATGACCATACTATGTAGTGAATTACTAGACCTCATGGGATGGATCCAAATGGTTTAGTAGACCAAGGAATACAAGTAATAAATATATAGACAACAGAGGGCTAGATCCAAGAAGAATATACAAGGAATTCCAATGAGTACCATGGGAATACCTGGTAAAGACTCAGTTAGGCCCTGGTTGGGGTCCCAGGATAAAGGCAACAGAAAGTCCTATTGAAGCCCATGAATGTCGAATCCTACAGGGTTGTAAGGCTTGAGGCATCCCACAGAATCAAGACCCTTGGGGAAGAGCCAACCCAAGGAATCAACTGTGATTTTCTAGATCAAAGGAGAGAAGTCCAAGGCATCTATCCAAACAATCATTCAAGCATTCAATTTAAAATTCATAACTATGTGAGTATTCCCACTCACCTCAATAATAATAATCAGTTATTATTTCCACTAATGCAAACCATTATTATTTTTCCAAGAATATGTTCCTACCCTCCCATATGATACATTTAACATGTCATTATTCATTTACATATAGGTATACCCACCCATATAAACACATTACATTTATGCCATGATATCAATATAGATGAGTCATGACATGATATTCCATATGAAAGGAGAATGTAAATCTCCTAAACTAGTGACTCATGAAATCATGTCATATAAGGTATTCCTATAACTATTAAATCACAATAACACACCATTTGGGTGGCTTAAACAGTTGTAAACAAGCTATTCCCTTAAGGCGGACCCCTTAAGTAGCCTTGAAACGAGCAATGGGTTCCAATGAACCTAAACAGAACCTATGGAAAACCTCACTTGGTCTATATCCGGCTACTAAAATCTACTCTTTCAAAAATGATACATCTCTAGAATGTTTGACGGATGACATATCGACCGAATGCCTGAAAAAACCATGAAAATCCAAAAGAAAGTATAGACCTCCTACATCACCTTGGTAGTAGACAGTTTGCCTCGTATTGTATCATAATTCATCCTAGTTAGTAAGAAATATGAATAACAGATAAAGAATGTAATATTATGTAATAATATAATAAATCCAAATAACACATTCATTGTTCCAAAGACTAAAGAAGGGCTAAAAATGAATGTATGCATTACTGATGTGGATCTATATAGATGATCGGTGATAAAAATAGAAATCAAATGAAATATCCAACTCAAATCCTATCTTAGGCGCCAATGTGAAGCTCCAAATAGGTCTCTTTAGAGTTGGATAAGAAAAACAGAAATGGGTTTAAAAAGAGAAAATAATTTCAGATCAAAATTTACTGAAAACACGCAGTAAGGGTCACATGGTTTACCCACAAATTTTCCCAAATTATTCTGAAACCATGCACACCTCTATTTCTAAGAGGGGATATGAGCATAGTTACCCAACAATGTTTGAAAAACAATGCAGTAACCGTGCAGAACCGCTCTGTAAAATTCCTTCAATTTTCAGACCTCTCGCACTATTCAGACTAACTGTGCATTGGCCATGCAAAAATCATGCACCTGGTCATTTTCATCCAAAAACTATTTCCAAGCTCTGAATACTCCTCAAGCACCTCTAAAACACCCGTGATTAAGATAAGAATTCACATAAGTCCATAATGTATAATTTAAACTAAAAAAAGTATTCCTACCTTGTACAAAAACTGGGTTCTTAAAATCTTCTCCCTCATAGCAATTCATAACTGAATTTATCTCTGAAGGGTGGCCAAGATTTGTCTAAGAACATCTCTGGCCACTTAGCACGTACGTTGGCCTCCCTCTCCCAAGTCTCATCCTATAAATGACCATGCTTCCATAGTACTCATATTAGAGGAATTGAGCATCCTCGAAGAACCTTTGTGCTCCAGTCAACGATAGGAATCAGATGCTCCTCAAAGGATGCATCAACCAGAAGCTCAACCTCCTCGGGCTGGAAAACATGAGACATGTCTGAGTGATAACAGCGCAACTGGGAAACATGGAAGACGTTGTGCATGGATTGGTACCTCTGAGGTAACTACAACCAATATGCAACTGACCCGACTCTCTCTAGAATGTCAAACAGCCAGACATATCTTGATGAATGTTTACCCTGTATGCTGATCTGCCTATGTCCCAGCCCCTGTGAAACACTTAAGAAAACCTGATATCTGATCTTGAAATCTGGAGGTCGTCTGTAGAGATCAGTGTATGATTTCTAAAAAGATTGAGCAGTAGCCATCCACTTCTGAATCAAATGGACCTGCTTAGATGTCTCCTTTAAGAGAAGTTGTCCCAGTAAGGTCGCATCTCTTGTCTCTAACTAGCACATGGGAGAACTACATGTGATACCTTATAAAGCCTTTATAGGTTCCATCTATAATTTTTCCTGATAATAGTTATTATAGGTGAACTCAACCTGGAGAATATGGCTCTCCCAAGAGGCCCCAAAATCTCGGATGCATGCTCGAAGCATGTGCTCAAGAACCTATATCTTATGCTCTTACTGGCCATCAATATGAGGGTGGTATGTTGTGGTATGAACCACCAGTGTACCCCGCACCCTTGGAAACTATTCCGAAAACGATATGTAAAGCGGGTTTCCATGCCTAAAATGATAGTTCATGGGACCCCGTGATGTCTTACCATCTCTAGAATGTACAACATTCGAAGATCGTCAACACTAATGGTCTCATTGATCAGTAAAAAATGTCTATCCTTCATCATCCAGTCAGCAACAACCTAAACAATATAGATTCCTCAAGGATACCTCAGTAAACTAGTCACAAAATCCATCACGACATCATCCCATTTCCACTCCGGGATGGGTAACTGCTGTAAAATCACAATTGGTCGCTGATGTTCGGCATTCACCTGCTAACATGTGGATAACTTAGTAATAATACCATACACCTCTCTCTTCATTCCTATCTACCAGTACTATCGTCTCAGGTCACGATACAACTTAGTGAACTTGGGATGTAGTGCTCAAACTGATTCATGAATCTCTCACATCAAATCCTCATGTATGTCTACTGGAACCCAGACACGTACATGGATACGTATGATCTCATCATCACCTACCATCCCACCAGGAGGAAGGTACTCACCTGACACACCTTCCCATAGAACTAAGACATTAGAATTTGAAAGATGCCTCATCCTAACTCTATCCATCAGGGTAGAGGTAATAACTAAGGATCAAAGAAATTTCTGCCCCTGTTTGTCTGGCTCATCCAGATAAATCTTAGAAAACAACGCCAAAATCTTCCACTCGCAACTGCTCTATGGCACTGCTTGTATCTGAGTACTCCTACTATGTTCATCGACTACTGCATTTCCCTTACATAGTGTATAGACAAGATTGAGGTTAAAGGAATGTTGGTAATCCATGCACCTTCGCTACCTCAAATTCATATCATGCTGCATAAAGATATACTTGAGGATTTTATGGTTAGGGTACAACACAAAATTCTCTCCTAGTAAATAGTTCCTCCAAGAAGAAAAACACATGAACAACCACCGATAACTTGAGATCATGCATAGGGTAATTCTTCTCATGAGGCCTCAACTTCTGAGACCCATACACCACTTCTCGATCCCCCTGAATTATTATTTCCTCCAGCTCAATACACGAAGTATCGTGTACACCATGTATCTCTTGCCATGCTCTGGTAGTATCAGGACTGGTGCTTAATTCAACCACCCTTTTAGCTCCTGAAAGGCTATCTCACAAGATTATAACCAAACAAACTTCACACCCTTCTCAGTCAAGCCTCTCAGCAACACTGCTAATCATGATAAGTCCTATATAAAATTCATGTAGTAGCCAACTAGCCCCAAGATATTCCATATATCTAATATGTTCTTGGTATGCTCCCATAAAACTACATATCTCACATTGTATAGGTCCACTGAGACTCATGTATCTATGATGATGTGACTTAGGATGTGAAAATGATCCATACCACCGTGGCACTTTCCAATCTTAGAATATAACTGATTCTCTCTCGGTGTATTGAAAACGATCTCAAGATGGTCAGAATAGACATTTCGATTCAGATAATACAACAAGATATCTTATGTGAAAACGATTACAAAAGAAACCAAATAAGTACAGAACACTCAGATCATCAAAGCCACAAATACCAATGGAGCATTCGTGAGACCAAACATCATAACTAGATACTCGTATCACACATACCTACTACGAAAGGATGTTTGAGGTGTGTTTTCAGGTAGAACCTGCACCTGGTGATATCCTAACCTCTTGTAGATCTTTGAGAACACTCAATCTCCTCGAATCTGACAAACATGTCATAAATATATGGAAAAGGATATCCGTTTTTAACCATCAGATGGTTCAGTTTTCGATAATCCAGACATATACTACCAGATCCATCCACCTTTTCCGGAAAAAGGACTAGTGAACCCCACAAAGAAGTACTGGGTCAGATAAAACACTTCACCCTTATGTCCTCGAGCTATATCTTGAGCTCATGTAACTCCCTCATAGCCATCCTATATGTAGGAATGGATACCACTCAACCACTAGAGGAAATTATTCCTGACCCACTCCCTAATCACATAGAAACAAACTAGAAATATAGGCTTTCATCCTGCCCAGCCCACGGTGCTTTGGTCATGCTCTGCATGCCAGGACATCCCATTAAGCTTTTTAAATAAACATTGCACCATCCGGTGGTGTTAAAGTCTTCCTCCAGTGATAGAATTTAATGTATTCTCAATAAGCCGTGAGCCAGTCCATACTAATAATGACGTCAAAACCTATCATCGCAATGACATATAAACTCTAGAGGAAGTGGCACCCACCAACCTCAAGGGGGAACTCCATACATTAGCATACCTCAACGGTTATAACTCCCAAAGGTGTGTCTAGTGTAAAAATCCCCTTAGAATGAAAACCCACAAGCCTAATGATTTTTTCCACTCATTAAGAGATAAAACTATGAGAGGCACTCGTATCGAAAAGAGAAGATGAAATAGTAAGAGCTACGAAGATCGTACTTGTCACTATAGATAGTCCCAGATCCTGCTCTTATTGGGACTATTTCACTACGTTAGTCTATCCCGTACCATGGACCTATGACCCTGCCTGGCTACCCTAAGTTGATCCACCCTGATGTATCTAAGAACCTGATGTAGGGCTACCCAGTACATGACCACCACTACCCTGGCTTGACTAGCCGACACTTCTCTCACTCCCATCCTGAAACAGAGAAGAAGACCCTCCTCTAGAACCTGATGTCAGAGCTAAACCCCAACTACTCACTACTCAAGGGAAGGTGCTGTAAAACCGCATCATGTGCGCCATCCTGTCACAAGTGCGACACTTGACTGGGTCATGGTCACATTTATTTTTTATGAGGCCTCACCCGCAACACTAATTGAAAAACACCTGAATGCTTTCACACACAACCTGACTAGAAATCATGTCACTGGATGCCTCAAAAAAACTCTTCCTTCTCGAAGATTTAGATCCACTGGGGTGAGGAACAACTGTACCAGGTTTTGTGCCCCCTAGATTCCCTAGTTTCTTCTCTGTAATCTGCACCTGATTCACAATTTCAGTGATTTAAGGAAACCTGAACTCATCGACTTGAGATCGGATGGCATGTCTAAGACCTTCTTCTAAGTGCCTCTCCCTTGATATCTAATCAGTAAGATAAATCAGTGCAAAACATTGCAACTCTGTAAACAATGATGAGTATTCCATAACTATCATCGTACCCTTCTATATACACATAATCTTGCTAGCCCACTCTTCTCTCAGATTTATAGGGTAAAAGTAGTTGTGGAAGAGGGTTTGGAAATCATCCCAACCTATATTCTGCAGCCCATCATCCTAGTTAAAAATGTCTCACCAGTTCATTGCCTCTACACATAGCATGTCAGTCATGAGCTTGACCCTCCGCTCAAGAGGCATCTGGATATGCTCAAAAATCACTAACGTGGCCTCTATCCCCAGATATGCATCCTTTGGTCTCCCATTCCCTAAAAACGTAGGAGAATGCAACTACTGAAACACCCATTTTAGATTATCCATAGTTAAGGATGGCTGCAGTGCTCCCCGTGTCATCAACATATAGTGAATGAATCCATAAAAGAACTATTCCTCAGCACCTATGTCTGGGACGTCATCAGGTGACACAAATGGAACTGTAGGAGGATCAACTAGTTTCTCCTGGACCACCATCTCCAAAGTATGGTCATCGAATCCATAGTGTCATACCAATGGAGGTCGTCATGGTGGAATATCTTTACAATGCCAAATACACCCCACAACAAAGAACACCATCATGTCAGAAAGTGAAAAATTGTAGGATAGGTCAAAACCCTCTTAAAAACCAAGTCCACCAATAACAAACTCATAAACCCCTGACTATATAAAGAGAAGCAAATGAACCACTTTAAACTATACCTCTAGACCGCTCAAAAGAAGGGTCTATGTAAAGTTCCTATTTTCCACTTCATGTTTCCATTTCAATTTCACATTTAGTTATTTAGGAAATTCCACCAAGGGTTACCAGTTTTGAATACATGAGGGTCCCTAAGACCTCATGAACCCAAAACATGGCTCCCATTCAAACCATACATATCATGTTCATTTAAGATGTACTTTTCACTTGTCCATCATTTCCAAATTCATAAGTTCCCATACTCCATATGAATTGAAAGATGAAATCGTACCTTTACTTATTTCTCCCTATTAACCCAACCACATGCACAACTATCACCTCATCTATCATAATAGAAAGAAATATCTAATGCACCCTATATGGAAAAGAATAATGTATGGATTGTTATTCTAACAAGTGTCTATATGATGCATGGGAAGAAACACCCTCATATCATTGCGTTTCATCTGAAATATAACCCACAATTGAATCAATATTAATAGCAGAAATCAAGGGTGTCACCCAACGGTGAAATCAAATAAAATATAATAGTCAAAACCCAGAAAAATATAACTCAATTCGAGGAAATTTTCCTTTTGCATATATGCTTGGTAGCTACTCCTGGGAATAGTTTATTATAAAATTCCACTTCCATCCTATCCATGTCTAATGTCTCTAAATAGTAATTCAAACCAGAAAATAAAAGAAATCCCTCTGATTCCACTTTGTAACGTCCCGGACCCGAATGCAACCCTAAATGGTGCCTAAAGCCCAGTTTGTCCCAAGACCTCAAGCATATCTCCCCAAACTCTAGAGGCTACCAACTAGAAGTTTAGGGCCTAGGTTAGTCATTGGGGAGACTATACCCAGATTACCCGAGCATCATAGTATAAGTAAAATATACACAATTACAAAATCAAAATAAATAGCAGACAACTGAATGTAAGACAAGAAGAGAGAAACACATAATAATAACCAAAAATATTTTGTATAAAAAAAGACGAAGGTTGTATAAGTTTCTTGAAAAAAACAATAATAGTACATAGAGATACAATACAAGTATCCCAAAAAGAAAAAAATATCAAAAAGGTATCCCTGCATCACAAGCCTCATATTGGACCTATCCTCCCCTCCTCCAAAGCCAAAATAAACAACTTGTACTAGGGCGCATGCCCCTATAATCACCAACAACCATATAACCTATTTTGGTCCCTAAGGAGGCCTAAATAGGGTGTTAGATAAACATCCCAGTAGGCAACCACCCAGGTCCATATAATTCAAAAATAAATTCTATAAAAGTGCTAGAAAGTGTAAAAAGCCATTAAAGTAATTGTGTATACCCTTGGAATAAGTCTAAAGAATCAAGTAAAATTGGACATCCCTCAAGGATACCTGTAAAAGAGAGTACACTTCTAATAAGGAATCTGTAATAAGTAAATAAGAAAGTCACATGACCATGCTATACATCCATCTGTATCAACAAATCCACAACCACGATGTATAATGAATTAATGTATCCCACGACCATGTCATATAGTGAAATAGTTGACCTCAAGGGCCGAATCTAAGGTGTTAGTAGACCAAGGAATCCCTGTAATAAATATCTATACCTCAAAGGGCTGTATCCAAAGATAATGCCCAAGGAATCACGTAGAGTCCCATGGGCATCCCTAGTGGAAACTCGGTTAGAAACTGGTTTTGGTCCTAGGATAACGTCAATAGCATGTCCTAAGAGAGCCAAAGAAATCCTAATCCAATGGGGTAGCAAAGCCAATGGCACCCCACAGAATCAAGACCCAACGGTTAGAGTTAACCCAAGGAGTCCACTATAGGGTTCTAGATCTATGGAGTGAATTCCTAGGAATCTATCAAACCAGTTATTCAAGAATTCAATTTAAACATTCTTAACCATGTGAGTATACCCACTCACATCAATAATCAAAATCCAGGAGTATAACCACCCATGAAAACCATTCTTAATTTACCAAGAATATTGGCCTACCCTTCTATATATTTCATTTAACATGTCATTAGTCATTTTCATATAGGTATAACCACCCATATAAACAAATTGTATTTAAGAAAAGTAATCCAAATAGACGAGGTATAACATGATATTCAATATGCAATGAGGTATTACATCTCATAAACTAGGTAATCAAGCAATTATATCATCTAAGGGATTCCTCTAACTAGGTAATCACTAGAACACACCCCTTGGGTGGCTTAAATAGAAGTAAAAAGATATTCCCTTAAGGCACACCCCTAAGGATTCCTAGAAATGATAAATGGGTGCTAGAAAACCTAAAAAAACATATAGTCTTCCTCAATAGGTCAAACTCCAGCTACTAAATTCTACTGACTAAAAAACTAGACCTCGCTGGATAGTCAGACGGATGGCATATCGACCAAATACCCAAAAAACACCTAGAAAATCTAGAAGAAAGCATATACCACCTACCTCATCTCAGTAGTAGACAACTCATCCAGTATTGTATCCTAATTCATCATGAGTTAGAAGAAAAATTAATAATAGACAGAGAATGTAATATTTGGGTATAAGATCCTAAAAACAAATAGCACAGTCGTTATTCTGAAGAATCAAGAATGTCTAAATACAAATGCAGGCCTTACCGATGTGGATCCATGGAGATGATCAGTGATAAAAATAAAAGTTAGGTGGAATATCAGGATCAAAGCCTATCTTAGGCTTCAAGGGGAAGCTTCCGTGAGGTGTTCTATGTGTGGAGGATGAAAACCAAAAATTGTTTTACAAACAGAAAATATTTTTAATTTAAAATTAATAAAACACACAACAAGGGTCTCACAGTTTACCCACACAGTTTCCCAAACCATGAAAAAACATGCACACCGCTCTACCTAGGAGGGGTTCTTCACATGGTTACCTTGCACGGTTTGACTAACTATGCGGTAACCGTGCAGAATCACTCTATCAAAAAACCTACATTTTTCGGACCTCTCGCACTGTTTTGACTAACAGTGCGTAGGCTGTGCGCAAACTGTGTGCCATGTCATTTTTATCCCAAAACTTGGTTCCATCCTCTAACCATGCCTCAGTCACATCCAATACAGTAGTGATCAAGATAATAATTCACATAATTCTATAATAAGGAATTTAAACAGAAGTTAAATGATTTGTACCTCATATAAAAACCAAGGTTCTTATAATTTTTTTTCCAAAACCTATTTTTTGGACATATTTTTACCTTATAATTTATAAGGTTCTAATTTTATCAAATTTATAATATTTTTACATATTAAAAAATTGGTTCAATTATCTCATTCAAAAACATACATGTTTTTCTCTCACCTCCCTTAGAAAAGGCTTCCCCATATCCCCCTCTCTTCACAATTATGAAGACACTTTTATAAGAAAATATCTTTAAAAATGTATCCCCGACATCCCTACCATCAGTATATAAGACATTCTTTGTGAAAAAAAATCCAACTGAGGACTTCTTTTAGTTCAAACCAAACGGAGATACCTAAAGGAGAGGTAACACTCACTGAAAAATAGTTTTATTTTATTTCTTACTCAATCAATTATAATTATTTTATATCATAATTAGATAATAAAATGAATATCATAAATATATGGACATAATTTAAATTTATTTGTACTACCTACATCTACACAAACTTCTATCAAATGTGTTATGAAATTATCGTTCGTGTGTACTAAGGAAAAACGCATCACATACCGATGTTGTTCATTTTTTCATTACTAACTCTCATGTTTGGGAAAAATGACGTAAATAAAATTTCATATATTATATTTATGATTATTATTATTTTATTACAATTATTTAATTGTTTTGTCACACATATATTAATTCTTCCCATTTTTTTGGGAATAAAATAACATCGTTCAAGTGTACGATAAATTACCGCCTCATGAAATGATTTGATTCATCCACATATTACATAGAAGTTATTAAGGATGGGAAATAAAAATATATTATATAAATTTCATAAAAAATTTTCTAGAAAACATTTATTTATTATACTTTTAATTCTTTAAATACAAAAAAAAATTGATACAACATTCACGCATATATATGCCCTACTCTCTCCTTAACAATGTATTTTATTTCCTATTTTTATCATATAAACATGATTATAAATACATATATAATTAATTTATATGATATTTATATCATTTTTATAGTTATTAAGTTGGTTAAATCTTTATTATTGTTATATTAACAATAATATAATAAATTTAATCATTTCAAAAAAACGAATAATACCCTTAATCAAAAAATTAGAAAGGAATCATTAATAAACGGGTAGTAAAAGGTCATTATATAATAATATATGATATTATATATATGAATATGATTACTTAATATATTTATAATATTGTTACATGTTTTTATCATTAATATTCATTGAGTACGGTGAAATTAAAGACTTAAGGTCAAATATTTCCATTTAACTTCTATTTTCGGAGAGATAAAATCCATGTTCGAAAACCATTTCTTGTATATTTTTTTTATAATAACCATGTATGTATTTTATTATAATTATAATTATAATTATTTACATTTATATGTATAATTTATTATATATATTTCATGGGGTTTTCAGTTAAAATGTAACTAAAGCGGTATGTGAATTTTGTACAATTCTCTATCTTTGAGACACATGTTATGTTATGCACCTATATTATTCAAGAGGTGTATATACATACCAATTTACATGTTATATCATGAATATAAATATATTAATGATATTTTTAGCATCATTTAATGTCATCCTTTAATAGGCATTATGATTTTAATGTTACCGAATTGGTAATTGTTTATTTCTATAATCCCATTTTTCATTATTGTTTTTTATTATAGATCCATTGATAAAATATTCAGATCCATATCTCAAGAATTTTCTTGAATTTTATTATCCTTTGGTCATTCATTATATATTCATGTATTTTTTATGTTTCCACTCTTTGGTACTGAAGCTAAATAAGGAAATATTTTTATGAAAGTATGACATTATTTTTATTTTCAGTTGAATATTTGTTTTATTTAAAAATAATGTATTATAAATATGATTTAAAAAACCATATTATATCCACAAAATATTTTAAAAAAATTAATTCTTACCCATGTTTCAATTTTTAATTTCTGTTAAATGAATATTGATTTCATTTTCCAAAATAATTCTGGTTTTTATTATATTGCAAATTTGAAATGAACCTTAGTTTTAATATGTAAATTATGGATCGAATTTTAAAATGTCTTGAACGATAATTTATTTAGACATTGTTTTATATTTTATAAATTTTATTTTCATGGAAAAGGGTTTTTAAAATAATTTATATTTTGAAAATCAGTTTTTTCAAAATAGAAAGAAACGTTTTCTCATTAAATGATTTATAAATCATTCAATTTTTTTAATTTATGATGATATAATATGGTGTTACCTATTACATAAATTTTATATACTCCATGTATAAAATTTATATTATTTATATTAATGGTTTATGTTTTAATGAATGATATTAATGAAACATATCTCTATTGCACGTGTTGTACCATTATAAAATGATTAAGAATAACTACTTCTTTTCACCAGTTATGAAATGAAAAAATGATTATAAAACCTATATATTTTCTATAAATTATAATATAAAGTAATATTTATGCTACCCATTTTATTTCATGGGTTATGATCTGATGAATTTTGATTATATTGTGGAACAAATGATTATGATTTAATTATGTGATGGGTGAGACCTATATATCCCTCCAATGAATTAGGTAAATATTTATATCTCCTAAGATATACATGACTAGAATATGGAGTGAAATAGGTTTTTTAATATAGGTATGGAATGTAATGTTAACCCAATTCAATAATACATGGTCAAGATGGGGAGTGAACATAGTTAATTAATGGAATTTTTACACTATAAATGTCTTGAATGTGAATCTATGCTAATATAGAAATGATTTTATATGATTATGTGTATTACAAGAATAAAATTTAATATACTCTAATGGATCAAACTATTTGATTCCACTAAGAATAATGTCTTATAAACTAACAAACTATTTGCCATGACTAATGATTATGTTCTTTGATAAGTAGGGTATTGATTTCAAAATACTATTCGCATGTTCTCACACCATTATGTTCATGTTATGCTAACATATATTATTTTTCTACCCTTAATGAGAATCTAATATTAACCTTTTTAGGTTTAGTCTCCCTAGGTTATAAATATATGTATTTTGTATGATGTGTCTTAAAAGGGTGAATGTTATGAAGAACGTAGTGGGAGATGATGTTTCTCACATATGTTCTTGTGTTTATGTTTCAAAGTTTCCAAATACCCTAAAATATTATGGTTTATAGTAATGTGTATTTTTAATGAAATTCACATTCCAAAAAATGTAATGTTCTATTTATTGGAATCCTAGGTTTTATAATTTTCCCATATGAAAACATAGTTCTAAAAATTTCAAATTAAAAATGATATTAGAATAAAAACCCCTATCCTCCACTTCCATCATTCTGGAAAACACATTAACATATTTAATAATGAATATATAAATTTTAATAAATTATTTTATAACTATATTAATATTTAATAACATTTATATTCTTAAATTATAACCTCTTACCAAATATATATTTGTTAGTTAATGATTATTTTCAACATCGTATGTTTTCATTTTTTATTGTTCTATATAAGATTTATAAGGGTGATTTTAGTAACTATTCTTTTATACCATGTAAATCATTAAAAGATTTTTGAATGTAGTGGAATAATTTTGTTTCATTAATTTATATATTACCATGTTCATTTCATATAAATTATGGTTATGTTGAATGGGAATGGAATCGATGACAATCATTTTTTAGGTAATTTACAAATAACCATGAGTTACATTGTAACAATTATTTATTTTTATATAATACTTATAAAATAATATTAATGAAATATATTACCAAATAAAATAATATATTAAAATTATGTATTTCAATATATTTATTAATGGTGAAAATTATGATGTGGGTATAACATGATTCATGTTGGGGGTCTAACTAACCCAAATAAGAATATGTTATACTAGTGAATGAGAAACAATTTACAGTTATATAATAGTAGTCTAATTTTATCAAAATATTAATTATTTTTATATAAAACAATTTAAATTAATATTAATATTTATAATATGTGGATATGATAAGGTAATTTTAATTTTTTGAGAACATGAAAACTTACTTGATGACTTCTCTCATTCTCAACACTGGTTTCTTTAGAATGGAAGGATTAATAATCCATATTAGAACTAGAATATATAGAACGTATAATATTAATTTTTATACGGTAAATGGGTATATATTCAAGTCATAACCTAATTTTTGGAGTGTATAGAGATGGCTATATGAGGGTTCTTTTATAGATGATTTCTGAGTGGCATTTCATAAAATTTGTATTCCTAAAGTGGAATTTTTTTATTTTAAAAGGAAAGTAAAAAAAGAGGAGACTAATGGGGTTTAGTTTTTTTTTCTTGATCAATAACTCATCCATACATTTATAGATAGATTTTTATGACATTTTATGAAATATTCATTTATTTTAACCCCCTTTGACCTCTTTTTTACTTTTATCATGGTTACCCAATATTTATCTCGATAACTTATTTTCATGAATCAAAATGAACTTGAAATCTTTAAATAATTTCAATGGGATGATAAATTTATTTTCCCATTTAATCTAATTAATTTTTTATATATGAGAAATATAACTTTTAAATGAAAACCTAAAATATATAAAAAATTGTTTAAATATAAAAAATTTCTTTTTGAACTTTATCTATTTTAATCCAATTTTATATATATTACCAATTAAATGATTTTAAATCCATTTGTTTATTCTTGGAATCATTATAGTTGATATATAATTAATACAAGATAAATTTAATTTACTAAGGTAAAAATACACAATACCTAAGAAAATAATTATTTGAAAAATATCCTTTAATACATTTAACTACATCAAATTAAAATAAAATAATCATCTTCTAAAAATTTAATTTTATCAATCCATTAGAATAGAAATTTTGTTTTTTTATTTGTTTCATAATATCACTTTTTAATAATAATAATAATAATAATATGTTAATCATTAAAATATATTTTTATAAAAAGACATTTTAATTATAAATTATCCTTTTTTTATTACATAATTATATTATTTTAAAATATTTTATCAAAATTTTACAAATTTAATATAAATATTGAATACATGATTACCCAATAACTATATATCAAATGACCATATTTTCAATGACAATATTTCTAATGACCACATATATAATGATCCAATTTTGTTTATATATTTTCCTTACATAAATTATTTATAATCCCTTATTCTGTTTATTTTCTTATATCTAAACATGTATAATGTATTTCATGTTTTATACCTTATTTGAATTGTTTAAATCTTATTGTTGATGTTTAATTAAAACATTGTGGATAATGATCACATTTTTATAGTATTTTTATTTACTTGTAGTCAAATTGATCTCATAATTTTGTATATGATATTTTATATTTTACTATGATAATGTATTGATTTTTATATAATATTTTAATATTTTACCTCAAAAAAATAAATCATTATTTATTTTACTCACTAATTCATGTAAAAAATTCTATTCAACATTGTATATATCTAAAGTAAAAATACATAGAAAACCCATGGGGTGTTTCTGAGTGTGAAATAAAACCCCAAAATTAATTTCATACCATATCCTTGTGTATCCAAATTCCTTTATCCATAGTCCTCCAATGAATGAATGAAGTGTCATTATCAATATTTTGTTGATGGTCCACATTTTATTAAAAATCTATATCTTATGTATTCTTGTATCTTACATATATTATTTTCTTTAATTGTGTCATAATTCCACATAAAAAAGGGCTTAAATTTGAGTGGGATATTTGAAATAACTATAAAACTTTTACCTTAATTTTTGAAACATTTTTGAGACATAAAATCTATGAAATTAGTCAACATATATCCATAAAACACCATGAGGGACTACAATATGTTGTGGTGGATTACCCATAGTTGAAAAAGGAAAATTAAATTCTTTTAGGATTTCCAAAAATACCATGAAAACACTATAAACCCATCCACCACATCATGGAGGAAAAGATAATTATTAAAGACATTTAAACTTCAACAATACGGCCCCCAATCACTCCAAAACATCACTAAGGGACACCCAATACCATTAGTGACATAAATTGTCTAAATTGAATCCTTTAAATTTATTGAAAAACATATAATCCTCAAATATCTTCAATATTTAATTTTTTTTCTCAAAATACCATCACTACAACATAAATACAAAATATTTCATAAAAATAATCATTTTGAAAAATTATTAAATACACGTATCCAAACCCTATTAAAAATCACTACCCGTATTCTAAAATATTAAATTTATGAATCCATTGGTATTAAGTTTTTTATTTTTATTTTATAAAAAAATTAAATAATTATTTCATAATAATAATAATGTTAATGATAGTAATAGTAGTAATATATAATTCATAAAAATATATTTTCATAATAAAATATTTTAATTAAATATTATCCTTTTTTACTTAATTATAGAGTTATATTATTTTCAATTTGTTACAAAATAAAATTTATAAATAATATTTTAACTTTATAAATTTAACATGCATATTTAATTATAAAAATATATTTTAATGTGTTATATATTATTATTATTATTATTAGTAAACAAATATTTAATGTATTTTTAAGATAAATGAATAGGATGAATGTTTATAAATAATGTATATTTTCAATTTGTTACAAAAAATAAAACAATTTTCAGATTCTCTCAACATGTATATTACATTCTTAATATTCTACCTGAATTTTATATTTACAATTAGGGTGATTATATTTAATGAAAATCATAGGGATAAAGATCCCATGTTTATAGTCTTTTTATTTACAGGAATTTGTATTCCCCATGTAATTTTCTTAATGATGTTTTATATTATTTTCTCATAATATGTAAATTTTTATATTATAGTTTAAATTCTTATCAAAATAAAGTGTATCGAACTATATTTCAGTTCCACTTTCCATGTCAAATAAGCACTATAACACTATATCAATTTAAAGGGAAAATATAGAGTAATACAATGAGGAGATGCAGAAAGTGAAAGAAAACCCCAAAATAAATTGATTATCGTTGCCTTAAAAGTCCTAGATCCCCAATACAAATTCCATTAATAAATGAATGATGTGTTTTTGTCAATATTTAGGACAATGAACCAATTTTATAGAAACAAATATTTCTTATATATTCTTAAGTCTCCCATATGTACTTTCCATTAAATCTGTCACAATCCAACTTAAAAAAGGGCTCTACTTTGAGTGGAATTGTGTAAAAATATCCAATAAATTTTAACTAATTTTACATATATTTTCAAGAAATAAACCTATGTCATTTGGCCATATATATCCCAAAAGGATCTAGTGGCCCTCCACTATGTCATAGTTGCTTATCGATGGAGTATAGAGGAAAATTTACTCCTCTTTGGCCATCCCAAAATACATATAAAACTATAAAACACCTTATGACCACCTGGTGGATGTAGTGTTCATTTTTGAAGACCATTAAACTTTACTATAATTTCCTCTTATCACTCCAAAACATCTCTAAGGGCCTCCAACATCATTAGTTACATAATTCTTTTAATTTAAACCATTTAATAACCTTAAACATCCACACTCCTCAAATATATTCAATATTTACATCTTTTTCTACTCAAAAAATCACTATGATATGAATACACAATGATTTAGAAAACTAATTATTTGAAAAAATAAGATTAAATACTTTTAAACAAATGCTATTAAAATTTATTATTCATCTTCTAAACATTGAACTTTTTCAGCACCTTGGTATTTATTTTATTTATCTTAAAAATACATTAAATATTTGTTTACTAATAATAATAATAATAATATATAACACATTAAAATATATTTTTATAATTAAATATGCATGTTAAATTTTAAATATTTTTACATCATTCATGAATTATATTATTTTCATTTTTAACTAAAAAATTCACAAATTTATTATAAATTTTAAATACAATAATTCCCAATAGATATATATCCAATGACAATATTTTTAATGACTGTATTTTCAATGGAAATATTTCTAATGTCTATATATAAATTGAAAAAATTTAATTTGAGCATATAGAATTACATAATTTCTTTATAATCACTCATCCAATTCATTTAATTCCCTCTAAACATGTTTATTATTTTTATGGTTTTCTACCTTAATTAAATGGTTTTAATTAGGGTGAGTTCTTTAACTGAAAAAATAACGATGAGGATCACATGATCATGGTATTTTTATTTACATGGAGTTTTATTCTAATTATATTTTTCATAATGTTGTTTTATATAAATTTCTCATAATGTATATAATTTTTATCTAATATTTTAATATTTTATAATAAAAGAATCCTGGTTTATTTTAGACCGGTGTTGAATATAAAACAAGATATACAACACTATGTCTATTTAAATGAAACGTACATGAAAAAATAATGTAGTTTTACTCAATGTGAAATAAAAATGATAAATTAATAGCTTTTTATAGTCTTTAATCTCTCATATCCTCCCTCAAAAGTCCTATAACTATTGAATGATGTGTTTTTTTCAGTATCCAAGCTAAGGAAATGCTTTTATAGAAAAAGATATTTATTTTATCCTTTATATACCCTAAAATTTTTTTACTTTAATTTTGTTATAATTCCATAAAAAGGCCATAATTATTGTCTTTTTTATTTAATATCTCTAAAAAATACATTAATTTTTTTCTATATTTTTTCCTGTAAAACCTCATAGTTTTTTCAAAGATATCCTAAATTAGCATAAAAAAAATATCTATGTCATTATGGAATACCTATGGAGGATAATTGTCAAATAAAACTTCTTAGGATATCCCAAAATACCTAGAAAATGATAAAACACATTACCACGTGGTGGAGGGTGGGTTCATTTTTAATGTCCCTTAAATATCACCGGAATAACCTCTAATCACTCAAAAATTTCACAATGGTAACCCCAACATCAATAGTGTCATAAAATATATAAAATTAATTATTTTAATAAATTAAAACACTCAAAAACCTTAAATAAATTCAAAATTTTATAAAATTTCTTTTTAAAATGCAACCACTCAAGTACTGATAGAATAATATTTTTCATACTTATTAGTATTATTGAATTAAATAGTTATTTTTATTAAACTCTCTTGAGATAGAGTTATATTTAAAAGATTAATTTTATAATTATATAATTTTAATATTAAAAATGAATCATTTTTTGTAATCAAAATGTCAAAAGTATCTTAGGATAAATTTTTGATAATTTTCTAAAAAGATAATTTTTTCATTGAATAGTGAAAAATGATGATTTTTGTCAAAATTTCATTTATTTTAAATTAATTAAACAATTTAAAACTATATTTATGTTATGAATTTTATTTTATGTAACATATTTATTAATTATTTTTATTTAATTACTATTATGTTTTTAATTATCTTTATATTTTATTTTAGAATAAGTTAATTTTTGGTTTTAAAAGTGGAATTTCACTAAAAACTATTTTTAAATACATAATGTTTATAATTTTTATTTAAGTAAAATAGACCCTAATAGATAATTTTTTAAATTAAATTTATAGATTATTTATAATTAAATATTATGTTTATTTCATTAAAATTTGGATATTATTCATATATTTAATATAAAATCATATTTTTCTAGAAAAATATACTTCTTGGAAACCATATTTTTTCATGTTTGGGGGCTTGGTTTTAAATATTTTTAATTATATGGATTTAATTTCATCAACTTTATTACATATTTGGTATCATATGTTTTAAATTAGTTAGTATATTAATTTTAATTTTCTGGAATAAAAAAATTACTGTGGTAAAAAAACATTAATCATTGTATAAGTAAAATAGTGAAATGGGTTAATGTTAAAAGATGGAAGATTAAAATACCTAAATAATACTGCCATAAATGGGTATTTTATTTGTTTCTCGACCAAAATATTCTTAGAAAACCGAAGATATCATTATAATTCATTGTAATTTTTCCACCTAAAATGTTATTTTCTTTATATATAATGTAATCATTATTTTTCCACTTAAAACCACAAACTCCTCAGGTATAAATAATACTCATCACCACCCATTTCTCCTAAAAGTATTTAAATCTCATAAAATCTATGAAAAATACTCTTATACCGACTCCCCCCACTACTAAGTTCTGTTGTTCTCACCCAATGACCCATTCTATGGTCTTTAAGGGATCCTTCAAGGATCTGATATTCCAGATGTAGCTTTTTCAAACCACCTACCATAATTTCTTTTCTTCTTCTTCCATATCCACACATCCTTCATAAATCACAATATAATAAATATAGAATCATTTATAAAATTAAATATCATATTTCCAATTAAATATCTTATATCCATCTCTTTGAATACCTCATCTAATTCAAATAAATAATACCATTGTCTAAATTAGGGGGATTAAACGTCTTTGTGGATAATGATTTTCTATTTTCCATTACCATTTTCAAGGACAATCATAAAAGTATTTTACATGTTAATTAGTATTTATTTAGTTATATTATAACCTATTTAATGTTCTATAACTAATATAAAAACATAATATAAAATAATATAATACTGGTTTATGATGGTCGAAAAATGTTAAATTAAAACAAACATTTATCATTAACATTTTATCAAATGAATCATCCTTATGCAAAAAAATTAAATATGTAACCAATTTTTTTTAAATTCATTAGTAATACTTTAATTAATTTCTAGTCTTTTATTTCCATCTGAAAATAAAATCCATAGTTATGGATAAATTATTCCGCCACAAAACCATGAAATAAAACACACATGAAATAATGGAAATAATGAAATATTATTAATAAAATGGTGGTAAAATATTATTAAAATATAATATAAGGTATTATTAATAATGATATTGTTTTTAGAAAAATTAAAAACGTTATTTAAACTACTATACTCGAGGTATAATCATGTTTTAAGGAATCTGAACTAGATGTAAGAGAATTCTTAACCTAAAATACATTCTTTGGGTTAAAATTTTAATTCATTGATTATATTATTCTAATATTATATGTCAAATTAATTTTGAATATAAAATGTTTTATTTATACTTTATTTATATTTATATATTTTTTGTACACATATTCAATTCATTATAATAATGCTCACATCAATGGTAGGCTATTTATATGAGACATTCTTATAAAAATTATCTCTTTAATGTTTCTCTTAAAAATATATTATTCATCACTAACTATGTTTTATAGAATTATTTCCAAAATTATGTTAATACTCTCATAGTATTTTTTAAATTTTCTTTTAATAATGTTTGAATTTTTATAGAAATGGTTTGAAAGGTATATTTTCTCACTTTCTATACAAGTTTATTTGATAATTTTCTGACAAAAATACCAATGGAATGTTATTTTATCTTATGAATCATAGACGAACTTTCTCATATTAATAATACATCAATGATAATAATATTCAATTATAATTATGTATTGTTTTTTCAATGAAAATGTTATCCTTTATATTTTCATGATAATCTTTTAAAATAATTGATTTTTATAATGGAATGTTTTTATGATGCAAGATTTCATGTTTTATGTTTATGTAATAATTCCTATGAATTTTTTATGATGACAAGGGGTTTTGTTATAGTTCAAAAACGTGTGAACATGTTATATATCTCTAATTCATGGGTATGTAGGAATTTTTCTATAATGGTTATTTTATGTGTAACTAAAATGTTTGCATCAAAGTATAACCATAAGGGTTTTATTATAGCAGTTTTGAGGGTTATATCATATTATGTCCTTGAGAGTTACATATTAATCAAGTAACAAATTTATTTCCCATATTTACCATATATATATTATACTATTTTTTATTATTTTTCATGTAAAATACCTGACTTTAAAATGGTAAAATAATGATCTTATTGAACAAATTATTTCCTTTCCGGGGTAAAAAGGTATGTATTTAAGAAAAGGGTTTTATTAAATTAGAATAACTATTTCCTTTATTTTATCCTACAAACCCTGATTTATTCTCATTACATGTTTTTTAAGAAAAGTTAGAGTATTTATGGGAATATAGAGACATGGATGAGATCAAGGGGAAAATTGTGAACATTTTTCATGAACACCAAACATGTTTTATTTTAAAGAATTTTATTTTATTCAAAACTGGATACTCTACATATATTTACACTTGTAATTCATGGGTTTATTATGCCAAAATTATTATTAATTCCTGAAAACTCTAAACTAAAAAATATTATTGGGAATTTAATAATGTCAAATGTAGTTTAAAATTACTATAATATGTAATGTTTAAGGCATGGTCTGTATAGTTGGTATTAGAGCATCATTTAGGTAAATTTTGTGGATAAGATAATTTTAATAAAATATCATTAAGATATTATTTGTTATTTTATGATATAACATTTTAATATTACCATGTTACTTCATCTAAACTTTATAATGGGTTTTTGTATAGGAAATTTAGAAACTGAAGTTGGAAGGTACCAAGAGAATGACATCCGTCCAAATTAACAACCTCTATTGGTTATAATTAGAACTAAGAAGTTGGTAGAAATAATTTATTAGTGGAAGAGGCAATAAATGGTCATGGTATCCATGGAAGAGATCATCCAAATCTATTATAATGGAAACTGATGAATGTTTAAAATTTTATAAGGAAAAACTCACCTTCATTTACTGGATACTTTAACCTAGTTATAGTTGATGGGTTGATTAAATCACTGTAAATAATATTCAATATTATGGGGTGTTTATATCATCAAAATTATATTCTATAAATTTTTAGTTTTTAAGGTGATGATTACTAATGGTGGTCAGGGGTCAAGAACATTAGAGATAATAAAGTGATTTGACACCTTATAATGGGATTGATTTATGAATATTTTCCTTGAGAAATATTTCTATATGCCTATTTGAGTCTGGGTGGAAAATAAATTCCTAGATTTGAATATGAGGAATATTAGATAGCTGCATTTGTTGAAAACATCACTCTATTGGAAAGGTATGATATAATGATTATCAAGGATATTGATATTAAAATCAATAATTTTTACTCAGGAATGATGTCATGATATAGAAGGGAATTATGTGTCCATTAATTAAAATGTTATTCTAAACATGTTCCATTAGATGAAATGGTAGTAATAGAGTTTTAATCTTATCAAGTTAACATTGATTTTTTTATGAAAATGACGATATGGTTTTAATGAGTAATAATATATAAAATAAATCTAAAGGAATGAAATTCAGGTTCCCAGTTTGTTGAATGTGTGGATAAAAAAACGCTAGTGAATTCCATTATAAATATAGGATGATATTCTAATTTGGAAGGTATGTACATATGGAATGTGATTGTAAAGAAAAAATCATGGTAGTGGTATGTTCAATTATGATAAGTAAGTTGAAAAGTGTTTAAAATATAGTGATATGGATAATTATGCACATGCTTTCCCAATGAGGGACCTGAATGATTGGAAAATACTATATAATAAGTAGAAAGGTACAATAAATTAATTTATAATAAATTTAGCTAATGTTGGGAAAACCAACGAATTGATATATGGTACATTGAATGTTCATTCAGATTATCCAAATGTGTTGTTTTATTTGGGGTGTAAAATTATTTTATTTATAATGATTTTTTTATAAATGAGAAATTAAACTATAGGAAATGAAAATAGAACTAACAATAAAAAACATTAGGGTTATATTATTTCATAAGTAATGTTTAATAATTTTCTAATCATTTCCCACAAAATGAATTTACGTGCAAACTTTATTTTCATGCCTCTTGTAGATTTTGATGTTATTATAGGTAAGGATTGGATTTTTTATACCATGCTAAGATATATTGTAAGGATAAATAAATTTTTCCCTAAATAGAGTCTCAATTTTTATACATGAATGAACCCATCCATAAGATAACCTATCATGAAGCTGAGAAACTACTAAAAGATAGAAATCAATGTAATATTGCACATATTTTTAAAAACCAGGAAACTCTAAATATTTATGATGTTCCAATGATAAATGAGTATATATATGTCTTTTTTATGACATTACTATTGTTATACATTATAGAAATGTTGAAATTACTACTGAATTAGTTCTTGATGATAATCCAAATTAAAAAATTCCTTATTGAACAGATTAAGTAAAACATTTGGAACAAAAAAATTTGTTACAAGAATTTATTGATAATGATTTCAATAATCTTATAACTTCACTATGTATTGCTCTAATTTTATTTTTTTAAATGATAGATGGTTCCATAAGACTTTTAAATGACTATAGATATTTTAATAACATCATTTTTAAGAAAAAGTTTCATTTTCTTCCTATTGATGAATTTTTTGATCAGTTCTCGCGAGATAAGTGTTATCAGATGATTAACTTGAGATATTAGTACCATTAGTTTATGGTGAAGGAGGAGGAAATAAAAAAAATATAATTACACACTAGATACGCGAATTTTGAGTTTTTTTTATGAACTTTGGTTTAATAAATTTCTCTAATGTATTTATAAATTTAATTGATAAAATTTTATGTTTGGTTTATGATAAGTTTGGGGTTGATTTTATTGATTATATTTTTGTTTGCTAAAAATTCTTTGATGATCATGAAAAAAATATAAGTATTATTTTGAAAAACCTCATCGAAAAGAAGTTATATAGAGAATTTTGAAAAGGTAGCTTTTAATTAAAATGTATTTCGTTTTTTGTGAACATTGTAAATAAAGATGACATAATAATGGATCTTACAAAAGAAAAAGAGGTTGATTAGTTCCCAAGTCATACAAATATCATATAGATTTTTAGTTTTTTGGGATTATAAGGGCATTACTAATGGTGTTTTAAAAACTATTCATTGTTATATAACCCACTAACTATGATAACATAAAAATGAGTTAAATTTATTTAGACAAAATAATGTGACTATTTATTTCATTAATTAAAAATGATATTTGTTAAATGCACTAATCTTGGACCTACCCCCAAGGAATGGTGATTATTTAATCTATTGTTATGCTATATTAAAGGGGCTTAACTGTATTTTATTGAATAATGACCAAGTAATTTCTTATGCTTGATATAAAATTAAATATCATTTGTTAAAATTATCCCACTAATTATTTGGAATTTTCTACTGTGGTTTTTACTTTTAAAATTTGGTTGTGTAATATATATGGATCCATTTGTAAAATATATATTGATCATAATATTTTAAAGTATATATTTACTCATAATAATTTAAAAATGAGATAGAGAAGATGTCTTGAACAAATTAAGGACTATGATTGCATATTTAATTACCACTATGGAAAGTAAAATAAAGTAACTTATACTTTGATCCATAAATATCATGCTAAATTAACCATGTTTTGTTTAGAATATGATCCTTTAGTTAATCATTTGATTAATTTTCTCCAAGCAAATAGGGGTGTAATAATAATATCTATTTTTTTGGTTTCAATACAATCATCTCTGTCATCCCAAATTAGGAAATATTAGAAAGGAGACCGTGAGTTTCAAGAAATGATAGAATTGGTTAATAACGACAAGTTACCTAAATTTAATTTTGATAATGAATGTGCTTTATGATATAGAAAGATAATATCTATTCCAAGTGATTATAATTTGAAGATGGAGTTGTTAAATAAAGCTAATAGTTCCCTATTTTCCTTTTATAATACCAGCACTAAGATATTCATAGACCATCAATAGTATTACCAGCGGGAAGGACTATAATGACATACTACTAAATTTAGCATGAAATGTTTAACTTTTCAATTGGTAAAGAATAATGGATGTTATAAAATGGAATTATCAATCAGTTTATAGTGATAGAATATAAATATTAAAATATATCAATGGATTTCATAGTGTGAATTGGAAATACAACTCAATGTAAAAATTATTTTTGGGTTATTATTTATTGAATCACTAAATATTAACATTTAATTCCAATATGAGAAAATATTCCTTTGGATCAAATTTACCAACTTTATATTAATTAGATAGTTAGATTACATGTTGTCCCTATCTCCATTATATCTAATCATGATCCTAACATATAATTTCTAGAAAAGAAAAATAATGTCTTTAGGAATTGAATTAAATTTAATAATTTCATTTCATACAAAATATGATATATAGTATAATATATCAATTCAAAAATTATGTGATATGTTATGAGACTGTTCTATAAATTACTAGGGATGTTGGAATCTACATCATTCTTTGGTTGATTTTTATTATAATAAAAGTTTTCATTACAGTATATAGATGTGAAATTTGGAGGAATTATATGGAAAATGTTGTTGAACACCATTTCTTTGAGATGTAGTTGGATAATGGATGTTTTTTTGGAACAAATTAGTATAGAAAATGGTTGAGAAGGTAAATATAATTCATCAACACATGAAGTTATCTCAGAATAAGAAACAAATATATACAGATGACATGAGGAATTATATTTCATTTAAAGTATGTGATCATGTTTTTCTTAGTATATCACTATGTAAAAATGTAATGTTTTTTGGTATGAATGTAAATTTATCTCCACAATTCATTCATCCATATGAAATTATAGACAATGTTCTATCAGTTTCTTTCGGAGTGGCTTTGCCTTTTATTTTTTCCTAGGTGCACAACATTTTTCATTTTTCAATACTAAGAAAGTATGTTCTATATTAATCTCATGTATTAATAAATGAATTATTTCATTTTAAAAAAACTTTTATATAAGGAAAATCCTATTTAGATTATTGAACATAGTGTAAATGTTTTGAAGAACAATGTAATTCATCTGGTTATATTTACGTTATGAAACTATAAGGTTGAGGAAATAATATGTGATTGTGAAAATTCAATGAGGTTAAAGTATCCACAATTGTTTATTAATTGAATAAAATTTTGATGACGCAGTTTCTTGAAGTGAGGGATAATTTAACCACCTAGGTGCTCATAAATTAATTTTTTGTCATACTGATTAGAATTTTTGAATTTAATTATTAGTTTTCTTATACACTTTTCATATATGGAAATATTTTAGAGATTAATTTTAAAATTATATATTTATAATTTGAAAAAAATAATTTCAATTTTTGGATTCAAATTTTCAAAATTCTTTTTAGATTTGTTTTTATAGTTTTCTGAAAGAGATAAAATTTTTGTTGAATTATTATAAATGCATATTTTTAAAAAAAATGTCATTTATTTTTAATAATTTAATTAAAATTCAAAAAAATAATCTTTAAATTTTTATTTCAAGTAAAATAAGTATAATTTAGTTTTATTTCCTCAAATTAAAATATTACGAGTAAAAATTATATTTTATTTTATGATGAGTTTATTTTTGGGTATAAAATGGTATTTTTCTTAAAACTATTTTAAGGTACATTATGTTTAACATTTTTAATTAATTCAAATAAAAACTAATGGGGAATGTTTAAAATAAAATTTATATATTATTTTTTTATTAATATCATTTTATTTTCATAAAAGTATTATTAATATTTATAGATTTAATATAAAATCATAATTTCTTGGGAAATTTTAATTCATGAAAACCTACTTTTTTCCCACATATGAGGGTTTTATTTTTATTTTTTCCAATTATATAAATTGAATTTTTTAAAATTTATTTTATATTTGGAATGATATGGTTTAAATTACATATTATGGTAATTTTAATTTTGATGTATAAAAATCCGACGGTGGTAAGAAAATATTTAACATAGTGTAGGTAATATAACGAAACAATTTAACGTTGAAAGGTAAAACCTTAAAATTCATAAAAACTAAAACCAATAATTGGTTTTGGATGTGTTTATCTTTAATAAAAATCCATAAAAACATTAATTATCAATATAAGTTTCTCAAATTTATACCATCCAAATGAAGTTAGATTTAAATATTAAAAAATCATTATTTAATCACATTACCCACCCTTCCTCATGTATAAATATCACTCCTCAAAACCCTATTTCTCCAAAAAGTCATTAATGATATCAAAATATCTACCCCAAACTATTCCCGCCACTCTCCCCAGATCCTCATTCTTTTTTTCTCAACCAATTCCCAAATCCTATGCCATTAAGGGATCCTTAAAAGATGTTATATTCAATAGGTAACTTTCTCCGAACAAATACCTTAATTTTTTTATTCTTCAAAATTTTCCTCAATTATTTCATACATAAAGGAATAAAAAATAAAATATAATTTATATACTAGAATTTATTATTTATAATGGAATATCTTATATCCATCCCTTTCATTACTTCCTCTTATTTAAAGAAATGAAACTGTTTCCCAAATTATGGAGGTTAACTATCTCTGTGGATAACGACTTTATGTTTTCCATTACTACCTTCATGGATTGTAATAAAAGTATTTTTACGGTTAAATAATATTTAATGAGGTATATTTTAACCTATTTTATATTTTTTAACTAATATATAGACATAATATTAAATAAAATGAAACTAGTTGGTGATTGTCCGAAAAATAACCTAATTCGACCAAACATTTTTCATTAAGATTCTATCAAATGATTCATACAAATGTGGAAATAATATTGATTTATAGAAAATTTATACTTATTTAACTCCATTAATAAAATTTCTTTCCACATCTGGTGTTTGATTTCATATTTTCATGAAAATCCAAAGTTATGTACAATTGAACAAACCATGAAACAATGAAATAAACACACCCGAAACAATGGAAATAATTAAATATTATTAATAAAAGGGTGGTAATAAGATATTTAATTATCATAAATTGTATTATAAATATAAATATATTTCTCTAAAAAATTAATTACCTTATTTATACCATTATACTATTTGTTGTTACATGTTTTTAGGAATTATAACCTGAGTAATGGGAATTCATAACCCAATTCTCATTATTTAGGATAACCTTTTACATCATTGATTTTATCATCAAAATCTTATGTATGAAACTAATTTTTAATATATTATGTTTTCATTCCACTTATTTAATGTGTATTTATAGTGGATCACATATTTCATTCATTTGATTAATACTAACTTTAATGATATGATATTTGAAAGATATTTTTTTAAAAAATTATCTATTTAATATTTCCCATTAAAAATATCTTTATTCTATGAAAATGTTTTCTAAAATTATTTAATTAATTTAATAATTTTCTAGTATTTTTTGAACTAATTTTTAATCAGGTTTTACTGTTTACAAAATTGTTTTAATAGTAAAATTTTCCATTTTCTCAACAATGTTCTTTGGTACTTTTATGAAAAAAATTGAAAAGGAATGTTTTTCTAACTTATACTATATAGATGGAATTTCAAACTTTAATGAATAAATTATGATTTTATTATTTTTTTAGAATTAAAAGCTTATTTTTAAATATATTTTTTTCCTTTGTATGTGAACAATAATATTTTAAAATAATTTATTTTCCCAAAGGAATATTTTTATGATTCGTGATTTTATGTTTTTTGTTTTATTAATTTAGCGGAATTGGTTATGATGATGGGGAGGTCTCATTATATAGAAAATTTGATTGAACCATTTATAGATATTTAATGCATTGGTAATGTTGTAATTTGACCATGATGGTCATTCTGAGTGTAATTTTTATGATACAACCATGAATAAATATGAGGGTTATTTTATATTAGTATTGGGGGTTAAATCATATGGTAACCTTGAGGGTGATATCCTAATTAAGTAAAAAAATTATGTCCCAAGTTACATACATTTATCTTTTGTTCTTGATTATTTGTTTTCAAAAAAATCTCTTTATTTTCAAAAGATAAGATAAATAAATTTTTTAATAGATGGTTTTTTTCAAGGTAAAATGGGATGTTTTGAAGAATTTTTTTTGGTTATCACTGGAAAAACATTTTACATTATTTTTATATCCCTTAATGAGATTTTATTCTCATCCCATGTTTTATGTTTTTTTTGATAGTATATATGTGAGAATATATATTATTAAGATATCAAGGGGAAAATTGTGAAGTGGTTTCATGAAGAGAGAACATGTTATATTATACTCACTTTTTTATGATAATTTGGATATTATGTATATATATATCAACTTTTAATCGATGGGTATTTTATTTAATATTTATTCCTAATTACATAAATCTTTATACTGAAAATATTATTGGGAATGTAATAATATACATTCATGTTTAAAATAACTATATAATGTTTAAGGTCAAGTCCTTACAAAATATACCATCACTAAAACATAAATATACAATAAATTAAATAAAATAATTAGATAAAAATATCATTAAATACATTTAACCACATAATATTAAAATTAAATTTTTATTTATTGAAAATGTTATTACATCCATAGTTTGGTATTAACATTTTTTTTCATAAATACATCAAATATTTTTTAAAAACAAAAACAAAAAAAAATATAAAAAACATAAAAATATATTCTCTATAAAAAAATATTTTCATTGGATATTATATTTTTTTACTCCATTCAAAAATGGTATTTTTTTAATTTGTAACTAATTTTTTTCTAAAAAAATATACACATTGAATACGTGAATAAATAATGCTTATATATCTAATGAGAATATTCCAAATTACCATATTTCCAATAGCCATATATATATATAATGGTTAGATTTCCTTTTGATATATATAATTACATGATTTATTTATAATCCCTCATTCTATTCATTTAAATCTCTATCAATATGTCTATTATATTTCTAATTTTATACAATATTTTTGTAGTTTCAATAAGGGTTATGATCTTCAACATGGACTATGAAGATAGGGGTAACATTTTAAGTAATATTTATTTAATTATTGGTTTATTCGACAAGAAATATTATTAATAATGTTTCATATTGAATTATCATAATGTATTACTATTTATTATATATTTTATTATTTTATCTAAATAAAATATACATGGTTCATTCTAGTATAGTGTGTCTTGTGAAACAGGCTTTTCAAAAATGCATCTATTTGAAGGAAAAATACATAGTAAAATAAGGGGGTGTTAAAGATAGTGACATAAAAGTGAAAAATCACAATAATATAATTACTTACCAAAGCCTTCAAGATCATATATCCTAGATCCAAATTACTCTAATTAATGAATGATGTGTTGATGTCAATATCCAAGGAAATGACATACTTATATTTAAAAATATACATTTTATATCTTATTAAATATACCATATCCACATTAAAATAATTATCTTATAATAAAAATTAATATTAGGTATAAAATATCGTGGTATGTTAAAAATATCTCCCAAACTTTTCAAATAATTTTACACATATTTTTAAGATATAAAACCTATTTAATGTGGCCATAGATATAAATAATATATCATGAGGTGCTTCACTAAGTTTTAGGGGATTACCCATTGTTAGAAAATAATTCTACTAATATTTCTAGAAATACTTATAAAACTCTAAAAATAAATTACCACCTCATGGTGGGGGGAACCATAAGGACACTTACAAATCTAACACATCTATTAGAGTCCCCAACATCATTATTACCATAAAACATATAAATTGATACCTTTTAATCTAATAAAACATTCAAACACCTATAATATCTTCATCATTTGAAAAACAATCTCAAAATTCCATCATTGTAACATAATGAGACAGAAAACCACTATGATCATACTATATTATTATCAATAGATTCAAGCCTCTTGAAACCATGTTATTATTATGTCATTATTCAAAAAAGGTATACCTTAATCAAATATAATCTCTTGGGGCCTAACATGTTCATTCACTATATCTATTTTCAAAATCCAATTTCATGGAAGTAGTCTTCTGTTAATATGAAAATGATTTAGAAAATGCATTGGTGGTCCCCACTGTACATCTCCAAATCACCATACTCCATTAATTTATCAACTTTTTCTATTTCAATTACTATTTTAGCCTCAATAGTTGGTTATACTATTTTCTCCACCATACCATGACATGAATTACATAAATTTGTATCACCTTCTTTTAAACTTATCCAAAATTATATCAAGCTATATCCCACTACAAGACATTTAAAATAACCTAAATTAGAAAATAATAACACATTTATCAATATAAAATCTACTAAAAATAATTTATATTTTTGAGTTATCAAAGTCCTAAAAAAATAAAATATTTCTTATACACAAGAATAAAGCTCTATATCATCATGAAGAAAATCCATCATATCAAGGATTAAAAAAAACAGTTAAAAACATAAAAAATTTTAAGAGAGGAACAAATTTTTATGAATCACATGGAATCATATTTTTGTACTCATCACTTTTTAATAATACCCATTAACTATTCTTTTTTATATTATCAATAAAATTTTTGATACTTCTCTTCTCTTTCATTCACATATTTCAACTTATCATTTATATTCATTCACATTTGTGATCTATAACACCAAATTATTATTTCAATAATCACCCATAATATTTCAGTTGGAGTTATTATTAATAAGAAATATATTCACTCAATCCATAGACTCTCAATATAAAAAATATTATACTTATAAATTAACCACACAATTCAAGAGAACATAATTATTGAGGTTATAATTTCTGTATGGGTAATGGTTTGTAGGAAATTTATGTAAAAATTCAAGGATAAAAAATAAGGACTAAATCTTAAGTATAATTCATTTTATATAATCAAATATCAGTGAAAAAATCTTGATTCACTTAAAATTATAACACCGTTCAACACCTTTTTCTATTATATCAAAATTTTAATGTTTCTTGAGGTCATAAAAGAAAAAAGATGCACAATTATCGGGATATAAAAAAAGGAAGTATTTATGTGCCTCTAAATAAAAAAATTATATTATGAGGGAAAATATATAAGGGTATAGCATGTCCCAACCCCCATTTGTATTCCCTTAGAGGCTAATGATTAAACTTCCATATTTCCATCTATCCTCATGTCAAGATGTTTCGTTTATTCTTTGAGATGTAACCAAAATTTTTGTAATATGTTGTTGTCCTATGGGAATAGTGTCTTGGGAGATTTTTCGTAGTTAAATATGAGTGTTTAGTTAGTTTATATACTTGAAAAGAGGATTCAATAATATTTTCAGAATTCAAGACCATAGAGATCAGCCTTTTCTTTTTTGAAAAGGTGGTTCACATAGCCCAATGAATTACTAATGACAAGAGAGACTACCTCAGTTAAATAATGAATTATACATAATCTTATAATGAATCCCCCATGGAAGATCTATCTATAGTGATTTTTAAATTCTTTTCCACTTTATAGAGGCTCACAAATGATAAAAATAAAACTGCCAAAATATTCACACTCATTTCATTATATATTTTTTATAAGGTTTCTATGAGAGTATAATAAAAGAAAACATTTGATCTTTCTTCCTTTTTCAAATCATAACTCCATGAATTATACATTTTTTAATATATTTCACCCATTTAAAAATCATGAAATAATTATTTCCCCACAATTAATCAATTATAAATGATGAAAAAATTAATATAGTAGGGTAAAAAAATACAGTATTGTAATGCATCTCTTTATAATGTATTTCACCATATTTATGGGGTTAAAGATATATCAAATATAATATAGATCTAAATGGTATAAAGGATAAAAATTTACAAATATATTAACTCTATCATCTTAAGTTTCTACAAAATTGTCATGTTTCAATATAAATTCAAATGAATGTTCTAGTAGTGATATATATATTAAAAATATCTCAGTAAGGATGGTATTATAATGAATATGAAACATGGGTTTGAAAACAAATCAATAATGAAATTTAAAATATTGGATAATCACACATGGTATTATTAATAATAATAATACAATATAAATAAACCTTAATGAATAAAATCATTAATGTTTTGATAAATTTCATTTATATAGATCATCCAATATTCTCAAATCAGGATTAATCACATTAGTATTATAATTCATTTATTATCTTATCCAAACATAATATTACTTATTAAATTCAATCATAAAAAATATTTTAAATAACGCATGGTGGTATTATAGAGAATGTTTTTATATCTTTTATGAAAAATATTATGATAAAGATACGTGTGGAGTAAAATTTCCTATCAAAATTAATTAAAATTTAAATATAAAGAATATAAAAATATAAATAATTCAATATAACACTATTCTATAAATTAAACATATTCATATTTTTTACTATCCAAGCATGTCGTATGTCTTCCTCTCTCATCATTGCAAAAATAAAAAATAAAAAACCATAAATAAAAGTACAATATCTATTATACTATAATAAAAAATATAAGGGTTATTGAATTAAACTCTTGAAATCATTATGAAAATTCAGAAAAAAATAAATCATAAAAAATCAATAAAATTTCTGGTTACCTCTTGTAAGTTATTTATTTAATATATTTCATAATAGAATAAAAGAAAGAATTTACCCAATTTGGATCAATGAATGATCTATGTTGATATTATACAACATATATGGGTCTTATTTAATTTATTTAAAATAATATTTACTCTTTCTTGAGGTAGTACCATTGATACTTCGTAAAGACCAATACCCTGAAATTTATTTAATCCAAAAATATAAAATTTTAATTCATGGTAACAGCTAAAATTTTAGAGCATTTTCCATGAATATGATATACCACTAAGAAGGGTGGAGGATGGGGAGGGGGATAATTCAGAATCTTTTTCACTTTATATCTAATATGACCATGTTGGAATTATTAGAGTATTGATCCTATCAATATTTAAATGACTTCATTACCTGTATATAATATACATTTTATGAAAAAAGCACAAAAGTGTTTTTTCAAGCATCACCCCCAGTTTGGGTGACTATGTACTTGTCATGTTCGAGTCGAGTCAAATAAAATTTATTCCACTAATCTGAAAAACAATACAGGTGATGAAGAACTTTATATCCTTTAACAAATAGATTTTCTTAAAACAAATGTCACGTTAAAATTCATTATACAATATATCACTAGATTATAATGATATAAAAAACAATAACATGATCGATATCTCTATCTTCTATATACTTTTTTTCAAAAAAAAAATTCCTTTATTCTATTAAAAAGTAATTTTTAACCCATCATATATCTATTATAAAATGTAAACATATAGAAGTTATACAGTTTGAGATCATAACATTGGGACATTATGATTTTAGATCTTTATATATGCTCCGAACATGAAGATGTTTGATTATTTAATTATCTGAACTTTTGATTCTTTTCCTTTTTAAATGTGGTCTTTGAACTTATAAAATCATATCTTCTAGTATGATCATATTTAGTAACTTAAAATCCTGTGAATTCTACTCAACTAATCTCAATTCTACTCCTCTCTTCTCTACATTCTATTAAAATTGTTAATATATAATAGTGTTTAAGTGGAAACAATGAAAAAAATAGTCTAGTTATCAATATTCTTAACACTTCTAAAATTTACCAAAAAAATTGACTAATTTCATGTTTAGACACTATTTATTACCATAACCAGCCTTTAGAAAAACTCTATATGATTCTAAAAATCATGGCACCTTCATTTCCCAAAAAACAAGGTTTTATTTGAATAGTATCCCAGAAACCAGAATTGAGTGAGATTCTACCTACCTTGTAAAAAACCATCCTAATATGAAAACAAATATAAGAACTAGTTCAGTTCATATTCCTACATTTATTTCAAATATCACTTCATTTTTATTCATTTATCAACTCCTAAAACATTTACAATTTATATTATTCCATAGAAATATTAGTCCTTACCCTACTCAAACATAAGAACCATGTAGCTTTTTTAATTATAGTTATGAGAAAACCATCATCATATTTTCCGATAATCATGACTTATGGTCATATTAAACTAAGATTGTCTTTATATCTTAATATTCATAAAAATACACATGAAAACATCAAACCTTCCAATTCTGAGCAGCATCTTTCTTAAATTCCATTACATTAAATTCTATATAAATATTATAAGAAATTTTAATATTAGTTTTTCTATTCTTCCAACATCATAAATTATACATGATTAGAATCAAATATCATTCTTCAAACAACAACAATTTATATCTTTTTAAAGTTTAACATAGCATCATATGACTTATCTTCTAAAATTATTTTAGAAGAACATTCATGATCCTCACATTTTAATATCTGTAAAATGTAAGATAAGGAAAAATTTTTAAAAATCACTATTGTGAGATAAAATATGCTTATTTATTGATTTAATAATTTTTCCTTTGAAAAATCCTCATAAATATTTATATTCCAGAAATATCATTCGAAATACTTCAAAAATGAGTGTGGACATTTTAAAAATACCATGGGATTCTTATCTTGGATTAACTAATTATTTATCAAAGGAATTTTAGTAGAATATATTACATTATATCATCTTTTAGAAATCATTTTCTCACTTTAAATACAAAAAATATAATTAGAAATATGAATTCTAAAATATTTGTACATATAATTTCTTGAAAATCACATCTCATCATATTGGTAGATAACTTATGGAAATCTACCTTTTATACTCTCAAAAATAAATTATTTAATATTAATATTTTGACATGAAACACTACATATCATTAATACATCCACAATATCATTAGGTTCTTAAATCACCCCTTTGGATTTTGTATAGACACCAACATCTTATATAAAAATAATATCAAATGACAACCTTTATCAAATTCAAGTGTCATGGAACCACACTATTGGACAAATTAATGTTATTGAGAAAATCCCATTCCTCAATGATATGAAATTTATGATCAATGATTTTGATGTTATCCGCATTAATTATATCCCTCAAAACATTATATCACTTTTATTTTAATAAAAATAACATCAAATTCACAGAATATTAGTTCAACAAGAGGTGTGTACTTCTACCCCCCTTTGAAAATATAATCCCCTGAAGGTGGGGGTGATATAACATATTCTTTAAATAAGTGGAGAATGTCAAATGAGATGTTTCAAAAATAATTCTACAAATATCTCTCTTCGTATAACCTTTGTAAACACATCAACAATTTTATTATTTTTTTGAAATTTCTTTATTTTAACATCTTCTATAGAAACGTTTTTCTTGGTAAAATTTTATTTAATACCAATATTGTCAGCACCATATTGTTTCATTGGATATTTATAAGGTCAAATTATGAATTAATTATATCAAATGATTTTTAACGAATTATAAACATTCATGTTTAAATCCACTAGATAAACTTTAATCCAAAACATCCATGTATACTCATTTGTGGGTTAAACATACTCATACTTAGATTTAATTAAGTTCACCTAACTTTATTTCTTAAAATGGATGATCACCGAAGTTTACTGAATTTTTTACCTCTTGATGTTGATTTTATATAATTTTAGTCTCCAACCTAATCAACAATAGTGAATCCCAATAGGTTCACCACTTCTCTTATATTATATATCAAACCACAACTCAAGGTTCATTTGATATATTTAAAAATTCTATTAGTACCATGCATGTTTGATTCCTTTGGATCAAATTGATATATTATAGGAAAATTTAATATATATAAAATTTATTCCTTATATTATATAAGAAAACAAATTCTTCTAATTAGTCTCTTGAATTATTTAGGATTGACACTATTTTTATTGATCTTTGGATACCATCACACCAACTATTATGGGTGTAAAAACACCCCTCTAGTATTTCATGAAAACATTTTTTATAAATTCATTGACACATGTTTTCTGAGAAGTAATGAAAAATATTCCTTTCTATACAACATATAATCATCATTATAAATTTATCTCTCCCATTATGGGAATATTAAATAAAATATTTATTTTATTTGAAAGTTATTCACATTTATACTCCATATCACATGTAAAAATTCTATCATAAACATAAATAGTGATAATTAGTGTACCTTTTTGAATATTTTAAATATATAATTTTATATTGACAATTATTTTAGAAAAGTTCAATTGTTTTATGAAACATCCAAGATTATAATATCGAGATCAAGCAGATTACTTCAAACTATATAAGTTTTTTTTAATTTACAATCTATGGTTCCATCTCTATAAATTATAAAACATTAAGGTTTCTCAATAAATGGTTCTTCCTCTTTATGATCTCTATTGAAGAATTAATATGTCAAACACATCTTATTTAATTTTTATTTTATTTAATTTAATAAAACCAAAAACATTTTCATTGTTTAATTTTTTTAATGATTTCTTTTTTTAGAAATTCAAAACTTCCATCTATGAATTCCATCTACAAACTAATATTTCTTGTTCCATGTAATTTGTTCTTTTTTTTTATTTTCTAAACATCCACTTGGTACAAATAAAATATTTTCTTATGTTATAGGAATGAGTCCCCAGACCTCATTATTATAAATTTCATCCATATATTATTTCCTCTAATTGATTTTATCCTTATTATCAACAAACTCTATAAATAATTATTGTTAATCTTATGAAACCAGAGATGTTTATTTTAAAGTCTCAACATAATTTTGGATTGAACTATAACCTCTCATTTAAAATATTTTTAGGTTCTAAATTTATTTTATAATTTTATCTTTAAATTTATCATCTCTAGAAACTTTCTCCCAATAAATGGTTTAGATTTTGTTAAAACAAGTATTAATAAGTTCATTTTTGTCTCATTACTCACTGATTTTTTTAGAAATACACTTATCGATTTTCAAGAGATTCTCCTCATTTGAAATTTAGTTTGTATTGATTTTCAAATATATTAATATAAAAACAATCCAAAAACAAATTAATCCTTTTATTTTAGTATCTAGAGGATTTACAATTAGATAGATATTGTATGAAGATCCCTTATTCATATTTTCCATTGAATTTTCCCAGATTTTAGCTTTTTATCTTTATAAATGATATACTATCAAATACATTGATGTAATTCACTGTATGATTTATTTTATAAAAAAATTATTACAGAGTAATGATTTAACAAAGAAAAATAAATAATATATATAATATATGTTCAAATATTCATACTTTTTCTCTCTAAAATATTTTTTAGAGTTTTTTGTTTAGGTAGCACGATTCTTCACATTTAAACCTAGTATCTATTCTTTATCTACCAAAATCAACTTTTCTAAGTATTATAATGATAACTATTCCAATTTATAATCCCATTATATGATATATATATATTGGATTCAAATTTTTTACATTTAATATCTTTTCCTTTATCTATACCCAATGTTTTTATATAAATACCTAATAATTCTCAAATAGTTTTTTAAAAAATTTAACATTTCTAATGTATTTGAATTCTGATTCACGAACATGACCTTTGTTAATCAGGTGAAGTTATAAATAAATATGATAAAGTATATATCACTTATAGTTGTTTCATTTATCATATACCAATATAATTTATAAATTATTAGTTCAGGTGGCCCTGTTTACAGACATTCCACAATTTTGTGTGTTCTCCAAACCATCTATCCATTCTAAAAATTGTTCCAAAATACATCTATCAATATCCCTCTAGACTAAGTAGGATTATAATTTAATCATTATTTGAGTATTTTAATTATGATATTTGAAAAATATTACCAATAATTTTATTTCATAGTTTATTTTGATCATTGGCACTCAAAAAACATGTATTAGAAAGATCAGTAGTATGTTTCCACTATTTTTTATCTATTGAAGATAGTTATTCCATATATTAAATGACTAATAATGAATGCATTTTTAATTAAAATATATTCATCTCAAACATCAAGTATTTGGGTCACACATAGTATTTTTTAGTTAATTACTTCATTAAAAGGTTCCTTATTTTAGCTTCAAACATGTAATCTAAATATTACCAACTCTAGTAATATTTAGAGAGTTTTAATTTCCAAAATTCTATTACCTTCATTTATACTCTTGAATATTGTCAATATTATTCTGATGATAATTATATTATAGAAATAAAACGTTTAAAGCTTCCATGTCTTATATTTATTACAATATTTTCAATCCACTTAAATAATGAATGACTTATGTTACTTCATTATTTTTTGAATTATTCTGTGTTCACCATAAAAAATTCTATCAAGGAAGAGGGTTCATATTTACATAAAAAAAATATCCATATTGGTCATATCATCCATATATTTCTTCTAAATAGTCAAAAATATGTTTTTTTCGATAGAATTTATGGTAATCTCTTCATAGATTTTTATTATATAAATTATTTTTCATTATCCAAAAATTTATTAATTTATTTTCAATGTTTATAACCTAGATTAACACCCACTTCATGGAATTGTAATTTTAAAATAGAAATAATAGAATTTATTACCATATATGGAACAACACTAATAATATTATTTTAAATTTATTCTTCTTTATTGTTAGAAATTAATTACGAAAACTATTGTTACTATCATGCCAAAACAATTTCATCTTTTTATCTTAGGGAGTAAGTTTTACACGAGATATAATTATCTTTAATTATCATAGAGTAATGTTTTTAGTCCTTTTTTGGAAAAAAATTCCCTAGTTTTGGAATAATAACTTAAATTATTAGAAATAACAATTTATTTTTAATAATAAAACGAAATAATTTGACATGTTCTTTTCAGAAAAGATTCATAGTAATTTGAGTTGATTAATTTTAGGTTTAAACAAATTTGTTAATCATTAATAATTATATTTAGATATTTAAATCTATAATACAACTTGATTTTGTCTTATTTACTCATTATTTAATTATAGTTATGTTTTCATTAAGATATTTCTCAATTATTCCTTACTTAAAAATCATTAAATTCAGTTTATTAATTTATTTAATGCTACCATATTATATTTTGAGAATTTATCTGTATATTTCATTCAAATTTTAACATTCATAATTCAATATACTAATTTCCATATTTATTTTATTATTTTTCTCAAGAAAACCCTCAAGCATAACCTACAATACATGTTCTATAAAAGTGTCTTATTCTCATTTTATCAATTATATAAGTCATCTTTATGATTGTTAACACAATACATGAAGTTACAGAACTTATAATAACCTTCCCCTCTTAATATAATACTTGAAGAGGAATAAAATTATCCTTATTTATACAATGTCGTTATTATTTTCCTTTTTGGAAGCATTTTCTTACTATTGAGATAATATTTGACATCCTTTGTACAACAACCATGATCATTATTACATATTTAAACATGATTTATTATAAAAACATTCACTTAAGATAAATCTATGGATTGATAGTTATATTTTCTAGGGAAATTAAGAACAACACATGACGACTTAAGGCACCAAATACAACATCTTTATTGAAAACCACTTTTACATGACCAAAACATTCCAATGTACTTATCATTGCATTGAAAAAAATATGGATATACACAAGAATACGGTGATCTGTAATGGCCGGTAAGGGTGTAAATAAGGCATAACATGAATAATATAGTAAATGTTTGGAAATAGGCATATCAATGGAGCATAAGAGAAACATGGACATAAAGGCATGATATAACATGATTATCATAACATGGAAATGTGGAAACAACATACATCATGATATTATCATGATGTAAAGCTCATTTCACAGGTATTTTCATGAGTAAACCCTAATTTCACATGGATTTGTATGATATTAAAAATTAATTAATCCATTAGAGTGGTATCAGAAACACCCTTTATAACATTTCATTTCGTGCATAAGTTTGCTATATGGATCATATAACATGGAATCATTAAACATAATAATATATTAAACTATAAAGTAATGTGTAATAGATACATGAAACTCTATAATCAATAAGTAAAGGTGCATTAAGGTGAATACCCAGGATATATAAATGGGAATAGTATTTACAACATGATGATTTTGCTATGGAAAAATCACAGTGCAATTTCAGCAGCATAATGAGGTGACATAATAATTTATAAAAATGGATAATGAGAGAAAAGGGGGAATATAATAACATTTATATGAAATTTAAATTAAGGATTTAATACAGATAAATATCCCAACACATTTAATTTTTAAATAGAAGGCATAACATAATAAAGAAGGTTGATGTTAGAGTAGAAATGGAAGAACTCTTATAAAATTTATGCATGGTAAAATATCTACATGGAAGGTATTAATGTCAGTGAAAGAAGTATCTCATAATTTGAAAATAATGAGGGAATTATAGGCAATGTATGAAATCATACCCCAATATTTTTAATTGAAAATAATACGGCAAATCAACATAACGAAACATAAAGAAAAATGAGAAAGGAAGACATCCCTTATGAAATTTTGGCATAGTAACGACTTAGGTATGGGTCCAAATGGGAGAGGATAAATGTTAAATCATTGAAATAACATGAAATTTAAAGTATTGAAGTTATTATAAAAGGATTTCAAAAAAAAACAATTTAAATTACACGAACTACATTCACATAAAATACTTGAATTTGAAAGGAGGTGAGGAAAGTTAGGATCCCTTAATTAGAAGTGTGATCCCAAAGTCTTTGGATAGGATTTTTGGGAACTTGGGGCACATTTACAGGACTATAGGAATCACGGGTTAGTGGTTGGTTTATCATTAAATGGTTTGAGGGAAGACAAATGGGAGTTTGGTTGGGTTTATAAAGAAAATGAGAGGGAATTCTTTATTATTTAGGTTTTGGACACTACACACTAAACATATCAAAAATAAAAATCTTCCTATAGTTTTTCCCATGGTTTCCATAAAAGGGGAGTGGTATACAATATTTTATAAGTAAAAGGGTGGAATATATAAAAATATTAGGATTTATTATATTGAGGTGAGTCACACTTTCAAGGAAATCATTTGAAAATGTTAAAATATTTTATAAGTCTTGGAGGGTATACTATGAAATTATAAAATATACTAAACAAATATAAAACAAAATAATTTTAAAGGTAAAAAATATATTTGTCTAATATCCCTTATATAGTATGTGATTACATCACTATTGGGTCATTTTCATTTCATAAAAAGCATTATATATTTAGTTGGTATTTAATTTTTACCTAAAAATTTGACTATCTCAAGGATTTATAAAAAATTAACCATTTGATAATTTTTATGTCCTAATTCCAAAAAAAATTATTTATTTTATGTTAATTTTTTTCTCAATATGTGAATTATAATTTTTAAAATAAAAATTGACATTTATTGGAAATTCACCTATTTTGACCAAAATAGTATTTGAACCTTAATAAAAACTAAATTTGACATCATAAAAATTATATGATCATTTATATTTAATAAAATTATTTCATAGTAATATTTTTATTAAAATATTATTTTTTAACAATAATTCATTAATTCAACAAAATAAATCCTTTATCTGAAAAAATATAATTTCTATTTTATCGTATAAAAATATAATTCTGTTCAAACAGATTACCTTATAATTTATAGATAATAAATAGATATAATCATCATTTATAAAAAAATTTGTAATATTATTAATAAAAAATAGAGTTTAATATAATATAAATACTTCACAAAAGTACCATTTTTACCTGAAAATGAAATTTTTTAAATTTGTCACTTTTTAAGAAAGTCCATTTTTAATGGAATTAATGTAATAAGAATTTTTTTTATAAAATATATTACAAAATAAGTAACTAATAAATATTTATATAACACCTTATAACACCCACATAAGACCTAAGTGTAAGGGGTGTGATGGTGAAAAAATCATCAGGTGGCTTGGATAGAATCTCTTGGGTAGTAATCTCTATTAACTAGTATTTATCTCGTAGGTGATTTTATTTAAGCTTTACATGTTGAATCTTGGATTGGGATTATTCCAGATAAAAGCCCTTTGAAAATACCTCTTTCCTAAGCTCCAATAAATGTTCATTATATGACCTGAGTCTAATGGATGAGGCCATCACCTCTTTGGTTTATGTCGAAATTATTTTTTAAAACCTTATATTTTTATTAGTCATGTGATCACTATTCAACAACTATTTTATCAACAGTAATGTTATATGATAGTCATTTAAATACAATTGGATAAAATAAAAAAAATTCATGGGTTTTCTATATCCATACAAAATTTAATTAAATAAAATAAATGAAATTTTATTCATGAATTTTTGGGTCTCTATACATATATCACGGAACAAATTTATTTTTCATTTGATTTTATTCTTCCTTGTATCCTTATAACCACCACCTTTTTTATTTTGATAGTTTATTGAAAAGTGTAAAACTCCTCCATATTTAATGAAATCAAATATGATTTTTCATTTTTACACAAACTTTAATATTATAATTTTGATTGTGATAAGGCTAATAATTGTCTTATAATATTTTTACATTTCAACAATTTCTTCAGATTCAGTATAATTTTTATGTTCTTCATTCTTGTTTTTTAATTTTTTCACGAATTTAAATTCAATTTTCTTATTGATTTCATTTTTAAAATCTGTAGTCTTACTCATTTGAAAATAAACTATAATGTTATCTAAATCATCAAGGGTTATATCTTTTATATAATCTAATAAATATATTTTCGGATCAAACATTTCAGGAAAGTTTCTCCTCTAATTCATGATAATAATTTATTCTTAAAATTTTTTTCCATAATTTATAATGTTAATAAAAATATAATTGAATCTTCTAAATAATTCATCATATGTTTTTTCTCATTGGTCTTCCTATATCCAAATATACCTCTCCGAATATAATAATTTTCTTCCTTTAATTTCTCATTCAATTTCAAGATAAAATCAAGTTATTCCAAAGTATCTGTAGTAGTTTGGATACCAATCACCTTAATATAAAACATTAATGTTAATATATTATTATATAATTTCTAGAATTTATGTCAAATTTCATCATTCTATTATTATAAAATTTCATGGGAGTATCATTCTGACTTCGATGGAAATCCCACAGAAGTAAAATCAATTACTTCTATAAAGGTGATTAAAGATAAGTGATAAAACTATTCGTATATAGTTTATATTTTTTTCATAAAATATTGGAATATATAAACGGTTAAATAAATTTAGATTCTAAATCTCTTCCAATAAAAGGATATTTTAGAAGGAAACTATTATCCTATGGTACCAACTAATGTTTGCTAGAATATGATATACTAGAAGGAGGGGGGGGGGGTTGAATCATAGGTATTATTTTTTAATTTATTTATGAAATTTATCAACATTTTATATTATAGACTCAATCCTATCAATATTTCAAACACATCATTACCCATATATAATTGAAAAATATAACAACCCAAATAACACATCATTTTTTACATGGTTCAACTATGATGAGGGAGACTATGTTATTTCTATGTTTGGGTTGATCCAGATATATATATTTTACTATAATATATAAAATCAATAATAGTAGCATGTATAGTGACTTGATATCTTTTAATATATTTTTATAATATATTTCAACAAAAATATCCAAAAAATACAACCAATTAATGAAGAAGCATAGTGTCCTTTGAAACAAGATACATAAAACATGACAAAGAATCTAAAATAAAGAATATTTAATTTAATATCTATAATGGGATCCCCAATAGATTTGAAAACATCAAATTACATAGAATAACCTAAGGAATAAATAGAAAATGGGGTGATCTAAAATTTTGAGTAAGGGAATAAACATGATAATGAAGAATAAAATGATAACATAAAAGACAAGGATCATGAATAATCATATAGTGGAATAACATAAATAACATGGAATAAAAATATCCTAGAAAATTTATAATTTGGAAGAAAAATAATTCATTAGATAATTAGAATTCAAGGATAACTTCCAACACAACATCACATGGCGACCAACACCCAATCATGGATTAGGTTTACTAATAAATTCTATACATAGCATCTCATTAGACAAATACATTACCCATTACATTAGATAAATATTTTGGATATCGTATCATAACATGTAAATGATTATGAGATCCATAAATTGAAATAAATATTAAGGTATAAGAATAGTAAATAACCATGAAATGAAACTGGTTGCATAATCTTTCCTCATATCATAATCAAAGCATATTTCATAAAGAAGGAATTTGAGAAGTGAACATATGGAATGTATCACCCTCAAAAAGGAAGGGATGATAATATAGGTATATAAATGAGACCCAAATATACTTCATTTATAATCATTCCTCAATTTTAAATATAAGATAAGATTAGTTAGAAAAAAGAAAGATCATAACCTAAAAATTGGTGATTTATAGAGTTCCCATAACATAGGTACCCTAATCGTTCTGCACTTACATTTAGTGTTTTGGATAATAATATTAGATTCTTTAATTACGTAAATTATGAAAAAATATGGTATTTATTAATTACTATATCTTTATTATGTTAATTTATACATATTCTAATGAGATGTATTGTTCAATTTGTTTATTATGAGGGAAGTCTTTTCATGTCTTAAAGGTGAGATCACATGTTGATAATTATTGATGTTCCAATAAAATGATACTATAACATATGTAGTAAAATATATTTATATTAATATACTTATTTATAATTAAATGGTACCAAATATCCTTTTTTCTAATATGAAAATGGTTATTTCAATAAAAATGTTATCGTTATTCTGTTAGTTTATTTAGGTTGATTTACTGACCATCATGAACTATATTGTTTTAATTAAATGAACATTAATACTATAAAAAGGTTTAAATATGTGATATTATACTTATGATAAAATTTATGTTATAGAATAACATTTTTATGACTATCCTTGAAGGTGGTGGAGAAAAACAAAGCATGCTTCTCATGAAGGCGGTAAATAGACCATATTATAAACAACATTTTCATTTTTGAATACAAATAAGGGTGGTAAAAGAATGAATATTAAACCATAATAATTACATATTATTTTTTAGGATACTTATCTTACTATTTTTAGGTGGTTGGAGATCATATTGGGGTGGTATAAGAAGAATAAACTTGAAATAGATCAGTTGATAATCTTACCTCTTCCTTTGGATGTCACCTCTTTAGATAACACTAAAGGTTTCATGAAATGTATGTTGGAGGAAAAATAAGATCTAGGACATAGGGAAGATAATAATAAGGGGAATTGATTAGATATTTTAAAGATCCAACTCTTAGAAGATGTGAGGAAAAGGGGTGGGGTGGGGTGGCATTTATAAGGGGATGAGAGTGGCGTTCTTGAATATTATATTCATTTGTTTAATATTTTTTCTCAGTAATACCAATAGTATTTATTATTACCACTATGTATATTAAATGGTACATGTATGTTTATTATAATGGTTTCTAACATCATTCATGCTGTAAAAAATCATGTTTTTATCCAATAATGTTAAATATCTTATTTTACTGTATCTCACTATTCACCAAAATTCATATATTTTTGAAAAATACCAAAACAATTATACTATCAATTTATAAATGTTCTTATTCAAAAATAAAATCATTAGTATGAAAATAAAATTATAATTATGGGAAATTAAATTCTTAAATAAAATAATCCTTTATTTAAAAAATTTCAATTTTAATATTATGATCAAATTTCCAACTGTTTGAAAAATTACCCAAATAATTATAAATTTGTATTATAATTATAATAAAACATTATATAAATTTATAAACCCGTTTTATGAAAATTAACATTATTTAGAATAATTAGATTTATTATAAAATTAAAACAACAAAATTTATGTTTAAAAAAAATAGAAACACATATTTTTGTCATTTTTAAAACATTTATTTACTTATAAAATAGTATAAAAATAGCATATTTTCATATTATAAAATACCTTAATAATATTTTAAACATACATAGGTGACCATAATATTCAAATAGTCAGATCATTATTCCTAACTGTCTGATCACTATTCTAAAGGTGACGTTACTATTATATTAATCAGATTAGTATTCAAACAGTTATAATTTTAATAATAATTAAGTTCCATAATTTCAATTAATACATCATATTACATTTATTTTTATTTAAATTTTATTTTATCACAAATTTATTTATTTTTATTTTAATGATGAATATTTTTTTACAAATACCTTTTCTCATTTCTATAGTGTTATTCATGAGTTCATTTATTCTGGTGGATAGAGGAGATCAAAAAATTCATATATATTTATCTTATTTTCTATATTTTTCCTATTGTTATAATTTTCAAATTATAGGGCCTTATTTATTCAATAAATTTAATTTTAAAATTATTGGAATAATTGTTTTTGGTTCTATAATGGGGAGAAAATACATTATATCATATTACTAAATATGACTCAAAAATATATTTAGAATGGAAATTATATTAATAAAATTCATGGTTATTACATTCTTCCCACTTATGAAATTTCACCCTATAAAATCTGTTTTTAATACTATAGTGAAAATAGAAGATGATATTTTTCCTTTTGGGATTCCTCTGGTTCTCGTGTCTCCCCCTCATAATTATTGTTTATCCATATTAATTTCACTAGGTGAGTTATATTGTTGCATATAACATTATCTCTATGGTCCAATAACTTCACTAACTTCTGCACATAAGGGAAGCCATTTTCAAGATGCACTACATCAAAATTCAATTCATGTGAGGTAATTTCTCAGCACTTCATCAGTAAGCATAAATGAAATATGTTTTATATTTTATATAGAGACAGTGAGAGTACTAGTTGATAACCCTTGACTTCGATGCGATAATGAATCTAAAGGGGGCTAATATACCTTGGGCATAGCTTATGCATCTTCTAAAATATCATGAATTTCATCCATCGAGATATAAATAGGAAGAACTTATCCCCAAACTCTAATTATAGGTCTAATTAATGATTTTTTTCTTAGATGTATTATCTACTTTGAGGAACATGGATGTGTTTTTAATCATATTGATCTTTTCTATGATCTCATTGATCATTTTAGGTCCTGAAAAATTATGTTCACCATCTTATCCCCATCATATAGGTGTTATTAATATCTTTATATAAAGGGGTTCTTATTGATCTATTTGTATTCTAGAATTAAGGTAATTATTTTATGAGAACTCAAATAGTTGATGCTTTTGATCCGATACTCCTTTAATATCCATAGACTATGCACTTAAATATTCGTCCAGTGCCTGGATAGTCTTATAATATTGGACATTAGTTTGGTGGGGAAAATCCATAACAATTCCAAACTCAATTCTTAGTACATGATAGAGACAGTACTGGAACATAGAATTAAATCATGGATCTTTATCATATATAATTTAAAATGGTATTCTATTCTGACTCACCACTCCTTTGATGTACATCCTTAAAAGTTAATTAAATAAGGGTCCTATAAAATTACAAGGATATGATAAATCATTATAAGAATATCAACAAAACCCACATATCATTATATCCTCTTGATGTATTTAGATTACATTTGACAATGTCCTTGGTGATGTTTTCCCATTCATAAAAAAATATTGGTAACGGTTGCATCATCTCCTTTTAATTTTTTCCTTCTACATTAAATTTCAAACATACCAGGAATTTTAATGTATATTCTATTATCTCCTTATTCATATTTCCCCAATAAATGTTCCCTTATAGATCCTGATACATATTTATGATCCGTGGGTTGAGGGAGAAGTTTGATCAATGTGAATCATTCTTATTATCCATCTTTATCTCATGATTTTATAGTTCCCATAATCATGAACAGATCATAAAAATAATTATTCATCAATTTTAAACTCCAAGGATTTCCCATTTTTTATAGAATTAACATTCTTATTTATTTACATATAATTTCCATGAGAATCATTTATCTTCTCGAGAAGGAATAATTGAACAATAATTTGGGAAATGAATGATCTTTTTCCTTCCTTTATTATTATCATGTATAACTTTTTCATGTATAAGAAGACTATTTCCTTCTTAATTATCATCACTAATATGGTCACATGATCCTTTATACTCATAGAATCATCCACTTTATATTATTTCATAGGATGGTAGAGGACTGAGAAGTCATATTCCTTGATCAACACTAATTATCCTTGCTATAACATTTAATGATCCTTTTGTTTCAATATAGACATGAGGATATCATGATCATTATATATTTCAAACAGCTACATATATAGGTAGTGTCTCTATATTTTTTATTTGAATACCACTCCAACAAAATTCTATTTATGTGTTAGATATATTTTTTCATGAATTTTCAAATATGTTGAGTTTTAAGATATCATATTTCTATTCTTTATTAGTACATATACTATGAACTTATTTTAATAATCACTATATACCATAAAAATATCCCTACTAGAGGGCATCAAGAGGTCTGGTGATGTGATAAGACTCATTTTCAAATCATTGAATCTCTCTTAAAATACATTACTCCAATTTAATATTATACCCTTCTGAGTAATACATCTTGAATTGTTTTAAAATCATGATAAATTTCTCAAAAATAAATGGTAATACCCAAGTAGTCCAAAAAAACTATGGATATCATCTATAGATGTACCTATGGGGAACTCTTAAATCACATTTTTCTTAAAATGGTCCTTAGCTATCCCATTCCTATGGATAAAACGACCCCTAAATGATCATTTCTCCATCCATAATTCACTATAAATATAATTTTCATAAATTTTATTCTTTTAAAAAGTAGATACGACAATATTAAAATACTTCTCGTGCTCCTCCTTTCTTTGTAATTATGTGATAATATAATTTATAAATAGAACCATAAACTTTTCGAGGTAATCTCTAATGACTTTATTAATTATTTCCATAAATAATGATGGTGAATTATTTAATTTGAAGGCAATCACTATAAACTTATAGTGTCCACTCTATGTTCAGAAGGATGTGTTGGGAATATGGTAGTTTTTCACATTTAGTTATTGATATCATGACAAAAAATAATGTTTAAAGAAATAACAGGCCCCATAATATTGATTGAACAAGTTATCTATCCATTGAAGGGGATATTTTTTATTTATCATGATTTTTTAGTTAATTATAATTGATATAGAGGCACATTTACCAATCCTTATACTTAACGAACATGACTATAAAAAACCACAATCATGATATTGATAATATAAAACCCTTCTACTGATTATCATATAATTCAATCTTTATAAATTATAACTCAGTGGTTCCTACATAATAATAATTCTTGGATATAGATAGATTTACTTGTATAATTTAAGTTGTGAACTCAACTTCTCAGTAATGGGGAAGTCCATACAACGGTTTAGGGAATAAATCAGTGTAGTCCCTCATAATGGGAAAGTATTCAAGCATGATTCTCTCCTTAGTATCAATCATTTTTTCAAAATTATTTAACTTATATGGAAATAAAATCTATATATGGGGTGAATATTCTGATGGATATTTCACTTATTCCTTACACTTCTACAGAATCAGTGGATGAATTTGGATGTGAAGAGATATCTCCCTCTCTCAATAGTTGATTTTAGATTTATATAAGGATAACTAGTCAATTCTCAATATAGAATCAAAATCTACAAAAGGATGTATGAAATGTTTTTATAGGAGGTTTATTCCATAATCATCAACCATAGAGGAGTTATATATTTCATATTTAGTAAGTAATCCATTTTTTATTCTCATATTTAGATCAACCCCCATGTTTTTATGTGGTGTTTCAATGGTTATAATAAAGAATAATTATGATAATGAATGTGTTGACCTAAAATTAAATTTTAGATTCACTATTCATGAATCAATAACCAGTGTACCTTCCACCACATCATTTTCAAGATCCACCACAATTGTAATGGTAGCATATTTCATTTTTTACACTCAATGATTTGGATGTTATTGTTATTGATTGTCTTTGGTATACCATGTTTAAGGTAATTTTATTTAATAATTCTCTTGTTACTTATAGTTAAAACATTGTACTATTGTTTGAGTTTTTATCTGATTTTTCCTTTACCCTATCAAATTCATCGGATTTTTCATAATCCATATACATTAATTAACATGATTCCAATATTTCGAACATTTGAATAATATAAAAAATCATTTGAGATACATTCAGTACTTCTACTTCCAATATTATTTACATGTGGGTAGCTTGGTTTCAATTCATCTATGGGATTTATTCATTGATCCATCTGAATTAAACTTTATTTTACACTTTTTATCTCCAACCCCACGTGACCACTGAGATTCACCAATATCTATATTAATTTTGAGGGCACCACATACATTCTCTTTATATATATCACTTTATTAAATAACTAGGTTTTTTAATATATGTTGAAACTATACACTAAATAAGTGGTTTACCTTAATTTTTTTGTCAATGGAAAATCCAAATGTGTTCCTTTTAGGCCATTTGTTTTTTTCCTCATATGCATCGATAGAGACATATTCATTTTTATATAGTTTGAGGAACCCCCTCTCTATTGTATGATGCAGATTTCAAGGATAACATTTACTAAATAATATTTTCTTGAATCCTTCTATAATATCTGGATTTTTTTAAATACTATGTTTGATAATGTAAAAAATATGCAACACTGGGCATAAAATAATGGTGAAATATTATTATTTAAATGTGACCATTATAACCTAGCCATTAAATTGGTGTGTATGAATATAATTAGGTATTTTTTTAAATATATATAATGTTTCAAAGAAATAATAACTTATTGATTAACTCTTGGTTAATACGATCTCAATTTTTAGTAATGTAATTTTTTTTCAAAAATTTATTATCTTCAAAAATTGTTTTTATTTGTTTTCATTCTAAAATTTTATACAAAATTTTTGAAACATTTAGAATTTTTAATTTATCTTATGAAAATTATTTTTCAAATAATAATATCAAAATTAGTTGATAGTATGAATTTGATATTTTTTTTTGAAAAGATTGATTTTTCAATGAATAGTTAAAATATTTATTTTCATTGAAAATATTATTATATTTATGATTATTTACAAAGTCAAATAATATTTTAGAATAGTTTTAAAATTTTATTATATTCTTTTTGTTTGAAATAAATAAATTATGGATTTTTAAATTAATTTTATAGTTTTAATTAGTATAGAAACATTTATGTACATAAAAAGGCATTGTTATGAAAAAACGTTATTCATAACATATTTTCAGTATAATTAAAAGTTAAATTATATCACATACATTTTTTGAATCTTGAAAATTGGATTCAAAATTTTTTATAAGTGGGATTATATTTATTAAATATGTCCCTCTTATTTTTAGTGACTTTTAAAAGTAATCATAGTAATTTTTATTACCGTATTAAATGGTAAATCAAGTAATTAAGCGTTAACATAATTTCATAAGGAATATAAAACATTCCATAATTTTATTTCATCGATAAATTTCATAAAAAATAATCAATATTTGTTTATATGCTATTATGTATTCATATTGATGTTATTATAACCATTATAATATTCTTTGTAAAGGAATGTTATAAATGTCACACTATTTTTTTAAAAAACTATAATATTATTAGAATGAGGATAATAATAGTTTATGTTTTATTATAAAAAAATTTTGGATATAAAAATGATTTATATTCTAATTAAATATTTATTTTTCATTATTATTAGATAAATGATAACAATAAATTCTTACACAATAATGAAAAATTAATTATTTAATTAATGAAAAATAAGAAATAAAAATATTATTATATTATTAGTAATATAATTTGAGATAAATAATGTGATTCCTGAATTTTATAGATTAAAATAATAGGTTAATCATTCAGTTGAAAAAACATTGAATTTAATTTTTAGTCTTCTTATTATTAATGTCAATATAATGAGAAGTTACAAAAATTTATAATAATCTTATTCTATAATAAATAAAATTTTATTAAATGATATAAAATTAATAAAAATTATATATTCATAAAAATTATTAGTATGTAAATAACAATACCAACCATGTTTCATTTATTATTATTTTTCTATTCATAATTACTATAATGACCAAAGTGTGAAAAAGGTTAATGGGGGTAAAAATCAAAATATAAGTGTAAAACATAGTTAAAAATTTTAATAGTTACTTTTATTAATGTATATATACTCATTATAATATTAAATTCCAATATTATTTATTTGGATCCATTTAGATATTAAAATTAATTTATATTAATTTAACATTTCATGAAATTCTAATTATTCCCCTCCCCTACCTTATAAAAGGATGCATATTCATCTCCTTTCATCACACCTAAGGAAAATTTTGGTTCAAAAAATATTTGATAAATACCTCTAAAAAATTCCTCCCCATATTTAATAGGTATGTTTTGGAAATAATTACATCCATAGAGTGCTTAATGTGAAACTCAACGAATGTTGTTTGACATAGAGTTATAGTTCTTAGCCAAGAGTTTTCATTTTATTTCTTCTTCCACATCCATACAAAATTCACTAACCACACTACGATAATTAAATTGGTATATTAAATATAATTCCATGATTTTATGTTATCAAAATAACCTTTATATGTCAAAATCCTCCAACAAATGGGAAATGAATCTACCATTCGCGTGTATGGAGGACTACTGAGTTGCAGACTGATGTAATTAATTTTCAATCACTACCTATCACATATATTTATAATGATGGAATTAATAATTATATATTATTTTCAGGAAGTATTTATAATTATAAAAATATAATATATAATTTAATTTATTATTTTTCCATTCACTGAAAAATGTTAATGTCATTCATGTGTATGTGTAGACTACTGCCTTTACAAAGAGACACAATATTTTAAAAAACATCACATAGATTATATATATAAATATATATATTTAATCAAATGATATTTATGATATTATAATCAGTATTAAAATATAAAATTAAATATAAATTCTTTCTAAAATAAATATTGAGAAATGGAAAGGTTACTCAAGCGTACGTATGACCAATCATCTCCATCATTTAAACATAGTTAATTTTTCATAATAACATTTCATGATTGATTTAATATGTATAATTGATATATATATATATATATATATATATATAATTATTATTTCAGGATTATTATTACTTATATGATGTAACTATGACCCTTTTGACTATAGTCAACACACTGATGTTGTTTTTGAAATTATGGACCGACCCTTCTCAAAGTACACGACATGGACTTACCTGATTAAGTAATTAAAAATTTCATTGAAATGAGTGAAATAATTAGAATAAAGATAAGTTATTAAATATATAATTTTTTTTAATAAATAAAAAATTGATATGATTTTATTATACATTAGTTAAATGGACATACATGGGATGTATGGACTAGTGGCAATTGATTTTTTCTCTATTTCTTTTTATTGAAGAATATCTTAATGTTACACACATATTTTCTTTTATATATTGTATAATCATCCCATTTTACATGTTATATCATGAATACATCATAATTCATGATAATTTATATATTAATTTGATTTATGTTTTCCAAGAGGATTTTACTTAAATGTTACCAAGTGGAAAAGGGTCTCTTAGCTGTATTTCCTTATATGGGGTTATAAATATTTTCCAAAGACATTAATATACCATGATAATGAGTTAAGTAATCTCAGAATTATTTTATTATATATTTAAATTATTTTATGGGGATTTATGTATTTCCCTACATATTATCTCTATCAATTAATTCTCAATTCAATGATACAATACTTGTAAGGGTTATTCATCATAAATTCTCTTTAGTTGGGAAATTTGTTTATAATGTGAACCTATATACATTTATGAGTTGTATATAATAAAATTTTTACCTAATATATACTTAATCAAGTTATTTTTAATATATTAATTGTATAATTTTACTTTATTCTTTCACTATTATATGATTGAAGAGCTACTAAACTCGCAAAGAGATTAAGTTGGAATATGGTTTTGGGACAGATTATGTTCAAAGTTCCGTGGGGGTAAATTATAAGATATTATTTTATTAAACATAATATATTTAAAAATATTCTAGTTATGAATGGGATTTACATGTTTAATTTCCAATTTATTCTATGTTAATTTAATAAACATCAAGAATGTTGTTTTTAATTGATGTTGATCTTGTATCTTCTTTCAAATCTAGAATCTTTCTCTTCCACATCCATGTTTTCAAAAAATGATTTAATTTTTTTTTATAAATAAATATTTTCTAAATATATTTTTTATTGAAATTGAAATTATTTTAAATGGTTCAAAATATAAATTTATTAACTTTTTCTAAATCGGTCACTTTTGATACCCTTTTACAAAATGTTTGAAAATAATGTTGATTTTTAATGTTTTAAACATGAATGGATTTTACTTCCATCATAAAAATTATTTTAATAGTAGGTTTTATTTTTTTCTCCCTCTCCCCTAACTGATATAATAACCTAATCATATTTTCCCATCGTCACAACCATTGTTTGTATTGATGATTCCATTATATGTTTCCAAAGTTATTTTAAATGAAAATTATTTTCAAAATATTTTGTGAATTTTATTTTTTTATTTTTTTTCTCAATGTTAAATGTATATACTCCTCAAGAATTATTTTTATGATATTTTAATGGGATTGATATCCATAAAAATAAAAAACACAGGATATTATGTATGTTGCACCAGAGATATTTTGTATTGATACCATACACATTATTTCTCCTGATGAATTATGATTGTTTAAAATATATTTAAAGGAACCCATTTATTTTACATGGGTTTATCAAGTTATGAATGGAATAATGGATTTCTTTAAGAGTTTTATGAATAAATACATTATTTATATACATTATTGTTTTGTTCATTGGGAATGTTTAGGATGATAGGTGGATCTATTATAAACAAATTTCAAGTAATTATTTTATATTTCTTTAATTGAGGTTAAAGGTATAAATTTAATCGATTATGTTTCTCCTAATAGATTATGTGGATACATATTGATGGTTATTAAATTTAAATTTGGGATGGTTATTTCAAGTGTTACTTTTAAAGTTACTCTATGTGTAACCATGATAGGTATTCCATATGTAATATTGACATGGAAATGATTCCCCATTTTTCCTACACATTTTATTTATTATTGATATGGGTTATTAATGAATCAATTTACCAATATTGAAATCACATGTATCATGATGATTTATTCCAAGGAATATTTCCTTTATTCAATAATTATTCCATTTTTCATGATTGATGATCTATGTATTGATGAGTGTGACTTTCCCTTATGTTATTCTGATTTATTATGATTATGTCATCATTCCTCTATTATAAATTTACTATAATTGATGCAATTAACTATTACTGCTTATGTATATACTTACTAATTATTTGACATCACCCTTCTTATGTATACTTTCCCTCTAGTTATGAAGAATGATGATAAAATATTTGAGTCTATAAAGGTTTCACATGTTATTAATTTTGTAGGATATGTTCAAAACTTATAATAGAACATTAAAATATGGGTATAGTGGGAGATTATGTTGATTTTATGATCTAGTTTTTAATGAAGCAAGATAAAAAGAGTTTTTCCCAGTTTTATAAAACAATAAACCCAAAATGTTCTTTGATATTTAAGTGATCCAATATTTAATTTTGTGGTGATAAGTCTTTTATGGTAAAATAGGGTCACATATATTATTATAAGACCAGAAAATGTAAAATTTTTGTTTTTACAACTAGATTAGGGAGTTTTCGTTTAGGGTCTATTCATTTATTATCTGAGTAGTGTTTAGATAACATTGTAGACTAGAATGTTTACATTAAAGTTATCTTAAGAGTTATAGATACCATAACAGATTTAGAATTTTTAGGTTTATCCAAATTTCAAATCTGTAGACACCGCATAAAATATTTTTAGTGATGAATTTTTGAGGTTATATATGTTACTTTAGGTGGAATTAAATTAGGTTCCAGTCTATGTAACCCTTCGGTTTGACATGAAATATTTTTTGATGAGAAGTAAATTTACATTTTTTTAAATAATTTTAAAATTTATTTATAACTTTTAGTGTTTTCATGATTATAGATTATTACAGTTATATTTTGGGAAATATTATAGAAATTATATTTTTTGAAACAAATGAAAACCCACAGGTTGGGTGATAACACATATTATTAGGAAATCATGTGGAGTTGAACCCATCATCGAAGGGTGACAAGGTCGCAACACCAACCACTGAATTGAGTGATGTATTATTTAGAATTAAATTTTATTTCTACCTTATTTATTAGGAAAGTGATAATTAATTTTATTTTGGGAAACATATATTTTATCATGTAGGTAACATTGGGATTTAAATGTTATCTAGTGATTAATTTATTAGTATTATTTCAGAAAATTTTCACTATTTTGATAATTTTATATGATTAAGTTAAATAGAATATTATGGGATTTTATTTTCAGAATAAAGTTTTATTTATATTTTTAAAGAATGTATGATCATAATGTTGCTTTACAGTGATCTAGTTTACTTATAAAACGATTATCATATCTTATAGATTATGTGATTAATAAATATACCCTTTTATTATGAACAATTAAGATTGATTTATTTTTTTTGAGATAAATTATAAATTTTTTAGGGCAGAATATGTGATAAAATAAATTCTAATATTTTTTATTATAATAGAATTTCATATATTGTGGTATTATTACTTCATGTGAAGGATTATTTATTTTTTATATTTATATCCATTATATATTTGATTAATGTCTATATATTTTAGGAATCAGTTATTTACCTTTTGTGAAATTTTATGATCCATTATAATTTTATTTTATTGATTCAAGAAAAAAGTCATCTTGAATAGTCATCGTTTGGAGAAAAATATTACATTGTGGTTGAAATTGATTGAAGTATGAAATATTTCATTTAAGTTATGTACACTTTCTTATGGTAAAACCCTATATGTTAATGATGTCCTCAAATCTAGGAATAAGATCTTCAAATAAAAATGTATTCCTATTACATTCATTTATAATGTATCGATGGTATTTTTTCACAGCTCTTGGGTTTATGTTTTTGTTGTCATTGACGTTCTCTTGATCATTCATTCTCTAATGATCAATGATCTTGGTCACTCTCTATCATTTTTTGGACATTATGTATTTATTACATGTCATTATTTTCACTTTCCTTCAATGTTATCATACTTGGAACCCTAGTACGTGTTATCCAATATGACCTTTATATATCCCATTCTCCCTTTTCAAGAGAATGTTTTATTTTCCATCTTATTATATGTTATTTCAGAAAATGTATTTTCAAATTTCAATCCCTTAGTTACAAAATACCATGTTAAAATTGAAATGATAAAATATTTTAATGGGGTAGGGCAGAATGTAATATCATAAGATATTTCTTAAATAATACTATGTTCGATAAAATACAAAATACACAGCCAAAATCCTAAACAATCAACAATGTATTATTATTTAAATTTGACTTTTATAACCCTGATATTAAATTTGAATCAATATATTAGATTTATTAATTTTTAAAATATATATAAAGGTTATACCCAAAAAATTATTATTAGGAAATAAACACATAAATTTCAGTAAATACGTTTTATTCTGAAAAAATTTACTTTCTTCACAAATATTTTTTATTTATTTTTGTGATAAAACTTTATAATTATTTTTTGAACATTTTAGAAAATGTATTTGAAAAAATGAAATTAGATTATTTAAAATAATTATATCAAAATAAGATTATGTTAAAATATTTAGAATTTATGAAGTGATTTATTTTTCAATGAATAGTAAAAAATATTTATTTTCAGTGAAATTATATTTTATTTTCAATAATTAATAAATTTATGTTTTACTTTGTAATTTTTTTTAAATATATTCCATTCCTGTTCATTTTAAATATTCTAGTAATGATTATTAAATTAATTTTATATATTAATTTAGTATAAAAATATTTTTGAACCTAAAAAGGCAGTTTTGTAAAATGTTTTTAAAAATGCGTTTTTCCTGTTTAATTTTAAATTATATTATAACACTTATGTGTTTTGAATCATTAAAAATGGATTCCAAGTTTTGAATTAGTGGTTCTAAATTTTTTATATAGGACCCTTTTATTTTTAGTCATTATGAATCAAAATCATAGTAATTTTTGTTACCATAATATAGGATATATAAGGTAATTAAGGGTTAAAAATAATAATATAAGTACAAGAAATTAACCTAAAAGCTATATTAATTTAACATTATGATTCTATTTCATAAAAAACATCCATCAGTCAGTTATATGGCTTATTTACCATTTGGATGTGATTATAATCATTATAATATTTTATGTAATGAATATCCAAAAATGTCACATTCTTTTTAATGTTATAATATTTCTATAATGGAAACAATCATAGGATATGTTTAACTATATATTTTTTTACTGATAAAATATTCATATTCATTATTTTTTTTAAATATTTAATAAGTAAATAAGTACCTTAAATGCTTACATTACACTAATGAAGTAATTATTAAATTAAAAGATAAATAAAATAAATGATATTAAATATTTTATAAGTAAAAAAATTTGAGATAATTAATGTTATACATGAATTTTATAGATAAATATAATAGGTCAGCGATGTTATTAAAGATTTTTTTTAGATTTCTATTGTTTTCCGTCATGTTATTAATGTCAATGTAATGAATTATTTTTAAAATTGAAAATAAATATAATTTATAATATAAAATGTTTTATTAAATTATATAAAAATACCAAAAATTAAATATTCATCTTATGATTGGTATTTTGTTCTAAATATATTCTATGGTCCACTTATTAGACTTTTTCCAATTTATTGTAACTATACTGACCCTCAAATCCTAAAAACCCATGTTTACATGACAAGTTTAAAAATGGTTAAAGGGGGTTTAACACAAAATGATAAGGCTAATAAATATTAAAAAACAATAAAATAATTTAATTTAACTATTTATAATAATATTAATATTAGATTAAAATTCTATCAATTTTTAGAAATTTTTACATCAAAATAAACTTATATTAATCTAATATTATTGGATGTTTCAAGAGTGCCCCTATAATCTATTATAAAAGGGTACCTATTCATCTATTTTAATCACACATCAAGAAAAATTTGGAGCAAAATATCCCTAAAAAAATACCATAAGAAAATACCTACCCAAATTCAATAGGTCTTATTTTATTAATAACACTATCCTTATAGTGATTAAGGTCGAAAACAATGGAGGCTATCCAACAATGTGGTATATTTCTTAACAGAGCCTTTTAATTTTGTTTATTATTCTAAAAAATTAAAATATTCTCAAACCATGCTAATATAATGACATTAATATATTAAATAGACGATTATGTTATTATGATATCTTATAACCTATATCATTCTCCAACATCAATCAAATTGAGAAGTAATTCATCATTATGGTGTATGGTGGACTATCGGTTTCCAGAACGATGTAATTATTTTTCCATAACCTCCTATAATAAATGATTATAATTTTAAAATCCCTAGATTTCATTGCATGTTGTCTTTTCAAAATAATTCAATAACATGTGCTACACGCAACACTAAGTTTGACCGCACCCCAACTTACCAAACTTGCCATTCAAAAAGTGGTTATGAATAGTATTAAATGAATTTTGAATTTTATACAATCCATATACTTCTAGAATCCATATTATTTGTTTTTAGACATAATATAAGATGAAATTCATTTTTTCAGATAATAAAAGTATTTTTCAAAAATAAATTTTTACCACCTTCTAATGAAGAACCCTTTTGAATGCTAATTTTTAAACATATATATTCAATTTATTGAAATGAAATTATTCTTTATAATAGGAACATAAAAATTTAGTTTGGATAAATATTTGGTACTTTTATGATAACTTTCATATTTGTATGAATAGTGAAAAATACTAAATTTTAATTGAAAACTACATTTTTAATCGAGAAAATTTATAGTGTTAAATTATGAATTTTAATTGTTTGGAAGTACAATTAGATTATATTTCTATAATTTAACACAATTTAGGTTATTATATGTAATTTCACATTTAAATGTGACATAAACACATGTCAATCTTTTGATATATTTTACTTTTTAAAAACTAGATTTTTAGTTATAACAACAGGAATTAATATTAAATTAATTAATCAGAATTTTAGGTTTTTAATATGGTAAAATATAATTCATATTTTAATATTGAATAAAAAAATTATATTCAGGTTAATTTTTTGGATTTTTTCTGAAAACATTCTATTTTTGATGAATAGTGAAAAACATTGTGTTATTGTTTAAAACCGACTTTTTATTTGAATAATTAAATATTTTATTTATATTTATTTTAAGTAAAAATAGATATTTAATGCCTATATATGTTTAATTCAATTCATTGGATTAATTTTATAATATAATTATATGTATAAAATTTTGTTGAACTTTTTAACGTGTTTTACCCACCTTCTATGCACATTTGCAAATTTGCATAAAACATAATTTTATCGCTTCTAAAAATTAAATTTCAAAAATACTAGAGACATGGTTGAAATCTTTAAGTAAAATTTGTTTCAATAAGATGAAAATAATTTTTGGTGAATAGTAACTTCTGAATTATTTACCACGGTTAAAAGTAAATAGGGCAATTAAAGGTAAAAATGATATTATAATTACCCTAACACATGTCCTAATTCTATTGGATAATTCTTTTTCAACATATATCAACCATAGTAATAAAATATGATCATTTGTTCCCACTTGTATTAGATTATTTCATTTATTATTATTTTACATAACGAAGGGTTAAAAGAGTTAAATTTAATGTTTAATAACTAAATAATTTTTACAATAGGGTTATACATAAGATAAATTCAACTATAAATATTCATTAAAAATCTATAACAATTTCCCACATAATGGTACTTTATTAATACTTTTTAGAGATTAAATAATTAAATTTATTTATGATAAAATTATGATACAATAATTACTTTATCAATAAAAGATTAAAATAATAGATTTTAGAAATATAAAAAAAATGGAAATTGATGATTTTTGTAATACCACAACCCCTATAGACCATAGATGGTTAATTACTAAGTAAATTGGCATGGTTATAAGGAATTAAATCCTGAAGTAATGGTCAATTTAGTAGTTTTGAAGAAACTAGTTTCGTAGATGTAACTCAAATTACATTGGAACAAGTTACAAAATACAATACATAACAAAAACTAAAAACTGCATCAACATAAACACAATAAATGATCTCCTATTCATCACCTATTGAAATTAAAAAATGAAAGGGTGAGCTAAAATTATTATTAAGGGTTACAAATATTGTAATCATGAATCAATAATAGCCGAATTGTAAAAAATTTGACATCATGAAAATGGAAAGCGGAATAAACGAACAACTCAGGCCATTAAAAAACAGTGAGCGAAACTACATCCATATATTTTGTCATAGTGAAATATTCATTGATAGTAATAAATAATAATGAATGAAGATAATTATTATAAATTGGATGTCATTTATCTTCCACATGATACCTTAATACCATAAAACGGTTTAGTTCTGTGGGTAGAAACCCTTCTGATTTTTTGGAAACAAACTCGAATGGTTTTTCGCCAACTGATTTGTCTCATTTTACCCACTGATGTATCGAGGGGATTTAGAATTCCCTACCCACCAATTCATGGACAAATAATTCTTTAATAATAGATTCAACACATGATCAATATGCCTTTACATTGTCCGTATAGAAAAGAGGATACATATTCAACAATATTTTCACAGCCAAAACAACATTAAAAAAAATACCATATGTAAAATGGAATACGAATTAGATAATAATCATATACATGATATTATAATATGTAAATTTAAATTTAATACATTTTCAACTGAAAATTGACCTCAAATGGGCGGTAGGTACACCACCTAAGAAAGAGAAGGTGCACAATATTAAGCAAGTCACAAAGATGAGAAAATTTAGACAAAGCTCATTTCCAAGTTGTAATCAATTGAGTCATATGAACAAAAGTTGATAACCACCAAATGAATCACAGAATAAAAATAATATAAAAATAATAATGATAATATATTTCAAATGGAAGTACCCATATACCACATATAAAAAATAAGTGGCGAACAATGAAAATCAAACTAAACAGAAAGTGAGATGAGAAACCCCATAACAAACATTTCGGCATGGTAACGAGTGTTCTTGTGAAAGATTAATGAGAGGTTAAGGGGTATAAAATTTTTTATATATCATAAGGTCAGTATGGGAAAGGTTATAAAACATACTCCATCATTAGTTATTAAAAATAAAAGAGAACAATATAGGGGAGATTCTTGAACAAATGTGAGAGAGAGGACCCCTTACCTTATGCTTGAAGGTGTTCTTGATTTTTATTAATGACTTGAATAATCAAATTTAGCATCATTAATTAATTATTCCAGAACCGCATTGACATTTAATCGATATTTTATAATCTTATTAGGTTCATTAATGGCCATTTTTATGGGTTTAAGAGATTCAATTTTATTGTTTGGGTTACATTTTCTTCTTTGGTTTTCATGATCCATTTAATTGTATTCATGAATGGATGTTTGAAATGTAGTTAAACATCCCTAATAGTTAATAAAAAATATCAGTGACATTAAAGAGATATAAATGGTATTATAAGGATTTTTTTATATACCATGAAGATGACTCATTTGATTGGTTAAAAATAAACTGTTGGATTTGGCTTGGCAGTTTTGTGCACAATAAACATGTTTCATATTATTATTCCATATAATGAATAAGTAATTATTCTAGAACATTAAAAAAGATAAAATAAATATGTTATGATCCTTTTCAACCATTTAAAATGTTTCATGACCTATATTGAATATATTAATGCAAATTGAAAACTTGTCTTCATTGAGTGTGACAAATTAACATATCTCGGATGATGTTAGAATTTATTATACAAATGAAAGGAAAAAAATAGATATTATGATAAAATATTCCATGAGCATAATGAAAATTTAGGGCATGTATTGTACTATAATTATCATGGAATTTGGATGAGGCGAGTTTATGAGAGAGAATAAAATAATGGAACTTGTAAAAGTAATTGAAAGAAAAAGGAAGAGAGGTTCACATCCTAAGTACTCCTCTTTGAGAAACTCCTTAAGGCCTTTGATTTTGGCCTATTGGTGAGACCAGAAGGTCTCAGAAATGAAGGATGAGGTTAGTGATCTATTTTAGCAGAATTTAGTCAAGGACCCTAGCTTGAGTGGTGTGGGGAGAAGAGGGGGTGAGGGGTTGTTTATATAATAGAAATGATAAGAGTTTTCTTAATATTATAACCATTAATTTATTATTTCTTCTCATGAAAAGAAATTGTGAGTATTCCTTGACATATTATAGGAATAATAACATGTGAGTTCAAGATTTCGGTGCTTACATCCCTCATGATTCTAGGAATAATTAATTTAATTTATAATGTATTTATACGGTAAATGAATATATTTTACTATTCACCAAGAAATCAAGTATTTTAGAAAAAACAAAAAATTCCCCATAACCATTTTTTGAAATGTAGAATCTAAAATGAAGCCCATTTTTTCAAAAATAATTTTCTAAATATGACTGATTAAAAATTTAATTAAATAAATTATTTAATCGAAAAATATAAACACTTAAAATATTCATCTTCATTTTTAAGGTGCCTAAATTCATTTATTCCTTCATGGGTATGAATACCATTCATAAAATACATATTACAATTCATAAGGGTAAGTTAATATTAATAAGGGTTGGTTACTATTCATAAGGGAGGTTACTATTCACTGAAAATTAAGATAATTCTATTAGACTCTAAGTATCATACCAAACACAACCGTGTATGTCACATTTTTAAAATTCAAATCACTGAGCTAGAAAATAAAACTTTAATCCATAGGTTATGACTATCCCATATAATTACAATAGTTTTGTTCCATAGGGGCTTAGTGATTCAAGAAAATATAGTCTATAATTAGAATTTATTTATGATAAACATATCATAAAATGTTAGGGGTGTTGCATTATTCTTTCATTAGGAAATTTAATTCTTGAAATTTTTCATTTATAAATCACACCAAAAAGATGTGGGGTTCTTCTTTGTAACATCATCGGGTTTCCATGTTGTTTCCTCTATATTCTAGGTTTTCTAAAGAACCTTTACTAGACGAGTTGTCTAATTTCTCAATACCCTCTCCCTTGTGTTAAGGATCTTGATAGGCTCTTCAGAGTATGGCAAATCTGGTTCCAGTTCTATTTCTTCATTGGTGAGTACATGCACTGGGTCTGGCATGTATTTCTTCAACAATGACACATAGAACACATCATTAACATTAGATAGAATTGGTGGCATTGCATAATGGTATGCTATATCTCCAATTATTTACATAATTTAAAACAATCTGATGTGCATGGGGCTCAACTTCCCTTTCTTACCAAACCATAAGACACCCTTCCATTAAGATACTTTCATAAAGACACGATCTCCCACTTGGAATTCCAATACCTTTCTCTAGTTTTCTGCATAAATCATCTTCTTACTTTGGGCTGCTTTAATATGGGATTGGATTGTCTTCACCTTTTTTGTGGTCTTCTTAATATGTTCTAGGCTTATAAGATTCCTCTCACAAACATCTCCCCAAAAAATTGGAGTTTGACATCTTTTTCTGTATAATGCTTTATATGGATCCATTTGAATCCTAGAATGGAAACTATTGCTGTAAAAAAATTCCACCAATAGAAATTATTGATCCCACATACCACGGAAGTCAAGAGTGCATGAACTCAGCATGTGACTGTCTATCTGTCTGTCGGTTTGGGGGTGAAATCCTTCTAGAGACTTCTCCCAAATTTTGAGGTAAACCATGGATCTCGATCATAAAAAATTGATTGAAGTGCACCCTAAATTTTTACAAGTTCATTAATATATTTTCTTTCTAGGAGCTCGAGTGTAAAATCTTCTCTTATAACAAGAAAATGTGATACTCTTCTTAGACGATCAATAATTAACCATATTGCATCATTCCTTCTAGGTGTCCTCAGTAGTCCTGTGAAAAAATCCATTTTAAGATCATCCCACTTCCATATAAGAATAGGTAGAGGTTGCAATACCCCTCTACGATGTTGTCTCATCGCCTTTACTTGCTGAAAAACTAGACAGCTTGACACGTATTCATCAATTTCCCATTTCATATTATCCCACCAATAATAATCCTTTAAATAAATAAACATCACTAGACTACCCGATTGTATAGAGAAATTTGAGCTATGAGCATCATCTAATAGTTCCCTTTTTGGCACAGGTACTGATGAACCACATAACCTCTTCCCAAATTTCAAAACTCCTTTTTCATACTTGAAGTCTACCCATCTCCCGTCATTGACACCATTAATTTTGTTGTATAGATTCTCATCATTATATTGAGAGATATTTATATTCTCTTCTAAAGATGGTTTAACAATCATTTGAAAGAGGAAATATGTTTCCCCTACCATAAAAATCCCCACATCCATCTTCAAGAGATCCATGAATATAGGATCTCTTTAAATCCTCATTTAGGTCTTGAGTTCGTCATGTTTCCTGATTAATGCATCTACCACCTTATTTTCCTTTCATGGGTGATAGTGTATTGAACAATCATAATCTTTTAGTGACCCCAGAATTCTCATTCACCTAATGTTAAGTTATTTTTGTGTGAAAATGTATTTCAAACTCTTATGGTCCTTATAAATCTCATATCTTTCTCTATAGAGATAATTTCCCTTTATTTTCAGAGAAAATATTATGGCTAGTAAATCAAGATCATGAGTTGGATAATTTTTCACAAGACTCTTTAACTATCTTGATGCATAACCAATAAATTTATCATTTTTCATAAGGACTCAACCATCTCTATTCAATGATGCATCACTATACATCACAAATCCCTCATTTCCCGATGGAAGAGTCAAAATTGGATCATTGAATGGTATTTTATTCAATTATTCAAAGAATTAAGTATATTATTTTTTCCATATAAACATAACCACTTTATAGGTGATCTTGGATAGTAGGTTAGCCCATCAGGTGAAATTAAGAACCAAATGCCGATAATAACCTGTTATGTCAATAAAACTACATACCTCAGTTATGTTTATTGGCATGGGCCAATCTTGAATTTCCTTTGTCTTTGTAAGATCAACTAGGATTACATCGTTAGAGATAATATGTCTTAGAAAAGAAATTTAATGAAGCCAAAATTCACACTTGCTAAACTACCCATATAATTCATTTCTTCGAAGAGTTTTCAGAATAATCTACAAGTGATCCTGATGTTATTCAAAACATTTTTATTAAACCCGGATATCTTCTATGAACACCACTAAAAAGTTATCAAGATATTCCTTGAAATATTTTTTCTTTAATTCCATGAAAACAGAGGGCGCATTAGTTAGTCCAAATGGCATCACTGTAAGCTTCTAATTCCCATACTTGGTTCAAAATGATGTTATAGGATTATTTTCCTTTTTCACATGTAGATGATGATATATGGATCCAAGGTCAATCTATGAAAAATATTGAGCTCCATGATGTTGATGAAATAAATTATCAATACGGGTTATAGGATACTTATTATATATTGTAATAACATCGATTTCCCTGCGATCATTGCATATCCTAATGGATCTATCATTCTTCATGACAAGGAGGAAGGGGGATCCCCATGGATAAACCCTAGGTCAAATAAATCCTCTATCACTCAATTCCCTTAGTTTTTGAGTTATAACCACTAACTTCACAATGGACATTTTATAGGGAGTTTTTGATATAAGTCTTTCACCATGAATTAAATCTATAGAGAAGTCAAATTTTCACTCTAGATGATTTCTTTGTAATTCTTCTCGAAATAAATTAATATACTCTTTCACTATATGCTCATATTCAATTTTATGATTTCTTTCCTCACCCATAGATTTTGCGTTGTCTTCCTATCCACGAATTGTATTCAGTATAGAAACTAGGGGTGGATGTAGATATGAATTAGATGGCATGGTTTCAGCTCTAAAGCTAAGGGATTCTACACCGTTTCCAAAAATTGTAATTTTCTTCTTCATGTAATAAATCGTCACATCATAATTTAATATCCAATTCATACTGAAAATTTTATCAATTTCATTCATTGGTATGATGATAAGTTTAGTAACTAAAGCATGCTTGTGTGTCCTAAGGGGGGATAATTGGCATTCGTTCGTTACAATGATACATCCCCTAAGATTTGTGACTAACAACTCCTTTATTAAATAAAATTAGACATGTTTAATTTTCATGGAAAACTATGAAGATATAACTTAATGTGATTATCTATAATCAAATAAAGTGTTGGATAAGTTTGAGGAAACAATTAATGTACCTACCACCATATCATTAGAAATTTCAACCTCCACAATTTTAATCGCATAAGCTTTTACTTTCTCTCATGGCCTTCTTTGAGGAAAGATTCCTTGGCACTTAGTACACTTATTTGCATAGTGTCCCATCTCTCTACAATTTTAGAATTGAATATCATTGAATTGTTTCTTCCCTATGAATCCATCATTTCGATAATCCTTTTCTCTACACTTAATGGAGACTCCAATGCCTTACATGCATTTCCTAAGATGATTCTATACACAGTTCTCACATAATGGAAATATCTTTGTTCCCTTGTTCTTCTTTTCTGATTATAATTTTTCTTTGTTATTAGAGTACCTCTTCTTATCTTGGGTTCCTTTAAAAAAATTGATCTAGAAAATTCCATTTATGTTTTGATTTCACTTGATAAAATTTCATCATATGATGAAAATGTTTTAGAAGCAAGTTCCCTTCAAATAAATTTCTTAAGACCTTCAAAAAATGATAAATTTTGTCCACCAAGTCACATATGATATCTATGTAATACCTGGATAGCCCTGTGAAGGTAGCCTCATACTCTGTAACATTGTCTTCTTCCCTTTATTTTATGCCAATGAATTTTATCTTCATTTCAGTTTGTTGGTCACAAGGGAAATATTTTTTGGAGAAGTCTTCCATTCCATATATTATATTTCTTCTTATTCCATGGTATTATAGATCAAAGACCACCATTGATCTACATCACCCTTGAGAAAATATACTACCAGCACTAACATCTCATTTTCATTTTATTTTAATGATATGAATATCATTTAAAGTGACTTCATCCCCTGCTCATCTACTGTAACACCCCAGGTAAATAAAGAATATGACATTTTTATTTTTATCCATATTTTTGAATAAAATATTGATATGACTTTAAAGGGGATGCTATGCTCGATGGCGTACCCAACACGCAACATTGAGTTTCTTGGGAATCTTACGTTGCACTCTAATAATAAAATAATATTATTTCAAATGGTAGTTAACATGTAGCCGTTTTATTGGCGGGAATGGATAGAAATAACTAAAATATGATTATATATGTTTTTTTAATGTTTTTACATTTATCCAATAAAAGATAAAGGCTTAAAATACGGAAAGAATTCAATTTTAGGCTTTTATACCCAAATTCTCACTAAAGGTTCACTTATCACCTTTTGATGGCGAACCGTCATTAAATATAGTTTTGTTCACTCTTAAACATTATTTTGGACCAAATAAAACTCTTACTAAGAATCTGGACATCAAAATTTACTTTGTAAATTTTTGGTATCTTTCCGATAAAGTTCATTTTTTAATGAATAGTATAAAATGTTGTATTTTAATTCAAAACCTCTTTTTAATCTAATTTATTTATATTATTAGATTAACTTTTTGAATTGGTTTTAAAGTGAAATTATAATATATTTTTACCATTTAATCAAATGGTGGTAATTGGAATTAATTTCACTTTGAAATTAGACTTAAACTGGTGTCAATCTTTTGATACTTATTGTTTTATAAAAACACGCTCTTTGCTCTGACAGCGGGAATTAATTATTAAATTAATTAATGTGACTTATATGTTTTGAATTTTGTAAAATAGACTTCATTTTTGAATTCGGAATATCAAAAATAGCTTAGGGTGAATTTTTGGTAATTTTCTGAAAAACTTCAATTTTTGATGAATAGTGAAACCACTAAGTGGTAATTATAAAAGCTGATTTTTCGTTTAAATGAAATTTTACCACTTATGTGTTTTTAATTTCAAAAATCCGACATACATGGTTGTCATTAAGAAGTAAAATGTGGTTCAATGGGATAAAATTTTTTTTTTGGTGAATAGTAACTTATTATGTTTTTAATCGCGTTTAGTGGTAATTAGTGTAGTTTAAGGTAAAAACAATTCTTTAATAAAATGAAATGAACTTGAAACATGTCCCAACCTCATTGGTTGTGTCATGGGCGACCATGACAAGCCATGGGTCAACTTGGGGACCCCATGGATCCACTTTTGTTGGTAAATGACATAAATTACTTTTTATTTAATGTTAAAGTGAAAATGACACAAACATAATATGTTTTACGAAAACAATTTTTAAGTGGGGTTATACAAGTCCAAATTTTGATTATAAATAGTAATTGGAAATCTGAAAATATTTCATACATCATAGTAATTTTTTTATAATTTTTAGACATTAGATAAATTAAATTATATATGACATCATAATGATGCAGTGATGACATCATTATTTAACGATTAAAATAAAATGGAATGATAATGTAAAATCTATTAACTAAACATGTCCAAAACAAATTGGATGAGTGGATTTAGATGACTTATCACCTTATCCAAGAATTATATCAATGTGGGACCTTTTGAAACCGAAACACATTTTCAAATAAAGTAATATTTCTTACTTTCCAAAAGTGCCCCTCCCCTCCTCTTATAAAAGGCCCCCACCTCTACCTCATTTCACACACTCCTCAAGCCTTTGGCTCGGCCAACCCCTGCCCATTTATTCTCTCCACATCCCTCTCCTCATCCTAGAGGATTCCCTTTGGTCATAATCCTTTCAAAGGAAGTCTTTTGGCTCAAATCAAAAGGAGTTACACTTTTAAAGGTAATTCATTCTCTCATGTTCATTTGTTTTATTTTGCTTCTCCAACCCCCTAAACTCTTTTTATTTATTTCTTTCGTAACAACACCAGTATATTAAATATACTAGGATGTTGTTATAAGATTTATTCGACCTGCACTCTCACACAACTACATCAAATGGTTAAAGAACATACGGTTTCCGTGGATGGCGAAATTCTGCCTCCCGAAATGATGATTGTTCAATACTCATTTAACACCTTCAAAGGTGGCCATTATGATGTCACTATTTTTATATATTATATATAATATGTTTATGTTTTAATTATGCTTATGTATTTTTCATTTTTGTCTTACCTTTATGGCTTCCATTATGGGTATACACGATATCTTCATTTTAGGAAGTGCGGACTACCACCCCCTCAAAGTGATGTGATTCGTTAATTCCATAAATGGGACGTATAAAGGATGGATTTAATTTTATTATATATGATGTTATACTGGAATTATTATATACCTATATATCATTATTATTTCTTTCCATTAAAGTATGAGATAGAAATGAAAGTAGCGTTCATGCGTACGTACGGCTTACCGTCTCCATGAACGGTGCATTTCATTTCTTATCCCCAAATGTAATGTACTATTATAAGTACATGTATATAATGGATATATATGATTAATGATATATCTAAATGATGAATATAATTCTGTAATTAAAATATACATACCTCTCATTTAGTTTTAATTCCATTAATATGACAAAGAAATGAAAGTAGCGTCCACGCGTACGTACAGCTTACCGTCTCCATGAACGGTGCATTTCATTTCTTACCTCTAAATGATTATGTAATATTATAAATACTTGTATATGCTGGATATATATGATATATATGATACCCAAATCAGGAATTTCATTCTAGATATAAAGAAACTTTGACCACACGAACAACATGTAATTGTAAGAAGTCCACTTTCGACTTAAGAACCAAATATCGGCAAAACAAATATTATTAACTTAAATGATTACATAATGTTTATAACATGGTAATAAGTGATATAAAAGTAATAATGAACTTTAAAAAGGTTCTTAAGGAAGTAGAAATTAACTCAAGTTTATTATTCAGGAGATTAAAGAACGATCGAGTCAAGTCAGACTCGAGGTAAGGGATCCTACTCCTCTCTTTCTTTTTAAGTATACACTTTTATGTCATTCCTTTTAAAGCTCATCTTTCTTGTTATTGGGATGATATTTTATATTACATTTACTGTAATTTTTATGTTCATGTGATGAGAGACCCTATTCTCTCTCATCAATCCATTTTGGGAGTTTTGAGTGGCGCCGTTAGGCTGCCGAACTTTCGTAAGAGATCTAACCTCTCTCTTTCTTTTTAAGTACTCTCCTTTGTGTCACTTCATCTGAGCTCCTATTTGTTATGTTGGGGGATTTTCTTTTATATCCATCTTGCTGTAAATTCTATTGTAATATTATGGGATACTCTATTTGATCTCATCAATCCATTTTGGAAGTTTTAAGTGGCGCCGTTAGGCTGCTGAGTTTTCGTAAGGGATTTTTCATCTCACTTTTATTCTCGTGAGATTTATGCTACATTTTCCACAAATTTCATTGAGTGGTGTATGTACTGCCCATTATTATACTCTTTGTGTAATATACATTCATTTATGAGTATTTACATCAATGATCTATTTTCCGTCTTTCATGGGGTGTATGTTTTGAAAGATACCCAAGTCGGTAAGGGAACCTTTCACCCTCCTCTTTTTTTTAAAAGACTTCTTTTGTTGGGTCTTTTAATTTAAATATTGTTATGTTGGGATATGTTCTCAAATATCCTTATTGATGTAAATTTTATGTCCAAGTGATGAGATACACTTTTTATCTCTCATCAACTCATTTTGATGTGATGCCGTTAGGCTGCCGAACTTTCGTAAGAGATCTAACCTCTCTCTTTCTTTTTAAGTACTCTCCTTTGTGTCACTTCTTCTGAGATCCTATTTGTTATGATGGGGGATTTTCTTTTATATTCCTCTTGCTGTAAATTCTATTGTAATATTATGGGATACTATATTTGATCTCATCAATCCATTTTGGAAGTTTTAAGTGGCGCCGTTAGGCTGCTGAGTTTTCGTAAGGGATTTTTCATCTCACTTTTATTCTCGTGAGATTTATGCTACATTTGCCACAAATTTCATTGACTGGGGTATGTACTGCCCATTATTATACTTTTTGTGTAATATACATTCATTTATGAGTATTTACATCAATGATATATAGTCTGTCTTTCATGGGGTGTATGTTTTGAAAGATACCCAAGTCGGTAAGGGAACCTTTCACCCTCCTCTTTTTTTTAAAAGACTTCTTTTGTTGGGTCTTTTAATTTAAATATTGTTATGTTGGGATATGTTCTCAAATATCCTTATTGATGTAAATTTTATGTCCAAGTGATGAGATACGCTTTTTATCTCTCATCAACTCATTTTGATGTGATGCCGTTAGGCTGTCAAGGGAACTTTTTAACCCAATTTCGATTTCTTTGGGTTCAACATGTAGTCATTGAATATATCATCCATTGAATATTTGTGAATGAACTTTTATTGTTTTACACTTAATATCCACTTATATTGGGTGTATTTATATTTTTCACACATATTTTGAGATTGATTTGTCCTTAATTTAAGGATACCTTCTTTATAAGGGATTTCATCACATTTGACATTTCTATTGAGGGTTCATTGTTGTTATGCACCAATTCACTCTTATATGGTGAATATAATGTCTTTTGGAGTATTATATCATGAATCCTTTTATTCTCATGATATTATAAAGTTCTGACTAAATGTTATTCCTCAATTATTGTATTCAAGTGTCTCTAATTTTGGTAAAACCCCTTTTACCAGAATATCATTTTAAATGTTTTAATTATTTGTTCTTATTAATATCCATGTTTTCAAAATAGTTTTAAGGATTTATTTATATGGATATTAATGGTTTAAAATTTTAAAAGCTTCAAGGTGGTATGGGACACTTTGATTCAAAAATCTCTTTATTAAATGTTTTAAATGGTTTTGGAAATGGTTTCTTTTTGAATGGATTCATTATTTCAATATACTAAAATGTTATATTGTGACTGAAATGTGGAAATGTTATGTTTCCTTTATTCATGTTTTTTGTGATACGATTATGTTATGGTTCTTGGGCATTTTTATGAAGAACGGGTGGTTCCGTGATAAACTAAGGGCGGGTGAGCCCGATATAGCTCTCCAATGCATTGGGTAACGCAATGGAGTGAAACGTTAAGGTTTCTCCGAAGAGATTTTAGGGAATATACTGTGATGGGTATTCCAAACGTAACCAAGAGGGTTACTCCCTACGTAAGAATGTTATGAATGCCTCAAGTTACATTTATGTCTTATGATTTCTATGATTTATTCATGATTTGATGAGGTAGGTTAAAGTGCCTATGTTTTATGGGTAAATTATGATTTCATTCTTATGTATATATGAACTCATGTTTCCTTTCCATATTTTTATATCCCTTACTGAGCTTTTTATGCTCATCCCAAGTTTTTGAAATGTTTTTCAGGTCAAGGGAAAGGTACATGATAAGATGATAGAGTCAAGGATGTGTTAACAAAGAATCCATGTTTTGTTTTCAATATGTTTCTGTTGATGGGAAGAATGAATACGGTCTTTTATGTAACCACTTTGTTTAAATGTGGAATGTAATGCAAGTTTCATGATCTAATTCTCTAAAACTCTAAACCTGAAAAGATCCTCAATGTGTAATCTTGTAATAACTCAAGATTAAGTAAGGTTTAAGGCTGGGGCCTTATAGTTGGTATCAAAGGTCGGTTTAGATAACTTTAGAGGTTAGGGTATTCTTTAAGCATAAGTGACATTACCATAATAGTTAGGATTTCAGAAAGAGTCCAAGTTTTAGATAAAGTGAATGAGTAAGTGTATCTTAGTGTTTACCTTCCTCATTAGTACATGATGGTTTTGTTGATATACTCACACTGACATTTCTATTTTTAGTGAATGGATGGATCTAGAAGGCACCAAAGAGACAACATGTTTGAAGGAAACTGTGGTGGTTCTCTGATTAAGATACTAGATAAAATGGAGGATTCAATGAGGAAACTCGTGGTTGTTCTAAACCAAATATCAAGGAGTCATGATCAACCACTTAAACCTTGGTGAGTTCTCTAATGCATCATGTACGAGATGGCCAACTCGATGTGGAATTTCAGGTAATAATTATTAAGGTAACCATTAGGGTTTATATGATACTTAATTTTTAGGTAATTATGGGTTACTCTATGATATGATGGAAAATGAAAGGAATGAGATAAACTTGAGGTTAATATATGTTATAATTATTCTTGAAGATTTTATCTCATTTTGGGGAATGTTTTAAGAATTATATAGTTTTGGAAAAAGGACAACACATAGACTGTGTGACATCCCGTCGCGTCGGACAAAGCTGCGGGAATCAAACCCACAACCAATGTGCGACTGGTATTTATCGCCTACCACTGGACTACGTGAAGTCCCTGGTTAGTTTGACTGATTCATTCTAGTTATATGATTTTATGAATTAAGAGTAAGTTGATTTTGGGTTATTTATGAAAATGATTAACCTATCATGGAGGATATGTGATTAGGTTAATTACTTTTCAAAACGAGAATTTAGGAGCTACTGATATTGTTTGGAGATAAATGTTACGATTTATCTTGGAAGACTATGCGACTAAATCCTTCAAATATTTGGGTTTCAATCTTATATTGGTTTACTTTGATGAATTTTATAGACAAATTGATTATAGAATGGTCCTCGTTGAACTTTGGGTTTTGTTGGACAAATTTTGGAGATTAAGAATAGATTTTCTTTTTATAAAGGGTTATCCTTTTATGGATTATCTGACCTTGTACTAACCTTTTTGGTTTTGGTTCTGGTTAAAGCTTAAGACATAGGATGTACATAGTTCTCTTTTGTGGATTAGGTGATTCTCTAGAAGTTGATTATAGTACTCTTAGTGCGAACAAGTCTCCCTAAATACTCGTCTTTTGGAAAAAAAATATGAGTTTGATTAAGGAATCTAGTAAAAGTTGAAAGTCAACATGATAAGTGATTATGTTTCCTTATGAATAAATTCCTCAATAAAAAGTAACTTAAAACAAAAATGTTGTCTATTAACTTTTCCTACTGGGGAATCGAATACCGTTTAACCCATCACAAGTTTGTGATTTTCTCGTGGTTAACTTTCTCCTAAACGTGTTTTCTATCACTCTCCATCAGAACATGACCCTTTGTTTTTTCCTCCATGTCCATATTTTCATACTTGGAATCCTATTATAGGTTAACTCTGGTGACCTCTGTGCTTATCTTTCTTTATTTTAAAGTGATTGTTTTACCGACTCTTGTTCCGATGCGGGACTTTCAAGGATGTTTCCAAGCGCAATTTTAAAATTGCGAGGACGCAATTCCCAAAAGGGGGGAAGAATGTAACACCCCAGGTAAATAAAGAATATGACATTTTTATTTTCATCCATATTTGTGAATAAAATATTGATATGACTTTAAAGGGGATGCTATGCTCGAAGGCGTACCCAACACGCAACATTGAGTTTCTTGGGAATCTTACGTTGCACTCTAATAATAAAATAATATTATTTCAAATGGTAGTTAACATGTAGCCGTTTTATTGGCGGGAATGGATAGAAATAACTAAAATATGATTATATATTTTTATTTAATTTTTTTTACATTTATCCAATAAAAGATAAAGGCTTAAAATACGGAAAGAATTCAATTTTAGGCTTTTATACCCTAATTCTCACTAAAGGTTCACTTATCACCTTTTGATGGCGAACCGTCATTAAATATAGTTTGGTTCACTTTTAAACATTATTTTGGACCAAATAAAACTCTTACTAATAATCTGGACATCAAAATTTACTTTGTGTAAATTTTTGGTATCTTTCCGATAAAGTTCATTTTTTAATGAATAGTATAAAATGTTGTATTTTAATTCAAAACCTCTTTTTAATATAATTTATTTATATGATTAGATTATCTTTTGAATTGGTTTTAAAGTGAAATTAGAATATATTTTTACCATTTAATCCAATGGTGGTCATTGGAATTAATTTCACATTGAAATTAGACTTAAATTGGTGTCAATCTTTTGATACTTATTGTTTTATAAAAACACGCTCTTTGCTCTGACAGCAAGAATTAATTATTAAATTAAATAATGTGACTTATATGATTTGAATTTTGTAAAATAGACTTCATTTTTGAATTCAGAATATCAAAAATAGCTTAGGGTGAATTTTTGGTAATTTTCTGAAAAACTTCAATTTTTGATGAATAGTGAAACCACTAAGTGGTAATTATAAAAGATGATTTTTCGTTTAAATGAAATTTTACCACTTATGTGTTTTGAATTTCAAAAATCCTACATACATGGTTGTCATTAAGAAGTAAAATGTGGTTCAATGGGATAAAAATAATTTTTTGGTGAATAGTAAATTATTATGTTTTTAATCGCGTTTAGTGGTAATTAGTGTAGTTTAAGATAAAAATAATGCTTTAATATAATGAAATGAACTTGACACATGTCCCAACCTCATTGGTTGTGTCATGGGAGACCATTAAAATCCATGGGTCAACTTGGGGACCCCATGGATCCACTTTTGTTGGGAAATGACATAAATTACTTTTTATTTAATGTTAAAGTGAAAATGACACAAACATAATATGTTTTACGAAAACAATTTTTAAGTGGGGTTATACAAGTCCAAATTTTGATTATAAATAGTCATTGGAAATATAAAAATATTTCCTACATCATAGTAATTTTTTTTATAATTTTTAGACATTAAATAAATTAAATTATTTATGACATCATAATGATGTAGTGATGACATCATTATTTAACGATTTAAATAAAATGGAAAGATAATGTAAAATCTATTAACTAAACATGTCCAAAACCAATTGGATGAGTCTATTTCGATGCCTTATCACCTTATCCAAGAATTATATCAATTTGGGACCTTTTGAAACCGAAACACATTTTCAAATAAAGTAATATTTCTTACTTTCCAAAAGTGCCCCTCCCCTCCTCTTATAAAAGGCCCCCACCTCTACCTCATTTCACACACTCCTCAAGCCTTTGGCTCGGACAACCCCTGCCCATTTATTCTCTCTACATCCCTCTCCTCATCCTAGAGGATTCCCTTTGGTCATAATCCTTTCAAAGGAAGCCTTTAGGCTCAAATCAAAAGGAGTTACACTTTTAAAGGTAATTCATTCTCTCATGTTCATTTGTTTTATTTTGCTTCTCCAACCCCCTAAACTCTTTTTATTTATTTCTTTTGTAACAAAACCAGTATCTTCAATATACTAGGATGTTTTTATAAGATTTATTCGACCTAAAATCTCACACAACTACATAAAATGGTTAAATAACATACGGTTTCTGTGGATGGCGAAATTCTGCCTCCCGAAACGATGATTGTTCAATACTCATTTAACACCTTCAAAGGTGGCCATTATGATGTCAATATTTTTATATATTATATATAATATGTTTATATTTTACTTATGCTTCTGTATTTTTCATTTTTGTCTTACCTTTATGGCTTCCATTATGGGTATACACGATATCTTCATTTTAGGAAGTGCAGACTACCGCCCCCTCAAAGTGATGTGATTCGTTAATGCCATACATGGGACGCATAAAGGATGGATTTAATGTTATTATATATGATGTTATACTGGAATTATTATATACCTCTATATCATTATTATTTCTTTCCATTAAAGTATGAGATAGAAATGAAAGTAGCGTTCATGCGTACGTACGGCTTACCGTCTCCATGAACGGTGCATTTCATTTCTTATCCCCAAATGTAATGTACTATTATATGTACATGTATATAATGGATATATATGATGAATGATATATCTAAATGATGAATATAATTCTGTAATTAAAATATACATACCTCTCATTTAGTTTTAATTCCATTAATATGACAAAGAAATGAAAGTAGCGTTCATGCGTACGTACGGCTTACCGTCTCCATGAACGGTGCATTTCATTTCTTACCTATAAATGATTATGTAATATTATAAATACTTGTATATGCTGGATATATATTATATATATGATATACAAATCAGGAATGTCATTCTGGATATAAAGAAACTTTGACCACACGAACAACATGTAATTGTAAGAAGTCCACTTTCGACTTAAGAACCAAATATCGGCAAAACAAATATTATTAACTTAAATGATTACATAATGTTTATAACATGGTAATAAGTGATATAAAAGGAATAATGAACTTTAAAAAGGTTCTTAAGGAAGTAGAAATTAACTCAAGTTTATTATTCAGGAGATTAAAGAACGATCGAGTCAAGTCAGACCCGAGGTAAGGGATCCTACTCCTCTCTTTCTTTTTAAGTATACACTTTTATGTCATTCCTTTTAAAGATCATCTTTCTTGTTATTGGGATGATATTTTATATTACATTTACTGTAATTTTTATGTTCATGTGATGAGAGACCCTATTCTCTCTCATCAATCCATTTTGGGAGTTTTGAGTGGCACCGTTAGGCTGCCGAACTTTCGTAAGAGATCTAACCTTTCTCTTTCTTTTTAAGTACTCTCCTTTGTGTCACTTCTTCTGAGCTCCTATTTGTTATGTTGGGGGATTTTATTTTATATTCCTCTTGATGTAAATTCTATTGTAATATGATGGGATACTCTATTTGATCTCATCAATCCATTTTGGAAGTTTTAAGTGGCGCCGTTAGGCTGCTGAGTTTTCGTAAGGGATTTTTCATCTCACTTTTATTCTCGTGAGATTTATGCTACATTTGCCACAAATTTCATTGAGTGGTGTATGTAATGCCCATTATTATACTCTTTGTGTAATATACATTCATTTATGAGTATTTACATCAATGATCTATTTTCCGTCTTTCATGGGGTGTATGTTTTGAAAGATACCCAAGTCGGTAAGGGAACCTTTCACCCTCCTCTTTTTTTTAAAACACTTCTTTTGTTGGGTCTTTTAATTTAAATATTGTTATGTTGGGATATGTTCTCATATATCCTTATTGATGTAAATTTTATGTCCAAGTGATGAGATAAACTTTTTATCTCTCATCAACTCATTTTGATGTGATGCCGTTAGGCTGCCGAACTTTCGTAAGAGATCTAACCTCTCTCTTTCTTTTTAAGTACTCTCCTTTGTGTCACTTCTTCTGAGCTCCTATTTGTTATGTTGGGGGATTTTCTTTTATATTCCTCTTGCTGTAAATTCTATTGTAATATTATGGGATACTCTATTTGATCTCATCAATCCATTTTGGAAGTTTTAAGTGGCGCCGTTAGGCTGTTGAGTTTTCGTAAGGGATTTTTCATCTCACTTTTATTCTCGTGAGATTTATGCTACATTTGCCACAAATTTCATTGAGTGGTGTATGTACTGCCCATTATTATACTCTTTGTGTAATATAAATTCATTTATGAGTATTTACATCAATGATCTATTGTCCGTCTTTCATGGGGTGTATGTTTTGAAAGATACCCAAGTCGGTAAGGGAACCTTTCACCCTCCTCTTTTTTTTAAAAGACTTCTTTTGTTGGGTCTTTTAATTTAAATATTATTATGTTGGGATATGTTCTAAAATATCCTTATTGATGTAAATTTTATGTCCAAGTGATGAGATACACTTTTTATCTCTCATCAACTCATTTTGATGTGATGCCGTTAGGCTGTCAAGGGAACTTTTTAACCCAATTTCAATTTCTTTGGTTTCAACATGTAGTCATTGAATATGTCATCCATTGAATATGTGTGAATGACCTTTTATTGTTTTACACTTAATATCCAATTATATTGGGTGTATTTATATTTGTCACACATATTTTGAGATTGATTTGTCCTTAATTTAAGGATACCTTCTTTATAAGGGATTTCATCACATTCGACATTTCTATTGAGGGTTCATTGTTGTTATGCAGCAATTCACTCTTATATGGTGAATATACTGTTCTTTGGAGTATTATATCATGAATACTTTTATTCTCATGATATTATGAAGTTATGACTAAATGTTATTCCTCAATTATTGTATTCAAGTGTCTCTAATTTTGGTAAAACCCCTTTTACCAGAATATCGTTTTAAATGTTCTAATTATTTGTTCTTATTAATATCCATGTTTTAAAAATGGTTTTAAGGATTTATTTATATGGATATTAATGGTTTAAAATGTTAAAAGCTTCAAGGTGGTATGGGACACTTTGATTCAAAAATCTCTTTATTAAATGTTTTAAATGGTTTTGGAAATGGTTTCTTTTGGAATGGATTCATTATTTCAATATCCTAAAATGTTATATTGTGACTGAAATGTGGAAATGTTATGTTTCCTTTATTCATGTTTTATGTGATACGATTATGTTATGGTTCTTGGGCATTGTTATAAAGAACGTGTGGTTCTGTGATAAACTAAGGGCGGGTGAGCCCGATATAGCTCTCCAATGCATTGGGTAACGCGAAGGAGTGAAACGTTAAGGTTTCTCCGAAGATATTTTAGGGAATATACTGTGATGGGTATTCCAAACGTAACCAAGAGGGTTACTCCCTATGTAAGAATGTTATGAATGCCTCAAGTTACCTTTATGTCTTATGATTTCTATGATTTATTCATGATTTGATGAGGTAGGTTAAAGTGCCTATGTTTTATGGGTAAATTATGCTTTCATTCTTATGTATATATGAACTCATGTTTCCTTTCCATATTTTTATATCCCTTACTGAGCTTTTTATGCTCATCCCAAGTTTTTGAAATGTTTTTCAGGTCAAGGGAAAGGTACATTATAAGATGATAGAGTCAAGGATGTGTTAAGAAAGAATCCATGTTTTATTTTCAATATGTTTCTGTTGATGGGAAGAATGAATACGGTCTTTTATGTAACCACTTTGTTTAAATGTGGAATGTAATGCAAGTTTCACGATCTAATTCTCTAAAACTCTAAACCTGAAAAGATCCTCAATGTGTAATCTTGTAATAACTCAAGATTAAGTAAGGTTTAAGGCTGGGGCCTTATATCTACCATCAGATTATTAGTCCCACTAAAAGATGGGGGAATCTGCCACATGAAACGATCCAACACAAGTGTCACGTGGTTATTCATCATGTCCAATGTTAGTTTTCCCAAAATGGTCAAAATTTGATCTACTCTAACATTGACTATATTGACTTTCTCTGTGGGGAAATCCCTACATTCTCCTTGAGTATCGATTACCCTACTTCAATTAGGCACCATTTATAATTAATGGGATATGGTAGATTAGTTTATGAATCTGAAATAGAAAAGAACAAAACAGATATTGAAATTTTATGCATAGATAATATCAAAAACACGGTTTCTCTGAGACAAAATTTACATTTAAATCCTTTGTAATGTCTTGTAAAGAAAATATGAATTATCCTAAGAATATATCTCAGGCATTTCATAACCAAGAGTACAACAAGGAATTTCTTCGGGTACCAGGATACCTCGAGTCCAAGTCGAAACTCCTTGTCAAATCTTTCACATCAAGTACATCTGTTCCCAGGCCTCCTCTACCTAATTGTATCCAAACAGGGATGTATTTCTTGAAAGATCTAAATAATATTTTCCTTCCAAAAATACAGGGAAGTTCTTCTATGTTTTTCCTCAAATAATACATTCGGGACTTCTTCTATAATCTATATTTCTAATCTAGTTCCCACATTTTCTACTAAAAATCATCTAATAACAACTATAACACCCCAACAACTATATACCGGAGCCATTGAATTACTAAGTACATTGAAATTATTAGAATTAATGAAAGCCCAAAGGAAATATAGGTTTAGTAGTCTTGAAGATTCTAGATACATAGATATAACTCAAATTACATTGGAAAAGGTTACAAAATAAAATACATAACGAAAACTAAAATCTGCATCCACAGGAACTCAATAAACAATATCCTCTTCATCACTTATTGAATGTATCAAATTAAAGGGGTGAGCACAAATTATTTGTAAGGGTAACATATAGAAGAATAATGAATCAATAATAACAGAATTGTAAAAAAATCTGACATAAACAAAATGGCATGGTGAATAAATGAAAAACTCATACAAATAATAAAATGAGAATGAAATTTCCACCATAGGTTTTGTCACAGAGAAAAATTCATGGATAGTAATAATAGATAATGAATAAAAAGAATTCCTATTAATCATATGTCATGTATCTATCACATGATACCATAATACTGTAAGAATGGTTTCTTTTTGTGGGTATAATCGTGTCTGATTTTGGGAAACAAACTCAAAGGGTTTGTCGCCAACTGATTTGTCTCATGAGAGCTACCAATGCATCAAGGGGCTATAACAAGACCCACCTTCCATAGAATTTCCAATTAATTCTTTATACATAAATTAACAAAAGATAAACATTCCTTTATATTATCCGTATAGAATAAAGGATACAAATTCCTCAATATTACCATAGTCAAAAGAACATTCAAAATAATTACTCCATGTAAAATGGTATATGGATTAGATAATAATCATATACAGGATATGAAAATATGGAAATTTAAAAGGAATATAATTTCTATTGAAAAGTGATATCATATGGGTAGTAGGTACACCATATAAGAAAGAGTAGGTGCACAATACTAAGCAAGTCGCAATGAAGTGAAAATTGAGATAAAGCTCGTTACCACATTGTAATCAATTGAGTCATATGACCAAAAGTAAATAACCCCCAAATAAATCACATAATACCATTAATATAAAGAGAATCATGATAATATATATCAAATGGCAGTACACCTATACCACAAATAATAAATAAGATGTGAATAATGGAAATCAAACAGAATTTAATTCGAGATGTGAAAACCCCTTACAAACATTTCGACATGGTAACTATAGTTCTTGTGAGGGCATAATGAGAGGTATAGGGGTATACCATTATATATATATATATATAGCATAATGTTATTATGGGGAAGGTGAGAAAACATACCCCATCATTAGGTATTAAAAATAAAAGAGTACAACATAGGGGAGATTCTGGAACAAAACTTAGAGAGAGGATCCCTTACCTTATGCTCAATAGTGTTCTTGATTGTTCTTAAGGACCTGAATAATAAAATTTATCTTCATTAATTAATGATTCTAGAACCTCATAAAAATTTATTTTATATGTTATAACCTTATTAAGTTCATCGATGTCATTTTTTATGGGTTTAAGAGATTCAATTTTATTATTTTGGTAGCACTTTCTTCTTTGGTTTTGATGATCTGTTTACTTGTATTCATGAATGAATGTTTGAAAAGTAGTTAAACATACAGAATTGTTAATATACATTATTAGTGACATTAAAGATATATAAATGTTCTTATAATGAGTCTGGTTATATAAAATGATGATGACTCATTCGATGAGTTAAAAATAAATGCTTGGATTTGCCTTGCGGTTTTGTGCACAATAAAATTGTTTTGTGTTATTATTCCATATTATGAATGTGAAAAGATTTTAGAACATTAAACAAGATAAAATAAATATATTATGATCTTTTTTAACCATTGAAAAGTTTTCATGACCAGTATTGAATACAGTAATGCAAATTGTAAACCCGTCTTCCTTGAGTGTGATAAATTAACACATCTCGGACTATGTTTTCACTTATTGTATAAAAGGAATGAAAAAAGAGAGGGATTAGGATGAAATATTCCATTAGAATAATTAAAATCATTTACATGTTGTACTGTAATTATCATGGAATTTGGATGAGGTGAGGTGAGAAGAGAGAAAAAAAATAATGAAACTTGTAAAAGGAATTTAATGAAAAACGAAGAGTGGTTCACCTCTTGAGTACTCCTCTTTGAGAAATTCTTTATGGCCTTTGATTTTGGCCTTTTGGTGAGACCATTAGGTATTGGAAATGGGAGAGAAGGTTAGTGAGCTATTTTACCAGAATATTGGTAGGGCTTGAAGCTTGAGTGGTGTGGGAGGTAGAGGGGGTGAGGGTGGTTTATATAGTGGAGGGGAAGAGAGTTTTAGTAATATTATAATAATTAATTTATTATTACTTCTCAAGAAAAGAAATAGTGTGTATTACTTGATGTATAATAGTAATAAGATCATGTGAGTTTTAGATTTGGGTGCTTACATCACTCATGATGCAAGAAATAGTTAATTTAATTTATAATAAATTAATACGTTAAATTAATGTATTTTACTATTCACCATAAATTCAAGTATTTCAGAAAAATACCAAAAATTCATCATAACCATTTTTCGATGGGTAGAATCTAAAAATTATGTCCATTTTTCAAAAATATTTTTCTAAATTTGACTGATGAAATATTTAATTAATAACATTATTTAATCATAAAATATAAACACTTAAAATATTCATCTTCATTTTTATGGTGCCTAAATTTATTAATAAATTCATGGGTATGGATACCATTCATAAAATCCATATTACTATTAATAAGGTTATGTTACTATTCATAAGGGTAGGTTACTATTCATAATGATAATATACTATTCACTGAAAATTAAGTTAATTATACCAGACTATAAATATCATCCTGAACACAACTTTGTATGTCAGATTTTGAAAATTCAAATTATAGAGCTGGGAAATTTTTGTTTAATGGATAGGTTATGAATATCCCCTATAATAACCAAGTTTTGTTCCATAGAGGCTCAGTGATTCATGAAATATATGTTATTACTAGAATGTTTTAAAGAGAAACATACCGAAAAATGTTTGTGGTGTTACAATTTTGATGTCGTCCATGATTTTTATAGGTTTATAGGACAAGTTAGGTTTTATAAAATAATTTAATTTTGAAGTGATAATGATTTTATGACTTTAACAAAAACAAAATACAAAATTGTGTCAAAATTGTCATAAATGAGTTTAAAAAATAATATATTATTACTTGATATAATAATTCTAAAAATCTAAGGTTCATGAATAGGACATTGATAAGATTAGATATATCAATAATGATCCAATTGGGGTTCTCTTGGCTTTTATATTATGTTTATTAACCATTTATTATAATAATACAAGAGAACATGGTAAAAGTTAAACTATTTAACTTAGAGATAAATCTAAATGATAGGGTTAATATGGTGACCTAAACTTATCTAAAACCTATTTATTGAGAGGATTTCTACCCATCCCCACCTTATCTTTGAAATAAATCAATTTTGATCCATTAGAAACCGAAAATTATTTTATAATAAAATAATATTTCAATATTTTCCTAAAGTGACACTCACCTCTCTTATAAAAGGGTACTTCCCCTTCTCTCAAAATCACACCTCCAAAGCCAATTTGCTCAGAAAAAACCTACCCAAATCTCCTCCCAACATCTCTCACTTCAACATAGTGGCCTTCCATAGAGTAGAAATCCATCCTATGTATCCCTTTTGTTCAAATCAAAAGGAAACACCCAAAGAAGACGTAATTATTTTATCACCTTCTTAAAAGATCATTTTTTCCACTTTCTCTTTCTTTGTTATTTCTATAGAAAAATAATAACCCTAGTACCTTCTAAATTAGGTGATGTTGTTATAAATATGGTACATCCATACTAATTTTTCTATAAATCCTATTAATGATAATTTCACCATGCGTGTGTACGTACGACTTACCATCTCTAAGCCTTGGTGTAATTTGTTATTCAATACTATGTTATTTGGATGGATATAATGATGAGTAATATGTATATAAATAATGAAAATAAAATGATTATTTATATGTAAAATTAATATTTCATTCAATTGCACACCTTTTAACCATTAGAGAAATGATATCGTCGCTCGTGTGTGTGTATGGCTTACCGTCTCAATGACGCGATGTGATTCATTTCCTGGTTCTCCATTCAATGATGATTATAAAAATATATATTATTAATAAGTATGTAATATCGAAAAAATAATTCTTCTGAATATATATTATATATGTACTTATGTATGTATGTATGTATGTATGTATGTACTTACTTATATGTTATTCACTTACATTCGTTCAATACGATATGAAAATGGAAAGAGCGTTTATGTGTATGTACGACATACCGTCTCCATAAACGGTGTTCTACAATTCATATATCAATCTGTTATTCATATTTATATTCTAAATATATATTATATATAAATAATATTTACTATTCTGGAATTATTTAAATCATGGTCTAAATGATACGATCAAGAATAACAAGTTAAAATACGTATGATAAAAAAACGATTATTACACAAAATGTTAATTTAACATAGAAATCATTGTTAAATAGGTAGTATAAAGTGAAAATTAATCATGTATGTTATAATATATATGAATATGGTTCTGTTATAATTTAATAACATACTATGGTTATTATACAGGAGGTTAAACGTACCCTCAACTAAAGGAAAGTGCATGGTAAGGTTTAATTCCTTACTCTCATTATTACACGAGATTGTTTATGTGTATGTATTTTCTGGGAAATATTTATTATCCGCATCAATGTCTAAGAAATTAATTTTTAAAATGATTATTTTAATTTACTCTTTAAATAGGACATCAATTTAAATGTTTTAAATATTTATTCATTAAAATCATTCTCATTATTGTTCATATTTTCATAAAGGTTTTAAATAATTATTTATATGGGCATGATTGTTTTAAAATGTTAAATTTTTTTCAAAATTTTAAATGTGGTATGGGACACATTGATTAAAAAAATCTCTTCTAAATTATTTCCTTTTTAAATGTGTGATTTATAATTTATTCCATAAAAAGTGATATTTCTCTCAGAATATTATACTGATCATTTTCAACTATGTCAACATTCTTTACTGGATATTATTCTTGATTAAGGTTGATTTATTATAATACAATATTCCATATTGTATCGAATGAGTAATGATATGTTTGACTGTGGATGTGCTATTTTTAAACCTTTTATGGTTTATGGTTAAAGTATTGACATTTCGTATGCTAGTTTTAATATGAATGTTTATGTCATGTTTCAACATTTTCACATGAGGAATGTAGTGGACATAGTAAGTGATAGGTGGGTCCCGCTATAGCCCCTTGATGAATTAGTAGGTATGAGGAGAAAAAATAGTGCCTTGGCACATGGCCTATATAAAAATTTTATTTTTATTCTTGGCACGAGGCCTTGACTATGTGGTAATGATATTCACCATTAGGCATTCCCTCATTATGGAATTAACTATTACATGTGATTATTTGACTAGAGGAATATCCATGTGCATGTATATATGGTAATGTTTGATTTAATTTCTCCATATTATGTTCATGTTTTTTTAAAATGTTTTTATTTTAATTACACATATTTCCATAAATGTTAATAGCTTCTGCTAAATTATTTACCCTTACTGAGCATCTGAGCTCACCCCTTTCTCATGTTTTTTCCATGATTCCCAGAAGTGTATTATGTTAGATATACAGGGTTAGTCTAGGTGAATAATGGTGTTCTCAATGGAATATTTATGTTATGTTTTATTTTTGAATGTGTAATGTAACGTTCATGTATGTAATGTATTTTCCATGACTACTAAAATGATTGGTCCTTCAGAACATAATTCCTTGTAATGATCCAAATGTATTAAAATAATATTCCAAATTTGTGATTTTGGGGTGGGAAATTATAGTTGGAATTGGAGGAAATTTATTACCAACAATAGAATCTAGATTTAGAAAATATCTTATTAGAGAACAATACCCTAAGAAAGACATTGGGGATTATTATAGAATAACTTTGTAGAATTTTGGTAATATTGAAATTTTATATATTTTACCAGAAATACATCCCTGTCTGGATACTAGATGGTGGAGTCGGCTCTAGAATAGATGTACCTAGGAGTTAAATCTCCGAAAAGGAGTTTCACTCTGGACCTGGGTTATCTTTGTACAGGACAACATGCCTTGTTGCACTCTTGGTTACAACACTCCTAGGGGATATTCTTAAGATAATTCCCATTTTCTATATAAACCATTTTGATGGATTTATGAGTAAATAATTCCATAAAGAAAACAATTTAATGATTATATATTATATGCATAAAAATTTCAATTTACATTAGGTATTTTATAAGTTCGTAATTATGCATTTTGATTCATAAACTCACCCAGTGTATGTCATTATTTAGAAATGGCACCCCATAGACGGAATGGGAACTCCATCAATACGCATGATCCAAAGAGTAAGAAGGATCATATCATCCATGGCATTAATCCAACATATATTAGGTTAATAGTATCCCAAGTATTATGATCATAAGAAGAAATAATATCTTGTGTTGATAAGATAAGTAAAGAATTATATGAGTCTTATACCTTTGATGGGAAGAAAGAGAAGAAAAGGATGGATGAGAGATATATGGATAAGGGAAGAGGGGAAATAAAGATTTTACCATATTTGATAACTGTGGAAAGAATCACCTTGGTAAATTCATGTAGGGAATTGTAGTTTGTTATAAGTGTGGAGAAAAAGGACACCAAGTACATGATTGAAGGTGTATGAAAATGGTTTAAAATGTACAATTCTTCATCTGCAAGGAGTTGGGACACTATGAGAATGAAATTCCAAATCATCAATATATTCCCCAAATGATGATATTGAAAAATAATCAATTTATGATACTACCAAAAATAAAGAGGAATGACAAGTTTTCTTATGTTTTTATTAATGAATTATTTCATTTGACTATTGTATCAAGGATGCACTGGTTATATGAATTATGGGAATAAATATGGACTTTAATTCAGTACTATTTCATGGAGGATTTGAGATTATACGGTTCTATAAAAATTGACTTAATAGATAGTTAATGTTTTTTGAAAACACATGGTAAAAGGAAATATGAACTTTAATAAGGTTCTTATACCAAGGTAGTGTTTTTTGAATAAGATACGATTGATTTTGATAAATTATATTCGATATTCATGACTACATTGAAACTAATTAATTGTTTTTATATTCCATTATTATTTTACTTTACAACATTTTTAGATATAAGGTGTATATCTAGTACACTATAAGGAATAACGGAGAACAAATGTAATCAATAAGGTTTTACGGTAATTTCAGGTGTTACTGTGTTTTAAGAGAATATGTGATGAAGGTACTCAAATTTTATTATGTGGAAAAAATAGATCTTCATTATGTTATGTTGACTTTATTTATAATGTTTTGTACAATGAGTTTGGACACAAGTATTTTGGATAATTATAAAGGTTGGAATGGATTATGATGGACATTTGATACAATGGTTTAAGGGTAAAACATTTATTAATATTATTTTGGGATTTTTTATTAGAAGGACAACCTGATGGTCTGGCGGCAAAAAATCTTGTCTGATAAGGCCATAAAAAATGAACCCGCAATCGAAGGGCGAAAAGGGTACATCACCTACCACTGGCCTACGTGATGTCATGGTTTGTATAATATATTTTTTTAAATGGTATGATAAATTAATTATAAATTAATTTTTTTAATCCCAATATGATTAGGATTAAAAGAATATTTTTTAGTTCTATTATCTTTTGTAAAGAAATATGAGTTTGTGTTAGAAATTAGTTAACGGATGAAACACTACTTATCAAGTATATATTTCTTCATATTATTGTATGAATAAATCAATTCTAAAACATTAGGGAAGATATCTTAAAACCAAAAATGTGTTGTCCTAAGATCTTATGTTTGTTGAACCGATGATATTTTAAATCATCATAGATTGATGGATTTGAGGCTTTAAATTTTACACCAATTTGTGATTCATGACCTCAATCACTCCCTATAAATATTTACATTTTTTCCTCCAATTATGTGTCTCTATTTTCCACCAATGTTCTCTTAATAGGGATTATAATTTGGTGGTGTCTTTTTCATTTCCTTTTCCCTCTTATTAAGAATAAATTTTATAAACCCAATTTCCGATGGAGGTTTTCCACAAAGGTATTTTTCTATTTTAACCTTTTATTTTTAGTGAACAATTTCAAATTCTGAGGAAGAAATTTATTGATAAAGGAGGGAAAGTAACACCCAATGATTTCATAGTATTCTATATCTTCAAAGTAATTCAACAACATGCGCTACAAGCAATACTAAGATTGATCACACCACGACTTACCAAACTAGCCGTTAAAAAAGCAGATATGAATATTATTAACTAAATATTAAATATTATATACTACATATAATTTTATAATTAATATTATGTGTTAATTATAAATAATATAAGAATAAATTCATTTTTTAGATAAAAGAAGTATTTTTTAAAAATTCAATTTTAATGCCTTTTAATGGAGAACCCCAACCAATATTTTAAACTTTTAAATATTCAATTTAAGGAAAGGAAATTCTTCTGTATAATCGGGATATAAATATTTAGTTTGGATAAATTTTTGGATCTTTTTTGATAACATTCATATTTTGATGAGTAATGAAAAATACTGAATTTTACTTGAAAACAACTTTTTTAATCGAAATAATTTATAGTGTTAAATTCTGTATTTGAATGGTTTGGAATTACAATTAGTTTAATTTTATCATTTAATATATTATAGGTCATTATAAGTAATTTCACAATTAAATTAGACATAAAAAGATGTCAATCTTTGGATAGTTTTTACTTTTTAAAAACATACTTTTTAGTTTTGACAACGGGAATTAATATTAATTTAATCTATGAAACTTTTATGTTTTGAATTTAGTACAATATAATTCATTTTTGGATACATAATATAAAAATTATCTTAGGATGATTTTTTAGTATTCCTCTGAAAACTTTCAGTTTTTGATGAATAGTGGAAAACACTACGTTATTGTTTAAAACCAACTTTTTATTTAAATAATTATTTATTTTATATATAATTATTTTAAGTAAAAATAGATATATAATACTTATATATGTTCAATGTGACTCATTGGTGTAATTTTATAATAAAGTTAGATTTATAAAATTTTATTGAACATTTTAACATCTTTTACAAACCTTCCAAGCACATTTGTAAATTTGCATAAAACGTAATTTTAAAACTTCTGTGAATTGAATTTCAAAAATCTGAGAGACATGGTTAACATCAGTATGTAAAATGTGGTTCAATAAGATTAAAATAATTTTTTGGTGAATAGTATCTTTTGACTTTTATTTTCCACAATTAAAATTAAATAGGGTAATTAAAAGTATAAAAGATATTATAATTACCCTAACGCATGTCCTAATTCTATTGTATAATTGTATTTTGACCAAAACCAAACATAGGAATAAAATATGAATATTTTGTTCCACTTGGATTAGATTAGGAAATTTATTCTAATTTTACTTAAAGAAGCGTTAAAAGTCTTAAATTCAATGTTTAATAACTAAAACATTTTTAATATATAGTTATACATAATATAAATTAGATTATAAATATTACTATAAAGCTAAAAATCTTTCACACATAATGATATTTTATTTATAATTTTTATAGATTAAATAATAAAATGTATTTATTACCCAATGATGATGTCGTAATTACTTTATCAATAAAAGAATAAAATAATTGATATTATAAATATAAAAATAAATTTAAATTGGGTCTTTTCATACCTTCCATGAATTTTATAGATTAATATTTCATGCTAGGGTTTATTAAATAATTTTGTTTGAAGTGATAAAGTTGTTATTACTTAAAAAACAAATTTCCAAATAGTGTTAAAATTGACATAAATTAGTTTTTAAAAAAACATACAATATTATTAATTGATATAATAATTATAAAAATATAAGAATCAGCCAAAAGACTTAGATAAGGATATATATATCAATAATTAACAACTTTTAGTTCTCTAGGATTTTTATAGTAAGTTTATTAAAAATTTATTTTAATAACAAAACAGTACATGGTAAAAGTTAGACTATTTAACTAAGAGTTAAATCTAAAAGATTGGGTTAATATGGCAACCAAAATATGTCTAAAACCTATTGGTTGAGATTATTTATACCAATACACACCTCAAATTATAAATAAATTAATTTGGATCCATTAGAAACCGAAAATGATTTTATAATAATATAATATTTCAAACATTTTCAAAAGTGACCCTTGCCTCTTTAATAAAAGGGTACTTCCCATTCTCTCAAATTCAGACCTCCAACTCCATTTGGCTTGTCCAAAACCTACCCAAATATCCTAAAAAATTACATCACTTCAACTTAGAGGCCTTCTTTGAGCAGAAATCCAACCTACGGAGCCCTTTTGTTCAAATCAAAATGAAACACCAAAATAAGTGGTAATTATATTATTACCTCTTTTAAAGTTATTTTCTTCTTCCACTTTCTCTTTAATTGTTATTTAAAAACCAAAATAATAAATAATATACCTTATATATAGTATTCTGTTATTATGAATACGGTATAACCATAGAAATTATTCAATCCATCATATGAATGATAATGTCACTATGAATGCGTACGTAAGACTTACAGTCTCCATGATGTGCTGTAATTCGTTATTCAACACTATATTATTTGGATGGATATAATGATGAGTAATATGTATATAAATAAGTAAAATAACATCCTAATTTATCTGTAAAATTAATATGCTATCCAATTCCATGCCTTTTAATTATTAAGTAAATGGTATCATCGCTCATGTGTAAGTACTTCTTACCATCTCCACGACAAGGTCAGATTAATTTCCAAGTTCATCATTCAATGATGATTATAAAAATATATATTAGTAATATGTATGTAATATATGGCATAATAATTCTACTATATATATATATATATATGTTTTTATGTATATACTTACATATTTCTTATTCACTAACTTCTGCTCAATACAATATGAAAACAGAAACAACGTTTATGTGTACGTACAGTCTACGATCTGATTAAATGATTTTTCCATTTCATATATCTATCTATTATACATATTTATATTCTAAATATATATTATATAAAAATAATGTTTTATATTCTGGATGATTTTTAATCATGTTCTAAATGATACGATCAATAATATCCAGTTAAAACACGTACGATAAAGAATGTAATTATTCCCTGAAATGTTAATTTAACATGGAAATCATTATTAAATGGGTAGTATAAAGTCCTAAATGAATCATGTATGATATAATGAATATGAATACAGTTCCAGTATAATTTAATAACATACTATGATCATTATAAAAGAGGTTAAACATACCCTCAACCAAAATAAAGTGCAAGGTAAGAGTTAATTCCATAATGTCATCATTACGTGAGATTATTTATGTGTTAGTATTTTCTGAGACATATTTATTATTCATGTTCATGTTTCATAAATGAAATTTAAAAATGATTCTTTTTGGGTACCTTTTAACTAAAACATCATTTTAAATGTTTTAAATATTTATTCTTTTTAATCTTTCTCATTAATGTGAATGTTTTCAAAATGTATTAAAGGATTTATTTATATGGACATGATTGTTTTAAAATGTAAATTACTTTAAAAAGATTCAATGTGTTACGGAAATAATTTATCTCAAAAACTATTTTAAATAACTTCCTTTATTAATGTGTGACATTTAAATTATTTTACAAAAAGGGATATTTCTCTCAAAATGTTTCACTGATCATTTTCAACTATGTCAACATTATTTACAATATATTATTATTGATTACGGTTCATTTATTATAATAAAATCAACTATATTGTATGAAATGAGTAATGATATGTTTGACTGTTGATGAACTATTTTTATACCCTTCATTGTTTATGGTTTATGTATTGACATTTCGTATGCTAGTTTTCATAAGAATGTTTCGTTTTGATTCAATATTTTCATATAAAGAATGTAGTGGACATAGGAAGTGATGGGTGGGGCCCGCTATTGCTCTTCAGTGCAACGGTAGGTCTCATGAGACAAAATAGTGTTTGCCAAAATTCCTTGACAAAAATATTATTTGTAATCTTGGAATGAGGCCTTGACTATGTGGTAATGATGTTCAGCGATAGGCATTTCATCATTATGAAATTAATTATTACACATGATTATTCTATGAGTAGAATATCCATTGAATGATTATATATTAATGTATGATTTATTTTCTCCATATTATGTTCAAATTTATGTTTAAAATTCTATTTTTATTACACATCATTCCTTAAATGCTTATAGCTTCAGCTAAATTATTTTCCCTTACTGAGCATCCGAGCTCACCCCTTTCTTATGTTTTTCCAAGGTTTCTAGGAAGGGTATTTTGTTAGATATGTAGGGTTAATATAGAGGAATAATGGTGTTATAAATACATTAATTCTGTATTTTTATTTTTGAATGTTTAATGTAATGTTTGTGTATGCAATCTATTTTCCAATAATACTAAACAGATCATTCATTACGGACTTAATTATTTGTAATAATGCCAATGTGTTAAAATAATGCTCCAGATCTGAGCTTTTGGGGTCGGGGAGTTATGATAATGATAGAATTAATATTTACCTATTATATTCATGATATAGTTTTCATAATAAAAATATAATATGTCATTTAATTTCTTAAATTTCCATTCACTGAAAAATGATATCATCATTTGTGGATACATGTGGAGTGCCACCCCCACAAAGATATGTGATATGATTTTCATCACCACATCACATGGATAATAAAGATGAGTACATTTAGAAATTTAATATCATATTTATCATATTATTATCATAATTTGATGATAAATTAACTCAATACACCTTCCATAATGATCATAAAAAATGAAAATGATACTCATGTGAAACCACGACTCACCATCTCAATGATTGTAACATAGGTCATTTTTCATAATAATAATTCTTAATTTGTATAAAAAGTATAATTTTTGGTATAAAAATATAATTATATCATGATTATTATTTAGTATAGTATTATATAATGACCCTTTTTTACACGATCAACACACCGATGTTGTTTTGAAACTATGTACATAACATTCTCAAAGTACCTAATGCAGAATTAATTGATTATGTAATTAATTTTTTCATTATGTTAAATAAAATAAATGATTCAAGGAAAAATGATTAAACCTATAAAATCTTATTATTAAATCCAATAATTGATCTGAGTTTATTATATAGGTGTTCAAAATATATACATGAAAATTTCAAACTCGAGGTAATGGATTTCATCTCAATTTCGCTATATTGACCCATATTTTAGTGTTATGTAGCTATTTTATTTTATATGGTGTATATAATACCCAATTTGAATTTTATATCATGAATAATTCATTAAAAATGTTATTTTACATTGTAATTTGAATTATTTTATCCAAGTGGATTTTACTTGAATGTAACCTTGTTGTAAATGGTTTCTTAACTAAATTTCCATATATTAGGTTATAATTTTTTTAATTGACATTATTATTACATTATTATTTTTTAATTGATTTATAATTTATTTTATTAGGTATTTCCCCCATTTTTTAGTATAATTATAGTTTTTATATAATATCCGGATGGATTAATTCTAAATTGAATTTAATGATCTACGTATGTCTTAATCTTCTCAAATTCTACTTCCTTGGGATATATATCTATGATGTGAAGCTATATTCTTTTATGAGGTAATATACTACAACTTTAAAATAATACATCATCAATATCCTTTTTCATGGTATTTAATGTTTTATTTCATGTTAATATTTTATCATATTATGATTGAAGTGTTACCAAAGTTGAAAAGGCTTTATGTGGAAATATCTTTTTTTGGGATATTTTTTGTTTGACGTTACATGGGATGAAACCACAATCCCATATTTTCCAAAAACAGTTATATTTTAATTTACACTATTTATGATTTTTTTTCATATTTGTAATTTAAATTTCCTCCCTTATTGATTAAAGTAGCATCATGAATGTAATATTCAAGTGACTATGATCTTGTACTATTTTTTATATTAGAGATCTTTGTCTTACATATACATGTTTTATGATTTTTTATAAAAATGATCATTTATAAGTAGAAAATTATTCCGGAATATATTTTACATCGCCTTTATTATTCATTTAATGTTTTTAAATATAATATTTATTATCTTTTTTTTAAATGGGTAACTTTTGATCCCATATTACAATTTTTTAATAGAATGATTATTTTAAATTCATAAAACATGAGAATATTTTACATTTGTCATGGCCATTGTAATATTTGAATCTTCCATTCTAATTTTTCAAGGTTATTTAAAAAAATCAAAATATTTTGTGATTTTTAGTTTTTAAAATACATATTTGAACTGAAAATGACATTTTACTAAAGATTGATTTTAAGGATGTTTTAAAGGTATTTTAAATCATTAATGTCAACAATATAAGATATTAAAATTATATAATTGGGATATTTTCTTTTTATAATATTCTCATTATTTATTTGGATGGGATATGATTATTTTGAATAGATTATCTTGAAACCCATTTATATTTATTAGGTTAATCATGTTATGAACGGAATAATAGATGTTTCTATGATTTTTATGATTAAATGAATCCTCTATTTATAAAATTTATGTTATGTTTCATGGTAATTTGTTATCATGAAGGGTGGCTTCATTATAAAACATAATTAGGTGAGCCCGTTATATCTCTCCAATGAATTGGGTAATGGAATGGATTTAATCAGGTAGATTTAACCGAAGATATTATGGGAATATACTATGATGGTTTTTAAAAGTATAACATTAATGGTTACATGAAATGTAACAATGATAGTTACATGAATTGTAACAATGATAATTACTCCAAGTAAAACTATGATGGTTGTTCCGTGTGTAAGAATTATATTAAAATGATGTCGTAAATTATGTAAACATTTTATCTATTAATTTTATGGGGTTTTAAATATTAAATTAATCAATTTTTTCATCACATGGATCATGAATATTAATTAAAATTAATGTTGAATTTTTTCAATCTTTATTCAATGTTTCCTGATTTATGATCCTAGTATTTATGGGTAAAAAATTAAATTATGTTATTGTCATTAACTATGATTATGTCACTATACCCTTATTCCCATATTACTCTCACAAATTAAATTCAATTGTGAATTCTTATATATACCCATATTAATCATCTGACGGGACCCTTCTTATGATTCATTTTCCAAACATTATGAATAATGATGAAAAATGATTTTAGTATAGAATGGTTTCATATTTGAGGATTTATATAGGAGATGTTGAAGACTTCACATACAGTATGAGAAGATAGGTGTGGTGGGAGATCATGTATCTCATTATGAACAAGTGGTTTAGGAATCCACGTTTTAATATTTTATCCTAATTCTTTAAAACTCTAAATCTAAAAGGTTCTATAATATTTATATAATATAATATTTCCTTTTGATTTTGAATTTTTTGAATGGAAAACATTGGGCCACTTTTTTTGTTATTAAAGAAAAAAATATTAATTTTATATTTCTTTCACCAAATTTGAGGGAGCGGGTTTGGGGTATTTACAAATTCCCATTCCATGGAATCAAATTTCTCATCAAAATTATTATTCTTGATTAGGTGTCACCATTTATTTCTTCCCCTCCAAGATAAAAGACCAAAATTATGAATTTTTCTTGATATTTGCATTTATGGGCATATAATACCATCTAATGTAGTTAATAAATTATTCTGAGATGAGGGTCTCAAAAGATGCACTTATATTATGAATCCTTTATAAGATAATAAATACAGCCATAAATTGGTATTTCTTAGGAGAAATAGGTTATTCCACATGATTAATTTTATTATTCATAACATGATTCAGTTAAGACAGTATATCCATGAAGTCCTCAACACCAACTACCATAGGGTTAGGCATCTCATTAAGGAAATCACTACTTTGTTGATCACATTGGCTATTGTAACAAATGCTCTTATTTTCCATCATTAACTAAAATAATTGAAAATTTAGGATGAGAACACCAAAAAATTCATATAAAAGTGAAACAATGAACTGACAAGTAATTTAATATAAATGAAATATATATCCTTTCTTATTAGCCTCAAGGATGTAATATATATAATCTATGGTGGTTTACCTATTTTATTTTCTCACCTAATAATCTTTTCAGGTCCTTCATGCTGCTTTGTAATGATTTTTTGAATTTCAAAAATAATATCCCTAGGGAGTTTCATTCTATGTGTGGAGAAATGCCTCATTGTCATTCCCTTAGGGAAGATTAATTTAATATACAATTCACACATTTACATTTATTACCCCATTTTATAACTATACAATAGGGACAACCACCATTTATATCCAGTCATGGATATAATTTTATAGAAAACACTCAATATATACATCACCAAAAATTAATGATATTTTAATATATTTAGAATAATCTCTAGGGTAATCACTAAATTATTCTCCTAATATTCCCCAAAAATATCTAGACCATCCTTTGATGCCATGTATTGTGATTCATGCCTTTTACACATATTTTTACAAGTTTTTTAACATAAGTATCCAATAAATACCACAAAATAATCAAGATTCCTATTGTCATTCATATAATAGGTACATAAAACATCAATATTAAATTAAATTAAAATTACATTATTTTAATCTATTTATTTTTTCTCCCAAATCCCTTTGACCTTTTAAAAATATATAAGGTAACCTGAAGAATACATAGACACAATATGTTTTCTAAAAATCCTAGTTAGGGAATATATAGATAATGAATAATATCATGATAAAATAAAAATAAGTGATAATTAATAATAATATAGTTTCATAACATAAATAACATGGAATAATAAGATTGTGGCAATTAAGTAATTTGGAAGGAACATAAATCTGGACAGAAGCATTTGTTAAGGCTATCCACAAAGTCAACATCACATGGTGGAAATAGTCCCATTATAGATATGTTTCACTCCATAATCTCATGCATACCTCATAATGTGAAAGAAATACGTTTCTCATTGGATAAATATCAAAGAGAACCCATAATAACATGTAAATTATTAAATGTTCCAAAAAAGGTAATCAATTATAAGTTATAAACATTAATGATATCCATGGACAGAAATGGGTTGAATAATATTTCCCTATATCATAATAAAAGGATATTTCCTAAATAAGGAATCTAATAATTAAAATTAATAAATGTATTACTGTAGGGAACTGATCATTTTATACATATATATAAAAACATTTTGGATGAATATTCATTACATAAATGAAAGATACATTCTATAATCTAATAAGTCTTATGACATTAGAAACCTAGAAACATAATAAACTGGTGTATTAATGATCTAAATAATTTCCTAATATTTTTTATAACTATAATACTTTTTAGAAATATCATAATTAGTATATTTATTAATGACATGGTGAATGGAAACATAAGAAAGGGAGATATCATATGCTCAGTAAGGGTAAATAATGGAGATATCAATGATCCGTTGATCCCAATATTTGAAAACATTAAAGATAATAATACTAAGGAATATCATAAATCATGGAAGTTTATAAGACATGAAATAAAATATTGTAACATTGGGGTAAGATATAGTTGTTTTTAATACACATAAGCATATAAAATCATTTTCTCAGTAGTAAAGGATCATGGTCAATACTATCATAGTGGAATGAGTTCACTAAAAAAACCATAATAGTAGTAAAGGTTTGAGCCCAAGACTATTATCGTGGAAAATTAACCATAATGAGCTGTGTTTTCTCCCCATTACAGTCATGTTTATCTCATGAGATATCAATCATTATACAATTCATTGGAGGGAGAAATAAGTCGAACTCATCATTGGTATATAAAACCCACCAACCTTGGTTATAACATTACCACCATATCATAATTAAAACAATACATATGTATTATCTAAGATCATAAAATATTCATTTTATCATCCCATCATAACTCGTGAAAGGAAACGAGTTTTATAAACATTACCTCTATTCATCATAGCAAAACCCATTGAAAATAAATGGGTTTTATAAACATCAAATAATCAAAAAATAACCACATAAATAATGAATGTGGATGATTAAATTAGATTATTTTCATACTAAATAATAACTTACATCAAATGATGTTATAAACTATGAAAAATTATTTAAACGATCAGTAAAATATTTCCATTGTAAAATATTCTTTTCTTTCTTCATGTAAATTTTAAAATAAAAATACATCAAAAATATTATACAACAAATTTTACGTTAAAAAAACTTATTAAATTGTAAATAATGCTTCAAAAAATGTATTATTATTGAAAATTAATAATTTAGTTCATGACGTTTATTTTAAATAAAAACATTCCTGTCACATTTTCAGTAAAAATTCTAAAAGTAACTCATTAAAAAAAATATTACCCTTAAGATATTTATTAAAAATTAAAAAATGGGGTAAAAATAATTTAAAAATCATTCAATAATATTATAAAGCTTCATTATTTTTTTTAGAAAACATGGAAATGAGTGAAAAAGGTTTTTGACCAAAGAGAGAAATGAATAGAATAAATTTCATAAGTTTTATTATACTTGTATAATAATATTTCAATGTCATAAATATAACAATACAAAATTTGATTGTCACATAACAACCTTACTTCTTTGGTAACATTTGAATCATAAGTACCATTAAATAAATAGATTAATATTGATATTTAAATCCAAAAAATATTCATAATAATAATTATAAAATAAATTCATGGGTAATATATACATGAAATAAAATAAAATAATTTTTTATATGGCATGTTTTCTACATAAATAATAGTGAGATGGAAATATCATACCTTGAGTTCTGCTTGATTCAAAGGCACTCTAACATCCTGTATAATAAATTTAAATTTTTACTTTTCTATATAAAACACATGTACATACATATAATATCATATATATATATATATATATCCATTATAAACATATTATTTATCATTCATAAATGGTATAGATGGAAAAAATGTATTACACCGTTCATGGTGATGGTAGGCTATACGTACACGTAAACATTGTTTAATTTTTTGAAGGATGGAATGAAATAAAGGTAAATAATAAATAAAATTTCACGAATAATTATTATATCATAAATATCTTCTATATTTAATATTTTTATCTCTATTACTATCCAATTAAAATTTAAATGAAAACCGAATCACATTGCTTCTTGGAGGTGGTAGTCTATAGGTACATAGGTGCGACATTATGATTTTCTAATGGTTTAGAAGGTAAGAAGGTAGATATGATAATATAATTATAGAATTATATTTATTTTTTAACTATTATATATAAATATTAAATCCATCATAATACCTATCCATAAAATATGGCGACGAAATGAATTGAATCACTTTGTGGAGATGGTAAGTAGTTGAAATGCATGAGCTATATAATAACATCAAATTTGATGTAAAGAAATTTAAAAACAGGGGACATTTTTTTTAATAAAAAACAACTATATTGGGATAATTAATTTATTATTTTATTAATAATATTACATATTTAAAAGATGAAAAATAATAATTAATGGTGATATTCTCAGTTAAAGAGATTATATCTTCTCTGAATCGACTCTTTTAGATCTCCTCTTAAGAGATCTATGGTTGGTATTTTTGGGAAAATGGGAACAATATAATGTGTCTATTTTCTTTTATAAGTTGAATTCTTATATTTTGGTTGTGTTATAAGGGTCAAAGTGATTTTATGAAGAGTATATAGGGGTTCCCTTTAATAATTGATGGGAGTTACACAATTAGAATTTCTTAAAATATTAAAATAATACAAATTAATATTGACATAAAAGGTATACTAGATAATAATATCATAAATATAGGATTATTATGAGTGTAAATAATCTCATAAAATAAAATTTTAACAATTTAGGATCACATTTTAACCTTTACATTTTTTGTTTTTCCTTTTTTAAACCTTTTTTTTAATTACCCTTATATTAATGTTTTATATTATTTAAGGGACGATAATGTTAGTATAAAATAAAAAAAGACCCATGAATGAACAATGAAAGATGTTTAAATCCATACTAGATCCATTCATCTAATTCTAAAAATTATATTAAATATATATTATTTGATTAAATATTATTTATTATAAAATATCATTAATGCCCTATTTAACTTCATTCATTTACTTTGATATTAAATGAATTAAAAATAGGGGAAATAGTATATAATGATTTCAAACCTCCCTAATATTTAAAATAGATCTGGAATAATCTTGGTACACATAAACTCGTTCAAATTCTAACATTTTTAATATTTTAAAAATCATTTATTTGAATTTTTTGTTAATATAATAAATTTTTTATTAGCATTGAACAAGAATTTATTATCATTATATAATATATGAAACATTTAAATAAATTCCCATAATGCAAATAATTTCACTATAATACAAACATACACTTATATTTGTTCATAAATTTATTTTTACACAACGTGGATACATAAGATATATTTAAAATTAAGAGAGTGGTGTTTTGTAACATTTATTGCATTAAATTTAACAAAAGTCATTTTATTCGAAATGTTTCTGTTAATGAAAAAAGTTAATGAATAAGGTGATAAGGGTAGAATTAAATTTTTCTAATAATAATTCAAAGGAAAAATAATGGCTTTGTCTCTTATGTTTTATATAGATTAACTCGATTCAACCTATATCAAGGTGATCAATTTTTTTAACACATACTATTCATATTTGCATAAAATAAAACCATAATATTTTCTAATATTTATCATTATGATTCCAAATGTGAAATAATTTTTATCAAATTAAATACCTGTAATTAAAAAAATTAATATTAATAATAGTGTGAAACAAATGAAGAAAATAACTATTTAAGAAAGTATATTTTAAGCATAAAACATTTATTATTCTTATCTCATGCCTATTAAAATATTAAATGAATGTAAATTTTTTTATTGAGTATATAATATTAATATTTAAATAAAATAATTCAAAAATAGTGATAAATTTAATTTATTAATATAAAAAACATTATCCACAGAAAAAAAGTTCATTAAGAAAACACCTTTTCATCAAAACAAATGTTTTTATACTAAATAAAAACATAAAACTATTTTAAACAAACATAAATATATTATATAAAATTTAATGAAACTGATTTTACATTTATAACATTCTAAAAAAATGTAATTTTGTACATCTAGTTTTCTATAAAATCCTCATTTTATTATTATTCCCTTGAAAATTAATCATTTCATAAATTTTTTAAAAAATTATCTTAAGATAATTTAAAAATTATGATTTCAAAAATTTACTCAGTTTTATGAAATATAATTTTTAAAATACTCAAAAATTAAATATAATGTTTACTCAAAAAAATGAATAAGAATCTTTTTGAAAGAAATGATTTTTAAGCTTAATATTACTATGATAAAAATGAATGATTATTTCATAAGAATTAAGAAATGAATTTTTATAGAGTATGATATTTATATATATCTCATAATTTAGTTAATCATATTCATAACTTTAAATTTAATTTCTTAGTTACAATTGTGACATAATATTTTAATAATATATCCTAGTTTATTTAAACACACTATTTTGTGTAATGAAAACTATCAATGAAATTATATTTATTTGAAAAAAAATATTTCATAAAATATCAGGGAGTTACATTATACAAAAATAAATTGATTTTAAACCAAAAAAATATCACCATAATAAAAAAATTAGGATATATTTGTTTCATTAAATTATCATGTTTTAATGTAGCTTCTTTGATTTTTTTATTTTTCTGATAACCTTTCACCATGTGAGTAGTCTTGCTCCATAACAGGATATCTCAACAAAAGAATATCTATACCTGTTGTTTATCCTAAAAAATATCATTCTATAAACTCATATTTTAGTACATGTGATGGATCAAATATGTACTTCCTCAGGAGAGATATATAGAACACATTACAAATTTGAGATAGGTTTGTTTAAAGTACAAAGTGATAAGCTACCATCCATACTCGATGAAGAATATAAATAGGTACAATATTCCTAGGTATCAACATTCCATTATTCCAAAATCACATTACCTTATTCGATGTAAAATTATTATAAAATACTTCTCTCTAACATCAAATTCTTGGTCACCCATATGATTGTCAGTATAACATTTCTGTCAGCTATTATATACTTGGATGTGTTTCTGAATGGATCTTCCTTTCTCTGTCATTTTTTCACCTATCCTATATCCCAATCCCATTATTTATCAATTATAATATTTTTTATTTTATTAATATCCATTTCATCTCTTACTCCAAGAAATGAATAGTTAATTATAAATTGTTATGCTTGGACAACTAAAATTTACATTTAATGAATCATAACATCCATAAGTCATTCATTATGCCGCAAAATATTTACCAAAACCAAAATGGATTTCATATGTTATCAAATAACAAACTAGGTTCAACTGAATCCATTACATAAATAATTAACCTTTTTTATCCTTCTATATATGACTCAAAAAAATTTAATCCCAAATATTGGAATGATTTAATCTCATATTCTTCGATAATAAACTTAAAAATCATGTTAAAATAATTTTAATCACTCATAAAGTATCTTAAAAAAATATATACCCAAATAATTTACCAAAATTTAATCTTAATAAAATCATATATTATTCCATAAGATAATTAAACCTTTACTTTTTAAATATGATTCATTCTTAAATAAAAACATTTCTACAAGATTTATGGGACAATCCATGCACTAATAATTAATAATAGGTTAATTCAGAATATAAAATGTGATTTTTATAATTCCAAAGTCTATTTAGAGAGAGATAATCAATGCATAGAATCACATAAACATACACTACATTATAAGTAAATGGATATTTATGGGGTGTATTCATAAAAACACCAAAATAAAATATCCAATACTTGAGAGTGATGGATATATGGTTCCTAATTATCATGATTCACATCAACTATTGTGATTTAATTGGATTTCCATTATTCCTTCTACCCTAATATTTCTTTTGTATTATTACCCTCTCTACACCTTAGATAGGATCATTGATTAACATTTTTCCCTTGACTCTTGAATTTTTATAATTATTGTGTGAGTGGGGATTTTTTTAGATCATTCCTTCTTCCCACCACTTTAGTATTTTATTAACTAATGAAGTTGATTTATACACATTAATCATTTACAAGTTTCCTTAATGTAATTTCCTCCAAGTTTGTTTAAATATGTTGAGAATAAAGGAAATCCCATAATCTATTCTATAAAGAGATTATAATTATCTTTTAATTACATAATTAATTTATTATAAAAACCATGAAATTGTTGGGTAACACTAATCTCCAACTGCACCTTAATTGCAGATACAATGATTTATTCATAGAAAATAAATTATCTTATGGATAATTCCAATTTAAGACATATTTTGAAGAAAATGATGAATATTTCAACCATATATTCATGTTGGATAATAATTAAATAATCTTACATTGAAATTTATCAAATATTTTTATCATATATACCAACAAATTAATCAACCTTCTACATTAGCTAATGTAATTAATTCAATATTTTAATTGGAATAATACAATGAAATTTATTTAAAAAATAGTATCTTAAAATCATACCACTCCTTAGACTGTTTTTTTTGGTTTACTCAGATTTGTAATAAGATTCCACTATTGGTCTACTCCACTGTACAACTAATAGACAAAAAAATAACTTCTTCATGTAGTGAACACCATAGAATAAAATTATATTTTCAATGGTACTGATCCATTTCTTAGTAACTAATGGATCAGGTGAACCACTAAAATAATAGTTAATTTTTGTCATGAATTATTAGTTACAATGTTTTTTATTTATTTAATCACTTTTAGGTTCAATGTTATTCAAATATTAAGAATGTAGTGTGAGCTTAAATAAGATATTTTTCCATTATAACTCCCATAATATCTAGTTTTCTGGAGGAAATTAATTTCATTTTCCATCATATTAGAAATGAATAAGATTATTTTATTTTCCATACATTGACTAAAACCAAAAGGCATAGTGTGTGAAACAACAATAATATTGTAAAACAACATAATAATGAAAATCACATATGGTATGTCTAAATCATCACACATTCTTTTATGAAACCATTAGTTTAGAAGATTTCACTCATGATCATTATGATTTTATACTATACTTCGACTTATGCCTAGGATTCTCAGTAATTTAATCCCATCCTAGTTTCCAATGGTTTTGTAAACCATATTTTAAATCAAATTTTAGTGACCTAAAATTTTCATACCTAGATGTAATATCTTTTTAGATAAATATTAATTACATAACATAATATCCACACCACAATCTTATACATACAATGACTTTGGAATCATAGACATATAAACTATCAGGTCATAAAATATATACACCATCTCCCACTAAACTGTTCTTAACTATAACCCTATTTGCAAATATTCTACATAGTATATGTCTTCATAACCTGGAAAAATAAAAAATAATAAAGGGTGATATTAGATACTTAGTAAGTGTAGAAAGGGAGATATCAATGATCACTTGATCATAATATGATCATAAGTGTTTGAGAAAATGAACATAACATTATATAACTATAAAGATCATAATCTTGATTCATAAAATAAATTTTAGTATTTCATAATACATGATCCATGAGAGTATAAAAATATTATAAGATATAAGTTTGTGGAATACACATAAGCATATAGAATCATTTCATTAGTAGTTAAGGCTCATTTCCAATAATATAAATGTGGAATGGGTTTACTCCCCATATCATAATAGTACTCTATGTTCACTCCAATTATTATCATAGTAGAATGGGATCGCTCCCAAACTATCATAATAGTCAGGGTTCACTCCCAAGACTATCATAGTAGAATGAGATCACTTAAAAACTATCATAATAGTTAAGGTTAAATCCTAATAATATCATAAGGTAAAACTCACCTCAAAATATTAGGTTCAATCCCCATTTAAATCCTATTTATCTCATGAGATATTCATTGTTTTCCAATGTTTTTCATGGATATATAGGTCACACCCATCCTTGCTTAAAACAAAACCATTATCCTTGGTTAAAATATAACCACCTCACATAATGGAATAGATACATGTAAGTTATACATGATCTTAAAACATTAATCATATCATCACATCATAACCCATGCAAGGAAAACTGGTTTCATAAATATTTTTTCCATTAATCAGAACATAAACAATGAAAAATAAATGGGCTTCATAAATATTCCATAAAAAATAGTCATTAACCACTCATAGAAATAATAATGTTTCTATTGGATTATATTTTTAATAAATTTTAAATAACATAAAAGGATTCTATTATATATGAATATTTATCTTCAATATCATTGTATTATTTCTTAAAAAAATATTTTCTTTACAAAAAAACTTTTTAAATTACAAAATATTTTCAAAATACTATGGAAAAAATTATTTTAAGAGAACCTTGGATTCTTTTAAATTAATCTTCAAAAAATTTATTAGTCATTATAGAGGTAAATTCTATTAATTCTAAATAAGTTAAAAGTGAACATTCCATTCATATTTTTTTGGAAAAAAGTTAGAAAGTACCTCATTCATAAAATAAAAAGAAGATTCATTTTTCCCATTTTTTAAAAAGTCAAACATGGTAAAAAAAAATAAATAAATTTTTTTTAGTGATTTTGAAAAACCTTATTTATAACATTTTTATAATATTTGGATACAGATGAAAAAATATTGTTTATTTAAAATATAAATGAAGTCAGTTTCCATTGAAAACTTATTTTTGATCTCTCAAACACTTAATGTGAGAACAATTAATGGAAAACATGTTTTTTCAAAAAAATACCCATAAAATAAAAAAAAATTAATACATTTCTAGAGATTTATATCATTATATTTCATAATCATAAACTTAATCATTAACAATCTAGTTAAACAGTGATATTGTTAGATAAAACCATTTGAACATTGCTAAATATTGAATCATAAGACCTGTGAAATAAAAAAACTTTATAAGGATATATAAATCCCAATAATTTTTTTATTATTTTTCATAATGTTAATTAATGGCTAGTATTTACACCATATAAAATAAATATGTGGTGTATAAGGTAAATTACCCATATAAATAAAAATGAGTCGAAAATCCCTTACATTAAGTTCCACATGATTTGAAAAAGTTATAACCTCATGTATAATAAATTTTAAAATAATTATATTTATATATAATATTATAAAAATAAACATAATATCCTATATATCATTTATGAACATATTTGTAATCATTCATAAAATGTGGAGATAGAAAATGAATTACAATGTTCATGGATATGGTAGATTTTACGTACAAATGAACACTATTTTAATTTTTTCTATAGATGGAATGAAATAAAGATAAATAATAAATCACAATTTTTTAAAATTCTATTTTACAATATATATCATATATATATTTGTTAAATCAATATTTATTACCATGAAATTAAAACATAAATGAAAAAATGAATCATATCGCTTCTTGGATGTGGCAGTCCACACGTATGCAAAATCAATGTTATCGTTTTCCAATGTGTTGGAAGGTAAGAAGGTAGATATTATATTATAATTAAATATGTATAATTATTTAACAAATATCATATATAAACATTAATCCCAACATAATAATTATCCATAAAATATATTGATGTGAAATGAATTGTATCATTGTGTGGAGATGGTGTGTCATATAAATACACAAGTGATATTTTCACATCCCATTTGATGTAAATTGGTTTAATAAATGTAATTTAATAACAATAATAAAATTTAAATATATTAAACATGGTAGTTTAATTATATATGAATAATATAACATATTTTTAATTGGACAATTAATAATAAAAAATAAAGTGATTTGTTAAAACAATAACCTCTTCTTTGAAACGGCTCATTTAGATATCCTCTTAATGTCTATTGGTTTGGTATTTTGGGATGAAAAAAACCATAAAATGTTGATACAGTGTTGGATAAGAGATGTTTTTAGTGTTTTTATCCCAAATGCTCAAATATTTGTTATCAAAATAAAGGAGGTGTTCCATTTTATAATTTATGGGAAGGGTTACTCTTAGAATTTCTTAAAATTTTAAATTAATATAAATTAATTTTCACATAAAAAAGGATCCATGTTGAAAATATTTTTATATATGATTATTATAAGTCAGAATAATCTCATTCGATAATATTATTACTTGTTTCGATCACACTTTTACTCTTACCTTTTTGTTTGAACCCTTTGTTAGCCCTTTTAAAAATTACTACATTATTAATGTGTTCAAACCTTTAATGGTTAATAATGTTGTTATAAAATAAAAAACCCATAAATTTTACATGGTTTATGTTTAAAACCATATAAAATCCATTTTTATTAATTTAATATTTCTATTAATTTTATATCATTTAATAGAATATTATTTAATCATGAAATATGAATAATAAATTTTTTAATACTATTCACACACTTTGAAATTAAATATACCATTAAAGGTTTAATTAGAGTATAAAATTTTTAAAACTCCCAAATTTTACACATAAATATTTTAAATTCATGATAAACATTAAATCATTTAAACGATATCACTTTAAATATTTTTAAATTCAATTATTTTATTTTTCTCTCAATTGATTAAATATTGTATTAACGATGTATAAGAATTTAAGGACATTATATATTTTATAAAAATAATAAATAAATTTATATATTTAAAATATGTTTATTAATATAAAAATATACACTTTAATTACTTAATAACTTTATTTTGAATATATGTAGATACATAAGAGATATTTAAAGTGTAACATTATGTAACTTTCTATTCATTAAATATTATTAAAGTAATTTTAATGAAAAAATAACCATTAAAAATATATATTTTGATCCTAATGTGAAAAAAGGTTATATTAAACATATCATATAATAAATATTATGAAACCTTATTATTGTAATACATAATTTTAACATAGATTACCCTGATTTTCCTTTTACCTATGTGGAAATTTTGAAATGGTAAAAATTAAAATAGACAAAAAATAAAAGGTGAATAATTACCAAATTTCAAACTGATGATTAAAAATAAAGAAGAAATTTTATCAAATTCAATACCGATAATTGGAATAAATTAAATTTAAAATAAACCTGCAACACGCGATGAAAATAGATTTTTAGAAATATTCATTTTATGCTTAAAACATGGTTTATTATTATCCCATGAATTGTAAAATATGAAAATAATATTAAAATTTTTTATTGAGTATATAATATATAAATTTTCATAAAACCATTCACCATTATAGTTCAATTTAATTTATCAAGATAAAAATACATTGTGTACATAATAACATTTTTTAAGGAAAACGTGATTTTTCCTATAATAATTTTTATATAATAAATTAATTCATAAAATTGATTCAAATGGAATTAATTGGGATATTTAAAATATAAAAAATCTATTTTTCATTTTAAACCATTTAACAAAAATGTAATTATGTACAAATAGTTCACATTAAAATCAACATTTTTTTTCTATTCCCTAGAAATCAATGTTTTCGGAAAATTAAGAAAATTACTACCTAGAACAATTTTAATATATTTATTTCAAAAATATTGATTTTTTATGAAGTAAATTTTTTAAAAAAAAATTAAAAATAAATAATTATATTTTCTAAAAAACTCAATAAAAACCATTTTGATATAAATCTATTTTAAGCATAATATATGTTTGTAGTAAAAATGAATCCATAGTTCATAATAATTAATAAATAAATTTATATGGGGTATACATTTTTATATACCTAATATTATAATAAAAAATATTCATACCTTATGATTAAAGGTATTTTCTACAATGGTCACAAAATATTGTAATATTAAATCATGGTCCGTTTAAACATAGTGTCACTTGTAACACAAACTATCGATGAAATTATATTTACATGAAAAAACTATTTCATAAAATATCAGGGAGTTAAAACTACCCCAAATAAGGAAGGTATAATAAAAAATATGTATATGTTAGAGGCATATATACATGATTTAGAATCATTATGTAACATTAAACACAAATATAATGTTAGTTGTAGAGAGAAATATCATTACCCAAAAAATGTGGTTTGGGGAGATCCATTACATTATGTTCCGGAATGTTTCTGTTGATGATCATAACACCCTATATAGTCACATTATATTATCTAGTTACCTAAGTATGAATATTTTTTAAATATATTTTATTTAATATAATTTAAATATATTCATTTATATCCAGTTAAATTAGTTATAATTATTTATTTTTTGTTCCAATGGAGTTTATTTCATGCTTTCGAGCAAAGATCACATTTGGATAATTTTTTAAGTTATTTTAAAAAGTCATATAAACAATAGAAGTGAAATTAAATTGTATTAATATAATTAAATAATTAAAAATGGTCCCAAAAAATCATTTTGTATTATGGATTACATATGATTCTATTTGTAAAAATGACAACGTTATTCGGTTAGTTCCTTTAGTCAGATTTACCGACCACCACGTACTAAAATTATTTTATTTAGTTAAATGATAATTAAAACATTTAAAATAAGTTATATTATAATTATTATCAACATATTTAACTATAAAAACATTTTTATTACAATCCCTAAAAGCAAAGGATATCAAAAAAGTATGTAATTCATGAAGGCGGTCAAGAAACTATTTTGTAAAAAAACATTTCAATTTTAGAATCAAAACCATAGAGGGTAAAATATGGATATACCAATACAATAATTTCATATAAATAAATTTAGGGTATTTATTTTAATATATAAAAGTTTATATTGATCGAGTAGGGTTGTTAGAAGAAGATTAAAATTAAATGAGATGAGTCAATAATCTTACCAATTCCTTTGGTTGCCTCTTCATAGGCTTCCTGGAAGGTTCCAAGAAATGTTCTTTGTATGAGACTAGTAAAATATGGACTTCAGGTAATGGATTGTTAAGTTAATTTTATATAGTTTATTTACTTTCTAATGATATAATGTTTTAATGAGTTGGGTGGTTGATGGGTGATATTTATAAGGGGAGGGGCTGGGTGTTTTGAATATTTTATTCATTAGTTTATTATTTTGGATCAATAATACTAATAATATTGATTATTGTGGGTGTATATAGTAAATGGTTCATGTGAGATCAATAAAATGGGTTCTTATATCATCCATGACTCAAGAAATTATGTACATATCATATAATGTTAAATATTATGTTTCATCATATTTCAAAATTCACCAAAATGTCAACTATTATAGAAAAATTCCAAAAAATCACTCTAACTAATATTTGATGTTAATATTCCTGTAGAAAAATTAATTATATGAAAATAATATTTTAAATATGATAATTTTTATTTCAAAATAAAATTATCATTTATTAGAAAAATATCCATTCGAAAGTTGTGATCAATTTTCTGCACCTTTAAAAAATTATAATATCATTATAATACAACATAATATTATTTTATAAATAAATTTTATGAGATCAAAAATTATTTTTAATATTTATAATTATTATAAAAGTATGATTAAAACATTTATGTTTTAACAAAATATAGAAACTTAATTTTTCATTTTAAAAATTTTACTTACTTTTACCATGGTAAAAATATATCATATCTTTATTTTATAAAATATTATTTTATAGTTATATATGTGAGGATACACTTATAAAATTTCGGTCTCTATATCTAGAAGTTATAATACTATTCCAATGTTTAAGTCACTATTTTAATAGTCAGATTACTATTTTAATTGTTATATTTCTAATGATCATATGGGTTCCATACTTTATCGAAATACCTTATATTTCATTCTTTATAAAGTCGATTATATTTTATCTCGTAATTATATGTTTTCATTTCTATGATTAATATTATATGGCTAATATTTTTCCTCATTTCTACAATGTTGATCATTAGTGTACTTTTTTTGGTGGATTAAGAAAAGCCCAATTTTCTTATTAGTTATCATATTTTACAATTTTATCCCTCTATAATATTTTCATTTCAGAATGATATTTTTTTTCTCTAAATGTAATTTTGAAATTATTGTAATATATTTGGTTAGTTCTGTTATATGTTGAATGTGTTTAATAATATATTATTAAATATTAAAAAATTTACATATTTGGAATGTAAATTCCATTGATAAAATTATGGTTGATTACAATATGGGAAGGTATAATCCTTTACATAACACTATTTCAGAAAACATATGTCTCTATATAGTTATATATATTGGATAACTCTATTTTATAATGTTATACAAAAAACTATAACAAGGAAAATATTTTTATCATTTGGAATCTCTCTGTAACAAAATAGATCTTCTTTTGATACTCCAAAATTTTATTTTTATCACATTCTCTGTCTCTTAAAAACATTAAATTCAAGAAAATATAAAATTTGAGATCACATAAACATGAACTTATTCATCGAAAACACTCCCTCTTCTCAATACACAAAAATATTTGAAAATTAAATAATAAAAATTTATTTTTTTAATACTTAAACAACATCTACATTAAAATTTTAAAATCCCAATATCTAGTAAGTTCAAATTTGTAAACTTCATTTTTAGTGAACACAACATCACTCTCCATGGATCTTATATGATCTACACATAATAGTCTATATATGAAAGAATCTGGTTAAAATATAATTTTAGATATCTTTCTATCACATCTTAAATATACTTAAATCAACCATATAATTATTTGGTTATGCCCTATTTAAAGGAATATCTGTCCTTTTATCAACTCGATTTGATTGAAAAAATCACAACACCTTCATTTCACTAATGAAATGAAGATTTCATTACATTATCTCTATAACACCTTAAATGATAGATATTCCAACTTGATTTTGAAAAACCATTACATTTCTTAATAAAAATATCAAAAATATCAATGAAGGAGACCTAAATTTTTTCCAAAGATATTTTGAATTTCTACATTTCTCAATTAATTCTACTTTTACCATTTTTATTATTCTAGGACGACATTGATCTTTAACCTTATTAATAATAAGAATTATATATCTTTCATCCTTCCATACCAAAAATCATCATAATTTCTTATCATTATAAATTATATTTTTCTTCACCTCCTATATTCCCATGATTGTAATAACTACCACACACCTTAACATCATACCTTTAGGTTCTTATCACTAGTCCACTTAATTTTTTTATCTAATTTCTAGAAATATATTCCAGAAATTTTAAAGATCAGTATTATAATTTTTTTATCTTCATAAGTTCAACATAACTTAATTCATAAATTATTATTCAATCAATAGTTATGTAGATCTAATTAATGTTCAATATAAAATCATTAGACTTACCTACTGTAATTTATTCTAGGGAACCATAAAAATATTCTGATTTTACTAATCATAAAACCTAACAGAATAAATAAACAATTCTTATACATAATTATTATGATCTCAAAAACTAATACATATTAATGTAATTTTTTTCCTTTAGAAAAATCCTAAATATTATTTAAATTCCAATCATATATTATAAATTAGTTTTAAAATGGATCAAAGTTTTTAAACATTATCTTGGATTCTCTTATTAGATTCATATAGATTGAATCCTTTAATATTCACTAGTTTATCTTCCATGAGATCATATTTTTATACTTAACTTTACATCCCAAATCATAACATGTTGTTTTTAATATTTCATTTGGGATATCTGAATATAAAATTTTCAAAAAACTCATTCTGAAACACTGTATTGATAAATTCTAAAATATTTCCCTTAACACCCTCTCAAAACATTCTCTACTAAAAATAAATCAGTTGACAATATATACATAATATGTAAAATAATTCAATAAGTCTAATTTGTTTATATGATTTCTTAATTTTATATCTTTCTTCTCAGTGGATTTTCAAGCATTATCTATCATATTACGTAGTGCATTTACTTCTTATTTTGTTAAATTACTGAATCTATTTTTAAAAAAATAACATTGTTTGTTCACTTTTTTATGGAATAAACAAACTCACTCAAATACCTATGTAAATTATCAAAATTATATAAATAATGATGAATATTGAATTTTACATTCTAAAAAATTATTAGAGAAAGTTCCCCACATTGAATATTAATTTAATTCCTGTACCATTTCTAAAAACAGTCTTCCATGAATAATTAGAGTTTTCAATTCATCCATATTAAGCACAATGAAATCTGTATAAAGTATAATTTTTAAACCTTTTCCAAAATATATATAATAAAACAATATTGATATCACATTTTTGTGTCCACCAATTTGTGAGAAAATTTTTGAGGATTCAATTTCTTTATTTACAATATTTTGAATATTTTGTATAGATCAGGTTAACATATCCTCTTTGGATGATCTTTGTGTCACCCAAAAGTAATACTTCATTCCTCAGCTTTTATTCATGTTAAATTTTACCAACATGAAATTACTTATTTCTTATACATTCTATGTTATTCTAAATTAATGTTCCCAAATTATCATTTAATAAATAAATTTGACTTTGAAGAGAGGTTATATATTAATTATTTAGGAAGATGAGTGTTATTTATCATTATTTAAATCCTTTATTTTCTTATAGCATCTCTCTTTGAAAATTATTTTTATGAAATAAGTCAATATGATTTGATTATTTGATATAGATTCAATATGGTGGGTTTAAATCCATTATAATATCCCTATTTTTCATTAAGGATTTTAATTTTGAAACCATTCTTTAAATTATATGAACCATGTTAGCTTCTTTATATTAAATGCTTATATTTTTAATTGGAAACTATTGATAAATATTTTTTCCAAAAACTAATAAATATGTATTAGTAGAATATTTATTAATTAAAACATCTATGATTAACCTATTTCTTAGAAACAAATCATTATAAAATATTCTAATTTATAACCACATACGTAAAAAAAATTGAGACACCCCATTAGTATGTCTATAAACCTCAACCATGAAGCGTAAAGAGGCTTTTGACAAATTTAATGAAATATATTTCCATATATTCTCATGTTTTAATATAATTCGATTCAAATATTTTAATTAAATTTTTATCATGTTTCTTGAAGAAAATATTCATAACCTGATCCTATCCACATCATTAGAAACATTATTAAACAAAAAAGTTTCAAAAAGTTCAAATAAAATATTCTAGGAATGAATTTGGATGTTTTTGGGGTGTCTCTATAAATTAGATTGAATTCCAGAACATTTTCAAGATTTCATTTTTTTCATGATGTAATTGTCAAAAGTTTAAGGGACTAAAAATTTATGTTATACCGCAAAAATTTAAGGAAAACTATACCCTAGAAATTCCATTAACCTAATTTTTACCCCTTTCATAACTTGTATATCACTTGTACCTGATCTAATCTTACCATGTTTTCATCCATAATTATAATGCTCAACATATTTTATATATATGGATCACAATTGAAAACTATTTTACTTTTTTAAGTGCTTTACTTGTGTATCTAGAAGATATAACATAAAAATAATAACAATACCACACAAAATCTAACAAAAAAATAAAAGATAAAAATTTAAAGGTTAAATGAAATAATTACAATATTCAATCAAACCTTGGTCACTATGAAGTTAACTAGTACACAAAAACAGTGCCCAAAATATTGACTGCCCATTAGGTATCACTGATTCCAAATTAGAATCAATTTTTTAATTAATAATAATTATATTTATAATCCATAAATTTCAATAATTAGTACATTTTATGTATAAAGATAAACCCATATATACAAGTGATTTATAAATAAAAAATTTCAATTATGAAGTTAAGACTCGTGATTTAAATTGTTTCATGTGAATCTATAACTAATTGATGTACTACAAATGATGGGTGCACTGAATCATTATAAATTAAGGAAAATGAGACAAATGGATTCAAATTAATATTTTTTATGTTATAATTAGATATATTTAAACTATTTGTATAAGAATTTACTCTCAAATAAATAAAATCCTTCAAAAATCACACATATAGCCTATGATTACTTTGAAAATTCACCAAGGGTAACCAACATCTTTGGTGACATACATTTACTTAATTGATCAATTTTAATTAATAAAGTAATATTCCAAAATATGAAAAAACATATTAAAAATTTTATATATTCTCTTATCAAAATATCAACACCATGATATAATGGGATGAAAACGGACCATTATATTTCTATCTTATTATATTAAGCAAAATACATCCTAAATTCATAGTATTTACCCTATATATTTAGGTATTTTATTCATGAAAATAATATTTTACCAATGAATACCACATTATATATTTGTTTTCTCATATTTTATTAAATCTACTCTCCTTATTCTCCCTATGTTCTTTCACTAAAATAATTTTTAACATCTCATCTCCATTAAACAATCCCTACTTCAACAAACCATGATTTCCAAAATTTCATAGTAGTTAATATATTATTTCATAAATCTCCTTTAATACTCTAATTAATCCTATATAATCATTTATGTATCCATTTTATCTGAAATAGTTAAGAACACATTATTCTTCAACATATCATAGCATAAATATCTTTGTTTCCTTATATTTATTATAATATTATCTAAATTAATACATAAGATTGATGAAACCATATAACAAAAAAAATCTCAATTAGGAGATAATAACTCCTTTATATTTGAAATCAATAATGAAAAATCATACATATTTTTTAATTATCAAAAGTTGATGCTCCAGTTGTTGTTAAAATAACATTAAAATGACTTATTCGTGGGTTAGTCGTAATGTTGGTACTGCTATTTAGGACGATTGGAAAATTATAGTGTTAGTTTTTAATAGTTATTACTATTATTTAAGAATAGATGATTTGTACCTTATTCATATGGTAACTTTATAGAGCTAGTTTTAGTAGGAATTAAAATAATTCAATGATGACAGATTATTGTGGGTGAGTCAATTATGGAAGTTGGAGCTCACTATTAGGCATCAAAAATACATCTAAGTCATTATTACATGAGATACACATTGATTAAGGATTTATCAGGACTCATAAATTATTCTAAACACCCTCTCCAATACCCATGATACTCCATACTAATGATTTTTTCTTTAATAATTTTTATTATCAGTGGGGTATAGTTTTTGTCAAATATAGAGTAAGATGTATTTGATTTTTAATGGGGGTAGATGAATGGGTTATTACCATGATCCTAAAAAATTTCTCTAGACATACCACCCGTATTAGAAACATTAAAATAATATATTATTCCGATATAAAAAGAATAAAAGTACAATGTAATTTTACGAAAATTCAATCATGACAGAAATATGAATGGGTTAATTTGATAATCCTTAGTAGAATGGATTAACAATGTGTATTATTTAGTTTTTACCGTGATTTGAATGTATAATTATTTATAATTATGTATTATTGATCCTTAAATTGAACTCTCTCTATCCTCTATGTATTATTTTTTTATTCCCCTCTAATTATTTGAAATAATTATACATTTATATTCATTTATTTTATTCTTGTAAATTCCTAGGTAATGTCAGAAAATATATTTTTAATGAATTATATGGTATAATTGTAAATCATTATTTAGAAATTATATAATTTTAATTTAAAAGTGACTTAATTTTTGTATTCATCATATCAATATTATTCTAGGATGAAATTTGGATAATTTCCTAAAAAGACTATATTTTCTGGGAATAGTAAAAAATTCTGATTTATAAAAAATTGTCCTTTTTGTTATATTAAAATGTCACTATATGATATGAATTTTATCTCAAAGTAACTTAAGTAATATTTTGTTATATATAGTCTAACTAATTAAATAATATTCATCATTACACCTTATTTTCGTATAAGATCATTTTGGGCATAAAAAGAAATATTGTTTTCAAGGAAACTATGTTTCATTAAATTTTATAGGATTAAATTTAAATTAAATTCTGACACTTATTTTTTCATAATTTTAAAAATTATATTCTATTTTTATAATTTTTATATCTATATTTATTAAATTGTTCACCTTTTGGGGCAATATAAAGAATAACCTTAGAAATTTTTTTCTACCTCTACAAAAGTTAAATATGGTAATTAATGTAAAAAAATAAAATGATAAGGATTATTAAATTAAAATAAAACCTAATTAGTTTTACATTATGAGTATTTTTCATATATATGCATAAAATCTTCAGTTAGATTTCATTTTTTTTCCATTTCGAAGAGATTGTGACTTTTATAGATTTTTATTTCAAGAAAAGTCAAACATATCACACACTTGATATTAATAGATGTATTAATTTTTAATAAGGGGTGGTATAGAGGGTATGATAAATATAAAGAGTCTTGAAAATTTTGAAATATATATCATCAAAACTATTATTTATTTTTAATTTTTAGTAAATAAGTAATTAATATAATTTCTTGATCAACACTGATGCAATAATTATTCTATTCAAGGAAAATTAAATTAAATGATATTAAAAAAACTAAATGTAATATAATTTGAGATAAATAATCTGATCAATAAATATTATATATTTAATTTACCTTATAGGTATTTATTTAAAAAATTATTTTTATTTTTACAAGTTATCATCATTTTATTAAAGTTAAAGAAATGAGTAGTTCTAAAGAACAATATTTAGGATATTTTATCATAAATATTATTTTATTAAATAATTTAATATTCATATAAATATTATGTTAAATTTATTTATTAGTATATGGTTTATAATATCAACCATGTACTATTTAAGATCCTTTTTACATTTATTTTATTTATACTTATCCTTAATGAATAAAAATATTTTTTATCATGAAATGTTTTAAACGGTTAATGAGGGGTTAAAAACGATAGAAGTACAAATGTGACCGAAACATGTAAAAATTATTTTATTAGATAATTAGACCAATAATAATCTTATATTCCAAATAAATTAGTTTGGAACCATTTATAATTAAAAATAAATTTATATAAATTTAATATTTTTAGAAATTTTAAGAGTTCCCCTACCCTCTCTCATAAAAAGAAACATTTTATTCTAATTACATAAAACATAAAAACTCATTTGGATCATAAAATCCATTCTAAAATGAATTACTAAAATCAATAATCTCATTATACAAAAATTAGTGCAGTCATTACACAAACCTAATAAGCCTTAAGGTTCCAATCAAAGGAGGCTTTCCAGATAAGAGGTATAGTTTTAATCTGCCTGTTTTAGTTTTGTTTCTTGCTTCGCCTCATTAAAATAATTTCATATATAAAAAACAACACCAGTATCCTTAATATAATAATGTGTGTTTTTATTTGAAACATTACATATATCCATCTCCTCTTCCATCAAATGGAAAATGAAACCATCATTCATGTGTACAGAGGACTACCACCACACGAACCCTTGTAAATCATTTTCCAACACCATTCTCATTTTTTAATTATATTGAAAGAATTAATGTTTATATATTATATTTATGAAATATTTTTCATTATAAAAGGATAATATATAATTTAACTTCCTACCTTTCCATTCAGTGAGAAATGATAATGTTGTTAGTCTATACATGTGGGCTACCACCTCCTTAACGAGATTGATTCATTTTTCATCCCCAAATCACAAAAATGATATATATTAGTGTCATTAAATATGTATTATGATATTTAAAATATTATGATAATTATTTAAACATAAATTTGAACTTAGCTTATTTTTATAATGATCATTGAAAATTGTAACGTTATTCATGCGTACGTACAACCTACCATCTCCCGGATTGTAACATCATTATTTTTTAATAAACATATTTAGTTAATGGATTTATGAATATAATTTATACATAAAAATGATAATTATTTCAGGATTATTATTATATATATGATATAATTCTTACCTTTTTGTCATTGTCAAGTTATCAAATCCATTTTGAACTTATGGTTTGAATATCATCAAAACACTGAAAGTTAATTTAATTTATTGAGTAATTAAATATAAAATGGTATTTAATTAAATAAATTAATAATAAATGTAATAAAAGTTCATTAAAATGTCTAAAATTAACATATATTTTTTATTATCGAATATTATAAATATATGTGATGTTTCAAACTCGAGGTAAGTGACTTTCTTTTAGAAAAATAATATTTTATTATTACCATTAAAATTTTCATTTTATTCTTCATCCATATTTTATAAAAAAGTTAGAAAAGTTTATTATTATTATTATATTAAATTTTAAATTCATATTTATCCATATTTTATTTTTTATAAAAGGGAAACAAATTAATCTTTTTTTTTGTTTTGCAAATGTGGTACTTTGTGACTTTTGAGACAAAATAATTGGAGGAGTGTTTTTTTAACTTATACAACATTAGTTTCTTTTCCCATATTCATGAATAATATTTTATTTGAAATTTAATTTATATTCTAACATGATTATTTTCAAATAAAATTTTATCCTTTTTATGTATGCATTTTTTCTTTTAAAATTAGTGATTTCCCAAGGGGATGTTTTTATGATAAAATGATTCATGGTTAATTATTATTGTATGATTATTAGATATTGTTATGATAAACCGTGATTCTTATATAAATAAAATTCAGGTGGTTACATGATATACCTCCAATGCATTCATACATTTATGTTGAATATTTATTATTATGGTTATTCCAAGTGTAACAATAATGGTTACTCTAAGTATAATTGTTAGTGTAATTCCATGTGTAGCCATGAGGTTTACTCCAATTATAGCAATGATTGTTAATCCATGTGTAAGTATGATTATAAAATGATTCTCCATGTTACCTATGTGATTTATTTATTCTTTCTATGGGTTTTAAAAAAATTTATTTTATTCACAAGTTATATTATTGAGACTATGTCCAAATGAAATTATACACTACTTAATAAGATTGAAATTTATAACATAGTTAAATTTTTTTATGTGTATTCAATATTTTAAAGAAACACATATGAGTTTTATTTTTTACATAATATTTATTTTGAAAACTATTATGAAATTAGTTTTGTATAGAATGTGATTTCATAGGAAAAAAATCTTATTTTAATCCAACATTTTATTTTGAGAAGTTAATATTTTTATATGTATTCGTACACTAATAGTTTTTTTATTTATTTTTATATCCATTAATGAGTTATTGTGCACATCCTAAGATTAAAAAATATTCTCTTTTGGATTCATGAAGATTTATATTAAATAAGATGTCATATTGAATGTTTTGAAATATTTTCATGAAAATATATCATGTTTTATTTTTAACACATTTATATTGTGAAAAAAGTATACTGATTTAAATGTTTCCACTTTCAATATTTCATGGTTTTCTATTTATGATTTATTAACTAACAAAATATAAATATAAACTTAAAAGTTATTTTGGAATGAAATAATGAAAATTATAGCCTAAATATACAATATTATGTGATTTTTAAGGCTCGATCCTTACAGTAGGTATGAGATAAAGGATTAGATAACTTTAATAAGTAAAATTTTCTAATATAATAAATTAAAGATATTTTACTTTATTTAAAATATTAAATGATATATACTTTGAATACTATCATGTTTCTTTATCTAAACTATGTTTATTCAGAATAGTTTTCTATAGTGGTAACAAGGATACTGATGTCAGATGTCACTAAGAGGATGATATCATTCAAAATCAGCAACCTAAAATGGGTAGAGTTAGAAATACGTAGTTTGTGTCAGTTTTGGAACAATATACTTAATCAATAAACTGTTGTTTAATACATGCATGATATCATATTGATATATCATTAGGGAACATGATGATAGTGGAACATTTTATGAGGATACACCCTCCTAAATTTAGTGGTTCTTTTGACCCAATGGTATATGAGGGGTGGATTAATAACCTAGAAAAGATATTCAATGTAATAGGGAGTTCATATAATTAATATATTCGAATTTTTATTTATTATTCTGTAAGTTGTTTTAAATAATTGTGTTCAATGGAAAATAATATCAAGGAATGATAATAGATTTATGCCTTTTAATGGGTTAAATTTAACATTACTTTCTTTGAGAAAAATTTTCTTTTGGTTGTTTGAATACTGATGGAAATGTGATTCATGAAATTTAGAAAAAAGGAGGAATATTTAGTGACTATATATGAATTAATGTTCACTCTATCTTCAAGATAAAACATAAATTTTCTCTTCTAAAATCATGATAGTAAAATCAATCATTATTTCTTTGTATTGAAGCCAAGGTATCGAAGGGAATTTGCTTCCTATAAATTCAAATGTTATGAGAATTTTTTTTTATTTTTAGAGAGGGTAGAAATGGAGTGCAATAATGATCATTAATTTTATGAAATAAGCATATGGAAAGGTATAGAGGGTTGTAGATGGGTAATAATAAATTAATAAAAATTTAAGGTAAGAAAATCATGATTCCTATTTTTGGAAAGTGCGGTAAAAAGAACCCTAGGGAATGCCTTATCAAATATGGTTAGTGCTTCTGATATGGTAAGTCTAGGAATATAGCTCGCTATTTAAATTAATAACATCATGTTATTTGTAAGGATAATTTCTATAAGTACAAATTAATGTGTTTTAAATATGGTGAGATAAGGCATTATGCACATACTTTCTTAGAGAGAAATCTGAATGACGGAAAGTAGTCATACTATAAGTAAATTGGGGTGGTGAAATCTATAGAAACTAACTCAGTTTATGTTGGTCCATCCAATGTACTGATATTATTTATATTTCATGTTTATTCTAATTATTTTTGTAACAACCCATGTTTATAAAAGGAAATAATATTTTATATAGTGTATAGGATATGCCAGATCAAGTTTAAATAAAAAATTAAAAATTATTATGTTACCATTAAATCCAAGCTTTTAGAATGGTGGGAATGAAAAATATTAAATTAATTATGAAAAATGGTTTAAACATGTATATATAATTAATTTTTTAGTGAAAAACTAATAATAAATTAATTTAAAACCCTTTTTTTAAATAAAAGGTTTTTTTTCTAAAAATATTTATAAATATACACAATGTTTTCTTATATCAACCAATTAATAAATCACCATTGTTGTATTATATTAATGATATATATATATATTATTTAATTTAATGTTTTACATTCATCTTATGCATTTTCTTAATGAAATATTAGAACAAATCCAATTTTACGAATAAAAGATGAAATTTTCAAAAAGGATGTTTTCCACCATTTAATGGACACATGTTTTAAAGCTTGATTTTTAATACATATAAGTTATATTTCAAAAAATAAACTTCTTTTTTGAAATATGAGTATTAGGATTTACATTGGTTTATTTTTTGGTATTTTTTGGATAATTTTTTGTTTTGAAGAATAATAGAAAAAATAATGCATTTTAAGGAAAAAAAACATTTTCATAGATTTTTTTTTGTGTTAAATTATATTTTTTAATGGTTTTAAAGTATATTTAGATAAATTTTTTATCGTTTATTATAATTTAGGTCGTTTTAATCAATTTAATTTAGGAATTGAATATAAAAACATTGTGAACAATTGAATGTTTTTTTACATTAAAACCATGTTTTCTCATGCAATCAAAAAGATTAATTTTTAATTCATTTTTTTTATAATTTTAAAAAATTGAATATATTTCTGTAATCCAAAGGTCCAAATTTAGTGAATATTTTTGGGTAATATCCCTCATTATCCTCATTGGCTTGAGAAGGTGGGAGGAATGGTACTTGCCCTTAAGCGACTTCCCCAAGATGCCAATGGCTTGAAATAAATGATCAAAGGTTTCAGAACAATTGGGGGAAAGATTTACACATTTTCAATAAAAATCTAAAAAAATACTGAACCAAACACACCACTATATAAAGTATGATAAACATGAATGAAAAATCAATATTTTATATTTCAAAATCATACTCAAATCAATTGCAGCATCAGAAGATAAAATAATAAAACTCCAGATGACCAAAATAATCCATGATCCAACATCACCAAATAGCCAATGTAGCTTGAAATAGTCATAAAAATGTGATACTTCACCATTTCCCATGTCCTGGTAGATTACATATACAAAAGAACCAAAGTTAAAAAGAAGAGTTGAGTACTAATACTTTATAGGTTTTCCCCATTAAATTCCATAAAAATGACATTAAGATAGAAGAGTTAGAAACATCTAAATATAAAAGTTTATGATAAATAATTTCCAAAATAGTTTAAAACTGAATACAATTAAAACATCTAAACTAGTTTATGTAGAACACTTCCAAAACAGTTTATAACTAAATATAAACAACATCTAGATACAGTTTATAACTAAATATAAAAAAGATATAAAATAGTTTCTGACTAAATTTAATCTAATTCCAATGTCACTGTATTTTACTACAAAATATATTTTCTATTAAAATAAAAAACTAGTACATTTAATCAATTTCTAATGTTCCCTTTGGAATAACCATTTCATTACATAAATCCCACCATGAATTCTTTGTTAGGATAGTTCCACACTCATGAGATCTCTCCAATCAATCTGCCACATCATCAATTGATAATCATGTCCCATGTTCTATTAAACCTTTGGTACCAATCACAAGGTCATATTTCTACCATGCCTTATAAATTCAATTTGAATACACACACAAGTATTCCCAATACCATTACCAAAACCACCATACCAAAATCTTTCCAATAAAACAAACATTTTTAGAAATATATTTTCCAACAAAAAAACTATTTCCGAAATCCATTAAATCCATTTTTAAAATATCATTTTAAAATCATAAAATTAAATCTATTTACACAACAATTCAACCTAATTTCACAATTTGACCAAAAACCATAAATTATTACTTAAGAAGATTTATACCTTTATTTTCACAACAGATTCATAATAAATTTCATAAAACACAATTAATTTGTATCTAATCTAATCAATTAGGGAAATATGATTTGAGATTGAAGTCACCTACCTTGAGTATTTAGGAGAAAACACTAAATGGATGGAGAAAATCTCAAAAAAAAGGGTTGAAACTTCCACAAACTCGACATAGATATCTTATCCTACCATATAGAAACCCAAATATACACATATTATGGATCCAAAACCATAGATCTACCCAAATCAGGTGTATATCTATGAAAAAGAGAGAAGGAGTGATGTTGATCTAAGGAAATCATCAAGAATGAATGAGAATGATGACTTACCATGAGGAACCAACTTCTAATCACCAAGAGAATCCTTATGATCACATATGGATCGATTGAAGAACCTTCCTTGACCTTTATAGAAACAAAATAAAGAGTAATGAATACAAAGAATGAGGAATATGGCCTTAAACACTAATTTTGACCCAGATACACTTTTTAAGGTGGTGGTTTTGACCCGTCCAGGGTTTGGTCTCATGGTTCGGAAAATTGTGCACTAATCATGTGTTAGACACTACCTCAAAGATGATCATGCACACAGTCTCCTCACATAGTCACTAAGACCATTCTCTAACCATGACAAATCCACTTACTCAAACTACCCAAACCAGATGGATTCTCTTAGGATGTTGGATGGTTGGGACAAACCGTGCACCTTCCCTTTTTCCAAAAAAACACAAATAATGTTCTCCAAAATCTCTAAACATTCACCATTATACATTATATGCCTAAAAATAAAAAAGAAAATGGTTACATACCAGAAAACAGGGGTGCTAAAATTATTTTATTTTTGGACATTATGAATAGTAACCATAGTACTTTGTTTTATAACCACAGTTAAGGGTAAATCAGGTAATTCAGGTAAAAGGAATATTTTAAATATTATAAGATTTCCCCAACAATTGTTCTAATTTTATTTGATTAGTATTTTTCATCTCTACAAAAATATTTTATCCATTATAAGTCTATTTTTGAATATTTGGGTGAGTTAATAACCTTAATAATATTATATTAAAAGGAAAGTATGATTTGACATATTTTTTATTTTAATAAATGATATATTTTTAATATGGGGTTATATAGTGGATCTGTTAGAATAAATGTAGTATTTTTAAATATATATTTTTTCAACATCATGGTAATTTATTTATAATATTTAGTGATAAAATTGTTTCGCTAAATGGAAGCACAATGAGGATGCCTTTATTTTTTAATTAATAAAATATTTAAAAAATGATATCAAAAATATTACTGTATATAAAATGCCACCCATTATTCTCTTTTAATCAGACATAAAACCATATTGGGTTACGAAACAACCTAGCAAAATACCTTCCAAAAGTCCCTCCCCACATTCTATAGTCCTTAGTTTAGTCATAACACCTTTTTCAGAGGTGTTAAGGTGTTAATGAAAGGAGATCCTTTGAAGGAGTGGTATTGTTTCTAATTATGTATTTCAATTTTATTTCTTCTTTAAATTCCATAAAATATTATTCAAACAGGATTAAATAATGAATCCATTATAATAATTATATTTATATGTTATTATTTTAATATCATCACTAAAATCCATTATAACATTCATCGAATGGGAAAATAACTAATTGTTCTTGTGTACGCTGTAATACCACCTCATGAACTGATATAATTCCTTTTTGCTTCACAATATCTCAAGACTGATTATAATGGTGAAATTAATGACTTTATATGATATTAATAACATATTTATCATTATTAAATAATATTACATCATTTATGTTCTTAACATTCCATGCACATAAAAATGATTATGTTGTTCGTACGTACGTGTGAACTATCACCTCCACGAAGTGATGTGATTCATTTTTCATCACCACATAAAATTAATGATATATAAAAGTATATTCAAATTATTAATATTATATTTTTAAAAATATAATAATTCTAGACACACAAGACAATACTTTCCTTGTAAAAACACATAATTCTCACAATTAAATTTCCCCTCTTAAAATTATTTCATATAGTACAAATAACTTAAAATCACTTACAGAACACAACACAAACATTAGAAATAATAAATAAATGAATTAATAGGCATATCTAAAAGTTAAATAACTATCCATAGGGATAGTATATTATCCATATGAATAGTAAAATGCCCAAATTAATAGTGACCTCACCCATGAAAGTATAAATAACTTTTTTGTATCTTATAAATTAATGTATGTTAAAATTATATTATAGTATAATTAAATCAATATTTTTGAAAATTACTGATAAATTTTTGGTGTTTCTGTTATTCATAAATATATAATTTAAATTTTATATTTCGTAAAATAAATTAAAATAAAATTTATTTTCATAAAATGTATTCATAAATTAATATAATGTTGTATTTTTATTTTAATATGATTTTATTAAAAAGTAATTATATTTACAAAGTGTTATAAAATCAATTATAATTTTAAAAGATGTATTTTTTAGTAAATTCTTATTTTAATTAAAAAGTAAATTTCTCATATTTAGAAAATTATTTTCATAAAATAAGGTTCATTTTTTAATTCTACATCTCAAAAAACTATATAGGAAGAATTTTTAGGATTTTTATAAAATACAAGAATTTTTTACGAATAGAAAAATATAATAATTTAGGGTAAAAATACATTATAAGATAAATGCACTATTTAATGAGTCATGGATGATATTGGAACTATAATATCTAAAATATGATCATTATTTTAATTTATTTGGTGATAATTATCAATATATTCATAGTCTTCAGGTAAAATAATAAACTCGTGAATAAAATAATTAGAAAACGCCCATCTCATTCACTATAAATACAACCCAACACCACATATTCTCCTCCCACCTTCCAAGATTAAAAACTTTTCTAATTTCTACAAAATAAAATCCCAAATTCACTCCCCGACATCCATGAGACTTTTGTCTCAACAGAATACCAAAACCAATCCCCATAAGGAGGTTCTCAATAAGGAGAAAATCAAGAGGTAAAAAACTCTCTCTTTTCTTTTAATTTATTTTCATGTTATTTTCTTTTTTCATTTTATCCTCACCTACCTATCCCAAAATGACATAATATCTCTAGTATCGTCTATATAATAAAATTTTATTTTATTATTGGATAATCCACCATCAATTCCATTCACTCTAATTTTGTGCTAAAATATTAAAACATCTACTATGATGTGTTGATTTATAATATTTAATGATGCCGAGTTTCCAATTTCCATTAACACCATCATTTTTTGTCAGAAAATTTTTTTTATTGTTATAAAGGATTTTAATACATGTATTATAGTCTATTTAATTTTCAAGAACCATTATATATACATGAGAAAATTTAACAAAACAAAACTAGTTTGTGATGATAAAAAAATTCTAAAATAATCAAAACGATTATCACATACATCTTATGAAATGATTCTTCCACACCCAAATAAAAAAATTAATTACCCAAACATTTAATATATTTTTTATTAATTAATAACATATAAATTCAATTATGGATATCTATTCCAATTTTACTTGAGATTCCATACTCATATACAAGTAAACTGATAAGTAAAATGAAGGAAACAAACACTCCTGAATGGAAAAATTGAATACTATAACTCCTTAAAATTCCATATATGAACATACAAATTTATAAAAAAAATACATGTATAGAATTTTCTGAATTAATTAATTAATGGATTTAATTTTATTATCAATTAAATTATGTTCATGTGAAAACCACTTTCACACATAGGGTAAGGGTTTCTTCCCAAATCACCATTTTCATTCGGGTTATTCATTACCCCATTATAAACCAATGTAATTATTCATATTATTTATATAATTATTAAAAAGTATTTGTAGAAAATCTAAAATTATTTATCCTGATTAGTTTATCATTCATTTATGTGTAAATACATGTTTTAAAAGGCTCTATTCTAAATTTTTCTTGATATGTAAGCCCGATTTAATGGAATGTCTCCATTTCTTACCAATTTTCAAGAACAATCCATAATATGTTATATGACACCATTTTTTCTTAAATAAGTAGTTTTTTTCATCATGAACTATAATTTTTTAATTATGGATTTTATATAAATAATTATGAAAAATAAAAATGATTTTTTCCAAAACAACTCTTATTTCCGAAGTAAAAGAGTTATGTATCTCAAGAGTTCCTTGATGATTTCCATTTATTTCAACAAATCTATTGAATTTTATTCATTATTGAGATTGATCTCTTATGATTATAATATACCATATTTTATTAAATTTATTCGTCCAATTTGATTATGGATGTTCAATCTTGATATAATTCACCATATTATTATAAAGGATATTGATTATGTTTACTAATTGGGGAGATAAAGGCGATCAATGGTGAAAAATATGTGGAGGGGAAGTTCTAGTAGGTATAGGCCTGCGGGACATGTTATGGGCATGGTATGCCTATGGGCCTTCGGGTCATGTATTACGGGTCATGTCGGACCTTGTGACATGGGCCTGTGGGGCATGTACGGGTTCCCCTTCAACCCTTAAAAGGGCGATTATCTATAATAAAATAAAAAGAAGGCTTCCAGGCCATTCAGAGGGTGTAACGACCCAAAGTTTTTGAATGGAAATTCCGTTCTTATATGTATGTCTAAAATAACATGAAAACACAAAATAATAAACTATTAAGTGATAAGTGACCTTTAAACATAAGTTTTTCACAACTATGTTTTGAATTTTGAAAATCCAACATACACGGTTGTGTTCAAGATGGTTTTTCGAGCCTAATGAAACAAAAATAATTTTTGGTGAATAGTAACCTAACCTTATGAATAGTAACCTACACTTATGAATAGTAACATGAACCTTATGAATAGTAAATAAGAGTATCATTACCTATGAATAATAAAATAAAATTTAGACATCTTAGAAAGTGACAATTAGACCTTAGTAAATGTTTTTGGTATTAGATAAGTCATAAATAATTAATTATAATTAATTAATTAATTTAAAATAATATTAATTTCCCTGAAATGTATTCATAATGTATTGAATCAATGTCTAACTGTTTTTAGATAATTTTTTAAGACCCTACGTAATTTTTGAAAGAACTGCAAAATCAGTTTTAATTTTAAAAACTGTTTTTTTAAGTAAATTATGATTTCAATTAAATATTAAATTAATAATATTTAGAAAATTATTTTTGAAAAATGGAATTCATTTTTAGATTCTACATGTTGAAAAATGGTTGGGGTAATGTTTTGGGATTTTTCTGACATACTTGAATTTTTTATGAATAGTGGAATCCGATAATTCTCAATAAATGCTAAATAATGTATTAATTGAGTCACCGATGATGTTCTGCTGATGTAAGCCCACTTGGTTCGGGATTAAATTATAATATTACTATTCTTGGTCATCCAAGACTCACTATTCCTTGTCTTAGGAGAAATTAATAAACTAATCAATTTTATATTAAGGAAACCCCTCTCCCCTCCACTATAAAATCCACCCTTCACTCCCTCATTTCCTCACACCTCTCAAGCTCCGAGCCTTCCTTAAACTCTGCCAAAAAACCTTCCCTAGACCCTCCCCCACGTCCAATAGCTGCTGGTCTCACCAAAAGACCAAGCATAGGCCCTTAAGGAGGTTCTCAAGAGGAAGATTCTAGAGGTAATTTCTCTCTCTCTTCTCCTTTAATTTCCTTTCAAGTTCAAGTTCCTTTCATGATCTCTCCCCACCTATACTCATCCAATTTTTTTTGTAACTCCAGTATTATACATATAATGTAATATTATGATTCTAATGGTATATTATATCACCCCATACCCTTTCCCTCTTCATTTTATTTTATTAAAGAGAACGTTGTTCATGAGGTGTTAATTTATCACCTTCAAAAACAACATGATCTCTTCTTCCATTTCTACCTTCAATCGGATCATGAAACCATTTTAATGGTTGAAGCAGAATATTTTATATGTATTATGTTCTATTTTAAGTTCTGGAAATATCCTATTGCCATATTACTATGTGAAAAGTTAAAATGAGTTCGTTGTGATCCAAAAACCGCTCAAATTAACCAAAATAATCTTCATTTAATTCTTATCTAATGATTCATCCACATGGATCTAATATAACTCATTATAAAATCAATAAATATTCTTTAATATCATTAATAACATGTAATATCTGTTCTGGATGTTTACCCATGATCTACACAAACATCAATTTAAGAATACAAGTGGACCGTTCAAGAAAACCATGAAAACGAACATCCCCAATCAATGTTTTTAAACTCTATAAGTCATCCAAAGGAACATAATATGAAATAATGAAACCAGAATGAATGATATTAATATATAAAAGTTTCTGGAATTTATAATTAATTAATATAAGGTCATTATATAGGACATTAAATAGAATGAGGCATTCGAGTACAAGGTAAGGGGAAATCTCGAACCCAATTTTCTTTCTTCGGGTTCTCCATCTTTCACTCCATTTCTGATATAGTTACTCCTCCAAGATCATTTGTTCATCATTTAATTTACTTTTCTATGATATAAATGTTTGTCACTTGTTTTTATGTCCATCAAAATGTTTTCAAAAGAACTCTTCTTTCAAGATCTCACCTTTTACCTCTCATTCAAGGTTGATGGTTCTTGTATCAAGTATGTTGTTCCCTCTTTCTTTTGGGAACCCAATTATTATGAATATGTTATTATGAGATGAAACATATTCATTTCTATGGGTTATTTATTAACATGTTTGATATTTTTTCTATGTGGAATGCATGATAATGATAATGTTATGATGTGACGGGTGCGCCCGGAATTATATAACGCAATATGAATGTTTAAATGTGACGGGTGTGCTCGGAATTACATAGAGCTCCAATGCATTGGGTAAAGTGATGAATCTCATGAGTAAATTTTAAATTATGTGTGAAAAATATTATAGCTTTGTTCACAAGTATGTGTGGTAGTTAACCACTAAGACATGATGTTTCATTTTTATGCATTTCCACATTTCAAGTTTATTGTTTATGCTCCCCTCATGTTCATGATCTTTTGCCTACGTCATGATTATTCTCACCCCATGTTATATTGTTATTATATATCCTCTTAATGGGCTTCTACCTCACCCCTTTTGATGTATATCATCAGATGGATACATGTACTAAGGAGAGGACAAGTTCCAATAAGATTCTAGTGAAGAAGAAATTAAATAAATGTTTATGGTTGATGTTGTATTTGTTATGTATGGTCCTAGTTTGCCCAAGATACTAAACCTCTGGATCCTCCATGTGTAATACTATTATGTTGTTTATCTTTGAAATGATGTAATAGTAATACAAGATAAAAAATCCGGGTCGCTATAGTTGGTATCAGAGGAAAGGTTTAGTTAATTTGGGAATTAGGATTAGTAAACCCTAGAGAAAACCTCTAGCATGAGAATAATTATAAATATGTACACAAGAATATTTACCTAGGGATCCCATATGTTGTGTTTTTTGGTTTAGTTGTCTAAATGAATAAGTTATTCATGACTGGTTTAGTTATGTTTTGTTCTATCCTTTTCTATTTTAGAAAATGGTGGGAACCAGGAGAGGTAATGAAGGAGAAGTACCCTCACCTGTTTGTGTAAAGTGAAATTTTGGGGGTGAAATTTTTAAGGGGGGAAGAATGTAACGACCCAAAGTTTCTCAATGGAAATTATCTTCTTATATGTATGTCTAAACTAACATGAAAACACAAAATAATGAACTACTAAGTGATAAGTGACCTTTAAACATAAGTTTGTCACAACTATGTTTTGAAGTTTGAAAATCCGACATACACAGTTGTGTTCAAGATGGTTTTTGGAGTCTAATGAAACAAAAATAATTTTTAGTGAATAGTAACCTACCCTTATGAATTGTAACCTACCCTTATGAATATTATCATGACCCTTATGAATAGTAAATAAGAGTAGCATTACCTATGAATAATAAAATAAAATTTAGACATCTTAGAAAGTGACAATTTGACCTTAGTAAATGTTTTTGGTATTTTATAAGTCATAAATAATTAATTATAATTAATTAATTAATTTAAAAGAATATTTATTTCCCTGAAATGTATTCATAAAGTATTGAATCAATTTTTAATAGTTTTTAGATATTTTTATAAGATCCTACGTAATTTTTGAAAGAACTCCAAAATCAGTTTTAATTTTAAAAACTGTTTTTTAAGTAAATTATGTTTTTAATTAAATATTAAATTAATAATATTTAGAAAATTATTTTTTAAAAATGAAATTTATTTTTGGAATCTACACATCGAAAATTGGTTGGGGTAAATTTTTGGTATTTTTCTGAGATACTTGAATTTTTGATGAATAGTGGAATCCGATAATTCACAATAAATGCTAAATAATGTATTAATTGAGTCACCGATGATGTTATGCTGATGTAAGCCCACTTGGTTCGGGATTACATTATAAAATTACTATTATTGGTCATCCAAGACTCACTATTCCTTGTCTTAGGTGAAATTAATAAACTAATCAATTTTATATTAAGGAAACCCCTCTCCCCTCCAATATAAAAGCCACCCTGCACTCACTCTTTTCCTCACACCTCTCAAGCTCCAAGCCTTCTCTAAACTCTGCCAAAACACCTTCCCTAGAACCTCCCTCACTTCCAAAAGCTTCTGGTCTCATAAAAAGACCAAGCATAGGCTCTTATGGAGGTTCTCAATAGGAAGATTCTTGAGGTAATTTCTCTCTCTCTCTCTTCTCCTTTAATTTCCTTTCAAGTTCAAGTTCCTTTCTTGATCTCTCCCCACCTATACTCATCCAAATTGTTTTTGTAACTCCATTATTATAAATATACTGTAATATTTTTATTATAATGGTATATTATATAACCCCATACCCTTTCCCTCTTCCTTTTATTTTATTAAAGAGAATGTTGTTCATGAGGTGTTAATTTATCACCTTTAAAAACAACATGCTCTCTTCATCCATTTCTACCTTTAATCTGGTCATGAAACCATTTTTATGGTTTAACCAGAATATTTTATATGTATTATGTTATATTTTAAGTTTTGGAAATAACCTATGGCCATATTACTAAGTGAAAAGTTATAACGAGTTCGTTGTGATCCAAAAACCACTCAAATTAACCCAAATAATCTCCATTTAATTCTTATCTAATGATTCGTCCACATGGATATAATATAACTCATTATAAAATAATTCAAGATTATGTAATATCATTAATAAAATTTAATATCAGTTCTGGATGTTTACCCATGATCTACCCAAACATCAATTTAAGAATACAAGTGGACCGTTCAAGAAAACCATGAAAACGAACATCCCCGATCAATGTTTTTAAACTCTATAAGTCATCCAAAGGAACATAATATGAAATAATGAAGCCAGAATGAACTCTATTAATGTATAAAAGGTTCTTTAATTTCTAATTAATGAATATAATGTCATTATACAGGACATTAAAGAGAAGGAGGCATTCAAGTACAAGGTAAGGGGAAATTTCGGACCCAATTTCCTTCCTTCGGGTTCTCCCTGTTTCACTCCATTTCTGATAGGGTTACTCCTCCAAGATAATTTGTTCATCATTTCCTTTACATTTAGGGGTTATACATGTTTGTCAATAGTTTTTATGTCCATAAAAAATGTTTTCCAAAAGAAATATTCTTTCAAGATCTCACCTTTTACCTCTCATTCAAGGTTGATGGTTCTTGTATCAAGTATGTTGTTCCCTCTTTCTTTTGGGATCCCAAAGCCTATGAATATGTTATTATGAGATGAAACCCATTCCTTTCCATGGGTAATTTATGTACATTTTTTATATGTGTTCTATGTGTAAATCATGATAATGATAATATTATGATGAGACGGGTGCGTCCAGAATTATATAGCGCAATATGAATGTTTAAATGTGACGGGTGAACCCGGAATTATATAGCGCTCCAATTCATTGGGTAAAGTGATGAATATCATGAGTAAATGTGAAATGATGTTTGAACAAGATTCTATCTTCGTTCACTGGCATGTGTGGTAGTTAACCACTAAGACATGATGTTTCGTTTTTATGCATTTCCACATTTCAAGTTTATTGTTTATGCTCCTCTCATGTTCATGATCTTTTGCCTACGTCATGATTATGCTCACCCAATGATATATTTTTCTTATCTATCCTCTTACTTGGCTTCTAGATCACCCTTTTTGATGTATATCCTCAGGTGGATACATGTACTAAGGAGAGGACAAGTGCCACTAAGAATCTAGTGAAGAAGAAATTAAATAAATGTTTATGGTTGATGTTGTATTTGTTATGTATGGTCATAGTTTTCCCAAGATACTAAACCTTTAGATCCTCCATGTGTAATACTATTATGTTTTTTATCTTTGAAATGATGTAATAGTAATGTATGAAAATGTGGGGTCGCTATAGAGGGTATTTACATTTTGTTATATATATGTCATTCATGCTTGCATCATTCCTATTAGGAATTAAATAAACATATTATGTGAGGTTTTGGGCCTGATATATCCCCATGATGCATTAGTTGGTCTCATGGGATAAAACATATATTGGTTTGGTCGAGGCCTTAATCATTTGTTTTAAAATGTCTTGTCCAATTCCTTGACGATATGTTTTGAGATGTCCATCATATGAAATCCATCATTATTATATTAGAAATTTATTATCCATTGTAATATTAGACTATTATAATATACATGGTAATGATTATTTCTCATTTCATTATTTATATTACATTAGTTATTAATATTTTATTCTTACCATGTTATGCTAGAGACTATGATCAAATGGCCTGTGTTTTTAGTCATTCACTATGACTTATTGTTTATATTAGATTCTTCAATATTACATACCCTTAATGAGAATATGTGCTCTACCATTTATTTTGTTTTATTTTTCCATAGTATAAAATTATGTATATCATGAATTAATTGTAGAGAAAATCTATGAGTTTATGGGTGTTTCTAATGAATTTTAAATGTTTTAATTCATTTAAAGTTGATTGTATGGTTTGTGTCTGTAATATATATTCTAAAATAGCTAAAATAATTGGTCCTTTGGGATTTGAGTCTTGTATATATTCCAATTTATTAATTTAAGGCACTGCCCCCAGGCTACTAGGGTTGGAGTCCTTAATTTTCTTAATTACATAATAATAAATTAAAAATGGAAACGTTACTCATGCATACATAAGACTTACTATCTCCATGAATGTATAATTGTTCATTTTTTCATAAAATGGCTAATAGTTTTATTTAAAAGTATAATTTATATACTAAAGGTATTATTATTTCTTGAATATTATTTTTGATATAATGGACTAATGAACACTTTGACTATTGACATCATACCAATGCCATTTTGGACTCAAGCACCGAATAACGGTAAAATATAAGAAATTAACATAAAAAATTAAGCAATTATTATAACATTATAATAAGTTATATAAAAGTAATAATAAACATTAAAAATGATATCAATATATTAAATAATTTACTTTATTTTTTTATTAGAGAAGATAAATGTTATATGTGATGAGTCATACTTATACGGACGAATTCTTTAAATAATATATCATTTTAAAAAAATTAATGATTTATTCATTAAAATTGTCCCCGTTCATTTTGATGTTTCTATAATTGTTTTATGTATGTATTTAAATGGAAATTAATGTTTCAAAAATGAATTTTTTGAGTTTCTTTAAAATTATTCTATGTGGTATGGGACAAAATGAGTTAAAAATCACATTTTAAATATTTTAAATTGGATTAAAAAATATATAGATTATTTAAATAACATAAATTGTTTTATTATGAGGTAAAATTAAATTTTATGAGTGAAATGTTAAAAATTCCATGATTTTATGTGTGATGACTATATAATGGTACTTGGACATTTGACAGGTCATTATGAGATAATCCAAGGAAAGGTGATTATGTGTTAAATCAAGGATCTGTGGTTATGTTATAACATCCAATGTAGTGGGTATGGATGTCAGACATATGGTTTTTTCATTTGTAAGTCTGACATGTATGGAAGTTAGTCGTATGGCTATTCCATTTTTAAGAGTGACATGTTTGGATTTTTCATGAATGATAATTCCATTTTATTATTGTCCTAATTTATCTACTTATCTTTTATATCATTTCTTATTATTTTTTTTCGTGAAAATAATTTTATTTCCAAAAGGTAAGTTGATGATATTTTTGAAATGATGATCACTTTTTCAAGGTAAAAATAAATGTTTTTAATAAATGTTTTATGGGATTTTCCAAGACTAATGGATTCATTTATTTTAAGTCACTTATGGAATTTTTGTGATCATCCAATGTTTTAAAAAAATTAATAGGGTTTATGGAAGGGTTTTTGTAAGAATAAGATCAAGGGAAAATTGTGAAGATATATCAGTATAAGAAATATAGCTTTATTTGAATTATTTTGTACTTATAGAAGAAATGGATTCTGAATCCAAGTGACCACATATAATGTGTGGGTTTACAATGTATGAATTTTTTCAAATTCATAAAACACTAAACCTAAAAGATATTGGGGAAAATAATTTTATTTCTAGTTTTAAAATAACTAGAATATGTAAAGTATATGTCTTGGTCCATCAAAGTGGGATCAGAGTAGGGTTTATACAAGTTTTGTGATTATGATGATTTCTTAAGTGTTATTTATATCATTATGGGTTAATAATTTTAGGTTTTAACCTATGTTGAATTTCATTAAAACCCCTTTTGGGCTTTAATCTTTGAAAATTTCAGGTGACTAATTTTTTTTTGAGATAATCATTTTGGAGATAATTACGAATATTATTTTTCGGGTGTAAAATATAAGGTATGTTATAAATATTCAGGTTAGAACACGTTGGTTTTTTAAAAAATATGATAATTTTTTTTGGAAAAGTTATAAAAAATTATATTGTTTTATAAAAATGAAAACCTGCACAATGGGTGACAACCAATTACTTCTAGAAAGACCGAGAGAATAAAACGCACAACCGAAGGGTGACAAGGGTGTATTTCCTACAACATGTATACTTGATGCCCCAATTAGTATGAATTTATCATTCCAGTCAAATGATTTTATGGATGAATAATAAGATGATTTTGGGTATATATATTTTATCAAATAGACAACCATGGGATTAGAAATTATTTGGTTATTTGAGAAGATGTTCACTATTTTAGAACACCAATATGATCAAGGTAAATTGAATACTATGGTATTTTATAGAATTATATTTTGGAATAATATATGATTTTATTACAGAATAATGGTGATTTAGTTTATATTTAGAAGTAATTATCATTACCTAATTATTATGTGGTATAAGAAATCATATTTTTTGTATGATAGATTAAGAGTGGTTGATTTTATTTGGTGATATATGTTAAAATATATATTGGAATATTCTGTTTTTAAATACTTCTAAATTTTGGGAGTCAATATTAGTTTTTATTATTTTTTTGAATTTTATAGATTATTATTTGTTTAATGGTCCATGTTGAACGTTGGGAATTACTGTTTAATTTGGAAGAGTGAAGTAGTTTTTCATCATATAAGTTTTATTATTTTTCGGGATTTGTCCAATATTATCCTAACCATTTTGTTTTGGGTAAATGTTTTACAATAAGACAAATAGATATTAAATATTTTTTAGATTATGAGTTTCTTTGGATGTTGATTCTATATTTTGGGTGTGAAAAATTAATCTATCATAGTAATCGTTTAGAGAAAAAGATGCTTTTAGGGTGGAAATTGGTAAAAATATTAGACTATACTTTTCAAGTAGGTATGTTTCCTTATTTTCTTAATTTACATAGTAAAAAAATTTCTCAACTCTACAAAAATATTTTTGAAACAAAAATGTTATCCATTTATTTTTATCAATGGTCTTTTGACCCGTCACATATTTATGGTTTTTATGGTTAACTTTCATATGACCATGTTCTCTTTCACAACCTATTTTTCTTTAAGAGTTAGATTTATCTTCGATATACAAGATTTCTTATATGGAACCCAAGTATGTGTGATCTCACGTGACATTATTACTTTCCTTTACTTCTTTTAATGTCGTAGTTTTATTGACCCTAATTCTGATGTAGGATTTCAATAATTGTGTTTTGATATATAAAAACCCATATTTTTTTATCCTATGTTCAAATTATGGGGATAAAGTCTATTAAATGGGGGGGATTTAACATACTGATTTTATAAAAGGAAACACTATATTTGATAGTGTATATGATACACCACCTCAAATTTAAACGAAAAATTAAATATTATTATGTTACCATTAAAACATGGCCTTTAGAATGGAGTGAATGAATAGTATTAATTAAATAATAAAAAAATGGTTTAAAAAATTATATATAATTAATTTTTTTTTGTGACCAATAATTTATAAAAAAAAATTAAATCCGTATTAAAATAAATGGAAATACATTTCTGAAAAATAATTTAAATTTTCACAAGTCTGTTTGATATAATGAATTTAATAAACTAGTATGTTTGGATATTATTAATAATAATTTATATATAATATGTTTAAATTAATTTTTTACATTCATATTATGTGTTTTCAAAACAAAATATATTAACAAATACAACAATACGAATAAAATAAGTAGTTTTCGAAAAAGATAGTATTGACACCTTTTGAAGGTACACTTGTTTTAAATATAGTTTTCAAAAAATTTATAAGTTATATTTTACCAAATAAAATTCTTCATTGAAATAGGAGTATCATGATTTAAATTTATTGAATTACAATTATTTTTCGAATAAGTTTCATGTTTTGTTGAATATTTGAAAAAAATAATCGATTTTAATTGAAAACTATATTTTCATAAAACATATTTAATGTACTAAATTATATTTTTAATGGTTTTAAGGTATAATTAGATAAATTTATAATCATTTAATAATACTTTGGTCATTTTAATCCATCTTACATTGAAATTAGATATAAAAACATTATGTACTTTGGAATGTTTTAACTTTAAAACCCAATTTTCTTATTCCGTCAAGGAGATTAATTTTTAATTAATTTATTATATTTATGTGGTGATAATTTTTAAACAAAGGATCCCATTTTTAGAATCATAATTTACCAATTTAGATTTTTTTGCCTTTTTATGTTTTGATATTATGTATAGTAACTTTAGTAATTATTTTTATTAACATGGTTAAGGGTAAATCAGGAATTTATGGGTAAAAATAATATTATAAATATTATAAAATTACCCTAAAACTTGTCCTAATATAACTGAATGATTATCTTTTTCCTAGGAATTTAATAATTAGTTATTTGACCCATTATGGGAAATTTTATGTGAATATAGAAACACCAATATTATATTCAAATGAAATTCAATTTTTTTATACTTTAATTTCATAGAATAGAAATATTTTTAATGTGGAGTTATATAAGGGATATATTTGAAAATAAATAGTATTTTGAAATATATGTTTTTATAAATCATGTTAATTTATTTATAAATTTTAGTGATAAAAGTCTTACTTTAAATAGTGACACAATGATTATGTAGAAATTGTTTAATTAATTGAAGAATAAAATAAATGATATCCAAATTATTAAAATAAATTTAATTTGATATAATTAATGACATATATGATTTTCTTGATGAATTTTACATGTTAGGTATTATTTACTATTTTTTTTAATATATTAGGTTTCATGATATTATTAAAATTTTATGCAATAAATATTATTAAAATCGATATAATTGATGCTTTAAAATAAAAAAATATTTTATTTAATGATATAAAATTCATAAAAATATAAAATTAAGAAAAATGATTTTTATATGTCTAAAAATGTCATTAATGACTCATTTATTGTTCCTTTAAAAATTTAGAGTAATTATATTGACCATCAAAGTGTAAATTTTATGATATCACAATAAAAATTTGAAAGGTTAAATACAGGTAAAAACAAAAATGATAAGTGTTAAAAAATACTCAAACAGATTTAATTTTCATTGGATGATGGGAATTAGACCCAAAATCACAATATATTACAAATAAATCTGTTAGATCCATTTGGTTTAGAAAATGAATTTATATTAATAAAATTTGGTAATAATTATAAGAGTTCCCTTCCCATCTCCTGTATAAAAGAACACATTCTTCACTTTTCCACAAATAGAAAAACCTATTTGGTTTAGAAAATATCTATCAAAAATAATTCTTAAAATCCCTTCCCACATTTTATGGGACTTATTTTATGAAAAATCCTTCTTTATATGTGTTAATGTATTTATCAAAGGAGATCGTCCGAATGAGATGTATCATTTATAACTAGGTGTTTCTATTTTATTCATTCAACCACTTCCTTAAAATTCACTTCTATCATGATTAAATAATAAGTCTAGTATCCTTAATATACTGATATGTTATTAATTTTATACCATTACCTAAATAAATATCCACTTCTATCAAATGGGAAAATAATTAATCATATGTGTGCAAGGAAGAATACCACCTTGTGAACCAATATAATTCATTTTCCTTTAAAATAACTCAAATTTTTTTACAATGATGGATTTAATTTATATATATGATATTAATGACATATATATCATTATAAAATAATAATATATATTTTATGTTCTTATCTTTTGAAGAACATAAAAATGGTATTGTCGTTTGTGAGCACGTGTGAACTATCCCCTCCACGAAGCAATGCTATTCGTTTTTCATCACCACATCACACGAATGATATATATAATTATATTTAAATTTTTAATATGATATTACTTTTATTATTATAAATTAGATAATATAATATAGTACTTACCTTCTTTCCCTAATGATCATTGAAAAAGGGAAACGTTACTCATCTATATGTTTAACATAACATCTTGTTGATTGTAACGTAGTTAAATTTTCATAATCATAATTAATGGTTTTCTATTAGAGTATAATTTATGTATAAAATATATTATTATATCATTACAATTATTCTGTAAATGATGTAATAATGACCATTTTTACTATGGATGTCATACTAAAGCCATTTTAGACTCAATCGTCAAATAACGAAAAAACATCTGACATGAACATAAATAATTATTTAATTTTTATAACTTGATAAAAAGTTATATAAAATAAATAATTAACATTTAAAAGGTCATCATGAAATTAAATAATTAATATAAGTTTTTATTTATAAATATAAATATAATATGTGACAATTCGGACTCAAGGTGATGGAGTTTTTAACTAAAATATCATCTTAAATGATTTAAAGATTTATTCTTATAAAGATTTATATTTCTTGAACATGGTTTCAAAATAATTTTAATTAATTTATTTATAGGTCAATTAACGTTTTAAAATAATAATTGATGTTTTTATTTAAAATGTTTCAAATTGGTATGAGACACTTTCAATTAAAAATTTCTTTTTAAATGATTTAAATAGGTTTTGAAAATGGATTGATTATTTATATAAAATGAAATTTTTTATTATTATAGAAAATAAAATTTTAAGAGTGAAATGTTGAAATTTTCATGATTTTATATGTTATGATTATATAATGTTACTTGGACATTTTATGGGTGGTTTAGTGATAAACCAAGGATGTGTGGTTTCACAACAAACCAATGATTGGTTGTTACATTATAACCATCAATGCGTTGGATATGGAAGTCATCCATATAAAAAATTCCATTTGTAAGAGTGACATGTATAGATGTTAGCTGCATGTCTAATTCATTTGTAATAGTTACATTAATGGAATTTTAACACATGGTTATTCCATTTAAGCATTTTCCTAAGTTACCTACTTATTATATATATGATTTATATTGAAAGGTAATATAATGATATTTTTGAAATGATGGTCAATTTTTTAGGGTAAAAAGTTATGTTTTTAAATAATTTTTTTTTGTTTTCACTGGACTAATAGTTTTTTTTTGATTTTTTGTCTCATATTGATCTTTTTTTCTAATCCTATATTTACAATTTTTTTGATAGGGTTTAAGGAAGTGTTTGTTCAAGGATGAAATCAGGGTAAAATTTTGAATATATATCATCATATTACATCTTATTTTATTTGAATGTTTTTTTATAGAAAAAAATTGATACTGGGTATATGTTTCCATGTGTAATGTATGGTTTCAATATTTAAGGGGTCTTCCCAAATCTCTATAACTATAAAACTAAAATATATTTTGAAAAATAATGAGATTTATAGTTTTAAAATAACCATACTATGAAATATTAAAGGATGCGTCCTTACAATTATAATGTGTGTTTTTATATAGGGTCTACAAATTCATTCAATTTTGAGATATTTTATGGAAAATTTGAAATTACAACTCCTTAAATGAAGAAAAAATATATAGTAAAATCAAATTGGGGTGAAAGAACCAGATTCTTCCTGGAGGTATGAATCTTTACTTTCATATTTTATACTTAAGAAAATAGGGGGGTGTCGAGGGGCTAGTTGTAATCCTGTTACATGACCTGATTAAGAACCACATTTCTTGTACTTATAGGTACACACTATTTATAGAAGGATACATGCCATGTAATCTCAGTACATATCCATGTAATGGTCTGGCCAGAATTTGTACAGACACAACATGTAGTCTTAAGTACATGTTGTGTAAATTTTTTTAAAATTATTTAGTCGGGTAGTATGTAATTATTCCATAAATACAGAAATGATCCTCGTTCAATGAGTTGTGTGCCTATGGAAATCCAAATGGGATTTTTCCCCCCATATCATTATCCAATATTCAATTCAAACACCGTTATATGCGTTGGATTCCCCTAAAAAATCTATTGATTCGACTAGAGCCATTATTCTAGGTTTCTTCTTTTGATCATGTTATTTAAGGTAATGATTTTATACCTGTTTTATAAGTATACTCTATTCTAGGTATAATTATAGACTAACTCTAGATGAATAGTGTCATACGAGTATGATGTAGGTGTTCATTTTCCTTTTGCGAATTTTCAAGACATTTATATATGCTGGAGTTCCACACACCCACTGTCAGTGTGTCTCTTGATTTAATTATGAAAATTTTTATTACATGTTGATTATTTGGTAATTAATTAGATGATTTGAAAGCGTTTTTAGGGTTGTGAACCTTGACTTAGGGCTAACCTATCATTGTTTTTACCTTGGATGGTTGTTTTTCCAAGAATAACTTTGAGGATTGACTTGAATTACCATTGTTGAGTTTTTTAATTTATATTTTTCTTTTTGTGAATTTCTCACGTGATATACTTATTGTGTTATGCCTTTAAAATGTTTAAATTGTATAATAGTCTTGTTATATATTATTTCTATGCGAGTTACCCTTGTTCGGCCATCTGATAGTTTAATTTACATGTGTTTGTTATTACGTAAACTATTCCCATGTGAGTTGATTATGTTAATGCCATGTGATAGATTAATTCACCAGTGTTTCTTTTGAGATGGAATTTGCAATTGAATTATTTGATAAAAGGACATAATTTTTAATGGGTGGGCCACAATATTAGTTAAAATACATGGTTGGGATCATGTGACAAATTGCATCTTATTTACCTTGGGTGAACCATTATCTCGGTTAAAAGACAATGGATGAGATCCGGAGTTTAGTTATGTAAGGTCCATGAGTGAGACACATATATGGTGGTCGAGCTCATTGAGTATTCATTAAAATATTAAGTAAACCTCGGATATAGATATGGATACCCAGGAAAAACTCAATTATAAAATGTTTTAAATTATTATTATGTCGTGAGTTTATGGTTACCTTAATACGGGGGATCTTCGAGCATTGGTCAGACCTCAATACTTTTATATACTCCAACAGAATTGAATAATGAAATAGATTAACTGATGAATTTTCTTCTAAGACAAAGCACAATATTGTATTCGGTCTTCCAGTATACATGATTACATTTCATTTTGATACCTCTTTTGTGCTTACTATTGAGTACCTATTGTGCACTACTTTCAGTATTGTGCACTTCATGATATATATTTTCACTAACAGATTGAAAAACACCATGGTTGTTGCCTACTATGATTTAGTCTCACACCCTGTGTGGGTCATGATTCCCCCCCCCCCAAAATTATATGATTTAAAGTGTTGATCAGTGAAATCACCCTGCAATATTTATATGGTGGGATGCTCAGAAGTATGAGAGCTTTGGATCAATCTGAGGCTTGCGATGCTACCAAGTCATATTTTATTTATATTTTGGTTTTGAGATATATGTTGTGTTTTACTATAGTTTACTTTTTTTGGATTCATTCCTAGAACATTTGGCATGTTGCCCTAACATTTGTATTGAATGATTCTAGGTTATTTGTCTTATCAGTATTCTGCTCTTTTTTTAGTAGTATGTTGGTTACTGCTTCAACCATTGTGTGTTATTATTACATTGTGTTACACTCCAGAAACGAGGGCATAGTTTCCCCACTATCACACCCTTTTACCTCACTTCTAGTCAGAAACCACTGACGATTGGGGATATAATCTTGAAGCCATGTGGACAACAGGGTGTGGGCCACCTGTTGAGTGGCACCCATATTTGGGACAGTAAAAACTAGTATCATAGGATTTCCATCCTGGTTTTATTTACTATTTGGAAACAATATAAATGAATTGAGATTTATTAATTAGTTGTTCTTAGTATTAGCTACACCATGTATAGGGAATATCAAATTTACCACTAATGAAATAGTATTTTTTGGATTTTGAGCTATTATAGTTGATTCAATTTCAGCATTGGGAGACACACTTGTTTTGTATTATAATTATTGATATCATTGTGGTTCAAATTTTTTTTTATACCCAATGATATGAGGGAATTCCATATCATGAATCATATAAGAAATTGTTAGAAATAATATTCCATGTATTTTCTCCATTCCATTTAGAGAGCATTACTGATTTCATGCAATTGTGATAGATGTCGTGCTAGATATGCATACTGTTGTGATAGGTATCATGATAGAAATGCATGTTGTTGTGATATTTGTATTGGAAAATGATATTGTTGAATTGGATGAATGATGAAATTTGATCCCGTAAGTGTATGAGACATCTTGGATTGGAATTTAGTGGATCATGTTTCAACCATTGGATAAAAATTGGTTGTTATCTGGTGTATGTGAAATTCAATCTTTAATTTGTGGGGAGTATGTCCCCCACAGATTAGAAATTGGAACAACATTGCATTATTTATGAAAAACAAGGATTTCTATGACGTTTAGGATTCATAAAATTTGGAAACCCAAACAACACAGCATGTGGTCCTATGAACACATGCTCTGTGTTCTTCTTTTCAGGAAGCAGAGAATTTTTTAAGTACACACCATGTACTATAAGTCCACGTCATGTAGTTTTTGACCATTTGGTTGGTGGTTTGAGAGAGAACATGGTTTGTAGAGTTTTGATCAGATTGCACCATGTACCTTATGAACACCCCGTGTAGTTTAGCATAGGTAGAATCGTGTGGCTCTATCCATGTAAAAGTATATGGATAGGGGGAACACTTGATTACATGTCGTGTGTCAGCCTGAAATATTGTGTACCTAGGATGTTTACACGACCCAAGAATGAGGAGTTACATGCATGTGTAAGAGCTTAAGTATAAACATATAATACCTGATTAACATGTTGTGTACCTAGGGCGTTTACATGCCTCAGATGATAGGAGTACATGACAATGTAAGGGATTAAGTTTACACACCATGTATGGTTCCTACACGTTGTTTACTCATATTTTTTCATGTTTTGAGGCTTTTGTTATCTTTTTTAGTTCTCACACTCTTGAAATACATACCTTGATGAATAATATTAAACTGATGTGTATATTTTGAACTGTACAGAGTAATGACACCATGAAAACCACCAATTGTACTCCATGAGAGTAGTGATGATCATACCCTGGAGCTATTAGGCCATGTACTACCAGTAGAACCTCCAATCATTCTAGTTGTGGAACCAAATATTATACTAGACGCAAGTGATGACACACTTTTTTCGGAAGGATTTATGATGTGAATGAAAACCTATGCAAGAGAACCACAATATTCCACGTCAATGTCAGAACTAACACGAGTAATCCAAAAGAAACATCTTCACATGTTCTCTTGGTAAGGTGGGACACAAGATAAAGATTCATGGATAGAGGAAATGTTATCAATCTTAAGAATTTTTAGATGAATTCTGAGAGGGAGGTCAAGCTAGTGACTTTTATGCTGCATGATTATGCCAAGAGGTGGTGGGATGATACCTCATAGACATAGCGTCATTGAAAAATGGCATGGGTATATTTTCATACAGTCATTTATGAAAACATATATCTAGATATGCTGAGGTCCAAAAAAGACAATGAGTTTATTCATATTGAGTATTTCACTAGATCAGTTAGTGATTACTCTACCCTCAGTATTGAGCTCCATCACTTCAAACATATTCTTATGGGTAACTATATGTAAGAGGCCTTTTGATTCCAGGTTGGTCTCATGTATGAAATCCAATCATATGTGATTATCTTTTCACTAACAACATTATCTTCTATAGTGAAGAAGTAACTGATCACCAAGAGGAATTATAGAAAATTTTGAGGTGCAAGTTGGGGTGGTTTGGCACAAAAATATGTTATTTTTTAAACTGGTAGCATGTTGCATCATTTGGAGCCCACACCTAGAAAATATTGTAATCAGACATTATTTTCTTTTAGCGAGGTGAGGTGATTCTAGTGCAGAAGAATTGGGAATACAAGATTTCACTTCTCAATGGACCCAGATGAGTGTCAATCTTGAATCAATATGGGTCACATGGAGTGTTGATATTGGAAATTTCCACCAGCATATAGTGAGCGATGGTCTGCACAAACTCCATGTTCAGGAGTAGGGTCAAAATCTTCTCACCATCTGGGGAAATGGAATGCATCAGGTCATTCAGTCCATATTAGTGGTTGTGATTGTGGTTGAAAGACCACAAGATATCAGTGATAGTAGGGCGAGATAGCAAAAGGTATCCATGTATTGTCTTCGGGATAATCTATAGTCCATATTTATGTAACGGATTCACATTTTTTTAGGTGGTGGTGTCTTAGGGTAGTCATCAGAAGTAGGATCCCAAATCTTCTTTTCTTAGAGGTACTATACGAGTATGTATTGTTCTTGATTCTACACTCATTGATTCAAGAGATTCAATTAGTTTTATATATGTTTCTATTTTAGAGAGTAGTGGGATACGTGTTTTATCTTCTGATGATGTTATGAATCTATACTATAACAATTTTTCTCTTTATTACAAGCATTAACATGATTTATTACATAAAATTTCAGTTAAGAAAACTATAAGGATCCAGTGGTCTAAATTATTAGGAAATTAGGAACATTACATAACAACTTAGAACATAAAGCACAACATTCTTTTTTAAAACATCTTTTACATGACCACAACATTCCATCATACTTATTATTTCATTGGATAACCTGAGGACATGCATAAGAAAAGGGTGAGCTAAATGCCCAGTGAGGGAGTAAAAAAGGCATAACATGAAGAATATAGTACATGTTATGTGATAGGGATAACAATGTATCCCATGATAAACAAGAACATAAAGGCATGATATAGCATGATTATCATGACATGGAAATGTGGAAATGACATTTAACAAGATATTAGCATGAGCCAAGGCTCATTGCAATTGGAAAATGTGTAACCCCACGTTACACTTGAATTAGCTTGAGTAAACCCTCATTGAAATGGAATTAGAAGGAATAAATACTAATTTAACAAGGTGTTTCATGATACCATTCATTACCTAATGCACTGGAGTGCTATGAGGACCCGCCCTTTATAAACATTTCATTTCCTATATAAGTGTGCCACACGGATCGTACAACATGGATTTATTAGACATCATTATTTTTTTCACTAATAAGAGATATTGAATACATAATTGTAAGTCTAAATAAATATTTACATGTGAATAAAGATGAATAAACTTGATAGATAAATGGGTATGGTATTCACTTACATGATGATTTTTCCCTGTGATATTTTGGTGTCACTTCGGCAGCATAATGACATCAAATAGAAATCATAAAATGGGTTGATGAGAGAGAAAGATGTCTCTCATAATTTATGAATGAAATGGAAAGTAATGGGGTGATGGAACATAATAACCCAACATAGTTAATAGAAATTAGATTCATAATATAAAATAATTTCATGAATGTAAATGAGAAGAGATAAATTTCTAACTGAATTTTGGCATGGTAACAGGTGTACATGGGAGGCATTACTGAGAGAGAAAGTGGTCTATAATCATTCCAACATAAGAATGGAATTATAGGGGAGGGTTTAAATCATAAAAAACATTTTTAATTGAAAATAGAATTGTATAACAATATATAGAAATTTTGACAAAAATGAGAAAGGAAGAAATACCTTACAGAATTTCGGTATGGTAACAGGTGTACATGGGAAGAATTAATGACATATAAAGGGTTATCTAATAATTAAAACATAAGGAAAGAATTTATGGGAGGTTATAAATCATACGCCAACATTTTTAATAAAAAAATAAAAGTCCATGACAATATAAAGAGACTTCTTCATAAATAAGGAAAGAAAGTGAGGATCCCTTACTTAGAAGTGTGACCCCAAAGTCTTGGGAGAGGTTTGAGGGAGACTTATTGGGAGAATGGGGTTCCATGAAAAGATTCTAGATATATGACGGTAGATTATGGTCAAGATCCAAATAGTTTTAGTGAAGAGGAATGGGATATTGACTGGGTTTATAAAGGAAAGGAGAGTGAATTCTTTATTATTTACGTTTTGGACACAACACATTAAAATAATCAAAAAGGAAAACCAACACATGGTTATTCCCCATGGTTTTTGAAAAAGAGGGTTGGAAAACATTATTTTACAATTCAAATGGCCTAAATTATTAAAATATTAGTCTTTGTTGTGTGAAGGTGAGTCATACTCTCAACGAAATCATTTTAAAAAGTTAAAATATTTAATAAGTCTTGGAGGGTCCGCTAAGGCACCATATAATTAATCCAAAAAACATAAAATTACATTTTATAAAATTTTAAAACACATATTTATTGAACAAACTTTTTATAGTCTTTTATTACATCTCTATTGGGTCATTGTGATGTCATAAAACACATTAAATATTTTAAGGGAATTTAATTTTTACCCAAAAATTCGGCTGTCTTAGAAAATTATGACAAATTAAACATTAGACAATTTTTTCATCATGAATCCAAAAATGATATTCATTTTATCTAAATAATTTCATAAATATTTTAATTTTCAATATTAAAATAAAAACCAACATTTATTGAAAATTCAACAGTTTTGACGGAAACAGTTTTCAAAGCATAATATAAATTTCAATTTTATTCGTAAACAATTATACTATAATTTATATTTTTAAAAAAGTAATTTAGTAATAACATGTTATTAAAATATATATTTAATTAAAAAATCCATTAATTAATCAAAATATATTTCTTATTGAATATCAACTAAAAAATTTATTTGTGCTTTAATATCCCTTTACAATGTAACAATAATAAAATTAATTTATATTTTTTATAAAAAATGTAATGAACATAATACAAGTGATAAGGTCTTGTTACATAAACCCTTATAAAACTGGCATAATATTGAAGGTTAAGGAGTGCGATGGTGACATACTCTTGGAGAGGCTCAAATAACATCACTCAGGTGATCATATTTATTAACTTCCACTTCACCCAAAGGTGGTTCCCTTCATGCTTAACATGTTAAATCTTGGAATGGACTTGGTTTAGAGATAATACCAGTGTTGTTTCCTCCTTTAAAAGATCTAACAAATGGGATTCTTAGGGAGTAATTCTATTGGATGAGGCCATCGTTTCCTCTGTCTGAGTAAATTGGATTTGTTAAAGCCCTATATTTATACTAATTCTGTGATCACTTTTCACCATCTATATAAGAAAATGTAAAAATTATTAATAGTATTTGAAAATACAAAACCATAAAACCAAGCAAGTTCATATATTTTATATGAGCATTTTATATAATAATACATTAAAATATATCAATAGGAATTTTAATTAATAAAAGTTTGGACCATTGCAATCTGCCACCCTTATGAAATTTGTCCCTAGAAATTTCCTTTTACAACACTAAAATTGATGAGGGTAACTCTACTTCATCACTTCCCTTGATTCCCATGTTGCTTCTACAAACTTGTGGTTCTGCCACAACTCCTCGATGAGAGGAATTGTCTTATTTCCTAGAACATTTTCCCTATTATCTAAGATCTTCACCAGCTTCTCTTCATAAGAGAGGTCATTCTACAATGGTACCACCTCTTGATTGAGTACGTGCGATAGGTCTGGTATGTACTTCCCCAGGAGAGATACGTGGAATAAATCATGTACATGAGACAAGTTCAGTGGGAGTGCTAGTTGATAGTTCACTTCTCCAATGCAATCAAGGATCTCAAAATGGATGATGTACCTTGGACTAAGCTTTCCCTACTTCCCAAATCTCATATCTCTCTTCCATGGTTACATGCATAGGAATACCATGTCTCCAACATCAAATTAAAATTCTTTTCAACAATTATCATCATATCTATTTTGTCGACTCTGAGTAGCATTAATGTCTTTTTGGATAGTCTTAACCTCCTCTACCTTTTGTTGGATGATTTCTGGACCTATGAGTTTTCTCTCCCCAACTTCAACCCAACATTTTGGTGTTCTTCACCTCTTACCATAAAAGGGATTTTTAAAGATACATTAGGATAGTTGAGTGGAAACTATTATTCTAAGAGAACTCAACCAGGTGAAAATGTTGATCCCATCCTCCATTTATGTCCATTGATAATGCTCTCATCATGTCCTCATGTGTTTGGATTGTCCACTCAAATTGGACTACATTTTTAGGATGTTAAGTGGTACTGATGTTCATATTTGTATTCAGAGTATATTGGAGACTCTTCCAGAACATAGAGGGGAATATTGTATCTTGATCGAATACAATAGATAGTTGTACTCTATTCTTCCTTACCACTTCTATGATGTATATTTATCCTAGTTGATTCAATGATAAATCCTCCCAAATTTCAATGAAGTGTACAATCTTTGTATGATGATCCACAACAACCAAGATATAATTGTTTCATTTAGATGTCTTTGGAAGTTTGGGGAAAATTCTATGGTGATGTTTTCCCATTTCCATGTCGGTATGGTTAATGGTTTCATCATCCCATTATACTTTTTCCTCTAATCCTTTACTTGGAGACACACCAGACACATTGATTTATACTCAAAAATCACCTTCTTCTTGTTATCCCACAAATAATTCTCTCCGATATATTGATACATCTTTGTGTTTCTTAGGAGAATGAAAAAATTCAAACTATTTGCATCATCAAAAAAATTCATTCTTTAACTGTAGATTTGATGGAACACATAGTTTTGACCCAAATTTCAAAATTCCTTCTTCATTAACATTGAACTCCAAGGATTTACATTTTTAATTGTTACCACTTTCTTGTAAATTCCCATAACATCATTTAATAATCCATTAACCTTTCCAAAAGATACAGTTGCGAAATAATTTGTGAAATTATTGATGATATTCCCTTCTTTATAATTCCCATGTTCATCTTCATCAAATCAAAGAATATTGCATCCTTTTCAATACTCATCAATGATAGAATTAACAGGTCACATCTTCTTAGAAAATCTACCACCATGTCCACTTTCCTAGGGTGTTAATGGATTGAGCATTCATAGTCTTTGAGCAGCTCTAACCATATTCAATAGAAAATGATCAAATCATTTTGGGTGATTATATACTTTAGGCTTTTGTGATCTGTATATATTTTAATATTTTCCCCAAAGATATATTTTCACAAAAATTTTAATGCGATGATTATTATAGACAACTCCAGATCATGTGTTGGATAGTTAGCCTCATGAAAATTCAATTGCCTTGAATCATAGGCACGGAATTTTTCATTTTTCATCAATACACAACCCATTCCCTTTATTGAAGCATCACTGAATACCACGAAAAGTTCTCCACTTGTGGGTAGTGTGAGCACGAACGTAGTGATAAGCCTCCTTTTCAACTCCATTAAAATATCTTTGCATTCATCACACCAATAAAACATGACTCCATTATGAGTTATCTTGGTAAGAGGGTTTCATAATCATGATATATTTCTCAAAAATCACCAATAATATCTGGCTTACCCTAGGAAGTTATGGATATCTGTCACCGATGTTGGCCTCTACCATCCCTCAATTGAATTTTTCATTAAGGGATCCAAATATATCCAATTACATTTGATGATATGACAAAAGAATGAGACCTCCTTCAACTAAAACTCACTCTTTTTGAACTCTGCATAGAGATTCTACATTGACGAGGTATCTAGTACAGTGTTTAGATTATCCTCATGCTCCTCCTTGGTTTTGGAGAATATTAGAATGTCTTTTATAAGGACTACAAAATATTTGTCGAGGTAATCTGTAAAGAATGTATTCATCATTTCCACGATGATTTTTTGAGAATTAGTGAGTCTATATGAAATTACTATGAATTCATAATTCCCGGACCTCTTATGAAAAGCAATATCAGGGATATCCACATTCTTCACCTTTACTAGGTCATATCTCGACCGTAGATCTACCATATAGGAGTATTTTCCTCCACATAGATGATCAAAATATTCATTAATTTGTGGATGAGGATACATGTTCTTTAGAATTATTTTGTTGAGTTTATGATTATAAATGCAAAGGCGCATTGACCCATCCTTCTCCTTCATGAAGAGGACTGGTGCAATCCATGGTGAAGAACTTGGGCATATAAACCTTTTATCCATATTATCCTGAAATTTTATCTTTAGTTCCTAAATCTACCCAACATCCATTCTATATGGAGTCTTGGATATTGGCAATTCCCCAGGTATAAGATCAATCGATAATTCAAAATCACTTCTAGGAGGAAGACTGTGAAATTCATTAGGAAACACTTCAGCGAATTCATTATCAATAATCATGTATTGAAGGATGGTTTCTTCATTAGACTCAATCATCATAGAAAGATACGCATGCTCACAGGGTAGTAACATCCATGCTTGAGATGATGGTTATAAAGAATATTCATCCTCCTCCTTCCACTTGTACAAAATCAGGGGTCGATTCTCTATATGAAGAGTGATTTTCATCTCAAAGAAAAATTATGTTGGATATATACAGGTAAATCCAATCTATGCCAATAATTGCTTAAAATTCCACTAGAAGGAGTATGATGAGGTATGTTGAGAAGTTCAAACCATAAATTGGGATAGAGGAGGAGTTATATTCATGGGATGCAATGATTGCACCATTTTTTGTTCTCACCAAAATCGTTACCTCCATGTTTTGTGGTCATGTTGGGAATTATATACTAAACTTTTGGGATATAAAATATAGAGTGGAACCAGAATAAAAAATTAAATTCTCTAGTCTTGAATGAATAACTAGCATACATATCACCACTTCATTGTCGGGGTTCGCTTCGGCGGTAGTGATGGAAAAATCTATCCCTTTCTCTGTTGGAGTTTGTTGGTTTCCTATTAAATCCCCTGTCCTAAGGAACATATTTACAAAGTGACCTGGATTTTTTTAGTTTAAGCAATGAATAATGCATTGAGGTTCGAATGTAGCATTCCTCTCATCTGTCACAACATTGAGTTTTTCTTGCCAACAATAAATGTCTAGTTGCCCTTGTCTTGCACACCTAAATCATTTCCTTTTCCCCTTCATGCAACTTCTAGGGTTCTTCTTTCCACCCCATTGGAATGTGGTGTGATAGAATACACTATCACCATTTGATTTATCAATCAGAACACCATAATTGAAGTCCACTTTTATATTCGTATCCCCATGATACCCCTGAGATTCGCCGATCTCCATTTCTCCATTGAGAACACATCGAACAATTTCCTCATAGCTATTGAAGTCCTCTATTTACAATTCTTTACGTAGTCTAGGTTTTATCCCATCAAATAAGTGGTCCACCATTCATTCATGGGTAACGAAAATGCAGAAGTCATATCGTTCAAGCCTTGGGAAGTTTTCCTCATACCCACTGAAGGATTTGTCATCTTTTTTCTTGAGGTAAAGGATGTTCCGTCCCATATTAAGTTGGAGGGTGTGTGAAAAATATTTATCAATAAACATTTTCAAAAAATCCTTTCATTAAAACACCTCGATCTCATCCTCATGCTTCGTATTTTTTATCAATGTCCACCATTGATCATCTTCAACCATTATATGATAAGCTTCCAGAATAAACTCCTCTTGTTCAGAACATTGAGTGATGGATAAGATCTATTCAATATATTTCATCCATTATTTAGAGATTGATGGATCATATGATCAATTAAAAGTAGGAGGCCTTTTTCCCATGAAGCTCTCAATTGTGTATTTTTCTTTATTAGGGGGGTTGGAAATTCCTCTTTACCCATGACTCTTTTAAAATCACGAGTTAACAGAGAGAGTATCATGAACATGTTTGGGATTACCACTCCAATCAGATTGGGAATCTCATTAGAACAATCATCATAATAATATTTACATTTGATGTTATCCTAAGTCATCCTATTACCGTCCATTGGCTAGAATAAAAGGGATGTTATGGGTAACACATAAAGGGGCATCCAATGAAAAAAGGTATAATTTAATAATTATTTTTATTTCCTTTACTTATGAATTTAGAGTCATCAATATATGTTATACATGATCTACATCCAAACATATATTGATTGGGGTATTTTTTTATTCCCTTAATAATTATTTATAATATGATTATTAATTTACCTAATCAAATCCTGTGGGAGTGTTGTAACCAAAATTAAAAAAAAAATCTCTTTTTTTCACCAATTCCCATTCGAGTCTTGCTCAAAGTGGTGTTTTTGTGTTTACCCCTAGATACACATATACCATAGTCGCATATTCTTGTTCATATCTACACATGTATGTATTTTTTTTGATAAACCACTTACTCTATACTCACCAAAATTTAGGGATATTTTTATAATACTCAGTCTTATCCCTATGGTTTTCACTAGTTTTTTCTATTCTTAATCCCAAAAAATAACTATACCAATCCTTTGATACCAACAATAATAACACTTCCCTTTACTACACACAAAAACATGATTTATTACATAAAATTTCAATTTAGACCACCCTACGGATTGAGAGTTCTAGTGTCCTGGGAAATTATTAATATTACATAACAACATGGAATATAATGCACAACATATTTATTGAAAACTTTCTTTACATGACCACAGCATTCTTTTGTACATAGAATTTCATGGGAAAACCTGAGGACATTCATAAGAAAAGGGTGAGCTATAAATCCCAGTAATGGAGTCAACAAGGAATAACACGAAATATATAATAGATGTTAGAAAATAGTAATATCAATGGAGCTCAAGAAAAACATGAACATAAATGCATGGTATAGCATGATTATCATAACATGGAAATGTGGCGACAAAATTTAACATGATATTAGTATGACCCAAGGCTCATTGCACATTGAGCATGAGTAAACTCTCCTTTAAAGTGAATTAGAATGAGTAAACCCTCATTTCACAATAATTAGAATTATTAAACCCTCATTTCACTTGGTTTATCATTATAATATTTCTTAACCAGTGCATTGGTGTGAAATTAGGGTGCACCCCTTATAAACATTTCATTCATTAGTGTGCCACATGGATCACAAAACATGGATTCATTAAACAAAATAATTTGTTCCATGAATAAGAGATGTGGAATACATAAATTTATGTCCTCGGTCAACATGTACATGTTCATAAAGTTGAAAAACCTTGATAGAGAAATGGGTATGGTATTCACTTATACAATGATTTTTGGATGGGGAATTTTGGGGTAAATTTGGCAGCATAACGACGTCAAATAAAAATAGTAAAATTGGTTGATGAGTGAAAAAAGGTTATACCATAAATTATAAATGAAATGGATAGAAATGTGGTCATGGAACATAATATACCAACATAATTAATGTACATTTGATTTATACTATAATTGAATTGATTGAATGTAAATGAAAAGAGGAAAATTCTTTTCAGAATTTTAGCATGGTATCAGGTGTACATGGGAGGCATTAATAAGCGAGAAAGATGTCTATAATAATTAAAACATAATAAAGGAAGCGTTGGGGATGGGATAAATCTTTCATTATTATTTTTAATTGAAAGTAAAATGGTATGATAACATAAAGAAATTTGGACAAAAATGAGAAAGAAAGAAACCCTTTACAAAATTTTGGCATGGTAACAGGTGTACATAAGAGGTATTAATGAGAGTAAAAGGGGTATTTCAACATTCAAACATAAGGAAGGAATTATTGGGGAGGTGATAATTTATACCCCAAAATTTTTAATTGAATATAAAAGGGAATAACATTATAAGAAACATGGACATAAATAAGGAAAGAAGAAAAGTGAGGATCCCTTACGTGGAAGTGTGATCCCAAAAGCATGGGAGAGGCTTGAGATAGACTCTTTTGAAGATTTGGGGGCATTGGTAGGATTTGGGAGAGAAGAGGACATAGTTTGGTTAAGATACAAATTGTTTGAGTGAAGAGGAATGGGATATTGAGTGGATTTATATTGGTAAGAAGGGGAAATTCTTTATTATTTAGGTTTTGGAAACTACACATTTAACTAATAAAAACCACAAACCATATCCTGGATTTTTCCCATGGTTCATTCCAAATTAGAGTGAAAAAAAATTATTTTATGAGGTCAGTGACCTAGATTATTAATATATTAGGCTTTCTTATGTGGAAGTGAGTCAAACTCCCAAGGAAAACATTTTAAAAATTTAAAATATTTTATAAGTAATTGAGGGTTTACTAAGGCCCCAGAAAATTAATCAAAAAAATCTAAAATCACATTATTTTAATGATAAAACATATATTGTAAAAAATAAATTTTATATTGGTTTATTACGTCACTATTGGATCATTATGATTCCATAAAACATATTCTATATTTAAATGGTTTTTAATTTTTTCCCAAAAATTTGACTGTCTCAGAAAATTATGAAGAATTCACAATTATATAATTTTGACATCTTGAATCCAAAAATGATATTAATTTTACCTAAATAATTTTCAAAATATTTTAATTTTAAATTTTAAAATAAAAACTGATATTTATTGAATATTCACTGGTTTTATCAAAAAATAGTTTTCAAACCATAATTAAAATTTTAATTGTATTAATAAAAATATTTATGATCATTTATATTTAATAAAAATTAATTTAGTAATAATATTTCATTAAAATATTATTTAATTGAAAAATCCATTTATTCATTAAAATATCTTTCTTCATTGAATATTAACATAAAATACTATTTTTCCTTTAAAACCCATTTACAAAGTAACAATAATAATATGAATGTACATTATTTATATGAAAAATAATTCACATAGTAATAGTTCTATCGGATTGTTAAATAACCCATTATAACACCCTTATAAGACCTAAGGGTAAGTTTTGTGATGGAGATAGACTCTTATGGTGCCTTGGATATCATCTCTTGGGTGGTAATATTTTTTAACTTTCACTTCTCCCGTAGGCGGTTCTGTTCAAGGTTAACATGTTGATGCTTAGATTGGGGATGGTCAAGAGAGAATCCCAATGTCAGTATCTCCTTTACTAGCTCTAAAAATGGGCTTCATATGGAAAAATTCTATGAGATGAGGCTATCACTTCTTTTTTTTGAGTAAATTTCATTTTTTAAACCCTTATATTTATACTAATCATATGATCACTCTTCAATAGCTATAATAGGAATGGTAAAAATTCTTAATTTTACATTAAAATCCTAAATCACAAAACCAAGGAAATTCATATGTTTTATATAATCATTTTATAAAATAATACATTTAATTAGATCAATATAAATTCTTATTAATAAAATCTTGGATCATTACATAGACACTCTGTAAGGTATTATAATAGTAGGTGTGAAATAGTTTAAGGATTTCCCCCTTGAAATTGGTTGGTGTTACATCATTTGGGATCTCTATGTCTTCGAGATAGTAGGCTTTGATGTCATACATTGAATGGAATGGTTAGTATCCTTTAAAGCCTTTATTGAGTTCTATCACTATAGTGTGATTTTTACATCACTAGAAGGAAGATCATTTCTTCACAAGGGAGAGTTGGATTTCCAAGGAAGCCAAGCTAGACTCGATCATCGTGGGTTAAGTGGGATGATATAACAAATTTCCAGTTTATATCTAGATGACTAGGGGACACATCAAATTTTCTTTCCTCTTATATATTATCATTTAAATGATGTCTTCCCAAATTATTTTTTATGATTACCTCCTATAATATAGGAAGAGTTATCTATAGAGATAATACCATGAGCTACAAAAGTTTCCATTCCTCTTTATAAGATGGATATGATGGAGTTTCTAGATCTCAAGAGACAGCTAGATCATTTGGAAGAGAATGGTTTCATCTAATCCAGTACATCTCTTAGGGTTTCCCCAGTCCTTTTTTTGAAAAAGGTGGTTTTTACCCTCCGGTTATGCGTGGATTATCAGAAATTGAAACATTTTACTGTTAATAATCGGTATCCCCTACCACGAATAGATGATTTAATTGATCATCTCTAAGGATCTAGTGCTTCCTCAATGATCAATTTAAGATCCAATTATCATCATGTGCATGCTATAAGATTATACATACCTCTAACAACCTTTCGAAGTAGGAATGGTCAATACGAGTATTTGTTTATGTCATTTGGTCTCACGAACATGCCTGCAGTCTTCATGACACAGATTAACTGAGTGTTCAATCCCTATATTTATTATTTTGTTATGGTTTACATGGATAAAATTAGGGGTATTCAAAAAATAAATAGGACCATGCCACACATCTTGAAATTGTTTTGAGTATATTGAGGGAGAATTAATTATATTCTAATTTCTCAAAGTTCTACTTCTGGACGGATTAGATTCATTTCTTAGGTAACGTTATCTCAAAGAAATGAGTATTATTGGGTCCAGAGAGGGTGAGAGCAGTAGTTACATGGCAGCCACCCAATAATATCTTTGAGATGTGGAGTTTTCTAAGGATGGCTTTTTATTATTGGAATTCCAATCAAGACTTAAAATGACTAGCATCACCGATTATGTGTTTGAAAATTAACGGTGTAAAGTACATATGGTTATATTCTTGCGATACGTCTTTTTAGGAGCTAAAAGGGAGACTAAAAACAGCACCAATACTGATTTTTCTTGAGTTGGCCAGTAGAAAGTGGCATTTGATGGAATTTTTCTCTGAGATGAATCTAGAGGTTCACGACGGGCAGTGGAAGAATTTTCTTATGTCCTCAGCTGTTACATCTACGTTACATGATATAGTGAATATGGGGAAGATATTATATTTGAATGGCCTAGTTTTATGCGAAAGTATATAAGGAGAGGACCATCTTACTAGTTGGACCATAGGAAATGATGAGGTTCTATGGTTATATAGTTGAGTAAGGATTTCAGAAGACCTTTTCAATGAGCTGATGTGGGATTTTCATGCTTCGGTTTGAGAAGTGCATCTTGGTGTCACCAATTTGTATGAGGATTTACAACGTCAGTACTAGTGGCTAGGAATGAAGGGAGATGTAGCTGGTTTTTTCATGAGATTTTCCTCCTGTCAGTAGTTGAGGGAATAACAACAAATACCTTCAAGACTTTTGCAGCAACTACCTATTCCTAAGTGGAAATGGATTGATGCCACGATGGATTTCATAACAGGGTTATTGAGGTCACCCAGATTCAATGATTCAGTATGGGTTGTGATTGACAGGATTATGAGGGTTTTATATTTCCTATCAATGAAGGAAACCTTAAATATTTTAGTTATCTTGAGAGGTTGTAAATTCTATAGATTGTATTACTACAATGGGTTCTTCATTCTATCATTTTAGATAGAGACACCTGTTTTACTTCTCATTTTAGGAAAGTGGTTCAGAGGGATTTGGGTACACAGGTAATTCTGATTAAAAATCACCACTCCCAGATAGATGGCCAGTCATAGAAAATGATTCAGGTGCTAGAGGACATGCTTCAAGCATGTATCTTGAATTTCAGGGGTTCTTGGGAGACACAGATAAACCTTGTTGATTTTCCATAAAAAAAAATATCTTATAGGTTACAATTTTTGTGTCACCATATAAGGCATTGTATAGTAGGCCATGTCGATCACCCACGTGTTGGCTGGAGGCAAGAGAGGCAGTGATGTTGGGACCTCATCTTGTCCAAGAGACCATGGAGTAGGTTCAGTTGATTCGGAAATAGATAGCTACTGTGCTGTCTTGTCAGAAATCATACGTCAATCTCTATAGAATACCTTTGGAGTTTTAGGCCAGGAATCAATTTTTCCAATTTTTTGCACTGATATTGATAGAAATTATGATCAAGGGACAAGGTAATGATTCATCGTGTTTAGTTAGTCCCATTTGAAATTCTAAAGCAGGTCAGCCCGATTAAATATCGATTTCAGTTACCTCATAGGTACATGGATATGCATAATTTCTTCCACGTTTCTCAGTTGGGATGTTACTTTTCAAACCTATATCACACCTTTCATCCTGAGTAAGTGGGGTTGTAGGAATATGTGTCCTTTGAGAAGCATCCAATTTGTCCTTTGGATCATAGAGTAAAGGTTCTTCATGTTTAGTATGTTCTTTTGGTACGGGTGATACAACATCACGACCTAGTACAGGATGAGAACTAGGATATGGAGAATGATGTATGATCACAGGGGCTATAGTTGTTATCAGATATTTATTCATCTCCCTTTATAGGGAAATTTGATGATGAATTTTTTAAGGGGGAAATTCATAAGAAACTGGTTCTTCCTGAAGGTATAGATCTTCCCCATTTAGTTTATACTTTTCAAAATGGGGGGAAAGAGGATGAGGGGCTAGATTCAGGCATGTTACATGATGTGACTAGGAACTACACACCAAGTACATATAGGTACATTCCATGTATGGAAGGCTACCTACCAAGTCATCTTGGTACACAACCATGTAAGGGTTTGGATAGAATTTTTACTAACAAAATGTGTTGTCTCAAGTACACACCGTGTACTTTTATAAATTAATAAATCGGGTAGTATGTCATTTTTTCAGACTGATAGAAAGTAACCTTGTTTGATGAGCAACACACCCAAGAAAATATGAACTAGATTTTTCCTCCTACTTCATCATTCGATCTCCAATTCAAACATCATGGTATGCATTGAATTCCTCTCAGTAAACTCTCGAGTCCACTTGAGCCTTTCTTCAAATTTCTTCTCTCGATATAGTTATATATGGTTGAATTTTTATACCCATTTTTTAGATTTACTGCATTATAGGTTTAATTAGATCCTGATGATGGATGAGGTAAGTAGTACGAGTACGACATCAATGGTCTTGTTCCATTCGTGAAGTTTCCTGATATTTATATATGCCAATGTGCCACATGCCCACTATTAGGGTGTCATATGATTGAATAATGATCCTTGTTAATTTTTATTGATGATTAGGCAATTAATTAGATCTTTTTAAATCATGTTTAGGACTATGATATTTGATTTATGTCCACACCATGGGTGAATTTCCCTTAAATGGTTGTTTGGCCAAGAATGCCTATGAGGCTTGACTTGAAGTGCCATTATTGGGTTGTTCAAAATTTATTTCTCTTTATATGAATTACCCATGTAGGATACTGTTAATGTTAAGCCTTTTAAATGTTCAAAGTTCTTAATAGTCTTGTTATATGTTTTTTCCATTCTTGTTACCCTTATTTAGACATGTAATAGTTCACTTTACATGTGTTGGTTATTATGTAAACTTTTCACATGTGAGTTGATTATGTTAAAGAAATGTGATTGTTTAACTCACCGGTGTTTCTTTGAGATATAATGTGTAATTGAATTATATGATAGAACGACATAATTAGAAATGGGTGAGCCACGGTCTTAGTTAAAATATAAGTTAAGGCTCGTTTGACTAATTACATCTTATATATCATCGGTGAACCATTCTCTCAGTTAAAATACAATGGAAAATATCAAGAGGATAAAAGTTTAATGGTCTGGAGTGAGCCACATATATTGTGGTCAGGATCATTGAGTCTTCTTTAAAATATTGAGAGAACCTAGGATCCTGTGATGGATACCAAGGCCGGACTCTATTGGAAAAAGTTTTAAATGGTTATTATGTCATGAGTTGATGGTTAACATTATAGGAGGGGTCTTCCGGCTTAGGCCTAACCTTGAGACTGTTTTTGAATCCTATAGAATTGAATAATGAAATCGAATAAATAATGATGCACCAACCAATATAAATAAAAATATTGGATTCAGTCTTCATCTATTCTTGATTACATTGTATTCTGAGACATATGTTGTGCTTACTTTTGAATACCTACTATTTAATGCTTTCACTATTGTACACTTCCTGTAATATATATTCACTGATATATTGGAACATATGTTAGGTTTTTTCCTCCTATTATTTAGTCTCACACCCTTTTTGGGTCATGTTTTTGGGCACAAACAGATTATATGAGTGGAGGTGTTGATTAGGTCAAGCGTCCTATTGCAGCTACATGATAAGTACCTTTGGAGTATGAGAGAATTTGTAACGACCCAATGTTTCATTAATGGAAATCCCTCTTGATCTAATTAAAAGTATCATTATGTTTATATAAAATATCAACTTCTTTGGTTTTATGTTAAGAATTTTGACCATTTCTAATATAGTCGTTGAACAGTGATTACATTATTAATATAAATATAGGGCTATATCAAATCAAAATTTACTCAGACAAAGGAAGCGATAGCCTCGTCCAGTATAATTTCCCCATATGAAGCCCATTTATCAGAGCTTGGAAAAGAGGTGGCATCCTTGGGCTTCGCTCTTGACCAATCCCAATCTGAGCTTCACCATGTCAAGATCGAACGGGGCCGTCTATGAGAGAAGTGGAAGTTGATAGAAATTACCACTCGAGCGATGTTATCCGAGCCACCCCAAGAGTCTATCACCATCGCACACCTTACCGTTAGGTCTTATGCGGCTGTTTTAAGGGGTTATGTAACAAATAACTAGTGCTATGTTCATATATATTATTTTTGTATATAATAATGAATATACCTCCTTGTCATTTTTGATACATTGTAAATAGATTTTAAATTAAAAATAGTGTTTTAGTTATTATTTAATTAAGAAATATATTTTATTAAATTAATGGATTTTTGAATTAAATAATATTTTAATAAAATATTATTATTATTATTAAATTAATTTTTATTAAATATAAATGATCTTATAATTTTATAAATGTAGTTATAATTTTTATTATGGTTTGAAAGCCATTTCTGTCAAAACCCGTAAATTTGCGATAAATGTCTGTTTTTATTTGAAAAGTAAAAATTAACATATATATAAAATTATTTAGATAAAATAAATTTTATTTATGGAATCAGGACGTCAAAATTATCCAACGGTGAATTTTTCATAATTTTCTGAGACAGTCAAATGTTTTGGTAAAAATTAAATACCGTTTAAATATATATGTGTTTTATGACATCATAATGACACAATAGTGATGTAATAAACTACTATAATCTTTATGTTCGGCCAATATATGTTTTACCATTAAAATAATGTAATTTTGGGTTTTTTTGACTTACTTTTCACAGCATTAATGGATCCCTCAAGACTTATTAAACACCTTGTCTTTCTAAATGGTTTTTCATGGGTTTGTGACTCACCTCCACATAAGAAACCCTATAATTTTAAGAAGTTCAGACTTTACCCTTATAGAATATTGTTTTCTTATTCCCTTTTCCAAAAACCATTGTATGGTTTCTGGTTTGGATTAATTTTATATAAGGTTTCCCAAACCTAAATAATAAAGAATTCCCTTACCTTTCCTATATAAACCCACCCAAGCTCCCACTTCCTCCTCACTCAAAGCCTTTGGAGTACGTCCAACCCTGCCCTACTCTCTCTAGAATCCTCCCATGGTGCCCCAATCTCCCAATAAGCCTCTCACAAGCCTCTCTCTAGCCTTTGAAAGCACACTTCCAAGTAAGGGTTTTTTCTTCATTTCTCATTTTTGTCCAATTTTCTTTAAGTTGTTTTGCCCATTTAATTTTAATTATGAAAGTTGGGGTATGATTTTTTACCTCGCTAATACTACCCTATTTATGTTTGAATTATGGGAGACCCCTTTCTCTCTCATTATATTCCTCCCATGTACACTCGTTACTATGACGAAATTCCGAAAGGAACTTCTCTCTCCTCATTTAGATTCAAGCAATAATTTTGTATCATGAATCTGAATTCCATTACAATGGTTGGGAAAGGTATCTATATGACCTAATTACTATCCATTACATGTAAATATGATGAGGAACCCCTTTATCTCTCATCAACCGTTTTTATGAATTATTATTTCATGCCGTTACGCTTCCGAAATCGCACCGATTTTCTAAGCCAATGCCATTGTTTAGTGAATACCATGCTCATTTCTCCATCAATGGTATTCACCTTTATGCACATTTACTTATTGATTATAATGTTTCATGTATAAATTTCACATTCCTTTATCATGGAGTAAATGATTATGTTTTATGAATCCATGTTTTATTATCCATGTGACACACTTATGCATGAAATGAAATGTTTAAGAAGGGTGCGCCCCTATATTGCTCCAATGTATTGGGTAAAGTATAATATCATGATACGTCATGTGCAATGAGTGTTGACTCATTCTAATTCAAGTTCAATGAGGGTTTACTCGTGATTCATCTGCAATGAGGGTTTACACATGATCCATGTGCAATAATCCTTGGCTCATGCTAATTCCATGTTAAGTGTTGTTGCCACATTTACATGTTATGATTATCATGCTTTATCATGCCTTTATGTTCATGTTTCTATTGTTCTATATCGATATTTCTAACGTCTAATATGTATTTTAATCCTCATTTTATTCCATGTGTATTCCCTTACTGGTATTTATAGCTCACCCTTTTCTTATGCATGTCCTCAGATTATCCCATGCAATGCTAAGTACGAGGGAATGTAGCGGTCATGTAAAAAAAGTTTTCAATAAAGATGTTTTATTTCATGTTTCAAATTTTTATGTAATGATCCTAATCCCAAAAGACACTAAACCTCTCGATCTTCTTTATTGTATCATGTCATGTTTTATGTAATAAATTATGTTTAAGTTTGTAATAAAATATGGGTTGTCATAGTTAGTATTAGAGGATATGTTTAGTTATTTTGGCGATTAGGATTAGAAAACCCTAGTAAAGCCTTAGAGACAAAAATAAGTATTATAAAAACATCCCTATGTTTTGGTAAGTACTGAGTAAGTGGTTTATCAAGAAAATACATCCCTGTTTGGATACGAGCAGGTAGAGGCGGCTATGGCACAGATGTATCCTAGGGGTAAAACCCGAAAACACCACATTGAGCTAGACTCGAACGGGAACTGGTTCACGACAATGGGCATTGCTGCACTTTTGGATAAGACACTCCCGGGGGATAAGCTTTGGTAAATTCACAAGCTTAGTATGAACCCTTATTATGGGAATTAAAAAAAATTTCCCCTAAGAATATATGTTAGAAAATAGATCATGAAAAGCCTAGATTGAAGCCTATTGACTCGTGAGTTAAGGAAATAAAATTTAATTTATAAGTAATCAACTTTTGTCTTTGGATTACCCTTTATTTGTTACCCCTAAATTTCCTTTTATTCCTGCCAATGGACGGTAATTGGAGGACTTGGGCTAACAACCGTTTTGAATATCAGTTTGATGACTGTACTAATGAGATGCCCAATCCAATGGGAGTGGGAATCGCGAAATTTGTCACGCTTCTCTCTTAGCAAACTCGTGTTTTGAATAGAAATATGGGTCAAAAGGAAGGTTCAACCCTCCTATGAAAGAACAAGTCTCTATCAAGAGCTTCATGAGACAGAGGCCTCTTACTTTTAGTGGATCGTCTGATCCCACGATCACTGAACAATGGATCAACTCCATTGAAAAGTTGTTCTCCATCCTTCAATGTTCTGAACAAGAGAAGGTTCTCCTGGAGGCTTATCGTATGAAGGGTGAAGCTGATCAATGGTGAAAATTGATCAAAAATATGAAGCCTGAGGAGGAGATCGAGGAATTGTAACAGAAGGACTTCTCAGAAGATGTTTTTAGATAAATATTTTTCGTGAACCCTCCGGCTTAAGATGGAAAGGGACTTCCTTTCCCTCAAGAAAAAAAGATGAAGAATCTTTTGGAGAATACAATAAAAAATTCACAAGGCTTGCATGATACGCTTCTGTCTTTGTCGTTACCCCAGAATGAAAATTTGACCGCTTATTTGGTGGGTTGAAGCCTAGCCTGTGGAAAGCATTGGAGACCCATGACTTAGACAGCTCTGAAGTAAATTGTTTGATGTGCCCTCAAGGTCGAAATGGAGATCGGGGAATCATAGGGGTATCATGGGGACAAGAAGCCTAAGGTGTAATTCAATGCTGGTAGTCCTATGGATAAATCCAACGGTGCTAAGAAGATCCAGCACCCCACTTGACAAAAGTGTGAAAAGAAGGTCCCTGGAAATTGCCAAAAGGGGACGAGGAAATGTTTCAGGTGTGGAATAGAAGGGCACCTAGCTGTTAACTGTCGGTAAGAAGGACCCGTGGATGCGACAGAGGATAGGAATGCTCCGTTCGAACCTCAACGCGTTGTTCAATGCTACAAATGCAAAGAACCGGGACATTTTTTATATCAGTGCTGTAATATAAAGGTTTTCGGAGGCAACCAACAACCTCCAAGGCCGCAAGGAAGAGATTTTTCGATCACTTCTGTCAAAGTGAACCCCGAAAATGATGTGGTGATAGGTATGCTAGTTATTCATTCAATAATAGCGAATGTAATTTTTGATTCAGGTTCTACGCATTCTTTTATATCTCGAATGTTTAGTTGAACAATCCCAGCACCACCACAAATCATGGAAGTGAAGATGTCGGTGAGTACAGAAAATGGGGAAATCATTGCATCCCATGAATATAAGCCCTCCCCTATTTTAATGTATGGATTGAATTTCCCGGTGAACCTCATCATACTCCCTCTGGTGGAATTTGAGGCAATTCGTGGCATGGATTGCCTTTCCTTATATAGATCCAACATAAATTGTTGGGAGAGGGAAATCACACTCCATATGGAGAATCGACCCCTGATTCATTACAAGTGTAAGGAGGAAGATGAATATCCTTTAGCTCCATCATCTCAAGAATGGATATTACTACCCTATGAGCATGCATATCTGGCTCAGATGATTGAGTCCAAGTAAGAAACCATCCTTGATGAAATGCCTATTGTGAGGGAATTCGCGGAAGTGTTTCCTGAGGAACTGCTTGGCCTTCCTCATAAAAGAGATGTTGAATTATCAATTGAACTTATACCCAGGGAATTACCAATATCCAAGAATCCATATAGAATAGCTATTGTACAACTTTAAGAGATGAAGAAACAACTACACGAGAATCTGGATAAAGGGTTTATAAGGCCAAGATCTTCACCATGGGGTGCACTAGTCCTCTTCGTCAAGAAGAAGGATGGGCCAATGCGCCTTTGCATCGATTATCGTGATCTCAACAAAATCACGATAAAGAAAAATTATCCTATCCCACTAATTGATGACTTATTCGATCATCTATGTGGATCACAATACTTATCCAAGGTAGATTTGTGGTTGGGATATTATCAAGTAAGGGTGAAGAAGGAAGATGTCCCCAAGACTGCTTTTCGCATAAGATACGGGCACTATGAATTCATAGTAATGCCTTTCAGACTCACTATTGCTCCAACAATCTTCATGGACATAATGAATAGAGTCTTTAGATATTACCTCGAAAAATTTTTGGTAGTCTTTATAGATGATATTATAATATAATCCAAAACCATGTAGGATCATGAGGAGCATTTAAGAACTGTACTAGAGACTTTGCGCAAGGAGAAGCTCCATGAAAAGTACATCAAGTGTGAGTTCGGGTTAAAGGAGGTCTCATTCTTGGAACATATCATCACAAGAAATGGGATATCTGTGGATCCCTCAAAAAAAAATTGCAATTGAGGGATGGCGGAGGCCAACATCTGTAGCGGATATCCGTAGCTTCTTGGGGTTAGCTGGATATTCTCGACCATTTGTGAGGAATTTCTCATGATTGTCCAACCCTCATACCAAGCTAACTGGGAATGGAGTAATGTTTTCTTAGAGTGATGAATGAGAAGAAAGCTTCAAGGAGTTGAAAAGGAGGCTTATCACTGCGCCTGTGCTCACTTTACCCACAAGTGGGGAACTTTTTGTTGTATTCTGTGATGCTTCGAAGAAGGGATTAGGTTGTGTGCTGATGCAGAATGATAAAGTGATATCCTATGCCTCAAGGTAGTTGAAAATCCATGAGAAAAACTATCCAACGCATGATTTGGAGTTGGAAGTGGTGATCTTTTCCTTGAAAATCAGGAGGCATCATCTCTCTGGGGAGAAATGTGATATATATACTGACCACAAAAGTCTTAAATATATATTCACACAGAAAGATCTTAATATGCACCAGAAAAGATGGATAGAGCTCATCAAGGATTATGACTGTTCAATACCTTACCACCCTGGGAAAGCGAACAAGGTGGCAGATGCCCTAAGTAGAAAGGACCCAGCGATTCTATCAATGATGAGAATTGAGAAGGATCCAATCTTCTTAGACTTGATGAAGATGGACGTGGGAATCATAAAGAAGGGAACATCATCAATCCTTTCACAAATGATTGCTCAAAATTCTCTTTTGGAAAGGTTAAAAGATGCTTAAAGGGATGATGTGGGAATTCAGAAAAAAGTGGAAGCTATCAAAAAAGTGAAATCCTTAGAGTTTAATGTCAATGATGAAGGAATTGTGCGATTTGGGAAAAGACTATGTGTTCCATCGTGTCCGGAGTTGAAGAAGGAACTTTTGGATGATTCACATAGTTAAAATTTCTATATTCACCCCGGGAGCACAAAGATGTATCGAGATCTCCGTGAAAACTTTTGGTGGGATAATATAAGAAGGAGATCACTGAATATACATCAAAGTGCCTGGTGTGTCAGCATGTGAAGGCAGAGAGAAAGAAGTCTAAGGGGATGATTCAATTATTTCCCATACTAGAATTGAAATGGGAGAACATCACCATGGACTTTGTCACCGGACTTCCAAGGACATCCAAAGGCAACAATGTAATCTGGGTTGTTGTGGGTCGTCTTACAAAGACTTCACACTTCATTGCTATTCGAGATGATTTCCCTTTGGATCAACTGACACGGATATATATCAAGGAAGTGGTAAGGTTTCATGGAGTACCACTATATATTGTGTCTGGCCGAGATCCAAGATTCACCTCTATGCTTTGGAAGAATATTCAGCATGCTATGAATAATGAACTGAACATCAGTACGGCCTATCATCCTCAAACTGATGGCCAATCAGAGCGGACTATCCAAACACTTGAGGACATGTTGGGATAATGCTCAATGGAATTTAAAGGAGGATGGGATCAACATATTCCTCTGGTTGAGTTCTCTTATAATAACCGTTTCCACTCAAGCATCCAAATGGAACCATATGAATCCCTTTATGGGAAAAGGTGCAGAACATTGGTGTGTTGAGATGAGGTCGGTGAACATAAGCTTCTTTGACCGGAAATGGTTGAGGAAATGGTGGAGATGGTGAAAACCATTCAGCATCATATCAAGGCATCCCAGAGTCGACAGAAGAGTTATGCAGATAATCGTCGACTAGACCTTGAGTTTAATGTTGGAGACATGGTTTTTCTATGCATATCTTCATGGAAGAAGGTCAAGAGGTTAATAATGAAAGGGAAGTTATGTCCAAGGTACATCGACCCCTTCGAGATTCTTGATCGTGTTGAGGTTGTGGCATCTTGACTAGCACTTCCACCTACCATGGCCAAAGTACATGATGTATTTCATGCATCTATCTTAAGGAAGTACATATCGTACCCTTCACATGTACTCTCTTCTAAGGTGGTACAATTGGAAGATGATCTTTCTTATGAGGAGGAACCAGTGAAGATCTTAGATCATAGAGAAAATGTTCTAAGAAATAAGATAATGCCCCTCATCAAGGTGTTGTGGAAAAACCACATGTTTGAAGAAGCAACTTGTGAATCGGAGGAAATGATGAAGCTGAGTTATCCACATATGTTTTTGTGTGGGAAAAGGAAAATTTCGAGGGTGAAATTTTTCAAGGGGGAATATTGTAATGAACAAATTTTTATTAATGGAAATCCTTATTGATCTAATTAAATGTCTCTTTATGTTTATATAAAATGTCAACTACTTTGGTTTTATGTAATGAATTTTGATCGTTGCTAATATAGCCATTGAACAGTGATCACATCAGTATTATAAATATAGTTCATTAACAAATCCAAATTTACTCAGACAAAGGATGTTATGGACTCATCCAGTAGAATTGCCCCATACGAAGCCCATTTATCGGAGCATGGAAAAGAGGTGGCATCCTTGGGATTTACTCTTGACCATGCCCAAGCTAAGCTTCACCATTTCAAGCTCGAACAGGACTGTCTACAGGAGAAGTGGAAGTTGATAGAAATTACCAATCAGGCGATGTAATCCGAGCCACTCCAAGAGTCTATCACCAAAGCACACCTTACCCTTAGGTCTTATGCAGCTGTTTTAAGGGGTTATGTAACAAATCACTAGTACTATGATCATGTATATTATTTTTGTATATAATAATGAATATACCTCCTTGTCATTTTTGATACATTGTAAATAGTTCATAAAGTACAAATAGAAATTTTAGTAATTATTTAATTAAGAAATATATTTTATTAATTTAATGGATTTTTTAATAAAATATTATTTTAATAAAATATTATTATTATTAAATTAATTTTTATTAAATATAAATGATCTTATAATTTTATGAATGCAATTATAATTTTTATTAAGGTTTGAAAGCCATTATTGTCAAAACCCGTGAATTTTCGATAAATGTCAGTTATTATTTTAAAAGTGAAAATTAACATATTTAGAAAATTATTTAGATAAAATAAATGTTATTTCTCGAATCAAGAGATCGAAATTATCCAACGCTTAATTTTTCATAATTTTCTGAGACAGTCATATTTTTGGCTAAAAATTAAATACCATTTAAATATATAATGTGTTTTATGACATCATAATGTCCCAGTAGTGATGTAATAAACTACTATAATCTTTATGTTCGGCCAATATATGTTTTACCATTAAAATAATGTGATTTTGGATTTGTTTGTATTACTTTTCAAAGCATTAATGGATCTCTCAAGAGTTATTAAACACCTTGTATTTTTAAATTATTTTTCATGAGAGTGTGACTCACCTCCACATAAGCAACCCTATTATTTTAAGAAGTTCGAACTTTGGACTTATAAAATATTTTTTCCTATTACCTTTGCCAAAAACCATAGGCAAAAACCATGGTATGGTTTGTGTTTTGGATTAATTTAATATAAGGGATCCCAATCCTAAATAATAAATAATTCTCTCAACTTTCCAATATAAACCCACCCAAGCTCCCACATCCTCCTCACTCAAAGCCTTTGGAGTTCTTCCAACCTCTTCCCTACTCTCTCTAGAATCCTCCCAAGGTGCCCAAAACTCCCAATAAGCCTCTCACAAGCCTCTCTCTAGCCTTTAGAAGCAGACTTCCATGTAAGGGTTTTTTTCTTCCTTTCTCATTTTTTTTTCAATTTTCATTAAGTTGTTTTTCCCATTTAATTTAAATTATGAATGTTGGGGTATGTTTTCACACCAACCTCATAATTCTCTATTTATGTTTGAATTATGGGAGACCCATTTCTCTCTCATTAGATGCCTCCCATGTACACCCGTTACTATGCTGAAATTTTGAAAGGAACTTCTCTCTCCTCATTTACATTCAAGAAAAACTTTTGTATCAAAAATCTAAATTCCATTACAATTGTCAGGATATGTATCTATATGACCTCATTAATTTCCATTACATGTAAATATGATGAGGACCCTCTTTCTCTCTCATCAACCGTTTTTATGAATTCTTATGTCACGCCATTACGCTGCCGAAATCACACCGATTTTCAAAGCCAATGCCATTGTGTAGTAAATACCATGCTCATTTCTCCATAAAGGGTATTAAACTTTTTTCACATTTAGTTATTGATTATAAAGTTTCATGTATTAATTCCACATTTCATTATCGTGAAATAAATGATTATGTTTTATGAATCCATGTTTTATGATCCATGTGGCACATTTCTGCATGAAATGACATGTTTAAGAAGGGTGTGCCCTTATAGCGCTCCAATGCATTGGGTAAAGTATAGTATCATGATATGTCATGTGCAATGAGTGTTGACTCATGATAATTCAATTTCAACGATGGTTTACTCCTACTTCATGTGCAATGAGGGTTTACTCAGGCTCTATGTGCAATGAGCCTTGGCTCAGGCTAATTCCATGTTAAGTGTTATTGCCACATTTCAATGTTATGATTATCATGCTTTATCATGACTTTATGTTAATGTTTCTATTGTTATATATTGATATTCCTAACGTCTAACATGTATTTTACTCCTCATGTTATTCCAAGTGTATTCCCTTATTGGGCTTTATAACTCACCCTTTTTTTATGCATGTCCTCAGGTTATCCCATGCTATGCTATGTTCGAGGGAATGTAGTGGTCATGTAAAGGATGTTTAAAATAATGATTTTGTATTTCATGTTTCAAGTTTTTATGTAATGATCATAAGCCCCAATGACACTAAACCTCTCGATCTTCTTTGTTGTATCAAGTGAAGTTTTATGTAATAAATCATGTTTAAGTCTGTAATAAAAGCTCGGTTGTCATAGCATTGGACCTAGACCAGACTTGCGATACATCATAGTACCTTTTTGTTTTTTTATTGATTTTGAGACATAAGTTGTGTATAACTATTGTTCACTAGTTTGGATACTTTCCTAGAACATGTGACACGGTGCATCATCTTTTGTAATGATTGATGCATGGTTATTTATTTTATCAGTATTCCCCTTCCTATTTCATTTTTATATTTTTTACTGCTTCTGATATTGTACGTTATTATATTGTTGTGTTAAACTTTTCCAATGAGGGAATATTTTCCCCACTATCACACCCTAGGCCCTCATTGTCATTCGAGATCCTCTGGAATTTGGGAAAATACAGTTCAGGCCATGTGGCCATCAAGGTATGGGAAACCATTTAGTGTCACCAGGATTCAGGACATTACTGGGTGATTATTAAAAAAATTATAAATTATAATCATCTTTATATCACTATCTCTGTGAAGAAATTACCTACATTCCTTGATGTCTTTAACCTAGTAGAGTTTTATTTTTTCTAGTTAAGGATTGGATTTCTATTTATCATGCTTAGATATATTGTAGATATAATAATTTTGTTTCTTAGAAACTGTTTTAGTTTTTTTATAGGAATTTACCCAAATCTTTTATTACATATCTAGGAGTTTAAAAACTATTAATACATTGAAACTAAAGGTATCTTTCGAATATTGTAGACAATAAGGGAACTGTATAGATTAGTGATGTTCCAATAGTAATAGAATAGCTGGTAGTTTTTCCTGATGATTTTTCGAGTTTTATATCTGATAGTAAAGTTGAGATTACTTTTTAATAGATACTAATGAAATTCCAATTTCAAAACACACTTATCAAATGGATTAATTATAACATCATGAATACAAAAATCCATTGTAGGATTTACTAGATAAGGGTTTCAATCATCCCAGAACGTGCCCATGGGGTGATCATGTTTTATTTTATAAAAATAAATATTTTTTCATGAATATTTTATTGACTATAAATATTTTAATAACATTAGTGTAAATAATAATTATATGTTTCCTCATATTGATGAATTTCATGATTAGATATAGGGTGCTTGTTATTTTTAAAAAGATGACATGATATCTGTGTACCATCTGTTGAAGGTAAAGGAGGGATAAATTCCAAAAATAGTTTTCCAAACTAGAAAATGAATTATGAGTTTTAAGTTATTCTATTTGGGATGAAAAATCCCCCTCCACTCTATTTATCACTACTAAATTTACAGGCATTGAGAGTGTTCATAGATGGGCTTTATAATTATTATAGAAGCACTGATAATATGAGAAATTTTAAACGGTTTGATTTAATTTTTATCTTAAGAAGTTCTATTAATGTCCCCCTTTAACAATTCTAAAGAAGGGTTCTTATAAAGGGAGCCTTTATATGCAATTTTTTAGCGTTGTTATTGTTCACCTTTAACAGAGGGTTTTTAGCACTATTAAAGGCCCCACTGTTAAACAGGGATAAATTTTTTTATTTAGAAATATTCCCACCCCACCTTTTATCAGCACTTACCACCCCATATATGAGTTCTTTAGATAATTATACAATCCCATTCATGCCCGTGACTCTAACCAGTTTCGAACCTGAGACATCTTATTAATATTCCAATGCCATTTTCACTCCACTAAGATGTTTTGTCTACCTTATTATGATATATCTCTACACTTACATAAATTTCATTAAATTTTTTAATCCATATATGTATATGTATGTTTATATATGTTTATATATATTTATATATTTATATATATTATTATATAAATATAAAAAATATGCATTTATATGTGTGGGAGTTTGAATATACAAAAAAAATGTATATATTTTAATATATTTGATTATAAATAACAATATAAGATGAAATAATATTAAATTTTAAAACAATAAAATCAACATGTTTTCCAGACCTGGGAATAAATACCATCACAACTGAAAAAAGAAAATAAGACCCCCATAAATGTGATTGAAAATCCGTCAAATGCTAAAAAAATTGGCCTACCCCGACAAAAAAATATAACATTTAGGCCTTCTGGATCTTTTTTTGCCTAAAAAATTACTTCCATGTGTTCCCCTGATAAGGACAACGTAGAGATTATCAGAAGATTCTATTTGATGTATGGTAGATCCCAAATAGACACCTGGATAAAAATTTATTTTCACTTGAAGTAAAAGTTATGTTTTCAACTTATTTATATCTTTTCTTAATTTTTTGATTTTTTATATTCAAATTTTTATGAAATGAATATTACATGATGATAATTACAAAATTACTAGTTTATTTTTTTTAATTATTTTATAATCTATTTAACTAAATATCATATATATTATGTCTCGATACCTACTCAGCATAATATAAAACATATTTTTAAACAACATATTATATTTCTATAAATATTAATATATTAATATATCAATATATTATTTTCAATGATTTTTAAAATAAATTCGATAACAATGAAAATAAAATATAACTGATAAAGAGGGACCTTTATTATAATGTCTGAAAAAGTAATGATATACGCCAACCCCCTTTGTCATCACTTTTTTACAAGAGCTAAGAAGGCCCAACATTATGAGTGTTTTTAAAAAGCACTGATAAAGGAATTGCTTTATCAGTTATTTTTTTTAGCATTAAAAAATACCACCATTAATAGTGCTAAGAAAGTGTTGCTAATGACCCCCTTTAACAACGCTTTTTCTAGCACTCGCAAATGGGATCTTTAACTGTTCTTTGAACTACTATTATTAGAGCCCTGGCACTGGATAAACCCATTTTTTTAGTAGTATTTAGATCTTATAAATATGGTATTCCCTAAATATTTGGATAATTTTGTTGTTTTGTTACTAATAATTTTCTGGATTATTCTAAAATCTAATAGGATGATGAAATACACCTAAGGATTGCTTTTCAAATAATTAAAAAAGGAACTATATAAATAATTCAATATGTGTGATTTTTATTTCTAGAAATTTCATTCCATAGACATAATATTTATAGAGATGTAATAATGGTTAAAATTTCTAAAACTAATATTGTCATGGAATTTTCAAGATCTACCAATTTCATAGATTTTAATTGTTTTCTTTATTTAGAAGGTTACTACTGAGTGTTTGTTGAAAAATTATGATAGTTTTCTAGACCATTGATTATGTTAACTCGAAATTGAGTTAAATTTATTTAGAAAAAAGAGTGCAATTATTGTTTCTTGGAACTAAAAATATGATCGGTAAACAGTCAAGTTTTTTCCTTTTCCCTCATAGATTGTTGATATTTTTATATAGAGTGATTCTTTATTAAATGTAATTTTTTGTATACTAATTTATAATAATCAGGTAAATATTTATGATTCAAACCATTTAAAACCTCATGAGTTAAATTATACTATATATAATCTAGAATTTTTGGTTGTGTTTTTTTGTTTACAAATATAGAGACATAATATATACAGAGCCATGTGTAAGATGCATACTAAAAAACAATTAATAATGTATTCACTCAGAAAGAGTTGAACATTATACTAAGAAGATGGATGGAATTGATAAAGGATTATTAAATCATAATTCATTATCATATAAGAAAATAAAACAAAGTAGATAATGTTTTATATTGAAAAAACAATTCTACTCTAACAATGTTATGTTTGGAACATGACCCTTTAATTAATGATTTGATTAGATTTGGCCTATAATTTATGGATTTAGGATCTTAATATGTTTTTATTTCAGTGTTTCTTAATTAATCTATGTCAGAACTAATTAATCAGTCTAAGAAGAATGATCTTGAGTAACAGGATGAGGTATAATTAGCTAATAAAGTTATATTTTCATAACTTTATATTGATAATGATTTTGTTTTGAGATTTGGAAATAGATTTCATGTGACTTTTGATCCCCATTAGAAGAGATAATTGTTGAGTGAAACTCATAGTTCCCTATTTTTAATTCATCCTAGAATTATTATGATGTAAAAAGACATATAGGGTGTTTTACAGGAGGCATTGAATGAAAATATATATAATTTTTTCCATGAAATATTTAACTTTTCAAAAGGATAAAAAAGAACGATCATTTTAGAAGGGATTTCTTCAAACACTACTTGTTCCATACTAAAAATAAAAAAAATATGCATAGGATTTGTAGAGGGATTTACAAAAACATCTTGGGGTAATAATTTGATTTTGGTAATTTAAAATAGATTTTATAAATCTTAACAATTCCTTCTCAATCTAGATATTATGTCTTTTGATCATATTTCTTGATTATATCCTAAGAAGTTAGTTAGGTTACATGGAGTTAAAATCTCTATTATATCATACCGTGATAAAATGTTAACTTAAAATTTTAGAAAAAATTTAAATGTAATTATGTACTAAATTAAATTTCATTACATCTTTTTATCCTCAATATCTTGGATAATTCAGGTGAACAATTCAGACCATGAATGAAATTATTCATGCTTCATAAAAGGATTTTTAAGTAATTTGTGATAAAAATAGTTTATTAGTTGAGTTTTCTTATAATTATCATTTCATTCTGGTATATTCATGACAACTTTCGAATAATTATATAGAAAGCATTGTCAAAATTTAGCATTTTGGGATGAATTAAGTGAAAGGATGTTTATGGGATTAGAATTGTTAGAGGAAATGGATATGATGGTGACGATGATTCAGCAATATATGAGAACTCATTAGAGAAGGAATAGAATATGAGTGGATAAAAAGAGATAATATTTTTCTTTTAAGGTAGTTGATAATGTTTTTCAATATGTATTTATATGAAAAAATGTTATTTGGTTTAGTAAATAGTTGAAACTATGTCCACGGTTCATTAGACCATATGACATCTTGGAGAAAAGTGGATCAATTTATTTCTAGGTATAATTTCATCTTGGTTTATCATTGGTACACAATGATTTTCATGTTTCTATGATGAGAAGGTATATGATATATTCATCTTGAATTTTGAGTCTATATATAGTTCATTTGGAAGATAATCACTATTATCAGTAACAACCTATAATGAATCTTGACTGTAGAGATCATGTTTTACGAAATAATATAATTCACAAGGACAATGTTATTTTAGATAAAACCTATGTATAAATAAGAAATATTAGAATCTAAAACATCTATTATAGAAATGTATCCTCACTTGTTTGTTATGTGAATAAAATTATTAGGATTTAATTTCCAAATGGTGGGAAGAATGTAACAACTTAGTTAATGTTGTAAATAATATTTTTCATGAATTATATGGTTTTTTTAATCCTTATTTAAAAATAATAAAACATTAATTTCATAAAATTTTATTCTTTTTTGGATTCATCGTTTAAAAATTATCTTAAGTTAAATTTTTTATAATCTTATGAAATGATTAATTTTCAATGATGAATGAAAATAATTTTTTATAAAACTCTCAATTTCTTATATTTGAAATTTTAAATTTATGATTAAAATTTTATCTCAATGTAAATTAAGTACAATTTATTTATATATAATATAATTAATTACATTTTAATCATATTTATACATTATTTTTTATATAAGTAAAATTTCCTTCTTAAAACACATTTTTTAAGAAAACCATTTTGACTTCAATTTTGAAATATTAATTTTAAATTAAACATTACCACTTTTTTGTTTTTTTTTTAAAGGATTCTATATTCGTAATCCATGGGTCTAAATTTATTAAATAGGCCAATTCTTCATCAATATGAATAGTATATTTAGTAATTTTTTTATTGCCGTGATAAAATGTAAATTAGATAATTAAAGTGACAAAATAAAATTATATGGATTTTAAAATGACCATAATACTTTATTTAATTATATTTTATATTTCCATTTCGTCCCTAATATTATATTATTTTTTATATAGTATTTTTTCCATTTGGATGAGATTAGGACCATTATAGTATTTTATTTCAATAAATGCTAGACATGTCACACTCTGGATATTAATAATTATAACATTTTTTAGTACGGGGTAATCTAGAGGATATGTTTTTCTATATATAGTAATATTTAATATAACATATTTATCTAAAAATGATAATTTATTTTTAATTTTAGTGTTTAAATAGTTTTTTTAAATTCTATCACAATAGTGATGTGGTAATAATTCATTTAATGAAAAATCAAATAAATGATATTAAAAACATTAAATTATTATAATTTGTGATAAATAATGTGATACATGAATTTACTAAGTTAACATAACATGTTTAGTATGCATTAAAATAATTTTTTATGATTATATTTTTTATCTTGATATTATTAATCTCAAAGTAATGATGATTTCTAAAAATTGACAGTAGGGATATTTTATAATTGATAAATTATATTAAATGATATGAAATCTCAAAAAAATAATAAATTAAGAAATTTTATTATAATATATTTTATAGTATGAATCATGGTCTATTTATTGACTATTTTTCATTTATAGAAATTATTGACCATTAAAGTGTAAAAATCCTTATTGTCATGGTATGTTTAAAAGGGGACAACGAGGGGTTAAAAACAAATGATAAGCATAAAAATGTAACCTAAAATTTATCACAAGTTATTTTATCATATGATTTTGATAGATAATCTTTATATATTCTAAATAAATCATATTTTATAAATTTTAAATTAAAAAATAATTTATATTAATATAATATGTTGAGGAATGCCAAGAGCTCCCCTGCCCTATCTTATAAAAGGGAACCTCTTCCTATTATTAATTAAAACATTAAAACATATTTTGGATTAGAAAATACATGCTAAAATACCATTATATAAACCCCAATAAAAATCTAGAGGCCTTATTTTTTTTATTAAAACTATCTTTAGAAGGTATAAGGTCTTAATAAAAAGGGGTTTTCCAAAGAATATGTATAGTTTTTACCCAACTATTTTAGGTTTTTTTGTATTTCGACCTCCATAAAATAATATTCAACAATGATAAAATAATATAAGGAGTATACAATATATAATGAGGTGTTTTTATATTAATATAAAATCATATATCCATATCTTCTTCCATCAAATGGGAAAACCGAGCCTTTATTTCTATGTACAGTGAACTACCGCCTCACGAATTGATGTATTCATTTTCCATTACCGTACCTCATGGATGGATTATAATGATGAAATTAAGGTTTATATATGATATTAATGAATCATTTATCATTATTAAAAGGTAATAAAATATTTAATATCTAACATTTCTATTCAATGTAAAATGATAATGTCGTTCGTGAGTATATGTGAACTACCACCTCCACAAAATGATGTGATTCATTTTTCATCACCACGTCACAGGGATGATATATATAACTATATTTAAATAATTAAAATAATATTTATGATTTTATGGAAATTGTGTAATGATAAATTTATACTTACCTTCTTTTATTACTGATCATTGAAAAATAAAAATGTTACTCATGCACATGTAAGAACTATCATCCATATGATATTATAAAATTTTATTTCAAGAAAGGGGGACAAGGACGAAATGGTTCAATGGGGTCTAAATTTATACATCCCATGTACATAAAATTTAACCAAACTTACTCACACTGGTAAAGGTATCAAATGTTGATACATATAGTGCATGGGTTACCTAGAGTGGTCTAAGTGACATGGAAGTTTTGTACCTTGTTACCAATCCACCATGTATAGGTGAGATCCATGTAGCTGTTAAAAAACATTGGCATATATGAATGGAAAAAATGATAGGCCAAGGTATAGATATATAACTCTATATGGACTTAAATATAACTAGGAACCTGTTCCATATAATACCATGAAAGCTTCATAGTTCCAATCCCTTGAGAATTTCCAAAGATTTTTCAATGATTGAATCCCCCTGAAAAAATAAAGCACTAAAATCAAATAAGAAAGAACCAATCACATCTCGAACTACTCCTACCCCCACATATGTAAAACCTTGCAACTCCATGATTGTAACATAGTTCATTTTTCATAACCATACTTAATTTATGCATTTAAATTTATAATTGATGTATGAAAATTCTAATTTGGTTGTTAATATTACTCTAGAGATGATGTAATTCTATCCTTGTTTACCATATTCAACTTACCAAATTCATTTTACACTTAAGATATCGATATCATCAAAACACTCGATATTAATCTAATTATTTAATTAAATAAATAAATAATTTTATTAAATGAAATAAAGGAACAATAAGCATATAATGGTTTTTAAAAATGTAGAAAATTAACATATGTTTGATATTCAGAAAGACAAAAAACAAATGTGATGTGTTAGAATCAATGTAAGATTCTTTATTTTAAAGAAATCAGATTTTAATATTTGCATTAAAAAAATATTTTCCTTTTATCTCCATATTTTCTAAAAAATTATCAAAAGTCTTTATTATTATATGATTGTTTAACATAAATTTTACCAACGTTTAACATTATTAAAAACACTATGGAAGGAATAATTTTAGCATTTTTGAGACTAGGTATATTTTTAATTTTCCATAAAATAAATAGAAGGAATTTTTTTTAACTTATTCTAAATGAAAGTTTTTTTTTCACCTTTATTAATAATATTTTAATAAAAATTTCATTTTCATTATAACATGGTCATTTTCAAATAATTTTTTCCCTTTGAATGTTCATAGTGTTCTTTCTAAAAAACTAATTTTCCTCAAGGAATGTTTTTAAGATGAAAGAATTCATGTTTTATGATTATGTTATGTTTCATGGGAACTATTTATAATGAAGGGTGGTTCTAGTATAAACCATAGATTGGTGGTTTTGTGATATCCTTTATTTAATTTTGTATATTTATGTTGTATGTTGGTCGTGATGGTTATTCCATGTGTAACTCCAATAGTCACTCCATGTATAACTGTAAGGGGTTTTTCATGTGTAAATGTGTGGGTTACTCCATTTTCAGCCATAATAGTTTCACCATTAGTATGTATTATAATAATATTATTCCCCATGTAAACTTTTGTAATTATGTTTTCTTTAAATTGGGTTTTATATAAATATTTTTATTCATAATTTTTATTATTGATATTATGTTTAATGGAATTTAAATGCTATTATGTAAGGTTAAAATTTATACCTTTTAAATATGTTATAATAAATATTCATGATTTAAAAAAACCATTATGATTATTATTTTTCCATTAAGATTTCATATGAAATGTTTTATTAAAATATTTAGGTAGAGAAGGGGAATTCTTGGGTAAGAAAATGATTATTCTGATCTAAAAGTTTATTTTGAAAAAGAAATAATTTTTATACATATTCATGGACAAATGGTATTTTATTTCTTTTTATTACCCTTACAGATATTATTATGTTCACCCCAAATTATAATTTTTTCCAAGGTTTAAGGATTGATTATAGAAAATAAAAAGTCATGGTGAATTTTGTGAAGCTTTATCATGAAAATAAATCATTTTATATTTTAAAAAACTATATTCCGGAATGGATGATTATTTATTTGTATTTGAATTATATAAAAATAGTTTTTATGTTATATTTATGAAGAAAGTCTGTAATACTATTATCCTAAAATATCTTTGTGAAAGAAATAATTTTAATTTAAGTACATTGATGATATATTATGTGTATTTAAAGAATGGTTACTTAAACGTCTTTATCTCCTAATGTAATATCTCGAACATTTATAGATATGTCCCAAGAATAATTTTATGTATTATATTTGTATTTTTTGAGCATACATTGTTTCATTTTTACCTTGGGGTGTGTTTGGTTGAAATTTTGAAATTTTGGAAGGAAGTCATCAAGTGCACAGTTGGAGCGCAGTTTTACCAAATCCAGCACCATGGGCTAGAAAATTATGCAACCCTGTATATAGATGGATTTCATAGATGTAACATGGTTCTTAATACCATAAACACTAATAGGAGAAATAATTCGTTCTAAGAAGTGGTGTGTGGATAAGGCAAACAGTTAGGGGAAACGATGTTTTTTTAGTTTTAAATCATTTGTGGGATTTATGTTATCTTGATAAATAGTTTTGAAATTCTAAAAATCTGCCATTTTAACCCAAAATTGACCGAACATAGACATAACACATTTATATCGTTTTTTTGGAGGTTCTAAGATACATTCATGGGGATCCCAAATTCTGTTATTGGTGAATCGAAGGGAAAATTGAAGATCTGTACACCCCCATGTAATTGGTTTTTCCCGTTAAGATATCTCTTTCTATCAAAGTCAACTTTCTAGGTAACAGAAGGATATTTATATTATATTGGATCTAGATCATGGTATATGTTTTTTAGAACTTTATTCATTTAAATCATGGATTCAGAAATTCAATCATGATTTTATTCTTCATCATTGTTTCACTAAATATTGAGATTTCCATTGGTGAGCATTTATCATCAATATTGATGGTATGTGATCTATTATTGAAATATCAACGTCTTTATTTCAACATAATATATGTAATTATATAATTTCTATTACATGATTACAAATTTTTTTCTTCCAAGGAATTAAATAATTTTAAAAAAAATTAATTAGGGAATTTGGAGATTAGTAATAATGAATTGCTTCAATTGGAAAAATTAATTATCAAAATAATTATGGTAATATATAATTTTTTGATTGGGATAATTTATTGTTGAATTAATTATGGTGATATTGAATTGTTTTTTTGGGACAATTAAATATTTAATTTATTTTGATAATATTTAATTATTTTATTAGGATAATTAATTACTAAATTAATTGTGTGGAGATTTAGAATATTGAATTGGTTTAATTAAATGTTAAATTTATTATTGTTATATTAGGATTATTGGATTAGAATTAAATATTTTTTTAATTGAATAATAGTTGTTTTTATAATTACTAATTGATTGAGATGAATAATTAATTGAAGAATTACTTATTAGGGTGGGGATGACTAATTAATTGTAGAGTTAATTAATGGGATTAGGAAGATTAATTAATTATTGACTTAATTAATGGTATTGATATGATTAATTAATTATTGAGTTAATTAATTATATTAAGTTGACAAATTAGTTTTTTTATTTTGTAATGGATTGATATGATAATGTTATAGTCAATTTGGATTAATTAATTATTGACTTAATTAATTTGTTTTTGAGGAATTAATATGTGATATTCATATCAATAATGCTATCATTGGTATTCAGGCTTCATAATGGAATGATTAATGGTAATAATCGAATTCATATGTGATATCGGAATGATTATTGGTAAAAATGGAATTCAAATGCGATATTTAAATGATGAACGGTAATAATGAAATCTATATGTGATATTAAAAGGATGATTGGTAATAGTGTAATTCATGTGTGATTTTGAAATGATGAGTGGTAATAATGGAATTCATTTGTGATATTGAGATAATGAATGTAAACAATGCAATTCATATGTGATATTGAGATAATGATTGGTAAATATGGAATTCGTATATATGATATCTCATTTGTGATAATTCGGACTCCAGAAAGGGTTAAAGTATTTATAGAGAGTTCAAGTTTCCTTGATAAACCATATGTATATGTTGTTAAATAAAGAATAATTAATAATGTTAAAAAATATTTACTAATGCATTGTACTTATTTATTTATGGAACTGAGTATAATTTAATAGAATGGATATTATTTTAGAAATCATTAAGGGTGGACTACTGAGTTATACAGAAACCCTACTCAATCTAACTGAACAATACTCGAAAAGATTTCATTTTTGGAGGACATGTTAAGGGAAAACATTGTATGATAAGATCCTGGGTTAATATAGATAATGGACGAGAGAACTAGTCTTTGACTTGGGACTAACTTATGATATGATAATGTATTTTGTATTTTTTTTGTTTTTTATGTTGACATTGGAAAATTAATTTGTCATGGAATATCAACTATTTATTTCTCTTATTTTTTTCATCTTTGGTCAGTAATTGATATTGGTATCATTCTAGTTATGGTTATATCATTTTTTAAATGTTTTATTTTTTATACTAGTGTGTTACTATGATAAAGAGGGTATTGTCTCCCAAAGATTGAAATTAGATACTTGCTGCTATTTAGAAGTCCCTAGAATACAAGGATTCATGCATGAGGTCATATATTGAACCTACTCAAGGAACGATCACATGGCACCCTATTTGGGAAATTCCAATGTTTTATTAGAAGAGTTTTCTAGTATTTTCTTTTGTAATACTATTTGTAAAGGTATATAGGTGACTAAGAATAGTTTGGTCATGGTTATGAGATCATGAATGGGATTACATAACTAATTTGTGGGGGAGAAACCATGTCCTGGTGGTGGGATTGTTATTATTACTGTTTTCTATTAAAGTTGAATATTATTTCACCTTCTTTAAGGCACTTGATATGTGATTTTAATTTTGTTTCTGAAATCTTTCTATGAATTTAATTATGTCCTGGTATGTCAGAAGATTTGAGTATATATACATTATTCTAGGAACCCTTGATTATTTTATGATAGGCATCATTTATAGGAATACATGGGAATGTTTTTGAAATTGAATTGGTTTTCTTTTCTTGTGAAATTGATATGAAAATGGTTCCTAATGTGAAATTTTAAAATTATTAAAATGATAAAAAGTGTGAATAATGGTGTATCTAATCAGAAATGTGAATAATGAGAGTGATTTTCCGCTTTTTTAGCCATTACATAGATGTATGATGGTTAAGGTTTATGTTAGCACCTTGGTTTTGACTGTGTGGATGGTTTAAGGAAAAATACTTGTTCTTTATTATTATATATTCCTCTAATAGAAATTTGATAAAGTGGTGATACATGTCTCGAGACATGTGTTTTTAATTATTGATATATAAATCAATAATGATTCTTGTTGAGAAGAATATTGGAGGATATGGATGGTGATGATCTACCAGTAGTGGATCCTAAGGTAATAATAGTTCCAAGTCAGGAATCAAGGGAGATGTTCCTTGAGTATTTTTATCGCTTCGTGAAGTTTATGGATAGATTCCCTGAGATTATTATGAAGAGTATGTATAAACTTTTATAGGTGTTTCAGATACAACTATATCTTACCATCACTTGAGAGGGTGTAGTTGAGGTAGCAGAGTTCTCGATCGACTACATACAGATGCTATATGACCATTTAGAGACTCATGCTGATAAAAGGGTCAAGATTGAAGATTATATTCTTTGAGGAGTAGTGAAGAGTTGTTGTAACACTCAAAATCAGACCATGCAGACTGATAGTATGTTAAGGTAGTACTTCTTGCATAGGTTCTTATAGAAAATTTACCTATATATACTGATGTAGGTGGGTGAATATGAGTTCATGAGTTTTACTCAGGGGGGTACGAAAGAGATGGAAAATAACAGATGCTTCACAGATTGGTAGAACATTTTTTCACCTTTGGTAGGGGATGACATAACTATAGAGAGACATTTACATATCCAACATAAATGTGAGATTATGTCCCAGGTTAAAATCTAATGGTTAAAGGTGTTTACTAAGGTGGTTTATCGTGCTCTCATTACTAAGGGGAACCCGATAAAGGATTACATTACAGGACATGTGGTTATTGCAAGACGATCATGGGGTACATCATCAAGAAAGAAGGTATCATTTCTATGAGGGTGTTATCTAGGTGGACAGTATGATGCGTTTCCAGGGGAATGATTTGTTACTCTTGAGCTTACCGAGATTTTCTATCACCAGTGCCATGAGAAGCGCCAATATTATTGTCACACCTCGACCCCTCTAGACTGGTGTCGGTGCATTACTTGTCACATTGGAATTGTTTTAAGGAATGAAATCTAAAAAGAACCATCAGTTTCGTATTCTGGAAGAAACTAGATACACATATTTAAGTCAAATTACACTGGGAAAGGTAACAAAGTACAACAGATAATAGAAACTAATAAAATGTATCCAATGAAACCTAATAAGTGATCTACTATTCATAACATGTTGAAGGTAAAAAAGTGATTGGGGATATTTCAACCAATCATTAAGGGTTAAAAATAGTGGAATAATTAATTCAATAATAATTGAATCGTAAGCAATTTGACATAATAAATATAGAATGGTGAATAAATGAAAAACTCAGGCCAGTAGTAAACTGATAATGAAACTGAATCCATATATTATTTCATAGTTAAATCCTCAGGAATAGTAATAACTTATAATGAATAAAAAGAATCATTATTAATTGGACATCATGTATCTGGGACATGATACCACAATTTTGTAAAAATGGTTTAGTTCTCTTTGTAGGAACCTGTCTGATTTTTGGAAACAAACTTGAACGGTTTGTAGCAAACTAATTTGTCTCATGAGACCTATCGATGCATCATGGGGCAGTAGTGGGACCCACATGCTGCTTTATGTACAAATCATTCTTTATACATATATTCAAAACAAGATCAAAATGCCTTTACGCTGTCCATATATAATAGAGGATATAAATTCATCCATATTTCCACAGTTAAAAAAACATTCAAAATAAATATTTTATGAAAAATGGTATACGCCCTAGAAAAAAAATCATATTCATGATATGAGAATATGTAAATTTAAATGGAATATAATTTCAATTTAAAAGTGATCTAAAATGGGTAGTAGATACACCACATAAGAAATAGTAGGTGCACAATACTATGCTAGTCCCAATGAAGTGAAAATAGAGACAAATCTCATTACTATGTTGTAATCAATTGAGTCCTATGACCAGAAGTTAATAACAACCAAATTACTCAAATAATACCATTAATATAAATAGAATCATGATAATATATATCAAATGGAAGTATGCCTATACCACATATTATAATTAAGAGGTGAACAATGGAAATCCAACAAAATTTAATGTGAGATGAGAAAACCCCTTACCAACATTTCTGCATGGTTACGAGTTTTCCTGCGAGGCACTAATGAGTGGTAAAGTAGTATCCAATTATTTATATATTATAAGGGAAGAAATGGGAGGGTGATAAAACATACTCCATAATTATTTGTTAAAAATAAAATAGCACAACATAGGGGAGATTCTAGAACAAAAGCGAGAGAGAGGATCCCTTACCTTATGTTAGAAGGTGTTCTTGATTGTTCTTAACGACAGGAATAATCAACAGTAGATTCAGTAATTAATAGTTCTAGAACCTTATCAACATTTAATTGATATTTTATATCCTTATTAGGTTATTCAACAGACATTTTATGGGTTTAAGAGATTCAATCTAATTGTTTTGGTATCATTTTCTTCTTTGGTTTTCATGATTCGTTTAGTTGTATTCATGAATTGATGTTTGTTTAAAATGTGGTTAAACATCCCAAATTATTAATATAAATTATTAGTGATATTATAGATATTTAAATTATCTTATAATGTTTCTATGTATATACCATTAGGATGACTCATTCGATGAGTTAATAAATGCTTGGATTTGGCTTGGCGGTTTTGTGCATAATAAACCAGTTTTGTAATATTATACCATATTGTGAGTGTGTAAGGATTCAAAAACATTAAAAAATATATGATACATATATTATGATTTGGTTCAACCATTGAAATGGTTTAATGACTGTATTGATGATAGTAATGAGAATTAAAAACCCATCTTCCTTAAGTGTGATAAATTAACACATCTCAAAAGGTGTTTGCATTTATTATGTAAAATGAAGGGAAAAATAGTTCAGGATTCCATATTCCATTATAATAATGAAAATTAAATACATTTAAGGTAATTTAATTATCATGGAATTTAGATTAGGGGAGGTGATAAGAGAGAACAAAAGAATTGAACTTTGTAAAAGAAATTGAAAGAAAAGAGAAGAGAGATTCACCTCTTGAGTACCCTACCTTTAGAATCTTTATAAGGCATTTTTTGGGCCTTTTGGTGAGTCCAGTAGGTCTCAAATGTGGGGAAAGGGCTTGGGAAGAGTATTTGGCTAAATTTAGGCAATGTTTAAAGCTTGAGTGTTGTGAGAGGAAGAGAGGGTGACCGGTGTTTTTTATAGTGGATGTGAGAGTGAATTTCTATATATTATAACCCTTAATTTATTATTTCTCCACAAGACAATGAATCGTGAGTCTCCTATGAACCAAAATAGTAATTGTATCTTGTGAATCTGAATCGGTTTGGCTTAAATCAGTAGAACATCATACATGACTCTATAATTAATGTATTTAGCTTATTTTTCAAATTATATTATTTCACTATTCATAAAAAAGTCAAGTATTTTAGAAAAATACCAAAAAATCACCCAAACCATTTTTTGATGGGGAGAATCCAAAAATGAAGTCCATTTTCCAATATAATTTTATAAATATGATTTATTAAATATTTAATTAAAATCATTATTTAATCGAAAAATATAAACACTTAGAATATTCATCATCATTTTATTGTTTCCAAAGTTTATTTATACATTCATGGGTATGGATACCATTCATAAGAGTCGTGTTACTATTCATAAGGTTATGTTACTATTCATAAGGGTAGGTTATTATTCATATGTGTAGATTACTATTCACCAAAAATTAAGTTAATTCTATCAGACTCTAAATTTCATCCTGAACACATCTGTGTGTCTCAAATTTTCAATATTCAAAACACGCAAGTGGAAAATTTAAGATCAATGGTTAGGCTATGAATATGTTGTAAATAACCAAGTGTTGTTTCAATGAAAATCAGTGCTTTATAAAATGTAGGCTATAACTCAAATGTATTTAAGAAAAACATAGCATAAAATGTTTTGGGTGCTATAGTTATAGACATTATCCTTGACCGGAAGTAATGATCCGAAAATATGTCATGATAAAGAATCAACATAGGTTCTCTAGAAAACCATTATAGATTGTTAGAGATAGAGTATCAAGATAGAACCAGGGTGAAAAGGGAGGATCTTCTGCACCATATCATCATGACAGCTTCCGTTATACTGGATGAGGTGGTAGAGGTAGTTGAAGAGGTTTTTCTAGGAAAGATCGCCTATATCAACTGAGTGGTGAAGCTCTGGGGACACAGATGGTATCATAGAGAATAAAGGAAATACTATTACATGAATTTCATACTACACATGTATACATCGATGCTAGACCATCAATAGTGAGAGGTATTATTCTTATAGCTTTTACATTATCTATTTTCTTATTTGATACCAGTTCCTCCCATTGTTTAACTTCTACAAACATTTGAATGGATTGATCCTGGTGGGGGAGATCTTGAGTGGGGCATTGCTGAAAGCTACCCTATTAGGAGTGTGGTCGAGAGACATCTATTTGTGCAAGGGGTGTTCTCTCAAGGTTGGAGAGTATCATTTTATTTTGTATCTGTACATACTGGATATGTCAGGTATAGATATAATTATGGGTATGGAATAGTTGGTATCATACTGATATGAACTAGATTGTTACTAGAAGAGAGTGTATTTTACATTTCTTATGGGTGAAAATTATATTCATTGTGGAGTATGGGATATCAAGGTCGATCATTCAAGTCTAGTTCAATTTCAACTGGGGGATACTACAACCCAGGTTTTATATTTGTTCCTTGATGATGTAGGGATAAAGAAAGATGTCTTTTTACCTATAGTGGAGTGGTTATGGGATGTGTTTCTTGAATACTTCTTTGGGTTACCACCTAGGAGATATGTGGAATTTTCAATTGGGCTCATTCATGGGGCTGAGCCGGTGTTTATTCCACCATACATAATGGACCCACCAAATCTTCAAGAGCTCAAGACTAAACTGAATGAGTTTTAAGATAAGGGATTTATCCATCCGAGTACATTTTATGGGGATATCCATTGTGGTTGGAAAGAACGTTGACATGAGGTTATGCTTATTTGTTGATTACTAGATGTTTAATCGGATTACAGTGGTGAACTGACATCCACTTCAACATATCAACAATCTATTTTAGTATTTTAGATGAGATTTTGTTTTCTCCAAGACCAACATGATATCAGTGTATCATCGATTGAGTGTTTGACCTTTTGATACACCAAGGAATGAATTCAGAAGTAGGTATGGCCTATATTAGTTCTTCATAAAGTAGTTTGGGTTGATAAATAAACCCGCTATTTTTATGTATTTTCTGAGCAGAATCTTCCATCCATACCCAGATCAGTTTGTGGATGTTTTTGTGTACTACATATTGATGTACTCTAAGACTCATTAATATCAAGATAAACAACTTGAAATCATCATGAGTATACTCATAGAGAATAAAATATACACAAACATATCAATGATTTAGTTTTGGATTGATCAAGTAAACATCATGGGTCACCTAATCTTAGATAAAGGTGTGTTTGTGGACCAAGAAAAGGTTATGGTAGTTGTATCTTGGGAGTGGGATAAGAACATTTTTGATATTCATATATATATCTAAGATTATATGGATATTAAAATATATTTATGTATGAATTTTCTCATTTAGAATTGTCTCTTTCTTGTTTGAACATGAACTGTGTGATGTTTGAATAGTCAGAAGAAAGTGATAACTCATTCAAGGAGTTGAAGAAGAGATTGAAATCAGCACCAATATGTGTCCTACAAAGACAGGTTATGATTATATGGTGTATTGTGATTCCTTTTAGATAGTTATTGGAGATTTATTGATGTTTAAAGATCGAGTTGTGACATATGGGTCTTGTTAGTAGAGGCCACATGAGAAGAACTACCATACACACATCCTAGAGTTATCTCTAGTGGTTTATGATTTGAAGTATTGATGAAATTATATTTTGGGTGAAATGTTTATGATTTATACAGATCATAGGAGCTTGAAGTGCAAATTTTCACAGTGATATTTAAATACCTATATGTGTATATGGGTTCAGTATATGCCGCAATTTGATTCTGACCTTGCATATATGCCGGGAAAGGGAAACAATATTGCTGGTGCCTTAAGCTATCAAACTCGGACTCAGAAGGATCATGATTAAAGTTTTTATTGGAAGATAATAAACTTATAGGAGAAAAATCTAGTTATGGTTCAGAAGAGTCATATGAATATGACTCTCATATCCGTTTTAGTGGAGTATACACTTTTTCAATAGAACATGGATAGGCAGTACAAGGATCAAGAGTGCTTAATATTGATTGAAAACCTTGAATGTTGGAAGTCACCATTAAATTGGATCATATATGAGGATGATATCATATATTCTAGGAATTGGGTTTTTGTGCCTATGAGTATGTTTACGGAGTTGATGAATGAGTTTCATGTCCTAAAGTTAGTAGTACAACTTGGTGTGATCAAAATGTTCTCTGACCTAAGATGATAGGTTTGATGGTCAAGAATGAAAAAAGAGATTCCAATGATCTTAACATGATGCCTCACCTGTTAATTGGTGATGGATGAGCATTAATGAATTGGTGGTTTGATAAAACAATTTCCCATCCCATAATTAAATTGGGATGTTGTTACCATCTATTTTTTTGTGGGTCTTCTGAAGATGTATCATAAAAGAAATTATATTTGGGTTATTGTGGATCATTTGACAAAGGTGTAAAATTTATTTATATACAGGAGACTTTATCTATCACACCCCGAACCTTTTTATTATAATTTTATTTTATTATTTCTCAACTTCGGTTAGCTTCCTCAAGGTTTAAGTTGAGCGCCGGTCTAAAATTTTTATCATTTATTATTTTTTATGGGTGTCGGACTGGTGTGCGGACATCGCATGGTTGGCAGTGACCGCACGATCGGCCCAAGTGGTCCCACAAGTGTGTAATGTTTAAAAAAACTAACATTTTATGAAAATAAAATAAGTAAAAAATTTAAATTGTAATAATAATAATATTATTGTGTAGATAAAAATATTTTCATTGTTAAAAATTGTTAATAATATTATCAATGAAAGTTTTGTAAATATAATTATTTAGTTGTTATTAATATTGTTATTATTTAAATGAAAATGAATAATATTTTGACTATAATTATTATTATTTTCAATGTCATCATTATTATTATTATCATTAAAGTATTTTTTTTCAAAATAAATTTATTATTATTATTTTCATTAAGGAAATTAATGATGTTGTTGTTAATATATAAGTATTAATATTATAGAAAATATTGTCATTAATTTTTTTTGTTATTATTAATAATATTATTATTTAAATTTTTATTATTATTATTATTATTATTATTATTAAGATATGAAGATTCAAAAAAATTTAAATCCTAAATCTACCCATGCGCCTGGCGCACCCCCATCCCCATTGTTTCTTTTGCTTTTTTTTCTTTTCTCACCCCTCACCCCTCTCCCTTTCCAGGCCTCCCCTCTCCTTGTTTTGTTATTTTATTCCCTCCCCTTTCTCCCACCCTCTCTCACACCCCATTCTCATTTTCTTTTATTTATTAATTCCCCCCCCCTTTTTTATCCCTTCCACACCCCCTATTCGTAATCACGCACCTATCCTCTCCCCCCTTTTCCACCCCCTGCTTCTGCGCGAGGTGCACCCAGCGCACCCCCTCCCCCTCTCTTCCATGATCCACCGCCATCGGTCCCAACATCCTCTCCAGCCCCCGCCTCCCATCGTGTCTCCCTCTCATAGGGCCCTCTACCTCCCTTCTCGGCGCACAGCACCCCGCGACAGTCTTCCCCTCCTAGTTCGACTTCTCCTCTCACTGACGCCATCCCTGTCCGGCAGCGCCCCACCCCCCATGCATGACCCCGTCCAGTGGGGCACCTCTATGCTCGTGCGAACTCCTAAGGCGCACCCTCTCCCTCCGGTACCCTTGCCTTCGATCCACATCACAACTCCAGTCGGTAGGGCACCTCCCGTAAGGTCCGGCGCGAGATCCCCCCTGCCCCACTTATGTTTCATGTGACCCCTCCAGTAGCGGCCCGTTCCCCTCCTCCTAGCCAGTCATCTCTGGTCGCGACCTCCCTCTCCAGTCTTCCACTCCAATACATTTCATTTTGTAATATTTAAGGGGTTTTTTCCCAACCCAATGTTTGGGATATAATTTGTGTGTGTTTCTTAAATTTTAGGGTCTACGAAGGTTCTGCAAATTTCTTCTTGACCTTCCGTTGATGTGCGGTTGTATTCAAAAACCTCCTAGGTAGGAGAATTTGTGTATTTTATCTCTGGATCACTCTTCTAATATTTTCGCTCTTCATTTTTGTTTTAAAACTTGTTTCGCAGCTTTTTTATGCACTTAATTATCCTGCTGTAGAGTTCTGAAATATTTTAGAATAGGTTAAAAATACGTTTTGTGTTGGTTCCTGGTTTATGTCAGCATGCATCTACGGTGTAATGCTTATTTAAGTGAAAAATATTTATTTGATAATTTTTAAATTATTATTAGCATCCCTATGGTATCCTTTTACATCTTTTGTGATGATTTGGCATTGGTGGAATTGGTTAAAATTGGTCTTTGTTGCGATTGTTTAATTATGTATATGTTAAAGTAAATTAATGTGATTTCGGGGGTATTTCCTTTAGTTTAGTTTTATAAAAATGGTCAAGATGTGATTTGAGTTTTACTTGTGAACTTGGAGATTTCTATATAGTTGGTTTTTGAATCGTATATTGATTCCTTTGTTTGGATTCATTTTATTGTAGGTATTTGTGGTGTTTCTGAGTCCTGGGGATTTATCGTAGGGAGTTTCGGTTGGTTTTGATGGTGCGCACGCATATTCCTAGGTATGGATATGTATAGATATATATATATATATATATATATATCTTCTCTATGCATTCTCCCTCATGGCATGGGGAAAACGTGCATATGTTTAAGGATATATATATATATAAAAGTGTGTGTGTGTGAGCAATCTGCTTCTTGAGTTAGAATGCTTGACGTGACATTTTTTCGAGGTAGGCATTTCTATCCCTTCTCTCTTTCTGAAGTTTTCCATAGGCACTTTCATGGTTTCATTTAATTTATTAATGTTATTCGCACCATTATAAATCTGATAGCTCATTCATTGTAGTGTTTCTTTTATGGTTAAATGTGTTAAAAACAGCTTTGAAATAGTTCCTTGGTTATGTGTAGGCGCTTTCATGCCTTTTCTCTAAATTTAAATCCATTTAATTCTTGTGTTTTTCTTAAATAATTCATGATTTTGTTTCACACCTCCATTTTTTCTTGAGTGGAGTTTTCTTGTAGAAACATTTTTTGGAAATTGTTTTCCTTATGTTGGATAGTTTTATGGAACTTAGTGTTTTTGTAAAAATGATTGTGCATCTCTTTGAATTGGTATTTTTCTCAAATCCTTTGTTTTTAAGCGGTTCTTGTTTTATAAATGATGTGGGTCTCTTTGTGTGGTTCTTTAAATTGGTTTGAAAACAAATCCATGCGTATATGCCCGTTTGGCTTGTGGTGTATATATTTTGTTGAGTGTGTGGTGTAAGACAATTCTTGGTTTGTTTTTTTTTCGAAATTTAATATAGTATAACTAAATACTTTTATTGAAATGCTTGAAATTTTATCTTAAGGGTCCGTTTGGCTTTTTAAATAAGAAATTGGTGTTTAGTGTTATTTTGGAAGACCTTGCGCAATGTTTTCATAAAGGAATTTGATAATGTAAATCTAGAGGCCCGATTTACAACTCTACGTGTTTAACAAAGTGGTTTTGATAATCGAATGGTGTGACAGCTCGATTTTTCACTTTGTATGATTGACATGTATTCATATATATAAATATATGGGGCGCACCTATCTAGGGTAACCCTTTATGGGCGAAAACATATGAAACGTTCGTGTTTGGGGTAGGTAAGTGTGGTGAGATGGGTCACGTGTGCGAGGGCCTTTCTACCTATAGAGTATTATTGTAACCACCATGGGTTCCTGGGCGTCTTTTAGATGATCGAGTGACGGTTACTGACCAACCCCGATTAGATAGGTTGGTACCCCATGGTTTTTTTGTTAGGCCAGGTGGGCTTTGCCACTGGATTGGTCAGTTTGGATAGCCAATTGGTTGTAGACATAGGAGCTTCACCATATGACGGTAGGTTGTTCCGAAACCGAGTACGTCCAGGGATCTTCTAGGGATGTTTAGGATCACCCATGGTTACTGAATTATTTACATATCTTGTTTACTTTTTGTTTCACTAGTTAATTTTTCAGTTCCACTTTTACTTGTTTAACTTTAGCCCATCTTTGGTATTTTTTGTTTTGGATTTCATTTATAAAATGGAAAATGATTTTAAAAATGGTGTGTAGTATGTGTTGGGTTTTTAAATGAGAAAATCACGTTTCATATTTTAAAATGTTAAAAAACTACTTTCATATTTCTATTTCAAACTTGTGTTAGTGGACTGTTTTGGAAATGAGAATTGTTGGATTCAGTCATTTATTCTTGGCATCCCTACTAAGAATCTCGGTGCTCATGCCTATGATTTCTTTCTAGTTGAAGGTTCAGTTTCTTGTAAAGGTTTCTGGTTCAGCTTCTTAGAGTTGGGGCAGCGAGGTTTTGAGTTGGGTGGTGACCTAGGAGGTCACAAAGAGGTATGTTCGCCTTTTTTGTCTTTCCGCTTCCAGTTCTTATCTTCATCGTCAGTTTTTTTATCTTTTTATCTCTTGTTCGTGGGACAAATCGTTCCCAACAGTTAAATCATGATGCCTGGCACTTGTTGCCAGCCTGTGGGGACCGGGAATTCCCTTTCGGGTCATGTCGCTGGCTGGCTCGGGTGACCGGTTCAGGGTCGATCCCGGGTTGGTTCATGAAAAATGGTATCAGGGCAAGCTTGCCTTTGTTATTTGGGGTGTCTGGTAGAAGGAGATTAAGACTGTTGGGGTTGAGGTGGTAAGTTACGGGTCGGTGCCTGATCACCACCGCTCGTGACGAGACCTGTGTTACAAGGGTTAGTCTGGGATTTGAGTCTTTTTTCATTTGTTATTTTGGATTTAGGGATGACAATGAGATTAAATCAGATCACGTTACTGCCTCACGTGGGGTGGTGTCCCATGTGGAGTCCAAGTTCCCAGTTTAAGTTCCTCTTAGGGTTATTCCTTACATGGGGCATGGCTCACCACCATGTTGCCGGGTTAGGCAGAGTCACTAGTCCCTCATTTTGATGGTTTATAGTTGGTTTTGTTTCGTTTTGAACTCGTTCGATGTGTGTGTGTTGAAAATGAATGTGATTTTGAAATGAAAAAAAGGGTTTCTTCCTAATTGTTTCTAAAATTAGTAAAGTGGTTTTTCAAAGAGAATGTGTATTGGTTTGTAAAAACATGGTATGTGTTTGGATTTGGTAAGGAAAAGAAGTGTTTGAACCATGGAACTCCTTATGGAGGGTCACATGTGCATGAGTATGTACGGAGACTGCGCGAGGGCACTTGTTCGCAGATGATGTGAGCGAGATTGAATGAACGTACATGTGATGGTTCATAAGGTGCCATAGGCGAGTTTAATTTTTTTTAAGAAATTATGGTTTTGGAAAATTGATTTATGCTTGTATTGTATATGTTTGGCTTACGAGCCTGTTTCCCTTGTCTTCTGTTGTTTCTTTGATTGAGTTTTGGCTTGATGCCGATTTTGATGATGTTTTTCATGCTGTTATGAGTATGATACCCAAGAAGTCTCCTAATGTTGTTAATGAGCTATGCCCAGTTCTCGGTTCTTTTCGTGTGTTTCCTGTCTAATGAGGTATTCGAAGTCTGTTAGAGGCAGTTGTATGGTCCATGGAGATGGTGTGTGTATTTGGGTTGTGGGGTACTCCCAGGGGTAATAAGGTTTGTACCATCTCAGGTTTATTTGAGGGTCCAGGATGAGATGTCCCTTTGTCATTGGAGTTCAGGGTGTAGTTGGTGGTGGTCAGTTTTTGCGAAGGTTCCCCATTTGGCGAGCGAGGTGAGCTAGAGGAATCTGTTTCTCAAGAATCTTGTTCATCAGTGCCGAGTTCCAATTTGTTGGATCATTCTCTGGTATGCCACTAGTGTAGCTGGTTCAGGCATTCTAAGCCACTTTGTCGCATTGATCTGAAGTCTTACTACCGTGCGACTATTCAGGACACTGGGGAGAGTTCAAAAAATGAGAGATGTTCGGGAGGGAGTTAGATACTGGAGGACGCAAATGCCTGACTGTGAGGCAAGAGATGCTTCAACCATCAGGGCCCCAACCACAGGTCTCAGGGTGAAGCTCGTGCGCAGTCAGGAGTTTCCAAGGGTGTGTGGATTGTCAGTCCAAATCATGTTTTCATCTTTGGGAGGGAAATATCCAAAGTTTTCTTTTTCTGTTCTTATCACCGTCGAAATCTCGTCCTTTTTGTAGTGGTGCAATGAACTTGTACTACCGTAGTCTAAGCGGTCTTATTTGTTTTTAGTGTGTTTTAAAATCATTCGGATTTCCATGAAGGGTGTTGGGCCCACGAATAAACGGGTCATTATAATTTTGAGTTTGGTCTCAATTGTGTTAGTTAGGGGGGATGTTTGGTTTGGTCAAATTAATGGGCGGTGTTTCGGGGTCCTTTCTGAGTTCGGGCTAGGAATTCCCTAGTCTCTGGTTGCGGTGAGGATTTTATTCAGTCAGTGTGTGAGGGGATGAGTTAAATTTCGTATCTGCGGGGTGTTGGGACATTTCGTTGAAATCATTCTATTTAAGTCTCTGAGGGTTGTTCGGTCCATGTGGAGAAATTAAATGGTTTCAGTTTGGGAGTTCCCACGTTGGCCCCCCTCAGTGGGTGATGTGGTCAGGTTTCAAGGTTTTCATATTACTGAATTTTTGTGGTGGGGAGAACCCTCCAATGTTCTCTCCTCAACCTCAGGCTTTAGTTTTCTATTGAATTGGTCGGGTGTGACCTGTTGAGAGTATGGTCATCCTGAGATTCATAGTTTTTCCTCGGTTTTGTCTGGGCATGGACTCGAGTTATGTTAACTATTGGATTTGTGACATTGTGTGGGTAGAATGTTTTGTGTTGGGGAGAATTTTTACACCCCAACCCATTTTATTATAATTTTATTTTATTATTTCTTGACTTTTGTTAGCTTCGTCAAGGCATAAGTTTAGTGACGGTCTAAAATTTTATCGTTTATTAGTTTTGATGGGTGTCGGACCGGTGCGTGGACATCACATGGTTGGCGGTGACCGCGCGATCGGCGCAAGTGGTCGCAGAAGTTTGTAATGTTTAAAATAAATACAATTTGATGAAAATAAAATAAGTTAAAATTTCAAATTTTAATAATAATAATATTATTATGCAGATAAAAACATTTTCATTATTAAAAATTGTTAAAAATATTATCAATGAAATTGTTTTAAATATAATTATTTAATTGTTATTTATATTGTTATTATTTCAATGAAAATGAATAAAATTATGACTATAATTATTATTATTTTCAGTGTCATTATTATTATTATTATCATTAAAGTATTTTTTTTAAATCAATTTATTATTGTTATTATCATTAAGGAAATTAATGATGTTGTTGTGAATATATAAGTATTAATGTTATAACAAATATTTCCATAAAAATTTTGTTCTTAATATTATTATTATTATTATTTAAATTTATATTATTATTATTATTATTACGATCTGAAGATTCAAAAAAAAATTGAAATTCTAAATCTACCCATGCGCCTGGAGGACCTCCCATCCCCATTCCTTTTTTCTCTCCTCTCCCCTCACCCCTCTCCCTTTCCATGCCTCCCCTCTCTTTGTTTTGTTTTTTTATTCCCTCCCCTTTCTCCCACACTCTCTCACACCCCATTATCCTTTTATTTTTTAATTTAATTTCCCCCCTTTTTTATCCCTTCCACGACCCCCTATTCCCAATAACGCACCTATCCTCTCCCACCTTTTCCACCCCCTACTTCTGCGCAAGGCGCACCCTGCGCACCCCCTCCCCCTCTCTTCCACGATCCACCACCAGCAGCCCCAGAATCCTTGCCATCCCCCGCCTCCCATCGCGTCGCCCTCTAATAGGTCCTTCAACCTCCCTTCTCGGCATGCAGCACCCCGCGATAGTCTTCCCCTCGTGGTTCTACTTCCCCTCTCGCCGACTCCATCCCTGTCCGGTAGTGCCCCACCCCCCATGCATGACCCCGTCCGGTGGCGCCCCTCTCTGCTCGCGCGACCTCCTAAGGCACACCCTCTACCTCTGGTTCCCTACCCTTCAATATGTAGCCCAAATCCAACCGGTAGGCTACCTCCAGCAAGGTCCGGTGCGAGAGCACCCCCTTACCCACTTATGTTTGGTGTGACCCCTCCGATAGCGGCCTGTTCCCCTCCTCCTAGATAGTCATCTCCGGTCACGACCTCCCTCGCCAGTGTTCTACTCCAACGCATTTTGTTTTGTCAAATTTTAGGGTTTTTTCCCAACCAAAAGTTTGGGATCTAATATGTGTGTGTTTCTTAAATTTTAGGGTCTTCAAAGGGTTTGAAAATTTTTTCTTGACCTTCCGTTGATGCACGGTTGTATTCACGCACCTCCAAGGTAGGAGAATTTTCATATTTTATCTCTGGATCACTCCGCTAATATTTGCGCTCTTCCTATTTGTTTTAAAACTTTTTTCACAAGTTTGTTATGCACTTAATTATATTGCTATAGAGTTATGAAATTTTTTAGAATTGGTTAAAAATATGTTTTGAGTCAGTTCCTGGTTTATGTCAGCATGAATCTACTGTGTTATGCTTGTTTAAGTTCCAAATATTTTTTGATAATTTTTAAATATTGATTCTCATCCCTATGGTATCCTTTTACATCTTTTATGATGATTTGACATTGGTGGAACTGGTTAAAATTGGTCTTTGTTGCAATTTTTTAATTATGTATCTGTTAAAGTAAATTGATGTGATTTTGGGGGTATTTCCTTTTGTTCTGTTTTATAAAAATGGTGAAGATGTAATTTGAGTTTTACTTGTGAAATTGGTGATTTATATAGAGTTGGTTTTTTTAATTGTATCTTGATTCCTTTGTTTGGATTAATTTTATTTTAGGGATTTGTGGTGTTTTTGAGCCCTGGGGATTTATCATAGGGAGTTGCAGTTGGTTTCGAAGGTGCGCACGCATATTCCCAGGTATGGATATGTATAGATATATATATATATCATCTGTGTGAATTGTCCCTCATAGCACGGGAAACACATGCATCAGTTTAAGGATATATATATATATATATATATATATATATATATATATATATATAAGTGCGTGTGTGCGAGCGAGCTGCTCCTTGAGTTAGAAATCTTGACGTGACCTTTGTTCGAGGAAGGAATTTCCATCCCTTCTCTCTTTCCGAAGTTTTCCATAGGCACTTGAATTGTTTCATTTAATTTATGAATGTTATTCGCAGCTTTATAAATCTGATAGCTTATTCATTTCAGTGTTTCTTTGATGGTTAAATGTGTTAAAAATATATTTGAAATAGTTCGTTGGTTATGTGTAGGCGATTTCATGAATTTGCTCTCAATTTTAATCCATTTAATTCTTGTGTTTTTCTTAACTAAATATTGATTATGTTTCACACCCCCAGTTTTTCTTGAGTGGCATTTTCTTATAGAAAAATTTTATGGAACTAGTTTTCCTTGCGTTGGTTAGTTTTATGGAGCTTAGTGTTTTTGTAAAAACGATTGTGTGTCTCTTTGAATTGGTATTTTTCGTGAATCCTTGGTTTATAAGTGGTTCTCATTTTATAAATGATGTGGGTCTCTTTGTGTGGTTTTTTAAATTGGTTTGGAAAGAAATACATGCGTATATGCTCGTTTGGATTTTGGTGTATATATCTTGTTCAGTGCGTGGTGTAAGACAATGATTGGTTTGTTTATTTTCAAAATTGAATATAGTATAACTAAAGACTTTTATTTCAATTCTTGAAATTTTATCTTAAGGGTCCGTTTGGATTTTTAAATATGAAATTGGTGTTCAGTGTTGTTTTGGAATACCTTGTGCAATGTTTTCATAAAGGCATTTGAGTATGTAAAACTAGAGGCCCGATTTACAACTCCAAGTGTTTAACAAAGTGGTTTTGATAATCGAATGGTGTGACAGCCCGATTTGGCACTTTGTATGATTGACATGTATTATTATATATAAATATATGGGGCGCTCCTATCTAGGGTAACCCTTTGTGGGAAAATGCGTAGGAACCGTCCATGTTTGGGTAGGCAAGTACGGTGAGATGGGTCACCCGTACGAGGGCCTTCTTACTTACAGAGTATTATTGTAACCACCATGGGTTCCTGGGAAACTTTTAGATGATCGAGTGATGGTTTCTGACCAACCCTGATTAGACGGGTTGGTACCCCCTAGATTTGTTGTTAGGCCAGGTGGGCTTTGCCACTAGATTGGTCAGTTAGGGTGGCCAGTTGGTTATAGACATAGGAGCTTCACCATATGCCGGTAGGTGGTTCTGAAACCGAGTACATCCAGGGGTCTTGTAGGGATGTTTACGATCACCCATGGTTATTGAATTATTTACATTTCTTGTTTAATTTTCATTGCACTAGTTAATTTTTCAGTTTAACTTTTACTTGTTTTACTTTAGCCTAGATTTGGTATTTTTTGTTTTGGATTTCATTTATAAAATGGAAAAGGATTTTGGAAATGTTGTGTAGCGTCTGTTGGGTTATTAAATGAGAACATCACATTGCATATTTTAAAATGTGAAAAACCTACTTTCATATCTGTTTTTCAAACCTGTGTCAGTGCACTATTTTGGAAAAGAGAATTTTTGGATTCAGTCGTTTATTCTTGGCATCCCTACTGAGCATCTCGGTGCTCACACCTATTATATCTTTCTAGTTGCAGGTTCAGTTTCTCGTACATGTATCCGGTTTAGCTACTCAGTGTTGGGGCAGCGTGGTTTTGAGTTGGGTGGTGACCTAGGAGGTCAAAAGGAGGTATGTTAGCCTTTTTTGTCTTTCCGCTACCAGTTCTTATCTTTATTGTCATTTTGTTTATCTTTTTATATCTTTTTCATGGGCCAAATCCTTCCCAATAGTTAAATTTTGATTCCCGGAACTTATTTCCAGCCCGTGGGGATCGAGAACACCCTTCGGGCCATGTCGTGGGCTGGCTCAGGTGACCGGTTCAGGGTCGATCCGGGGTTGGTTTGTGACATTATCAGTGGCGTAGTTTGGAGATTGGTATGTTCATGAAATAGTCTGTCTCTATAGAGTTCCACAAACTATTGTTTTAAGATGTGATTCAAATTTTACATTTCACTTCAAGTAGGGCTTACAGAATTCACTTGGTAAAAATTTTCATTGAGTATGAAATTTCAACCATCGACTAATGGGTAGTCAGAGAATACAATTTAGTTGATTTAGGATATACATGGTGCATGTTTCCATGTTTTTGGTAGATCTTGGTAGAAGAACCTCTCATTGGGGGAGTTTTCCAATAACAATAGTTACCGTGTAATGATTAATATTGAACTATATGAGGCACCTAATGGTAGGTCATTCATATCTCCTCTATGTTGGATGGTGGAAGGTGATTCAAAGTAGTTTGAGTCTGGTGTAGGAGATGTTTCATCAAGTTCAGTTGACTAAAAAGCATATAGTTATGGATCATAGTAGAATGAATTAATTTAATAATAGACATTAATGACCCCCAGAGTTTACAGAGGGTTTTTGTGATATTTTGGGTGTCTCATATATTAGGTCACAATAGGGTACAGAGATAGGGAATGCTGGTGACCAAGTTCATTAGACTATTTGAGTTTATAGAGATAATCATCTAGTGGTATATTGATTTTATCTTATATATAGTTATATTCATATGAATCATTTTTACCATGTGTCATAACATCATCGATATCACCCTGACACATCACATGTGATTGATGTGGATGATGTTTTACATAAGAGTTATGGGTCCTTTGAAAAGAATCTGATACATGTATTGGATCACAATGAGAAATTATTATGGAGAAAGGATGTGTTGATAGTGCATGTATTGTGGAAACATGGGAAAGAGGAGAAGGAAACATGAGATAGAAAAGTCGATATATGGCTTTGTGTCCCAATGTTTTTGACTTGGAATCAAATAGATGCTTGGGAGTATAGCTCAAGGATGAGCTGTTATAATGTGGGGATATTGTAATATCTTATCCATTTTTGGAGTTGTATTTGGATTGGTTTCATGTATTCTTTTTTCCTTTGTCTGAGTATACTTTGTTAGGGTTTTAACTTTGGGTTTATTTGGGTGAAAATTTGAAATTTTGGAAGGTCGAAGGAAAGTGCAGGTTTGGCACACGATTTTCCCAAACTATGCACCATAGAAGAGAAAACCATGAAACCCAACATAGAGATGGATTGGATGGGTGGTAAAAGGTTTTTCAAACCATTCTCCCTAATAAGAGAATCTATTCACCCCTCCTAGAAGTGGTACATGGTTCAGTTTCATGGTTATGGGAAACCATGTGCTTTTACCAAAAAACCGTGTGAGGGATGCAAGTTAACATGAAAATTTTGTTCTTATATTCCTAACCCCCACCCACATATTTACCCTGAAAATACCAAAACATAGAGATAATATATTCCTATAATTTTTTTGAGGTTCGCGGTTTCCATCCAAGAGCTCCCAACCTCTATTATTGGTGAATTAAAGGGAAGATTGAAGATATGAACCTCTTCTAGAAAGTGTTTTATCCAAGTATAGATCTATATTTCCCTCCTCCACATTCTAGAAAAAAACTGGATTTTTATACAATATTGGATATTGATCTAAATATAGGATTTTTATTTATTGAATAATTTTAATATTGGATCACAAAATTTAATCATGATATCGTTCTTCATAGTTTCTTCATTGAATTTTGGGATTTCTATTGGTGAGTGTTTATCATCAATATGGAGGTAGGTGTTATATTATTAAAATCATAAAGTATTGATTTCAATTACATGTATGCAATTGTATAATTTCTATTTGATGATTAGAAATTGATTTATTTCAGTGAATTAATTAATTTGGTGAATTAATTAATTAGGTAATTGTGAAATCAGAGACATTGAATTTATTTAATTGGTATAATTAAAATTTTAATTAAATATAGAGATATTAAACCATTTTATTGGGATAATTTATTGACGAATTAATTATGGAGATATTGATTTTTTGAGGTGAACAGTTAATTATTTAATTAATTATGGATAGATTCGACTATTTGATAGGAATAATTAATTATTGAGTTAATTATGGAGATATTGTTACTTTAGAATTGGGATACTTAATTATTGAATTAATTTTTATTAAATTCGAATTATTGAATTGGAATTAATAAATTGGTGAATTAATTAATATAGATTTATATCATTATTAATTGATTGAGATGATTAATTAATTCCTGAATTAATTAATAGGATTTAAATGATTGATTTATTATTGATTTAATTAATGGAATTTAGATAATTAATTAATTATTGAGTTCATTAATCTGGTTGAGATGATTAATTAATTTTTGATTTATTTAATGGGAATTAGGTGACTAATTAATTGTTGATTTAAAAAAATGGATTTATGTGTGGATGAAAATTTTCATTTGGATAAACTAATTTGAGAATTAATTAATGGGTTGTTGTGGAATGAATATTTGATATTGAGATGAAGAATGGTAATAATGGCATTAATGTTTGATGTTTAAATGATTAATGATAACAAAGTAATTCATATGGGATATTTTAATGATGAGTGGTAACAATGGAATTCATGTGTGATATTGAAATTAATAACAGTAATAATGTCATTCATATGTAATATTGAAATGATTAATGGAAATAATTGAATTTATATGGGATATTTAAATGTTGAATAGTAACAATGGAATTAATATGTGATATTGAGATAATGAAGGGTAACAATGAAATTAATATATGATATTGAGATGATAAATAGAAACTAGGGAATTCATATATATGATATCCCATGTGTATAGTTCTAACTCAAGAATTAGCCGAAGAATGTATATAGAGTTCAGGTTTACTCAATAACCCATGTGTTTATGTGGGTAAATAAAGAATAATTGATAATGTGATAACTATTTACTTATGAATTATACTTATTTATTTATAAAACTTCATACACTTTTATAGAATATATATTGTTTTATATTCGCTTGGTGTTGACCTACTAATTTATACTCATACCCTACTTAGGATGCCAGATCGGTACCCAAATAGCTTTTATGGTTGCAGGATAGGTTAAGGGAAAAGCCCTATATTATATGGATGAGTTTAGATGGGGAAAGGATGAGGGAGACATACTAGGATTTAGGCCCCACTTGGGAGATTTTGTGTCTTTAGTACTTTTTTTATTCTGCATATTGACACTGGAAACATACATTGGCATGGAAAATCTACCATTTAGTGTTGATATTGTTTTTTAGATTTGGTCATCATGTTATTTTGGAATCATTTTTGTTATGATTATATCATTTTTATTGTTTAATTATTTATGCTACATTTTACTCTGATAAAGAGGGTATATTCTCCCCATGATTTACATTGGACCCTTTCTAGTAGTCAACATTCTCTAGTGTACAGGGAGTCACACCTGATGTCATGTAAAAAACCATCTTGAGGCACTGACATGTGGAACTATAGTTCGGACATTTCCCCTATCTAATATAGAAAAACTACAATGTTATGTTGTTTAAGTGTGTTTAAGAAATATTATCAAATCTCTCCAAAACATATATTCTAATATTTATGAATTTATAATAATACATTAAAATAATATTTTATAACTAATTAGAAAATTATGTGAATTTCATTCCAAAATTTATGATTAATATCAAGGTTCTAATAATAATTTTGTGATTCAAAACCACAAAAACTAATTTAAAATCCATTAGTTAAAAATATGAAAACCATCACATGAATGTGAATGCATAACCATTATCATTTATCACCATAATAAAATAAAATTAATTTATGTCTAATATCTCATACGTATATAGTAAAAACAATTTATTGATTAAAGAAACTGAAATCTGAAAATAATATTATCCTAAAATATCCAAAAATAAAAAATAAAATATTTATACAAGTATCTATATCATACATATTCCTATTATAAATATACCCCACCATCACCCCTCATGAATGCAACAATTTCCCAAGTAATCAACACTACATATTCTCAACATACCATGTTTTTTAACTTTAATAGACATAAATAAGATTGAACATAATGTGAATGTGTGAATACTATAATATGTTTTTTTAACTAAAATAGAGTTATCATGATATAAAGACCCAAGTTGTTATATAACTATGGACCACTATACAAATCATGTTATTATATCCTTGTAAAGTGTTGTAAAAAATATGGGTTCTGTAATAATACATTTTTTATATGATATCACTTAAAACTAAAATATATATAAAAAATTTTATACCTATAATTTTCCTCCTAAAATAACATGTGACTCTATAGATGTTTTTATTTTTTCTAAACCATGTAGTTTTATGCACATAATTTCATTCAACTTTTACAATTTTTTATTTTTTTCCTTTTCTTGTTTATTATTATAATTTTTCAACTATAGTTGGTATGAGGCATTATAATTCAAACCAAAAAACAACATTGACAAGGGAATATTTGATTTTAATAATCATCCCTCTTCATGGATGGTTGACCTTCAAATTAGACAAAAATTAATAATTAACTTTCTTGTAGACCCAGTTTTTACATATATTGTAGGATTAAATTGTTATTTTTGGTAGATGTCCCATGAACATCCTATTTTAGCTCACCTTACCTTGTGTTAATTTTCACTCACCTAATACCTATACATACCTTACATGCAATCATTTAAATAAAAAAACATACACATTATCCCTCCACTATTTAACCATCCTTCCACTATAACACATTCCACTAAAGTGTCAACCTTTCATTTGTGAAATACTCTAACATTCGACCATCTACAAAAATACATGAAAAATATAGTCCCTAGTTAATTAAATGGTAATTTCCATGTATAACCTGTGATAAATGTGTCATGACCCCCTCCACCACAAACTATAGAAACCCAATATTATTACACATATTATTACATTATTCTTAACATAAATATATAATAAACATAACACATGGATTTAGAGTATTAGTGTCTTTAGAAGAATATATGCATAAAAACCCGACATGAAAGAAAAATAGAAAATATTTATTTTAATCTCCATAGAAATATCTAAAATCCATTATAGATTATAAAATTAATTGTAACACCCATATATGTTCAAAAATAAAACTACATTAGATAGAATATATGACACACATCACTTATGTAAACAAACGATGAAATATTATTATTTAAATATGACTACGAAAACCTAGATATTACATTAGAGGGTATAAATAAGATTAATTTATTTATTAAATATTCATGAAGTTCCTACTCTATATAAGTAGATTGATAAATTATTATTGAATAGTCAATAAATTTTAATTAAATCCATTTTATTCTTAAAAAATATATTTACTTTGAAAATGAAATTTATTTCATTTAGTTAGAAAATTATTTTTATTAATTTTTAGAATGATTAAAAATTATATATTCAAAAATAAAAAATATTTTTAAAATCGAAATTTCAAAAATATCTTATGTTGAAATTTTTGGATATTTCTAAAATGATTTTTTCAGTGAATTGTAAAAATTGTTGATTTCTCAAATACTGTCATTTTATTCAATTAAATCCAACAATATAAAATTAAAATCATATTTTTAATTTAATATCAAAGATACATACTAACCTTTATATTTATAATAATCTAATTAATTTCATTATAATTATTAATTTTCATGATTTTGGTATAAGTTTATTTTCATGCAAAAAACTGAGTTTTCTAAAAACTATTATTAGGTGCATAAAGTTTATATGTATTTACTAATTGAGATAAAAACTGGTAAGGAAAATTTTAAATGAAATTCTTATACTATTTAATAATTTATGTTAATTAAAATTCATATATTGATTATTTATTATCATAGAGTTAATATAAGATTATCTACTCTATGATTTTTTTTTAAAACCATATTCCCTATGTTTTTATGGAATAATTTTAAATTAAATTCTACCAATTCATTATTTTGTATATTAAAAAATATATTCCATATTAAAAATTAGTAGGTTTTTACTTTTTAAATATACCACTTATATTTTTTAACTTTGAATAAAAACTGAAGTATATTTTTTTCATATTAATGGAAAAATAGTTAAATCAAGTGTTGGAATAATTGGATGAGGACTGAAAAGTAAACCTATAACATTCCTTAATTTTTATGCATATATTTTGTCCATAATTATTCAAAATTAAAATATATAAACCTTTGATTCCATATGTCCATGATGGTAACTTTTATAATACTTTTTGTAAAGTAATGTCAAAATGCCATTTTGGTTATAATATATTTAGATTCCTCATAGATGGATAAAAACATGGTATATTAGGTTATAAATTGCTATTTTGAAGATACATTATTTTTTACCATGATAATTTATTTATAATTTTTTTAATTAAATAATAACCTTAAATTCTTACAAAACACTAACACAATATTTATAAAATTAATAGAAAAATAAAATAAATGATTTTAAAGTTATTAAATGAAATAAAATTTGGAATATTTATTCTGTGACATTAATTATTTAGAGTAAAATTATATTTTTTAGTGGTTTTAATCGAATATATTATAATTAATTTTCTGTAATTTCACTTTTAATGTCATATTAAATAAATAGTTTGAAAAATGACATTAATTTAATTTTATAATAAATAATATTTTATTAAATGATTAAAATGTCTTAAAAATATATCATAGGAAATGAGAATTTAATATGTTTAAAATAACATATATGGGGAATTAATCTTCAAATTATCCTTTTATAGTGACTATCATGACCCATAAAGAGTAAAAATTGTGTTATCACCATAATTGTCAAAAATGGATAAATTATATTAAAAAATATGTGTGAAAAAATAACCTAAACTTGTAAAATTGTTATTTTATAAGATTATTTAGATTAATAGTTATAATAACACCAAATGTTATCAATTTTAAGGGATATTAAAATGAAAAATAATTTATATTAATTTAATAATTTAAGAAATTCCAAGAGTTCTCCTCCCCTCTCTTATAAAATGGAACATCCACTCCTCTTATCATCACACATTAAATTGTTTTTGGCTCAAGTAACACCAAATAAAATCCCTTAATTAAATCTATACCAACATAATGGATTTTTATTTTTTATCATAAAATAATCCTTGGAATGATTTTGGTGTAAACCATAAAAGGTTGGACAAAGAAAAGGTATGGTCCTTAATACATCATCTTTATATTATTTATTACCCTAACTCAATAAAAAAATTAAATTGTGATGAAATAATAATTATATTCTATTATATTTTTTATATGTTATTACTTTAATTTCATAACCAATACCCATATCATATTCCATCAAATGCGAAACAAATCCAGTGTTACTGTGTAATGCAGACTACCACCTCATGAAACAATATAATTAATTTTCCAAAATATATTTGTATGGATCGTTTTAATTGTGAATTTAATTTATGTATATATATTATATTAATTAAATATTTTCCATTCTGAAATTATAATATATCATTTACTTTATTTCCGCTCCATCCACTTAAAAAATGTCATTCATGCATATGTGTGGACTACCACTTTCATTAAGCGATGTAATTTCTTTTTCAAAACCAAAAAACATGGATGATATATATAATCATACATAGAGAAATTATATGGTATTTATGATTTTATAATCCTTAAATAATTAAAAATAATAATTAGCTTATATCTATAATCATTGTTGAAAAATAGAAATGTCACTCATTCGTATGAACAAACTACAGTCATTATGACTATAACAATGTTCATTTTCAATGAACATCATTCACTATTGATTTTAAAAGTATAATTTATATATAAAATAATTAATATATTCATTATTATTATTCATTAGATGATGAAATAATTATCTATTTGACTGTAGTCATCCTACCGATGTAATTTTTGACATATGATCTGAATATCGTTAAAACATTCGATGTGGACATAAATGATTAAGTAATTGAATATAACAAGGTAAAAATATAGTAAAAAATAATAATAAACATTAAAAAGGTATATAAAATTGTAATTAATTAATATAATTTCATTATTTAGGTATTTAAATAATTTACGTGATGGGTCAAACTCAAGGTAAGTTTATTGTTTTAATACACTTTTTTGTGACTTGTTTGATTTCCTAAAGTTTACTCAAAAGTCATTTTGTGATAAAAACAACCTCCAGTCAGTCAATGAATAATTTTTTGAGTTTAATGTTTGAAATTGAAATCTTTTATTTTTTATGGTAAATTTATGGTTCTTGGAAACTATTATGATAATGTTTGGTTTTATTATAATCTAATGATGGGTGGTTTCATTATAATACAAGGATGTGTGGGACCATGTTATCCATCAAATCCATTGAGTATGATTTATATTGTAATTTTATGTGGGAGGTTATATTATATGCTACCCTGAAAGATATTCTATTGGTAGCATTCATGGTTATTCCATTTGTAATCATCAATATCATTCCATATGTAAGAATTTTTTTAAAAATGATTCCTCAAGTTACCAATATTTTTTATTTATTCCTTAAATATTATTTAGGGAAATATTATGGTTTTCAAGGTAAGATAATGATGTTATGTTTATATAAAATTATATTATATTCTTAAGGGTCGAATGTATAAATTTGTAAAAAAAAATCAAGTGTTTTTCATGACATCAAAGAGACCTTTATGAGTGTTATTTTTCTTTAAATATGTAGGATAAATATTTTATGAAAATATTATGGAATGAATGATGATTTATTGTGTAAGAAAAGTTTTTATTTTGAGCCCAAATATTATTTTCAAAATTGAACAGTTATAAGTATTCATAAACTAATATGTTTCATTATTATTTCTTTTATGCCTGCTATTGATATTTTTAGGCTCATCCCATATTTTTTTAAGATTCATAGTGTTTAAGGATGGGTAATAATAAAGAATAATTAATTTATAAATTAATGATGCCTTTTCAATAAAATAAAATGTTTTTCAATTTTACTGTTTTTCATTGTGGTAAAATTGATACTTAATAGAGGATTCCAATTTTAGTGTATGAGTTTACTATGTATGAGTTATGAAATAATTATCTAAAACTCTAATCATTAAAAGATCTTATAAATTCATAAATGTCAATTCTTTTAAAAAAACATAGGATTATGTAATGTATATGGCTGAGTCTATATAGTTGGTATCAGAGGAATGGTTTTGTTAACATTAGATGATATGATTTTTTTTAAATTATGTTAAAAGTAATCTATTACCACAATGTATGGTATATTATGTATAATTATTATTATTTTGGATAAATCTAAAGAGTAAAAGGCAAAATGGTTAAGGATATATTAGTGATTTTCCTCCATAGATAAAGGATTATTAATATTTTATTGAAAAACACACACTACCCTTTTTAGTTTTGGTAAGTTGATATATATAGTATGAACAAAATTGAAATAGGATGATAATTATAGATTATTAGTTTTTAATGAGGAACTAAATAGAATTAAGGATGTTGTAAAAACTCATGGGGTTATTATTAACCAGCTATCATGAGTTATTATTGACAACTTAAACCTATTTTAGCTTTTTAATGAATAAAATGTGATATAAATAAAGATCTGTGGAAGTTTAAGTGATAGAGATCATAAAGCTATTAATGTGTAATGATATAGATGTCAAGAATATAAGAAGAAGCACCCACAAAAATTCCTTAATTGAATGGGAATATAGCCACCTAGACTTATTATACATAGGTATTACTTCATTTTTTATAAATGATCATTACATTACATAAACCAATGACTTAGGACTATAATATATTAGTGAATTTGGAAACAATTTAACATAAATGACTTTCTCATAGGTAAACTAAATCATATCCCACAATGTTCTTCAATATTAGCACCCCTATAAGACCTATCAAACATAACAAATTACTTCATCTCCTGGGAAAATAATATATAATAATGGATGAGCTCATAAGATCCATAAGTTTAAAAAAGGGAGATTTGAATGTATTCAATGGACCTAACGGTATGAGAACATGTGCATAATATTTGAAAACCATACGCCACATATCAAAGATCTTAATCTTATGTTATGGAATAAATGTTTGTAGTTCATAACACATTAATCATAAGGTAATCAAATAACATAATCTATAAGAGTATAACATTGGCATAAGAAATAATTTTTTGGAATAAAAATAATCATATAAAAAGATATTGATATTTTAAAATATTCATTTTCAAGACTATCGTATTGGAATTGTATCACTCCATAAACCATAATATTAGTCAATGTTCTCTCCCATGACCCTCATAATGGAAAAAAGTCATTTACTAATCTGGGTTCACTCCCAAATCAAGTCCTATATAAATTTCATGTGATATAAATCCCTACCCAATGCATTGAATTAAGATATAGGTCCCACCTATATCATAATTAAAACCAAAATTATGTGTTCCAAAAGATCATAAAACATTCATAAAATAATAACACATGAAATAAAATGGTATTTATAGTCATTTAATTATATCACATGCTATTTAAAGAGATATAATTTATAATATTTTCCTTATTTCACCAAATAAAAACCCATTGAAAAGGAAAAGTGTTTCATCACTACTTTTTTCTTTATATAACACATGTAAAATAAATTGGTTTAAAAAAATAATGTTATTACTCATGGAAGATAAATTGGATCAAATAAATATTGTCCTCACAAACCATTAAGATAAAGAATAATAATTTTATCCTTGGATTACACCCCTAGTATAGTATATATAAAATCAACATATTACATCTTATATGTAAAGTTATTTTGATCAATCATTTAAAAAATTTCATGAGGAAAATATCCATTCCTATTTGAAAAAACCTATTAAAACATAAAATACTTGTTGAATAATTTTATTTGAAAAACCCCATGATTTTTTTAAAGGAATCTTCACAAAAAATAATATTCATAATGTTGTGGTGTTTTCTCATGAAAATGTATTAAAACAAATTTTATTTTAACATGTTTATTAAAATACCAATAGAAATTGTTCAGAAAGTGAAATAAAGATTCAATTAAAATATTATTTGTAAAAACATTAATCATGGGTTAAAATGAATTATAATAATAATAGGAGTGTAATAAAAAATATCATTTTTTTCATAGAAACCATGGTTTTGGACGAAAATAAGTTTATGAAAAAATAGAGATATAAAGTAATATTTTATTAAAAACATATTTCCAGTTAATTTAGGTACTACAAAATGACATAATTGTAATATTATTTGAAAATTTAATGAATAACCATGAGAGAATAAAATTAATGAGTATCATTAGAAATGGATCATCTGATTTTATCATCCAAAATATAATCATAAACAATCCTATTAAACAATGAGATTGTTACATAAAAACATTACCACACTCATAACATTGAATCATAATCCCCATGAAGTAATAACATAAATATAGAACAAAAAATATCATGAGGATAAATAAATTCATAATATTACATTTCAAATGGGTTGTATATGCATCTCGTGATTGAATTAAGGTGCATAACATAACATAGGTCTCAAAAAAGTCGACTTGATATGAAAATCACTTACCTTAAGTCTTGAATTCAATTTTACACATTCAAAATATATGTATAATAAATATAAATTTATAATAAATATATTAAATAACCATATTTATATATATCAAACTTTGTATTAATATTTTTATTACCTTTTATTACCCTTTTATTAACAATTTCCTGTAAAAGTTATGTTTTGGGTAATAAACGAATTGTTTCTCATTAATGTTTGGGTTTTTTATTTTTAGTAATATTACATTTATTATTATTTAATCATATAGATAATTTTAACCATGATAAAAATATCATATATATTCATTATATATATATTCAGAGTAATCTATAAAATTTGCTATCAAAATACATCATTCATGGAGACGGTGGGCCGTACATACTCCTGATCATTTTTCCCTATAATTGTATGATTGAAATAAATAAATTTAATTGAATTATTATAAGAACAAAATATTTTTTATTTAAAATATATGAAATATTTTTTTATGAAACTTTTTCCTGTTATCTTCAATGTAATGTTTGAATGGATCACATCACTTCGCGAGTTAGTAATTCTACGTACACATGAGAAACAATGTAATATTACCACAAAATAGATTGAATGAATTTATGTGTGATATAATAATTATATAATCATAATAATATATTAAATTTTATTTATAAAAAATAAGTCCTACATTATTTCATGTTTTCATAGGTGTTGATGGAAAAAATGAATGACATCGATTCCCGGGGAGGAAGCACTGCATACTCATGAACATGTATTTTGTAACCCATTTGATCAATGTATAGATGATATTGGGTCATTAAATTTACATAAAAAACATATAAGTATATTTAAGATACTGATTTTATTATGTCATTATGTTATAATAACAATTTCAGGAGGTGGAAGATTAAATAAAATAAAAATACTCATTCATGAACATTACCTCTTCTTTGGGTATCCTCCTTAGGTTTTAAAAAATTACTAGGCTAGATTAATTTCCAAAATAAGGATTATGGGATGGGATTTTTGTATTTGGTAACTAATTTTCATATGTCTTTTCAAAATGAAATAGTGTTTATAGAATGCTGAATAGAAGAGAAGTGGTGACATTTTATAAGTGAGGTGTGGGGCATATGTATAATTTTTTGAAATAAATAATTTCACCCATGTTTTCTTTCTTGCCAAAATGATCCAATAATGTAAAATTATCAATAATATAAGTTTTATGATCTAAATATTTACATAAAATGTGGTTTTAAAAGTTTTTAGTCATTTTTAACACTTATCTTTTTAGTTTACCCCCTTCTAGTATTAATTTTACAATTTTTTCTAATCATTTTTGTCACAAATTTAGTTGAGATTATAAAATAATATAAATTATTTTAATTCAAAATATTTAACACATTTTTTCCAATTCAATTCATATAACTAGAAAAAAATAAATTTAAAATTTAACTTCATAGATGTGTTGATGAAGTAAGGATTTAAATGAAAATGTTCAAATATTTAATAATTTTTCATATAAAAATTTAAAATCAAGTTGGTTCCAATGAACTAATTCTATTTATTGATTTTATTTTTGAACTTTTTTGAATTTAAAAACAATTTAATATATAATTTATCTTTATAAATAAATTACAAAAATTGAGTTCTTATAATTAAAATTCATTATTTTTCACAATTCAACAAAAAAATAGACATTTTCAATCAAGATACCAAAAATTCAGCATATGGTAATTTTTAAACAATGATTCAAAAAATTAAATTTATTTAATGAAATTACTTTTTGATAATTTTGAGAAATAATATTTATTATTTTAAAAAAAAAATAAGAAAATAATTATTTTAAGAAATTAGTTTTTTTGATACATATATATAAATTAACAAAAATTATGTATTTTATAATAAATATGTTTATTTTTATATAAATATTATAATTAATATTTGAAATGTCGTTATTTCTTTTCATATCTTAATTTTTAATGGCTTGGTTGTAATAGTTTCATTTAAATAACTATATTATTAATAAATCATGGTTTTGTTAAAACCTGGTGTTTTCTGTAACACATGATAGCCAAATGTTTCATGTAACACATGTTTAATATAGTGTTTCATGTATTATAATCAATTAAAGAAATTTAATTTATTTGAAAAAATAATTCCAAAAAACACGAGGGGTTACATGTTACCCCATAAAAACTAATTTATCACTCAAAATCTGTCACCCCGGTATAAAAAATGGGGATACTGCTACGTAATTATATCATCAAGTTCTCTTGTATATTCCCTAAACTAGTTGTTTTTTAACGAAAATTTAACCAGTTAGCGGTTTTGTTTCAGAGATGTTTTTATTTATGACCCAAAATCTACACTATTTATTCATGATAAGAAATATCTTTCTCCATTGGTATGAACTCTCAGTTCAGTACATGTGAAGGGTAAGGTATGCACTTTCTAAAAAGATAAACAATGAACACAATGTGTAATTGAGAGTGGTTTGGTGTAATTTACAGACTACAAGCAACATTCCCAATATGATTCATAATTTCAAAGGGACCAATATATCTAGGTTTTAGTTTCCCTTTCTTACTGAATCTCATAACCATATTCCATAGAAAAATTATTAAAAACAACTTATCACTAAATTCAAATTAATGATCATGCTGATGATTATGAGCATAAATATTTTTCTAACTATCATATTACATGATTTGATGTTGAATATCTTTAACCTTCTTTACAATTTCTATAGTTATCTTGGCTATTAATAGATTTGTTTCCCCAAAATTCATTCCATAACAATGTAAACCTAAAATTCTTTCTATAGAGGGATTGATAAGTATCCATGTAAATGCTATAGAGAGGGCTAATGTTGTAAGAAAATTTAACTAAATAAAGGTGTTGATCCCAACCACCTTTTAAATATGAAGATAAATATCTCAACATATCCTCTAGAGATTTAATTTTCCTCTCCAATATACCATTTATCTGAGGTTGATATGTAGTTATGAAACTAAACTCCATATTAAGATATTACTAAAGACTTTTTCAAAAAAAATTGGTAATCCTTAGATCTCAATCAGACAAAAAGAAATGTGGTTCTTCATGATATATTTGAATTTCCATAATTTATATCCTTGAAATAATATCCATAGAGAATCCTTCCATGATTGTGATAAAGTGTGAGGACATATCAAGCCGATCAAATACAACCAAAATTGAATTACTCCCTTTAGATGTTTTGTGGTGTTAAATGACAAAATCTATGGTGATTTTTTCCCATTTCAATTCTATTATGTGTAATGGATGTAAAATCCCTTTATATTTTTCACTTTCTACCTTAGCCTACTGAAATACAATGAACTAAGATAAAATCTCAATGATATCTCACTTCATTACATATAACAAAAAATAATTTTTCAAATATATATATATCTTCATAATTCCTGGACGAATTGACATTGATGAACTGTGAGCTTCCACCAATAACCTTTTCAATTATAGTATAGATGGAATTTATTTATGATTATTAAACTTCATCATTCTATCATGATCATGGTTTAAATAATGTATATTTCTAACCTTTTTTTATAGATCTACATCTTCGTTTTATATCTCATTAATATTTACATGGATAGATGGTTGAAAATTAAAATGAGAAAGACAATTTTATTCCTCTTCCTTACAGATTCCCAAATAAATCATGTGACCATTCATAAATGTTTGATATTTTATAATCCTCATCATTGATATGCTATCATGATTATTTCAACTCAAATCATCAGTAACCTTGTTCGGTTTGTAAGGGTGGTAATTTATATGGTAGTAACAATATTTTATCAGATATAACCATATTATTTGGTACATACTCCACCACTTCTATGTTAGTATATAATTTATCGATTTAGGATCTATTTATATCTCACACTTTTCTCAAAAAATATAAATCCTTTATATTATTAATTAAAAAATTACTATAGCTAACTCCAAATCCTGGGTTGGGTAAATTTTCTCATGAATCGTCAATTTTAATGAGTAATAAGCTATAAAAATTTCATTATACATAAGAACACATCATAAAAAATACTTGAATGTATAACTACATGTAATAATCTATTATCCACTATAAGGTAATAAAAGAATATGTTTGCTAACTAATATAATCTTCAGTTTGATAAAAATTTTCTCAACTTCATCTGTCTAGAGGAGCTTGGCTCCATTCCAAGATTACATGGATAGAGTATTTGATAGTCATGAAAAATTACCTAAAAACACTGAATAATATCTAGAATAATAAATAATACCATGGATCCCAACCGTAATGCTTGGTTTGGGGCAGCATTCAATATCCTCTATCTTTGATGTATCTACTGATATACCTTCTATTGAGATCATATGACCCAAAAATGAAATCTTTTTATTTCCAAAATTCACTATTTATAAGTTTTATATATTATTTTATTTTTCATTAGGGTCATTAGTATAATTCTCAAGGGTCATCATGGTCTTCTTTATTCATTGAATATATAATAAATTTATCTATAAAGACTAACAGAAACTGATCAAGGTAATCTATGAATACTCTATTAATTATATCAATGAAGATAGAATGGTAATTAGTTAGACCAAATGAAATCAATATATATTCATATTTTCCAAAACATGTATATAATTCTTTCTTAGCTATATCTTCTTTCATGACCCTCAATTGATGATACTCATAATGAAGGAGTCTCTTTGAAATGTATTGAGCACTATGAAGTTGATAAAATAACTCATAACTATAGGGAAGAGGATACTTATTCTTAATTGTGATCTTGTTCATCTTCTGATATTCTATGTACAGTTTCATTGATCCATATTTACTTTTAACAAAAAAAACTAGTGCACCCCATGTTGACAAACCTTTTCAAATGAGTCCCTTTTCATGGTTCTCTTAGAGTTTATTCTTCAATAAATACAAATCAATTGGGGATATTATATAGGGTGTCTTTCAAATTGGTGTGGCACTAGGTTTGTTTTTGTTGAGAAATCAACTTCAAGTTTTAGTTTATATCTAGGAAACTTTTACCAAAATACATCAAAAATTTCTCACATAATAATCATATCATCGATGTCGATCTTCTACCAATACATCAAAGGAAAACACACCTTTAGAAATTGGATTAGGACCCATAAAATGGATGTGATCTCCATTAGAAGTGTGTATATATCATATAATTGATAATTAATCATATTTTGGTTTGAAATATTGAATTTAAATTTTCTTCCTCAATAATTTATGTGATATATACGCAGAGAAATATATTCCATGTCTAATATAACATCAAATTCAACTTGAATAAGAATAAAACCTTTTGTTGGAAGCATATTTTCTATAATTTCAATAAGATAAAAATCATAGACTTTAGATATGAATGATATACCATTATGGGATTTCCTGATAATTCTATATATAATATTTTTTTGGTGGAATATTTATAACCATAGAAAATTCATCATATATAGAAGAATGGAAATATCTAGAGTTGAATATGAAATTACATGTTCTAGTGTGGATGGTTCATGTACCTTTCACTGCATCATTATTACACCCCTCATTAGATAGAGTGATCACATGAGATTTCTATCTCTCTCATTGAATAAGTGGTTTTTGGTGTAAATCATCATCATTAACTTTTAGGTTAGGTCATTAGTTAACATTTTTCATATTATCCTTAAATTTGAAACACTAGAGCTTCGGTGGTGCATTCAAAGAAGCTTTATCTATATTCACTTATTAAGCTAAATTCTTCCCATCAATTTGAAAATCAATTACCTGATGAACTCACTTACTCACATAAAACATTTAGTTGTATACTTAATAAAATTTCCTCTATGATTTTTACCACACATTGATTATAAAGGAAATCTATTCTTCTATAAATGGTTTTTTATAATTATCTTTGAGTTTAAATTTTCACTTCTTACCAAAACCATGGAATTCAAATGAAATTAAAAACTCAATTTCACCTTGATAGAACATTGAAAAGTCACTTCATAGCTACCGAAATATTTTATGGATAACTACCTTTAGAGACATGGATTTATTCAACCAAATAATCATAAAAACATGATTTTATGTTGGATCGTAATACCATAAGCATAACTAGAATGTTTTGTAATGTCTTCCTCACAACTACCAATAGGTTCATCATCCTTTTTATTATCTCAAGGAACACATTCTATATCTTTTAAAAAATAATTCATGTAAAGTTATAATTGAAAAATATGTTCTTAAAATTATTTGAATATATGGAATCAATTTCATCATGTTTTATTATTTTCATGATTGAATTCCTTGATTGATCCTCTTCACCTTCCAAATACCAGATAGATAAAGTTAATATTCAATGTTACTAACACTAGAGAATAAAAAATATTTATTTATTGGTTCATAACCATTATTCAACAACTAGTGGATCAGAAGACCCACTGAAAGACGGAGAACGTTTCCTCATGAATGATAGAACAAAATGTTTTTCCTCCAATAATTTAGAAGTCTAGTATGTTTCATATCTTGAAAATTTTGTGTGATCATAAAAATAATTTATTCATTTAAGATCCCATAACATTTGGATTTTTAAGAGGAAAAAATGCCATTGTCCGTCACACTCAGCATTAACACAGTTACATTGGGTTCTATTCATTGAATAAAACTAAATAGTATAGTGTATTAAATAATAATCCTGATTGGGAACCATATAATACCAAAAACACACTTATAAGATCTATAAATCATGACACAATCTTTAATAAATGACACATTATGTTTATCTTAGGTCATTCATAGTCATCATCTACTTAAATATTTATTTATTTTTAATAAAGTGTTTATGAATATCCAAAGCACAGCCCCTAGGAGTGTCAAGCTAGGTGTGCAACAAGGTCTATTTTCATGAAACAGGTGATAGAAAATTCCAGATCAATGATCCATTTTCATATTTATCACCCCAATATACCACTGTTCCATATCCAAATCAACATTAAGTATCTAGACATGGATTTATTTTCTTGAAAACCACTCTCCTTAACCTTTACCAAAATTCCAATCCATTTTCTATACACATTTAGTTATCCTTAGAATTATCCTTAGACATTTCCATTGGGATCTCACTATGGTTTTCTCATCCTAGTATCTCCAGGTTAACTAAAACTATCATTTAATATCATCTATAGTGGACCATTATTACTATATATAGATATAAAATCATTTTTATGAATATTTATTGCATTACACAAACACACGAATGAGAACAATTATAGTTCAGTTTATTTTAAAAGGAGGGATCATAACCAACTGGTCACTATTTCAACTATATCATATCCCACTAGGATCTTCATAATAATAAACCTTCTTAGACATATCATACGTAATATATTTCTTCATAAACTAGTAAAAAATAATATTAAAGGGTTTAATAGTATTCTCATCAAGGTTTAACAATGGATATACCGAATAATTCCGTGAACATATTGGTATGCGAACATGATAATAATATTTGAAAACCATAGAATTCATATCATTGATAATAATCTTGAGTTATGGAATAAATATTGGATGTTCATAAGACATGGATGAGAAGGGAATAAAATAAAATGATCCATGACATAATAAAATTGGAATAAGACATCGATTTGTGGCATAAACATAATCATTGAAAATAATTTCCATATTATTCATGGCTCACTTCCAAGTCTATCATAGTAGAATGAGTTCAACCCCCCCCCCCCCCAAACTATCATAGTAGTCAAGGATCACTCCCAAGACCATTTTAGTGGAAATAGTGCCCTAATGAATTGGGTTCACTCCTTGATCTACATCTATCAATATCAAGAGATATAAATATTTAACAAATTAATAGAAGAGATATATAGGTCTCACCCACCTCATGATGAAAATAAAAATTATGTGTTAAATAAGATCATAAAATACAAATCATAACATAACCGATGAAATTAAATAGGTTTCATAAAAATATCATTATATGAAAACCAAATAAAATAGTTGTGTTTCATTATCGTTTCCGTATATCATTAAATCATAACTCATGGGAAAGATAAATGGATTTCATAATTATTTTTTAATTTTATAACACATGGGAATGGAAATGGATTTTATAATCCTTTTGTCATGGTATAACTCCTAGAATAGAAAAGGACGTAATAAATCTCTTATAACCCGAGACCATTAATAGAAATAATAAGAATGGTTTCCTTTTATAATATCCTTAGTAATCTATATGAAACATAAATAAGAGTCATATTATACGAAATGTCATTTTGATTAATCATTTACAACATTTCTTGAAGAATTTATCCTTTACCCATTGATTTTTTTAAAACATAAAACATCATAAAAATATTTTTCCTTAAAAATAGAATTGAAAATTTATAGATGAATCTTTGAAAAATATTGTCATGGAGATTAGAAATTTAATTCATTCAATACCTGTTAAGATAATGATTATTTTAATATTTTTTTGTAAAATCCAAACAAGCATTGTTTAAAAAATTATATGAAGATTCATTTAAAAAACTTTTGTAAAAAAATAAAAACAGGAGTAAAAATTCCTTTAAAAATAATTGGAGAATAATAAACCATTTTTAATTTTTTTTGAAAATATGGATTTTTAATATACCATTTTTTCAACCCAAGATTGAAATAAAGTTGAGCTTTCTTATAAAAATTTTCAATTATTTAAACAACCAATGAGTGGAATAAGGGTTGTATTACTTGAAAATATATTGGATAAACATAAGAGAATAAAATTCATTAGTTTCTTAAGATATGGATTATAAGATTTTATCTTCATACACATAATCATAAACAATACCGATAAATGATGATATTGTATCATAAATTCATTACCACTCTGTTAACATTGAATCATAATCCCAATGAAGGAATAACATCAAAATGAAAATAAAAATATCATGAGTATAAATAAAGTTATTATTTTATATTTTAAAGGGTATTTATATACACTTCATGAAGGAATATAGGTTCATAACATAATGTACATCTTAAATAAGTCAAATTAAGACAAAAATCATTTACCTTAAGTCTCGACATACATCATACGCACTCATACCTCTTGTATAATAAATATAAGTATATTATACATATATTAAATAACAATATATATATTTATCATAATCTATATGATTTTATTATGAACTTTTATTACCTTTTTAATAACTATATTCTTTTAAAGTTACATTTCGGTTAATATCCTCTTAGTTTCTTTCATAGGTTTGGTTTTTTTGTTACACTTAATTTAAAAATGTTTTTATAATATAAATAATATTAAAGATGATATAAATGAGATATATATTCATTTTATATATATTTATTGTAATCCATGAAATTTATTGATAGAAAATGATGCACACCATTCATGGAGATGATGAATCACACATACACTTGAATGATGTTTTCATTTTGATGTCATAGTGAATAAAAGAAATTTCAATTAAAATTTCTCATTAAAAAAATTATGTCCTATATATCATATATTTACATGAAATATATCTTTATCAACTTCTACGTAAAGAGTGAATGAATCACATCACTTTGAGAGGTGGTAGTCCATCGTATATAAGAGCGACATTATCCAATTCCAAAAAAATAAATAAATCTTGAAGCTATGTGTGATATAATAATTACTAAATATTAATAATTTAAAATATAACATATAAAAAAATAAATCCATCATTATTACCAGCCTTGATATGTGTTAATGATAAAAATTAATAACATCAGTTCATGAGGTGGTGGGTTGTCGTACACACGAATGATGTTTTCGTAGCTAATTTGAATGGGAATATACTAATGGTCTTGATTATGGAAATGAAATGTATTTTTATGATTTATATTTTTTTCTATTTTTTGGAAGATGTAAATCCTTCTGTGACCTCTCATATCTCTTTCCTATAATTTTTTATTTCTTCAATAAATGATCAGAAGCTTTACTTCTTATTGAGCTTGTCTGCTCATATGTTCACACAAAAATCCTTACTTGGATGGATTTTTATCCAAACTAAGGCATACTGGATAAAATGAGTTAAGATTGGAAGTGAATTTGGTAGGTATTATTTTAACCAAAATGGTTATATGGCATGACTAAGAGATGATAAATGGTGACATTTTGTATGTGGTGTGAGTGGAATACTTGCAATTTTTTGAAATAATGAATTATGTGCATGTCATATTCATGTCACACAACACCAATAATGAATAGTTATATATAATAGAAGTTATAAGGTGTAAATATTAGCATAAATTTTTATTTTTAAATGTTTTAAGTTATTTTAACCCTTATCTCTTTAGTTGAACCCTCGATAAACTGATTCTTACATTTACCATTAAAAATAATTTTTCATGTTTTTACATTTAATTTATGTAAAAAAATAAGTATAACTTATTAAATAATATAAAATATAATGATTAATTATAATTAATCAAATTTTCAAAATTCCAATTACATAAGTAGAATTTTTACTATAAAAAATAATCATGTATACGTGATGAGAAAGTGGGTTTTTAAAGAGAAAATGTCTAACTGTTTATAATGTTTTTAGGTGAAAATTTTAAAAAATTGATTCTAATGATATAAATTTGAATATTTGATATATAATTGAACTAATATTACTTTAGAACTTACTTAAAATATAATATAACATTATGAATAATTTAAATAAAAATTAATTTTTCAAATAAAATTCACTATTATTAATTATTCATAAAAAAATTAGAAATTTCAGGAAAATTCCAGAAAATACCCCTAATATAATTTTTACATGATGATTTAAAAATTTAATTTAGTATTATAAAATTAATTTTATAAAAGTGTGAATAATTAATTTTTCTATCATTCACAAAAATATGTAATTTTTTTGAGAAAATTGAATTATCAAAACATATAAATTCTATACTGAAAATTAAGTAATTATTTATCAACATGAATCATTTATATAAAAAATAATTTATATTTAAATTTTAATCATTAAAATTCATAAATCTATGTTTAACATCTATATTATAGTTTTCAATTTTAGAAAACTACATTAATAATATATTACGGTTTTGATAAAACTTAGTGTCGTTTTCTAATGAAATTTAACCAAGTGTTTCATGTAGTGAAGGATTAACATTGTGTTTCCTGTGATGAATTATATCAAACAAATATAATTCATTTGAAATAAAATATTTCATAAAAACATAGGGTATTACAGGGAATATATTTTTTATGTTCTAAAAGAGGGCATCAATAAATAATCCTCTGAGGAAAATGATGTGACTAAGTAACACTATGAAAGGGAATAATATTCTTCCCAATGTACCAATTGAATATTTTCAATGTGGGGAGTATAGAAACTATGAAAATATATCTCCTAGTGTAAGGATCAAAAATGGGATTATAAATACCATGCAGATAAATTCATAGCAATACCAAATGTCATTATAGTTGAAGATGGTAAAATTGAAAATGATATATTAAAGGTATAATATATATATATTAGATTATTCTTTGATATTTTTCAATATTAGGAAAATATTAATATTTATTTCCATATAAATTAATTATAAAAAATAGTTTTTAAAATCATTGTTAATATATTATGAATAATTTGGAATAATTAATTTTTCTGTAAAAATTGATTCAAGAGTTATAATGAAGTTGTATATTTATGGATAATCATAATATTAAAATCAATAATACAAGTTATATGTTTTTTATTTTAGTAATTTGGGATAAATTTGTTGTTTTTTATTTATTTTTAAGGTATATATAACACCATAGTTTAACATGTGAAATATTTATTTAAGGAAGAATACTTTTTCATTTTTTGGACATAAGTTTAAAATTGTTGATAACATATAGGGTTTATATGATATTTCTTCATTTAGGATATTTTTTTGGATTTTAATCAGATTTATTGGTATTTTATACCAATTTTATTAATATTTTTTTTATTAAAAAGGAAAACTTCTCACATCTATCAGGGTTGTGTGCCTTAAAACCATAACAAAATAAGCATGGGTGAAACACCTACCACTAGCCTCTATGGTGTCTTGGTTAGTATGATTTTTTGAAAATGGATGGACAGATAAATATTAAGTTGATTTTTGGAACATAATTTTATCTTATATATAACCATGTGATTGAAAAGTTATTTGGTTATTATTTAATTAATCTTATGCTGTAAAAAGTTATCTATTTTGGTTACAATCAAGATTAAGTAAAATTGAATATTATGGCGTTTTATTTGAGGAAAAAAGTAGAGTTGTTTTTTGTAATAATATATGATATTAATGTAGAATTACGGTTATTGAGGTTATTTATATAAATTACTAAACTATAATAAATATTATTTAATATATGATTTGTATTTATTATTTAGAGAACATATATTAGTTAATTAATTGAAACAATAGAAACTTTATTTTATAAAATTAAACGAAATTCATAAACTATCAAAGAAAAATTATCTTAGTGTTACATTTTTGGATTTTTCTAAAGTGAATAATTTTTTTAGTGAATAGTTAAAATTACAGATTTCTCCAATAAGTTTATTTTATTTCACTAAATAAAGTAAACTAAATATATCATAATATTTTGAATATTTTCATAAATATACTTATTAAATATTTTATTAATAGTAATATAATTAATATCGTTTGAATATTATATTTTCATGATTTCAGTATAAGTTTGTTATTATGCTTATAAGTATAGTTATAATGCCCCAACTTTAAACATTAATTAATATTGTATTAAATGAATAATTCCCATTGATGATCTTTTCAGGTTTAGAGTTTTTGGGAATTAGATCATAACTATTACATCTCAAAAGATTACATAGTAGACACTTCTACAAAGTTTCCTTATTTTTCAGAACATGAAATCGAAAAAAAGTCATTTCTAGTTCTATGTTTAAGACAACATGACTTTTCCTTGATCCCATCCTTGACCCTATTCCACATTATGTCCTGTGAAAAAAAATTCAAAAAAACTTGGGGTGAGCATAAAAAACATAGTAAGGGATACAAAAAGAAGGAAAACTATTAGTTTTTCAAAACAACAAGTAAACCATGAATACATTATTAAAGTAATACTTTTCTCCTTTATGGAATAGTAAATACTCATCACTTAATAAAAGATCATTACTTACCCTTTTTAACCAAAATCTTACCATAAAACCCATATAAAGAACACATAACATATAAAGGTAACTTGGGACATAAACATACTTAAAGGGAATAACCATATGGTCGACTTCCACACATATCACATAATTGAATAGTCATACGGCCTACTTCCATAACCAATGCATTGGAGGTTATAACATAACCACCCGTCCTGGTATTCAGAGCACCACCTGTCATATGATTTATCACACAACCACCCGTCAAATTTCCAAGTACCATTATAAAATCATTAGACATAAAACAAATATAATGGAAAGAAAAAATTTCAACATTTAAATCACAATATATCACATAAATATATTGAAATAACAAATCCATTATAAAAACCATATTCAATACCAAAATACATAAAAGTGTATATGGTATTTATTTCATTTTAAAATCATTACGGCTTGTTGAGGAAGCCAAAGACCAAATAATACTCACGGCGAGGGAAAAGGTTGTTGTCACCACATACAATAAAATAAACATTCCTTTTTGTTGTTTAGTAAAATACTTTGTAGAAAAAGACTCTCTTTGAATGAAAAGTCAAATGTGTTTTATACAACATATAAAAAAAGTCTTGTATTAGAACAAAATATGCCTAATGAAAGGAGATTGAGACGAAGTCCCTTACCTTGTGTCCGACTTCACTCGATTACTCTTTAATCTCTTAAATAATAAACAAAAGTTAATTTAAACTTTCTTAAAAACCTTTTTCAAGTTTATTTTTCATTTTATATAACAAATTTCCATGTTATAAAAATTATGTAATCATTTAAGTTAATAAAGTTTGTTTTGTCGATATTTGGTACTTAAGTCAAAAATGGACTTCTTACAATTACATGTTGTTCATGTGGTCAAAGGTTCATTATATATAGAATGATATTCATGATTTGGATATCATATATATCATATATATTCAGCATATACATGTATTTATAATAGTACATAACATTTAGAGGTAATAAATGAAATGCACCGTTCATGGAGACAGTAAGTCGTACGTACGCATGAACGCTACTTTCATTTCTATTTCGTATTTAATGGAGTGAAATAATAATGATATAAAGGTATATTATAACTCCAGTATAATATCATAAATAATATCATTAACTCCATCCTTTATACGTCCCACATATGGCATTAATGAATCAAATCACTTTGAGGGGGCGGTAGTCCAATCTTCCTAAAATGAAATTATCGTGTTTACTGATAATGGAAACCATAAAGGTATGACATAAATGAAATATAAAAAAGCATAAGTAAAACATAAACATAATATATATCATATATAAAAATATTGAAATCATAATGGAAACCATGAAAGGTGTTAAAAGAAGATTGAGCAATCATCATTTCGTGTGGCAGAAATTTGCCAACCACAGAAATAGTATGTTATATAACCATTAGATGGAGGTGAGTGTAAGTTTAAATAAAATAAATCTCATAAAAACATCCTATTATATTTAAGATACTAGTGGTTTTACAAAAGGAAGGAATAAAATGAGTTTAGGGGGATGGAGAAGAAAAATAAAACAAAAGAACACAAGTGAAGGCATTACCTTTAAATCGGGTAACTCCTCTTGGTTTGAACAAAAGGGGTTTCATGAAGAGATTTATGCTTAAGGAAAGGCTTCAAGGATGAGGGGAGGTATGTGGAGAGAGAAAATGAGCAGAGATTGGCTGAGACAAAGTCTTGAGAGGTGTGGGTAAGGTGGTAGATGTGGGGGCATTTTATAAGAGGAGAGGAGGGGCACTCTAGGAAAGTTATAAAATGTTACTTTATTATAAAATGATTTTCGAATTTTAAAGGTCCCAAAATTATGTATTTTTAGGAAACGGTGATAAGAGTTAGAAATACACATATCAAATAGGTTTTTGACACATGTAGGTCTTAGATTTTACATTATATTTTCATTTTATTTAAATCGTTAAATAATGAGGTAATCGTATCATCATCATGGTGTCATAAATAATTTAATTTATTTAATGTATAAAAATAATAAAAAAATATAATAATGTAGGAAATCCTTTTAGAATTCTAATTAATATTTATAGTTAAAAATATGACTTGTATAATCCCATGTAAATATTATTTTAGTAAAATAATACAAGTTTGAGGCATTTTTATTTTAACTTTAAATAAAAAGTTATTAATGTCATTTTCTTACCCAAGTGGATCCATGGGGTCCCCAAGTTGACCCTTGGATTGTATTGGTCTTCCATGACACATAAAATAAGGGTATGACATTTTTCAAGGTCATTTCATATTATTAAAACAATATTTTTAACTAAAAGTACACTAATTACCTATAATCGCGATTAATAAAACTTAAAAGTTACTATTCACCAAAAATTATTTTAATCCCATTTAACCACTTTTTACATATTAATGACAACCATGTATGTTGGATTTTTTAAATTCAATTCACAAAAGTGGTAAAGTTTCATTTAAATGAAAAATCAGTTTTTTAACTACCACTTAGTGGTTTCACTATTCATCACAAATTGAGGTTTTTCAGAAAAATACCAAAAATTCAACCTAAGCTATATTTGATATTCCGAATTAAAAAATTATGTCTATTTTACAAAATTCAAAACATATAAGTGGAATTAATTAATTTAATAATTAATTCCCGATGTCAAAACAAATAGCATGTTTTTATGAAACAATATATATCAAAAGATTGACACATGTTTAAGTCCAATTTCAATGTGAAATTAATTCCAATGACCAGCATTGGATTAAATGGTAAAAATATATTCTAATTTAACTTTAAAACCAATTAAAAAGATAATCCAATAATATTAAATAATTAGTTTAAAAAGAGGTTTTGAATTAAAATACAACATTTTTCACTATTCATTAAAAAATGAACTTTGTCAGAAAAATAACAAAAATTTACACAAAGTGAATTTTGATGTCCCAATTATAAAGAAGAATTTTCTTTGGTCCAATGGAATTTATAAGAGTGACCAATACAATATTTAAATATGGTTCTCCATCAAAAGGTGATAAGTCGACCTTTTAGTGAATATTAGAGTCTCTATGCCTAAAATTGAATTCTTTTCTTATTTTAAGCCTTTATCTTTTATTGGATAAATGTAAAAACATTTAACAAACATATATAATCATATTTTAGTTATTTCTATTCAATCCTGCCAATACAATGGCTATGTCTTAACTACCATTTAAAATAATATTATTATATTACTAGTGCGCAACGTAAGATTTCAAAGAAACTCTTTGTTGTGTATCGGGTACGCTATCTAACATAGAAACCCCTTTAAAGTAAAATTAATATTTAATTCGTAAATATTTGTAAATATAAAAAGGTATTATTCTTTATTTACGTGGGATGTTACATCCTTCCCCTGTTTTGGGAATTGCGTCCTCGCAATTTTATTCAATTATCAAAATAAGTGGGGGTATTTATCCCTTATAGAATTTTCAGATTCCCATGTTGCCTCTTCAACCATATGGTTTTTTCATAAAACCTTCACCTGATAAATTACCTTATTTCGCCACACTTTCTCTATTCGGTCAAGAATATGGACTTGTTGTTCTTCATAAGAGAGATTTTCCTACAACTGAACTACCTCTGGGCTTAAAACATGAGAAGGATCTGGCATATACTTTCTCAACATTGGAACATGAAAAACTTTGTGTACCTGGGACAGACTTGGAGGTAAAGCCACTCGGTAAGCAACTGATCCAACTCTCTCCAGAATTTCATGTGGTTCAATGAACCTTGGACTCAGCTTTCCTTTCTTACCAAATCGCATCACACTTTTCCAGGGTGAGACTTTGAGAAAAAGATGATCACCTACCTCAAAAGAGAGATCCTTCCCCTGGTTATCCGTATAACTTTTCTGCCTGCTCTGAGCTATTCTCATGTGTTTCTGAATCAACAGAACTTTTTCTTCCATCTCTTCTACCAATTCTAGTCCCATCAGCTTCCTTTCACCTACTTCATCCCAAAAATCTAGTGTTTAACACCATTTTCCATATAATGCTTCAAACAAAGCCATCTGTATACTGGAATGAAAATTGTTATTATATGAAAATTCAAAAAAAGAAAGATGTTGGTCCCAGCTTTCCTGATAATCCATTATGCAATCACGTAGCATATCCTCCATGGTCTGAATTGTTCATTCTGACTTCCCATCTGATTGAGGATGAAAAGCTATGATAAAATTTAATTCAGTACCCGACAACTTCTGAATGCCTTTCCAAAAGTTATAAGTGAACCTGTGATTACAATCAGATACAATAGAGAGGGGAACTCCATGAAACCTGACTATCTCTTTAACATACAATTGGGCAAGTTGATTTAGAGAGAAATCATCTCGAATAGGAAGGAAATGAAGAGATTTAGTCAATCGACCAATAATAACCCAGATTGCATTATTACCTCGAGATGTATTTGGTAATCCCACAATGAAGTCCATGGATATATTTTCCCATTTCCACTCTGGCACTAGTAATGACTGCAGCATCCCTTTAGGTAACTGTCACTCTACTTTAACCTGCTGACAAGTCAAACACTTCACAGTAAAATTGGAAATATCTCTTTTCATTCCATCCCACCAGTAATACTCCCGCAGATCTCTGTACATCTTAGTACTGTCAGGATGAACAGAAAATGGGGAACTATGAGCCTCACATAACAACTCATTCTTCATCTGTGAATCACAGGGAACACATAATCTCTTCCCAAACCTCAAAACACAATCACTTTCATTGTTAAATTCAGGAAACCTACCCTTCTGAACCAGATATACCTTTTTCTACAACCCACTATGTTTCTTCTACGCTTGCTTAATTCTGTCTGATAGAGATGATCTCACTGACACCTAAAACAAAACAGAAGAACTTCCTGCACCAACAACTTCTATGCCAAAGTTCATAAAATCACAAACCAAAGGATCTCGTTCCAAACATTGCATGGTTAATAAATCATTACTTTTTCAACTCAAAGCATCAGCCACTTTATTTTCATTTCTCGGATGGTAATGAATTGTACAATCGTAATCCTTGATTAATTCCAGTCATCTACTATGTCTCATGGTAAATTATTTCTGATTGAATATGTACCTTAAAAATTTGTGATCATTATATATTTCACACTTTACTCCATAGAAATTATGCCTCTAAATTTTTAGAGAAAAAACAACAACAACTAATTCCAAATGATGTGTGGGGTAATTTACCCCATGAGTTTTCAACAGACATGAAGCATAATCAATTACCTGGTCATTCTACATAAGGACACAACCATGTCCCATCAAAGAATAATCACTATAGATAACATACTCACCATTCCTATAAGGAAGATCCAAAACTAGAGAATTCACCAATCTTCTTTTCAACTCCAGAAAGCAATCATCTCATTCTTTTGTCCAGATAAACTTAACACCCTTCTAAGTTAGCTTAGTCATTGGACTAGATAACCATGAAAAATTTTCAACAAACCTCTAGTAATAACTTGCAAAACCAAGAAAATTATGGATCACCGTTACATTTTTGGGTCTTTTCTGTTCTACAATAACTTTTTTTAGCAGGATCAACAGTTATTCCATTTTTTGAAACAATGTGACCAAGGAAAGAAATTTGTTGTAACAAAAACTCACACTTGCTGAATTTTCCATACAGTTTCTTATCTTTTATGGTTTTCAAGATAACCCTCAAATGACCTTCATGCTCCACTTTACTTTTAGAAAACACCAAAATATCATCAATGAAAACAACCAAAAACTTATCCAAGAACTCATGGAAAATTCTATTCATAAGGTTCACGAATACATCAAGTGCATTGGTTAACCCAAAAGGCATAACTACGAATTCATAATGGCCATATCTAGTACGGAATGCAGTCTTTGGAACATCTTCTTCTTTTAATTTCAACTGATGGTACCCCGACCTCATGACAATCTTCAAAAAATACTGAGCTCCCTGGAGATGATCAAACAAATCATCGATATGAGGCAAAGGATACTTGTTCTTAAGAGTGATATTTTTGAAGTCTCTATAATCAATGAAAAGTCACATTGAACCATCTTTCTTTTTAACAAACAAGACAGTAGCACCCCATGGTGATGTGCTAGGTCAAATGAAACCTTTATCTAATAACTCTTGCAATTTCTTCTTTAACTCTAAATGGTCAACTTAAGCCATTCGATAAGGGGGTTTTGAAATTGGCTTAGAATCAGGAACTAAGGCAACAGTAAATTCAACTTCCCGATCATGAATAATACCAGGGAACTCATGAGGAAAAACATCAAGATACTCATTTACCACTAGCACATCATTAATCTGAACAGTTCCTTTATTTTCAACAATATGTGAAAGTTAACATTAATTTCCATCTTTTACTAGTTGCTCAACTTCCTGATATGTTATCAAAATCAAAGGTTTATTCGTGTACAAAAAAATGAAAATCGTTCTTAAATGAAACCACTTTAGCTCTGCAGTCAATCTTATCATGATAAACAGAAATCCAATCTATTCCCAAAATAACATCAAACTCTACTAGAGGCAAAAAAAATAAGTTTTACAGGTAGATTCTTTCCGCACACAAGGATAGGAAGGTTCTTACAATTTATTTTTGTCTCAACGTTTCCTCCAGGTGTTTTTACCATAAGTTCATGACTCATAACATGAGATGGAATTCACAATTTACTTGAAAACATCTCAGAAATGAAAGAATGTGTAGACCCTGAATCAAACAACACATTGGCATAATTTGAACAAACAAATAGTGTACATGATACTACTTCATTCGATGGCCCAACATCTGCTGAAGTAGTTGCAAAGTATTTCACCACCCCTTTCTTCTTGTATTCTGGCCGCTTTCCCCCAGTTGAGTTCTTCGTTAGACACTCATTTTCATAATGAATAATTTCATTACACTTAAAACATCTTACTGCTTGCTTTTCATTGCCTTCTTGATCACCTTCCTTATAGTTACGAGCAATATGACCAGACATAAAACACCAAAAAAACTTTCCAGACATGGATAAACATTCTCCAGGATGCATTTTCCCACAATTCTCACAGGATGGATATTTCATTTTCTTACCTCCTTAATTCTTTGATGAATTCTTCCCCTTTGTGTGCCAACTGGACCTTTTATTCTGTTGTTTTTCAAATAACACCTGATTATCAGCAAACTCCATTTCCACCTTCATCGCACATTGAACAAGTTTTTCATAACTTTTGAACTCATGAGAGGCTAAAGCCCCTAGATACTTTGGATTTAACCCTATGTAAAAATGATTGATTTTACTATCAAGATCTCATATAAAATTTGGAGCATACCTTTCCAGTCGAGTGAACTTTGCTTCATAAGAAGCCAAAGAGTCATCCTCCTACCTCAATTCTAGTAAATTTTTTCCATCCTAAGACGAACCACCTTAGGAAAATATTTCTCAAGAAACATAACTTTGAATTTATCCTAGTGAATATCATCAATCTCATCACTATCCCTAAAATTTTTCATCATCGACCACCACTAATATGCTTCACCTTCAAAACAGTAAACAGGAAGACTAACCTTTTGATGTTCCGAACACCCCATGACAACAAAAATCTTCTCCAGTGCATTAATCCGCCCTTCAGCTAGCACAGGGTCAGATGATCCTCTGAATGATGGGGGATGTTGCCTCATGAAATGTTCCTCCACTGACATGTTCCTCTGTGATTGATCTGGCTGATCTCGTGTATGGATACCGCCACCATTTATATCCTGAGTCAATTGTGCCATAACTACAACAAACTATTCAGTTCCAATTCTGACCATCTCAGGTTGCTGATTCGGAAGGTTGTCTTCCTCCTAATATCGTCCCAACATAGATTCATTGATTACTCTACAGAAAACCATTATGAACACAGAAATATCATAGGCAAAGCAACATGGTAATCTTTAAATGCTATATCATTTCAATCATACCATATATTAATTTATAATTTAACAATTTTATAACTCTTAAAGTCGTCTAAACCAACCTCTGATACCAACTATAAGGCCCCGACCTTAAACATTACTTAATATTCAATTAAATGTATAATTACCATTGAGGATCTATTCAAGTTTAGAGTTTTAGAGAATTAGATCATAACTATTACATCTAAAAATATTACAAATTAGACACTTCTACAAAGATTCCTTTTTTTTAAACATGAACTCTAAAAAAAGTCATTTCTAGTTCCATGTTTAAGACAACATGACTTTTCCTTGATCCCATCCTTGACCCTATTCCACATTATGTCCTGTGTAAAACATTTCAAAAAAATAGGGTGAGCATAAAAAGCTCAGTAAGGGATACACAAAGAAGGAAACCTGTTTGTTTTTCAAAACAAAAAGTAAACCATGAATACTTTATCAAAGTAATAATTTTCACCTTTATAGAGTATTAAATACTATTCAATGAATAAAAGATCATTACTTACCCTTTTGTAACCAAAATATTACCATAAACCCCATATAAAGAACACATAACATATAAAGGTAACTTGGACATTAACATACTTAAATGGAATAACCATACGGTTGACTTCAACACATATCACTTAATGGAATAGCCATACGACCAACTTCCATACCCAATGCATTGGAGGTTATAACTTAACCACCCATTCTGGTATTCAAGGCACCACCCTTCATATGGTTTATCACATAACCACCCGTCAAATGTCCAAGTACCATTATAAAATCATAAGGCATAAAACAAATATAATGGAAAGAAAAAATTTCCACAATTCAATAAAAATATATCACATAAATATATTGACATAACAAATCAATTATAAAACCCATTTTAAATACCAAAATACATAAAAGATTATATGGTATTTATTTCATTTTAAAAACATTACGGCTTGTTGAGGAAGCTAAAGACCAAATAATACTCGCGGTGGAGGAAAAGGTCATTGTCACCACATATGTTAAAATAAACATTACTTTTTGTCATTTAGTAAAATGTTTCATAGAAAAAGATTACATTTGAATGAAAATTCAAAGGTGTTTTATACAGCGTACAAAAGAAAATCTTGTATTAGAATAAAATATGTCTCAATGAATGGAGATTGAGACGAAGTCCCTTACCTCCTGTCCCACATGACTCGATTGCTCTTTAATCTCATGAATAATAAACTAAAGTTAATTTCTACTTTCTTAAGAACCTTTTCCAAGTTTATTATTCCTTTTATATAACTTATTTCCATGTTATAAACATTATGTAATCATTTATGTTAATAATGTTCGTTTTGTCGATATTTGGTACTTAAGTTAAAAATAGACTTCTTACAATTACATGTTGTTCATGTGGTCAAAAGTTCATTATATCCAGAATTATATTCATGATTTTTATATCATATATATCATATATATCAATAATATACACGTATTTATAGTATTACATAACATTTATAGGTAAGAAATGAAATGCACCGTTCATGGAGACGGTAAGCCGTACGTACGCATGAACCCTACATTCATTTCTATTTCATATTTAATGGAGTGAAATCATAATGATATAATGGTATATTATAATTCCAGTATAATATAATATATAATATCATTAAATCCATCCTTTATATGTCCCACATATGGCAATAAACAATCAAATCACTTTAAGGGGGCGGTGGTCCACACTTCCTAAAATGAAATTATCGTGTATATCAATAATGGAAACCATAATGGTATGAAATAAATGAAAAATAAATAAGCATAAAGAAAAAATAAAAATAATATATATCATATATTAAAATAGTGACATCTTAATGGCCACCATGAAAGGTGTTAAAAGAATATTGAATAGTCATCGTTTCGTGAGGCAGAAATTCACCAACCACAGAAACAATATGTTATTTAACCATTAGACGGAGGTGTGTGTAAGTGTAAATCAAATCATTTTCATAACAACATACTAGTATATTTAAGATACTGGTGTTGTTACAAAATGAACGAATAAAAAGAGTTTAGGGGAATGTAGAATAAAAATAAAACAAAAGAACACAAGTGAAGACATTACCTTTAAATCGGGTAACTCCTCTTGGTTTGAATAAAAGGGGTTTCTTGAAGAGATTTCTCCTTAATGAAAGGCATAATGGATTAGGATAGGGATGTGGAGAGATAAAATGAGCATAGATTTTCTGAGACCAAGGCTTTAGATATGTGGGTAAGGTGGTAGAGTTGGGGTCCTTTTATAAGAGGAGAGGAGGGGCACTCTTGGAATGTTATAAAATGTTACTTTATTATAAAATGATTTTCGGATTTTAAAGGTCCCACAATAATATATTTCTAGGATAAGGTGATAAGAGTTAGAAACACACCCATCCAATAGGTTTTTGACACATTTAGTTCTTAGATTTTACATTATCTTTTCATTTTATTTAAATCGTTAAGTAATGAGGTAATCACTGCATCATCATGGTGTCATAAATAATTTCATTTATTTAATTTCTACAAATTATAAAAAAATATCATGATGTAGAAAAATTATTTTATATTTCTAATGATTATTTATTGTTAAATATATGACTTGTATAACCCCATGTAAATTTTTTTTAGTAAAATAATACATGTTTGTGGCATTTTTATTTTTACTTTAAATAAAAAGTTATTAATGTCATTTTCTTACCCAAGTGGATCCATTGGGTCCCAATGTTGACCCCTGGATTTTCTTGGTCATCCATGACGCATCTAATAAGGGTAGTACATGTTTGAAGGTCATTTTATATTGTTAAAACATTATTTATTCCTTAAATTACACTAATTACCTCTAATCGCGATTCATAAAACATAAAAGTTACTATTTACCAAAAATTATTTTAATCCCATTAAACCACATTTTACATACTAATGACAACCATGTATGTTGGATTTTTGAAATTAATTTCAAAAAATTGGTAATGTTTCATTTAAACAGAAAAATCGGTTTTTTAACTACCACTTTGTGGTTTCACTATTCATCAAAAATTGATGTTTTTCAGAAAAATACCAAAAATTCACCCTAAGCTATATTTCATATTCCGAATTCAAAAATGATGTCTATTTTACAAAATTATAAACATATATGTTTCATTAATTAATATAATAATTAATTCCCACGGTCAAAACAAATAGCTTGTTTTTATGAAACAATATATATCAAAAGATTGACACTAGTTTAAATCTAATTACAAAGTGAAATTAAATACAATGACCACCATTGGATTAAATGGTAAAAATATATTCTAATTACACTTTAAATCCAACTCAAAATATAATCTAATCATATAAATAAATTAGTTTAAAAAGTGGTTTTGAATTAAAATACAACCTTTTTCACTATTCCTTAAAAAATGAACTTTATCGGAAAAATACCAAAAATTTACACAAAGTAAATTTTGATGTTCCTATTCTAAAGAAGAATTTTATTTGATCCAATAGAATGTATAACAGTGAAAAAATCTATATTTAAAGAGGGTTCTCCATCAAAAGGTGATAAGTTGACATTTTAGTGAATATTAGAGTATCTATGCCTAAAATTGAATTATTTTCTTATTTTAAGCCGTTATATTTGATTGAATAAATTTAAAAAAATTCAACAAATATATATAATCATATTTTAGTTATTTCTATTCATTACCTCTAATACAACAGCTACGTGTTAACTACCATTTAAAATAATATTATTATATTACTCGTGTGCAACGTAAGATTTCAAAGAAACTCTTTGTTGCGTATCAGGTACGCTATCGAACATAGCAAACCATTTAAAGTAAAATTAATATTTAATTTGTAAATATTAATAAATATGAAAATGTATTATTCTTTATATACCTAGGATGTTACAATATTTTTGTAAAAATTGTTTTTAAGTGCATGAAGTTCATCAATTTTAATTAATTAAAAAAATAATAATAAGGAAATATTTAAGTTAAATTTATATATAATATAATTATTTATATGAATCTAAATTCAAATAATTGTGGTTTCTAATTATGGAGTTAATATAAGATCATCTATTACATGAAAATAATTTTTTATAAAAAAATGATTTTCCGTTAGGTTATTCATGTTTAATTTTTTACTAATTTACGTGAATTCTATGTTTTTTATCATGACAAATGGATTTAATATACGTATCTATTAGGTCAAACTGGTTTAATATTTCCATTTTATTTTTGGTGATTATGAATAATATTCATAATAAATATTTGTTAATATGGTTGAGGTAAAATTAGTTAATTAAGGGTTAAAATATAATGATAAGGAGTAAAATATTTCCCTAAAAGTTGATATAATTTTATTGTATGTGTATATTTGTTCCATAATCATCCAAAATTATAATATATTCCTTTTTTTATAAATTTCCATGATTGTGACCATTATAATAATTTATATAAAGGAATTTCAAAAATATTATTTTTGTTATTTTTTTATATTTACATTTTTGATATCGGGAAAAAAATGATTGTATGCTTAATTATAAATGTATCTTTGAGAAAAGAAATATTTTTCTATAATTGTAATTTATTTCTACGTTTTAGTTCTTAAATAATCAACATAAATTCATTAGGAATGCTAACACAATATTTATTTAGTAAACATTAAAATGAAATAAATGATTTTTAAAATCGTAAATGTAATATAATTTCAAAGAGATATTTTGTTCTGTTAAATTTAAAGAAAAAACGAAAACATTAGAGATAATTAAATGAAATATATTAGAATTATTTTACTGCCATGTTCTTTTCAATGTCAAATTAAATGAATTGTTCAAAAAAGGACATTAATGTTTTTTATAATAAATTGTATTTAATTAAAATATTTAATATGAATATTTATACTTTCATTAAAAAATAAATTAGTATTTTTCAAAAAATATAATATATGGTCAATTAATGGTCTAAAAGTCCTTTTATAGTCACTATCATAACCCCTAAATACTAAAGACTTTGTTATCATGGTAATTGCCAAAAAGGGTTAACACATGTTAAAAAATATATATTTGAGGTTAAAATCACATAATATTTCCCATAATTTATTATGTGGAAGAATTTTGAATCCTCTTTATCTTATATTATAATATTATTAATATATCCATTTTAATATGGAAATTAGTTTATATTAATTTAATATTTTAGGAATTTCAAGAGTTCCCCTCTCCTCTATTATTAAAGAGAACATCCTATCATCTTTTCTCCACACATTGAAAACACTTAATTTTAGAAAATTCCTACTAAAATAACATAATGACAACCCTAAACACATCATAGAGGCCTTTTTTTATCATAAAACAATCCTATGAAATATTTTTTTGTAAAACATAATAAAATTTCAGAAGAAGTTGCAATGTTTTTACACAAATATTTTTATTTTATTTCTTCTTGTACCTCAGTAAAATATTATTTAAAAACCTAAAAATAATAACACTATAATATTCCATATATGTGGGTTTTATTATGTTAATTAAAAAACCTATATCCACGTCCACTTCAGTAAAAATTGAAATGATTCACTTTTTCATGTGTATGGAGGACTACAGCCACGCTAACATATACCATTTGTTTTCCATCAACAATTATTAATGGTATTTGTATTGATGTATTAAATATAAATACATTATATTAATGAAATATTTATCATTTATAATATATAATATTTTTTTTACTTTCTTACATTTTTGTTCACTAAAAATGATAATGTCATTCGTCCATACGTGTGGACTGCCACCTCCATGAAGCAATATGAATCCTTTTTCATCACCAAATCACATGGTTGTTATATATAAGAAGGTTTCAATTAATAATATGGTATTTTTGATATTATTATCATAATTTAAATATAAAACAATAATTTCTTTCTTAAAAAATTTATCATTGAAAATTGAAATGTTACTCATACTTATGTACGGTTTACAATAGCCATGATTATAACATAAATCATTTTTATAACCATCATTAATGATTGGTTTTAAAAACACTACTTATATATAAAATTTTTAATTAGTTCATTATTATTATTATGGATATTATGGAATAATAACCTCTATGACCATAGTAATCCTACCAACGTCATTTTTAGATATATTATCTTAATATAGTGAAAACATACAACTTTAACTGAAATTGGTTAAGTAATTGAATATAAAATGGAAATAATAAAAGGAATAATAAACATTAAAATGGTTCTCGATAAAGTAAATTATTAATATATATGTATATTATTTAGGAAGATAAAGAATGTATATGATGAGATAGAGTCAAGCTAAATGACTTTATTTAAAAAATATAAATGTTTAAAGTTTCTTTTGTAAATATTTTTCTTCTATGTTCAAACAATTAAATTATTTTAGGGATGTATTTATATAAACATAAATGAATTATAAAGAACATTTTATATATCTTCTTTTACATTATTATAGTAATTTTCAATGGAAATATGTTTACATATTTTATATATATTGTCTTAAATTTCATTACAATAGACAAATCGAATGTTCTATTTTAACATATGTGAAGACATTGAATTTTAACTCCACTATATCATTATTTGAAATTCAATGTCCTTTATAATATTGATTTTTTCTTAAAATACAGTCCCTATTTATATTTTGTTTATTTATTTTAAAAAACATTCTAAAATGTAAGGGATATTTCTATATCCAAAAATGTTTTCCTATGGAACAAAGAATATTTTTGTGAGTGTAATTTTTGAAATTGAAAGCTTTTATGTGTTATGAATATATTATGGTTCATGGTAATTGTTATGATTTTGGTCAGTTATGTTATAAACCAAAAATTGATGGTTCCATTATAAACTAAAGATAGGTGGATCAGTCAGTGATCTATAATGTATTGGGTAAGATTTATCTCGTATGTTGACTGTGAAGTTTATTCCATTTGTAACCATGATGGTTATTAAAATAGTAACCTGGAAAGATATTCCATTTTGAACAAATAACTTTATTGTATTTAAAAGAGAAATATGAAAAATAGGCCTCAACTTAACTAAATGAATTATTTATTATAGTTAGGTTTTTATAAAATATTTTGATTTTTAAAGGTAAGCTAATGATATTAGGTTTAAAGTAAAGTATATGATACTTTATAATGGTGGAATATATATCTTTTTGAAAAAAACTCTTGTAATTTTTTTTACATAAAAAATAATTATTATACTTATTTTGTTTTAAATATTTCGCATAAATTTTTTATAAAAATATTTCAATAGTAATATAGAATTTATAACAATGAAAATATTTAGTTGAAGCCCAAATATTATTTTCAAAGAGGTAAATTTTTATATGTATTCATGAAATAACATGTTTTATTATTATTTATTTTATATAACTTACTGATCTTTTTGTACTCACCCCACATTTTTAAAAAAAATCCATAGGTATTAAGGATGGTTAAGAATAAATAATAATTCATATTGAAAGTAATGTTGATTTTTCAAAAAAGGAAAAAGTGTTTTGATTTAATAGTTTTATATTGTGAGAAAATGGATATTGAGTAAAAGTGACCCTTTAAATGTATTAGTTTATTATTTAAAACTTATGACAAAATTCTATAAAACTATAAACTTGAAATCATCCTTGAAATTATAGAAATTGAATTCTGCTCTAAAAACGCAGGATTATGTAATTTTTATGGGTGGTCCATACAATAACCTAGGGAATATATATACTTAAGGGGTGATATATAAATAAAATTTATATAATAAACATGATAAAGTAGAATAACATATGAGTTAAAAGGTAAAACATGATATCATTAAAAGTAAGTGTAGAGACCCATATATTGATATACATTGACATTACATTACATTTGCGGAATACTTAGTACAAAACAAAAACACACACACGAGGACCGTAATAGTTTAGTGTCTTTGGAAACTCGGAATATAATCTTCTAATCGTGGTGAAAGATCGTCAACATCTCCCATAAAGATATTCCTATTTTTTTTACCTAAAACCTTTCTTTATATCCTGGGGAAATAAAACATACAAAAGGGTGAGCTCAAATGATCAGTAAGGGTAAACAAAAGAAATATCAATCACATCATATACATAAGAACATAACTTTTTGAAATCTTAACCTTCAAAAGAGATCATAATATCATAACATGGGATAAATCATAGAAGTGAAATGTAATCAAAATAATCATAACTTAAAACATGAAACTTTGTGGCATACACACATAATCATAGAGAATCATTTCTAGTTAGTCAAGACTCATTGCCAAGACTATCTTAGTGGACAAAGTCCCTTTCTGAACCGAGTCACCCTCGTTTCAGTCCTGTTTCACTGAACCGGTATAACCTACCGTTCCAGCCATGTCTATCTCATGAGATATAAAATATTTACCCAATGCATTGGAGGGATATATAGGTCCCAACCATCTCATAATGATAACATTCTTATGTGTGCCACAAAATCATAAATCATACATCATTGCATAATCCAAGTAATACAAATGGGAATCTTAAACATCGTGACATCATAAAACAATTCATATAAGATAAAGGAATTCATAAAAATAATTCCATCACAACATAATCAAATCAATGTAATAATAGGGCTAAAAATAGAACCCTTTATTATCTTAGATGGAAAATAATTTTGATAAAACACTTGAACTCCATTCTTGAGGAAAATATCCTTTCTTCTTCAAAAACACTTTTCCTTTCATAACATGTCATACAATTCTAAACTAAAAGAAGTTGATTAAAAATAAACTTGAAAACTTGTAAAGGAATATTCTTGGAAATAATGTTTTAAAAATCCATTCATGCCGTATAAGTTAAAAAAACATTCTTCGTACTTTTGTCGAAAAAGTCAAAAAGTACCTCGTACGAAAAACAACAAAAGATTTCTTTCATATCTTTTACTAAAAACTCACCGAAGGGTAAATTGGATTTAAAAAATTGTAGGTGGATGGAAATGATATTACATATTGAGGAAACATGGATGTGGATGATAAAATACACCCCAGTAAATACCAAAGTATAAACAATCTCGGATAAAGATGAGATTGTGATATTTCCCCTTACCTTAGGTCCGACTTGCTTTGTATGTGTCCGAACCTCCTCTTCTTTGAAGTGCTTCTATGAGACCTTCTTTTAGGGCACTAAAGTTGGTCATTGAGGAAGACTAGAACCTCTAGGATGTTGCTAGGGAAGTGGAGAGGATAATTGGGTAGGGGTTGTCCGAGCTTGAAGGCTCAATGTTGTGTGAGGAAGAGAGGGAGGAGGTGCCCTTTTATAAGGGAGGGGAGGGGCACCTTTGGAATAACTAAATATATTATTTTATTATAAAGTCAAGTTCGGTTTTAAATAGCTTCAAATTGATTTATTTCGAGGCTAAGGTGTGAATGGGTCGAAATCCTCTCATCCAATAAAATTTACACATGTTTAGGTTCCTATTTTAACCTTATCATTTAGATTTAACATTAAGTTAAATAATTTTTACTTTTACCCTGTCTTCTTGTGTTCTTACACTATAAGGTTAATAAACTTACTATAAAAAGTCAAACGAAGACCAAATTGTTTATTATTAATATATATAACCTTATCTAAGTCATTTGGCCGATCCTTAGATTTTTAGGAATAAAATAACAATTAATAATATAATATTTGTTTTAAAAACTATTTTTTGTCAATTTTGACACTATTTAGTAATTGATTTTTGTGAAACTCATAACAAAATTATAAGTTCGAACAAAGTGAATTAAATCAATAATAACATGGCATATTAACCTAGAAAATTAGTGGAGTTCATTAATAGTCTCAAATTATATTTATTTGGGTATTTATAACATCAATTATGTCAATATTTTATTAATAAGATAATTACTGCATCATCGTTGTGTCATAAATAAATTAAATTATTTAACTTATAAAAATTACAAATAAAATACAATTTTTTAAGAACTCTTTTTAGATTTATAATGAATATTTATAGTCGAATTTATCTTATGTATAACCCCATATTAAAAATGTTTTAGTAAATAAACTTTGATTTTAACTCTTTTAACCCTTCTTTAAATAAATTAATAATAAATGTTCTAATCTAATACAAGTGGGCCTAAATGGTCATATTTTATTCCTAAGTTTTTTTGGTCGAATTACACTTTTACAATAGAATTAGGACATGTGTTAGGGTAATAATAATATCATTTCTACCCATAATTACCCTATTTACTTTTAACCGTGGTAAAAAAAGTAAAAAGGTACTATTCACCAAAAAATTATTTTCATCTCATTGAACCACATTTTACTTACTGACATCAACCATGTCTCTCGGATTTTTGAAATTACACTCATAGAAGCGGTAAAATTAAGTTTTATGAACAATTCAGTTTTTTTTAACTACCACATAGTGGTTTCACTATTAATCAAAAATTGAAAGTTTTCAGAAAAATACCAAAAATTATGCCTAAGCTATATTTGATATTATGAACTCAAAAATGATTTCTATTTTACCAAATTCAAAACATATCAGTTTCATTTATTAATTTAAAAATTAATTCTCGTCGTCAAAACAAATAGTGTGTTCTTAAGAGATAATAACTATCAAAAGATTGACACTTGTTTATGTCTGGTTTAAATGTGAAATTACATCCAATGACCATCATTGTATTAAATTGTAAAAATATATTCTAAATATACTTTAAAACCACTCAAATTAATAATTTATCACTATTAATTATTTCGATTGAAAAATTTGTTTTTAATTAAAATTTAGTAATTTTCACTATTCATCAAAATATGAAAGTTATCCGAAATTCACCAAAATTTCACCCTAAGATAATTTTGATATTACGAATCCAAAAATGAATTCCATTTTGAAAAATAAAATTACAAAATTTCAAAAAGTGGTTATTACTATTCATAACAGCTAGTTTTAATAATATTTTAATAACATATTGTTTTTTAGTGAAACTCATTATTGCGTACTACACACGCTATCGAGGAAGGTCGCGATTGTGTGTAATGCAAGGCAAATCAAGGATGTGTGTTGTGAAATCTCCTTTTGGTGTAGCTTACAACACAAGACATTAGTGAAATTAAAAAGAATATTTTTTATAAAATCTCGGGGTGTTACATTCTACCCCCCTTAAAATAAATTTCACCATTGACATTCGTCGGGGTTATAAATGGTTTACTATTCGAAAGTTTCTTTAATAGAAACCCACATCGTAAAAAGGAATACCAAAACCAATCTTTAAAAACGAAAGTATGAAACGTAACGGTTACCCAAATAAACTAATCACTGGGTTTCCACATAGGTGAAAATATGGATATGGAAGAAAAATCTAACCATCATGTTCTGATGGAGAGTGGTAGAGAACATGGATATGGAAAATCTAACAATCACAAATCCATAAATTTGTGACGATCAAAGGTACCATCCGATTAATCAGATATAAGATAACTAAGACCACATTTTTGGTTTTCAAGATCGTTTCCCTAAACTTGAAGAATTTTAATTAGAATAAATAATTACATTATTTTGGTACAATCTCACTGTTGTTCGTGCCTTGAACAATTTCCACTTCATCTCTTAAATAAATGAAGTTGAATTTGTTATTCGTGAAGTGTTAGTAGATCATGTGATAGAATGACGAGTCATTCCATCTGTCTCAAACAAAAGGTTAGGAAAAGTTATTAAATATACATAAGTCATTCTATAGTGAGATTAATCATATATGGTTCCTAAAATGGACTTATACTTCATATATCATACTGCTTAATATAATAAAACTAGTTTCTACTAAACATGTACTTCCTGTAGGTCAGTGGTAGGCGATAAAGGCCAGTCGCACTTCGATTGTGGGTTCGATTCCCACAGCCTTGTCCGACGCGATGGGCTGTCGCCCGTCCTGCAGGTTGTCCTTTTCTTAAAACTATAACATCCCATCAATAATATCGAAAAAAATTCTATCCTTAAACAATACTAACTTATGTCCAACATAATCCATTCCAATCTTTAGGCTTATCCATAATACAATAATCAACTCTCATAACATAGTGAAAACGATTACCAGAGATTTAATACCATCGTTGATCCCCATATATCATAAGATATGTTTTGTTGGTCACATTCCAAACATTCAAAGTCATTAATCATGTATTCTCTTGAATACCCATTGATTCTTAGTGAAAACATGAATGTAGTTAAAAGTTAACACTTCCAACATACCAAAATCCTCAAAATTCTATATACTCAAACCATGATATCACTTAGTCCTTATATCAATCATGAGCTCATGAATACTGTCAAATATTTCATTTTCTCGTTTCCCTTCATTGTGGGCATATCATTCTTTTTCCAAAAATATCACAATCACTTTCCATGGTTACTGGTACCATAAAATTATTGAAAACCACAATAGACCAAAACATAAATATTCCAATATTCCACGATACTATATACAACATTATTTTGGAATAAACACTTAATCATTCCACCACATCGTTGTCATATTCAACATCGCCAATAGTGATCACATGTGACTTCCCTTTGTCCTTTGACTTAAGTTGTTGCTCATTTTGATCATCACTAACCCTTGGATTAGGGAATTTATTAGCATAATTCCCCATTTCCTTGCACTTGAAGCATTGAAGTGTTGGTGGTGCGTTCTCTGTAGTGTTTGCTTTGTTCACGTCATTAGAAACCCTTTTTCCATTACTTCGACACTCAGCTGCTCGATGACCTTCTTCTCCACACTTAAAACATTTTCTAGTCCCTTTAAGACAATCTCCACCATGCTTTTTTCCACACTTTGAGCATAAGGAAACATTCATTTTCTTTTCACCATTATTCTGAGATTTCTCCTTGAACTCCATCTTTCGTTTCTTTTCAAAACCATGAGATGGATATGTAACACCAACTTCCATTTCTACCTTCATAGCACAACGCACAATTTCTTCATAGCTACTGAAGACTCTTATAGCTAATGCCCTTCGAAGACTTGGTTTTAAGACACTGAAAAATTGATCAACTTTACTTTCAGGTTGGATGATAATGCCAGATGCATACCTTGCAAGTCATGTAAAATTTGCTTCGTATATACCAACGGATTCATCATCCTTCTGATTCAGCTCAAGAAAATCCTTTTCCATCTTCGTTCGAAGAATACGAGGGAAGTACTTACTGAAAAACAAGTTCTTGAACTCGTCCCATTCCATGGACTCAATTTCATCTCTTGGCCTCGTATTCTTGATAAGATTTCACCATTGATCAGCTTCACCTTACAAACGATATACTTCTAAGATGACTTTATCATGTTCATAACATTGAAGAACTGAAAATAACTTTTCAGTGGTACTGATCCATTGTTCAGCAACAAGTGGATCAGAAGACCCACTGAAAGAAGGTGGACATTGCCTCATGAAGGACTCAATAGAATATTGTTCCCTTCTCTACTCATTTGGAAGCCCAGAATGATTCATAGCTTGTGTAAGTATAACAATAATATTTTTCACTCCATCTCCCATAACATTTGTTTGTTCAGGGGGACAATCAATGCATTGTCCATTGCATTGATCAACACGGTTCCTTCGAGTTCCAGCAATCGTCTAGAACCCAAAAAGAATAGTGTTAGAGGCGAAAATCATGCTAGGGAAAACAACATAATAAAGGGGGAGTACCTTCAATGTCTAACATCTTAGGTTTAATTCTATGATCGTTACCGTAGTTCTAGGACTGTATCCTATACGTATACTTATCCTTAGGGACATCCCTAGACATACCTTAGAAATATCCCTAGGGATCTCACAAACGTTTTCACATCCTATTTTCCAAAGGTTGACTAAACCTTTCCTATGATACCAACTGTAGAGACCCGTATCTTGACGTACATTGAAATTACATTACATTTGCGGAATACTTAGTATAAAACAAAAATACACACACAAGGACCGTAATAGTTTAGTTCTTTGGAAACTCGGAATATAATCTTCTAATCGTGGTGAGAGATCTTCAACATCTCCCATAAAGATATTCCTTTTTTACCTAAAACCTTTCTTTATATCCTGGGGAAATAAAACATACAAAAGGGTGAGCTCAAATGCTCAGTAAGGGTAAACAAAAGAAATATCATTCACATCATATACATAAGAACATAACTTCTTGAAATCTTAACCTGCAAAAGAGATCATAATATCATAACAAGGGATAAATCATAGAAGTGAAATGTAATCCCAATAATCATAACTTAAAACATGAAACATTGTGGCATACACACATAATCATAGAGAATCATTTCTTGTTAGTCAAGACTCATTTCCAAGACTATCTTAGTCGACAAAGTCCCTTTCTGAACCGAGTCACCCTCGTTTCAGTCCTGTTTCACTGAACCGGTATAACCTACCGTTCCAGCCATGTCTATCTCATGAGATATAAAATCTTTACCCAATGCATTGGAGGGAGATATAGGTCCCACCCATCTCATAATGATACCATTATTATGTGTGCCACAAAATTAGAAATCATACATCATTGCATAATCCATGTAATACAAATGGGAATCTTAAACATCATGACATCATAAAACAATTCATATAAGATAAAGTAATTCATAAAAATAATTCCATCACAACATAATCAAATCAATGTAATAATAGGGATAAAAACAGAACCCTTTATTATCTTAGATGGAAAATAATTTTGATAAAACACTTGAACTCCATTCTTGAGGAAAATATCCTTTCTTCTTCAAAAACACTTTTCCTTTCATAACATGTCATACAATTATAAACTAAAAGAAGTTGATTGAAAATAAACATGAAAACTTGTAAAGGAATCTTCTTGGAAATAATGTTTTAAAAATCCATTCATGCCGTATAAGTTAAAAAAACATTCTTCGTACTTTTTTTTGAAAAAGTCAAAAAGTACCTCGTACGAAAAACAACAAAAGATTCCTTTCATATCTTTTACTAAAAACTCACCGAAGGGTAAATTGGATTTAAACAATTGTAGGTGGATGGAAATGATATTACATATTGAGGAAACATGGATGTGGATGATAAAATACACCCCAATAAATACCAAAGTATAAAAAATCTCGAATAAAAATGAGATTGTGATATTTCCCCTTACCTTAGGTCCGACTTGCTTTGTAAGTGTCTGAACCTCCTCTTCTTTGAAGTGCTTCTTTGAGACCTTCTTTTAGGGCACTAAAATTGGTCTTTGAGGAAGACCATAACTTCTAGGATGTTGCTAGGGAAGTGGATAAGAGAATTGGGCAGTGGTTGGCTGAGCTTGAAGGCTCAATGTTGTGTGAGGAAGAGAGGGAGGATGTGCCCTTTTATAAGGGAAGAGATGGGCACCTTTGGAATAACTAAAAATATTATTTTATTATAAAGTCAGGTTCGGTTTTAAATAGCTCCAAATTGATTTATTTCGAGGCTAAGTTGGGGATGGGTCGAAATCCGGTCATCCAATATAATTTAGACAAGTTTAGGTTCCTATTTTAACCTTATCATTTAGATCTAACATTAAGTTAAATAATTTTTACTTTTACCGTGTCTTCTTGTGTTCTTACACTATAAGGTTAATAAACTTACTATAAGAAGCCAAACAAACCCCAAATTGTATATTATTAATATATATAACCTTATCTAAGTCATTTGGACGAACCTTAGATTTTGAGGAATAAAATAACAATTAATAATATAATATTTGTTTTAAAAACTATTTTTTGTCAATTTTGACACTATTTAGTAATTGATATTTTTAAAACTAATAACAGAATGATAAGTTCGAAAAAAAATGATTAAATCAATACTAACATGTCATATTAACCTAGAAAATTAGTGTAATTCATAAAAAGTTTCAAATTATATTTATTTGGGTATTTATAACATCAATTATGTGAATATTTTTTTAATAAGATAATTATTGCATCATCGTTGTGTCATAAATAAATTAAATTATTTAATTTCTAAAAATTAAAAATAAAATTAAATTATGTAATAAATCTTTTTAGATTTCTAATTAATATTTATAGTCGAATTTATCTTATGTATAACACCATATTAAAAATGTTTTAGTAAATAAACTTTGATTTTAACTCTTTTAACCCTTCTTTAAATAAATTAATAATAAATGTTCTAATCTAATACAAGTTGGCCTAAATGGTCATATTTTATTTCTACGTTTGTTTTTGGTCGAATTACACTAGTCCAATAGAATTAGGACATGTGTTAGGGTAGTAATAATATCATTTTTACCCATAATTACCCTATTTACTTTTAACCATGGAAGAAAAATTAAAAAGTTACTATTCACTATAAAATTATTTTCATCTCATTGAACCACATTTTACATAATGACATCAACCTTGTATCTCGGATTTTTGAAATTCCACTCATAGAAGTTGTAAAATTAAGTTTTATGAACAATTCAGTTTTTTTTACTACCACTTAATGGTTTCATTATTAATCAAAAATAGAAAGTTTTCAGAAAAATACCAAAAATTTGGCCTAAGCTATATTTGATATTATGAACTCAAAAATGATTTCTATTTTACCAAATTCAAAACATATCAGTTGCATTTATTAATTTAAAAATTAATTCCTGTCGTTAAAACAAATAGCATGTTCTTAAGAGATAATAACTATCAAAAGATTGACACTTGTTTATGTCTGGTTTAAATGTGAAATTACATCCAATGAACGTCAGTGTATTAAATTGTAAAAATATATTCTAAATATACTTTAAAACCACTCAAATTAATAATTTATCACTATTAATTATTTCGATTGAAAAAGTTGTTTTTAATTAAAATTTAGTAATTTTCACTATTCATCAAAATATGAAAGTTATTGGAAATTCACCAAAATTTCACCCTAAGCTAATTTCGATATTATGAATCCAAAAATAAATTCCATTTTGAAAAATAAAATTACCAAATTTCAAAAAGTGGTTATTACTATTCATAACGGATAGTTTTAATAATATTTTAATAGCATATTGTTGTTTAGTGAAACTCCTTATTGCGTACTACACACGCTATCGAGGAAGGTCGCGATTGAGTGTAATACAAGGAAAATCAAGGATGCGTGTTGTGAAAGCTCCTTTTGGTGTAGCTTAAAACACAAGACATTAGTGAAATTAAATATAATTTTTTTCATAAAATCTCGGGGTGTTACATTCTACCCCCTTAAAATGAATTTCTCCCTCGAAATTCCTCGGGGTTATAAATGGTTTACTATTAGAAAGTTTCTTTAATAGAAACCCACATCGTAAAAAGGAATACCAAAACCAATCATTAAAAACGAAAGTATGAAACGTAACGGTTACCCAAATAAACTAATCACTGGGTTTCCACATAGGTGAAAATATGGATATGGAAGAAAAATATAACCATCATGTTCTGATGGAGAGTGGTAGAGAACATGGCTATGGAAAATCCAACAATCACAAATCCATAAATTTGTGACGATCTATGGTACCATCTGAGTAATCAGATATAAGAGCACTAGGACAACATTTTTGGTTTTCAAGATCGTTTCCCTAAACTTGAAGAATTTGAATTAGAATAAATACTTACATTATTTTGGTACAATCTCACTTTTGTTCGTGTCTTGAACAATTTCCACTTCATCTCTTAAATAAATGAAGTTGAATTTGTTATTTGTGAAGTGTTAGCAGATCATGTGATAGAATGACGGGTCATTCCATCTGTCTCAAACAAAAGGTTAGAAAAAGTTATTAAATATACATAAGTCATTATATAGTGAGATTAATCATATATGGTTCCTAAAATGGACTTATACTTCATATATCATACTGCTTAATATAATAAAATTAGTTTCTACTAAACAGGGACTTCCTGTAGGTCTGTTGTAGGTGATAAAGGCCAGTCGCACTTCGGTTGTGGGTTTGATTCCCACAGCCTTGTCCGATGCGATGGGTTGTCGCTCGTCCTGCAGGTTGTCCTTTTTCTAAAACTATAACATCCCATCAATAATGACGAAAAAACTTCTACATTAAACAATACTAACTTATGTCCAACATAATCCATTCCAATCTTTAGGCTTATCCATAATACAGTAATCCACTCTCATAACATAGTGAAAATGATTACCAGAGATTTAAAACCATCGTTGATCCCCATATATCATAAGATATGTTTTGTTGGTCACATTCCAAACATTCAAAGTCATTAATCATGTATTCTCTTGAATACCCATTTAGCCTTAGTGAAAACATGAATGTAGTTAAAAGTTAACACTTTCAACCTACCAAAATCCTCAAAATTCTATATACTCAAACCATGATATCACTTAGTCCTTATATCAATCATGAGATCATGAATACTGTCAAATATTTCATTTTCTCGTTTCCCTTCATTATGCGCATATCATTCTTTTTCCAAAAATATCACAATCACTTTCCATGGTCACTGGTACCATAAAATTATTGAAAACCACAATAGACCAAAACATAAATATTCCAATATTCCACGATACTATATACAACATTATTTTGGAATAAACACTTAATCATTCCACCACATCATTGTCATATTCATCATCGCCAATAGTGATCGCATGTGACTTCCCTTTGTCCTTTGACTTAAGTGGTTGCTCTTGTTGATCATCACTAACCCTTGGATTAGGGAATTTATTAGCATAATGCCCCATTTCATTGCACTTGAAGCATTGAAGTGTTGGTGGTGCGTTCTCTGCAGTGTTTGCTTTGTTCACATCATTAGAAACCCTTTTTCAATTACTTAGACACTCAGCTGCTCGATGACCTTCTTTTCCACACATAAAACATTTTCTAGTCTCTTTAAGAAAATCTCCACCATGCTTCTTTCCACACTTTGAGCATAAGGAAACATTCATTTTCTTTTCACCATTATTCTGAGATTTCTCCTTGAACTCCATCTTTCGTTTCTTTTCAAAACCATGAGATGGATATGTAACACCAAATTCCATTTCTACCTTCATAGCACAACGCAAAATTTCTTCATAGCTACTGAAGTCTCCTATAGATAACGCCCTTCGAAGACTTGGTTTTAAGCCACTGAAAAATTGATCAACTTTACTTTCAGGTTGGATGATAATGCCAGATGCATACCTTGAAAGTCTTGTAAAATTTGCTTCGTATATACCAACAGATTCATAATACTTCTGCTTCAGCTCAAGAAACTCCTTTTCCATCTTCGTTAGAAGAATACGAGGGAAGTACTTACTAAAAAACATGTTCTTGAACTTGTCCCATTCCATGGACTCAATTTCATCTCTTGGCCTTGTATTCTTGATAAGATTCCACCATTGATCAGCTTCACCTTCCAAACGATATACTGCTAAGATGACTTAATCATGTTCAGAACATTGAAGAACTGAAAATATCTTTTCAGTGGTACTGATCCATTGTTCAGCAACAAGTGGATCAGAAGACCCACCGAAAGAAGGTGGGCGTTGCCTCATGAAGGACTCAATAGAATAGTGTTCCCTTCTCTGCTCATTTGGAAGCCCAGAATGATTCATAGCTTGTGTAAGTATAGCAATAAGATTTTTCACTCCATCTCCCATAACATTTGTTTGTTCGGGAGGATAATCATTGCATTGTCCATTGCATTGATGAACACGGTTCCTTCGGGTTCCAGCAATCGTCTAAAACCCAAAAAGAATAGTGTGAGAGGAAAAAATCATGCTAGGGAAAACAACATAATAAAGGGGGAGTACCTTCAATGTCTAACAACTTAGGTTAAATTCTATGATCGTTACCATAGTTCTAGGACTGTATCCTATACGTATACTTATCCTTAGGGATATCCCTAGACATACCTTAGAAATATCTCTAGGGATCTCACTAACGTTTTCGCATCCTAGTTTCCAAAGGTTGACTAAACCTTTCCTCTGATACCAACTGTAGAGACCCGTATCTTGATGTACATTGACATTACATTACATTTGCGGAATACTTAGTATAAAACAAAAACACACACACAAGGACCGTAATATTTTAATGTCTTTGGAAACTCGGAATATAATCTTCTAATCGTGGTGAGAGATCTTCAACATCTCCCATAAAGATATTCCTTTTTTTACCAAAAACCTTTCTTTATATCCTGGGGAAATAAAACATACAAAAGGGTGAGCTCAAATGCTCAGTAAGGGTAAACAAAAGAAATATCAATCACATCATATACATAAGAACATAACTTTTTGAAATCTTAACCTGCAAAAGAGATCATAATATCATAACATGGGATAAATCATAGAAGTGAAATGTAATCCCAATAATCATAACTTAAAACATGAAACGTTGTGGCATACACACATAATCATAGAGAATCATTTCTTGTTATTCAAGACTCATTGCGAAGAATATCTTAGTGGACAAAGTCCCTTTCTAAACCGAGTCACCCTCGTTTCAGTCCTGTTTCACTGAACCGGTATAACCTACCGTTCCAGCCATGTCTATCTCATGAGATATAAAATCATTACCCAATGCATTGGAGGGAGATATAGGTCCCACCCATCTCATAATGATACCATTCTTATGTGTGCCACAAAATCATAAATCATACATCATTGCATAATCCATGTAATACAAATGGGAATCTTAAACATCATGACATCATAAAACAATTCATATAAGATAAAGGAATTCATAAAAATAATTCCATCACAACATAATCAAATCAATGTAATAATATGGATAAAAACCGAACCCTTTATTATCTTATATGGAAAATAATTTTGATAAAACACTTGAACTCCATTCTTGGGGAAAATATCATTTATTCTTCAAAAACACTTTTCCTTTCATAACATGTCATACAATTCTAAACTAAAAGAAGTTGATTGAAAATAAACTTGAAAACTTGTAAAGGAATATTCATGGAAATAATGTTTTAAAAATACATTCATGCCGTATAAGTTAAAAAAATCATTCTTCGTACTTTTTTCGAAAAAGTCAAAAAGTACCTCGTACGAAAAACGACAAAAGATTCCTTTCATATCTTTTACTAAAAACTCACTGAAGGGTAAATTGGATTTAAACAATTGTAGGTGGATGGAAATGATATTACATATTGAGGAAACATGGATGTGGATGATAAAATACAGACCAGTAAATACCAAAGTATAAACAATCTCGGATAAAAATGAGATTGTGATATTTCCCCTTACCTTAGGTCCGACTTGCTTTGTAAGTGTCCGAACCTCCTCTTCTTTGAAGTGCTTCTTTGATACCTTCTTTTAGGGATCTAAAATTGGTCTTTGAGGAAGACCAGAACATTTAGGATGTTGCTAGGGAAGTGGAGAGGAGAATTGGGCAGGGGTTGGCCGAGCTTGAAGGCTCAATGTTGTGTGAGGAAGAGAGGGAGGAGGTGCCCTTTTATAAGGGAGGAGAGGGGCACCTTTGGAATAACAAAAAATATTATTTTATTATAAAGTCAAGTTTGGTTTTAAATAGCTCCAAATTGATTTATTTCGAGGCTAAGTTGGGTATGGGTCGAAATCCTCTCATCCAATAGAATTTAGACCAGTTCAGGTTCCTATATTAACCTTATCATTTACATTTAACATTAAGTTAAATAATTTTTACTTTTACCGTGTCTTCTTGTGTTCTTACATTATAAGGTTAATAAACTTACTATAAGAAGTCAAACGAACCCCAAATTGTTTATTATTAATATATATAACCTTATCTAAGTCATTTGGCCGAACCTTAGATTTTTAGGAATAAAATAACAATTAATAATATAATATTTTTTTTAAAAACTATTTTTTGTCTATTTTGACACTATTTAGTAATTGATTTTTGTGAAAATCATAACAGAATGATAAGTTCTAAAAAAGTTAATTAAATCAATACTAACATTTCATATTAACCTATAAAATTAGTGGAATTCATAAAAAGTTTCAAATTATATTTATTTGGGTATTTATAACATCAATTATGTCAATATTTTATTAATAAGATAATTATTGCATCATCATTGTGTCATAAATAAATTAAATTATTTAATGTATAAAAATCAAAAATAAAATACAATTATGTAATAAATCTTTTTAGATTTCTAATGAATATTTATAGTCAAATTTATCTTATGTATAACCCCATATTAAAAATGTTTTAGTAAATAAACTTTGATTTTTACTCTTTTATCCCTTCTTCAAATAAATTAATAATAAATGTTCAAATCTAATCCAAGTGGTCCTAAATGGTCATATTTTATTCCTATGTTTGTTTTTGGTTGAATTACACTAGTCCAATAGAATTAGGACATGTGTTAGGGTAGTAATAATATCATTTCTACCCATAATTACCCTATTTACCTTTAACCGTGGTAAAAAAAGTAAAAAGTTACTATTCACCAAAAAAATATTTTCATCTTATTGAACCACATTTTACTTACTGACATCAACCGTGTCTCTCGGATTTTTGAAATTCCACTCACAAAAGCAGTAAAATTAAGTTTTATGAACAATTCAGTTTTTTTTAACTACCACTTAGTGGTTTCACTATTCATCAAAAATTGAAAGTTTTCAGAAAAATACCAAAAATTAGTCCTAGGCTATATTTGATATTATGAACTCAAAAATGATTTCTATTTTACCAAATTCAAAACATATCAGTTGCATTTATTAATTTAAAAATTAATTCCCGTCGTCAAAACATATAGCGTGTTCTTATGAGATAATAACTATCAAAAGATTGACACTTGTTTATGTCTGGTTTAAATGTGAAATTACATCCAATGACCATCATTGTATTAAATTGTAAAAATATATTCTAAATATACTTTTAAACCACTCAAATTAATAATTTATCACTATTAATTATTTTTATTGAAAAATTTGTTTTTAATTAAAATTTAGTAATTTTCACTATTCATCAAAATATGAAAGTTATCCGAAACTCACCAAAATTTCACCCTAAGAAAATTTAAATATTACGAATCCAAAAATGAATTCCATTTTGAAAAATAAAATTACAAAATTACAAAAAGTGGTTATTACTATTCATAACGGCTAGTTTTAATAATATTTTAATAGCATATTGTTGTTTTGTGAAACTTGTTATTGCGTACTACACACGCTATCAAGGAAGGTCGTGATTGAGTGTAATGCAAGGCAAATCAAGGATGCGTGTTGTGCAAGCTCCTTTTGGTGTAGCTTACAACATAAGACATTAGTGAAATTAAAAAGAATATTTTTCATAAAATCTCGGGGTGTTACAGTCAGGATCATGGATAATGATAAAAAAGCATGAAATAAAGAATATGAATTCTTAGGATCATGGAATCAGAGGAATTTAAAAACACAGTAATATATGAAATCATAATAATTAGTAAAGGAAACCTATTGATACATTATATCATAATATAACTATTCCTATAATAGATTAGGTTTACTCCATTATCATATATATATAATCTAATAAGATATAAACATTACCCAGTGTATTAGAGCTCTATATGGGAACACCAATCATACCAAATACGTGCATATGTGTTCTATATAAGGAAATCCCACCTAAGGAAGAAGTATGAGAAATTCCCATGGAAAAAATGTGTTACATAAGATTTCTTAAAATCATTACCAAAGGATTTCATATAATGATTCAATAGAGAAGAAGTTATTAAATAATTTGAGTGTTTATATTTCAAAAAATATCTATAAGTCTCCAATTTTGAGTTTATTTGAAGAAAATGTCATGATAATGGCTGGATAAGTATTTTTGGAATTTATATTCTTTAGTGAATTTCTAATAAAATGGCAATGAATATTTATTGGTAATAGGAGCACCGCATTTTTTATGAAACCAAAAGTTAACTAGTATGATTCTCTTTAAAATAATTATTATTTCCAAAAAAATTGATGTTTAAAAATATTTCATGGGGTAGTTCATAACATGAAATATAAAATAATAAGTTCTCATAAGTTATGTTTATATAAAATAATAATTTTTGGAAAGAACTTCAAGATCTTGTGTATCCCCCGTAAAGAAAGGGAAAATATTCTAGTATATATATATAACTATACAAATAAATATTTTTGAATCATGAAATAAAATTAATTAGATATAGAATGTGAGGTATCTAGATATAAGTAATAACCTAACTGAAATTGGGTAGTTCATATAATTCCCTTACCTCATGTCTTTATTTTTTCTTCACATTCACATAACATTATAAATGATAAAATAAAATTTATTAAAAAAATTATTGAGAACATAATTTGAGTATAATTGATTTATTATTATTTTTTATGTTATTTTAGAGACATTTAATTTTGATACCATGTTTGTAATTACAATCCGAAAGTCATTCATTTCATGGTTCAAAGGTCACTTTATATAAATACCGTGACCCTAATAGCCTATAGTCAGTAGATGCATTATTATATAGGTACTGGATACAATTTATCTATTACTAAATCATATAATAGTTTAGTAGTCTAGGAAAACAAAATACATACTTGAAAATCATATTACATCTGTATAGTTTAAAAATAAAAAATAGTTTTTATCTGAGAATTGCATTATTCAATTTATCATATCCCTACGTATTAATCAGAATACATGACATTGAATTATTGGAAAAGAAAATCTAAGAATTGTTTTATCTTATATGCTAAGTAAAGGTATGTGTATAACAAAACATACCATGAATCCAAATGTCATAGTAAATATTGAATGGTAAAAAACAGAAAACACATTCAATTTAATCAATATATTGATCACCATAAATAATATGGTTAGAATAAATAATGATTATATAATTCAATATAAATAAGCACATGTTATTGAAAATTTTATATGGATATCATTATAATTAAAATAATCACATGGACATCATTAACTAATATCATAATGATGGAATGCATAATTTTAAACATTATACACTATCTATCAAGGCCTTATTCCAATAAACTGTATATAAAATGTGTGAGGTCTTAGATAAATAACTAACTAGTTTTCCTCATTTGATATAGACATTAATCAAAGGGCTACAGTGGGAACCAAAGTCCACTTACTTAGTAAAATGTATTCACTATATTGAGTTGGTGAAACATAATCAATGTAAAAACTTGTATTGAAAAACTAGTATATAAATTGTCAAAAATTTACCTAATCAATGAATACAATAATAAAACATTAAGTTAATAAGATAAATTTTATCAAAATAGTACATCCCAAATAAATCATAATATTCTCCAAATAATGTTAACTTGAATAAATGTACATTAAAAAATATAACTTTAGGATTTATTAAGGAAAATTACATTTTCATTTTGAAACAAAAATACCCCAAATATTAAAGGAAAAAATTATTTTTAATTTGCCTTTGATACTTTTAAATTATGCTTCAAAATTTTTTGGCTAGGAAAGAAATAAATTTCATTCATTTTATAAAATTAAGAAAAGACCATTCCTTTCTTAGTTTTATAAAAATCAAAAAGTACCATCTTGAGAAAATGATATAAAGAATATTTTTAACCCATTTTTTATAAATAATACATGGTTAAAAAATTTCCTTGATAATTTTTTTAGAATATTAAAAATATCAATTAAAACATATATAATAAAATACTGATATGGAAGAAAAATATTCTCAATTGAGTAGAAAAACAAATATAGTTTTCTATAAAAACATGGTTTCAGTATCTTGAGTACCTAACAAGTGGAAAATAAAAATAAAACTTATAATTTAAATAAATTAATATTGAATAATAAATATATTAGTTTTAATATAGGATGATAAAATAATTCCCCCAATGGATAATTTAACAAAAACAATCTCAAATTAAGATGAGATTGTGAAATAAACACGTACCTAAGGTTCATCTTTCATCACATGTGTCTAAATATCATGTTTAATAAATATAGATTTATTATAAATCATTAAATAACCATAATAATATATATTATAAAAATATGATTTATTTATAATATTTTATCACCAATTTATTAACAATTCACTGTTAAAATCACTCTTTTGGGTGATAACTACTTCGTTTTCCATGTATATTTTGGTTTAGTGGTATCAGTATTTATACATTGATCATGGATCTATAATAACCAAAATGTTAATAATGATATATATATATATAATATTCAATATATATTTTCTTGAGTAATTCATAATATTTAGATATTGAAAATAAATTGCACAGTTTATGGATACAGTTGGTCATATATTATCATGATGAATATCTTCTTTTTTTAGAGATGAAAAAATGAATATTACATAGTAATTTAACATTAAATAATCATTATTATATCATATATATAATATATATAATATATTTTCATAAAATATATTTTTTAACATCCATGAAAATATAAAACAAAAAACAAATCGCATTGCATTGCATCACTTCATAGAGGTGGTAGTACACACGTACTTAAAAATGATTTTATCATTTTCCAACAGGTTGGAAAGTAAGAAAGTGAATTTTATGTTCTAATTATTAATGTATAGTTTTTCTGTAGATATCAAATATATATTAAATATATCAGTATATACTTCCTTGAGAGGTAATGAGGGTAATTTAATTACATTAGTTCATGAGGCGATAGTCCATTGTACAGATGATTCACAGTTTTCATTACTATTTAATGGAAGAGTATTATGGTAAATATTATGAAACAAACATAATAACATATAAATATATGTTATATAATTTATCAATTTTAATTTAATTATTATTACATAATTGGTGGTGATAAAATAAGAATAAAAAAAGAAATAGCTTGGTGAAGACGATTACATATTCTTATGAAAACCTTCATTGGATCTCTTATTAAGAACACTAAGATTGGTGTTTTGGGAATAATGTAATATAATTTTTATATGGATTTTTTGAATATATTTTCTTATATTTTGGTGATGATTAATAAATAAAGAGATGCAGAGGAGAGTGGGGAGGAGGACTATTTTATAATTGATTTTAGTGTCATATTTTTAATTTTTCAGTATTTCAGAATAATGTCAAGTCAATATCATTTAAAAATGTATCCAAAAAGAAAAAATGAAAAAATAATAGAGGAAATGAGTTAAAAATATTTCAAAAATAGAAAATAAATATGTTTTTTAATTCATTTTAACCCCAATCCTTTTAGTTTATCCCCCTTTAATTGTTTTTAAACCTCAACCGCAGTAAAAAAACTTAATTTTTTACTATTAATTATAACAAAAAGTTAAGATAACCTCATTAAATAAAATTATTTATTCTAATAAAATGTATGGAATCTGTTTTATCAAATTCAATTCAAATAATTTTTATAATTCAATATAATATTAAAACCGCAATCATGGTGAATGAACGGTTTTCCAGTGAAATTTTTTCCATAATTATAAAATGTTTTAAAATTAATATAAAAAATTGAATCAAATGAAATAAATTAAATTAATAATAATATAATTTAACTAATTCTAAATTTAAATAATTTTAAAATAAAAATGAACTCTCTAAATTCATTAAATTAAAATTTAATTTTTAATAAAAATCAATATTTTTCAGTATTCATCGAAAAGTTATTCTTTTCAGAAAATTATCTAAAAGTTACAATAATATAATTTTTAAATTTTAATATCAAAATTGGATATAATTTTGTAAAATATTTTTTCAATTTTTAATGCAATATTATTTTTAAAAAAAGTGCACCATACCTGAAAAAACAATTTATTTTAATTTATTTTTAAGCATAAAAAAATTTATTTGTATCCTATTCCTATTCAACATATTATATGAGTGATAAAAAAATTATTTAATATATATATATATATATATATTTAATTAAAATAATTCATTTATATTGATTAATTTAATTTATTAACATAAAAATACATTACGTACCAAAAAACATTTTTTCAAAAGAAAAAAATTATTTTACTTTCAAATGATTATTCGTTTTTATTACTAATCAATTGACAACCGATGATTTTATTTTATACATATATGAAATGTAAAATTTTTATAATTTTTTTATTCCTATTCATTACCACTACTTATATAGATATGTTATAATAGTATAATATGATATTTTTTATTAAGACTTTATGTTACGTGTATCACTGACTGGGAGGGAGAATAAATTTATTTAAAAATAAATATATCATAAGAACATATGGTGCTACATTCCCCCTCTTAGAAAATTTCAAACTTGATGTTTCAAAAATATAACCACATTAATTTATACTGTTCATTATTTATTCTAATTTCATTAGTTTCACACATCATCTCTTTTATCTTATGGTTTTTAGGATGCACCTTTACCAGTTAATTCATTTGATTCCCCAAAACTTGTTCTATAGTGGCGAAAATCTAGACAGGATACTCATAGTAAGATAAAATAGGTTTCAATTATGTTTCTTCATAGTTGAGAACATGTGTTGGATTTGGAATGGACTTCTTTAATAAATATATATAAAACACATAATGAGTATTAGATAAGATAGGTGGAATTTACAAATAGTAAGTCATAAATCTAAAGAATTCTAAAAACATAAATGGTACAACGTACCTAGGTATTATTTTCCCTTTCTTTCTGAATCATATAACACCCTTCCATGGACATATTTTTAACAAAACATGTTTCCCCGCGTCAAATTACAAATCTTTCCTTCAATTGTTAATATATCACTTTTTTTTATTTGAGCAACATAATATGGTTTTGAATAGTCTTTAGCAATATCATTACCTTGTCTAAAAGTTATGGAGCTATAAGATTCCTCTCACAAACATCATTCCAAAAAAATATATAATATAAAATATATTTCCATATATTTTTTCATATGACGGAATTTGAATACCAAAATGCAATATTTTTTTATAGGGAAATATAGCAAAGTTAAATTATGATCCCACATACATGGAAAGTCATGCGATCTGAATAACATCCTATATTATAATGTAAGAATATTACATTTTGAAAATTCTTTAGTTTGAGGATGGTATGAATTTCTCAAATGATGTTCAGTTTTAAGATAATTCTAACGAATTTTCCAATATTTTGATATATATTGTGGATCATAATCATACACAATTTGAAATGGTGAACTATGAATTCTTAAAAAAATAAATATATATTCATGTAAATAAATATAGAGGTAAATCTTTACTAATAGTGAGTAAATGTGTATATTTGTTAAGTCGATAAAAAATAACCCATTTTGCATAATTATTTATTAGAGTATTTTGAAATCTAGTGAAAATGTCTATAGTAATGTCTTCTCATTTCCATATATGAATCGTCATAGGTAATATGAATCCCCTAGGATTCTGCATCTCATCCTTCAATTATGGAAAATAAATATTTTTACAAATAATTAAAAATTTTCTAATTAATATGATCTCACAAAAAATGTTATTTCAAATATCAATAGATATTAGTTATACCAGTTTGTATGATGAAATTTTAACTATGAGCATTATCTAATAATTATTTTTTCAGATCATGTATAAATGAAAAACATAAAATCATTTCAAATTTTAGATATCTATTACCATGTATGAATTATTCTAAATTCCATTCAATCGTTATTTTAATTTTCATTTGAAATTTATCATCATCAAGCTCTAAAAATTTCATCATTTCTAATATAGATAGATTCTAAATAATCTTAAAAAGGATGGATATTTCCATTTATTTAATAATTCCTTGACCTTTTTTTATAAAATCCATCAAAATGGGATACCTATCAATCCATCTTTAAACCATAATTCCATGGTCTTTTTTTCTCAGTGCATCTTCTAACTTGTTTTACTTTCTTGGTTGGTAAGGTATTAATAAGTCATAATCCTTATATATCTAGAGATAGTGTATTTTCCTCATGTTCATATGTTTCTATGAAATGATGTATTTAAGAATCATATGATGTATATATTTCATTTCAATAACCATAGAGATGATATCATCATATCATCATATAAATGATTATGAGTCCCAACTCAAGATCTTGTGTTGGAATTTTTTGGTCATGTGTCATTAATAACCATGATATATTGGAAATAACATGGTTATCCTACATAAGTACACAACAAAGTAACTTATTATATGAATCACAATATATCTCAAATCAATAAATTATTGACGGTATATTAAATATTTGAGAATTCAACAATGTATTCTTAAAATTATTAAAACATTGTTATCATTCCTTTATCTAAATGAAAATACCCCCTTTGTGAGTAAACTTGGTTAAAAGGTTATTAATATGGGAATTTTTTAACAAATTATTTATCAAGACCTTACAATCCAATAAAATTACATAACATAGTTGTGTTTGTTGGTGTAGTCCATTCTTGGACTTCCTTTGTCAGCACAGGATCAACTAAGATTACATATTTAGAGATAATAATGAAAAAACATTCTAAAGCTAGAATTTACACCTTATAATTTTCCCATATAAAATTTTTATAATAAGATTCTAAAGAATGATCCAAAAATTGATTTTTCACTGGCTCAAAGATCTTATAATACACTAAGATATCATTAATAAATTCTAGAAAAATTATCAAGACATTACATGAACAATATTTTCAATATATAAATAAAAACGGGTGGTATATATGAAAAATCAAGTGATTATTATAAAATATTTCATGATTTATAACATACTAATAAAAATAATACAACCCAAAATATTTTGAATTATAGTAAATTTCTGAATTAGGTATATATAATAACATATTTAATATGGTATACAAAAAAATTATTGAAAAGTTCTTCTGATGAAATTAGATATCTTCTATCCTCTAAAACTGTATGGGATAACCACAGTATGTACCTTAGAAAGGGATGATCTTTAAATCCATGTGACCGAATATAAACTAATCCTAAAATAAAAATATTATTTAATGTAAGACAATATATATTTAAATGGAATATAAAAGGGTTAAATATTATAAACATAAACAATAGGTCATGATATAGTTTGTTAACATAAAGGCAATATTGGAATTTGAAAATAACATTAAGCAATACATTATAAAAATAGGTTAAGGATAAACACTAAGAACTCATAAAATTTCATGCTTAGGATAACCTCATGTACACTATACATGGAATATCATAAAACTAAGACATTACCTGATGCATTGGAGAGTTATCTGGGTGCACCCATCATAATCATATCCTCTACACGCATAAGTGTGCCACATAGATCATATAAAATAAGAAAATAACTTATCACATTTAATAGCATGACAATGGAGTGTCGATTAAATAAATTTATGTATCCAATGAAATAAATAAAAGAGATTAAATGCGAACATACTTTTTAAAAAAATGAAATCGTTATTCATTATATAATTGTTTATCTTAGAAAATCACAATCAAATTTTTGTAGCATAATAGGGGAAAATAAATCTTCATGGGTGGGATTAATGAGATTAAAAGGGGACTATAATAATTTATTAATAATAACAGATGTAATGGGGATATGGAATAACAAATCTAAACATTAGGAATTATAGATAAAAAGAATAAATTAATTAATATGATTGAATAATATGGAGAAAGACAGGATTTTTGCATCTTAACCGCTTAAATAAACACTATTATAAGAGAGGATAAATGATACATCATCATTAGAAAATAAATTTGAAATTAGAGGTATAATTACAAGGTCAATAAAACAATACCAATTTAGATTCAAAAATAAAAATATAATTAAGTTTCTTGAATTGAAAAGAAGTGGGAGAGGTCTCTCACTTTTGGTAAGAAAAATCACTGGACAATTTCCGCATCATAACTGGTGTATATAAAGGTTCATGGGATGGGTTAATGAGATTAAATTCGAAATAACATCATTCTTAAATAAAAAAATTTATGTAATAGGGATATATAAAAACATTTCCAAATAAGAAAAAGTTTAAATTAAGGGTTATAACATCAAATTGGTCCTCGAATAAAATGAATAGAGGGAGGTCCCTTACCTTGAGGGGGTGATTCCAAAATATTTATAGAATATTATTGAGATTTTTTCATCAGTTTGGGATGAATATAAATATAGGATTCCAGATCAAGAATGTGTTCTGAGGTTTTTTAGTGAACAGTAATGAGGGATTGGGTGGGTTTATATAGGAAAAGAGAGGAAAGTTCTTTATTATTTCCCAAACATATGTTTTGGACTCTCTATAACAATGTTATAAAACAACAAACCATTGTATGGATTTTGAAAGTGTTTTCTTCCAATTTTTTTTTATTATCTTCTATGTACAAGGGCCTAAATTATTAAAATATAAATAATTGATTTTAAAATCATAAAATAAAATATATGTTTGGGAGGATTCATTAATGATTTATAAAATTAACTTAATAATTAAAAAACTTATTAATTTTAAGGGGAAACATATATTTTTTTGATTGTACCCTTTATAGAATTTATTGCATCACATTTGATTCATTATAATGGTATAATACACATTGTATATTTATGCTTTATTTAATTTTAACTCAAAAATTTAACTGTCTGAAAATTATGAAAAATTCCCCATTGAAGAGCTTCTATATGATTATTCCAAAAATAATATATTTTTATCCTAATAATTTTCTTAATACGTTATTTTTAACATTTAAATGGGAATCACCTTTATTGACAAATACTCGTTTTTGACACAATTATTTTTTAGCCTTTTAACAATTACATTTGACTTCAGAAAAATTATATTTTCATTTAAATATAATATATACTATTTGATTAAAATATTTAATTAAAACATCATTTATTTTAAAAATTCATGAATTACTGAAAAATAATGTCATGATTAAAACTATATATTATCCCAAAAACAATGTATGATTTAACGCATCAATTATTTAACATTTATGAAAATACTCATTTCTTTATTTGTAAATTATATATTAAAATATTATTATTATTATATTTAAATAAAAATAATAATATTAATACTACTAATGTTACTTAATTTCTAGTTCTTTTTAAATTATTTTTTCACTTAATAAACTGATTTTACTTTTACGGTGGAAATAAATATTTACTACTATTACTACTCATTGTTTAAAAAAATTGTTAAAATTATTACTTAATATTAATTATGATTATTAAAAATAATGAATCAATTTTATAAAAATTTACTCAAGTAGTAGTAATAATTAAATTTAATATTAAACCAGAAAGCATGATGGAACATAGTTTTCAAAAAAATTAATTATTTCACAAAAATGATGATTTTACTTTAAATCTATAACTAGTATTCATTATTGTATGAATACAAATACATAAATAAATAAATATAATATAAAAATTTCATTTAAATAATATATAATTTTATGCTATTTTAAATAATTTCTATAGATAAACATTATGCATTTTAAAATGTTTTTATAAAAAATTAGTTTTTATGCCCAAAAATAATCTTATTTTAAAATCTTGTTTAAAAATAATTTAAAATAATAAATTGATTTTGAAATAATTAAATAATAATTATGTTACATTTTAATAAAATAAAAATAATAATTATACTTTTTAATTAATTAATATATCAAAAGAAATGAATGTTTTCCAAAAAAAGGTGTTTTTCAATATTCACTGAAAAAATATTATTTTTCTAAAAAATCCCAAAAATTCACCCTAACCTAATACAGATATGATGATATTAAAATGAGGACTAATTTTAAAAAATATAATTTCAAAATTTTCTATAAAATAATTTAAATGTTTTCACAAAAATAAATAAAAAAAATTGGGAAGAAAACATTTTTTGAAGAAAAAAAGGAATTATCAAAAATTTAAGTGATTAATTACAAAGAATACTTCAATAAATTTTTGTATAGTATGAAATATATATATATATTTGATAAATTAGTTAATTCAATTTATACCCACAAATTTAATGGTAAGGTTACAATGGGAATGTTTAAATAACCATGGTTTTTTGGGGATTGATGTTCTGTATCAAATTCACTACAAAGCATAATTTTTTGTTTCAAAAACATGGGGCATTACATTATACCTGATTTAATAAATTTTATCCTTTCAGTTTCAACTTGAACTGGTAATAAATATTTGTACAATTAAAAATATTTTTATTGAAAACTGAAATCATAAAAAAGTTTAATAAAACATCTATTTGAAAAGATTTTAAATGAAGTTTAAAGGTATTCACATAAATATATTTAAAAGTTGAATAAAATTATTTTGATGTGAATATATAGTCATGAAAAACAACTAATTCAAATAAAATAATATAGATTTATAGAGAACATGGTTATGATAATGTCAATTTCCACAAAACTATAAATCTTGCAAGGGTAAAATGTCTGTCAATTCCTTATATGACAACATTTTAACTTCATGACTCTTTTCCTAATGTTATGGAATTAATTTATTGTCTATAATAGGAATATAATGAAATATAATTTCAATAAAATTATAATTTAATATTTTAATGAATTTATACTATAATATTATCTTTTTATAAAAGTGATAATAACTAAAGGTGATTTTTTATGCTTGAAGCACTAGAATAAGATTCTAAGGGATCAAATAATACAAAAATGAATAATAATATATTCCCCCTATCTTTAATAAATAAAAAATTGTTAGTATAAAGTAATATAATATGAAATTTATTAAACCATAATACATTAATATAAAAAATAATTCAAAAAAATATTAAATAGTTTATCATTTATCATTTATAAAATAAATACCCTTATATTATATATAATGTGAATAAACTATGCATTAAATAATTTTTTAACCTCAAAGGTTATCTCATAACCTTCCATGTAAACCTCCAAAACAATATGAGAATTTTTCAAAAAAATCATTTCTATTGAACTTAATGAGTATATATACCTCAACCAAAATAAAACATCCACTAATATATCATTAATCACCTCAAAATAAAAAAGGACCTAATCCAGTAATATATTTTTCCAAAATACCCTTAATCATGCTAAAAAATATATCATATAATTCATAAAAAGTCAAATGAATGCTTTTAAAGATTATTATTAGTCATATAATCCTTATATTTTTTTTGGGTTCTCCCAACATAAAACACCTATTAAAGGTTAATAATCCATCAATAATGTGTGTTATAATATATCACTTAATCACATAATCACTTTTATTAGGTATTGGTACTATTCAAAATATGTTTCAAATCATTAAAGAAAACCGGTTGTGGATAAATCATTATATGATTCATGAATCATATATCTACAATTTCATTGATGTTTTATTTCATCAATATAACTCTCATATACCAATACATAAACATTTCAATCGTTACACATCATTATTTTACATGGAATAAGTCCTTTTTATAAGATTTAACACTTATATTAGGGAATTGACTCAGATAATTCCCATATTCTCGAGTCAGAATAAATTAAATAAAAAAGGGTTCTATATGACATAATTTATTACTTTTCATCTCACACTTCCTTTTATTATGGAAACATGCTTCTTTATTACCAATTTTATGAAACTTAAAACACCTTCGATTTCCTTTTTGGAATTTCCCTTGGTGATCTTTCTACATTTTTGAATTCCAATAAATTGAATATTATTTCATTTATCACCATTATTAGATGGAGTTCCATGAGATTTAATTATCAAATTATTTAATATATTTGTACATTAAACAATTTTTAAATTGTTAACATTGATTTTTGATTACATGTATTCCATGATTCGAATATATCATAGTTGAACTTCTATCATGTTAGTTATCACATTTGGGAAATCATATCATTTCTCATAACATTGGTTATGGACTCAGTTATTTATATGACAACCCTGCTTTTTATTGCAACTTAAACATGCTTTATTACATAAATCTTCACTTGATCCAACAAAGAAGATCGAGAGGTTTAGTGTCTTTGGGGCTTATGATCATTACATAAAAACATTAAACTTGAAATACAACATCTTTATTGAAAACTTCCTTTACCTGACCACTACATTCCTTCATACTTAGCATTGCATGGGATAACCTGAGGACATGCATAAGAAAAGGGTGAGCTATAAAGCCCAGTAAGGGAGTACACAATGAATAACATGAGGAGTACAATACATGTTAGGCAATAGGAACATCAATAGAGAATAAGAGTAACATGAACATAAAGGCATGATAAAGCACGATAATCATAACATGGAAATGTGGCAACAACACTTAACATTGAATTAGCATGAGCCAAGGCTCATTGCACAAGGAGCATGAGTAAACCCTCATTGAACTTGAAGCACGAGTAAACCCTCGTTTCATTTGAATTAGCATGAGTCAAAAATCATTGCACATGACGTATCATGATACTATACTTTACCCAATGCATTGGAGCGCTATAAAGGGCGCACCCTTCTTAAACATTTCATTTCATGCATAAGTGTGCCACATGGATTATAAAACATGGATTCATAAAACATAATCATTTATTCCACGATAATGTAATGTGGAATTCATACATGAAACTTTATAATCAATAAGTAAATGTGCATAAAGGTGAATACCCTTGATGGAGAAATGTGCATGGTATTCACTACACAATGATATTGGCTTAGAAAATCGGTGTGATTTCGGCAGCGTAACGGCGTGACATAAGAATTCATAAAAAAGGTTGATGAGAGAGAAAGGGGTTCCTCATCATATTTAAATGTAATGGACAGTAAGGAGGTAATATAGATACATGTCCCAACAATTGAAAAGGAATTTAGATTCATGATACAAAAGTATTTCTTGAATATAAAAGAGGAGAAAAAGGTTTCTTTCGGAATTTCAGCATAGTAACGGGTGTACATGGGAGGCTTTTAATGAGAGAGAAAGGGGTATCCCATCATTAAAACAATAATAGGGCAGTTTGGGAGAGGTTAGAAACCATACCCCAACATTCATTATTGAAATTAAAAGGGCAATACAACTTAAAGAAAATTGACAAAAATGAGAAAGGAAGAAAAAACGCTTACTTGGAAGTGTGCTTACAAAGGCTAGAGAGAGGCTTTTGAGAGGATTTTTGGGAGGTTGGGGAACCTTGGGAGGATTCTAGAGAGAGTAGGGTAGAGTTTGGACGAACTCCAAGGGATTTTAGTGAGGAGGAAGTGGGAGCTTGGGTGGGTTTATATAGGAAAGGTGAGAGAATTCTTTATTATTTAGGTTTGGGACCCCTTATATTAAAATAATCCAAACCACATACCATCCCATGGTATTTGCCCATGGTTTCTGGAAAAGGAAAGAGGAAAACAATATTTTACAAGTCCAAGGTCCGAACTTATTAAAAAATTAGGGTTTCTTATGTGGAGGTGAGTCACACTCCCATGGAAATTAATTTAAAAAGGCAAAGTGTTGAATAAGTCTTGAGGGCTCCATTAATGCTTTGAAAAGTAAGTCAAACAAACCCAAAACCTCATTATTTTAATGATAAAACACATATTGGCTGAACATAAGGATTATGTTATTTTATTACATCACCATTGGGTCATTATGATGTCATAAAACACATTATATATTTAAATGGTATTTAATTTTTACCCAAAAATTTGACTGTCTCAGAAAATTATGAAAAATTCACCGTTGGATAATTTCGACGTCCTGATTCCAAAAATAATATTTATTTTACCTAAATAATTTTCTAAATATGTGAATTTTCACTTTTAAAATAAAAACCGACATTTATAAAAAAATTCATGGGTTTTGACAGAAATGGATTTCAAACCTTAATAAAAATTTTAATTGCATTCATAAAATTATAAGATCATTTATACTTAATAAAAAATTAATTTAATATTAATAATAATATTTTATTAAAATATTATTTAATTCAAAAATCCTTTAATTTAATAAAATATAATTCTTAATTAAATAATAACTAAAAACACCATTTGTACTTTAAAAACTAATTACAATGTATCAAAAATGACTAGAAATTATATTCATTATTATATAAAAAAATAATGTACATGAACATGGTGCTAATTATTTGTTACATAACCCCTTAAAATAGCCGCATAAGACCTAAGGGTAAGGTGTGCGATGGTGACAGACTCTTGGGGTGGCTCGGATAACATATCTCGAGTTGTAATTTCAATCAACTTCCACTTTTCCCGTAGACGATCACATTTGAGATTGACTTGATGAAGCTCAGCTTGGGCTTGGTCAAGGTAAAATCCCAAAGACGCCACCTCTTTTCCGAGCTCTGACAAATGGGCTTCGTAAGGGGCAATTCTACTAGATGAGGCCATCGCTTCCTTTGTCTGAGTAGAAATGGGTTCGTTAAAGCCTTATATTTATACTACTCAGATGATCACTGTTCAACGGCTATAAACGTAACGGTCACAAATCTTAACGTAAAACTAAAGAAGTTGACATCTTATAAAAACATTTTTCATAAAGAAACATTTAACTAGATCAAGATGGATTTTCCATTAATGAAACTTTGGGTCGTTACAATATTCCCCCCTTAAGAAATTTCGCCCTCGAAATTTTCCTTTTCCCACACTAAAACAAATTTGGGTAACTTAGCTTCATCATATCCTCTGACTCCCAAGTTGCTTCTTCAAACTTGTGGTTTCCCCACAACACCTTGACCAGGGGCATTGTCTTATTTCGTAGAACTTTTTCTCTACGATCTAAGATCTTCACTGGTTGCTCCTCATAAGAAAGATCGTCTTCTAATTGTACCACCTCGTAAGAGAGTACATGTGAAGGGTCTGGTATGTACTTCGTTAAGAGGGATACATGGAAGAGATCATGCACCTTGGCCATAGTAGGTGGAAGTTCTAGTCGATAGGATATAGCCCCAACATGATCAAGAATCTCGAAGGGGCCGATGTACCTTGGACTTAACTTCCCTTTCTTTCCAAACCTCATGACCTTCTTCCACGGAGATATGCGTAAAAACACCATGTCTCTGACTTTAAACTCAAGGTCTCGTCGACAATTATCTGCATAACTCTTCTATCGACTTTGGGCTGCCTTGATATGATACTGAATGGTTTTCACCTTCTCCACCATTTCTTCAACCATTTCTGGTCCAAGCAGCTTACATTCACCGACCTCATCCCAACATGCTGGTGTTCTACACCTTTTCCCATACAGGGCTTCATATGGTGCCATTTGGATGCTCGAGTGGAAACTATTATTATAAGAGAACTCAACCAGAGGAAGATGTTGATCCCATCATCCTTTAAAGTCTATTGAGCACGCTCTCAACATATCCTCTAGTGTATGGATTGTCTGCTCGGATTGGCCAGCAGTTTGAGGATGATAGGTCGTACTGAAGTTCAGTTCAGTATTCAGAGCATGTTGAAGACTCTTCCAAAACTTAGAGGTAAATCATGGATCTCGGTCAGAATCAATAGATAGTGGTACTACATGCAACCGTACCACATCCCTGATATATATCTGTTCCAGTTGATCCAAAGAGAAATCCTCTCGAATATCAATGAAGTGTGCAGTCTTTGTAAGACAATCCACAACAACCCAGATTGCATTGTTGCCTTTTTATGTCCTTGGATGTCCGGTGACAAAGTCCATGGTGATGTTCTCCCATTTCCATTCTGGTATGGGAAATGGTTGCATCATCCCCTTAGACTTCTACCTCTCTGCCTTCACTTGCTGACACACCAGGCACTTTGATGTATACTCAGCGATCTTTTTCTTCATATTATCCCACCAAAAGTTTTCTTGGAGATCTCGATACATCTTCGTGCTCCCTGGGTGAATAGAGAAATTTGAACTATGTGCATCATCCAAAAGTTCCTTCTTCAGCTCCGAACTTGATGGAACACATAGTCTTTTCCCAAACCGCACAATTCCTTCTTCATTAACATTAAACTCTGAGGATTTTCCCTTTTTGATATCTTCCACTTTTTCTTGGATTCCTGCATCATCCTTTTGAGCATCCTTTATCCTTTCCAAAATATATGGTTGAGAAATAATTTGTGGAAGGATTGATGATGTTCCCTTCTTTATGATTCCCACATCCATCTTCATCAAGTCTAAGAAGATTGGATCCTTCTCAATTCGCATCATTGATAGAATAGTTGGATCCTTTCTACATAGTGCATCTGCCACCTTGTTCGCTTTCCCAGGGTGGTAATGTATTGAACAGTCATAATCCTTGATGAGCTCTATCCATCTTCTCTGGCGCATATTAAGCTCTTTTTGTGTGAATATATATTTAAGACTCTTGTGGTCAGTATATATATCAGATTTCTCTCCATAGAGATAATGCCACCAGATTTTCAAGGCAAAGATCACCGCCGCCAACTCCAGATCATGCATTGGATAGTTTCGTTCATGGATTTTCAACTGCATTGAGGCATAGGATATCACTTTATCATTCTGCATCAGCACACATCCTAAGCCCTTCTTCGAAGCATCACTGAATACCACCAAAAGCTCCCCACTTGTGGGTAAAGTGAGCACGGGTGCAGTGATAACCCTCCTCTTCAACTCCTTGAAGCTTTCTTCGCATTCATCACTCCAAGAAAATTTTACTCCCTTTCGAGTTAGCTTGGTAAGTGGGTTGGACAATCTTGAGAAATTTCTCACAATTCGTCGATAATATCCAGCTAACCCCAAGAAGCTACGGATATCCGTTACCGATGTTGGCCTCGGATATCCCTCAATTGCATCTGTTTTGGAGGGGTCCACAGATATCCCATTACTTGTGATGATATGGCCCAAGAATGAGACCTCCTTCAACTAGAACTCACAGTTTCTGTACTTGGCATAGAGCTTCTCCTTGCGCAAAGTCTCCAGTACAGTTCTTATATGCTCCTCATGGTCCTCCTTGGTTTTGGAGTATATAAGAATATCATCTATAAAGACTACCACAAATTTGGCTATGTAATCTCTAAAGACTCTATTCATCAAGTCCATGAATATTGTTGGAGCATTGGTGAGTCCGAAAGGCATTAAAATGAATTCATAGTGCCCGTACCTTGTACGAAAAGCAGTCTTGGGGATATCTTCCTTCTTCACCCTTACTTGATAATATCCCGACCGCAAGTCCACCTTGGAGAAGTATTGTGCTCCACGCAGCTGATCAAACAAGTCATCGATTCTTGGGAGAGGATACTTGTTCTTTATCGTGATTTTGTTAAGTTCACGATAATCGATGCAAAGCCGCATTGACCCATCCTTCTTCTTGACGAAGAGGACTGGTGCACCCCATGGTGCTGCACTTGGGCGTATAAACCCTTTATCCAGATTCTCCTGCAGTTGTTTCTTCATCTCATTAAGCTCAAAAACATCCATTCTATATGGAGTCTTGGATATTGGTAGCACCCCAGGTATAAGTTCAATTGAGAACTCAACATCTCTTCTTGGAGGAAGACCAGGAAGTTCCTCGGGAAATACTTCAGCAAATTCTCTCACAATAGGCATTTCTTCAAGGGTGGTTTCTTCCTTGGACTGAATCATCTGAGCCAGATATGCGTGCTCATAAGGCAGTAATATCCATGCTTGAGATGAAGGAACTAAAGGAGATTCATCGTCCTCCTGAGACTTGCAAATAATCGGGGGTCGATTATCCATATGGAGTGTGATTTACCTCTCTCGACAATTTATGTTGGCTCTATATAAGGAAATCCAATCCATGACAAGAATTGCATCAAATTCCACTAGAGGGAGTGTGATGAGGTTCTCCGGGCAATTCAATCCACATATTATAACAGGGGAGGACTTATACTCATGGTATGCAATGATTGCCCCATTTTCCGTACTCACCGACATCTTTACTTCCATGAATTGTGGTGGTGCATGGATTGTTCTACTAAACTTTTGAGATATAAAAGAATGCGTAGAACCTGAATCAAAAATTACATTCGCTATTCTTGAATGAATAACTAGCGTACCGGTCACCTCTTCGTTGTCGGGGTTCACTTCAGCAGAAGTGATGGAAAAAGTTCTTCCTTGCTGTCTTGGAGGTTATTGGTTGCCTCCGATAACCGTTGGATTAGGGCACTGATTTGAAAAATGACCTGGTTCTTTGCATTTGTAGCATTGAACAATGCATTGAGGATCGAACAGAGCGTTCCTCTCCTCTGTCGCAGCCGCGGGTCCTTCTTTCTGATAGTTAACAGCTAGGTGCCCTTCTCTTCCACACCTGAAGAATTTTCTTGTCCACCTAAGGCAGTTTCCAGGGTGCTTCTTTCCACACTTTTGGCAAGTGGGGTGCTAGAACTTCTTAGTGCCGTTGGATTTATCCATCGGACCACCAGCCTTGAAGTCCACCTTACGTTTCTTGTCCCCATGATACCCCTTTGATTATCCGATCTCCACTTCAACCTTGAGGGCACATCAGACAATTTCCTCATAGCTGTCGAAGTCACAGATCGCTAATGCTTTCTGCAAGCTAGGCTTCAGCCCATCAAAGAAGCGGTCAACCTTGCATTCGGGGGTAACGACAAAGCCGGAAGCGTATCGTGCAAGACTTGTGAATTTTTCCTCGTACGCTCCCACAGATTCTTCATCTTTCTGCTTGAGGGAAAGGAAGTCCCTTTCCATCTTAAGACGGAGGATGCGTGGAAAATATTTATCGAAAAACATCTTCTAGAATTCCTTCCATTCCATAGCCTCGATCTCCTCCTCATGATTCGTATTTTTGATCAACGTCCACCATTGATCAGCTTAACCCTCCATACGATAAGCCTATAGGTGAACCTTCTCTTTTTCAGAGCATTGGAGGATAGAGAATATCTTTTCAATGGAGTTGATCCATTGCTCAGCGATCATGGGATCAGATGATCCACTAAAAGTAGGAGGCCTTTGTCTCGTGAAGCTCTCGATAGTGACTTGTTCTTTCTTAGGGGGGGTTGAACGTTCCTCTTGACCAGTGTTTCTATTCAAAACTAGAGTTAGCTGAGATAGAAGCGTGACAAAGTTCGTGATTCCCGCTCCCATTGGATTGGGCATCTCATAAGTACAATCATCACACTGATCTTCACAATGGTTGTTAGACCAAGTTCTCCTATTACCGGCCATTGGCTGGAATAAAAGGAAAGTTAGGGGTAACACATAAAGGGTAATCCAAAGACAAAAGTTGATGACTTATAAATAAACTTTAATCTCTTTAACTCATGAGTCTATAGGATTCAATCCAGGCTTTTCATGATCTTCCTTCTAACATATATTCTTAGGGGCATTTTTTCCCTTAATAAGGGTTCATACTAAGATTGTGAATTTATCGAAACATATCCCCCGGGAGTGTCGTAACCAAGAGTGCAGCAAGGCCCATTATCGTGCACCAGTTCCCGTTCGAGTCTAGCTCAAATCGGTGTTTTCGGGTTTTTCCCCTAGGATACATCTGTGCCAGAGCCGCCTCTACCTTCTCGTATCCAGACAGGGATGTATTTGTTTGATAGACCACTTACTTAGTATTTACCAAAACATATGGATGTTTTTATTATACTTAGTCATGTATCTAAGGCGATACTAGGGTTTCCTAATCCCAAAAATAACTAAACCTATCCTCTGATACCAACTATGACAAACCTGCTTTTTATTACAACTTAAACATGCTTTATTACATAAAACTTCACTTGATCCAACAAAGAAGATCGAGAGGTTTAGGGTATTTGGTGCTTAGGATCATTACATAAAAACTTTAAACTTTAAATACAACATCTTTATTGAAAACTTCCTTTACATGACCACTACATTCCTTTGTACTTAGCATTGCATGGGATAACCTGAGGACATGCAAAAGAAAAGGGTGAGATATAAAGCCCAGTAAGGGAGTATACAATGAATAACACGAGGATTACAATACATGTTAGGAAATAGGTACATCAATAGAGAATAAGAGTAACATGAACATAAAGGAATGATAAATAATGATAATCATAACATGGAAATGTGGCAACAACACTTAACATTGAATTAGAATGAGCAAAGGCTCATTGCACAGGGAGCATGAGTAAACCCTCATTGCACTTGAAGCACGAGTAAACCCTCGTTGCACTTGAATTAGCATGAGTCAACACTCATTGCACATGACGTATCATGATACTATACTTTACCCAATGCATTGGAGTTCTATAAAGGGCGCACCCTTCTTAAACATTTCATTTCATGCATAAGTGTGCCACATGGATCATAAAACATGGATTCATAAAAAATAATCATTTATTCCAAGATAAAGGAATGTGGAATTAATATGTGAAACTTCATAATAAATATGTAAATGTGCATAAAGGTGAGTACCCTTGATGGAGAAATGGGCATGGTATTCACTACACAATGATATTGGCTTAGAAAATCAGTGTGATTTCGGCAGCGTAACGGGGTGACATAAGAATTCATAAAAAAGGTTGATGAGAGAGAAAGGGGTTCCTCATAATATTTACATGTAATGGAAAGTAAGGTGGTCATATAGATAAATGTCCCAACAATTTAAAAGGAATTTAGATTCATGATACAAAATTATTGCTTGAATATAAAAGAGGAGAAAAAGGTTTCTTTCGGAGTTTCGGCATAGTAACGGGTGTACATGGGAGGCTTTTAATGAGAGAGAAAGGGGTCTCCCATCATTAAAACAATAAGAGGGAAGTATGGGAGAGGTGAGAAACCATACCCTAACATTCATAATTGAAATTAAAAGGGAAATACAACTTAAAGAAAATTGACAAAAATGAGAAAGGAAGAAAAAAACCCTTACTTGGATGTGTGCATCCAAAGGCTAGAGAGAGGCTTGTGAGAGGCTTCTTGGGAGCTTGGGGAACCTTGAGAGGATTCTAGAGAGATTAGGGAAGAGGTTGGACGAACTCCAAGGGATTTTACTGAGGATGAATTGGGAGCTTGGGTGGGTTTATATAGGAAAGGTGAGAGAATTCTTTATTATTTAGGTTTGGGACCCCTTATATTAAAATAATCCAAACCACAAACCATCCAATGGTATTTTCCCATGGTTTCTGGAAAAGGAAATAGGAAAACAATATTTTACAAGGCCAAGGTCCGAACTTATTAAAAAATTAGGGTTGCTTATGTGGAAGTGAGTCACACTCCCATGGAAATTAATTTAAGAAGGCAAAGTGTTGAATAAGTCTTGAGGGCTCCATTAATGCTTTGAAAAGTAAGTCAAACAAACACAAAACCTCATTATTTTAATGCTAAAACACATATTGGACGAAAATAAGGATTATGTTATTTTATTACATCACCATTGGGTCATTATGATGTCATAAAACACATTATATATTTAAATGGTATTTAATTTTTACCCAAAAATTTGACTGTCTCAGAAAATTATGAAAAATTCACCGTTGGATAATTTCGACGTCCTGATTCCAAAAATAATATTTATTTTATCTAAATAATTTTCCAAATATGTGAAGATTCACTTTTAAAATAAAAAACGACATTTATAAAAAAATTCACGGGTTTTGACAGAAATGGCTTTCAAACCTTAATAAAAATTTTAATTGCATTCATAAAATTATAAGATCATTTATACTTAATAAAAATTTAATTTAATATTAATAATAATATTTTATTAAAATATTATTTAATTCAAAAATCCTTTAATTTAATAAAATATAATTCTTAATTAAATAATAACTAAAAACACCATTTGTACTTTAAAAACTAATTACAATGTATCAAAAATGACTAGAAATTATATTCATTATTATATACAAAAATAATGTACATGAAAATGGTGCTACTTATTTGTTACATAACCCCTTAAAATAGCTGGATAAGACCTAAGGGTATGGTGTGCGATGGTGACAGACTCTTGGGGTGGCTCGGATAACATCGCTCGAGTTGTAATTTCAATCAACTTCCACTTTTCCCGTAGACGATCACATTCGAGCTTGACTTGATGAAGCTCAGCTTGGGCTTGGTCAAGGGAAAATCCCAAAGATGCCACCTCTTTTCCGAGCTCCGACAAATGGGCTTCGTAAGGGGTAATTCTACGGGATGAGACCATCACTTCCTTTGTCTGAGTAGAAATGGGTTCGTTAAAGCCTTATATTTATACTACTCAGATGATCACTGTTCAACGGCTATAAAAGTAACAGTTACAAATCTTAATGTAAAACTAAAGAATTTGACATCTTATAAAAACATTTTTCATAAAGAAACATTTAACTGGATCAAGAGGTATTTTCCATTAATGAAACTTTGGGTCGTTACATTTATATTTCCATCCATTTATATGAATAAAGATAAAATTATTGGTGACTAAATCTAAACAATCAACCACATAATTGATAAGAAAATAACATTAAAGGGATAACCTTTATTTGACATGTATTTTCTTAACTTATGAATGTGAAAGCTTCAATATATGTTGTCAATGATCTATTTCCTAACATATACTCTTATGGTAATTCTTATTCCCAAAATAATGGTCCATAATGAGCCAGTTAATTTAAAAAATCATATCCCCTAGGAGTATCAAAATAGGCATCTACCAAGTCCTGCTATCATGAACCAACTCATGATTGAGCCTATATTAATATGTTGTTTTTATGTTTTACACCATAGTACATATGTACCAGATCCTCATCCACTTGTATTATCCGGATAGGGATGTATTTAATTGAAATCAACATACTCTAAACTTTACCAAAATTTAGGGATTTTTCATAAGTTTAGTCTTACCCCCAAAGGATTTATCTACAGTTTCCTAATATTAATCCCAAAAATAACTAAACATTACCTTAATACCAAATATGAAACCCATGTCTTTACTAAACATTAATTCATGAATTAATCATTGTAATACAAATAATACAACCCAATGTATTAATACGTATGGTGTCTTTGGTAATTGGGAACATTTAATAACTTCTAGAAAATGAGGTACGATAACATTATTGATAACTTCTATAACATTCTCAATGAAATCATCAGTCCTATAAAACAAAATGGGATAACATGGGGATATACATAAGAAAGGGGTGACTTATATATCCTAGTTAGGGAATAAAAATAATAATAAAATGAAATATCATAATATGTTATAAAATTGGAATTTAAATGGAACATAAAAGGGGTTTGCATCATAAACAAGAATAATATGAAATCATATTGTATTGTAACATTTTGGAAACATGGGAATGAGGGAAAAAAATTTAAACATGAAATTATATACCTAGGTCAAGGTTATCCACAATGAAATAACTACATAATGTTCTTATGATAACCTCCCATACACTCTAAATGTCATCTCATGAGACTAAAACATTACAAAATGCATTGTTGCTCTATCTTGGTGCACCCATGCTAATCAATTCATTTATATAAATATAGATGCCTTTTAGATTATATAACAAGAGAGAAAATTTAATTACATTTAATCCCATAATAATATAGTTTTTAGTTTATATTTTTAGTCCCCTAGTAAAATAATTATAATATTATAAAGTTGAAAACCCTTGATAGAAAATGGGTAATAGTATTCACTATACAATTTTTTAGCATCGGAAATCAAAGTGAAATATCAGTAGTGTAATGAGGGTACATAAAATTTCATGGGAGGTATTAATAAGAGTTAATGGGGACTCTCATCATTTATAAATTTTAAGTGAATTATGGATGATATGTTAGAACATAAAAAAAATTTATTAGTTTCAAATAAAATTCATATGTTTAAGAATATGCATGAATAAATAGTAGAATGATATGATTTCAGCATTATAATGGTTAAGGTAAACCATAAAATGTTTGGAGATAAATGAAATTTAATATCTAGTATATAAATTTTAATTAATTTGGATATTTATAAGGTCCTGAAAAAAACAAATTGATATTAAAAATCATAAATATAATGAAGGTTCTTGAATTGTAAAAAAAGGGAGAGGTCCCTCACATTTTGTACGAAAAATCACTGGTTAGTTTTAACTGAATTATGGCTGTACATATATGTTATTCTGAGGTATTAATGATGACCAAATATTACCTCACAACATGGACATAAAAATATTTGTAATATATATGTTTTAAAAAATTCCTTAAAAATAAAAATGTAAATTAAGAGGTGTAACATAAAACAGGTGATTGAAAAAAAGAGGGATATCTCTTACCAGGAGAGGGTGAATCCCAAATCCTTTGAGGATCTTCTTGAGAGAATAATATAACCTTGGTAGTAATATAGAGATGTTATAAAAGAGTAATTTTTTCCCCTTTTTTGGGTGGAGAGGAGCTGGAGATTGGGTGCGTTTATAAAGTAAAATTGAGGGGAGTTATTTATTATTTCATAAACATAGGTCTTGGAATAAATATAATAAATTAATCAAATACAAAAAACATCCCATGGATTCTAAAAGAATAATTATTTTATAAATAAAAGGGATTAAATCATTAAAATATTACCTTGGTGATGGGAAAGTGAGTCATATTTATAAATATTTAATCTTAATACCTGAAAATATAATATACATTTTAGGTATTAATAAAATCTATATAAAATTAATAAAAATACATAAAAATATATTATGTTAAAGTGTAAAAAATAATTTTTTGTGGATTCCCTTTATAACACTAATTACATCAATTTTGGGTCATTATGGTGTCATAATACACACCGTATATTTATACCGTTTTTATTTTATACCAGAAAATTTTTCTATATAATAAAATTAAAGAAAAAAATATTTTATTTAATTTTGACATGATTATTAAAAAAAATTATTTTATCCAAATAATTTTCTATATATGATAATTTTAACTTTAAAAAAGGACATCCATTTATTGAGAAATGATGGGTTTTTGACAACAATCGATCTCAAACAATAATAAAATTACATTTATCTTCATAAATATTATATTATATTTTTTATTTAAAATATAATATTTTTTAATAATATTTAGGATATCGTTTATTTCAAAAAAAAATTATTGATTAAATATATATATTACCCTAAATACAATTATGGTTTTAACGCCCTAAAAACCATTATTTTATCAAAATCATAATTTAATAATTTATAAATTAAAAATTATAATCATTTTTATATTTAAATTAAAACATATATATTTATTCTCTTTGGGTTAATTTGTTTCAAGTCATTAAAAAAATACCCTCAATTAATCTTTTTTCCTTTTACCATGATAATTAATATTTACTACTTTTACAATTCATATTTTTTGGTAACCAATTTAACCTTATTTACTAATATTAATCTTGATGATTAAAAATATAGAACCATTTTTTCCAAATAAATTTATAGTGGCAGAATAATTTAATTGAATATAAAATTCACAAGTGTGATGGAATATCATTTTCTAAAAAATGAAATTTTCAAAGAAAATATGATATTACATCAACTATGTAACTAGTAATATTAATTATATGAATTTAAAATAATTAATATATATATATAATCTCAAATTTGTATTTATAAAATTCCCCACTAGGGTTAATTTTAATTAATCATAATAGATAAAAACTATGCATTTTAAAAAGTTTTCTAAAGAAATGTGTTTTAAGCCTAAAAATAATCATATTCTAAAATAGATTATAATGATGATATAAATTAAATTAATTATATTGAATATAACTAAAAAATAATTATGTAAATTTTAAATAAAATTAAAATAATATTGGGACATTTAAATTTGATTATTTATCAATAGAAATGACAGTTTAAGAAAAAAGGGTATTTTCACTATTCTGTGAAAATTATATGTTTTTAACAAAATCTAAAAATTTTACCCCAAGTTAATACTAATTTTTCGAGATAATTTTTTTTTAAAATTTTATCAAATATTCATTCAAAATTTTATTTAAAATAGTTAAAATAAATTTTTTAGAAAAAGAAATAAAAATAACTTTTGAAGATAATTTTCTTTTGTAGAACAAAAACCATTATAGATATTTCAATGATTTTTTAAAAATATTTTTTGAATAAATTTATAAATATTATGACATATATATATATATATATATAAATTAGATAATCATATTCATACTTTTAAATTCTCTGTCTATGTTGCAATGGTCATGTTTAAATAATCTAAGTTTATTTGGTTTCGTTCTTGTCAATCATATTCAATTTCAAAAATAATTTTCTATTTCAAGAACTTAGGGTGTTATAGTACAATATTCAACCAAAATGGAACTGATATAAAATTTTAATTTCTATTGTTTTCTTGAAAATAAATTCCTTCTTTACATATAGTTGATGATACCCAGAATGAAGGTCAATCTTTAAAAATATTGTGCTCCATAATGATTATTGAGTAAGTCACCAATACCTAGTAGATGATACTTGTTATTTATCATAATAGTATTGATTTTCCTATAATAAATACATATCCCCATAGATCCATCATTATTCTTAGAAAAAATAATATGGTCTCCCCAATGTAAAATACTAGGGAATATAAATCCCTTACCACCCAATTCCTCAATTTTTTTAAGCTACATTAATTCCATAATGGATATTATATAAGGAGAATTTGATATAGGTATTATGTAATGGATTAAATCAATTAAAAATCAAATCCATGCTCTAGAGAATGTCAAATTAATTTTTCTAGATATGCATCAATTAATTCTAGTATAATATATACATTCCCAAATAGAAGATTACCTTATACACCTACAAATTGTGTCTTATTATTGTCCCCAAGGATCACATAAGAGAAACTACAACGGGTGGATCTAGACATCACTTAGACGATGAAGTCCCCCATTTAATGATAAATATTTCTACATATTCACCCTCAATATTAATTTGCTTCTCTTTGATATAAATTTTTGAATTATATTTTTAAAGATAGTCCATTACTATTATTATATCAAAATAAACCATATGTATAATAATAATGTTATAAAATAGTCCATTTCTTGTGTCACAATGAGAACTGACTGACTGATCCATATTTTGAAAATAATTCTATTCAGATTCTTCACTGAAAACTCATTTATTATGTTTGGAGGAAAATATCAAATATTAATTGAATACATTGAATATATTAAAAAATCGTAAGATCCTGAATAAAATAAAGAATTATCTAAACATGAGAAAGAGATTTATTTAACTTCCACAAAATTCTTTTGAAATTAAACCCCACCTATTTTGATCCAATATTCTAATCTTAGATCCCTTCTCCTTCTCTAGGGAAAATTCCCTTGATGCATGGGATAATAAGTTTTATTTTTCCATATATCATTATATTTGAGAAACTTAACATTGGAAGCTTATTTTTTCCCTTAAATCATGATAATAGTTGTATTTATCTTCTACCTTGGGGAAATATCATATTCCTAGGAAGAAAATTCCATGATTTTTCATTCAACATTTATTATAATTTTGATATTCCACCCATCTCTTTTTCCCCTTTTCCATATTTCATTTTTATAGATTGTTAAACCACCCTTTTTTAATCTTTATTTACTTCTAAATTATGACACATGGATAATTATTTCATTATATTTATAGCACATGATACTACATCCCCATATGAGGAGAATGTTTGGGGGGATAGTTTGCCTAAAAATATTGGATTTATCCCCTCAAAAAAATGGCCAATAATCTATTTTAGTTATGTATATAGTATATAAAATTCCTTGAGAACCTTATATGTTTGTCTTTATAACTAGAAATATTTTCTTCTCCTTTTTTTCATGGACTCAAAAATTGTCTCCTAATATCCCCTCATTATTCACGAGGAAGATATTTTTACAAGAAAAATATATTTAAATCCTTACATTACATGATCATTATTTCATCACCTACCATGGTGTTTTGAATCTATAAACACCACTGATCCACATTACCTAAGAGATGATAAAATTAAATTAAAACCTTATCAACTTCAAAACATCCCAAAGTGGGATATATCTTCTCTATGTAACGTATCCATTGCAAAGCTATAAATGGATTTATAGTACCATTAAATGGTTGAGGGTTCTAATATGTTAAGTGGCCTAGCATTTTTACACAACATTGTGGGTTTGTACGTTGCTCAATATAGAAATAGTTATTAGTAATAACCTATTTCATCTTCCCTCAAATAGTTATAATTTTTTTATCTCTATTTGCCTCTTTATCTCTAGATTTTTAACTTTCCTATAATGGAAATTCCAACCTGGATTGCATACATTGATATGTTTCCCATTCCTTATGACATGTTCTATTTCTAAAAATTTCACACACTAGATTAAATCAAGATATTATGAAACATAATGTATAATTTTAAAAATATTGAAATACCAAACATGAAAATAAAATTACGTATTTAATCATATAATCTTAAACATGGATTCATTGGGAATATTCTAAAATCATAAAAATGTTTTCAAATCATTCAAAAAAAAATTTAAATAAAATGTTAGTTAACCTATAAATATCCATTGAGAGAGTCAAACTAGGTTTTCAATAAGGTATAACTCACCATGCACCAAAATAATGGTCAAGATATACTTAAACCAACTCTTTCCAAGGTCACTACCCCTGGATAAAACTGTTCCAAAACCATATACATTTATAGAATCTAAATACGGATGTATTTATTTTGAATGTACACAATATCCACCTTATCAAAAGTTTAATATGTTATTCTATACATAGAATTATCCTCAATGGGAGTAATAGGGTTATATTATCTCATCTAATTTTTTTAAATATATGTCCCAAGTATTATACTAAACAATCTATGATTCCAACAATAATGACACAGACCCTAGTAGCATAGAGTTAGAGGGTAAAATATTAAAATATTACTAGTTACAGTAAAACTTATCCTGAAGGATAAATTATTTTTATTATCTTTAAAAACAAGATACATACATGAATTTCACATTACATCAAAAAATTAAAATATTACATAGTACTTACTTTCAGAATTTTGTAATTACCATTTATATATCCTTGTATGTTATTTATAAGACACATTATAGTATCATATTAAAATTAATCAAAAGAAAATGTGTGATATCATAGGATTATTAATGGATTGTGTAAAATGGATGACACATGAATACATAAGGCATAATCAATATGTAAAGGTAAATAACTAAAATAAATTCCATATAATTAATAATATGGGAAAAAATATTTATATGGTAAGAATAAATGTTGATCAAATAATTCAATATAAATAATCACATGTCTTATACATCCATAGACATCAATAACTAATCTCAAACTGATGGAACATATAATGTTGTACATCATAAACTAATCATCAAGGCCTTGTGCCAAGGTAATATAAATAAAAAAGGTAATGCCTCATCGAAATATCCAAACTATTTTCTCATACAAGGCCTATAAATGCATCAAGGGGCTATAAGAGTCCCCAACCATCACATACAAATACGAATTCATTCCATATATGAAAGGGGTGAAACATAGTCAACATAAACATTAATATTGAAAACATATCATAGGTAATGTTCATAATTTCACCGACCAGTAAAAATAATCATAAACCTTCAATATTAATATTAAGAGTTTTTATCAAAACAGTATATCCCTGGTAAATGATACTATTCTCTGAATTATATTTACATGGATGAATATACATTAAAAATATAACTGGAGGATTTCATGATAAAATACCATTTTATTTAAAATAAATATTTCCTATATATAAATGAAAAAAATTTATATTAAAGTAACCACTGAGACATGTAATGGAAGTTCTAAAAACCATGGGAAGTCAAGATTGTGGTTAAATTCATTCAATATGAATAAGTAAAAATTATTCCTTTCACACCTTTGTAAAAATAAAAAAATTACATCCTCCAAAAAATGATAGGAAGATTTATTTTAACCCATTTGGTAAAAATAAAACATGGGAAAAAAATTCATTCATAAATCAATAAATAAAAAAATATTCTTTAATTTTTTTTAAAAAATAAGGATATGGAAGAAAATGATTCCTCATCATGTTGAAAAGAAAATCCCATTTTTCTTAAATACACGGTATTCGTGTCTTGAGTATTTGAAGAGTGTAAAATGAAAGAATAACTTTTTATTTACATAAATAATGAAATGGGAAGAAAATATATTTATTTTAAGATATAAAGATAAAATAATTCCCCGAGTATAGACTTTAACATAAAAAATCTCAAATAATGATGGTATTGTGAAATAACACCTTACCCCAAGTTTAATATACTTTTTATGTGTCCGAAACCACTTTATAATAAATATATATTTAGTATACTTTTATTTTTGAAACATAAAAATATATTACACAACATATACGATTTAATTATATTGATTATCTTTGATTTATTAGTAATTATTAGTTGACATCACTATTTTGGGTAATAACTACTAATTATTTCAGGAATTTTTGGGAAACGTAGTATCCATCCTTATACATCGAACATGCTTCCATTATCTAAATAATTATAATACTGATATAAATATAATATATATTAATTATATATATATTTAGAGTAATCCATAAAATTTGTTGATATAAAAATGAATAACCCGATAAATAGAGATGGTAGGTTGTACATAAGCATGAATGTTTTCATTTTTTGACAGATGGAACCAAACATGGGTAAATAGTAATACCCAAATTAATATTAATAACTATATAACATATATCATATGGTTTTTAATTGCTTGTATTTTTATGGGTCATATGAGATTCCAACCTTTAATAAATACAACATATTTTATTCATTATTCATTTAATTCTATTATCTCTCAAGGTTATATATATTTTAATTTTCAAAATAAATGTTTCATTAATAATATTTAGGATCATATATAAAAAAAATTCATGAGTTTGATCATTTTTGGGGATTAAGAAGATCCAAATTTTAAAATTATAGTAATCCAATTTTATATTTTTCTCTATTGTAACACTTTCATTTCTTATGTTAATATTTTTTCTCTAAATTTAATATTCATTTAAATATAATAAAACATTGGTGGTTATATCATGTGGTTAATATTTTTTACATAATACCACATTAATAAATATGCAACATTTATATTATGAGGGATTTGTTAAGTAATTTTTTAACATGGATACATGTAGCACAACATATTCTTGAGATATGGTTTTTGGTAGTTCTAATATATATTTTAAAACAATTATGTGATCTAGAATATCAAATAGGGCTGATGTATCCGAGTCTTAACATTCGCTTCTTCCAAAATCTGATGACTATATTCTATGAAAGAATATGATAGAATATTTTATCTCTAATAATAAACTCTATGTCTCTATAGGGTTTATTGACATGTGTATTTTATTGAAATTTATATTTCCCAATATTATTATGAATGGTATTGAAAATTTCAACCAAATCTTTGATCATTTCAGTTCCAAAAATATGTTCTCACCAACATCATCCCAACACATAGGTTTACTACATCTCATCCCATAGCGAGAATCGTATGGACCCATTTGGATTATTTTTTTGAATCTATTAATTTACCAGAACATGTCCAAATAAAAATTTTGGTCTCATCCTCTTTGAAATCTATCAAGTATGTGCTCAACATATCCTCATGTGTCTGGACAATCTAATCAGATTAGAAATCAATTTAGGGATGATATTTTTCACTAAAGTTCAAATTAGTGTTTATATCATATTGGAGTCATTTTTATATTATTGATGTCAATGTTGGATCATGATAAGAAAAAATCTATATTTATGTTCTATGTAGCCTCAAAAAATCTTTAATGTATATCCTTACAAGTTGATTAAGTAATAATTCCTCTAGAATTTTAATTAATTTATTGGTATTTATAATATGATATAGTATAACACATATTGCATTATTTCCTATTGATGTATTTATAATACCTAGGAAAAATATCACAGTGATGTTTTTCAATTCCGTATAGGTAGGGGAAATGGTTTCACCATACCCTAAGATGTTTTATTCTCCACCTTCAACTATGAATATACTAGTAACTTCGATGTATATTCAATGATCTCCTTATTTAATTTTTCCAACTAATAGTACTGTCAAATATATCAATACATTATCATTCCTCTTTGGTGTATGAAAAATATTTAACTAGGTGTACTATTAAAAATCCCCGTATTTATCTTAATTTTAGATGGTACACAATTTTTTAACCCAAATCAAGGATCTATTTCTTCACCAATTTTAGTTTATGAGCTATCCCTTTTTCTTATTGATTGCTCCTTTTTATGTATCTTTACATCATTCCTTTAGGAATCTTTTATCATCTTCATCGTGGATAGTTGAGAAATCATTTAAACTAAGTGGGATTGTGTTCCCTCCCTTATGAATTCCCTATCCATCCCTTTAAATATTATGAATATTGGATCCATTTAAATTATCATCATTGTTAATTTTTCAAGATCATTTCTACTTATATAATCTTCCACGTCTTTCACTTTCATAATATTCTAATATATTTTGAAATCATAGTCCATGATGAACTCTAAATATATTCATATTAATATATTAATCACCCTATAGGGGGATCTATATTTTATACTATTATGATCTGTATAATTTTCACACTTCTCTCCATAGAGATAATTCGTCTAAATATTCCATGAGAATCCATTAATTCTAACTCCAGACCATTCATTAGATATTTAAACTCATGTACTTTAGACTATATTGAGGCCTAAATTATCACATTATTATTTCATATAAATATACAACAAAAAACCTTCATTGAAGCATCATTATATACAATAAAAATATTCCCACTAATGTGTAGTGTGAGTATTAATACTGTGATAAAAAAAAATTTCAATTCCATGAAGCCCTTTTGCATTCATTATTCTTTGAAAATAATCAATTTCATTTTTCATAGTAGGATCCTTAGATTTACATATTCTTGTGATAACATATCCCAAGAATTATACTTTTTTCCTATAAAACTCACATTTACTATGATTTTAATATATCTTCTCCATTCAAAATGTCATTATATCAATACCAATATTCTCTTAATATTTCTCATTACAATTATAGTATATGATAATTCCATTTATAAAGAGTACCATATATAATTCAATGTAATCTGTAAATACTCTATTTATCATGTCTATGAATATTGTTACATAATTAGTTAGTTTAAAGAGAATCATTATGAAATCATAGTGTATATACCATGTATGAAAGGTATTATTGGGAATATCCCCCAATATGACCATTATTTGATGACACCCTTACTGAAGGTCCACCTTAGATAAGAACTAGGCCTTACAAAACTAATCAAACTAGTCAAAAATTCTATAGAGTGGATATTTATTATTTATTTTTATCATAATTATTTCAATATCATCAATATAGATAAGCACTGACACATCATTTTTCTTGAACAATAGGACTTGTGAATTCCATGGAGAATTTATGCATAAACAACCCTTGTCCCAGTTCTATTTTAACTGCTTATTTAGTTATTCTGAACCAATGATAGTCATTTTATAGAGAGTCTTGGATATGTGTAGAGATCTAATTATAAGTTTAATTCATAACAAAACATATAATCCAAGAGGAATGCTATGGAACTCTATAGGAAATAAATCAGGACATTCCCTCGTAATTGTTTTGTTTAAAAGAAATTTTTTATCCCCTATCTCAATTAATTTAGTTAGAAATTCTTTTTGATAATGAAATAATATTCATGATTGAGATGAAAATTCCAAAGGTAGTTCATCATCCTCCAAACACTTGTATAAAATCAAAAGATGATTCATGATAAGGAGAGTGACTTACTTCTCCCAACATTTGATGTTGGATTTATATAAGGGTATCAAATCTATGACTAGTATTATATCAAATCCCACAAAAGGAAGTATGATAAAATTTACTGGGAGGTCCAGTCCAAAAACATTTTTTAGGGGAGTAATATACAAGGGATATAATAATTACCCCATCTACTACTCTCTTGGATAACTCAATCGCCATTTCTTTATGTGGTGTTTGAAAATATCAACAAAATATTCATGATATGAGAGAATATGTTAATCTATAATAATATAATGAATTCCCCATTCTTGAATAAATAACTAGTATCACCACTTCATTTTCAGGGTCCACTTCAATGGTGATAGATTAAGACATTATTTTCAATTTAGGTCTTATTGGTCATTGTTGTTGATTATCTATGACAACCCTTAGATTAGGATATTTAATTTCATAATATTTGATTCCTTTATAGTTAAAAAACATTACTACATACTGATTATTGGTCTGAACCTTATTTTATTTCTTCACATTATTGAGCTTATTCATGTCCCTTCATAATTGATTAGATCTATACACCTATTTTCACACTTGAAGAATCTTGCATTTCCCTTGAGATAGTATCTAGGATTTATTTTACCACAATTTTGACACATGGGAATTTGGTTTGTCTTTCCTCTATGGGATTTATCCATTTAAACTCCAACATTAAAATATGTTTTATTATTTTTATCTCTCACCTCATGAGACCATTATGAATCACCAATCATCATCTCAACTATAAGGGAATAATGAAAAATCTATTCATAGAATTAAAATTCTCAATCTAATATATATTTTCATAGAAGAAATTTTAATCTCCTAAATAGGTGGCCCACACTAATTTTGTTTTATGAAAAATACGGAGGTGAATCGTACAATCATTGTGATGTGTTCCTCATATTATCTAATATACTCATCTCCATCTGGGTTCAGTCCAAGCCCCCCTATTTTAAGATAGAGACCACAAGGAATATATTTTTTGAATAATTTTTTCTAAAATACTTCCCATTCCATGGAATTTATATCCTCACTGGGCTATATGTTCTGGTACAGTGTACAAAGATCGACTTCTCCTTCGTATAAAAAATTTCAAGTACAACTCCCTATTTTTTAAAGAATTGAACTATATATAATACATTATTTATGGCGTTAATAAAATTTTCCATGATGAGGTTATTATAATTTACACTAAAATTTTATATCATTTTCATATAAAGGACTATGTTGGAACTTTATATTTCTTCTAAGAATGGATGAATTCCACAAGATTTATATTTGTATTTATAACTCGTGATAGTTGACCTAGTACTAGAAGGAATTTCTCAGTTCCCTCTCTAATAAGCTAAGGTATATCATTAGGGAAATCACCACATTTCATATCACATTTATCTTGTACTGATTTCTAATATTTCTAACAATTTACTAATATAATGTAATTTTAGGGATGAAAATACATAAATTAATAAGCATTAGAAATGGGAAACTATAAATTTAGAGAGAATAAACCATAAATGACATGTATATCTTAAATTATAAGTCAATAAGTTTTAATATAGTTATTCCATGTTAATTTTCCAACAATGTATTTCTAATTAAAAATATAATAAATTCATTCAAAATGGTTCATAATGATTTTTTAAATTTACTGAAGAATATCGCTCAAGAGTGTCAATCTAGGGTTCATAATAAGGCATCTTTGTCATTTAGTGGTAACATGTCAAGATAACACCCAATTATACATTTCATGGTAATTAAACATATCTAAATATATGTCCCACACGAAAATACTTCTAGTATCTATAATGTTATTTCATTTAATAAAAATCACTTTCTCTATGATTTACAAAACTTTCAGAATGTTTTTATATACTTAGAAAGATAACGATGGTTTTTAATAATATATTCTTATCTCAATACAAAAAAATAACTAAATATATCCATGATATTAATTATAGTGACCTAATCCCATTACATATATTCTAAAAATATTTTTAAAATATATATAACATAAATAAAACCTAAGGATCCAAAGGCCAAGTGTCTTTAGACGACTAGGTAAACAAAAATTGAAATAAGACTAAAATTAAAAGTCTGTATTTTGATCTCTATAATAGTAATTCTAAATCTATTTGAGCTACTACAACAATATTGGATTACATGGGAAATTCAAATAGATAGAGTGAACAGTAAAACCTTATTAGGTTATAAACATAAAAATGGTGTACAACATGTTAGTAAAATGAAATAATAGGATAAAATAGAAGACAATGCACATGAGTATTCATAAAGAATAATGATATGAGTAATATGTAATAAAAATATCATGAAATCATAGAAATGTGAAAACATCATGATAAATGACTTCTTAGGTATAAGTCAAGGCTCATTGCTAATACATCATATCATAGTGGACAGAGTTCCATGATGGATTAGGATTAGTCCCCAATCCCATTAATATCATATCATGAGTTATAAACATTACCCAATGCATTGGATTGTTTTATTTGTTCCCCCTAATAACATATATATGAATATACATCACATATAAGGAAATCAATCATAATGCATAATCATAAAAAATACCCATGGAAACAATGAGTTACACAATCTTTCCCAAAATCATGATCAAATGATATCTTATAAGGATTCAAAATTGAAGGTGGAATTAAATATATTGGGTGATAATATTTTAATAAATAGTATGTGGTTTCAAATACAGATTTTATCAACAAATAATTGCATGATAAAGTGTTATAGATGTATTTTTTTAATTTTTCTTCTTTATCCAGTTTTTAAAAAATGGTAAGGAATCTTTAAATATAGACAATACATCATATTATTCCTAAAAAAATAACAATACGATTAAAAATAAAATAAATATAATTTTAAAAAAATGATGATAAAAAACATATCATGAGTTTGTTCATTGTATGAAATAAGAAATAGAAAGATATTATAAATTGGGTTTACATAAAAGAAATATTTTGTAAGAATGATTGAAGAAAATGTATATCCCTATAAATATAAAATAAATAAGATACAATTATTTTTAAGATTCATAAATATGGAATTTAAAATATTTATATAATTATAAATATAGTGATAAAATTATGTAACGGATCGAAGAGACAACCAAATGAAATGAGGGTGTTTTAGAGAGTTCTCTTACCTTAAGTCTATATTCATTCCGCACTTTCACTTAACATCCAAAATGATCAAATTATATTTAGTAAAATATTTATTAATATTTAATTATATTATATTTAATTTATTATTAATATTTTTGGTTAATTAAATTTCATTTGATTAATATAATCTATGTATAATTACATTCTAAATATTTTATGTTTCATATTTCCATAGTCGTAATAATTCATGGATAATTATAAAAGTTCTTCTAAAATTTTAATAAAACTATAGAAGTAATATTAAATGATATTTATATCCTTTTATAAATTTACATGTTTAGAAATGTTAATTTTTCGATATTGGTATGGTTTATTTTATATAATCTTTATCATTATACATTTAGTTTAGTGAGGTGGTTTTATCGAGATTCATGTACTAGATTCATCTTATTTCATTCATTGATTATTAATACATTAGAAAACATTGAATAAGTTATCATCCACTTATTATCATCATATAATACTATATTATTATTTCTCTAAACAACCATGATTGAATTAGATCAAAATAATATTCTTTTTTTATAAAGGAAACGATAAAACCTTAATATGAACATTGTTTTTCCATTTAGAATGAATTTAAAATTTGTATGATAATTGATATTACATCAAGAACAAATAAATTCCAGTATGTTTATAATAATATTTTCATTATTTCATGTTGGGTGGAATTTACACAACCCGTCCTAGTGGGGGCCATGTAGCGACTCCCCAAGCCCACCACTAATACGCTAGGGGTATGTAACTAGAACTGCGTAGACATATAAATAACATGGGATGAATTTCCTATGTACCTGTATGCACACACACATCAACAATCCCACAAAATTTTTAAATGTAAAAACCACTAAGTAAACAATGTATGCATACCACTATATCCCAAAAACAGAGTACGATACAAAAAATATGTAAAGTAAACAGGGCCAGATAAATCCCACCACAAGATATTGTAACAACAAGTACAACCTATAAGATAATTGTATTGGGACTACTGTCTGAAAGACAGAGGAACACAACTCCATCGGTCTAGTCTCACAAAGCATCTTTTGGTCCTAGTCCTCCTAGGACTCTATAAAAAGGTTGATCATCTACCCAAGACACGACATTTGTGGGAAAAGTCCGTGAAGGGGTCAGTAAATCATTACAGAGTTGGATACCTTGAAACCACAAATAAATATAAAATATGAAAGTACATTCTTCTATACACATTTATATGTCTATAGTATATATAAGAAGAAATGTACAAATACAATCAATCCATGACATAAAGTCTTGAGGTATGTCACAACCATAGTATACCAGCACTAGAACTTCATCTCGATTATTCCATAGATCACTCATCTAGGATAACACACTCCATTGTCTAATAGAATTAATGATGTATGTCTGATATGTACTACTTTTTGGTCTCTCCATGATAAGGATACACACATATATATCTAAAGATATATATGATACAACAAACTAGTTTCATAGCCAAGGCCTTGGGGTTATACCGACAACCCAATATGGATTAACCAGCTAAGTACAAGATTGATGCCCATGTAGTGTTGGTCACTTAGATAATAAGAAATTCACCTAGGGCACGAAAAAATTAATAGCGGATCCTACTTTGGGCCTATTTGGGGATTCTAATAACTCTATCAATGAATTTAAACTAAAGGAATACACTCCTAAGAGTATGAAATTATTTATACCAAACTTATTAAAATTTATAAAGGGAATTAAAACAATAAAAACATGTCCAATATATGAACTAAAATACAATAAATCCATGTAGAATAGGGCACACGACCTGTAGTAGGGTCACACACCATGTCCCTTGACCTCAGGTACTTCCTGTGTACAATGTCCCATGTCATTCTAATCCATGTCATGTACAAGATGGGTACACGACATGTATTAAGGGTTACATGTAGTGTTCTTCCATTTGGGGTCTTCCTATATACTTCACTCATGTTCCATTATGTGGTATCAGCCAATGTATCCTTGCAAATGTACCAGTATATGGGGTAGTCCATGTAACCAATTCAGGACATGGCATTTTAGGGGAGCATACTTCATGAAGGCAACCCATGTACTCTACCCCATGTCTATGTACATCCCATTTACACACTGAGTTTTCCAACGATTAACACATGTCATGTGTCCAAGACTACATTTCGTGTGTATCGAGTTTTTTAGTAACCTATATTTTCCCTCTAATGCCTCATCTTATTATCTAGATCATGTTATGGTTTTATTTCTTCTTTAAAACATCATATCCTACATTGTTTCTCCATTGGAACACCAAATACATGAGTTTCATGCCCCCAATCGGCTCGAATATTTGATTTCATTCATCTCCACTCAACTTTCCCAACTAAATAGTTCTCTCGAATAACATCATTCCACCCACATCTGTCACTATCACAACTCTATTTCATCACATTGAGTCTAATTATATAACCTTGGATCATTTCTAGTTGAACCGCACACGCAACAATCAGTCCATCTATCAAGTGTCAAACTGTGAACCTAGGGTTTCCTTTGATGAATGAGAAATATAGAGAAAAGAAAAAAGGCACAATTCTAAGGAATGAACCTCGACCGTGGTTTTTTCTAGCCTCGATCCATTCCTGTATGAATGATAAAAGAATCCAAAACAATCTTCGCAAGAATTATCTCCCATGAAACCCTGTAGAATAATCTAATCATGAAAATATGATCAATCTGTGGACTAATCTACTGGTGGATCAGTCTTAATTCATCATATAAATCAATAACGAGGAATATAAATTGAAATAATCCATACTACCATGATTTAGGTCACTTGTTACTGAATAATACTCATCGTGTTGTTGTCATTGGTGAGATTCATCAAGATCATCATTTTTTAGACACCGATTTGATGATATTTAATTACCTTCTCAAGAGAATTATTTAGATATTTTTATCAATACTCTAAATGATTATAGAGTTATGATACTAACCATGGATCTCTAAAAAGGTGTTCTTTAAAAACTAACTTGTTGTGGTGTCACTGTGTTGATGAAATAAAATAAATTTTCTTAAATCTATTTTATTCATTTAAGTACACCTGATGAATTTCCATAAATGACCCACACTAACCAATGTTATGTCATTCCCAGGGTAAAGACATTATTATTAAATCAATGGTGCCCTTATATTTCTGATCTAGGCACTCGTTTACAAGTTATTCTACTTATTTGTAAAAAACTGAATGATTATGGTATTTATTATTTTAATATTTTTGAAGTATTTGTTTTCAGGAACACTGGTCCTTAGAATAGTATATTGTCTCACCACCTAGTCTCAAAATAAATAAATATAATATTTAAAAATAATACATGGAAAATATGAGTCATTACATTCTCTCCACATTGGAGTTTTATATCCCCAGAAAGTCAAAATAAATGTTACTCAAAAAGATGAGGGTAAAAAGCAAGAATCTGAGCCTCCCACTACTATGTTATCCCCTAGAGATTCTCATGCTGCGACCAGACACATTCCAATGGAATCGATCACACACAATATATATTTTCCAACTAATATTTGATCTTGAATAGGTACTCAACAAAATTTTCTCTATCCTCGGTGTCCAGCTCACCCTAGTCAATGATGTGTGAAGGTCATTCACGTACCTTCATAGTTTTGACGCATGGAAGAAGTCATGTACTCAGACTAACTATGGAGTCATAGTTAAAAAGTGAACCACTTCACCAACCCTATTTGGTATTATAAATGGGCTAATAAACCTCAAATATCACTTGTCGCCCTGACCAAATCTCAATAATCCTCATCGAGGTGAAACCTAAAGGAACACATGCTCTCCTTCCTCAAACTCCAAAGGCCTAAGTCACCTATAAGATTAATATTTATGATGGATCTTTATAGTCTTCATCTTCTCCTATATGATTTTCACCTTCTCTGTAGTAGTTCATACCAACATTAGGACCATAAGTGCTAACTGACCTAGGTCTTTTAAGAAAAATGGTGACCTGCAAGGTTTCCCATAAAAATGTGTCTATTGGTTCCATACCAATGGTTTAATTGTAGTTTTTTATGTAACCACTAATAGTTGTAGGTGATCCTTCCATATATAGCTAAACTCTTACACACAAGCCCGAAAACTTTCCTCTAGAATATGAATTGTCTAATCCTTCTAGTTATCCTTTTGTGGGTGAAACAATGTTTTCAAGCATAATTAGGTCCCAAATTCCACATAAATTCTCAACCACTACTAGGATGTAAAATGAGTATCACAGTCTGAAACTATTTTTGAGGTAACACTATAGAGTCAAACTATCACTTGACTATAGATTCATCCCATGATCTCTATTGAACTCTTCTCTCGAATTTCTAGGAAGTGGTTTAACGTGGTAAGTTGGTAAAAAATCCACAAGATGGCATCATGTCTCCTAGATGTATGAGGAAAGCCCATCAATATGTCCATCGATAACCCATCCCACTTCAATTTCAAAACCTCAAGGGGTTGAGCTAATCCCACTAGAACCTGGTGTTCAGCCTTCACTTGATGACAAGTAAGGCATCAAGACACAAACGATGTAACTCCATTCTGCATCTCAGGCCACTAAAACAGATATCAATGGTCCTTGTACATCGTTTCCACACTAGGATGTACCACCAAATGGGACCTATAAAACTCCCTCAAATCCTCCACCCGTAGTGTCACTGGTACTACTGTGTGTCATTTGAAAATAATTATGTTCTATACACTTTTTTAATATCTATTTGGAGTATACCCTATGAATATATGAGCGTGTAGGGTCTCGCAATTAGATTCCCCAAGTTGTGCGTCCCGGAATCGCTCTAAAATTTGAGGGGTAAAAACCATCGACTGGAGGTAAGATGATCCATCCTCCTTCACTAAGGTAAACAACAATGAGGCCAACTACTCTGATACCTCTTCTTGCAGCTGCGAACTAGAAATTCTACTGAGAGAATCTTCAACACATTCCATTTCCCAAGAGTATAGAAAGTATCAAAGTCACAGTCCTAGAGAAACTCTATCCATTTCTTATTTCTCATGCTGAGATCCTTCTGAGTGAAGATATACATGAGACTCTGGTGATCTGAGTAGACAGAAAACTACTCACCCATCAGGTAGTATCTCCAAATATTCAAAATGAATACTATAGCAACTAATTCTAGATCAACGGTCATGTAGTCCTACTCATGTAGTTTCAATTGGAATGAAGCATATGAAATCACTACTTGCCTCTGTATTATCACACAACCAATCCTTTTACCTTATGCACTTTAGAACACAACGTAATCGACACCCTCCTATGAAAATATCAAGATTAGAGTGCTCTTAATACTCTTCCTCATTTTCTAAAATCATGCCAGAACTTTTGTGTATACACGAAATTATTCCCTGTTTGATTCAAATATGTCATAGGTGATGATATTTTAGACAAATAAGATATGAATCTCCGATAATATCCAAGCAACCCAAATAATCTATTCACAATTCTCTCACTCTTAAGTGGATCCCATTCTAACACTACCTCAACCTAGGCCGGTACACTACCACTCCATCCTTTGAGATAATGTGTCATCGAAAGTGGATTTTTTGAATCTATAACCAACAGTTCCGGGGATTTCAATAATGATGGTGCTCATGGAGTGTCTCCTAGGCTATTTTTCAGGTTTCGTACCTCCTAATATGTCATTTAAATAATGATATCACCAATAAAAAATACAACTAACTGGTCTATGTAAGGCTAAAATATCTAGGTCATGAGTCCCATGAACACTGCTTGGGATTGACTCTTGTAAAAGGGAATCACCAAATACACATATTGACTGTAATGAAATCTATAGGTTATCTTTTATATATCTTCATACTATAATTTTAGTGGATGATATCAGGATTGGAGGATAAGTTTTGAGAACCATCGTTACCCTTTCAAATGATCAAAGAGGTCATTAATTCTCAGTAGTATATAAATTTTCATCATGGTCACCCTATTCAGGAATGGTAATCCACACACAACCTCAAGAAATTGTACAACTTTTTGGGAAACAAACCTAGGTTGTACTAGGGTTAAACAAGGGGTATCATGAGGCCATTCCTTTGTAGTTCCTCCAAATGTACCCTGATCTCACAAATCTCTCTTTTATACATATGATATGATGGCATAGATATAGGTGTTGTCCTAAGATTTAAATCAATGAAGATTTATATATTTCAGTGAAGAGTAAAACGAGGAATATCTTTTTGATATACATCCTCATACTCCACCACTACTATATGAAACTAGAATCTCACAACATCCACTTCACTGAGGGTTAGGGTATCCAATTCACTATTAATCAGTTTCACCATCCTATGAATTAGTTCATCCTATATATATTGGGTTCCCTTTTCCCCAAAAAATATAATCCTCATTTCATCATTATGGACAAAATACACCATTAACCTAAAATAATCAATCTGATAATGGGATGTTGAAAACCCATCCATTCCATGAATGACATCATAAGGAATCTACTCTTCACCTAGAGGTTTTCACTGAAACTCTCACCTGCAATGGTCATGTCAAACTTTCGAAAAAAGTGTGTGATCATTGTGTCTTCTTTAGTAGGTGCCTCCAAGTGTAAGGGGCCAAGTTAACTTCTAAATCAGAAATACTAGGTCTTGTACAAAATATGTGTTGAGAAAGGAATGACTAGTACATGTGTATACCAGTACATCTGCTAAATTATAAAAGACACAGATCATACCACAATTCATTCATGAAGCCCCTAGGTCATAATCCTCGACCACATACAGCTATCCCTGGTATTGTCCTCATGCTTCATATGTATGGCATGGACCACCAAGTGGTGGTGGTGGTAACATGTCAAAATATTTACCACCTCCTACTGCCCTCCCATATCCATTCCCTCATTCACCTCCCTACAAATCTACCTGCTCTTGTTATTATCTCTGCCTAAGTGGTGTGTCCACAATCTACCTATCAGTAGTACAATGGGTTGTCAAATCTTAAGAGAGATGTAACATACAATCACATGAATAAAACAAGCTCTGTCTCACACAACTATACTTGTAATGGTATCCATGAACTATAGATACTCTAGAATGGGACCTCCTCCTGAAATGTATCCCACATCCAGGTCCATGAGACTAATGTAATCTCCCTGCTATCGTGGTATATGCTCATACCTGCCCACTTTTCACTATCAATGGTTTTATATTCTCATCTAAGAATCATTAAATCACAAAATCCTTATCAAGAACACTAGCATAAGTAGGAATTCATAGATGGATAATGATTTCTTGGATGTATTTACATAGACCACTCTCAATAATCCAATCCCTAAAGTACTGAGATCAAACCGTATCCATTGAGTACCTGAAAATGTTTGTGAACCTAGATGAATAATCAGATACTATAATGTTTCCCAACTAGAGATAATGAAGCTCTTGGATATGCACAGATCTTAGCATAACTGGTTTTAAAACCTCTCTAAATGGGTGATAAAACTTTGTCCATGAAAGAGTAACCTCATTATAAGTCTGGATAGCCAAACTCCACCATCTCCCTCCTGATCCGTTAAAAAGGCTTCTCTCCGGGACCACTATCTGATCTGAGGGTCTTCTGAATAGAAGGAAAAAATGGGTCACTTCCTCAATCTATTCCTCATAATCCTATGGGGTGAAAGTACCTAGAAACCTAAGGGGTCTCTGCTGATGAAACTCACAAAGTGTGCTTAGCCTAGACTCCTCATCCACTGCTGCTACGAGTTCCACATGTTTCTATACAGGTGGTGGTATGGCTAGTGCACCATAGGTGAAATCCAAGGAACTAGTCCATGTATCGATGCCTCTTCACTTAGGGGGTCATCCCCATTATCAAGATACTAATTCCTAGCTGTTATAGGCCGCTAAGGCATCCTGAAAGAAAAAAATTTATACCACAGTCAACGAGTATATCTTGAGAGCTAACTCAATAAGGAAATAGAAACTAAAATACATTTCTATACGATGAATGCACTATTATTTTCCATGAAAATAGTGTTCTCAAGTACCATGTGTAGAATCAGGTTATCAGATTCCCTATGTATAGATAAATTGGATAGTACAACAAAACTAGAGTCCTAGACCTGAAATATGAACTCGGAACACATAACACTATTTCCCAAAATCAATCTCACAGACTCCCTATCCTAATGTAGAACCAACTACCGCTGATACCACGCTGTCCTCACCCATCCCAATGGGGCCCATTCCATGACTCCCCAAGCACACCTCCAACAGGCCAAGGGCAGCTGACCAACATCGAGTAGGCATATCACTTACATGAGAGGCATTTTCTATTTACATATATGCACACACACATATCCATGCCAAAAAACAATGAAATGTAAAAACCCCCAAGTAATAATGCATGACTACCACTATATCCCCCAACGAGATTATGATAGAAAAAAATTAAATGGGCCAAAATACAAGACCACCACAAGAGTCTTTAACCCAAAGTCCAACCTATAAGAAAATGGCATTGAGGATGATATCTGAAAGCTATAGGAACACACCTCTCTATGATAATTTTCCCAAATCAGCATCCGGTTATGGTCCCCCTAGGACTCCTTCATAATGTTTATCATATAAAAAAGACATGACACAAGTGGGAATATCCTGTTCAAGGGTGAGTATGAAAATTCTGAGTAGAAATCCTGAAACCACAAAAAAAAGTACCAACATCTGTATATAGGTATATGTCTATAGTACATCTATAAATAGATATCCATATATACTCAATCCAAGAAACACATTCTAGAGGTAAGTCACAACCACTATATACCAGAACTTGTACTTAAGATAAAATATTCTAGGAAGAACTCATCTGGGAGAACACACTCATCTGTCGGATAGCACTGATGATGTTTATCCGAGAGGTACTTTTCATCAGGTTTGACCAAGTTAAGGATATTGTAATATATTTTTATTGAGATAGGATACAACAGATTAGGATAATAACTAGGTCCTTGGGGTGATAACAACAACTCAACCTAGATTAAACCGCTATGTTGTGGAATGACGCCCACATAATGTTGGTCATGCTGATACCAAGAACACCACATAGGGAATAATGAAATAAATAGAGGATACTTCTCTGGGCCTCTTTGGGGTTTCAAACAACCATATCCAAAAATTCTTACTGAAGGGATCATAGTCCTAGGAGTAGGAAAAAACTTGTACCAACCTTCAGGGAAATGATAAACGGAATGAACCATGGAAAAACATGTCCAATATATAAAAGAAAAGAGAATCAAGACTTTTAGAATGATGTTCATGCTGTGTAGTAGGGAAAAATGTTGTGTGCCTTGACTCTAGGTACTACTCTTGTACAATGGCCCTATCCCTCTAAATTGTGTCATGTAGAATATGGTTACATGTTCTTTATTAATAGTTACATGTTGTTTACTTCTATCCAGGGTCCACCCATGTGCTTTGGTTGGGTGATAGTACACAACATCAACCCATGTATCCTTGAACATGTAACAATATAAAGGTTAGTCCAGGTAATGGATTCATGCCATGAAATTTAGGGGGAGTACACACAGTGTGGGAAAACCATGTACTCCACCTTGTTTTCATGTACATACCATTTACTAGTCAAGTTGACCAATGATTAACACACACCGTGTAGACGGGACTACACAGTGTGTGTATTAGGTTTTCTAGAAACCCATTTTCTTCTAACGTATTCCTTAGATGATTATTCCTATCATGTCTGGGTGGTCCTTTCAACTTGAAATTTTATATCCTGAGTCCTTTCTTTGTTGCATCACCAAATCGACGAGTTTTAGGATATTAATCAGCTTGAAAACCCGATTTAATTCATCCCCACACAACTCCCCTGAAGAATATGTAATCTCAAATCACTACGATCCATCTGAAGAAATAGAATTCAAACCTTCATCACCTCGTACAAATTTCGGATCCATAGCCTGCGAATGTTGTTCCCCGAAATATAGTTGAAATGTTCAATACATTGATAGGGTGTCAAATTGTGAACCATGGGTATCCCAGGGTGAAATAAAATAGGTAGATATGGAACGAGGAAAATTCCTTAGGACTGAACCCTGACCGTTGTTCATTCTATCCTAAATTTGTTCCCATTATAATGATAAAATAATTAAAACCCAATGTTCATAGGAATTATAACCCGTCATGCCCCGTATAATAATCAAATCCCGTAAATACAATTAATCTACATGGTAATCTATTTTTCGATTACACTATGTTAATCAATGTAATCAAGAATGGAGAAAATTAAATCATGATAATGAATCCTACCTGGATTGAGATCATTTTCTTAAAATGAACATTCAACGTGTCATTGTTGTTGATGAGATCCATCAAGATCAGTACTCGTCAATCACCAATTCAATGTTCCATCATTTCCTTCTCAAGATAATTATACAGACCTATCACTCTAAGGTTTCCATAGGATTCTAGGGTTATGAGACAAACCCTAGATCTATAAAAATGGGTTTATTTAAAAACAAAATAGTCACTATATCACTGTGTTGATGAGATGTAATATATTTTCTTAAATATAATTTATTTATTTATTAACCCATGATGCCTTTCCACAGACAACCCATATCGACCAATGTTAGGTTGTTCCTAGAGTAAATATGATGTTTGAAACTCAACGGTGCCCTTTAATTTTTGATCTAAGTACTTTCTTAATAGTTACATGAATTTTTTAGGAAAATCGCATGCATGTGGTATTTAATATTTTAATATTTTTAAAGCATTTATTTCGGGAACACTGAGCCTTAAAACCACAAAACTTCTTTGTTCTTGGTCTCAAAATAAATCTATATACAATTTCAAAATAATTTAGGTAAAATGATATTCATTAAAGAAATCTGTTGGATGTTTAATATGAAAATGATTAAAAGCCTCGGTTTTGAGTATTACTTTCTCCTTTGGATGTCTCCATGTAATCCACCCCATAAGGAATGTCAAAATGGTATTTTGGTAACACCAGAACTACTTAGACATGGGTAGTATGGTTAAGAAGATAAATTGGAATTATTTGGGCTATCTCCATGTCTAAAAATGTGTGAGGGTATATGGTGGTGATGTTTTTTATTTATAAGTTGAGGATAATAATATTTTTTAAAATAATTTTGATTAAATTCTTATTTTTTGGTCAAGACACCAAATAATATTGATTATTAGGACTATATAGAGTAATTAGTGCATGTGAGTCCATTATAATTGTTTCATATGTTATCTATGATTTACTAATTAATGTATTGTTTCAAATATGATTTTTTTTATTTTGTCATGTTTCACTATGCACCAAGTATTCAACAATTTTAAAAAAATGCTAAAAGTTCACCCAAAAAATTTTAAATGTGTAGATTCTAAAAATCAAATTATTTTTATGAAAAGAATTTTTTAAATATGATAAATTTATTTTTAAAATAAAATAATTTTTTTTAAAACAAATACTATTTTTAATACTATAATCGAATTTCTACAATTTTAAAATGTATATTTTACCTCAAAATATATATATTATTATTATTAGAAAACATAGTTCCATTTTATAAAACAATTTTATTAAAATAATTATTATTTCCAGGTTTTATATATTTTTTGTAAATATACAAATAAAACATTCACATTTTAAAAAAGAACTCTTATTTTTCATTTTTAAAACATATATTTGTCTATATGATGATGCAAATTTACTATATTTTTATTGTATAAGCTACAGAAATATTATTTTATAGATCTAAATGTGATTATACTATTTTAAGGATATTATTATTATTATTCCAAAATAGTAGGATTACTCTTCCAATGGTAAGATTAACACTCCAACGATGTTATTATTAATGGTTATATGGGTCTCCAAACTTTTATAAATACATCATATTTCATTTATTACTCATCCTCTTCAAATTTTTCACAAGGTAATTTATATTTTCATTTTTAATATTAAATTTTTTTTACTAGTATTTTGTTACATTTATAAAGTGTTGTTTGTGAGTCAGATCATTTTTGGTGGATCAAGAAGATCTAAATTTTTATATTATAGTGATCTTTTTTTCTATTATTTTTTCCATTGTAACATTTTAAATTATTATTTAAATATTTATTGTATATATTTATTGTTCAAGTCAATATAATAAAATGTATTTGGTTATATCATATGGTGAATGTCCTTTATATAACACTAAATTACTAAATATAACACATTTATATAATCAGAAGGGAAATTTTGTTGATAAAATTCTATTTCATTAACACATGTGGAGAAATGGATTCAATGTCAAGGTTCAAACCCCAATCCAATGATATATAACTGAAGAACCCATTTCACTTGAACGGGTTCTTACTAACATCTAGAAATTCACATTGTTATGTGTACCATGTTTATAAATGATTGATTATATACAAAATTTTTGGGGTAATCCTTGGAGGTAAATCAAGGAGAAGAGTGTGACCTAAGCATTCAATTGAAATCATGAGATGAAAATAAACAAATCAAGTAATTTAACTAACACATATGATAAGTTGCACATTATCTAAATCAACCCTTATATTTCAAAATGTACACTCTTTGAAATAAAATCATATTCATATACATATACATATACATATATATATTATAATACAAACCCATATAAAATTAATAACAACCAAGGGCACCAACACCCATAAGCTAGTTTATCAATATTAAAAATTATTAACTCCACCCTTTAAATATTCAATACATTTTTGAGGTTTATTATTAGATCCTATTAAACCATTCATATTGTATATTAAAACCCACCTATATTTTGGGTCACACATAAAATTACACCTCAGGTGTAGGTTATTTATCAAATAAGGAATCACTATCATTTCTCAAATAATAAAATATATAATGGATATACATAACCCATATTTTATCAACATCACAATAATCGTTAAAATTTTAGACATCAAGGATTATGTTACAACCATAAAAACCAAGATTAATTATCATTCCATATGTTGGAGATGAAGATGTTCATGTCAAATTTTATTTATAAGATATTAATTATTGATCCTTAATTTAATATTAAGTGGACATAGAGATCAATAATAGTGATACTATTATAATAAGTAAATATAAATCCTCATATCAATAGTAAGATGATATAAATATAAAATCACATATTACTACTAGGATAAAGAAACACTGATCCTAATATCAATAAAATTTTAATAGAAGTAAAGATGCTCATTCAAAAAGAGTCTCAATATAGCCCCATGATAGTTATTATCAATGGATCTCATTTTTTTTAAAATAATGTTCACAACCTATAACAACTTTATGCTTTCTATAAAAGATTAAAATTAATGTTTTTTGCTTTGAAATTAATTTTTTATTGTTAGATTTAATTTTTTATCAAATAAGTACATTATACATGAAATTAGAGGAGTTGAATAATTAATATAATAAAACAATCACAATAATTTTCTTCTAATACTCTAATGGGCTCCACAAGAAGTCATGTGGCCAGGTTAGAGAGGGAGTTTCTTTTTGAGTGGCCACTATAAGGATGATAATGAACCCCCAGTATCATGGTGCTACCAATATTTTGATTGGGGTCTTATATAACTCTATTTTTTTAGACCAATGACCATTTTTATGAAATTAAATTTGACTATTTTTTCATGGGATTGAGGGATTTAATCCTAAATTTTTATTTGAGAATGTTTTAAATAAGGATTTATCCTATTTAATATCTATTTTTATCATCTTATATTCTTATAGTGAATCTTTCTTGGATGCTCAATGAATTATTTATCTATGGGTAATTTTGGGATACTTGATGAAAGAGATTCAATTTTCCTATCAATTTGTTGAATGAAAATAATGTTTAATTAGTTATTTATCCTTCTAATATCCTATAATTTAAATAATAATTATATTTAAATAAATATTAATTTAAACATTTTTCTAAAAACAACACCATACCCAAATGAATCCATGATTGGTAAATATAAAAATTTTCAATCAAAATGTCGCTTTTAAATTAGCGTATATAAAAGTTAGTACCCATTTTAAAAAATCTCCAACGAAAAGGGAAGTAAATGACATTAAGTAGTAGAATTATCCCTTATGAATCTCAATTATAAAATATTAGAAAGGTGGTAACTTCAATGATGTTTTATATAGAACAGTATAAGGATTAAGTTGAATAAATATAGTATTCTTAAGATCATAAATGAGATAAATTCAAGACTGTGTAAATTTTCAAAAGATATATATTAGTAAAATAACTACCCTCGACAACCCCCAAGTGTAACATATTCTTAGATGTTACATAGATATATTGTTTGGTTATTTGAATAGAAATTATGATTATATAATCAGTTTATTATTAATTAAATAAGTTATTTAACACTTGTATTTAAAAAATCAAATTTCAATATTTATAGAAAAAAAGTTTATTTATCAATAAAGATAGTTTTATTTATATTTTGTATTTAAAATATAAATTTATCAAATATAAAATTTTATTTTGATGAAAGTAGATTCTTTTTAATATTAACTATGTTAATATTTCTTTATAATGTATTTTTGATATTCTTCTAAAATAATTGAATTTTTGGTTGATAGTGAGAAAATAAATATTTTTTTAATACTCTTACATTTTTAAAAATTGAAGGTTTTTTAAAACTTTTTTATCTAGAAATATTCATTTATAATTTAAAATAAATCTTTTAAAAATACTATATTTAATTTATAAAACTCATGTTTAATGCTTTCAGAACATTTGAAAAATTTTACTCGAAGAAACTATTTTTATTCCTTAATAATCAAAATTACCATTCATCACTTATGGAAAATTAAATTAAAAATTCATTAAATCTTTCATATTAAAATTTCATATTCTTTAATAAGGTATATTTCATTTTTATAATGATTACTAAGATTAATGTTAATGGCCATGATAATAGAAAAAATGTTATTTTCTATGAAATATTTTTTTTAATGTTATGTAATTTGATCTAATAAATTTAATTTATATATTTTATATAATAAATTTTATATAATTTTAACAGATATATAAAAATACATTATAACTCATTTATTTTATAATTAATATAAAAATATTATTATGAACGTTTAATGGTAGAAAAAACATTTTTTTACAAAACCATTTTTTATATATTTGATGTTTAAATTAAAAAGTTCATTTTATATTATATAGAAATTTAATTAGATTATATGAATCCAAAAATTGCCTTCTTAAAATAAAAATAATCTACAAGGTTTAATTTATATTTTTTAAAAAATATAAATTGTTATTGTAAAAACTAGTTAACACGGTAAAAACCTAAAAAGTAAAAAGTAAAAATATAGTGGTTAAAGAATTGAAACATGTTTAGATCATGTAGTATAATGTATTTGGAGGATTTATAGACCATAAATAACCTCCAAATCCATTATTTATCACTTTATGAACAATTTAACCTAAAGAGTATTATTCAATTGTTGAAAAATACTATATGTTCACAAAATTTACATTTTCCTCACATATAAAAGATGATCACATATACCTTGTAAAAGTTTCTTGTATAATTAGAAATTTCATTGAAATATTACCCAATATTACTCTTTTAGAATTTCATATCGTGACCTAAATCCCTTGGTCACCATAATTTAGACTATGCCTGTCATTTCCAAGGATACTTTCAAGGGGATCTTCAATGTCTATAAGTGGGTATTAATAAATCCTTGTCCACTTATTAGTATGATTCCCATTGCAAAAATATCCTATATATAATAATATAATAAACTAAATATATTTTTATTAATAAATTATTATTTTATTGAATTAAACCCTCTTATTTATTCATTGAAATCCACCTATAAAAACAAAATAATGTTGTTCATGTGTTTGTGTGGACTACTGACTCCATGAAGCAACATGATTTTTTTCCATCACCACATATCAAGGATGATAATAAAAATCATATAAGGTAAAAATATATATGTTAATGAAACTAATACTATTATAAAAATATTATATTATACATTTTATCCATTATATTAATAATAAATGGTTAGAGAAAACTTAATCACCTAAAATTAACATATCATAATAACTTTCTTAATTAGAGTTAATTTTATGAAAACCTATATAAATATACATGCTTTATGAAAATATAATAATATAAATAAATTCGTTAAATTCTAGTTATAATGAATTTATTTTATAACACTTTTAACTATGGTCAATATACCAAAAGACTTTTGTTGAAATTTACTGAACCTCCTCAAATAACCAATTTAAGAAAAATATATTTAAAAAATAAATATTATACGGTAATTAATGGTCATTATTAAATTAAATAAATATGAATATGGTTATAATAATTAATATAAGATTCATCATTGGATTATTCAAAAAATTTGGTACATGTATAGAGTGAATAGGGCATATGGTAAAGGTTTTTTCAATGTAAATTTTCTTTCATTGAGCAAAACAATTTCTCCTTAAATTCTATGGTTCCATGTTGGATTTATTATAAAAAATGGGTAATTTGAATTATATTTACTTTTTATTTTATAAATATCTTAAATTATTCCATATACCCTCATTATCAAATTATTATTACCTCAAATATTATTTTACATAAAATTGTTTCTTAGTCTACATTAAAATATATTGAAACAAAATTATTATTATGGAAAATTTTACTTTTATATAGTGTATATAATAACTATTTATCAAATTATATCAGGAAATTCAATTTTTCATTATATAAAACGTTTATTTTCAATTTCTCTCTTATTCAATGGATTTAATTTTAATGTTACCTGATCCATAATAGACTCCCTGGCTCAAATTAGTTCTCATTCAGTAATAAATTCTCTACATAGTTATGATATTATAGGACCCATTTTTTTCCATCCATTTCATTTTTTCAATTTCAATATCTATACGTCATAAGGGAAGTTAATTCATTTCATTGGTATGATATTCTATGACGAAATACCATTCCCAAATTGAATATTGTCTTTAGTCAGAATAACTCTCATTCTATCCAATGGATCTTTCCCCTCTTTTTCTATATTTTCCTTCTTATCAATGATTTATTCAATTTTGGGAAATAAAATATTGATTAACTAATGTTTTATTTTTAATTATCATCTCAACTTTTCAAATGGAAATTTTATATCTCTATTTATGATATAGGTTTTTAATAAATCTATTTCAAAATATTAAAAGGTTTTATATATCATCGTTATATATTTTATCATCCACTCTATATTTCGTTTATAAATATTTTATGTCTTTTTTGAACCAATTATTTGAGATTCCTTAAAAAATAATGATTTAATATATATTTAAATATTTCATCCCAAAAATTTTGAAAATGTGCTGCTAATAAGAGCTAGTGACTTTTTTACATAGAAATTCTTTATAAAAATAATAAATTTAAGTTATTTTTAAAATATTTTGATAATAAATGATCACCAATTATTTTGAAATATATTTCCCATGTTTCAGGGTTTTATAAATTAAATTATTTTTTCATTATTCCATGAGATTTATTTAAAAGGGTGTTCATATGATCAGGTCATTTTCATTATGATTTTCTAATGTAAAATTCTATCATAATTAAAAATTAATTGTTTAATTACAATTTGGTTCTTTTCCTATACTATCACAAATAAGAATCATTAAGTATCTATATAATAAATGATTCATCAATACCATTGTCTTTCCAAATAATTTTAATTATATAACTATTATTTTCCTTCCACTTCCATTCCTATAGGAATATGCCTTTTTTATTCCTTTGATTGTGGGTGATTTCCTTTAATCCTAAAGATCAATAGATTAATGAAATTATTAAATTCCAATAAACCCTATATCAATACTTTGTAAATACCACATACTCTATTATCTTTATTGAATGGTATTTACCTAGAATGGAACTAAATATCATTATATAGCAATTTATTTTCTAGGTGAATATAATTTTATGATTGTTGTTGTAGTATGACATTTTTTCTTATATGATTCAATTTGAAAGGGACATGAAACCCATTTTCTTTCTATAGGTTCTTAATGATGAATGATATAGTTCTTATGGAAAACATATATAAGTATGATGATAGGCAGGGACCTATATATTTCAATAATAAATTGAATTAAGTTTATATCTCATAGGATTCTAAAGAATATATATAATGAGTTTTTTCGAATAATCATGTATATAATGAGTTTTATATCACTTTTTTGTAATTTATATAATGAGTTTATTCACATAATCTAACACATAAATAATTTTCTAACAAGATTTTCTTATATTTATAGTTTTTCGATATCTTTATGTTTTTATGTAATGTAACCTTTCTAAGATTTCTATCTTTTAAGGATATGTTAAATTATGTGTTTACTAATCCATTCAATGATATTCATAATGTTAATGTAATTTAGTGAATACTGAAATGATTTATGATTTATGATTTCTTAGGTATAACTTAGTTTTTCTATTATTTTTTGAATCGGAACCTTGAACCACATTGTTTTTTTCTATTTTAATAATTATAATACCATTTTTTTCATTATGAATTAATTTCAAAGAAAAAACCTTAATAATATGAGTTTTTATTTTATATGCTATTAGTATCTTATTGAAAATTTGATTAATTCTTGAAATGAATATGAGTGAAATTTTTTAAAGTATGGAATTGGTCAAAATAAAAAAAAATAGATTGCAAGAATAAAAATAAAATAACCATAAGAAGAAAATTTATCTAACTGCAAGAAGAAAAATTAATTGACCATATAAAGAAAAAAGAAAATGTCTATGAGAAAAAAATGATCCAACCTTAAAAAGGATGATGAATTAGAAACAAGATGAAAGAAACCTAACATAAGGATAAAAATCAACCAAAATTCTGAAGACAAAATATGGAAAATACATTAACCTACCTTATGAAATATTGTCACTTAATGAATTTTTCAAATTAACTTTAAAACATGGCATATTTTACTTAATCTATTATATTATGAATTAATACATGTTTTTCACTTGTTTCTCTTTATTTTATTAGTACAAAAATAGTTATTAATTATTTTAATCCTCTTAAAACATATTAGTAAACATTTTATCCTATATTTAAACAACATTAAATGTGATAATATGTGTATTAATGTAAAAAATTTAATCCTAGAACATGGAATATTTAAATTTAATTCATTTTGAATATGGGAAGTTTAGATAGGATACTCATTGAGAGTATTTAAAATATATTTATTATGATTTTTTTGGCAATAAATATTGTAAAGATTTGTTTTATACAATTTTTTATATATATAATTAAAAATATCCAACAATAATATGTTTTTCATGGACATTAAATAGATCATTCACATGATAAAAAAACATTGAAAAAATATGAAGTGCTTTATTTAAATTACATGTTGGTGATTCTTTTAAAAATAAGAGATAAAATTATATTCAGATTTTTTAGATGATGTGAATAAGTAAATATGATATAAAGATCTTGAAATATCTAAATAATTTTGTTGATATTGAAGATTTTTTAAATATGTACTATGAAAAATTATTTGGGGATAAAAAAATTCTCAGTTAGAAATCATATATTCGATCATTTATTCCCTGAAGATAAAACAATTTCCTTAGAATGACTTCTCAAATTGTTAATTTTGTTTCTATATTTATTATTTATATAAATTATTGTTTATGCTAAACTATTTAGAGTTATACTACCCTTAAATTTTAGTATTGTGAGGTTGTGAAACCTATAAAAAGTCATGTTCTCTCTATATATGAGACAATTTAAGAGTGGATGTTGGATCATTTATACCATAATTATTATAAAAATATCCATGTTCATTTTTTTATTTAAACTTCATAAAATAACATAACATTTATAGGTAATTTGAAATAATTGTAAATGCAAATTCAGCTCCTTTTATACAATTTATTCATTCTCTCATGACGACCTTAAAATATGATTCAGTGTTGGACCACTATTTTTGAATTTTTATATTTATATGTGTATTAAAATCCAAACACAATAGTCAATAGGGAAATATCTTTTTGATATATGGGGAATTGGTGAAAATGATTTTTGGACACCTTAGAGTCCTCCATTATTTATTGGAATAAATTATTCATATGTATTAGATGCAATATTTTCTTATGTAAGTAAAAATCTAAAGATATACTATCAAGGTGAAACTATAAAAATTTATTGATGTTGATCCAAAATCATTGACAAGTAATGATACAATTAAATTTGTTTTAAACTACATGGTAATGAATCTTTTATACTGTGCATCATGTTGGAATGCCTACAATCACATTTCTTAATTCAAAACAACACAATACATTTTTAAAATACTATCAGTTACTAATATTTGTTTAGAAAATTTAGTAAGTTCCATGTAAGGAATGTTATATAACGAATATAAAGATTTTATAATGGTGAAGATGAAAAAATTAATCAAGTGTTTCGTAGACTTGCATGTAGATTTTTTGAGCTCATATGGAGAGACATTATTCCATTAAATTATAAACGAAATACTTATAATATATTTGCCTAATAAATGGAATGTTATGAAAGAAGAAACTGATTAAATAAAAATACTTCAATAAATATTATTTGTATGATGTTATTGGATTTTTATTTCCATATGAGTTGGATTATGATTATATTTCTCAATATAAAACTTTTAAAAATAATGGAATTGAATTTAAATTACATATTACTATCTACTCATCTTAATAATATCTATAATAAATAGAAATATATGGTGCTAAAATTCTAGTAAAGAAATAATATAAAAACTATACTGGATACACTCAAATATTAAAAAAACAAACTTAAATATCATTACATCGGAATGTGAAATGGAATTTAGATTTCAAATGATGATTTTGAATTTATTTATTATGATTAGATAAAAGAGATCATATCAAGTCATGTTGTTTAAGGAATTGGATGAATAATAAGACAACATAATATAAAATGGAAATGACATAAATGGAAGTAGGTTGAAGTTACACATTGGCCTCAAAATCTGGTGACTAATATAGTGTTTAAAAACAATTAAAAACATTGCTTAATATATTCATCAAAATAGGTAAGCGAATTTTATTTTTTATCTCAAAAATATGATTTTAATCCCTATTAAGGAGATTTTTAGGAAGAAATTGATAAATAGAGTAATTAAATTTAACAAGATTAATATATTATTAAAAAGGAGTATATGTAAACATAAATAAGTACATGCTGAAAATATAAATATAAAAATTCTTATTTGAGTTCCAATGAATAAATTTATGCTAAAATATATGGTTTTTAAATAAATAATCTTATTTTTAAGGTTTATTAGTTTAAATGTGATGAATATCAATGAATTAATTTTGAGTCTATGTTGGAACAAAATGATAGTCTTGTAAATTAAATTGATTGATTGAAATATTAACCATCTACATTTTTAAGGGAATTAAATTTATGATAAAATATTAAGTTTGAATAAAAGAAACTAAAAAATCATTGTATATGACACAATTTAACAAAAAATTTATAAAAACAATTTTTCTTAATGGTTCATGTGGAAATTTTTCCTATTTTACATATTGTACATGTCACATGAATGTTCATTATGCAAATGAATGTTATTTGATATTTCCACATATCTCTTTTACTCCAAGGAATTCATCTCTAAACAATTATATTATAGGATTACTATTAATACATGGCTCAAATCTATATGGGTTTTAAAATTTTATTTTTTAGTCCCATATGAAACATGTTTATATGGTTACCAAAGAATTATCAAATCATTTTTATAGGAAACTATTCTTAGAAGACTAAAAAGGACATTTGGTTTCTAGATTTTGGGGGTTAATGGTTTATTACTAGTGATATATCTATATTTATATATTTTAATAAGGATGATGGTGGTAGTGTTACTTTCTGTGACAAATAAAAGGGAAATGGTAATTGTTTTGTAAAATATGGATTTTATGATTTATTTATTATTTCAATGGTTTTGTTTCTTAATTCCTTAAAAAAATATAATATGGTTTTCAATTATATGTGATGATAATATGAATATGAAAATTGAAAATAATAAATTCATTGTTATAAAATATAAATCTATGTTATTTTATAATAATATAAATTATAATATTTATTCACTAATTGTTTCTATGTTTTGTGAGGAAATTGTTTTTTAAAAAACATTCGTACAATATGAAAATGTCTAAGGGTATGATATCTTATTCCATGAAAATTTTACGTTTTTACATCATATTTTTAAAATAAAAAATTTTCTGGATCTACCCAATTTAAAATTGGACATCATCGAATTATGTTATTCTTGATTAAAAGTAAATAAGTACAATGAATATTTTAAATCATATAATAAGGTATAGAATACTATAAATAACAATATTTACCATTGGATCATTTTTTCCAATGAAAATTGTTCTTCTTGAAGTAAATATATATATATATATTATTATAAATGATTATAAAACATTTACATTTTTTTAATTTCTTACAGATAAATATGAGACTATGTCTAAATTTATTTCATATTTTAAAATTTCTTGAATAAAGAGGATATAAATTCGTATAAATTAAAAATAAAAATAGCTTTTGATTTTTTAAATCAGAAATTTGATAATTTTTATGATGAAAATGGATATAATCTCAACTCTTCTATTTATAGAAAAACCCAAAAATGGTGTACATGAAAATAAAAAATAGAAATTAAGAATAATTTTCTAGGAAAATGTTAAATGAATAAAATTTACTGATATATTTTATTAGAGAAGCTATTAAGTAAACTTATTATGTTTTCAATAGAATTATTCGTATGAATTTTATAGAGATATCCCTTATGAAATTTGGAAATAAAGAAAGACTATAATTTTCTATTTTATAGTATTTATTACAAGCCTCACATTCATAATACTATACACTAACTAGAAAATTTTTATTAATAATTAGATAAAAGTATTTTTATAATGTATTATAATTTATATAATGAATATATACTTTATAAAAAAAAGAACATTAGTTTTTGAAGAATATTTCAATGTAAAATTTGATAAAAATAATTTAATAGAAATAAGGTATTATTTTGAATTGAATGAAGAAGAGTTTATAGATTTTAACATTGGTGAACCTAAAAATTCCAAATTTGATGAATCTATTGAGGGGGACAATCTACCACAATAGAAAAAATATATTTTTATAAAAATCTGCTAGTGGGAAATGTAACTAGTGATATAATTGATGGTGTTAAAAAATTAAATTACATATGAAATTTTTTTCTTATCATGTTTTTTTCTGATTTTTGAACTATATATATTGATGTAGGTTTACCTGATTCAAACTAATTTATGATAATTCCTGAATAATTAAATTAGTTTGGTATAAATAATTTTATCATATTAGTTATACCCACTATGTTTTAAAATATATTTTTCACCAAATGGATATTTAGAAATAAGTAATGTGAATCAAGAAAAATAAATTGAATTTAATAAAAAATAGTGGCTTAGGGGTATAATAAATAAGAATTATTATACATTGAAGAATAATTTCCCCTAATTTCTAAGTTATAATCTATAAGAATGATTTTTCAATCATCATATCATTATGTAATTAAAATTTTTCAAATAAATTTAAAAAATAAATTTTTAAATTGATATATTTATAAAAAAGTTTATTAAAACAAACCCCTGGCTTTGAGAAGGAATATAAACCTAACCATTTTTTTAATCTTATCAAAGAAAAATATGGTTTAAACAAGCTCCCCAATATTGGTATGATAGTTTATAAATTTTTGTTTTGAATAATGATTTTGAAAATTGAAATTTTATTACATTCTATTTTTTAAATTAATTCAAAAGGCAGATAAATTTTTAAAATTTATATTGATGATATAGTTATTGTATCATTAAATTGAATAATTTGTCATGAATTTTCATGTTTAAAGTCTTTAGTGTTTTATCTAAGTTTTATGGTACACTCAAAATTTGTTTGGGCTAGAAAATAATTCAATATAATGATTGTATCATTATTAATTAGTAAAAAATAATCTAAATATCTTGTTGCAAGGATTTATATTGAGTATTATAATAGGTAAAATATTATAATGAGTACATAATATATGATTGATTATTATGATTTTGAAAACACTTTTAATATCAATATTTTAAAGAATTGTTTGGAATTTTACATTATTTAACAACATTTAGACCATATTTTATGTTTTAAGTATGTATATGATCTTGGTTATAATATAATCATAAGTAAATTCATTTAAAAAAAGTTAAAATGTATATTAAATGTGATAAAGGGTCCATAATTCATAGGTTTTTTACCCTACACATATATAATTTAAACTATTCAATTTTAAAGATTTTTATTTTATTGGTTGCAAAATAGATTGAAAATTTCCAAAATAAATTTGGCACATTAGTTTTATATTTTAGTTATATTTTGTTACTAGAAAATTTAATGGATTTATCAGGTGTTGATAGTTACTAAGTTGCTACTACATCTTTTTTTTACCATTTTTATTGATTAAACAAACACTTTGTCATTTGTTTTTGATTTTGAGAAGATAAAAATTATTTTGTGGTAATACATTTGAAATTTATATATCTTAAAATAATTTATTGTAGACTATGACTAAACAGGTTGAAGTAAGGTATCACTTTATTAAATATAATATTCATAATGGTGATATTATTTAAGAATTTATTCCAAAAAATTTCAACATCCTAACATTTAAAAAAAACAAATTGATTTATCTATGTTGGATAAATTTGAATTTGATAGATTTATAATAGAATTATAAAATTAATAAGTATTATTTAGGATGTTAATATTTTTTATTCTAATATTGATTATATTAGTATGCATTATAAATATTTATAGTTATTATTATCTTGTGAAATAATAGATGGATACCCTTTAATTCATTTAAAATCATTAATTTATAATCCTGAAATATTTTTATAGCTTATTGCGTCTTTTAAAAAATATTTCCAAAATAATTTATACAATTATAACAAACTATTTTTTAAGATTGTACATAATATTTTAAAATTCATTAATTTAAGGTGGATATTTATGTGTTGGATTAAATTTTTAGGGTTAGTTTATTTTTACATAATATTTCAGGGGTCATGAAATTTGAATATGTTTTCAAGATATAAAATTTTTCATTTCAATAAAAACAAAGTCATTTTTTTACATTTATTTTAGAAACATTATTCTTTATTATCCAAATTTGTTTTTTAATATTAGGATAATATATCCTAATCTTTAATAATTTAAGTAATATTAAATCATTTTTATATTAGAACATTTTATTATTTATAATTTCAAAATGGGGGACATGGTTTTTGAAATTATAGTTTATTTTTTAATTTTAAAAAGGGGGGATTTTGAAGTGGATCTTTGAATTACTTTATTCATTTATGTTTTGATAATTACAATAACATTTTATTGTATATTATGAAAAAAATTAGAGAAATGTACATCATAATATGAGATGGTCTATTGTATATTATTATGTTATTATTGAAAATTTTGAAATTATAGAATTAGGAATGAGTGAAAATTTAACAAAATATGAAAATTTATACATAATGAAAAATAAACTAACAAGTAGAAGATAAAAGAATGAAATGTAAGAAGATAAATTATCTGACTACATAAAGAAATATAATATGGTAGAAAAAATTTAAACATTCTTATTTCAAGAAGAAAAATCAACATACCGTATGAAGTCAAAAATTGGAAAGGACTTGAACCAACCTTATAACCTAGTACTAATTAATTAAATTATCATTTTTCATGTAAGAAATTCTATATTTAACTTATTATTTTATATTACAAATTTCTACTTTTTAGTATCACAATTTTATCATGATTTTATTATCCCTTAACTAATAATTAATTATTTTTATCCTATGGAATTTTATTTTAAGATAATTAATACTATATTTAATCTATATTAAATGTGATCATAGGTGTATGAATATACACACTCTATTCATGGGACAAAAAATATTTAAATATAAAATATTTATAATATAAAAAAATTATTTTAGTACTCAATGGGATTATTTAAAATTTATTTATTGTGAATATTTTTTGATGTAATAAATATTATAACCAGTTTTTGAAGAAAAAATGTTATATTTTTTAGATTATCAAAAGGATCCAACGTTAATATATTATACATTTCCTTAAATTGACAATTCATGTGACATTGAAACATTTAATTACTATAAATTAGATCATTGAAATTTCTTGTGTGTGATGATTTAAAGAATAATTGATGTAATAATATTAAAATTTTTAATATGTTGTTCATATTAAAAATTAACATAATGAGTTTGACAGATCTTATTCAAGTTGAGAAGGTTGAGTATTCTTTCATGTTGTACTGTGTAAAACACTTTTTTGATAAAAAAATATCTCTGTTAAAAAACATATTTTTCATCCATTGATACCCAAAGAGAAGGAAACATCTTCAATACATCTACATAAACATTTCCCTAAAATTATATCATTCTTACATATTTCTATTATTTTATGTGATTAATTGTGTTTGGTTGTACTTTCCTTAAAACATAGGACTGTGGGTTTGGATTCTCATTCCAAATTTCGGAATATTGGGTTATGCCTCCATATATAAATTTGTTGGAATTTTTGGTTTGTTCCTATAATTATAAAAATGAAGGATAGTTATGTTGACACTCCAGGTGCAAAAAAAAATTTTTTGTGCCTTTATGGTTTTGAATAATAATTGTAAATATTTTTCAATCCCTTTAAAATTTTGATATTCCATTATTGTGGGTTTCATATATCTCAACATTTGAGAGGATTGAAGAGTATACATAAGAAAATATTTATCATAACTACTATAAAATCATTGTGTTCATTTTTTATTTTCATTATATGAAACAATTTATCTCTTATAAGTGATTTATAATGTTTCATAATTTTAATTTACGCCCTATTGACCATGATTTTATGCTATCATCAGGACCCAACATATTGAAAAAACCCATATGATAACGTTATTCTCACTTATGATGTTGTACTATTATCTATTATGTTTAAACTTATTGAGAATATGATATCACCCATATTTTATCATAAAATTTCTCTATATTATGAAGAAAATATATTCATTTGGTGTTTCTAGAATAGCTTTTTTTCATAATTTGTAGGTGATATTGATGACTAGTTATGGATTAATTGGTTTCTTATATAGTGGAAAAATATATATACTATATGAAATAAACTAGAGAATTTTTTGTTAATTGTTTTCATAATTCTCTAAAAATATTAAACTCAATGATTACATGAATGTATTATAATAAAGTATATTATTTATGTCAAGTGATTGAGACGATCACATATATAATATTCCATTATTAGTATCAGAGATAAATTTAGATGAAATTAGTTTTTAGTATATTAGTTGAAGATAATTTAAAGGCTCAAAAGTTATGTTTGATCATAATATAAATGGTCTAGATAACAATTTAGTTTAATTGATTTAATATTTAATATTCTATGTATTGGCATAAATGAACATTAGTGAAACCCCTATAGAAATATATTATTATAGGATAAAATCATGTAGTATTGATAATGTATATATAGTGTGTTCATGATGTCAAATATATCCTTTTATAGATATTCTCATGTGGATGTAGTTTTAGGGAAAATACATATATGGATAATCACCATGAAGAAGGTTGGTGGTGTAATAACTCAATCTTCACTTTGGAACAAAATATGTGAGCCTAAGACTATAATAATTATTATACAATCATGGGGGATATTCTATTATAAATTCACATACTCTTTAATGAAGAATTATTAATTATTTGAGAATTATTTTGATGGATGATCTATCTTGGGGACTCTAAAAATAATCATGAAAAAAACTAAATGAATTAGTATTGGACGCGGGTTGTCTCTATAGACAATAGGGTTTTGAGTGGATCATTATCTTATTTAGTTGGTTCAAAAAATGAAATCAAAATTTGAATTGGATTTTATTTATAGTAGACTCTAAAAATGGTGTTTTATAAATTTATATCACATCATTAGCTGTCGAATCATGATTCAACTGTTTTACTTTAATATATTAACTCTAAAAAAGCTAAACCTCACTTGGTTATCATCATATAAAAAAATAGATTAAGTAAGGGACTATAACAATCTTACATCCCACAATCTAACATATCCATATGATCAAAGACCTCTAATAACAATCATATTATCTCAGTGTACCTGATTAGAATCATTGGAGAGTTTCCCTGTGTCATGTGTGTGCAATCCAGTGAAGAGGGAAAAATAATTCACAAAATTTAGAAATATGAAAATATATAAACATCTATATAGTTTGAAATTTTTTTGAGAGATTAATAACATATATATTCAATTAAAAGGTATAAATAATCAATATAAGAAATGGGAGTCTCCTCTGATCATCCACTAAAAGATTATTGTGTCATCCTCTAGGTCATTACAACAAAATTATGTGTAAAAATGGAAAAAATATAACCATATCTATATCTTAAAAAAGAATCATCCCATTTAATGAAAATTTATTCATTTAGAGAATATTTCTTTGAGAATCATGGTGTGTTTCTAAATTTACTACATGATCATAAAAATAATCATATACTTAATTGGTTATTCGAGAATGTCTATATTATTCTTCAAATTCTATGACGATCCCTAGGGGACTCTCTTTCTTTTGATGATAAATATATGACCAATTCATGGATCAAGATAACTTTATTTGGGAATATAAAATACCTATACTCTTCTCATGATAAAGATTTGTACTAATTTAAAAATAATTTATTGGAAAGAGATTTTATATGACATATATTAGTGGATGTTGAGTTCTTTTGGAAGAATCTTGGAATGAGGCAGTGAAATACACATGTGAGAGTTGGTTCATGTTTTAGTGAGGGTATGTTTTGGCCTGAGAGGTTATTGGTACTACATTTTATTCAATAGATCTATCCTTTTAAAGGTTACATGAATAATATTGGGGTAACCCATGCCTTGACATGATGTCCATATTGAATTTCAAAATTTTTATTTTTTGTTTAAAAACATTAAGCCATATGAAGTTTTTAATATTTTAAATCATATTTAAATAATAATGATTCTCCTGAAAAGTTATAATCTAAGGGTTGAATTATTACACATTATGATGAAGTATTACACATTATGGTGGATTATTATACTTGAGGATGATGTCTCGGGATAGTGCTCTAAAAAAATAGGAAAATTATTTATGTCTTATTATCATAAAAAAATAATTATGCTCAGCAAAATATTTATATGATCCACCTTTAGGAAATTTTAATTCCATAGGGTGAAGTGTTAAATTGGTGTGCCGTGGAAATTAGATAAAATCATGAAGTCTTATGTTAGTTCGACATGAAATCCATATTAAAGTGTGGTCAATTAGGCTTTCCCATTATGGTCACATGAGAGTTTCACATGTGGTTGATAGAATTTCCTTTTCATGGTTATATACAAGACCCATCCTATAGTAAGTTGAAGATTTTTTTTCATTTTCAATTGTTCTAATGGTTGATCAGGATGCCTTCATGTGGTGAATTTCAATTTCCATTTTTCTATATTTGGTTAGATATGTGAGTGTATAACCAGTTTTTTAATGCTAAGCCCTTCATATGATATCTTGAATTCTAAACATGTGATTTTTTGTGGTAGTTCATTGAATGACTACATGATTATTTCATCACACACTGCTTCAAACTATGAATTTTGTTCACATCAAACTACGATATTGAAAACTGACACTAACTGTTGGATTTATACTACTCTATAAAATTCTATTAAACAATGAAATATCAATATTGAAAGGCTTTAGACAATTAATTTATAGAATTCAGATATCAATGTATCCTTTAAAATAGTACAAAAATTTAATAAACACTCAGAACTCTTAGATTAAAGAATTTATCATTTTAAATATGGATTTTACAAAAATAAACCAAGAAATTAATGATTTACCCATTTTGGATTAATGAATGGGATAATTATCAATGAAAGGAATAAAAAATAAAAAATGTAATCTCACATGAACCCCATTCATAAACCACTGCACTCATGGGAAAACATAATTTAATAATTTGAATATATTAAATTGATATTTCTTTCCTAAAATTTGGTAAAAAATTCAAAGAATAATAAAAACACATATTACCCTATTTCTTGAATCATCTTTACACCATTAGGAATTCAATTCACCATCTCATATTAATTCAAGAAAATTTTCAAAGTCCATGGGAGAAAGAAATAAATTTTTGTGGAAATAAAAATTGAACAACTTTAAATTAAATTTATCCATTTCTATTAACTTTATTAAAGCAATGATTAACTTTAATCTTTATTTACATAACTCAAATGAATTTTTTATTACTCAATTTCCCCTTCCAAATCACATCTCAATATTTTCCTCTCGTAAATGTATTCATTTTTTACTATTAGGTATGTATTAAAATTGTCCAATCCTGTATTGTAAAAATCACAGTGAAAAGTACTTATTGAATATAATAAAGTGTAATTCCTATTACACACAATTACCAATGTAATATATATCTGCTTTGGGATAATAATTTCCCCTTTTAATCTAGTTTTAAAATACTTATAACAACTTATTTTTAGATTCACCCCAAAATTGTTCTCCTTTATAAAGGAAAAATTACCTAGAATTAAGTTTAAAATCATAGTGGCCACTTATTTTAATTATAATTCAATAAATATAATTTTAATCACATTACTTTTCCTAGTTCTAAAAAACTATAATTCAATAGAAATAGTAACCAAATTCACTCAAAAATTATTTGACTCCATTATTTTATTAAACAGTTGAACTCCTTTTCTTATATCATTGTATTCTTCCTAGGATGGACATCCATGCGGCTCATATTTTTTTTATTCATAAAACATGCTACCATTTTTAAAAAAAGTTCAATATAATTTATGTACAGGTTCTAAACATAGATATTGAACATTATAATTTATTTATTTTTAAACTTAAAATACATATAAGAAACTGAAAAATGGTATTTACATCCTTATTTATTTATTATTTTCCCCCACACATATCATAGAGAAATTCCCATTAATTCCATAATGAATTTATTAATGAAAAAAATATTTAAAATAAAAAACATCTAGATTAGTGTGATGGAAAGAGAAAACCTAGAAGTTTTTTATTAAATGGAAATAGGGAAGAGTTTGAAATCCTCTAATGATTTTTTTCAAAAGTATTAAGGGCAATGCTATAATTTTTTCCATTCACCTTAAATCGATACATTAAATTTCCACCTTAGATCAAAACATCCCCAAATAGAAAAGTGTTACTCAATATGTATGACTCAATCCATTTAGAATTAATTTTAATAGTCATGAACTTTATCATTGAGGATAACAGTAACATTGTATCTCTAATATAAAATATTCATTTTCAGATTATCTTTTCATGGATATATTAGGAATTCTCTTTATAAGAAGTTTATTCTCATAATCATAACTTATTTGTTCTTCAATTTATATAATTTTCAACTTACTTTATTTCCCATCATTTCAAAACTCTATATTCTACTTCTTTATGGACTAGTAGTCCTTGTGATGCAACTCAATAGGTAGGTGACAGAGTTTTCCATAAACATCCTAAGAAGGGTACATACCTAAGTGGTTTTTGTAAGATGTTTTGTAAGCCCATAATGCATCCTTCATCTCTTTACTCCCATCCCTCATGGTGGCTTGTACTATATTCTTTAGAGTCATCTTAATATATCTTTTGTAAACCTCTTGTTATCTATTTACAAATGGGTGATATGGAATTTATGTATTATGGTTCACTCCAAATTTTTTCATTTCGGACATCATGTTCTTATGAAATAGGTGTATAACTTATTGATTGATTATTTTTCTAGGGAATCTAAATCTATAAGAAATTTTTGTTTTTAGAAATTCAATAATAACATTATTTGGGTTACATTATATACAATCCTCATTGAAATATAATACAATTCTAATAATATATAAGGAAAAAATAAATGTTATAGTATATGTACCCATAATATAAAATCCCGATAAATAAAATATTTTACAAAAAATCAATGGTTTTTGTAGAATTTTATTTATTTTAATAATTTATTTTTATAAAGTTGTTGTTTAGATAAGATTTTTTATAATCATATGATTCTTTAAATATTGAAATCTAAAATATTCTAGGTTCCAAAACCTTATTAGAATTCTTATGAGGTCCTAAATATCCCCTACATGAAATTATATAGAATAATATTAACACATATGTAGTTTATCTAATGTTTATGCACTTTTTAATTACTTGGTCATACAAATATTCCGTTAATATGAATCCTCCCAAACATAGTAATTTGACTCATATTTAAATTTGTAATTTTGATTCTTGTTTAATAAAGGAGGTACCATTCAAATGACAATAAAACTAACCAGATCAGTCTACTAGGGTATTTATGTGGATTCATATAATTTATCAAAAGGAATGAGCCATCTATATTTTTTTCTTGGTTTTTCAACATCAAAAATGTGAGGAATTCTACCTATTTGATAAAAAATAGATTTTAATAGCCCATTTTTCATTTATTTCAAGGTAAAAATCTTGAAGAAACAACATCCACCTCACCAGTAATGGTTTTTCATCATCGTTATTGATCAGATATCATAGTGTATCATGATAAGTTTAAACAATTGTTTTGAAACATAACATATATGACCTAAATATACCTAAAACCAAAAAAATTGTTGAAAACAATTTCTATTTTTATATTGATTTTTTTGGTTGTGAATATATATTGAGAAATATAGGCTACCACATTTATGTTCCCATAAATTTTTTGGGACAACACATCTCATACAACCTTATTATACGCATCACAATATATCTAAAAGGGGAAATTCCAATACTTTGGATAGATTAATGGGGTTGTGATTAGAATTTCATTGATATATTCAGAATATATCTGACATTATTTATCAAATATAAAATATATTTTTCTTTTGATTAGGTTGATTATTGTATGATTAATTTTTCTAAAGTCTTTAATAAACATTTTGTAATTCCAAACATTTCTTAAACATGAATTAATGTGCCATATAGTGGTATGATATGTCTACGTATAAATAATATCGAAATTTTTAAATCCTAATTCAATCCAATCCTTAAATATTATATATCATAGTACATTTTCTTTTTCAACCATAAAATCAATTTTTTAAAAATTTAAAACCTTGTTTTTCTAAACACATTTTTTTCAATATATAACCTCAAGAAAAGTTTCAAAATAAGTTACATAAATTGTATAATCATCCTTGAATACTTCCAATAATCTGTCAATAAAAAATGAAAAGATACAACCAAAAACTATTTAAAGGTTCGTGGAGCATTGAAAATATATAAGGGAATCAACTTTTAAGAAATTATACCAAAGTGTGATGTTAATATAGTATCTTCCTAGTTTTATAGAGCTATTGTAACATGAAAATACATAGAAAGTCAATCCATAAAATAATAGTGTCCCCTTTCCTCTGTTATCTCAAACATTTAGTCTACAAACAGAATTATTAAGAGGACTTTTCTTGTTGCTTATTTCAATTTCCTATAGTTAATGTGGACTACCACTATTATAAATCTTTATGGTAATTAATTCCTTATTCATTTTATATATAATTTTTTATAAAATATTCATTGGGATAATATGAATGGGAATTTTCCAATGGGAGTGAAAGATTTTTTATATGATTCAATCTCCTAAAAGTATTTCTATTTCCTTTTTAAACATATATGTGGGTATGGTTGAGATTCACTTAGGGTTTTATTATAGGTTGAGATTCATATTTTAACATAATATTGTCCATGAAGGTGGTCGGGATTGTCCATAGAATGTATCCCAATGTCCAACCTATGGACCTAATGATATTTTTTCAAAATATTCATAATTTTTCAATGTTGGTTGGATTTATTTATATTTTATATTATTAGTAGTAGTTTTTTTCCATGAAAAGTATATGTATAGTTAGAAGTCAAAAATTTCAATTCAAAATTGCGTGTTTTTAATTGATGTTTTCAATTCAATGTTATACATCTAGCAGCCTGAACATATATAGGATATGTTTTAGTTAATATTTTGAATACATCCTAAAAATAATTGTTTTTAAAAAACAATAATCACCACACAACATATATTCTAGATTTAGTTGATTATCCAAATTATATTAATCATAGAAATTAAGTGTTTCCTAAAATTTACTTAATCATACTAGGTTATAAAACATTTCAATATACTATTTAGAAAAACAATACAAGTCAAAATGTCTCAATATAAAAACAAATTATTCCTAATGGGGATACTTCCATGGATCTTTATAATTAATAATCACAATCATTTCACCAAAACTAATTAAATTTCAACCCTCATTTGATTTTATTATTACTTTTTTAGTCTTAAAAATGGTCTATCTAGAAATTTGTGAGAGTGAACATTACATATTTCTTTCTCCATATTAATAATCTTGAAAGCAATAGGGAGCAAAAAACCTTGTAAACATAAAATAAAATCTGATAAAACACTGAATAGTTGGGAGTGGTTTAGTTATCAATTTTAACAACCACTTAGGTCGGTTTGAGATCTACTACATGTAAGGAAGAAGAAAAGAGTAAGGAATTACAGTAATAGATTCTCCCATATCACACAGTGCATTGGAAAAAGTGAGTTTTATAATGTAAAAAGGGATAGTGATTAATATAGTATGTATTAAAATTTACAAGATAATTGTGGGGTTAAGAGGGTTGTAACGTTTCTATATAAATTTATATTTTTATTCCCATACAATCAATTCTTCCTGATGCATGAAACATTGATAAATTTTTCATACCTTTAGAATTTTTGAATGGATCCCAACAATGTAATAATTATTTATCCCATTTTAAATATCAAAAGACACTCTTTATATAGTGCATCATAATTTTTTCTCTTAGGTTTTATACTTTATATGGGAAGGTGGGTTGGGTATTTTCTATGTCTTCCACTTTATCTTTTCGATATTCTTTATTTAATGGTGGGTTTCAATGGTAGTAAATTTAATGGTTCATTTATAGGGATAGAATCATTTGATTTAGTGGAAAATGAAACATCCATGACTCAAGTAACCCAAAGTTGGTTTCATACCATATTACATTGTTTTAAGATATAAGTAGTTTCATACCAAATAATTTAATAGTTTAGTATTTTTATTTAACTATCCACATACATGATTACAATATTACATTTGAGAATACATATTACAAAATAATATTTTTTTAGAAAAAATTATTTCTTCTAGAATATGCTTACATATCAATCAGAGTAAACTTCTTGGATTCCTAGAAAAATTAAAAAAATATGGGGAGATAAAATTGCTAATAAGGGTTACGTAAAAAATCTATTAGGAATAAATTACAATAAACAAAATAGAAGGTTAAATAACTAAATAGACATACCAATGAAATAACACAAATACCATGATAATATAAGGAATAATATATATAGATTTTTAAATAACAAAAAAACATTTCATTTAATCAATAAACTCTAAATAAAATTAATCCATAGATAATACCATTGTGAAAATATAATGTATAATAATAATTTAATTCTAAATGATGGGAATGTCTAATTATTTTATATCATGTATCTGGAACATGATACCTCCTACATCAAGAAATTTCATTAGATTGTTTAAAACTATAGGTAAAAACTATATAATTATACCTTACTGATTTTTCTCCAGGGAGATTTCGATGCTTAGAGGGAATATTAATAACTATGCCCCACCCATGTCTTCGTGTACAAATCATTACTCATATATCAAATAATCAATTTAATTTATATACAATGTTCCTTATAATCAAATATCTATATTGAAGAATGAATATGAATTAAAAATATATCTTGATTAAATAAAATGACATTTAAAGTAAAAAACTATATTTGAAATGATATATTTATTGAGAAATAATAATATCCATGATAAATAATATGGATATTTATAGGAATCTAAATGTTTAATGATTATAGGAAATTAAATAATTCTAGGTAAAGTAAATGACCTAAAAAAGAATTAAAAAAGTGGGTTTCAATACTAACATTGGTCAAAATAATCATAAAACCTATAGTGGAATAATTAGAATGGTATCAATACAACATATACCAATTGGATTAATATTGAAGGTTTGTTTTAAATGATAAATAGAAATATAATAACACTATATTTAGAATTATACTTGAGAAAAATATCATTTTCATTTTGAAAATAAAGTTTTAATAATATAATATAAAAAACTACTTTCAAAAAAAATTTTCATTCAAAATAATATTTTAAACATATAAAGTAATCTTTAAATCATTTTATTGGTGGTGATGGTTGGAAATTATTTTCATATCGCACACGTTAAAATAATTATTCCTTTCACTTTATCGATAATATCCAAATAGACAATATTTTGAAAACCACATAAATATTCCTTAAAAAAAATTAAATAAATTAAATTTTTAAAATTTCCTTTAATAAATTATTTTAATATGGTGGAAAAATTATTGAAATTATTTTTATAATACGTTATTTTAAAAGAAAATAGATTTCTTTTCAAAGAGAGAAATAAAGTCATATTTTCATAAAAACATTTTCTCAAAATATTTAAGTAAAAAATAGTTTAAAACGGTACTATTAATTTAAATATTTTGATTAACTATAGTATTAAATAATTTAATCTATTTATTAGACAAAGATAAAATAATACAAAATCATGATTAGAATGAGATTGTGAAATAAACCCTTAAAATGATCATAAAATTGTTGTGGGGATTAATAAATGAATTTATTATGTGTATCAAATTTAAATCTAGATAAATAAGTATAAATATAATATAAATATTCATTTTTACTTAAACATATATTTTTATAATTACTCAATCAATGATGTTGATGTTTAACCCAATGAGTGGAAATTGAGTTAATAAATCTCAAACCTCACGCTTCCTTTCGGTTTAATATGATTTAACCTTAAATATAATGAATTTAAAAACCTTATTATTTTATAATAGAAAAATATTTATATTTATAATTTCATATATAATAATTTTATATCTTTTTCGCCCACCTGTTAATTATCATTCATTGTTTTCATTGTTTTAGGTGTTAATTGCTTTGTTTTCTCATGCGTAATTCATCACGAAAGATCTGGATCATGTGCATATTATAATATTCCACCATATCTATAATTATAATTACTATATAATTATAATATTTATAAATTCATTATACTTTTAGTATTAGTCATGAAATATGGTTCTGAAAACTGATGTATGTTATGATCATAGAGACGGTAGGTTGTATATATGCTTGGGTAACATTTCCATTTCACAATGATCATTATGGAAATGTGGTAATTAATATTTTATCGTTATATAATGATAATAATATAATGTATACCTCATTATTTATTTTAATATACCACTATATATATCTCTAATTTTTTATGGTAATAAAAAGAGATTCATATCGCTTTGTGAAGGTGGTAGTCTATATGTACATGAATGTTGTTATCGTATTTGAGTGTGTAAAATGGAAAGAAATAAAATGATATATTATATTTTTAGAATGATAAATATTTTTTAAATATATTAATTATTTCATGAATATCATATATATTCATTAACTATTCCATATTACCTTCCATGTAAAGTGTTATTGAAAAATGAATCACATCGCTTCGTGAGGCGGTAGTTTGTCGTACACATGGGTGACAGTATCCTATACCCTACGTAATAAAACGAAAAAAGATAAATATGATATAATTCTTCTATAGATATATTTATATTATAAATTTCCTATATATAATTTATATCTTTCATCATGCCCAACTGTTATATGTTGTAATGGAAAAACGAATGACATCAATTAGTGAGTCAGTAGTCGACTATACCAATAAATCATGATTTCATAACCCATTGGATGGAAGTGGAGAAAATTTTATGTCATGAATGTGACATAATAAATATCTGTATATTAAATATAATTAGGTTAAAATATAATAGTTTTTTAATTATAATTTAATTAATTTGAGCAATAAATAAAATAAAAATTCTCTTTGAAAAATGTTTCCGCATATTTTGGAAACCTCTATAGGTTTGTACAAAATCCGTGCATGGTTGTATTAATGAAAAAAAATGATTCAAGGATTATGTGAGGTATTTTTAATGTGATTTGGGTTGGTATTGGTTGATCTAAAAGGTTTTTATGTTATAAAAATAGTTTAGGGTGGGTGACATTTTATAAGTTAGGTGAGTGGAATACATGTAATATTTTGAAATAAAAATGTGTACCCATGTTTTCCACATTCCAAAAGATTATAAAATAGATTATAATCAAGAATTATTTATCAAAGGGTTTAAATATGGATGAAAAATAAATTTTATATAACATTTATGGCATTTTATCCATCTCTTTTTTAGTTTAACCACCTTCCCTTGGTAAAACCATTTTTTACCTTAACCTTTGTAAATACTTTTTACCGTTTCCACTATTAATTTTGGTAAAAAAAATAAACTTTCACATATTAGATAATATAAATTATTATCATTATAAATATTTATTCCTTTTTAGAAATTACATTCAAAGAATTAGGCTATTTTAATTTAAAATCATTCTCACAGATAAGATGTGAAAGGGGGTTTTCAAAGTGAAAATGTCCAAAAGTTAGATATTCATTATATGAAAATTAAATATGAAAAACATTCCAATATTTTAAATTCTATTAATTAATATATAATTGACCTAATTTATCTTTAAAATAAATTTAAAATATTATTTAATGTGATAAGTAATTTAAAATAAAAGTGAGATTTCAACTAAAATATATTATATTTCACTATTCGTAGAAAAATGAAACATTTCAGAAAAATAATAAAATCACCATAATAAATAGGATTACATGGATTTAAAAAATATAGATAATTTTATCAAATAAATTTTATTAACTTTGTTAAAAAATTTAAAAAAAATTCGCTAAACATGGAAAAATCATCATTTGAAAAAAAATGAACTTTTTTCATAAATCATGTTTTTTGTTTTAAATAATTCTTATTTTATTTCTAATAAATATTTAAAAATAATATTAATAATTTATTTATTATTATTTACAAAATTCAATTTAATGTTTACTTTATAATGACATACTATATTACTATTTATTTTTATTCGGGGTTGAATGTTCTAAAAGCTATCGAGGACATTAAATTTAAGGATATATATTTCACCTTTTCTAACCTTAGTGTTTAGTTTCATATGAACTATAAAATAAAATTTTTTATTTTATAATTTTTGGGTGTTTCATTCTCCACACCTTAAATAAACGGTGTCCTCGCAATTTAAACTTGATATTAGCGATCAAGGGTTCGGTATTAGGAAATACAATTGTCAAAAAACCACATTGTAAAAGTCTTAATAAAGTATACTCTAAATAAGAGAGAAAGGGAAGTACAATTGTCATATATAATTACACGTAACTAGGTTTATAACTACTAAATCATTAGTAGAATGTGTATATATGTATTTTGAAGAAAAAAGTAAATAATTATAACGAATTATAGTGGTTATTGATCACATTAAAGTAAATGATCAATGGAATTTTAAGGACCTAAAAACCATAAATATATAATGATTTAAAATACCATTTGATTCATAATATATGAAGTTAATCGAATGACACTTTCTTTCAAAATCATGGTCAAAAAATTGGGGAATTATTTTACATTATATAATAATATGGAAATATACTTACTTGATATGTTTCTATTTCCTAAGAATAACTCCATCCTTTTTTTGATGCTTCGATCAATATCCAATTCATTTCATACTCCAAGAAATGAATATCCAAAATTTATTTATTTTTATTCTTGAATCACTAATATTCACTTTCAGTAGATCATAATATCCATAATATAATGATAAGTCATTCTATTGATCTCAAGTTATTATTATAAAAAAAATGGTTAGCAAAATTTATCCAATACGCCAAAATATTCATATGGTTCGTAATACATTAATATTTAAAACCTTACCCAATGATAAAATTAAACCATTTCATAAATAGTTATCCTTATATACCTTCCAAGAGATGATTATCCATTACTTTATAAATATAGTCACAGAATATTCAAAACAATCTTATCATTAGTCCCCCGAACAACATGTAGTAGCACTTAATCATCACATAACAAATAGGTGAATACCTTCATCATGTAACTTCTTAAAACATGGTAATAACCTAAATTACTATAATACCTTATTAAAAAAATTACATATTCCTTATTTTTCTAGTAACGTACCAATTATTGGATATATTTCTTAAATACAAAAATGTTGTAAACTCCCTCAATTATTGGAAAAACTATTTTTTCAACAAATCATTAATGAGTTCCAAGGTAGTAATTATTATCCAACTTACTTTATCTACATAAATCATCTTGTTATAATAACATCATTATATAAACATCAGAAATGTGTTGAGGGTTATCTTTACTTTAATAATTTATTTTTCAATATTTCCAAATTTCCACTAAATCATTTTTTTTTGTTATCGTTACTGTTCAACGCACACTTTCAAATACAAAATGAAAAATTACTGTAGTAAAATACATATATATTTCATAATTTTTATAATAGTATATCATTGATATAATATTTTATTAACATAATTTTTTATTATAAATTGATGAACATTAATCATTCCCCTTCTTTTGTGGTAATAGCATAAGCTTGACCATGTTTGATTAACTTATTTTGATGTATATTCCTTTGACTCTTGAGAATTTGATTTGCATAGTGCCTCATCACCATATAATTTAAGCATTGTACATTAGAAATGTATTTATTAAAATTTAAATAACAAGAATAAAAAAACTTCTCTCCACACATTTATGAAAATTCTTTTCCTTTTAAGAAGGTATGAGGGTGTTTCTTTCCACAACTGTCACATCTAATAAAATCCTTATTTGCCTTACTTTCTTTATCCCTCTCTTTCCCTTACACTTTCTTATTTTCTTGATTGATTTTTAATCTGTAATACCTATGTATATTTTTCTTTATCTTGTTAGGACATGATAATATGTCCCCATATCATGGGAATTATTGGGGAGACTAGTTCCCTTTGAATTATTGGATTAATCCCATCAAAGAAACAATAATTATTACTCATTTAATTGTGTTCATTAATCTAGTTCATACTCCATATGATCAGATCCATTTGTAAATGATTGAATACCATATATTAGATCATATCATTATAAAATAAAATATATAATTGTAATGTCCCAGCCCAGGTTCCACATGACTGTGCCCTGAGCCTATCGGTCACATGACCTTAAGTATGCCTCCCCATAAGACAGAGTATGTTGAATAGTAGTGATGTTATTATATGTTAATCATGGGGAGATTATACCATTTTCTATAAGATTAATACACTATAGAAAATAAATAAATAGTTTCAAAAGAATATATAATCATAAACAATAATAATATCTCAATATAATCATATTAGGAAACACATTATCTAATCAATGAAGAAAATATTTTGTGCTAATACACGTGTCAATTTTCTACAAAGAGAACTAAAAATAAAAAAATAAAACTCCCCCAAAAGGGTCCTAGACAACATCTGGTTCCCTCATCCGTACTCTATCACAACTCATCCATCTAGCACATGGACATTTCCCTTAACCTTTCCTATAATAATAATTTTTATTTATGTACTGATCATGCAACCTAATAGGGTTTGAGTAAAACTTAGTAGGCCAACATCAATGGTGTATAAAACCAAACCAATCAATAAAATTTTATGTACTAGTATAAATAAATATGTAAAATGCATAAATAAATAGTTTATCTCCTTATTAAATATTCCCCATTTAACCACATAAACCCCCATATTCATAGGGACACCCGAACCTTAATACCTGCTTCATCCCATACCAGATTTCGATCTATACCTAAGGGATTTCCCATTTGTATTTCGATGTTTCCATTCTTAATACATAGAAAAATTACAATGTTACCATTCACCATTTAATAACATATAATTGATTGAGTATGTTTCCCTTCACTTTTTAATAAGACATAATTGAATGATCATGTCACCATTCATAATACCTGGTTGAATTCACATGTTACCATTCACCATGTAATAACACAAAATTTAATGAGTGACTTCTTATTAAAAATACATGGCCAAATTCTCTTGATATCGTTCTCCCTTTAATAACAAATACTTGACAATGTCATATATCTCAAAAACCCATTAATTAATTCACCAACTAATTCTTAGTACTCACAATTTCAATATCACATTACTAATTCACTAATTAACTAATCAATTAATAATATCAATATCACATAATTAATTACACCATTAATCATCTCAATTCAAGATATATGTATCCCATAATTAACTCCATATTTGATTATCCCAATTTAATATGTAATTATCACATAATTATCTCCACCATTATTTATCTAAATCCAAGATAAGATTATCTCATAATTAACTCCAAAATTAATTATCTCATTTAATAGTATCTATATAACATAACTAATTTCACATTTGATTATCTTAATTCATGATCTTGATATCATATAATTATTTCAACAATAAATTATCTGAAATTCCTCAATTTTACAATTCCTTCATTAGTTAATTTACCACATTGATTAATTCCACTAAGAAATTAAATATCTAAATAAATCTAGAAATTGGACAATTTTCATACACATAATATAAATTATGACTCTTTGAATGGAATATTAGACCATATAACTCAATTAATCAATGAATATTAGCCAAATAAGAATCCCTAAAAAATGAGCAGCACAACGATGTAGAATGATATCCATATCATAAAACCCTAATTCAATATTTAAAAAATAAAGATATTATAGATCGATATCTAGATCTATAATATAAGATCATGATAACACCAAATAGATTTATATTTAAACAAAAAGTTGATTACATCACTGAATGAAAGAGATAACAATGGGAGACGAATGATAAAAGAATAGAGATAGGATTTACTTACCAGGAGAGGTGCAGGTCGTTGATCTGAGCATTGAATCGTGAATAAAGAAGGTTATAAAGATTTTTAACTCGTCTTGAGAGCTCCAAATTCATGAAATACCACCTAGGGTTTATTGGGGGTGAAAATTAGTTATTCATGGGGGTTCACAGAATTTTACAATTAAAAATCATGTGATATTAACAATTCTTCATGGTTATCATGGTTGGGGAACATGGTTTTCCTTAACTATGTGCCTAAATTGTGCTCCTATATTATAGGGGTGCATGGTTACTCGTTTTAGGGAACATCATTTTCCAAACCATGTACTAGCTATAAAAATATCCCCTATATGGGATCACATGATTAGATTTGTTGGATAACATGGTTATGGAAAACCATGCACCAACTGTACATAGCCTGATTTCATCCATGTTTATCAAAATTCCACCCAAAAACACCCCAATGTAAAAAACAAATGAAATGTTTTTAATACAATGAAAAATAATACATGTATTTAATCATGATTCTTTTCTATAAAAGGTCAGGATCTTATAATCTCATTGCCTTATAATAGATCCTCCTCGAGATGAACTTCTATGATTTAGTAAAATTTAATGTCAATATGATCAGGCCACTAGGCCCACATATCTGCTTCCCTTTCCCATTATTCCTCCTATAAATTCCCATGTTACAATTATAAATGAAATTTCGGTATGGTCTTTCCCCATAACACTTTCTCATTTGAATCCAACACATGTATTGGATGTTTTTCAAAGGAAACATCTACCTCATGATCAACATTATCTACCTTGATTAGATTTGACGGTTCATGGTGATGCTACTGAAGTTGAGATAAATGGAAAACATCATGCATAATAAGGTAATTTTATGGAAGAGCCAATAGGTTTTTCACAAACATTATTCTATCCACAACCTCAAATAGTCTGACCAACTTGGGTGACAAATTTCACTGTCTCTATATCCTCCGGTGAACCAATCTAGGTAACACCCAAAAGAATACATGATCACCATCTGAAAACAATAGGGGTATTCGACAACTATCATCCTATAAATGTTTCTACTTTGAGTTGTAGCCATATGTTTAAAAATTATTTTCACCTGCTCCAAAATCTGATGCATGAGACTCAGTCCCGATAACTCTTACTCACTAGCCTATATCTAGGATAGTGGTGATATTCATTTCCTACCATAAAGATCATCATATGGATCTATATGTATAGTTTTCTAATAACTACACAAAATCTAGGTACTTCTCCCAATACCCACTAAAGTCAAGAACACATGCCCACAACATATCCTGACGAAATTATATATATTACGTTCTGATTTCCTATCTATTAATGGGTGGAAGGTCATACTAAATAATAAATATGTACTGATAGCCTTATAAAATCCCATTCAAAATTTTGATGTGAAATGAGAGTGAATATTTTAAACTATAGTTCGTGGAACTTAGTGATGACAGACTATTTCATGTACATATAAATAACTAATGTGCTCTACTGAGAAAGTCTCCTACAAAGGAAATAAATGCACTACATTCATTAGTTGATTCAAAATAACAAATATGGAGTCATTATTATAATGATTTTTTGGGATACCCACACAAAAATATGTTATAACTTTATCCCACTTCAATTAAAAAATTTTAAATTCCTGTAAAAAAATATCTATGTCATTGATTCTCTGCATTCACCTACTGAAAAGTGTAGCATCATGTAGCAAACCCCGCTATCTCCTTTTTCATGTCTGGCCACCAAAACAATCATTGTATTTCATATTACATATTTATCACACCTAGATGTACCTCCCTCTTTGAGGCATGAAATATTCACATTAGCTCCTATCATATGTTTTTAGCCACAAAAACCCGATTCCAGACATAGATGATTGCATCCTCATCTATGTTCCAATTTATAGGTGACTCCCCACCTTCAGGGTTATCCCTCAAGGCAAAACACTTTAGATCCTCATAATTTCTGTCTCTAATTTGGATCAAGAGAGTAGACTCCACTAAAAATGATACAAGATTCATATTCTCTTGACTTTACTGAACCACCACATGAATTTCAGAAAAAAAAAATTATCATACTCCACTCAAAAAAAGAATCTTGAACTTCCTATGTCTCTGTCTTTCTACATATAGTGTCAACAACAATGTTCCCATTTTCTGGCATATAAGCTAGATCAAAATCATATTAATGCATGTACTCATCCCATTTTAATTTTCAGAGATTCAAATCTCATTGGAAAATATATACCTTAAGATCTTTTTATCAATATACCTAGTAAAACATTCTCCCATTAGTTAATGCCACCAACACATCAAGGCATAATCCACTGATTCTAACTCAAATTCATGTATAAGGTATCTCCATTCATGTGGGCTTAACTGATGAGACCCATAAACTATGACTCAATCTTTCTACATCAACACAACTCCAAGTTTGATCCTAAAAGATTCCCAATGCACCATTTAATCCTCCACTAGCTTGAGTATGATCAATATCATTACCAATGTCAAATATCTCATAAACTCTTGTAAGGAATTCTCAAATTCTTCTCACCAATCAATCATTATCTACTTTTTCAAGCCTAAAAGTGGCATTTATAATTGGAAAATTTATTTGATGAATCTCCAATAATACCTAACTAACTTAAAAAACATCGAATATCAAAAACATTTTTGGGCTTTTCCCAGGATATATCTTCCAGAACCATCAATTGGTCCACTAACACTCATTCCTTTGAGATGATGTGTCCAAATAAGTGTACCTGATAAATCCAAAACTAACACATAGATATCTTGGAATATAGTAAATTCTCTCTCACTGTACTCACAAAAATGTAAAGGTTTTGGTAATGATCGTCATGATTCTTAGGGTACACCTAGATGTCATCTACAACTACTATAACAAACTGATCCAGGTACGGGTGGAATATTCTATTCATCAAGGCCACAAACACTTTTGGTGCATTCATGAAACTAAATGGAATTATGATGAACTAATATAAGTCATACCTACTTAAAAATCAATCCACAATATATCATAAGTATAAACACTCGGCTAATGATACCCAGATATCAGGATAATCTTCGGAACACACAAGATCCTCTCAACAGGTCAAATAGATCATCAATACATGGGATTGGATATCGGTTCTTCACAATAATTTACTTCAACTTCTGATAATCAACACACAAATGTAGAGTCTCTTCATCCTTCTTACCAAACTACACTAGACAGCCCTAAGGTGGGGTAAGTGAATTGATGAATCCCTTACCCTCAAACTCATATAGGTAAGTCTTGATCTTTTGAAGCTCTTTTGGTGCCTTTATTTATGGTGGAATAGAAACTAGCTCATCCCATGACATGAGATCAATCATGAATTTCATAGACCTATTAGGTGGAATCCGTTAGAATTATTCTAGAAAAACGCTGTGAAAATTTTCTACTATTGGAGGAAATATATCATGCTTTAAACCTCCATCATCTAAAAATAAACAACAAACATGGGTTGTGATCTCTCATAGTTTCGGAGTAACTGCCCCTTATTAGCCTGAATGGATATCCAACTCTTCGTGTTGAAAATATTTATTACCCATAAGATACATAAATCTCATCTCATATGGTAACAATCATTGTGGGCTTGTTTTGTGAAAATCCAGTTCATACCCATAATTTGGTCGAATCCCTAGATATCAAGAATATGTAGATCCTAGATATAATGGTACTCTATAATATCTAGAGAACTCACACTGCACAAACAGATGACTCAATATCTTACATCAATTGGAATAACAATATTCATTTCCCCAGTAACAAAAATCCACCAACATGCAGAAATTTTTAACATTTTTTTCAAATATAAAGGAATGAGAGGTACTAATGCAAAATAGTCAACTAGAAAATATAGAAACTAAAAGAATAATACCGATCACTATTGATTGTTCATCCTTAATATCCACAACTGTTGGTCGCATGACATGAATTTTTCCTGCCCCTATTAATTATAATGCAGTCTGACTCACTTGTGTGGCACCACTCTACTGATTTGGGCACTCTTTCCCACAAGAACCACGTCCACCGCCTCCTATAGTAGAGATCCATCTTCCAGAAATATATGGTGTAGAATATCCCCTTCCCACACCCTGGTTCTATCTAGATCCTCTATCATTGACTACCAGATACTTTTTACAATTGAACCTCTATATATGGCTAATATTTTCTTAAGATCAACACTCTATTGGTGGTCAAGAATATTTCCTAATATAATTCCCCAACCTACCACACTAGTGACACACCACTCCAATGAGGTCATGTGCGACTGATCCCTCAGTCTGGGTACTCTACTTCAGAAAAATCTATCTAACATTATCATAGTGATGCTTCTTATAGTCACAAGACATGCCCCTGGTCATCTATCTAGAACCACATTTCCTTCAATAGATTCCTCCCTCAAGTTCCGCTCAAATATGAGATCCTAATCCACCACCTCAGAAAACTTATTTAATAAAAAGTGGTTAATATATGACTTAATATCACACTTAATCCCATCCTAGAAATGTCTCACCATAGTTATCTCATAACCTACTAACACTGGAGTAAAGTTTTGTGGGTCTATAAATCATCCAACATAGTTCATTATGGACATTTTCCCCTGATTCATCCACATGAACTATTTTTATCACTCCTATATTAGTGTCTATTGATAGAATATCTCTAGTAACATCTCCATAAATTCCATCCATAAAATTCGAACAGAATATATATTTCACACATGAATGTCTAACCAGTGTGTCTTAGTTCCTCGTTGCATATATCTGGCCAAATTTACCCCCTTCTCAACAGGAGTCTTCAAATGGTCAAGTATCGTCTCAATGGAATCAAACCAGAACTCAGCTCCCTATGGTTTACCCATTCTAGTAAAATTTAGAGGGTGATGCAACTAAAACCCTATTGATAGGTTATAAATTCTATTATAAACTCTAACTTTTCATCTTTCCATGAATTTTATGATGTGATCAAATTTCCCTTAGAACTGCTCCCCTATATCCTCATCCCACTCTATCGGTGCCTCAGGTTCCACTACTAGTAGAGAATCAACTGTCATTTGCTCATGTAATCCTATCAAAAAGTGTCATTGTGGAGGCATGTATCTAAAATTACAAACAGATTTATTCAAAATCATAAATTATTTTACCACATTTATATAGGTTTAAAATTCACAACAAGTCACAACACGTATTTTCCCTAAATCTCACCTCTTGGTCAAAACTAAGGCGTTATCACTACCCTTAACTGTCACACATCTAGGTCATGGTTGTCTAGGGTAAACACTTTCTCATATCCATGTTTCTCATTTAGAAACCCATTTTTTAAAAATTTTCTTCATTTTATGATTGTTTTTAAATTCAATATTAATAATTATTTTTAATTTAATTTCAGACAAAAGCAACAGATAGTTTAAGTTCAACAACATTCCCAAAACCATTTTTATTTTCATTTATAAAATGATACATGTCATAAAATAATATTGAGTTCCTATACTGATACATTCAAAATCAACTCTCATATCAGTTAGGTCCATTATTCAATGATCAGAAAATCTCAAAAAAAAATCAAATCATAAAAAAAGTGTATTACCCAAGGTGAAATAATATTCAAATATAATAGAAAACATGAATAACAATATTCCAACCCTGGGTGATAGGGTTTTCCCCTACAGATTTGTTGGAAATTCCAATGCACGATCCCATGTACAAGCACCAACTCTTTATAGTATCCTATTTACCATTACATAATTACTATGAAAAAAGAGAAAGGAAATTAAAAGTGTGTTATGATACTACTTTTTAAGGTCTTGTCATGGGTTCCGCATGCTGCTGCCCCAATCTGGTAAGTCATATGACTTCAAGAATGCCTCTCTATATTCCAGAGGTAGCTGACTAGAAACGAAGGACTGATTAGTCAATCATGGGGAGACTATACCCTATTTTATAATATTAATACACCAATGGAAATAAATAAACTATAGAGGAAGAATATATAACCATAAACAATACTAATTTCTCATGAAAATCAAATAAAAAAACAAAATATCCAATAAAAGTAGAAAACATGTACTGCTAATGTTTGTTTCTCATTTCTACAATTAAACCTAAAAATAAATACACTAAAAAATCCATTTAGAATGTTCTAAACCACATATGGTTTCCTCATCCATTTTATGTCCCAATATATCCATATAATACATGGCCCTTTCTTTTAACCATTCCTACAAAAATAAATTCTATTCTTGTACCAATGAGGTAGCCTGAGTAGGGTGTGAGTACAACTCAGTCAGCCACCACCAATGGTGTCTTAAATAATTATATTAATAAATAGTGTATGTAGATTTATAAATAAATATATAAAATTCATAAATAATAATTTTATCAATTTATTTAATATTCTCTATTTAACCACGTAAACCTCATGGTTCCTAAGGACACCCAAACATCATTAGATTCTTCAGCCCATTCTAGAGTTTGATGTATCCCCAATGGATATAACACTTGAATGTCTATGTTACCATTACTTATACTTACACCAATGGTTATGTTAAAATTTACTATTTAATAATGAATTATATAATAAACATGTTACCATTAACTGTTTAATAACACATAATTGAATGAGTATGTTACCATTAAAAATACATGGATAAATTCCTAGGATACTATCCACCATTCAATAACACATAATTTAATGAGGATGTTACCATTCACAATACTTGGTCAAATTCACATCTTACCATTCACCATTTAAAAACACATTATTGAAAACATCATATATCTCAACAACCCATTCATTAATTCACTAATTAATTAATCATATTCACAATTTAAATATCTAATAATTAATTCACTAATTAATAAAATAAATTAATAATATCAATATCACTTAATTAATTGTACCATTAATTATATCAATTATATATTTCATTATCCCATATTTAACTCCACCATTAATTATCTTTATTCAAGACATCATTAACCTATAATAAACATCACCATTAATTATATCAATCCAACATATCTTTATCCCATAATTGACTCCATAATTAATTTTCTCAAATAATAATTTCAATATCAGATAACTACTTTCACAAACAATTATCTTTATTCATGATCTCAATATCACATAATTAATTCCACAATTAATTATCTTTAATTCCTAATTTCATAATTATTTTATTAATTAATTTACCACATTAATTAATTCCACCAAGAAATTCAACTTCTATAGAACACTAGAAATTATAATATTTTCAATCATGGAATTAAAATCATAACTATAGTAATTTATTATTACACCACATACCTCAATTCATCGATGAAAAATTTCCCAACATAACTCCCCAATAATTGAGTAACACAACGAAGTAGAACACAGTTACTATCTTTAAACCCTTAATCAATATTAAAGAAAGTCAAGATAATATAAATCTAGATCTATATATAGAATCTTAGATCTATATCCCACCAAATATATTTATTTATAACCAAAATATAGGATTAATTCTCTTAAAGAAATTGAGAATAATGGGAGAATAATGGGAAATGAACTTATATGGGATTCACTTACCGGGAGATATGTGGATCTTCGATCCAGGCATCAAATCATAAATAAAGGAGGTTCGTAAGGATTTTAATTATTATAGAGAGACCCAAAATTTTAATATAACTATTATGGTTTAATGGGGGTCTAAAAGGGTGTGTTATGATGATTCAAGGGATTTTTAAATTAAAAGTTGGGGGATATTAAAAATCAGTCATGGTTAGCTAGGTTAGGACACCTGGTTTTCCCTAACTGTGTGCCTAAACAATACATCCATACTATCCACCTAATTTATAGGGGTTCATGGTTTTTCAAAACATTCTCTAGAAATTTGAATCCTCTCTTCCTAATATCACAATGTTAGTTGGGATGGGGTGAACAGTTAAGGAAAATTGTGCACCAACTGTGCACCACACTATTTCCCTTATTTTACTCAAAATTACACCCAAACATACCCAAAATTAAAACCCAATTTAAAATTACTTAATAAAATGAAAAATAATACCATGAATCATTCTTGAGTCTTCTCCATAAAATTAGGATCTTACAATAACCGAAAACAAGTTAAATATTTGATATAAATAAAAAAAAATAGGCATATATAATCTCATAATCCTAAACATGGATTCTTTGGGTATGAAACTATTTCAACTATTTTATTATGTTTTATAATATTATTTGAATTATCCTATGAATATACCCTAGGAGTTTAATACCAGATGTATGGTATTTCCCATTGTCGTGCACCAGGTGTGGATCGACTCCAGCCTAATGTGCCCTTTTTTGATTTATTGACACTTGGTATATCTATGTGAGAACCTTTCCCACATTTAGAATACATATAGGGATTAATTTCCATGAACAACAATATAAAATATACCTTACCAAGACATTATGATATTATTCTATACTTATCATCAAATTATATCATATGATTGTGCTCCCTAATTTATATTTTCCAAAATATAGTTTCCATGGTTTCAACTAAACATCCTCTTAAACCATCATTAAAGACACCGAATCTAGTAACCTAGTTCAAGTTATATAAATTTTTTAATTGTCATAATATACAAGGAATTACAACATGTAGGAATAAATGGTTTAGTAGTAATGGAAAACTATTTACCGACATTATTCCTATATTACACTAGGAAACACAAATTACAATTTATTTTTTTAAAGAATAATAGTATTACCTCTATAAAATCATTTCATAACAATAATTATAGACTTAATGGATTCTTGATAACAATAGAAAATAAGGGTGAGATCAAATGATCAACAAAGATTATGTATAGAGAGAGCTATCAAGAATTAATAAAAATAAACAACATGGAAAGGTAAATAATTTAATACACATGCCTTTTAAATTACTTAAATACCATGATAAGAAACAACATAATCCATATGCGAAGTTAAATAAAGGAAAACACATTCCATTTGATCAATAAATTGATAATAAAATTCATCTAGAGATAATATCATTCTGTAAATATCTTTGATAATGATCATTGAATTATGGATGAAGGTAATGATTAATTATTAGACATCATTTACTTGGAACATGATAACTCTATTGTCAACACCTTTCAAAATATGGTTTAAAACTAAAGTTAAACCCATTTAATTATCGCTTACTAATTTATATCATGAGACGTATAGAATTTTTGAGGGTCTATATATAATTGGGCTCCACTGGTATCATCAATTCCAAATCATTCTTCTTATATTGAATAATTTATTTACTTCATGAACAATGTGCCTTACATCAAATAATCATATTGAAGAAGGAATACATATTATCAATATTTATTCAGTCAATAAAATAAATTTTAATGTAAAACGTGGTATATAGATATGATAAATGTTTTAAGGAATAAAAACCCCATGATAATTAATTTGGATATTTTGGGGAAATTTAATGTATAATGATCATATAAATGTTAATAATTCAAGGGAAAGTTAATGAATAAAAAATTGAATCATGTAAGTGATTTTAAATACTATCCTTGGTCAAAATAATCATAAACCATCCATATAAATAATAATGATGGTATCAATAAAATATAAAACCATTAGAGTAATAATAAAAGGTATATTTTATTATTTAATTGAAATACAATAAAATGATATTTAAATTAAATATTTAGAAAAATATAATTTAATATTCAAAACTAATTTTTAAAAGTAAATGATCCAAAACATTTTGAAAATAAATTTTTTTTAAAATGATCATTGAATCTTATAAATGAATCAAAAAATTATTTGAGTGGTCATGATGAATAGAAATTTTGTTCATATCTTAGATGCTAAAACAAAGATTGATTTCACTTTTTTAGTAATGTCCAAAAAATTGTTTTTTTAAAAAATATAAATATTACATTAAAAAATGTAATAATTAAAAAATTAGAAAAAAATTATCTGATAAATAATTTTTAAATGGTTAAAAACCTATTTAGAAAAGTCGATTTTTGGAGAAAATTGATTTTTGACCGAAGAGATAATTGAAGTAAGATTTTCATAAAAAATTTATAAACAATAAAATTAGTAAACATGAGTATTAAAATTGTATTATTACATAAAATATCAAGAATAGCCAGATTAGAATAAAATTAAATTGTTTTATTATAAAAATATCAAATAATAAACAATCTCAATTAGAATGAGATTGTGAAATAAAATTTTACAATGATCATTAAATTGAAGTGATGATTGATCAATTGATTTATTATGTGTATCAAATTTAAATCCACATAAAACAAGGTAAAACACATCACAAAAAACTCACTGATCAGAACACCCATAATCTCAGGGTGACATAATCAATAAAGTTCAAGTTTTACCCAATGAATGGAAATTGAGTAGAGAAATCCATTACCTCACACTTCATTTTAGTTGAATTTTATTTAATTTTATTAATAATGGATTTATGATTATAATTATGTAATAATTTTACAATATTAATATTTATAATATCATATATTTTCTATTTATAAGATCTTATCACAAATATTTTAATTATCATTCTCTGTTTTCATTGTTTCAGGTGTTGGTTGCTGTTCTTTCTCATGTGTGTTTCATCATGAAATATCAGGTTGATGTGAATATTATATAGTCCCATAATCTCTATAGTAATAATAGTGGAATAATTTTCATATTTTTATATGAATATTAATTTTATTAGAAACTATGAAATATGGTTTTGAGAAATGAATTGTTTTATGATCATGAACATGCTAGTTTGTACCTATGCATGAGAAACATTTCCATTTTTCAATTATAATTATGGAAAATAGGTAATTAATATTTTATTATTACATAATGATCATAATATTATATATACTATATAATTTCTTTAATTATACCTATATATATCACCCATATGGTGTGGTGATAAAAATATAGTTACATCGCTTTGTGAAGGTGGTAGTCCCAACATACTTCAATGATGTAATGACCTTTAAGTGAGTGAAAATTTTAAGAAAGAAAATGATATTTTATTTTTTAACAATAATAAATATGTCTTTATGATCATACTTATTTCTTTTATATCATGTATATTCATAAATGTTTCCTTATTATGTTCCATGTAATGCATTTGTGAAAAAACAGACCGCATTGCTTCCCAAGATGATAGTCTTTCGTATGAATGAAGGACGTTATCTTATCCTCTATATAATGGAATGTTAAAAAGTTATATATTATATTATGAATTAAAATGTATAATTATATTTTAAAAATCTAATATACATTTTATATCCATCATGATAACCAACCATGAGACGTGGTAATTGAAAAATTAATGACATCGGTTCACTTGGCGATTGTCTGTTATACATATGAATGATGATTTCATGACCCATATTATGGTTGAGAAGACTGTTTTAGGTAATAAACATAACATAAAGAATTTAAATATATATATTATATTGATTTTATTAAATAATCTGGGATTAATAAAAATTTTAGTAAGTGTATGAAGAAATAAAATAAAAACACTCATTTTAGAGCATTTTGTCTTCTTGGGGTAACCACATTAGGTTTTCAACAAATACTTCCATGGTTGGATTTAAATACACAATAAGGCTTATAGTATTAGAGCAGAACATTTTTGAAGTGATTTAGATAGGTAATGTTTTAATAAAAAATATTTTAATGAGTGAATAATAGAAGATATGTGGTGGTCTTTATAAGTGAGGTGAGTATCATATTTATAATTTTTTTTGAAAAATATTGTTGTACCCACATTTCTTACATTTAAAAACAGTAAATAAAATGTATTAAAAAGTTATAAAAATTATAGGCTCTAAATATTTCTATAAAATATATTTTAGACAAGTTTTTAAGACATTTTAACCATTATCTTTTTTGTTTAACCCCCAATAAACACATTTTTACATTAATCATTGTAAAAAATATTTACAGTTTGTACTATAAGATTTCCTAAAAATTAATCTCACTATATTAGATTATATAAACTACTAAAATTCATAATATCAAAACCGTTTTTAAAAAATTCTATTAGCATAAGTGGAATAAGTCAATTTAAAATTAATTCCTAAGACACAACGAGAAAACAAGTTTTCAAAGAGAAAATGTTCAAAGGTTTACAATGTTCTTATATGAATATTAAATATGAAAATTATTCAAATGAACTATATTAGATTAATTGATATATAATTTAAGTAATTTTAATTTAAACCCAATTCAAAATATAATTTATCATTATAGATAACTTAATCAAAAAGGACGTTTTCTATTAAAATTTAGTATTTTCACTATTCATCAAAAAATTAAACAATTTAGAAGAAACCAAAAAAATTAATATAATAAAATATTGATATAATTTTTTCAAAAATGAGTATTATTTTATTAAATAATTTATCTGAAATTGTTAATAATTATTTTTAAATTATATACACAAAAGGTGATTGAACCGTCTTTTCAAAAAAAAAATTGTTTTTCTAAAAACAAATATATTTATTTTAAATAATTCTTATTTTATTTTTAATAAATATATAACCATAATATTAAAAATATATTTATAACTATTAATACCTTTCAATTTAATTTTTTTTGTTATAATTAAGTATACTATTTTAGTTTATTTGAATTCGGGGTTGTGTGTTCTGCAAGTTTCCAGGGAGATTAAGTTTAATGAAATATATTTCATTTGATTTTTAATCTTGGATTTTTGTGTTAATATGATATAAAATAATATATTATTATTTTATAATTTTGTGGTCTTACATACTATCCATATGTAATCCCACCTTTTTAACACATTAACATTCATTACATTATACAAAAATGAGGATCTTTAAGGTTTAGTGTCTTGGAAACCTAGAACCAAATGCATGAAAACATAAAAAATTGTTCTTAAACACTTGAAAGGCTTCTAATTATGTTTATCCTATGTTAATTACTAAATATCATAACCTGGGGACATACATCAAATTAAAGGGTGAGAAGAAGGCCCAGTAAGGGAAACAAGGGGAAACATTTAACATGTGAATTTGAGATACATCAATAAAGTCATTAAAAAAAACTTTAATTCATGAGAAAGAAATAATGAGGCATATCATAATAAAAATAACGTATTTCATACCTTGAATATGTGGCTAAATCATTTAACTTAGAAAATCATTTCTGTTCCACCAAGGTCCATCCCCAAGGTGTTAATAAAGAAATTACCAAGGTTATTCACCATGGTATCGTTGAAATTGTCATCTCTAGAGATTAAGCCTTTATCCAATGAATTGGAGCGCTATTAGGATTCACCCTTAGATTTGTCTTTATTATTATGTGATACACATATATCATCATCAAACTTTTCATAAATAACCCATATAGCATAAAAGTAATGGGTTTCATTTCATAATCATAACGTTTTAAAAACTTCTTTTAAGACATGATCATTATGTCATTTTAAACCCATGGAAAAGGAAAGTGTGTTTCATGTATGTAAATCCTGGAATTAAAATAGAACATTTTGATATACATATGAATACCCCTATAGAAGAAATAGATTTTAGTATTCACTTAATAAAATATAAGAATTTGAGAAAAGAGAGAGACATTTTGAGAAAACAATTCTACAGCATAACGGCTATGTTACAGGGTTTTATTAGACATTGAAAAGAGAGGGTATAGAATATAATGGATATAATAACATGGTAATAAAATTTTAATGACATACCATATGAAATTAAAAACATGGAAGGAAGACAAAAATAAGATTTCTCTGATGAAAATTCAGCAGCCTAACGACGTCACCTAAACATTCTAAAAATGAATTGATGAGATCAAAATAGGTTCTATCATCATATGAACATAAAAGAATAGTATTATATATATAGATATCATAACCCAACATAATAAAAAGGAACTTGAAATATTTACATGAAAAAAGAACTTGAAAATGAGAAGGGTGAAAGAATCCCTTACAAAAATTTGACAGCATAACGGCGCCACTTAAACATTCTTAAAATGAATTGATGAGAATAGGAGGGGGTCTATAATCATATGAACATGAAATTTAAATTAGGATGAATATAAAATAATAACCCTAACATAATAACATGGAGCTTAAAATAAATTACATACAGTAGAATACATGAAAAGAAAGAGAGAAGTAGGATCACTTACCTTGAAGAGTAACATCGAAATATCAAAGTTTGGGACCTTAGGAGGATTGAGGGAAACTTAAGAGGACTCCTTGGGAGGTAATTAGACCATAAATTATTTGGGGAGGATTTTGGAATCGAATGGCTAAGAGAATGGATTGGCATTTATAGGGTAAGTGAGGGGACAAGGAAATAATGGCCAAGGGACACCTCATATGTGGTATTGGAAAAACCATGGTCTTGACCATGGTTTTTTCCAATGGTATTGGCCACTTAAGATTCATCATGTCTTATATTACTATTCATAAGTCGTCCATAATTATTAAATAATTTTTACATCCTTAATGATGTCAAAAAACACCCGAAACTCTAAACGAAAAATTCACTATTCACAGAAAATTTAACATTTTCAGAAAAATCCCAAAAATTTTCCTTAACATAATATTGATGCTCTGAGTTCCAAAATGAACTCCATTTTATAAAAAATAATTTTTTAAATATTTTTAATTTAATTTATAAATAAAAACACACTATTCACCTAAAAAAACTAATACTTAACTAATAATTTCAGAAACCGTTATTTACCTATTTTATTGAATCACATTACTTAATCAAGGTGCCTAAATTATATTAATACATTCTTTATGTTAGATTACTAATCCATTTGGTCACATTACTAATCCAAAATGTAAAATCACTATTCATAATTTACTATTCACGAAAACTTCTGTTGATCTTATTAGGCTCTAAATTTCTTACTGAACACATTTACAGAAGACCTTTTTTTTAAAATCCTTGCACATCATTAGTTATTTAATCTTTACATAAATATTTGAAAATATCCTTTTTTCCAAATTCATTCATAAGATACATCCTATAGTTATCCAGACATATGAAAATTTACAAACTTCACCATACGAAGAAATCACAATATTATTTATCTCAAAGGATTACACAAAGTAGGTATAGTCTCATTGCATATCCCCTTACAAAACCATCATATGACCTAAGTGTAAGGTGTGCTATGGTGAGAGAACCTTAGGGAGGCTTGGATAACATTTCCCTAGTAGTAATCTCCACTAACTTGAACTTCTCTTGTAAGCGACTCCATTCAAGCTTGACACACTGGAGTTCGCCTTGGGCTTGGTCCAAAGAGAAGTCCAAAGATGACACCTCCTTCCCAAGCTTTGAAAAGTGGGCTTCATAAGGTTCGATTCTACTGGATGAAGCCATCGACTCTTCTTTGAAAATTAACCATTATTATAACTATTAAATCGTTAAGATTAAATTAATATACTATTCAAAATGTTTGGGTTGTTACATTCTTCCCCCTTAAGAAATTTCATCCCCGAAATTTTAATCCAAAGGCATAGTCGAAAAAGTGAGTGTACTTTTGCTTCATTGTTTACTTAGGCTCCCATGTCGGTTCTTCCTATTTATGATTCCTCCACCACACATTCACAAGGTGGTTAGTCTTGTTGTGTAGAACCTTGTATCTACAATCTAATATCTCCACTGGTTGTTCCTCATAAGAGAGGTCATGTTCCAGGTGTACCACCTCTGAGTTCAGTACATGAGAAGGGTCGGGTATGTACTTCCTCAAGAAAGATACATGGAAGACATCATGAACAGGATCTAGGTTTGGTGTAAGTGCTAGATGATAGGCCACTACTCCTATGAAACCAAGGATTTTATAGGGGCCAATGTACCTAGGGATGATCTCCCCTTTCTTCCAAAATCACATGACTCTCTTCCATGGGGAAATTCGAAGGAAGACTTTGTCACCAACACCAAACTCCATGTCTCTTCAACGGTTGTCAGCATATCACTTCTGCCATCTCTGAGCGGCCTTTATGTGTTGTTGGATGGTATAAACCTTTTCTGTCATCACTTGCACAAGATCAGGCCCATGAAGCTTTATCTCACCAGCTTCATCCCAAAAAGTAGGAGTTCTACATCGCTTTCCATATAGATCTTCATAGAGTGCCATCTGAATGCTCGAATGGAAGTTTTTGTTGTATGAGAACTCCACTAATGGGAGGTGATGATCCCATCCACCTTTAAATTACATTGAGCATAATCTCAGCATGTCCTCAAGTGTCTGGATAGTCCTTTCAGATTTTCCATCAGTTTGAGGATGATAGGCCGTACTGAAATTCAATTTAGTATTCTGATCATGTTGAGGACTTCTCTATAATTTTGATGTGAATCTTGGATCACAATCAGATACGATGGATAACAGTACACCATGTAGCCTTACAACTTCCTTTACATATATCTTGGAAATTTGACCCCAACAGAAATCTTCCCGAATGGAGATAAAATGGGTAGTCTTGGTGAGACGGTTCACAATAACCCATATCATATTGTTTCCTTTGGATGTTTTCGGGAGACCAGTGACAAAGTCCATAGTGATATTATCCCACTTCCATGTTGGTATGGGTAGTGGTTGTAATACCCCCTTAGGAAGTTTTCATTATTCCTTTACTTGTTGACTCACCAGGCACCTTGTAGTGTGATCAGAAATCTCCCTCTTTGTGTTATCCCATAAAAAATGATCATGAAGGTCTCTATAAATTTAAGTTCTTCTCGGATGTATATAGAAAATAGAGCTATTAGCTTCATCCATCTATTCTTTCTTTATCTCCGAAATAGATTTAACACATAGTCTTTTATGAAATTTCAATACACATTCGTGATCAATATTGAAATCAGGGAACTTCTCATCCTTCACAGCGTCAAACTTCTCCTGCAACAAAATATCTTCTTTTTTAGCCTTCTTAATCTTCTATATTAATGAAGGTTGAGAAATCATTTGGGATAGGGTCGATGATGTCCCTTCTCTTAAAACTCCCTTTTCCATCTTTACTATATCCTTAAACAAGGAATATCCTATTATTCTCATTATTGCCAGAACAACAATGTCTTTCTTGCTTAATGCATCTGCGACATTGTTTTCTCTTCCATGGTGATAATGAATTTAATAATCATAGTCTTTAATAAGTTCCAACCATCTCCTTTGTCCCATGTTAAATTCTTTCTTCATGAAAATATACTTTAAACTTTGGTGATCAGTGTATATATCACATTTCTCCCCATAAAGATAGTGCCTCCATATCATAAGAGAAAAAACAACTACCAGCAGCTCTAGATCATGCTTAGGATAATTCTATTCATGTTGCTTCAACCGACGAGATGCAAAAGCAATTACCTTGTCATTTTGGATGAGGATGCACCCAAGCCCTTTCAGAGATGCGTCACTAAAAATAACGAATCCTTCTCCAATAGTGGGTAGTGTTAACACAAGTGAAGTAAACAATCTCTTCTTCAGCTAATGGAAAATTTCCTCGCATTCCTTTTTCCAGATGTACTTAATCCCTTTTCGAGTCAACTTGGTTAGTGGATTAGAAAGCTGTGAAAATTTTTTCACAAACCTCCTATAATATCCTGCTAAACCAAGTAAACTACAAATATCAGTTACTGTTGTGGGTTGAGGCTACTCCTCCAAAACCACTATCTTTGCAGGGCCAACTGAGATTCCTTCCATGGTTACGATGTGCCCCAATAAAGCCACTTTTAGTAACCAAAACTCACACTTGCTGAACTTTCCAAAGAGCCTCTCCCTCCGCATAGTTTTCAAAATAACCCTCAAATGATCTTTTTTTTCCTCATGAATTTTTGAATATATCAAAATATCATCAATAAATACTACCAAAAAGTTATCAAGGTACTCCTTAAAGACTCTATTCATCAAATACATGAAAATAGAAGGATCATTAGTCAAGCCGAAGGGCATAATAGTAAGCTCATAATGCCCATATCTTGATCGGAAGGCAGTATTTGGAATATCTTCCATCTTCACCCTCAGTTGATGATAACCCTATCAAACATCAATATTGAAGAATAATTGTGCCCTATGAAGTTGGTCAAATAAATCATTAGTTCATTGAAGAGGGTATATGTTCTTCACTGTTATCTCGTTCAGTTCTCTATAATCAATGCATAGTCTCATCTATCCATCCTTCTTCTTCACAAAGAGAACTGGTGCTTCCCAAGGTGACACACTCAGTCGGATAAACCCCTTCTCCAACAAATCTTGGTGTTGTTTCTTTAACTCTTATAGCTCCACATCTTCCATTATATATGGTGTCTTTGATATCGGTTGAGACCCAGGTAAGAGTTCAATGGATAACTCTACGTCACTTTCTGGGGGCGGTCCAGGTAACTCCTCGGGAAATACATCCATTTATTCCTGAAAAATCGTAACATCTTCTATTTGTATACTCCATTTTCCTTCTTCATCCTCACTGATTAACTCTATAAATAAGGCTACATGTGGTACCTCTAGACAAGGATCAGGTCGGGATATCTCTCCTTGGAAGATAATTGTAGGTCGTTCACTCAAGACTACTAAGATTTCCTTACTTCTTCATTGGATCTTAGCATTATAATTTGAGATCCAGTCCATCCCTAGTATATCATCAAATTCCATCATGGGAATGACTAATAGATTTTCGATAAGATTGTGCTCACTGAAGTAAACACTGGAGTCTTTAAACACTGTTGATGCATTGATAATCTCACTTGAGGTCTTGACTAATGACTCTACCTCTATTAGTTCGGGGATTGATTTTATATTCTTTGCAAACATGGAGGAAATAAACAAATAAGTAGAACAAGAATCAAAAAATGTACTTGATAATTTTGAGAGGATAATAAGAGTACCTTCTACCATTTCATTCGGACCTTCAACTTTAGTTGTTGTAATAGAAAAAGCACGACCTTTCTCCCTTGGCCTTTGCTGAGGTTGATGGTGATTCTCCTCCACTGCCATTGGATTTGGACAGTGATTAGCAATGTTCCCAAGTTGTCCAAACATAAAGCATTGGAATTAGGGTAGGGACATAACCATTATTACTCTATCGTTAATGTTGGGGAGTTCAGTCTTCACCTCACTCTGAAAATTCCGAGCAATATGGCCTTCTCATACACACTTGTATCACTTTCCACTTCTGATCGAGCAGTTCCCCGAATGATTCTACCCACATTTATTGCATGTGGAAAGTTTCGTTTTCTTTCCACCTCTTTCCTGATCAATGCTTCTTCCCAGGCTTGGTTCTAGATCTCTCTTCCTCTAATTAGATTTGTGGACTACTGTGTCTCACCAAACTCCAGTTCGACTTTCATAGCACTTCATACTATTTCTCCATAGCTATCATAGTCCATGTTGGCTATATTCTTCCACAGATGAGGTCTTAGTCCACCAAAGAATCTATCAACCTTACCGTTTGGATCCATGACAAAGCTAGAGGTATATCATGAAAGCCTTGTAATGTTCATATCATAGCTTCCCACAGATTCATTCTCCTTCTTATTCACCTTGAGAAATTCTTTCTCCATTCACGTTCTCATCGAACGAGGGAAATACTTATTGAATAATATTCCCCGTAACTCTTCCCACTCCATAGCTTCCATATCTCCTCTTGGATTTGTGTTTTTTAATAGTGACCACCACTGATCAGCTTCTCCCTCTAGGTGGTAAACAGCAAGGGTAGATTTTTCTTATTCCGCACAATGAAGTACAATAAAGATCTTCTCTATAGAGCTGATCCATTGCTCAGCAATCAATGGGCCAGTCAATCCACTGAAGGTTAGTGTTCATTGGCACATAAAGGTCCCAACAGAATGTTGTTCCCATCGTGGTGAGATTGGGCTCTTAGCTTGATTCAAGTTATTACTCATAACATGAGTCATTTGGTTCATCATTTGCATGAATGTTTCCACCCCGGCTTCCATCGGAGGGTCGTTAGCTCATGGTACACTGCGGTCACGATTTGCAAGATTCCTCCTATTGTCTTCCATTTTCTAAAAGAATAAAATCGTAGTGAGAAACTTGTTTTATTTACGAATATTTTAACTATGATGGATTCTACATCTTAAAACATCATTCTTAAACAATTATATTTCTCTATAAGTCCTTCACAATGATTCATAAAAATCTTTCGATTAACCAAAATAATCCCCTGGGAGTGTTGTAACCAAGAGTGCAGCAAGCCCCATTGTCATGCACCGGTTCCCATTAGAGTCTATCTCAAAGCCGTGTTATCAGGTTTTACCCCTATGTACATTTGTTCCAAATCCTCCTTTACCTACTCGTATCCAGACAGGGATGTACTTGTTTGATAAACCACTTACTAAATACTCACCAAAATACCAGGAAGTTTTCCCTATATTTAGACTTTTCTATAGAGTTCTTTCTAATGTTTTCATAACCTAATTTAAATAAATAACAAAACCATCCTTTGATACCATCTATGACATCCCACCTTTTTACCACATTAACTTTCATTACATTAGACAACACAGAGGATGTTTAAGGTTTAGTGTCATTGAAACCAGGAACTTAATACATGAAAACATAAAAAATTCTTCTTAAACACTTGAAAGGCTTATCCTTATGTTAATCCTAGTTTCATTACTGCATCTCATAACCTGGGGACATACATTAAAAGAATGAGTGAGCAGAATGCCCAATAAGGGAAACAAGGGGAAACATATAACATGTGAACATGAGATACATCAACAAAATCATGAAAAATAACATTAATGCATGAGAAAGAAATCAGGAGGCATATCATAATAAAAATAATTAATTTCATAACATGAAGATGTGACGATAACATTTAACTTAGAAAATCATTTCTATTTCACCAAGGTCCATCTCCAAGGTGTTATTAAGAAAAATTACAAAGGTTATTCACCATGGTATCGTTAAAATGGACATCTCTAGAGGTTAAGTCTTTACCCAACGCATTGGAGCGCTATCAGGGCACACCCTTAAATTATTCTTTATTATCATATGAGCCACATATATCATCATCAAACATCGACTAAATAACCCATATAGCATAAATGAAATGGGTTTCATTTCATAATCCTAACGTTTTAAAAAAAATGATTTTAAGAAAAAATCTTTATGTCATTTAAAACCCAGAGAAAAGGAAAGAAGGTTTCATGTATGTAAATACTATAATAAAAATCGAACATTTTTATATACATGTGAATACCCCTTTAGAAGAAAGAGATTTGAGTATTCACTTAATAAAATAAAAGAATTTGAGAAAAAGAGAGAGACATTTTGAGAAAAAAATTCTGCTGCATAACAGCTATGTTAAAGGGTTTTTGAAAAAATTGAAAAGAGAGGGGACATAATATAAAGGATATATAAACATGGTAATGAAATTTGAAAGACATACCATATGAAATCAAAAACATGGAAGGATGAAAAAAATAATATTTCTCTTATGAAAACTCGGTAGCCTAACGACATCACTTAAACATTCTTAAAATGAATTAATGAGATCCAAATAGGGTATCACATAATATGAAAATTAAAGAACATTATTATGGATATAGAGATCATAACCAAACATAATAAAAAGTAACCTGAAAGAAATGACATGAAAATAGAACTTGAAAATGAGAAAGGTGAAAGAATCCCTTACAAAAAACCCGACAGCCTAACGACGCTACATAAACATTCTTTAAATGAATTGATGAGAGAAAGAGGGGGTCTCTCATCATATTGAAATGAAAAGTACAATAGGATGAATATAAAATAACATCCACAACATAATAACATGGAGCTTAAAATAAATGACATAATGGAGAATACATGAAAAGAAAGAGAGAGGTATGATCTCTTACCTTGAAGAGTAACTTCAAAATCTCGATGTTTAGGACCATGGGAGGCTTGAGGGAACCTTGGGAAGAATTCTTGGGAGGTAAGGAGACCCGAACTTCATTGAGGAGGTTTTTTAATCGAAAGTATTAGATAATGGCTAGGTATTTAAAGGGTAAGTGAGGGGACAAGGCCTTAAAGGCCAAGGGACACCTCATTGGTGGTATTGGAAAAACCATGGGCTTGCCCAGGATATTTTCTCATGGTATTGGCCACATTGGAATCCTCATACCTTATAGTACTATTCATAATTCTACCATAATTACAACATAATTTTTACATTCTTAATGATGTCATTAAACACCCGAAACTCTAAACTGAAAATTAACTATTCGCCAAAAATTCAACTTTTTTAGAAAAATCCCAAAAATTCACCTTAACATAATATAGATGCTCTGAATTCAAAAATGAACTCCATTTTATAAAAATAAATTTCTAAATATTTTTAATTTAATTTTTAATTAAAAAAACATTATTCACCGAAAAACTAATACTTAACAAATAATATCTGAAACAGTTATTTACCTATTTTATTGAATCACATTAATTAATCAAGGTTGGGAAATTATATTAATACTTTCCTTAAATGAGATTACTAATAAATTTGGTCACATTACTAATCCTAAGGGTAAAATCACTATTCATAATTTACTATTCACCAAAAATATTGTTGATCTCATTAGACTAGAAATTTCTTACTGAACACATTTGCAGAAGACATTTTTTTTGAAAACCCTTACATGTCATTAATTATTTAAGGTTTACATAAATATCTTAAAATGTCGTTTTTTTCAAAATTCATTCATAAGATACATCCTATATTTATTTAGACATATGAAAATTCACAAATTTCACCATAGGAAGAAATCACAATTTTATTTATCTCAAAGGATTACACAAAGTAGATATGGTCTCGTTACATAGCCCCTCACAACACTAGCATATGACCTAAGTGTAAGGTGTGCTAAGGTGAGAGAATATGAGGGAGGATCAGATAAATTTTCCCTAATTGTAATCTCAAATAACTTGAACTTCTCCCGTTGGCGAATCCTTTCAAGCTTGACACACTAGATTTCGGCTTGGGTTTGGTCCACAGCAAAGACCAAAGATGCCACCTCCTTCCTAAGCTCTAATAAGTGGGATTCATAAGGTTCAAGTCCACTGGATGAATCCATCAAATCTTTTTTCTACATTAACCATTAACAACTCAATTAAATTGTTAAGAGTAAATTAATATACTATTTAAAAAGTTTTGGTCATTACAATCCACTTATAAATTTTTCTTGATATGGGTGTTTTTATTATTTAACAATTTTTCCACTCTTCAGGGACATGGAACTTGAAGGACCTAAAATCCCTCTAATAAGGAAGGGGTGAATCATGGTGTCAATTTTTTCTTTTAAACCGATTGATCTTTTTCCCACGTTTGAATGATCCTATAAAACCATTCTAAATATGAAGTGTAGAAATCAAAAAATTGCTTACAAAGAAATAACATTGTAATTTTACTTGGTTAACCACTAAGGGTTATGTCCAAGGAGCATAAACCAATAGTGTGTTGGTTGTACCAAAAACCACTAATATTTATCTGTTTTTGATAAAAATATTTTATAATAGTTACTCCATGCTAGGCACACATCCATTATAAGGTTTTAGGGAAAGAAAAGTGTGCCAATCAGATCACTGCCGTTGACTCCCCATTTCTCGTTGTGTTCGAATAATCTTCACTTAGTTTATCGACTTAAAGGTCGCTTCAATGGTTAATAATTAAATCATGAATCTTCAACTGAAAATGGATTCACTATTGAATTCATTTTATATCCCATATTTGTAATTTACATTCCCACACAATGATTTGTTTTCATAATTATTTTCTAAAACTAATTTGGTCAATTTTCAGGCATCCTTAGGTGATCTGCATATTGATTTACATCCTCTACATACTGAGTAGGGGTATAGTTTATGGCTCACATCCTCCACATATTACTATTCTTTTCATGTACTATTTAGCCCCACCGTGTACTTCTCTGATCATTCGTGTACTACCTTGCTACACTTACCGCCTCTGTAAACCACATTTCACAAATAGCACTTGCTTCACAAACTGCCTCTACTTTGCATTCAACCCTAGTTGCTCCATGTACAGTCTTTATCTACTTTATAATACAATAGATTCCTCTGAAAAACAAACTCTCTTTAGAAAAATGTTTTCTTTATGTGGATTTTTATCTCCACATACCATTTTCTCCTTTACAAATGTCTTTGGACTTCACTGGTTTTCTTCTTGAATTTTTAATCTTCAATCCAACATCTTAACAAAGGGGTTACTAGTTTTTATACAGGTAGTAATGGATAAAAAAACCAAACTGTGATATACCAAATATTTTATTATATAATAGCATCCATGATGTACCGCTCCTGTTTCACGAAATGCGGAAATTTCGCAAACATTTGTCATTATTTTTACCATATGCCTTCACCACGAATTATTGCCTCATACCATTTTAGGCTCCAAAAACTATTCCATGTACCTTTCCTACTGTTATGTATGTGGTCTTTGAACCTTTCATAGAATTGGAATTTGGTTCATGTCCCGGGCCACACGATTATCTCCCATTACTGAATTCCTTATCCATCTTTCAATCCATACATTCCTATGAATAGATTCCAAAATTTGAGACCCAAAAAATTGGTAAACAGTAGGAAACAAAACTACCTTCAATACTACTTTCAACCTCAATCATAAAACCACATTCCTTTAAAACTCCCAGATCATCCATGAAATCATTGACAACAAACACAAGCCAGAATCCATTATAAACAACAAACAACATTGGTTCCAATAGATCTAACATTTCATTTATGGATAGTAATTGTTTGGGAAAGAATCCTACATTATCCATGATTTACTAGGTAATTGAGAGTAAAAATAACTTTTCTAAACTATCATTTTATCTCCTCACGTTCTAATCGATGATCAGTGAGAGTATTTTTCCCTAGTTTGTTACTCCATGAGTTTTCTCAACATGTCCTTCATAGAATATTATTCAATGTGTCCTTATTGGTAATTTTTAGAAGGATAATAGTTTCTTCATTGAATGTGTGGTTCATAGAAACCATATTGGAATAGTGTCCATTTATGATATTGGTTTTCAATTACAAATTTATCATTGGAATAATATATAAATCCTTTATTTTTTACTAGTTTTTGTTGTGGTCTTATATTGTATATGGAATTTTGTCTTTAAATTCCATGAACTTGAGGGTAGTCATCAATGTAGTGGCCTGGATGGGTGAAATGGTAAAAAAAAGTTATATTTGTGATAGGTTTTATTTAGTATAGAATTTTTAAAGAATAATATCTAAAAATAGGATTTAATTATTGAAATTTATTTTTATTTAATGGGTATATAGAATTTTTCACCTCATAAACTACTCTTATTGTCATACCTATACAAAATTACTAGTTGTTTTTGGGAAGTTATAATATTTCATTTTTCTAACTTCAGTAGGAAAATTTTATAAGAGTTATCCTCTATAGGAAGTATATTGTAGGTTCCATTCACTATCCTTTAAAAAATGATTATATAGTACTTGTAAATAGGTCACTTTTTAAGTCTATTGTGGGAAACATTTAGTTAGTCACTTCTATATCTCATAGATCTCATAGATAGATTCTCCTCTTGATTTATTGATCCCACAAATTTATTTCTTAAACTTGTTACTCCATGAGTGAGGGAAATATTAAAGGAGGAAAACATAGTGTAGTTAATCCCAAGTTGGGACTTCTCTAGAATTTTGATCGTAAAAATATTTCTAGGAAACTCCTTCAAGGGATAAGGGAAATATATTATTACCAAAATGATCTTCTGAGAATGCTCTCAGTTTGAAATTACTTCAACCTTTAAAAAATAAACATAAGTGTTAGTTAGGATCATATCATACAAATACATGACACTTTTGAAGGATTTGGGTCATTTATTTTAAAATTTAAATGTCTTGTTTGTAATTAATTTATAACTTATAGTTACTTCTATTAAAATAATGTGTAAACTATTATCTCAAGGTCCTATATAATTGATCTAGATTGTATCCAATGTTTTAGTTCCAAGGGTCACACATGTGGAGGAAGATTATAGAGATAATAATTCAATCAATGGAACATTGAATTATTCCCTTTAATCATCTTTGGTAATTATTAATTTTAAAATTATATCATTCATAGTTCATTTAAACTTTAGATTAAAACTAATGAGCTGAGAAAAACTAGAAAAGGTGATGAGATTATTTAATTTTTAATCCAATTAAAAACACAACAATGGAATCCATGAAAAATGATCTAGATTAGTGGATGAATGATATTTATACACAACAAAATGAATTTTATATGTGAATTAAATAATGTGTAAATGGGCATGGGTTTTATTTGAATGTGCTAGTTTTTTGGTGCATTCTGGTCTTAACTATTAGGTTCAAAATATGAAATAAATTGTTTAATTTTATTTGTTTTTAGTTCAATATTGGAAATAGTTTCCTATCCTAGAATATCCCCTCACCACATACTAAATTATGATTATATTTATTTAATTTCATATATTATCTCTAACCAAGATAAAACTCTCTTGATTATCCTATATTAGTAATTTTATCATGAATATGGGGTTATAATTATCATGTATCCCCTCATCTCACCATGTCTAATGATTAGATTCCTCTAATATTCATCATATTATCCTAGAACTCATGGTCACTTGTAGTGGAGAAAACTAAAGTGGATGATGTTTGAAATATATTGTAGATGGGAAAGTAATTCAAAGTGAATATATGTCAGAAAAATATTAATGTCTAAACTTTTTGAACAATTACATAGATATTATTAGAATATATATTCAATTAAAATGTGGAATTCATCCATATTGGAAAGGGGAGTCTCCTCAGCTCATGCACTAAGTTATTAATGTTTGATCATTATATTTAATATAGTATAATTAAGAGAGAGAAAGGGAAATCAGTAGTGCCACATGCTTTATCCCTAAAAATACTTCCTATATTTAGTTAATAGTAATCAATTTATAGAATAATTCTGGGATATTCTTGGAATGAAAATTTAACACATGAGTAACATGATATTATTTTACTTCCTTTTCAATTCCATAACATTGAAAAAATTCCTTAACATTAGAGGAAATCCCGAGTGGACTCCCCCTCTCCAAGTGACTGAATCATGTCCAAATCTAGGTTCCTCAAAGATTTAGTTGGGCTTATTGAATCCTTATTGTCTTCCCATGATCAATCGTGATAATGGTTTAAAAAGAATTAATGAAAAAGCTCTTTTTTTACAACATAGTGCTAGTCGAGTTTTTCTGGATAAAGCATCTTGTGATGAGATGAGATGCATGTGAAGGTGGTGATTTGAGTTTCAGTGATGGAATGTTTTGGGATTCATAGGTTGGGTGGGATTTAATATTCTTCATGTGGTATGACCATATAATTATTTCTTGACTGCTAATGTGGTGACCCATGGATCAACTTTATTTCCCAAGAAAAAGACCAAGAGTTTCATTTTTATAAAGGCATAATAATTTTGATGCATTGAATCATTAAAAATGACTATAATGTGTGATGATTTTTCTGACAAAGTCTTACACTAATGGTTTTAGTCTTACACTCATGGTTAAATTCTTACACTTGTGGTTTAATTTTTACACACTATGTTGAAGTATTACACTCACAGATGAAGGATTATGTGTGTACATTATGAAAATATGGAAAAAATATAAAGTATGATCATCCTAATGAAAGACTTATGGTTAACTATAATGTCATTCAATCTGCCTGCTAGAATTTCTTGTGCCCAATGGTGAATAATTATGTTGTTACACTATAGAAATATAGAAATTTCCTTAAGTATTACATTATTTTAACCTCCAAAAAATTGTAGGTGTGGTCATTTGGGGTTTCCCCTTGAAGTAACCAGAGAGTTTTATATGTTTTTATTTGATTATCATTCTTTCGGTCAGTTGTAAGAGCAATTGATCAGCTAGATGAACAATTTTCCATTTTAGGTTGTCCAATAGTCAACCCTACATATTTCTTATGGTCACTTTTCTTTTTCATTTTTTCAGAAAGCATTTAGCTAATTGATAGCTTGATGAGTATTTTCAAAATATTTCCTTTATGAAACAACTTAAATTAACTATATGCCATCAGTTTCTATGGTTGATCGACTACCCACATGAACATTTTATCACAAAATTTTACCATCCCTGTTAATATTTGTTTAACTTCATCCTGTAATATTAAAGGCAAAAAAATATTTTGTTTCATTAATTATACATTTATATATAAATAATTTAAATAATGACATCTCATTATTTAAATCATATAAATAATTCAATTATAAATATTAGATATCCATTTAGGATTTCAATTAATACAAAAATTTCGTTAAAAATGTAAAAATCATAGATTAAATGATTTATCATTTAAAGTCAAGAATTAAAAAAAAAACAACAAATTCATGATTTTCCTAGGATTGTATTAATGATTGGGATAATTTACAATTATATGGAGAATAAATTTAAAAAATTCTTTTTAACATCATATTTTTACTAATAAGGTAAGAAAAAGTAGTTTAAAAATTTCTATTGTAGCGACTTGGGTTTTTGGCCCTGTCAGACTTTGGAATGTTTCTACGAATAATTCTAGAGCTAGGCGCGAAGACGGCGTGCGATTCCGAGGCCCGGTGTGCCCTGAATTAATTTTATAAAAATATTAAGTATTTTTATACTATGCATGTGGCGGGGGTGTGATATCTTCTAAAAGGGTAGCTCAGAACGGGAATCTGAGGGTACAGTTGCATCTGAAATGTGTCGTTTACCCTAGGCGGGGTGTAAACTTTGCGGGTGCGGGCCTTCGGTGAGAAACGCCACCAGGGGCGTTTCCGTAAATAGTGGCGAAGTTAGTGTGCGAGCGTCGGCTCAAATAACTTCTGAACGGAGTCTCGGATGGAAAATTTGAGTCCGCCGCTGCGTTAAGAACGGTGCGTTTACTCTAGGGGTGACCTTACTTTTGTTCGCATCGGGCGTCGGGTCCGAGGCGGGTTTGGCATCAGCGGGCGGCTGATATAAATATCACCCCCCCCCATCATTCCTCTCGGCGTTCTTCGCCATTCTTCGCCGCCGCTCCGCCGAATCGAGCAAACCAAGCGCCCACGAGCTCGGAATTCGACGGCGGACGTTCCAGGAGTGTGCAACGGAAGTTCTGGAGTGCAGATCTGAGGCAGAACGTCGGCGTTTCACCCGCAAGGTAGGCGGTTTGAGTTTTACAATCCCGGATCCCATTTTTGTGTTGTTTTTCTTCAAATTTTCATATGGGTTGTATAGTTCGGGTCTCGAGCTTTTTGAATCTTTTTTCGAATCTGAATTTGGAGCACCGGGGTGCTCCCGGTGGCTCCCAGAAGTTTTCTGGCGAAAACCCGGTTTTCCAGCGACGAGGGGCGGCGGCCATGGCGGAATCCGGCGGCGGGGCGGCGGTTTCTGGCGGCGGCGGCGTGGCAGAATCCGGCGGTGGCGCGGTGGTTTCCGGCGAAGCTGGCGGTGGTCCGGCCAGGATTTTCCGGGGGTTCTTTAAACCCCCGTAACTGGTAAACCGTAACTCTGATTTGCGAGCCGTTTGCGGCGATGCGCTCCTTGCGTCGAGACGGACCTTTTGCACTCATTTTGAGGGTTTAAGGGTTCGGGATCGTGGCCCGGGATTTAGAAACGTCATATAAAATAATATTATTTTATTATTTACGACTTCGGGCCGTTGTAACTTCTACCCGGAGCGTCCGATTGACGTGACGTCAGTGGCGTTGAGACTCTGATGGTATGACAGACTTTTTGAGATGGTTTCCTGGTGTTGGGTCTGAGAACGGGCTGCGGGCCCCACGAGGCCAGGTTTGGGCGTTTGCGGAGAAACGCAGATTTTGCACCAGGAGTCCGATTTTGGCGGATGAATGGTCGATCCTGTGTGTTTTTCCGAGAGGAACGCAATGGTGCGTTCCGTTCGATGAGTTTCAGAATCCCGGCATGGGCCCCACTCGAGCTGGGCTTCGGTGAATAGTACCTTTTACACCGGGTGTCCGTTTTGGTCGAGCGAGTAGTCGATTCCGCTTTTTGTTCCGAGGGGATCGTCGTGTTATAGTCCACTCGATGAGTTTCGGGATCGTTGTGTGGGCCCCGCACGAGCTAGCTACGGTGAATAGTTCCTTTTTCACCGGTGATCCGTTTTGAGCGTGTAAACAGCCTATCCTGCGTGTTTTTTCACATGAAACGTGATGGTGGCCTCGGTTTTGGCCTAGGAGGTGCGCAGTGTGGCGTTGTGGCGGGTCGCTCGGGTTAGCGATGTTTGGACCAGCAGTGGTTGAGGTTTCTCCCTTGGTTCGTTCCTACGAGGGTTCGTGTGGCATCACAACGATCGTATGGGTTTGTGATCCTCTCAATGGGATGTTTAAACTGTTAGATTTGTGGTATCCCTCCGGTGGGCCTGGAGTGGATCCTCTAGCATCTTTATCCTAGATCGGGTTCTTGGTATCGCTGTGACCGCTTATTCACGGGCGGCGATCCCCGAACTTGCAGGTTAACCCCGTAGGGTTTGTGGCATCATCGGAAATATGATCCCCTATGCGGTGGGCCATGCTCAGTAGGGTTGTGGCATCGTCGGGTATACGATCCCCTACTCAGCATGTGGTTTATAGTAGGGTTATGATATCTTTGGTTATACGATCCCCTACTCACCGCTTGGTGTCGGTAGGGTTGCGGTATCGTTGGTTATGTGATCCCCTACTCAACACGTGGTTTTGGTAGGGTTGCGGCATCGTTGGTTCGATCCCCTACATCGCTAGTTATACCAGATAGGGTTCCGGTATCGTCGTGACCATCTTTATATGGACGATGATCCTCTATCTGAGTGTGGAGCTTCTGTCGAGCGCCAGATCGGGTTGTGGTATCCCCCAGCGGATCCTGGGTGTGATCCCCTATCTGTGAGAACTACGTATGCCAGATCGGGTCGTGGTATCCCCCAGCGGACCCTGGGAGTGATCCCCTATCTGTGAGCTACGTATACCAGAGTGGGTCTTGGTATCCCCTAGTGGACCCTAGCGGTGATCCCCTATCCGAGGAGGTTGGGTGGTTAAGTTGTTTCAGCGATGTTTCCTCAGTGATGTTATCCGACGAGCATGGTCTCTCAGGTGGGCGTCTGAGATTTTTGTTAGGGACCCGATGGAGTGTATCTCTCGGATGAGTGTCATCTGGTATGACAATGTTCGTGTGTTGTACTCTCCTGGTTGTGGACAGTTTCTGGTGATGAGGTCGGTACCTCTTGTGGCTTTGTGGCGTGAGCTGTGTATATCTGGATTGTTCAAGGTGTATGTATGGGCATACACCTAAGCTCAGCTGAGCTGACTAGTTGTGTTTAGCCGAGGATGGTCATGAGATGGAGTTTCTCTCTCATCTGGGTTCCCTCTGGCTGGGTTGAGCGGACTTTTGCCTTTCAGTCGCTCCCTTGGGTTTTGGGTTTTTGGGGTGCCTACTGAGTATGTTTATACTCACCCCTGCACGGGATTTTCCCGCACATGTTTGTGTCTTGTGCAGACCACAGGCCTTTTGACGGAGTCCCAGGAGGACCCGGAGCAGGAGGAGCTTAGTGAGCGAGTTGACCGGGGTGTTTCCCGGAGCTATGCCGAGGGAGCTTTCCGGCGGGTGATTGTGGCAGCATTTCCCTTCTTCAGAGCAGGTTGGACGCGCTTTGTAGTTTTCTTTTAGTGGGCCCTGTTTTTCCCTTTGTACTTTTGTTGTTGCTCTCTGGTTGTGGGATAGTGTATGCATGAATTTACTTTCCAGTTTCTATATCTTTGCACTGTTGCATGGAGGTGTTTGTGGGTGCGTGTGTACAGGTACCTTAGTCTAATGCCTCCCATGTGTCTGATAGCCTACTCGGCGCTAGTCGCCATCCCCTGGCCTATTGGAGGCGGGCTTGGGGAGTCGCGGCTCGAGCCCCATTGGTTCGGGTCGTGACAGAGTGGTATCAGAGGAGGTTCCACCTTTGGGATCTCAGAGCGTAACTGGTCTAGCTGTGAGCTTGGTTTGGGTTGCATAGCGGTAGTGTTAGGATGTTTCGAGTTCGGCTTTCAGGCCAAGGACTCCAGTGTTGGTGCGGCAGCCGACGTATCCATACACCAGGACTCTGAAAACATGCCTTTCGACTCGGGACATTCGTACATTGGTCGCAGGGACATAATGGTACATGCATCATATAGGACTGTGTTTTTGGTTTTTCCTTGTCCTTTTTGAGTCAGCTCTCTAGATAGACGTTTGACTGTGGTGCGTCTTGAATGTATTTCAGGATGCCTCCACAATGACAACCAGCAAGGGTTCCGAAGTAGGATTGTGCTGATGACCCGCCCCGTGTAGTGGCTGTGGAGCAGGGCGCAGGTTCTGAGGTTGCACCTCCAGGTGGTCTTCCAGTTGAGCCACCAACGGTCGAGCAGCTGGTTGTGATGGTGGTGCAGGACGAGGTTACACGCAGGCTGTGTGCACTGCACAAGTTCCAGAGGCAGAAACCTCTGAGGTTCTGGGGTGATCCAGACCCCCGGGCAGCTGATGATTGGCTCGAGGCAGTCACCCGAGTTTTCCACCTAGTGAGGACACCTCCAGATCAGATGGTGGTCCTAGTGGCGAGTCTTCTGCATGGTTATGCTGGGCGATGGTGGAGTTTGTTGACGCAGTCCCATGACGAGGAGACACTCACGTGGGTAGAGTTTGAGCGGATCTTCAGGGAGGAGTTCTCTCCGATGACGCTGAGGTCAGTGTAGATCCAGGAGCTTCTGCAGCTTCGACAGGAGAGCATGACTGTGTCGGAGTACTCATCGAGGTTTACAGACCTGTCGCGCTACTCCCTGGATGTGGTTCGAGACCTGTTCTTTAGGGCTCGGACTTTCGAGCAGGGCCTACGCAGGGACATCCAGGCAGGTGTGGTTTCTTTGTGCCTACCCACCTATGCTGGAGTGTTGGAGCGAGCATTGGTGGTGGAGAGTTTTATGGCTGAGTAGATTCCCCCTGTTAGTGCTGGGAACTCGAGAGCTGAGACTTCGTCGATCGGATCGGCATCTGGTAGCTGACGACATACTCAAGGGTCAGGACGTGGTTGACGTTTCAGGAGGCGACCCCAAGATGGAGGATCTGAGCCTCAGGGCTCACAGGGCTCGCAGGCCAGGTTTGGTCAGCCGCAAGAGAGGCGGTGTTACGCTTGTGACGGTCGGGGACATCTTTCTAGAGATTGTCCGACCCGACGTGCTGCTGAGAGGGAGCTGGTCGATGGACCGCCTTGGCAGAGGTAGCGTCTCGAGCAAGGAGGTCCGCATGGTGGAGGACGTGGCGGCGGAGCAGGTGCAGCGGGAGGCGGTGGTAGGCAGTACCGGTTGCCACCACCCCCAGCCCCAGGTGGTCCACGCCAAGCTCAGTGAGCTGGTGATCGAGGGCAAGGACAACTGCATTCCCTGGAGGCAGTCGACCTAGAGGCACCACAGATGGATAGAGGTACACCTTGTGTCTTTTCTACTTACTGAAGTAGTTTGATAGACACTATTTAGCAGTACTCTTTCCTTTTGTTGCTTGCTCGAGTTTTTTTCAGGGTGTTGGTAAGACCCTGTGTGGGTGTTGGTTGGTGAGCTAGCTGGTGTGTGAGACCCAGTTGAGAGTCCAGTCGCTTTCCTTGTGCTTAGGGCTTTTCGGGGATGAAAATTTCTAAGGGTGGGAGGATGTAGCGACTCAGGTTTTTGGCCCTGTCAGACTTTGGAATATTTATACGAATAATTCCTGATCTAGGCACGAAGACGGCGTGCGATTTTGAGGCCCGGTGTGCCCGGAATTAATTTTATAAAAATATTAAGTATTTTTATACTATGCACGTGGCAGGGGTGTGATATCTCCTAAAAGGGTAGCTCAGAATGAGAATCTGAGGGCACGGTTGCGTCTGGAACGTGTCGTTTACCCTAGGCGGGGTGTAAACATTGCGGGCGCGGGCCTGCGGTGAGAAACGCCACCAGGGGCATTTCTGTAAATAGTGGTGAAGTTAGTGTGCGAGCGTCGGCTCAGATAACTTCTGAACGGAGTCTTGGATGGAAAATCTGAGTCCGCCGTTGCGTTCAGAACGGTGCGTTTACTCTATGGGTGACCTTACTTTTGTTCGCATCGGGCGTCGGGTTCGAGGCGGGTTTGGCGTCGGCGGGCGGCTGATATAAATATCAGCCCCCCCCCCCCCTTATCATTCCTCTGGGCGTTCATCGCGCCGCTCCGCCGAATCGAGCAAACGAAGCGCCCACGAGCTCGGAATTCGACGGCGGACGTTCCAGGAGCGCGTAGCGGAAGTTCTGGAGCGCAGATCTGAGGCAGAACATCGGCGTTTCGCCCGCAAGGTAGGCGGTTTGAGTTTTACAATCCTGGATCCTATTTTTGTGTTGTTTTTCTTCAAATTTTCATATGGGTTGTATAGTTCGGGTCCCGACCTTTCCGAATCTTTTTTCGAATCTGAATTTGGAGCATCGGGGTGCTCCCGTTGGCTCCCGTAAGTTTTCCGGCGAAAACCCGGTTTTCCGGCGACGAGGGGCAGCGGCCATGGCGGAATCCGGTGGCGGGGCGGCGGTTTCCGGCGGCGGCGAGGCGGAATCCGGCGGCGGCGCGGTGGTTTCCAGCGATGCTGTCGGTGGTCCGGCCAGGATTTTCCGGGGGTTCTTTAAACCCCTGTAACTCGCAAACCGTAACTCCGATTTGCAAGCCGTTTGCAGCGACGCGCTCCTTGCGTCGAGACGGACCTTTTGAACTCATTTTGAGGGTTTAAGAGTTCAGGATCGTGGCCCGGGAGTTAGAAACGTCGTATAAAATAATATTATTTTATTATTTACGACTTCAGGCCGTTGTAACTTCTACCCGGAGCGTCCGATTGACGTGCCGTCAGTGGCGTTGAGACTCTGATGGTACGACAGAATTTTTGAGATGGTTTCCGGGTGTTGGGTCTGAGAACGGGGTGCGGGCCCCACGAGGCCGGGTTTGGGCGTTTGCGGAGAAACGCAACTTTTGCACCAGGAGTCCGATTTTGGCGGATGAATAGTCGATCCTGTGTGTTTTTCTGAGAGGAACCCAATGGTGCATTCCGTTCGATGAGTGTCAGAATCCAGGCGTGGGCCCCACCAGAGCTGGGCTTCGGTGAATAGTACCTTTTACACCGGGTGTCCGTTTTGGTCGAGCGAGTAGTCGATTCCGCTTGTTGTTCCGAGGGGATCGTCGTGGTATGGTCCTCTCGATGTGTTTCGGGATCGTTGTGTGGGCCCCGCACGAGCTAGGTATGGTGAATAGTTCCTCTTTCACCGGTGCTCCGTTTCGAGTGAGTAAACAGCCTATCCTGCGTGTTTTTCCACGTGAAACGCAATGGTGGCCTCGGTTTTGGCCTAGGAGGTGCGCAGTGTGGCGTTGTGGCGGGTCGCTCGGGTTAGCGATGTTTGGACCAGCAGTGGTTGAGGGTTCTCCCTTGGTTCGTTCCTACGAGGGTTCGTGTGACATCACAACCGTCGTATGGGTTTGTGATCCGCTCGATGGGATGTTTAAACTGTTAGAGTTGTGGTATCCCTCCGGTGGTCCTGGAGTGGATCCTCTAGCATCTTTATCCTATATCGGGTTCTTGGTATCACTGTGACCGCTTATTCACAGGCGGCGATCCCCTAACTAGCAGGTTAACCCCGTAGGGTTTGTGGCATCATCAGAAATATGATCCCCTACGCGGTGGGCCGTGCTCAGTAGGGTTGTGGCATCGTCGGGTATATGATCCCCTACTCAGTATGTGGTTTATAGTAGGGTTACAGTATTGTTGGTTATACGATCCCCTACTCAGCGCTTGGTGTCGGTAGGGTTGCGGTATCGTTGGTTATGCGATCCCCTACTCAGCAAGTGGTTTTGGTAGGGTTGCGGCATCGTCGGTTTGATCCCCAACATCGCGAGTTATACCAGATAGGGTTCTGGTATCGTCGTGAACATCTTTATATGGACGATGATCCTCTATGTGAGTGTGGAGCTTCTGTCGAGCGCCAGATCGGGTTGTGGTATCCCCCAGCGGATCCTGGGTGTGATCCCCTATCTGTGAGAACTACGTATGCCAGATCGGGTCGTGGTATCCCCCAGCAGACCCTGGGAGTGATCCCCTATCTGTGAGCTATGTATACCGGAGTGGGTCTTGGTATCCCCTAGTAGACCCTAGCGGCGATCCCCTATCCGAGGAGGTTGGGTGGTTAAGTTGTTTCAGCGATGTTTCCTCAGTGATGTTATCCGACGAGCGTGGTCTCTCGGGTGGGCATCTGAGATGTTTGTTTGGGACCCGATGGAGTGTATCTCTCGGATGAGTGTCATCTGGTATGACATTGTTCGTGTGTTGTACAATCCTGGTTGTGTACAGTTTCTAGTGATGAGGTCGGTACCTCTTGTGGCTTTGTGGCGTGAGCTGTGTATATCTGGATTGTTCAAGGTGTATGTATGGGCATACACCTGAGCTGAGGTGAGCTGACTAGTAGTGTTTAGCTGAGGATGGTCATGAGATGGAGTTTCTCTCTCGTCTGGGTTCCCTCTGGTTGGGTTGAGCGGACTGTTGCCTTTCAGTCGCTCCCTTGGGTTTTGGGTTTTTGGGGTGCCTACTGAGTATGTTTATACTCACCCCTGCACGGGCTTTTCCCACACATGTTTGTGTCTTGTGCAGTCCACAGGCCTTCTGACGGAGTCCTAGGAGGACCCGGAGTAGGCGGAGCATAGTGAGCGAGTTGACCGGGGTGTTTACCGGAGCTATGCCGAGGGAGCTTTCCGGCGGGTGTTTGTGGCAGTGTTCCCCTACTTTAGAGCAGGTTGGACGCGCTTTGTAGTTTTCTTTTCGTGGGCCCTATTTTGCCCTTTGTACTTTTTCTGTTGCTCTCTGGTTGTGGGATAGTGTATGCATGCATTTACTTTCCAGTTTCTATATCTCTGAACTGTTTCATGGAGGTGTTTGTGGGTGCGTGTGTACAGGTAATTTAGGCTAATGCCTCCCATGTGTGTGATAGCCTACTCGGCGCTAGTCGCCATCCCCTGGCCTATTGGAGGCGGGCTTGGGGAGTCGCGGCTCGAGCCCCGTTGGGTCGGGTCGTGACATCTATGGATAACCATGGATTGAACACATATATTCATATTTTGAACCAAAATTATCACATGGTATAAAAAAGGTTTTTATGAGGAAGAAATATTTATACTAGAGATTTAATATTCATATTTTTTTCTTATCTAATACATTTTGGTATACATATTTTTTGAATCAGTTTCATGAAAATGATGTTGAGAAAGGTATGTATCTAGAAAAGCCTATGTCTTATAACTGTATAATGAATAATTCATAGTTGGTTAAGAATATTATTTTATTACTATAATAATAGAATATTTTAGTTACTTTTTATTTCATAATATAGTAATCTTGATAACCTATTTGAAATTAAATCTTGATACTATTAGCTATTTTCATTAGGGAGTGATATTTATCAATGATATTTTGGTATATTCATAAATTTAGTAGGATTATGCTAAACATATATAGATTTTTTCAATAGTTTTTTTAGTTTTTTGGAATCATATATTATGTTTTACAAATATCGTTGAAAATTTATTTTGAAAAAGGTTTTATTTTTTGGGAAAAAATATTGAAGAACACATGTTTTAAGAATAGAAAAATATTAGGTTTAATATATACATGATGTTGTGTTAATAATGGGTTAATTGATTTTTAAAATGAAAGTAAGAGAGTAATGGTAACCATTGGAATAATAATAGATCCATGATCTTTTAGGTTATTTTATTATTATTTCTTTTGTTATAGTATACATTAGTTAGTCTTTATTTTATGACCTAATAATTAATAATTTTTGTGGATTAAATATAGTTTTTATTTCTAGAAAAATGTATAGATTCATTGTGTATTAATTTCTTCAAATATAATTTTTTTTATAAATTTATATTCTAGAGGTTATATGATTATGGTATATAAATACTAGGGTATGTGATTATATAAATGATTAATATTTTTTGAGGAAATATAAGTAAATTGTTATATATTAAGAGACTAATGTTGATTTCATATTAAATTTTATATCCTGCATGATGAATATGTTAATAATACCCTCACATTATTTCGTAGGTGTGTGATAATTAAAATTTCTAGGAAATTTTTTTAAGGGGGATAGAATGAAACGACCTGAAATTTTACTAACTATTTTCCCAAAATAAATATTATATTAATAGATTAAAATATATTAAAAAAAGAACTAAAATTAAACTATGATATTTCCAAGTAAAATTATATCATTTTAATATATTCTTTAAATATGAATGTATAAAATGAATGTACCATGTCACGAAATCTATAACTAAAAAGGAATGGAATATAATTGGGTAGAAAAACTATCCCTTATGAGGCTCATTTCTCTGATATTGGGAATGGGGTAGATTCAATAAGATTTTATCTAGACCAATCCGAAGCCAAACTTTTTGAATTTTTCTATAATCAAAATCGTATGTTAGAGAAACTCAAGATTATTTAAATTTCAGAGAAATATTTGCAAGAAAAATAACCACCCTCCACTATTACAAGAATATACATTATACATAAATAAAATGTGTTGTTATTTAGGCTAAATATAAATATAAATTATGATTATTTTATTTGGTAAATATTAATTTAAAAATTTATTTATCTAATTTATTTTACATATCTCATGTTTTTTATTTTAATGAAATAGAATGTTTATTTTTATATTAGAAAAGTGTTCTTTATTTTAAATGTAAAAAGTAATTTTCTAAATTTTATAAATTAAATTTGATTAAATTAAATTCAACTAAAAATTAAGAATTTCAATATTATATTTGGGTAATCTTTAGATTTTCCTAAAATATTTTTTTAGGTGAATAGTGATGAAATGGTGATTTCTCTATTAATGTAAGTATTTTGAAATAAAATATTATTAAACTATTTTTTATATAAAAAAATATATATTTTAAAAATATAAATGAATAATTTTAAGATACTATATTTATTTTATAAAACACAGCTTTAATGTTTAATAAATGTAAGTAATATTTTTTTTTCTAAATTCGATTTTTATTCACTAATATTAAAATTTGTTTTCATCACATTTCAAAAATTAAATGTAAAAACCTCTTTACTTATTTACCATAAATATTTAAATATTATTTAATAATTATAACTTAATTTTTATACATAAATTATCAATATTATGATTAATTTTATGAACCATGATAATGGTGGATGCATTACTTACGATGGATTATTTTATTAATATTGTGTAATATTTACCCATTATATTAAATTAATTTATTTTATTCAATGAAATGAATGTTATTTTTACAAATATTAAACAGTATATTATAACTTATTCAAATTATAATCAATAATAAATAAGATTAATAATACATAATGGCAAATAAATATTTTTCTACAAAATATTTTTTATGTAAATTTTGTATTTAAATTTAAATGTCAATCTCTTGTTATTTATAAATTTAACTAAAATTTATAGATCCTAAATTTAGGTTTATATCATAAATATATTTTATATGTTTTACTTCAAATTATTAATAAAATATAAACTTCTAGGATAAATACTAGTTTCCAAAGTAAAAAACAAAAATGGTAAAATGTAAAGAAATAAAGTGGTGAAGTCTTGAAACCTATTTTAATCATGGGGTAAAATGGATGGTAGAGGCTTTATCATTCTTATGTCACTAAAAAATATATTATTTATCACTTTTGGAACCATTGAACCTTTAATAGTTTCATTCCATTATTGAAAAATAATGGATGTTAACAAAAGTTTCATTTTCTCAAATTATAAAATGGGATCACCTCTACCCTCTCATTATTACACTGCACCATTGAAATTTAAATAAAACTATGAAAAAATTATTCTCCTTGAATTTCATTTCATATCATAAATCCTCTAATCACCTTATGTTATCATATGCCCTTCATTTGTAAGGAGGATTTCAAGAGAAAGTTAATGATCCCGAAGTGAGTATTAATAGATCCTTATCCTTTTATTATTAGAATTTATATATATAACACACCATATACATAGTAATATAATTTACTCAAAATAAATAGTATAATTAGTTTTTATTATATTAATTTAACATCCCTTGTTTATTACTTCTGTCACCCTTAGTAAAACAAAAAAATGATTTGGTCTTTTGTGCGGACTATTGCCTATACGATGTGTATTGAATTGTTTTATATCACAACATAACATGGATTAAATTAAAAAAAATATTTAATATAAAACATTATATTTATAAAACATTTCATATTATAGAAAGATAATATTGTACATTATATAAGTGATATTAATAATAGATGGTATTGGTAAACATAATTACATAGAATGAACATATTATAGTACCTTTAAAAATCATAGTTAAATTTATAAATACCCTATATAAAAGCATATGTTTTTTGAATGTAGAATAATAAAAGAAATAAACCCAAAACATAGTAATTTTATGATTTTATTCTACTATACCTTTAACAATGGTTAGTATTGAAAATAATCTAATAGAAATTGATCGAACAACATCAAATAACAGACATAAAAAATCTATAACAAATAAATGACATATGATAATGAATGGAACTTAAAAAATGAATTATAAAAGAATATGTATCCTAATTATGCATATAATAAATTTAATTTGACTATTTATGATGTTATGTGTATGTGTATATTGAATTAAGTCCAATTTAATGGTTTCTACTAATGCAATTCTATTCCCTTATGTTACAAACATTATTATAAATCTCTATGTTTCCAAGTTTTACATATTCTTCCTAATAAATACTTTGTATTATATTTCCACTGTATTTTATGAGTTATATATCTCGTCCATAAAGAAACATTATCAAATGATTTTTTCCTCAAAGACTATGTTACTTGAAAGGATTTTTTGTCTCAATTCATATTTCTTGAGATGTAATTATTTTTATGCACCACATTATTTTTATATACTATATATACTGCCTATTTATTATATTATAACATGAATTATATTTTTTATTCAACAAAAAGTTCAATTTAATTCTCTCTCTAATTCAAGGGGTTCAATTTAATTGTTACTTATGTTGTAATGGATTTATTAACTCTTATTTTTTCTCACTGAGTCAAAAATTCAATACATGGTTATGATCTATTGAGCACCATTTTTCTTATTAAATATCCTTTTTCAAATCATAATATCACATATTATCATAGGAAGTTACTTTTTTCATTAGTATCATCTCATTTGATGATATACTGTTGCAATTTGATGTTTGAGGTTGGTAATAATAACTCTGATTCATCTGAACATTTCATTCCCCACATTTTCTCTATTTTCCTTACCAAGATTATATGCATTTATTTTTTGGAAACTAAAATATAGTTTAAATCAAGCGATCCTATTACTTCTCATAAACACTTTTCAAATGGAAATTTTATTTCCTTATTTTTGATATGGGAATTCAATAAAAGTGTTTTAAAATATTAAAAGTTTTTTCATATAATGGATATACATTTTATATTTCATTCCATTTTTTCACTGTATGACCTTTATTCTAATTTTAATACTCCATTATTCAAGTTTTGATAAATATTTATTATTTAGTATATATATAAATTCTTCTTTCTATCTATTTTTGAAAATGAGTTTTCAGAAAAACTGGTTACTTATCATTCAAGATTTATTTATAAAAATAAGAAATGAAACTTTCCATTTATATTTTTTATAAATAATTATTTTCAATAAATTTCAAACATAATTAAGTATATTCATTTGTAACATCCCCAAATATAACACTCGCTCATGTGGCCAAAATGGGTTGGTTATGAGACCTCAAGTGTGCCTTCTCATATGCCAGATGCCACCAACAAGTAGTGGGGTTGTGATATGTATTATGGGAGACTATACCCCCTATTATAATGTGTCATACCAGTGGTAATAATCTATTTAAATAATATCAATCAGAGTATAGGGCATATAGAAAACTAAATAATAAAACATGGGGAAAAAGGTGAAACCACTATATAAAAAATGAGCATTCTAATAATTATAAACTAATTTGTGTCTAATAATAGGACTAAAAATACACATAAAAAATTCATCTAACACAAGATAAACCAAAAATTCTTCGATCCTACACCTCATGTTAGACTTATTTCAAAACATCATCCCATCAAGAAAGCCACATGGTCAGCAACAACATCCCTTGCCCTTGTATAAACATTCATCCATGAACTCTTTTCCCTTCACAGTCTAGGGGTTAGACGTTATGGGACCATACCCACCAGCAACGACTCGCCAATTCCGGTTCATTCTGACCACTACGGATTTATTTTCCATGTGGTCAGAGGCAATTCTGCTTAAGGGTGTCAAGGCCCATTCTATCGCCATCTTCGTGAGTTCCAATATCATCTATCGATTTGAGGTACCTCACACTATCCTCAACAGTAATGGCACAAACTTCTGGGAAGCCGAGATGAAGAAATTGTATGCCAATTACAACATTAACTCCAACCATACCTCCAGCTATCACACACAAGAAAATGTCCAGATTGAGGAATTCAATAAAACCCTCTCTAATATTTAGCAAAAAATGGATGGTCATAACAAGAAGAGTTGGCCGGATAAGCTCCCCAACGCCCTCTGGGCTTATCGGACGACGACCCGTAATTCCACCCAGGTGACCTCATATTCCCTCATGTATAGAATAGAGGTCATTCTTGCCATCAAGATTCAGTTTCCCTCATTGCGTATGGTGGCCTATGACAAGAAATCTACAGATATAGTAGCTGAAATGCATCTAGAAGAATTGGATGCACTGGACGAGAATAGGCTTCGTACCTTACACAACCTAAAAGGACATCAGAGAAGGATGGCTTGAGCTTTCAACAAGAAGGTTCTCCTCCACTCTTTCCTGCAAGGTCACTTGGTATTTTCTCTTATAGCGCCAATGATCCCTGGAAGGAAACCACCCATGTTGGATTCCAAATGGGAAGGTCCCTTCATTGTTCATAAGGATTACCCCAATTGTGCGTACTCCTTGGTAACCATGGATAGTGAGCATATAACTCCTCCCCCCAATTCCAATTCTCTTAATCAATACATTGCCTAAGGGCCTCTCAGTTCTGGAAAGACCTTATACTTTCAGGTCCCCCATGACCATAAACTATATTGCGGTCTTGAATTACCTTAAACTTTTTGATCCCCCATGACCATAAACTGGATTGAGGTATATCGTGACCTTAAATGGTCGGGTCCCCCGTGACCTTAAACTAGATTGAGGTCTATCAGGACCTTAAAATATCAGGTCCCCCATGACATTAAAATTGATTGAGGGCCAGAAATACCTTAAACTGTCGGGTCCCCCAAGACCTTAAACTGGATTGTGGTCCTGAACCACCATTAAACTACGCTTGGTCCTATATTTGGGCCCCTACAGTCCCATATGACCTTAAATAATCCAGTCCTGCATGACGTTAAACTGCATCTTGAGAACTATGTGTATCATGATTCCCATCCATATGGGATATGTAGGAACGCCCAGACATTTTGTCTGTTGGGCCAGCCCAAATGCCAGAATCCTCCCCCAGGGGTCTAGACATATGTCATGGTTGCAAACTTTTGTCCTGATTCATGTTGATCTGACCTCGATCTGGCCATATGTCCCACCCATGGAGATGTTCACCTCTTTGAGAGGTGGGTACAACTGTGCTTCACCCACTCCTTGACTGGGATTTCATCACTTTCCCCATCCGGAAGGGCCCCTGAATGCTGTGGATGCTAGGAATAAGGGCTCTCTCTTACCACTTTTGGCCAACTCCCTCAAGTATGTTGAGAAAAAAGTCGATAAAAGTCCTGAATTTTGAATATGGTCAACAGTCGATGTTTTTTTTGTTGTTCACATCTCTGGTCTGTATAGGGACGCTGTGTTTTGAACATGGTCAATAGTCGTACTGGATCGTTAGGGCCTCCCCAAGAGGTCCCAAATGTCAAGTGCAGTGTTTCATTCTGCCTCGTTGTATCTCCAAGCGACAAACTCCCTCTGGGTGATTCCAACCATCAGGCCCCTTAGCCTTTTCGGGCTCCCGGCCCAGGTTCTCTCTGATGGGGTTGTGCAATGTGGTATGAGATTATGTCCTCATTCACTTTGGGTTTCTCACTATGTTTTACACATCCCCGGATGAGACACATTATCCCCTCCTCATCCCGCATGATATTGAATAGCAACTTGGTCAGGCCTTCATGACCGAGGACCAGCCTCAAGACCCTAGGCCCTTTTCAGGCCCCTTGGACTTCTTGGACTCCACCCCCAGTTCTTCCTGGAGTGTATTGTGCGGTGTGGGATTATGTCCTCATTCACATCGGGTTGTTCGTCGTTCCATACACCCCCCTTTGATAAGGTATCTTATCACTGGGTGCTACTTTCCGGAACTATGTATGTCTTGATTCCCATTCTTATGGGATACGTAGGACCGCCAGAACATCTAGATTTCAGGGCCAATCCCATATCTTAAGAGATCTCCCTGATCTCTCGGTCACCTAGACCCCTCGGTATGTCCCTCTCTACAAGGGGGATATATAGGTGTGGTACAAGGTTTTTAGCACCATGCCCGCCTTCTCCCTCGAATCCGCCATCTCTTGGCCGCCCTCGAATAAAGTCCCTCGACCCTTTAAAGTGGTCCACCAATGTGCTCAAAGTACTCTGGTCTAGGACCTGGAGTGTCATATTCAACTTAGACGAGCTCCTTCCACTTATCAAGCTTCATGTTCTCCTTCCTTTGGGCCCCCGTTATCTTTCACACCAAAAGGGACCCCCAAAAAAAGGCCTTGATACCATGCCTAAGGGCTCTCCTACCGTTACAAGCCAATGCCCCCAAGGTTTTAGGAAAACAAATTGATACAAATCCCGTGTTGTGAACATGGTCAGGGGTCGATGCTCAATTGTTTTTCCCCATTTCATGCTAATGCGACATGATGCTGTGTTACGAACTTGGATGGCAGTAATCCTCTGTCATCACGCCAACCCCTTTAGGCCTTGAACGTTTGTTGCATGATTCACATTTGTTCCAACCCATCACATCCTGGTGGAATCGACACTCTTGGGACTATCCCTCATTGAACCTTCGCACGATAGGGGGACAGAGCTGCAATACGGCGTCTCTCGAGGCTCCCGTGATCAGAGCGCTAAGACTATAGGTTGGGATCTTCATTAAGAGCTATGTGAAGCTCGATAATCATCCCAATGGGATATGTGGGATCAACAGAACATCGTGCTTCTAGGTCCAGCTCACCTGGGAGCCAGTCTCTCCTGCCCCTTATCCTCTGGCCCACATTGGCCTCCTGGCCCGAGGCTCCTCTCCCGGGATCGCGCATGTTGATGACGTGGACCTCGCCCACATTCATGTTGGGTAGGTTTTATCGCATCGTGCACATTATTCCACATCCAAGATATATGAAATTAAATTGTGCTACTTGGTCCCACCACATGACCACAAACTATGAAGATATCATCCCGGCCGCATGATGAAAAATGACACTGCATTGTGATAACCTCATCATATAGAAAATAACACTGGGTATCGGTCATTTACTATACCATTTGTCAATGAACATATGCGGCTTGATTATTGTGGTGATGGTATGAATTTCTACACTAGGTCGGTCGCTCCACAAAAGAAAAACCATTCACCTTAAACAACAAACACGATAAATCAAATGCCGCTTCTTTTTGTGCAAGGGCTTCACCCGCAAGCCCCTTTCATCATTTGCACAGGTACCTTATCGTGCTCTGCTACCCATCTATACCTATGCATGGCTTGATTCTCATCCTCATGAGATACGTAAGAGCACCTGATCACTTCCCCGCGGGCCCAGCCAAACTTTCATGTTCAGTCCCTCGATCGGAACACTTCCCCAGGGAACACGTGGTAAGTAGGGATTATTTCCTCATTCATGTCGGGTTTTTAACCACCTTACCATGTGTATCCTGCTCTACTTATCCATTCTTGGTCTGAGTTCTAAGATCATAAACTAAGACCCCCTCCAGAACTACATGCAGCATGATTCTCATCCTTATGGGATACGTAGGAACGCCCAGACATTTCGTCTCGGGTCTAGCCCTAGGGATTACCAAACCCATCCCTCCTCACTATCGGCCCCATGTCCGGACGTATTGGGGAGTTTTCTAACCACTACATTTTCCCCAAATAAGTTCGATATACCCACTAATGACATTGGAATGCAACAATTCCCTCACTAGAGAGGTCCTGTCTAAAAGAAGGAATGACCCATGACCAGATTAATGTGTCCACCTAATGTGCTTCCACCACAATGGCGTAATCATGGGAGTGTTGGATTCTTTTAGAACAAACCACCACTTCACTTTCCACACTTTGTGTGCCCCTTTATTCATATCTTCATCCTCTTTCACGTTTTAAGGGACACACTAAAAACACAGATGCTCGACCCATGGTCTGCCTGCTGTCCTGGGCCAATGTTCCGGAAGACTGATCTCGTTTAGAGGGACCCCCTAACAGTGTGGATGCTTGACCTAAAGTCTTCCTACTGTCCTGGGCCAACGTTCCGGAATACTGATCGATGATATTTGAGTTAGGCCCCATGTTGTGAACATGGTCAGTGGTTATCCCTCATTTGTTGTCCCCATTTCAGGCTAATGCGATATGGATGCTGTGTTTTCGCCACGGTCAATAGCTATCTTCCATCATCACGCCCCTCCCATAGTGTTCCGAATTTGGGTAACGTGATTCACATTCCTCATTTCCCTATGTTCGGACTGATTCCAATGACCATGGCATTTCCCCGCTCGTGCACTAGAGCACATTGAGAAGACGACACATCGATTGGTATGAGGTCCTCCACCTCTAGATGGCCCTCCCTCTTTTCCTCATAAATTTGGGTTCGAATTTCGAATTCCTGAAGCTGGGTTAATGCTCCCACGATCTAATTAAGTGATAGTACGATCCTCCTTTGCTTCTCAAATCCCATGTGATCTTAGTGAGGGATTGCTATTTATTTCAGGATTATGGTTCAGCATGTTAAGCCAAAGGTACAAGTATGTTAATCAAAGGGGCAAGTAAGTAAATTTGTCCATACATACGGTTCAAAATAGCAAGAAGCATTAAAAGTGGGACAAGTGTATAGGTTTGGCCAAAACAAGGCACATAAGGGTTGGATTCATGGATAGATCTCTCCAATGACACAAACTTTTTGTTTGTATCACCGAGGACTTCCTCTCATCCCCTGAGGTCCCTTTCTTCATCAGTGGCCATGGAGAGCAGCTCGCTGACCCTGGCCCATGCCCGCACTTGTTCATCTTGAAGCTCGGTTATCTGATGACTCACTTCTATGAGTTGTTCTTGAGCATCCACTAGTTGGGCCCTTAGCTGATCCATGAGCTCAGAGTAGTTCACGATGAATACCTCATGCTATTTTGAATGTTCCTCAAGGCGTTGTACCTTTTTCTCTGCCCTTAGAAATGCCCGAGTACTGCCAGACTCATCCTGGCATCAGATGATGTCAGCGCGCTGGCAGCTCTCACGCATCTTCTCGGCCATGTAGTAATGGACCGTCAGGTGAAGACGTTGAGCATCTTCTAATCTAGCACACAAGAAGCACAGTCAGGTGTAGAGTGACCCCATCTGCTTCAGCCATTACCCCTGGGGTTGATTGAGAAAACTCTGAATTCACTTCCACCCCTTGCGTCACATCATCTGAATCTCCTCGTCCGCTTCTGAATCTAAGTCGTCAATTTCTTTAGGATCAGCAGGCCGATAGACAGGGAAGGCATCCAAAAGGGCAGCAGCAGAGTCTTCCTTGTAGATTCCTTTCAGGGGAATAGTCTCCTCAGCATCTGGATGACCTTCCTCTCTCCCCTCGGTCCTAGTGACACCTACGTTGATTTTTGACTCTTCCCCAATAGCAGCACCACCGGTGTCCGCCGCTCCCTGCTCACCAATTTTCAGGGCCGACTCAGTTTGGGAGGCATGTTCTAGATGGGGCTGCATGTTTTCTATTGGAGCACTCATGGATGATCCGGGCTCAACAGCCCGATGAGCCTCCAATTCCGTGATCAATGTACAGACAAGGAGCACCCTGATTAGTTGAGTAATCCAACAGTGACTACCAGTATCGAAGTAAGGAACTTAAAGGAACCCAAGACATCAGCCTCTAGCACTCTGTCCACTATAGGAGCTGTCGTAGTAGGAGATTCCTCGACACTTGTCAGCTCAATAACGGGAGTCAGTTCCCCGCCTTGCCCTATTGACGCTTCCTCCCCTCCTTTGGCCGGAGACGCTTGGTTAGCACCGATGTGCTCTTGAGTAGGAATAGAAAGGTGGTTTAAGGGATGCAAAGGAAAGAGAATACAAGAGAGGAAAGATAAGGGTCATAGCCTACCTCGGCCAGCTCATTCACATCCATATCGGAGCCGATGATCTCACCTCTCTCTCGGAGACTCCCTTGGTGGGACACCCCTTGCAACCGTTCACCTTTGGGATCCCCTTCTCCTTCTCCATAACCTTACCATTCTCCTTCCGCCTCCTCTCCTATTTTTCCATCCTCTGACTCATCACTGTCATCATCATCCTCCGATGGCAGCTTTTCCGGGTCATGTTCCTGGCCGAGCATCACTTTCACCAAGAAGGACGTCTCCTCACGCTGACCCCATTGTCATGCATGTGTGTCTATGGCTGTATGTTATGCATTCCGTTGGTGGAAGTCCTCATTGTCGGTGACCCGGACGAGCCCAACATCTGGCATCTAAATCCTTTCCTGCACTATCTTCTGCCAGAGGGATTCAGTACTCATTGAATGACACAGGGTTATCCCAACCGACTATAGTGGAGGGAAGATGAAATCATGGGATGGTTGAAGCAGGTATTTTATTTTTTTCCCAGGAAGTTCTTTGGCAGCCCCATGCGACCCTCCTCCAGGAAACGGGGGAACAACCATGCCATGAGAGACCCCCGCTGTTGAGGTCCCAGCTTGTGCAGGACATGTTCCATGAGGAGCTCCTAGCCATCCTCTTCTAGCGGCACCCCACCTGCTCTCTCGCCCCAGAGGTTCCGCACTGGAGACCTCGAGCTGCCGGACTCGCTTCCGCAGAAGCCCCGTAGGGTATGATATGGTCCAATGTTCATCATACTCAGTTGAGAGGACGACATCAACTCCAGTGGGAAGAGAATTAATGATGTCGCAGGGTCCATAGGTTGTGAACGTCACCCACAGCTGACAAAGGACACATGGATGCCTCTCTTCCCAGACATCTGTGTATACTCTCATCAGAATTTTCTGGAGGCATCCAAACTTCCTTGATAACCTGGATGAAATATAGGGCTAGAAAAAAATCTTCCCATCAATTCGGGCCACAAACACCCCGCCTCTGATGCTTTGGAAGTACTCTTTCTTCTCCAGCGAGCCTTTCCCATCATCTATCAACTGACCAGTTGGGGCATGAAATAGGCTGAAGGATAAATTGGCATGGTTACAAATCCTGATCCGTACTCCCTCCTTATTTAGGGTCACCGGCATGACCCCGAAAATATTCAGCAGAGAGGGTCGCAGGCTGTTTTCTAGAGGACGGATGGCATTTCGGAAGGCGTAGCCGCCGTTGTGAGCTACAACCCAACCATGAAATATCTTGAAGGGGACACATACTATCCTAGGTGATCCCCCTCTCGAGATGAATCCCATGATGGATTATAGGTGAGACAACATGAGGACCCCCAGGTTGAACCTCTTGTTGGCATCCATGATGCCCGCCATCACCAGAGTCACTGGACGGCCACCCATCATTGTGTCCCGTACCGGCAAGAGCCACCCGCTCAAAAATGTGGCGAGGAATCCGGCATACCAGAAATTTGGGTCCTAGGCCTCATTGATGTTGTATCCCAATGATTGTTATTGTCCCGCCTCCAAGATCCTCCATTAGGATCTGTTGTTGCTCCTCTGAACCGCATTTGGACAGCATTTTCCCCGCCGTGGCATCTTGACCTGCAAATCCTTCTTCAAGAACAGGCTAAACCAGTCCTTGTAGGCAATTTCCTTCTGGAATTCCCTGACCTTCAGCTTCTCCTTGGCTAACTCTAGTAGGTTCAACATCAGTATGGGGGTTTAAGACCTACCAACCCAGATATTCGTTAGTGGGAAGAACTCATCATATTGATTTCCCTCCAAAGGGATGCCTCCGATGCAGTGGATGTCCCAGAGACTGATGCTGACTTCCTTATGGTGAAGAAGGAATGTGTTGGTGTCAGGGGACCACCTGGTGAATAGCTCTGGTCCAAGCTCAGGCTGCTGGTAGAAGTGTAACTCTGATGTCCACACCGCCTCAAACAGACCAATATGCCACAGCTCGACCCTGAACTGGTCACATGTGTGGCGAACCCAGTATGCCCAAACCCACTCATTGGTAATGTTGCCTCCAGACTGCAGATCCCAGTCCTGCAGCCAACCCTTGGTCTCTTTAGTGATGCTGTGACAGAAGGTGCTCGCGTAGAGGCCCAGTGAGCTCTCCGCAATGGGATCACCCCCAAAAATGGTCATGGTCATGGGATTCAGGGCATAGAAATCCATATTCCTAGATTCTCTGGAAGGGTGAACATTTTTGGTGATTTTGTATTGAGGAAGGCCATCCTTGCGGGTCACCCATGACCATGGGGTATCCACTTCAATGCCCGGCAGGGGATCCTCCTCCAGAATGCTGAATTTCCATAATGGACGATTTTCAGACAAGGCGTATTATCTCTGTGTGGGGTTTAGATTGCTGAAGAGGGTGTGATTGTCAGAGACGACCCTCTTTGCACTGTGAACCTATGGGTTCGTAGCCATCTCAACTCTGTGAGCAGTGGCCTCCCCCTCACCAGCCCGATTTGTGGCTATTTTCATCTAACTAAATTCGGGAGTGTTGCATGAAATATGGGCGTCTGGCATGAAATCTTAGTGCCTGGCGTGGAAAATTAGCTGGCTGCGTGAAATTTCAGGCCGTTGCGCAAAAAATATCAGGTTTGCGAGTAAAAGGCCTTTAAATCTCAGTGGAATTATGTGCAGCCGGGGATGTTTTCTTGCAGTAGCAGAAGCAATTTCACGCATGAGATTTCAAGGCTTGTCGCACAAGAAACGCTGCATAGAGCCTGGGACCCATGGCGGCTTTTATAGGCAATTTTAGTGTTCCGCGCTGCGTGAAAAGAAGCTTCCGCACGTGGCCGGGTTTGGCGAACCGCTCAAAACTTTTGCGTGCATGGGGCCCTCGAAGCCCTGCATATCGGAATTTCTCTTGGAATCTAATCATTATGATCCCTTCCTGATCCAATTCCTATGGGGGGGGGCATTTGTAAATGCCAAAAAAGATCTTACGTGCCAGAGAAAGTTCTATAACGAAAAAGAGAAGTCATATTCGGACCTAGAGGCTCAGTCCGGAGGGCCCGGATGTGTTTCACGGAAAAAAGGGTAAATTACATGTAAAAGGTTCTCCTGCACGGAATGTACCGGGATTCATGAAAGGTCATGACGCCAGCGTGAAATAATTTCGTGCCTGCACCCTGTGCGGTGGGCCTTTCACGCCACCGCCTCCATCGCACAAATATTTCACACAGCTCTGAATTCCTTGCCGTCGGATGCCTATAAATAGAAGGCACCCCCTTCTTATTTGGGGCTGAAAAAATTCAAACAGCTTCTCATGCACATAACCAGCATTTTGCGTGCAGGCAATATGGCCTTCATGTATGGTTCTTTTTCACGCCAAGTCGCCCAGGGATCCATCTTCACGTTAGATCCCCCTGGCTTAGACTAAATTCCAATCCCTCTGGGTTCTACCCCTTGTAGGAAATCCCTTCCTGGGCGCGCAAGCTGGGTAAGCTGCGCACAATACATCCTCTGCGCATGCACCCATTTCTTTGTGCACAATCCTTTATCTAGGGCGCAATTCCTCCTAGCCGTGCACAATACTTCAGCCCCCATATTTCACGCAATCAACACTGATTTCACTCCAAACTCGGATCTTTTTGTGCCGGCCATAAGAGTTGCGTGCAATTCACCAAGGCCCTTAACCTCTGTGCTTTGCAGGCGCCCCCTCACGCCAGTGCCCAATACCCTTCTTCCGGGTGCCATTCGCAGCTGTCTTGTGTACCTAGGGCATCTGTATCATACATGGTTTTCCTGTACAACCCTCTAGGCTTGTACGAAGTATCTTAAAATTCACTTGGGAAATCTTTCTCATAGTGTTGCATTGCCTTTTTCTTCTTCTCATAGGAACCGTAATGGCTTTAGCTTCATTGCGTAGCCACGCTAATGTGGACCCCTCGATGGTTCGCTCCACGACACCCCCTCAGTACTTCCTTGCCGATGCCTTCCCTTCCACAAGGGGAAGGGGCATCGATTATGTAAATACTAGGGGTGCAGAGCTAACCCACCTCGTCCGAGCTACACAACATTAAACTGCCAAGCATCTTGTTCTCAACACAAGACTTTAAATTGTGGCTCGGCCCTGTGCCTCGCACGCAGTGTCCCCCCGCCTCAGATATTCTCCATACCCACTCGTCTCCACGGGGATGGGATCATCCCTCACAAGGGGTAATTTATTGGAGTGGCATTTGTCTATGGGGAAGGGAAACCACCTTTTTGTAAGACCCTAGCCATTTTTGCATGAGGCAGCACCCCTGTTCCTCCCCACTCCCTCGGTGCCAAGGAAAACCAAGGGAGTGGTGGGGAATGGTGCTCCCTCCTTTCATCTTCGGTCCCCAAGGCCAACAAAGGATGTCATAGGGAACAAGGCCCCTCCTCTCTTCATGGGTGCCAAATCCCTCTCCCACTGATATTTGTCTCCCTCCGGGGCTCCATCCTGAAGTAATCCCTAGCACCATGGGCTACTCAACATGTAAGCCCCTTCTCGCTTCCCATGGATGCACCCTTCGCGACTTGATCATCAGGTCCCTACTAACTCTTGTTTCTCACACTGAGAATGACTCTCGTGAGCTTAGAGTGGGCACTGACCATGACACACCTTGGGCCACCTCAGAGCGTAATCCCCAAATGACTTCGTCCGAGCTGCATGATGTTAAACTACCAAGAAACCTTGTCCCGCATGACGTTAAACTGCATACCAACCAGAAATATAGGGACTTTGATCCTAACTAAGGCATGGTACATAAGAATCCTCCACGAGGTCCAAGACACACCACCTTGGGCCATCTCAGAGCGTAAGCCCCATCCATCCCAAACTACAGGGACTTTGATCCATGTTATAGCATGGTACGTAGGAAGCCTTCAAGAGGTTCAAGCCCCATCACCTTGGGCCATCTCAGAGCATAAGCGCCATCCATCCCGAACTATAGGGACTTTGATATGTGCTAAAGCATGGTACGTAGGAAGCCTCCACGAGGTTCGATCCCCACCACTTTGTGTCATCTCAGAGAGTAAGCCTCATCCAACCCGAACTACATGGACTTTGATCTGTGATAATGCATGGTACGTAGGAAGCCTCCACGGGGTTCAAACCCCACCACCTTGGGCCGTCTCAGAGCGTAAGCCCCATCCATCCTGAACTACGGGTACTTTGATCCATGCTAAGGCATGGTACGTAGGAAGCCTCCACAAGGTTCAAGCCCCACAACCTTGGGCCATCTCAGAGTGTAAGCCCCATCCATCCCGAACTATGGGGAATTTGATCCGTGCTAAGGCATGGAATGTAGGAAGCCATCACGAGGTTCAAGTCCCACCACCTTGGTCCATCTCAGAGCATAAGCCTCATCCATACTAAACTATGGGGACATTGATCTGTGTTAAGGAATGGTACGTAGGAAACCTTTACGAGGATCAAGGCCCACCACCACGGGCCGTCTCATAGCGTAATCCCCATCCATACCGAACTACGAGGACTTTAATCCGTGCTAAGGCATGGTATGTAGTACGCCTCCATGAGGAACAAACCCCACCACCTTGGGCCATCTCAGAGCATAACCTCCATCCATCCCGAACTACGGGGACTTTGATCTGGGCTAATGAATGGTACTGAGGAAGCCTCCATGAGGTTCACGACACACCATCTTGGGTCATCTCAGAGTGTAAGTCTCATTCACCTGGACCCCAGATCCCTTCATATCGGTTCACCAACCCCACTACATTGGTCCATCTCAGAGAGTAAGACCCATCCATCCCGAAATATGGGGCTTTGATCCATGCTAAGGCATGGTACGTAGGAAGCCTCTACCAGGTTAATGCCTCACCAACTGGTCGTTCTGACCACATTCACGTCGGTTTTCCAACACCATGGGCCACCTCAGAGTGTAATCCCCATACCCATTCCAGATGATGTTAAACTGTATCTTCCACCTGAACTTTGTGGTATTCGATTCCCTGCTATAGGGATATATAGAAAGCATCAAGGAAGTTCATGTCCATCACCCGTGACTCATCCTGACCTTTCCGTCGAGCCCACGCGTCTCGGGAGGCTCATGCCCTAACCCAGAGGTTCCACTTCTTCTGGGACCTATCCATGCATCCACTCTCACGAGTCGCCTTTACAGGTGTCCCATCCATCCATCAAACTATACGGACTTTGATTCCCTATCACACAGATACGTAGGAAGTCTCTTCATGGATCAAGACCAAAGCCATCGTCCATCCTGATTCTTACCCGGGCCACCACATCCTGGTGAGATAATGCCACCTCACTCCCCTCCATAGCATTCGGGAAGCCGCCCACGTGCTGGCCCCAATATCGGTGTCCCCTCTAGGAGTTGCGCCCATCTGATCCACTCTAACCAGTGTTCTGATCAGTCTGATCTGTCTCCTCTAGACGTTAAACATGCGGTATACTCTGTGTTAAACATGGAAAGCTAAGGAAAAAACATCAGATACATGCCTATGGAATACAATTCCCCGCGTTCGATGTGGGATAAATCGGGCTTCCATGCCCTCGAGAAGCCCTATGATAAGGGACATAAGACAAACATGCCAATCCCCATCGTCAAGACATTCCAGTGATGCCTCAATGCGACTGCTCTCCTAACTGAAGGTTGTTACCCTGACCGGAACCCATGGAAGGTCCTGACAGAAGCAGCGTAATTAACTAGTGTCTATAAATATTTGGCACCAGGAAGAGATTCATGAACTACATTTTAAATCTATGAGGGAGCCTCAGACTAGGTGACAAGCTCCGAGGAGGAATCCATGGAAGGAGGAACCGACATCCCATCATCCCATTTCAATCATGGAGCAAACGCCCCTAAATAAGGGGCGGATGCTGCCCGCCTTTGGAAAGTGAGAATGTTGGGTAACAGCAGTGTGTCCTCTATGTGACGGATGCATGCGCCCCAATGAATGTGTTGGAAATAGAAACATTCTAAAATACTGTGTTTAAGAGCATTCAAGGTCATAAATACTTGGACATGGGACTTATAGAGATCTAGATTCATATATGAAAAGTAGACCATTACCGACTACTCATTTCAAGAATCTTATACTACCCTTATCTGTGTATTTTAGATTAATGTATCGATAATGAAATTTCCCCTTCCAAGTTTATAATCCAACTTAATTTCAAAAGGATACAGATAATCAACCAATTAAATGAATAGGTCCCATTGAGAAAAGATGTACCTATGGATCTTGTGGTTCATGTATACCAAAAAACACTTGCCCATAAGATAATTTCTCTAGTGTTTCATGGTATGTACCAGTGACTCTATCTCCAGATCATGAGTAGAGTAATTACTCTTATGCAATCTTATCTGTCTGGAGCCATAGGCAACCACTCAATCCTCCTATATAAGAATTCTCCAAGTCCAAATTCATATGCTTCACAATACATGGTATATGATTTATCTAGAACATTTCAAGTGCATATTGGGGTTATTTTCATCCTACTTTCAATTCCTAAAAATATCTCTCACAGACATCATTACAAACAAACATCACTCCCTTCTGGATCAATCATAACATCAATATAACCAAATTGGAGAAGTCATGGATAAATTGTCAATACTAACCTGTGAAACAAAGAAAGATTTGTATCTCAAATACATTATTGGGATACTCCATCGATACCATAGTTGTATAACCTTCTGTGGGCCACAAAGTCTTCTACCTATGAGATTACATGGCCAATGAATTGAAAATTATCAATCCAATAACTATAGTTTCTATGCTTGGCATAAATTTGATTCTCTCTCAATGTACTCTAGATTATGTTAAGATGTTTGTCATGATAATTTCCTAACAAAGAGTGCCCCAAAATTTTGTTGAAAAAAATACTCTAAATACTGTTCTAGAAAAGGATGAATGACCTTTTTAATCAAGGCTATGAATACCATTGGTGAATTATTCAACCCAAACTGTACCGCTACAAACACATACAAGCCATACATTCTGCTAATAGAATTTTGAGTTATTGTTGATTGTCACACTCATAAATGGTTTTATGGTGATATCAAATAGATCATTGGATAAGATCATAGAACCTCTCATCAAATCAAATATATCATTAATACACAAAAGTATATACCATTTCTTGATCCTCATGATGTTCAATTTCTGTTAATAACAACATAAGTGTATGGTTCCATCATCCTTTTTGGAAATAAGTAATGGGGAACCCCAAGGTGATTTAAAATTCTATATGATACAATTTACTACTAGATCTTCCAAATTTATTTTCAACTCTTGAAGCTCCTCTGGTGCTAATCTCTAAGATGAAATGGAAACTAAATCTAATCCCAACACCAACTCGATCATGAAATACATCCATCACTCATATGGTTATCCAAATAACTCTTTAAGAATGTTTTTAAATGATCTACCATTGGATAAAAATAATATTTCTATATTATAATTTTTCATAGTGAATAACTAGGTATTTGATCAATGAGACAATTCGAATAGCACTAAATTTGTCTTGCACGACCAACATGAATATCCCACTCACCCTCGTGAGAATTGAAACCCCCTTCTAGAGATAGAAAGGTAAGTATACTACTATAAAAGTGGATATGAGTCATGTATAGTATTATCCAATCTATATCAATAATAAAATCAAAACATTTCATATCCATCATAAACAGTTCCCAAAATAAATGGTAACCACCAATATCTAAATAATACATCTGGGAAAGTTTGATATTCTCTGACCGCACTCATAATGGTGTATCAATGGTCAAATAACCATCCATGATTTCCACAACCAAGACCAAAATGTTTTAAAAAATAATAGATAAAATGTAATCTGATGATATTTATAAAAAAATTGTCCTAAATAAATGATACAAGAACCATACATCATACAGTAGAAGGTCCTACATCCAAACTAGTTATAATGAGTTGTATAGCATGTAGATTATCTCCCTACATAACTAGACTCTATTATAACTCCCTTGTCTTGTAACCTACGAGAGGAATTTTTCTCTTACATTGGGGTATTGAATCCCATATATTGGCCGGAATGACCAGTATAACTCCAACAACCTGCCTGGTGAGGGGTATTTGAGCCCCTTCTAGACTTAAGTGCATGTCTTGACTCCTTTAAAAAGGTCTTCCATTGGATGCTCCTAAAAAAATTTGTATATAACCCTTTATTATGCATACTAAACACTTAATTATGGGGTAATGACACTCCAGGTGCTGGTTGACAAATATTCCACACTAAGATCACTACAACAGAAAAAGGTCTGGATACGGTTTTATGCTGCCCTGGATACTCTTCCAACGGCTACATTAGTATAAATTGTCATAGTGGTTCTTCTTACTAAACTAATAAGAGATCCCAATTATTCCTATTGAAATATCCTCTCCACAACTAGAGGCTTCCCTCAAATTCCCCTTCGCAACGAGTTCCTAATTCATCACCTCCTCAAAACTAGCCAAACTGAAAACATTCACCTATGACCTGATCTCATAATGAATACCATCTTGAAAACATATCTCACTGGTGATCTCATGAATCACTATATATGGTTCAATGTGTAGTATGTTATTGAAACATTCAGTATAGTCCAGTACTAACATTTCATCATATGTCAGAATCTTGTACTCATGAGACTTCTCATACCACCACTTCTGATGATAGAAATGGCTCATGAACTTTATATTGAAGTCCTTCCAAGAAAACTAATCATACATCATTGTCACCTCTAGAATGTCCCTTCAATGCTTGGTTGGTCCAAAAATCATATATGTAGCAATTTTTACCCTCTAATATGTGGGAGTCTTATGATGTTTAATGATCGTCAAGAATGACTCTATCTAGAACTCGACTACCTAGGGCCCCCTCCGCAATGAACTTATGGGGATATTGTAACTCTATTATCAGCTTATACTTGGATATTTCAATTTGAACTATGTCCCACACTATAGATCCAATGAACCATAGGAAGCTATCCCAAATATGAAAATCCATCTATTCGTAAAATGTTACAATATTCTTCAGATTATCTGCTTTAGGAGCATACATATTTCACCTCTCCTAATACACAATTTAATGTTGTTGAGGAGTCATTTTCTATAATAGACAGACACACACATCATATCACAAGGAAACAATAAGTTAATTCTGAAAAAATGACTAAAATAAAGAAATAATAACTCTAGGTCTCTCTAAACTTGTCTTAATAAGTGACTTAGCATGACATAAAAGTTGTTTCTTTTTATTTATCATGTATAATAGATATTAAATACCATATTATACACATGAAATATATCACATTCATATAGGTAGGTACCTATCATAAACCATGAATGTTTGTATATATACCTATGTGCCTGTAATAAAACATGCATAAACATAAATTTCTATACTAGACCATACAAAAAAATCTCAAGAAACAATAACATTACCCAACATGTAAATCATCCAAGGTGAAATAACATCGAACAATAACAAGTGAACATCATGAACAATAATCCCATCCCTGGGAACAAAAATGTTTTCCCCATACATGGGTTAGCTACTCTCATGTACGAGATAATTACCAAGTCATGACACAGCCTAGTCTCATTTATACCATTACCAAATAGTAAATTAATATAGAATAACACATTCTCTAGTGATACAATAATGAAACATCCCCCGATCAGGCACTCTCTCACATGTATAGAAACAGTTGATTTGGAGACCTCAAGTGCACCTTCCTGTATGCTAGAGGATATCGACTAGTAGTGGGTCACCCAGGCCTTCAGGCCACCGATTTTGTCCCCGAGTCCTTTAAGTCCTTTGGGCCACCCATTCTTCGAGTCATTAAGGCCTTCAGGTAACCTCAAGGCCTTCGGGACACCTTGAGTGTAGATGAAAACCAGACAATCTACAAGGAACAAGCTTTATAAGGAGGATGAGGAAGGATCTTTCACCATAGTATAAGCTAAACATATTGAAAAAATATAAGGGTATGACACCTGCCATTGGGACAATCCTATGAATGCATAAGAAAGCCTAGCCAAACAGTCATGGAAAGGTAGAGAGATGATTTCACGATGAAGATGCTGGGGAGGAGTAGTTCTATGTAGTTAGTCTGTGTTGTCTGTAATGTTTTAAGTATACAGTAAATGAATTCCTCTAAGGACTATGATCCATATAATACTTATGCCTACGAGCCATGTCAGGGTTCCACGTCACCCCTTGAAATGTGTATTATCAAAATCAATAAAAAAATGAAGACCTTCGGGCCGTTGGAGGAGAGATGGGGAAAATAAAGGAGATACATATATACTAAAAAAATGACATATCATGAAAGGACATGGTGGTACATAATTAAAACTGAAACAACAAGAAAAAAAAGTTTCATCTAACACAAGATAAAACCAAATTACTCCAATCCCTAACACCATATCAGAACTATGTCCTAACTCTTTCCCATTAAGAATGTAACAGGGTCAACAATAAGTTCCCATAACCTTGTCCAAACCAACATCCCTGAAATCATCTCAGGAACCAAATTGGTTCATGAATAGGATATGAGTAAATCTTAGTTGGTAAAAACTACCATGTCTAACAAAAATGTATCATAATAATTTCTTATAATAATGTGATAAATATGAGTATTAATTTTTTCTCAAATTAATAAAATATCGCAAGAACCCACATTGACAACATGCTAGAATATCAGGGAGAAAGTCTCACAACCATGCCAACCATAACTATATAACTAAGGTAAAACTTAACCATCCTCAACACCATCTTGGAAAGTCTCTGGGCATGTGTCAAAACTATCCCAACCACAACCATATACCAATGGTATAAAAAATCACTTGATCAATCCCACTATATAAGAAACAAACTATGAGTTAGGTCCTTGATCAGTATATAAGTATTTCAGCATGTTCTAGAGAATACCTCATTATATAAGAATCACAACATGTGTTAGGGAATATCCCAGTATATAATAATCTCAGCATGTGTTAGGAGTTCATTTTACCATAGAAAGCATATCACACTATGAAAACATAAGACTAAATGGTTAATTCTGCTAATTTACTTTTTTATTTACATTTTCCAATCATTTTAATTAATCAATTAATTCATTTTACATTGTGAATATATATTAGTCGATCGAATGAATCATATGTTATGCTAAAATCAAATTTAATCCATTTCCAATTCATTATTTTTAGTGGTTTTCTCACTCGGTGGGTATCCATAATCAATTTCACATTGTCAATTGAATACAATGGCGCCCAAAGAAAAATAAAACAATGTATTATCATCATTCAATTCCATTATTTAATTATTTCCCAAATTTATTAGCATTCCTAAAATATTAAATCTACTTTGAAAATAGAAATCAGACCATAGGGGTTTGATTTAAACCCCTACCTTTAACTGAAGAAGAAAACAATGATTCTAATGGAGAACAACAAAAATAATAAAGGTGAAGAAAATATCAGAGATATCATTGGTCAAAACATATCAAGATCAAAACCAATAATTACCACAATAAATATATTGGACTAAAATGGTTGGAGAACCATGTAAGATAAAGGAAAACAACGAAAACCCACCTACCCAAGAACCAATCACAGAAAAAAGACATTTAAAATGGAGGGAGGAGCTCCAAATTTACATTAAATATTCCAAAGGGTTGAGTGGAAAATCCTACATGTGAGACAAATAATAAATAATATTCAAAACACATTTTAAAACAGATGCTCAAGGAATTACACAACATTTAATTCATTTAGAAGTTGTGTGTTTATTTTTAGAAGGATATCCTAAAAACCTGTCACCTCAGATGAATATTAAATTATCCATATAATTACATGTAATGTGATGGGTTAAATAAATGTAACCATTTCAAATCATGAATCAGATCATGTAATAAGTCTAGTATCTTTTACACAATGTTTAATCCATTTACATGGCCTGTAAATGTCCTACAAATAGTGTACATACCATTTTCATTATAAATACCAAATACCCTTTAAGGATTCTAAAATTATCAGGATCATTGGTAATAGATGACACATTTATACCCAAAATCCATTAATTAAAATGGAATCCCAGAACCACTTTTCTTGTGGATCCTCTCTGGATTGCTCAAGTTTCCTCGCAACCCAACTATAAGAACTTGGGTTTTAGTAGGAGGTACAAATTAATTTATTTTTTATCTAAATACCTTATTATGGACTTATTTGAATCTGTAACATTATTAAATGTGTTTTGAAGGTGTTAGGGTCTTGTTCGGAGGTCGGAACCATGTTTTGAGCTAGAAATGTCCTGGTGCACAATTCGTGCATGGCATGCGCACTGTTAGTCTAAACCGTGTGAGACGTATGAGAAACTAATTTTTTTGGACAGAGAGGTTCTTTAAAGTTAGTGAAACCATGTGTGGTAACCATGTTGGATATCCCTCTTAGGTAGAGAGGTGTGCATAGTTTCTGCATGGTTTTGGAAACTATGTGGGTAAACCATGTGATCCCTGTTATGTGTTTTTTTTAAACATTTAAATTAAAATAAGATGTTATTTATTTTAACCCAAGTCAAGATTCTTCTTCCATGGATAGAAGACCACATTTGGAGATCCGCTTTAGGGAACCTTAGATAGTCTTTAAGACCTACTCATCATCTTCTATCCATTCTGATCATTGATCGTATCTATGGATCTGCATCGGTAAGGCCTTCATTCCTTTCTAGTCATTCTTGATTCCTCAGAACAATGACTGTGCTATTTTGATTTAGGATCATTTGCCCTAATATTCCATTCTTCATCTATTCTTTACATTTCTTCCAAACTAGGACAAATCAGGACACAATATTGGATGAGTTGTCTACTACTGAGGCGAGGTAGGTGGTCTATACATTCTATCAGCTTTTCTTTGTGTATTTAAAGAATTCAGAAGAAATGTCATTTTTGGATTTTCCAGTGAGGTATCTTTTTTGAGTGAGTAGATTTTAATAGTTTTAGTTAAACCTAGTGAGGTTGACTGTGGGTTCTGTTTAGGTGTGTTGTCACTCGTTGTTCATTTCAAGGTCACCCAAGGGGTTCTCTTTAAGGAAATAATTTGTTTATGCCTCTTAAAAACACCCAATGGGTGTGTTCTTGTGCATTCCATGGTAGAGGAAGCCCATATATGACATGATAGCTTGATTAGCTAGTTTAGGAGATGTACTGCCTCCTTGCTTATTGAATATCATGTTATGCCTTGTCTATATTGATAGTTTCTCTTAAATAAAATGTGTTTATATGGGTGGGTATACCTATATGTAAATGACTATTGGCATGTAAAATGTTTTATATGGGAGGGTAGGACCATATTCTTGGTAATTATTATATGATAAATGGTTTTCATGAGTGGGTATACATATGAATTATGCTCGTTGATGTGAGTGGGTATACTCACATGTTCCAGAATGTTTAATTTGGATTCTTGAATTCTTGTTGAATGGTTTGATAGATTCCTTGGACTACTCTCCATGGATCAGGAATATAGTAGTGGGCATCATGGGTTGACACTGCCCCTTGCCTAATGAATCCGTGGGATGCCTCGGGTCTTGATACCCCGTAGGATCCAGATTTCTTGGGATAGTGTAGGACTTTCAACTAACTTGCTCCTAGGACCCCAACCCCTGCCTAACTAAGTTTCCACCAGGGATTCCCATGGGACTCAAGGGGATACCTTAAAAATTCTCCTTGGATTTGTCCCTCTATAGTCTAGTTATCTATAACTTGGATGTCTTGGTCTACTTACACCATGGATCTGGCCCTTGGGATCTACACTTCACTTTAAGGCATGGTCATGGGATACTTGTTTTCTGCATAAAGTGTGGCTATGGGTTACAAGTTACGGATTGATGTATAGAGTGGCCATTTGACTTGACTATTTACTTGGTAATAGCTACCTTGTTATGAGAAGACTCTCTTTGGCAGGTATCCTTGAGGGTTGTTCAGTTTTACTTTACAGTGGACTTATGTCATGGAAATATGCACTTATATAACGGTTGTTTACACTTGCTAGAACTTCTATAGATTTTTTTTTAGAACTATATAGACCTGTGTGGTTTCCTAATGGGATGTTTCTCTCACACAATGTTTTGGCCTCCTTGGGGACCCAACAGATTATATGGTTTTGGGTGATGATCGGAGAAAGAGCCCTAGAATAGGTTGTTGATTATGGCATTGGAGTAGGGGACCATAGAGCCAAGCTAAGGCTTGTGAAGCTACGATACCTTTTTGGCCTATTGTTCTTTTTGGGATACTTGTATTGTATTTCCATTTACAGTTATGGATATTTTCAAGACACATTCCTCATATGCATGATTTTTGTATATGATACACTTTTGGTTACTATTATGTATACATGTCTTCTTATCACTCTTTGAGTTGTCTTCTATTTATTTCCCTTCTGCTATTACATGTTGTTTACTTCCACTATGATACTCTAGTAATTAGGGCATAGTCACCCCATTGAATCACCTACTCCCTCACTGCTAGTCGTTAGCCTCTGGCATTTGGGGATATGCGCTTGAGGCTTTGTGACCAACTGGGTTCGGAGCACCGTTTCGAGTGGCAGCCAAGTTCAGGATGTTAAAAAGTTGTATCAGATCTATCATTATTTTTTAGTTTGATGTACTATTTGACAAAATTAGACATGGATAAGAAAATAATATAATTTGGTAATAAATTGTGACCGAGAGTAGCTACCCTGTGTATAGGTATTACCCAAATTGTCCCGAATTGAGTTCTGACATTCTAGATTTTTACTATTACAACTGATTCAATTTCACTGTTGGGTGATGCCCATGATTTCCACTATTACTATTGATGAAATTTTGGGTTTAATTTTAGTTTATACCTAATGAGATGAGGGTGTACCATATCATTAATCATATAGAAAATAGTTAGAATCACATGACATGAATTATTCATTCCATCTATGATGCATTAGATATTTCATGTTGTTGTGGTAGTTGATGTGATAGTTGAGCCTGATATTGTGTTAGTTGGGTGTATTAGATAAGGGTGTGACCTCATCTTTCAATCCAAATGGAGTATGGGCCCTTATTAATTCGAAAATAACGCACGAGTGAAATGTAAATGTTTAATGAACTTGTTATATGAATGGTTTGGATGGGATCCATGTTTTGGGTTCATGAGGAGTTATGGGCCCTCATGGATTCAGAAATTGGTAAACCCTTTATAGAACTTACAAAATAAATGAATGTGAAATGGAAATGGAAATTAAAATGGTGAATAAGGACTTGATTGATACCCGACTTGTTAGTGGGCAAGAGGCATAGTTTCTGGTGGTTCGAGCGATGTTATTTATATATTCATGGCTTTAGAATTAGTCTATGGGCATGACTTGGTTTCTTAGGGGGTTTTTACCTATCTTACACTTTTGTTCTTTTCTCCTTGATGTTGTTCTTTTCTGAGGTGTGTGTTTGGCATTGTAGAGACATGGCACCATGACGACCTCCTGTGGTACTTCGTGATGGAGGCGAGGAACAAAATTTTGAGATGGTGGGACACATGCTACTGCTTGATCCTTCGATAGTTCCTGATACGGAATCTGAGGCTATTTTTGACATAGGTGTTGGGGCACAGTTCCGTGAGGGTTTCCTTCACTAAATGCAGTCTTTCTATGGAGCACTACAACCAGCCTTGACTATGGCTGAGTTGACACAGGTGTTCCAGCAAATGTATCCCCCTAAATTTTTAAGAGAATGGAAGACCATAATCTACAATGATATGTCTAGAGACCACATTTGAAAATTTAGAGCATCTGGAGATGCCTCCTAAGATGAGGTTCATGCTCGCGACTTACATGCTATGTGAAGCAACAAAGCGCTGGTCAGATTTTTTGAACCAGGATAATGGGATGAAAAATATGGGTTGTGATGAATTCCAAACCTACTTATATGACTAATTTTACCCCAAGACTCGGTGAGTAGGGAGGAGGAGTGATTTTATGCAGTAAGATTAGGGTGCGATGACAGTTACAGAATACTTAGCACGCTTTATAGAGCTGCATTGTTTTGCTCCGATGTATCTTACTAATGAGCTGTCTATGGTGATGTTATTTGAGGAAGGCCTAATATATTCTATCAGTTTGTAGGTGAATGTGTTTAGGTTTCCTTCTACCACTGAAATTATCAATCAGGCACTGATTACAGAGTGGAGTGTGAGAGAATACGGGGGTATAGAATAAGGGAGTAATATTTTTCTCCCCAGTGGAGCTAAGTCTTCAGGAAGAAAGTGCTATTTCGAGGCTTCCCATGATGTGAGTGCTACACAATCTATGAGTATATATAAATTTTTTTCCATCAGTGTGGTAGGAGAGTCCTCATTAAGAATCAATGTGATCGTGACCCAATCGAGTGTCGAGCATGAGGCAGTATTGGGAACATGCAATGGTTTTGCAGGACCTTCCTTCTAGCTGTGAGTGGTAGGGGTTAAGCTTCGATGTTTTCTTAGGGAGTAGGTTCATTATCTCCATATCAAGCTAGAATCTTGAGTAGTGCAGGCCAGTGAGGCTAGGGCAGGGGTGGTCTCGGTCATGGAAGCCCGACACCAAGTTCACATAGGTAGAAGGGATGATTAGCTCAGGGTAACCAAATAGGGTCACATGGTCATGGTACATTCTAGATGTATATAGTGAAACATACCCAATAGATGTAGGATCATGGTAATTTTATAGTGAGAGGTAAAATTTTCATAGCATCTACTATTGCATCTTCCCTTTTAGATACAGGTTCCTCTCACCACTTTATCTCTGCAAGAGCAGTAAGGAGCCTTGGTCTTGTTGTTGTTCTTTTTTAGGCTGTTTTGATTCTAGAAACACTATTGGGAGTTAGAGATGGTGATGTACAATAGTGTATGGAATGCCCCTTTGAGGATGGGGGCTGCCACTTCATATGGAATCTTTATATCCTGGAGATGATAAGGTTTTACGTCATTCTCAGAAAGGACTGGCTCACTTATTATCGAGCATATGTGGATTTTTATCACTAAATATTGACTTTAAAATCACCAGAGGGTGAAATGTTTATTCACAAGGGTGAATGGGATGTCTAGGTGAGATGAGCTACACCTGAGTATCATGGGCATGGATAGATGGCATCCTATATTTCTTGTTTGTTTCTATATCTTCATGGGGTGAGTCAGGAAGAAATTTCCCTAGTGGTTTAATGCTTCATAGATGTATTTACCAATAAATTTTATGTTTTAACTCTAGAGATAGAGGAAGAGTTCTCTATTGAGCTAGATTTATGAGTTGCATCGATATACATTCCTCCTTATATGATAGCTATGATAGAGCTGCAGGAGCTCAAGAGGCACCTAGAGGACTCAGAGGCGAAGTGTTTTATCAGACCATGTACTTCTCCATGGGGTTCACGAGTCCTTTTTGAGAAAAAATATGATGGAAAAAATAGGATATGTGTGGATTATCAAAAATTGAACCAGATGACGGATAAAAACTGATATCCCTTTCCATGAATATACAACCTCTTTGATCAGCTTTGAGGAGATTAAGTGTTCTCGAAGATCAAATTGAGGTCATTATATCACTAGGCATGTTTTCATTCTACAGACATACATCGTACATCCTTTTGTAGAAGGTATGGGTTATATGAGTATTTGGTTACATAATTTGGTCTCACGAATGAACTGACAGTTTTAATAGAGCTAATGAACTAAGTGTTCTATCTTTAACTGGATTCTTTTGTGGTGGTTTTTGTGGAAGATATCTTGGTGTATTCTCATAATTGACATTACTATGGCAACTATATTATGATAATTTTGAATACACTGAGATAGCATCAATTATATTCTATTCTCGTAAAGTTCCACCTTTGGATAGATTAGATTCACCTCTTGGGTTACATTATCTCATAGAGAAGAGTGTCAGTGGACCTAGAGGAGATGAGAGATGTAGTTTCCTGGGAACATCCCATGAACATTTTTGACATACAGAGCTTCTTGGGGTTAGCTGGATACTACAAGTATTTTATATAGGAATTCTCATTATTAGTAGTGTGATTGATGGGATTGAATAATAATGGTGTGCTGTTTGTGTGGTCAAAATCTTATGAGACAACCATTCATGCGATTTAAGGGAGGATGACATCAACACTAGCCCTGATACTTCTAGTGTAGGGAAAGAGCTACACAGTGTACTATGATGCATCAGGTATTGGGATGGGGGCAGTGCGGATGTAAGGAGATCGAGTAGTAGTGTATGGGTCTCGGTAGTTGAGGCCTCATGAGAAGAATTTCCCTACACACAATCTTAAGTTAGACGTAGTTGGTCATACATTGCAATTTGGAGACACTATTAATTGGGAGAGCATTTTGTGGTTTTCATGGACCCCAAAAGTCTCAATTATATCTTTATGTAAATGATATGAATTTGAGGTAGTGAAGGTGAGTGGAGTACTTATAGCATTTTGACATCGAGCTAGAATACATGCCTGGTAAGGGAAATGTAGTAGTCGATGCACTGAGTAAGAGGAATTAGATATAGTTAGTGAAACAGGTTAGTAGCGAGTGGAAACTTGTAGAATTGTTTTCTGAGATGCATTTGGAGGTGCACGATAGACATGGGATGAATTTTATTTCATTATTACCTGTTACCTCTAACTTACTGAATAGAGTTAGGATGAGGCAGCTATCATATTCATAAGGCCTAGTTCTATGGGAAGGTGTGGCATGTGAGTACCCTCCTCCTAGTTGGATATTATTTGATGATGAGATCTTGCGTATCCATGGGAATGTCTGGGTTCCAGTGGATATATGTGAGGATTTGGTGTGGGAGTATCATGCTTCAGCATTGGAAGTGCATCCCAACATTACCAAGATGTACTATGACTTGAGATGTTAGTACATGTGGTTGAGAATGAAGAGAGAGGTAGCTGGTTTTGTTATGAGGTGTTCCACCTGTCAGCAGGTTAAGGCCGAACATCAGTGACCAGCTGGATTTTTACATCAGTTACACATCCTGGTGAAAAAATGGGATGATGCTGCAATGGATTTTGCAATGGGTTTTCCGAGGTCACCTAGAGGTAATGATGTTGGTGGGGTTCTCATTAACAGGATTACGAAGGTCTCATACTTCTTGCCGATCAAGGTTTCCATTAGTGTTGATGATCTTGGAATGTTGAACATATGAGATGTGGTATGACTTCATGGGGTCCTGCACAATATCATTTCAGATTGAGACTCTCAATTTACATCTCATTTCGTTAATTTCTTAGTGGGATCCGGGTACACAGGTTCTTCTAAGCATAGAATACCACCCTAAAACTGATACTCAGTCAAAGCATACGATATAGGTACTAGAGGACATGATTTGAGCACGTGTTCTAGATTTTGGGGACTCCTGGGAGAGAAACATTCCTCTGGTTGAGTTCAACTACATTAATAGTTATCAGGAGATGATACAGATGGAACCTGATGAGGGTTTATATGGTAGGACATTCCATTCTCCCCTATGTGGGTTAGAGGGAGGAGAGGAAGCTTTACTAGGACCCCATCTCATGCAGGAGACTTTTGAGCATGTCTAGTTGATTAAGAATCGAATGGATACAGTGCATTATTTTCAAAAATCATAGGTTGATCACTGAAAAGGACCTCTAGAGTTTGAGGTCATGAATTGGGATTTCTTTCATGTTTCACTGATGTTGGGACACATGTGGATCAGGAGGCAGAGTAAACTTTCACCGAAATATATCGGGATGTTTGAAATTCTGGAGAGAGTCAGGTCAATTGCCTATTGGTTTCCCTTAGAGGTACCAATCCTTTCACAACATCTTCCATGTATCTAAACTACGATACTATCACTCAAACACATCACACATTTTTCACCCTGAGGAGGTTGAGTTGCAGGTTGATGCATCCTTTGAGGAGCATCTGATTCGTATCGTTGTCCAAAGAAAAAAGGCCATTCAAGGCTGGTCAGTTCCTCTAGTATGGTTGTTATGTAAACATAGCTATTTATAGTACAAGACTTGAACGTGGGAGGCTGACGTACGTGCTCAGTAGCTGGAGTTGTTCTCAGAAAAATCCTGACCTCCCTTTAGAGAGTAATTCGAGGATGAATTGTTGTAAGGGGGAATATTTTGAGAAAATAGGTTTCCATATAAGGTATGAATCCCTTTATTTTCCGTTTAAATACATTATTATGTCCTTATGTGAATTCTTAACTTGATCATGTTGTTTTGGAGGTGTCTAGGGATTTTTCGGAGGCTGGAACCATGTTTTGGGCTAGAAATGACCTAGCGCACGATTTGCACATGGAATGCACATGGTTAGGATACACTGTGTGAGAGGTTTTAGAAACTATATTTTTTGGATAGAGAGGTTATGTATGGTTACCACATGGTTAGTCAAACTATGTGAGGTAACCATGTGGGGTGGCCTTCTTAGGCAGAGAGGTACACACAGTTTCTGCATGGTTTGGAAGACCGTGGGACCCATTCAATGTGTTTTTTTTTTAATTAAATTAAATTAAAATTTTTTTTTTCTAAAACTAAATTTGGGTTTTTTATTCCACGGACAGAAGCTCAACATTAGAGATCTCCTTTGAGACACCTTATATAGGCTTTGAGCACTACCCTCAATTAGTTATTTGTTTTGATCGTTGATCATCTCTATAGATCTGCATCAATAAGCCCTACATTCCGTTATAGTCATTCATGATTATTGGGAACAATGATTGCACTATTCATATTTAGGATCATATTCCCTAATATTCTATTCTTCATTCGTTCTTCATATTTCTTCTAAACCAGGATGAATAAGAACATGATATTGGATGATCTATTTACAACCGAGGTGTGGTAGGCGTTATTTAATTTCTTTCGACCTTTCTTGATGTTTTTCAATCATTCGGCCAAAATGAAATTTTTCAGATTTTCCAGCAAGGTCTCCTTTTTGAGCGAGTAGATTTTAGTAGCTGTAGTTGGACCTAGTGAGGTTGAATGTGGGTTCTATTTGGGTGTGTTAGCACCCATTACTTATTTTATGGTCACCCAAGGGGTGATCCTTAATGAAATACCTTGTTTATTCTAGTTAAAACCACCCAATGGGTGGTTTCATGTGCTTTATAAGGTATAGGAATCCCTTATATGACTTGATATCTTGAGTATCTAGTTTAGGACACGTACTGATTCTTTTTTTATTGAATATCATGTTATAATTTATCTATTTTGATAGTTTGGATAAAATTAATTGTGTTAACATGGGTGGGTATACCAATATGTAAATGAGTAATGGAATGTTAAATGGATTCAATGGGAGGTTAGGTTCATATGATTGGAAAATTTTAAATTATAAATGGTTTGCATGAGTGGGTATACTCAGGTGATGTACGTGTTGATGTGAGTGGGTATACTCATATGTTTAGGAATGTTTAATATGGATGCTTGAATGCTTGTTGAATTGTTTGATATATTCCATGGAATGCTCTCCATGGATCAGGAACATGGTAGTGGAAGCCTTGGGTGGACTCTTCCCCTTGGTTCTTGACTCTTTGGGATGACATGGGCCTTGTTACCTCGTAGGATTCGGCTTGCTTGGGCTTGCCTAGGGATTCCTTCTAACATGCTCCTAGGACCCCAACTTGTGCCTAACTATGTTTTGACAAGGGATTCCCATGGGACTCGATGGGATTCCGTAGACATGCTCCATGGATCTGGCACTCCTTAGATTCAGCCTCCATTGTCTAGATATTTATTTCTTGGACTCCTTGGTCTTTTGAAACATTGGATCGAGCCCTTTGAGTTTACACATCCCATTACAACATGGCTGTGGGATTCTTGATTTCTTTATACAGAGTGGTTGTGGGTTATAGGATACAGATGGATGTATGGAGTATCCAATTTACTTTCCAATTTACTTTGTTATCGCTTCCTTGATAAGAGATGACTCTCTTTTTTGGGTACCCTTGAGGGTTGTTCAGTTTTACATTACAGTGGACATATGCCATGAGAATATACACTTACTTACTGGTTGTTTACACTTTCTATAAGTTTTTTAGAATTTTTGTTAGAATTATATAGACCTGGGTGGTTTCCTACTGGGCTCTTTATCTTGTACCCAGTTTGGGCCTCCTTGGGGACCCTAACAGATTATATGGTTTTAGGTGACTATTGGGGAAAGCGCCCTAGTCCTGGTTGTTGATTGTGTCTTTGGAGCTGGGGAGCATAGGTCCAAATAAAGGCTTGCAATGCTGGGATAAATTTTTGGCCTTTTGTTATTTTTGGGATACTTGTATTGTATTTCCATGTACTATTCTGGTTGTTTTCTAGACATTGTACCATCTCCTTCATTTTTGTATATGAGACACTTCTGGTTATTATTATGTATTATTGTCTCCTTTTCTCACTTTCAGTTGTCTACTGTTTATTTTAATTCTTCTATTTCTTGTTGTTGACATCTACTATGATGCTCTATTAATGAGGGAATAGTCTCACCATTAACTAACCTAGGCCCTCGCTTCTAGTTGACGGCCTATGGAATTTGGGTAGGTACACTTGAGGCCTTGTGACCAATTGGTCTCGGATCACCATTTCAAGTGGAATCTGGGTCTGGGATGTTACATCAAGTCTATGTTAATTAAAAAAACTAGAATCCAAGGTGACTCCTGACAAACACAGTTTAATGATGAGTCAAAATTAAACTTACATAAGTTTAATAGAAAAATCCCAGAGAGACGTACCTAGAAGAAAAATATGGGATCATACATCATGGTTTTACAAAGTAAATTATAATTCCATTATTCTATGAGTTTTATTTAAAATGGTTTCCAATGAAAATGGTCATTTTTATCATTATTTTCAAATTAAAGTTCTATTATTCCTCTATAATTATTCTTCATCCACTAGTTGGTTATTTACCAATGTTTTAACAATTATAAAATGTTAAATCTGTGTAAAATTTATTTATTTATTCCTATTTCTTATATAATAATATTCACTGTATAACCATAATCTTTATTTATATGCATTTCCAATGTGAATACCCTATTTTTGATTCTTTTGGATAAATGGTCTTCACCGAGATACCTATACATCGATTGATTAGGTAAATTATTGACTTAAAAATTTACTGTTTATCCATATAGTATAACTACTATATTATCTATTAACATTATTGGATGTTATATATATATAAATTTAATAAATATATTTGAAAATCCATTTATTTTCTACTAGTATATTATGTTATTATTATTGATATAATTATGAATTTTTTCTTTATATAATTCCATCTGAAATGGATATGAAACCCATTTTCTTTTCATGGGTTCTTTAAGATGATTGATTTAATTTTTATTGACCATGTATGTAAGGATTGTGATGGGTGGGGTTCTATATCATTCTCCAATTAATTAGTTTAACTTGATATCTCATGGTATTTTTGGGTATATACATAATGAGTTTGTTCAGTTAAGCATGTGCATAATGGTTTTTCTAACATTTTCAGGAACATACATAGTTATTTTGTTCACACGTACATGGGAATAATGATATATGTTGAAAAAAAATCCAATGATTATGGTTCAAACATATCTTAAATATTTTTCATGTGATTCATCCTTTCGTATTTTAATTTATTTTTATTTTATATTACATTCCAAGTTTATACCTCTATTCTAAAATATTCCATAATATTATGTTACTATATGAATTATTAGATGGTTTATGATCTATGTTTTGTTGGGTATACCATTATAATGTCTCCAGATTATACCCATATTCACATGTTATTCATTCCTGTGATATTTTATTATTATCACATTTTTTTACCTATAAAATAAATATAATCTCACCCCTTTCTTTTATTTACATTTCCTTATGTTATGAATAAAATTAATTCGTAAAATGTATCTAGAAGAGTAACTCGTGTGGATAATATTTTGGATATTTTAAATAATTATAATTGATAAATTTGTTCATTATAAAGTTATAAAAATGACTATTAGATAAAAATTAAATGTGTTTTATTAGTTAATAAATATTCTTAATTATCAAAAATTATAAACATAAAATATCATGAGAATGTGTTGAATTGAAATATTTTTTATAATCCATTTAATTAATATGGTCCTCTTCATGGGGTTCCATAATCCTAATCCACCACATTTATTTTTATAAATGAGATTCATCATTAATAATTATTGGGAATAAATTTGACATTTTTTAAGGTGAATTGATTAAATAATAAAAGGTATGTGAATAATCTATTTTTTTGAGTTTAATTAACTATTTTTAAATGGTTTTGAAATTCATATTAGAGATCTTATCTATTCATATACTGAATGTATTGAATATTGAATTCAATCTAATGATAATAATTTTAGATGCATTAATAGGTGTAAAGCCTATGTTTTGATATAATATTTTTATTGAAAATATAATGTAACATTTTACGAATATTCAATTGTAGACAATTTATGTTATTATATCTAACATGTTATCAATAACATTATTAAAAGTGTTAATATTTATTTTTTCTTATCATAAATTATAGTGTTGTCAAATGGATATGCAATGTATTTTTGATATTAATTTAATTCACATTTATCTTTTGACTATTTTTGTGATTTATTTATATTTAATCAAAGAGGAATTAAATTTTTTGATTCAGTTAAATGTGACGTAAAATATATTTTCTACTTGAAAATATAAATATTTTAAAACATCATTATATTGGGATGAGTAAATTCGTTTTTTGATATTATATAAATAAGGGATGATTTTTTTAGTAAATACTGAAATTCTAAATTAAGGGGTTTGAAACAAATTCATGTTGAAAACTATTTAACATGTTAAAATTACTATTTAAAATCACAAATATTATATTTTAGAGTTTAAGATCCATTTTGGAATTTAAAAGGAAAATTCAAGAATTAATTCGATTTTTGGAGATTTAATCGTGAAAGTTGTATGTTATAGTTTTATTTATATATAATGCTATTTTTATTTTTGGGGAATAAAGTGTTTCATAAATGGGAATGTCACTTTTATTTTTTAATAAATGTGAAATATGAATTTAATAGTTTAAATTAGTATATAAAAGTGAAATTAATTGCTAAAATATAAGTTTAAAGATCAATAAGGTTCATTTAGAATTGAATAATTATATAATAAATTAAAAATAAAATATGTAATTATGAAGTAAATGAAAATTGAATAGGAATGATTTTTTTTGAAAAAAAATATTGATATTTTTTATGACTAACACATGTTAAAGTTTTATTTTTGGTGTAAAATTTTAATGGGGTGTTAAAAGACATTATTTGGTCTGAGGACTAATTTTTTATTGACTATTATTATAAATTTAGTATTGTATTTTTGATATTATGATATATTTACTATTATTGTGGAATCCCTTTGAGTATTTATAACATGCAGGAAAACCTTAGGTTATTCTATTTTGTAATATAAAATGGTGAGATTCATTAGTTTGGTGAACCCTTGTTTTGGGCTATGAAATATCATATAGGCCATGTGTTTAGTGGGGATACTTAATATACCATGATTTTGGAATGTATGTATTATGTGACTTTATAAAATCCTTGTGTATAAAATTTTTATAGTTTTTTCGACACATTGATAATTCATGGAAATTTTATGAAGTGGGTATATTCCATGTCTATGTGGCTTGGTTAGCTACTGAAATATTCAATTTTGTGTTGTTTATATTTTTTTAATGTTATTATATAATAATTTAAAACACACATGAGAACATATAAAAAAATATCCAATAATTATGGCTATAGTTATTCTAATAAATATTATTTCTTACACATTGTATGAACACACCTCATGTGTGCATTGGATTTATGAATAGTTGTACTTGGAATGACAATAGACCTATACATAATATAGTTGATGTATGGAGATATAACAAATATTATTTAGTCATTAATTTAGATAATTATATAGGATTTGTTTCTAGAGTTTATCTTTGGGTTATTTCAACTATAATATTTATGAAACATATGCTTGAGTTCTACATGCACTTTGTTTGGATTTATGTTAACAGTTGAAATTGGTGGGATATAGTTTTAAGAGTTTATTGCTATATTTTTTTTACTTTTTTTCAAAGTTTATAATGATTTGGATTTTTTTTGTTATTATATAATGATATATTTTAGTGTAAATAACTCTCTAAATTTATAATATAAACCCCCTTTTATAGTTTATGTTCTCTAGTTTTCTCCGAACACACTTAAGGCCATGCGAAATTTCACCTCGATGTTAAGATCATGCCAAGGGGGATACAATAAAACCCAGAATCATGGCATGTATATTGATAGATATTTATTAGAGAGTGATATTTATTTTTTATTTTTTATTTTTTTATAAAATCATAACACTAATTTTTTCATAAAAGATGAAATGTTTTATGAAATGTTTGTTCTTTGATGTTGAATACAATTTGAGAGCATTTTTTGAAATCATCCATTTTGATAGTAATTTTTTATTTTGATTTTAAATGTATATATATATATATAATTTGATCAATTATTAATTTATAGGATCCATAATATATTTTTCTATATATATTTGAGTTGGACGTTGAGCTAGATTGATAATTTGGGGGGGTCAAATGGAATGAATGAAAAGACTTCTTTATTTATCTATTCTAATAGATGAAATGAAATGTTTATATCACTCGGGAATATTTATATTATTAGATATATTGTAAAGTAATAAATTAAATGATATCATTTTGGTATAATTATGGTATAAATGTAATGTTCTAATTCAACGAATGTGTGATCCGATTAAATCCCACAATGGAGGCCCACAATTATAATTATTGGTTTGACCACTTATCACTTTTGTGACTATATATCAAGAAGAATAATTTAAAATAATATATTTTTTAATGATATATAAGAGGTTGGGAAACATTATTATTAAATATTTATAGATGATTTTCTTCATTTTTAATTCCATAAATGCTTGTTAATCTAGAATGTGGGAATGTCAATATCATGAATGTACATCAAAAAAAAGTTCAATATTTTTTACATAACATCGTATACATGTATCTAAATAACTTAAAATTTCTTAAATTAATATTTAAGATGCATAAGAACAAAATTATATAAGAACCCATTATAATAGAAATGTTATTAAGTGTAAAAATGGCATTGAAGTTTAGAGGATCAAATGATAGAGAAACCAATCATCCCTCATAGTTATAAATATATGCCTCCATTTACATTTAAGAGGGTTAGAATTTTCACAATCAATGAAGGGTGTTTTTTACAATATATATCTTTATATCTGGTTTTTAGGATCTAAAAAAGTATATTTATGACTAGGAAGACATACCATCCACTATTCTTTTTCATTTTGTAATTCTTTTTTCTATTGTAATATAATAAATGTTGCTATCATTTGTATTTTAATATTAATGAAAATATATTTTTTCTTTTATTTCCTCCATTAATTTTTTTAAATATATTATTGTGTTCATAAATTAGTTTATTTTTAAAAAAAATCTATCTCCATAACCACCTTTAAATTCAATTACAAGTCTGTGTCGTTCAGTTTATTTTGTGGGCATGAGTTGGGTTAGTTATCCTTTATTATTTTCTCATTATTTTTATATTATTCTATTCAACAACATAAATACCAAAAAATATTATTCACCATAATAATGGATGGGTAAATCCCTCCCTTGGGGTGCATTTTTCGTTACAGATGATAGATTGATTGGCATTAACCACACTTCATGATTCTTAAATAAACATTATGTGCCTTCATTGAATTTGTCATATATTATTGAAATATTGGATGTAATTTTTGAGTTTGTTTGACTATTATAAATCATGACACTTAAAAACTAATGGAATATTAAAAAATTCATCAATTATATGTGGTCATAGAAAAACCTTTGAGTTGATCCTTAGATTTTTGATAAAAAAAATAATGAAATATTATTCTACATACATCATGTTATAATGTTATTTGGACATGATATTTTTCATTACTCATTGACATGAATCTATAAAGTATATATTACATTCAATCACCCCAGTCAATATTAAAAGTTATTAATTAATTTAATATCATATCTCTATTAATCTATGTCTTGTGACAATAAACACCCTTTTAATAGACAAAAAAAATTCATATATATTTTTTAGTATAAACAACCTAGATTCCACTTGAGTGAATCTATATAAAATGTAAAGAGTATAAAATATTATATATTCAATAATAAAAAATTGTTCATTCACTAAATTGGAACTCATTCCCAATATGTTGATATATTTGATGATTTTTTTTAAGGTCAAGATTAATTAAAATAGACATATAAATTCCAACTCACATGAATTTCACATAGACACCTAAAATTTCCCTCTTAATATTTTGAACTAGAAAATTAGGTGAATAATTTTCATATTTGGAGGTCCATTAGGTATAAAAACAAAATTTATCCTTAACCCAATCACTCTATAGATGTAAAAATACAAAATATTAGGGAATAAACATTTAATGAACTATCTAACTCCAATAAATATTACTAAAACCTTGGTATTAAATATCCAAATATGGAGTATGATTTTAAATAAAATTGGTTTGATAAAACTTATCTATCAATTTAAAGAGGCCCATGGAGAAGATACTAATCTCCGCCATAAAGAGTTTCACATTTTATGCTCTACTATAAAACCTTGAGGGGATTTAATGAATAACCAAAGCATAGATAAATCAATTCCAATATGACTGGTGGAAAAATCTTGGATCAAATACCTCTACCCAAGCTTTATAAATTATTTAAATGATATGAAACAAATTTTCCTAGAAAATTCATCCCCGACTCTAAAAAACCTTCTTTTTGAAAAAAAAAATATGGAATTTTTTTGTAACATAATGAATAAATTCATGAATGTTGGAAAAGGTTTATTAAACATATATATACTTTTACACACCACCAAATCCCATGATTGTTCTTTATTCAATAATTCTATGTGGAGTTATTAGTAATACCGAAAAATATAAATGATAGTGAATGTTGTGTCACTATTATAGAAAAAACTAGTATGAATACACATAATCATATAATAAACATGGATAAAAATAAAAAAATAATTCCATAATCAAACACTTTCTCATGTAAGATAATATCTAGATAGTCAACCCATAGAACCAAATAATATGACTGACAAAATGGGTGATCCCATAGAAAAAAAATTGTTATTAGTTTACATAATCCCAACATATTCATCCTCTCACTATTAATTTTCTATACTTGTTAATGATTTTGGTAGTTTCACTTCATTTACTAATATACCTAATGAATGTACAATATTAATTGATGATGTATTAAACTATTTTATTTTAATTTATACATATGAAATATTTTCCAAGTGAAACACAAAAAACTAAGATCAATTTTAGTTCATAATAAATTTTATCAATCCCTACTAAAGTCTTTTCACTCTTATCTATAATACAGGCTATCCCCCAATGTTTTTATGGAGTCCACTAGAGTTTCGATAGAGTTATGTTGTTTTTTAGGGGTCAAAATTATATATTAATTAAATTAATACACTAAATCATTTAATTTAAGCACAAAAAAAGGATTTCCTCTGGATTTACTCATATAAGGATCTATGTCAATCTCTTCCTCTCATCTCATTATCCCAAAGTTGATCTATCTATTTTCTTTAGTGTAAATTAATCCAATAAGTTTTAGAAGAATTATCTTAATGATATAAATCCATATATTTTATATACTCTTTAATAATGACTAATTTATAGATATTAGTTGGTATCATACTAAGTCTCCCTAATCACGGTTTCTAAAAATCCATCAAATCCTTCCAATTTTGTTCAGTGTAGCTACTTTGGGTCCTTCGCTAAAGAACATTAAATGAGATTCTAGGGTTTGAATTATTAGTTATGAAATTACTAAATCACAATGACCTAAATCCCTGCATCTCCCATAGTTAGGTTGTCTATTTTTTAAGTGGTTTCATATATTCAAAAATTAGAATTAAAAACATCCTTATGTGTTTATCTTTTGTAGGTGTACCCTGTTTTCTTATGATATTTTTTAAGGGATACATTGAAATAAACAATGGTGTGAGTTAAATTAATTATAATGGGTTTTAAGATAAATAAAGTATATACCCAATTTTTATATAGTATAATGAAAATTTTAGTTTGATTGGAATTTACACATGTTTATAAGAATTCCATGATTAATGTTTATGATCCCTTTGAATATTTTAGTGCAATTAAATTTGTGTCAAAATTGAAATGTTAAATTTATTCATTTAGTTTAGGAAATAGTACTTCCAAAATTATTTAAGTGCTTTCCATATTGTATTTTAATTTATTCATAAATGTATTTCTTACCCAAGATGTTAAATTGTTATAGAAGCTTCTTGGAATTCAATAAGTAATTAGAAGGGGAATATTAATATAATAAAATTATTGAATAAGTTATATAGAGTTTTGGATTTTTATGATGTTATGGGATCAAAATTACATAATATTTTATACCCATTCCCCATTTTCCAATGGATAGGATACCTCCCTGACTTTATATAACCTTTATGCTACCCCATGTTATGGTCTTAGGGTATGACTCATGTATTTATTTCTACTTAGGTGGGATGGGATTCCAGATCTCTAATCCTATAAATTAACATTGTTACTAGTATTATCTTGAATTTTATGAGTTTAGGAAAGCATCATCTCAATAATAAGAGTTACAATTTATTGTTTTAATGGTTTGATAGTAATGTTTAATAAAAAAGGTTATTATTTCTTGTTTACATTACTCTAAAGATATACCAACACTTTCAAGAACTTCTATTTATTTAAGGTATGTAGGGGTGGGGTGGAAAATTTATACTTTTTTATTATTCTTATGACATACACATTCTATTTTGGGAGATCTACAAACATTATTATTAATATATCATGTAAAGATAAAGCATAACACATGAAGGATAATACTTCATGGAGTATGTATCATGGATGATACATTTTTAAATTTTTATAGGGAGTATAGAGAGGATAACTAATGGATTTTTGAAGAATTATTCAAGGTAGTTTTTTATATGGAATCCAACATCTTTTGACATTTAGGACGCAATTTTCATGGTGGTTTTTTATATCAGGTTTTATATTACTTTTCACTATTGATAATTTTTTTGATGAGTATGAATTTTCATACATGTTAATGTATTTATTTAATCTTTTATTACCAGTATAGTTAGATAAAAAGGTATTCCTTTAGTATATTAGTGTATTTTAGGATTGGAAATCCATAAAAACAAATGAAAATTATAAAATTACTATATGGTATTCCCATTTTTTTATTTATTTTCTAAGGGGTAACCATATATCATTAAATATTTATTCTAACCTATCTATTTACCCTACTCTATGGAAAATGGAATATGAAATTGAGGTTTTATGTTGACCCAAAATGGATTCGGTGATTGGTTTATTGTAAATATAGAACTATATTAGATCCCCCACGAAATACTTTGTGAAATGACTCTTATGAGTAACTATGAGATAGGTTTTTCTAGACATAGTGTGTAACCTGTAAATTTACTTAGACAACATAATTATTGTAAAGGATAGAGTTACCAAGGATGTTCTATGTTATTCTTTCTTCTCGTTAATTTATATCAGTTCACTTGAGTGGAATACATCATATAAGGCTTTAATAGGTTGGAATGTATAGGATAGGAAGGAAACTAATAATCTTTATTATGATTTATTATGTTATAGTTGTAAATAATTATAAGTTCATAATAATTAAAAAATTAACAATAAATAAATAATATTTTATCATATATGTATTTTGAATGATTAGTTAAATATGGGAATATAATTGACTATGTGAATGGAATTTTTTTATATTCATATCAATAATTATGTTTTTTTTGTGATGCCCAAAACATGTTTGTGTGATTTTAAATTTTAATAAAAGAATATATGGAAAAATTAAAATTTTAATAATTTTTTTGGAAAATAGTAGTGATTTGATACCTAAATAATAAAAGAGGGATAATTAATGGCGAATTGAATCTAATTTTCTTTTAACATATCTAAAAATTATGGTTTCTAATAAAGGTAAGGAATGTGATGTTTTTGTTTTACTTTTTATAGAGTATTCTTCCTAGACAGCCAACACTTACCATTATAAAGGGGTTGTATGAGCCTGAACTACTATATTAACATAAAAATGATCCAAAAATATTAATATGGATTTCAAATATTGTCCTATATATTAATTAAAGGGTTATTGAAAATGAAATAATGTATTTTGAAGTCATGAATGATTAATATTTTCATCATCTGTTGATCTTTTATGTGAGGATTTTCTATAATAAGTTGAGGGGTGGATTTTTTACATCCAAAGGATCTTTGAGAGATTTAATAAATAATATAAACATTGGAGGAAGATATAAAACTTCATTATATAGGAATAATCTTGATAGTAGTGTGATTCCATGCTTGTAGAAAATAATGACTATGGTCAGACATCAAATAATTTCAAGGATCTCTTATTTAATAAATTCTGCACAGAAACTTTATGTTGAGTGAAGAGAAAATAGTTAATGAATATATAAAAAGGTTCAATTATTGGGATCATGTATGTTTCCATGTTCAAAGATATAATTTTATTTTCTTCATATATAAGTATATTTATAGAGTCTAATGAGTGAATCATTGAGATGGTCTTGAATGTGTTGTTTTAAAATTAGTTGATAGTTTTCAAATTTCCTATTTTATTTGAAGTAATAATGAATGTAATAGTTTTCAAGACTAGATTTATTAAATGTAAAGAAGTGGGTAGCACTCTACTAGGTCGGAATCAGGTAATTCTTCCTCTAGTTTCTAGAATCACTGGTGGGATTAGAAAAGTATGAGTACCTTGTAATTGGGGAGTCGGGGTAGTGGGTACATTCACCACCCTATATGGGAAGAAATAAATGTTATTACAATAGTGTGGGAAAATGGGGTATATTAATACTAACAACATATTTGAGGTGAATAAATGTTACTCTTATATGTAGTTTCTCCATCTTTAGAGGTTATACAAACATATAATATCCAATGTAATTAGAAAATGACCCTAACTATTACACAAATCACATTCCCAGTCAACTTCTCACTCTACTGATTATAGTTATCTGCTATCTATGGGATCAAGTTAAAGAGGTCTCTATGTAAATAATTAACTAATAGAAATTGTATAGTCTTTCCGGGATGGATTTTTACCCTAGGGTCATCGGTAGTGTTCGAGTGGGATAGATATAATGAGATAGTCCACTATAGAGAATGATTCAGAGCCTTTTACTTTTAGGCACACTATTTTTGGGTGAAATATTTTATCTTATACTTTTTATATAAGTTCATCATATTCCTTTATTTCAAAAAAATAGTTTCACTTTTTAGTTGAAAATTAAAGGTATCACTTGCATGTATGTGGCTCGACACTCCACTAAGGAAGAGATTCATTCTAGTTTCGAAACATTATTTCTATGATTAGGTAATGAATTCATATGGGAAAATCTTGGGTGTTATGGTTCTCAATATGGACACATTAAATGTCACACTAAGGAAATATTGGTTAACTTGGTTTTTAAAATAAATTGATTATTATTTTATGAGGGCATATTTTACTTATCTAGTAGGAATATAATATAATGTTCTAGTTGAATTACAGTTTTAACCAAGTTGAGAAGAGTTTTAGTGGGTAAAATATGGGACACTGATAAAAAAATGGATATAATTGTTCTTACTATACTGAAAGATAAAGGGAAACTAGTCTTACCATTGATAGTGGATCAGTACCCCCAATTGGTCCCAAAACACTTTTTAATGAAAACTATGTAGAAAGAGGTGTTATTCATTATTGATATTATAATTGGTACTAAAAACCACTGTATCTATATATATTTTAAGGATCCAACCAATATGTGAGAATTTATGATATGACTAGAGTCGATAGAGGTTAAATGTTTTATTAGTCAAGGAATTTTTATTTGGGATCTATAGTGATTTTCTCTAAGAAAATTGATGGAAGTATGTGCCTATATATAGATTATTATATATAAAACATAGTTATGATCAATAAAAACTATCACATTTATAAAATTGGTGATATTATTTATTATTTAATAAGACAAAAATGGTTCCTTATGATTGAGATTCATTTAGACTATCTCCATCTTTGGGTAAGATCAAAAGACATACCCAATACTAAATTTAATGTTTGAAAATTAATTTTGAGTAACTGTTCATTATTTTTGTAGTCTAAATATCCTAATTATTTATGGATTTAATGAACATTTTATTTCATCTTTTATTATAATTACTCATCGTGGCCATTTTGGATGATATCCTAGTCTATTCTAAATAAAATTATGAAAAAATATAAGACCTCCGTATTATCATAGAGAATTTATGATAATATAATCTACATAATAATCGATCTAAAATGTTCATTAGGGATTCAATAAGTAATGTTCCACATTTATGATATTTTAGAAATGGGAATTTCATTGTGCCATTAGAAGGACGAATTGACAATGGCTAGGGACGTTCCTTCCAATGTTTTTCAAATTAGTATATTCTTTAGTCTTAATGGACATTAAAAGTTCATTATCATTGATTTATATAACATTTAAACACCTATAAATGTCATGAATAAAAAAGGGGTAAATTTTATGTGGCCTAACTTGTGTGAAATGGCATTCTAATAGCAGAAAAAAAATTTAACTACAACTTCCTTTATAATTTTATCTCTTCCAAGTGAGAGGTTTAATGTTTATTATGATTATTCATCTATTATACATGTTTGTATATTTATGAATGATCATCACGTAATGATTTATGTTTCATGGAAACTCTATCCCCATGAATAGAGGTATCAAAAATGTAAACTTCAATTGGATCCCATTGTTCATTATCTAAAGCATTAGATGGATTATATATTTACTAAATTATTTTTTCTATTTATAGAAAAAATAATCCTAGAAAAAAATTCTTTTTATATGTTTTAAATCATATGTATAACCTATGGTTGTAAAAGGTTGAGGCATTTAATTTTCACATCTAGTATACTACTAGAAAGGACGATGTTGTTACTCATTCTATTAACTAGAAATTACTCACTCAAAATTTAAAGGAGGATAAAGTGGAAAGAAAAATATTGTTTTTATAGCCATGATACATTTTTATGTTGCATAATAGCAAAAATAAATTTACCTAAAACACATTATTCATTTATCATCTACCATGGAATTTGTTAGGGACCCTCGAATTTTGGTATCTAATTTTTTTATTACTTGTTAGAGACTCGATGGTGTGGATATCCTAAACAGTTAGTTCTATGTATCTCATTATTTTTTATACATAAATGAGAGATGTAGTGTAAATACAATTTTTATGTAATGTATTATAAAAATGTATTATTCTACTAGGTAGGATATCCACCTTATGATAACTAAGATGTATCATGATACCTATCACCAATTCTAGTGGTCTAATATAAAGAACGAAATTGTAGGGTTCATCACTAAATTCATTAATTTTTAGAAGGTAAAAAAACATTAAAGTATTACAGGTACTATATGAATAATTCCCTTACCCATATAGAAATATGAAAAACGTTATGTATTTTTAAGACTTTTATTATATGGTCAACTAAATGGATAAATTATTTTAAGGTGATATTGGATCATTTAACTAAAAAAACTCATTTTTTCAAATTATGGAAACTTTCTCAATTAGGGAACTCAAAAATATTTATATTAGAGGTATATTGAAACTTCACGGTGTACTAACTATAATTATATTAGGATGGGATATGAGTATAATGTCTCATTTCATATAATGGATTGAATTATTATTAGCGTATTAGGTGAACAATATTATATCCTTTCACACCAAAATGAGTGGATAGTTTGAGAAAAATAATTATATATTGGAAAATATTCTTCAATAATAAATTTTTATATTTAGTGTATCATTGGAAGATGAACTCCATCTAGTGGAATTCATTTATTACAAAACATATCAATCTTCAATCCAAATGGACCCTTATAAGGTGTTATATGGGATCCCATAATTTTTTTCCTCTCTTTCAGACACAAAAATATGAAAATATTGTGTATTTTAGCCTAGTATAACCCTATATATGACTATTTATGTAAATCAAATTTGAAAATTTATTGAAAGTACACAGATCCCTTAAAATTCTTAAATAGACCAACTATGAAAACCTTTGTAATTTAATGTGTTTTATCACCATATCCATTGAGTTTCACCAAGATTGGGTCATTGGAAATTTTATAAGTAAGGGTTCCTAATCTCGAGATACATCAAGAACAATTAAATCCATAATATATCTTGAGAATTAACTTATAAATTATCCTTCTCAACAAAATTCAGCTCCGTTCACAACACATTTTATTTCTATTGATTATGAGATTTTACAACCAAACCATAAATAATTATCTATTTTAATTAGGTTGAGTTTGAATATAATGTATCATATTTGTTGAATCTTTTATATATCATTTTTTAGACTAAGAAAGTGTTGTGGGGAATGTTTATTCCTCTAATGTTAGCAATCACAATGGAAAAAGTTGGTTTTTTTTTGGAATGAGTTGTTGGATTTGTTGAAAAGAGTATTTTTGACAAAAAATTGATTGTTAATTGTGAGTTATTGACAACAATATTAATTTTTATTCATGTTGTAATTGTTAAAAAATGGAATATTGGCCATTAATAATATGTTCATAAGAAATATAGAAGTTAACCACCTTGAATTGTATTTTAAAAGAGTGAAACATAGCCAAGCCACATCCATGTTTAGTGTGTGTTGAGAAGAATATAAAGAACTATAAAAGGCGCCATGAAATATTGGTCACCATAGTGTAATTTATTGTATCTTTTGAAAATGATATAAGGCAGGAGATCAAAATCATAGTGGAGGAGACCATTGTTGATAGTTGGAGGTGCAAGCCAACGTGGCAAGGCTGGCAATGGTGTATACTAAAGTATTTGTCAAGTTAGTTAATGGAGATTTGAATAATTTAATTTTCATAATTTATTTGAACTAAATTATCTTTTTAATGGAGTTACACTAGGTCCATGGGGTAGTCACTTTGATTAGATATAAGATAAAATTACGTAAGAGTTTCTTGGAGCTTTGAATTTTCTTATTATTTTGCACAAGGTGAAGATTAATTGACACAATAGTTTCTACTTATAATAGAGATCATGTAATACAAAGGTAGAGATAATATATTGAATATACAAATCTCTATGTATATGAAACATTATTCCAATCAAGGGGTTTGAAGCTAGGAGAATTAGCAAAATTGACAATCATTCTAAAGAGAAGTGGTGTGATCACTGTTGGGAAGTGAAAGAGATATTTCAAATTCTCTCATGAAAGTGAATACAAGGTGTTGTGTTGAGGATTTGTTTATGGATTGTGATACAGAATACCAAGTGGAGATAAACATAGTATCCATTCATACATAGGATTCGTTCTATATGAATTATTCTTTATAATGTACCTACATGTCTATAAATTATTTTATAGTGATTCTTTCCATATAAAGTGAGAAAAGGTAGTAGCTCTGGGGTGAGTGAACCTTGGGAAGTAGTTAGCTATACCTAAAACATTGAAGGTAGTTATAAAAATAAATTAGTTACCTATAAAAACCCATTTTATGGGGAGTGGCCCATGCGAAGAGTAGTGAGATATATTTTGGATTTTAGTAAAAGACACAATGCTAATGCATTTTCAATGGATGTAGCCCATTGAGGGTGAATTACGTAAATTGGTATATCTCAGTTTACTTAATCCATCAACACCCAAATAATTCAAGAAATATAAATAACATATACAAAATAATGGGTTAAGATATATTTAATTTAGATCAATTTAAATGTATATAAAAATCCATGTAACCATCCTGGTTGAGTTGTCAAGGTCGTTAGGGAATGTGATCCATTAAAGATTATGTTCTTTAATTGGAAAATGAATTTAATACCCTAATTCACCCTCTCCCCCTATCAGGGTAATCTCACACTAAGACACTATTGAATCTCAAATAAGTGATATCAACGGGATATGTTAACTTTTATTGGATGTTTTATTTCTCTAACTTGACCTAAATTTGTTGAAGATAAATGAAATCCAAAATAAATTCCCGTTCATTTGATGTGACAAATTTAAAAAAAAATTGAAAAAAATTAGTTCATTGGTTTCATGTAATATTATCTTAGAGTTTATTGAGAATTTTATGAATATTGAATGGATCAAGTGATCTTAAACATAGTTATCTTGGTGGAAATTTGAATGAACATTAAACATTATTCATCATTAAAAGAGGAATTAATGGAATTTCATTATGGAAAAATTTAAAAATAAGATAATAATTTTGAATTATTAAATGATACTTGTATAAATTATGATGGTAGGTTTTTAAAAGAATATAATCCAAATTAAAATTTCATTATTTCAAAAGGAATGAAAATGAAGAACAATATAAATCCATCAAAGAAGTTGTGTTCTCTAGACTAGGTAAAATATGTGCATAATATTTTTTATAATTCTATATCATATGTTTATATATAATGTAAAATTTTATACTCCCTATTAGAGATAAAAAAAATTTATCTAGTGGTGAACATGAAATTAAATCAGGATACTATTCCAAGGAATTATAATTAAATGAAAACAGAGACTAATAGAGATAAATGCGTGAAGCATGATATTAAATTATTTATGCTTTGTTTTTAGAAACAAATATTGAGAAGATAAGTTTTGGAATTGAATTTTAGTTTGAGGATAATGGGAAAAATTATGAATTAACCAAGTGAAATGATTTATTATCTTTCCCAATATATCGGGAAACAAATGGAGCTAGAGAAGGAGTTAAATTCTACCATCAGGGATCACAATACCCAACATAAATAATAGAGAAAATAAAGAAAGCATAAGGATTAAATATCGAATGATATAGATTATTTATTGAAAAATAAATGTGATAGGAATATAGAACATTAAGATAGGATTGAAACATAAAATTACAAGATGATAATACCTCTAAAAGGAGACTTAAAAGAAAGAAATAGTCTAGATCTGAAATCTAGAAGAAAATATTTTCTAAATAAGAAATCCAGATTTTTGGTCACATGAAATAAGTAAGCACTAATGTTATACTATTTTTTAATAATAGGTCACATCATATATATATATTTCGAATCCCAAAAACCCAAATATATGATAAAATGACCTTTATTTCAAACATCTCAATCAGGGAAAGACCATAAGAGTTATGATTCTTATAATAAATTAATTGTTTGTTTTAAACACGGTTGAATGTAAAGGTATTAAAAATGGTGGAATGTATGGAAGGGAAAATAATTCATATATATTCACAAAAATACTATGAATTAAAAAAATACTTCTAGTCATAGAAGATGGATAATTAATCTAGAATGCAGGTTCAATGTTTCAAAGAATTTAAATGAGCCTCAAAGAAGAATATATCAAGGAACAAGATCTTGTTAACCATGTTAACTATATTAAAATAAAAGAAACTTATTATTTATGTAAAATATTTTGGTTCTATGAATTCCAATAAATGTGTTAGAGAATATGAAGTTTATTCTACAAGGAAGTATTATTCCAAGATGAAAATAATGGTTTTCAAGGAATGATATTTACAAAGTGGTTCCACACAAACCACTAAAAGTAAAATTCATACAATTGAATGTAAAATAATGATATAGGAGAGATATAATAGTGATGAAACAAAAGAAGGTACTTGTTAAAGTGTTATAAATTCTACAATTATTGAAAAGACCAATCCAATAAAGGATTACAATTCCTAAATTCATCAAGAGAAGTGTGTAAGAGGTATCAAAAAATGGATATCCATTATCAAGGTGTTTAGGTATTTAGTTACTAAATATTTTGAAGATGGATATATTTATTAGATGGTGGAGTTCTATTCTCAAAATTTGAAAAAGTGAAAGTGAAATATGGAAGATGATGGGTTGGTTCATCTTGACTAGCCCTATTCCCCATCAAGAGGTACCCCTTTCCAAATATTTTTTATTGTTTATATATTTTTTTTAATTGTTATAAAATCATGTGGAGAAGTTATCCATGGGTTTGTTGTGTTTGATGAGAATTTGTGATGGGAGAAAATAATCTAATAAAATTATCACAAGTCATATCCCAAAATTGAGCTAAGAAATTTACTGTCTCATACTAAAGAAATAGGTGGGGTTAGGATATACCTTAAAGTATATTAAAACATATCAATATTTTTTAAAGATTCTAAAGTTCTAAATGTTATGATGTTTAATTGGTGTCATTTCATCAAATTGAACCATTCTAGCAACAATTTATGCAAAATTTAACCATGTAGCAACAATTACTTAATAATATGGAATGATATTTATAACCAATTAAATAAATATTATTCAATAACAATTTTTTGGAAAGTAATAGGTATTTATGGATATGTTATGAAGTGAAAGAGACAAATATTCATTGAGTTTTGACAGTATTCACCTAGGAGATGGAAAACCATGTTATTTTTCATAAAAATTATTGTTTCCCGCACTCAGATGAGGATAAATATGTTTAGATGATCAAGTGATATCTATATTTATAATTTGTAAATTTTATCAATGAATCTATAGAGATAATTCAGTGGAGATGAAGTTTTTATTTTTTTAATTCTCCGAGTATTGGTAATTTAAACCATAATTTATGTTCTTATGGTTTCAAAGGATTTTTCAAATGAAGATGTGGATAAATCCAAAGAGTGATAATGTTTTTATATATGGGGAGTTGAAATTAATGAATTTCTCATTATCCGTATATGGGGAGTTAAACCCCAAGAAGAATACCTCTTGGAATTTTAATTAGAATGAGGTTTTGGGATTTATTTCAGTTTCTTCCAATAAATAATGTGAGAAAATAATTTGAAAATTGAAAGAGAATGATCTCATCCAAAAGGGGAGTTTTAGATTTAATGTAAAATCCAAAAATTTAATAGAATAATGTTATATATTTTAATTTAATTACTAATAAGTGTGATTATGATGAGAAATGGAATCTTAAAAAACACAGAGGGGTCATTGTTAGAAATCATAAAGTATTAAGATAGATAATTTAGTAAGAGGTGTTTAAACTTTTAACATGTATTTTTTTTAAAGGTGATTATACAATGTGTGTTGTGGAAAAAAAGACTAATTTATCTTCCTTTTGAATATTTTTTCAAATAGATAATGTTCATGTAGAAGGATTCTAGATGAAATGCACAAGTGAACCACTATGATTAAAATTATATAAGAGTGCAGAAAGGACAAACAAATAATAGAACACCCATGGTGAAGAGGATTTTTCCTTATAAAATACCAAAATGGGAAATGTCATAGCCTAGTTAAAATCCACTGTGAAGGTGGATAATTTTTTAGATGAAGACACTCCCATTCCTATGGGAATATTGAGAAGACTATTAAAAAAAGAAACTAGAAAACGTGGTCCCATGGTTTAATTTCAATACACATATCCAAAATGGTAGAGGTAGGAGACTAAACCTGTATTTGAAGTGATCACAATTGATAGGGGTGGGTAAAATCCAATATGGAAATGATAACTATAGTACATACCATAGTATTTTGTGTGTAAGGTTAAAATCTTCTAATTTATTTCACCAAGGCCTGGTGAATAATCCATGGTTGAGCCATTATTCTACACAGAGAATATTTATTTCAAAGTAGGTCGACATGGGATGGACTATTCCATAGTGGTCGATATATTTGTTCGAGATGATCCTTGTATAACAAAATTAAGAACAAAATGGGCATAGTGGCGTATGAAGTAGGTCATGGTCAATAGGTGTTAATGAAATCCAAAATGGACATAAGCTATGGAATACACCCGTGGTGTGTGAAATTTTAGAGGTAAAAAGGATAGTATATTTTTACAAGGTTTACATCATTACATGTCAAATTGTGGGAATAAATCACTAATGAAATTACAATTTTTATTCATGTACTATGTGTTCAATGTTTTATAATCATATGAGTTGGATTTTAGGACTTGATTTAAGAAAATTTCAATTTATAATTGAAGGACTTATTTTTCTGAAATTATTTGAAATAAATTCACATTTAATGGTTGTTACAATAGCTTGTAGAACCAATTAATTTGACATTAATTATGAGAAAATAATGGATGTTTTTTATGCTCAGTTTGAATGAACCAATTATTTTTTAAATTGTGGATATTTATTGGTACATTATCTTATGTTTATAAGGGGGGTCATTTATATACAAGGTAGATAGACAATTAAGAATATCTAAATCACTTCTTAAGATATGAATTAATCCAAGTGAGGTGTTGAAAGCCTAAATAATTGATAATATTGATGATATTTCCAAATAGAATAGGGGATATAATTTTTGAAAGTGAATTTTATATTCTCGAGTTTCTATATAATGTAAAGTTAATGTGTTTCCTCAATGAGTTATTTATTGATTGTAAAGAGGTATCCCAAGTGGGAATCAACAGATAATCCAGTCATACCCGAGGATGCAAGATAGTAAAATGAATCTTGGAAAGGGACATAAATGCCCAAAAATTTTGCGAAGGCATTCTTTACACTGTAATTGAGTGAATTAAGGAAAATCTTAAGGGTAACCCTTTTGATGTAGTGAGTTTTCCCTAAGAATTATAATATATAGTTCTTGGTAATGGAGTTTCCAAGCCCAATCTATTGTAACATTAGTTACCCATATGAAAAGTAGTGTTATCAATAAAATATTTTTGAGTATGATATAACATATATGAATTTTATTTGTATGTATACTCGTGAGGCTAAACCGGTTAAATTATCATGTCATTATTTTGTAGGCATACACACCAAAAATGTTTAGGAAATCTATAAAGTGGTAATAAATAAATGGTCAAGATATATTTAAATTAGATCAACATATATGTAAATAAAAATTTAATTGACCATCATGGATGGGAGGTTATGGTATTTAGAGAATGTGTTACATTAAAGGATAATGTGATTTAATTGGAAAAGGCATTACGTAACCATATCCCCCCCTATATCTGGGTAATCTCAATCTAAACCTATAATGAGAGTCCAATATATATGTTGGGTTCAGTGGTAGCATGGAAAACTCCAAGATGAATCATGGGAGAATAAAGATAATATTAAAGGGTAATTTCTCGAACTATTCCCTCAATAAGTATGTTACAGATTCCTCAGGATGATAAATCTAATGTTTGGGTGGTTTTAAATGATATGTCCTCTATGGTCTTGTAATTATGTTTAATTTTATTATTTTCTGTCATCTTTATGGTTTATTTTGATTATTAGAGGAGATTGGGAAGGTTTAGGATCATGTTATGAGGAAAGTGGTCCTTGATAGGGGAAATATTCTTAATATAAAAACATAAATCAAAATTTTAAAGGGAGTTTATTAGAGTTTTTGTGGGTTTTTAAAATATTTTTTTATCTCCCATTGCTGTTCCCGCATAGGATTCTGGGTTTTTAGTGTATTTCTCCTATTTTTTCCCAGAAAGAATATTAATTTTATTAAATTATTACCCTAAAACACATTATTCAAGACCCCCACTTAATATTTCCTCCCCATTTCCTCCTGTTTGGATCTCTCTCATGATCCTCCTCCCCTATCATCCATGAGAATTTTATCTTTATTATCCTTTTGTCTATATCAACTCTAATATATCATATAATATTTCTCTCGATAAGGTTAATCCCTATTACTACTCTAACATTACTTCTTGATTGTTTTATATGTATCATTTTCAAGTAAGATTTGGTATATTGGTTTTATTTATAGTTTATAAGGGTCAATATTTATGGATTGGTGAATTACGCGTGATAGAGTGAGTATCCACCCACATACCATGAAGGAATATTAGAAGATGACAATACATATCTGGAAAAAGATGGTTTTTCTAATGAATAACTAGATAGAAAAATTCATGAGTATCCCACACAAAAGTTTCTATTATAGAACTTTATGACCTATAAAAAAAGTGACGATATTTAGAGTAGCACTGGCTATAACATTTTTTTTGAATGTACAGATATGAATATAGAATTTAGATGATGTTCTTGTACTATAAAAATATATTTAAATAATTAATAGTGTTTCTAAAGGAACAATTATTTGGAAAAAACATTTATGAAAAATTAATAAACCATTAAAATAGTATCTAACATTTCATTAGTGACAATAATTATTTAATATCTCTTTGTTTATAGTTTAGGATAGCTTTGGTGGAGGATGTAAAGGAATATGTAGTGAAGACATGTGTAATACACTAATTGAGTATGTAAATTCTATAAAAACTATTGTAAATAGTCTTGTTAGGTTAAGGAATATTATAATATTCTATGGAATTATTAAAATATATTATTAGTTATTTTAGAGAGTTTGATATGGTCTATAGTTGTTTTAAATAATCCTTGAACTAATTTGAAGAATATTTTATTTCTTGTGAAGATTTCAAAAAATGGAAAAGTCTTGTATCTTATGATATTTTTTATGATATATATATCATGTATGATATGATATATTCTATAATAAATAATTTATTCTTTAATATATCATTCACATTTATGATACGACCTCCATTTCATAAGAAATGATAACATGTAATAATAAAAACTCGTAGAAGTTATCAAGGGTATATTATATAGACCCATGTATTGTATGCTTTTTTTAATTAATCCTAACATCCTAAAATACTAATTGTTTGTCATAAATTCAAAACACATGATATATTTCTACTTCATATGAATGAAAAATTAATAATTTATTTTCTACATGTATTATATAAAAAAAAAATGATACATGATCCATGTAAATAAGATGAGACATGTATAATACCTATAAAATGTGTACTTGATATTTTCATAAGATATATTCTCATTTGATATTTTTCTAGGGTATGATGAAATAATTTGTAAATAATTATGAAATTTATAGAAATAAATATTTTGAAGAGTAAATTATTTGGGATTATTCTAGAACTGTTTCTCATATATTAAAACTTCAAAAATACTTAATGCATGTGTGATTGAATCCGGTGATCAAGAATTCATGATTCATGACAATGTAAAGAAATTTTAGATCTATTTTTAAGAATAATATTAAATTTTTTGAGTTTATTATTGGGTTTTTCTTTATAGTTTAAAACATTACAAAATCATTGTGATAATAGATGAAAGGATGATTTAATATATAATATTCATGACTATTTAAAATGATACAAAACGTGACTAGTATGAAAGGTTATTAATTTATATAGCCAGAAAATATGAATATCATGTTGAAATAATCTAAAAAGAAAAATATTTAGATATCATAACTATGATTCCAGTATTAAAATATCACAAAGAAGTTATGATTCATAAAATATGAGATGAAAATGTTTATAGGCTACAAACTAGAGTGTATAGCTTCAAAATTGAGTTTGTATTGGTTTTCATGGAAGCTCTCATAACATGAGAAGAAATATCCATGCTGCAATATACTACTTATGGATATTTTATATATCCATGATAAATTTATTAATGCAGTAGTTAGAGAAATTTATTTTTTAGAAGATAAAAACTAGAGTCCTATATTGGAATGTGGAGATACATCCATATAAGAGAAAAAATTAGAAACAATAAAAAAAGTGGAACTCCAAGAATTACATAGGTGGATGTCCAATTAAGAAAAGAATAAATGGTTATTGTGGAATGATTAAAGATATATTGTTTTTTGTTTGTTTTTCCATTCGTGTTTTCTCCAACTATATTTTCTTTATAAATTAATAAAATACCCAAAAAATTAGTGTAAACCTATATGAAAATGTTATGTAAAGGGATAAAATATTATAGGTTGACAAATAAGTAGGAAAGGGTATATAATTAATAATTATAGAGAATAAACTATACTCTTGAATAATAAGGATAAAAGATGATCCTATTCTAAATAAAATACCATCTAGGAAAAAAATAATAAGTCAATAGAAGGAGGAGTATGAGAGTATAATTTATACAATATTTATCAAGACACTTATTTTTGAATAGATTTTAGAATAACGTGTATATTAAGATCTTTGATAATGGAATATATTTACATGTTTATTCAAAATACTCAGCAGTATCTAAGGATCATTGATTTGTGAGGGAGAGAGCCCAAAAAATATTCTCTAATGAAGAACTTTTATCTTTGTAGTTTTAAAGAGCCTGAGCCACGTACTATGTTTATTGAAGATAAAAAGGTAATCTAAGATTATTTTTTAATAATTATATTAGATTTTATATCTAGTGACAATAATATATTACTTTTTATTTACTTAAAATATCATAATAAGTATTGGTCACTAAATATTTTAGGGATAAATAACCAACTCAATGCAGTTCATATTTACTAGTGTAAAAATTCACACCTATTTAATATGGGGAACATGGTTTCATGGTGATCTCATGAAATCCCACTATAACATTATAAAAATATTTATAGTTTAGAATATGGGACTTGGTAAAAACATGATCACTCCAAGGAGTAGGTTTCCTACATCAGGGTCAAACCTTATAAAAACACCCGTGCCATTATTTTATACATTTCTTGTTTTTCATTTGGATTATGTGGATATATGAAGAAAATATATATAATTATATCATAACGAGTGATAGAGTTCCAAAATCCAAGGTTGTTAAAAGATAAAATAGAAATTAATGTTTGGTTAAGGATTCGGAAACACCTGTTGCCCCAGGTGTATGCACTACTCCTAAGGAACCTATAAGTGGCATCAAAGAAAAAAAATTCTTCAAACTAGAATATAATTTTTTTTCATTTACATTAATTATTTATGAGTCTATATTAATTTCATATTTTAAGAGTTTTTAAAATATCCTTAGATAGAATAATCTATTTCTATCCCTATTAATGATGGATTGAAGGTTTTGTGCAATCCCTTGAGAAACATGTAGAGGAGAGAGGCCAAGAGGCTAAGAATAATAAATAAAAATTTCAATAAAAAAAATCTATAGTAAGGTATTTATTGTGGTATCAATTCATATAAAACATTTGAAAGTTAATTCATTAGTTAATAAAGTTCAAGTTGTGATGAATATGTGTTTAATGAATCAGTTATTGAATTTTATTCCGAAGCTAAATATTATGTAATGAAAGTTCCCATTGAAATTTTCACATAATAAATTTCCTAGATCAATGGAACACTTGAAGAATATTAAAATATCAAAACAAAATGTTATACTATGGAAGAATAATTATCAAAAAAGGTATTAAGTTGTACTATTCTCATAAAACTGTTTGAAGTTATGGAAGAATCTATATCACTTTGAAAAAAAAAGAATCTATTTGACTGATAAAGAATTGATCATGACAATTTTTCTAAAATAATATTTTGAGAAGTTTGTTAAAGAGGTCATTTATCATGGAACATAACTTTATTACTTATATATTACATATTATTACATAATTATTCATTATATAAAAAAATACGCGAGAACTGTATAGGTCTGGTGTCTTTATAAAAATTGAATCATAAACAACTAGTTCATAAAATATCTAAATTAACTCCCTCTTATTACATTGTAACTAGAACCTTTTTCGAAATATTATACATAACACTTTCTACATATACTAGGGAAAAGAAACATCATAAATGGTTATCTCAGATGCACAGTAAGGGTTAATAAGGTATATAAAAATAATTTCATTAGGATAATATTTTTATAAGGTAATAAGAACATGAACAAATCATTTGGAAAATATACCACATATACAAAATATCATAATATTATGTGATGGAATAAATCATAGTATTTTATCAGACATGAATCATATGAAAATACAAGAACATTATCCATTAGAACTATATTTTCATAATACATAAAATTTGTGGCATACACATAAGCATAGGAGATTATTTACATATTTGTCAAGGATCTCTACTAAGACCACAATAAAGGAAAAAGTCCTTTACTGATCTGGGATCACTCCCAATTTTAGTCCTGTTAGACTGAACTGGATTTACAACCCATTCCTACCATGTATTTCTGAGTTGGATGCACTTCTCATTCCATCTAGTTATTATTGAATCAGATTCACTTCCTATTACTATCCTATATTATTGAATCAAGTTCACACCTTATTACATTACTGTCTATCTCATGAGATATAAATCATTACCCAATACATTGGGGGGATATGTAATGTCCTAGATTTTCCCTATATTACTTTTATATATTTTATAGAATCTATTTGAGACCAGGAATTGAGACATCGTGTGATTCTGAGCCCTGGTGTTCCTTGAATAAATGGTTGAATAATTTTAAAATTTAAATAGTACATGCATGTTATTTCAAAAAAATGTAGAATTACTTCTAAACAGGTTCTTGGATCACAAATATGAGGGCATTGTTGAATTCATATCACCTTTTTTACCCTAGGCAAGGCCTAACATCGGCTGTTATGGGTCAGGTATTAAAAGTAGTTTTCATACATTTTAATGAATGAAATAAAATTTGGAATAAATTAATTTTACCTATTTTTTCGACCCAGAAACACAGAGATTATTTTTTTAAATGAGCTATTATGTAAGTTTCTAGGGTTAGGCTCTCAACCCTATAAATTCTCTGGAGGTGCAGGAGAGAACCCTAAAGAATCCTCTTAATAGAATATTAGCAGGATTATATATTGACGGCTTATGACCACAGTTCATGAAATATCTCTCTAACGATGGATACACAGTGAATGATTTGTTTCATAGAGTGCTCCAAATAAAAAACTGGATGCATTGTTTAGGTTTTACTTCCCAGTTCTTCAATTCAATGATGAAGGTGGACTATAAAATTAATAGGTTGATATGTGGTTCTATCGTTCTTGCAGGATTAGTTTTGATTGAGTTAAATTTACAAGTTTGATAATAATATTAATTTTATTGTTGATAATTATAAAAGTAATGGATTGAGGATGGAATGAACAATTTTCGAGGTTCATTCCTTGGGTTTGTTCCATGTGAATTTTTCTCCCTCATTTTATATATGTTCTTCTTTCTTCATGGGTTATGAACGAATGATCATTGTGCCTTATTTTCATGGATAAAAGATAAAAAAATTCAAGATCCAACATCGGGAAGACCTAGAGAAGGTGTGACCGTGATATTGATGGACTAATGAATGTGATTCGGGAGATCCCATTCTTCGTGTGGTTTTCATTGGATGGGTTAAAAGTTGATTTCTAAGCCGATCAAAGACCTGAAACACCTCGGTTTAGTGTTACGGTGGTGAGAAAACATTTTAACTGATGTTTTGAGGTGAATGGATCTAGTAAAAAATATTTTTGAGATATAATGAGGCATTTGAGGGAATAATTTCAGATTTTGTAAAATCCCAATGAACACGACATTTAACCCGGGGTTACACGGTATGTGGCCCACAATGAGTGGTGTCTAGGGTTTCCTGAGTTAGTTAAATTCAACATGGTTTGTGACCCTATCACACGACATATAGGCCCTTACCATATACAAATCATGTATCTCATAATATTCATGGACATAGGGTAGAGTACATGGGTTTCTATCCCAGAATGAACTCTGATCTCACCGCGATTCACTATTACATTTTTACCCTTAACCCATTATGCTAAACTAGTTTTTTATTAAAAAATATAAAAATAATAACAAATTTCACTTCATTATTGAATCCATTTTTTTATCGATGATAAAAGGAATGAATTATACTTTTCTGATCAATTAATTGTATGAGGAGTTGATTTGGAAGCCCCAAAGATGATCCAGAAAGAAAATGGGCCAAAATGCATGGATTCTCAAGGACTCTCGTCCAATAGTTTTTACATTGAAAAAATATGTGAATTAAAATGGGATTAAATTTTCTAGGCCACATCAAAAAATCATGGTATACAACTCATCTCATGAAAACCAAGCCCAATTCATCCATTATGGGGCCCATCCTAACCAATCCATCATAGGGACATAATCTTCATGCATTTAAAAGTTAGGTTTGGTAATTTGTCAATATATCCAAATAAATTTTTACAATAGACTCAAAATTTTATAGGGAGACATTCAAGGTTTTTTCCAACAATAGCCCTATTTTTTATATGTCTTGATATGGTCATTTATTAGAACAAAATCAGGACACAAGTGTTATCTTGAAAGATAGATCCCAAAACCACTTCCCATTTTGGATATAAAAAAAACCATGGGCACCTCATTTGTATGTTCAACCAAGGAGTGAAGTATAACCATTTTTTAGTTCCATATGAGTACTCTCATCCCCTTGGTGGGTCTGGATCTCACAATCCTCATAGATAGAACTAAAATAAATAATTAGATCCACCCGACTCTCCTCCCAGGGCTAAACAGTGGGCGTTTTTTGTGAGGAAGATACACATATTGTAAAGGGTATTCTAGTATTTTTTTCTACTGTTGTTTTTATTTATTTGGGGCATGAAAACATTTCATTTCCAATTATATTTCATTGATTCATGTATGAATTGTTTGTTTGATTGAATCAAATGGAATGATCTTTACTTTTAACCAATTGGTGTGAAATCTTTAGTGTGTGACTTGTGTTGTTCCTATTGGACAACACTAGAATACCTTTCTTCCCCACCTATTTGAGATTTCAATATTCTATGGAAGTTATTATATCATGAATTTTATCTTTACTAGTTCTAACAATTATTATGTCATGTTCTAGCTCAATGTGATTTCATATAGAAGCATGATAAGTAATTGGGATTCCAATTAATTTCAACCAAATAATTCATTCAAAACTATATTAAACTCTAAGAGAGATGAACTATATATGTGTGTGGTGAACTCAAAATGAACCCTTTTTCTCCTATTTATAAAAATACACTTGGTTCTTCAACTATTAAACTCTTTAAATTATGTTATTTTCTTTAAACTATTTTCAAAATAGTCTACATCTTTTAATAATTTTTATTAAGAGTGCACACTTGAAAACTGTCAAACCTCCTTGAGAGATAACCTGGGTCCTTAAAAATAATAAGAATCATATTTAGAAAAATAATAAATTTTACGTGTCATGAAAACATGTTTAGATTTTGGTGTCATTGCCGGTGAGCTCTTTGTTTTTTAGTGTGCATTTATTTTAAATATTATAGATTTTGTAAATTTTTATTTGATACTTTAATTTATTATTTTTTTACTAGATTTTGTAAAATTTTCTTCTTGTGTAGGTTCTATACATGATGTTTTGTACTCTGGAAGATTTACCACCTTTTGAACCTAATTCGAAGATTATCATACATTAGTGACACCATGACACACGAGACAACCCTTATAAGGGGGACACATAACATCTTGAAGCTCTTAGGGATTCTTCTTCTTCTTCTAGAACCAACATCCAAGCTTAAATAGCCATGAATAACAAGGTTTAATATATTAGAACACTAAAATAACTAACCTCAACTGATGTTTATATCTAACTCACATATATTCAAATGCAAGGTGAGGCACCCAATTTTGAATGTAAATCTAGTTTAATTCATTTATTAAAAAGATTCAATAGACTCACTATAGAGACCCAACCTTTACATACATTACTATTAAATTATTTTAAGGTAAAAACATAATAGTATTAAAAATAAAGGATCCAAAGGTTTAGTGTCCTAGGAAAACAAGGACCATACATAACAATTACATCATCAAGCATAAAAATTTATTTTATTTCTTCTTCAATAGCTTTTTATTGGCACTTGACATCTCCTTAGTACATGTATCCACCATATGGTATACATGAAAAAGGGTGATATAAAAGGCCATTAAGAGGATATATAAGAACAATATAGAATTGGGTGAGCATAATCATAACATGAACATTTTAGGAAGCATAAATAAAAGACTTGAAGTGTGGCAATGCATAAAAATGAAACATCGTGTCTTAGTGGATAACTACCATACATAATTGTGAACAAAGATAGGATCCTATAAACATAATTTCACATATACTAATAAGATTACTCACTTTAATCAATGCATCCGATCACTGTATAATTTCAGTCACACCCGTCATATTTAAACATGCATATTGCGCTATATAATTCTGGGCGCACCCGTCACATCGTAACATTATCATTTATCATGAATGAAACAATGAAAATATAACATAAATTAACATAACTAACCCATTAAAGGTAATGAGTTTCATATCATAATAACAAATTCATAAACTTTGGGTTCCCAAAATAAAGAGGGAATACCATACTTGGAACAAGAATCGTCAATCTTGATTGAGAAGTAATAGGTGAGTTTTTAAAAGAATATTTCTTTTGGAAAACATTTTGTATGACATAAAACATAGTGGTAAACATTTATATTCCTGAAATGGAAAAAAATGATGAAGAAATGATCTTTTAGGAGTAACCATATCAAAAAATGAGTGGAAGAGGGAGAACTCGAAGGATGAAAGTTTGGTTCGAGAATTTCCCCTTACCTTGTATCTGAACGCTTCCTTCTCTTTAATGTCTGTATAATGAATTTATATTAATTAATTAGAAATTACAGAACCTTTTATTCATTATTAGGGTTTATTTTGGTTTCATTATGTCATTTTAGGGGCCTTTTGATGAGTTATAGGGTTTAAAAACATTGTTCAAGAATGTTCATTTTTATGGTCTTCTTGAGTGGTTCACTCGTATTCTTAAATGAATGTTTGGGTAGAACATGGGTAAACATACAGAACTGATATTACATGTAATTAATGACATTCTAGAACATAAAATTATATTATAAATAATTATATTATATTCCATGTGGATGGATCATTAAATAAAAATTTTATGATGATTGCTCTGGTTAATTTGGGCAGTTTTTCGATCACAAAGAACTTGTTTTAATTTATCACTTAGTAATATGTCCATAAGTTAGTTTTATAACATTAAATAGGAAATAATACATATATAATATTCTTTTTAAACCATAAAAATGGTTTCATGACCAGATTTGATGGTAGAAATGGAATAAGAAGGCATGTCGCTCTTGAAAGTGATAAATTAACACCTCACGGATAACGTTCTCTTTAATAAATTAAAAATAAGAGGAGAAAGAGGGGTTTGATGATATAACATACCATTAGTATCATAAAAATGTAGTATATTTATGATACTAGAGTTTCCATACCATTTTTACAATGATTAGTAGGGAGAGAATAAGAAAAGAACTTGAAATTGAAAGGGAATTAAAGGGGGAGAGGGAGAGAAATTACCTCTTGAATGCTCCTCTTGCGATCCTCCTTAAAGGGCCTAATAATGGTATTTTGATCAGACCAGAAGATCTCGGATGTGGTATAGGGGATAGGGAAGATTATTGGGATGAGTTTAGACAAGGATTCAAGATTGAGAGGTGTGAGGAAATGAGTGTGTGAAGGGTGGTATTTATAGTGGAGGGAAGAGGGGTTTCCTTAATATAAAATTTATTAGTTTGTTAATTTACCCTAAGACAATAAATAGTGAGTTTTCCATGACCAAGAATAGTAAATAGGGCATGTTATTTCTATATTTTGGAGCTTACATCACTTTTCATGTCAGGTTTAGTGAGTTTAAATTATAATGTATTTATACGGTAAATTAATGTATTTTACTATTCACAAAAAATTCAAGTAGTTCAAAAAAATCCCAAAACATTACCCCTACAATTTTTTGACGTTTATAATCCAAAAATGAAGTCCATTTTTCGAAAATAATGTTCTAAATATAATTAATTAAATATTTAATTAAAAAAATTATTCATTATTAAAAACCCAGTTTTAAAACACTCATTTACTTATTCTAGAATATAGGTACATACTACCTTCACTTTAATATTATTCTTATAATATCATAGTTAAGTTTACTATTCATTGGAGGATATCACTATTCATAAGGGTTGGTTACTATTCAGACATTTTTTTTTGTTTTATAAGACTCCAAAAACCAGCTTGAACACAACCGTGTATGTCATATTTTCAAAATTCCCAATACAGAAGTGACAAAAATTTATTTAAAGGTCACTTAGCATGTAGTAGTTCATTATGTTGTGTTTTTATGTGATTTTATGACATATTTATAAGAAGGTAATTTCCATTGAAAAACTTTTGGTCATTACATTCGTCCCCCCTTATGAAATTTCACCCTCGAAATTTCAATTTTCACAAACAGGTGAGGGTACTTCTCCTTCATCGCCTCTTCACGTTCCCATGTAGCTTATTCAATATTATGGTTCTTCAAAAACACTTTGACAAGGTGGGTTGTATTATTGCATAGAACCTTATCTCTCTGGTCCAGAATCACCACTGTTTTCTCCTCATAAGAGATACCATCTTCCAGTTATACCAACTCTGAGTTTATTACATGTGAGGGGTCCAGTTTGTACTTGCTCATGAGTGATACGTGAAACACATCATGAACTTGAGCCATATTCGGTGGAAGTGAAAGCCGGTAAGCCACCACTCTTATGTGTTCAAAGATCTTAAAGGGTCCAATATACCTTGGGCTTAACATCCATTTCTTTCCAAACCACACGACTGTCTTCCCTGTTAATATTTGAAGGAAGACTTTATATCCAACATTGAACTCCAAGTCCCTTCGATGGTTTTCATCATAACTCTTTTCCCAACTTTGAGAAGCTTTGATGTGTTTCTGAATGACATGAACCTTCTATGTCATCTCTTGCACAAGACCAGGTCCAAGTAGCTTTCTTTCGCCATCTTCATCCTAACAGGTTGGTGTTCTACATTGTTTTCTATACAAAGATTCATATGGAGCCATCTGAATACTTGAGAGGATGCTATTGTTGTATGAGAACTCAACCAATGGGAGATGTTGATCACATCTAGATTTTAATTCTAGAGAGTAGGCTCTTGGCATATCTTCAAGCGTCTGAATAGTCCTTTCAGACTGGCCATCAGTTTGGGGGTGATAGGCCATGCTGAAATTTAATTTAGTACTCAAAGCATGTTGACGGCTCCTTAAGAATTTACATGTGAATCTTGGATCACTGTCAGAGACAATTGAAAGTGGAACACCGTGTCGTCTCACCACTTCCTTCACATATATATTTGCATGTTGTTCAAGCAATATATCTTCCTGAATAGTGATAAAATGAGAAGTCTTGGTGAGTCGGTCAACAACAACCCATATCACATTATTTCCCTTAAACGTCTTCGGGAGAACCATGACAAAGTCCATAATAACATTTTCATTTTTCCACATGGGTATAGGAAATGGCTGCATCATACCTTTGGACTTTTGTTGCTCTACTTTAACTTACTGACATACCAAGCACCTTGATATATATTTTGCAATCTTGTTCTTCATGTAATCCCACAAGAAGTGTTCTCAGAGATCATGATACATCTTCGTACTCCAAGGATGGATAGAGAAAGTTGAGCTATGTGCATTGTCCAATAGCCCTTTATTTTTCCCAGGTGATGGAGGCACACAAATATGTGTTCCAAACCAAATCACACCATCATCTTTGATAAAGAACTCTTGTATCTTCCATTCCTTAACAGCATTCACCATCTTTTTTATATCCACATCATACCTTTGTGATTCCTTACGCTTCTCTTGGATGGATGGTTGTGTAATGAGTAGGGAAAGGTAGGATGTATCCCCTTACCTTATGATTTACAAATCCATACTTTACATATCTATTAATATAGGGTCTTTCTCAATCAGTAACATGGATAAAGTAATGGGTTCCTTTCTTCTTAGAGCATCAGCTACTTTGTCTGCCTTTCCAGGATGGTAGTGAATTGAGAAATCATAATCCTTGATTAGCTATAACCATCTCTTTTGACACATGTTGAGATCCTTTTATGTGAATATATATTTTAGGCTCTTTTGGTCAGTGTATATGTCACACATCTCACCATAAATGTAGTGCCGCCATATTTTCAAGTCAAAAATCATGGCTGCCAGCTTTAGATCATGCGTCGGGTAGTTCGACTCATGTATCTTTAACTGTCATGAGGCATAGGCTATCACGTTGTCATTTTCCATGAGTATGCAACCCAAGACATTCTTTAAATCATCACTGTATATCACAAAAATTTCACCAATTTTCAGTAGTGTGAGTACAGGTGTAGTGATCAGCCTTCTCTTTTGCTCCACGAAGCTTCCCTCACATTCTTCCATCCATACATTCTTTACCCCATTCCTTGTTAACTTAGTTAGTGGGCAGGACAATCATGAGAAGTTTCTCACAAAACATCAGTAGTAACCATCTAATCCAAGAAAAATACAAATTTTTGTGAAACTAGAGGGCATGGCTCATTCCTCAATCTCTTTTTCCTTTGAAGGATCCACATAAATTCCCTCACTTGTGATCACATGTCCCAAGAACGTGACTTGCTTCATACAAAAGTTGCAATTTCGGAACTTGGTGTACAACTTCTCCTTTATCAATGTAGCCAACACAAGTCTTAGATGTTCTTCATGTTCCTCCTTACTCTTGGAGTAGAGGATAATATCATCAATAAACAGTACCACAAATTTGTCGAGGTAATGTCTAAAGAATCTATTCATCAAATCCATGAAGATTTCAGGGGCGTTAGTAAGTCCGAAGGGCATCCCCAGAAACTCATAGTGCCCATACCGTTTATGGATGGAAGTCTGCTGAATATCATCCTTCTTTACCTTTAACTGATGATATCCAGAATGAAGATCCACCTTTGAGAAGTATTGAGCTCCTCTTAACTAATCGAACAAGTCATCAATCCTTGGAAGATGATACTTGTAATTTATGGTGATCTTGTTGAGTTCCCAACAATTGATACACAGCCGCATTGTTCCATCCTTATTCTTCACAAAGAGAACTGGCGCACCCCAAGGTGATTCACTAGGGCGTATGAACCCTTTGTCTAGATGCTCTTGCAGCTGCTTCTTTAATTCCTCCAGTTTGACTGGATCCATCCTTAAAGACACTATGAGATATGAGTATCTCTAGGTATGAGTTCAATTGAGTACTCTACCTCATGATCTGGGGGAATTTTGGGTAACTCTTCAGGAAATACATCACTATATTCCCTCATGATGGGAATTTCTTCAAGGTTGGAACCTTCCTTGTACTCAACCATTTGGGAGAGGTATGCTTCTTTGTAGGGAATCAACCTCCACAGGGCTGAATGATTTTTCAAAGTAGATTCATGATCTTCCGTGAATTTTTTGAGGACCATGGGATGGTTTGGAATATGAAAATATATTTCTTTTTACCAACAATTGATATCTCATCTATATAACGAGAGCCAATCCATTCCCATTATAGCGTCAAATTCCACCAAAGGAAGTATTACAATATTTTCCGGAAGAATCTTCCCGCATACGCCAACAGGAGAAGAGTAAAACACTTGGGATGCAATGATTGCACCACTTGGTGATTTTATAGATATCTCTACTTCATGGTTTCGGGTCTTCGATTATATATTTCTATAAATCTTATAAGATATAAAGGAATGCGTAGAACCAGAATCAAATAAGACTTTTTCCACTCTTTAGTGAATAATAAGTGTAGCTTGTATGACTTTATTTCCTTGCTCTACATCTCCAATAGTGATGGCATAAGCCTTCCCTTGTTCCTTTGGCTTTCGTGTCTACTAACTCTAATTACCCTTGAGAACATGAGGTTTAGTGCACTAGCTTGCATAGTTCCCTAGATCCCTAGAATTGTAGCATTGAACCATGAAAGGTTCTCTCTTTTCTATTGCTACATTATCCTTCCTTTTTATGTATTTTTGACACACTTGAGCATGATTTCATTATTTCCCACACTTGTAGCATTTCCCCATCCCTTTAATCCATTTCCCATGGTCAAACTTCCTACATTTTTGGCATGTGGGTCGTTTAGATTTCATCCCACCTTTATCAATAGATCCACATGCTTGAAACTCTATCTTTCGTTTCTTATCACCATATCCATTAAACCATTCTCCAAACTCCATATCCACTTTGAAATCACACCGAACAACTTCTTCATAACTCCTAAAGTCTCAAATTGAAAGATCCTTTAGAAGTTGTGGTTTTAATCCACTGATGAATCTATCAATTTTTCTATCATTGTTGATAACAAACCCTAAAATGTACCTTGAAATCCTTGTGAAATTAGCTTCATAGATTGTGACAGATTCCCCTTCTTTTTTCTTGAGCTATATGAATTCCCTCTCCATCTTTGTACGAAGATTTCGTAGGAAATAATTATTAATAAACATGATCTTAAAGTCTTCCCATCCTATCTCTTCAATTATTTCTCTTGGACTGGTGTTCTTAATGAAATCCCACCATTGATCGGCCTCTCCATCTAGATGATAAGTGGATAAATTTTCATTCTCTTTATCAGAATAGTGATGCACAGAAAAGATCTTCTCCATAATGTTGACCCACTATTCTGCAACTAGTGGATCAGAGGATCCACTAAACATCAGTGGTTGTTGCCGCATAAAACATTCTATAGTTATTTTCTCTCTCTTTGTTGAAGTATGAAATTCCCTATTATTATGGTTATTGTTCATAACCTGAGATAATCAGGTAAGCTTTGCCATGATGTTCTGAACTCCACCTCCCAAATCATTGGGGATGTCATTCAAGAAATCATTGCATTGGCACTCGAATGAGTTGATGGCCTGGTTTCTTCTGATTCATACCATTTTCTAAAATAGAAAGGGTTAGAACAAAATATAAGACAACAAGTCATGAATAAATAACATATTCATTTTCACAATTTATACTAAAAGCATAACATATGGGATCCCTTTTTAGAAGCCTAGTAAGAAGACATATGAGAAGAATTTATCATGGGGTGTGCATAATCATAACATGGGAAAAAGATCATGAACATGAGAGGAAGCGAAAATATAAGACTTGAAATGTGACAATGCATAAAAATGAAAAATCATGTCTTAGTGGTTAACTACCACACATACATGTGAACCAAGCTAGCATCTTTTTCACACATCATTTCACATTTTCCCATGACATTAATCACTTTACCCAATGCATTGGAGCGTTATATAATTCCAAGCGCACCCGTCACATTGAAACATTCATATTGCGTGATATAATTCCTGGCCCACCCATCACATCATAACATTATCATCATTGTGATTTCCACATAGAACACATATAAAAAATATAAATAACTAACCCATGTAATGGAATGGGTTTCAACACATAATAATGCATTCATAATCTTTGGGTTCCCAAAAAAAGGGGGAATAACATACATGTTACAAGAACCGTCGACTTTGAGTGAGAAGTAAAAGGGGTGTTATTAAAATATGTGATCTTTTGGAAAACCTTTTTTTGACATAAAAACTAGTTACAAACATGTATATCCCATAAAAGTAAATATACTGATTAAAAAATGATCTTTAAGGAGTAAACATATCAAAAATGGGGTGAAAGAGAGAGAACCTGAAGGAAGAAAATTGGGTTCTAGATTTCCCCTTACCTTGTATCTAAATGCTTCCTTATCTTTAATGTCCTGTATAATGACATTATATTCATTAATTAGAAATTATAGAACCTTTTATACATTAATAGTGTACATTCTGGTTTCATTATGTAATATTATGTTCCTTTGGGTGACTTATATAGTTTAAAAACATTGTTCGTGGATGTTCGTTTTTATGGTTTTTCTTGGGTGGTTCACTTGTATTCATAAATTGAAGTTTAGGTAGAACATGGGTAAACATTCAGAAGTGATATTACATTTTATTAATGAGATTACAGGAGTTTTAATTATCTTATAATGAATCATATTATATCCATGTGGATGTATCATTAGAAAATAATTAAATGAATATTGTTTGGGTTAATTTGGGCAGTTTTTTGATCACAATGAACTTGTTTTAATTTATCACGGACTAATATGTTCATAAGTTAGTTCAAGAACTTTAAATAGGAAATAATACATATATAATATTCTTTTTCAACCATAAATTTTTTTCATGACCAGATCTGAAGGTGGAAATGAAAGAAGAAGACATGTCATTCTTAAAGGTGATAAATTAACACCTCACGAACAACATTCTCTTTAATAAAATAAAAAGAATAGGGGAAATGGGGTTGGATGATATAATATCTTATTATTATCATAACAATCCATTATATGTATGATACTGGAGTTACCATACCATTTGTAAAATTATAGGTGGGGAGATAATAATAAAAGAACTTGAATTTGAAAGGGAATTAAAGGATTATAGGGAGAGAAATTACCTCTTGAATACTACTCTTTAGATCCTCCTTAAGAGGCCTAAGATTGGACTTTTGATGAGACCAATATCTCTTGGACATGGGATAGGGGATAGGTAAGATGCTTGGGTAGAGTTTAGAAAAGGATTCAATCATGAGTGGTGTGAGGAAATGAGGGTGTGAGGGGTGGTATTTATAGTGGAGGGGAGAGGGGTTTCCTTAATATTAAATTCATTAGTTTATTAATTTCTCCTAAGACAATGAATAGTTAGTCTTCAATGACCAAGAACGGTAAAGAGGGCATGTAAGTTCTAGATTTGGTTTCTTACATCACTTTTGATTTCAAGAATAGAGAGTTTAAATTATAATTTATTTATATGGTCAATTAATGTATTTTACTCTTCCCCAAATATTCAAGTATTTTATAAAAATCACAAAAATTTATCGTAACCATTTTTTGACATGTAGTATCCAAAAATGAAGCCCATTTTTCAAAAATAATTTTTAAAATATGATTAATTTAATATTTAATTAAAATCATAATTTATTATTAAGAAACTAGTTTTAAAACATTCATTTACTTATTCTAGAATATAGGTACATCATACCTTCACTTGAATATTATTTTTATACTATCAAAGTTAATATTACTATTCATTGGGATATATAACTATTCATAAGCGTTGGTTAAAATTCATAAGTGTAGGTTACTTTTCACCAAAAATTATTTTTGTTTTATTAGACTCAAAAAATCATCTTGGACACAACCGTGTATGTCAGATTTTCAAAATTCCCAATACAGAAGTGACAAACATATGTTTAAAGGTCACTTAGCACATATTAGTTAATTATGTTGTGTTTTCATGTGATTTAATGACATATTTATAAGAAGGTAATTTCCATTGAAAAACATTGGATCGTTACACTCACAATAGAAGACCCACATAAGCATTTAAATGAATTTCACACTATGTGTTCAAACATAAAACCTTATAATGTGTATAAAGAACAATTAAAGATGATTCCATTCTATTTTTCATTTGAATACACTGAAAAATATTGTATTTACTATGTTAATTTACCAATTATAGGATGGGCCGACATAAAATACATTTTTCATGAAAAATATTTCCCAACATCAAGAACACCATAAATAAGGAAATAAATTTTTGGTATATGGAAATATCAATGGAAAACACCTCATGAATACTGAGAAATATTTAAAAGGCATTGTTCAATTTTCCACACCATAAAATAAGTGATCTACTTTTAATTATGTATTTTTATGAAGGTTTAATTCCTATTGATCAAAATATTATTGATTATGGTGTAGGTAGTGAACTGGTTGATAAGATTGTAATTTCTACAAGAAACCAAATTGAGAATATGGGGTAAAATACACAACAATATGGTTTAAAGACCATTGTACCCATTCGAGGTGTCCATGAGGTGCAATATACTGAGTTTGAAAAGATGTAAGACACAATGTTTGAAGAGGTAAGTACCCTTCTTAAAAAACATTATCTTTCCCAAGTGAAATCCTAAACTCCTCCTCCCATCCATTTAGGTATATTTTATTTTGACACCCACAACATTAACCAATTCCCCCAGTGAACAAAAACTTCTATGATTTGTGGGGAATATTTCCAGGCCACCCCTATAACTAACCCTTTAGGAAAAAACCTTACTATCCATCCAACCTTGGCTGGAAAGGAAACCAAGATTATAGTCCTGGGGGTATTCAAACCAACATCAACAATCATATAACCAATAGGGGCATAGTAGTCATCCAACACCACCCATAAATCATCAACCACCAAAAAGGCCTTTCCAACAACCCCCTACAAAATCCATTCCTAGCCTAGAAAACATGATGAAACAAATGGATTCCTGTAATCTATAATTCCAACGAACTACACATTATTCCATACAAGATATAAAAAACCCAATTATTCCATGAAGCCAACTCTATGGAGGAAATTAAATATAAAGGGTTGAGTAAACTACCCTCTCAACCAGTTGTTAACCATATAGATAAGGTAAATATTAGTTTCATAACCCCATGGAGTGGACATCAGCTTAAAATCTAAATTACCAATCTAATTGAGTCATCCCCTCTTGAAGAAACCATCATCCCAATCACTTTAAATGGTCAACATGACGTGAAACCTGTCTTGATAGATCCCCATCTAATTGAAAGAGTGTCTGTTGATAAAGAGGCTAGCCCAACCATTCCTATTCCATTCCCCAATGTTCAACTTAACCTAGGAAAAAAAGTAAACTAATCTTGATAAATAAATATTGGAAGCATTCTAAAATGTGAATGTTAACATTACTTTGATTGATGTCATAAAAAACATTGCTAGATAATATATGTTTTTTAATGATATGTGTACACACTAAAGAAGAATTCAAGGTGATGAAAAGATTAACTTTTGGAGGAAAATCTCATAATTGATAGATCCATCACTTCCCACCAAATGAAATGACACTGGAACATTCTCAATTTAATTCACTATAGGGGAGTACTCCTTTTCTATTGATATGATTGACTTGGGTGCTTCTATAATTGTGATGCCTCACTCCTTTTAATCATCATTGAATGTTGGGGAACTGAATACCCCATTAATTTTTGTTTAACTGAAAAATCGGATCACTTCACACACATCTAGTGTGTTATAGAATTTTATTGGGAGGGTGAAAATTTTAATGTTTCTGGCTTATTTTTATGTGCTAAAAATGGAAGATGATATGATTAATAAGCATGCCTAGATTATACTGGGAGGACCTTCTTGAAAACTTACAAAACTATAATCAATTTCTATAATGGTACATTATCTAAGGAGTTTGGTGGTGACATTGTCCACATCAATATCCTTTATGGCATGAATCACACCTTATAAGTACATTCCTCTCTCTATTAATTCAATTGATGCACTCACCTCCCCTAAAAAAACTTCTTTTCTTTCCCCTGATCCTCTTTCTGAGTTTTCTTCATGAAGAAAATTCTAGGAAATTAATCATAATTATAATGTTGTACTAGTCTTGAAGAATGTCATGCATGTTGGTTAATTGATGATTTCTTGAACACTGATGATCAAACAGCCATCAATGACACTTCTATGACTGTAAAAGATCATCCCTCATATGAAAATGATTGCATTGTGAAGTTAGAAGAGATTAGTGGGATATAAATTTAACACACATTCCCATAATTACAATATCCCCATGAATTAGAACTAAAACAAATGTTTCAAGATTTAAAATATCCATATATTGATAATAGAAACTTGTTGCTCATCATTATTTCTTGTCTACTCTTTCTTGATCATGAATTGTGGCATCTATAACTCTTAAGTGAGTATAAATTATCATTGGTAGAGATACATGCTGAAATTATTGGGATTATCCCATTAATATTCACAAATAAATTATTGTTAAATGTTGGGGATAAACCATTGATGTAGTCAAAACTTTGACTGAACACAAATCATTTAGAAGTTTTTAAAAAGAAGAAATTTTTTTTTTTGTTGTTGGAATTATTTATTTCATCTCTGAAAGAAAATCGGTTTCTCTAATACAATTGGTTCCTAAAATCTAGTCTAATGTTAATTAAAAACAAAAATAGTGAATTGGTTCCAACTAATCTATAGAATAGATGGCATGTCAATATCTACTATCATCAGTTAAACCAATAAAATAAGAAGTACCATTTCTCGTAGTCGTTCATGGAAAAAATGATAGAGGGGATAGAAAGTAAGTCTCATTACTATATTCTTGATTGGAATTCTATATACAGTCATATCCATATTTCCCCTAAGGATTAGGAAAAGACAACCTTTACTTTCCCCTTTGGAACATTATCCTATAGAATGATGCCATTTGTTCTGTACAATGCTCTGGGTACATTCTAGCGATGCATGGTTAGTATTTTTTTGGATTACTTGGAGAATTTCATGGAAGTTTTCATGGAATATATCACTATTTATTAATCTTTTTCGATGAATGTTTGAGGAGTATTAGTTCAGTCTTACATCATTGTATTGAAAATAATCTCATATTAAATTTTGAAAAATTCAATTTCATGGTGAGACAAGGTATTGTTTTGGGACATGTTATTTCTATGGATAGTATCCAAGTTGATAAATCAAAAGTGGATGTCATTTTATCCATGCCATTTCCAAAAAAAATTCTATATATGCAGTCTTTCTTGTATCATACCAGATTTTACCATCATTTCATTCATGACAATAGTAAAATTGAACTCCCCTTCTACTAATTTCTCCAAAAAGAAATGAAATTTGTTTTTTATAATTAATGTAAGGAATATTTTTACAAATTAAAATGGAGTTTCACATCACCCTCAATGATCCAACCACCTAGGTGGTATTTACCATATGATCTTAAGTATGATCCATCTAACTATATAGTTGGGTCAGTCCTATCACAAAGGTTTGATCGAGATCCACATGTCACGTTCTATTCCACGCATACTCTGGACCCCACCCAAGAAAACTAAACCATAATTGAAAAATAATTTCATTCTATTTTGTTTTCCTTGGATAGATTTAGTTCATAAAATTTTGTGTCTAAAGGCCTCGTGTTCTCAAACCATGAATCCCAATGGTATCGTCTAAATAAACTAGATGTCGATCCATGTCTCATTCTCTAGATGATCTTACATTATGAATTTTATATTGAAATTATAGTTAAAAAAGGAGTACAGAATTTTGTGGCTCACCATATCAGAATGATCTTCTCATCCTCAGAAATTGGATCATTCCCCTATATTCCCCTAAGTGACATTTTTTTTAATGAACAAATTTACCGAGTGCAAGATGTTATTCCGTGGTATGCTGAAATTTAAAATTATTTGGTAGCATCTGGCATTCCTATTGGTTTTTAAAAAACCGAGATGACGCTATAAAAAATGAGTCCCATGGGTATATTTGGGATGACACATAATTTGGTGTACATGTAGTGATCACTCCCTTAGTCATTGAATTATTGATAGCAGGTTTCATTATTTCCTTAGGTAATGTCACACTATTGCTTGTGGGGGCTGCTTTGGTACCCAACAAACTTCTCTCAAGGTCCTTGATTCTGGTCTCTTTTGGCCCATACTATTTTAGGATTCCCATGATTTCTTTAAATCATGTCCTCACTATCAATTATTGGGGAATGTATCTAAAAGAAATGAAATTCCACAAAAATAATTAATTTTTCATTACATTTTTTATTTTTGAGGCATTGACTTTATGGGGCCATTTCATAATTAATTTGGAAAATTTTACATTCTTATGAGAATGGATTACTTGTCAAAATGGGTCAAGGAATGTTCAATAGGGATAGATGATTCCAAGAAATCTGTGGAATTTTTTAGAACAAAAATCTTATGTAGGTTTGGATTACATAGGCTCATCATTAGTGACCCAAGTTCTCATTTCTTCAACCAAACAATGCAATCTATTTTGAATTGATACGGGGTTGGGAATTGAGTGACTACTACTTATCACCCAAAAAACAACGGTCCATATTAGGTGTCAAATAGATAGATCAAAATAATTCTTGAAAAAATGGTTCAACCCAACAGAAAAGATTTTTGTCTTAGACTCGATCATTCATTATTATCTTACCACACAACTTGTTTTTTGTAAAGTGTTTTCACCTCCCCATTGAGATTTATCACAGGTCCTAGTGGGAAATTAAACAATGTAATTATAATATATTTGGTGAATATGATCATAGAAATTTGTAGATTCAAGAGTTGAAGTAAATGTGTAGAGTTTCATATGGGAACTCTAGGATTTATAAAGAGAAATCCAAGGCTTCCCCCAACCATCACATCCTTCATTATCAATTCCACACTAGGAAAAATTTATTCCTTTATAATTCATGGCTGAAGTTTCATCTAGGAAAGCTTAGTTACCCCTATTTTGGACAATAAAATGTTACTAATTTTTATCAATTTTGTTTTGTTCATGTTTAAAATGAAGAAACAAAACAAAACTTCACTGTCAATGAGAAGCAGCTGAAGCACTTTCATTAATCCAATCTGGAATCCCCGATAGAGGAAATCCAATTTCAAGAAGTATCCTACCAAGGAAACCCTCTAAGTTATATCCTTCTTTCCCACATTCTGTTATATTACCTTGAGGAAAATGCATATTCTAGGTGGTGGGGGTATATTCCTGGTTTAGTTAGGAATTTTCTTCATCATCATCATCTTTTTTTTCTTGATGAATAGTATTTTAACTTTACCCGCCTCATTTTCCCCTCACTTTTGTTTGGGAATATTCATTTTTGGTTCCCAATATAACATTAAGAATGATTCACACATAATCGTGGAGGTTATTGTAAAATAATGAGTAATTTCCCTATTTCATATAGTTTTAACATTCAAAAAAATCAAATTAAATGTGAATTTCAACATGAATTCAACAATGTGGTGTGGCTTTCTCTTAAGTTTTTTTGTTTTTTAATTATATAATTATTTTTATCATTTTTAATACTTAGATAATAATTGTAACCTTTTGTGTATAGGTTATGGGAAAATTGTTTCACTTAACTTCTCCACACATCTTTTCACCCAACCCTGAATTGTGAAAATTTCTTACTTAATAGAAGGTAAATTTTAATTAGGTTAATTTTTCCTGACATTCAAAAATTATTTTTCCATATGTTCATTCCATATATGATCTATATTATTACTATACCATATTGACCAATGGGTGTGTACCTATTATCTGATGGTTGTATGCCCTAAAAAAACAAAAAAAAAAACAAAAAAAAAACAATTTGAGTGGAGTGATGAAATGTAAAACATATGGGGATATCTAGTTTGTGAGATTATGTTTTGACTTCTGGGAATACTTAATTGAGTGGGTCTTGAAATTTGATTACCAAGGATGTAGGGAAGGTTCATAGGAAAGGATCCAATAAGAAGAAAAAATTAAAAATAACCTATATTTACTCAATAGAAAGTGGAATGAATAGAATGAAATGGTTATCACATACCCACATGGAAAATTATTGACATGATTAAATTCTGAATTATTTTATTGGATTGGTAACACACATCTCTTGGAATTTTTTTCTGAACAATTTTTTAGACGTCTTTTTTCCATGATCACTGAGAATATCTCATCGATGTTATTTTTTCATTGATCACATTTCTATTAGGAATTAAATTATCATTTAATGGTAAATACTTATGACGTTTAAAATATATCAATGAATAATTTTTTGAAATTGGAATTTTCCAAGGATTTTAAATTTTATGGTGTGGGGGATTGATTGCACCACGAATCACAGTTTCATTTTCAGCCACACACCACTATGATAAACTAGTTTTGTATTGAAAATTGTAAAAATAAAAAAAAAATGACTTAATGTTTTAATTAATTATATTGGTTTTATAACTATTAAAATGAGAAATTATACTTTTTTAATGATATCATTTTAGTAGTAGTTGATTTGGAAGCCTAAAAGATGATCCAGAAGGAAAAAGGGCCAAACTGCATACAATCCCAAGGACTGATGTCCACTATTATTTATGTTGAGTGAAATTTGTGCAATCAAATGGGATTACATTTTTTGGGAATCTCCAAGTCATAAGGGGATATAAATATACTCAAGAAAACCTAGCCCAATTCGTCAATTTTGGGGCCCATATAAACCAATCTATCACGGGGACATAATCTTCCCTAATTCAAAAGTTAGGTCCAATATTTTTACAATATCTACCAATAGAGGTTCCAAAAGGAAAGCAAATTTTATAGGGAGATATTCAAGAGGCCTCCCAAGAACTCTACTCTTTTTTCCAATTCATGATATTGTTTTTACTAGTTCCAAACCGAGACACAAGTTGTATCTTGAAAACTGTGTTCTCAAAACCACTTCCCATTTTGTATATAAAAGGACACCATGCACACATCATTTTTGTGTTCAAACAAAGAGTGGTGTGATAACATTTTGGAGTTCATAAAGATATCTATCATCCCATTGTATGTTATGGAGATCTATATCATCACAGGGAGATCCAAAATGAAGAAGGATATCCCCCTAACTTTCCTCCTCCACTCTTTGTGGGGTTAAACATTAAGAGTTTGTTGTGAGGGTGATACACATCTTGTAACGGGAGTTATAACACTTGTTATAATAGGGGTATAATGTAAATTGGGTTTCATAAAATTTCATTTATAATGATCTTACTTTTATTCATGTTTGAATAATTTGTTTGATTGAATTTATTGGAATCTCTTTACCTTTATCCAATCGATGGGATGTCTTGACTGCGTGACTTGTGTTGTTCTAATTGGACAACACAATAATCCTTTTCTTCCCCACATATTTGAGATTTCCACTTGATTTGGAAGTTATTATATCATTTATGATATTTTTACCTTGTCTATAAGATATTAATTCCACAGTTTATCTCTACATGCTTTGATATAAAATCCTAGTAGGTAATAAGGATTCTGATAAATTTCGACCACAGACTTACTTCAACCCTAAATTAAACACTAAGAGTGATGAACATTATTTTTTTATATTTAAGTCAAAATAACCCATTTTCCTCTTATTTCTCAAAATTGACTAGTTCTCGAACTATTAAACTTTTTAAATTAAGTTATTTAATTTAAACTATTTTAAAATCAACCCCCATCTTTTAATAATTTTTTTTACGAATACACATTCTAAACCTATTGATTCTCCCTGATAGATGACCTAAGGTCTTCCATATACTATCAATCATATTTTAAAACATAATCAATTTGAAATGTCATGAAAACTCATTCATATTCCCCCACATGACTTAGCATGCACCAAGTACAAAGACTACCTCATCTAATGGTATACAAATAGTGATAAATGGGTTGACACCATGTACTGGCACACATTTGGATTACATGAGTGGACCCCAAATGGAAGGACATGGCATGTGACTTCTTCTACACATAGTCTACCCATCTTCTATATGACTCATTTGGAATGACATGGGTCATTGGACACAGGTATTATACAGGGTCAAGGGACATGGCATGTGACCCTACTACACATCGTGTATACCATTCTACATGGATTGAATCTCTTTTAAACCATATCATGGACAACTTTAATTAGTGTTCATGCCCTTTATCACTTCCTTAATGGTTGGTGGGTATCGTTTTCAACACATACAAGTATGATCCCTTCAATTTGGCACCTAGATAGACTCATTGGAATTCTTCGTGAGGCCTGGTGCGGGATCCTCTATTCATTATTCATGCCCTAAGTTGATTCCTTGGTATTGAAGTAACCAACTTCATCAGGCATCAATCCTCTACTTATCAATTTAATCCATATGGAGTTGTTGGTGTCACCCCATCACTCTGGATATGATCTTCCTCTATTTTATCATATCTCACTCCTCAAATATATTGGTGTATCTCTCTCTCATGACATTTACCAACGAATAGTACTTCTCTAATGGACATCATTAGTGAAATGAGACTCAGGAGTGTGTTCTCTTAGATGAGTGCTTCAGGGAATCTTCATATTTAATCCCTAGTGTTGGTATGTGTTAGTTGTGACAAACATCTTGACTATGTGTCTAGGTTTAGGTATATCTAGATATTATTGTAATATGTATTGTAGACATACACAATGTAGAGCTGAATATATCTTTTTTTGTATTTCATTGTGGTTTCAAGGTGTCTTACTGAGTATTTTTTTACTCACCCCTTCATGATATTTTCCTGTATTTGTCATTTATTGTGAAAATACGTGACCTTTTCACAGATTTATAAGTGGACTAAGGAAGGACGGAGATTTGTAATATCAGGCATGTGGAGGTGTGTTCCAATAATGACAGAAAATAGCTCCAGTTCCTTTTCTTACAGGTTGGACTTGTGGTTACCTACATTTCTTTATTGGGTGTGTATTTGGAAATGGTTAACATTACTTTAAATTCAAATTGTGATTTTTTGGTTGGGATATATTGGTATTAATTCATTGTTTTCATAGTGGTTTTTTAATTTCATCATTTTGTGGGATTGGAGATATGTTTGTATGTACAGGTACATAGGAAATGTCTTCAATGTTAGTGATATTATTTCTCTGTGCAAGTCACCATCCCTTGAGAAATAGGAGGTGGTATTGGGGGTCCTAAAACATGCCCCATTGCGATGGGTTGTGACATAGTGGTATAAATGGTGGTTGGTTCTACTATAGGACGAGGACTCAATGATATTATTTTGGAGAAATAGTTTCAAGTGTCTTGAGTTTGGATTTCAGGTCAGAGACTCTATTATTGGTCCGGGCGGCTGAGGTATCTATACACATTGACTTTGATAACCTAATATTTATCCTAGTACATGAGAATACTAGTTAAAGGTAAAATAATGGTACATGCATCAGATAGGAATATGTTGTGGTTCCATGTCCTTCTTGAGTCATCTATCCAAATATACTCATTGACCATGGTACATCTTGTTTTCTAACGAGATTCCATTGAGACTCATATGATCTATGATTTAGTATCTTGATAATGAGGATAACCTGTTCAGTGATGAGGATATGATATAGGGACCAGTTCCCCAGATATCACTTCCAATTGGTGCACCAGACATACCACAACCTTTGGAACAACACATGGTACCATCTGTACCAGTAGATGAGGAGTGCCGACTGATCATGATTCACAAGATTTAGAGATAATGAAACCTTAGGTTATGAGGTAAGCCCAACCCTCAGGTAGAAAAAGACTGCCTTGAGGTGTTAACATGAGTTTTCTTTCTAGTCTATACACCAGTATATCAGATAGTGTTCCTAGAAACAATCATTCTATATGGTTTAGTAGGTAGATGGTGGAGTTTGGATATCCTGACTCATGATGAGGAAACTCTTTTGTGGAATGTTTTTGAGTACCTCTGTAGAGAGTATTTCTCACCAGTTACGTTGAGATCTATGCATATACATGGGATTATTAAGGTCCATTTGGGTAGCATAGCTATAGAATATTTTTTTTGGTTCACCAACCTTTCTAGTTACTTTATGGATATAATTAGAGATCAATACTTTAGGTATTGGACCTTTGAGTGAGGTCTATGTAGAGACATTTTATCAATCTGTATGACTCTATGAATTTTGACATATATTGGGGTACTTGAGTGAGATTTAGTGGTCAAAAGCTTCTTGGATGAGAATATAAAGAATATGGTAGTTATCAGTGGAGGAGAGGGTTAATATACCTCGTTATTAGGGTTCTGATGTCAGTATTAGGGATCCAGATGTTGGATAGGTTTTAGAAGGAGGTCCCAAGATAGAGGTTCTGCAGTTAAGGGTTCATAGGTTTGGTCAAGTCAGCCTAGGGAAAGGTGGTTCTATTCATGTGATGGTAGGGTGAATCTCACTCAAAATTATCTGAACCACCATGCTTTGGACAGGGAGACAATGGATGGAAGACTATGTCAAAGACAATAACAAGAGTAGGTAGATCTATAAGGAGGAAGAGGTGGAATAGAAGTCGAGAGAGAAACATGAGGTGGTTGATGTTTCAACATGTTACCATCACCACCCATAGGTGTTCGATGCTAGGATCAGGGATTTGGAGGATAGGGGCGGGAATAGGTACATCTTATTGATGCATACAACTAATGGGCTTCAAGAATGATTCAACATATGATCTGTTTATTTTCTAATTTAGTTACAATACTTATATACATAGGTTCTTTTCGTTCTTTTATCACCACATATCTAGTTTGAAACCCTGAGATTAAGGTTGAACCGTTAACTCAACTTTTACACTTGAGACTCCTACTAGAGAATTCTCAGTGATCAAACATTTTTTCCAACAGTGTGACATGACCCATGGAGCTGGGAATTTGGGTTAGAACCTCTTGGTGGTAGCATTTAGACCTTATGACTTCATTCTTGGTATGGATTGGTAATGCATAGTCCATGCCCAGATTGACTGATTTAGGTGAAGGATGGGGTGTTTCCATAATGATGGAAGGAGGTTTCCCTTTGTAAGTGAATGAAAAACCTATGTAGTGATGAATGGACTCATGAATAAGATGGTGTAGCAGATTAATCATCATTTCACTTTCCTGAACATCGATGCAGAAGATGTTATGAGCTTCATGTTTCTAGCAATGGTGGAGGAGTATTAGGATGTTTGTCCTAATTATGTTTTGGTGTTACCACTCCACTGATAAATATATTTCAATATTGATTTACACTTTGTGATGGAACCAATATTAACACCATTGTATTAGATGTCTCCCATCTAGATTCCAAAGATTAGAGTATAGTTTGAGAAGTCATAGAGGAAGGGCTTCAGGAGACTCAGTATTTCACCCTTGGTGGCCTAAGTATTGTTTTCCACAAAGGTAGATAGGATCTTGAGGTTGTGTTTAGACTACAATCACTTGAACTAGATGACCATAAAGAACATGTATCCACTACCAAGGATCAATGAACTCTTTGATCAGTTGAGGTGAGAACAATGGTTTTTGAATGTTGACCATCGATTGGGCTATCAATAGATGTGATTACAGGATGAGGATATATCAAAGACATCGTTATAGTGTCTCAAGGGTCACTATGAGTACATGGTGATTCCTTTTGGCATGAAGAACATCCCAGTAGTGTTCATGGGACTCATGAACTGGATCTTATATCCTTATTTCGACATGTTTTTTGTAGTCTTTATCCATGATATCCTTGTGCACTCTACCTCTGAGGAGGAGCATGTGAGACACTTAATGATGGTTTTGGAAATAATTAGAGAGCGCTAAATTTATGGGAAACTCTCAAAGTTCAGTTTTCCGATTTATGTGGTCCACTCTCTAGGGCATGTTATCTTAGAGGATGGAGTGGATGTGGACTTGGCCAAGGTTGAGGCATTGATTTCATGAGATCCACCAAAGAGTGTGATAGAGGTGAGGAGCGTCCTTAGGATACCAGTCTATTATAAGATATTCATACCATATTTCTCTAGAATATCAATACCAATGATATCTTTGACTAAAAATGGGAAGCCTTTTGTGTGGAAAGAGAAGTCTAAGCAGTCATTTCAATAGACGAGGAAGAGTTTGATGAGCTCTCTGATCTTGATATTACCGGAGGAGAGAGACGAGTACGTAGTGTTCTTTGATTCATTAAGGACCAGTCATTGTTTTCCCTCATGTAGAGGAAAGGGTTGATTTTATATGGTTATCACTAGTTGAAACCATATGAGAAGAATTATGTGACCCATGATCTTAAGTTAGCATCAGTAGTCTTCACATTGAATATGAGGTGACACTACCTAATGAGAAATATTTTTATTGTTTACTCTAATCACATGAGTGTCATGTATATTTTCTCTCACAATGATATATACTTGAGGTAGAGGATAATTCTAAAATTCCTTCAGGACTATGACTATGAGATTGTCTATAATCCTAGGAAGGAAAGCATGGTGGATGATTCCCTCAATAAGAGATCTAGTTTGGAGTTTTTGAAAGAGGCGTCGGAGAAAATGGCCTCATTAAAGTTATCCTTAATCGATGGAGATAGAGAATCTTAACCTTATTCTATGTTTATTACCCCTCCAAACTTACAGTGAGTCAAAGAGGCATATCTTGGGGATACCGACTGTGATACTCGATGTTCACATATATCCACAAGGAAATCTCTAGATGAATATTTGAATGGTGGGGAGAACAGCATTCTTTTCAAAGGATTTGAAGTTGTTCTAGTGGAATTATGTTACGAGGTTCTATGGGAGTTTAATAAATCCCTTTCAGTGGTACATCCTGTTGTAAGAAAAATGTACCAAGAACTTTTATTTTAGTTTTGGTGTCCAGAGATAATGAAATCAGTGGCATAGTTTGTTTCTAAATGCCTTACTTATCAGTAAGTGAAGGCTGATCACTAGGTTCCAATGCGATTAATTCAACCCCTGGAGGTGATGGAATGTAAGTGGAATGGAATATATATGGACATTGTGACATGATTTCCATGTACTCACATAGGACATGATGTCATACGGGTGATAGTTGACTGACTCACTACATTAGCCCACATACTAGCTATTCAAGAGTATAGTTCCATAAAGATCTATGGATGCCTCTTTGTTCATGAGATAGTTCTACTCCATAGAGGTCCATCAATGATTGTTCCACATCATGATACTTGTTTTACATCCCAGTTGTGGAATGGATTATAGGAAGCGTTTATTACCCATTTATGTTTGATTATAGCATTTCTACCATAGAAATATGTCCAGATGGAGAGAAACATTTAGGTTTTGGAGTACATGTGATAAGCTTGCATGTTAGACATTGGCCATTTTTTGGAGGCTCACCTAACATTGGTGGAGTTCACGTATCATAACAGCTACCATTCCACTATTGGAATGAAAAAATTAGAGGATTTTGACGGGTGACCCTTATGGTCACCACTTTTTGATAATAACCCAAGAAATTCAACTATCATGGGCCCATAATTGGTGGAAGACACTATAGAGAAGTTTCAGATCATCCAGGAGTAGATGAATACTACATAGAGCTATCAGAAGTCTTCTACTGGCAGGCAATAGAGGCCTTGGGAGTTCGGGAAAGGATAGAATGTATTCCTATAGGTTTCACTTCTATGAAGATTATATTTATTTGGCTGGGGAGGAAACTTATATATGAGGTTTATCTACTATTTTCATATACTACGTAGAGTTTATGAGGTTTCTTATCACTTATCTCAACCCCCGCTATTGGAGAAGGTACAAGACAACTTCTAGGTGTCTTAGATGAGGAAGTACATGAATGCTCCATTGAACATCATCGAATGGGGATAATTGGACATTGAGAATGGTGGGACTTTTTCAAAGTAACTGGTAGATATCAGGAATTAGTATTAGTAAATTCTTCATGGGTGATAGATTCATTAAGTGAGTCTCTTGTGGTAGTACAAGAATCTCTATGAGAGATATTGGAAGAGGGAGGCATATATATGTCCTTAGTACCATCATCATTAATAGTAGCCTTTGTTTTGTATTTTTGGGGATATAACTCCCCAAGATGGGGAGAATTTAATGTCCCAAATTTTCTTTGTAATATTTTTAAATATTATATGGAATTAATTTGAGACTAGGTGATGAGATGACATGTGAATCTAAGGCTCATTGTTCTGGAAATAAATTTTTAAATAATATTGAAATTTTAAATAGAATTTGTACGTTGTGTTCTTGAAAAAGTAAAATAACTTCTAAATGGGTGACCAGATTAGATATCTAAGTGAACTATTTCATTTTGAATAGTGGATTTACCCTAGGAGAGGCCTAACATTGGATGGCATGGGTCGGCTAGGAAAAGTAGATTTCAGACATTTTAATGAAAAAAATAAACTGTGGATTTATTTTATTTTAACTATTTCATTGATTCAATGTTGTGAATATACTTCCTTGTTTAAATGAGATTTTAGGCAGGGATCTAGGGTTAGGATCTCAACCATGCAAATTTTTTAGAGTCACTAGAAAGAACCCTAAAGAATCCTCTAAAGTGAATGGTGACATAATCCCTGATCAACGATCAACAAACTCCGTTCTTGATAGATTTCACCAACGATAGAAATTCCATGATCGATCATCATTATTGATTGATCAAAATCAAAATTATTATGCACTATTTTGTATTTCCTTCCCTATTCTTGAATTCAACAATGAATGCAGACTAACCAATGAACAATTTGATCCATGTTTCGATCATTCCTGTAGGATGTGTTTTGATTGCAATAAATATATAAGGTTTATTGTTATATTGATTACATTGTTGATCATTCTTATGGGAACAGATCAAGGCTTAAATGAACAATGGTCGAGTTTTGTTCCTCGAATTTGTTCCATGTGAATTTCTCTACCCCATTTTCTATGAATTATTTTTTCTTCATTGGTTATAAACATATGGTTTTGTTTTCATAGTTTCATTGTGAAATGATCAAAAATTGAATATCCAACTATGAGACATTATAGAATAGGTGGGACGATTATGACGATGATAGACAAATCAAAGAGATTCAAGAGATACCATTCTTCGGGCAGTTTTCTTCCGATGGATTAAAATTATTTTTCTGACCCAATAAAATACTCAAAACACCTCAGTTTAGTGTTATGTTGATGAGGGGATCTTCGATATAATGTTTCATGGAGAAAAGATAACAAAAATGGGATTCGATACATCGACTGAGGAACACAGAGGAAGAATTATAAATTCTATAAAATCCTGATGAATAGAGTGTGTAACCCACAATTACATAGAATGTGGACCCCAATGAGAGGAGGATAAGGTTTCTTGAGTTAGTTAAATTCCAAAAAGTTGTTTACCCTATCACACAATATGTATGACCTTCTTAGATACTTGGCATTTATCTCGGAAGATACAGGGACATGGGGAAGCATACATGGGTTTCCATCACAGCATGTACCCCTCCACATGATTTGGACTAGACTATGTACATAGAATACCCCTTATACTAGTACATGGGTAGTGATACACAGGTTGACAAAGTATACCAGCACATGGACAGAGTAAACGGGTGGACCCTGTATGGATGGACACTGTGTGTGACTTCTTATACACGTCGTGTTCCTATCTTCTACATGACACATTTGGAATATAATTATCCTTTGTACATGAGAATTACCATGGGTCAAGGGACACGTCATATGACCCTACTACACACCATCTATTGTTTTCTACATAGTTTTCTTCAGTTTTTCCCCATATATTGGACATGTTTATTTAGGGTTTGTGCCATTTATTCCATCCTTAAAGGTTGGTGGGTATCATTTTCTACTCTGAGAAGTATGGCTCCATCAGTTGGAAATCCTTAATAGATTCATTGGATTCCCCATGAAGGCCCTTCGTGGGATCCTCTATTCACACTTCATTCCTGAGGTAGATTCCTTAGTATTGATGTGACCAACTTTACTGGGTGTTGATCCTCTACATAGTGGGTTAACCTAGATGGAGTTGTCGGTATCACCCATGGGCTTGTCTGTGATCCACTTCTATTTTATTATATCTCTATCTCATATCTATTACCATCTCTCTCTCTCATTATGGTTCTCGATGAATAGTCCTTCTCAGACGGGTGTCATAAGTGATATCAAACTAAAGAGAGTGTTATCCTAGATGAGTGCTTCATGGAATATTAAAACTAAATATGTAGTGTTTGTATTCGAAAGTTGTGAATTGCCTCTATACTACATGTATTGGTTTGATTATATCTATATATTCTTTATATATATGTTTTATAAATATACTATGTTGAGAAGAATGTGTCTTCCTTTGTGTATTTTTTGTGGTTTAGAGGTGTCCAACTGAGTATTGTTATACTCACCTCTATTAGGGATTTTCCTAAATGTTTTGTGTCTTGTGTATATGAGCGAACTTTTGACAGATTCATATTTGGAACAAAACCAGAAAGATATTCTTGAGATTAGGCAGGATGAGGTGTTTTCCTATAATGATAGATATTAGTACCAGTACCTTTACTTATAGGATGGACATGTGGTTACAGACATATTTTTGTTAGCATGTATTTATCCTAGTTCCAAATTATGTCACGTTACTATCAAACACTATTGGTTGGGATATATTTTTATGAGTTCATTTTTTTTCTTATTAGTTATTACATTTTAGGATTTTTGGTATTGGAGATGTGTGTGTCAGTACATGTACATAGGAAATGCCTTCCATGTTAGTGATATGCCTACTTAGTACTAGTCACTAGACCTTGGTCTATTAGAGGCATGCTTGGGGAGTCATGGCACAATACCCACTCGGATAGCCTCTGATAGTATATATAGGTCCCACTCATCACATAATGAAAACTATGCACATGTCTTCAAAAAGAACATAATTCATTCACCATATCAAATACCATGTCATGTAATTGGTTTCATAAACATTTCATCATTGCACAACTCATAGAAAATAACATGATTCATTAACATCATGCCATCACAAATACAAACCATCCAGATAAATAAAAATCATGTTATCCTTCGATAATATATAGAGTAAATAATAAAAAAACATACTCTTCTCTTATATAGTAAATTATTTTAAAAGATCTCTTAAAATAATTCTTGAGGAAAGTGTCATTCCTATTTTCAAAACTTTTTTTTCAAATATTTATGAAGGAAATATAACATAAGATAATAAATATTAATTTCACATATAATATTATCATGACATAATAAATGAAATAGATTTTTAACTCAATAAAAGAAAATTGAGTTAAGAATTACCTTACATTAAGTCATGCCTCTCCTTATTCACATGAAAACCATATGTATAATTAATATGGATTTATAATGAATTTATTCAAAAACCATAATTTAATAAAATAATTTATTAGTTATTTATAACATATTATAACCTATTTATTAATAATATGTTATTAAAATCACTATTATCGGTTATACCTGCTTCATTTTCCAAGAATGTTTTTGTTTAGTAATATTGTTCCATATAATTTGATCTCTGTTTCAGAATTTAAAATATTTAAATTATGGTATAAAAATAATATATAATAATTATAAACATATTTAAAATTATTCATAAAAAGTAGACATACAGAAAATTAATTCCATTGTTCAGGGAGAAGGTAGCCCAAACACATTCATGAATGCTTTTTTCAATTTTTATTTATTGAATTAAAATAGGTAAATAATAATTCAAATTTATAGAATCATTATTAAATAGTATATATCATAAATATTCATTAAAAATAGATAAATAACCATCGATAATATATGGTGATGAAAAATTAATTGTATCACTATATGGAGTGGGTAAGTTGTACTTACACATGAGTGATAATTTCACTTATTATTTGATGGGAAAAAGGATGTATAATGGTATTTTCATGATCATAATAATATTTCATCATATTGAGGATACCTTAGATATTATTTTATAATAAAAAATGTAAAGTCACATCCATGATTAATGTATCACTAAGAAGGGTTGGGATGAATCGACTATATCTTTTTCTTTTATGTTATCTTTCTTATATAACAACCTTAACCTACTAATAAAGAATTATCACTTTAATAAAGAAAAAAACATTCCCCCATCCAAAAGGATGCAAATGTTTACTTAGATAACTTCTTAATAAGAGTATCTAGTACTTTCGATGGGTTAAGAATAATCCAATATCACAAAATCAACTAGAAAACAATCATTTTGTGTTGATAAAATAGGTAGGAAATACCCTTAAACTTATGTATCACTATGATAAATACAAAAATTCATATGATTATATTTTTCACTAATTATGTTAAACAATTTTGTTTAACTAGTTATGAGAACTTCATCATTAGGATCCAAACATGTCATTGGGGTTCAACAACAACTTACACTTTTGTAATTCCTCAAAAGAATATTCTTCACCTCCCTACCCATAAGTAGATAGAAAAAAACCATCTTTAATTTGTATGAAAACTCAGTCTAACAGATCAGTCCAATTTATTATGTTTAATTATTTTTTATGGGAATAATATATTTTAGAAAGACTACAGAAACAATTATTAACCGTGTTTTCTTTCTATAGAAATTACAGTTTCAATTCACAGCATAATCTAGTAAGCACTTAACAATATTTTTTCTTATGGTTCTTCCATTCAGAAAAACATTCTTCAAGAAGTTGGTTCCATAAATGTTTTCTCCCAAATCTCTCTCCAAAACTTCATCACTCTCTATCTTCTCTTGCACATGAACAATTCTGTCATAGTCATAAAGTATATTATACATCCTTCTATTTATTATTGATCCAAAAGTGGAATGGCTGGGGCACAACTTTCACTTTCCTGATCAACCAAATTTATAGAAACATGAATTCAATACATATTTAGACATTATATTTGACTCTTTTAGTACTTACCAACTCTTAATTATCATTCTCTAAAAATATCTAAGTTTCTCATAACATTATCCTTTTTTATACTTGACAATAATTATTCCATCTGATACCAATAGTCATTCTAATAAAATTTTTAATTACAATGAAACATATATAAACTCGAAACTATTCATTTTGATTATCTATTTCAATTAAATAATTGTAAACATTCTTCCTTTATCATTTTTTCAACTTTGTTAGACTGAATTTTATTTATTTTAGCTTTCTGGCATAAATTCATCTTCTCAATCTTTCTAGAATCCCACTTATACTACACAACTAGATGATTTTGTTCAGTGGTTTTCCCATAAAAATTGTTTCAACTTATAAACATTCTAACACCACCTTAGCAAAAGTTTGAAAATAACTTAAAAAATCACCTTCTATTTAATTATTAAACAAAAAATCAAATTGAATTTCTCATATCTGGAAAAGTCCAACGTTTAATGAAATATCGATGTCAGCCAATGTCATATAGATCAGACTCTAATTCACTTCTAGGGATCAGTTTCACTCTTTTTCTGATGAATCCGGACCAAATTTAAAAATCATGAATTATTTATCTTGAACCACTAAAAAAAATAACCATAAGAACTTTTGTTTTATGAAAATTGTTCACTAAGTTGTCAAATATAAAATATTTTATTGGAATCTGATCCCATTTCTGATTAGTCCAAACAACTCCAACAACTCTGATCTACTTATGATAGAACTCTATATTTAAGGCCCTTTTGATACCACTTATATTTCTGATGGATCTTTTCTATAAATTCATGGATGGATCGGTGGCACACCATGTCCGATGGAATTTTTTTAATAGTGACTTCATTCTTAACTAATGATTTATCTACTTGATAAGTTTATCCAGTTGATTAGACAATCTAGTGGATCATATTATCGGATGGATTAGTCAATCAGTACTTTAGAAAGACTTTTGAATTTAGTGAGATTAATCTTCCCATCCTTTAGGAAAATTATGCATCTAGTGATTACCGCACTGATAATCTTTGACTGAATGAATTTAAATTCATGACATTTCTTCCTCTACAAAATTATACAAGTATCATAACTTATTAATGATGTTGAGAACATTTGGATCATCATAGCATCTTCAAACATTCAAAACCATTCATACACATTTCATTCACAATTCATGGATGACAAGTTTTTTCAACAAACTTATGACATTAAAAACATACAAAACTGAAAATCATTGTCAAATGTTTTATTAAGTCAGTCAAACTATGATAATACTTCTCATACTGATTGAATCTTCATTCCAGACCCAAGGGGACTTCGTATAACCTTTTCACCCATAAAATATTTCCAAGATAGAATACTTAAACTGATGATCTTTCTTAGGAACTTTTCATTTGATATTATATGTATGAAAATTCATTATATCCTATCATAAAATCTTACAATCTAAGTTGATTTATCGTAATGATAACAAACAAAAAAACAATTAGCACAAACTTCTTTCAAAATTTGAAAACCACTTTCTTCCATCTTGGTCACAATAATGTCCCCCTTTTCATTTTATTTTAAACTAATTTTCATAATTAAATGAACATTTTATCCTCAAGAAATGGATTAATTATCAAAATTTCTAGGTCTACATGAGTAAACTCATTATAAGAAACAAGAATCATATTCAGCAAAAACATGGTTTCCATATGTAGTGGATTATGAAACTTATCCATTCATTCAAACATTTATTCCATATCTACACAACTTCATTGACATTCCTATAAAGACAAGAATCCAACAAAAACATAAAAATAATATTAGAATAGTTCACACACATCCATGAAGAGTTTACATTTTACCCACAACACCCCAATATACAATATTCCATAAAATGTTTGAAAAATATCAACGGATATATTTAGGAAACATAATTATAATCCCCATTTGAAAAAAATATCAAAATACAATATGATAGAGGGGATAGAAACCCATACCACAACATTGAAGAGAATGAGGTTGGACATCCATGACCATTATAAAAAATTCATCATTTTATAAAGGTTTTTTGAAAATGTAAACAACCTTTTATGATGTAAGAAGATACTTTATATTGAATTAATTATTTTCCACATTCTTTTGATGAAGCTATATTTGATATCAATATTTTTCAAATGACAATTTTGTACTATATTTCATTTAAGGTTAATATAACTATGATTATCAAAACCTAATAATAGAGATCATTTCACTTAAAAATAAATTCTTTTAACTGAGTCTTCATCGACATAAGTTGTGTTACAACTTGAGTGGAAGAAACATACTCAGCCTTAGCCATGCTAAGTGTTACTGAATTCTATTTCATAGAATTAAAACCTAGACAAATTTTACATAAGAATGAAAACTCCACCATAAGTAGATTTTATTTCATCTAATCATCTTTCTAAATTAGTAAATATTTATCCAAACATGTAAATTCTGAGCTATCACACCTGATTCAAAAAAATTTAACATTTTATTTATCTAAGAATTATTTTCCCAGATAGAATATACGATTATATTAGAGCACCTATGATTTTTTAACATAAGGTAACAATATAAAAAATTTCTGGTCCTGAGTAATTCAGATACAAAAAGCATCCAATCATCATCAAAAACTCTTTAGAGTCATGTTCCTTACATTGTCTATCATTAGTTAACTTGGTTCCCACTGAAATTGGTTTATAAATAGTTTTCAAATTTTCTGTGAATAACTAATTAACAAGTTCTTTAGCATAGTTTTATTGAGAAATAAATATGATTTTATTGTTTCGTGATATTTTTAAACCAATGTTGTCTTTTATTTCACTAGGAATGGAAATTTTAAAGACCTTATATATTTCCTCAAAAAACCTTTCCCAAGTTCATTCATCACTTCCAGGAAAGATACTATCATTAACATGAAAAATATCTATAAGGGAAATATCCTGACTCTATTTTATCTATATAATACTACGATCTCTTTCTTTCTTCAAAATTTAACTTTCTTAAGAAGGTATCTAATTTGGAATACCATGCCCCCATATCTTGATTTATCCTATATAAATATTTCCTCAATTTTGGCACATAACATTCATCCATAACAACAAAAAATATACAAGTATTTAATATTAACATATATATCATGTTCTCCATTAAAAAATGTTTACATGGAATCCTTAGAAAATATTTTATAACATCATTGTGTAGCAACAAAGAGAAATATTCTAATTGTTTCTAAACTTACCATGAGAGAAAAAGTTTAATATAAATCAATGCCGTCAATTTTTGAGTATCCGTAGTAAACCAACATTGCATTGTTTTGTTATCACTTCACCATTTTTTTCAATTAGTTTTCCATAATCCACTTTATATTAAAAACAATATTTTCACATATTTTTTGTACCATTTCCCACATATAATTATTCTCAATATGATCCAAATCTTAATTCATAGAATGAGGCTATTCTGGATGCTGAAGAGTTTCATTTGCATCTTTCATCTCAACTTGTGAATACAAAGAATTACACGTAACAAATTCTAATTCTCTTCTTGTTTGAACTATATCAAGTTCATCACCTATAATGTTTTGATATTCCACTTATTTCCTCATAATAGGATGATATTCATGATATTATTACACATAACTTGAAATAGTAGTGTCTGATTCTTCCACATGTGTGACATAATAATTTTTTGAATCATTTTCATGTTTCTTAAAAATAAATCATTCATCCTATTAATATTTATCATTTGAAGATATTTTGTCAAACACATTCCCATTATTTTTTAAAAAAATTAACATCAATATAATCTACTATTATTCTTGTGTACTTGTTGAAACAACTATATCCACTTCCATCCAGTGGATGGAAAATAAATATTCCCTCTTCAGCTATTTGAAAAAAACATTCCATGATTTCTAACTTTGTTCTTTATTATTTGGGATCTCTAAATAACTCTTATGCATTTTAACATGGATTTTTATCATAGAACATTTCATAAGGATTCATATCAAACCACATCCTATAGAAACACAAAATTTGAATATAAATAATCATGATCATAGCTTTCCTCTAGAAATAGAGTTAAATACATGGCTCAAGAAACATTGTATTCCCCATCTCAACAAAAAAAGTATTCTTCCTCTTAGAAACACTATATTATTTTAGTGTGTATGGTTCAATAAATTATCTAAGTCCAATTTTTTTTGTTAATAGATCAATATGTATGTTGATTATATTGAATAATGAATATATGCAGAAATGATAATGGAAATCTGGATTAAAGAAGAGTCTATGTGCAAACTTGTCAATCTGATCCAGAACCATCAGCATGAAGACTAAATTCACAATATTAATCATTCAATCAAAATAAAAATTCATAAGAATGTGTAATGGTTTGAAAATAATTTTTCCACATGAAAATACTCATTACAATCAACCTTTATCTCATAATGAAGTGCTAATCATAATCAAGATGGCTCTAATAAAGTATATTTGAAAATGATTTTTTTATCTTGGATTTCTTATAAATAATAAGTTATCTAAAAAATTTATATTACAAAAATTATGAAGGAAAGGGGGAGACCTAGTACTGTCCGACTTATTGAGTCTCAATGGGAAAGAAATAATTTTTTGGATATCTATGAAGATACAATACACCCAATATAAGTTAGATGATTGTATTCCAATCATAATCCTATTCAAAGTCATAAAGAATTCATTATAAAAGAAAATGTTTTTGAAGATAATGTTTTCTGTTCTTAGTTAAATGGCGTGAGATCACCATACATTGATTTGTTAAATTAATGAGAAGGTTTGTTAGGAATGTGGAAAAAGATTTTGGTTTTTAGTTAGACCAAAAATCCACAAGATATAAATCCCGAGAGAACGAATTTGAGTATTGTAAGTTCATTAAAATCACAATAATATAAGTAAATATCATTTTGATGAAATTAAGTCACTTTTGAAATTGATTCATCATATGTGGTATGCCACCAGAACACTAGACTGGATGTGACATTGATCTAAAAAAGGAAGATAGAGAATGATCCATCATACTGACATCGATATGGTAATCCGACATAGGGTCATCAATCTTAAGAAATAGAATGAAAGGAGAAATAATATTAATATATTTCAGAATTTTTTTCTGTGTCTTACTTTTATATGTTTATATGAATCATTTCCATGAGAATACTTTTAGTGATTAAAGGAGTTCATCGTAATAGCTAATCTTCATTATTTCATTTTTTTCATCTCAATGATAAGTAATATGGTTTTAATATATGATAATTTTCAATGGATCAATGTAATGAAAATTTATTTTATGACTTCATTTCAATGAAGAATTGTAATAGAGAATATTAATGAACATTTAGACTGTAGAAATATTTATAAACTTCGAGAAGTCCAAGGATTCAAGAAGTGCATAGAATGATTATGAATAGACAACGAAATATAATATTAAAACTTAACTGAATGGGAAAGTAGGGATTTAAGAATTTTATTGAGAACTAATTTCAATTTTTTTGTTTCCTTTACCATTTAGGGGTGCCTATAAAAGGAGATCATATTAAATTTTCTAGAATAGAAAAAACAAGAATGGTTAACATGAACAAAGAACTCTAAATTTTGTTTTGTTTGGTATTCAGTTCCCAACCATTTTTTTCAGACTGATGCTAAGGATGTTCCATCAGAATGAGTCCATCATAGTTTAGTTCAATACGATCAATGGATCAGGTTCCATTGTATGCTCCTGCATCAAATAAAGTATATCATAGTGATTCAATCATAGTTACATCCATCGAATTAAGGCTCATCAAACTGAGTTACATCAAAAAGAGGTATTTTGATCTGTCAATTAAGTTTCTACTCAGTTTAAGAAGGAAGACTATAAGAAGAAGACCATCAGAGGGAGACCCTCAAACAGAGGTTACCTAACTAAGGAAGATCAGACTAAATTTTAGTGACAATATTTTACAAATATATTTTCTTCAGAATTTTTCAATACTAATGACTTACATAGATAATTTTTGATGTTATTGAGGGTTTTACATAGGTAAATTTAGATTTAGATTATTTTTGAAGGAAGATAAGACATTCTAAACTGGATTAGAAAAAATAATGAAATTATAGCTGGTAATTGTGGATACTTATCAGTTGTTGAAAAGGCGTGTTTTTTTTGTTTTTTTGTATAACCATCTATGGTAATGTGGATAATGAGAAGGATATTTAGTTGTTATAACCATCTATAGTGGTAAAGTTTCTACTATGTTTATATATTTGATTAATCATTGTGCCTTTATATTCTAGAAAGAAGATAATAAATGTATCCATGTTTGGGGACTATCCAACCTGAAAAGGAGTAGTTCATTGTACTAAACCTTATAAATATTGTTTTTTTCTTTCCCTTTATATTTTTTTCATATTAAAGTGGAGGTTGATATGTTTTATTTGATTGTATCATGAAATTAACAAGATTTATAGGTCACAAAATATAAAAAAATCAGTTAATAAAAAAATTCATATAAAAGAAAAAGGAACCACTAATTTACGCCCTCCCCCTCAAAGGTCTAGATCCTCTTTTAGAAGAAATAGTTTTTGATCATAGATACCCTCTGAATGATCCATATTTGATAATGTATAATTTCAATTCAATTAAAAATATGGGTGTTCATATTTTTAATGAAAGGAAGTGTCATAGTAGGAAGAATATGATATTCCCTCTTTTTAATTCTATTGTCCTTGAAGTTAGAATGAAATAAATATAGGTATTTCCTCCCATTAATTAATATACTATGAAATATTCTCATAAGAAAATTATTAAAGCTTGTAGGAAATCTCATAATGATTTGTTGATGGCTCTCACTTATGTTGTTTTTGAAAAGATTATAGGGGTTTTAATGGTGAAAAAAGGTGGGATAATCAAAGAAGTATCTATGAATGGAATGAGATAGTTAAAGAATCCAAGATAAAAATATAGATAATTGTTTTTGAGTATTTGAAAATTGATGATGATTAATGAACTAATAGTTACTTTAGAAGGTTAAATGATATTTTAAATAACATTATATGTTTTGGTGAGAAGATATAAGACTATAAAATTGTTATGAAACTTTTGAGGAACGTCCTATATAGATTTGATGTGAAAGTTTATACTGTAAAATATCAGGAATAATTATCTTTGGGTGAACATTATTATAACTTGGTGGAATAGGAAATGAAAAAAATACCCTACTTTTAAGAAAAAGTCTAGTATATAAATTGATTTCAAAATATTTTTAAAATAGAAAAATAAATCTAAATAGGTTGAATAATATTCACATGATTCATAGGAAGGGGAATAATCTAATTATTTAAATGAATTTATTTTCCCCCATCATAAGAAATACAAAAATGGAAAATATAAGAATAAAACCCCAAATTTTGGAATTGTAAACAGAATAAATTTTTTCACAAAATTGTACTATGAAGAATGTTTAAGAGTATGAGTATGAGTATGAGGAAGATTATGATTAATATTAGAAACAAATGTGGAAGAAAAATAAACAAAGAATTACTCATAAAAAAGAATAATAGTTTTATGGGAAGAAAAAATAAGGACGATTCCACATCTGTTGATGAACATGATAATCAACTCAAATTTATTTCTCAAGTTAAAAAGGGAATTAATTATTTGGAGATTTATTATTTTGAATAAGAAATTACATAAATTTATTAGATTCTAAAATATAATTTTGGAGTAGAAATTGTTCTGAATACTCAACTTAATAAAGAATGAAAGAAGATGAAGAAATATGTTAAAAGAATAACTCTTGTGAATAATGACCGCATCAAGAAAGAATAAACAAGTTCCAATTTTATTATATCTCAGAATTCAAATATTGAATATCCTATATTGAAACTGAATATATATGAGGAAAGATCAAATAGTAATGAGAACTTCAACATGAAAGAATCTAATCTTGTTGAAGAAAATAAGCATAATAAACTGAAGATAGATAAATATAAAGAGATGATAGATGTTTTTAAATGTCTTTTCGATGAGAATGAATTATTTTTTTTATAAACTGAATCAATTATTCTTACAGAAAAAAGTGGGGTCATAAAAATGATAGAATCTTCACCAAGGAAGTTGATGTTATAGGTGAAACTTCTAAAGAAGAAGAAAATAATGTTTTAAAAAAGATGTCTTGTGATAAAAAATAACTTTTACCAAGAAAGATAGGAATTCTTCAATAAAGTATCCTTTTGAGAAAAGTAATCCATTATTTTTTAAGAAACAAAAACAAAAAAATTATAATAAAATTTACTATCAGTTATAAAAATCAATATTCTGAGTTCATTTTGGGTATTTTAGAGTTTTTGGAAACATATCTTATTCGTGATGGAATAATATTTCTCAACCAATAAAAATTATGAATCAAGTAGATCTATGATTATAAAATAAGGTCAAATATTACTAAAAATTATGTGAAACCAAAAAAGGAGACTCAAAAGATGAAAAAATGAGTATGTTATGAATTTAGTGAAAAAGAACATGTTGAGTCCAAAAAGAATGGGTGATCTATTTTTTGGTAAAAACTACTTGAATTGGATAGAAATATTGATGATACACCATAATTATCTAAATCATAGGGGAAAAATTTTTATGAAGAGATGAGTAAAGTTGAAAAAAAACATATTAAAAAATCATGGTTTGGGAATTTAGAAAATATGAAAGAGATGTGGGGAATATGGGAATGTTCCTAGAATTTGTTTAACTATCCTTCTGGAATAAGAGGAAGGAATGAAAGAATTTATAAAAACAAAATTTAACTATGTGGTTACTAAAGGGGAAACAAAATTGAATTTAATATCATAATATTCTATAATTGAAGAGAAACTTGTTACAGAATCTAAAAAGGATGAAAAGATGGAAGAAAATACATCCATTTAAAAATACTAGATGAATATGAAAAAGAAAACCCTTATAGAGGAATCTCATCCTATAATATTCATCTAAAAACAAACTATGGTTCCTCCTAATTCCATAAATATTTTTATTTATACTAACATGCATGGAATAGAAGGATTGGAATTAATAAATCTGATGTGTGAGCATCTTAATTTTAATGAAAAAGAATGTAATGAGGTTACAAATATGAGTTTTTGAAATTTTTGTTTAAAAATATGAACATTATAATATGTTTATTGATATATGTTAAGGTCACTATTATGATAAAAAAATACTTTTCATAGTTTCCCCATATATAAGAATTTTGAAACAAACATGAAAAGTTATTACATGACTGTTTTTCATCCGAAACATTAACAACCTTGACAATACAATATTGATTTTTCACACCTGGTTCACCCATGTATACATAGATTTATTTTGTTAAAAGAAATTTCTAAAGATACTCATTTGATACTTATATTATCATGAAAAAAATATTAAAGTTTTTGAAATAAAATATTCTCAAACATTTAAATAATATCATTTTTAAATAAAAAAACATGTAATGATGACCAATTTTATTTTTATTGTTAACAAGGAGGATAAAAAAGAATTCATGGATATATAGGAACTAGGGGAGCATGAAAAGAATGAGAATAAGAAACATGTTAAAATAAAGGATATTGATTTGAAGTGGATGAAGTTGTTTTTGAAAATAAACACAAAGGTGAAGAATGTTAGGCCCAAAATGTGTTTTGGTTTTATTTTTTGTCAATAGATCAATATGAGAAACACGGTACATTGATAAGGTAATGGAAATACCGATTGAAGAAGTGTGTGTGTGAAATGATTTCAACAGGATGCAGATGCATTGGTATTAATATTAGACTCACAATCATAATCAAGAGATCAGAGTCAAAATGAATAATTATTTCTAGTTGTTTAAGTATAAGTTTTAATAAAGAAAAGACTCATTGGACTCAACCTGAGTTGGGTGAGGAAATTGAGATCATAATAAAAACAGATCTAATATGTAAAATTTGATTATTCTTTTCTAATCTTGGAGTTCTCATTAATCAAAATTTTTGTGGAAAACATATGATTCAAGAATTATAATGGAATATGGGGGAGATAGTGAATCCCATCATATTGAGACTTGATAAGAAACAAAAAATCTACTAGATTTCTGGGGAGTTATAATACTTTTAAATGCAATTCAGATAATTTTATGGAAATCTTAATCATATTTAATTAATGAGGAAGAAATGATATAAGAATAATTTGGTGAAGTTTAAATTTTTCAGTACAATTTCATTGATGTGAGATCATCAGACAAATAATTGTTTAAATTCTGAGATTATTTATTTAGAACATGAAAAATTAAGATGTTGGTTTTTAATCACACCAATAAGTCACAAGATATAAATATTCATAGAAATAATTTGAGTTTTATAATTTCATGGATATAATAATCAAAGATTTAATGATCTTTATGAAGAAAAGAAGTCACTTTTGACACAGATCCATCGGACACAATATGCTACCAAACAATCAAATAGGCTATGACTGATATCTAATTAAGGTAGACAAATACTAATCGATCAGACTAACACTAAAAAGTTAATTTAATGCGGGATCATTGGTCTAATTAAAGAGAACAAATGGGTAAATATATATATGATATTTCATAGTAGTTTTTATTGTCTTACCATTAAGAGTTGATATGAAGCATCTTCGTGATAAAACATTCAATGTTTAGAAGAGGACATCAAAATGGGATATCTTCAGTTTTCCATGTGTTTTCATTATTTTTTTCATATATGATCATTATCTTTATAGAAACATAATAAATAATTTGTTTTATTCCTTTATTTTAATGAAGAATCGGAATGGTGATTCATAATGAATAATTGATCTAAGGAAATGTTTGTAAATATATAGAAGTCGATAAATTCTATAATCACCCAGAAGGATTATGTAGATTTTAAGATCTACAAGAATAGTATTTAAATAAAAGATAGCATTGGGATTTATTAATTTCTTTGAGCATGAATTCAAATTTGGTTTCCCTACTCTTACAATTATGGGGTGCTTATAAAAGTAGAGCACATGAAATTTGTATACAGAGTGAAAAATTTAATTTTATATGTGAACAAAGAGCTTAAACATTTGTTTTGTCAGATATTGAGTTAACCAAATAAATTTATTTTTTTTGGTTGATTATTTTGAAGTTTAATTGGAATGAGTCCATCAATGTAGAGTTCAATATAATTAATGGAGAGGGTTCCATTAGACAATGGTTCAATAAATAAAGTCCATCGGAGTGATCCCATCGGAACAACATCCATCAAAGTGAGGTTCATTCAATCGAGTTCTATAATATTGAGGAATTTTGGTAATCCAATTGAGTTTCTACTCAATTAAATATGTAATATGTGAATAAGAATCTGACCATATGAACCATTGTATAGAGACCATCAGACAGAGGTTACCGAGAAGAGGAAGATCTGACTTACTTTTGCTAACAAAGGTTTCTGGACAGTTTTTTTAGATAACTATTAATGACTAAAAAATTCATTAGTGAATATTTGAACTTATTGAATAGTGTAAGTAGGTATATTTGGATTCATCTTACTTGTAGAATATGTGAATAATTTTTGATTTGGATCAAAAAATAATAAATAAAGTGAAGATTGAAACTATGGATACTTACTTGTTGCTAAAAATGATTGTTTGGTTTGTTGGGGTGTATAGCTCGCTATGGTAAAGTGGATATAGAAAAGGATAATTGGAGGGGTATAACCAATTATGAGGAAATTTGATACAATGTTTTTAAAAGTGTTCACATCTTGTGCTTTAGTATTCTAAAAAGAAGCTAGTAAAGGAATCCATGTTAGTGGGCCTATCGAACTTGGAAATGAGTATAAATTTGTACTAAGACTCGTAAATAATGTGTGTTGATTTCACATTATATTTTTTTCTTATTAATGGTGAGTTTGATATGTTTTATTTTAGTGGATTGTAACTTTAACAAGTTTCTGAGGTTATGATATTTAACTAAATAGGTTAAGAATAACTTTCCTGTAAAATAAAGAGGGACCACTAATTCACCCCCAAATCAGTGTTCTTAAACCTATTTAGGAATACAACTTATGCTAAATTCCATGTTTTTCAAGATATCTTCTGAACTCCTCACTCATTTATAGACAACCACTTTTAGTTCTAAACTTCCTTAAAGAATTCCAACATTCTTTCCCATCTCTTATCCTGAAAATCTTAAACATTTTTAGTGAATTTCATTTATTGTGTTTAAAATACATAACAAATGTAATTTGAGTAAAATAATCAATGAAATAAATGAATTACTTATCTTTTAATTTTTATTTATTACTCATTTTCCTAAAAATATCAGATTGGATATGTTTCAATTGTCAAATTGAGAAAATATCAACATTATTTTGTATAGAGATTGTAATATTAAATTTCTGAAAAATTATACAACACCAATATCTTCTTTTTACATATCATGAATACCACAGCCACTATCTCACCAGGATAACATTATCATATTTCTCTGACACATATAACCTAGACTTTTATGCCACAAATAATTTTCGTCCATCATTCTTAAGTAGGAAGAATTTGGAATTTCACCAAGTTGAAACAAGTTAACATTTTTACATTTTCCTCTTGTATAAATTTTTCCATCTTCCAAGCATTTCTTAATAAAATCATATTTTCTAAAAATAAATTTATTTACACCATAAAAAAGATGTGAAACACTAAACAGATTGTGTTTCATCCCATAAACATACAAATCATTCTTTAAATACATTCAAATTATTCAAAATTTTCAAATCTCATGTAATATGAGATGAAAACCCACTATCCAAAATCAAGGTTCATTTTCCTTTTATATCTTCGAGATAAGTTTCTAGAATAAGATATTTCTCCTTCCCTTTATCGTTCATCACGTCGATATTTTGATAATTGTTATAAACATGTTGTGGTGTTGTTAAAAAAAATAACACAACCTTTTGCAATATGTTGAGGTGTCCAAATCTTTCAAAAATAGTTTCTTGAGATTTAAACCTATTTTGAACTTTCAACACATCTTTTTCAAAATTATTTATTTTAAAGGATTGACACCCACACAAATTTTTATTTATGTAACTCACGTGACAATTTTAATGTCATTGGTTACATAACAAATTCATGTTAAATCCCTAAATAAACCACAATACCAGTAGTTACATGGAAAGAATATTTACCTCTATAAAATCTATCTTGTCCAAAATTTTGAGCATGTTTCCCATCAAAATTTTTTTCTTTCATATCGAAACTTTTTTATGACCTAGAATTTCTGTTATCACAGAGGATCTTCCCCTTCAATTTATATTTATTTCCATCTTTATAGGAATCAAATTTGGTAGAAATGTTTTTTTACTCGGAATTATTAGACACTTTTGAACTACCAAAATTCTTTGTTTTGACCATATACATGATTTTCGAAATATTTTTATTCTTTTATGAATTTATTATTTTTTTATATCCTTTGATGATAAATTTTTTATATCCTTCCATATTTTACCCTTTACATAAATTTCAACAACTTCAGAAATAGATTTTTGGAAACATGTAACTCCCTACTCATTTTTACAAATATTGTTTTGAATGAGTTCTAGTAATTCTTCTATTTCTATCAAATACACTTCAAGATTTCAATATTGATTCTTTTAATTCTCAAGATAATTCATCATACAATAAACCTATTCCAGAAAAAATGATTTCTCTTTTGGAATACATTCTGTATTTTTTTATAGGACATTATTCCATAAACGTTTTTCACTTTTTTCATGTATTACAGTCATTCTGATTCATTCTTTCAGTTCTCTCTTCAGGTGAAACTTGAACTGAGTCTCTTATTATTCTTCAGAATTTATTCTTCCAAAAAACTCACTACTAAATATTTAAATATAATTATTTTCTCCAGAAATATCAAATAATTTTTTAACTACAGTATCAATGTCTTCAACATTACCATACATAGAGAAAAAATGACCTTTTCAATTGGGAGATGTTTTTACATTTTCAATTGGAATATGATTTTTACTTATCACCCTATTTATTACAAGTTCATCTAGACCTTCTATCATCTTCATCACTGTAACACCCCGACCCCAAAAGCCCGGAGATGGTGCATTATTTTAATACATTGGCATGATTACAAGGAATCAAGTCCCGAAGGAAAGACTGGTTTAGTAGTCTTGGATAATAGATTAAAAACATGAATTTTACATTATATATTCAAACATAAACCCCAACATAAATAATCAATTGAAAATGTCATTATTCCCCTAGCTTAACCCTACATATCTACCATAATACACTTCATGGAATCCTAGTAAAAAACATAATAAAGGGGCGAGCTCAGATGCTCAGTAATGGTAAATTTTTTAGTGGAAGATATAAAATTTTAAGGAAGGATGTGTAATAAAAAAAACTAACTTTTAAACAAAAACTTGAACATAATATGGAGAAAGTTAATAAAACATTACTATATAAACATGCACATGGATATTCTACTAGTATAATAATTACATGTAATAATTAATTTCATAACGAGGGAATGCCCAACACTAAAAATCATTACCACATAATCAAGGACTCGTGCGAAGAATACATATAATTTTTTTTTCAAGGCCTTGTTCAAAGAAACTAGTTTGTCTCATGAGACCTACTGATTCATAAAGAGGCTAAAAAGGGCCCCACCCATCACTTACTATTTCCACTACATTCCTAATATGAAAATGTTGAAACATTACCAAAACATTCATATTAAAACTAGCATATGAAATGTCAATTCTTCAACCATAAACCATGAAGGATATAAAAATACCATATCCCTAGTCAAACATATCCTAACTCATTTGATACAATATGGAGGATTGTATTATAATAAATAATACTTAATCAATAATAATATATAGTTAAGAATGTTGACATAGTTGAAAGTGATTAGTAATACTTTTTGAGGGAAATATCCATTTTTTTAAATCATTTAACAGTCATACATTTATAAAGGAAGTAATTTAAAAGAGATTTTTGAATCAAACTATCCAATATCATATTGAATCTTTGTATACGAATTAACATTTTAATACAGTCATGTCAATATAAATAAATCCTTAAAACCATTTTGAAAACAAGGACATTAATGTAAAACAATTAGAATAATAAATATTTAAAAGATATAGAATGATGTTTTAGTTAAATAATAACTTAATATATTCATCATGAAATTTATTTTTTGAACCATGTACATAGATAATAAATATTACTATAAAATACTTACACATAAACAATCTCGGATAATAATGATATTGAGGAATTAACCCTTACCGTGCACTTTCCTTTGGTTGAGGGTATGTTTAACCTCCTGTATAATGACCATAGTATGTTATTAAATTATAATAGAACCATATTCATATTTATTATATCATAAATGATTCATTTCTGACTTTATACTTCCCATTTTATATTAACTTCCATGTTAAATTATCATTTCGTGTAATAATCGCTTTCTTAATTGTACGTGTTTTAACTTGTTATTATTGATTGTATCATTTAGATTAGGATTTAAATACATCCATAATATAAAACATGATTTATATATAATATATATTTAGAATATAAATCTGTATAATAGATAGATATATGAAATCGAAAACACCGTTTATCGAGATAGTTGGTCATTCGTACCAAAAACGTTATTTCTGTTTTCATATCGTATTGAACGAAAGTGAATAAGATAAATGTAGGTAAATAAATAAATATATATATCCATTATTATTATTATGTCATATATTAAATAATTAATATTAATATATATTTTTATAATCGTCGTTGAATGGTGAACCTAGAAATGAATCTTATCGCGTCGTGGAGACGGTAAACCGTACGTATAGACGGGAGATGATATCATTTCCTTAATGATTAAAAGTTGTGGAATTGGATAGAATATTAATACTAATGAGAAATTAGATTGTTATTTTCATTATTTATATACATATTACTTATCATTATATCCATCAAAATAACAAAGTGTTGAATAAAAAATTACACCAGGACGTGGAGATGGTATGTTGTATGTACGTAGGCATAGTGACATTATCATACATAGGACGAATAAAATAAGGATTATGGTTGTGACATATTTATAATAACATCATATTATGTAGAAGTTAATAGATTTAATATTTTGGTATTGAAATAACAATGAAAGATAAAGTGGAATAAGAAAAGAACATTGAAAGAGGTGATAACATAATTACCTCTTATTTGAGTGTTTCCTTTTCATTTGAACAAAAGGGCTCCATAGGTTGGTTGTCTACTCAAAGTAAGACCTATAGATTAAAGTTAGGGAATTTTGGAGGAGATTTGGGAAGGGTTTGGCTGATAAAAATGGCTTTGGAGGTGTGATTTTGAGAGAAAGGGAAGTACCATTTTATAAGATAGGTGAGGCTCACTTAAAGAAATGTTTGAAATATTATTTTATTATAAAATCATTTTCTTTTTCTAATGGCTCCAAATTTATTTATATCGAATATAAGTCAAGGATGGGTAGAAATAATCTCATCAAATTCATTTTAGACGTGTTTAGGTCACCATATTAACCTAATCGTGTAGATTTAACTCTTAGTTAAATAATTTAACTCTAACCACGTACTCTTGTATTATTCTAATAAATGGTTAATAAACTTACTATAAAAGCCAAGAGAACCCCAAGTGGTTCATTATTGATATATCTAACCATATATAAGTCCCTTTTGTGAACCTTATATTTTTAAAATTATTATATCAAATAACAATATAGTATTTTATTTTTAAAACTCATTTATGTCAATTTTGACCCTATTTTGTATTTTGTTTTTGTTTAACTCATAAAAAAATTATCACTTCAAAAGAAATTTATTTAATAAACCCTAACTTGTCATATTAATCAAGAATATTCGTGGATGACATCAAAAGTCTCAATTTACATTTATTTTTAAATTTTTAATATGAATTATTCTAATTTTTCATTGATAAAGTAATTACTACAACATCATTGTGTCATAAATAAATTTAATAATTTAATCCCTAAAAAGTATAAATAATATACCATTATTTCTGATATATTTTTATATTTCTAATGAATATTTCATGTCGAATTTATCTTATGTATAAACCTATATTAAAAATAGTTTTGTTATTAATCTTTGAATTTAACAGGTTTAACTCTTATTTAAGTAAAATAATAATAAATTTCCTAATCTAATCCAAGTGGACCAAAAGTATCATATTTTATTCCTAAGGTTGATTTTTGTCTAAATACACTTATAAAATAGAATTAGGACATGTGTTAGGTTAATTATAATATCATTTTTACCTTTAATTACCATTTTTACTTTTAACCATGGTAAATAAATGTCAATAGTTACTATTCACGAAAAATTATGTTCATCTTATTGAATAAAATTTTACTTACTTATGTCAACAATGTCTCTCAGATTTTTTAAATTCAATTCACAGAAGTAGTAAAATAACATTTTATGCAAATTTGCAAATGTGCCTTGAAGTTGGGTAAAAGAAGTTAAAAAGGTCAATAAAAGTTTATACATCTAATTTTATTATAAAATGACACCAATGAATTACATTGAAATTATATAGTTATTATATATATATATATATATTTATGTAAAATAAATTTAAATAAAATAAATAATTATTTAAATAAAAATTCAGTTTTAAACAATAACAACGTGTTTTTCATTTTTCATCAAAAATTGAATGTTTTCAGAAAAATAACAAAAAATCACCCTAATATAATTTTGATATAAAAAATTCAAAAATGGCTTATATTTTACCAAATAAAAAACATATAAGTTGAATTAATTTATTTAATATTAATTCCCGTTGTCAAAACTTAAAAGCGGGTTTTTAAAAAGTAAAATCTATCAAAAGATTGACATGTGTGTGTGTCAAATTTAAATGTGAAATGACTTATAATGACCTAAGTTGTATTAAATGATAAAAATATAATTTAATTATACTTAAAACAATTAAAATTCATAATTTACCACTATAAATTATTTCAATTATAAGATTTTATTTCAATTAAAAATTTGTATTTTTCACTATTCATCAAAATGTGAAAGTTATCAAAAATTTACCAAAAAATTATCCAAAATAAATTTTTATGTCCCACATCTAAATAATAATTTAATTTAATTAAATATAATATATAAATGTGTCAAAAGTTGTCTTTAAAAGGGATCACAATTAAAAGAAGGTGAAATTTCATTTTTTAAAAAATACATCTTTTATCAGAAGAAAATGAACTTGTTCTAATATTATATCTAGGAAATACATAATACAGATTCTAAAATTATATGTTGTATATAAAATTCAAAATTAAGTTAATACTATTCATAATTGCTTTTTTAATGGATAGTTTGGTAAGTCGTGATGCGATGGAACTCAGTGTTACATGTAGCACAAGTTATTCGATTATTTTAAAGAGATAACATACTATGAAAAATTGGGTTGTTAAATTCCCCCCTCCATCAATTAATTGCATCCTCACAATTTGAAATTGTTTTTTGAAAATAAAAGGTTAAAAAAATAAAAGTACCTTTGTGGAAAACCCACTTCGAAAATAGGGTTAATAAAATTTATTCATAATAATAAGGAAAGGGAAATGAAAAAGTCTCCAACAAATTATGATCTTGATTAGGAGAAAAATGGTGGAAATTAGAGAAAAATAAATAGAGGTAAAACTTAAATATTTATAGTGAGTGATTGAGGTTATCAATCACAAAAAATTGTAAAATTGAGGGCCTCAAAGCCGTCAATTAAGAATGATTTAAAATATCATCAGTTCAACAAAACATATGGTATTAGGATAACACATTTTTGGTTTTAAGATCCCTTCCCTAATCTTTATGAATTAATTTATTCTAATAATAAGAAGAGAAAATATATACTTGACATGTATATTTTTATCCATTAACTAATTTCTACAACAAACTCATATTTCTCTACAAAGGATAATATAACTCAAAAATATTCTCTTAAACCCAGCCTATAGGGATTCATAAAATGAATTTATAATTCATCTATCATACTATATTAATAAAAAACATATATTATAAAAACAATGACATCAGGTATTCAAGTGGAAGGTGATGTACCCTTGTCTCCCTTCGATTGTGGGTTCATATCTGATGGCCTTGTCGGGCACGTGATGTTTTTGCCTAACCTTCGGGTTATACTTTTTATAAAAAAAATCAAGAAATAATACTAAGAAATGTTTTAACTTTAAACCATAGTATCAAATGTCCAACTTTATATTTTCCAACCATTATACATATCCAAAATACTTGTGTCGAAACTCATAGAACACAAATTTATAAGGAAGGTCAGCATAACATAATAATGATCTCTTTTTTCCACATAATAAAATGTGAGTACGTTCATCATGTATTCTCATAAAACACAGTAACACTTAGAATTACCATAAAACTTTATTTATTACATCTATTCTCCCTTATTATTTATAGTATAGTTGATATACTTCTTATATCTAGAAACATTTTAAACTTCAACAATAATGGAATAAAAAACAATTAATTAGTTTCAAAGTAGTCAAGAATATTGAATATAGTTTATCCAAATGAATCATATCTTATTCCAATATCACTACCTCAGTATCAGAACCATATAAAGTTTTATCATTCCTTCAACCATGTATTTTACAAAAAAATTAACTTGCTATTGAGTCACTTTTTATTGAACCTTATAATCTCAAATCCTCAATGAAATATTACTACTGTATAATCCTTATTTATTTACATAATTCATATAACTAGTACATCGTTGACACAACACCCAAAGGAAATAATTATTTAATAAAAACATAATAACACTAGTAATTACTCTTCATCTGTGGTAGTATCATAACATTATTATTATATAATAGCATCATTTGGGGCATAATTTGATGATTTATAAATTGATTTGCGTAGTGTTCCTACACCTTGAAGATGAATCATTATACTTTTGAAACATTTTTCATAACCTTCCAACCATGTACTTGGTGTCCCTTTTCTCCACACTTATAAAAATCTCTCATTCCCTTCAATCATTTTCCAAAGTGATTATTTCCACAGTTATCACATATGGTAAAATCTTTCTTTCCCCTCTTCCCCTTATCCATATTTATCTCTACCATCCTTTTCTTCTCTTTCTTTCTGTAAAATCCATAGGATTGAGAGAATTATTTACTTATCTTATCAACACATGATATTATTTCTTCATATGATGAGAATACGTGGGAGAATATTTCCATTCTAAATGTTGGTTTAATACCATGAAAGATGTTATCATTCTTACTCTTTAGATCATACATATTGCTGGAGTTCTCATTCCTTCTACAGGGTTCCATTTCTAAATAATGACATAAAATAGGTTAGTTTATGAATCGCAATGCATAATTAAAAACATGTAAAATACCTAATGTAAATGGAAAATTTTATAAATACAATCTATAATAATTAAAATGTTTTCCTTGTGGAAATATTTACTCATAAATATTTTATAATGGTTTATAAAAAAATTTAATTATCTTAAGAATATTCCCTAGGAGTGTTGTAACCAAGAGTGAAGAAAGGATCATTGTCATTTAGAAGGATACCCCTGGTCATTATCGAAACTCTTTGTCATAGTTTTCACTCCTAGGTACACATATGATAGAGCTGCCTCTACCATATTGTATCTAGACAGGGGTGTATTGTTTGGAAAATAAAAAAAATATCTATATTACCAAAATTCTAGTAAGTTATTTTATATTATTCTTTAAATTCTATCTTAGGGTAATTTTTTCCAATCGGAGTTTCTCTATATATATCATCCAAGGTTTTTACTAAACTTTCTCTGATACCAACTGTAATGCCCCGACCCCAGAATCCCGGAGTCGGTGCATTATATTAATACATTGGAATGATTACAAGGAATCAAGTCCCGAAGGACCAATTAGTTTAGTAGTATTGGAAAATATATTACATACATGGACATCACATTACACATTCAAACATAAAACACAACATAAATAGGAAAGGGGTGAGCTTAAATGCTAAAAAAACATAAGAAAGGGGGGAGATCAAATGCTCAGTAAGGGTAAATAATTTAGTGAAATCTATAAACATTTAAGCAAAGATGTGTAATAAAAAAACTAAATTTTAAACATAATATTGAAAATAATGTAGAGAAAATAAATCAAACACTACCATATAAACATTCACATGGATATTTTACTAGTCGAATAATCACATGTACTAATTAATTTCATAAATTAGGGATTGCCTAACACCAGACATCATTACCACATAGTCAAGGCATCATGCAAAAATTAGAAATAATTTTTTTTCAAGGCCATGTTCAAAGACACTATTTGGTCTCATGAGACTTACCGATGCATCCAGGGCTATAGCGGGCCCCGCCCATCATGTACTATGTCTACTGCAATCCTTATACAAAAATGTGGAAACATAACATAATCATTCATATTAAAACAAGCATAAAAAATGTTAATACTTGAACCATAAATCATGAAGGGTAAAAAATACAACATCCATATTCAGACATATCATAACTCATTCTATAAAATATGTAATATTATATTAAAATAAAGCAACTTTAATCAAGAATTATATCCTGTAAATAATTTTGATATAGTAGAAAATGATCAGTAAAACTTTTTGAGAGAAATATCCCTTTTTGTGAAATCATTTGAAAGACATAAATTTATAAAGGATGTCATTTAAAAGTGATTTTGAATCAAAGTGTCCTATACCACATTGAATATTTTTAAAGTAATTAACATTTTAAAAAGAAATCATGCCTATATAAATAAATCCTTACAAACATTTTGAAAACATAGACAACAATGAGAAATATTTAGAAGAATAAATAATTATAACATTTAAAATTATGTTTTAGTTAAACAGTGACTTAAAAGAATAATTTTTTAATTTATTTTATGAAACATTAACATGGATAATAAATATGTTTGAGAAAATACTTACACAAAAAAATCTCGGATAATAATGAGATTGAGGAATTAACCATTACCTTGCACTTTCCTTTGGTTGATTGTACATTTAACCTCCTATAAAATTTTCATAGTATGCTATTAAATTATAAGAAAACATATTCATATTTATTAAATCATAAATTATTCGTTTACAACATTATACTACCCATTTAATAATGATTTCCATGTTTAATTTTCATTTTGGTTAATAATCACTTTCTTTATCGTACTTGTTTTAACTTGTTATTTTGGTCATATAATTTAGATCATGATTTAAATAATTCCAAAATATAAAACATGAATTATATATAATATATATTTAGAATATAAATATGTATAATAGATAGATATATAAAATTGAAAACACCGTTTATGGTGATGGTAGGCCTTACGTACGGTTAAACGTTGTTTCTATTTTCATAACATATTGAACGAAAGTAAGTGAATAAGATATATGTAACTACATATATATATATTCCATATAATGTTTATTTAATATATTAAATATTTATTAATAATATATATTTTTATAATCATCATTGAATAGTGAACTTAGAAATGAATCTCATCAAGTCGTGGAGACGGTAAGTCGTATATACACACGAGCGATGATATCATTTCTTTAATGATTAAACGGTGTAGAATTAGATGGAATATTAATTTTATAGTGAAATTTTCAGGTTGTTTTCATTATTTATATAAATATTACTCATAATTATATCCATCCAAATAACATAGTGTGGAATAACAAATTACACCATAGTGTCGAGATGGTAAGTCGTATGTACGCACGAAAGGTGACATTATCATTGAAAGGATGGATATAATAATTATTATGGTTTAAGCATATTTAAAATAAAAAAAATATTTATAAGGTTCCTGATTTATCATTTTGGTATTGAAATAACAAAGAAATAGAAAGTAGAAGAAGAAAAGAACTTTGAAAGAGGTGAAATAATAATTACCTCTTTTTTGGGTTTTTTCTTTTGATTTGAAAAAAGTGAACCTTAGGTTTGATTTTTGATCAAGGGAAGGAATATAGGTTGATATTATAGAATCTGGGAGGATATTTGGGAAGGGGTAGTCTGAGACAAATGGATTTTGAGGTGTGATTTTTAGTGAAGGGGAAGTACCTTTTTATAAGAGAGGTGAGGGTCACTTTTGGAAGAGTTTGAAATATTATTTTATTATAAAATCATTTTTGGTTTATAATGTCTCCAAATTAATTTATTTCTAAGATAAGTTGGTTATGGGTATGAATCCATTAAACCAATAGGTTTTGGACAATTTTTGGTAACCATATTAACACTATCTTTTACATTTAACTCTTAGTTAAATAATTTAACTTTTACAATGTGCTCTTGAAATATAAAAATGAATGGTAATTAAACATACTATAAAAAGCCAAAGGAACACCAAGTGGTTCATTATTGATATATATAACCTTATTAAAGTCCTTTGGCCACACCATAGATTTTTATAATTATTATATCAATTAATAATATAGTATTTTTTTTAAAAACTCATTTATGTCAATTTTGACACTATTCGGTATTCTGATTTTGTTAAAGTCATAAAAACATAAAAACGTCAAAAAAATTATTTAATAAACCCTAATATTTTATATTAACTTAGAAAATTTGTGTATGTCATCAAAAGACTCAATTTATATTTATTTGTATATGTATAATATCAATTATTTTAATCATTCATTGATAAAGTAATTACTGCATCATCATTGTGTCATAAATTAATTTAATTATATAATTTATAAACATTATAATTAAAATAATATTATGTTGGAAATTATTTTATATTTTAAATGAAAATTTATAGTCTAATTTATATTATGTATAACCTAATATTAAAAATGGTTTAGTGGTTAAATATTAAATTTAACACTTTTAACTCTTCTTTATGTAAAATAATAATAAATGTCCGAATCTAATCAAAATGGGCCTAAAGGATCATATTTTATTCATAAGGTTGGTTTTGGTCTAAATACACCTATCCAATAGATTTTTGGCATGTGTTAGGGTAATTATAATATCATTTTTACCTTTAATTACCCTATTTATTATTAATCATGGAAAATAGAATTCAAAAGTTACTATTGACCATTTTTTCATTTCATTGATCCACATTTTACATACTTATGTCTACCATGTATCTTGTATTTTTTAAATTTAATAGAAAAAAGTACTAAAATTACATTTTATGCAAATTTTTAAATGTTCCTGGAATGAGGGTAAAAGATGTTAAAAATTTTAATAAAATTTTATACGTCTAATTTTAATATAAAATGACTCCAATGAATTACACTGAAAATATATAAATATTATATATATATTTTTACATAATATTAATTTAAATAAAATAAATAAGTCTTTAAATAAAAATGAGGTTTTAAACATTAACACATTGTTTTTCACTATTCATCAAAAACAGAATGTTTTCAGAAAAATAACAAAACATTCCCTATGATAATTTTGATATTCTTAATTCAAAAATGAATTATAATTTACCAAAGTAAAAATCTATAAGTTTAATTAATTAATTTAATATTAATTCTCATTGTCAAAACAAAAAAGAGCGTTTTTAAAAAGTAAAAACTATCAAATGATTTAAATGTGTTTATATAAAATTTAAATTTGAAATTACTTATAATGACTTACATTGTATTAAATGATAAATATATAATATAATTATTCTTCCAAACTATAAAAATTCGTAGTTTAACGATATAAATTATTTCTATTAAAAAAGTTGTTTTCTATTAAAATTTTGTTTTTTTATTATTCATCAAACTATGGATGTTATCAAAAAAGTACCAAAAATTTATCTAAACTAATTTTTCATGTCCCTCTTATAAAGAAGAATTTAATTTCATTAAATTGAATATATTAAAGTTTCAAATATTGGTTTTAAAAATGGTTTTCTTTTAAAAGGTAGTAAAATTTCTTTTTTTTCAAAAATACTTCTTTTCTCTGAAAAAATGAATTTGTTCTTATATTATGTCTAATAAGCCCATTATTTTGATTCTAAAATTAAATGGAGTATATAAAATTCAAATTTTAGTTAATATTATTCATAACCTCTTTTGTAACCGCATGTTTGATAAGTCGTAGTGTGCTCGAACTCAATATTGTGTGTAGCGCAAGTTATTAAATTACTTTGAAGTGATAACATACTATAAAATCTTGGGGTGTTACAATCACTATCTTCTTCATTATTTCTCTTGTAAAATTCATCTAAAAGATCCCAATAGATCCACATTAAAAATATTTTAGGGAAATTTTCCCATTATAATTTCATGTACATATTTTTAGTTATTTAGAAAAGAAGGATAAAAATTGATAAAGATTTTTAATAACCTCATTTTGAGATTCAGAATCACCACATTATTCATCTTTAAAATACTTATAATATTTTCTTTACATTGAATCCTTGAACGAAATTTCTCTATGAACATTTACTTTTCCTTTCATAACATTCTCCCTTCTAATTTTATATGGAATGATATTACTATAAAGGTCATCCAAATATAGATTTTTAGGATATCTATCTTCCAAAGATAAAAATTTGGAATTAAACTTATCAAGATGAATTATCAAGATCATTCAAACAATATTAGATTTTTTTAGCTTCTCACCAATACATATTATGGTTCTAAAAATATCATTCACCCATGTAAATAAGTAACCAATAGATTCATAGCCACCCATTTTAAGATCATCATAATTCAGCCTCTATATTTTTAACTTTCCCTTCATCACCATTGTATAGAATTAATAAATGTTTTCAAATTTTTCTAAGATACCTTTTGTATTTAATACTCCCTTCACTGTAAGAAACTCACTATCAAGAAGTTATGAGGGTAAGAAATTCTTATCTCTTCCATCATTCTTAAGATTCTTTTTACCCATATATGTTATAGTATATTTTTTAACATGATGAGTAAATTCGTTTGTAGAAGAATCCAAAACATCATAGCTCAGAGAAATAAAAAATGTAAACATTGTATCATTATAGATATGATAGTTATTACCCTAAAATAATATAATCCCATTTGTGTTCACACAATTCGGATTCTCTATAAAAAATTCTCTTTGAATGTTTTATCAAAGTGTAAATTAAGGAAACCTTCGCTTTAATACCAATTTAAATGGCCCAACTAAGATCATTGTATCACTGAGATGGGGAGGTGGTGAATCAATGATATCTTTTTCTTTTATGTTTTCTTTATAATATAAAAACATTAAAATCATGTTAAATAATTATCACATTGATGAAAAAACAATCACACATCCATTAGGAAACAGGTATTTACATGCTTCACTACATAATAAGATTATATTTTCCTTGGAATGGTTGTTAAATAGTTCATTTCCACACTATCCACTAGAAAAAAAAATCATTTTGTGGATAATAAATGTTTTAAATACCCTTAAACTTGTGTATTAAAAATGTTCAATACAAAATTTAATGTTTTTATTTTAAAAATAATTATGTAAAATAATTTTGTGGTAAAAGATAAGAATCCTTCACCAGTTTTTTCCAAACATGCCACAATGTTGGTTCAAAGAATTCCTCTTTTGTAATTCTCTAGGACACTATTCATCACATTCATATCCAATAGAAGGTAGAAAACCCCTTTCTAGATTTTGTATGAAAACTCAGTCTACTGGACCTATCCAATGTCATAAGTATGATTTTTCAATTAGGATAAAACAAGTCTGAAAAGAAACATAGAAAATAATTCATAACATCCTTTTCTTTTTTGTGAAATTATTGTCTGATTGCTAGGTTTGATATGGTAACCTCTTACCACTATTATTTATTATTCATATTCTATATATAAAATAGTCATTATGAAGTTGGTTCAACAAGAGTTTTTCTCCAAAATCTCACTATAAAACATCAACACACTCTTTCTATATTACATCTCACAAGAACAATTATCTCATAGTCATAAAGTATATTGTAATTCTCTCTATTTATAGACGATCCAAGAGTGAAATGTGTAGTAAATAACATCCCATTTCTCACTCAACCAAATTTCAAGAAATTTGAGTTTGGCATTAATTTTTAATTTATCATTTACTCTTTTAGCACTTATAAACAATTCTCAATTATAATCAAAACTTCTTGAATCTTTTCACAAATTCATCCTTCATTGGACTTTATAACAATTATTTAGTCTGATACAAATAGTCATTCTGATATTATTATTCATTACACAATAAAATATAAAAATTGAAGACAGTTAATTATAATGTTTTGTATCAACTAAAAATTTGAAAACAATTTTCCTTAATCAATATTTAAACTTCCTAAGACATCATTTTCTTTACTTAATCCTTAACATGCCGATGAATCTTCTCAATCAGTCTAGAAATCCACTTTTATTATTCAAAATGATCATTTTTTTTATTTTTTTCATAAACATCATTGTAACTTCTAATCATTCCATCACCACCTTGACAACACTTTGACAATAGCATAAAAACACATTTTTATTAAATTGTTCCACAAACACTCACACTGATGATCATCCAACTGATGAAGTATAGTGTCTGATGACATATTGATGTATCCAGTATCTGATGGATCAGACTATAATTCACTCTAGTTGATCGGAATGACTCCTTATATAATTACTCTTAGCCCAACTTTAAAAAAAATTTACTTCCCTTCTCATGACCCAATAATAAATAAAAACCACCAAAATATTTTTTTAATGAAAATGGTTGACAAGACTATTTATCATAAAATTGTTGATCCTTCTCAAATCCCATTTCTCATTATCCCAAAAAACTACAATAACTCTTGTCTATCTATGATAGAACTCTCCATCAGATGAACTTTTAATACCATCTATTTTTTAGATGGATCAGTGTTAGAAATCCCTAAATAGATTAAAGAAAAACCATGTCTGATGGACTAGTGTCAGTAATGACTTCTTTCTTAACTATTGATTGATCATATCGATTGGTTTTTCTAGTGGATCAAATAGTCTAATGGATCAAATAAATAGATGGATTAGACTATCAGTGATTCAGAAAATATTTATAATTTAGTGAGTTCATCCTTCAATTCCATTAGAAAAACTCTACGTCATATGATTTTGACACTAATAATCTATGACCAGAATACTTTGAATTTCAAACAATTCTTCTTCAAAAAACTCTTTCTCATATCATGACCTCTTCATGATGGTTTTGACATTAGGATTGACATCAAATCATGTGACGTTCAAAATATTTTCTCCACCATTATTTTATAATTACTGGATCACAAGTTTTCTAAACAACTTATGATATTTAAATCATTGAAAATAGAAAAGTATCGTCAAATATTATGTCAAGTCATTCAGGCTCCGATAAAAATTCATGATCACGGTGATTCCAAAGAATCTTTTCTCCCAAAAAATAATTCAAGGATAGAGAAATTAAACTAATAATCTTTCTTATGAACTTTGAATCTAATCTTCTCAGTCTAGAACTCCATCTTCCTGATCACAAACTCTTAAAAAGTGAAGTGTTTTTTCATAATGTCAAAAAAATATGAAAAAATTATAAAAAAATTATTTCAAAATATGAAAACCACTTCCATCTAACCTGGGACCAACTCATCAATTATTTATAAGAGTTAATGATGAGTAAAAAGGTAAATTGATTGGTTTGAGTGATTACTTATTCTTAAAAAAAACTCATTTGGATATCCTCTAAAGGGCACTATAGTTGATATTTTGAGAAAATCAACACCTAAAAAATGTATCTTGTGAGGTGTTGGAGATTAATTGGTAGATTATGACAAAGTTATGGGGATTAATGTCTTTTAATGAAATGAGGGAGGATGTTTTTTTTATAATTATGGTGAGGGGCACTTCAGAGATTTTTCAACATATAAAATTATAATAATTTTCTTTGATATCCACGTACCAAAAAATGGAAATGGAATAGAAGATAAGATAATATGAGGTTTTAATCTCAACAACCAATAGATTTTATACATGTTTTTGAATTATTTTATAACTTATCATGTTCACTGACCCTTCGTTAACCTAATTTAATTTTAACTATGGTAACATCATTTTTAAATATGAAAAGGTCATAAATTTTAATTATAAAGTAAAAAAATTTACCATAAATAGATGATTTATGATATTTTACTCTTTAAATTATACAATTGGTCCTTATTTAATATTTTTAGGGTTTCTTAATAAATAATTAAAATATTATTTTCATAAAATATCATTACTGTCAATTTTGACACTTTTCATTACCTATACTTTAGGAAGATAAAAACAACAATATATCATAGAAAAAATTAATTTAATAATCCCATAATATACCATAATAATATATAAATATTTTTTAACACCTTAATTAATTAAAATTATATTTATTTTAATACTTTTAATATCATTAATTATATTTTAAATCTAATTTAATAATTACTACATTAGTGTTGTGTAGGAATTTTGGGTATTTATTTAATTATTAAAAATTATTAATAAATTTACTTAAATAATATAAATATTTTATCTTTCCCAATAATATATATAGTTGAGAGTATATTTTTTTAACCCCATATTAAAAATATTATACTTATTTAAAATAAGTGTGTGATATTTTGTCAGTTTCTTTGATTTTAATATTATATAAGTCATTTTCAATGGAAATTTTCAATTAAATAACTCAATTTTTTTATTTGAGTTGTATTTTTATAATTAAATTTATTTAATAGGAAATTGGATGAAAATTTATTGCCTTGTCAATTATTTTTAATCCATATTAACCTGGTTTTCTCTTTACTGAGGGAGTAAATTATTCCACAACTACTGTCCATATTGACAAAAAATAAAAAATGAATAATTTAAAATTTTAAAAAAATAATTATAAATATTTAATTACTATTATATAATTAAAAACATATATTTTGAGAAATTTAATTTAAAACTAAACCATCAAAATTCATTAAAAAACAGTTTTCCAGAAAATTCATTTTCTACAACTATAAAATGATTTTATACTATACTAAAGTGTAAAATAATTTTTAAGAAACATAATTGGGTTATTTTAAATCCCAATTGTCAGATTAAAATTGAAAACTAATCTAACCATAACTTTTCCTTTTAAATAAATTAAAAGAAAATATAATTTCAAAATCATTGGTATTTTTCACTATTTCTTAAAAACCAAATATTTTTAGTACATTATAAATAAAATAATTTAAAGATAATTTAAAATGATGAATTGATAAATGATGTTGATTTTTCAAATAAAATTTCTATATATTATATAATTTAATAATCAGTCTAAAAAATAAGAAAAAACCCATTTGTGAAGAAAGCATATGTTTTTAAAAAAAATTATTTTATTAAAAATAATGTAACATATCATAAGAATATACCAAAACATTCATGTTCAGTTGGAAATTTATTTTTATTTCATATATTATTTATTCATATTAATTCGCTATCGATTTAATGTCTAGGTGATAAAGGAAATATAATATTTTAATAATATTTCTCTATTTCAGTAAACATGTTGTTGCATCTAACAGAAGATATCAAATAAATAAAATTATTTTAAAAATATATTTCATTAAATTATCTGGGGGTTACATTCTAATCCCCCATAAAATGAATTTATCCAAATAAATTTTCTCTCATGTAGTAAAATATGAAGATAATTCTTCATTATTACATCCCCTAGTTCTCGCAATGCTTTCTTAAATTAGTGGTTTCTCCATAAAACACTTACTAGGTGAGTGGTCCTATTTCAAAGATCCTTCTATATTATATCTAAAAAAATATATTGGTTGTTCCTCATAAATAATATTATTCTCCATCAGTAAAACATATGGGTTCATTACATGTGATGGATTAGGTGTCTACTTCCTCAAGATAGGTACATGGAACAGATCATAAATATGATAGAGATTCAGTGGTAGTTCCAATCAATAGGATACAATCTTGATACAACCACAAATTTAAAATGGACTGGTATACATGAGGCTTAGTTTTCCATTCTCTTTCAATGGGGATATTTTAATAAGGACCATCTCACAATCTTCATATTCTAGATCTTGTTTGTAACATCCAAAATTGGGTTTCATATAACATGTGTCCCAACACGGTGGTTCACTTGGCCTCAAGCATGACTCTACATACAATAGTGGCTTTAGAATAGTAGTGAGACTGGAAAGGTAGTATGATGGGGAGACTATAACCTTATATCAGAGTGAAAAATGGAAATAACCAATAAATATACAAGAGTAGAAAAAGAAAATATAAACATATAAGTAAAAAATAAACTTTAGAAGTGTAAATATATTATTGAGTAAGTAAACAATAGAAGATAGTAAACTGAAAAACTGATAATAAAAAAACCCTCTCTAGAAGTATTATTAAATGACACACTTCATGTTTTAATACAAAATGAAATAGGAATATAAAATCATTCTATACAGAAAAAATGGAAAAAGGACCATAACATATCCTTGAGCATCTCATGCCTATGCCTTATAATCTTCACCTATGCTCCAACTATGTAAGGATATCAACAACCTATAACAAGAACTTTTCTCTTATTAGTACTTATTGATATATAATAAACTTGGGTACCAAATGTAGATTAATTAGGGTGTGGGATAAAAATATAAGAAGGTTCAATCCAATGGTTTCTACATGTAATCCAAGTAGTGATCATAACTAAATATTGAACATGTATATGTAGAAAAGTAAAAAAAAATGAAATAAATTACCCCCTCACTCAGGTTCTTATTATACATTTGATGGGTCTAGCTACTTTAGCTCAGGGCTGGAATAGAATTACGAAAAGTTTCTACACATAGTAGTAATATATATATATATATATATATATTATAATTACATATTCCATCCACCTATATCAAATAATTATGTTTGGAAATAAGTGTCCATATATATATAATACTATTGTTGGATGGATTGAGGCATAACTCAAACATCCATGGAAAGTCTTACGAGCCTAAAAGCACATGAAATAGGGTAATAAGAGTGATATATTTCATGAACAACACTTGGGATGGTGATTGATCCACCATGTAAACACCCTAATCATGGAATGTGGTGCATAAATGAACTTCCACATAGTATCACTGGCGTATGATTCCATGCTAAACACGAAATATAAGAGAGTCTGATGTTTCCATGATCAATAGTCCCTTACCATCATACATAGGCTCTATATTGGGGTATTATAATTCTAAATAGAATGTGTCATTACCTCCCATCCATTTCTTTCATATTTCTCATATAAATAGATGAGATATAATCAGTCATAATATAATGCATAAGTCATAACCACTTATGCATGATATTATACATGTTCACTTCGATTTAAATCATTAAAATTAAAATTAATCAATCATCTTGAATTAGGAATTTAACATGATCAATTTCATTTAACACATTTAATTCATTTAATAAAATAAAACCACCATGAATTATCCATCCTATATAACCAATACCATTTTACATAACCAACCCATCTAATTCATTAAGACATGGGAATTCTATTTTTAACTATCATGATCATTTAAAGAATTTTCTTACTTATTAAATTTAGTGGATGGGATGAATGAAACACATAAAATGTGACATGGGTTCTAATAGAATTCATATATTAAGTGAAGTTTGATTTAGAATCCAAGTTGGAAGCCAATTAGAAATTCAATGCATTTAAGGTAATAGAAAAAAATAGTAATTTTCCCTTGTAACACCCACAAGGTGACCATATATGGTGCATAAACCCTACAAACTACAATATCCAATTATACCTCATTATTATGAAAGACATTGGTTGGGTTTGGATAGTATCAGCAAAGAAAAGATAAAAGAAAGACATCTTTCATTGACTAGTATCTCTGAGGATGTTTCCAACAAGTAAGATACTAGTTTGATCCTTTTAACAACCTAGAAGGGTCCAAAGAACCTTGGTGATAGATTAACCTACATTAAAATACGTATATGACCTATCCTTATAAAGACTCACTATAAAAGACAATATATGACCTCAAACTCAAGAGGCCATCAACATCTGTTGGCATATGATTGTTGTCTAGACAAAGCTATCAACATGCACTTTCTGATTAGATGAACCTTCTTCGTAGTCTCTTGAACTAGATGTGGTACATGCAGAGAAGCCTTCCCTATCTATAGATAGTAAATAGTTGAGTTGTAAGGCCAACCATATAAATATTCATAGGGTTCCATCTTGATGGTATCCCAAATTCCATTATTATAAGTGAACTTCACAAGAGGAATGTGTTTATCCCAAGAACCCCCAAATTCCAGGACACATGTAAAGAGAATGTCCTCAAAAACCTGAATCATAAACTCCATTTGTCCATAGTCCTATAAATGATAGTTCATTCTCAAAATTACCTACATACCTAAGGCCTTATGCATCCCTTTATAGAACTATGATGCGAAACAAGTTTCATTATTAGGAATGAAAGAACAAGGAGCTCCATAAAGACATACAACCTCTCTATCATACAGAATTCCATGATAATCTACTGTGAAGGTCTATCACATAGGTAAGAATTGTGTGACCTTCATCAAAAAATCATTGATAATCCCCACTGTATTGTTTCCATAAGGTGATTTAGGTATAATACTCACAAAATCCATAAAAATAGCATACCATTTCAATTTAGTAATGGAGAATGGTTGTAATAGCCCAACTGAATGCTGATACTCCACCTACACTTATTGAAATGTGGATCAACTGGTTATGATGATATAAATATAACATTTCATACCAGGCCACTAATACTAGCATTATATATCTCGGTACATTTTGGTGAAACTGGACGAACCTCCCATGATGAGGTGTAGAATTCCTAAATCATATCCTCTGTGATTTATAATGGGACCCATACATTCACTTGAAAAAATATGGTATATTCCCTATACATAGCTCAACAATAATGTGTATCATCATCTAAAACTATTTCCCTTAGGATAAGTCCCTTAGGATCAGATTGTTGTATCATTATTACCCATTTCAGAAGAGTATAATTCACTACTAAGGTTGAGAGGATAGTTTGACCATGGTCTTCATGAACATAAATTTAATCTTTGAGAATAATTCCATAAGATTCTATACACCATTAGATCCTGAACAACCTATGTCTGATTGTTTCCACTCAAAGCATCAGCTACTGGTTTTCCCGTACCATGTCTATCAGAAAGCACAAAATCAAATGACTATAGGTCTCAACCCACCTGTGCTTAATGAGATTCAAATAACACTATTTGAAGATTTATTTTAGAATTTTGTGAACATTGAATTCCAAAAAACTCTCTCCTAGTAGATAGTGTCTTTAATAGCATATGGAATCAACTAAAGTTTCTAGCTCAAGGTCATGGATGGGGTAGTTCTACTCATGATATGTGAACTGATGAGACCCATTCATAATGAATCACACGTCCTGTCTTATAAAAACACCTAGACCTATACCAGATTTATAATAGTATACAATATAGATCCTTCTTGGCTGTAAAAGAATTAGTATCAATGCTAAAGTCTTTATTCCCTTCAACTCAGGAAAGGATGCTTCATAAGATTCTGAACAAACAAAATTCACACCCTTCTTTATCAAGTTTGTGAGTAGTGATGAAAGGCATGATAAATCCTAGACGAAGTGTTTATAATATTCATTCTTCCCTAGGAAAATATGGATGTCAAAATATTCTCTTGGGATGATCCCATGAAACAATATCTCTCACGTTCTCTAGGTCTAATGAAACTCTTGAATGCAAGAAATTGTTTCCCAAGAAGGGGGATTTATCGATCCAAATTTTTCATTAACTAATATTAGCATTGAGCCAGTTCTCTCTCTATGTATTCATAATGATCAAAACATGGATTTCATGGTCATGTATAGATCATGAATACCCCAAGATATCATCAATAAGGACAACCAAAAATGAATCCAAATATGGGTGGAAATCATGATTCATAAGATCCATAAAGATAGTAGGTGTGTTTTGAGTCTGAATGGCATTACTACATACTCATAGAGACCGTACCCTCTTATAAAAGATATGTAACGTATGTAAGAAGCCCTGACATGCACCTGGTGAAATCCTAATCCCAAGTATATCATTTAAAAAACTTTATCTTCTTATAGATAATCAAAGTGGACTTTTATTCTAGGAAGTAGATACTGATTCTTTACATTGAGATGGCTCAAACGATGTTAATACATAGAGATTCTAAGGGTATCATCCAACTACATAGAAAAAATGACTACTAAACCCCAAGGAAAAGTAATGGTACATAAAAATCATTTAGCCTCCAGATCCTCCAACTACTTCTTGAGCTCCTGATGACCCTTAAGTTCCATCCAATAAGGAGGAATGGTCACTGGTGCTACTTTGATAACAATATCAATTGTAAACTCTACCTATCACACTGGTGGTAGGCTGAAATATTTTTCATCAAATACATCTCTAAAATTCTCCACTAAATGATGAATTTTTTAGTTTTTAACCCATGTACATCGAGAAAAATATGTGTGATTGGGGTTGTAACATTACTCATCCTCTTCTGCTTAGGTCCTATTCACGAGGCATGAACATCCCATTCTGCCTTATACACATGTCTACTTCCCTATAGTGATGTAAATTTCACCCTATGATGATAGTAGTCAATATGGTCTCAGTAGTGAACAAATCAGCCTGTCATAATAATTACATCAAATCTCATCATTTCGAGGATGAAGAGATACCATACGAAGAGGTAACAACCTATCTCAAGGGGACAATCCCAACAATGGAGAAATCCCTTAGAAAGAATACCTAATAGTGTGTATAGATTAATAATTTCATTCATTTTATTGATCTTGAGGCCCATAATCTCTGTGATTTCCTTAGATATAAAATACTGAGACACGCTCGTTTCAAATAAAAAGGTAACTTAAGTGGATGAAACTAGAATAGTACATAGTATTGTATAATGTATGGGATTCTAATCATATGTAATATGTAGGAAAACATGTAACAATCTTGTACTGTGGCCCTAAGTCAAAACCTGACTACCTTGAGGAAGTATTCTCTTTAAGAATTGTGAATCATAAGTCTGAAAACATCTTCCTTAACCACAACCTCATCCTGATATACCAGTGGTATTACAACTTGCTTCCTATCATGATCCCATTGTCCCTACTCATAACTAATGATTACGTGAGAATAACCACTCTCTAGGCACTGGAGGGAATGTCCCAAAAAATAGATTTATATTCCCCAGCCTGTCATAGCCTCGACACTTGAATGGATCAAGTGGACATTGAGAATGGATGTGTCATGTAATCCTACACTTTTGAAAAGAAATAAAGCTCTTCCATGAGGATCTAGACTACTACTTCCTCCATGTTATGGTTTGTGTCCTTCGAAACAACTGTATTGTAATTTGAATACATGAATGTGGACTTATTATATATTGTTCATTGTTCTACATGACTATAATATAATAATGTCCTAAAATATTTGTTTCATTGATAAGGTCTTGGAAGATCCCCAATATTATGAGAACCTTGAAATGCTATAACAATATTCTTAAATAATGTTCTACGATTGGATGACAAATTATGGTAGGACACATAGTATATAGACAATAATGTGAGAATACTCGAAATAAGACAAGAATCTCTCTCATGGAGTTCACACTTGGTAGTCTCCAAGATGGGATATTATAAGAACAGACCTACCAGAAGCAATTCTGCATGTTTTGGTGTCATCAGACATTGCAATCTATGAGTGTGTGTAATGACCCTTAGACTGTAGGATTATCATTAACACATGTCATGACTTGCGCACTTATATTTTATGATGAAAACTGTCACAAAGACAGTTGGCGGGAAGTAGGGTATGTTGGGTGCGTCATTAATGACATGTTGTTAATGGATAAGTCGAGGAAGTATTTGTCCCTTTTATATTTATGGAAGTAAATCTCTCAGTCCCTTTGATTGAAATAGAACTGTGGAACAAATTCCATGGCCTTGGTGTCACGACAAGTTTATTTCTCGAAGTCAAATAATGATAGATCAAGCATATTGGATTATGACACTACCATGAAACATTCATGATGAGATATTGAGAAAAAGGTATTAAATTACATAGTAATCATTCATATGAGGTGACATGTTAATGTGACATCAACTTACTTCTCTTGGGTGCCTTGACCCGTTGCTAGATAGTAATCTTGGATGTTGGGTGAGCTTGCATAATGCCAATGAGAAAGAGGCCTAGAGGATCACAGACTAAGTGTATCAAAGTGTCTTATATATAATAAATATTATTCCCATATGTGGTTTAATAATTATTCAAGGAAGCCTAAATCATTTTAATGATGGAGGAAAAATGAAATGAAAAACAAGATATAGAAGCCATGTATTAATGATTACACGCTGTGTAGTTTTTCATGGAAAACAAGTACACGCCTTGTATTAATGGTTACACGCTGTGTAGTTTTCAATATGGAAAGGAAATGAAAAAACAAGTACACGCCATGTATTAATTATTACACGCTGTGTAGTTTTCCTGTAGGTATTTTGAGGATATAATATTATTTTATTAAATGATAATTATTATAATCATCATGGGCACATGTCAAAGAATTAATTATTCAACATGGGGGTTTTTAATACGAGTTAATTAAATAAATAAAATGTGTAACACGTATATTTATTGTCATAAATCTATAACCTCAAACCCGATTATAAATATCCTCATAACCCAATACTTTTCTGAGAGTCATTGTGCACAAAAATTCTAGGGAATTCTCTCAAGATGAAAGAACTACATCCTCCAAGAATGATCTCAAGACCGAGAGAGATCCACCTCAATCAGATCAAATTGATCTAAGGTGGACAATGCAAGCAAAGGCCTCTCCACACTAGCACTCGGAAATTCCTTTGGCGACGTTGAGAGATATGTGGTGCACATGTGTATCACTGCTAGAGGAAGTCTACACTTGGAATCTACAATGCAATGACGAATCAAATCAAAGTGTGATCAGAAATATCAAAGATGAAATAACACTACAAAAGGTACTTATTGTCAATTAATTAAATTAATTATAATCAACCTATGAAGATCTTTCCTTTATGGTTCCGAGACATTTTTCCTTTGTCTATTTCTGTGATTCAATCCATGGAGACTGGCGTTAATCATCATATTGGTCCCAGATTGATCATTTCTAATGACAAAAATCCAAGTGGGCACATCCACCCACAAGCTTCCGCTGCACCTGGTACTTTCAAGTGGTATCAGTGGGAGTCACAATATTGATTATAGTTATTTAGGTTTCATTGATAACTTATGCCTATATATTTTATTCAATTCAAGATAAATCGTTCTACAAATCTAAATGAAAGAGATCTGTTCTTCCTCATTTGTTTCTCGATTCACATCACAAAAACGCCCTTTTAATTTTAATTTTGATTAAATTAAAAATGAGGAACTCATCCGGAGGAGCCTCTCTTTCTGTCTGTACAACATAAGAATACATTGCGTGTAGTTTTCACTACAGTCCATGTACTTAGGTTCAACAAACCTGTACTGGTCCGCCAAACCACATTGTGTGAATTGAGTATACCTGTGTTTTTTTTACACAATGTTGACCAGAATTGAACGACATGTTGAAATCGGAATCCATGATGTGTATGTTGAATCAACATGTCGTGTAGTCCGATATGGCCCAGGTGAAACCGTGTACAAGGTGAAGCTGTGTTCCACATACACAGGATTTCTAGGCCTGTAAACACATAACAAGGAAGTACACGCCATTTTAGATTAATCTACACGCCATGTACTCCAAAATTTCCAAAGGATAGAATACACGCCAAATCCCCCGATGTGTGCTTTGGATAAAAGGTGGAAAATACATGTCGTGTAATATATCCTACATGTTGTGTACTTTCTAGAAATGGAATTTCGCTAGGTTTCCTCCAAATGTACAAATACACCATGCAATTAATATGGATGAGAATAATTTCAAGGAAATTAAGAAAGGAATTTAAGATAAATAATTGATTAATTATAAGATCATAATTTATTAATTTCAAGAGCGACTTATTTTAAATAATAAAAAAATTAGAAGATTTTGAATTCTAAATATGCGTAAATGTCGTTGCATGCTATGGGTGATCATGATCTAGACCAAAGACCCTTTGTATGTTTTTATATGTTTCATTTAAATTTGTTTAATTTAAATTCATTGGCCTGCGATCCTTCATCCAATAAAATGTAGGGCATGCGTTCCCATGGTTTCCTTAATGTAAACCACATTTAATTGAGGATCTTTTAAGCCAGAGGTGATGGTTCAAAACCTAATCTGAGGCAATAGCAACCCAAGAAGATACAAAGGAGGACATGTGGGAGTTGCAAAACACGAACCATCAGTTCAAGGTGTTTTTCCCTAGGTCAGGGTTATCTTATCAAACCACTAGATAAACTAACTAATAGAAGCTCATGATCATGCAATATGATTTTATTTCTGTCTGATTGGATGGTTTATTTATTAGGTATGTGTTGTCGCATTCACATAATTAATGGAATAAACAAGCATGAAAAGATGGAATAAAATAAAAACATGAATATGAGTAAACATTATCATAACATGGTTAATCACTTAAGCAAGCATCACTTAATATTAACAAGCATGTGATAATGACAAACTACACATAAAAGAATAAAATCCCTCAAATACCATATTAATTAAGACCAAGACTTCCATTAATTTATTAATGGAAAGACTCAATGAAAACTATGTGGTTGACCAACCCTTGCTGGGAAACTTACTTTAATAAAGGAAGATCTTATGAAAGTTTTGGGTTGACATAAACATTATACATAAAGAGGAGTAGCCCGTGCTAGACTTGTTATAAAATGGAGGCAATTGTTGATGAAATCCAAGTCAGTATTTCAGGATTGGGGAGTCCACTCAACAGATCAAGGAACTGTACGCTCATAGTTGACAAAGACTTGCCTACCTAAATACCATCAAATAGCTTGATCAACCCTTGTTGGGGTTATGAGAAGGGGAATATGGATCCTTTCCACTAGAATGTCAAAGAAACTAGACATTCCGAGATCAATGGTGAGGGCCATTGGGACTCGATAAAATAGTGGGAGACTTAATAAATTCATTTATTATTTCTCATAAAATGTAATCAAGAATGTACTGATAAATCTACTCTTTTAATTTGTAGAATCAGTATGATAAGATCATCAACCACATTATATCTACGATCAATTCTTGATAAAGACAATATCCTCAATGAAAGTAACTTTAAGGAATGTATTAGGAGCCTTCAGGTTATCCTACACCATGAACGTAAGTTTTATGTGCTAGAGACCTCACTTCCTGATTCTCCTGCCCAAGGGGCGAGTGATCAAGATTTCCTGGTTTATGATCAACATTTTACTGACATAGTCTAAATTCAATGTTTTATTCTATCATCAATGTCTAGTGAGATCATGAAGTATCAGGAAGACATGGATTCCTATAGCATGATCGAGCCCTCTGTGGTCTATACCAAGAGAGAGAAATATAGGAATGGTTTGAGATCTCCAAGGCTCTATTTTAGAGCATGCTTGGAGGGGGTTCCCCAGTAGGGCCTCATGTAGTCAATATCATTAGGTACATTGAGCGCTTGAAGGTTCTAGGGTTTAAAATCCCTGAAGAATTGGGTAGCGATCTCACGCATCACTCCCCCATAGATACTCTAACTTTGGTGTAAACTTCAACATGAACAATGTTGAGAAGTATCTATCTGATATTTCCAAGTGGAAAATGATATGAAGCATGATAAACCTTCTATCCTTATGGTAAATAAAAGAAAAGGGAAGGCGAAGAGATTTAAGACCAAATATTTTTCAAGGCCTTCCAAGAAATGGAAGATCAAAGGGAAGGAAAGAGAATAAGAGGCTATTTGTTTCCCATGTGGAAAGAATGGCCACTAGAAGAAAAACTTCACCCAACCAAGGAAGCAATGGTAAGCTTCTGGTGCATTTGTTATCGAATGAAATATATATATTTCTACTGATTGGGTATTATATGTTTCTTGTGGTGCTCACATCTGTATCCAAATATAGGATCCATGTAGATTCAAAATGATTGACCAAGTTGAGTTGGATCTGTGAGGAGCCAATGGAGCCAAACACGATGTTGTAGCTGTCGGAGACTACAACCTCACATTGCCTACTAGGATGGTCTTTGTTTTAAAAGGATGATATTATGTACCCTTTGTTACCAAAAACATTATATCAGTATCCATGTTAGGTATTGATGGATTTATCTTCATATTTGGAAATGAATGTTGATACTTTTATAAAGATAGCATTTTTTTGGTAGGGAAAATTTATATAACGGCCTTTATGTTTTAGACTATACAAACAAATTAATGGCAATAGATGACAATGTTAATTCACATGACTCATACCACACCCCACTTTGGCATCACCGGATAGGTCATTCCAATGAGAAACAATTGACAAAATTACATCAAGATGGGTATTTAGATTCTTTCAAACTAAAACACCTTGGTTTATGTCATGCATGTCTACAAGGAAAAATGACCAAATCCCCATTTTGTGGGAAAGGTGAAAGGGCTAAAGAGATTCTGGAATTAGATCACATAGATGTGTGTGGACTATTTCTAGTTGGAGCAAGGGGTGGGTTCTTGTAATTCACAACTTTTACTAATGATTTTAGTAGATATGGATATATTTACTTAATAAGGTATAAGTTAGGTTCTTTTGATCGGTTCAAATAATACAAGAATGAAGTTGAGAACTAGCTTGGTAAAAAAGATTAAGAAACTATGCTCAGACAGAGGAAGAGAATATCTTAATCAGGACTTCATTGATTTCTTACGGGAGTTTGGGATTTTATATCAACTCACTCCTCCTTACATGCCTAAGTGGAATGGAATAAGTGAAAGGAGGAACCACACCCTGTTGGACATAGTGAGACCAATGATGAGTCATGTGAGTCTTCTATTATCCTTTTGGGGATATGCATTATAAACAGTAGCACACATACTAAACCAAGTACGAACTGAATCGATAAATGGGATTCTATATGAATTATGGAGTGGACGCAAAGCCATTTTATCAAATTTGCATGTTTGGGGTTGCAAAGAATTTGTTAAGGCCTCTTCAGGTAACAAGATTTTACCCTGAGGCACAAAGTGAATCTTTATAGGATATCCCAAAGAAACAAGTGGATATTACCTATACAACCCCTTAGATAAAAAGGTAACAGTGGTAAGACACACCATATTCCTTGAGAGGGAGAACATATCCAAAAGGGATAGTGGGACTGAGATATACTTTGATGAATTCGAGGTTCAAGATAAACATGAGTTGGTACAAGAATAGATTCCACAAAGCCCCATGGAAGAACAATCTATTCTAGAGACACAAGAACTACTTAGGAGCATGAGAGAGGTGAGAGGACCAGAATGATATGGTTTTCTTGTCACTGAGGATGGTGACTCATTATTGGTTGAAAATGATGATCCTCTTACCTACAAAGAAGAAGTTGAAGGAACAGATGCTACCAAGTGGCAAGAAGCCATGAATTATGAAATGGATTCCACATACCAAAACCAAGTTTGGATTTTGGTAGATCCTTCAATTGATGTAAAGACAGTAGGTAAAAATGGGTATTCAAGAAGAAAATGTACATTTAGGGGCAAGTAATCACTTATAAGGCATGACTGGTTTCAAAATGTTTTAAACGGCATCAAGGAATTGACTATGATAAAACCTTTTCATCGATTGCAATGATGACATCCATCAGAATCTTATTGGCCATTTCCGCTTACTATGACTATGAAATTTGAAAAATGGTTTTCTAAATAGTATTCCTTAATGGGAACTTCATGGAAGATGTATACATCACACAACCTGAAGTGTTTGTGACTTCAAAGAATTCCAACAAGATATGAAAGATACAGAAATCCATTTATGGATTAAAGAAATTATCAAGGTCATTGAGAATTCGTTTTGATTAAGCCATAATAGAATTTGTCTTTGTTAAGAACGAATGTGAGCCTTGTGTCTACAAAAGGATTAGTTGACGTGTAGTTGTTTTTCTAATAGTATATATTGATGACGTATTACTAATTGGAAACAAATTACCTGTCTTACAGTCAGTTAAGTCATGGTTGGATAAATGCTTCTCTATGAAATTCTTGGGTGAGGCATCATATATTCATGGGTTCAAGATCTATCGTGATAGATCTAAGAGAATTTTAGGCCTATGTCAAAGTATATACATTGACAAGATACTGAAGAGATTCAGTATGGAAAAGTCCAAGTGGAGATTTTTTCTAGTGTCACATGGTATTCTTCTTTCCAAGTAAATGTGTCCTCAAACACATGAGGAAAGAAAGAAAATGGCAAGGATCCATTACGCATTTGTGATTGGGTTATTCATGTATGATATGATATGTACAAGGCTAGATGTTTCTTATGCATTAAGTGTGGTAGGAAGATATCATACTAATCTAGGAGAACGCCATTGGATGAAAGTCAAGACTATCCTTATGTATCTGAGGCATAATAAGGATATTTTCCTCGTTTAAGGAGGAGATGAAGAACTAGTCATCCGAGGACATTTATATGCTAGTCTATAGACTGATCAAGATGACATGAAGTCACAGACTGGATAAATCTTCAGTTTGAACGGAGGTGCAGTGAGCTGGAAGAGCTCAAATAAAAGTGTGGTCCCATATTCTACAGTAGAGTCTGAATATATCGTAGCTTCTGAGGCAGCTAAAAAAGATTCATGGATGCAAAGATTTATCCAAGAAATGGTTTTAGTACCTAGCTATAAAGATCCTATCATACTCTATTGTGAGAATACTGTAGTGGTGGAACATGCAAAAGATCCTAGGTCATATTAGTGGGCAAAGCACATACTTTTGAAGTATCATCTCTTGAGGGATTTTTCCCAGAGAGGTGTTGTTTCAGTGAGTAGTATTTCCACGGAAGACAACGTGGAAGACCTATTGACTACAGCCTTGACTCAGCAGAAACATGATCATCATGTGAGGTCTAGCGGACAAAAAATCCTAGGCAGTTGGCTCTAGTCGATGTGGGTGTTTTTTAGGGTTGGTGCCCTGAGAACCAACTGTTTTGTACTTTTATTACATGAATGTACACTTATTATATATTTTTCAGTGTTATGCACTACTATAATATAATAATGTCTTGGAATATTTGTTTCATTGATAAGGTTACAGTAGATACCCGCTATAATGAGAACCAAGAAATTCTATAACAATATTCTTAAATAAAGTTATACAGTTAGAAGACATACTATGATAGGACAAATAGTATACGGACTGTCATGTGCGAGTACTCTTAAGAAGATGAGACTCTCTCTCATGGAGTTCGCACTTGGTAATCTCCAAGATGGGAGATTATGAAAACAGACACACCAGTAGCAATTCAACATGTTTTGGGGTCATCATACATTGCTATCTATGAGCACGTGTAATGGTACTAAGACTAGAAGATTATCATTTACTCATGTCATGACTCGCACAATTAGATTTTCAGATAAAAATCATCATGAATAAAGATGGAGTGAAGTAGGGTGCGTTGGGTGCATCACGAATGACATGTTTTTAATGTATTAGTCGAGGAATGATTTGTCCCTTCCATATTTATGGAAGTAAATATCTCGGGCCCTTTGATTGAAATTGAACTGTCAAACAAATTCTATGGCCATGGTGCCATGACGAGTTTATTTCTGGAATTCAAAGAATGATAGATAAATCATATAGGTTTATGACACTACCATGAAACCTTATTGATGAGATATTGAAACAAAGGGATTAAATTACACAGTAACCATTCGTTTGAGGTGACACATCAATGCGGCATCAACTTCTTTCTCTTGGGTGCCTTGACCCATTTATAGACTGTAATCTTGGACTTTAGGCGAGCTCTCCTAATGCCAAAGAGAAATAGGCCTAGTGGGTCACACACTATGTGTATCTAAGTATCTCAAGTATAATAAATATTATTCCCATACGTGGTTTAATAGTTATTCAAGGAATCCTTAATCATTTTAATGATGAAGGAAAAAGGAAATTAAAAACAGTATATACACGTCGTGTATTAAGGATTACACGTTGTGTAGTTTTTCATGGAAAACAAGTACACGTGATGTATTAATGATTACAGACCATGTTGTTTTCATTATTGAAATGAAATGGAAAAACAAGTACACATTGTGTATTAATGATAACATGCCGTGTAGTTTTTTGGAAAAGAAATACACACCATGTATTAATTATTACACACCGTGTAGTTTTCCAGTCGGGATTTCGAGGATATAATATTTTTTTATTAAATGATATTTGTTATAATCATCATGGGAACATGTCAAGGAATTAATTATTTGCTATGGGGATTTTAAATAAGAGTTAATGAAATAAATAAAACGCATAACGTGAATATTTATTTTCATAAATCTATAACCTCAAACTTGATTATAAATATCCTCATAACCACAACACTTTTCTGAGAATCATTGTGCACAACAATTTTGGAGAATTCTCTCAATATGGAAAGAACTCCATCCTCCAAGAACACTCTTAAGACCGAGAGAGATCCACCTCCATTGGATCAAGGCAATCTAAGGTGCACAATGCAAAAAAATATTTTCTCCACACTAGATCCCAAAAATTCCATTGGAGACATCCAGAGATACATGGTTCATGTGTGGATCACCGCTAGATGAAGTCTACACTTGGATTCTATAATGCAACAATGAATCACATCGAAACATGATCAGAAATATCAATGAAGAAAGAACTCCATAAAAGGTAATTCTTGTCAATTAATAAAATTAATTATAATCAACTTGTGGTGATCTTTCCTTTATTGTTCCGAGACCTTTTTCCTTTTTCTATTTCTGTGATTCGATCCATGGAGACTGGCGTTTATTATCGTATTAATCTCGGATTGATCACTTCTAATGAAAAAGCCAAGTGGGAACATCCACCTATCAGCTTCTGCTACGCTCGAGACCTTCACTCGACAAGTAGATTTAAAACTTCTCTATCTCTCAGAAGAATAAACACCAGATGCTCGAGGTTCCGAACCGCCAGGACTCACACCTTCACTATTACTCAAATTTCATTATGTTAAAAGGTACTATTTGAAAATATCATAAATGTTAGTCAAATAAAAGATTATGACCATTCATTTAATGGAGTAAACTATCCTATCCTTGAATCATCTTCAAGTTATAAGACCACCAACAACCGAAGTGGGAACTAACTATTGCAACTCTATGAAATGGGAAATGTATTCCATAACTAATATGATCACATAATGTTGGTTCATAAAATCTCTATATCTATTATCCCTCAGTGTCTAGGGAAATAAATACTCTTATAAGGTTTTTCTTTCAGTCATTCCAAATCATATCTCTATTTCTCTCTGCTTGGCTGATAACATCCCACCACATCTTAGATGAATCACATAGCATGTGCATTGCTAGTTTGCACCTCCTCTATGAAGGCCTCTCAAGATGATTGAATATAGATAAGATATCCTAAATCCAGGACTCTATAGCATGAGTATTTACATCTGAAAAAATGTTGGGAGGATTCTATAGTTTAAACTCGCAAGTCAACTCTTTTGTAGTCAAGTCAGGTCGAACTACACCTTGCATAGACTACAGAATACATAGAAACCCTTCTATAATTCTTGAAATAGTTCCCATATTTGGAATAATAAGAGGATAAATAGGTGGATCTATAGTAGGAATCAATAGTGTCTCATGGCCCTCCACCATAGGTATGTGGTCACCACTGCCTTCAAGGTGTGAAACTATAGAATTTTGTTTCGTCATAATGCTACAATGTAAAACAAATGCCTCCAAATAGATTTTTGAAAGTATCAAAGCTACAAATAAGAATCTATGAATGGTGTAAATAATTTTTATAGAAATAATAAATCATCTCTTCCATCTCAAAACCGTGGTCTAGATGGTAAAACAGAACATAAGACCACAAGAGAGACTGACTACCAACTACTAAGGTGGGGTTTGGGTCTAAGTATCAATATTAGATATTTATATATATATACAATGGTTGTATCCAATTAGGAATTATATTAATTTCAATATTATTATTTTAAAATATTTAATAATTTTAGATGGTTTAATTTAATGGATTTACATTTCCAATCCATAAGTGTCCATTCAACTTATGAACCAAATATGGTATCCCCATAACCCTCATGATAACACGTTCGAGCTCATGCCACCGATGGTCTATAGATCAAAATTCCATAATTTAATTCTGAAGATTTTTATTTTATCCTATTTAGGAAAAACAATTAGATTTAATAAAGGAACTTCAAGTGTCGATTATTTTTATTAATACCTTCAAGAAGTGTCCCCACAATTCAATATATATTTATAAGTCAGTCTAAATTTTCAACATGAAAATTCATGCTAAAACTAGACATGGCATGAAATATTTTTCCAATTTTTCCGAATAATTGTCAATGTAAAATGATCTTTTTCCTCATATCATCATGATAAGGATTAAATAATTACATAAAAAATAATAAAAATAATCACAACACAAACTTTGTGTCATCCAATGGTGAAATGATTTCAACATTAATAGGAAAAAGCATAACGACAATTATAATTCAAGAAACTTGGCATTTACCCCAAAAATGGGTTTCTGACTACCAAGAACATATTATTAATAACTTCCAAGAACTCTATATCTCTGATCCATTGTCTCCAAATGTTAAATCAATAAGGGAACCTCTCTAATACCTCTTTATAATGTCCCAAACCAGGATCAACTTAACTCATGCCCCAATCTTATGGGTCAGAAGGCCTCAAGAGCACCTCCTCATAACCCAGAGGTTATCGACTAGTAGTGAGGGTGTAAATGTGTTATTATGGAGAGACTATAACCTCATATTATAGTGGTATAGTGGAAATAACCAATAAATATATAATAGTAGATGAATAATATACAGACAAACATAATCAACAAACAACATAAGCTTAAACAGATAACTGAAGAAGAAAACAAAAGAAAGATAGTAAACTGAAAAACTGATAATAATAAAAAATCATCTATGATAGTTTCAAAAAATGATATATGGAATGCTATAACAAAAAAGAAAAAAATCATATATAAGCTTTCTATATAGTAGTACAAAAATAATATAAGATAGAAACAACCCCTTGGGATTCAAAAGAATATGCATGATCCTCTACTCCAAAGATCCACCTAGGTCAGGATAATAAAATCCTTTACTAGGGAATTTCCCTTATCAGTATCTATTGAAAGATAATCAAATCGAGTACCAAAGGCAGGCTCAGCAGGGTGTGAGATAATAAAATAAGTATAAAACAACCAACAGTGTCTATATATAATCTAATAAGTGCTCATAACCAAATTGTATGAAGGTGTGAGAATAAATGTAAAACAAAGCTGACACAAATAATCATTCTCGTGTTTCTATAAGATACAAGGCGGGTCTACCTATTTTATCTCATGGATGGAATAGAAGTATAAATAGTTACTATATATAGAGTAGTAATATATATATATATAGTATAATTATATATTTTATCCTCCTATATAAACCATGTATGTGTGGACATAAGTGGAAATATACATGGAATACAAGTACTAGATGAAAAAGGGCAGGAATCAGACATCTATGACAAGTCTAACAATCCTATAAGATCATGAAATAGGGTACGTGATCTATATCCCAAGAAGAGTGTGATACATAATTAAACAACACTAGGGATTGAGAGTGAGCCAACATGGAAACACTCTCGTCATAGAATGTAGAGAAATAAATCCCAGTGACTATATTGTATCACTAGTGTGAGACACCATGCTCAAAACCCGATGTAAAGGATCATGATGTCTCCATGATAAAAGGATCGTTACCATAATACATAGACTCTATAAAGCCATATTATAATTACAACTGGCATGGATCATAAGTTCCCATCCTTACATTTCATATTTATTATATACATAGAAGAGTAAAAATCATTGATAATATAATGTGAAAAGAAAAAACCACTTATTCATATCATTAATCATGTTCAATTCCATTTAAAACATTACAATTCAAATGAAGAAACTGACATGAATTATAAATTTTACATGATTGATTTCATTTAAATAATTCAATTCATGTAAAAAAAGAAATCACCATGAAAAATACATCATATATATCCAACATAATTTAACATAACCAACCCATATAATTCATTAAAAAAATATAAATTCCATTTCTAAGGCCCAAGGGGTCATTTAGAGGATGACATTATCGCTTAAGGAACTAGAATACTTAGAAAATTAGAAGGATATGAACCAAACACATAAGAGGTGACTTTGGTTCCATGAGAATTTATATATCCAGGTATATTTGATTTTTAATCCAATCTGGAAGCCAATAAGACAATCTGGCCATTTAAGATAACAGACTAAAGTGGTCATTTTCAAATGGGATACCTGTGGGGTGACCACATATGATGAATAAAAACTAGTAACTACAAAGCAAAGATCAATAGGTATATATTAAGATGAAATGATCAATTTTATATGAATCAATCAATATAAATGATTTTCTTATCAAAAATTGGCTTGTGACCCAACATCATAATTATGAAATGATGAAACTCAAAAGGAAATCGACATGACCACCTACCTCAAAGACATAGATGAATCCTCACCCAATATCATTCTCTAATTCAGAGTAGGTTAAAAGAGATCTAAGAATGTTCCAATTAATTAAAAATAGGTAAAATGATCTTACACGTAAATAGAATAATGGATTCTATGATTAACTTTGATAGGAGTTGATAGACTAAGGGAGCATACTGAGAAGGATGTAATGCCTCAGATGGATTGAATAATGAACACCAGATCTAGAATTTGTTTCAATTCCAGTGTGAGGGTGTTCCTGAGCTCAATGGAGATGGAAACCCCCATTTTATCCACTGGATAACAAAGGAGAAGAGAAAAAAGGGTTAAGGATTAAGTGGAGGTAAAAATGTTCATCACATCCAAAAATATTACCTCGCATAGTTTTAGTGCACTATTTTCAAACCCTGTACAAAATATACCATAAAACACTTTAGAAAACCCTAAATTACATGCATGTCCATGTGCCTCAAGATTGATGGTTGAAAAAAAACCACCTAACTTAATGATTCCCCTAACTAAAATCACACAGTTTCAGTCAAACCATGTGGACTGAGTGGCACGGTTAAAACCAATTGTGTGGCACAATTCCTTATCCCATTATAAGAAATACATGATTTAAAAAAGCCCCATACACTTTTGGAACCTTCCTTATTCTATATGATACCTTGAACATGTCTAAAAAAGGATTCAAATAAAAAAATATTATATGTACCTTCATAAAAATCTAGGTCGTTACAATGTGAATGATTATTAAAATAAAATTTTTGTCCACATTGTGTAGTACATACAATTACATATATATATCATACATTATCTACTATCTCATAATCTTACTCAGGGCCTAATAATTGTCTATCTATAAGAATATTCTAGTATGTTAGAGTTCTACACTTACTTTAATGAAGGGTTTCATGATCATATATCTTAATGCTCGAGTAGAATTTATTGTTGCAAGAAAACTCAACTTGGGGAAGGTATTGATACAAACCTCATTTGATATCTATATAACAAGACCTTAACATATATTATAGGTTTTTAATTATTCTCTAAAACTAACCATCTAAATGAGGATGATAAAAAGTAATGATACTCAAATTAGTATCAAGATCTTGTTCAATGCATCTCCAAAGCATCAAGGTATATTCCATATTCCAATAAAATAAAATAAAATGTGGTTGTCTATGAAACCATACCACTTCATTAATATATATATTGAAAATAAATTTCAAAGAGAAATATTTTCAGATATCAATAAAGCCTACTGTCTTCATAAGGTGATCAATTATAACTCCATATTGTCTCAATGTTAAATTAAGATAAACCAAACACCTTTAATCATATCTCCAAAAATATTAATATAATTCCTCATCAAATAACTTCTTCACAATATAAAAAACCAAAATGTTCCATTTCTCTAAATGTCTCTTGAAATATCCTCATTATTCTTAAAAATACATCACATAAAGGTAAAAAATAGTTCTTTAATTAATTTGAACTTATCATCAACCTTAGACACATAACCCCTTGTTAGTGTCCATAACTCTTATGTTAATTTTACCTATAGTCATATATTCTTACCAAAGATAATTCCAAAAAAACATTTCCATTGGAAGATTTGGTTTATCCTTATTTAAATTTAATATCAAATGTGTAATCATTATTCTAGAATTTATGTAGAGGGAGATAACAAAATGAAATTTTAATAAATTATAAATAATAATATTTTTATATAAAACACTCATACATATTAAAACATGAAATTTAAAACTAAGGTGGGGAGGATAATTTTTCTCTAATAAAAATTATTCGCTTTATCTGTTTTGTTTTCATAAGATTTATATTTTTCGTCTACCTTAATAGGTTTTTTTGGTATATTATTTACACCATCCCTTATATTAGGACATTTATTCACATAATTTCTAAACTCTTTTAATTTTAAGCACTGGATATTGGGTAGTGCATTATGTGTAATATTCTTTATATATAGATAACGTAATTCCATAACTTCAACAATCAATTTCTTGATTACCTTTACTTATAAAATTATAACATTTACTAGTTCAATTAATAAAATATTCATTATGTTTCTTCCTATGCATTCATAGTAAAGTAATGATCATCGCATTCTCTACATGGTTTTTATAAAATACAATGAATTCTATTTTTCTCTTCTTTTATATACCATGAGATTGATTTGTAACTTCGAACACCATTTCCACCTTGATAGAACATCAAACAAGCTATTCATAGAAAATAAATTTTATGATGGATAAATTCCCATTGTAGAATTGGTTTTATGATACTAAATAATTGATCAACCTTACATTTAGGTTGGAAAAAAATACTAAAAGTGTATCAAAAATTTCATGTAAAATATTCGTCAATGGTTCTAACTTAATCCTTATCATTTTTCTTTAACTCAAGGAATTCATTCTCAATCTTTGTATAAATGATAAAAGGAATGTACTTATTGAAAATAATTTCTTTAACACATACCATTCCATGGATTAAATTTCATCTCATTTCCTAGTATTTTTGATAAGATTACATCATTTTTATACTTCACCTTATATCTAATAGATTTTCAAAATGACATTCTAATGTTCTGAATATTAGAGAATGGAAAAAATATTTTTATTGGTGTTGATCTGCTATATAGCCACTAGTGGATCAGAAGACCCATTAAGATAATGTATATGTTGACTTGTGAAGGAATCAACTGAATTTTGTTCCCTCCTTTCTCATGTAAATGTTTAGAATAATTCATATCATCATAAATTTATATGATAATATTAATAATTTTTTTAATTTACTCTACCATGAAATTTTGTTTCTTGGGGAGACATTAATTGAATTTCCCCATGAATTCAGCATTAATAAGGTTCCTTTGGTTTCCATCCATTGACTAAAACTATAAATCATTTTGTGAGAAATAATAATCATAGTAGTGAAACCACATAAACAATGAAAATTGATAATAAAATTTCTATTTAGGACACCTTAGGTTTAATTCAAGCTTATTTTTGATTGTTACCAAAACTCTAGAATTTTAAACAATATGTAGATTTATCGTTGTGGATATGAGTAAGGTTTATCATCCTCATTTCTAGAGGTTGACTGAACCATTATTTTATACCAACTATAGTGGTTTATAAATTTTTCCAATGTACTATAATTGATACCAGTCAGGGAAATCTATGGGAATACACACCTCATATGTAGGACACACCACAATCCCCAGTGGCTTCCCTTTTTTTATGAGTACCCTAAAACAAATATGCTTCCTCCAGTGCTCACAAGTGAGAGTTCCCAAGGATTATATTCCATACTCTTCGTCAATACCAACTATCAGAAACCAAACATTTTTTATAGATATATTACAACTTTTTAGAATAATATTCATTTCATAACCTAAAAAATCCATGATAAAACCATATAGGTCTAGTGTCTTTGGAATCTTGAATCATAAAAAATAGGTTCATAAAATATCAACACTATATAACACTTATTCCATCATAACTAGAACCCTTTTTAACATATCAAACTTAATATGTCTATTCATATCCTAGGAAAAAGAAACATCATAAATTGTGAGATTATATTCTTAGTAAGGGTAAAAAATGGAGATAATGATGATTTCATAAGCATAATATGTTCATAGAGGTATAATAACATGATCAAAAAATTTATAAAATATATCACAATTATCCAATATCATAATCATAATTTATTGAATAAATCATTGTTTTTTATAAGACATAAATAATAGTAAAATCAAAGAACATGATCCCTAAGAATAATATTGGCATAATACATAGAATTGGTTTCATACACATAAGTATAGAAAATAATTTTCATATTAGTCAAGTCTCACTTCCAAGACCATCATAGAGGAAAAAATCATTTATAGAACCAGTTTCACTCCACATTTCAGCCCTATTTTACTGATCTTGGTTTTAATACGATTATATTCCAGTATTACTAAACCGATTTCACTTATCGTTATATCCCTGCATTACTAAACCAATTTTAATTTCTATTACATCCCTCTATTTCTTATCTATGTTCACCCATCATTCTAGTATTGTCTATATCATGAGATATAAATCTTTACCCAATACATTGTAGGGATATATAGGTCCCAGCCATCAAATAATAAATACTATACATATGTGTTCTATAAGAATATAAATCATTCATCATATTAGAACCCATGAAATGAGATGGGTTTCATAAAGAATTACTTACAGCATAACTCATAAAAAAGTAACTTTATTCGTAAATATCATTACATCATAAAAATAAACCATCTAGATTAAGAATAATTATGTTATCGTTGGATCATATCCCATGTAAATCATAAATAACATCAAATAATGCTTTCTTGTATAGAATTTATTATGGAATGGTCAATTGAAATAATTCTTGAGTAAAATTCCCTTTCCATTTTAAAAACATTTTTTATGTCATGCAATTTCAAAGGGAAAAAATATTTGAAAAAAATTTAATATTATATTGGAAGCAAAAAAAAATTAATGAATTTTGAAATATATAAAATACTCTTTGTCCATATAAGTTAAAAAACCTCATTTTGAGTTTTGTAGAAAGGAATATTGAATATTTTTTTTAAAATATAGTCCCTTAAAAATAACATTGAGGTGAATGTTAAAAATAAATTATGTATATTAGCTATAATTACTCATAAAAAAAAGTATAAATAAAAAAATAAAATAAAAAATATTTTCACACAAAATCATAGTAGGGAAAAATAAATGAAGTAGAATTATAACTTAGTGGATGGAAATTGATGTAAGAATTCTCTTACCTCATGTCTTTCCATTCCTTGGTAACATTAAAACCACATTTATAATAAATACATATTTATTATAAATTTATTAAATATATTTAATTTAATAATATCATTTATTATTTGTTTATAAAATATAATCACGTTTTTATTAATAATTTGTTATTAAAATCACTATTTTGGGTGACAACTCCATCATTTTCCAAGCATGTTTCGATTCTGTAGTCTGTGTCCATATATATTGATATTTGTATCATCATTTCCATAAAGTTAATCATGGTATAAAAATAATATTTAATAATTACATACATATTTATAAATATTCATATAAATTAGAAATATAGAAATTAATTAAACCCTTTATGGAGATGGTAGGTCGTACTTACGCATGAATGTTATTTCCATTTCTGGATTGATCAAATGATAAAAAGGTAAATAATAATTCATATTTAAAGAATAATTATTATAAAAAATATATCTTATATATTAATTAAACATATCAAAATACCCATCCATAATATATGGTGACGAAAAATGATTTGTATCACTATGTGGAGACACTAAGTTGTATGTACGTAGGAGCGATACTTTAACTTATTATTTATTGCGAAAGAGGGAATATAATGTTGATTTCATAATAATAATAAAATTTTATCATATTTATTATAATTAAGTTATCATTTAATGAAAAAAATCATAGATTTTGTGTTGATAAGGAAGATTAGACAAAGAATGTTGTCTGTTAGAGCGATTTCCACTTATTCACCTCATCTCAATTGGATCCCCCCTAAAGTACTATAGGGTTGGTCATTTTAAGATACCATATCCTCTATAATGTTTCTAGGTAAGTGTATATGATAAACTGGAAGATTATTTTCTATCTATAAGGCTTAATTTTTAGTAAATAAGTGAGGGTGAATGTTCCCTTTTATAGTTGAGATGAGGGGAACTTTTGGAATTTCTCAAAATATTAAATTATAATAAATTCATTTCCTATCCAAATACCAATAAATGGAAATGTATTAAAAGATTAGATAATATTTTAATATCATAAACCAATATATTTTAGGCAATTTTGAGACTATTTTACACCATTTCATTTTTTGTAACACTTAGTTAACCTATTTTAATTTTACCTGTTGTAAAATCATTTTTAGTGTTAAAAGGTTTTAATTTTTAATTATAAAGTGTAAATATGACCATAAATGGGAAATTTATAATATTTAAAAAATTAAATTATCCTATTTGTCCATATTTTATATTCTTATTGTTTTTAAATAATTTAATAAAATATTATTTTCATAAAAAACAAAATTTTCAATTTAGAAAATATTTTTTACATGAGATGAAGAAAAAAAAGAAACCAATGAATCTTTTAAAAATTTAATTTAATAAACCCCAAATATTTTATAATCAACTATAAAATTATTTTAATATCCTAATTAATTCAAATTGTATTTATTTTAATATTTTTAATATCAATTATTTGACTTTTCATTTAATTGAATAATTATTGTATCATCATTGTATTTGCATTTATTGTAATTATTAAATTCATAAAAATTATAAATAAATTAGCATGATTAAGATAAATATTTTATATCTCCAAGTAATATTTTATGATATGAATATACTCATTTTAACACTAAATTAAAATTATTATACTCATTAAAAATAAGAGAATGACATTTTGTAACTTTCTATGATTTTAAAAATATCTAAGTCATTTTCATGAAAAATGTCCATTAAATAACTCAATTTCAATACATAGGTGTAAAGTATCTAATTAACTTCCTTAAATAATAAATATTATGAAAATTTATGGTCTTACGACTTATTTTTAATCCAAATTAACATGTTTTATCCTTTAACAATGTAATAAAATTTACCACAATTACTATTTATGTTGACTACAAATAAATGGGGTCTAATTACCAAATTTAAAAGTTTGAATTATAAATAGGTAATTAATTTTTTTCTAATTAAAAACATAGAATAAAAGTAATTTAATTTAATATAAAATCAAAAAACATAATGAAAAATAGATTTTTAAAATTCTATTTTTGTAAATATAAAATGTTTTTATACTAAATTATAGTATAAAATACATTTAAAATCCATAATTGGATTATTTTAAATCAAAATAAAATAAATAAAATTTTAAAATAATTTTAAAACATAACTTACACATGAAAAAACCTTAAAAATAGTTTTTTTTAAAACCGGTATTTTTCACTATTCCTTGGAAAATAAATGTTTTTAGAAACATAATAATAAATTAATTTTAATATATTATTACATGAATAATTAAAAAAATATATTAATTATGTAAAATATATTTTATTTAAAATTTATAAATTAAAAATCACTCATAAAAATAATAAAAAATTTATTTTTTAGGGAAACATATTTTTAAAGAATAAAATCACTTTATTAAAAATAATTTGAAATTTCTTAATAAAATACCAAATAAATAATTTTAAGTTTGAAGTTCATATTTATTTCACAAATTAGTTAATCTTTTTCATTCCCACTAATTTAATGGATAAGTTATAATGGACTTAAAATATTTTAATTGAATTTTGTGGCTCATCTAAACATTTCATTGCTTACAACACAAGCTATCAATGAAATAAAAATATTTATTAATGAAATATTTCATAAATGTATCCGGATGTTAAATGATCCATTAATTTGAGAAATTACATAATATATTGATGGATGTTATGGAATTTCAAATATAATTTAAAATTAAGATATTAAAGGAGACAAATAATTCCCTTCTAAAGACATGTCAAATTCTTGAGGATCTAATGAATAAAATGAAAAGTGAATTTGAATAAAGGGTGAAAATACTAGAACACCACAAATAAATTATAAATATGAAATACCTAAAGATGGATATAAAATTGAGAAATCTAGAAAATGCTATAGTTGGATCTTAAAATCCACATAAATAAAGTACGATTCTTAATAAACATATAATGAGATAAATTATTAAAATAATAATCCTATTAGTTTAAAGAATATTTTTTAATAAATTTTTAATGAACCCACATCTAGCATTGTGGAATATATATCCCAATTTCTAGTTAATTCAGTGCACATTTAATTTTTTCTTCTTCTAGAACATAAAAAAATTCAATATATGGACTAATGTGTATGGATAAAAATATTTTTAAACCAACTAATTAATCAGCTATGGATATAAGAATGTATAATAGAAAAAATCCCTAAATAGAGGAAAAAATATTGCGGTTTCTTTTTAATTCAAGAAGAAAAAATCTATAAAAAATGGTTCTAAAAAATGAGACTGATTGCTCACTACTTGTTCTTTTAGATTTAGGAATAAGTCAAATGAATTTTGGAAAAACATGCTAGTATTTATAAATAGTATAATTCCTAAATTAAGGGAATAAAATGTTAAAACATCAATAGAACCTACTTTTAGAAATATAAATCATAAAAAATTAAAAATCTGTTAAGCAATAACAAATTTTAATTGTATTCAAGATAAAATTCTTTTTCCCAAAAAATAGTCAAAGGTAATAAGAGTGTGTGTATGTACCAACCCAACACAATTATTATACTAATAAAATTAAAAGGAAACCATATTTAGAAGAAAAAAGCATGAAAATTAGATCTAACAAGGTAAAGAGTTAAGTAAAGAAGAGATTTTCATACACTATTCCTATTTGTTTGATAAATATATACGGAAAAAATATTTTCACACAACCTAAATGAATATAATTATATTGTGGTAAGAGGGGTCACATCACAGACCATAGTAATATGGTCATGAAAACTTATAAATAGGGGTGAAACATCGATTCTAAGAGAGATTATTTACAATAAATTGATATTTGTTTTGACACGGTGGTTGACAATCTAAGTGATTAATTAAACTTTCATGAGTAGTTTTTATATAAGGTAAACAAATAATATAATAATGATTTATGTAGAAGATAAAACCAAGATGGATATGTGGATATCATATGTATATCTATCTTTATATGAAAAATGGAAATAAAAATATAAAACAACAATGATTTTTTGTACCAATAAATATAACAAAAACATTGATTCCACACATAAGAATAAGGTTTAACCCACTCCAAAAGAGTGCTTGAATGTATGGGTAGCCTAGTTGGAATAATGTAGAAAAATTGAGAAAGATAAAAAATATGAATATTCCTTATTTTCTCAACAAAATAGGCCCATCATAGATAAAATAATATTAAAAAATTTAATGAATACATGCTTCCCAATAAAAAATATATTTTTAGAGGAGATAATATGTATGAATAGATATATACACTTTAGAGATGTAAATAAAAGATATTTTTGGTTGAGAAATAGGTTTCATCATTTTATATCGCATAAAAAAACTGATTGAAGCCCATGTTTTTCATATATTATATTGTAATTTCATCTTTTAAAGGGGGATTAAAGGTGTGGAATAAAAAATGGCGGGGCTAATGAAAGCTATCAACGTTATATAGTTCAAATGAACAACCCATCCTAGTGAACATCAATGGGTTTCATACTCACATATAAATAAAATCAACCATGGTGAATCCTGGAGATTATTATATCAGTGGAAGATATAAAAATAAAATTTGGCACAAATATATTAATTGGTGTTAAATATATAATTCTACATAGCCTCAACAAAGATTAATAATTAGGTATTATATTTACTCTCTTAAATTGGGTTGTGTTTATATTGAATATGGCTATTGAGGGGAGTGATTATCCAAAAAAATGAAGCAACACAGTCAACTCTCACTTGAAATTTTTTTATGTTTCTTGTTATGACAATTTCATTTGAATAACATATCTTGGAAATTTATTTTATCAATCAATAAGGAAAAAAATTTCAGTGTTGGAATTGCATAGTATTCATATGGATGACTTTGTTATCTAAATTAATAACTCTGATTTTAAAAATTATAATAGTACAATTATATTTATATTTTATTGGTTAATTACATATTTCTATAAAAAACGTGTTTCCACCATTCTATTATATAATTACATGATCACAATGTTTATGGAAAAATAGAAGGGGAGAATATGTTCCATGGAGAAAGGGGGAGAAATTGTTTTCCTTGGGAGATATTTCCTACCCTCTAGGTATCAAGGATGGGGAGAATAAAATTTTCCATTTTCATTTATTTCTATTATGGGGGAGAATAAATATAGAGATATAAAAATATTTAATGTATATTATTAGCGTTGAAAACAAAAAAAAGAGGTGAATGAAGTTTTCTTTGGTTGATTGGTTTTATTTTTACTAACAAGTAGTCATATGAATATATTGGTGAATAATGGGTGGTGGAGTGATTATCTACCCACTAAAGAGGAGGAAACATTATAATATTCCCATATATACATGGGTAAAAATGATGTTTACCATGAATAAATGGATAGATAGATTCTTGAGTAACCCACACCAAACATGATGATTATAGAAATGACACCTAATTCAAAGAAAATTTCATCAGAATGGAGAAACATTGTTAATAATATGTATATGAAGGTTTTGATATTGATATAGAATATTCATGATGAAATTATACTAAATATCTTGAATATCAGTATTTAAATAGGTTTTAGTGGTTCTAATGTATTTTAGGAATGTTATCTCAGCTCTAGAGAAACCCACCTAAGATTACATACCATGTTGGTTACTAAAATTAGTGTTTAATATTTCATAGATGAAGGTTTTATATTTATGAATACAATGATGAAAAGGTAAATGAAATAAAGTCACAAGAAATACTCTATTTATGTCCATAAATGCTACATAATACATTGGAATAAAACATAATAAATTTTGGGACTATTCTAATATTCCTTGAAATTATTTAAAGATATTTTGAGTTGTTTTAAATAGGCTGAGATGGATTAGATTTTTTTAAATACACCTTGAACTAATTTTAAGAAGTCTATAATTCCTATTTAGAGGATGAAAATGGGTAACACTTATATCTTACTAAAATTTCATAAGATATTTATATCTCATATGATGGTATATTCTCTATAATACAACATATTTTATATAACACATACATTTCATGTATGATACTTATTATATTTCATAATAAAGGATGATGTAAAATAAATGGGCTCATAAAATAATATCGACACATATAAGATAGGTCATTCTTACAAGAAATAATTGATTCTTTTGATTCCATATAACTTTTATAAAAGAATAACATGTAATATATATCCAATATATATGGAGGAAAAACAAATAAGATACCTCTTACATAGAATATAAAAAACTCATATGGTATAAGACCTACATAAGAAGCATAGAACCACATGGTTCGTTAATTGTGAGGATGAGATATTCTTGTAAGATATATTCCCATATTATTTTTTACCCATATCATTAAATAATTAGTGAAAAAATCTATAAATTTTCATAAATTAATATTATAAAGAGAAAATAATTTGGGATAATTCTATAATTCTTATTCCTGAATAAAAAAATCACAAATTCTCAAATATTGTGTGATTCATGCTAGTCATCAAGAAGAAGTGATACCTGATAAATTGTTGAAACTTTTAACCTCTTTTCTAGAATAATAATTAAATTTTCGATTAAATTTGTGAGTTTTTCCTCAATGTTTAAAAAATTATAGAAGTATTTTGATCCCGATTGAATGAATGAGTTAAAATATAATAATTAAGAATGATTCAAAGGAGGAAAAATATGACTGAGATCGAAGGGTGGGAATTTAACTATCATAAATAGTGTAATTTGTAGATGAATAAATATCTGAATTGATATATATATTATTCATGGTCATATAAAATATACTACTATAGTATATTCTATTGTGTCTCATACTTATTATATTATTAGACCTTCCATAAAAACTAGTATAGATTCAATATTGAGTCTATAAACTCTATATAGAATCTCAGTAATATATATATATGTTATAATTTTACTTCAAGGATTCAAATATCAAAAATTTGTTTACTATTATTTATTAATGAGTTTTGAATATTACTGAGATTCTATACAGAGTTTATAGACTCAATCTTGAATCTATACTATTTTTTATGGAAGGTCTAATAATATAATAAGTATGAGACACAATAGAATATAATATAGTAGTATATTTCATATGACCATGAATAATTTTTAAATGCGGATATAAAAGAAAATTATTTTGAGAAGAAGTAAACTAAATCCTATTATTGAAAAGATGAGATAAATTAATGTGAGATGGAAATTGGGAAAGAAAAAAATTATAGAACTATTATAATTTTACCAATTTCCTTATATTTAATAATAGAATAAATAGTTATCTTAATATTCATAAAAATATGGAGTAACTAATTTTTTGGGATTTATGTTATCTTTTACTATATTTTTTTTTTGGAAATTTAGGAAAGGGCCAAAAAAGCGAGTGGCCACTTGTACAGAAATGGTATCAGAAGGTGGAAACTAATGTAGTCTATGTAAAAAAGATGGAATGGGTGCAAAACTGTTAATATGAGAGAATCATATATACTATAGAAGAATATGAATAATTAAATTTTATAATATTCTAAACCAAAAAAATTATATGGGTATTGAAGAAAAAAATTAGAAGATGGAGAAGAAGGATAAACTTGTTTATAAACATTCTTCTATGAAACTCATTGTTATATAAATTTTTGAAAAGGGAGAATAATAATAGTTGTGAAGAAATATGTTGTACAATAGGCTATGTAAAGTACTATATATAAATAAAGAACATTGATTTTTTGAGTAAGAGAGAATGAAAAATAGTTTTTGACAAAGAACATGGTGTTGTGAAGTGTTAGACATACCAAATTTCTTGATAAACTTGTTGAAGATATTAATATAGTCAGACACTCTTTTTAAATAAATATATCATATTATTGATGCAATTACTTATAGAAATGAATTTTTATCTACTTCAAATTTTGAAATAATTGTTGAGAAACTGAGATAGTGAGTATAAATATCCAATTAAAATAATTTCGTATTTACATATGTAATATGGTATATTATCATTTAGGTATTCTGGTGAACATGGTTTCAGGATGATATCTAGTAAAACCACTATAATTTAATGAAAATATTTATTTTGGATAATATACGACAAAGTGAAAACACAGTAACAACAAGGTGTAGGTTTCCCCCATAAGGGTTGAACTTTATAATACAACATGTTCCAATATTTACAACTTTTCGTGCATTTTATGTGGAATATGAGATTATAAAATGGAAAATATATCTGATTAAATCCTAATAAGTGATAAGGGTTAAAAATATAATATTTTTTAAAGATAAAATAGAAATTATAATTTGGTAACAGATTTGGAAATACCAAATTCACCCCTTACAGGTCTCTGCACCACTTATGAGGACCATACACATTGTGTATAATCTTATCTCTCTATAATTTAGGGTTCTAATAATCCATTAAAACCTTTCAATTTATTTTTTTCAAGATATTATGGATTCTTAGCCTAGGTAAATCATAATCAACATAACGGGTTTACGTCCTAGTCATTCCATTCATAAAACATAGTGACCTAAATCCCTAAATATATAAATTTTAGGTGGCATGTTAGAGTATGTGGGAGAATAATTTCCATATTGTTTCATCAATGAATCCTTATATATTTATATTTTGTAAGAATACCCAAATTTATTGACATACTTTTAAATATCTATATTTATATAAATATAATTCTTATTAATATAAATTAAAATGATTATTTTTATGGTAAATAAATATTTAATCAACCTTTGAAAATATATAAATTTTGATAGGGATTTATTTGAATTTGAATTTATTTATGATAATTAAATGGATGAATTTTGTGTTTCTATTGAACAAGTAATTAGAATTTTATTTTAGACAGAATTTAAAATTTTAACTGATGTATTTAGTTTTGGAAATAGGACTTGTAAAACAATTTAAATGATTTCCATAAATTACATTAAGCTATTTTTTATAGATTTCTTACATGATCTATTAAATAATATTCTCATGTTACTTAGTGTTCAATGAGTATATTAGAATGTGTATATGATGATAAGATATTTCTACAATAATGTATAAATTTTTGTGATGGGATGGGATTGTGGTGCTTTGAATTTATATTTCCCCTCCCTCTCTATAGCATGATGGGCTCATTTATTTACTTTATATGCATGTTCTTTTATCCCATGGGATGTTATGCTTCCGAAACACATTTTTGTTTGATTTCTTAGGAAGTATGGGACGCATTATATCCCTACCTTGAGTATGATATTAATACCATGGTTATCCTTAAGAAGGAAATTTTAGGTAAGTAACCTCTCAATATAGGGATTTACACTTTTTAGTTTTAATGTTTTGGTTTTAAATTTATATAAATCTTATTTTTATGCCTTTTTTCATTAACTAAACTAATATAATATTGTTTTTATGCACTTTGGTATATGAAAAGTATGTAGGGGTGTGGTTCATTCCACCTACAAGATTCTTATACTCACAAACTAGATGTGCTGGTATAGGATATGTGCAGATTGCATTTTATATGATCCATATAAAGGTAAATCATAAGAGCACATGGGGTAATATTAAATATATTATGGAGAATATATGATAAATTTTTTACTTTTTAGAGGGTGTATGAAGTAGAATCTTGGGGACTATTTGGAACATTTTTTATAGGATTTTTCATATGAGAGTCTACCTATTTGAACCTTTTTCCCTTTATAGCTTTTTTATTTTTATTTATATAATTTTTATCTAAAAATATGATATTTATTGATGTCTTAGACTAGGAAGATGAATTCAGGGATGTTATGTTTGGATAAACATGAACCCCAAGTGAAAACTACTGTAATTTATGATTATAAATCGATACACCTAAAGGGATATGATAAAATTTTCATAGGGTACACAATTTATTTATTTAGTTTGCAAGAGATAATCCAAATCATACTAAAACTTTATTTAATAGCAAAAATTATACCAGACTCCAGTGATCATGAGGTGCACCCGAGGGGATGTGGAAACCCATCTCGACGTTGTTTGAGAAATTGATTCATGGTTATTACACTACACTTCCAAGATTCCTTCCTTGGGTATATTCCTCTCAATTAATAATATAGAAAAATAAATATAATAATGAAATAAATCAAGTACATCCTTATATAGAACATTTCTCATCATTTTAGAAACCATGGCAATGTGTTGTGAAAGAACCTTCATCATTAACTTAGTATGGAATAAAAAATATTGAAAATAATATTCATTAACGTTTTTTCCATTTTAATTAATAATAATAATAATTCCCAAAATTAATCTCAATAATTTCTTAATACAAAGAGTAATTTTTGTGAAAATTAACTTATATCTAGAAAATAAGTCTCATTACTTAATATTTATCCTTATTAGGTAATTATTACAAATTATATTGAACAAAAATAATAAATAATCAAATATAAAATGAATTCAATAACACTTCATCACCTCCTTGCATTATCCCAACCAATCAAATAATATTTTTCCCTACCATATCCAAGCATAAAAACCATTTAAACTCGATTAAAAATGGTATAAAGGTTTTAATATGCTGAATTGAATATTACTATATTGGATTATATCATAAATATTTCAATGTTTCCAAGGTTACTAAAGGAATTTTTAATCCATTGAATTTAACTTAGGACCACTGAAAATGTTTTACATCAAAAATCTATTCATATGGAGTGTATGGATCCTAGGATATTTATGTTTCTACTAGAAATAGAAAGAATATATTTTGATGATTCACTCATTGACCTTAGATCCTCAATCAATAACATACCAAAATATTTATTCTCCAACTTAATTCTAGGTCCCATAAAACCTATATGTTTAGTTATTCAATGTGATAATAATGTATTTCTAGTCCCATGGGGATAATAAAGAATGTTTTGGAATGAGTAAATGGACTTATCTTCCCAATTTATTTTTATTTCCTTAAAATGAAATGTAATATATATTCTATTTGATTCCTTTTATTATTGGAAAATCACTTCCTTCTATTAGTAATATTGAAAATCAATATCCTTGATAATATATATTTATATATATATAATTTGGTAACCAACTAGTCTTGTTTAATATTTTACAATTCATGTGATACTTTCCAAAGAATCACTCATATTTCTTAGTCGATGTTTCTGAAAATTTGATTTAAAGTGACTTGCACCATAAACCATAATTATTTTATTGTTCTAAAGAAAATGGAATTAATTAGATATACACAGTTATCAGAAACATTACACGGGTGTATTTGAGATCTGCCTTCTTTTTTCATGACTAATTAAGCTAAAGGGTAATAGAAATCCTATGTAATAGAATTTTAGTTATAATATTTGATACTCTCTATAAGATAATAATGGGATATGTGAATTTAAAACTACTAGAGTAAAATTTTTTGACATGGTATTTTCTGTCCCAAACATAAATTAAACACTATAACATAAAAATCCTAAAAAATATTTATAGTATTAAAATCTAGTTAATGATCAATCCTATAATATCATCATATCTACTTCAGTTAATGAAGTAGAGGAATAAAAACATATTCACATGTAATATAATAATAAAATTATATCATTTTGGACCCTAGATAACATAATAGGTATTAACCTTACCCTCTATATGCATTATATAAATATAGAGGAAGAATTAAAACCTACTATAAACCCCAAAAGAATACATAATCCTATCATATTTCAATAAATTAAAGAAAAAATTACCAAGATTAAAAACTCAATTATTAAATATAAAATTTCTATCATTGATTGGTTTAGTCCATCTAAGGTGGTCCCAAAAAAGGTGGAATAATTTTTGTCTAAAATGAGAAAAGAGAAGTTTCCCCAACTCAATAAAAAATTTGTTTTGTGTGAATAATTGTTATCAGATATTGGTTAATGAAACTAGGAAAAATCACAAAGCTTTCATTATTTGACTAAATATTCAAAAGAGTGGATAAAAATTACATCATCACTTTCTTAAAGTTTACACCAACTATCCTAAAATTTCATGTTCTCCTTAATAAAAAGAGAAAATAATTCCCATGTATCCCTCTAAAAAATATTCATATAGAATAATTAAATTTTTACGTTTTAATGCTCCCATGAAAATTCAAATTTATAAAGTGATAATATTTTTGAAATAATATATCATTATGTTAACGTGTTATTTAATGAATTTTCTATTTATGTTGAATTATATGAATTTTTCTTACATTCACTCTCTTTAATCTTAGAAAAATGTGTCTAAGAAAAGATTTTTTAATCTTTGAAAATTTTCACATCCTGAATAACAATAGGATTATTCCATGTTATATAATCTATCATGAGGTTATTTGAGTTTATCTTACTAATATTGAGTCAATTCATTCATTTCACATATAATGACCTGAACCTTTATAAATAAAATTACATTTGTGATTAAATTAAATGACCTATTATGGTTATGGAAAACACATGAAATTATTTGGATTTATTATAACTTATCACATTTTAGAAAATATTAATCAACATAAATATTGATAATATATTCATTGAACATTGATAATATGATTAGTATTAATATAGGGTTAAGATAAATCAAATTGACATAGAAAAATGAAGTAATGGACTCAACAAAAAGGATTGTACCCTATGAATCCCATTTATCATAGATTCTTATGTAGATAAAATCATTTAGATTTAACCTAGACCAATAAAAATCCATTTTTCAACAACTAAATCTTCAGTGAAACTATTTATGGGAGAAGTTCAATCACATCGAGATCACAGCTCAAACTGTGTATGTTGAACCACCTCATAAAAATTTCACCATCATGAACCCTTCCCTCAGGGAGTTTTCTTTTATAATAAAGGGATTTGTATCAAGAACATAATAATAATAATATTAATATTTTATAGAATAATTAAAATAGTTACATCTTATTGTCATTACTTTATAAATGATTTTGATTTTGATAAGCTGAAAAAACTAATTGTAATTTTTTGTAATATATAATTTCAATTAAGGTATTATTTTTGAATAATTAAAATATTTGGAAAATAAATTATATATTAATAAGAAAATACAAATATGTATTTTTTGTGAAATTTAAATTATTATACAATTTTTATGACGTCAAATGGAATTGTTATAAGTTTTCTAAAATTGTTAGTGTCTAAAAACCCATCATTTCTCCATAAATGTTGATTAATGTTTTAAAAGTGAAAATTAAAATAATTAGTGAATTATAATGATAAAATAAATATTATTTTAGGAATAAATATATCAAATTTATCAAATACTTAATTTTTCTTAATCTTTGCTGGGTGTGAAATTTATAGATAAAAATCAAATAGTATATTAATATATGATGTCTATTATGACATCATTTATACCAAATAGTGATGTAATAAATGATATGAAGTGAATAAATGACCAAATATATGTTTTCGATTTAAAATAAAGTGTTTTAATGTAATTTTATAAATTTTAGAAGTCCATTATTAATCCTCCAAAACATATATTATATTTTAAGTGTTTAAAATAAACTCTTTATAAACACAACCCACTTTCACATCACCAAGGGTAATATTTGATTTTATTTAAACGATGTAATTATAAAATAAAAAATATCCCTTATTTATAATACCCCATTTTATAAATCATGGGATGTTTTATTTGTTTTTTATTACTTTATTATATAGTTTCTAAAACATAAGTTTGGGGACGAATAAATAACTCTCATATCTTTTCATATTGAAACACACCTGATCTACCATTCCCCTTCACTAAAAATCCTTGGATTATGTTGATAATCTAAAATCCCTCCTCTATATTACCTCTAAGGCTCCCTCTGGATCTCAAGAATATCTTCCCAAGTTTCAAGATTCACCCTCTCATGGAGAGGGACCTCTTTTTCTCTCTCTCTCTTCACTTTCATTCAATAATCTTCTTTATAATTGACCCTATGAATCTAAATTGGTTTTGCATGAATTAATTTATACATATACCTATAATATAAAATTTATTTCCTAATAATTATAGATCATTTACTCCCTATCATTATATCATTTACCTATTACTATACGAAAATTTTGGTTGTGATTCTCTCTTTCTCTTATTTATTCTAGAACCTTATTAATGAAACTCATTTTTTCTTAAAATTACTATTGATGGGATATGCTCTTAAACATCCCACATAATTTTATTAATATTTTAAATAGATTATTTACACCTATAACTTGAATTAATCCCTCTCATGATTTATTATGCCCATATCTTATGTTGTAGAAATTATCTTCAGATTTTCCGATGCCAACTTTTTATTCTGGAACCCTCCTTATATTATGCTTAAAAATTCTATGATTTATATATTGTATTATGTTCTTAAATATTTATCACACTGTTATTTTTAATTATAATTGATGAGAGACCCATTTATCTCTCATTTAACCATTTTACAAATCTTAATATACTTACATTATGCTGCCAAAATGACATTTTGATTTTACATTCCATATATTTGTGAGGTGTATACTCGTAACCATTTACACAAAAAGTTATTCACCTATTTGTACCAATAATTAATTGATCTGTTAAATCCATTTATTTATCCTACAATCTGTAATCATGGGATTAAATGTGATTAAATATTTTCTTGTATTATATGATATATGTGCCACTCTTATGCATATACATGATATGATCTTGTTTGGAGCACCCAAATTGTGCTCCATGCATTCGGAAATATTTTGGTCTCATGATATTCTATGTATGGTACATGATATATTATCTTATCCACATTATTTTAGGATCTTGGTGTTTAAACATGAGTTATTCTTATGATGTCATGTTTAATGTAGTTTCAACATTCCCATGTTGCCTTTTTGTTAACTTGATACATAATTTCTCATTTTTCATGATTGTGATTTTCACCACAATTATATATCATTGAATTTACTATTGTCAAAAATGAAATAAATTCTTCATGTTATTATTTTTTTGTCCCCTAAAAAGGATTTATATCTCACACCATTATTCTGTATCTCTCTAGGTAATGCCAAGAATTTTTAAGAATGATGTTAAATTATGAGGTCCCTAAGAATGTTTTCAATAATTATTATATACCACTATTTTAAATTTTTATGTGATATACCTAATTACCCAAATATACTGGGATTATTGATATAGGGGGTTTAATTATGTGTATTCTTATGTAATAATTCATGAATTTATGTGTAATAATGAAAATGGTATTTCATATATGGTATCAAATGAATGTATAGTTATTTTTTTGATTTGGATTAGGAAAATTTTGTTAAATTATTAGGGATAATACTATATATATGAAAACATACATATGTTTTGGTAAATTATTGAGTAATTGGTTTCCATGAAAATAAAATCCTTCGTGTATTATACAAGAGGATGTGGTTGTAGCACAGAAGAACCAATGGGTAATAATCCTAAAAGGGGCATATTGGAATTGACTTGATTGTTTCATGGTGAATGGAAATGGGCCTTTATATACACCTAGTTTGACACTCTTGGGGATATGATTACGAAAATTCATATTCTCTTTATGACCCATTATTAAGTGAAAAAAATTCCCATAAATGTATATTTTTTGAAAATAAATCATTGATATATTACCTCAAATCCTGTGAATTTATAAGTTATAGAAATACATTTCATTTATAAATTATTCCTATAATGTTATTTGATTCCAATTTATGAGTTTAATAGGATTAAAATTATCATTCCTAACTCTAATTTGTAAAAAAGTAACATATTTGAACTATAATCCCAAAGTGAAAGGTAGGGTTATCACTTATATTTTTTCACATTCTTTAATATCACATAGGCTTTGTATAACTATTCAAACAACACCACATATCACGAAAGTATAATTATCAGTGAAAACTACTAATTGGTAGATTTCTTTATCCTATGTGTATAAATCATACCCTATAAAACTTTATTTACTAAACTTCACATTGAACCTTGTGATACTCCATTTGGTAGAATTTTATGCAATTATGGGAATGGATTGGTTTTCCTTACATATAGCCAACATAAATTACTATGAGAAGGAAATAACTCTCCATATCATGAATCATTCCCTAATTATATACAAGTGAAAGTAAGATGATGAATCTTATATAATACCAACATCTAAAACCTAAATATTATTTAAAAATGAGAAACTATTTCTATATAATATTATCAAGTCTAAGGAAATGATAATCCTCGAAAACAAGCACATTTTGAGGGAATACAATACTGAGTTTCCTAAAGAATTTTTAGGTCTTCCATCTATCTGAGTGGTTTAATTTTCAATCGATATTATACCTACATATTTTTCTGATATCCATGAATCTATATATAAATGTAATTGTGGAACATGAGGAGATTAAGAAGCTACTATAGAATAATATTGATAATGGGTTAATATTCCCAATTGATTCACTACGGGGTTCACTAGTACTCTTCATCGATAATAAGTATAAGTCGATGGACCTTTTCCTAGATTATCATGAGCTCAACAATATCACGATAAAGAACAAGTATCATATATCAGGGATTTTTTAATTTTTCAATTAGATACATAGATCCCGATACTTCTACAAGGTGGATATCTAGTCGAGGTATTATCATGTATAGGTGAAGAAGGAGGATATACCCAAGACTACTTTTAATATATGGTAAATTCATGATGAGCTCATAGTAATGCCATTAAGAATCACTAATTCTCTATAAATATTCATGGACATGATGAATAGAGTATTTAGAGATTACCTAAAAAAATTTCAGTAGTCTTTATAAATTATTTTCTAATATACTATAAATTAAAGTTTGTATTTAAGGAGAATCTCAGCACTATTCTAAAGACCTTACAGAAGAAGAATATTTAAGAAAATTATCTAAAATTTTAATTATAGTTGATATAAGTCTCAATAACTGTTATTTTTATCTCTATAAATGGTATATCTATGAACTCTTCAGAAATAGTGGTTATTTATTGATGGAAAAGACTGACCACTATGAAATAAATAAAGAATTTTTTGGATAAGATGGGTATTGTCGTCAATTTGTGAGAAATTAGTTATGATTTTATAAAATTATAACCAAGATAATATGTAATGGAGTCATGTTTTTTTCAGAATAATTAATGTGAAGAGAGCATTATGGAATGAAAAAGATTCTTATCATTAAACATGTACTTATTCTACCCAAAAGTTGGGAATTTTTTCAAAATACATAAATACTTCAAAGAATATATTGGGTTGTGTACTAATGTAGACTGATAATGTGATAGGATATGCCTCAAGGAAATTGAATGGTAATGAATAGGACAACCCAAAAAATCATCTGGAGTTGCCTATTGTAATATTCATATTAAAAATGTACTGGCATTATCACTTTGGGTAGAAGTGACACAAATATTTGGATCACAAAAGGTTCAAGTTTATATCCACACATAAAGAGATGAATATCCCCAAGTGAAGATGGTCATATCTGATTAAGGAATATGACTAATCAATCTACTACCATCCAATGAAATAAAATGAACTAGGAAACACATTAAGTATAAATGATCTTAAATATTTATCGTTGATATGAATTGAGAATGATCTGGTCTACATAGAATTGATACAGATGGACATGAGAATCATAAAGAAGGAACAACGTCGATCCTTTCACAAATGATTATTCAACCATCCCTTCTAGAGAAAATAAAGGATGACAAAAGAGACAATATGGAAATTTATAATAATGTTGAATATATAAGAAAAGTTAAATCATATGAGATAAAAATTAATGAAGGATTTGTAAGATTCATGTCACTACTTTTTATACCATTAATTTAGGGGTTAAAGAATCATTTTTGGATGATTCACATAGATAGAACTTCTCTATCCATCTAGGGATCATAAAGATGTGATAAGATCTTCCTGAGAACTATTGATGTGGCAATATGAATAAGAAGATCATGGAATATACATCAGGTTGTATTATAAGATAGCAGGTGAAGGATGAAAGAAAAAAAGATCAAGGGGATGATACAACCATTTCCCATACCTACACGGAAATAGGAAAACATAACAATGGAATTTTTTACTTGTATTCTGAATAAATCAATAGGAAATAATGCAATATGGGTAATGGTGGATCATATTTTAAATACTTCTGAGTTCATTATAATCTGAAAGAAATTTTCACATGATAAACGTGAAAGGATATACATTAGATAAGTGATAAGGCTACCTAGAACACCACTATCAACTATATCGGATTGAGACCCAAGATTTAACTGCATGTGCTAAAAGGGTCCCCAACCTGCAATAAATACTAAGTTTAACTCCATTGTAGCTTATCACCCTCAAACTGATGATAAATATTATCATAAAATCCAAAAACTTGAGCATATATTGAGAGCACACTCAATGGACATCAGTGTTTGATGAGATAAACATCTTACTTAAGAAGAGTTATCATATAATAATAGCTTCCAATCAACCATCTAATTGGATACTTATAAATCCCTTTATGGTAAGTAGTGTAGAACACCTACAAACTAAGATGATGTTGGTTAATGAAAAAGAATAGGTCCTCAAATTGTCATTGAAATGGCTGAAAAGGTTAAGATCATTTGGCAAAAAATCATGGATTCATAGATTTGAAAGAAGATATATGCTTACATTCATCAATGATACCTAGAGTTTGAATTTGGAGAAATTTTATTCCTCCACAAATATCCATGGAAGAAATTAATGAGATTTGAGAAGAATGCAATTCTTAGTTCAAGATACAGGGGTCCCTTTGAGATCTTTGATCACATCAGAGTGATGACCTATCAACTAGAACTACCCCTAACCTATCTCATGTACATTATTTTTACCATGTTTACATATTGAGGATGTATATACCTAACCCATAACATGTGATGAATCTATAGGCGGTATCATTAGAAAATGATATCTTATAGAAAGAGTATTTTCTGAAGATCTAAAATTTTTGAGAAAAAGTTATACTAAATAAGAAAAGTCACCTAGTCAAGGGGATATAGAGAAACCAAATATTTGAAGAAGCGATGTGCGGATAATAGGAGGTGATGAAATAGAAATATCCACATCCTTTTTAGTATCTAAAATGAAAATTTTGAGGGAGAAATTTTTGATGGGGGACATTGTAATAACTCAATATTTTTTAAATAAAATTATCTTTAGGATAAAAATAAATTACCTATTATAGAAAAAAAACAAACACTACAAAAAACTACCCTATATGAGCATAGACATTTATAATCGCTAAAAAAGTGTGCTAGGAAAGTCTATCTTTATCAGCACTAAAATAAGAACTGATAATGGGGGACCTTTATCAGCACTGATAAAGGGTATCCTTTATTAGTGCATTTTGTATAATGTTGATAAATGTTCACCTTAATCAGTGATTTATTTTTACTGCTGAAAAATGTTTCCTTTATGAAATCTAATAATAAAGCATTGATAAATGGTAACCTTAATCAAAGCTTTATTAAGGCTAAAAAGGTTCTAAAAATATTTATTTTTAAAAAAATTAATAATTTCATTAATTAAATAATTATTGTTAAAAATGAATAAACATATATATAAATTTTAAAAATTAATAAATACTATGTGTTAAATATAATTATATGTAAAATGGATAAAATGAAATAATGAAACAATAAAAAATTTATAATGATTAAAATTTGAAAAATATAAATCATTTTGTTAATTAAATAATTATTGAAAAAATGAATAAATTTAATATATATATATATATATATATATTATAAATATTATTAAATAGTATATATTTAATGTAGATATATAAACTAAAATATAATTAAATAAAAAATTTAAAAATGAAAAAATTACAAAATTATTTAAAAATTTATTAATGAAACAATTATTAATTTAAGTGAGTATGTATAATATATATATATATATATATATATATATATATTAATTATAAATAGTAATAAATAATATATATTAAATATAAATATATATAACAGAAATTAAATGTTTACTAAAAACATAATAATGTCTTATTCATTTTTAATTTTGTTATATTTTTCAATTTAACATATATCAAACGTCGCATGTTACAATGATTTCATATATATATATATATATTATTAATATAGTTTATATGAAAAGGCACACAAATATATTTACACAATATATAAAAACACATACACATAATATTTATTTAATTTATTCAAATTAGATTATATTTTATAATTTCAATGTTATAATGATACATATAATATATTAGGTTTTTAATCGGTCAATTATATTTATTTATTTTCAATAGTATTACATTTAAGGCATTCATTTTTGAAGTGCACTTATTTTAAATTATTCAATTTAATTCTTTTTTAAAAATTGTTTATTTCATATTATATATCCACTAATAATTATAAAAATATTTTTGTAAATAAAAATTTCTAAACAAATATTTATAAATAAATATATTTAAAAATGTATATTTATTGTATTGATAAATTTATATATTTTTCATTATTATAAATAAAAATTAATTTTATTTTATAAGTATTTATATAATTCTAAACAAATAAAAGTATTTATTTAATAATTATAAAATTATAATAAATTTATTTAAATAAATCATTTATCAGTTCTAAAAAAATTATTGTTGAAATGAATTTTTATCAGTTCTTAAATATTAGTGCTAATAAAGATATATTTATCTTCACTTTTTGAGTGTTGATAAATCTTGAGATTTATCAAGACCGTTTTATCAGTCATAAAGATCTCTTTTATCAGTTCTTTTCAATTTAATGCTGATAAAATGGATCTTTATCAGTTATTTTCTAAAATCATTGTTAAAAGTGTTCCAAATATATTTAAATAAACCATAATTGGTACTCCCTCATCATGATTTTTGAGCTCTCGTGGAACACCTATACTACCATCATGACTCCACTATGATCTATAAGAAAATTAATATATAGAACCCAATGTATGTTATTTTATACTTTTCTTATATCATTTTTTGATCTTTTGGGTTTTGAATTTTTCCTTTTTTGCATTGTTCGTAAACTTAATGAACCGTATATCTCTTCTCCTCACTACTGATAGTGTGACTCCTCTATAAATGTTAATGGATTACTGACGAGGGAAATATCTATATTCTAACTTCATCAACCCAGGATGAGAGTCACTGTGAAATTTAACTTATTAATGGCATGACAAATTTTGGTTTTTTATTCCCATTCAACCAAGATGATAGATGTTTTGAAGATGAATGTATTTCTTCTAAAATATATTTATGTATTTTAACATTATATAACCAGTATGAGATACCTTTTACAGTTTAACTCCTTACTAATAGGAAGTGTTTTTTTCTTTTTACCAACGTGAGAATATGATGAGAGATGCTATGCGGTTTAACGTCTTTCTTCTCATATTAATTTGTGCAGTTTTCAATCATAAAAGCATGAAAAAAGATGATTGATGACCACTATGAAAATTATTTCTTGAGAAATATTGTATTAGTGTGGGTTTTGACTTGTTCATCATCTATTGTGGCCATTGTTCATGCTTAGTTTTGTGGATCATCTTGGATTTTTTTTCTAAAAAGTTTTTTGGAAAGTTGAAAAATGATTTCTAGAATTGGCTTTGCCTAAAAAATGTTGGTTATTATGTTTTCAATAGTGGCCTTAAAAGATGGTAGATTGAAATTGAAAATGAAATAGTTGTTTTTGAAGAGATAATTCTTGTTTTTTTATGAAATTTTCCTTTTGAGCCAGTCGTTTTAGCCCAAGATATTCTTTTCAGCTATGTTTTAGATTGATTCATAACCTAATTTTACAATTTTTTGTTATTAAGAATATTCCACCAAAAAAGTCCATGAATTTTTTTGTGGGTATCTCCCTATTTTGGGTTCTCCTTAATTATTTCCCATATTCTAAGGAAATTGATATTTCTTAAAGGCAGGGAAGTGGCTAGAGGAAGTTGATAAAGTCTTTATAGTTCTTGGAACTCACAATGATATTAGAGTTCATATTGTTCTGGGTATTCTTATGGGTATGAATTTAGAATAATGTGATTTGTTTCCCCACCAACGATGCATTTTGTAATGATGTTGGAAGTTTTTTGGTCAATATTTTTTTGATTTTTCATACCTAAGGAGGTGAATAAAAATAAAATGTAAGATCTCATAAGTGTCCAGTAAGGTCAGTAGATAGTGAAGGATTTTTTTGAACACTAAAAAGAGCTAGTTTCCTTTTGTCCAGAAGTGGTGTTGCAAGATCTGTTGAAAGATTCTATTTATATTGGGGTTCTTCATCCACAGATCATGGAGTGAGTCCTCTTATCCATGTATCTCCATTTTTAGAAGTTGGTGGAGGAATATATTTTTTATTAGTTGTTTTGAATGATGCACAAACACCTTAGCTCGGTTGTTTTCTCATTTACTAGGTGAAGATGTTCGAATTTTCCATATTTTTGTTTTGTATCTTTTGAAACTTCATCATCCATTTTAAATTTGTTATGAAATTTTAGTTTCACAGTTAAAATGGGTTTTTAGAATGTAAACCATTAAATGATGATCCTTTCATGAATTATGTCCCCTCTTTATATCATACGTTTTTGGAGAAGTCTATTATTGTGTAAATCACTCTTTATGACTTGAGTGTGGGTTCATTTATAATATGTATTTTGATCATTTATGATTCTGTTTGTACAGATTTAGTGTGTTTGAATAATATGGATGTCTATTTGGCTTCATTGATCAATGAATGAAAAACATGGATTGGTTGTTCCTTACTCAAAAATTTAATAACAAAACTAAGGATTCTTTATTCAATTATATAATGTTGGTTAACTACCTCTTAACATATCATCTGGTCTAATCATGCTTAATGTTTTCCCCATGATGATATTATCTCACACACTCCCACCACCATCGGTATCATGTTACCATTCATCAATAACTTTTCCTTCTCTTCATATACCCACTTACTATATGCATGCATTTTCATGCATCATGAATATTTATAAGTAGTAAATCGGTGAAAGAATATATTGAAAAGTGAATGTTGAATGGTGATATGATATATATCATAGAGAGTGTGTGTGGGATGAGAGAATCATGGGGACTGAAAGCTTGAATTTCATGTTAAGTGCTATAGAATGTTGTTTTTCACTAACAATAGTGAAGTGCGCAGAGAATCATTAGTTTTGTTATTAGCTTATATCTTGACCAAATAAACCCTTTGTAAATATGTAAAGGTAATGTTATGATATACTTTCTCTATTTTACCAAAAAATTATATAATGAAGCATTTATTTAATTTTCATTATTCCATGTAGTGTTTATTTATTTTAAAATATTTCTCTCCATGTCTAATTCTTTTGCATGAAGAGAATTGAAGATATCTATACTCAATCACATAGGTAATCTTGATGTTTTTCCAATAAAATCATTGTAGATCAAATTAATTCACTGTTTCATATTTACGTTTAATTTATTTCTATTTATTATTACTCACATAATAATTTTTTTCTTATACTGGTGGATTCATGTGTTTGAGTTATGGTGCTTTGTCGAAATTTCATTCTTCTTATCCCTCAGAACCTTTTCACACAGGCTTTTTTTTCATTTATCACATTCTCCCATGTTATCTCCATTTACATTGCTGGAAGAACAACATTGTTGCCTCTATTCAATTAAAAATTTAAGATTGATATTCTCATACTAAAATCATTTTCCATAAATTTAATTTATTATTTCATATTTATATTTAAATTATTTATTTTTAGTATTTCTCATAAATTTTTTTATTGTGTCGGTGCATTCTTTTTTTCGAGTTGATATGGTTTATTTGAAGATACTCATATATTGTTGCTAGTTAGAAAATGAAATTCAATGGAAATCATGGTAATCTTGACTGTTAGGATTTTTTTCGAATTAATGTATCATTTTTATTTATGTAGTTGTATAAACCAATTCGTGAAATGTTTATATATTTTTTTTCTGGTATTTGTGTTGTAAATTTAATTTCATTTAAATTTTATATTAGGAATTTTTTTCCTGAAAACTGGTGTGTTTATGGTGTGTTATTGGTATTTTTATGGTGTTTCTGGTACTGCAGTGTGCTGTTATAACAAGCGGTAGTGTTTCCCTTTATCATCATTCTAAAAGCAGTGATGAAGGTATACTTTCCCAGAATTTCTATAGAGCTGATAAAAAAATCTTTTATCAGAGCTTATAAAAGTGATGATAAAGGATTCTTTTAGTGGTTCTAAATAAACTCACTGATAAATGTCCCCTTTATCAGTGCTTTTTTAGCACTAATAACAACCCTGGGCTTTTAACATCACTGAAGTTGTTAGTGATTTTCTAGTGCTGATAACGGTCATTTAAAGCACTGTTTAAGACTAATTTTGTAGTAGTCACATAAAATTATTTGGTTTTATTATATCCTATAAAATTTAAAAGATGGCTAAGCATCATAACCAATGATAATATAGATTCTGAATAGTTATCACATGATTAGTATTACTATAGGATTACGAAAAATCCAATTTATATAGAAAAAAGATGCAATCGCCTCAACTATAAAAATTATACCATATGAATATAATTTATTAGACCATATGAGGGAGATAGAATCACTACAATTTATCCTTGACCAATCCCATTTTGAGATTCTAAAATTAAAGTATGAGTGAAAATGTTTATGAGAGAAGTTCAGTGTCATTAATATCATATCCCAAACTGTGTACACCAACCAAACCAATGAAAATTAAACCATCATGCACCATTCCATCAAGGTGTTTTATAAGATACTAGAGGGTTATATATCCAAACCTTAATAATATATATATTATTATTTTATAGAATAATGAATATATTAACTTCATATATTAATTTCTTTGTAATTTTTAATAATTTTTCACAATGAAACAAAAATTGTATTTTTGTGTAATATTCAATTTAAAATAATATAATATTTATTGATAAATTAATTAATTAAAAAAATAAAAACTAATAAAATACTAAAATTAAAAATTATTAATTAAAAATTAATTATAATCTACTTTTTATGATGTAAAATTAAATTTTTATAAGGGTTTGAAAACTGTTATTGTCAAAAAACAAAAACTTCTCAGTAAATTAAAATTTATGATTGAAAAGTATAAATTATTATATTTATAAATTTATCTTTATAAAATAAATATATTTTCTGAATTCTAATGTTGAAATTATTTAATAGCTAATTGTTCATAATTTTTAGAGATTTTCAAATTTCTAGGTAAAAATTAATTACGGTATAAATATATGGTGTGTATTATTACATAATAATGATTAAAACATTATTTAAAAAAATATATAAATTTATCCACATACAATTTAAAATAATTCCTTTTTTAGGTTATTTGATTAATTTTATAAAGACTTTTTTAATCCTCCAAAACCTATATTATGTTTTCATTTTTTAAAATCTATTGATTATAATCATGACTCACTTCAGCATCACCGAGGGTAATATTTTATCAGGTTTTCCTATTTAAATATATAATAAATAAACAACTCCACCTTAAAATATACCATGGGAAAAACAATTGGAATGATTTTCATTTTTTTACAATATTATATTGATTCCAAAAACAAGTTTGAGGAAATAACAAATAACTCCCCTCACTTTTCCTATACAAACCTACAAAATCTCCCCTTCCTATTCACTAAAAACCCATTTAGAACATCCTTATACTTCACCCCCACCCCCTATATAGTCCCCCACTAGTTCCCCCTAGCTCCCAAGATTCTCTTCATATGCTTTTGGAATCACCCTTTCAACGTATGGGACCTCTCTCTCTTCCATTCTTTTAAAGAACCTTGTTTTATTCATACATTTGAATCTAAAATAGTATTTTTACCATGAAATTATTAATATTCTTATACTATCTAACTAATGTAATTAAATTTATATATCATTTATTCACTCTCATTATAGGATTTACTTCAGTCATTACTAATCTAAATTTGGTAAGAGATCCTCTCTTTCTCTTCTTTATTCAATAATATTATTTATGTAATTCCCTTTGACATCTAAATAATATTGATGTGATATTATATTTCACATCATTATTAATATCCTTATAATCTAAAAGTGATTAGTGACCCATTTAACTCTCATTAAACTCTCCCACGGTTCATTATGTACCCGTGTTATGCTGCCAAAATTTTCCTACAATTTTTCCACGACATGTTTTAATCTAAGAACCTGCCACCATATGCCTATTAATTACCAAATTTTCATTTAGTGTTATGTTCATAAATATCCCCCATAATTTTATTTTTTAACTTTCAGGTGATGAGATACCCCTTCTCTCTCATTTTACTATTTTATTAATCTTCATGTACTATTGTTACACTGCCAAAATGTCATTGTGATTTTCCATGCCAAACAATTGTGAAGAATATACCTATACCCATTTCCACCAAATTATATTCACCTATTTCTCACTATAATTAATTTATTTTTAAATTACATTTATATAACCCACAAGACTTAATATTTGTATTAAATGGGATAAAATATTTTCGTATGTTATATGATTTATGTGGAACACTTATGCATGTACATGATATGATTTTTATGGGGGCATCCAAATAGTGCTTAAATGTATTGGTTAATGTTTTAGTGTCATGAAATTCCAAGTATGGTGTACGGTAGTTTATATTAAGCACATTATGTCCAGATTGTTTGGTGTTTAACCATGAATTATTCTTATAATGTTATGTTTAATGTTTTTTCCCACATTCCCAGGATGCCTTTATGTTATCATGCTACATCATTACTCATTTTACATATTTATGATTCTCACCACTTTATATCCCATTTAATATCTTATTTCCTAATAGATATTAATTTTTTTTATTTTTTTATTCAATTAATTGGATTTATATCTCAACCTTTTCTTATGTATGTCCCCAGGTTATACCATGTAGTTTTAAGAACGATGGAAAATTATGAGCATGTTAAAAGAGTTTTCAAAAATGAAATTATACCCCCTATTATAAGTTTTTTTTAATTTACCTAATTACCCAAATTAACAAGGATTATTTATCTTATGGGCTGGGTTTGGTGCATTTCTATGTAAGAAATCATGAATTGATGTCTAATAAAGACAGGGGTTTTCATATCCTAAAAGAACATTATTTTGGAAATGTACTTATTTCATTGACATGATTATTTTTAACATTATTTTATAAGTAATTTGAACAGTATTTCAATCTTACTCACCCAATTACATGAATATGATATTTCATTACTGGTGTGTGTAGTTGTTTTAAATTGGTTATGGAAATTTGTTTAAATAAACATTTTTTAAAAAAATTCACAGTATAAATTGAAACTAACTTAAGATTATTTTTGAGATAATATAAACATTAATAATCAGTAGATATTATATAAAATGAGTTAACATTGTCTATTTAATCATGGAAAAGAATTACATGATTCCAAATTGATTCATAATAAAATGATAAAACCCAAATTATTCATTGACAAGTGTTTTAAGATAATTCTAAGATTATAGTTAAATTAATAAAAAAGAATAAATATCTCTAAAAATATAAATTAAATATTTCAATGAATTAAAGAGTTTTATAGAAAATAATTCAATTGCATGGGAATTATTTAAATGTTTCAATAATTATGGGGTTATTTTCAATTTATTTTAATGACTTATATTCATATAAAATTACATATATTCATCACATTATATTCAAAGTAAAAATATAAAATTATTTATGTGATATTGAACATTTAATTTATAAAATAACATTAATTCTATTTTTAACAATGATTTATATATTTTATATAGGTTTTTATGTCAATTAAGAATAATTAAGAATGATTAAGGGCACAAATAACAAAATTGAATTAAATAAAATAAATTATATAACATTAAACAATATATACAAACTAATTATCTGATCTAAATTAAATTTAACAAGTTTAATTTGATTAATTTTGTTTACTTTTGTTAAGTTTAGTTTTACCTATACACCCCTATGTTCCATTAAATTTTCATGAGGTTTGAAATATATTCTTCCTTAAACTCAAACATGCACTCTCTTCTTCCCCAATCATCTAATCCCCTAATTAGTACAGAACTTTTAAATTAATATGTGGTGTATATTATTAAAATATTGGATTTTTCTAATTTAAAGATAATATATTATTCCCTTTTTCATCTATTTTTCAGCATAAAAATTAGACTAGACACAATCCCACTATATTGTCGTAGGAAAATATCTATTAGTTAAATTCTTTTAATTTTAAATTATTTTTCCCGATATATGTTGGTCCAAATTTGTTATCATCAGTAACCAATCCACTCTAAATTTACTAAATATAAATTGTGATTCCAATTCACGTATAATAATATTGAACATAATTCTTCAATAGTTTTACAAAAACATCAAAGATAGACCCGATATAAAATAAAGTTCTCGATCACTTGAGTGTGATTTCAAATTAATAACATTTTCAGCTTGTTAACCTTATAGTATCTACAATATATTTTTCCCATGTATAAATTTACATTTATTTCCCATTATAAATTGATTGTTAACAAGTATTTTCCTTAAAAAAACAAAAGAATGAATAATTAAGATAAAATTTAATTTTTTTGTGAAAATAATAAACCTTAAAAGATAGGGGCTCACATAATGATTAAATGATTTGATAATGATGAGGAACACCACATAATTTTTGGGTTTATCTATTAATTACCCATTTGTTAACTATAAATGAAAAAATTTAAGGTTATAGACATTGGTTTCTTTTGTAATTAACTAGTTAAGGAATCACATGAGATTGGTCAGTCATATCTATAGTGCCAATAATTTTGTATAGTTTCTTTAAAATATTGAGATTTCCAACAAACCATAATATTTAAAAAAAATATTTGATATAAGATTTATTGGTTTCATTGGGATCATTCCTCCATATAGTAAATACCAATAACATATTTTAATTTTTTATCATATTTATTATTCATTAAAGGCGAAACCCACTATAAATGATGATGCACATATTTTTTACTTTTAAAAAACACATATCTTCCATATGTTTAGAACACCAATAGAATTTTTGATTTAATTAGTTATGAATTTATTCTAATCAAACCATAAATCATCTATTAAAAAAATTTGTGGTTATTTATAAAACTTCTACTAAAATAACCTTTAAACAAATGGATTTGTTAAAATTTAAAATAGGAAACATATAAGGGGTTTTGAAAGGAATTTTAATCCCACCTCAAAGAAGTTATCTAAAGATATTTGTAGAAGAACTTTGATATTATTAAATAGACCACAAGACACCTATTTAAATGTGTTTGTTTTTTATTATTTTTTATAAATCATGATATTAAATATTTTGAAATCAATATAATTAGTTATAGTCTATTATAACTAGTAATTTTTATTTATGAAATAGTTAGGGAGTATATATTACAATAATTAAATGATTTTGTGGATATTTAACTTGAATAATATGATAATTATAACATCTATAAAAAATCAATAAGGTACTCCCATACAAACATATAAAATATATTCTGTAAATGTTATATATTAATTACCTTTAATTATCATTTTTGAATTACCCCAATAATATATGGACCCAGCCTTAAACATTACATAATATTTAATTAAATGAATAATTCACATTGAGTATCTTTTCAGGTTTAGAGTATTAGAGGATTAGGACATAAATATTACATATCAAAATATTACAAAGTAGCCACCTCTACATAGATTCCATTTTTTTGTAAAAACTTAAAACACTTGAAAAAAAGAGTCATGTCTAGTTCCACATTTTAGACAGCATGACTTTTCCTTGATCCCATCCTTGACTATATTCATCTTTATGTCCTGTGAAAACATTTCAAAACTTGGGATTATCATAAAAACCTCAGTAAGGGTTATAAAGCAATGAATGAAAACATTTGTTCATAAGTACATACAAAACAAGAACTATTTTACTTACCTCAGAAAATCATAATATTTTATGAATAACACATAAGAATAATAAATCATAAAGGTAACTTGTGGCATCCATATCATACTTACATTGTAGATATCATAACTAAATGGGGAGTTACTTTGGAATACCCATTATAGTAAATTTCCTAAATCTATTAGGAGAAACATTCATGTTTACCTCCATCATGTTACCCAACGAATTGGAGAGCTATCTCATGCTCACATTCCCTAGGTCTATTATGGAACCACACATATACGTAAATAATTCCCAAGAACCATAAGATGATCATAACACATAATATAAGCATAAAGGAAAGATAACATTTCCACATTGCAATAAAAAAATATCATTTCAAGATATTGAAATAGTAAATAATTTTCAATACCAGAATACATAAAAAGAGTATATAGTATTTATTTTTCCTTTTAAAAACATTCCAGCTTGTTATGGAATCCAAAGATCAAATAATACTCGCGGTGGCAGAAAGGTCGTTATCACCGCTTACATAAAAAACATTCCTTTTTGTTGTTTAGTAAAATGATTCATATAAAAAGATTCCCTTTGAATGAAATGAAAATTAAAAGGTGTTTATACAGCGTATAAAATAAAACTGTGTATTAAAACAGAATATGCCTCAATGAAAGGAGATTGAGATGAAGTCCATTACATCTTGTCCGACAGGACTCGATTTTTATTTTATCAAATGAATAATAAAATAAAGTTAATTTATACATTCTTAAGAAACTTTTTCAATTTTATTATTTCTTTTATATCACTTATTAACAATTTATAAACATTATGTAATCATTTCAAGTAAATAATGTCCATTTTTTGATATTTGGTACTTGAGTCAAAAATGAACACCATATATTTTCAAGTTGTCCATGTGGTCAATATTCCATTATATACAGAATGATATTAATGATTTAGATTTCATATATATCATATATATCTAGTATATTCATGTATTTATAATAGTACATGACTTTTGGAGGTAATAAATAAAATTCACCATTCATGGAGATGGTAAACCGTACATACGCATGAATACTACTTTAATTTATATTTCTTATTTTAATGGAATTAAAACATAATGATACATAGGTATATTATTATTATAGTATAATATCATATATAATATCATTAACTCTATCCTTTATACATCCCACAAAAGGAATTAACGAGTCACATCACTTTGAGGGGGTGGTAGTCTGCACTTCCTCAAATGAGATTATCGTATTTACCCACTATGGAAACCATAAAGAAATGCTATAAATGAAAAAAACAGAATCATAAAGAGAACAAAAACATATTATATATCATATATAAATACAGTTCTATCATAATGGCCACCATGAGAGGCAGTAAAATGTAATTGAACAATCATCGTTTCGTGAGGCGTTAGTTTACCATCCATAGAAACAGTATGTTCTTTACGCATTAGATGGAGGTGTGTGTAAGTGTAGTTAAAATAATTTTTATAACAACATCATAGTATATTGAGGATACTCTTGTTCTTATAAAATAAAATAATAAAAAGACTATATGGGTTGGTTATGTAAAATAAAAGAAAATAAGTTAAGAGAAACCGTTACCTTTGATTTGGGTAACTTTCATTGGTTTGAACCAAAAGGACTTCTTAAAGTTCTTTCTTCCTAAGGTAAGGCTTCTAGGAGTAGGAGAGGTATATAGGTAGATTAATTGGGCAGAGGTTGGATAATCCAAATGTCTTGAGAGGTGTGAGGAATTAGTTATAAGTGGTCACCTTTTATAAGGGGGAGGAGGGGATCTTTAGGTATGTATGAAAATATTATTTTATTATAAACTTATATTCAGTTTAAAAAGGTCCATAAATCATTAGAATCAAAGATAGGATGACATAATGTCGAAATAAAATCATCCAATTAAAATTGGACAAGTTTTGGATGTTATTTTAATATTTATAATCTTATTTATTTAAATGATTTGTTAAATAGGTAAACGCTGCATCATTATTGTGTCAAAAATAATTTAAATTATTTGATGTCTAAAAATTATAAAAAATTACCATGATGTAGGAATTCTATTTATATTTCTAATGAATATTTATAGTAAAAAATATTCATTATATAATACCATATAAAAATTAATTTACTAAAATATATATTTTTTTTTCATTTTTGCCTTCACTTTGTGTTAATTAATCTAAATTGTCATTATCACTCCCAAGTGGCTAAATGGGGTCCTTAAATCGACCCAAAGATTCCTATGGTTGTATATGACTCAACCAATAAGCTTTGGACAACTGTTAAGGTGATTTTGAATTATTATAATATTCTTTTTACCTTGAATTACCCTATTTACCTTTAACCGTGGTAAATAAAAGTCAAAAGTTACTATTCACCAAAAATTATTTTCATCTTATTGAACAAAATTTTACTTATAATAATAACCATGTATATCAGATTTTAGAAATTCAATTCACAAAAGAGGTAAAATTTCATTTAAATGAAAAATTCGGTTTTTTAACTACTACTAAGTAGTTTCACTATTTATCAAAAATTGATGTTTTTCAGAAAAATACAAAAAATTCAAACTAAGCTATATTTGATATTCTGAATTCAAAAATGATGAATATTTTACCAAATTATAAACATAAAATTTGCATTCATTAATTTAAAATTAATTCCCGTTGTTAAAACAAATAACGTGTCTTTAAAAAAACAATAACTATCAAAAGATTGACACTTATTTCTGTCCAATTTCAAAGTGAAATTAATTAAAATGACCAAAATTTGATTACATGGTAAAAATATATTCTAATTACACTTTAAAACCAATTAAGAAGATAATATATCCATATAAATAAATTATATTAAAACATAGCTTTGAATTAAAATACAATATTTTCACTATTCAAAAAAATGATCTTTATCCGAAAAATTCTAAAAATTTACACAAAGTATATTTTGATGTATGCATTCAAAATAAAGATTTTATTTGGTCAAATAGAATGTATTAATGTGACCAAAACTATATTTAAAGAGGTTTCTCCATTAAAAGGTGATAAATTGGCCTTTTAATGTAAATTATGCTTAAAATTAGAATCATTCACATTTTAAGCCTCTAACAATTATTGGATAAATGTAAATACATTTAACAAATATGTATAATCATTTTATAGTAAGTTTTGTTCATTCTCTCCAATAAAAATTCTAGGAGTTAACTGCCATTTAAAATAATAATATTATATTATTAGTGTAGAATGTAAATTTCAAAGAAACCCGTTGTTGCATATCGGGTAATCTATCGAACATAGAAACCCTTTTAAAGTAAAAATAGTATTTAATTCAAAAATATTAATAAGTATGAAAATATCTTATTCTTCATTTACCTGGGATGTTACATCCTTCCCCCTTTTGGAAATTGTGTCCTCGCAATTTTTATTCACCTATCAAAATAAGTGGGGGTATTTATCCCTCATTGCATTTTCAGATTCCCACGTTACCTCTTCAACCATATGGTTTTTCCAAAAAAAACCTTTACTTGGTGAATTACCTTATTCTTCAACACCTCCTATCTATGGTCAAGAATTTGAACTGGTTGTTCTTCATAAGAGAGATTCTCTTCTAACTGAACTACCTCTGGGCTCAAAACATGTTATGGATATGGTATATACATTCTCAACATCGAAACATGAAAAACATTGTGTATCCGGTATAAACATGGAGGTAAACCACTTTGTACGCAACTGATCCATATTTATCCATAATTTCATTAGGTCCAATGAACCTCAGACTCAACTTTCTCTTCTTATCAAAATGCATCACACTTTTCCATGGAGAGACTTTTAGAAAGACATGATTACCTGCCTCAAAATAAATATCCTTCCTATAGTTATTTGCATAACTTTTCTATATTCTCTGATATGTTCTCATGTTATTCTGAATCAACTAAACTTTCTTTAACTTCACTTCTACCAATTCTGTTCCCATCAGCTTCCTCTCACCTACTTCATCCCAAAAAGGTGTAGTCCGACAACACTTTCCATATAATGCCTCAAATGGATCCATATATATACTAGAATGAAAACTATTATTATATGAAAATTCAACCAAAGAAATATGTTGGTCCCAACTTCACAGATAATACATCGAACAAGCACACAACATATCCTCCATGTTCTAAATTGTTCGTTCAGATTTCCCTTCTGATTGAGGGTGAAAAGTTGTACTAAAATTTAATTTAGTACCCAATGACTTCTGAAGGCCTTTCCAAAAGTTAGAAGTAAACCTAAGATCATGATCAGATACAATGGAGAGGGGAACTCCATTCAACTTGGATATCTCTTTAACATACAACAGAGCAAGGCGATCAAGAGACAAAGTACCTCGAATAGGAAGGAAATTGGAACATTTAGTCAATCAATCAACTATAACCCAGATTGCATTATTACCTCAAGATGTATTTTGTAATCCCACAACGAAGTCCATGGATATATTTTCCTATTTCCACTCTGGAACCTATAGAGGCTGAAGCCTCCCTTACAGTAACTACCGCTCTTCTTTAACCTACTGACAATTCAAACACTTCACAGTAAAATCAGCAATATCTCTTTTCATTCCATCAAACCAGTAAATAATTCGAAGACCTTTATACATATTAGTACTACCAAGATGAACTGAAAACGGAGAACTATGAGCATCACATAACAACTCATTATTCAACAATGAATCACAATCCACACATTATCTCTTCCCAAACCTAAAAACACAATCATTATCAATGTTAAAATCTGGAAACTTACCCTTCTAAACGAACACTACCATTTTCTGAAACTCACTATCTTTTTTCTGCGCTTACTTTATTCTGTCTGATAGAGATGAATTTACTGAAACCTGAAACAAAACAGATGAATTTTCTGCACCAACAACTTCTATACCAAATTTTATCATAAAAAACAAAAGGATATCGTTCCAAACATAGCATGGATAATGAGACATTTCTTTTTCAACTCAAAGCATTGGACACTTTATTTTCTGTTCTCAGATGGTAATGGATCGTGCACTCATAATCCTTGATTAATTACATCCATCTCCTTTATCTCATGTTCAATTATTTTTGAGTGAATATATACGTCAAAATTTTGTGATTAGTATATATTTCACATATCACTCAATACAAATGATGCCTCCAAATTTTTAAATCAAAAACAACAATAGTTAATTCCAAATCATGTGTAGGGTAATTTAACTCATGAGGTTTCAACTGATGTGAAGCATAATCAATTACCTGATCATTCTCCATAAGGACACATATAGGTCCTTTCAACGAAGCATCACTGTTGATAAAAAACTCCCCATTTCTGGATGGCATTGCCAAAACTAGAGCATTCACCAATCTTATTTTGAATTCTTAAAAACAATCATCACATTTTTTGTCCAAATGAAATTAACAACTTTTCGAGTTAACTTAGTCATTGGATTAGAAAACCATGTAATATTTTCAAAAAACCTCTGGTAAAAACCTACCAAACCAAGAAAGCTATGGATCTCAGTTATATTTTTGGGTCTTTTCCATTCTTCAAAAACATTTGTTTTAGTAGGATCAACAGTTATTCCATTTTTTGAAACAATGTAACCAAGGAATGAAATTTGTTGAAATCAAAACTCACATTTGCTGAATTTCCCAAATAGTTTCTTTTCTTTTAAGGTTTTCAAGACAACCCTTAAATGAATTTCATGCTCCTCTTTACTTTTAGAGTAAAACAAAATATCATCAATGAACACAACCACAAAGTTATCCAAGAACTCAAGGAAAATTCTATTCAGAAGATCCATGAATAAAGTAGGTGGATTGGTTAAACCAAAAAGCGTAACTAAAAATTCATAATGGCCATATCTAGTACGAAACGCGGTCTTCAGGATGTCTGCTTCCATTACTTTCAAATGATGGTACCCCAAACTCAAATCAATCTTCGAAAAATACTGAGCTCCCTGGAGCTGATCAAACAAATCATCGATATGAAGCCAAGGATACTTATTCGTAACAGTGATGTTATTCAATTTTCTATAATCAATACAAATTCTCATCGAACCATCTTTATTTTTAACAAACAATAGAGGTGTACCCCATGGTGATGTGCTAGGTCGAATGAACCCTTTATCTAATAACTCCTACAATTGCTTCTTTAACTCCAAAAGATCAATTTGAGCCATTCGATAAGGGGGTTTTGAAATTGGCATGACATCAAGAACTAATTCAAAAATATATTTAACTTCCCGATCATGAATAATACCAGGGAACTCATTAGGAAAAACATAAAGGTACTCATTTACCACTGGCACATCATTAATATGAATAGTTCCTTTGTTTTCAACAATATGTGCAAGGTAACATTCATTTCCATCTTTTACTAGTTTCTCAGCATCCTGATATGTTATCAAAATAAAGGGTACATTTTTTTATACAAACTGAAAATCATTCTGAAAAGAAACCTCTTCTTCTCTACAGTAAATGCTATCATGATAAATAGAACGCCAATCCATGCCCAAAATTAAATCAAACTCTACGAGAGAAAAAACAACAATGTTTTCAGGTAGATTCATTCTGCACACAATGACATGAATGTTCTTGTGTTTTCTTTTTGTCTCAACATTTCCTCTAGGTGTTTTTACTTTAATTTCTTTATTCATATCTTGATATGGAATTCCCAATTTACTAGAAAACTTCTCAGAAATGAAAGAGTGTGTAGACCATGAATCAAACAACACATTTGCATATTCTGAACAAACTAATAGCGTACCTGATAAAACTTTGTTTGATGGCCCAAAATCTGTTGAAGTAGTTGAAAAGGATTTCACCACCCCTTTATGCTTTTAGTATGGTTGCTTTCGGTCAGTTGAGTTCTTTATTGGACACTCATTTACATAATGACCCATTTCATTGCACTTAAAACATTTTACTGACTATAAATCATATTTTATCTTACCATTACCCTGATATTTTTTAGTGCAATTATGGGCCTTATGTCCCATTTTACCACATCAGTAGAACATACTAGAATTCAAAAGACATTACCCAGCAAGATTTTTACCACAATTTTCACTGTCTATAAACATAAGTTTCTTACCATCAGTCTTTTTTTGAAGAGTTCTTTCCTTTCTCCTGCCGCCTCGACCTCTTATTCTGTTGTTTGTCAAAGAATACCTGATCATCGGAAAATTCCACTTCCCCCTTCTTCGCACAAAGATCAAGTTTTTCATAACTTTTGAACTCACTAAAAGATAAATCCCTTAGATACATTGCCTTTAATCTTGAGAAAATACAGTTGATTTTACTATCAAGATCTCGTATGAAATTTGGAGCATACCTTTCCAGTCGAGGGAATTTTTCTTCATAAGCAGCCACTGATTCATCCCCCTGCCTTAATTCCAGGAATTTTTTTCAATCCTAAGATGAACCACCTTAGGAAAATATTTCTCAAGAAACAAACCTTTGAATTCATCCCAATATAGAGCATCAATATCCTCACTATCCCTGATATTTTTCACCATCGACCACCACTGATCAGCTTCACCTTCAAAATGGTAAACAGCGACACAAACCTTTTGATGTTCTGAACAACCCATGACATCAAAAATATTTTCTAGTGATTTAATCCACCCTTATGCTAGCACCAGATAAGATGTCACTCTGAATAATGGGGGGTGTTCCCTCTCGAAATGCTCAAATACTGACATGTTCCTCTTTGGTTGATCTGGATGGTCTCGTACATGGATACCACCACCATTTATAGCCTAATTCAACTGTGCCATCACTGCAACAAACTGTTCAGTTCCAACTCTGACCATCTAAGGTTGCTGATTTGGAATGTTTTCTTCCCCCTGATGTTGTCCCAACATAGCTACCTTGTTTCCTCTACGGAAAACCATTCTGAACAAAGAAATATCTTAGGTGAAGCAACATGGTAATCTGTAAATACTATATGATTTCAAAATTAAAATAAATTACTGTATTGATATCAATTTATCAATACCCTAACTCCTAAAGTTATCTAAACCGACCTCTAATACCAACTATAAGGACCCAAATTTAATCATTACATAATATTGAATTAAATGAATAATTCACATTGAGGATCTTTTCTAGTTTAGAGTTTTAGATAATTAGGACATAACTATTACATCTCAAAAGTTTACAAAGTGGACACTTCTACAAAGATTCCATTTTTTGAATAAAATAAAAACTCTTGAAAAAAAGAGCCATGTCAAGTTCCAGGTTTTAGACAGTATGACTTTTCCTGGATCCCATCCTTGACCCTATCTATCTTTATGTCCTGTGAAAACATTTCAAAACCTAGGATGAGCCTAAAAAGCTCAATAAGGGTTATAAAACAAAGAATGAAAACATTTGTTCATAAATACATAAAAACATGAACTCTTTTACTTACCTCATTAAATATTAAGATTTTATGAATAACACATAGAAATCATAAATCATAAAGGTAACTTGTGGCACCCATATCATACTTACATTGTAGCTATCACAACTACATATGGAGTTGCATTGGAATAGCTATCATAGTATATTCCCTAAATATCTTAGAAGAAACATTCAGGATTACCTCTGTCACGTTACTTAATGAATTAGATAGCTATCTCAGGCTCACCCGCCATATGTTTATTACAGAACCACCAGTATATGTAAATAATTCCCAAGAACCATAACATGATCATAACACATAACATAAGCAAAAAGGAAAGATAACATTTCCACATTGAAATAACATCCTATCTTTTCAAGATATTGAAATAATAAATCATTTTCAATAATATAATATGTAAAAAGAGTATACGGTATTTATTTCTCCTTTTAAATACATTCTGTCTTGTTAAGGAATCCAAAGATAAAGTAGGAATCACGGCAGCAGAAAGGTCATTGTGACTGTTTATGTTAAAAAAACAATCCTTTTTGTCGTTTAGTAAAACACTTCATATAAAAAGATTCCCTTTGAATGAAATGAAAAATTAAAAGTTTTTTATACATTTTATAAAATAAAATCATGTATTAAAAACAAATATGCCTCAATTAAAGGAGATTGAGACGAAGTCCCTTACCTCGTGTCCGAATTGACTCGATCGTTCTTTAATCTCCTGAATAAAATACTAAAGTTAATTTCTACTTAGTTAAGAACCTTTTTCAAGTTTATTATTTCTTTTATATCACTTATTACTATGTTATAAACATTATTTAATCAATTCAAGTTAATAACCTCCATTTTGTCGATATTTGGTACTTGAGTCAAAAATGAACACCTTATATTTACAAGTTGTCCATGTGGTAAATAGTATATTATATCCAGAATGATATTCATGATTTAAATTTATTATATATCATATATATCTAGTATATACATGTATTTACAATATTACATGGAATTTGGAGGTAAGAAATGAAATGCACCATTTATGGAGACGGTTAGCCGTACGTACGGATGAACGCTACTTTCATTTCTATTTCTTATTTTAATGAAATTAAAACATAATGATACATAGGTATATTATAATTACATTATAATATCATAGATAATATCATTAAATCTATCCTTTATACATCCCACATAAGGCACTAACGAGTCACATCACTTTGAGGGGGCGGTAGTCCGCACTTCCTCAAATGAGATTACCGAATTTACCCAGTATGAAAACCATAAAGGTGTGCTATAAATGGAAAATACATAAGCATAAAGAAAACATAAACAAAATATATATCATATATAAATACAGTTCCATCATAATGGCCCCCATGAGAGGTGGTAAGATGTAATTGAACAATCATCGTTTCGTGAGGCATTAGTTTTCCATCCACAAAAATAGTATGTTCTTCACCCATTAGATGGAGGTGTGTCAAATTGTATTTAGAATACTTCTTTTAAAAATATCCTAGTATATTGTGGATACTGTTGTTTCTATAAAATAAATGAATAAAAAGATTTTAGTGGTTGGAGAAGTAAAATAAATTAAAAGAAGTTAAGAGAAACGGTTACCTTTAATTTGGGTAACTTCTTTTGGTTAGAACTAAAAGGACTTCTTAAAGTGCCTTCTGCCTAAGTTAAGGCTTCTAGAAGGAGGAGAGGGATGTAGGGAGCTCAATTGGGCAGATTTTGGACGAGCCAACTGGCTTGAGAGGTGTGATTAATTTGTTATAAGTGGTCACTTTTTATAAGGGGGGGGGAGGGGATCTTTAGGAAAGTGTAAAAATATTATTTTATTATAAACTTATAACTGGTTTAGAAAGGTCCAAAAAAAATTAGAGTAGAAGATAAGATGACCCATGGGAAAAATAAAATCATCCAATAAGAATTGAATAAGTTTTGGATGTTATATTACTATTTATAATCGTGTTTATTTAATTGATTTATTAAAGAGGTAAACACTGCATCATTATTGTGTCATAAATAATTTACATTATTTGATGTATAAAAATTATTAAAAAATACCATGATGTAGTAATTAATTTTATATTTACAATTAATATTTATAGAAACAAATATTCATTAAATAACACCATTTAAAAATTAATTTTCTAAAAGATAATGGTTTTTTTATTTTTACCTTTACTTTATGTTTATTAATCTAAATTGTCATTATCAATCCCAAGTGGCTCAATAGAGTCCCAAAATCGAACCAAAGTTACCCATGGTCGCAAATGACTCCACCAATAAGGTTTAGACAACTGTTAAGGTAATTTTGAATTATTATAATATTCTTTTTACCTTGAATTACCCTATTTACCTTTAACTACGGTAAATAAAAATAAAAAGTTACTATTCATCAAAAAATTATTTTCCTCTTATTGAAAAAAATTTTACTTACTTATAAAAACCATGTATGTTGGATTTTCTAAATTCAATTCAAATAAGCGGTAAAAATTCATTAAAATGAAAAAGTCAGTTTTTTTGAACTACTACTAAGTGGTTTCACTATTCATAAAAAATTAAAGTTTTTTAGAAAAATACCAAAAACTCAACCTAAGATATATTTGATATTTAGAATTAAAAAATGATGTCTATTTTACAAAATTATAAACATAGAATTTTCATTAATTAATTTAAAAGTAATTCCTGTTGGTAAAACAAATAGCGAGTTTTTAAGAAACAATAACTATCAAAAGATTGAAACTTGTTTATGTCCAATTTCAAAGTGAAATTAATTCCAATGACCAAAATTGGATTAAATGGTAAAAATATATTCTAATTAAACTATAAAACTAATTAAAAAGATAATCTAACCATATAAATAAATTAGATTAAAACACAGTTTTGAATTAAAAAACAATATTTTCACTATTCAAGAAAATGAACTTTATTAGAAGAATTCCAAAAATTTACACAAAGTAAATTTTGATGTCCCCATTCTAAAGAAAAATTTTATATGGTCAAATAAAATGTATTAATGTGACCAAAACTCTATTTAAATAGGTTTCTCCATTAAATGGTGATAAATTCGCCTTTTAATGTAAATATTGCTTAAAATTAGATTCATTCGCATTTTAAGCCACATACATTTATTGGATAAATGTAAATACATTTAAAAAACATATATAATAATATTATAGTAATTTTTTTCATTCCCTCCAATAAAATGTCTAGGAGTTAACTGCCATTTTAAAAAATAATAATATATCATTAGTGTGCAACGTAAGATTTCCTAGAAACTCGTTGTCGTGTATCGGGTAGGCTATCGAACATAGAAACCTTTTTAAAGTAAAAATAATATTTAATTAAAAAATAATAATAAGTATGAAAATATATTATTCTTCATTTACCTAGGATTTTACAAATAAAACATAAATGTAAATGGTATTATTCTTTTATTGTCACATATGTTCACTATAATAACCCATACATTACATTAATTGATATTACATCAAAATTAAAATAAATTAATTACAATATATAATAAATCCATGATAGGTCTGTATAGGTATAGTGTCTTTAGAAACTAGGAAACATAAACAACTGGTTCATAAAACATCTATATTATCTCTTTCTTATTTCTTCATAACTAGACTCCGTTTAAACATATCTTAATTAATTTAATGCTTCATGACCTAGGGAAAAGAAACATATAAAAGGGTGTGCTAAAATTATCTTTACAGGTAAAAAGGTGAAAAATAAATCATTTCATAAATCACAATACATAAGAACATAACATTTGAAAGTATTATCCTGTATATGAAAGATCATGATATCATGTCATGGGATAAAAGTTCATAAGAATTATTGGCCATAATCCCAAAAGTAATAAAATAAGACATGATGATTTTTTGGAATAAACATAGTCATATAAAATCATTTCATATTAGTCAAGGCTCATTTCAATGACCATCATAATAGAATAATCTCTTTATTGAAACAAGTTTACTTTTCGTTCCAGCCCTATATTACTGAACCATATTTACATGGAATTCCATTCATGTTTATCTAATGAGATATTAATCTTTAACCAATTTATTATAGGGTTATATTGGTCTAAACCATCTCATAATTAAATAATTCAGACATTTTCTACAAAAACATAAATCATTCATCATAGCATAACCCAAGGAACAAAAATGGGATTTTAAACAACATTCCATCACAATCCATATAAAATAAATTCACTTCATAAAAATAATTCCATCATAAAAACAATAAAATAAATTTAATAATAGGTACATAAAAATGAAAATATTTAAATAAATTCATCTTAGGTAAAAAATAATTTTTATTAAATACATGAAATAAATTCTGGAGGAAAATATTATTTCTTCTTTAAAAACATTTTCTTTTATAAAATTCCACGATATTTAAAATAAAATAATTTCTTTAAAAACAAAATTGATATATTATAAAGGAAAAATAATTTTAATAATATGTTATGAATTAGTAAAATCCATTCATGTTGTATAAGATAAAAAAACAATCTCCTCGTACTTTTAATTGAAAATTAAAAAAAAAACTACCTCATATCAAATAAAAACAAAATAATTAATTCATACTGTTTACTAAAAATTCAAAAATAGGTAATAATTACTTTAAAAATGTAGAATAATATAAAAAATATTTCATATTTAGGGAACATTAATGTATATGATAAATATACCCTAGTAAATTATTATGAATAATCAATCTTGGATGATAATGAGATTGAGGAATTATCCCTTACCTTAGGCCTGATATCTTTTTATCTATATAAACCTCCTATATAATGATTCAAATGATGTTATTTATTTATTATATAATCATAGTCATTTTTATTTTAACATTTATTATTATATTATCATCCGTTTGTATGTAACATTTCTTTGTCACTCGTTATTTAGATATTCAGTACTTTATGTTCTTATGCATGTTTTATTGCATAAGTTAAATTCCCAATTCATATATTATAGTTATATTGGTTAAATAATTATGATAGTATAATATATACTATATTTATTAATTACATTAAATTATATGATCATGGTTTAATGAAGATCATGTGGAATTAATCACATCACATCATGGAGAAGGTTGGTCGTACATACGCACGACCGACAATATGAATCCCATAATTATTGAATGGTATTGAAGTGGATGGGGAATATCATTTCAGTATCAGTATGTTTTTATAATAATTATATAATGTTATTATTTTCAACATTATACCCATCCATGTTTGGTGGTGGTGAAAAATAAATTACACCATAGCGTAGAGGTGGTAATCCTTACATATGCATGCGTGGTGATTTCATTTTTCATAGGTTGGATAGAAGGTGGAATATGTTTTATTCATAATTATCATAACATATCAGTATATGGATGATAATAATGTAGTTACTTTATAATGATACAACTAGTTAAGAGTAAGTAGAATAAGAAATAAGTTTGAAAGAATCGGTAGAAGAGATTACATCTTCATAGATGTGCTTCCTCTAAATATATTTTTAGAGCACGAGAGATGGTCTTTAAGATGAAAAGAACCTCTAGAATCTAAATAAGAAATTTTAGAAGGAAAAATAGAATTTTATGTCTTAACATTAAGTCTCACAGTTAAGTGAAGTGGTGAGGGAGGAGGTTCCCTTATATAATTGAGGTGAGTGGAACTTTTTGGAAACTCCATAAGTAATAATTTTTAATAAAATAAAACCCTACCCAAAAACCAAAAATGTCCAAATTTAGAATATGAAATGATATAGGGTTTTAATATCATTAACTAATAATTTTTGGAAAAGTATTTTGGTCAATTTAAACAATTACATTTTAATTAACACATAGTTATTCTATTAAAGTTCGGACTAGGTTAACAAATAATTCAATATTAAAATTTAGAAATATTTTCTTATTTAATGTAAAATAGAAAATAAAAAATTATTTTAGATCATTTTATAACATATTGTAATTATTATATATTTTGAAAAACAAATATTTTTAAATTACTTAATAAAACATTATTTTGATAAACTATCAAAAGTATCGATTTTGAAACTATACAGTTCACTGATTATTAAAAATATTAATATTAATAGATAACATCGTACCAACTATTTAATTATGTTTCTAATATGTCAATTTTAAATAGAAAATTAATTATACGTGTTTATTATCCCAAATTATATTTACTGTAATATTTTTAATAACATTTATTTGATATTTCTCTTAATAAAATAATTACTACAATATTATTGTGTAATTTTTTATATGCATATTTGTTGAATAGAAATTAAAAATAAAATAATATTATGAATATAAATCTACTATATTTCCTAATAATACTTGTATTTGAATTTATCTTATAGAAAATATAATATTTAAAATTTTATAATTATTAAATTATGAAGGTGACAACTTTAACATCAATTTAAATAAAATAATATAAGTGTCATAATTACTTCTATAAAACTCAAAATGGTCCATAACATGACACTTGGATTAATTTAGTCAACATATACTCAACCAATAATATTTTTTCAAGTTTTAGAATCTTTTATTGTGTAATATTGTTTTAATAAAAATTATATTATTTATTTTTCATTAATTAAATAATTCATCCATTATTAATGTATAAGTTATTAAGGTAATAATTTATATCCAAAAAATTACAAATAATTTACATTTATAAAGAAAAATATATTATATTTAAAATTATTATTTAAAATATAAATTATCTTTAGTACAACATTATTTTAAAAATTATTTAGTTATTAAAATTTGAGTGCGATAGATTTATCTTTTTTTAAATAAAATAAATTAAATGTCCTAATCTCATACAAGTGGATTTAAATGGATACCATTTAGAACCAAGGATTATTTTGGTAAAAACATTCATTTAATGATATTAAGATAAGTTTTAGGGTAATTTGTAATTGTAGTCTTATCCTTAATTACTTGGTTTACCCTTTTATTATATTAATAAACATTACTAAAGTTACTATTCAGAAGGCCCAGAAATTAAAGAAATCTATTTAAATAACTTAGAAAAAATTATTACAAATATATAGTGAATTTTTAAAAATTACAAAAACAGAAGTTATAGATACTAATTTAAAATTAATCCAATTTTCTGAAAAGAGAGGATGAGTTTTAAAAACTAAAACATTACAAAATATTGGAATGTTTTTACATCTAAATTCAATGTGAAAGTAAGGATAATGGAATAAATTATATTTAATGATAGGAATATATTATATTTATAATTTAAAACCATTAAATATTATAATTTATCCATATAAATTATATTTATGAAAAAAGTAGTTTTCACATAAAATTTAGAGTATTTTTACTATTCATCAAAACATGAATGTTAGTAGAAAAATATTAGAAATTCATCCATAGTAAATTTTTATATCCCACAAAAAATGAATATGTTTATGATGTCATATAAAAATTATAAATGTTTCAAAATCATAATTTGAAATGGGTTCTCTATTCAAAGGTGTAAAATTACCCTTTCAAAAATAGGTTTTTATACATCCAATAGGGTTTATTCATACCCTATGACACAAATGTCCATTATATGAATATCAAAAATATTTTATTACGTATATAACATATGTATATAATTAATATAATTAAAAATATTAAATCAATGAAAAATAAATATATGTAATTGATTTATATTTTTCGTAAATAATTAATAGTCGATAAATTCATAATGAATTTTTATATGTTAGTTATACTCCTTTCCGCTAACCTAATAGATAGGATATAATGGTAATTTTATATTATGGGTGTCTTGTGGTTCATTTAAACTCATAGTTGTATTCAATACAAGATACTAAAGAATTAAAATTATTTAAAGAAAATATTTCATTAAAACATCATAGTATTACATTTTACACACTTAAACTGAGTTTCACCATCAACATTAACCTCTTGGAAATGAAAATATGGGGATACATATACCTCATCATATCCTCAAGTTCCCACTCATCTTCTTTAAATTTTTTCTTCCTACATAAAACTTTAAACAATATGGGTGTCTTGTTTGGTATAATTTTTTTTTGCTATGATCCATAATTTATATCGGTTGTTCTTGATAAGAAATATCTTTCCCCAGTAGTACGACTTCTGAGTTCAGTACATGTGAAGAATCAGGTATGTACTTTCTCAAGAGAGATACATGGTGCACATTATGAACATGAGAGATATTTGGTGGAAGAACCAATTGGTAAGCTACCTTCCAAATATGATCCAAACTTTCAAAAGGATCGATGTAACTAGGGATAAGCTTTCCCTTCTTCCCATATCTCATTATTAACTTCTAGGGTGATATATTTAGCATCACCTTATCACCCACTTCAAACTCTCGGTCTTTTTTTTGGTTGTTAAAATAACTTTTTTGTCGAATCTGTTCTACTATTATGTTTTATTGAATATGTCTGACCTTCTCTGTAGTTCCATCAACATGTTCAGGTCCTAGTAGTTTTCTTTCCCAAACATCATCCCAGCAAGCTGGAGTTCTTCACTTATATCCATAGATTTTTTCATAAGGATCCATCTGAATATTGTAGTGAAATATATTTTTTGTAAGAAAATTCAACCAATGGTAGATGTTGATCCCAACCACCTTTGAAATCCATAGTGTAAGCTCTTACCATGCATTCTAGATTTTGAATTGTCCTCTCAGGCCAACCATCTATCTAAGGATGATAAGCAGTGATAAAACATAACTACGTGTCTAGAGCCTTATGAATACTTCACTACAACAATAGGGTAGACCCTATATCTCAATAATATATAATAGAATTTTGTACTCTATGAAATCATACCACTCCCTTTACATATATCCTAGAAAACTGATCAAGAGGGAAATCCTCTCTAATAACAATGAAGTGTTTAGACTTCATAAGGTGATCAAATATAACCCAGATAGAATTATTTCCTTTTAATGTTTTGGGATGTCTAATAACAATTTTTATAGTGATTTTTTACCATTTCGATTCTGGTATGGGTAATGGTTGTGAAATCCCCTTAGTCTTCTTTCTCTTAGCATTAACATGCTGACAGACCAAGAATCGAGAGACATATTCAACAACATATATTTTTAATGTCATCCCACTAGAAATACTCTTTCGGGACCCTTTACATATTTTTTCTTCAAATTTTACTAGATATTTAAGAACAATGATCCTAATCCAATATATCCTTAATTAATTTTGATATAGAGGAATACAAACCCAATTCCTAGACCATATCATTCCATCACTATCAAGGTTGAATTTAGGAACATTTCTCCCCTTGTTTTGTAGATCATCATCTTTATTATATGCCTCTTTAATCTATAATTTTATATATGATTGAATATTCTTTTGATAAAGGTAAGATTTCTCCCCTTCCTTTAAAATTTCTAGATCAATTCTTTACAAATCCATAAATATTAGATCTTTGGTGATCCTCATCATGGATAGGCTAGCATTGCCTTATTGACTCAAAGAAGCTTCCACCTTGTTTTCTTTCCCAAAGGCGTAATGTGTTGAGTAGTCTTAATTTTTAATCAACTCTAACCAACTTCATTGGGGTATATTCATCACCTTCTGTGTGAAAATATACTTTAAAATTTTATGAATACTATAAATATAACCACCTTCTCCAGAAAGATAATGCCTCGATATCTTTAATGAAATGACTATTGAAGGTAACTCCAAATCATGAGTTGGTTCATTTTTCTCATGGATTTTATACTTTTGTGATGCATAATCTTTCATCGTATCATTTTTTAGAACACATCCTAACCCCTTCTAGGAAGCATCACTATAGATCACAAACCTTTCTCCACTACATAGCAGTGTAAGCATAGGTGCACTGTCTAACCTTCTTTTTAGCTCTTTGAAATTATCTTCAAATTTCTCCATCCATACTAACATAACCCATTTCTGAGTCAACATGTTAAGTGGAATAGATAATCATGAAAAATCTGTCACAAAATGTCAATAATATATAGCCAATGCAAGAAAACTTCGGATCCTTGTTAAAATTTTTGTTCTCAATCGGCAATCAACAACTTAAATTTTCGATGGATCCATAAATATCCCATATATTGAGATTATGTGACCCAAATATAAAACATTCTAAAGCCAAAATTCACACTATAATTTTTTAATATATACTCTCCCTTATCAGGGTCTTCAGTACAATTCTCAAGTGGTCTTCATGTTCATAATTTTTCTTTAAATTGAAAAGAATACCATTTATAAAGACTACCACAAACTAATCAAGATAGTCTCTAAAGACTCTATTCATAAGATCCATGAATATATCAAGGGGAATTAGTAAGACCAAAAGGCATGACTATAAATTCATAGTGTCCATGCATTGTACGGAATGTCGTATTTTGTATATCCTCATTCTTGACCCTTAATTGATTATATCATGAATGAAGATAAATCTTGTAAAAGTATTGAGATCCATTTTGTTGGTCGAATTTGTCATAAATGTGGGGAATGGGATATTTTTTATCAATAGTAATCTTACTAAGTTCTCGATAATCTATGCAGAGTAACGTTGATCTATCTTTCTTCTTAATAAACAGAATAAGTGTTCCCAAGGTGATGCACTTCAGCAAATGAATCCCTTATCAATATTCTATTAGTGTTTCTTCTTCAAATCCTACAACTCCATTGGGGGCATTCTATAAGTTGTCTTTGAAATAGGCATAGCACATGATATGAGTTATATTGAAAACCCAACTTCATGATATTGTGGAAGGCCTTTCAATTCCCCTGAAAAGACATCATCAAAATCCTGTAAAATGGTTATATTATTAATCATGAGTTTCTCCCCAACCATTTGAGACATATAACCTTAATTTTTAGGAATTTAGACCCATAATATGGAAGAAATTTCTATTATAAGGTTATATTCATCCTTGCATCGATAGATGATCATAGATTGATCTAGAATTGGAAATGTGACTTCCCTCCCTTGGAAATTGTTATGAGTTAAATATAGATAATGCCAATACATGACAAGAATCACATCACATCCCACTATAGGAAGGATCATAATATTTGAAGGAATCACTTTCCCACAAACATCAACTGGCGAAAAATTATAAACATTGGATGCAACTATTGTAACATTATGAGTTTTCAAAGCTAACTCAACATCTAATTTTTTAGGTAATGGGGTGATACCCTTATATCATTAATCATAAATAAAAGATTTTGTGGATAAAAAATCAAATAAATCATATACTACTTTAGAGTGGATAGTAAGTGTGACTTCCACCACTTCATTATCACACTCCACATCACTGATAATGATTTCATGTGACTTTCCTTTTTCATTGGCCTAAAGTATTTGTTGATGTTGATAATCATAAATAACCCTTGGATTAGGTCATTTATTTTCATAATGCCTCATTTCCTTGATATTGTAGCATTGAAGTGTAGGAGGTGTATTCAGTGTATCATTTTCTCTATTCACATAATTAGACATCTTTTTCCCATCTCATCAGCATTCAATGATCCAATGACGTTATTCTCTAAACATAAAACATTTACATGTCACTTTACTAAAATTTCCACTATATTTCTTTCCAAAATATTAGTATAAGGGAAAACTCATCATCTTTTCAGTATGGTCTTTATATTTTTATTTAAATTACATTTTTCTCATCTTTTAAAATCCATAGGATTGATGGGATCTAATATCCATCTCATCCTTTAGAGTACATCAAAAAAATCCCTTATAGCTATTAAAGTCCCTTATGGATAAATCACTTGTGAGACTTGGTTTTATGTAACTATAGAATTGGTCTATTATACACTCGGGTTGGATACTAATTCTAGATTAATACATTGCAAGTCTTGTAAAAAAAATTAGGTACCAACGAACTCATCAACCTTTTTCTTATTTTAAGGGAACTCCTTCTCTCTATTTTATGGAAGAATATGTTGAAGTAATTATTAAAAAAATAATTTCATGAACTCATCCAATTCCATGGACTCAATTTCATCTCTTTGAATTGTTTTCATGATAGGATTCTTCCATTTATTAGCTTCACCTTCTCAACGATAGAATGCTAAGATTAATTTATCATGTTCGAAAAAATATAGAACTGAACATATCTTTTCGGTGGTATGAATCCATTGATTAGCCACTAATGGATCAAAAGACCCACTGAAAGAATGTGGAAACTACCTCATGAATGACTCAATAGAATGTCACTCTATCCTTTTTTCTTTTGGAAGTCCTATGTGATCTATATTATGAGAATGTTTTGTGACAATAGTAATAATATTTTTCATTTGATCTCCGAAAACATTTCCTTTCTCAGGAGGTTAATCATTTCATATCCTATTGTTTTCAACATTAATGCAGTTCCTTCGGGTTCCATCCATTGAATAAAACCATTACGCATAGTTTGAGAAACACTAATCATAACGGGAATACCAAATAATCAAGAATAAAATTTCAATTTAGGTTAATTTATGTTTTATACTTGGTTATTCATGATCATTTATAAAATAATAGTATTGTAACCTATAATTATACATATTATTAGGTTTATTACTAAGCCTTTCTCATCCTAGTTTCCAATGGGTAACTATATCTTTCTTCTAATACCAACTACAATGACCCACACTTTATATACATAGATACTATCTCAAAATTGAAAAAATTTCATAAGAACATTTAATAAATCACTGACTAGACCAAACAAGTATAGTGTCTTTAGAAACTGGGAAACATAATCAACTGATTTATAAAACATCTATATTATCTCCAGATTATTTCTTCATAACTAGACTCTCATTTGACATATCTTATATAATACCCTTCTTCGTGACCTGGGGAAAAGAAAAATATGAAATGGTGATCTCAAGTGCTCATTAAGGGTAAACAGGAGAAATATAAATCATAACATAAATCATAAGACATAAGAACATAACATTTTAAAGACTTAACCTACATATGAAAGATGGTTGTAACACCCCAAGATTTCATTGTGTTTTATTTCTTCAAAATAATAAAATAACTTGCACTACACGCAACACCGAGTTCAAGCGCACCATAACTTACCAAACAAGCCGTTCAAAAGAGGTTATGAATAGTATTAACTAAATTTTAAACATTATATAATCCATATAATTTTAGAATCCATATTATGAGTTTCATATACATAATGTAAGAACAAATTCATTTTTTCAGATAAAAGAAGTATTTTTCAAAAAATTCTATTTTACCAACTTTTAATAGTGAAACCCTTTTTTTTAATCCAATATTTTCAACTTTTATATATTTAATTTGACTAAATAAATTCCTTAGAATGGGGACATCAAAAATTTACAATGAAACACCCCATGATCCCACAGTACATTTCCCTTTGAATAATGCAATGGCGTGCATTCTACACAACTTCGAGATTCAAACACACCACAACCAATCAAACTAGCCTTTATGAATAGTAATACATACTTTTTGAAATTTTATAAATTTTATCTTTCGAAATGGACTTCATTTTTGGATTTTTAATATCGAAATTATCTTAGGGTGATATTTTGGTACTTTTCGGATGACTTTCATATTTTGATAAATAGTGAAAATTACTAAATTTTAATTAAAAACAACTTTTTTAATCGAAATAATTAATAGTGATAAATTATTAATTTTAGTGGTTTTAAAGTATATTTAGAATATGTTTTTACCATTTAATACAATTTTGTTCATTTAATTTAATTTTGTGTTTAAACCAGACATAAACAAGTGTCAATATTTTGATAGTTATTATCTCTTAAAAACACGCTATTTGTTTTGATGACAGGAATTATTTTTTAAATAAATTATTGCAACTGATATGATTTGAATTTGGTAAAATAAAAATAATTTTTGAATTCATAATATAAAATATATCTTAGGCCTAATTTTTGGTATTTTTCTGAAAACTTTCATTTTTTTGATGAATATTGAAACCACTAAGTGGTAGTTAAAGAACTGAATTTTTCATAACACATAATTTTACCGCTTCTATGAGTGGAATTTCGAAGATCCGAGAAACACGGTTAATATCAAGGAGAAAAATGTGGTTCAATAAGATGAAAATAATTTTTGGTGAATAGTAACGTTTTACTTTTATTTACCATAGTTAAAAGTAAATAGGGTAATTAAGGATAAAAATGATATTAATAATACCCTAACACATGTAATAATTATATTGGACAAGTTTATCTCGACCAAAAACAACTCTAGGATTAAAATATTATCATTTAGGTCCACTTGGATTAGATTAGTACATTTATTATTATTTAATTCAAAGAAGAGTTAAAAGATTTAAAATCAAAGTCTATTTACTAAAACATTTATAATATAGGGTTATACATAAGACAAATTCGATTTTAAATATTTATTAGAAAGCTAAAAATATTTCATACATAAGGATAGTTTATTTATTATTTTTAGATAATAAATAATTTAATTTATCTATGACACAATGATGATGTAGTAATTACCATAATAGTGAAAAATTAAAATAATTGATATTATAAATACCCAAATAAATATAATTTGAGACTTTTTATGAATTACACTAATTTTCTAGGTTAATATTACATTTTAGGATTGATTAAATTAACTGTTTTCTAATTAATCCTTCTGTTGTGATTTTTACAAAAATCAATTATTGAATAGTGTCAAAATTGACATAAAAGAGTTTTTAAAACAAATATTATATTATTAATTGATATTAAATTCCAAAAAATCTATGGTTCGGTCAAGAGACTTATATAATGATAGGTGTATCATTAATGGACCATTTGGGTGTATATTAGAGGTATATATTATGTTTATTAACTATATATTATAAAAATTCAAAGTGACATGGTAAGTGTCAAACTAATTAACTAAGAGTTAATACTAAAAGATAAGGTTAATATAATGACCCAAACCTGTATAAATTCTATTTGTTGAGTGGTTTAATACGAATCCCCACCTTATCCTTTAAATAATGAACTTTTTAGCCATTAGAAACTGAATATTAATTTATTATAAAATAATATTTATATCTTTTCCAAAGGTGCCCCTCACCCCTCTTATAAAAGGGCACTACCCCTTCTCCCTAATTCACACAATCAAAGCCTTTTGGCTTGGCCAAACCCTACCAAAATACTCTCTCAACTACCCTCACTACATCCTATAGGCCTTAGTTTGATCATAAAGCCAACCTAAGGAGCCCTTTCAATCAAATCAAAAGGAAGAACCCGAAGAAGAGGTAATGTTTTCACCACCCTTCATTTCTTCTTCAACTTCTTCTTTCTTTGTTATTCCCATTCAAAAATAATGAATCCAGTATCTCCTATATACTGTAATATTATTATAAATATGGTACAACCATATTCAGTATTCTATCCATCCATTGAATGACATGTCACCATACGTGCGTACGTACGGCTTACCGTCTCCATGTCGTGGTGTAATTGTTATTCAATATATTATTATTTGGATGGGTATAATAATTATTTTTAATTAATGTAAATAATAAATATAACATGAAAATGATTCTATATATATGATATACCATCCAATTATATATTATTTTAATATCAAAAGAATGATATTGTCGCTCGTGCGTACGTACGGACTACCGTCTCCACAAATGCGATGAGATCCATTCTCCATCGTATCCATTCAAGTATAATTCTCATTTGAAGATTAATTATAATTTTTAAGGACTTAATATCATTCTAGATATGAATAAGATAAAACCTATCCATAATAAACCTGGCTTTCAAAACAAAACATATAAAATAAAATGAGTAAGTTAACACATGAAACAACGATAATTCTAAAATATTATTAACAAATCAATGTTAAAAGATCATATATGATATCATATTAATTTAAATGATTCTTTTATAATTTAATAACAATTATTTCACCATTATAAAGGATTTTTACCTACCCCAACCAAGGTAAAGTACAAGTTAAGGGTTTATTTCTCAATCTCTTCATTATCCGAGGTTGTTTATACGTAATAATCTACTGAGACCTCTTTATCATCCACATCCATGTTTCTTTAAATTTATTTCAAATCATTATTATTATTCTAAAGACTATAGTATAAAATCATTCATACCCTTGTTGACTTTTTATAAGTTGTTTATAAAGGAATCTTTCCGTTGTTTTCCAAACAAGGCGCTTTTAACCTTTTCGACAGAATTAAGGTAAGAATGTTATTTTAAACTTATACGGCGGGTGCGTTTATTTTCTGCCGTTATAAAATCTTCGAAGATTCCCTTACAAGATTATAATAATATTTTCAAAGTAAATGTTTTATTTTATAATTATGTGACCTTTAAATGATTTCAAAATGAATATTTTAAGAATTTATGAAAGGTACTCTTTATCGAGATCAGAATTATAAATGTTTTGAAGATTTATCTTTCTAAATATTTTTAATTAATGTCCATGTTTTCAAAATGATTTTAAGGATTTATTTATATGGACATTAATATTTTGAAATGATATTTCTTTTAAAAAGTTTCAAAGTGGTATGGGACACTTTGATTCAAAAATCTATTTTAAATTACATCCTTTATAAATGTGTGACTTTTAAATGATTTTAAAAAAAAGAGATATTTCTCTCAAATAGTTTTGATTTCATCTATGTAAACATCCTTTGATGGATTTTAAGATTATTTGAAGTTGATTTATTATGATACAAAACATCCATATTGTATTGAAAGTTTTGTGATATGTTTGACAATGGATGTGTTATTTCTATACCATTCATGGTTATGGAGAAAGTATTGACATTTGGTATGCTAGTTTTAATATGAATTTTTATGTTATGTTTAAACCTGTTCATATGAGGAATGCATTGGACTTAATAAGTGATGGGTGGAGCACGCTATATCTCCTTGATGCATTAGTAGGTCTCATGAGATAAACTAGTGTCTTGGCACAAGGCCTTGACAAAATCTTATATGTAGTCTTGGCACGAGGCCTTGCCAATGTGGTTATGATAGTCTGGCATTATGCATTTCATCATTATCAAAGTGGTTATTGATATTGCATGTGATTATTCGATTAGTAGAATATCCATGTGAATAAGTAAATGGAATTATTTCATTTTATTTCTTCCATATTATGTTGAAGTTCATGTTTAAAAGGCATTTATTTTAGTTATACATTGCCTTAAATGTTTATTCCAATTTATGAAAGTTTTCGCCATATTGTTATCCTTACTGGGAATTTGAGCTCACCCCTTTCTATGTTTTATATTTCCCAGGATGTGAAGAAGTATTTTATGAATGACCTGTAGGGATAGTATGAGGGGATAAAAGTGTGGACTATGGAGACTATATTGTTGTAGTTTTCATTTTATGATGTAATGTAAACTTTATGAATGTATCTAGTTATTACAAGGATACTAAACTAATTGGTATCTCAAGACTTGATCTTTCTTATGATCATGAAAATGGTATGTAATAATGCACCGACTCTGGGTAACTGGGGTTGGGGCATTACAGTTGGTATTAGAGGAAGTGTAGTAAAAACCTTGGAAGCTAGATTTAGATAAACTCTGATTAGAGCACATAGATTTAAGATGGAATTTGAGGATTAGTATAGAATAACTTCCTAGAATTTTGGGATTGTAGAGATTTTGTGAGTTTTTCGAGCAATACATCCCTGTCTGGATACGAGCAGGTAGAGGTGGCTCTGACATAGATGTACCTAGGGGTAAAACCAGAAAACACCTCTTTGAGATAGACTCGAACGGGAACTGGTGCACGACAATGGGCCTTGTTGCACTCCTGGTTACGACACTCCCGGCGGATATTCTAAGGATAAGTCTCATTTTCTTTAAAAACAATTATGAAGGGTTTAAGAGTATATACTTCCTTGAAGGAGACATTTTTATCAATATGGATTTTATCCATAAACTATTTAATTTTTGTTATGTGTTTTACAAGTTTGGGATTAGGTATTGTTATTCATAAACTAATCTAGTGTATGCCGTTGTTTAGAAATGGCACCCAGTAGAAGGAATGAGAACTCTAGCAATGCACATGATCCAAAGAGAAAGAAGATTCATATCTTTCATGGTCTTAATCCAGAATTTATGAGAGAAATAGTCTCCCATCTATTATCATAATATGAAGAAATAATATCATCTGTTGATAAGATAAGTAGAGAGTTTACTGAGTCCTATGGCTTTGAAGGGAAGAAAGAGAAGAAAAGGATGGAAGAGAGAAAGATTGATAAAGGGAATAGGGAAGAGAAGAATTTTCCCATATGTGATAAATGTTGGAAGAAAAACCATCAAACTTGCCTAAAAGGAATGGGAGTTTGTTATAAGTGTGGAGGAAAATGGCACAAAGTACGTGACTGCAAGGGTAAGAAAATGGTTTCAAATATACAATGCTTCATTTTCAAGGAGTTTGGACACTACGCGAACCGATGTCCCAGTCATCATACTATGCCGCAAATTATGTTATTGGATAATAATCATGTTATGATACTACCACATATGGAGAGGAATGATTAGAGTTCTTATGTTGATCATGTCATTTGAGTGTTGTCTCAACAATGTACTTGTTATAATAATTATGGAGTATATAAGGATTGTACTGCAGTACTATTTCATTAAGGACTTGAGATTGTGAGGAACAATGAAAAGTGACTCAATAGCAGGTTAAATTTTTGGAAAATATATGGTTGAGAGAATGATAAACCATAATATTGTTTGGATACGGAGGTAGTGATTTTAGAATAATACATGATTGATTTGGACAAATTATATTGGATATTTTTGACTACCTTGAAACTGATTAATGATTTGTATATTCCATCATTGTTGGGGTTTAAAAAATTTTTGGATTGAAGGAGTATATCCATTATTCTTTAAGGAATAAGGGATCATGAATGTAATCTATAAGGTTTCATGGTAATTCAGGATGTTGCAGTGTTTTAAAAGAATACATGATGAAGGTGTTCACATGTTATTACACAGCAAAAAGGATCTTCATTTTTTTTACCTTCCTTATAAATTTTGGACTAAAGCATTTTGGATAGTTCTAGTTCGGATTGTTTTTGGATTTCCATAAAAGGACAACCCGGAGGTCGAGCGGCAAACCGTCGCGTCGGGCAAGGCCACGAGACTTGAACCCACAACCGAACGAAGACAAGGCTGTATCACCTACCACTAGCCCACGTAATGTCCGGGATTAAATAATGTAGTTTTTTTATGATTTGGTAGATGAATTATAAATTCATTTTTTGGAACCCTATACGAATAGGAAAAATAGAATATATTTTTTTACGTTCTATTATCTTTTAGAGTGAAAGATGTGTTTGTGGTAGAAATTAGTTAAAGGATGGAACTCTACTTGTCAAGAATATATTTTTATTCCTCTCTTATTCTTTGAAGAAATTAATTCTTTTACTTTATTTAGGGAATCCTAAAACCAAAAATGTGTTATCCTAATACCCAATTTTTTGTTGAACCGATGGTATTTCAAATCATCATAGATTAATGAATTTAAGGACCTCAATTTTACACTTGTTTGTGATTGATGACCTCAATCACTACCTATAAATATTTAAGTTTTTCCTCCAATTATATGTCTCTAATTTCCACTAATGTTCTCCTAATCAAGATAATATTTGGTGGTGACCCTTTCATTTCCCTTTTCCTCATATTAATACTAAATTTTAGTAACCCAATATTCGTTGTGGGTTTTCCCGCAAAGATATTTTCTATTTTCAACCTTTTATTTTCAAAGAACAATTTCAAATTGCAAGGATGAAATTTATTGAAGAAGTGGAGAATGTAACCCCCCAAGATTTCATAGTGTGTTATTTCTTCAAATTAATTCAATAACTTGCACTACACGCAACACCGAGTTCAAGTGCACCATGACATACCAAACTATCCATTCAAAAGAGGATATGAATAGTATTAACTAAATTTTAAACTTTATATAATCCTTATAATTTTAGAATCCATATTATGAGTTTCTTAGACATAATGTAAGAAAAAATCATTTTTTTTCAGATAAGAGAAGTATTTTTCAAAAAATGCACTTTTACCAACTTTTAATAGTGAAACCCTTTTTTTAATCCAATATTTTAAACTTTTATATATTCAATTTGACTAAATAAATTATTTAGAATGGGGAAATCATAAATTTACAATGAAACACCCCAAGCTTCCACGGTACGTTTCCCTTTGAATAATGCAATGGTGTGCATTGTACGCAACTTCGAGATTCTAACACACCACAACCAATCAAACTAGCCGTTATAAATAGTAATACCTACTTTTTGAAATTTTATAAATTTTATCTTTCGAAATGGACTTCATTTTTGGATTCATAATATCGAAATTATATTATGGTAAAATTTTGGTAGTTATTGGATAACATTCATATTTTGATGAATAGTGAAAATTACTAAATTTTAATAAAAAACAACTATTTTAATCGAAATAATTAATAGTGATAAATTATTAATTTGAGTGGTTTTAAAGTATATTTAGAATATATTTTTACCATTTAATACAATTTTGGTCATTGAATGTAATTTCATATTTTAACAAGACATAAACAAGTGTCAATCTTTTGATAGTTATTATCTCTTAAAAACACGCTATTTGTTTTGACGACGGGAATTAATTTTCAAATTAATTAATTCAACTGATATGTTTTGAATTTGGTAAAATAAACATCATTTTTGAATTCATAATATCAAATATATCTTAGCCCTAATTGTTTTGTATTTTTCAGGAAACTTTCATTTTTTTGATGAATAGTGAAACCACTAAGTGGTAGTTAAATAACTGAATATTTCATAAAACTTAATTTCACCGCTTCTATGAGTGGAATTTCGAAAATAAAAGAGACACAGTTAATATGATGGAGTAAAATGTGGTTCGCTGGGATGAAAATATTTTTTGGTGAATAGTAACTTTTTGCTTTTATTTACCACGGTTAAAAGTAAATAGGGTAATTAAGGATAAAAATGATATTAATAATACCCTAACACAGGTCTTAATTCAATCGTACAAGTGTATCTAGACCAGAAACAACCTTAGGAGTAAACTATTATCATTTAAGTCCACTTGGATTAGAATAGGACATTTATTATTATTTAATTCAAAGAAGAGTTAAAAGAGTTAAAATCAACGTTTATTTACTAAAAAATTTTTAATATAGGATTATACATAAGATAAATTCAATTATAAATATTCATTAGAAATATAAATAGATTTCCTGCATAGTGATATTTTATTTATAATTTTTAGACAATAAATAATTTAATTGTTTTATGACACAATGATGATGCATTAATTACCATAATAGTGAACAATTTAAATAATTGATATTATAAATACCCAAATAAATATAATTTGAGACTTTTTATGAATTACACTAATTTTATTGGTTAATATGACATGTTAGTATTTCGTTAATTAACTTTGTTCGAAGCAATCCTTCTTCTGTGATTTTTAAAAAAATCAATTATTGAATAGTGTCAAAGTTGACATAAATGAGTTTTTAAAACAAATATTATATTGTTAATTGATATTAAATTCCTAAAAATCTAGTGTTCGTCCAAGAGACTTATATCATGATATGTGTAACATTAATGGACCACTTGGGGTCTATTGGAGGCATATAGTATGTTTATTAACTATATATTATAAAAATACAAAGTGGCATGGTAAGTGTCAAACTAATTATCTAAGAGTTAAAACTAAAAGATAAGGTTAATAAAATGAACCAAACCTGTCTAAATTCTATTGGTTGAGTGGTTTTCGACCCATACCCACCTTAAACGTTAAATAATCCACTTTGGAGCCATTAGAAACCGAATATGAATTTATTATAAAATAATATTTCTAGCTTTTCCAAAGGTGCCCCTCACCCCTCTTATAAAAGGGCAATACCCTTATCACTAATTCACAAATTAAAATCCTTTTGTATCGGCCAACCCCTGCCCAAATAATCTCTAAACTTCCCTCACTACAACCTAGAAGCCTTAGTTTGATCAGAAAGTCAACCTAAGGATCCCTTTCGATCAAATCAAAAGGAAGAACCCAAAGAAGAGGTAATGTTTTCACCACCCTTAATTTCTTCTTCAACTTATTCTTTCTTTGTTATTCCCATTCCAAAATAATGAATCCAGTATCTCCTATATACTGTAATATTATTATAAATATGGTACAACCATATTCAATATTCTATCCATCCTTTGAATGACATGTCACCATACGTGCTTACGTACGGCTTACCATCTCCACGTCGTGGTGTGATTGTTATTCAATATATTATTATTTGGATGGGTATAATAATGAATTTTAATTCATGTAAATAATATATATAACATGATAATGATTCTGTATATATGATATACCATCCAATTATATATTATTTTAATATCAAAAGAATGATATTGTCGCTCGTGCGTACGTACGGACTACCGTCTCCACGAACGCGATGAGATTCATTCTCCATCGTATCCATTCAAGTCTAATTATAATTTGAAGATTAATAATAATGTTTAAGGACTTAATATCATTCTGGATATGAATAAGATACAACTATCCATAAAAAACATGGCTTTCATAAGAGAACATATAAATGAAAATGAGTAAGTTAACACACGAAACGACGATGATTCTAAAATATTATTAACAAATCAGTGTTAAAAGACCATATATGATATCATATTAATGTAAATTATTCTTGTATAATTTAATAACAATTATTTCACCATTATAAAAGAGTTTAACCTACCCCAACCAGGTAAAAGTACAAGGTATGGTTTTATTTTGCAATCTCTTCATTATCCGAGGTTGTTTATATGTAATAATCTACTGGGACGTCTATATCATCCACATCCATATTTCTTAAAAATGTATTTTAAATCATTATTACTATTTTAAAGAGTATGGTATAAATTCATTCATACCCATGTTGACTTTTTAGAAGAGGTTTATAAAGTAATATATCCATTGTTTTCCAAACAAGGTGCTTTTAACCTTTTTGACAGAATTAAGGTAAGAATGTTTTTTAACTTATACGGCGGGTGCGGCTATTTTACACCGTTATAAAATCTTCGAAGCTTCCCTTAACATATTATAAGAATATTTTCAAATTAAATTTCTTATTTTATAATTATGTGACCTTTAAATGATTTCAAAATGAATATTTGAAGAATTTGTGAAAGGTATTCTTTATCAAGAACATAATTTTATATGTTTTATAGATTTATCATTTTAAATATTTTTAATTCATGTCCATGTTTTCAAAATGATTTTAAGGATTTTTTTATATGGACATTAATATTTTGAAATGATATTTCTTTTCAAAAGTTTCAAATTGGTATGGGACACTTTGATTCATAAATCGCTTTTAAATTACTTCCTTTATAAATGTGTGACTTATAAATGATTTAAAAAAGAGATATTTATCTCAAATAGTTTTGATTTCATCTATGTCAACATCCTTTGAAGGATTTTAAGATTATTTGATGTTGATTTATTATGATACAAAACTTCCATATTGTATTGAAGGTTTTGTGATATGTTTGATTGTGGATGTGTTATTTTTATACCATTCATGGCTTATGGAGAAAGTATTGACATTTTGTATGATAGTTTTAATAGGAATTTTTATTTTATGTTTAAACCTAATCATATGAGGAATGCATTGGACTTAATAAGTGACGGGTGGAGCCTGCTATAGCTCCTCGATGCATCAGTAGGTCTCATGAGACAAACTAGTGTCTTGGCATAAGGCCTTGAAAAAATCTTATTTGTAGTCTTGGCATGAGGCCTTGTCTATGTGGTTATGATATTCTGGCATTATGAATTCCATCATTATGAAAGTGGTTATTGATATTTCATGTGATTATTTGATTAGTAGAATATCCATGTGAATAAGTAAATGGAATTATTTCATTTTATTTCTGCCATATTATGTTGAAGTTCAAGTTTAAAAGGATTTTTTTTTAGTTATACATTGCCTTAACTATTTATTCCTATTTATGAAAGTTTCTGCCATATTGTTGTCCTTATTGGGCATTTAAGATCACCCCTTTCTATGTTTTATATTTCCCAAGATGTGAAGAATTATTTTATGAATGACCTGTAGGGATAGTATGAGGAGATAAGAGTGTGGACTATGGAGACTATATTGTTGTAGTTTTCATTTTATGATATAATGTAAACTTTATGAATGTATCTAGTTATTCCAAGGATAATAAACTAATCGGTCTTTAGAGACTTGATCGTTCTTGTGATCATGCCAATGTTATGTAATAATGCACCGACTCTGGGTAACTGGGGTTAGGGCGTTACAATGGTGAAATCATGTCATGGTTTAAAAGTATATAAGAATTAATGGTCATAATCCCAAAAGTCATAAAATACATCATGTTTATTTTTGGAATAAACATAATCATATAAAATTATTTCATATTAGTTGAGGATCATTTCCATGACCATCATAGTGGACAAATTCCATTACTGACTTAGGATTACATTCCGTTCCAACCCTGTGTTACTAAACTAGATTTACATGCCATTATAGTAATGTATATTTCATGATATATAAATAATTACCCAATTCATTGGAGGAAGATATAGGTACCATCCATCTCATAATTAAATCATTATTACATGTGCTGCAAAAACATACCCCATTCTTCATAGCATATCCCAAGGAACAAAAATGGTTATCTTAAACATCATTCAATCATAATAAATATAAAATAAATCGATTTAATAAATATAATTTCATTATAAAAACAATCAAATAAAAGTAATAATAGTGATAAAAACATAATTATATTTAAATATTTTCATCTTATATGGAAAATAATTTTGATAAAATACTTGAAATCAATTCATGTGGAAAATATCATTTCTTCTTGAAAAAATATTTTCTTTTACTAAAATGTCGCGTAATTTTTAAAGATAAAAATCTAATTAAAAATATACTAGAAATATCATAAATTAATATTCATGGAAATAAGGTGTTATTAAAGCATAATAATCCATTCATGTCATATAATTTAGAAAACATTATCTGTGTACTTTTTTAGGAAAAGTCAAAAAAAGTACCTCATATCGAATAACGAAAAAATATTCCTTTCATACCGTTTAGTAAAAATTAACCAATGGGTAAAATTGAATTTAAAAATTGTTGAATAATATAAATAGTATAACATATTTATGTAACATGTATTGGGATTATAAATATACCTCAGTAAGTACTTATCAGTAAACAATCTCAGATAATAATGAAATTGGAGAATTATCCCTTACCATAGTTCTGATATTCTTTGTTTGTATATATCTCTCTTATGTTATGATTTAAATGATTTCATTGAATTATTATAGATTCATATTGATCTTTATTATATCATATATTATTACATTATCATCAATTTCTCTGTAACATTTCATTGTCACTCATTATTCGGATATTAACTGCTTTATGTTCTTATGTATGTTTTGTAAGATAATTTCATGTTCTACTTATTAAGATATAGTTATATTGTTTATAGAATGTTTTTAGTATAATATATAAAATATTTATTAATTACTTTCACTTATATAATTTTTTTAATGAATATCATGTAAAATGAATCCCATCGCATCATGGAGACGGTAGGTCGTACGTACGCACGAGCAACAATATCATTCCCATGATTATTGAATGGTATTTAAGTGGATGGGGTATAATATTTCAGAATCATTATCAAGTTATAATAATAATATATAGATATTATATTTATCATTAAAACCATCCATGTAAGGTGTTGGTGAAAAATTGATTACACAACACTGTGGAGATAGTAAGTTGTACATACAGACGCTTGGTGATTTCGTTTTTCATAGGATGGATGAAAGGTGGAATATGTCTGTTTCATAATTATAATGAAATATAATTATATGATTTATACTGATTTTATTTCTTTATGAAAAAATAACTAATGAATAGGAAGTAGAATAATAAATAATTTTGATATAATTAGTAGAATAGATTACCTCTTCCACAATGTGCTTCTACAAAATAACTTCTTAGAGCACAAGAGTTGGTATTTTATGATGACAGGAATATCTATAATGTAAATAGGGAAGTTGATAAGGAAAAAAGGGTTGGATATGGATGATCTTGAAGCCTAAAATTGAAGTTAATAGGTGAGGGATGAGGTTTCCTTTATAATTTGAGGTGAGGGGAACTTTTGGAATCTCCATAAATAAAAAAATAATTATAAAATCAAACCCCACCTAGAAACTACAAAATTGTCCCAATTCATCTATATAAGGTGTGATAGGGTTGTAATATTATCAAAAAATAAAATTTTGACAAATATTTATTTCAATTTAAACCTTTTTTTTTTAATTGACACTTAGTTATTCTATTTAAATTTTAACTACGGTAACATATAATTCAATATGAAAAGGTTAAAATAATTTCTTATTTGATGTAAAATATTCCAAAAATAAATATATAATATCATTTTATATCATATAATATTGATTTTATTTTTTTTAAATGATTAATTATTTTTAAATAATTTAATAACACATTATTTTGATAAACAATCAATAGAATCAATTTTTACACTATTCAAATCATTGATTTTTTAAAATACTAATATAAGAAGATAACTTCAAAAAAACTATTTTATTATATTCTTAAGAGGTCAATGTCATCAATAAAATTTATTATACATATTAATTATCCCAAATTATATTTACTTTAATGTTTTTATTAACATTTATTAGATATTTCTCTTAATAAAATTATCACTATAATAGTTTTGTGTAATTATTTAATATATTTATTTTTAAAATAAAATTTAAAAACAAAATACTATGATTAACATAAATATACAATAATTCATAATAATACTTTTAGTCAAATTTATCTTCTGGAAAATCCAATATTTAAAACTATATACTTATTAAATTATGAAGGTGAAAACTTTAACATCAAATTAAATAAAATAGTATAAGTGTCAAAATCCCTTAAATAAGGATCCTAATAGTCAATAACTATTGATTAATATTATTATGGTCAGTATATACTCTTAAAATAATATGTTTTTTATGTGTTTGTATCTTTTAACGGGAAATATTAGTTTCATAAAAACTATATTATTGATTTTTCATCAACTAAATAATTTTTACATCATTAATGTATATGCTATTAAGGTAATTATTTATTTTCTAAAAATTAAAAATAAATTACCATGATATAGGAAAATATTTGATATTTAAAATTAGTTTTTATAATATGAATTATATTTTGTATAACCTTATATTAAAAATTATTTAGTTATTAAAATTTGAGTCAGACATATTTTAGTTTTATTTAAATAAAATAAAATAAATGTCCTAATCTCATCCATGTGGATTCAAATGGATACCATTTTTAACCAAGGATGATTTATGTTGAAAAAAAAATCATCCAATGTTATTATGTAAAGTGTTAGGGTAATTTTATAATATTATTCGTACACTTAATAATCTAGTTTACCCTTTCACTATATTAATAGAAATTACCGATGTCAATAGTTATAACACCCAAAAATAAATTAAATATATCTAAATAATTAGGAAAAAATGATTCCAAATAAGGAGTTAATTTTTAAAAATTAAAAACAAAGAATTTACAGTAATTAATTAAAAATTAATCTAGTTTTCTGAAAGAGAGAACTGGTTTGAAAAACTAAAACATTTTAATCGATTACAATGTTTTTACATCTGAGTTCAATGTAAAATTAATTATAATGACATAAATAATATTGAATGAAAAAAATATATTATATTTATACGTTAAGAACATTAAATATTATAATTTAACCATATAAATTATTTTTATGAAAAAAATTGTTTTCTCATAAAATTTAGTGTATTTTTACTATATATCAAAATATGAAATTTATCAGAAATATATCATAAATTCATAAAATATAGATTTTAATATTCCACTTCAAAAAATATGATTATGTTTTAATATAAAATTATTAATGTGTCAAAATATAAATTTAAAAGGGGTTCTCTATTCAAAGGTGTAAAATTTCCCTTAAAATAGGTTTTTATACATCAAATAGGGTTTATTCATACCCTATGACTAAAATATCCATTAAATGAATATCAAAAATAATTTATTAAGTATATAAATTATATATATCTTATTAATTTCATTACCAATAGTAATTAACTCCAAAATAGAAATATCTAACTGATTTATATTATTCATAAATAATTAATTGTCAATGAATTCACAATGAATTTTCATAAGTTAGTTATACTCATTACCACTAAACCTAACTGCTATGATATAACAGTAATATTATACTAATTGAATATCATTGTTCATTTAAACTAATTATTTAAGGAAATGCACACTACTTATACATTAAAATTATTTAGAGAACATGTTTTATAAAGACATTCGGGTGTTACAATAACTCTCTTGTTGTAGTTCATGTCCAAGAACCATCTTCCACAATAATTTTCATTATTAATGAAAACTAAATAGTGATTTAAAATGTGATTCCACATACATAAAGATCCATCTCAAATGATAAAAAATCTAATTCTATCAGAATGGATCCACCCCAAAATAGAAAATGGACTATACCCACTGTCAACGTGGAATAATATCATACTCTTACCCTCCAAATCATTCCCTCTCTCTCAATATATTCCTATATTCCTTTTTCAATAATATTTTTTTTCTTTTATTTTTCAAAATTTAATAATTCATCATTTACTTTTTTGAGTTTTATCTTTGATTAAAGGAAAAATCTAAAAATAGAATCATGGATACTCATCACAAATTTTAATATTTTCTCAAAAAAATTTAAGGGATTAATAATCATTGTTTTTATGTCTTTTTTTATATTTATCACACAATTTTAACAATAAATTTTATTTCATACACGGTTACTTTTATATGACTTCATTTTTGATTTGAAATTTAATTTTCCCTTACCCATTAGGTAAAAATTGATCTTTCATGTTGATTTTATTTATAACTATTTTAAATCCAGAATATTTTTCATAATTTATTGTGAATCTAGATTTTATTGAGCATTGAGTAGAATTTATAAACTATTGAATACATAAAAATTGTATAGGTGATTATTTATTTGTGTGATAATAATTTAATCTAAATAAACTCCCTTAACTATACATAGAATGTTCTTTTCAAAGCCCCATTTCATATAATGTTGAACTCTTTTTTTGTATCCATATTACCAGACCATAATTATTTCTCTCCAAACATTCATTAAGATTTTATCTACCAGATTTAATGAAATTTTATTATCAAGGGTTGTATTAAGTTGAATAATTAAATTCATTAATATTCATTTATTTTTCTTATTCTTACGAATAAATTATATTTTATGTCTTGGGGAATGGTTCTCTTTTGAAGAAATATCGAAAAGATTATAATAATTTCGGGTGAAATATTTTATAAAAACACAATCAAAAAGTGTTTAAAAAATATAAAAAAAGAAAATGAAAAATATAAAAAACTTTTGGAAAAATTTTAACAAATATATTAAAAACCCAAAAAAAAATAAACTTTAATCATGTCGCAATTTTAAAGTTTTTTTGTTAGTTTTATTTTTACTCCTTGCACAAGTCTATATATTATGTTCTTTCTCGTGTGTCTGTTCACTGTTCAAAAAAATTAAGTATTTTGATATCATATTTCAATAGTCACACATAGTTTTTCCCAAGTTGATGTTTTTACCCTACTTTACATTATTGTATATATTTTAATATCATCCCAGAAGCCACAAAAACACATTAAAAAATACAACATGATAAATGTTAAAATTTATATAGGAATTGAATCTTGGATATCTAAAAGATGTCAATATCCTCAAAATTTGTGAGATGATTAAATGTTGTAAAATAATATTTTTCTAATTTTTAATTTGATAATATAAAAATAAAAAGGGGTTTTACACATAATTAAGGTAATTAGAGGTTTTAAAAAATCTTGAGCATGAGTAAACATTTTTATTACCCATAATTGGTGTTGAAAAATTAATATTGGCTAATGGGTGGTCATATTTTTTATAGTTCATGTCATTTATTATGTGTCGTGTATACATTAGTCAAATCATGGTGGATTTGATAATAATTTTTATACATGTTTTTTATAACAGATCACATTATATTTTATATAAAATATCTAATTATTTTATTTAATTTTTATTCTTTAATATTTAATAAATTTTGAGAGAACTATTTGAATTCATCCTTTTTATAGTAATTTCATATTTTTGTTGTAAATGTATGTATACTTTTCAAATTTATAGTGTTATTATTTCTTGGATCGCCAGTATTTTTTTGAAATATATTTCATCTTGATCTTATGTTAGATTGATCATTTTTATGGTGAAAGGGATTTCATAGAAAATCATATTGATTTGAATAAAATATTATACTAGCTAAAATTTTACTATTATTTGGAAACATTCAGAATCCTGAATTCCTGGAAACTTATATGATGAGCTGAAAACTTCTAGGAATTAATTTTATTAAATATAATGGTTTAATTTAATTTTTTTGACTCAATCTATTACCATAATAAAAGACTAAAAATTCTCTGATTGGTTTGATTATCTATTATTTATGGGCCCATATCTCCCAAAATATTATTGCAAATGGTATAACAGTTTTTTTAATGTATAGAAGAGTATAGGAAATAATTACATTAACTATCTATAACAAGGTTTCATTTTTTATATCAGTTCTCAACATAGGTTGCACATTGACCATGTACCACTCTGAGGGGTATAGGGTGTCCTTCCCAGAAGAGGATATACCAGAGGAGAAAGTGATTAGAGGGAAGTTAGGGGGTAGATGGTTCTATGATCCACTACTATAAAAACATTTAAAGGATAAAGATGAAAGGAAACAAGGTGTAGTATAATATGAAAAAGGTTATATTCATGTGATAGAGGGATTCAGGTAGGAAATTCCTGACTTGATTCGAGGTAAATTTTATATCATTTCTACTTTTTCACTCATACTCATAAATACCAGTTTGAGTTTTTAATTTATTCCTATATCCTTTTATTTTTGTCTATATATTATAATATATATCTAAGACCAATAAATTAGGATATAAAATATTACCATAGGTGGTCATCATATCACTTATATTCATCATTTGTGAGAGCTTACTCTTTGTAGTGAAACAATTTCTTATAACCTCATCATAGTAGATATTAAATATTATGACATAATTTTTAGCACAAACTCATTATCCATAGTCTGGGATTTGGTATGTTTATATCAGTTTATGGTTTTAAATCATTAATAATATGCTTCATTTTTAACCTACTCTAGTGAATGGGACACCCATATGGGATGACCAGGACCAACCCTAAGGTGAAAAAATATAATTCCCCATTAGTTAATGAGTTTAGATTATTTTCCCACTGATTTTTTGGAAGATAAAATATATAAAATTTTATAGAGTTTATGGAACTTTTCCTCGAGTAAATCTATGGTTTTCCCCCTCACTAAGAGGTTGATTTTGGTATCAAATTTCACCTTTGGACAGCATCAATATCTTTAACAACATATCAAATGGTCGGGGACGATATTATGGATATGAAGGTGTATTAAGATGATGTTTTTTATAATGTATTTATAGTAACCAATGTATCCCCCCTTAATATATCTTATTCACTTCACCATGAAGATAAAAAGTACATTATGGGTTAGTATTTAATATCACTGCATAAATTAGCGGAAAATCTGAAAAAATAAACCCTTTCTAGGATCAATGATCTATATGACCAATTAAAAGAGTAAAATTTGTTCTCAAATATTGATCTTGAGTATATTTATCTCTAAATTCATATCTATTATCTCAAATATTGTATTTATGTGTCTTTATAATCACTATTATTTTATGGTGATATAATTCAAAGTCATGAACACTCATGAAGTGTTCATCATACTCATTAACCGGACCGTTTAGCCTTACCTAAACTAGTTCATCTTCATTTTGAAATATGAAATATTCATTTATTCTTATATGAAGAAGGAAAATACATATATTTTTATGATTTTCATAGACGTTATTCATGATCATTAGTTATATGAAACTTTTTTAAAGGGAATGTTTTAGATTCAGAAAGTTCACTCTTAAGACATGTCATCATGAAGGGTTGTGTTTCCATATACCATTTTAAGGTTGTAACTAAAATTTATTGGGATCTAATCAATATGTTGGTTGATATATATAGTTACCTTGTTTTGTCAGTATACTAATCAAAAAATTTAGAAAAATTCATATATATTTTATCCAATATGACAACCCTTACCCAAAAGTGGAAACATTTCATTGGGTATGAGAATTTATATATATATTTTTAGATGTTGAAAAAGAATTTTATTGATACCACAATTGTTTTACTTTCCTAAATAAGGATTACAGTATGAGGTGTATTGTGATTCCTATAGGTTTGGGTTTAATTGTGTGATGAATAAAAGATTATCCATGATTACATATGGGTCCAGGAATCTAAGAACACATGAATAGAATTATGTGACCCATGACATTGATCATGATGCTATGTTTTTCACTTGAATACTTGGATGAACAATATTTTTAGTGAGTGGTTTGGGTTCTCTATGGATCATAGATGACTCTTATATATCTTCCCACTATGGGAACTCAGTTTAAGGTAGAGGAGGTGGTTGGAATTATAAAAGGGATATTACTTCTAGATAATATATACTCTAGGGGAGGGTAATTTTATAGTATATTCCCTTCTCAAGAAGTCTCATGATTAGCTTGGGGAGTAGGTTTCTGGTTATTTATCCATGTTTCAATTACATTATATAAAGAAAAGAGGAATTTATAACTGTATTTTTATGGTGTGGTCCCTAGGATTCTTCACCGGCTAATATATGGCTATCTTAGAGATATATATTATCTTATTATATGATATTGGGTTTTACTAGGATAAACACCTAAATGATACTAGGATGATGAGGTGCACATCATCCTATTTTAAGAGAAAAATTTACCACCCCGAGATTTTATGAGAAATAATCTTTATTTGATGTCTTGTGTTCTACACTACACCAATATTATCTTGCACTATATGAAACATCATATAAGCTTGCAGTATACACACCAATATACTTGGCTTGAGTTACACTCAAGAGCAACCTTCCTCGATAGCTTGCGTGGTACGCAATACTGAGTTTCACTAAACAATGATATATTATAGTATTATTATGGAATAGCCGTTATGAATAGTATTAACCACATTTTGAATTTTATGACATTATAATTCATCTTACACATTTTCCATAACATGGTATGGGAATAAAATTAATTTTTCGAATACATGAATTATTTTTCAAAAAATGTAGTTTTGTCACCTTTTGATGGCGCACCCATATTAAATATAATTTTTGACAAGTTTATAAGATCAATTTGACAAATTAAACTTCTTATTTTCAATCAAGATATAAAAATTTACATTGGATAAATTTTTTACATTATTCTGATAACATTCACATTGGGATGAATAGTAAAAATACGTTAAATTTTAATTCAAAACAACTTTTTTCATCGAGATAATTTATATGGTTAAATTAGAATATTTTATGTTCTTAAAGTATAAATATAATATATTTTTACCATTTAATATAATATATATCATTATCATTAATTTTACATTGAATTCATATGTAAAAACATTTCAATCTTTTGCAATGTTTTAACTTTTACAACCCATTTTCTCAACAACAAGATTAATTTTAACTTAAATACAGAAAATTATGTGTTTTGAATTTGTAAAAATGGATTCCATATTTGTAATCAGTAAGTCCTAATTATTTTAATAGGCTACTTTTTATTTTTAGGCATTATGAATAGTAACTACAGTAAATTTTATTTACTACAGTTAAAGGTGAATATGGTATTTATGGTTAAGAATAATATTATAAAATTACCCTAACACTTGTATTAATGTAATTGGATGATTATATTTCGTCCTAAAATATACTTGGGTCGAAATTGTATCTTTTTGAACCAACTTGGATGTGATTAAGACGTTTTAAATTATTTTATTTAAAGAAACTGAAATATGTCTCACTCAAACTTTAATAATTAAAGTATTTTTAATATAAGATTATATATAATATAAATAAAATTATAAATAATCATTTTAATGATAAATTTTTTTTATTCATCATGGTAATTTATTTGTGATTTTTAATAAATATACAATTACTTTAATAGCTTATACATTAATGATGCGAAAATTATTTATTTAGTGAAAAATCAATAATATAGTTTTTATTAAAATAATAATACCCATCAAAATTACCATAAACATGACCAAACCTTATTAGTCGAGTATACCTATACCATAAAAATCCAAGGGTCTAATATTTGACCATTTGGAGCCATATAAAACCGATTATGACACTTATAGTATTTTATTTTAAACGATGTCAAAGTTGTCACCTTCATGCTTTAATAAATATAAAAAATTTAATGTTGTGATTTTAAGATGATAAATTTGAGTAAAAGTATTCTTGTGGAAGATATTATACTTATCTGCATCATAGTAGTTTATTTTTAATTTTTATGCAACAAATAAGTATATTAAATAATTATACAAAAATATTGTAGTAATTAATACATTATGAAAAATATCAAATAAATGGTTTAAAAATATTAAAATAAATATTATATGTACAAATTAATGTGTTAAATGGATTTTTTAGATGAATATGACATGTTATGAATCTATTAAATATTATGGTTCTAATATTTCTTCACTGTGTATTTTATTTAAATTCAAATAATTAAATAGTGTCAAAATTGACACTATTGATATTTATAAAAATAAAATATTATTAAATTGTTTAAAAATCACAAAATTTTTTAAAATTTAAAATTTTATAATTTTATGGTCTAAAATATAATAATTTATCTAATTATGGAAAATTTACAACACATAAGTAAGTATTTATAAAAATTTAAAAATTAGAATTTTATTACCACAAATAATATTAAATAAGGATAAATCAAAATGATAAGGTTTAAAATAAACATAAAACATGTATAATTTTTATTGGTTGATGATATTACAGACCTATCTCGTCTCATATTTAAATTTAATGATTTTTGGAGGTTTTTAAGTGGGTTTTGGGTATATTATAAATTAATATTTTAGAGGATTCCAAAAGTGCCCCTCTCTTCTCTTATAAAAAGGCACCTCCTTCCTATCCTCTTCACAACATTTTGAGCCTTCAATCTCTGCCAAACCCTATAAATTTCTCTTCTAAACTTCCATAGAAACATAATATATCACCAAGTCCTCTTCAAAGACCAACTTTAGTGTCCTAAGAGAAGGTTTAGAAGAGGCTCGTCGAAGAAGAGGTAATATCCTTTACCGATTCATTCAAATTTATGTCTTCTTTTACTTACTCTTATTTATTTGATTCATTATAACGTAATAAAATTAGTATCACTAATATACTGATATGTTATTATAAATATTAAATAACCCTATTTCACCTTATGTCCATCCTACGGAAAACGAACCCACCGTGTGTGCGTACATACGGAATACCGTCTCCACACCATGGTGTAATTTGATTTTCCACCACCACCTTACTTGGATGGGTATAATGGTGGAAATAATAACTATATTTGATTATTATAAAAGGATATAAACTCTGAGATATTATATAATCCACTCCAATACCATTCAACAATTATGGGAACGATATCGATGCTCGTGCGTACGTACGGATTACCATTTCCACGACGCGATGAGATTCATTCTCCATGTTAACCATTCAAGAATGATTATAAAGTATATATAATATATAATCATGAAATATAGGAAATAATAATGATACTGGATTTATGTACATATATTTTTCATTTACTTAATTCCATTTAATTCAATAAGGAAATGAAAACAACGTTCACGCGTACGTACGACCTACCTTCTCCATGAACGATGTATTTCATTCCATTTATTGATCTATCATATATATTTATATTCTGAATATATATTATATAGAAAACATATTTTACATTATGTAAGTAATTAAATCATGTTATAAGTAATAATATCAAGAACAACAAGTCCAAACACATATGATAAATGAAACTATTTTACCTGCTTTAACATTGAATTGACAAAATAACGGGTAATATAAAGTAATAAGTGAATCATATATGATATCATAAATAATATTATGGTTAAATTACAAGTTATAATATTTTAAAACCCACTATATAGGAGTTTTGGATATATACAAAGCATATCGGACCTAAGGTAAGGGATTACTACGTCTTGCTTTTATTTTTGTGAGACATATGCCTTAATCACCAACTATTTATTTTGTATGGTGTTTATGATTACAATTCATGTTTTAATATTTTTATTATGAAGAATATTATATTTATATATTTATGTCATTTTCTTTATTTTAATACATGTATGATTCCACTTATTATAGTTGGTAAGGGATAATTATTCCAATCTCGTTTATATCTAAGATTGTTTATTCGTAAGTATTTACTGGGGTTACATTTATCATCCATGTACATGATTTATAAAAAAAGGTTTTCATAGTGTTTTTACTACTCTTACATTTATGTTTAATGTCGTGTTTACCTCCTTTTTACTTTTACTATGTGGTATGGAATGAATCTTTCTTTTGTTTACCATACGAGGAACTTTTTGACTTTTATGGAAAAAATAAAAGAGGAATGTTTTTTAACATATACAACATGAACAGATTTTTACAGTTTCCTAATGCCTTATTTTCATAAAGCTTACTCTATAATATTTTATTATTATTTCAAACCAAAATCCTTTTCTTTTAAAATTTCATGGCATTTTGTGAAATGAAACTGATTTTGAAGAAGAATGGATATTTTCCTCAAGAGTTCATTCCAAGTGATTTATCAAAACCATTTTCCATCTATGATGAAATTATTTAATATTTTTATGTTTCAAGTATGATGCCTATATTATTTACATGTTTTTATTTTTATAATGATGAAATGATATCCATTTGTTGTATATGGATTATGTTATGATCGAATGATGGTTATGAAACCCATATAATTTTTTGGGTTATGATGAATGATTTATGCTTATTTTGTGGCACATGAAATAATGATTTCATTATGATATTGGTGGGACCTATATATCCATCCAATAAATTGGGTAATTATTTATATCTCATGCGATAGATATGGCTAGAATGGAAAGTAAATCTGGTTCAGTAATATAGGGCTGGAACGACAAGTAAACCTAGTTCAGTAATGGACTTTATCCACTATGATGGTCTTGGCAGCAATGACTTGGCTAATTTTGAAATCAAATCATGTTCTTAATGGTTTTCCACAATTACATGTTTTATCCCCATGATAATTTATAATGATTAATGTTCCTCTATGATCTATGACTTATGTACTGCCAATATTTATTTTATAATTCAATATTTGGATGTTTAAACACTATTTTTATATTTCTAAGTTAAAATGTATATGGTTTGTTTTATTTTCTCCATGATTACCCTTACTGAGAATTTCATCTCAGCCTTTATATGTTTTCTTTTCCACAAGATTTAAAGAAATGTTTTAGGTAAGAAAACAAAATGGGAATATCTTTATGAGAGATATTGAAGATCTTTCACCATGATTAGAATATTATATTCTAAGATTCCAAAGACACTAAACTTTTACAGTCCTTGGGTGCCTTTTTTTGTTATGTATTAAGTATTCTGTAAAATTAATGTAATGTCCATGTATGTTAAGATTTGGGTATCTACAAAGATGGTAGTTTCTTTATCAAAGTATGAGGAGGTCTTTAGGATTTCTCACACTTCTCCTCCAAATATACATCCTGTTATGATAAAGATGAATTAATATCCTAAACATCAATTTTCATTTCTAATAATGAATTGAATCATTCTTAATTTAGTTTCTTAGTGCAAAAATAATCAATTGGTTAAGTTTTATCACCAGGTTTTCACAAGTTTTGGTGAACCCCTTAAATTTACAATGTAAAGTGTAAAAATATGTGTATAGATTTTGTTTCTAATATTATATAATTAATATAAGGTTGGTATTTTTCTGGGTGTTTATTTAATTATAAACCATGTCAAGTTACTTTCATCCCATTTAAAATTAATGTTTCTTAGAGATATTAGAGTACCTATACATAGATTTTATTATTATATTTCATGAGGTACCCTTGATGATTATCTTCATCCATCACACTCAATTCAGATCTAGGTTATAGAATATCTTACAAAAGGAGTTTAGGAATTATAAAATTCCACTAATAGAACATGTATACAATACCAACTACAAATATACTATTAGTATACAACCTTTTGAGGCCTTACATGGGATACCATGTAGGTCCCTCCCCCCTTCCTGATAGAAATTAGTGATTCATGACTCATGGGCACTGAGATAGTGTAGTTGAAAATACAAAAGTTTTAGGTGATCTAATAGCATATGAATATATTCTATATCTAGCTAAATTTTGATTCAAGTAGTTACAAAACAATTTTTGGAGTCCAAGGATGGAAATCATGTGTTATTGAGGGTCTTTTTACATCACAGATTGAGCAGGAATAAACATGGTAGTAAGATATCTATGAGGTTCAATAAATTGTTTTAGATTCATTGTATATAAGATAAATTTTCTTATTTCAAGGACTCACCCATTATTATGTACCTAGTTCACAAATTTTTTCAAGTATTTCATCTACGAAAATATGTGAATTATCTATCATAAAATTATCAACTAGGGTGATTTTGATGTTGTGGATGACTATACCATTATGTATTATCTTGTGAAAATTAAGTAACAGAATGAGAGGATCCTTTAAAGGAATGTGACCCATCGGTTAATGTCTTTAGATACTTTGGAACTGTCAAGGGAAGATCAGAGGAATGTGAGAATCAGACATGTGATTAGTATTCTTACATATTTCAATGAGTTATCTTATTTGAGATAAAAACATTAGAAGGTTGTGGTGAATTTATCATCCGATATTTTTTTAATAATTCTTTTGAATATTTTTAATATTATTTGTAAAGGTGGTCACAAATTTGGTTTATTTTATTTAAATTTATGATAATTCAAAAAATAAATAACATACTGGATATATTTTTTATTTATAAATATATAAAAATTTAATATATCTTAAATAAGGAAATGAATGAAAATTTCAACACCACATCAATATCTAGAAATGTTTTCCCTTAAATAGGTATAACATTTATTTTTTGAACATAGTACCTAGACCAATATTTTTTTAGTTTTTAATAAAAATACACATTAATTGATTCCAAGAACTAATTTTTGGTTATAAATACAATGTTAAAATTTTTATTAGGGGTTTTTCATTGATGTTACATGCATTTCTTTAGTGATAAAATGAATAATTTATTCATGTTTCAAATTTTTATTCATGGAGGCTTCATAAAAAATCAACAGAAATATAAAAATTATTAAAGCATCAGTTATATCCCATTGAGGTCATATATTATTAGTATTTGTATCATCCAATATTATTGATTATTCAATTGATTTATATCTTATGGCATCTTATTATATTTATGGAAAAATTGAATGGATGATGATAAATCAAATATATGATAATTATTTGACTTTGTTTAAAAGCAATGATTAATTATAAAATTATTTTACATGATTATTTATTCCTGGGTATCTGATGGAAAATAAATACAGAATTTATTCTCCTTTACATTATTTAGTTTGGTGTAATTTTTTTAACATATTTCTTCGATGAATTTTTTTTATGTTTGAATGTTTTTTATTCTTGAGTAATTAATCTATTGATAATAATATTATTATTTTTAATTTTATTAATATTATTATTTTATAAAATTTCTATAATTACATGAACATTAATGAATTACAGAGAATATAGTGGCCCAAATTATTTTTTCAAGCTATTATACTATCTCCATTTCCCCATTCATTATCATGTGTAACGAAGCATGAATATTATCTAACCTTTTCATTGGTAAGTGGTTTGACCCACAAAAGTGAAAGGTGACTACTAGGTAGGGTGTTATGGTTAGAGGGAATGGTGTCCAACATGATTGAACTTGTACAAGTCTGTTGAAGATATACCAATTTAATAATAGGGATTGTAATAATTTTAATGAAATAAATTTTTAATGATGGTTGGAGAAACATCATATTTCCATAGAAGGTCAAGAAACCTATAATGAAGATCCTAGGGGCATTAAACACCTACTATATTACGGACACAATATGAGGTTGAGGAAAAACCATCCTTCATGGAAGAAAATATGGGCTTTTGTACATTACTGATCTGGAGGACATGACTACATGGGATATAGTTATTCATGGAGCACATTGTGTATGTCATGTTGTGTAATACTATGGTTTATCGGCATTCATAAATGTTATAGAATGTGGGACTTTGATCTAGACACTGTGTATTTCAAAACCACATGCTATGATATGTACTCTACATACACAATTGGTGAATGCATCGGTACGACGTGATTTGTCACCTAATAGAAAAACTATTTATTTTGGATGCTAATGATTTATTTGTATCAGGAATACACATCAAGTTTTCATGTGGTTACAAAAACTATGGATACTAATTTATAGGATATATACTTAGTTATATGACATATTCTCCCATCATAAATAACTTACAACCTGTTTAAAGGTCCCACATCCCTTTAACTCTTATAGGACACATCATCTATATTGATTCAAAATGAATTAGAGCATAGTATTATGTAATCAACTACTTTTGAGTCATACACATCATGTAATACACAATACATGTTATGTATTAGACATATGTCTAGCCCATTATCAGTGGTAATTCATGTGAAAAATGTTGATATATATATATAAAGCATTTTATGGATATTTTAAATTAATTTGAGTGGTTTGGGTTATTTATATTCACTATTTTAATTATTGGTGTGGGTGAGATGATTAGAGAAGACACAATTTTAGTAATTGTCATTGATGTATACTCTCTATAGAGAATTGGTCCATTGTATACATGGTGAGTAGTTAATCCACCCTAATAATGGGTCGTGAGTTCTTTACTTATGGACTAGGTTACCCCGTCAATTTATTTTTATTATACATGATTAGGTTTTGGTCCTCCATAGGGGTTGGTACCCCCTTACTTTATATACTCTCGTTAATGAAGAATGATCCCTCTACTGTTGAGGCTATTGAGAGATAATACATATTTGATGAACATGAGGTTGTTCGTGTTTTTTATTATTATGGTGCACTATGTATTTTTAGTTCATTTCAGGGTTAGAATTTTTTGGAGTTGACATATGATGATAGAGGACCTACTTGACCCTTTTTTACTTGTTTATTTAAATCGTATATGGGTTTATCATAATGAGATGACTTGTTGTATTATTTTCATCCCATTTTTTCCGACTTATTTTATTTAGACTCACTATTATATGGGATTCATTCCCTCACATGTAATATATTTTCATATGATACATAGTTATACAGAAACTTATAAAGATGTGGTTTTGGTGAATAACAAATGTTTGAGTGATTATTACCAGTTTCATTCAAGTTGTGTTTTCATGTCGTGGAGTAAATTTGTTCCAGTTCCTCAAATTTATTCATTACTATGGGATATTGGTCCAAATACTTACTCTAGTCTATTATACATCAAAATTATATATTTTTAATATTTAAAGTGTGAATTATTATACTTTTATTGGTTATTTTTCAAGTATTAATTTTTATGTATTTATATTATTATAAATACATGTGGTTTTATTCCATTTTATTGGGTAATGCCTCTTATATATGGGATATACCTTCTTGGTTCTTATTAGCATACCGTGTCCTATTAGAGGTAGTCCTAGGGTGGCACAATAAGGCTAATTCTAGACAAGAAGTGTTCCTGGTGGGTTGGGTTAGGTCAACTATACACCCAACCCATTGAAAATATAATCTCATACAATCCCATTTCCATCCAGTGTCCGTCACAATAATATCATGATTAATAGAGATCAAATATAATTATAAGTTAAAATATTAAGAAATAATTCTATAACCATCATGAGAAATACATGCTATCCATCATCATCATCGTCATCATAAAAGTGGTCCTCAATAAGAATTATGAACACTTTTCCATGTTTGGATACATCGTCAATATATGTCTACCATTAGAAACATCATCAATATCATTCAACCTTCTCAAGAAGAATCACCAACATCAATGGAATATGTACTATCACTGAACCCTATGGAATTCAGAAATTTTATAGCAATATGTTATAATTATTTAAGAATAAGACCGAGAATACTCAATTAAAATAGAGTATACCCTGGTTATGAGAAATAAAATCTCCAATAATTTAATCAAAACCATACTAAAAATCATTGACTTATGTATTATTCCCAAAAAATTCTCTAGAAATTAGTAGAAATTAGTACATGAGAAATAATCTAAGGGAATAGAGTCCCAAATATTTACATATCATTTTAAAGGCTACCAAGTGCCTAGGGGTTCCATACCAGGTACCCCAACACTTCATAAATGGTATGGTGGTTATAATTTTGTGGTCTATAGCCTATGAGCATCTTATATGTGCCTATCAATATCCCAATACTTTATCACGTTCCAGGTGGTGCCCCATAGACAATTCATCTATTCCCATGATACGTCCCCAAGAATCTAGATTCTTGATGCGAAATTCATCTATTCACCCATCAACTATTAAAAAATAGAGAAATAGTATAACTAAATAAAATACAAACAAATTACAAAAACCAAATAATATAAAAAATATATAATTTGTAAATAATTATTTAAAATCACTAAATACACATATATGAATGGAGAATAATGAGAAAAGTTTACCTATATTTTTTTATTTTTTATCAATAATTATTTTTTAAACTTTAGGTTGATAATACACTCATTAGAATGACATTAAATAATATTTGTATTTAAATATGGTTCATTATGTTATCAATAATACTTAAATCCTAAAATATCAGGAAAGAACATCAAGAATTCATTAACAATCAATTTAACAAAATTTATTAAGATTCAATCTAATTTTTAGTAGAGGAATCAGTCAAGAATTTTTTTGCAAAATATAATCACATCTATTTTAATGTATCTTAGATGATATATCACATGAATTTAGATGAGTTAAGATAAATAAATGAATGTCCATGCTTGAATTCACTATAAGGGAAGTGTTTAATATTACCAAATGATTATTGTAAATTTGGTATAAATTAATTATAAATTTTAATGAGTCTTTGGTGCTAAATTGTGAGAAATACCCCTAACACATATGAATATTATTATTCGGAACATATTTAAGGAAAAATTGATAATTTTTCATGGAATGGTATTTGTCTATTTATTTTAAGTCAACTTGAAAATATATATAATTTTATAATTACTTAATAATAATTATTAAAACAATTAAAATATTTCTTAACATTATTTAGTGGACTATAATTTTAATTAAAAACTTATAAAATAATAATAGGAAAATATTTGACCTTGAAATTTATTGAAACTTCTTTTGTTCACATTTTAAACAAAAAGGGAATATATATGTGAGGGGGTGGATTTTTATGTGTGTGTGTGAATATATATATTTATACATATATGCATGCATGAATGTATGTATAGGTTGTGTTTTTCATGATCTTCCCCTCTACCATATGCAAGTATAGTACACAATATCTTTTTCCTCTCCCCCATCCAGTATTATACATAAATATTACAAAAATGAATTTTTTCCATTCCCCAACCCAATTAATTTTATTCAATAATATATTAACTATGAAAAAATGACTTACTTACACCCAAAACCACTCTACCTTATAAAATATAAAATTCTACACATTTCAACTCTTCACGCTACTGTGTTTGTGGTGTGGTTTTATATCTACACTACCTGATGAAACAATAGTTCTCTATAGCCATTAGTTAACCTATCACCTAGTCCACTTCACCACATGAATCTACTGTATACAAATAAAATTAAATAATAAAAATATAAAAATATAACATTTAATAATTATATTTCATTTTGATGAAAAAATAACGATATGGTTAAAAAAGAAGGCATAAGAAATTTTTTTTATAAAATCATTATATAGTGTTATTTAAATAATTAAAACATATTTAAATAATTAAAATAAATAAAATTATGTAATATTTTACATGATTGAAATAGATTCTGGAATTTTAGAGATAAAAAAACTCCAATGAAGTAATGACCACTCAATAAGTGGATAAATTAGTGAAATTTAAAGAGAAAAAAACAGAAGATTAAAATTATAAGGGGTTTTATTTCAAGTTAAATGTAAAATTTATAATATTATATAAACATAAATAGGGTGAAAAAATATTGGATTAATTTCCAAATTTTCTAAGGGTAACTTGTTCTCCTATTATCTAATTTTCAGATTTGATTGTGTTGATGATCAATTTTGGGCTGAATTTTTATTTCCTATTTTTATGGGTTGGGGGTTATTTTTTTTAATTTCAATTGTGCAGAATATTAATTTTATTAACATGTTCCATAATTATAATATTTCAAGTAATTGTATTTTTTATATTTTTATATTCGGGGAACTATAGATGGGTGAAACTCAATCGATGTATTAAAAAGAAAATACAAATTACTAAATGATGGTAGTACTAGAGGTATCAATGAAAAATAAAGATTAATGTGTTTATATTTGATATCAATATCTATTATTGATAATTAATTTAATCAAATGAGGGTTATATAATCCAATTATAGAGTCAGTGTGGCTTGATAGAATTCTCTTGAAATTTTATAATCATTTTTTACCATCTTCACTATAATTGTTTAAAAACTATTAACCTATAACTTGATTTATTAATTTATTTACATTATAAAGTTACTCTTGTAGAGTCAAAGAAATTTAAAATTGATACCTTTTATATTATTTTTATTTATTCAATATTTTTTCACTTAATTACTACAATTTGATACATCGTATTTGTTTTTATCTAATGTCATGTAAAAGAACTAAAATTAAAGTGCTACTTAGGATACCATGTCTTTATGGATTTTACCTATTACTAACTAGTTTATTAATTCTACTAATAACTTTGTACTCTAGTGGGAGATACCAATATCATACATGAAACCACCTTTAAAATAAGTTGTATATGGGTTTCTATTAGTTCTTAAAAGAGTTAAATTTTCAATGCTTAGGATAAAACATAAAAATATTATTATAGGTAAAATTATAAATTAAAATCCCATTAAAATATATTTTACCAAAACATGACCTAAAAATCCAATATAAAATTAACTATCTTAATTTTTTTTAAATAACACCACTTGTGATGCCCTCTATGTTACAGGTATGCCTTAGTTGATTCTTGTTTTTTCTATTTTGGTGTATGGAATGATTCTGGGGAACAATGGTTGAAAAAAAGGAAATTGGGAGAAATTGGAAAGATGAACGGTTAAGGCACACATTTAATTTACCCATGTGTTAACCATGAGGTATTCCTTTGTGAGGTTCTAGTTGATTTTTTCACAGTTGTTTCATGGTTATACATTTTATATGACCTACCCATGAAACCATGTTAGTCAAGAGGTTGTCTTGGGGTGTCACATGATTTGATCATGGTTTTTCAAAGCCATTTCACTCCTAGTGAAAATCAAGAAGCCTTTTGACAAAGGGGTTTTCAAATTTAGTAAAAAGTTAAACTGACCATGTTTCCAAACTTTTCCCCTTTCTAGAATATATAGTAAGGTTTCTTAGTTAGTTTAATCTTGTTTCCTACCATAAGATACTGTTAGACCCACTTAAAAAATGTTAAAAATTGTAAATTTTCCATTATTCCCTTGTTTTTTGAAGCCTGATCACCCTTTGATATCATTTACACTCATCCCAAACCTTCCCCCATACTTTGTAGGTCTCTACCCTTAGATTTTCTATCAAATTATTTCATTCTTTATTGATCTCGTTGAGGTATAATGTGTTTTTTATCTTCTTTCTATTCTTATTTTTAGATCCTTATTATATCTCTTCTCCTCCCATCATGTGGAACCCATAAGGTCTTTGTTTAATATTTTTAAGGGGTTTAATAGAGAATTAAATGTTTTTTTGGTTCCATGGTCATGAGGACCCAATCTACTCTTCCTCAATAACCATTGTTGAATGTGAATTGTTCTACCTCTATTTGGAAATAGGTGTCTCTATGAAAATGTTTAATTCTATGAATTTCTTCTTATTATTGTAAAATTAATTTTTTTTATTCATTAAATTGATAGTATTTTCGGTTTAAATGGATTTTGTGTAATGATAAATGATTTTAGAAGGGGATTTATTTTAAAAATGGGGGTTTCACACGAAGTGTTTGACTAAATTCATGAAAGGTGGTTTTGATTCAAAAATGGGTTTGCAAACACTGAATTGAATTTCCTTAGATTTGAAAAGGCTTAATAAATTCTGAGAATTGTTTTTTAATGTATTTTTACCAACATGGAACATTGGGAACCATAGGGCATCGATAAAGATAGATAGGTGTTCCTAGTGTGTGTGGCGCCACTAGGGGTTACTTTTGCTTATCAATGGACTATAGACCAGACTTGATATAGGTTGGTACCAACACATGAATGATTAAAATATTTTAGGTATAGTATGTATTCTCCTAGGATTGGTCTGAATATGAATTTATTGATCAATTACTGTTTATTTAGTGCATGATTGATTTTATCAAGGATTATTTCCCACATGTTTTAACATTAGGTTTTATCACATGGTTCATGTGATGGTTTCTATAATGGGTGTTTGTTTATTTTACTACCTTAAGGTATGTGTATATACTTTCCTTCTTTATCACTTATAATTTCAATATTCCTTGTTTTGTGAATATGAATGGCTTTTATGAAAACCAAAATAAATTTATTTTAAATTCGTTTTGAATTTATGAAAATACATTGTAAAAAAAAAATTATTTTAAAATCAAGAACTATTTTAACTCTTGATATAAGAACATTTATTGACTCTAAAGTGGTATCCTACTTGGATTTTTTCTCACACCCTATATTTTCCTTTGGGTGGTTGTAGATGTTTTATTTTAGGATCTAGGTAATGTGAAGGGAATCTTGTATAATGATGTATTATCTTGTTGTAGTGGACTTTAGTTTGGTATATTTTAGAGGTGCCAGTTGGTCAAATGGAGACTTTTTGGTCTTGTATGATTAATACTTTTCTGGTTTATCATCATTCGATTGGTTTTTATACATATTTTTTATTTCTTTTTCTTTCTTATTATACTCTAGTTGTATTTATTTTTTTATATTAATTACTTTTTTCTATTATCCTGTTATACCACACCACTATGATGAGATGACTAATGTGGCTTGTCTAGTTGAAAAAGGTAGGTTCATTAGACCTCATAATAAAAACCTCATTTCAATATTAATGACATGATATTTTATAATCCATGTATATTTATATGTTTAAAATGTCCATTTACCTCTTTATATAAAACAAAAGAAATTCTACATTGAATTTCAAAAAGTCTAAGATAATGATTTAGTGTGACTTTAATATCTACTTTTATTTTAGATTGATCCTCCTTTGGTACTCTTATTATGTTTCAAATGACGGTTATCTTAAATTTTACTACTCACAATGAGAAATATTTAAAATTTTCTCTCAAAATAATTAATGTAAATTTTCTATAGAAAACTCAATTGAATAAAAATACTACTTTAGTTACTTAAACTAAAATATAAAATTCAACTAATATGAACTCAGTAAAATGATATATAATTAAATATCTTAAAAAATATTTGAATTATATGTAAATATAAAATTATTAGAACTTTTACATCAGAAAATTATTATTTAAAGTCATCATATATACCACAATCTAATAATATTTAATCCAATAATTACATCATACATAACGTCTATGAAATTTGGGATAAAAAAGTTAAATGAGAGTAATATCATGTTTCTAAAAATGGGAATTAAGATAATTTATTAAAATATATTTGATTTTTAAATATTGTAAAAAAAATAATCAGGTATCACTAATGATAAGTGAAGTGATATGGTTAGGAATACTAATATTAATATATCCTTAAATATAGTAGATGGGTTTCTATTACAACTTTAATGTTTTTATAATCCTTATTATCATATTATTTTATTTTATTTTTTATTTTCCCTTGAGTTTTGGGTATTTTTCTCTTAACTTCTTGATGTTTTTTATTCATAGCACTTGGAACATAAATAGAACATGGATAGTATAAATCATGAGGAAAACATGAGAATACATAAATTCCATGATTGTTTAATTTTTGATGGTAGGATAGATGTGTGGATTCCCCATGGAAACTATATAACATGTTTTGTTAGTGGGAGTTACCTACATAGTTCTCACATTGTAACTAGTGTCCATGAGACCCAAACTATATAGTATTGGACCATTTTGTCTAAGACACCCTTGTCATTTCCCCTTATTTTAACCAAAAACATAATTGTACGCCCTTCAAGCTCTTTCCTCATCCTTTCATATTCCTTATTTATTTCTTTTTTTTTTGTTATAATTTCTCCCACAACCCCTATAAAACATTTTTTAAGCATTTAGGGTTCATGGTCAACCTAATCATATGACTTTTGATTTTTTGGGATAATATGTACCATGTTATTCGTTGTTTTTCCTTTTTCCAAAATAGAAACAAATTACACTCAATTTAATGTGGTTTTCTTTTAAATATCTTATTTTTTTATTGTAATTATATTTATGAGATTTCCTAAATTCATTTTATATTATTTGATTATTATATTAATTTCCCTTTATGGGTGTTAAATGGTTCTCATTGTATTTCACCACTCTATACAAGTGGATTTCAATATATCTTATTGTTTTAATTTGTAATTGATAAATTGGAGTACCAAGAAAGTGTTTAAATGTTTAAAAGTGTTCTCAAATTAATTTATTGATCTAAAAAGGATTTATAAATTAATAAAGTGTTTGGATTGGAAAAAAATCATTTTTAAGAGAAAGGATATTCTCATTTTCTTAAGATTCATTGGTATTTCAATTAGTTTTTAAAATGTAGTATTATAAATAAATGATTTTAAATTAATTTTATAATTTTATTCTAATGTTTATCTTTAATTTGAATAAAAAAGATTTTCATCCTCATCTAGTCATTTTTAATGGCCTGATTAGAATTTTATGGAGAGGTTTTGAATTTGTACTTTGTGATTCCCTTGAAATTAAACACCTTTCATAGTATTCCTTGGCCATATTTTTTCAACATAAAGATATCTATTTTAATTATTATAGTTAAATGAATATTTATTATTCATTTATTTTTAAATGGGTGTTTTATATGAGGGTTTTTTGATGTGAGATGAGATTTATTCATTATTCTTTATTGATGCATGGGATGCTTCCTGGGATTTCTTATTAACCTACACATGGTTGATCACATCTGACCCTATGATATGAGAGTAATCATAGATTATGAAACACTTGTATAAACACACGAAACTACTTTCCCATCTAATATGAGATTTAGCAATGTGGAGATTACATTTCCAAAAAAAGTAGGGTGAGATATTTAGTTTGATTGAGTTATATAGTATCCAACATATGTTGCCTTCTGGTCTCTTGTTCTTGGTAATTTCTAGGACTATCATCACCTAAGACCTTGTAAGTTTCCCATGTTATTTGTTCATTATTAATGATATTATCATGGGGATTTCTATTTCATGTTTCTTGTATCCCATTTCATTCTTGATTGTTTGACATATTTATAATAATATTTTTAATTTGAGACTTTTTTGATATAATGACTTTCATTTTTATTACCTTTCTAACATTCATGGATTTAATTGTTCAAATAGACTATTTAAAAAGAAGATTTTGAGAATGTTTTTGATAAGTTTAAATGGTTTTAGTTATAACTAGTTGTTTTTTTGGAAAATTTTATTTCATACCCACTTTTATAGTTTCAAGGAGATTGTTATTTAAAATATAATTTTCTTATGTCTTCAATAAGAAATTGTTTTAATGAAAAACAATTAAATGATATATGATTTAATTTGTTTTTTATCATGAACATTCATGTAAAATATAATTTTCTAAATGTAATTAAAACTATTGATTTGAAAATTTCATTTGTAAATTTTGTAAATAAACCCCATGGTGATATTTCACTGACCATGTTTATCATACACCCTACATGCACCTCTTTGTGTTTTTAGATCTTATATTTAATTTTAAAGGAAAAATTATTTTCCCTTCTTTTTTCTAAACCAATTATTCCAAGAACGGTTGTATCAGACGGTGGTTAGTGGTAATGATCGACATAGAGTGGGGTTTTTTGAGTATAATGTTTCTTATTTTTTATTTTTAGGATGTTGTGGATCAACCACTTTGACCAACTATATTTATCATTATTTTAGTTTATATTGTATTTTTGTACTCATTATATTTAAATTCATAAATGTGAATTTGAAATTTTTATTTTTATTATTCCATGATTATTTTAGTTCTTAATTTACAATTATTTATCTTATTTATCTTATATTTCCAAAATTTTGACTCCCATGATAGCTTCTTGGACTGTCTATATATCCTAAATGTTAATTATTCTCATGATAAATCAATCAAAATAGTGTTTCCATTTATACCCAAACATTAGTGACCAACCTCTGGGAATTGGGAATTCCCTTTAATCCCAGTAATGATTTTGTTTAGGTGACGTGTTGGGTCAAGTAGGGTAAATTCATTAAAAAGGGGTTCGAAGCCTTAGTTCATAAGGGCCTAGGTTTTTGAGGAAACTCTTTGTATTTGGTGTTTTTTCATAAATAAATAAAAATATGATCATCATTATAACTCATAATGTGGGTCAATAGATGGTTCATGATCACAATCTAATGTGATGATACCTGAGTTAACGTGGGAAGTATAGATTTGGATTTTGAATTTCAGAATGTATTTTGATTTTTGATGAGGATTTATTAGTTCTATTTAGCATTGATGAATTTTATTAATGAGTAATCTAAATTTGGAATCAAAATGGAAATGAAATAGCAGAGTCAAGTTTAGATCACATTTATTAAGAAAACATTTATTGACCTATATCATAGTTTTTGAAACATTTTTGGAGATGATTCATGATTGTTATATGGTCCACCAATCGGGAAGATAAATCATGATTGGTTATGAATTTTGTTTAAAATGATATATGGGTTTCCTTTGAGTAATTATCTATGAAAGGAATAAATTAAGGGAGCCCTAGTGATGTTTTTTATGATATGGAATCAATTATATGTTAAGATTGTGTGATATTTTTGTTAATTAAATTATTGTAAAGCTGTTTATATTTTTAAAATGTTGGTTTTTTAGAGAATTTTATATAGTCTAGAATTTTCTCTTGGGTAATTGATTATGAGAAATGATTTTGGTTTCTATTATAAATGGAATAAAATGTTTTTAAAGGATAATATTTTTTGGAATGGTGTAACCATGTCTAAGAATCTGTTTTTGGAAATTATTTATTGAGTGAATAATGATTTTAACTTTTATTAAAGAGTGAAATAATTTTAGTTGGGTTTTAAAAGAAAGTTGGGTTTTTTACAAGAAATAAAATAATTTCAATTATTTTATTTTGGTAAAATGGGTTTTGAATCCATTAATGGTTTTTATAGATATGAATGAAAATGGTTTTCTGATTTGTGAATCATGTACCAGGATTTTAGGGACTTATTATCATTGGATATGTTCCTTGGTTGTAGTGGAAATTCATGGTTTTAAATCTCAGACATGAACTTGCTAAGATCATGTTCTAGGTTATTTGGTTCTTTCCCCTAAAAACTTTCTTGAAAAGAATGGAAGTTGTATCTCAAGGGATTAACCCTATGTTGATTATGATAAGCACTTAGGTGTAGTCACACTTTTTGATGGCCTGATATAAACTTATAATTGAGTGTTAAGGCTATAATCTTCATTATTCATCAATTATACCTAGAAATTATAGAGTTGTTTCCTTCCTTTAGAAAGTGTTTAGGGTATTTTGTTTGATGGTACAAAAATTTTCAACCATATAGTTTCTGAAGTTGGGTCATTTGAGTAGTTGTCTCATATATAATCTAGACTATAGAGATATTTTATTCTTTTGGTTATTTGATAGATTATATTTTTATTATATCTCTTATAGTTATTCTTACCCAATTGTGCTTTAGTGGCTATATTTTGTCTCTTATTAGAGGTTGGTTTCTTGTTTTCCTAGTGGTTTTGTGAAAAATTAAGTTTTATTCATATGGGTTTTATTTTTGGAATGTGTTTTGAGGTCTTGGTTTTGATGGATTAATCATGTGAAACATGGGAATGTTCTTGGGGTCATAAATATATATGGATTAGTCATGATCTAAATAGATATGTATATATTTTATTTGATACTCTATGGGTTGTATTACCCCACTGAGGTTTTGTTTTTCATAATTTTTTTCTTCATCCCATAGTAAAATAAATATTGTTTTTTATGAATTATTCATGGTTGGAGTGTCTCCTTCAATGTTTTTTGGGTGAGGAAATTTTTTATGGACCTTGTTGGAGTTATTTGGAGTATCCCTTTTTTTTGGTGATTTCCTTAATGAATTTTGATCTTGTTCTTCCAATGGTTAGTTTTTTGAGTTAGATAATTTTTTTCTTTTTTGTATATATGTGTTTTTATTTATGTTATTTCATATATAGAGAATGTTTTCATTTGATAAACTATATTATAAGAAGTCTAAATTCTTTGGAGACCATAAATTTTCAATGTGATCTTTGGTCCTTCAATCTATTGTTAGTGATTTAAATTCTACATAGAGATATTAGATATTTTATTAGGATGTATTTTATCAGTATTGAAGAGTATACTTAGGTTGTAAGTGCCCTTTTATTATAGGCCACTTAGTTTTACCTATACCTCCCAACTATTCATCAGGGATTTGTGTCTTGGTCGTTCAAATGTATTACATCCTTTATCAATATATTTCTGGCAGAATAATGTGTTAGGGTGGGGGAAATTATAACACCCCAATTATTAATGTTATTATTATTTTATTTTTTTGTTGGATTGTATTCATTAAATTTGGTTTTGGGTATTTTTAACTTAAATTTATAATGTTTTGATGTTTTAGAGATAGGTACATTACTTGTGAATATTTAGTATAAATTTTGCGGCAAGAATACCATTAATTTTTTCAATACGTGATTGTCCATTTTTGTTGAATGATTTTCCAAGACATTAAAAGTCCCTAGGTAAACTTTGTGACATGTTTTATGTGTGCGAGTTACCCCAAACTTCTCTACACTTTTTGTACAAAATGTGTGTCCCAAACCATGTACAATAGGTTTCTAAAGTCATTGGATCCCACCCAATTACCACAGGTTTTGGAAAACTGTATGGCCGAACCATGAGGCATGTCATGTTTTCAACAAAAAATTAAATTACATTCTCCTGTCATTATTTTTAAGAAATTATGGATATTTTTCTTATTACATACTCTGTTGAACCACCATTATGCATTTCTCTCCATTAAAACCTATTCCATGGCTTCCACCCTTAGTGTTTTCCCTTGTTCGATCCTAGAGTCATAAGGTATCATCCATAATGACTCTCCACATCCTTTTTTCATTCTTTTTTCGTAATTCTGTCTTATTTTTAACTTCTCATAAAAACCCTAGAATCAATTTTGGACAATGTTAGGGTTCATGGTGGACCTCTTTTTGGGTAATTTTTTATAGATAATTAGAGTTTACTTCATTGTCATTTAGACTTCCCCCATCATAGGTAGTATTTTACTCTGGATTTGATATAGATATTTATATATAATAACTTATTTTGGAATATATTTGTACACTTGTGCTTCCATAATTTTTTTTATAATATGTTAAGATTTTATACAGTTCCCTTGTTGGGTGTCAAATGGATTTCAATATTTTCACTACTTATAAGAAATGTATTTCAATAGATTTTGTGGTTATAATTTTTTTTAATTGATATTTAAGAGGGATATGTGTGTATTTAAGTTTTTTAAATGAATTATCAATGAATTTTTTGATATAATGGGGTTTTATTAGTTAAATAAGGGTTTTTATTTTAAATCCTTATTTCCTAAGAGAAAGGATGTGTGTTTTTTATTAAGAGGAATTAGTACTGGAATTGGTTTTCCAAAATATTCATTATTTATAAATGGTTTCCAAGGTATTTTAGGGTTTTATTATAAGGATAAACTTGTAATTTTAGAATATAATTACTGGAATACCCATCTATTCCATTCTAAAATAAAAAATTGATATTTCCAGAATAATTTTTTATTTATTATTTTCTATCCCAAAAAACTGAACACCTTTCAGGGTATGACTTGGTTTGACGTTTCCACTTTATTAGATGTAGTGGAATTATTATTTAATATTATTATATTTTGTACTATTTTTTTGTTCAAGGTAGTTTTAGAAATGATTAAATTTATTTTTAATGATTTATTAATGCCTTAAATGCTTCGTGTGATTGTTTACTTACCTCTACTTGGTTGAACACATTGGAAACATTGTACGAGAGAGTGGTATAGGCATAAATTACTCTAGTAATCACACACCCAACTTGTGTCCACTATTGTGTTAGATAAGGCTAGGTGGGGAGTTCATTTATAATGATGTCAATCTGGACTAATTATTTGGCTTGAGTCATTTAGGATACATCATATATCATTACATAATCCCATGTTTTTGGTAATGTCTAAGACCATACTACCTTAGGAACTAGTTAGTTTCTCATGTTATTTTTTCATCGTTTTTGATAGGAACTAATAGATTCCACTTTCATGTTTCTAGAATCAACTTGATTGATTGATTTTATGAAACCTTTAAACTTAATTTTTTTTGGTTGATACAGTGCTAGTTGAATATTATTTCCTTTCTATTATAACATGAATTATGTTATCAAATAGTTTTTTTGAAAATAATATTCTAAGAAAGGTTTCAAAAAAGATAAATACTGGTTTGTATACATGGATGTATTTTCAAAAAAATATTTTCTTTGTAATCTATTATGGTTTTAAAGAGTTTTAGTTATAAAATAATTATTTCTTATGTTTTAAATTTGAAATAGATTTAAATAAATTAATTTTAATGATATTTTTTGAGATATTTTTTTCTCTATGAATATTTATATAAAAGAATATTTTTTAAATTTATTTCAAAACTATCATTTATCAAATTTATATTTTTTAAGTTATTACATATATTCCTTATGAGCTACCACTGTTCATGTTTATATCACATCCTACATTCACCTATTGGAATATATATCCCATAAATTTACTTTCAGGAGCCCATTTCTAATCCCTTATTTCATCTTATCCCATTGATCAAATGGAACAAGAATTGGGAGGTGGTGAATTTTTATAAGGCATAAGGAGTTGGTTATTCAGTTTCAATCTTGCTTCTAATTTACTTGTTGGAGGTGCATTTTATTATTTTATGGTAAGGATTTTAATAGGAATTATTTATAATATCTCATTGAATTTTAAATTTTTATTATGAATGAAATTTATATTTTATAATTATGGATCGTTAAAAAGGTATACTGAAGCATCTAATAAAATATAAAATGCCACTATTTATGTGAAAGATTTGTCAAATGAATAATTAGTTTCTCTAAAATATTATTTGGCCAAATTGATCAGTAGTTATCAGTTATGAGACTTCTATAATATAATTAACAAATGAAGAAACTAGTATGATACTTTAAAAATGAAAAATATAATTCATTATATATTTTAAAATAGGATGGTGAATAATCACTTTTTAGATATGAGATTTAAAATACATATTTATCTTCATAAAGGATAACAATTTGAGAGTAAATTAAATCCTTGGATAAAAACATGAAATTATACCTAGTTATATTACCTCAATGAAGGAGTAAAATCATAATAACTACTTATATTTAGTCTAAGAGAATAGAAAAAACAAGGTCCAATAATATCATGAAATATTGTTGGTTAAAGGATATACTTGTTGGAAATGTATCATTTAAAAAAATCCCTCAAGGTTTTACTTAAATATTTTTTTGAAACTCTGACAATATTTTATCCTTTTAGTTTACATATATATAATATATATGTGAAAGTTTTTTTTTCATTATTTTAATATTGTAAATGAAGTTTTTTTTCATCAACGAAATGTGTATTAAGTAAAAAACTTGGGTGGTAGGTTGAAAAAATCTACGTATAGTCTCATGTGGGTACCACGATTGTTGTATAAGATATTTTATTCTTATATTATGATATATGGATAGAAAATACATAATTAAAATCTATCTATGTATTTCAAAGTACTAGGAAATAAATATTTTTCCATTATTATATATATATATAATTTTAATTATTGAGTCAAAAAAGTTTAAATTTAGTAGTTTATGGTATGTTTGGATATTTAATTTGATAAGAATTAATTCATACTAAAAAATATGTTCATGTGATGAATATTAATTGATAAAAAATTAAAACAATATTCTTATTTCTCTATGAAATTATTTTTGGGGATAATTTAAATTATTCAACATGTCAAATATGGAGTTCTTTATTTGAAAATATTTTGATTCATACTTTTATATTTTCCATATAAGAGGAAATATAATATTGATTATGTATTTATTCTTATAGAAGGAACTATAAGTAATAGATTCAAACTAGTAGAATTTATGTATTTATATATTGTATATATTTAATACATGGAAGATAAAAATCATTAAAAGATTAATTTTATATCAAAAAATTTTTATGGGAACATGTACACAAATATAAAAATTTTAATATTTTTCTTTATTTTTAGAAAAACCTTATAAATTGTGGTGAATTCAATATTTCATTAAAAAAATTATATAGGGGTAAATTTTTTTTTAATAATTAGTGGAATAAAAATTTATGTTGATATAAAAAGATAACACAAAGGATAACCAATCATATATTATATAAAATATAATAAATTATAATAAGTTTAGTGTTATATATCATTAATTAACCTAGTAAAAATATAAGAAAGATGGTATTAAAATAAAGTAAATAATCAAAGATACTTGATTTATTCTTAATAGAATATTCTAATGAGAGATATAAAAAATCTCTTTAATAAGATGAAAGTATTGGAAAATAATAAAAATCCATTTTTTGTTTTCTCATAAAAAGTAATTATGTACATAAAATATTAGAAAATAATGTTTTTAATTATTTTGGGACACAAAAATGAAGAACCTCAAGATAGGATTGGCTTATTCTCATATATATCATTAAAGGAACTAAGGAGATTTTTTCTTATAAATTGAAATCACCTATCTTAAATCTCTTGCAATTCATTATAATTATATTATAAGTGTTTGTATCCTTTAAAGTGATTTTTGTGATATTTTATCCTTCAAATAAATAATTATATTTTTAGGCCATTACATTTAATATTGACTTATTTTTATGAATGGAATACCTTAGAGTAAAATAGTAAGTACTAAATAAAATTTAACAATAAAAAGAGTAGTTCAATGGTTCCAAATTTGTCCTGAAGGAATATATCATTAAATCAATTAAATATTCATAAATAGTTAGCGATGAAATTGATTTAATTCCCTCATTATAAATAGCATAAAATGATGATTTTGTTCTCTAATGTCATATAATATAACATTTCATACTCTAAATAGGTAATCAAGGCATTTTTTGTAACTAGAGTTGAATCTCTAAGATGGTTCAAGACATCATCTGGGTATGTGTTAAACAAGATTGATGGAATCCATTTCAATCCAAAAAATTTTATAACACCCTTGGTATTATAAAAAATACTATCCTATAGCCTTATAAATCTTAAATATGATTTTCTATTTCTTATAAATAATTGATCCTGGAAATAAGTCATGCATGGTATGAATCAGAACAACAACCCTTTACTCAATCAAATTGGAAAATTACATTAAACCATGAAATACATACCACAGATGACTACATATCTTGAAATTAAAAAAATTAAAAGGGGGAAATAATCAAAAAATAATAAGATCATTATAACTAGAAAATTCATTGGATCATCTTCCCTCTCAAGAATTACCATTATTAGAACTAGATATATGATGATAAAAAAAATAACCTAGGATAATAAAGAATAGTGTAAAATCCATCATGAAAACAAAAGGAATGGGAAGTGTTCTTTCATATGTTTTAATCTAATGAAATTATATGGGGTAATAGAGATAATATATCCATTATATAGCTTTCATAGAGGGGTATATAACCATCAGGTATAATACGAATAAATATGTTAAAATTTTAGAATTACCAGTTTATAGTTAATATACCAAATGTTTATTTTGATGTTGAAAATATAAAGTTAATTTTAAATATTTACATTGAATCAAAATAAAATATTTTTCATAGAATTAAATGATACAAATTAACTTATGAAAAATAATTATTTTAAAGATTTTTTATAAAATATGCATATATATTAAACTTATTACCTTTAAATAAAGATTTAAATAAAATAGATAAATAAAAATTAATGGTTGATAAAGTAAAAAAATCACATATAATATAGAATTAAGAAACTATAACGAATAATAATTTAATTATTCGTAAATAAAAGAAAATGTTTTATTTAAATATATTGTTTTTGTTAAATGTTTTAATTTAAAATATAAATTTCCCACATTTGGAATATTAAATTATTTTATATATATATATAAATGAATAATAATTTACATATTTATTATCAACTTTTTATAAATAAAGATAATATTATTTATGGATAAAAATAAATATTTTTAAAAGAATTGTTTTCTATGAGTAATGTATATTTATCTTAATAACTTTCATTAATAACTATGAAATTATTATATTAATTAAATTTTTTGATAATAAAAAAATAATTCAAATTATATTTTATATATTTCTCTTAAATATAATTTTAAAATAATAAATTCATCTATTACATAAAATGTATTTTTATACAAAAATTATTTTTATGCGTTCTATGTTTTTATATTAAAAGTAATTTTTATTACTTTAATAAATTTTATCAAATGATATGGATTTAAATTTTTTAATCATAATATGAAAATTTGGTAATAATTAAAATTTCATTTTTGTGTATAAAATTAATTTACTCAGGTAAAATTTAGTTATCCCAATAACGGTAAAGGTATTATATTTAAATAATTTTTTTATAAGTGTTGTGTAATTTTTATCTAAATAAACTAAATTGAACAATTTTAAATTATTTATAAAATAAAGGGTTTAAATATATATTATTATATATTAATAGTATATTAATTAGTAATTTATTATAAATAAGAATAAAAAACATATTTTTTAAAAAAGTCATTTTTAATGAAATTTTTTTTCAATATATACTATGTTTAAATTTAAAAGATAATTTCCAACTATGTAGAATTTTAATTATTTTAAATGGAGTATAGTATTGAAATCAACATTCAAAATAATATAATAGGAGTCATATTATATTTTTAGTAATGAATAATTACTATATTAAATAATTAAACAATTTTAAACTGCGTAAAAAGAGATAATTTACCTTGAAGAGAAATTTACTTACTTAATATTATATTTATGAATTATAAAATTACTTTTTTTGTGGGAGTCATGAATTAATCTCTCATAAAAATTTCCTCACGAAACCCATCTAACTCCCTTATGATTCTATCATTTCCATTGACTTAGCTTATGCTTCCAACGAATTATCCTAATTTTCCTTGATAAAAGGAGCTCACCTATACACCATTTATACCAGTATTATATAATAAATAACTCATGAATTGTAAATAAATTTCTTCTCATACATTCTTATTCCATTTTTGGAAGCTTATAGTCATGTGACAGAGGCATGATCTATTCACAGTGAATTCACCTTGAGAAATAGTGATTTTGTTGAAGTAAGTAACAAGTTCTCTTTTATTGTTTTAACATTCTTGGTTACCTAAAATATTATTAAAACTTATTAAAAATATTATTATGATATTTTAATATCAGTATTCTACTATTAAAATGTTATTTTTATAATATTATTCAACCTTCTTAACTCATTCATTTGTTAAAAGGTGTTCACATTTGGGTGAGTTCTGCTACCAACATGAATGGTCTTCAAATAATTACATAATGAATAATTATAAAAATATAAATTTTGTAAATATATTGTTCTATTTTTTTTATTTTTAATAATTTATGTATTTTAATAGTAATATTTAACTCACTATTAATATACCACCTTTTATTCATTAAAAATATAAAAAATCAATTGTGATATGAATTTTACCTTAGAGAAATGTGCGCAAAAATCATATAAAATAAACATATATCTTTATAAATAATTATTAAACATATATTATTCTTCCTTTATTATTCTAAATATGATTAAATAATAAAAATGTAATTATAAAAAATCGTTATATATATTACCTTCAATGAATGATTGAGAATACTAAAAATTGATGACGAATACTAACTAAAAAAGTAATAAGTGTGTAATAAATGGACATAAAATATTAAAATAAAATGAAATTTTCTTGAATAAGGATATTAAATTGATTATGAATGAGTATTATTTTATTATACACCTATTTCCATTTATAAATCATATACAAAACCTCTTAGAAGTATTATATCATGATTCTCTTTATATTATGGTATTTAAATTTCTATTGCACATTTTCTCTTTCAATGGTTTTTGATTTAGATGTTTTTAAATCCATAAGGGTCTTCTTGAATCAATATTCATTTAATCATGTCTAATTACTTCTCCCTTGAATATTTTCCCCTATGTTTCTCATATCCTATAATTTATTTAATTCACATGACACTTTATCATTTTCTCAACTGAATTTATATTTTCACATCAAAATATTATTATTTTATGGATTTCATTCTTCAGAAAAATATTAAGTTATTAATAACATTTCTAATCCTTTATGATAGATATTTCTGTTTCATGTATATCTTATTTCATTAAAAAAAATTTACTCTTTTTATTTAGAAATATAAATATGTATTATCATTTGTATTGTCTATATTTCTCTTTATCCCTTTTCAAATGGTCATTTTATTATTCTCTTAAATTATTCTTGTTTTCATAAAATTGTTTTAAAAGGTTCACAATGTATTTCCTCCTATTATGAAATATTTTATCATACAATCAAAATTGTATACTATTTACTTTTATTTAACTTTAAATATTATATTTTTGATTTTTCTATTTTGAAATAATTTTCAATAGAGTGTTGTTGTCATCTTATTGAAAATAATTGTTAAAACTGACTTGGGAATTTATTTTGGATTAACATGACTTTCTTTACAATAGTGTATAAATAATATTATTTTATAATAATTTACACATAGTTATATTTCATACAATCTACATTGTATTTCATTATTAATATTCCTTACATATATTTCATGGTTTTAAAAAACAAACTTATCCTTATTTTCACTATATATTTTATCACAAAAAATGTTTTTTAGAAAAAAGAAAAGGACAAATATTTTATTTCGAATTATTTTTTCTAGTGGTCTTAAATAGTTTTTTTCATCTACATCGACATCCATTTGTGGTTTTATCATGTTTCTCTAGGTATATTATCTAATATTACCAATATATATTCATTCTATATATTTCATGTAATCCTGTCTTATAAAATTCTTCATGATACCATTTTTATTTCATGATTAAATTATTATATAATAGAGTTATAAATTTTTTTACCTCTATGTGAAACACATATGTATGGATTATAATTAAGTGATTGGTTGGTTCAATATAACCATCTAACTCATTGGATAAAGTGTTATAAATCATGAGAAATATATTTATTCATGGAAATTGTGGTGATATTCACCACTTTATGCATGGGAGTTGTTGTTATATATAGGGGAATTGTTGTTATGTTTACAATAGTATTCATGGATATTTATGTTATGTTCAAAACTATATGTATGAAAATTGTTGTTATGTTCACAATTTCATGTATGGGCATTATCATTATTTCAAAACTCTATGCATTTACAATACGGTTACATTCCCACCTCTATGAATTTAAAATATCATAATGTTCAAAACTATATACATGAACAATATTATTGTGTAAAAAACTTTTTTATAAAGACATGTTTTTTTATCTTTTTATATACTGGTATGATTTTTTATGATTACTCTCATGAAACACTACTATTTTATGCCACATGTTTTCTATTTTTCATATGAATTGTGATTATTTTCTCAGGTCTCCATGTTATTACGACACTGTAAATGTATGATCTATTGAGGTTATATGTTCTTTAATCATGCCCTATATATAAATTTAATGATTCTATGACATTTTTAATCATATATTTCTCATATTCTCATGTTTTACCACATGAAAATGATTTAACACTTTATGACTTGTTACCAAACCCTTATGTAATAGTAGAGATTAATAAGTATAACGTATCTAGGGGATATCATATGAGGGGATTATTTATGGGAGATATTAATGAAATTATGTGAAGCATGAAATTAAAATAGCTAAACTTCAAAGACACTAAACCTATGGGTTTTTGTATTGTGTGTGAATTTGTCAAATTTTAAGTTAAATTATGTAAAATTTATGTCACTTATGTTTGATTTGTCCCACATGGTATCAATGATAGTGTTTAAAGTATATGTTTTTATCACCAATCTTAGTAGATCATGCCTGAAGAGATTTAGTTGGTATGAGAGATGGGTTTAATTATATTTATGGATATAGTTAATAAGTATAAAATAAATAAATATAAAAATACCAATGACAACCCAATTATTATATAGGATGGACCAAAGATTTTATTGGCTTAAATGAAGGTTCCATTGGAGAAGACATATCAGGAATGATTTTTTTTTTAAATTGATACCACTATATATACATAAGTTTTATAACTAATTAAGGATGTATATTTGAAAAAAATGGTTGATTGTAATAAAAATCCTAATATATGACTATTATAAAGGAAAATATAAGTTTCCTAGAAGTACCAAAGATAGTGAGATTAATATATCATTATAAATTGTATACTGATTCATGTTTATTTTATGGATACCATTTTCTTTTTCACCAATGATAGATAATTAAAATTAAGAGGACACTATTTATTTAATGGGGTTATATAAACCATGACCGTAGTATCTCAGATCAGGTTCCTTACATAGTCAAATTAGAATAAATATAAATAATTGCATTATAAAGTATTGAAATGTTTAGAAGTTTTGGAAAAAAAGATAAATACATGATATCAAATTTATGTTGGTACTAGAAAAAAAATCATAACACAGAACAAAATAATATTCTCATCATCCTTGAAAACTCATTCCAAGGATTTATCTTCAAAACATGGGGAAATGAAACTAAATAATTTTGACCTAAAATTCTCATTAAGGGTTAAGTATAATATAAGATATCGCGAAAAAATAATCATAATCAATATGGAAAGATAAATAACATAGAACACATTCAATTTAATAAATAATATGAGAATGAAATGCATTCATAGATAATATCATAACAAAAAAATCATGGTTAATAACAAATAAATTCTGAATGAATGAAATTAATAATTATTGGATGTCATGATTCATAAAAACATTATACCTTTACCATCAAGACCCTTCACAAAGAGGTTAAATTAATACTCGGTGACACCCCATCTGATTTGGCCAATTAATCTATCTCATGGGACTACTAATTCATCAAGGGGATTTCATTAAATGGTCTTTAACTTGTGAATTTAGTGTAAAAAGCATTCCTTATATAACTAATAATTTATTTAATTCATAAATAATTTTCCTTATCAAATTTCAGTCTTGAGTAAAGGATACAGATTAATCAATATTTCCCCCTTAAATCAAATAATATTAAAACAAAAAACCATATATTAAAATCATATATAGTTTAAGAAATAGTCATATCCATCACATGAAGATGTGTATATTTAAGATAAATTTATTTTCCAATGAAAATTATTAAAATAAGGTGATTATTCCAATATAAAGTTATCAATCACAAAAGAAAGTTAGATTACAAAATAGCTTTTACAACCTAGTAATTTTTTTTCCAACCCCTCTTAGATGAAATGATTATAATTAAAAGAATATTAACCAAGAATAATAAATTAATAATGATATTACATGTCAAAGGGGTAGTATATTAATTACATTAATTTGAATTGGTGTATTATAAAAAATAAGTATTAATGGAATGTAAATTGAAATAAAATTAATTACCACACATCTCTTTTTTGTTTAACATGATTTAACCTCGTTTATAGTGATTTTAAACAAGAAATTAACTTATAAAACTACCATATATTTATTTATGATATCATATAAAATATTTTCATAACATCTCATCTTTTATTACTTAATAATCTTTCATTATTTTCATTGTTTCATGTTTTAATTGAATGGTTTTCTCATTCGTGTATTATTATGAACATTCATATAACTGTGAATATTGTATAGTCTTATCATATTAAAGAATAATAATAATGATAATGAAATAATTATAATATTTATATATCAATTATTCTTTTAATGTCATTAATATCAGTTTTGAAAAATGAAATATGTTACGATCAAAGAGATTGTAGGCCTTATGTACGCATGAGTAACGTTTCCATTTTTTAATGACCCTTATCATAAAAATATAAGAGATATTTTCCCCTTAAATAATGATCATAATATCATGTATAACATATTTTTTACATATATATTTATTCAATTTGGTGTGGTGGTGAAAATATAGTCACATCACTTTGTGAGTGTGGTAGTCTACACATAGACCAACGATGTTAGCATCTTTACATGAGTTAAAAGGAAAGAAAGAAAATGATATATATATATATATTGTCTTTATAGAATTATAATTGATTCATGAATTTAATACAAATTTAATTTATAAAAAATATAATCATTAAATTTGTCTTTATCATCTTCTATGTGAAGCTTTAGTGAAAGACGCATCAGAACAGTTCATGAGGCAGTAGTCCACTATACATATGAGTGACATTATTATATCACTTAAGGAATGGAAGGTAATATATATATATATATATGATATAATGACTGTAGATATATAACTATGGTAAAAATAACATATATTTGTACTTTAAATTCATCATCATACCCAACCTTGAAAGGTGGAAATGGAAAAATGAACGACATCGGTTCATGAGGAGATAGTTTGTCATACACATAAACAATGATTTTGTAACCCAATTTATGAAATTTTATAAAGTTTTAGGTAATTTATTACTTTAAAAACATATCATTATATGTAATATAATGAAATTATTATTTCAACATGGTTTAATAATAAATTAATTAGGTGGAGAAAGATGTAAAATAAACAAGAATGTTAAAGAACATTGCCACTAATTCAAGTATCCTTCCTAATATTGAACTAAATCCATCCTAGGTTGGATTTATTACAAAAATAAGGCTTATAGGATGAGTGCACAGATTATCGAAAGTTATTTCTTTATGTATTAGATGATCCAAATTGGTTTGATGGAGTTTAGAAGTGAGGGTAGTGGGTACCCTTTTATAGTTAAGGAGTGGAATTCCTCTAAATACTCAAAAGTATTCACTATTGGGACATAAATATTACATAAAGTTGATATAAAATTGATATTGGTTTAAAGAGATTATATGGTCAATCTAAACCTCCACCAAAAAATAAAAAAGGTTTTTCTGACATTTTTTCCTTAACTTCTATGTTTTCCTATTTTTACCATTTTTATTTTTCACTTCGGTAACTAGTATTATTATCTAAGAAATTTTATACATAAAACCTAAAATAAAATGAAAATTAATATATAATTTTAACTAATTGATTAAAAATAAAATGTATAATTTTAATATATATATATATATCTTATTTTTATTTTAAATTAATTTTAGCACAAGCGTATGTAACATGAAAAACACAACATCAACCTTAACAATGCAAACATAGTTCGACTATTTATGGCTCAATATATTAATTATAAAATAAAAAATGGTTCATGTGTTGAATATAGTTAATATTTACTTTAATTTAAAAATCTCTTAGTATAATATAGTGTTTTTATTAATTTTAAATCCTTCAATAAAATATAAATTATAATAAAATAACATTAATGTCAATTTTGACATTATTAATTTTATTTTAATTTAAAAATATAAATACTATTATAGAATTAAATATTATATTTTATCTCATTTTTGACATTATATACTCATCTAATAAAAATAAAAACAATTATTTATTCAAATAACCTCACTTTTAATAATTTTAGTATAATTTATTGGATTTAATTTGTTAACTAAATAATTACTATGTTGGAATTTATAAATCATTAAATGTTATTATTTCATTTCAAATAAATTAAAATAAATTATCATGGTAAAAAATCATTTATCTTTAATAAATATAAATATAACAGAACATAATTTTTTTTCTATGTCCTAAGGCTTTATAGATATTAAAAGTAAGAAAATTATTTTTTTGTCTTTTTATTTATTTTACTTATTGTAATAGTCATATTAAAAAAAGTGGAAATAAATTTCAATATATTATATATATTTATTTACAATATCTAAATAAACTCAATCAATAAAATAGAGACCAAATTTTTTGTAATCTTAAATCTTATCATTCTAGTTTTACACCGTGGTAAACCCATTTTAACCTTAACCGCGATAATTAATTTTTACTAAAATCACTATTAGTATTTCTAAAATCATAAGTTAAACATATTAGACATTATAAATTATTATTATTATAAATATGGAATCTAATTTCTAAATTCAATTCACATAAGTGGAAAATTATAATTTAAAATTAATCTGGAAGACTTTATGAGAAATAGTGTTTTTAAAGCTGAAATTATTAAAAGTTTACAAATTTTTTATATCTAATTTACATGAAAATTATTAAAATTAAATAAATTGCTTTAATTCATATAAAATTTAACTAATTATACTTTGTAAACTATTCAAAATATAATTTAACACTATATTTGTTCAAATAGAAAGTCATTTTTCAATTAAAATCCATTTTTTACTATTCATAAAAAAATGAAGTATTTTATAGAAATACCAAAACATCTCCCAATTATAAATTTAAAATATAGATTTAAATTTATTTTTTCAAGAAAATATTCAGAAATTTTTAAATTTTAATTCCATATTAAGTGTAAAAGTGTGACTAGACATTGTTTTGATTAAACTAGGTGTTACATACATTATAAATTATCAAAAAAATCAAATTTAATATTAAAGAAATATATTTTGAAGTATTGTGTTGTTTCATTATTTCCACCTTAAACAAATTACTTCCTTGAAATTAAACCTTTATCTTGGTAATCAAGCATTTTCAATTTGGAAATATCATTGTTTAAAAACCCACATCTTAAAAAGGGTTAATAAAATATGGTTTTAATAAGAGATATAAGGAGTATGAATTTTATCTAAAATATCACATAAATAGTCTTCCAAGTAAGAGAACATAGGTGAAAAATTAAAAAATGGACATGAAATAAATTCTTAAGTAACTATATAGACTGATCGAGGACATTATTCACAAGAAAGTTAATTATGAAAGGTATATTAAGGGGATCAATACCATAAATATGTGATGATTTAATAAACCATATAATTCATTGTTAATAAATGTAATAGGATATAATTTTTGTTTCAATATCATTTTTCTAAAGTTGAGGTATTATTTTACTTTCTATGAGTATATGAAAATATACTTAATTGATACATTTCTAATTTATAATCACTAATTCATCATTTGGTTGTGCTTTGATCAATTTCCAATTAATCCCTCACTCCAAGAAATGAATACCCCAAAATAAATTTTCTATTCCTAATGAACTTAAATTAAATTTTAACAGATCTAAAGTTGCATAAAATTGTGTCAAGTATTTCTATCTATCTCAAACATTTTTTCGAAACCAATATGGTTAGCACATGTTATTCAACATGTATAAATTTTCATATAGTGAATTAATTCATTATTCTATAAAACTTCATCCAATGTTCAACTTAAACCATTTCATAAATGTTAAAAAATATGAACTATTCTAGAAGGTAAACATCTAAAACATTAGATAGAATGTCACTGAATTTATAAAATGAACATATAATTAATATAAAAAACATGAAGTTTCTATTTATCACCGTATACCAAAAATGTGAATACCATCACCGTGCATTCTATTGTAACACGGTAGTGGCTTTAATTACCTTAAAAACTTAGTAAAATAATAAAGGATTATTTATTCCTTAACTAATACATAGATTATTAGATATATTCTGTAAGTCCAAAATTTTTGATAAATTTATCAATCATAGAATAAACCACTTTGTCAACATATTTTTAATCAGTTTCAAGAAATGTGATATCATATTAACGTTATCTATATAAATTATCTTGTAATACTCAGATCATTATTTCAAAATCAAAAATATGTTTGGGTCCTAAATCTTGGTTTTTCAAAGAAGTTCAACTTGCCACTAAATCATTTTTCATATCATTTGTACTGTTAAACATACGCTTTCAAATCCTTTATGAAAACATACTTCAGAACTATAACCACCAAAAATTTTATCAACGAAATTTCTCTTATTATAATCATTTCAGATAGTATAAATCACATTTACTCACACAAAAAACACAATAAAAATTTTATAAAAGAATAATGAAAGAAATAATATATATTTCTAAAATTGAAGAAACTCATACCAATAGTATACTAACTTAACCATTGGAATTGTAATGTGTCCATTAAAAATATTATATCATCCAATAAAATAGTAAACTTATCTTTGAAATTATAAATAAAATTTAAGAGTCTTATAAATGATAATATGATATGATTATATCATCGTATAAGTAAATGAATGTTTTAAACATTATTAATTAAGTGATGGTATTTTTATAAAACATAAATTTTTATTTAAAATTTTATATTTATTATAACTATTTAAAAGAAATTTTAATTTCTTAAAATGTATTAATAAATTAGTATTTTCTATTATCATTATAATATAATTTTATGGGGCCTTAATTAATTTTTCAATGTGTTAGAAAATCAGTTTTAATTTTAAAATCAATATTTTTAGAGTAAATTATGATTTTAATTAAAATAAATAAATTTCACATATATATAAAATTATCTTCATGAAATGGAGATCATTTTTGAATTATACATTTCAAAAATTGTTTAGGGTGATTTTTTGGAATTTTTCTAAAATACTTGAACTTTTAGTGAATACTAAAATACGATAATTTACGATAAAATCTAAATACATGAATTATGGAGTCAAGAATGATGTATGAATGATGTAAGCCCTAAATATCGAATTATAATTAATTATTTTATTATATTTAAGGATAATTATCAAACTATTCATATTCTTGGGGAAAAAATAATCTAATGTACTAAATAATGGGAAAGAACCCCTCCCCTCCCATATAAATACAACCCCTCATCACCTCTTCTCCCCACACCTCTCATGCATTGATACTTGTCCAAATTCTAGAAAAAAATATACCCAATCACATCCCCTGCATCAAGTATCATTTGGTGTCAAAAAAACACAAAAACCACTACCCCTAAGGTGGTTCTTTGAAAAAGGATTCAAGAGGTAAAATCCTTTTTTGTTAATTTCATTTCAGGTTCTTTTCATTTTTTTTATAATATCCACACCTACCATAGTAAAAATGGTTTGATAACTTTATTATCATACATATACAAAAAAATTATTATATTAATGTAATAATCCTTCATCATTTCATTCCCCTTTCCTATTGTACTAATATTGAAGGCATCATTCGTGATGGGTTAATTCATCACATTAATAGAAGAAACTGTTTTTAATTTCCATTCCCTGCTTCAAAAACTCTTATAAAACCATTTTTATTATTAAAAAATATTTTAATATAGTATTAAATCATACATAATATTCTGAAACCATTATATATACATTATATTAATTAATAAAAAAAACTAGTTTATGATGACCAAAAAATGCCAAAATAATCCAAACTGTAATCTTTAAGGCTTATCTAATGATTCATAATCACCCTGAATTACCAAATGAATTATAAAACCATATACTATTATATATTTTCATTAATAACATAAAACTTATATTATATAAATCCATTCTTATATTACATGATTTTCAAGACATTTATACAAGTAACCAATCAAGAAAAACCCAGGAAACAAATGCTCCCTAATGATGAAATTTTATCTTATAACTCATCAAAATGGTCATAAATGAAATTAATAATATTATAATAAATCATATAAATGTTCAAAAGGTTCTAAATTAATTAATTAATGTATTTTACATGATTACTAGATACATTAATATCAAGTGTATCACACTTTCAGACATAGGGTAAGGGATTCTTTTCTAACCTCCATTTTACCTTTGAGTTACGCTTTCTCTCTCATTACCCCAATGTAGTTATTATTTATTTTATTTAAACAATCATAATTTATTTTTTATTTTTTACAAACTCTTTTATATAGATCATATCATCCTTTTTTGATGGGTAAATACATGTTTTTTAAATCTCTCTTCTCAATTATTTCTGATAAGCAAGCGCGATTAAAGGGAACTTCTTGATTTCTTAACCATTTTTAAAGACTCTACATAACCTATTATAAGCCAAAATTATTTTTATAACATCACTCATTTTATCTTGGGAAACTCTATGATTTCATTTGTGGTTTTATGAAAACAATATTGTATTGTCTGTTTTAAAGAATCTTTAATATTTTTCTTAAACTGCACTCAAATGTTTTATTTCTAGAGTTTCATAAACACTATTTATAAATTGTTTTCACTCCAGATTTAAATCAATTATCATGAAATTTTATTAAATTACCTTATTAATTAACATGTATAATTTAAATATATTCTTTCCTGGACACCATTTTGATATTCCCTTTAGTTATTCCTTTTGAAATGGTTATGATACCAAATTCCTTCCATGTTTAACCCTTATATTTATGATTGATTTCTTATGCATGAATCTTCATGTGGAACACATATTCATGAACATGTTATTATGGGTGAACCCAGATATCCCTCCAATTCATTGTATTATGTTTACTCTCATGGGATGTCATGTTGGGAAAGCGAGTGAACCCAATTCCTTTATGGGACTTTTCCCACCAAGTGATATATACATGGTAGTTATCCAGGACAAATGTTTATGTAATTTTATTTGTTGTTTAAAAATTCATATGATATCATGGATATATGTTTCTATGTTATAAATGTTATTATTCCTTATTTTTATTCATTTTTCATTCCTTTATGTCATCATGTTTTTTCTTCTAACCCATGTGCTATGTTTTATTCATATGTTTATTCCCTTATTTGTATTTTTAGCTTATACCTTTTTCCATGTATTCCCTTTGTCATACTATGTATATATAAGGGATAAAATAAAGATAGTATCTCATTATAAAGATTAAATAAAATATTTTATTTTTATTTTGGTTTCATGTTGTTTAATTATGTACCTACTCTTCATAGACACTACACTTTACTATCCTCGGATAGTAATTTGATGCCTTATTATGATTAAACTAATGTAATAATATGTGTAAAAGGTTATGTATTATATAATTATACTACTTATATATTTATTATTATTATAAATAATATATAATTGATATAATAATCATATTAAATAATTCTAGAATCCAAACACAAGTAGATTAATCAATATTTTTTCTATAAGGTAGTAGCATAATCTTGACCATGATCCATTAACTTCTCCTAAGGTATATTACATTAAATATTTCTATAATTATTTGCGTATTGTATAACATTTGTATAGTTAATTCATTTTACATTTGAAACATTCTTCATACCCTTGAAATCATAAGCATTGTGGCCTTTCTCTCAAAACATTTAGTGAACTCCCATTCTTCTTAAACAAGAACTAGGTTTTTTTCCTTCCATAATATTATCTTGTTGAAAAATTGTTCTTTCCCTTCTTCATATTATCCATAATTTTTCATTACTGTCTAAATATTGTTTTTTCTTATTATCCAAACGCTTTTTTGGAAAAATTTGGAAACCATACATAAATTTACCATTTCACCACTTCACTACTTCACCACATACACACTTCCCTACTTCCTCACTTAAAACAATACAAGTCTTCACAACAAACGACATTCAAGCATAGTGTATGGAAAATTAATTCAAACATTAAAACTAAAAAACCTTCACATTTGGTGTTGTAATATCATTTTCCATTACATCCTATTATTCTATTACTATCCTTTAAATTGATAATAGGTTAATTATTAATCTTTCTTTATATAACATGAAATTATTTCCTCATATGATGAGAATTTTTGGGAGACTAGGTCGCTCTAAATATTTTCTTAAGACCCTAAAAGATACAATAATTTTTACTCTCTGAATTACGTGCATTAGTGAGGTTGTAATTCTTTATTCTAGGATCCATTTATAAAATGTGGAATACACTATATTATATCATTTAATAATGAAAAATAATTTATAATTCCCAAAACTACTGAAATACATAAAATAAATTGAATATTTTATGTATAACTACTCTCATAATCAAAAATATAGTTTCATTGGGGATATCTCAAATTTCAAATCCTTAAGAATAATTTCTAAAGAAAAATTAAATTATCCTAAGAATATATCTTTAGAGATTGAAACCAAGTGTGTAGTGATAAACATTTTTTTGCACCAGGTTACGACTTAGTCAATCCTAATGCACCCTATTTAAATTAATTACCCCTAGGTATATCTATTCTAGAACCACATCCACTTTTAGTATCCCTAAATTGATTTATTTTCATGAAAAATCCACATAATATCAAATTTCCAAAAAAAAATATGTTCTTCTAAACTTATCCTTGAATTATATTATAGGATGATGTTCCTTAGACTATGTTTTCCTTAAAATACTATCTATATATCCTATTAACCTTCCTATGATACCAACTATAGTGACCCAAATCCTAATAGCCTGAAGCATGTCCCTTATTTTATAATTATAGAATAGATACATGGAATCAAATCCTAAAGGATAAAAAAATTATGTTTTGGAAAACTATATACATAAATTAAACCCATTTTACATTGGTAATATAGAATAATACAAAATTTATAACAAAATAAAATTCTCATAATCCTTGAAAACTCATTCCAAGGATTTATATTCATAACCAAGGGAAAGTAAACAAAATTAGGGTGCTCTAAATTTATAAATAATGGTTAATTTCAATGAGATGTATCATTAGTTAATTAAAATAATCTATATGTGAAGGTAAATTACTGAAAACACATTCCATTTAATCAATAAGATGATAATTAAATGCCTCCATATATAATATCATATAGAAAATATCATTTATAATAATAATTAATTTCTAAATAAAGTAACTAATTAATTATCAAATATCATTTTTACCAGGAACATAATTTCTTTAACATAAATACATTTCACAATATAGTTTAAAACATATTATGTGAATACTAATCTAATTTGGAAAACTGATTCATCTCATGAGACTAAAGATGCATCGAGAGTATTTCATTAACTAGTCAGAAACCAATTAATTTCTTTCCAAAATAATTCCTCATTTATATAATAATATATTTAATTCATAAAAAAATTAACCTTATCAAATTTTTATATTGAGTAAAGGATTCAGATTTATTAATATTTCCCCAGTTAATCAAATAACATTCAATGTAAACACTTTATGTAAAAATAATATAAATTTTGGAAAATGGTCATATACATCACATTAAAATATTTATATTTAATAGAAATATAATTTTCTATGAAAAATTATTATAATAAAGTGATTGTTTTAGTATAAAGTTTAAATAAAAATAATAATGTGAGATTGTACAATAACTTTTACCACTTAGTAATTTTCAAGTTAAAAACACTAAGATGAAAAAATTCTAATTGAAACTTATAATAGGTTGTATAATGAATTAATAAAGATAATACATGTCAAAGGATAAATATATACACCACATATAAGTTAATTGGTTCATAATAACAAGTTATCCTTAGAAGAATGTAAATTTAGACAAAATCCTTGACCTTGGGTTTCACTTGGGGTGAACATTATTTTATCTCCATTATAGTGGTTTGAACTTTTTATTAACTTATAAAGTAAACATATTAATAATTATTATATATTATATTATCCTTTTCAAACATCTCATCGCCCATTTTTTATTTATATTTTATTATTTTCATTGTTTCGTGTGTTAATTGTATTGTTTTCTCATTCAGGCATTATTATGAACATCTTGATTCATGTGGATAATATTTAGTATAATAATTTACGTAATAAAAAAATTACATAATTTTATTTATATACATAAAGTATACTTTTATGATCCGTAATTATGTTTATGAAAAATAAAGTACCTTATGATCATAGGGATAGTAGACCGTACGTACGCATAAGTAACATTTTAAATCTTCAATGATCAAAATAGAAAGGAGGTAAGTGATATTATACCGTTAAATAATAATAAAAATATAATATATAACATATTATATTATATATATATATCATAAATGTGGTTTTTTGATGAAAATATAGCTATAATGCTTCATGAAGGTGGTAATTCACACATATTCGAATGATGTTACCATATTTACATGAGTGAAAAGGAAATATAATATATATATATATATATTGATATATATAATAAATTTATATAATTATAATTATTTCATAAATATTATAATTATTTCATTTATATCACATTTAATTATTAACATTATCTTTATCACCATCCAGGTGAAGTGTTAGTGAAAGACAAATCACATCCCTCTGTGAGGCGGTAGTCCATCGTACACAGGAATTCTCTTATCGTATCTCTTACAGAATAGAAGGTAAAAAAGATCTAAATGATATAGTGACTCAATTAGTATGAATTTGTTATAAATTCCATATATATATATATATATTCTTTAAATTCATCATCAATCCCAACCTTGAGTAGTGGAAATAGAAAAATTAATGACATCGGTTCATAAGGAGATAGTCTACCGTACAGATAAACAATATTTTTGTAACCCATATTATGAAAGTGGAGATGTTTTTAGGTAATAAACATATTATAAAAACATCAAATTATATTTAATATAATTATTTTATTTTATCATTTGGTTTTAATACAAATTGAAGGAGGTTGATAAAGAATTAAAATAAAGACACACATTGAAGATCATTACTTATTTGGGTATCCTTATTAGTTTGCCATTGAAACATTCTTATGTTGGATTTATTCCCATAATAATTCTTCTAGAATGAGAGTATTTAATTTAGAATGTTATTTGTGTTGTTCTTGTCTGAACCTATGTTGTGTGAATGTGTTAATAAATGAGTGAAGTGAGTTTTCTTTTAAAGTTGAGGAGGAGTTTCATTCTTCTAAATACTCAAAAGTATTCACTACTAGATGGTCAGTATTAACTAAAGTGGGCCCAAAATTTATAAATAAATGTTTAGAGAGTAATATGGTTTAAAAAACCACCAAAACTCAATGAAACACTTGTTTTAAACATTTTTTCCTTAACTACTAAGTTTCCTTTTTTTCCATTTTGGGTTTTCACTACTATAACTAGTATTTAAAACCCACATAATTTATACATTAAACCTAAAATAAATGTTCCTTATTATATAATTTAGATAAAATTATTATAAATATTATATATGATTTAATAAAAATGTAAATACAATGAGTGTCGGAAATTAATTTAACACAGGCACATGTAACACGTAATAACACTGCTTCAACTTTAACCATGCTAATAGATTTTTTACTATTTAAGGGTAAATATATTCATTATAAAATATGATTTTGGCCATTAATGGAACATATTTTATATATATTTTCATTTAAGAATAACCTTGAATAATATATGATTTAATTAATTTTAAATTAGTTAATAAAATATAATTTTTCAAAAAATAGCTTTAATTCCAATGTTGACATTATTTTTCTAATTGAATTTAAAAATATCAACAAAATTATAGAATTATAATATATTATGTTCAAACCTATATAACATGCTAAATTCATCTAAAAAATAATGTAACATAAAAATTAATTCAATTTACATTAGTTTTAATATTTTTACTATTATTTATTTTATTCTATTGTTAACTAAATAATTATTATGTTGATGTTTCATAAGTATTTAATGTAATTATTATTATAAAAAATAAAATAAATTATCATGATAAAAAACTAATTTATGATTAAAAATTATATATGTATAACCATAAATATTTTCTTTTCCCCATCCCAAGGAATTATATATATTAAAAGTAAGAAAAACATCATTTTTAATTTTATTTACCTAACATATTATATGGGTCATATTCAAAGTAAAGGGGAAATTAATTTTCATATTTAATCCACTTTTCTAGAAAATATTAAAATAAACTCATTTAATAAAATTTAGATAATATTTTTGGTCATTTTCACTGTTATCATTCTAGTTTAACTTTGTGGTAATCAAATTATTACCTCAACCATGGTAAATAAAATTTATTGCTTTCAATATTCATTTTGGTAAAAAGTTAATTTCACCTTGTATGAATTTATAAATTAAGTTGACTTTGGATATGGAATCCATTTTTTAAAATTCAATTCACTTATGTAGAAAATATTAATTTAATATTAATCTATAAGACGTGATGAAAAGGGTGTTTTTTTAAATGAAAAGGTTCAAAAGTTTATAGAGTTTTTATATCTAAATTCACAATGAAAATGATTAAAATAACATAAAATGTATTAATTTATATAAAATTGAACTAATTTTTCTTTATATATAATTCAAAATATAATTTTACATCATAAATTATTAAAACAAAAAGTCATTTTGAAATTAAAATTCATTATATTTGACTATTCATCAAAAAATCAAAAAAAAATTGAAAACTACAAAATATATCCCTAAGATAATTTTTGTATTTAGATTTCAAAAATCATTTTTGTTTTCACAGATAAATTTTCTAAAATTTTTAATATTTAATTTTAAATTATGTATAAAAAGTGTGAATAAGTAGTGTTTTGTATAAACCTGATGTTATGTGCATCACAAGATATAGACTAGATTAAATTTATTCTTAAAGAAATATATTATAAAGTATTGGGGTGTCACATAGGGGGATGTAAACCCATATTTTTTAGAATAATTTTAAACTACATATCTATATTTATAAATTATTTTTCTATTCCTTCAAAATAATTGAACTTGAAAATAAATCATATAAGTATGAATTAGACTAACACCACTCCATTCAATTATAAATGTTCATTAAAAAGAGAACATGAAACCATGTATGACATAAAATTTATTATTATTCAACTTAAAAGTGAATAAATTAAAATAGAATGATATATATATAATAATAATATCATTATAATTAAGAAATATCTTAGATCATATTCCCTATTAAGAATCCCCAATTGTAGATCTAGAACTTTAAAGAAAAAACAACATAAAATTATAAAAAAATATTATAAAATCTATGAAAAATATTATAGAAATGAAATGTTTTATTTTTTATGTTTTAATGGAATTAATTTTTAAAATATAGTGGTGGTAATAAAGTCCTTATATTTCAATTGAAAAGGGTTATATAGTGATTGGGTATAATACTAGTAAACATAAAACTAGTTTGGAATTTCCCATATATAGTTAATGTAACAAAAGTTTATTTTTATTTTTGGAAATATATTTTGTCATTATAAATTTTTTGTCATATTAGATTACTCAAGAGGGGGTGAATCGAGTTCCCAATAAAATTTTATATTAAAACTAATTTGAAAATGAAATCCCCTAGTTTATAAAACAATCATAGTTAACTAAAAAAGTAGAGATATATGATTTTATATTTTTAAAAATTATCTCAAAGATTCGATCAAATCCAAGTTAAATAAATCTTGAAACCATATTAACATTTTAAATAGATATAGTTATATCAAACATAGTATATAATTCAATTGTTAATGTTAACTATCAAACTACTATTTTTATTTAAAATAATTTGAAATAATAAACTTATTTTAAAAAGAGAGTAAACAATTAAAAATTAATAAAAAGGATATAGAAAAAAGAAGTTATGTCTCAAGCTAAAACCTAACCCTCTTCACTTGGAAATTAGCCACTGACAATCAGTTTATTAATAAAATAAACTGATCCATGTCTTGGATTGTGTTTTTGCATAAAACTACTAACAATGCAGTTCATGATACAAAAATCTTCTTACATAGTTATACATAGGATAATAATAGTAATAAATAATAGAACATAGAGAATTTATTAATCTACAATAAAGTTATTGATCTTATGAAAATTAATATATAAAATAACATAAAACTTATATTAATGATAAGATAAAAGATAGAGAGAAAATTATAGGAAGAGAGAAGTATTGAAGTAGATAGATCTTATTATCTTGAGTTGATCAATTGTCTTTAAATATATTCTTGAAAAGATTCAACTTAGAGTTACACTAATAGGTTAGATAAATAGAGTATCGTCGAAGAATTATGGTTATTCTAATTTATGTATCACTTATTTACCACAAATTAACATATTATTACTTTATTTACCTTGAGTGTATCTACATATTAAAGTGGAATAAACACTCTAATTATCTATTGGATAATATTCCAAAATAATTCTTTATACACATTAGTTTGATATGGAATCTTTAAATGCATTGAATTTTAGTAAATGCTACAAAATAACATAATTGGAGATTTTAATATTAATCACTACATAATTTAGACATAGTCACATATAAATTACATACTCATGGTCACTTTGTATTGTGGTCACTTTTCATGGTCACTAGAATATCCGCTTTCCAAGGTCACTTTCTATGGTCACTTGTGATGGTCACTTAGCATAGTCACTTGGGAAGGTCAAGTGGCCCTATTAAGAACATCAATCAGAATTAGAATCGAGTAAAACATCCATGATGTCAGAAGAAATGATATAATACTTTGTTATATATGTATAGGCTGAGGTAAGAGGAGTTGGAAGTAGTGGAGATAGAGAAACAAGATCACAGATAACCATATGATTTGAGATAGGTCAAAGATACTAGACTACTCTCCTAAGAGATAATCCAAAAGGGTTGATAGAATATGTGCTAAATTTAGGGATATAAGAAATTGGAAAGGTAGGTGGATCCAAAATAGTTGTATCAGTACTATAAAGGTAAGGTTGAAGAATTCTAGTGAATTTATTCACTAATCTCGAACCATGATCCCTAGCATGAAAGTAATATTACCTGTTCTCCATAAAACACTCCACATCCAAATGATATTGATGCTCAAGTCAAAGGTTTTACTTTGAAATCCCTATAAATAGATCTAAATATGGTATCTATAGTAGAATTAGTAAATATCATTTTATGATAGAAATCAATGGACCTTCTAATAATATATCAATATCTACCATCATTCATAACACCCTTTCTAACAAATTCAATAGTATTTTAATAATGTGTTTTAAATGATTCAAAAAATCCCTAAATCTCTATAAACTCATCAGAAAAAAATATAATGTAAAATTTGATAAGCTGTTTAATCCCATTTTGATTAACCAAATATTATTTAAGAAGAGTAGGTACTGTGGAAGATGAAGGAATATCAGCTATACCATAAGATTTAAATACTATATTAAAAAATATTTTATGTAACATAAGAATCATATATTGAAGATATTCTTGTAATTAACCTACTTGATATCACACACACTCAATATCAATTTTAATAATATACATTTTGTGATAGACTTTTCATCAAAAATCGGAAATGAAAATAGTAACTATTCTGGATATATCTTCTTCTATGACTGGTTCCACTTAGTTTCCAAAACCAATGATTTTCTCTTTCAAAACACCCATTATCTATAATTTTAACTCATTAAAATATTCCATGGTTACCAATGATTTATAAGGATTAGAAGAGGGTATAGAAGAAGATGAGTCATAATCAAAATTACTACCGCCTACCTCCCTTTCAATCTCCACAAGCTTGTGTCTCAAAGGCAGATTTTCTAGTTTTGTATTAATATACTCATCATCCTTATGTGGGTATATATGGGATGATTTAAGAAAATTTTTATCATGTATTTTCACTGGTTTATTACCATATTTGGTAATAATTAAGATAAATATGTCTTCCAAAACATGATCAACCAATGGTATAAGAAGTGATACTTCAACTATTCATTGATAATTAATCTCATCTATCATACATCCTTCAACCAGTCTCTCTAAATCAGGCAGTATCACTTGATTCACTGTCCTTACAAATAATTTCATCAAAAAAGAACTTATTAATACATTAGTATCAATAATTTCTGAATCATGTAATTACTCTTCTCATGAATGTCAAGTTAGATAAGATTTAATATCTTCAAAAGACACTATATGAGATGGTTCCCTAATATCCATATGAGTTTCCTAAGATTCCCCACTAAGGTCTGCAACCTAAGTATCTTCTCCTTGAGTTTCCAAAGCATCATCATGATCAGAAAAAGAACATACTTCAATCTTATCTATTTTATACTAGAATCCACTTGGTCTCTTGATCACACTGAATCCTTAAGAGGATTAGTTTTTCACCCAAAATATCATTTTCAACTTCCCATTATTTTCCTCACGGGTTGAAATTCACTCTCATCTACCTAAAAATATTATGTTTTTGGTAAAAACCATCAAAAGAAAAAAAATATCCCCCTTATGAACTGATTCCTTAAAATAAAATAGAGTGGAGATAAATTTTACAAAAAGAAGGGAAATAAAATTTGAGGAGTACATACAAAATTCATATATATATATATATATATCACATAAAATACTTTTATTTTCTAATATGAATACTATTAGTCATTAAATATATAATAAATATATATATTAGGGCCTTAAATTATTCAGGTCCCCTTTCCTTAGACTAATAATATCTTGAATGAGTTCTACCAACAATCTGTATTCTCTATTGAGATCGAATATAGTTGGTCTTCTAGGATTACTCTTCCCAATCAACTCCTCAAGGGTTTTCAAAAACCCTAAATGATCATGAATTATAGGATAATATCATTGATAATCCTCATTCTATGCATTATGTAGCATATGTATTAATTTACACGATATATTTGATTCAAAGACTATATTTTCTTCATTTACCATTTCCCTAATGGTACATTTGGAATCTCTAAGAAAAAAATACATATGGTAATAAAATCCATAAGAAATCATGGAAAAGTTTCTTACCATTATTCTTGAACCAATAAATTTTTCCTTCCCATGGAATTGATTTCAAAACAAAGGATTTTATTTAATTAAGGAATTATGTATCAAATTCCTTCTCTACATAGATAAGATATTCTAACAAATAATTATTGTGAGGCTTGACCATAGAACTTGAGGAACCTAAATACTTTTTAGATCTCTTATGAAGATGATATCCAATAAGAGATATGACATCGTGGTCTCTTTTCATCGTCAAAATTATTTTATTAGCATTCAAAACTATGGAGGATTAGGTTCAAGTTTGAGAGAATGAATGGTCTTATAAAAGTGGTTCAAGAGAGCCAAAAGATGGGGATTAAAAAAAGAGAATGTTTTTCTAAAGAAAAGATATATGTTGACTCTGTAACAACCTTATTTTCATCTCTGGTATAAATCCCTTAAATTTGGGTCTTATTATTTTTTGTTAACCTAATACGGGTTCCTAATGAGAACATTGAGGTTATGAGGGCGTATGAATATTATTAATAGATCGAATCCCAAACTAGTGGGAAATATTCAACTGTTTTATAGTTAATAGAAAACATGTGATCTAGTCTGTATGGTTTTTGAAATCGTGTACGGATTGACAGTAGGTAGGAGGAGGCTTCACGGTTTGTGGAAACCATGAAATTTTGACCACATAGCCATACTGATTGTCTGTAGTTTTTAACAGATTCATTTCACATAGTTGGTTCCAAGTTTTCTAAAGATTCTAGATAACTATATCGGTACCCTTTTTAAGCATTTATCCATGCATGTTTGGTGCATGATGTGACCAACCATATGAACAAACTATGAAACCGTAATTTTTTTGGTAAAATTACCAAATTACCCTTAATTTAATATATCTTGTAAACATGCTCCCTTTTTTCTAATTCCTCCAACGGGTAGTGGGTTTCTCTCCCATTGGATATTCCTCCTCCCTTAAGCTATGTTCATTAGTATCTCATCCATCCGAAGTATAAATCAAATTCTATTCCTATTGTATGATTTTTGTTGGTATGTTCTTCATTCATCATGATCTATTCTTTATTTATATTCTCCTCGAAAGTGTTATTGATGTGTAGGCTCATATTTTCTATTTTCACAGTATTGATCAATTATTCAGTTTTTCCTCTATCCAGGACTAATGAAGGGATGATAATGGATGTTAAATCCTCTATGAGCTCGTGGTAGGTGGTATAGTATTTATCGCTTCAAATCTTGATGTTTTTAAATTCGTGATAAGTGATGCATGCCAGTTTCACCATGTTTTCCACCTAATTTTAATCTATATTAAATTGTTTGACCATCTTAGAACTAAATGAATTTTTTGAACAAAAATTCATATCGATATCATCCACCTAATAGTGATCCATTCCTTTGGGTGTTCCCTCTTACATGAATATTTGGATTCCTTGGTTATAAATCCAAAACTCCTATCAGTGTTTTTAGATTTACTATTAAATTAAACTATTATATTGATTTCAAAATAATGTAGAGACATCGCATCACCGATTCCCTTAGAAATTAAAATGAATTGAACATATTTTTAGTGGTATGACCATGTCATTATAATTAAATGGAATAATGGTTATACACTCGTTATTATTAAATGAAAATGAGTTATAAACTAAATTTTGGGTTTTCTAAATCCTTTAATATTTATTATAGATTATGAATTTCTTCATGGAAACCCTTGTTAAATATGATAAATGGGATTGATTCCCTTTATTCTTGTTATATATATGGTCATTGTTTCCCTTTATAATTATGTTATAGGAATGGTGTCCCTTTATATATGTGTTACGGAATTGTAGAACCTTGTTGTAATATATGATCATTAAACCCCTTACTATGATACTGGGCATGGTGTCCCTATACTCTGATACCGGGCATGGTCACACCATTTTTTGATATTGAGAATGATGACCCTTTTTATGATATCAGGCATGATGTCCACTATATAATTTTGATACTAGGAATGGTTCCCCTATATTACTATGGTGCAAGGCATGGTGCCCCCAAGACTACAATGATAATAGTCATGGAATCGCATATACTACTGTGATATGGGTAATAGAGTCCCTCATAAATGGGATATTGTATATTTCATCCCTTGGTTACTTGTTCAAAATATATTCTGGCATTTGATGAAGTTCGTAGTGTCATCCTAGTTTTTCTATCAGGAACTAGATACCACACATTTATAGTTATTATTACTTCTTTCCATTTTTCTATCTTTACACTGCTATGTTACGTACAAAAACTAGATATTTATAAACATTGTTGGTTTTGGAGAACTGTGTTTATATCACTCCCTAAATGGGTTTTCAATTGCACATAGGAAGTATAAATTCTTACAAGTTTATATAAGGGTAAGAATACTCTTATAGATTTGCAACTTCTTGCATAACATAAGATGGGATATTGGTTGCAGATTACAAGATTTCAGATTGTAAAGACTGGATAATTTTTTTCTTTACATTTTGTTGGGTATGTACTGTATTCATTACCTATTATTACGTATAACTATTTTGTAGTTTTATAGATCCATTATATTCATTATATTCATATATTGTATAATATTTATTTTCCAAATTTGAGTATTATTATCTATTTCTTGATTTTTTATTCATTATTATACTACTTCCATTAAGGTGGGTAATTGGTATAATTATCTTAGTGTCTCTTTCCACTATGTTGTCTATTTATATATTCTTCCTCTATTTACTTGATATTATATCCATTATGATAAACACTGGTAATGAAGTAATATTCTACACATGGACACACCTTAAGCCCTCAATTCTATTCAATAGCTTATAATGTATAGGGAGACACACATGAGGCCATGTGGCCCACCGGCTCGGGGCGCCTTTTAAGTTCCATCTGGTTAGTGACGTCACAAAGTGGTAACATAGGTTTCTATTATTACCTTAATATTTTTTATAATAAATAGGAGACTAAGAACACATTATTATTTGGTTATAATCCATTCTTATGATTAGATAACCGATATTCATGTAAAAATAAAAATTTTCTACAATAAATAATTGTTGTTATATATTATACTTATTATAGTTGATTGTATTGCACTATTGGGTGATTCCCTTGAATTGTGATTTTATTAAAACAATGATTGAGGATTTTATGTTATAATAGCCTCATTCGTTGATGGTATTCAATATCATGCATTATTTTACTCACCTTGTAATAAATTCACATGCAAAGCATATATCATTCCACATAAAATAATCGTGATAGTTATATTGTTTGTGATTTTCATGAGTTATTTGATTGATAAAAATATATTTTGTATTATCTAATGATTACTATAGGGGTTTTAAAACCCATAATTGATACATAGATATCATGTTGTAAACTTAAAATGTTTTCCTACATAGGCTACAATAGACACCCTAATCAGTCAATTATGGCACACTGAGTAATGTACCATTGGTTTCTTGGAAATGAACATGTTATGGTGTGGATTAATTGGATGACACACTTTGTTTCATAAGTTGTATGGGTCCATATGGATCAAAAATGGTAAAAAAAATTGGTTCAAATGGTTAATGAAAATTGTAATATAAACCTAACATTAAAAGGAAATTTATGCACAAGTACATAGCCTAATCTAGTCTTGACCTTAGTAATGGGAAGTAGGTAGCATTTCATATGTTCTAAATAAATTCTCTTATCTACCAGACCTGAATCATTGGGCAAGAATAGGGGTTCAAGTAATAAATAGAAATTCACTATACCAATTATATTATTACATTAGTGGATGACGCCGTTAATAAATCCTTTCATAGACATGTGTTCGTCAAATATATAAAAATTCCACCACGACATCCTCCAACCATACATTTATAAGGAAGTTATGACCTTGTTCTAGAGGTGGTGGGCCTTGAGTTTCTAGTTATACCTCTAGTAGTTCCACCTATTTCAACTCTTCATATTCCTAATGTGGATGATGATTCCTTGTTTCAAGAAGATTTCATATGGCTTGTGTAAATAATATCAGGATCTTTACACTCTACCCCTTATATGGGATAGTTGACTTGAGAGTTAAATCAGTAGAATCCACCCACATTTTATATGGATGGAAGATCACAGGATGAAGATTTATGGATCGAGATGGTTATGCCTATATTCAAGCATATGGAGACTCCTTCTGTGGGAATAGTGAAGCTCACTACTTACATGTTTTGGGAATCCACAAAATGATAGTGGGATATTCTAAATTAGGTTGTTCTATATTGGATAGTCACTTGGATAGATTTACAGTCAATATTATTCGGTTATTTATTTTCCAATACCCCAAGGGTCAATCATGATAGTAATTTCATAAAACTGTAGTAGGGATCTCTGAATGCTATGGACTATTTAGCTCATTTTACAGAGATTAAATTCTTTTCAAATATCTATACAACTGGTGATCTAGTAAAATAAACATAATTTATGGATGGTTTGAGAGATCTTGTTCATTATTTGGTAATTTTTTCAAGTTTAAAATCATATCTCATATATTAAACAATTCCCTTATCACTGAGAAAAACCTGAGGGAAGTAGGTTGAGTGAGCCAGGGTTGTTCAGAACCCACACAAGGTAGTTTTTTGATGAGTAGTTAGAAACAATTCTTTGAGACTATTCATTGGAGTAGTTGTATCTAGGTGACACGCACTAATAGTTACATAATTTTACACTAGTGAGGGATGCATGGGTATAAGATACCCCAGTTTCCTAGAGACCCTATTGAGTGCAGCAACAATGGAATATTGAGGAATCTTCATCATTTCAACAGGATATTTTCATATGTTTTGATTGGGAGAGGATCCATGGATGATCCACCTTCAGGATTAGGATCAGTAGAACCTCGTGAGACCTCGTGAGGTAGGTAGATGGAGTACTACTATCCGTACAAGTAGTAGAGGAGTTCTTTGATGATGTACATAGACATCAGTTATACAATTCGAGCAAAACAGATCTACTCTACGTAGTTAGGTTATAGTATAGGGTGTTGGATCAAGCCATATCTACTCAATTCAGCTTATCATAAAGGTGTAATATGATGGTCCATCTACTGTACAAGGTAATATTCTATGAGCCTCTACTATAGTTTCTACCTTATTTGACATAGGTGAATCACATTCCTTTATAGTTTTTCTGGTTGTGGAGATCCTTGGGAACCATATTGAGTACACTTATTGCATTATGACAATAAATAAACCTTTAGTTATATGTTTTGAGATTATAATATAGTACAAGGAATACCCTCTTGGGGTAGGATATTATGGTTTCTTATGGGACCAATTAATCCCTGAGATGATGGGATTTGATGTCATTATCATAAAGTAATGGTTGGTTCCCTGTCAAGCCTATGTAGATTTTTATCATCAAAGGGTGTCATTTATGTCACTAGAATAAATTTTTTATATTCATAAGTGTGATTGGGATGTCTAGGTGAGTGGAGATAGACTAGAGAATCTCATGAAAGTTGGAGTGACTGCCCAGATTTCTTGACTTTACCTGAATGATGATCGACTAAATCATATTGAATTGCACCTCGTGGTCGATTGATTAAGGGATGTTTTCCCGAATGAATTTTTTGGACTACATCTTGAGGGATAGGTAGAGTTTACTATTAATCAAGTGCCTGAAGCAGCATCAGTATCCATTCCTCCTTACAGGATAGATACTAGAGAGTTTCAAATTTTTAAGAGATAGCTAGAGGATTTGGAGGCAAAGGGTTTTATATAACCTAATACCTCTCATTGGGATTCATTGGATTTTTTTTAAGAATGTGAATGGAACCTTATGGTTATGTGTGGATTACTAGAAATTGAATCATCTTACTGTCACCAAACCAATATCCCATACCTCGTATAGAAGATCTTTTTTACCATCTTACAGGAGTGAGGGTATTTTGAAAGATATACCTAAGATTAGGATATCATCAGGTTCGACTCAAGGATTAAGATATTTTATGTACAACTTTTTTAGTCACTAAATATTATATTAGTATCTCATGGTGTTGTTCTATCTTAAAAACTCACCTTCCGTCATTGTGGTCTTGAGGAATAGATTTTTCTATTCGTATCTGGATTTTTTTAGGGTAGTCTTTTTAGATAACATCTAGATGAATTCACATACATGAAATGACCATGAAACTCATATTTAAGTATTTTTTATTACAATAATAGATAACCAGTTTTATGATAAGATCATTAAATTTCAATTCATGATTGAAAAGGTTCACATCATGGGTCATATTATCTCAAAGGAAGAAATTTTAGTTGACCCAAAGAAGGAGAGAGCTTTGGTTACCTGGGACAATCCCAAAATATTCTTTGATATATGAAGTTTTTTGGGGATACATGCTTACTATAAGTTATTTATATGGGAATTATCACACCTATTATCACTTATTATTGGCTTAACTAAGAAGGTTGTGATGTTTTTATGGTCTGAATCATGTGAGATGGTATTTTAAGAGATTGAAATTAGTGTTTATCCCAATTCTACAAGATGTGAGAAAAATATATAATTTAAATTGTGATGTATTATCTATCTTGATAGAATCATTTATAATGAACATAGATCACTTTTTTGTATATGATATATTACAGTTGAGGCCTCATGTGTATAATTACCCAATGCATGATCTCGAGTTAGTAGTTATTGTACATGTCGTGTGTTGTTGGAAGAATTTCCTAATGGGAGGGAATTTTTTATTTACATACCACAAAATCCCCAAGAATATTTTTATACAGTGCAACAAGAATGTTATTTATAAATTATGGGTTTAATATCTACAGTCATTTGACTTTGAGATATCCTATATGCTTTGGAAGGTATATATATTTTTCTAATTCTCTAAGTAGGGGGACATAGACACGGGCAGTTTAGAAATCAAGTATTGTCTGCCATATTATGGAGCTATTTTATAAGATGAAAATCAAGGTACATGACCTTCATGGATATTTTAAACTTGTATCTCTATTTGTGGACTATATACTTCTAAAGAAGGTGTATATTAGGTAGTTTTCATATCCTTTTGGATTGGTCCTATGGTAAGGATTCTCTGGTGAATTCTCACATATGAATTGGACTATTAATGATAAATACATCTTACGTGTAAATTGCAATATCTAGGTTCCCAGAAATATGAGATAGGAGCTCATGCCTGAATTGCATGCTTCATAGTGGTCAGTTGACTCGATTACCTCCAAGATGTATATTGATGTACAACGATAGTACTACTGGATAGGGATGAAATTTTAGATAGTAGATTTTATCACTAGGTGTACCACTTATCAACAGGTGAAGGAGGAACACCTATGACCATATAGATTTCTATAGTTATTAACAATACTAGAATTGAAAAAGGGATATGTTGCAATGGATTATTTAATTGTATTATAAAGGTCGCCTCACGGTAGCATTGCATTTTGGGTAGTCGTGGATCGACTGATGAATGTATCTCAATTCTATCCTATTTGGATACATTATTAGTTGATGAGGTTGAAATATTTTATGTATATGAGATTATCTGACTAAACAGGGTCCCTCATAATATAATTTCATATTGGAATGCCCTTTTTCACATTGATTATTTAGCATGGTTTACATAATGATATTGGTAAATAGGTGCTTCTGACTATATAATTTCACCGTTAGACTGATGTTCAATCAGAATTAACCATGCATATGTTGGACGAAATGATCCAAGCATGTGTCCTTGACTTTACAGGTTAATAGAAAAAGATTATCGCTCTTTTCTAGTTCATGTAAAATTACATCTTTCAAGTACTGATACAAATTTCTTCCAATGAGGCCTCATACGGTAGGTCATGTCATTCACCCCTATGCAAGTTAGAGGCAAGAGAGGCAGTGTTATTGAGTATGTGTCTTGTTCATAAGACTTAGAAGAAGGTTTATCTTATCAGGAAGTGGATTTCTACGGCTTACTCTAGTCTTAAATTTTATGTCGATCATCGTCAAATACCTATGGATTGGAAGGTTTAGAATCGTGTTTTCTTGTGGGTATCACCCAGACTAGGGAATGTATGAATACCGAGAAAAGGTAAGTTCTCACTATGCTTTGTTGGGCTATTTGGGATTTTTTATTGTGTCAGACTGATAGCTAATCAGTTCCTATTGCCTTAGACATACTATATCAATCATGACGTCATTGATACTTCACATCTTCTTTGCTATCATGTTGACCCATCTTCTAATTTTGTTCCTAAGTATGTTGATCTTGATTATGATTCTTTTTTTTCGAGGTGTATCCTATGTGAATTGTCAACTTATGTATAAAGGCTCTCTGAGGCTAGTATTTTCTGTGAGTATGTAAGTTATGGTATCATGGTCGGGTACATGATTATACTTTGGAGTGGGAGGCTAACATATGTGCTCAGTGGTTAGAGTTATTATTAGAAGAAGTTTTTCATCCCTTGGAAGGTGAACTCTAAGACGAGTTCCATTTTGAGGGAATATTTTAAGAAACTGATTCTTATCTTAGGTATGGATCCTTTAAATTTCATTCCAATTCATTATTTTCGACCTAATATAGATTTATGATGAGGTTGTGGATGGTGTCTAAGGCTTGTTCAGAGCTCAAAACCCTAGCCGTTGGGAAAAATGAACTGGACACATGGTTTGTAGAATCAATGTGAGATAGTCCACATAGTTTCCCTGACTATGAAGATCTTGGAAATGGGTAGTAGGAGGATTCACTATTTGAGGAACCCGTTCAATTAGGACCTCATTCACATACAGATGGTCTATAGTTTTTAGCAGAGCTATTTCACACAGTTGTTGAATAGTTTCCCAAACCATGTTACCTAACCATATGGGTAACATTATTATGTAGTGATCCACACATGGTTGTTTCATGGTTTGTCCAACCATTAGGCCAAATCATGCCCCCCCATAATTTTGAGAAAAACTGCCAAATTACCCTTATTTATTATATTTTTACCCCTCTTATATTTTTCTTTATTCCTCCAATTGGTAGTGGTTTGCTCTCCTATTTGAGATTTATCCCCCCTTAAGCTAGCTTCATTAGCATCTTGGTTATTCGAAGTCTGAAGTGAACTTTTTTCATATCATTGGATCTACTTTTGAAATTTATTCTTTCATCTGGACTAATTCTTCAATATTTTTCTCCTTAATAGAGTTATTGAGGTGTAGGATCATATGCCCTATGTTTTGGGTTTTTATCATGTATTCTATTTTACCTCGATCTAGACCAAACGAGGGGATAATACTCGATGAGTAATCCTCTCTAAGATCTGGTATGTGATATAATATTTATGCCTAAAAGTCTTGAAGTTTTATAATATATGATATGTGTTTCATGGAGGTTTCACTAAAAGTTTATCCTAATTTGAATTTTTTTTTTAAATTGGTTGACCTTCTTGGAACATAATGACTTATTATAACCCAAATTCATATCCAGATCATACACCTAATAGTGATCCATTGCTCTGGGTCTGCCCTATTATATTCCTAACTGGATTCCATGGTTATAAATCCAAAACACTGAATGATATGTTTGGGTTTACTCTAAAATTAAAATATCTTATTGATATCAGAAAAATGTAGTGGTTCCTCATGGGATAAATCCTTATAAATTATAATAAATTGAATTGATTGTTAGAGGTACAATCATTCCACATAAATTACTAGAACAATGGTTTCAGACATGTTCTTATTAAATTAAAATGATTTATAAACTAATTTTTGGCTCATTATAACACTACTAGGAATTGAGGGTTTGTCCAAAGTTTATAACCATATATAAAGGTCATGAAACTATGTCTATAGTTCAGATACATGGTTTAGAGAACCATGGATCCTATTTGAACAGAAATAGGGCCACAAACATAGATATGGTTTCAAACCATGTCCATATCCATCTATACATGGTTTAACCATTGGTTATAGGTAATTCTGAATTATTTTATATCCATGATTAGAACCCATGGATATAGTTGTTGATATAGACTAATACCAATGGTTTCTAAAATTGGATATAGGTATTTTTTTCTATATTATATAGCCACAGTTTGAAACTATGTCCATTTTCCTATAGACGTGGTTTTCAACCATGGTAGTACCCCTATAGCCACTGTTTCAGAACATCGAGATAAGTTTACAATAGAATAAAAATTCCAATAGCACCCATACCCTTCTAGTAGCACAATGAATTAAAAAAGCAAGCAGCACTCAAACCTATCAACATCTACCAACACTCTTACCCATCAAATAGCACTCTTACCCATCCATCATTACAATAGAATAAAAAAAATAGACCCACTCAATCCTACTAGAAGACAGCATTACTTCTACCCTTCCAATATCACTCATAACCCATGTATCAACACACAAATCACTAGTATTACCAAAGAATAAAAAATAATAAAATATAAATGGAATAATAGAATGAAATCATATATTGAACCATAGTGTTCAGAAAAAATATGTAGGTTATAAGAAAAACTAATCACTAGATCTATCAATAAAACTCTTGAAGGAAATGAAAAAACATAAAAAATAGTGCATATATCTTCTTGAGTTATTATAGAATAGAGTTTAACTAATATTTTAAACTAAAGAATATGTATCCTAACTTCCTATGCTAGATTTTGAATTGATAATTATTACCCTTCTTTACCCCAGATTTGGAAACCTTGGGGATGTTGTTCACTATATTCAACCCCACAAGTGATACATTCTTCATGTTTGAACTATAATTTTTATCTACCACCTAGTCTTTCATAGCATTTTTCCAATGAAAAAACCCCTTCATTATAATATTTTTAAACATGCTGGAGGGTTTTTATTCTTCTTGGTCTTGGAGTTTTCAAGAACCACATGTCTATATTTGTTATGTTGAATGGTTATGGTTTTTAGATTTTCTAAAATGGATTTTTTGAATCAGTTGACATTATAATGATTATTTCTCTATATTATGAAATTCACACCATCATTAAAGTGATAGGGTATATAATAATTTCTAAATGATTATTGTAAAATGGATAATTACCTTTTTATATCAAATTCTCATCTTTCTTTCTAATAGATCATATAAATATTTGATCATGATAGCTTTATAATTGATTTTTCTATTTCAACCAATACACTTCTAGAGATACCCTACATAAAATATAAGGAATTGAAATTTTTTATTCATCCATGGCATTTATTATTAAACAAGGATCTCGAATATAGATAATAAAAATCAATAAAATTCCCAATATACAGAAATAAAAAAAGAAAATAAAACTAATGATAAAATCAATTCTAGAAACATGATGGTAAATTACTATTCATACTCTCCCTTATAATTGTGAATTCAAGAGAATCCTTCAGGTTTTTAAATAAACAATGGAAAAAAATTCATAGCATGAAACTAGTCCCCTAAAAATGATAGTAATAATTACAAAATTGAATTTAAAAATATCCCAACAAATTCTTTTATACAATTCATAGAATCAAAGAAAGCCTATAAATAAAATCAAATTCTATTTAAATATATACACCTCATCCCTAGAATTTTTTCTAGCTAATGACTCACATATAATTTTTAGGGACTTCTAGTGAGATAGATTCCCAGGCTATTCAGAGTTATAGAATCTCAGTTGAATTTATTTTTTTCTATAATTATATGAATATTATCAAACCTACCTTATCACTAATGAAAGGTGGTGAATCTTGAACTTGAACATAAAATTTTTAATCATTTTCTCTATATACCAAAAATATTATCCACTTAAATTTCAATTAAAGATATAAATTTTCAATAATTAATGTTTTTACATGAATAAAATTAACTAGAAATAGGCTAACCATGTCACAACCCAACCCAATAGGTCTTGAGATGCGACCCTCCATGCCCGCCTTTATATTCCATAGGATGGTGTCCAGTGCTAAGTAAGAGATCACACACATGGGAGTCCTTTAGACTATCTTAGATGTACACATGCACCCACATACACCTCCATGAAACAGTAAAGATATATATATATATATAATCAAATGAAATGAATGCATACATCTATCCCAAATACAGTACAATAGAAGTAAAAAGGGTGAAAAATACACACCCACCAAAAGAAAAATGTAAAAGCATCCAACTTTCTTAGTGTGAGGTGATCACTCAAAAATGCACCCAGTGAATGGATCCTCAATCAAGCTCTTGTAAACACCCTTGTAACACCCCATGGTTTTGAAAATAAAAATTGAATACATTTTATGATCAATCCATTTAAAATAACATTGACTGTACTATGTTTTGAAATTGGAAAAATGGTCATCTAGAGTTGTGAATAGTAAGTCATTTGGAGTATGATAGAACAAACTTGATTTTAGGTGAATAGTAACATACCATTATGAAAAATACTGTGAACCTTATGAATACTAAATAGTGATATAATTTTATTTTTTTATGGTAATAAGATAATGAGATCTTAATTAATTTTTCAATGTTATATACAACTAATTAAACCTTAAAATTGTTATTTTTTGAACTTACTATGATTTTATTTAAAAATTAAATTAATATTATTAAGAAAATTATCTTTGAAAACTGGAGTTCATATTTGAATTCTACACATCTAAAAATGCTCAAAGTGAATTTTTAGGATTTTTCTAAAATACATTAAAATTTCATGAATAGAAAAAATACACTTTTGAGTTTTCATGAGTTTAAAGAAAACATAATGACATAATAAAAGGATTTTTGAATTTTTTAAAGTAATATATGACTTGAGGTGTCCCAAGTGGCTAAAACCATGGGAAAATTCCTTGGTAAATCCCATGTTTATTCAAAAACTACAAATTAGGTGTCCCTTTCAAATTATTAAAAAAACTCCCACTCTTTTTCTATAATTACCCACTCATAGATTCTTTTTAATTCATTAAAAATCTCTAACCATCAATTATATGGTTATTTTACCTCCCTAGTATTCCTTCTAAGGTGTCTTTAATCCCCCAAGGTCCCAACCTTCATGTTCTAGGAGTTACTCTACTATGTAAGGGAATCATTCACCCTCCTCTTTCAGTCGACACTTCTTTTATGTTATCTCATTGAATTTACATTCTCATATGTTGGGGTTTGCTATTATGTATTCCTTTTAATTTAATTTTTAATTCCATATGATTAGAATCCATTTAACTTTCATCAATTCATTTTATCAAATTTTAAGCGACGGCGTTAGGTTGCCTAATTTTCATAAGGGATCTCTCAACTTTTATTTTTATTTTCAAGTTCATCTCTTTTATTTTTTTCTCGCCAAACTTCCTCTATCCAAATGATCATAATAACTCTAGTATCATCTATATAAAATAATTATATCATGTGAATGTAAGAACCATCATCAATATTTTTACTCCCTGCCTTTTATTTTTATAAACGAAATCAACATCCATGTGGTTCCAATTTATAACCTTTGTGGACGACAATTTCTTGTTCTTCAATTTCTTCTTTATTACTGGTCATAAAACCATTTATATTTTTTAAAAGGACTATAATATATGTATTATAACATAATTAAAATTCAAGAACTAGTGTATTTACAAATTATTAACTTATATGACAAAACTAGTTCACAATAATCCAAATACCGCCAAATAATCAAAGTGGTTGTCATCTAATGATCCATCCTCATTCCTTTTAAAAAAATGATATAAATGAACATTGAAAATTATTTTTGTTCATAAATAATATTTAATTTCAGTTATGGAGATTTACAACCATTTCACAAGAACATCATTACTTAAAAATAGGTGAACTGATTATAAAAATCATGAAAACAAACACTCTGGAACGACTGAATTAAATATAATAACTTATCAATAGGAACATAAATGAACTAAACTGAATTATTATTAACTAAATAAATGTCTATTATGTTCTAAAATAAGTTATTAATAAGTCAAATTTCATATTCCTATACCTTAAGTTCAATAGCATAATACATTCGGACGTTAGGTAAAGGTTTTCTTACCCAAACCTCCATTTTCATTCGGGTTACATTTTTTGTCTAATTACCTAAATTAAATTCTTGTATATTATTATTTAATACTCATAAATCTTTGTGAGTGTTATATATATGTTTACCAACCAGAACCCATCCTTTTTATATGTATACTTACACATTTCAAAAGGAACATTCAAATTTGTTTTCAAATTACAAGCCTGATTCAAGGGAATTTCTCAAATTATTAAATATTTTCAAAGTCACTCTATACTCTATTTTTGGAAAAAAATATCTTTCTAAAATCATTAATTTTATTACAATAATACCATATTACTTCACTTCTAGTTTTATACAAATAGTTTTTCCAAAATAACTCTTTTTTTTAAAATAAAAGATTATTTATCTCATGAATTTCTTAATTATTTTATAAGCGTATTTTTGTTTGATTCAACAATCTTATTGATTATTATGTATTGTCAGGTTTAATAATTTATAATTTAATATTATTTATTTTTCTTAATGGTTTTTGACTAATTATATTTTGTATGATATATCATAAAATCATTCACCGTATTAATCAGAATGGTTAGTGTTTTATGATTAATGATTGTGGAATGTTAGTTATATTTCATATGATAGTTTCAATATGAATGTTTATGTTGTTTATGTTTATACCCACTCATATGAAGAATGCATTAGACTTATTATTTTATGGTTGGGGCCCGTTATAGCCCCTCTATTCATCGGTAGATCTCATGAGACAAATAGATGTGGAATTGGTTCAGGCCTTTCCCTATGTGATATATGGTTTTCGATGAAGCCTTTATCATTTTTAAAATTATTGGGTGAGGCCTTGAAAAAATATTTTTTTATTTATGGAATATTCTCTTCCCTCATTATGAATCTAGTAATTGAAATTTCATGTCGTTATTCCACTAGTATAATACCAATGATTATATTTTATTATGGAATTATTTACTTGGCTCATATTCCTACCATAATGTATTCATGATTTTTTTTAAGGAATGTGTTTTCTATTTTTCACCATGTCTTATGTTTATGCTATCTTATGTTGTATTACATACACTTACTATGCATTTGATCTCACCCCTTTCTTATGTTTCATTTTCCCATGATATAAAGAAGTAAATTATGAATGACTTGCAGTCATAATCTAGGAGTCATGGATGTTTCTAATGAAATAAATTAGTGATGTATTTCCTTTCATGATGTAAAGTTAAATTTATTTATGTATCTTGTTTCCAAAATCTACTAAACTACTTAGTCTTTCGGTATGAATATTCATTGTTTAAAAACCAATGTAATAAAATAAGGCACCAACTCTTAGAAAATGGGGTCGGCTCCTTACAGTTGGTATCAAAGGATGTTTATTTGAAAACATGGAAACTAGATTTAGATAACGTAGATTAGGGAAAAGTCTCTAAGATAGTCTTTGAGTATAAACATACAAGAACGTCTAGGTATTTTGGTAATTAATAGATTATGTGGATATTTCATGAAATACATCCCTATCTAGATACGAGCAGGTAGAGGTGGCTCTGGGACAAATGTAACTAGCAGTAAAGGCTCTGACATGGAGTTTTAGGCATGACCCGGGGTGTACTAGTACACAAAAATGGGCCTTGATGCACTCTTGGTTATGAAACTCCCAGGGCATATACATAGGATAATTCACATTTTCTTTACCATCCATTATAAAGGATTTAAATGTTAATATTTCCTTAAAGAAATCTGTTTTGTGAATATGGGATTAGACACATGTAGGATCTCAATTTATGCTAAGTAGTTTTTTTAGTTTAAGATTATAAATTTGGATTCATAACGAAATCTAGTGTATGCCATCATATAGAAATGGTGCCTAGTAGAAGTAATGGTAACTGCAAGAACGTGTGTGTCCCCTGTAGGGATTTCCCTTTGATGCAAGATAATGATGTTGGCTCTGGTGCATTGGTGGGTGCTGAGAAAAATATAACTATTCTAGGACAACTTACTCAAGTTATGAATAATAACCTTACCTTTACAGAGAATCCTTATCCACCACATGGAGGAGATATGTTAGATCTCTTTATGTATCAACAGCCTCTATCGTTCAATGGGAATACAAACCCATTTGTAGCTGATCAGTGGATAAGTTCCCTAGAGAAGATATTTTTTTCTTTGGGATGTAATGAAAGAGGGAATGTTGTCATTGAATTTTTTCGTCTATCGGGAGATTTGGATCAGTGGTGGTCATTAATCCGAAACACAAATGGGGGGAGAGATAGAAGAGATTGAATGGAGGGACTTTAAGGAAGTATTCTGAGAGAAATAATTTTCTCGTGAATAGAGAGAGGATATGGAGAGGTAATTCTTGAATCTGAGGTAGAAGAAGATGATAATGTTTCAAAGTATGAAGGTAACTTCAAAAGTTTAGCAAGACATGTTGTGGACTAAATATGAAATCCATGGAGGAAAATTTATTGATTCCTTGATGTCATAAAACCTTTCCTTTGGCGGGCTCTGATCTCCTAGAGTTTTTCATCATGTGAGGATATAATTTCATGTTCTATCAAGATAGAAATTGAATTTTCCAAGTCTTATGAATTTTAGGGGAGGTAAGAGAAGAAGGGGGATGCTAAAACTTTGGGAAAGAAAATAAATAAATAGGGATGAAGGGAATAGTTGAGTTTCCACCCAATGATAATTGTGGAAGAAAACACCCTGGTATGTGCTTAAAGGGAATAGGAGAATGCTAAAAATGTGTTCATAAAGGCCATCTTTTTGGGGATTTCAAGGTTAAGAAATAAAATATTAATGTTCAAGGTAATAATTGTCAAGAGATGGGACATTATGCTAATGATTGTCCAAAGCGTCAAAGAAACATGGCACAAAAAAGTCCAATGGAGTAGGGACAAGATTATGTGATCACAACTGCTAATATTGAAGTTCCAAATGATATGGTGGCAGGTAATTTAATAAATTAATCAAATATATCCAATGCTTTATTTGATTTAGGATCATCTCATTCATTTATATCTTCCCAGTTTTCCCAAAAAATTAGATATGTCCAATTTTATTTAATAAAGAATTTATTAGTAAAACCCTCTAGTGAATGTATCATTACCACAAAGGCATGTCAATTAGTCCCCCTCATGACACATAAACATGCTTTAGTTGATGACTTTATCATCATACCAGTAAATGAATTTGATATAATTCTCAGTATTAATTGGTTTTCAAATTATGATTTGAAGATTTATTAAAAGAAGAAGGAAGTTACAATTTTTGATAATGGTGTGGAATCCCTTATCTTTAGGGTAGAAACATTGCCATATGATTCTCATATAGATCCACCCCCAGTAGCTCTACTAAATTCAATTATTGTGGAGAAAGAGAACCAAATATCTATGGTAAAAGGAAAGAAATATTAAAATTGAATATGTGCATGTTTTTCAAGAGTATACTGACATATTTCTAGAGGATTTACCTGGACATCCTCCAGAGTGAGAAATTGAGTTTTCCATTGACTTGATTCCAAGTTCAAGGCCCATATCAAATACCCCATAAATAATGGCCACTTTGGAGTTAGTGTAACTAAATAAACAACAAGAGTAATTGAGTGATAAATTATTTATTCACCCTAGCATTTCTCCATGGGGATCATCTATTATTTTTGTTAAAAAGGATGATCGATCCATAAGGTAGTGCATTAATTACAAGGAAATCAATGCTATTACAATGAAGAATAGTTATCATATGCCATGAATTGGTAATTTATTTGATCAACATCATAGAGCCCATTATTTTTCGAAGATTTATCTTTGATCTGGAAATCATCAGTTTCTTGTGAGGAAGAAAGGCATTCGAAAAAAAATATTTTGAACTAGGTATGTGAATTATGAGTTTAAAGTAATTCCTTTTGGACACTCTAATTCACCATCTATTTTCATGGATCTAATTAATAAATTTTTCAAGGAGTATCTGGATTAAACTTTTGTGGGGTTTATTGATGATATCTTGTTATACTCTAAAAGCTACGAAGATCATGAAAGTCACTTGCACACCATTCTCAAGACTCTGAGAAGAAGTGAATTACATGGGAAGTTTAGAAAGTTAAAAATTTGGCTCTAATTATTATTATTTATGAGACACATTGTCTCTAAATATGGAATATATGTAGATCCTGTGAAGATAATGGTTGTGAAAAAATGGACTACTCCAATGTACATAGTATTATGGTTTTATCAGGTTATTTTCAGCGTTTTGTGTAGAACATCACCCATTTAGCCAACCCAATGACCAAGATCACATGAAAATGGGTTATTTTCATATGGAAAAAGGAAATTGATGAATTTTTTGATGAATATAATTGGATTTTAGTGAATTCCCTGATCATAACCCTACCATTGGGGAAGGATGGGTTTTTTATCAATAGTGATGCATCAAAGAAAGGATCTGGTTGTGTCCTTATCCAAAATGTTCATGTGATTTCCTATGAATCTAGAAAGCTAAAAATTCATGAAAAAAATTATAAAACTCGTGATATTTAGTTATCAGCTGCAATATTTTCTCCGACGATTTGTAGATATTACCTCTATGGTGAAAAATGTGAGATATATACATATCATAGGAGTTTGAAATATATCTTCTCACGGGAAAAACTCAACACGAGACAATGGAAATTGATTGATCTAATCAATGATTATGATTTGAAAATATACTACCACTCGAGGAAGGAAAATAAAGTGGCAGATGTTTTGAGTAGAAAGGATCATGGAATTATGAACAAGATGAGAGTTGAAAGGGATCCTCTATTCATGTATTAGGTAAAGATGGATATGAGAATTATCAAGGAAGGTAACACATCACTACTTTTTCGAATATTTTTCAAGCATTCGTTATTGCAAAGGATAAAAAGTTTTCAGGATGATGAGGAGGAGTTTCAATAGAAAATTAAGGTTTTAAATGATGAGAATTTGATAGACTTCATATATGAAGAATGCATTTCGAAATTTGGAAAGAGGCTATGTGTTCCCGTTATTCCTGAGCAAAAGTGGGAACTATTAGATTATGCTCATAACTCTAATTTATTTAGAAACCTTTGTATAAAAAAGATGTATAGAGATATAAAGGAACATTATTGGTGGAAAAACATGAAGAGGTAGATTGTTGATTATGTTGTGAGATGTTTGGTGTGTCAACAGGTGAAGTCTGTAAGACAACATCCTGGAGGAGTCATGTAACCCCTTCCAATTCCTATGTGGACATGAAATGATATTACAATGGACTTTTTCATGGGGATACCAAAGAATCAGAGAAATAATAATGCGATATCGGTCATTGTTGAACATCTTAAAAAATCATCACTTTTTCTTCCTATAAGAGAAGATTTACCACTTCAACGTTAAACAAGACAATATATTAATGAAGTTGTAAGACTTCATGGTGTACATTTATAAATTGTTTTTGATCATGATCCTCGTTTTACATCCCAATTCTAGAAAAGTCTTTAGAAGGCCCTAGATAGTGATATTTCTTTGAGAACTTCCTACTACCCACCAACTGATGGGAAATAAGAATGGAATATTCAAACATTGAAATACATGTTGAGGTCTTGTTCACTTGACTTTCAAGGTATGTGGGATCATTATTTACCTCTCGTAGTATTTTTCTGTTACAATATCTTCCATTCAAGTATTCATATGACCTCATATGAAGCGTTAAATAGAAAGAGATGTCATACACAAACTTCCAAGGATGATGTAGGTTAGATAAAGTTCATACGCCCAGAACTTGTGGAGGAAACATCTTAAAAGGTGAAGATTATCCAAACCCATATCAAAATATCTCAAAATTGGAAAAATATCTATACAGATAACTTGAGGAAGGATTTGGAATTTCTATAATAAGGTCGTATTTTTTTAAAGGTATCTCTATGGAACGGTATTACACGATTTGGTGAGAAAGAAAAATTAAGTCCTAGGTACATTAGACCTTTTGAAATTCTATATCAAATTGAATTTGTAGATTACCATTTGGAATTTCCTCCAAGTCTCTCTAATTTTCATAATGTGTTCCACATATCAATGTTAAAAAAATACATGCCAGACCCAACACATGTACTCACCTATGATGAATTAGAACTTGATCTTGATATGTCTTATTGTGAAGAGCCTATCCAGATTCTTGATACCAGAGAACAAGTATTGAGAAATTGGATGATTCGTCTAGTAAAGGTTCTTTGGAGGAACCATAAGATGGAGGAAGCAACATGGGAGCCAGAGGAGCATATACTGAAGACATACCATGATCTTTTTGGGTAACATTTTGTGAATTTCAATGAAAATTTTTTGGTAAGGAGTGGAGAATGCAATGCACCAAGGTTTTGAAAATTAATATTGAATGTATTTTATAATCTTTCTATAAAACACATCTTTTCCACTATTATGTTTTGAATTTCCAAAAACAGTCATTTAGAGTTGTGACTTGTAAGTCATTTAGAGTATGAAATAACAAACATATTTTTTTTTAGAATAGTAACATACCATTATGAATAGTAATATGAATTGAAATATGACTCTTATGAATAGTAAATAGGGATATTATTTTATTTACTTAAGGCAACAAGATAATGAGATCTTAATTAATTTTTCAATGTGATATAAAACTAATTATACCATAAAATTTTTATTTTTTGAATTTACTATGATTTTATATAAAAATTAACATAATAATATTTAGAAAATTATTTTTGAAAAACGGAGTTCATTTTTGAATTTTGCACAACAAGAAATGGTAGGAGTGAATTTTTGGGATTTTTCTAAAGTACTTGTATTTTTCTTAAATAGTAAAAAATACAGTTTTGAGTTTTAGGGAGTTTAATGAAATCATAATGACATAATAAAATTATGATCAACTTTTTTACATTAATATATGACATGATGTGTCCCAAGTGGCTAGAACCATGGAAAAATTCCATCGGAACGCCCATGGTTTAGCAAAAACCACAAATGTGGGGTCCCTTTGAAATTATTAAAAAACTCCTTTTTATATATATATACCCACTAATCCGTTCATTTTCATTATTTCCAAATCCCTCATCCTCAAAGAACTGGTGGTTTTATATCCCTAGGATTCCTCCCAAGGTGTCCTTAAGCCCTCACTATCCCAACCTTCAAGTTCTAGGGGTTACTCTACAAGGTAAGGGAATCTTTCACCCTCCTCTTTCAGTCAGCACTTCTTTTATGTTATATCATTGAATTTAAATGATCATATAATGGAGGTTGATATTATTTATTCATCTTGAATTATTTTTTATTTCAATATTATGAGATACGCGTTTTCTCTCATCAATTCATTTTATGAGATTTTAAGCGACGTCGTTAGGCTGACGAATTTTCATAAGGGATCTCTCAAGTTTTATTTTATTTTCAAGTCCATCTCTTTTATTTTCACTCTCCTCACCTCCTATATACAAATGACAATGAAAAATCCATATCTTATATATACTATAATTATGTCATGTTAATGGAAAAACCATCAACAATATTCTTACTCCCTCGCTTTTATTTCTATAAACAAAGTCAACGTCTATAAGGATACAATTTATAACCTTCATGGATGACGAAGTATCGTTATTCAATTTATCCTTCATTACTAGTCATGAATAAATTTATATGGTTTCAACAGACTATAATATATGTATTATAACCTAATTAATATTCAGTAACCAGTATATGTACATATTATTAATTTATATGACAAAACTAGTTCATAATAATCCAAATACCTCTAAATAATCAAAGTGGTTGTCATATAAGGATTCATCCTCATTACATGTAACAAAATGATATAAATGACCATTAACAATTATTCATGTTTATAAATAATATTTACTTTCAATTCAGGAGATTTACCACCATTCCATATGAACTTTATTAGTTAAAAACAAGTGAACCGAATATGAAAATCCACAAAACAAACACTCATGAACGACAAAATTCAATATAATAACTTATCAATAAGAACATAAATATACTAAAAATAACTATGATAAAATAAATACATGTTAATTAGGTTCTGATATAAGTTATTAATAAGTCTAGTTTTATATTATATGACCTTAAGTTCAAGAGCGGAACACATTTGGACTTAAGGGAAGAGTTTTCTCACCCGAATCTCCATTTTCATTTGGGTTACATTTATTGTCTAATTATCTAAATTAATTTCTTATATAATATTATTTAATACTCATGAAATCTGTACTAGTTTTGTAAATATTTTTACCAACCAGAACCCTTTATTGTTTTGTGGATACTTACACATTTTAAAAGGAACATTCAAAATTGTTTCCAAATTACAATCTAGATTCAAGGGAGTTGCTCAAATTCTTACCTATTTTAAAGGGCACTCTATAATATGTTTTTGGAAAACGTTATCATTATAAGATCACTAATTCTATTATGAAAATAATATCTTACATAACTTATGGTTTTACACAAATATTTTTCCAAAATAACTCTTCTTTTTAAAATAAAAGAGTATTTATCTCAAGAATTTCTTAATGATTTTATAAGAGTATTTCCGTCTGATTAAACAATATTATTGATTCTTATGTATTATTGGGTTTAATAATTTGTAATGTCATATAACATATTTTAATAAATGGATTATGACTAATTATATTATGGATGATCTATCTTAAAACCATTCACCACATTACTCAAAATAGTTAGTGTTTTATGATTAAAATTTGGGGAATGTTAGTTACATTTCATATTATAGTTTCAATATGAATGTGTATGTTTTTTATGTTTATCTATGATCATATGAGGAATGAATTTGAGTTATTATGTGACAGGTGGGGCCCACTATATCCCCCAAATGCATCAGTAGGTCTATTGAGATAAATAGACATGGAACTGGTCGAGGCCTTTCCCAATGTGTTATATGGTTTTTGCTGAGGACTTAATCATATTTAGACGTCTTGGATGAGGCCTTAACAAAATGTCTGGAATATGAACTTACCTAATTATGAAGCAATTAATTGAATGATCATGTGGTTATTCGACTAGTAGAATACCCTTGATTATGTTTTATTGTGTCATTATTTATTCATCTCATATTCATGCCATAATGCGTTATAGTTTATTTTTTTTAAAGGCATGTGTTTTCAATTATTCACCATGTCTTAGGTTTATGATATCTTCTTATTTATTTATTACCCTTACTGAGTGTTTGAGATAACCCCTTTCTTATGTTTCATTTTCCCAGGATATGAAGAAGTAAATTATGAATGACTTTCAAGCATAATCTTGGAGGAATGGATGTTTCTAATGGAATAAATTAGTGTTTTATTTCCTTTTATGATATATAGTTGAACTTATTTATGTATCTTGTATCCAAAATCTACTAAACTACTAGGTTTATCGAGATGAATATTCCTTGTTTATATGACAATTTAATAAAATAAGGCACCATCTCTGGGAAAATGGGGTTGGGTCCTTACAACCCTGGTCGGTCTAAATCACAAAGATTTTCATACTTCGGGTCCTCTTGGGACTCCATTAAAAGTATTTTTTTTTTCACAAGACAAATCACTTCTTAGAAAACTCTATATAGGTGTCAGTATAACAATACTCAGTAGGAACCCCAAAAACACAAAAGAAAATGGTGAAACTGAAAGGAAACTATCCACCCAAACTAGCTAGATGGAACACGACTAAGATAGAAATTCCATCTTAAGAACATCATCAACTATAAACAACTAGTCACCTCAGACCACATTTTGTTTCATCAAATATGTGACAACTGCATAATAAATCACAAAAAACACACCTAGATATACTCATTTAAAACTCCAAGTCTCATGAGGCTCCAACCTCATAGCGAGCAACAAGTTCCTACTTGAGGATCATTATCAACACTAGACCAGGAGAAAACACTCTACAATATTTATTATCCCAGATAAAACTCGTTTTATAGATACACTATATTATGAACAAAACATCCATCCAAGATGGAACATCCGAAAGATTCCACACAATCAGGTATAAGAATAAGATGTCCCAACACCACCATCACAAAGGGAACACATCTGAGATAACATGCTTGTTGGATCTCACCCTAAATAATGTCACACTAGAACTATATGGATCTAATACTTTGATAGGATACCTCACCTGTCCTTGATGGGGGACACAAAAAACACTAAAAGAAATACAAAAAATATAATTTTGTGGAAAGGGGATCCCTCCCAAGATCTGTTGGGTTACACTATGAACCCAATCTCAAAAATTGTAATCCACATCTCCTCCGATATGGGATTACTAAAAGGATCCTATATGATCTATCATGAACCCAATCCAGTATCCTAAATACCTCACTCGAAAATTTAATCACTCTTAAGATCTTATGGGGGCCACCAAAACCCAATCTAGTGTCTTGGAGAATAAAACCCTCAAAAAGTGGATCATTGGCCACATAGTGTGGGTCACAACGATTCCACAAACCCCATCTGGTATAAATCAAGAACTAGGGGATCTTATCAACAACTATTCCAAAAAAACATACGTAAAACATTTACTGAGTCATGTATCATATATATGATGATTCCAAAACCCAACCAATACCAACAAATGAGTAGGGGGAGAAATATCTAATGACGCCACAACCCTACTAAAACTACTCGCTACTTAAGTGATTATAATGATGATGATACCAAAACCATAGTAGTGTTAGCCAGAAAGATATGGGATCACTTCCCATGTCATGTTGGTGATGATGATACCAAAAACCCAATCTAGGGAAACGATACAATAAATGACCTCACCCCTGACTCACTAGATGGATACTAAAACTCTACATATATGATAGAGGACCCCACCTCACCCTATCCATAGGGATATAATTACATTATCCATGACCATTATATCAAGGGGATCACAATCCTATACCGAGGACAAAATTCCACATTTACCCTCATAAAGATAAACCAAGGGAACTAACTCAAACACTACGGGTCCAAACATCTCTAACCCAATTGACCCACAACATCACCTCACCTTTAATATCCAAGTCCCCAAACATTTCTACCATCTCATTATATATGGAAAACTGCTCATGATAGGCTACTCATAGTCTTGAATCCATTCCTTAATGGAGGAGATATGCAAGGTGAAAATTCCTCCAATATGAGAGTAAAACGTGTGTAATGGGGTCTATAGGTAATGTAAACCCACTCAAACACCTGGTCGTGTCCTCCAACCATATGTATTATCTAGTAATGTGATATTAAACAGCATGTACAAATGGTGTACGGCATGTCTTGCCTCACCCGAGCCATGGTTGTTCATTCCCTTTACATAGCTTAGCTAGCCATGTTAACCACACAGTGTGTACCACTTGGTAAATGACATGTCCAATCTTTATGGCCCCATATCTATGTCATCTCCATGTGTCCATTTCCATCACCACATTCTCATGTACTCTAGTCATGTACCTTTACATGGTTGTGTATGTTCACAAGGATTCTCTGGCCAGGTCCTCACACAATATGGCATGGGGTTACTAAAAAACATGCAACCAGTGTTACATGGTGTGTAGTCCCAAAAATTCATCTTCCCCAAATAAAAATAACACATTGTGTGTTCCCCAGATATATACACCATGTATACTAGAAATCCATCATGATTACCCGCTTTGAGAATCCCATATCATTCCTAATCAACCTAAAACCCCGAGATCAACCCTTAAGGGGTCCTTAGTAAATGTATAAGTGATATAAAACCATAAAATAAGGATTAAACAAGTGGATCGACACCTAAAACTCAAAATTTGTACCTCATCGTGAAACTATGAAACTTCTAGGTCGAATCGGCACATGGAAGCTACTGTTACACAATCTGGGTTGATCGCTATAAAGATTAGAGATCGATGGCATGTCATTTTCCTCAATTCATTACTCAGGTTTTATGTTAGTCAACAGGGGGAGATGGACATTCAACTCCTCCTTCTGTGAACACCAAAGTGGTGTAGGGGGTGGAATATTGTCTTAATTTTATTAAGAAATATTTTCCCCTTAACACCTTTCCACCAACTCCCCTCTGACCAAGTACTTGACACCTAAACTTTTATATTGTTCCTATAGTAAACATGACTATATTAACTAAACCATGGTCTCATAATTATGATCTAAGAATCCTCCATGGAGTAATTTATGTTACCAATGGAACTATTGATGTTTGATAAAATTTATTTAGCATTTTTAATATCACTACACTAAGGATCTTCAGACCTCGACACCGCGTGCAGACTCAGTGGATAGATTCATAAACATTAATTTGAAATATTCCAAAGTCTTACATTTCCAAAACAGAGTCGCTACATCCTCCCCACCTTAAATAATTATTTTCTTGAAATGGAAAATGTAGGAACATAGAAATGAAACTAATATCTTAGATGGGCATCCAACACCAGTGATCTCACTAATACCAGCACATATTCCACCAAGTATTCATGTGATACTACTGAGAACACACTCAAGGGGATGAAAAGGACCACTACACCCATTTCCATCTCAAACCAAGTCAAAATAGTGCAATGGGAAGGGCAAATTTATTCATATTTATAAAAAGTGGAAAACACAAAACACTTGGTCCATATTAAATCATATGGTAGAGAAAATCACCAACTCGATACTATCCTCATTGGGCAGCACTGACTCCCCCATATAGTTTTTCATCATGTCTCAATAATGTATCTTAGTGGGGAAAGCGTCCATAATCCTTGTGAGTCTAAAGCCACATAAAACCCAACCATGACCTCTTTAATCATCTCACATAAAAAACTAATGTCTAACTCGAGGGGGTACCAATGAAAAATAGGGCTACCCAAGTTCAAAAACGGGTACTTATCAGGCCCTCGATGTGAACCATGAACACCCAACCCCTCCCCAGACACACAAGTCATAGGAACTCATCCACCACACCTCTACACTATCCTCTTTGTGTGGAAATAACTCACACTCATGGTTTTACTCATGTCAGAAAAATTCATCATCGAGGGGGTCTCTCTTCCTCATGAATTCGAATATACCTTAAATAAAACAAACTCAAGGTCTTATTGACACCTCGCTTCACCCTGAAAAAAACGTTGACCAAGAAGTAGAAAGAAAAGAGTACCTACCAATAGTGTCAATAAATGATATTATAAAAAGTATAAAAGACATAGATCATACCTATATCCTTCATGTCCTCTAGGTTAAAGTCCCATGCATCTTTCAACTATCCTCACCCAATTCATACAGATTCTTGAGCCATGCATCGGCCACCTTAGGGTGGTGGTGGAAAACTCATACTTTCTACCACCTATTACTTATCCACCTGATCCTCTATAATGTTCTCCACTCAGTGGACCTATATGATCTAAATGATTCCTCTACCAAGGTATTCATTGATCGTCTCTATCTTAGCAGCATAGTGGGTCAGACAGTCTCTAGAAAGATTCACATAGCCTTCACAAGAATAACACTGCCACTCCTACAGCAGACCAAAATGTCCTACAAGCCCAGAGCCTCAAACCTTACCTTCTAGGATCACCTCCTAAAGTGAATCACATGCCCAGATCTCAGATACTACCATGGTCTACATGCTTCTGAGGTCTTAGCTACCTCATTACCAATACTAACAGTTAGAGTTTGCTCAGTCAGAAATCTCTCCACCACCAAGGCCCACTCAAGCACCCCGCTCTATGTGGGGATGTAAAGTGGTACCATTGATGCCCTGATCTCCCATAACATGCACTAATCAATGATATATGCTATTAAAAATGGATACCTATCCATATACCAGGAGTATTACAAAAGGATTATAAACCTCAGCAAAAACTCGGTCATGGTCATGATATCCTGCCGAAGATGTTGAAACTCTTGTATACACACTGATCTCAACTTGACTCGATATAGCTCCTATCTTGAGATCCTTTAAAAGTTTTACTAAGAGATGAATACCACTTTATGGTTCAACATAACAATACTCAACCAATGCCCCACCAAACTATGAAGAAGGCTCACTGCTAGGACCGCCATCTAATTGGGAGGTGTCCTAACAGGGCGGAAAACATGTGTGACTACTTCAAGCTAATCATTAGCTACCCAAGGGTCTAAATCACCTTGAAACCATATAGATATATGCCTCTAGAAATCATGAATTTAAATTATCCTACATGCATCCTCATCTTGTACTATCCAAACAACCTACTACTCAATGTGTGCTAGATCAACTGGAGGAGCACTTAAAAGACATCCTTAGAACCCATTCCACGCATTAAATCTTCAACTTGTGGTGGATCATCACCACAATCATACTGTAAAACCCTATCTAGCTAGTTTCATAGAGGAATCCATAAATAAAATCAAGATGTACCATAGTCAAAGAGTATATCTGGGGAGCTGAATCAGAAAAGGATAAGAAATACCCAAAACCCTATCTTGTATGATGCATGCACCATTTATCTCCCTACGACTAGTGGCCTAATGTATCAAGTCAAAAACAAGGTTATCAGTGTCCCGATTAATGGATACGTTATACTTTGCAATAACACAAGAATATTGTACCAAAAATTAGAACATGAAACACCTTAATACTAAATATTTGCAGCCCAAACCATGCTTACAATACTATAATCCCAAAATGTAACCCGCTCTGATACCACTCTATCACAAACAGAACCAATGGGGCTCGAGATAATAATCCACAAGACCACCTCATATTCCAAGGGTTGGTATCCAGTGCTGATTAGGATATACACACATGGGAGGCCTTGTCCCATCATACCTTTACACACACCAACAAACACCTCCATGAAATAGTGTAGGTATATATATATAAACTGAAAATAAATTCATTAATGCATTTATCCCATCTAGAGTATAACATAAGAAAAAAATTGAAAAAATAAACACCCATCAAAAGAAAATTTTAAAACCATCCAACCGGATTAGTGAGAGGGGGTCTCTTTAAAATTCACCCACCAGAAATCTCCCCATCCAAGATCTGGTAAACAGCTCGTTCAGTCTAGCTCAATAATCTCCACATGCTCTAGGTCCACCTTTGAACACGTTGAAAGGAATGTGGTCTTCACAGGACACAACACATATGGGAAAAAGACCATGTAGGAGTGAGTATAATAATACTTATTAGGTTCCCTAAAATCCCAAAAGAGTAGGGGGGAAACTGGAAGTCTACAATATGCTCAACCTAGTAATAGGTCACCCCAATGAGAGAGAAACTTCATCTCAAGACCATTCATGGCTATAAACGACTAGTAAAATCATTAGACATTGAATATAATGTAAGATATAACAATTTATCAATGAAACCTATAAATTACGCATAGTTACACTCATCTAAGACTCTTAATCTCAAGAGGTTCTGACCTCATAATCTGCGATAGGTTTTTTCTAGAGGATCAAAAGCAACACTCAGCCTCGAGAACACACTTTATGAGCTCTGTCATCCCATATGACACTATTATGGGTGATATGAAGCATCATGAACTAAACTACAATCACATATGAAACCTCTAATAGATACCACTCAATTAGGTATCACAAGACAATGGACCTACACCACCATCCCAAATGTCACACATCTAAGAGAACATGATCATTGAACCTTGCCAATAATAATGGAATGATGGAACTCATTAGATTTCAATACTATGATAGGGTATCTCACCCATCCATGATGGTGTATTCTTTAGACCCTATTATAACTAAAAAATTATCATTCCTCAAAAAGGATATCCCTCCCACGATCCATTGGGGACACTATGAACCCCATTTGAAAAACTATAAACCACATCTCCTCTGGTAGGGGATCACTCCTAAGGTTCTCTAGGGGACACCCGAACCCTATACAGTATCCCAAAAACCTCACTCAGAATGGAGATAACTCCTAGGATCCACTGGGAGAAACCAAAACCCAATCTAACATCATGGACATCAAATACCTCAGATAATGGATCGATGCCCGCATAGTGTTGGTAGTAATGATTCTGAAAACCCCATATGGTATAACTCATGAAGTATTGGATCGTATCTATATGGACCCCGACCAAGGTATCCTAGAGTAGATGCCTTAAATTAACACATTGGCATAGATACAAGAGTATAATACCAAAGTACCAATCAGTTTAGTAGTTTTAGAATCTAGATTACATACATGAACTTGAAATTATAAATTTAAATGAAATACAACATAGAAACTCCACTAGAAACAACCATAAACTTCTATATTATCCCTAAAAGTCATTCATGATATACATATTTTCATCCTAGGTAAAAATATAACCTAATAAAGGGGTGATATTAAACTCTTAGTAAGGTTAATTGATACTATAGAATATAACATAAACAATAAGGAATGGGGAATGACTAATAACACATTCCATTAGAATATAGTCTTGAACATAATATGGAAAGAATAAAATCTGAATAAATAATACCATGTAAATAATAAGATGAGAAATAAGATTAACCCTAGATATTATAATAGTATAATATTCACATGGATAATCAATTACTAATATCAAATTGAGGTAAATCATATGTGTCACATCTAAAACATGCCATTGAGGCCTCGATAAAGATATCTAAAAATAAATGGTTAAGGCCTCATCCAAACCCATATCTATTTTGACTCATGAGACATACTGAATCATTGGGGGGATATAGAGGGCCCTACCTATAACTTAATAAGTCCAATTCATTCCTAATATGAATGTGTTGAAATATAAACTAGATATACATATGAAATTTAAATAACATTCCCTAATGTGTAAACATAATCATAACCATTCTGAGTAATATAGTAAATGATATCAAGATAGGACATCCATAGTAAAATTGATTGTAAACCATTTAATTAAATATGTTAGATAATAATCATAATATTTAAATCTAAATAAATCATAAAAATCAATAGGGATGTTGAAGCACATAAAAATCATCGAGGAGTTCCTAAGAGAAATACCCCTTTTACTTTGTAAAGAAGAGTTCTTTTGGGAAAAATAATTTTTATTTGACATAATAAATTATATAAAATTTGTAATGAAAAATATAGTTTTTTATGAAAAAATAGTGATTTTATTAAAATAATTGTGTCTTAAAACAAATTATGGATTAAACATGATAATGAGTAAGGTATAAAGATGTTCCATTAAAATAGGCTTACGTATCGAGATGAATTGAGAAGGGAGCCTTATAAAACATGTATTTCCAAATAAAAGAAAGATGAAATGATATGTATACATGATTTTGTAATTTATAAATATATTTTAGAATAATTATATAAAAAATAATAATTAAATTATTTTAAAGAGGGGAAAAGAATAATCTGAATGAAAATGAAGATTTGGGAAGAAACCCTTGTATTATGTCTGAAAGTGTTCTTACATTGAACTTGATGTCCTAGATAATCAAATTAAATCCATTAATTTATTAATTATAAAACTTATATAAATTCATTTGATATTTTATAATTTTATTAAGTTCATTTATGGTCTTTTTAATGAGTTATAGGATTCAATTTTATCGTTTGGGAGTGGTCGTTTGCTTGGTTTTCATGACCGGTTTACTTGTATATGAGTACGAAAGTTCATTTAAAATGGGAATAGATATAAAGAATTCATGTTACAAGATATTAATGAAAATATATAAGATTATATAGTTATATAATCCATTTTTTCATTTTGGGTGAGGATGAATCTTTAGATAAGACCTTATTTATAATCATTTAGATTTTTTTGGAGGATTTTCAATCATTACAAACTAGTTTTGTTTTATTAATTTAAATCATATATATATATATATAATGGTTATAGAACATTAAATATGATATAATAAATATATTATAATATTTTTTAACCATAAAAAGGTTATATGACTTTCCTTTATGCTGTGAATGAAAATTGAAAACTCTTCATCCATGAATGCGATAAATCAACACATCATAGATGATGTTTTCAATTTTACATAAAAATGACTGAGAAGGGAATTGATGATGTATTATTCCATAAAAAATTAAATTATAGTATATATATTATAATTGTGATATAATGTTACTTTGTAATAGGGTGGTGGGGATAAAATATAAAAAGAAAATAACTTGAAAGGAAATTAATAGAAACGAGAGAGGTTTTTACCTCTTGATTTTCCCCTCCTTGAGAACCACTTTAAATGGATTTTTCTAGTCTTATATTGAAAAACGTCTCCTAGACATGGGGAAGGGTATAGATAAGTTGATTGGGTAGAAATTGGATAATTTTTTAAGCTTTTATGGTGTGAGGAGAAGTGGTGGTGAGGGGTGGTATTTATAGTGGGTGAGAGTGGTGTTTTCTCATTATTTTATTCATTAGTTTTTTATTTTCCCCCAACACTAAGAATAGATTGATAATTATCCCCAATATATTAAAAAAATGAAGGAGAGTTTGATATTATTAGTCTTACATCATCCATGACTAAAGGAATAGTGTATTTATCTTATAATGTATTTATACTGTAAATTAATGCATTTTACTATTAATCAAAAATACAGGTATTTTAGAAAAATGCCAAAAATTTACCCTAACCATTTTTTGATGCATAAAATTAAAAAATGAACTCCATTTTTTGAAAATAATTTCTTAAATATGAAAATTTATTTTTTATTTAAAATCACAATTTACTTGAAAATTCCATAATTTAAAATTATAACAGATTTTATAACACTTTGAAATTTTAAATAACGCCTCAAAAAATTATCAAAAAATCATAAGACAAAAAATAATTTTTTATGAATACATTTTAATAAAATAAATTTTCTTTTAAATCATTTCTTTAATTATAAAATTGTAATTAAATATTTATGATTTACAAAAAATACCAACACTTAAGCAATAATTGTTTATAATATTTATTTAATTATATTATGATATAATCATATCATACATTCATTTATAATATTCCTAAATTTAATGTATACCTTCATGGGTAAGGTAACTATTCATTTGGCTGTTTGACTATTCATATGTTTCATATACTATTCCTAAGTTCAAGTTACTATTTCCTTGGTATCAGTTTCTTAACTTCTAAAAATACCTCTTATTTCATTAATTATTGATTTATAAAGTTTTTATTGTGTGATCCATGTGATTTAATCTGATTTCTACAATATAAAATAATTATAAGGTAAATTTCATTGATATAATTCTAGGCCATTACATTATCCCCTCCTATAAAAAATTCATCCTTGAAAGTTCCAGAATGTCACCTCCTAAAAAGATTTGTCTAGTTATTCATCATAAGTTCCTTAGTATCCCATTTCACCTCTTCAATTTTATGATTTTTCTAAAGTACCTTTAACAACTAAGTCTTCAGATTTATCGACACCAGCTCTCTAGTGTCCAAAATCCATATAGGCACTTCATAGTAAGATAAATCAGGTTCCAATTTTATTTCATCATAAGTGAAAACATGCATTGGGTCTGGCATGTAATTACTTAAAAAAGATGTGTGTAAGACATCATGATATTTGGAAAGTATGGGTTGAATTTACCAACAATAAGACACATATATAACTATCTCCAGAATTTCAAAAGGTCTGATGTAACTGGGGATAATTTTCCCTTTATTACCAAATTATATGATATCCATCCATGGAGATACATTCATAAAAACATGATCTCCCACTTAAAACTCCAAATATTTCTTCCAATTATTGACATATCTCATTTTCAAACATAGATCTTCTTTCATGTGGGTATGAATAGTCTTTACATTTTCCTGTGTTTCCTCCATAATCTCTAGGCCTACAAGCTTCCTTTCACAAACTTTAACCTAATAATTTGGTGTACGACATCGCTTTCCATGTAATTCTTCATGTAGTGCCATTTGAATACATGAATGGAAAATATTATTATAGGAAAACTCTACCAAAGGTATATACTGGTCCAATATACCTTGAATGTCTAGTTAACATGATCTCAACATGTATTTTAATGTTTTTATGGTTTTTTATACTCTCCTTCAGTTTGAGTGTGATAAGAATAATTCAAATGATGATCATTATCCAAATATTTCTGATGAATTTTTCATAATTTAGATGTGAAACATGGATCAAGATCAAACCCAATTGAAATAGGTTCTCCAGGAAGTCTTAAAACTACATTAATGTAGAGTTTTTCAAGGTTCTTCAATGGAAAATCCCCCCTTATAGTGGGTAAATGTTCTTATTTAGTATGTCAATAAAAAATTACCCATATTACATCATTATTTCTTGTTGTTTTTTGGTAATCTAGTGAAAAAAATCAATGGTGATGTCACCCATTTCCATATAATAAATGTTCCTTCAAATATCTATACATATTAGTGCTACCAGGGTGTATAGAGAAATTTAATCTATGGGAATCATCAAATAACCCAATTTTTTGGTAGGATATATAGGTAACACATAGCCTCCTCCAAAATTTCATAATTTCATCTTCATAAAAAAAGTCATCCAACTTCCTATCTTTCATTGATTTAAATTTCTTTTGAAGATTCACATCATCAGACTGATAATTTTTAATTCTTTTTATTGAATATGGTTTGGAAACTTATAGAAAAGTAATAGTGTTTTAACTTATTTTATAATTCCCATATCTATCTTTATTAGATCGACAAAAATAGGATCCCTTTCAATCCTCATTTTGTTTAGAACTCAAGGATCCTTCTTGCTCAGTGCATCAGCTACATTATTTTCCTTCCCTGGGTGATTGTGTATTGAATAATCATAATCCTTCAGTATCTCTATTCATCACTTTAAGCTCATGTGGAGTTATTTCTATGAGAAGATATATTTCAAGATCTTTTGATTTGTATATATTTCACATCTTTCACCATAGACATAGTGTCTTCATATTTTCATAGAAAGGATAATAGCTGCTAACTCAATATCATTTGTTGGATAGTTTTATTTCTGAATTTTTAACTATCTTGATGCATAGGAAATAACTCTATCATTCTACATAAGGAGACATCCAAGTATATTATTTGATGCATAACTATAAACAAAAAATCCACTATTTCTTGATGGTGGAGTCGTGATTGGATATTTCACTAATAACTTCTTCAATTATTTATAACATTATAAAAATTCATTTTTCCATAAAAACATAACTTCTTTATGAGTAATCTTGGTTAACAGGTTATCTAATTAGGAAAATATTGAACAAAACACCAAATGTTACCTACTAAATGAATGAAACTATGTACCTCATTTGTGTTCACTGGTGTATTTCATTCCTAAACTTCCTTTTTCTTTATATAATCAACATAGATTCTATACTTATTGATAATATGGCCATGAAATGAAACTATTAGGAACAATAATTCACACTTTCTAAACATTCCATATAACTCTTTTCATATAAGAGTTTCCAGAAAAACCTAAAATTAGTTCTAATGGTCTTCATTACTTTTGGAATGTATGAAGATATCATCAATAAATACCACAATAATCATCAAGATATTCCTTGAAAACTCTATTCATTAGATCTATAAAAATAGAGGGTGCATTATTCAGTCCAAATGTCATTACTGTAAACTTATAATGTCCCTACCGAGTTCAAAATGTTGTCTTTAGAATATATTTTGTCCTCACATGAAATTAAATATATCCATTTTGATGTTTAATATTCAAAAGATATTGATCTCCGTGAATTTTATCAAATAAATAATCAATGAATGGAATAAAATAATTTTTATTTATTGTAATAGCATTTATTTCTCTATAATAAATGCCTAACTTTGTGTATCCATCATTATTCTGAACAAAGGGAACAAGGTATCCCCACAAAGAAACACTAGGGATAATAAATTCATTTTTACTCAATTACTCTGGTTGTTTCTTTGGGTTTTCTAATTCCCTAGTGGCCACTCTATAGGGATTATTTGATATTGGTATTAAACCAGGAAATAAATCAATAGAGAACTCAACTTTCCACTTCCGAAGATATCTAGTAAAATCCTCTCTAAATACATCAATATATTCTTTCACAATAGATACATATTCAATTTGAATATTTATTTACTCCTCTATAGATGAATTTTTTACTTCCTCCACAAGAATTTCATTAAGAGTTACTAGAGGTGGATCTAGATATGACTTTAATGATGAGGTTTCTTCTATAAAGATAAGGGATTATACATATTACCCACTAATCACAATTTCTATCTTTGTAAAATAAATTTTATCATTATATTTTGAAATCCAGTCTATACCGAGGATTATATCAATGTCAATCATAGGTATGATGAAAAGGTAAAAAACTAAAGCACATATAATTATAACAAAGGGGAATAACCGACACATATTTATTGTGATGGTACTTCCTTTATGATTTTTTACCGACAGCTTCATTACTTAATCAAAATTGGAAATTCCTTATTTTCTTGGAAAACTAGGATATATATAAGAGAGAATGAAATGATCCCAAATCAAATTAAGAATTTTCTCAGTTTGATGAAATGATTAAAGTACCTTCCACCACATAATTAGGAACTTCAACCTTAATAGTTGTGATTGGATAAGCTTAGCCTTTCACCCTCGACCTTTTCTGGGCAACGTTTCCTTGAGTCTTAGTAATTTCATTTTTATAGTGTCTCATATCCCTAAAAATATATCATTAAGCATTGGTAGATTCTTTATTTCCATTTAAATTATGGCCTTCATGGCCTTTTTCTCCAGACATATAACAGAATCTTTTTCCTTTTAAGAAGGCACTAGGGTCTTTCCCTCTCCAAGTATTAAGCATTATAAAATCCCTTTTTTATACTTCCATTTAACTATTCATTCCTATGCCACCCTCTTCCTCTATTTTTTTCCAACAAATTCTAGATACATAGAGAATTATTTCTCTATATTGATATAACAAGAGATTATATCTTCATATGAAGATAAATTTGTGGAAATGGGTACCCTTCAGAGGAATGGTTTTAAACTATCAATGATCGGCCAATATTGATCCTTGGATTATGTATGTAGTCTATGGAATTATTTTTTAACCATGTAAAGGATACTTGGTATTATGAAACAATTTCAACTTCTTTATATCTCATACTCAAGAATTTCCTCTCCATATCCACTCGATGTTCATGAGGGAAATATTTCTCCAAGGAAAATTCTTTAAAATCCTTCCATTCCATTTTTGAATTATCTTCCTCCTCCTTTTTATGATTCAATGACCACCATTGATCATCTTTTCATGAGAGATGATAAACATCCACGATAACCTTCTCCATTTCATTAGTTCCCAAAGTGAAAATATCTTTTCTAAGGGACTTATCCACTACTCAGCTACAAATGGGTATGCACTCCCATTGAATGATGGAGGTTTTTGTCACATAATGTTTTCTAACATCTATCCTCCATGTTGTGGATCAAGATGCTCCATATGGGTAAGGTTATTTTTTACAACCTGAGTCATCCATCCCACAATAGTTATAAGTTGCTCAGCACCAGTCAAAGCTCCTGTACCAACATCATTATCTTTCATATGAGGTCAATCCCTACATGGGATACATGCATTGATATAGTTTATATTCCTTATATTATTCATCAATTCTAAATAATATAATACACTAAACTAGGTTATTAATCATAATCCCTAATTTCTATCTAGAAAAACACATAAAATAAATTAAATAAAATTTCATAACTATTCTCATAATCAAAAATATGTTTTCTTTGGGGAGATACTTACTTTTAAATCCATCAAAAAAAATTAATGATAATGTGAATTATCTTAAGAATATACCTTTAGATTTTTCCACCATTTTCATAGTAAGTCACATTACCATGTACCAGGTTAACCCGAGTTAGACTCGGTACACCATGATGGAGTTGTTAGCCCTATGTACCTCAGTTCCATAACCATGCCCACTTGTAGTATCTAGATATGTATGAATGTCTAAGAAGACCCACATAATCTCTACCATACCAAAATTCTAGGAATTTTTTTATATTTATACTCAATGTATTTCTTAGTGTTATTTTTCCTAATATATGTTTTCTTAATCTATTTTCTAAGGTTTTTAATAAATATTCTCTAATACCAACTCTGAGGACCCCAGCCCTAGTATCCTAGAGTCGGTGCCCTAAATTAATACATTGAAAGATATACTAGACTCAAATTCTAAAGGTCTGATCAATTTAGTAGTTTTGGAATCTATATTACATTCGTGAACACTACATTACAACTTGAAACGAAATAAAACATAGTGATTCATTTGGAAACACTAGTAAACTCCTAGATTAACCATTAAAACCATTCATAATATACATCTTTATATCCTAGGGAAAAATAAAACATAAAAAAGTGGTGAGATCAGATGACCAGTATTGGTAAGTAATATAGTGGAAGCTAATATAAACAATAAGGCATGGTTAATGACTAAATTCACATGCCCTTAGAACATAGTCTTGAGCATAATACGGTAAGAATAAAATATGAATAAATAAATCCACATATATAATCAAATGATAAAGAAGCATAACCACGGATATTCTACTAGTATAATACTCACATGTATAATCAACTAATAATAACATAATGACATAATGCATATTATAGAAATGTAAAACATATTATTGAGGCCTCGACCAATACATCAGAAAATAAATGGTTAAGGCCTCAGCCAAACCCATATATGTTTTGTCTTATGAGACATAACAATGAATGAAGGGGATATATAGGGCCCCACCCATCACTTATACTAAGTAAAATTCAATAATTATATGAACAGGTTGATAAATAAAGAACATATACATATGAAATTTAAGTAACTTTCCCTAATCAGTAAACATAATCACTAACCATTTTGAGTAATGTGGTGACTTCTCTTAGGAAAGCACATCCACAGTGAAACTGATCATAAAATATTTAATGAAATATAAAAGATTAGAATCATAATATATCTATCTAAAAAATGAATAAAATTAAATAGAGGGGTAGAAATATCTTAAAATCATCTAGAAATTCCTCAGAGAAATACCCCTTTTAATTTACAAAGAAGAGTTCATTTGAAAAAAATCATTCTTATTTGTGATAAATGATTATATAAAACTAGTAATGAAAAAATATATTTTTTTGATGAAAAAATTATTAATTTTAGAAAACTAATGGTTTCATAAAACTGATAGTGTATGGTTCTTGAAAATGGGTAAACAATTGATATGTTCCCTTAAATTGGGCATGCGTATTAGAAAAAATTGAAAAGGGAGCCTTGTAAAACATGTATTTCAAAATAAAAGAAATAGGAAATGATATAGATACATGTGTTTTGAATAAATTCACATAATTTATAATAATTATATAAAATAATAATAATTAAAATGTTGTATAGTGGTATAAGTCCCAACTTGAATAAAAATGGAGATTCAGGAAAAAAAACCTTGCCTTATATCAGAAAGTGTTCTGTACATGACCTTAGTGTCCTGAATAATCAAATAAAATACCGTAATTAATTAATTAATAACATTTTAAGTATTTATTTTCTTAATTTTATTTATTTTATTTATGGCCTTTTAATGAGTTATAGGATTCAATTTTATCATTCGGGAGTGTTTGTTTCCAAGGTTTTCATGATCAGTTTACTTGTATATGAGTATGAAATCATGGGTAAAATGGGAATAGATATATTGAATTTAATTTATAATTTATTAATTATAATCCATAATATTAAATATTTATATAAGTAATTTAGTTATATTGTGTGAGTATGAATCATTAGATAATAAGTTAGTGATAATCGTTTCGATTATTTTGGCGGTTTTTTTATCTTCATAAATAAGTTTTGTTTTATTAATTAATATCATATGTACATATAATATTTCATGAAAATAAATAGAGTTTAATACATATATTATAATATGGTTTAACCATAAAAAAAATTTTATGACCATTCTTTAAGGCATTAATGGATGTTGAAAATTCTTCATCCTTGAATGCGATAAATTAACTCATCACTGACAACGTTATATTTTTTAGGACAAAAAGAGATGGAAGAGAATTGATGAGGTATTATTCCATAAACACAATAAAAATAAACTTTATATAATATATTATAGATATAATGTTACTTTTGTATTTGTATGTGAGGATAAAATAAGAAAATAAAAGAACTTAAAAGGAAATTAAAAGAAAAGAGAAAAGTTTTTTCATATTGATTTTATGCACCTTGAGAACCTCTTTAAGGTGATTGTTTTTGGTCTTTTATTGAGACTGAAGTATCATGTACATGGGGTAGGGTATTGGTAATGGTGTTGTATATAATTTAGATAAGTATCAAATATTAAAAGGTTTGAGGAAAAGAGGTGGTGAGGGGTGGTATTTCTAGCGGAGGAGAGTGGTTTTTTTCTAATTATTTTATTCATTAATTTATTATGTTTCCTAAAGACTATGAATATGTTGAGAATTATCACCAAATATATTAAAATAATTAATTGGAGTTCTATATTATGGTGCTTAAATAATCCATTACTCAAGAAGTAGTGTATTTATCTTATAATGTATTTGTACCATAAATTACCGCATTTAACTATTCATAAAAAATTCGAGTATTTCATAAAAATACTAAAACATCACCATAACCATTTTTTATGTGAATAATTAAAAATTGATCTCATCTTTATGAAAATAATTTCCTAAATATGAAAATTTTAATATTTAATTAAAATAATCATTTACTCAAAAAATATAGATTTAAAAACTATTACAAATTTTATAACACTTTGAAAATTTAGCCAAGGTCTTGTAAAATTATCATAAAATCATAAAAAAAATATTAATTTATGAATAAATTTTATGAAAACATTTTTATTTTAAATCATTTTATTAATTTTAATTTTGTAAATAAATATATTTTACTTACAAATATACCAACACTTAATCAATATTTTTTTAAAATATTTATTTAATTATTCTATGATATGATTATATCATGCATTCATTTCTAAGATACATGATTTTTATTTATACTTTCATGGGTGAAGTTACACTTCATTGGGTTGGTTTATTATTCATAAGAGTTATATACTATTCCTAATTTCAAGTTTTAATTTCGTCAGTATAGGTTCCTTAAATTTTAGAAATACATATTATTTCATTCATTAATCATTTATAAAGTTTGTATTGTGTTCCCTAAGTGATTTTATGTGATTTTATCTATATCAAATAATTATAATAAGATAAATTTCATTGATATAATTCTAGTTTATTACAATATCACCAATGATTCCACAAACACTACATAAATCATTTGCTGAGTAGGGGATCGTATATCTGATAATCCCACAAACCTACTAATACTAACTTGTGAGTAGGGTATCATATATCTAATGATTCTATAATCCTACTAAAAATACTGCCTACATAGGGGAGCATACTCCTGATGATACCACAATCCCTAAAAAGATATTTTCACGACCCGTCCTCAGGGCCCATGTTGTGACTACGCCAAGCCCACCTTCCATAGGTCAGGGGCTGGCAACTAGAACCAAAGACATAAATCTCGTAAAAAGGGAATAAATTTCCTTTATATAAGTAAACAAATAGAACAGAGTATGAAAGCTGAAGTAAACACTATGTAAACTGAGTACAAAAGTAAGTACTGAAATGTAAATGGGCCTGAATACAAATCCAAATGAAGGTACAGTACAACTGAAAAGATAGTACAACAGCAGTAAAGTAAATCAGCAACCACTGAGTTGTCCTCCGGCTATCCCACCTGAAGGGTGGGTACAGATGGTCTCCTCAACTCCTCGGGTCCGGCCGTCCGCTCTGTGTACGTCCCCCTTGTTAGTCCACCTCCAGATACTGTCCCGCTCCTCATGCCTCAACCACGATCAGCGTTGTTCGTCGTCTGTATCCAACACAACGTAGTGCGGGCGTAGCATGTGCAGGGGTGAGTATACGATACTCAGTATGGACCTTGAGACCCCCGATGGTCTCCCTGAATCCACAAAGGATAAAACACAATGGAAAGATACAAACACTAAGTATCAACCAACACTACTTAGGTATATTCCCATTCATATACCTAAGTCATAAATTCTAGTTCGGCTCCAAATCACGAGCCCAAGTACAACCCAGTCTACACAGGAAAGCACAACCCAGTCCACACAGGAAAGCAAGCCAATCACTTCGATGATAATGACTGAAAAATCAAGACTCATCTCACACAGGTATACTACTCACGAATAGGGGTGGAGATGATAGATGTATCCTCTGAATCATATTTCCTTCCGAACCCACGTAGGATCCAAGTACAGAAGTCATCGCTGCCAAACCCACATAGGATCCTAGTACAGTAACCATCGATGCCGAACCCACATAGGATCCAAGTATAGTAATCATCACTACCGAACCCACGGAGGATCCATGTACATTCTTCCTCACTGTCGAACCCACGTAGGATCCAAGTACAGTCGTCCTCACTGCCGAACCCTTGTAGGATCCAAGTACAGTCGTCATCGTCGTCGCAGTCGCAGCCAGCTCTAGGGTTCTCGCACACAGCATGCTCGATTCCGGGAGGGTCTGCTCCATGAGCCAAGAGGGTCGATAGATCAACTGTCATAAATTGAAGAGTTGATGTATGTTGAAGTTCGGTCTCATCAAAAGGAACTCAACGCAAGAGACGATGCATCAATCTGACGCCTGGTCTAAGAGATATAGGCTTTTCCATCCCAGGGGACCAGTTAGAAATATGCTCCTTTTTAACAAGGCCGATATCCAAAATCATCTGACACTCACTTAGAGTATCGCAAAAGGACTGTCTCTTCGAAAGAGTCCTAGTGCCGTAGACGGCGCATCGATCGGACGCGCGGTCTTTATGTTAACCTTGTTTAAGTGATTAACGGGCCCGACCCATTTAGCCTAGTGGGCCAACGAGTCGGGTTGTCCTAGTTTGACGGGTCCAACCTAGCAGGGGTGTTGGACCGGTCTGAAGGGAAAACTCAAGTCGGCCTGAAGGGACGCAGCACGGCCCGAAGTGGTGCGGTCCAGCCCGGCGGGGCGTGGTCCGGCCCAGCGATGCGCGACTTGCCCCGCTCGGCCCGGCGTAGCCCGGCTCGGCCCGAACCAGCACGACCCAGCTCGGCCCGGCCTGGCGCGGCTCGATGGGCTCGACCGGCTGGCTGAGTGGGATCCAATCCCCCCCGGTCTTCTGCACCGGCGGTGCCAGGTGGCACCGCCCTTCCCCAAAACCGACGGGCTCGGCCAGCCGGCCCTCTGGCGCATGCAGCCCGCACGGTTGGCCACGGCTTCTTGGGCATGACGCCCTCCTGGAACCGCGGTCCAGTTCCGCCCGGCAGGCCGACGAGCCGGCCGGTCATCTAGCATGGCGCCCTCCTGGCGCCATGGCTCCTCTTCGCCCGACAGGCCGACGGGCCGACCGGTTCTTCCGCCGAAGCGGCCCGTGTAGTAGGCCGCAGTTCTTTCCACACAACCGGTGTGACAGCGCTAGTTCCCTTTTCCTTGTTCCTGGAATGGTGCAATGGCGTTGTGCTTCCACTGCCATCAATTATCAATTCTAAAATAATTAACGAGAACAACGGAGGGTTTTCGGCCCGTGTTTGTTTGGCCCGCACCCTCCGCCTAAAATGATAGAAATCGGCCAAAGTAAACAAGATGCACAATGACAAACCAAAGCACAATTTTAATCCATTAAAATTGAACATAACCCCTACCTGGATAAACGATTTCGTTTTCCGGCATCGCGGAAGATGGCGTCGCGGGGTGAGGTTTCGAAGATGGTGTTGGCGTGTGTCCAAGGAGGGAATGACGTCTCACACTAGCTATGGAGAAAAGAAGGAAAGGAAAATCATCTCTCCTTGTGGTGACGGAATTCTTCGTCGAATATGTGACATTCTTTATGGAAGGATGAAGTTCTTCAAGGGAGGATGGAGTTCTTCAAATAAATCTAGATTTCTCCCAAATCTCCCCACAAAACAATTCTAACCAAAAATAAAATAAGGCTTCCTCGTACTTTATTTGATTTTTCCATGAATTCCAAAATTACAAAAATTCAAATTCCAATTCATTTAATTAATTAAACCATGAGTTGTCTAATTAATTGGGTGAATGGTTGGAAACTTTTAATGAGGGAGAGAGAGGAGAGGAAAATTTACCCCAATAAATACAAGGGGGTTTTCAACATTAAAATAAAGGAGTTTAATGGGAGGTTTAAGGGGTTTAGGGAATGTTAATGGTTGGGGATCATGTGGGACCCACCTCACAATTATCCTCACATTGGTAGTTAGTAGTTTTTGGGTCACATCCTAACTACCCCATGTAAGATATAACCACTTAAGATAAAGAATAAAAATTGTTCCATAATTTTTTATTCACTTCTTATTTAAACCCCAAAATTTAAATCCTTCTCCCGTGAAAACATATCTATGGTAAAAGTCCTCCTATGCAATTACCAGCACTGTGGTTTCATCAGTGCCCCCAGATTTCAATTCCGAGCACTGGTTCAAAAGATAGAAAAACACGCTCGTTTGTTTACTGAACGTGCCTGACCTAAACTTCGGAAATTGATTTCGGGCACGCCGGGCCTCAGAATCAGGTTCCATCAGAAATTGTGTACTCGTAAAATCCCAATGAATTTAATAAAAAAAATCCCTTGAAATTTATGAGTCTTTTCATTACTCCCACCTTAGGGATTTACTTCCCCGTAAATATACATCATAAACTAGGGAAACAAATAATGGTATTGTGCACGCATCTGAGCCTCCCGTCACATGTGCTCTACTGGAGGTTCGTGTGCTACCACCTGATGTGCACTAGAGGAATCAGCCATCCACATAGGACCTATTCCTGTCGATCCTCGATCTCCATCGGGACCTCCGCTAAAGTCGCCACGTCATTGATGTCCAGCTCCTCGTGGTCGATGATATGCATTTGGTCATGCACGTATCTCCTGAGCTGAGATATGTGAAAGACGCCATGCACTCAGTGCAACTAAGGTGGAAGGTTCAGGTGATAATCCACCTCGCCTACCCTACTAAGAACCTGGAATGGTCCGATGAAGCGTGATGATAACTTGTCGCCCCGACCAAATCTCCGTAATCCACATCGAGGTGAGACCCGTAAGAAAACGTGGTCGCTATCCTTGAACTCTAGTGGTATCCATATCCTATCAGCATAGGACTTCTGTAGGCTTTGTGTAGTCCTAATCCGCTCCTGGATGATCTGAACCTTCTCTGTTGTAGCCTGAACCATCTCTGGTCCTACGAGTGCTGACTCCCCAGGGTCAGTCCAGCACAGAGGTGATCTGCAAGGTCGGTCGTAAAATTCCTCGTATGGTTCCATCCTGATGGTGGTGTGGTAGCTGTTGTTGTACGCAAACTCCAACAAGGGTAGTTGATCCTCTCATCTATGACCAAAGTCAAGGACACATGCACGGAGCATGTCCTCGAGTGTCTGAATTGTCCTCTCTGTCTGGCCCTCCTTCTGAGGGTGAAAGGCGGTGCTCAGGCGTAGCTGCAACCCAAAAGCCTCCTGCAACCCCTTCCAAAGCTGAGAAGCAAAGTGAGCATCACGATTGGAGACGATAGATGATGGAACACCATTATGCCGTACGATCTCCTGAATGTAGAGGCGTCCCAAGCTCTCCACTGAGCCCTACTCTCTGATAGGTTGGAAGTGGGCCGACTTGGTGAGTCGGTCGACAATCACCCAGATGGAGTTCTGTCCTCTGGATGTACGTGGAAGTCCCGTCATGAAATACATATATATCACATCCCACTTCCACTCCGGGACCTCTAGGGGTTGTACCAAACCTGCCGGTACCTGGTGCTCTGCCTTCACCTGCTAGCAGGTGAGGCATCGTGAAACGAACTCTTCCACAGCCTTCTTCATACCCAGCTACCAGTTTTATCGTCTGAGATCCTAGTACATCTTGTTTAAAATGAAAGGTATATTTCATAAATGATTAACTTGTTTAATTTTTTATCATTATATCCTAATTAATTATTTCATTGTGTAAATTTAATGGGTATACTTTTTTAGATATTATTTATTGAATTTTATTCAAAATTGGAAATTTTTATGCTATTTTATGTATTCTATGACTATCGTATACATATTTTTTATTAGTGAGTATAGTGATGAAAAAATGATAAAAACATAGAAAATTGAAAAATAATAATGAATTTCTCATGTATTCTTTGGGATGATATTTAGTATATTTCTTTTGATATTTTGTTTATATGTTTTTTCTCTCATTAATTGAACATTTTAAAAATAGATAATTGTAAATTAATGAATAAGGATATATATTTGAAAGCTATGAAGAAGTATAAAAAAGTGGAAACAAGGTAATTTAAAAAATGATGATTGAAAAATGGATATAAGTAGTTCAATTCATTGTTCAATTTCTAGGAAAATAAATTCTTTATTAGATATAATAATTTCTCTTAATATATATATCTCAATGTATGTTTTAAAACCATAATATTTATTAATTAAAATATATTAGAAGTATTGGTAACACACTAAAATATAGTGAAACAACATTGTTTCCTATTGAGAGATTATCAAAGTGTTTACCTACCACTGAATACAAATATAAAACCAATAGTAACTGTACTCCAAATATCAACTAAGTAAATGAAATTTAAATATAAAATCAAGTTTGATTTAATACTCAAATAATCATAATAAATAAAAAACACATATTCAATATTTCAATTCATATCACCACATATGATTTAACTAGGTAATAAAGAAGAGAAAAAATAAATATTAGTCGTGTTAAATTTATTATTATTTTCTAAAAAACAATATTAGTTTTGTTTCTTGAAAGTAATTATGATGATATAACATTTACCATTCCCCTAGTGTGAAAAATATCATTATACCTAATTCATCACATAGAAACATCAATGACAATAACTTCACAATCACTGTTGAGAATATTAAAAGAATTATAATAAAGATAAACCACCAAATAATAATTTGATTATAAAGAATCAATTTTATCACTATGGGAAGAATCCTTAGAGTCTAGGATCTCTCCTATAGCTTAAGGATGATTTTAAAACATCTATATTTTTACATATAACACTATCATTGGATTATGATACATCTGGGTTTTGTTTTCTTATGCGTAAATCCATAAAAAAATTAAAACTTTATTGGAATATAAACATATAAAAAGTATTAACATATAATTTTTATGAACATATAAATAGTGTTAACATATAAAATTATATGAATATAAACTATATTAATATATAAATACATATATAAACCATTTCTAAGTCATAAATTTTTTATGTTAATACAAACAACATTTAAAAAGTGATCATATGTTTATTTAGATATTGATTTTTTTAATAAAATTTTCATATAAATATATGGAATTTATGGTATGAAATTTCTAAAAAATATTACCATATAATCTAAAACAATTCAATAAAATTAACATATAAACTTTTATTTTCATGATCAAATTAAAAATTGAATCACTAAAACATCAATAACTAAACAGTAAAAAGTGAAATGCATCTATTTAAATGATTTTTTAATATATAATTAAATTTTATATGAAATAAATTATTGCATATCATTTGGTACAGTGATGATATTGATATAGTACTAGAGTCAAATTTTATGGATCTTTTATTAGAAGAATAACCCTAAAAGGAAATAACAAGTAATGTTAGAATGAATGACTACTCGTGTTTTTGGACATATATTTTTGGAAGAAGTTACAAATATTATCTCTTGTAAGAAAATATATATTCATTCACTTGTTAATACAAGTAATTCATCCTCAATTTTAGACCAAAAACCAGAAAAATATGCAAAAAAAAATAAAATTATGGCAATATTTTCTATAAATTAACACTAAATCATTAGAAACCCATTTAAATACATATTAAATGCCCAAGTACTAAAACTTAAACCCCATATTAAAATACAAAATTAAAAAAAAACAAAATCACATTACACTAATAAAGGTGTTAAAATAAAAAAGAGAATCATGAAATAATAAAACATTGAAATCAAAACTCCCCCCACAAAATAAACACACCAATGGAAACCAAAATTATTATTTATGTTAAAACCACAAATATGATAACTTACTAGCATGAATAAATTGAATTTGATTTTTACATCATAATAAATGGTTCTTCCAATAAGTTACACAAAAACACCATGTACACATTATTGAACTATCATTGTAACATAAAAAATTGTTAAGTGAAAAAGATATATATTGTCAAAATTTTAAATTGGTTAGTACACTATGATAATAAGTTCATCCAATGAACAAAAATTTTGATGAAAATTCAGTTTCCTATGTTTGGTTTATAGGATGAATCAATTTTATAACTTATTATAACACTCAGATTATAGTTTCTAAAAACTAATTATATCACTATATTTAAAGAGTTATAAATTTAGAACAAATAATAAACAAAATTAAAATTATAAAATTATCATAAAAAAGTTATTCTTGTCTAAAAAATATTAATCCCCAATAATTATTCATGAATAAAATAATATCTCATTTAATTATTAAATAATTATCCATATTATGAATTATATTTCACATTATTTAGTATTTTGGTAATGATAAATCATTGTAAAAATTAATAAATCACGAGACCTTGAAATGTAAAATTTCATACAATGGAAAATGATACTATAATATGGATTAGTTTAAAACATACCAATTAAAAATACATAAAAAAACTTTCAAAAATGCATTAAAAATATTATAATATACCAAAAAATAATTAACTTATGCACTAGATTGATAGTATTATTTGAAATGAAGATTTTAATTATACTTATTGAAAACTATTAGAACACTTATCACATATGATAATCAATTTAAAAAATAAGAATTATTTGTTCTATTACTGAATATATTTATAAATAAGTTATACAAAAGGATTTCATCAATGGTAAACACATCTAAAAAAACAAACAATGAGGGATCAATTCTATAATTATTTTTTAGTAAGTGATATAAAATAAGCATTGAACAAATAAAAATCATGAAATTGTTTCTAGAAACATTATTATACCTATTATCTTCATGAAATATTAGTACTATTGAATGTTGGGTATGATCAAAATTGGAAAATAGAAAATAGAAAATTATTTTAATACACCACTATAAATATACATAAATATAATCATGGATGAATATCAAATGTAAACAAGTAATACATTTGGATGATTTTATGCATGTATAAAAATTGTAAAAATAACATTATGCAATAATAATACAATGATATCCAAATCATCCATTGAGGTAGGAAAAAAATTAAAATTTTATGTTCCTGGAAAAAATATTGTTCACAATCTAACTAAATACGTGTTATAGAAGATTAAAAATCAGATTATATAGGAAATAGGGGGAATTATAACAAGTTACATACATACAGTTTAATAGAATCCTAGGAGGTAGGGATTTTGCATGATAAATTTTCTAAAGGGAGGATTTCGCTAGGGTAAAATGAATGGGGTTAGTGATAATTCTTAGGAGGAGTATAATCATGAGGATAGTACATAGTTCGAGTGAGAAATTAGGATGTTGGGGTCGCTGCATTGGAGGAGAAGAATGGGGAGTGGCTGTATCGAAGGTGGAGGATCCTAGGATTTTTGGTTGTCACGTATGGGCCTTGTTAGAGCCACATTAAAGTCATGTTAGAGCTATGTCAGAGGAGTATCATAGAGAAATTGGGTTCCCATATCTAAGGTGTGACAAAGGAGGAGGTGGGGAGGCCACATCGAAGTGGTGTTAGCATGGAGGTGGGGTGGCCACATCAGAGGAGGATGATCATGGGGAGGCTAGGTGGTCATGTTGGAGGAGGATCATGGTAATTTAGGGAAAGGAGGGTTCTAATGATGAGGGTCAAGAAGAGTCATGAGTATGAGGAGGGTCATGAGGATAAGGGTCACGAGGGTTATAAAATTTGAAGATGGGTGGGATACTGCCACATACACTATTATTACCATTGGAATGAATTATTTATAGCCATGATCTTTATTTTCTATGGATATAGAGCTGAATTCTATTAGTGTAAAGTGTTGAATGTTTATTATAGCTTATAAATTTTTTCATAGTGACCCTTAATAAATATGATAAATGGAAATGATTTCCCTTATTCTTATCATGTATGGGTATAACATCCCTGTACAATTATGAGACATGAATTGATACCATTTATATATTTGATATAGTCATAGAATCCCTTGATGTTATATACAGGCATAAAGACCCTTACTATGATACTAGGTATGGAATCCATGTACTATGATACTAGGCATGGAAACCATTATTGTGTTCTATGATACTGGGAATGATGATTCTTTACTGTGATACTGGGCAAGGTGTCCCCTATATTATTAGGACACTAGGCATGAAATCCCATATATTACTGGGATACTTGGAATTGAATCCCATATACTACTATGATACTGGGCATGGAGTCACCCATACTACTATAATATTGTTCATTTCAACTATTCTAAATGATACATCGGATATGGGTCCCTTGGTTACTCGTTCTGAGATATTCCAGCACTAGATGAAGTAAGTAGTGTCAAACTAGTTTTCCTTCAGCGAGAAGATTAAACCCATTTATAGTTCCAATTACTTTGTTTTATAATTATATATTTACACTACAATGTTATAAAAAGGGATTGGATATTTATATATGTTGTTGGTGGTGGCCGGCTAGGTTTATCTCACACCCTATCTGGACCACCGATGGAACCCATATAGACTAAATACTTGCATGTGTAGATAATGGGAAGATTCCCCTTATGAATCTATGACTTCTTGCATGACATATTATGGGATCTTGGTAGAAGGTGACTGGGCTGGATCTTTGGATTCTAGGATAGATTTTGGGATTTTTGTAAGTTTTCTATATCATGTTCAGTATTCATTTCCTGCTCCCATATATACCTATTTTATGAAAATCTTGCTCTTTATTACACACTAAAACATGATTTATTACATAAACTTCACTTGATACAACATAGAACATCGAGATGCCTAGTGTCTTTGGGGTTTAGAATCATTACATACCAACTTAAAACATGAAATAAAACATATTTATTGAAAAATATCTATACATGATCACTACATTCCCTCATACTTAGCATTGCATGAGAGAACTTAAGAACATGCATAAGAAAATGGTGAGCTATAAAGCCCAGAAAGGGAATAAACATGGAATAACATCATGGATAAAATAAATGTTAGACAATATGCATATCAATGGATCACAAGAGAAACATGAACATAAATTCATGATAAGGAATGATAATCTTAACATGGAAATGTGGCAACAACACTTAACATGGAATTAGCATGATCCAAGGATCATTGAACATGGATCATGAGTAAACCCTCATTCCCCATGAAGCATGAGTAAAACTTCATGGAACTTAAATTATCATGAGTAAACCCTAATTTCACAGGACATATCATGATACTATACTTTACCCAATGCATTGGAGTGGAATCAGGGCGCACCCTTCTTAAACATTTCATTTCATGCCTAACTATGCCACATGGATCATATAACATGGAATCAATCAACATCATAAGTTATTCCACAATTAAGTAATGTGGAATAAATTCATGAATATACCATTCAATATGTATACGTTCTTAAAGGTGAATACCCTGGATAGATACATGGGTATGGTATTCACTACACAATGATCTTGGATTGAAAAAATGTGGTGCAATTTCGGCAGCATAACGACGTGACATAAGGATTCATGAAAATTGTTGATGAGACAGAAATGGGTTTATAATAATATGTAAATGAAATGTACAGTAAGGGGGTCATATAGATACATTCCCGAACTAATTTAATGTAATTTAGATGCATAATACAATATAATTACCTGGATGTAAAAGAGGAGAGAGAAATCTCTCACGGAATTTCGGCATGGTAACGGGTGTACATGGGACACATTAATGAGAGATAAAGGGCTATCCCATCATCCAAACATAAATAGGTCAGTATGGGGGAGGTTAAAATTTGTACCCCAACATTTTTAATTAAAAACAAAAGGGAAAAACAACTTGAAGAAAATTTTACAAAAATGAGAAAGGAAGAAATCACTTACTTGGAAGTGTGATACAAAAGGCTTGGGAGAGGCTTGTAAGAGGATTCATGAAATATTGGGGCACCTTGTGAGGATTTAAGAGAGATTAGGGAAAGGGTTGGTCGAACTCCAAAGGCTTTTAGTGAAGAGGAAGTGGGTGCTTGGGTGGGTTTATATAGGAAAAGAGAGGGAATTCTATATTATTTAGGTTTGGGACACCTCACATTAAACTAATCAATACCACAAACCAAACCATGGTTTTTTACCATGGTCCTTTCCAAAGGGGATTGGAAAACAATATTTTATATGGCTAATGGCCTAAAATCTTAAAATAATAGTGTTTCATTTGTGGATGTGAGTCACACTCTCAAAGAAATTCATTTAAAAAGTGAAAATATTTTATAACTCTTGGAGGGTCCACAAATGTTTTGTAAAATAAATAAATCTAATATAAAATCACATTATAATAATGATAAAACATATATTGTCGGAACAAATCATTTATTTGATTTTATTACATCACTATTAGGTCATTATGATGTCATAAAACACAATTTATATTAAAACGGTATTTAATTTTTACCCAAAGAGTCGATTGTCTCAGAAAATTATGAAAAATTCACCTTTGGATAATTTTGACATCCTGAATCCAAAAATAATATTCATTTTATCTAAATAATTTTTTAAATATGTGAATTTTTACTTTTAACATAAAATCTAATATTTATCAAAAATTCATATGTTTTAATAAAAATTGCTTTCAAACATTAATAAAAATTTCAATTTCATTCATAAAATTATATAATAATTTATATATAATAAAAATAATTATAATGATAATAATTTATTAAAATATTATTTAATTCAAAAATCCATTATTTCATCAAAATAGTTTTCTTAGTTGAATATTAACTAAAAACAATTTGTTCTTTAAAAAATATTTACGAAGTAACAATAATAAAATGAATGTATATTCATTATTATATAAAAAAATAATGCACATAATCATAGTGCTAAGGTCTTATTACATAACCCCTTATAACACCTACATAAGACCGAAGGGTAAGGTTTGCGATGATGAAAGACTCTTGGGGTGGCTTAGATAACATCGCTCGGGTGGTAATCTCTATTAACTTTCACTTCTCCCATATTCAGTTCCACTCAAGCTTAACGTGCTCAAGCTTGGCTTGGGCTTGGTCAAGAGAGAATCCCAATGACGCCGCCTCCTTTCTGAGCTCTAACAAATGGGATTCATACAGGGAAAGTCTACTAGATGAGGTCACCGCTTCCTTTGTCTGAGTAAATTGGATTTGTTAAAGCCCTATATTTTTAGTAATCATATGATCACTATTCAATGACTATATTAGCAACAGTCACAATTCATAATGGTATTTTAAAATCAAAAATCCTAAAACCAATTAATTTTACATTTATATAAACAATTTACATAATGAGACATTTAATTAGATTAAGAGGAATTTATATTAATGAATGTTGGGTTCGTTACAATCTTCCCTCCATAATAAATTTCTCCCTCAAAATTTCCTTTTACCACACTAAAAAAGGATGAGGGTAACTCTGCTTCATCACTTCATCCAATTCATACGTTGCTTCTTCAAACTTTTGGTTTTTCCACAACACCTTGACAAGGGGCATTATTTAATTTCATAGAAATTTTTCTCTACGATCTATGATCTTCAATGTTTTCTCCTCATAAGAAAGATCATCCTCTAAGTATGCTACCTCTGAAAAGATTACATGTGAAGGGTCTTGTATTTACTTACATAAGAGGTATACATGAAATTCATCATGTACTATAGTCATGGTAGGTGGAAGTGCTAGTCAATAGGCCACAACCCCAACATGATCAACAATATCGAAGGGGTTGATGTACCTTGGAAATAACTTCCCTTTATTCCCAAACCTCATGACTTTATTCCATGGTGATATGCGTTGAAATACCATGTGTCCAACTTTAAAGTCAAGGTCTCGTTGATGGTGATCTGTATAACTTTAATGTCGACTCTAAGCTGCCTTGATATACTACTGAATGGTTTTCACCTTCTTCACCATTTCATTGATCATTTCTTGTCCTAGTAGCTTACGCTCAACAACTTTATCCCAACATGTTGGTGTTTTGTACCTCTTCCCATACAGGGCTTCATAAGGTGCCATTCGGATGCTTGAGTGGAAATTGTTATTGTAGGAGAATTCAAACAGAGGAAGATGATGATCACATGCTCATTTAAAGTATATTGATAATGCTTTAAACATATCCTAAAGTGTTTGGATAGTCTGCTCAAATTGTCCATCCGTTTGAGGATGATAAGCTATACTAAAGTTCAGCTCATTATCTAGAGCATATTAAAGACTCTTCCAAAACATAGAGGTGAATCTTGGATCTCGGTCAGATACAATAGATATTGGTAGTCCATGCAGCATTACCACTTCCCTAATATATATTTGTGCCAGTTGATTCGATGATAAATCCTCCTGAATTTCAATAAAGTGTGTAGACTTTGTAAGCCAATCCACAAAAACCCAGAATGCATTGTAGCCTTTTTATGTCTTCAGAAGTCTGGTGATAGTACATGGTGATGTTCTCCCATTTCCCTGATAGTATGGGTAATGGTTTCATCATCCCCTTAGACTTCTGTCTCTCACCCTTCACTTACTGGCACATCAAGAACTTTGATGTAAATTCAGCGATCTCCTTCTTCATATTATCTCACCAATAATTCTCTCACAGATCTCAATAAATTTTAGTGTTTCCTGGGAGAATATAGAAATTTGAACTATGTGTATCATCCAAAAGTTCCTTCTTTAGCTCTGAACATGATGGAACACATAGTTTTTTCCCAAATCTCTTAATTACTTCTTCATTAACATTAAACATCGAGGACTTCCCTTTTCTAATAGATTCCACTTTCTTCTGAATTCTGACATCATCCCTTTGAGAATCATTTAACCTTTCCAAAAGACATGGTTGAGCAATAATTTTTGAAAGGATTGATTATTTTCCCTTCTTTACGATTCCCATGATCATCTTCATCAAATATCAGAAGATTGGATTCTTCTAAATTCTCATCAGGGATATAATTACTGGTTCCTTCCTACTTAGAGAATCATCCACCTTGTTCTCTTTCCCAGGGTATTAATTGATAGATCATTCATAGTCTTTAATAAACTATAACCATATTTATAGTCCCATGTTCAACTCTTTCTATGTCATTATATACTTGAGGATTTTGTGGTCCGTATATATTTCACACTTCTACCCAAAGAGATAATACCACAAAATTTTTAAGGAGAAGATCACCGTAGCCAACTCCATATCATGTGATGGATAATTCTTCTCATGAACTTTTAATTGCTTTGAAGCATAGGCAATTACTTTTTCATTTTTCATGAACACACAACCCAGTCCCTTCTTAAAAGCATCACTCTATACCATAAAATGTTCTCCACTTGTGTGTAAAGTGATCATGGGTGCAGTGATAAGCCTCATTTTTAACTCCTTGAAGCTTTCTTCACATTCATCTCTCCAAGAAAACATTACTCCCTTCTGAGTTATCTTGGTAAGAGGGTTGAACAATCGTGATAAATTTCTCACAAATCATTGATAATATCTAGCTAACCCCAAATAAGCTATGGATATTAATTATCTATGATGGCCTCGACTATCCCTCTATTGTAGTTTCCTTAGATAGATCTATAGATATCCCATTTCATGTGATAATGTAGCACAATAATGAGACATCCTTAAACTAGAACTCACACTAATTGTACCTTTAATTGACCTTCTCCTTTTTCAAGGTCTCTTGTACAGTTATTAGATGCTCCTCATGATCCTCCTTGTTTTTGGAGCATATGAGAATATCATCTATAATGAATACCATAAATTTTTCGACGTAATCTCTAAATACTCCATTCATCAGGTCCATTAATATTTTTGGAGCATTACTGAATCTGAAAGGCATTACTATGAATTCATAATGCCCGTATCTTATACAAAAAGTAGTCTTGGAGATATCTTCCTTTTTCACCCTTACTTGATAATATCCCGATAGCAAATCCACCTTGGATAAGTATTGTGCTCCACAAAACTAATTGAACAAGTCATCAATTCATGGGAGAGGATACTTGTTTTTATTGTGATTTGGTTAAGCTCACGATAATCGATGCATTGACATAGTGACCCACCTTTCTTCTTGACAAAGAGGACAGGTGCACCCCATGGTGAAGCACTTGGGCATATAAATATTTATACATATTCTCTTGTAGTTGTTTCTTCATCTCCTCATGCTCTATAATATCTATTCTATACAGAGTCTTAGATATTGGAAATGACCTAGGTATAAGATCAATTGAGAATTAATCATCTCTTCTATGAGGAAGACCAGACAATTCCTTGGGAAACACTTTAGTGAATTCCCTCACAATAGGCATGTATTCAAGGATGGTTGCCTTATTAGACTAAATAATTTGAGCCATATATGCATGCTCATAGGGAATTAATATCCACACTTGAGATGATGAAGGTAAATAAGATTCATCTTCTCCATTGCACTTGTATAGAATTGGGGGTCGATTCTACACATGGAGAGTGATTTCCCTCTCACGGAAATTTATGTTGGCTCTATATATGGAAAGTCAATCCCTCCCAAGAATTGCATCAAATTTCACCAGAGGGAGTTTGATGAGGTTCTCCAGAAATTTCAATCCCCAGATTCTAATAGGGGAAGAGTTATATTTATGGGATGCATTGATTTCCCCATTTTTCATACTCACCTATATCTTCAATTCCCTAATTTGTGGTGGTGCTGGGATCATTATACTAAAAATTTTGGATATAAAATAATGCATAGAACCATAATAAAAAACTGCATTCACTATTATTGAATGAATATCTTGCAAAACAGTCACCACATTGTTTTCGGGGTTCAATTTGGTAGTAGTGAGGGAAAAGGCTCACCCTTGATTCCTTGGAGGTTGTTGGTTTCCTCTTAAAACCCTTGTCTTGGGGAACTAAGTTTAAAGATGTCATTTTTATTTGTAGATGCAGTAATGAACAATTGGTTGAGAGTCGAACAGAGTATTCCTCTCCCCTGTCACAGCTGCGGGTTTTTCTTGTCAGTAGTTAATGGATAGGTTCCCTTATATTCTACACCTAAAGCATTTCCTAGACCCCTTCAGGGAATTTCGTAGGTGATTCTTTCTGTACCTTTGGCAAGTGGGGTGCTATATCTTCTTAGCATCGTTGGATTTATCCTTAGGACCACCAGCATTAACGTCTGCCTTACACTTCTTATCCTCATGATACACCTGAGATTATCCAATCTCTATTTCAACATTGAGGGCACATTGGACAATTTCCACATAGCTATCGAAGTTATGGGTCTCTAGCACATTTCACAGGCTAGGTTTTGGCCCACCAAAGAAGCGGTCAACCTTGTATTCAGGGGTAACGACAAAGCCAGAGGAGTATCATGCGAGACTTGTGAAGTTTTCCTCATACGCTCCAACAGATTCGTCATCTCTTTACATGAGGGAAAGGAAGTCCCTTTATATATTAAGTCGTAGGGTTCACAGAAAATATTTATAAAAAAACATCTTCCAGAAATCCTTCTATTCCATCGACTCGATCTCCTCCTCGGGCTTTATATTTTTTATCAACGTCCACCATTGATCAGTTTCACCCTCCATGCAAGAAGTATCCAGGAGAAACTTCTCTTGTTTGGAACATTGAAAGATGGATAATATCTTATCAATGGATTTGATCCATTATTAGATGATTGAGGGATCAGATGATCCATTAAAAGTATGTGGTCTACGTCTCACAAATCTCTCCAAAGTGACTTATTCATTCTTAGGGGGGTTGAAAATTCCTCTCGACCCATGTTTCTATTAAAATCGTGACTTAACTAAGATAGAATCGTGAAAAAGTTCGTGATTCCTTCTCACTTCAGATCAGTCATCTCATTAGCTCAGTCATTACATTGATCTTCACATCAGTTATTATCCCAAGTCCTCCTTTTAGCAGTCATTGGATGGAATAAAAGAAACGTTGGGGGTTACACATGAAGGGTAATCCAAGGAAAGAACTGATGACTTATAAATAAATTTTACTTCCTTAACTTATGAATCCATAGGCTTCAATCTATTTTATTCATGATCTACTTTCTAACATATATTCTTAGTGGCATTTTTCTAATTCCCTTAATAAGGGTTCATACTAAGATTATTAATTTACTAAAGCATATCCCCGTGGAGTGCCATAATAAAGAGTGTAGCAAGGTCCATTGTCATGTACCAAGATACCCTGGGTCAAGTCCAAAACTCTTTGTCAGGGTTTTCACCCCTACATACATCTATGGAAGAGCCGCCTCTACCTTCTCATATCTAAACAGGGATGTATTTTCTTCATAAACCACTTACAAAATATACATCAAAACATAGGGATTTTTTATTATACATAGTCTTTTCAAGTCTTTACTAGGTTTTTCTTATCCTAATCCCAAAAATAACTAAACCTCCCTCTAATACCAACTATGACAACCCTGCTCTTTATTACAAATTAAAACATGATTTAATACATAAAATTCACTTTACGCAACATATAAGATCTAGAGGTATAGTGTCTTTGGGGATTAGGATCATTACATAACAACATAAATCATGATATATAATATCTTTATTAAAAACATCCTTTACATAGACACTACATTCCCTCGTACTTAGCATTGCATGGGATAACCTGAGGACATGCTAAGAAAATGGTGGACTATAAAGCCCAGTAAGGGAATCAACATGTAATAACATGAGGGATAAAATACATGTTAGCCAATATGCATATAATTAGAGCATAAGATAAACTTGAACATAAAGGCATGATAAATCATGATAATTATAACATGGAAATGTGACAACAACACTTAACATGGAATTAACATGAGCCAAGGCTCATTGAACATGGAGCATGAGTAAACCCTCATTGCACATGAATCATGAGTAAACCCTTATGGTGCTTGAATTATCATGATTCAACACCCATTTCACATTACATATCATGATATTATACTTTACCCAATGCATTGGAGCGCTATCTGGGCGTACCCTTCGTAAAAATTTCATTTCATGCATCAATGTTCCACATTGATCATATAACATGGAATCAATCAACATCATAAGTTATTCCACGATTAAGTAATGTGGAATAAATACATGAAAGTACCATTCAATGTGTATATGTGCATAAATGTGAATACCCTTCATAGATACATGGGTATGGTATTCACTACACAATGATCTTGGATTGGAAAAATGCGGTGCAATTTCGGCAGCATAACGACGTGACATAAGGATTCAAGAAAATTATTGATGAGAGATAAATGGGTGTCTTATCTTATGTACATGAAATGAACTGTAAGGGGGTCATATAGATACATATCCCAATAAATTTAATATAATTTATATGCATAATACAAAATAATTACCTGGGTGTAAAAGAGGATAGAGAAATCCCTCACGGAATTTCGGCATGGTAACGGGTGTACATGGGACACATTAATGAGAGATAAAGGGGTATCCAATCATCCAAACATAAATAGGGATATATGGGGGAGGTGACAAATCATACCCCAACATTTTTAATTCAAAATAAAAGGGCACAACAATTGGAAGAAAATGTGACAAAAATGAGAAAGGAAGAAATCCCTTACTTGGAAGTTTGATCTCAAAGGCTTGGGAGAGTCTTGAGAGAGGTTTCTTGGGAGATTGGGGCACCATTGGAGGATTGTAGAGAGATAAGGTCAGGGTTTGGTTGAACTCAAAATGCATTGAGTGAAGAGGAAGTGGGTTCTTGGGTGGGTTTATATAGGAAAAGAGAGGGAATTCTTTATTATTAGGTTTGGGACACCTCATATTAAACTTCTCAATACCACAAACCAGCCCATGGTTTTTGCCCATGGTTTTAGCCAAATGGGAGTGGAAAAAAATATTTTATAATGACAATGGATGAACATATTAAAATAATAGGGTTTCTTATATTGATGTAATCCACACTCAAGGAAATTCATTTAAAAAGTGAAAATGTTTTATAACTCTTGGAGGGCCCACTAAAGTTTTGTAAAATAAATAAAACAAACCTAAAATCACGTTATTTTAAATTGAAAACATATATTGGCAGAAAATATCATATATCATATTTTATTGAATCACTATTTAGTCATTATGATGTCATAAAACACATTATATATGTAAATGGTATTTAATTTTTTCCCAAAAATTTGATTGTCTCAGAAAATAATGATAAAATCACTGTTGGATAATTTTGACATCCTGATTCCAAAAATAATATTCATTTTCTAAAATAATTTTCTAAATATGTGAATTTTTACTTTTAATATAGAAACTGATATTTATCAAAAATTTATGGGTTTGGAAAAAAATCATTCAAACCTTAATAAAAATTACAATTGCATTCATAAAATTATATAATCATTTATATTTTATAAAAATTAATTTAAGAATAATAATAATTTATTAAAATATTATTTAATTCAAAAAAACCATTAATGCATCAAAATATATTTCTTAGTTGAATATTAACTAAAAATATTATTTGCGCTTTAATAACTATTTATGAAGTAACAATAATAAAATGAATGTATATTCATTATTATATACAAAAATAATGCACATAATCATAGTGATAAGGTCTTGTTACATAACCCCTTATAACACCCTCATAAGACTGAAGGGTTAGGTGTGTGATGGTAACAAACTCTTACGGTGGCTCGGATAACATCGCTCAGGTGGTAATCTCTATTAACTTCCACTTATCCCATAGTCAGTTCCGCTCAAGCTTAATGTGATCAAGCTCGACTTGGGCTTGGTCAAGAGTGAAGGCCAATGACACCACCTCCTTTCTGAGCTCTAACAAATGGGCTTCTTACGGGGCAAGTCTACTTGATGAGGTCTTCGCTTCCTTTGTCTGAGTAAATTTGATTTGTTAAAGCCCTATATTTATACTAATCATGTGATCACACTTCAACAACTATATTATAAATAGTCACAATTCATAATGGTATTTTAAAATCCAAAAACATAAAACCAATGAAGTTTACATTTATATAAAAGTTTTCATAATGATACATTTAATCAGATTAAAGGGAATTTTCATTTATGAATGTTTGGGTAGTTAAGTATTATCTAATCTGTTAGAGACATGATGTACATTATACTAATATTTTATATATGATTAATTTAAAAACATTGAGTATTATTATCTTTTAATTTAGTTTTAATTAGTTTTTATGCTACATCCATTGATGTGGGTTACTGGTCAAATTATATTAGTGTCTATTTATATTGTTCTATCTATTTATTCAGGCTTCTGCTATTTACTTTTTATTATATACATTTTTTATACTCTAGTAATGAATTAATAGTCTCCCCATAGATATAAACTTTCACATCCCTACATTTTTGTGGCCTTTGGTGTATATGGAGGTGTGCTTGAGGGCATGTGGACAACCAACTCGAGTTTCCATTTAAGTTCTATCTGGGTCGGTACATCAGAGGTTTGAATTTTAATTTGAAATTATTTTTAAAATTTATGGAATAAAATAATAATAAACTAAATAAAATCACACCATAATAATTGAATAAAATTTCAAACACAAATATTCAAGGTGGGTAAACTAACCATATATTTTTCAGTTTTTTAAAGAACTTATTATTGTTATATTGTCTGCATTGGAAAAAACTCACGGTAGGTGTACTAAATACAATAATTAGTTCTCATTTTCACTTAACTAATTGTATAAAACATTATCATGTTCACATAATTTACCATATAAAAATTTTCTCATGGTCACTTAACTGACTATATAAAGTAGATTTCATGGTTACTTGATAGAAATATTAACACAAATATAAGTAAAGAACTTATAATATAACTAAAAAAATAATTAATGAAAAAAATAGTTATAAAATAAATTTAATATTTATGAATAATTAATCATTCCTAAGCAATTGTTAATATGATTTAATCTATCTATATTCAGATGATTTAAAAAAATATCAGTGATTTTTTGTTATGAACCAGTGACCTCAAGAGTAGAATCCCCCTTTTAAAATTGGCCGCACAAAAATTGATTTCCTATATCAATATACATTGTCCTATGTTGAGACATTTTATTTTTTAAAATATTAAAAGAATATTTATGGTCACAATTTATAGGTACATAATGTAATTAATTACCATAGTTTAGTAAATTGTGTTTCATCCACAGAATTTTTACACGTAAACTACCAGAAGCTATGTACTCAACTTTAGTAGTAGAAATGCAACAAAAGTATTCTTCATTATAAACCATGAAACTAAAGACTTTTGAAAAATAAGACATGTTCCATAAGAACTTTTCAGATCTATGTTACAACCATCAAAATATGTATCAAAATAAAAAATTAATTTGAATGTATGTTCTCTATAGAATAATAGTCCAAATATGGTTGTATTTTTGAGGTATTTGAGAATTCTTTTAATATCAGTTAAATGAGATTATTTAGAGTTTTCTTGAAATTTAGAACACATAGACACACTAAAAATTATATCGATTTTATTAAGAGTTAAGTATAATCATCATTCAATAATAACTCTATACGTAATTTGGTCAAATAAGTTTCTAGTTTAATTTACTTATACTTTACAAAAAGTAATCATATGGGTATCAATACCTTTTATTATATCAATTCCAAAAATTATAAAATTTCTTTTGTTCATTTTTTTGAATTAAAACAATTTTAACTTTTTTTTGAAAAATTTTAAATCTAAGAATGAATTTTAACTCACACATTCAACTCATTTCAAATTTAATTTCCATAATTTTATAAAACTCCATACATAAAGAGGTTTTTTATAGTCCAAAAATAATTTAATAAATTTATATTTAACTACCAAAATATCCATTGATTTTATTTTTATAAATAAAGTAAGTTCAAAAACAATTTTTTTCAACTCATTTAAAATAATAAATATTTTGAGACTATAATACCTAGCTATAGGATTTATATTAAATAATAAAAAACTTTTGTTAAATTGAAAACATGATTTTTAAAATATGGGTTTTGAAATTGAGCAGGATACTCAACAAAAACATAATTTATAAAACAATCATTTATAAATTCACTCTAGACCAAAATTTGAAATAATTTTACATTATGATTTGAATCATATGAAATTATTATTCTAATGGCTTCAATTCTATGGAACAGTTAAAATATTAATTTATAGTCAATCCCTTATTTTATCTATATTCTTATGCAACCAATCTAGCTTTGTTTCTAATATGTATATTAAACTCATCATCCTTGATTCTATATATCCACTATGTGACCATATTTTTTTAGTATTTAGGTATATCTAATAATTCCCAAAAAAATTCCTTTTAAATTTATTTAATTATTATTCCAATTAAATTACATAATGTTTATCATTTGTTTATTTATTTATGTTCTTATGTTCAATATATTATAAGAATGTTTTATATATATCTAGGTTTCCATGTGAGGATCGGGTTTGAGTTCCTTTATACAATACTCCTAAAATAGTATCTAAGAAATTATTTTTTTATGTCTCAAATAGTTCTAGGGACTATATTTCCCAGTTCTCCCAAGTATTCTTATTGATCAAGAAAAATATGATGACCCTGGAAATTTTATTTACCAGGTAAATTAGTAGAAATATTATCATCTTTAGATGTCTTATTGATATTCCAATTTGATATATCATCCTCAATATTTTCTACATATGCATTTATTTTCTGTGGATCTCCCTAATAAAAAGTGAAATGAAATGTTTGTAATGAAATTTTATAATTACTATTAAAGAATCATTAAACATTACTAGAAGTTGAATATCTAATAAAAAATCCTTGTTATAGTTTTAGTGAAAATTTATCCATTTTCCTTTCTGTATTTAGAATATAGACTTTGCATCTAAAATATCTACTTAATTAACTTTGGATTTTCCACCATTCTTTAATTCATACATAGTATGTTTCAAGATGGGTATGATATATACTCTATTAATTAAAGAAAGATATATATGAATATATTTGAACCAAAAATAGATAGGTGTGATATTTTCACCGAACATATTCTAGAAAATTTCTCAAAATGTATTTTTTCCCCTTTAATAAACAAATTTTATTGAGGTGTGGAGAAATTTTAAGTATAAACATATTATGAGGAGGTAGATTCAAATCCCTAATTCTCAAAATATTACACATTACCACTTCTAAAAGAATTTATGTGGAGTCTAATAAGGTTTCTTACTATCTTTTAAAATTTTTAAAAACATTAAGGGGTACACTTTTATGATCAAGGGAAAACACCCATGTATATCGTGAATAGTCTTCAACTTTAACACAATCATAGTGTTTTTATACAAAAATTGAAACTCTAGATGGTCCAAATAAATCTATATTATCCAACTCTATTTCTTGAGAGGTAGATAACTCTTTCTTTGGATTGAAATATATTTTATGTTCGTTTCCATTTTCACTGGGATTACACACTTTTTCTCTTTGGTAAATTTTTCTAAGTTAGATAATTGAATAATACTTTCCTAGTTTTATTTTTAAATGATTATATATTTAAATGGACAAGTCTTCTATTCCATTGGAAATATTATTTAGCAAAAGAACATGAGTAGGAAATATTTTTATAAAATAAGGAATCTAAATTTACAGCATTGACATTATTGTTTCTTACTACAGTAAATACCAAATCCTTATTGGAATAAAAAATAATACCATATTTATTTCAAAGTAAACCAGTAAAACCATAATCAAACAATTGATAAATACTAATAAGTATATATTTTAAAAAATAAACTAATGAATCATTATAAAATAGAATTTATTTAGAGTTAATGATTTTAAAAAAGTCCAATAACCATTTCATTTTTCATTGTCACTAAAAGTGAAATTTCCACCATCAATTTTTATAACATTCTTGAAACATGAATATTATTTTTTTCATATTTATAGAACATACAATATCAATATACCACATATATTTTCAAAAAATATTCCTAATCATAATAAAACATTCTTTTGGGAACATTATTTTCTTGGGTCTAGATAAGTTAAAAATTAGAGTCGCTGAAATCTAGATTAATTTAAAAGGATTATGAGAAATATAATTAAAGAATTTATGAAAAATGTCCTTTAAAAAAATTATAATCAATTCCAAACCTAGTAACTTTTATAGAGACTAAACTCATGTTTTTTTAACTAGTAATCAAATAGTTTTTGTATATATTTCACATTTCCTAGAACCATAAAAATTCCATATTTGGATTTTGGATTAATATTTACACACAAATTAATAGTCAAGTTTTGGTACTGTCAAAAAACGGTTACAAATAATTCTTAATTTTTTTATTTAACTTTTTCATATAAGTATTCTTTTTTAAAATATTTATTTTTTTATTTTTATATATTATGAGAAGCTTTTTATATAATGCATTAAACATGAATAATTTTTATATTTTTTTATTTATATTTTAAATCATCCATTATGTCTTATAACATAGAAAAATATTACTATAATTCACCAATATAAATTTAATAATATTCATAAATATGATAATAATAAGTCAAATGTATCTTAGAAGTAGTAGTTATAAATAATACATTTTATTTCTCATCTGTGTCTTCTTGACTGGAATCTATATAACCGGAGCTATCTTTCTATAATCTCTAAGATTCCTTCATTTTTTTTTAGTCTTTTATAATTATCCTCATATGTCTTATTGTAATTTATATTTTTACAATCACCATTTATATTTCTTTTTTTTCATTCATAGCAGGAGATCACATTAGATGAGTAATCCTTTTCCCAATATTTCCTCTAAATTACTTTCTAATTATAATTTCTTATATAATTAGACATAGGAAAGTACTTATTCCTTTTTAAAAATATGTTAAATATAAGGGATGGTTGATCCATTTCCTAATCACTAATTTTACCAACTTCACTTCCACCTAAATATTAAGGTTTTATAATTTCATTATCTTTTTTACAATGATGTATTAAATTAAATAGATTTATTTGGTTCATAATAATAATTGTTTACAATTATATATTCTTCATACATCATTAGTTTTCCAATTAGATCTGTTACTATTATTTTTTCAATGTCTCATGAATCTTGAATATATATTATAGCTCCCCCTAATCAATCTGGTAGACATCATAATATCCTTATTTATTAATATTTGTTATTAATCGCTTTTCTATGCATAATAATTGTATTTATGATCTCAAGGAACCTAAGACATATATCAATGATATATTTAGTTGGATTTATTTTAAAAGTGTCATACATAATAGTATATGTATTTAGCCTCATTTCCTTGACATTGGATGTTTCTTCCTAATAAATATAAATTCTATCCCAAATTAAATAAGAAGTATCAGAAGAAGATATCTTATTAAATTTATCAACTCTTAAATCAAAAAATAAATAAATAATCTCTTTTTAATTAAAATCATAGGTGGTTATATTTGGAGTATCACAGTATTTTATATTGGTGTTATTATTTTCATATTTATATTCAATAGATCCCCATATATAAAAAATAATCATTTAAAGATGAATTTTCATTTTTATTTTCAACTAAGAATAATTTTAACAATTAAAATAAGAAGGTTTTTAGGTAGAATAACCTTCAAACATAGAAAATATAATTAATGATTAATTGATTAATATAAATTTCACAAAAAAGACTTTCTAAAAACTTGATCAAGGATAAACATCAGTAAGTAAAATTAAAAACACACTCTGATATGAGATGTTTATAAGAATGAATAAATAATGAGGTGGTGAATTGACTTTCTAAAAAAATTATATTTAAAAAATTGGAAATTAATCCCCCTGTTTATAAAAGTATCCTACTTAAATATGATAGTCAATATATATAATTTCATAATTTCAAAATGTTTCTCAATGATTTTATCACAAAAATTTAAAGCAATTTTGAATCTAGTTTAAATTTTGAAATATAATTATTAGCTTCAAAAACAACATATAAAAAATATGTTAATGTTAATTATAAAAGTAGTTATTTTATTAAAAAAATTGAATGAAAAAATGATTTTTAAAATAAAGATAAAAAAATTATAACAAAACGGAATTAAAACAAGTGAAACAATCCCTAGTTGAGTCCTATTCCTATTTATAGGACAATAACCAACTTCCAAGAACATTTTAATTAAATAAAATGATCCAACACCTATATTTTGTTTTTAAATAAAAATACTCATAAGGTAGTACATGATACATATAGGATTTACACAATTATACATAGCATATCAAGAATAAGAAATAATGAAAGGGGAGTATCAAGTATGTCCAATATAGTGCAATATTATGTGGAAATTAATATAAAAAGTAATATAAAAATAGAATGAATATAAGTTAAAATATGGAGAGAGTATTATTAGAAGATATATTGTTTAAGAAATATGAATCTGATAATCTTTTTTCAATAAATTTTGATTAAATTTTTTCTTGAAAAGTTTCAATGGAGAGTTTAACTGAGAGTTCATAAAAGAAGAGTGTTGTGGAAGAATAATTGTTAGTCTTATTAGTGTATCACTTGTTTAACACACACACACGGATACATAATTACTTTTAAATAGTGTATTTACTTATTAAAGATATTTAAGTCTATAATTATCCATTGAATTAGATTCATAAATAATTATTTATACTCATTAATCTAATATAGAATCCATAAATGCTCTAAATTTCAAAAAAATCACCAAAATATAGTTGTTGGAGATTTGAATATTTTTCACTACATAAATTAGGCACTATCAGATAATATTCCCTTAAGTAGGATTACTTTTCCTTATAGAAACATTATTAGTCATAATCATGATCACCATCCATGGTCACTTTTCATGGTCACTTCACATAATTACCTTTTATTGTCACTTGGCACGATCATATGCTATGATTACATGACATAGTCACTTGGTGCAGTCACTTGGAATAGTCAATTAGAATGATCTCTTACCAAAATCACTTAGAATAGTCACTTGAAACATTTCTTAGCATGATCACATGGCACAATCACTTTCCATGGTCACTTGGCAATGTAGCTTTCCACGATCACTTTAATTCTTCATGTGATCACTTCAAGACTTCATGTGGGAGGTTAAGTTCAGAAGAATTTAGTTAAAGACTTATGAAAATTATCTCATATAACATATGATAACTGGGTTATTCATTAAGTCACTTGGACTTCAATGATTGGTAGGATAACACATTCACTTCAATACAAAGCTATTTTTCTTTCTTAGTTTTTTCTAGAAAAACAATTAATTATCATAAAACATAAATGTGATCAATTACATAAGAAACATGATACGAGATTTTTAAAATAAACATAAAATAAGGTGTTATTGGAATAAAACAACATAAATTGTTTACTTTAAAAAAACTAAATTATTATGTGATAGAAGTAAAGGATATTAATTCATTTCTTAAGATACATTTTCTTTTAAAGAAATCATTTATTTCATTTTTATTTTCATTAAACATATTAATTTGAAATAATTATTTTAATAAAATTGATTGAAAAAATGAATGAATTATTTAGAAAATAAATAAAATATAATAAATAATTAAGTAACTATAGTGAATAGTAATTTAGTTATTGTAAGATAATCAAACATGTTTTGTTTAAAAACATTTTTTATTATATGTTTTATTTAAAATATAAATTTATCACATTTAGGATCTTAATTTAAATTTTTTATTTATAAAAATGAGTAATAATTCAGATATTGATTATAAATTGTTAATAATTTATGATAAAATCATTTAATGATAAAAAAGATATTTTTCAAAGATTTATTTTCATTATGTAATGAATTTTTTTTCTTAATTAATTAAATTAATCACAAATGAAAAGGATATTAATTTCATATATTGATAATATACATAATAAAAAAATTATATTCATATATTTTAACAAAAATAAAATTTTATAACAATAAATTTATTTTATCATTTAAATTTAATTTTTCTAAAAATTATTTTTTATCCATTTTTCAATTTTATATTAAAATTATGTTTTGGAATTTATAGAAAAAAAATGTAAAATGAAATTGATTCTATTTTTTATCATAATATTAAAATTATTTAATATGGATTACTTTATTCTTATGAATAAAAATAAGTCACTTGGTAATATTTAATTATAATGGTAAAAATAAAGGGTACATTTTCAAATAATTGTTATTGTAAGTGTTGTGTACTTTTTATGTAATTAAATTAGTTTTATATCTCATACATGATGAATAAAATTTAATATCTACACATATAGAATAATATTTTAACACTCATTTAATTAGTATTTGATAAGAAATTAGAATAACAATACTTTATGTTTTAAATTATAATTTTTCTTAAAAACAATTCCTATATATCTTATATTTAAATTTAAAAGTTTATATTCAAATAATTAGATATTTAATTAGATTAAATGTATTTAAAAAAATTTAATAAACAATTTAAATTTAAGTAATAGGGTCATCATGTATTTTTAGTAAAACAAATAATGACCATAATTAATAATTAAATAGGATGAAAAGGTTTAAAATTTTCAAATTACCACGGATCTAATTTTTCTAATTAACATGATATTTATGAATTCTATAACTCATTTTTTAGTTTGGTATTCATACCAAAATGTATCTCCCACATTTCCCCACTTTACCCAACTACCTCTGATGTGATTTCATCTTAACCATTCACCTAACTTAAGATTCTAACAAATTTTCATTCATTTTCACATATAATAGAATCTATCCTCTATCCATTACATACCGATGTACTTTACTAAATCCCTATTGAATACCTAACCAATTTTACTCTCTAATATCACCCCACCTTTAGAGCCTCTGACCATAAGATAGGGATCTCATCCCTTCCTTCTAAGGGAATTCAAAATAAGAGGGATAATTTTGACAATGAATGTAACAAATTATCTTTGATTATTATAACACACTAACATTTTATGATATATTTCACCTTTAAATATTTTTTTGATAGCATTCCATATTCGCATCCCAGATTCTAAATGAATAGTGATATATTATACCATTAGAAACAAGACATTAAATTACCCGAATAAATAAAACTAAAGACTTATAATATTTATATATATGTATAAAGGCTTTTGATAAAGAAAATATAGTGATAAATAAATATTCAATTCTCAGAAAAATCCTTATATGTATTCACAATATATATTTCTAAAATAATGGTTTTTTTTCTTTTTGAGTGGAAATAATAAAACTAATTTCTACCCATTTTCAAAAATGTATTTGAAAAAATATAATTAATTTTGGAAACATGAATTTTATAATTAGATTAGAGTAATTTTTTGATAATTTTCTAAAAATATTGATCTTTTGTAGAATAATGAAAAATAATGATTTTCATTGAAAAAAAATTGTTCACGGATTTTATAAAGTATTATTTTGTTTTAAATGGTTTTAAAGGAAAAATTAGTTCATTTATATTATTAATAATTTAATTAGGGTAATTATAATTAATATTTTTTTATATTTTTGTATAATCGCTTTCATTACTTCCAATGACATTTTTTTCTGGAAAACTATTTTTTGTAATTTTAGAAAAGATTAATTTTAAATTAAATTATCTCACTTATGTGAATTTAATATTAAGAATATAATAAATAATTAAGGTGAAAAGGAACAAATTATGAAGATTTATTATAATGTTCATGACCTGATTCACTCATAAATAACTAAACTCAGTTGGCTACATGAAATTATTGCGCCTCACCATATGCTATAGGATACTAACTAGTAGTGATAGTCTATAAAAGTACTTTGGGAAGACTATACACAATTTTTCATAATGGAGCACAATGGTGAATTACAATTGAATCATTTTAAATTATTTACTGAAAAATAGAAAATCATATAGCAATTATAGTAAACAATCATATAAAAATAAATAGATAAATTCCATAAAAACGCCATATAAAAAATGAGGATGTGAATACACTATAAAAAATTAGAGTAAATGGGAACATGATATTAAAAATAAATTGTACATGCTATAAAAATTTCACAAAATACCTAAAATTTATTTCATATAGCATCACAAGCATATCTTGGTCTTTTTCTACTATACTCTATCCTCGAATAGAAAATAAAGCATCCATGGAAGGCCTTTTTCCCTTATCCATACATGAATCCATGAAATCTGTATGGGTACAAATTGGAAGCCAAAATAAGGTTTGAATAAAATTAGTTGGACACCACTATAATAGATCCATTATATGAGTATATAATGAATTAGTGGATAGGTAATAATTAAAAAGTAGAAAAAAATAAATAATTCATATGTCAGGTCAGGTTCCTGATGGGATACCTATCCAGCACTACGTACTTTTGAAAAACCTAGAATGGTTTTGAACACTATTATTTGATAAAAATATAAGTATAATTATGCCATTAATTATAATGTTTGATAATGGTGGAACATCATGTCCATGAATTTATAGCAATCATGAAAATTTCATGTCCATTGATTCTGATTAAGAAATAAGGAACATCAATTCCATAAATTCTAATTGAACAATATGAAATGTCTTGCCTAATGATTCCTAAAAATAAATTAGGAATGTAATTTCTATAAATTCAAAATAAGAAATATAGAACATCATGTCTAATGATGAAGTTCAACATGATTTTATCACATCCATGTTATTTAATCAATTCAATTTAACATTTAAATCGTATGAATGAAGAGTATCAAATAAAGGCCAAGGGTATTCCACAATCCACTGCATTATTTAACTTTGGTAAAGTGACATTGTCTTACCATTCAAAATTTATTTTATTAACTCATAAGAAGTCTGGTGGTACATGGATATGCCTATCCCACAAAAAAATTTATTAATATAATTTAAAAAATAATAATTGTAAAACACTAAGAGAAGCACACATTATTGGTGCTTTGGTCACAAAAGAATCATTATTAAATAAGACATATTGTCAAATCCACCTAAAGGGATAGTTTGAGTTGAAAATTTCAATATTCAGTCTGTTATTAGGGTTATGTAGAATGTAATTTTATGGTCTAGGTGTTCAATTTATGTTATTTAATGATTTATTAGAAATAATCATAAGGTTCATCATGCATCACAATGAAACATAATATAAACAACTATACTTTTATGGAAAAGGTATATACCACCTTCCTTATGAGGGTAAATGAATCCTCCTCTAGTTCAGGCCTCTAATTTGGGCAATAATGGGTTAAATTAGAGAAATAAAAAACCCTAAAAATTGGTATATTACCTCTCATGGATATATAATACAAAAAAGTCTTAGAAATATAAAGAATAACCAAGAGTAATCATAGACACACCGTTGTCTATCCAACGTGATGAAAAGTGATTCAATCGAATACAAAATAGATGATTTTTCTAAAATACTAGCATAATGGAGGGGATGATCAATCAAGAGGAAGTGTTTTCCATGAATGGTAAATGCGGTTAGAATAGGAGTAAATTGTATTTAATAAGGGAAATGGTAATTTTTCCCATTTTAATGGGGTTCATTGTTTGGTTACTTGGTTGTCCAATCCTTGTGAAAACCATACACCACCACTATCTAAGTGAAACACCCCCTCACAGAGCTAGGCAATCAGTTTGAGAAACCATGAATAAATTATGTTTTATCACTACCAATAAGTCATATCCCATCTCACGATTAGGTGAATAGTTAAATAAATAATTGAAAAACTTGTAAACTACACCTTCAAATTATTAAAGGTTTAACATAGTCATGTGGCATCTTTCACATGTTTAAAATAACCATGTGGAACCCCTCATGGAATGAACAGTTGAAGGGTAATGTCAGTAATAACTATGTTTCTTACCCTGTCATTCAAAAATCATAAAGCTATGCTCTAAATGATCCCAAATCACCATGACAACTACCATACGCTCTTATGAATATTTATTTACATAAAAAAGGTTTTAATTTAGTTTAAATGTGTTCATAAATCTATAAAAAGAGGGTATCTTACAATCAACCTAACTTAAATAATATCATCCCCAATATTTCCTTGTGAGGGTGTTTTATCAGCATCTACAAATATTTTTCTCCACTAAGAATGTATGTTGATCTATCACTCCTAATTATCATCCTCTACATGTACATGTTTCCATAACACCCATACTAGCGGAACTATACTACCATGGATATACTTAATGATATGATCAATAATAAAAGTAAGATACTCCTTAAAAGAAGCATCAACTTACAAATCAACCTCATTAGCCTATAGGATATGAGATGATTCTTCATAATTACAACATAACTGAGAAAAAGGAAGGTTATCAGGAATATACATGTATCTTTAAGGGAGTAATATCCAAAAATACACTGGTCCAAACCTCTCGAAAAAATCAAAGGTTTTTATCAATCTTGGTGATAACTTTCCTTTGAATTTGCTGATGCCCTAATATTGGATCAACATTCAAGAAGACCTGATCTCCCACATCAAACTCCATAGGTTTTCAATGATGATATACATAATACATATTTCATATATATGCTATAACCATACGCATCATGATAAAATATACCATCTCTGATGTATAAAGAATGTGATAATGTACCAATAATGATTCCAACACTACCCTTTAACTAGTAAAAAGGTGACAGACACATCTTACCATAGAGGGCCTCGTAAGGATCCATCGTTATTGTAATATGAAAGATATTGTTGTAAGAGAATATAAAAATATTAAAATATCACTCTGAGTAACCTCTAAAATTAAATATGCATGCTTTAAGAATATCCTATAATAACTTTATAGTACACTCATGATTAATGTCATTTAGATGATGAAATTTTTTACTCATCAGTACATGTGAACCCAAAGCTCTTTAAAACCCTCACTATAACTGTGATGTAAAATAATAATATCCATTTCATAAAACGGTACATGGAACCCCATAAACGAATTCTACCCCCCCCCCCTCCTAAACATATAGAATCTCAAGTACATCTACTAAGAATGTCTCTTTGATAAGAGGGTAGTGGGTGACCATCATCATTTTATCCTCGATAACTATACTATGTCACATCCATTGGAAGAATTTGGTAGGACCATCATGAAATCCATAATGATGTCACAAAATTTTCATTTTTGGAAAGGTAGCAACGGTAAAATACCCAATTTTTTCAGATATTCTACCTGTACCTACTGGTAGGTGTAACACAAATTAATGAAGCATATTATATCCATTTTAATCCCAAACCACCAAGACTTGTCGTACAAGTCATTATTCATCTTGGTAAGAATGGGATTAACATACCATAAATAGGAATGATACTCTCATATAAACTACTCTCATATATTCATAGTAACTCATACATGACAATTAATTTGTAATATATTATCCTCATCAATGACCCAACCAGGTGGTAGGACATTTACAAAAACACACTCCCTTAAGACTAATCCCCCAGGGTCATAAATCCATCTTATCTTCACTCAATAAAAAAAGTGAATATGTCACTACAAAAATTGTAAGAAAATTTTTTCCAAAAAATCTTGAATTTCTAGATGCATCTGAGAAAAAATATCCATAAATTACCACTTCCTCCAAGCATCCTAGACAATTTACATCTCAGTCTTCTAGATCAGAGCTCTATCCGCTACATTAAAATTTTCATTTTTATAAGCAATATCATAATCAAAAGACTAAAGGTATTCAACCCACATTCAGAATAAAAGGATCTAATCACACAACTAAAAGAGATATTTTGGGATTTTATGATCAATTTATACAATGAATCATTCCTCCAATAAATAGTTCCTCCAACAATACAAGGCACGAAAAACTACAACTAGATGGATATCATACATCAGGTAATTATTCTCATTGGTCCAAAAATTCCTATACTCAAATGTCATGAGTCAATAAACTTTAATCATAATAGATCCTAGACCAAAGTTAGATGCATCACAATACACAGTGTAACTCTTACTAGGCTTAGGTATAATAAGTATCATTGATGAGGTAATTCTTCCTTTAAACTCGTGAAAAAAAATTCACAGGCTCCAGACCCAAAAAATTTAAAATCATTCTATTTCAAGCCCATAAGATGTGTTTCAAGGCCTAAAAATTTATAAATGAAATATATATTGTTTCCAAATTCTCCAATAAACTCTAAATATCAAGGATTTTCCTGTTATGATCTAAGAAAACCATGAATATTTCTTTCTCTAGAACCTTAGAGACCCTTAATTCTAATAAAATTTAACCCAAGTAGTGAAACTTGTAAATCCAATAGTGTCATTTTGAGATAATATAATATATATTCTTTTTTCTTAGTATATTCAATACAATGTCAATATCTTTGGAATGATCATTTAATGTTTAATAAAATAGCAATATATCTTCCTTGAGAACCACAAAAAAGGATTCCAAGTATATATGTAAAACCCATCTCATCAAGTCCATAAAAACAATGTTCGTGTTCATGAGACTGAACAATATAACTAAATACTTGTATAATACATATAAACTAATAAATTATATTCATGGTTTTTATGATAGATTAACCCTTAACTAATTATATCCCAACCTCTAATCAATGTTTTAGAAAACTCTATATCCTTAGTGTTTGTTAATGTTTTCATCTATATGTGGTAGTGGATACTAGTTTGTAACCATAAGTGGGTTCAATTCTTAGTAATATATGCTTCTAAAAAGGGTTCCATTGACCTTAACGGAAAAAATAATGAGGGAACCCAAATGAGATATATTGGTTTGTATAAACCCTTTAGATTGTGGGTACATTAGTTGTCTCTTAATATCTTGAAGCTTAGTTGGAGATAACCTATAAGAAGGGATATATACATATTCCATTTTTGAAACTAGATTAATAGTAAACTCTACCTATCTTGTGATGGGAAATCTAGAAAGGTTATCAGGGAAGACATCCCAAAAAAGATCCACTACATGATGGAATTATATCTAAAGTGTTGCATGTCTTGAAATTGAGGTTGTTACTCCACATAACTTATGATGATTAGGTCCATCTTGGCATGCCTAGAAATCTCAATCACCTTTATAATCAAACCTATCAATCAAGGGGGATATAAAAAACATTATCTATAAATAAAAATCAATACATTCTACATGGGTAAAAAAACAACCAATCCTGAGTATGATTTCAAATCCTGTCATCTCATATATGAAAAAGAACCATAAGAAGTGGTAACTATCAATATAAAAGGGGTATTTCTTAAATTTTCTTACACTCCCTAACCACACTCCCAATGGATTATCAAGATTCGTCACTCTACGGAACTATTTATTTTTTACCCAATAATTTCCCTAATAGATATAGATATAAAGGATTATGATTTTCATATATCAAAAAAGGAAATTTTAATGTAAAGGCTTCAAAAATCCTGCCTCTCACCATAGATGGATGAACACTCTACTCCTTGGGAGTAGGTTGTACTACATATATCCGGTCTGACATGTGACCTTGAGCCACAACATGACTACCTTGAGTATGCCCACTCCATTGGTGTTGTATAAAAGAATTATATATACCTCATCCACATCCACCTTATCACCCTTCATAGTTTATAGTACATCATATCCTTACCTAATGTGGAGCAGCTGATCCCACTTTAGAATGTAGTGCTGGTGTAGAACCTCTTAAACTGGAAATAATTAGAAATATCTATCAAAATTTATAAAGTTTTTTTACTCTACTAGAGTATATAAACTTAATCGGGTCCCTCTCTCCCTGAGTATTCATGTCACCTAGCTTTCCACACTGATGACGTATCACTTGGATACTTGGGAATGCACTCTGACTAATGTTGTCTATATAGGAAAGCTCAAAATGATGTTTCTTAGCACTGGAAAAACGTCTTCCTTTTCCTATAATTTAAATTCCACACCCCAAACATTTATACTCCTCTAGGATATGGTAAAATATGATTATCTAACAAAATATTCTAGATATGGTTTTTAAATGATAAGAATTTATCTGAGAACTGATGACTTTCCTATGCACATCATAAAATTACCTTTCTCTATTCAACTTGAAACTAGTAAGGGTTGGTGATTAATGTTATTGCTCAGTAAAATAACTAAAATATTTCATGAAAGACATAGTACCCTAATATGGGTGAATAAAATTCATATCTTGTTCACTCTTAAAGTTTTCCATAATGTAGTTATCATAAAAGGTATATTGAAAATCCCTCTAACTTATAACACTCTGAGATTTTGGGAAATATTCTCTTCTATGGAATTTAGTATTTTTGATATTTCTCATTATAAAGAATGATATGTTTGTCTTGTTTTACATGAAATATTGAGTTTATATTTTTTTAGATGCAATAATATGTTTTTCTTCTATTACATGTAATACCAAGTTTAACTTTCTTTACACACAAGACTGATTTTAAATAAAAGGCGACACACTATGAAAAATATTACCATTTAAAATGATAGTTGTCACCAATTTACTGGAATGTTATGTATGAATTGTATTAACCAAATTATGAAGATATATAGTTTAAAAATATATATATATAATGAATTTTTTAGTGACCAATTAATTAAAAATGAAAATAAAACTATCTAAAAATAAATGAATTCTTTTTCTAAAAATCTATTTTTATGCAAATAAACACATTTTAACTCAATAAATTAAAGAAATCACTTTGGGAAAATTATTCTAAAGAAATTTATATACTATATATTCAATAAAATTTTCTACATTAATATTATGTGTTTTGATGAAAAGTGATAATAATAAATCCATTTTTTGATCAAAAACTATATTTTTATGACATTCACCTTTGTTGCCTTTTTTCCACTTATCTTTAAAAATAATTTTTGAAACATTTACAAAAATATATTTCAAAAAATAAAATTTATTTTTATTTCATTAGATAAAAATTCATATTAGTGTGATGTTTTTGAAATTTTTTTGAACAGATTAATATTTTGATGAATAAGGAAAAAACTGAATTTTAATAAAAACTGCCTTTTTGTTTAAATTATTTATAAATATAAATTATATATTAATTTTTTTTAATTAATATTATTTATTTTATATATATATATATATATATATTAATATTATTTAGATAACATTAATCATTTTTATATTGAACTTTGATATAAAATATTTGATAACTCTTGAACATTTTCTCTTTAAAAACACACTTTATCATCGCATTTGTGAGATTGATTTTAAATTAAAATTCTCCACTTCAATGAATTGAATTTGGAAAAATAGATTCCATAACAGATATTAGAATAGTTTATATTATATATTTATTTCAAATTAATTTTTTACTAAAATTAATAGTAAAAATACATGAAATTGTTTACCGTGGTTAAGGAAAAAATGGGTTTGTTATGGGTTAAACTAAACTAATAAGGGTTAAAATAACCTAAAAATTGTATAAAATATATTTTAGGAACGTATTTTGACCATATAATATCTAAGGATCGATAATAATCTATTTTGGATCTTTTTTCCATGAGAAAAAAGTGGGTCATATTTTCATTTTCAAAAATTACAAGCATATCACTCACCTCACTTGTAAAACACCACCCCCTATCCCCTCCTTTTCAAAATAGAAAAAACATTTTATTCTGCCAATAGTTGGGAATATCACTTACCAAATTACATAATCTAATAATATAGTCCTTTTTTTGTTTGAAATATAAAATAAGACGGATTTTTGTAAAAACTTAAGGATGTTACCCAAAGAATAGGTAATGTTCTTCAACAAGCTTTATTATTTTATTTATTTGTCCACATCCTTAAATTATTATTAAACCATGATGACATAAAAACATTAGTTTATTACATATAATAAGATTTTTTATGATATCTGAATGACTTAAAACTATCTTAACTTCCATTAAATGTGTTGTGAAATCATTATTTGTGTATACGGTGGACTACCAACTTGTGAACCGATGTCATTCGTTTTTCCATTACCTCCTCCCATAGTTGGTTATGATGATGATATAATATATATATATATATATAATAACTATAACATCATTTTACTTATTTAGTTAATATATCTTTTATAAATTTTTACTTCCCATTTTTTTGGGGACAATATAACATCGCTCATGTGTACAAGGAACTACTGCCTCACGATGTGATGTGAGTCATTTTTCACTAACTATTTACATTGAATATAATATGAATAATTATATTTGATATAGATGAAATAATTATGATATTAATGAAATGTTTTTCATTCTTATAAGAAAATATATCATTTTCATTCTTAAATTTTCACTCAATGAGAAATGATAGTGTCATTCATGCATGTGTGGATTATCGCCTTCACTAAGAAATGTGACTTTTTTCATCACCACACAACATGGATGATATGTATAAGTTTATTTAAAAAATTAATATATTCTTTATTGTATTATTATAATTATTTAAAGTTAAAATATTACTTACCTCTTTTCTATAGTGATTGTTGAAAATTAGAAATGTTACTCATGCATTAGTATGACTTATTGTCTTTATGAACGTAGTGTGCATCATCTATCAATGTAATATTTCATGATAGGACATACAAATAAAAATTTATGTATAAATATGATAATTATTTAATTATTATTCTTAATATTATTGATCCATGATCAATTTAAGGGGACCAAAAATAACAAATCAAAACATATATGAAAAAACCTAGCAGTTATTACCTAAAACGTGACTTTAACATTGAATTGTTAATATAAGATAAATAAGAGGAATTAAGTAAATAATATATGGTATAATATATATATAATAATTTTTAATTAATATATTTTCAACAAAATTATATTTATCATAAAGGATGTTTGAACATTTATGAAGGAAGTCGATACTTAAGGTAAGGGATTTATAGCCTCTCTTTTATTTCTAGGACACAGATGTAAATTCACCACTTGTTTATTTTTTGTTTCATATATATATACCGTTTTATATGTTATATCTTGAGTTTTATTAGTTTCAAGATATTTAAATTTTTATTTAATTTTATTCTTTATTCTAGATTATGAATCAAAATATTGCTAAATCAGTAAGAGATTTTTGTCTCCCTTTTTAATTTATGTCAGTCAAATATCATATTCATCACCTATTTATTTTATGTGGTGTATATACTACCCAATAATTTATTTTATGATGACTACACTTAAAATTATGGTTATTTACATATCCATTTGTGGATCTCCCTTTAAGGGGTATTTCTTTCAAAGTTATCAAATTGGTAATGATTTTATTTTACAATCTAACCATTTATTGGGATTGTTTATGACTATATTTGTCACGATGAAAAATTATCATCCATATATAAATATACTCATGGATTTTATTATCCTCATTTTATTTTATGATAACAAATTTTTTCAATTCATTTTCCTCTTTTCATGTACTCAAGATTTTAAAAATAATGTTTTAAGAAAATCATCTTTTTGGTCAAAAACCTTGTTTCTTCCAAAACCTTGTTTTCAAAAAATGTTTTCAAAAATATCTTTAACATTTTTTAAATGATTTATTAACAAAAATTTTAGCCATGTACGAATTTTAAAAAAAATTAAAATAAATCTTCATATCATTTTCCAAATAAATCCCATTTGGGTTTTAATAAAAATGTGAAAAGAATATTTGTTTTTAAAAATTCCCAACATGAACAATATTTCACCCCATAAATATCACTAAATTATTTAAAAAATCCCTGACATGTTTTCAAATATCATTTAAATAAAAAATCTCACTTAATATTTGTAAAAAAATTATATTTTAAATAAATGATTTCAAATTGAAAAGGATTTTGAAAATGTTTTTGTTTTTAAAAGTGTTTTTCAAATAAGGAATGATATTTTCCTAAATAGATATTTTAAATCATTTTTAAATGTTATTTACTAATTTTTCTTTTTGATTTTCTACTTTAATTTATTCTAAAATGTTTTTATAAAATTTACTTTCAATAAAAAGTTATTTTCCTCAAAAAATGTTACAAGTGTATTTTATATATCATTTTCCATGTAATATGAAATAATTCGATATTAATTTTTCTTTACTAGTGACATAATCCAAGGATACCACTCTTCTTATTTATCTGAATGGTGTATTTGTATGATGAAAATATATCTATGACACCCATTTCTATTCCATAGGTTATACCATGAAAAAATTCTTTTGAAACTCACTTATCTTCCCATGGTTTATTAGATAATGAAATAATTAAATGATTAAGAAACCAATCACTTTTTCATAGTTGATGATATGATTAAATGATTATGAAACCCATTTCATTTTATGGGTTATGATATGATAAATATTTTATGTTCTTTTGGAACACATATATATCTTTTTATTATGTGATGGGTGTAACCTATATCCCCCTCTAATGAATTCGGTAAAGATTTATATCTTATGAGATAGATAGGAATGGAATAGGTATTGAACCGAGTTCAGTAAGGAAATTTTTCCCATCTGATGGTCTTGGGAGTGAACCTTGACTACTATAAAGGTCTTGGGAGTGAACCTTGACTACTATGATGGTTTGTGGAGTGAACTCAATCCACTATGACAGCCTTGTTAGTAATCCTTTACTACTATGGAAATGATTTTCAATGATTATATGTATTCAAAAATTTCATGTATTATGACAATGTTATTTTCTCATGTCTAATGTTGTTTGATTTTCTTTTGATTCATGCCTTGTGAACTGAAAATCTTTATTCCATGACTCAATATTATGATCTTTGATATATAGAGTATGGTTTTAACATTTATTTTTCATGTTATCATAGCCTTGTATTGGTGTTATTATTATGTATCATCCTTTTGTAAGCATACTAAGCATTTAAGATCGCCCTTTACTAGGTTTTGTTCCCAATGTTATGGAAAAAAAATTATGTAGGGTATGTTTTTGAACAGTACTAAAGGGTAAGATATTTATATGCTATGTTGAATATAGTTTACTAGATTAGAAGGTTGTATACCTAATATCCAGAGGCACCAAACTATTATGGTCTTTAAGAATGTGATTGTGTATTGTATTGAATATTTTTCTAAAAATATATAATATCCTTTTGTGAAAATTCTAGTTCGGTACAGTTGGTATCAAAGGAATGGTTTAGTTAACCCTTGTAATATATGATAAGAAAACTTTAGTGAGATCTCTATGGATATTTCATAGGATATGTCTAGGGATATTTAAATGTATAATTCTAAAGATAGTTTAATGTATATAATAAAATCATTCAATTTTGTTAAAGGATAGAACAAATCATTTCAAAAAAAATAAATCTCTAACTGAATATTGTATATATATGTCTCTCCAGAAGATAGGTGCCTATGGGTAATTAATCCAAAATAGGAACATTTATCTATACTCAATCATCACATAATTCATAAAAATAGGTCTTTTTTCACAGCTGGTTTGACACTCCTGGGGGATATGTTTTTGAAACTGAAAATATCATTATAATCCATCATAATGGATTTAAATAGATAATGACCTTGAATGGCCATGATTAAGCCTAATTTTTCACAGTGTTAAAATAAGGTTTCATGATTTAGACACCCTATATTTTTCATGATTATTAATTTTTCTATTGTGATTGGAATTTCTCACACTATTCTTTTTTTAGTCAATAGTGGGAACTAAAAGTAATTGGGTTAGCATTTATTGTGATGGAAACTTTATTGATGAGTATCTAAATGGGATAGTGATTGGAGTGAAGGATATTATGATGATTTCTAATCACTTATCATAGATAATGATTAGTAATATAAACCTTAACCAACCTTAAGACTCAACGGAGAAGATAACGATAGATTTTCTATGATTTTTTGAAGTGGAGACCATGGAAGGATGAATATTCAGTCTACTATATATTGAAAATATGGGAAGAAGAAATTAAATGAATGTCTTATAGGGATGAACGGATTTTCTTGGGTGTGGAAAATAATTACACCATGTAAGTTACTGCAAAGAGAAATTGAATAGTTTAGTTAACACAATGAATGAGAATAATTGTCTCTTAAGTAATCAATAATTGTTGAATGTTTTAAATTTTGAAAGTATTGGAATTATATAAATAAATGTTCTAATGGATAAGATCATGAATAGAATCACTAAGTTTGTATGACTAATGGTTTTTCTGTTGATTATTAAGAGACTATGAATGATATATGAATGGAAAGAGGTATTAAGGAATAAAATAAAGAATCATCGTTAATGGTCTGAGAAGGATGTCAGATTATGGAAGTATTTATGTATTGGGATTCAATAATTATGTTATATGAACTATAAAATAAATAAAAATTGTTTAATATATGTTTTTCATTAAGTATATTCCAAAATATGTTAAATTTTTCGATTGAATTGAAAATCAATTTACCAAAAAAATTATAATTCGACTAATGGATGATAATCGTTAATATGATTGGTATATTAAGATACTTATGGTCGAAAAATATATATTGGAAATGAAAAAGTAAATTTAGTAGTACTGATTACCTTGGAACAGATTATTTATTTGTTGACAAAGTGGTTTATTCTATCATTTATAGACGTTACAATGTTTTTTTATTTAAGGAATATATATAATTATCTATGTTTTATGTGAGGAATATATAATTATTTATGTTTTCATTGAGATTTTATAGTAATTCAGGTTAATACAATTTATAATGTGAATACACGATCAATGTATTTGTCACTACCCGTCCTCGGGCCTGTGCCGTGACTACCCCAAGCCCGCCTTCAATAGGCCAGGGGCTGGTGACTAGCACCAAAGGAGTTAACCCGATAAAAGGAAAGGCATTGCCTTTAAACCTATAACACACATATATTACAAGCAGAATAAAACACTAAGTAATAACTATATACAAAAGAAGGTGCTGAAAGTAAAGGGGCTGGAAATACAAGCCCAACAGTAAAGTACAAACAACTAAAAAGCTAGTACAACTGTAGTATAGTAAAATAGTAACTATAGAGTCATGCTCTAGGATTCCCACCTGATGTGTGGTTACAGATGGCCTCCTCAGCACCCCAAGTCGGTTTGTTCGCTCCGTGTACGTCTCGCCAAGTGGACCACCTCCGGGTACCGTCCAACCCTACAACTCTTTACCTCTATCAGTGATGTCTGTCATCTACAACCAACACAACGAAGTGTGAGCATAGCCCATGCAAGGGTGAGTATAACAATACTCAGTAGGGACCCCAAGACCCTCAAGGTCTTATAGTATCCAACAAGGATAACCCACATAGAAAGATACAATCACGAAGTATCAACCAACCTTACTTAGGTATGTTCCCATACATATACCTAAGTTACCGATCATAGTTCGGAACCAACTCTCGAGCCCAAGCACAACCCAATGCACAAAAGAAGTAAATTCAATCACCACGATGATAATGGTTGAAAGACAAGACTCATATCACACTGGTATACATCTTTTTCTGAGAGATAGAGATGATCAGATGTAGTCACTGATTCATCTAAACTGTCGGACCCACATAAGATACAGGACAAACTATCTCATCTAAGCTGTCGGACCCACACAGGATACAGGACTGGCTATCTTATCTACGTTGTCGGATCCACACAGGATATAGGACCGGCTAAGTAGTTGGACCCACAAAGGATATTGGACCAAATATTCTATCGGATCCACATAGGATCCAGGAACAGAATTCAGAACTGTCAGACCCACAGAGGATCCTGGTATAGTAGTCATCATTATTGAACCCGCGGATGATTCCAGTACATTATCGTCGCAGCCAACCCTCGGGTTCCCATACACAGTACACTAAATTCCGAGAGTGTCCACTCCTCGAGCCACGTGTTGATACATAAACTATCACAATGTCTAGATTTGATGTATCTTGTAGTCACATCTCATTATAAGGAACCCAACAAGACAGACGACACGTCAATCAGACACCTGGTCTGAGAGTTATTGGCATTTTTATTCTAGGGGCCCGGTTGGATTTATGCTCGATCCAAACCCATTCATTTTCCAAATTAGTCTAAATCTCACTTAGAGTATTTCAAAAGGACCGCCTCATCGCGAGGGTCCCAGTTCCACAAATAGCATGTCGATCAGACATGTGGTCTAGGAGATATTTGTATTTAATCGAAGATGGGCCTGACTCGTCATGCCCAGTGGGATGGGGGGGTCGGCCAGACCCAGCTCAGCGGGTCCAACATGGCAGGGGGTCGCCCTAGCCCGGTGAGACGCGGCCCACTAGAAAACTCGTCCCGCACTGCAGGATGGTCCGGTTTGCCCGGCAGCGCCACATGACGCCTTCTTCTCCTCTTCCCTGCCGGCCGTAGCCGACCGGTTCGATTCAGCGCACGCAACCTATGGACGCGGTCGAAATTCTAATCACACGGTGCCTACGGGGGCTGCAGTTCCCCATCTCGGCCGGCATGCGGTCGGCCGATTCTCCCAGTTGAGAGGCCCACGGATGTGGGCTCCATCCTCTTCCACGCAGCGCATTGTGCTCCACATTCCTCTAGTGGGTCGGTCCGTCGTCCTGCGGACTGGGCTGCCCAAGTGGCCGCTGGTCCCTCCATGCAGCCGGCACGACGACACCGCGCCCTCTACTGCGGCCCTCCCTGGCCACGGCTCTGCATCAATGGCACGACGCGACAACATCGTGCTTCCTCCGCCATGTCCCGCCCCAGCCACAGCCCTCCACAGGTGCGGTGCGACGGCACCGCGCCCTTCCAGCTCCGCCGCGGCCCTCTTGGCCGCGGATTTTCTTTGCATGGTGCAACAGCGGCCATTGCACCGCCGGCCTCTTCCATTATCCGGCTCCGTAATCAACACAATGAGGAAAATAACAAGGGGAGGGAGGGTCGGACCATGTTCGTGCAGTCTGATCCCTCCTTGTTATGTTGTTAACATTTGGCATCAAGACTACAAAACACAATGAGGAAAGGAGACTATAACTCATACATAAAAATTAATCCAATCTCCCCTACCTCATATTTGTCATTGTACGTTGATGAGTCATGGAAAACAGACATCGCGGAAGGCGGATGTCGTTCCGTCAATGTCAGAGGAGGTAGAGCCTGGTGAAGACAAGTCGAGACAACGCCCTCGGTGTACTTTGTGGGCGGCAGTTCTTCCCTTCCTTACTCCGTTTGAAGAAGGAAGAAGATGATGCTTCACGTTCTTCGGATATAAGGAGCGTTCTTCGTTGGGTGGATGTCGTTCTTCCTAGATTTCTCCCAAGCTCCACCAAAGAATAATTTCCAAGCCCAAAATAAAATAATATCCACCCTATTATTTTAATGTTTCCATGCATTTCAAAAGAATTCAAAAGAATTCATAACACTAAAAATTAATTAATTAAGTCATTAATTAATCCTTGTGATGACACCATTATGAGGGATGGTGGAAAGGCTCCACCATAAATTGGGAGTTCACGAGTTAAGGTGGGTTAAGAAGAGTTAAAGGGATCGAGTGGGCCACACCCTAAAAAATCCTCCCATGGGTGGTTAGGGTGTGGTGAGCCCCACCACTAACCTCGGCTGGGTGGTTTTAACCACCATTCGAATTAAATTTTTTTATACTCATTTTTATTTAATTTTAATTAAAATCCCAAGAAATCAACTCCCAATCACGATAAAACGCAATTGCGTTAAAGGTCTCCTTAAGCGAATATTGGTGCTATGAGTTCAATGGTACCCTTGGATTTTAATTCTGAGAACCACTTCAAAAGATATAAAATCCCACACTTAAGTTTACTGAACGTACCTGAACAAAACTTTAGAAATTGATTCTGGCCACATCGGGGCTCGGAATCAGGCGCCGTCAGAAACTACGGACTCATAAAATTTCCATGTATTGAAAAAAAATCCATGGAATTTTCAGGTCTTTACATTCTCCACACCTCAGGTCTTTACGCACACACTATGGAAACAACACAACTCATAATTTACAACACACACTATGGAAACAAATGGGGGTACTGAGCATGCATCTCAACCTCCTGCTCCCATGTGCTCTTCTGGAGGATCTTGTGTTGCCAGTGAACATGCACCAGTGGAATCAACAGTCCATGTAGGACCCACTCCTTTCGATCCTCAATATCCACTATAAACTCCATGAATTTCGCCCCATCATCGATGTCCATATCCCCATAGTCGATTATGTGGGATGGGTCATTCACTTATCTCCTTAGCTGAGATACATGGAAGACGTCGTTCACCCAGTGCAACTGAGGTGGAAGAGCCAAGCGGTAAGCCACCTCGCCTACCCTACTGAGGACCTAAAAAGGTCTGATGAATCGCAGAGATAACTATCTGCCTCAGCCAAATATGCATATACCTCGTCGAGGTGAGACCCATAGAAAGACATGGTCGCCATCCTCGAACTCCAGTGGTCTCCGTATCTTGTCATCATAGGACTTTTGTCTGCTATGTGTAGTCTTTATCCGGTATTGGATGATCTACACCTTCTTCATCATAGTCAGTACCATATATGGTCCCATAATTGATGACTCCCCAAGGTCAATCCATCATAGAGGTGATCTGAAAGGTCGGCCGTACAGTGCCTCGTAAGGTATCATCCCAATGTTGGAGGGTTAACTGTTGTTATACGCAAACTCTACCAAGGGTAAGTGATCCTCCCAGGTGAGACCAAAGTCAAGGATACATGCACGAAGCATAACCTCAAGAGTCTAAATGGTCCTCTCAGTCTGACCATCCATCTGAGGATGGAAGGTGGTGCTCAAATGAACCTACATCCTGAAATCCTCCTACAACCCCTTCCTAAGCTTGGAAGTGAAATGGGCATCTCGATCAGAGACGATCATCGATGGCACACCATGAAGCCATAAGATCTCTTGTACATAGAGGCATCCCAAGCTCTCTACCAAGCTCTGCTCTCTGATTGGTAAGAAGTGGGCTGACATGGTGAGTCGGTCTATGATCACCCAGATGGAGTCATGACCCCTAGATGTACATGGAAGCCCCATCACGAAATCCATGGATATCTCGTCTCACTTCCACTCTGGGACCTCTAAGTGCTAAACCAAGCCTACTAGAACCTGGTGTTCCGCCTTCACTTACTGACAAGTGAGGCATCGTGAAACAAATTCGGCTACTACCTTCATCATACACGGCCACCAGTGCAGTCGTTGGAGGTCCTGATACATCTTTGCTACTCTTGGATGCACCACAAGAGGTGATGTGTGGAACTCCCTCAACACTTCCTCTTGAAGTGCAATGGGCACCATGGTTCGTCCTCTGAAGAAAATGACGTGCTCCCTACCTTCATAAAATCCATCAAGTGTCTGCCAAGAGGATATCTGTGCACGTCGCATCTCATAGTCAATGTCCCCACGTTTTTCCTCCCTGACTCGTTGAAGAAGTGGAGGAGTGAATGTGAGAGGCAGTAGAAAGGACGCTCCGTCCTGATCTAAAAAGGATATCTGCAACGTGAACTGCTGCTCTGTCGCCTATCCTAGAAGCTCAATGCCTGATCTTCTGCTAAGAGCATCTGCTACAACGTTCTCCTTCTCAGATGTATATACTATCTCGAAGTCATATTCCTGGAGGAACTCGATCCATCGTCACTGTCTCAGGTTTAGGTCCTTCTGCGAGAATAGGTACCTGAGACTCTGGGGGGTCAGAGTAGACTGTAAAACGCTCGCCCGTCAGATAGTGCCTCCACATCTTCAAGGATAAGACCACTGCTACTAACTTTAGGTCATGGGTAGTGTAGTTCTGCTCGTTCTATATCAACTACTGTGAAACATAATAAATCATTGCTCGCTCTTGCATTAGGACACACCCAAGTCCAGTCCCTGATGTGTCATAGTAAAATACATACCCAAAGCCCTCCTCTGGTAGCCTCAAGATGGGTGGATTTGTCATCCTCTGCCTCAGCTTTTGAAAGCTCTGTTGGCATCTCTCTGACCACAAGAAGGGTTTCCCCTTATTCTTCAAAGTTGAAAGTGTTGCTTCAACTCTGGAAAAGTTTGTCACAAATCTCCGATAGTACCCAGCCAGTCCCAGAAAATTTCATACCTCTATCACACTCCTGGGTAGCCCCCAAGCAAGTACTGCCTCGATCTTCACTGGATCTACTACAACTCCAGCCTATGAGATGACGTGTCCTAAGAAGTGAACCTCTCGAATCCAAAACTGGATCTTCAAGAGCTTACCATAAATCAAGTGCTCTTAGAGTGTATCTAGTAATACCCACAAATGGTAGGCGTGCTCCTCCTCAGTAGTCGAGTAAATCAGTATGTCATCAATTAAGACTAAAACAAAGAAACCATGGTAAGGCTAGAAGATCCTGTTTATGAGACTCATGAACACTTCTGGTGCATTGGTTATGCCGAAGGGAATAACCAAGAACTCATAGTGGCCATACCGACACCTGAAGGTTGTCTTCTGCACATCCTCGTCTCGAACTCTGAGATGGTGATAGACTGACCCGAGGTCTATCTTCGAGAACCATTTTTCTCCCTTGAGCTGATCAAATCGTTCTTATATCCTCAAGAGCGGATACTTGTTCTTCACGGTCACCTGATTCAGGCGATGGTAGTCAACACACAGTCTCAAGCTCTCATCTGCCTTCTTGGCGAACCAAATCAGAGATGCCCAGGGTGAAATACTGGGTTCGATAAATCCCTCCCCCTGCAAGTCCTCCAGCTGTACCCGCAGCTCACGAAGTTCGGTGAGAGCCATCTGATATGCTGGAGTAGATATCAGTGCCATACTAGGGTACATGTCAATGTAGAAGTCTACCTCCCTGTGAGGATGTAGTCCTAGAATGTCTTCAGGGAAAACATCCACATACTAATCCACCACAACAGGAAAACTCGGACTCCGCACATCAACCGCTCCAAGGATGAGACTAGTGAACTGATGTGTGATCGGATTCCCCCTCCTCTGCATAAGTCCATCCTGCACTGCAAAGGATCCCTTCTCGCCGGTGATGGTGAACCTGGTCCCATCTGTGTGGATACACTGCACTTTGAACCGAATACAGTCAATATGAGCATGAACTGTGGATAACCAGTCCATACCCAAGATGACGCTGTAAGGCCTCGATGCCGATACGAGGAGATCCCATCTGAATCTCTCGCCTCCTAGAGTAATCTCACACTATCGGCACCAGTGCATAATCGTCGAGTCTTCTCTCGTAATAGTCTCTAACTATAAGGATCGAGCCAACTGCTCTGTCAGAATCTCCAAGCTCCAAACAAGGGAAGTGGAAAGAAAAGAATGACTCGCACCTGTGTCTATAAGTTCTATAGCAAGGGTGGAGTAGACAAATATCGTACCTCAAATCATCTGAGTTGTGTCGTTGTCGTCGGACTCAACTTCCTGGAGCTGAGCTCGCCTCTGTCCACCAGCTCCCTGTGGTTGGGGTGGACCTCCTGGTGGTAGTGGGGGTAGATCCTCGTAACGTCGTCCGCCACCCGCTTCTCGGCCAGCTCCTATGCCACGTCCACCTTCTCCTGGTGGACCTCCACAGTCGAACCTATGCCTCTACCGGGGAGGTCCCTCTACTAACTTCTGCTCATCATCATGGCGAGTCGGGCAGTCTCTAGCCACGTGGACCTGCCCACCGCATGCATAGCACTACCTGCTCCTTGTATAGTTGAATCTATCTCGTGTGCACCATACAGTTGAACTTGTATCCTAGGGTCGCCCACCTGATGGCCTGGTCCGATTAGACCTCTGCGACATCTATCTACTAACGGCTACAGAATTATTCGCTACGTGTCACCCTATGGTCCGTCACGTTGCTGGTGACTGATCTGCGAGAAAACTCTCCACTAGAAGGGCTCACTCCAGCACCCCCGCCTGCATCAGGATGCTGAGGGGAATCATCGAATCCCTGATCTCGTTCCTGAGTCCCTACTCGATGGTTCGGGCCCTTAATAATGGGTCTCGTACCATATCTGTGGAGTAGTGCATGAGGTCGGTGAACCCCACTGAGTACTAAGCTACTGACATGTTGCCCTGTTGTAGATGAAGTAACTCCTGAATCTGCACCGCATGAAGGGTGGCTGGAACAAAATCTGATTGGAAGAGACTCTCGAAGTCTATCCATAGTAATGAAGCCTCATCATGCACCTAGATCTTCAGGCTCCACCATCTACCTATTGCTACATGCAGGAGACTCGGGACAAGGATCACAATGAGGTCGGATGGTGTCCCTACCAATCTGAAAACTCTCACGACAGCCTCCAGCCAATCTTCAGCTGCATGTGGGTCTGTCTCTCCCCAGAACCCGAATGGACTCTGACTCTGGAACTCGTGTAACACACTCAGATGGAGTGCACTCTCTTTTACTAGAGCTGTTGGTATCGGTGGCCCAGCGGGTAGTGGGACCGCTGGTACCTCTGTTGTGATGGGGCTCTACACCGAGGCCTCGTCGCTCAGTGGGCTACCATCTCTTACGAAACACAAAACCCTAGATAGCTGCCTTCGTGGGGCCATCCTAAAAAGAAACAAGTGATCCACGGTTAAAATAGTATACCTGGTGAGCTGACACAAAGTAATCACAAAGAAAACGTTTTCAAAGGAAACACACAAGCAATCAGTTTTTTCGAGCACTGAGTCGGATATTAGAAGTCATAGTCCTAGTTTATGGATACGTCGGTCGCCGCACAAACACTGTCTTCCCTAAACTAATAACAATACCCAAAACACTTAACACTATTTTTGTTAAAAGAATCAAAGTCCAAGTTCTGCAGTAGAACCAACTCCTCTGATACCAATTTCTCACGACTCATCCTCGAGCCCATGTTGTGACTACCCCAAGCCCACCTTCCTTAGGCCAGGGGCTACTGACTTGCACCAAAGGCATAAACCCAATAAAACGGAAGAAATTTCCTTTAAACCTATAACACACATATTGAACAAGTGGAACCAAACACTAAGTAAAAACTATATAAAAAAGAAGGTGCAAAAAGTAAAGGGGCCGGAAATACAATCCCAATAGTAAAGTACAAACAACTGAGAAGCCTGTAAAACTACAGAATGGGAAAACAGAATATACGGAGTCATCCTCCAGGGTTCCCACCTAAAGGGTAGGTACAAATGGCCTCCTCAGTACCCCAAGTCTATCCGTACAATCCATGTACATCTCGGCAAGTGGCCCACCTTCGGGTATCATACTGCTCTACAACTCTTTACATCAATCAGTGATGTTCATAATCAGCAACAAACACAATGAAGTGTGGGCGTAGCCCGTGCATGGGTGAGAATAATGATTCCCAGTAGGGACCCCAAGACCCTCAAGGTCTCACAATATCCAACAAGGATAACCCAAACATAAAGATACAACCACAAAGTATAAACCAACCTTACTTAGGTATATGACCATACATATACCTAAGTTACCAATCACAGTTCGACACCAACTCTCAATCCCAAGCACAACCCAGTCCCCAAAGGAATTAAAGTTAATCACCAAGATGATAATGGTTGAAAGACAAGAATCATCTCACACAGGTATACATCTTTTGCAGAGAGACAGAGATGATCAGATGTAGTCACTAATTCATCTAAGATGTTAAACCCACACAGGATACAGGACCAGCTATCTCATCTAAGCTGTTGGACCCACACAAGATACAGGACCAGCTATATCATCTATACTTTCAGACCCACACAAGATACAGGACCATCTAAGTTGTCGGACCCACACAGGATACAGGACCAGCTATTCTGTCGAACCCACATAGGATCTAGAAATAGAAGTTCGAACTTTCAGACATATGGAGGGTCCTAGTATAGTAGTCATTACTATCAAAACCACAGAGTATTTGGGTATAGTAGCGTCGCATCCAGTGCAAGGGTTCTCGCACCCAGCCTGCTCGATTCCGGGAGGGTCCGCACCTCCGACCAAGTGTCGATACATCAACTATCACAAATTACTGATTTGATGTATCTCGTAGTTAAGTATCATCGTAAGAAACTCAACGTGATAGACGACACGTCAATCGGATGTCCAATATGAGTGTTATTGGAATATTTGTTCCAGGGGCCTGGTTGGATTTACTCTTGATCCAAACCCAGCCATTTTCCAAATTTGTCCAAAACTCACTTAGATTATCCAAACAGGACTGCCTAGTCACGAGGGTCCTAGTTCCATGAACGGCGTGTTGATCAGACGTGTGGTCTATGAGATATTCGTATTTAAGCGAAGATAGGCCCGGCTCGTCAAGCCTAGTGGGCTGGGGGGTCGGCCTAACCCGGCTCGGCGGGTCTGACCCAGAAGGGGGTCATCCCAGCCCGATGGTATGGGGCCCACCCACGGACTAAGCCCATGCTGCAGGCCAGTCCGGTTTGCTCGGCGGCACCACACTGCGTCGCCTCCTCCTCTTCCCGGCCGGTTCGGTTCAGCGCACGCGGCCCGCGGACACATGTCGCAGTTATTTTCATGCGGTGTCGCGGTTCTCCACCCCCTGGCATGCAGCCGGCAGGTTTTTGTCCAGCCGAGCAGCCCATGGATGCAGGCTGTGTCCCCCTCCATGCGGCTCCTTGTGCGTCGCATTCCACTAGCGGTTCGGCTGGTCGTCCTGCAGACCGGGCGGCCCAAGCGGCCGTCGTTCCCTCCACACGGACGGTGCGAAGGCACTGCACCCTCCGCCACGGCCCCGTTTGGCCGCAAATCTACATCACCGGCACGACGTGACGATTCCATGCTTCCTCCGTCGCAGCCCACCCCGGCCGCGACCCTCCTCCAGTACGGTGTGATGGCACCATGCCCTTCTGGCTCCACCGTGGCCCGCTTGGCCGCGACTTTTCTTTGCGTGGTGCAACGACGGCCATTGCGCTGCTGGCCTCTTCCATGATCTGCCTCCTTCGTCAACAAAATGAGAACAATAACAAGGGGAGGGAGGGTCGGGCCATGTTTGTGTGGTCTGAGCCCTGCTCGTTACGTTGTTAACATTCGACATCAAGAGCACAACACACAATGAGGAAAGGAGAGTATAACTCATATATAAAAATTAATCCAATCTCCTCCTACCTCATATTTGTCTGTGTACGTTGAGGAGTCATGGTAGACAAACATCACGGAAGATGGATGTCGTTCCCATAATGTTGAAGGAGGTAGAGCTTGGTGAATATGAGTCGATACGACGCCCTCGGTGTACTTCATGGGCGTCGGTGCTTCCCTTCCTTTCTCCAGTTGAAGAAGGAAGAAGATGATGCTTCACGTTCTTTAGAGAAAAGGAGTGTTCTTCGTTGGGTGGATATCATTCATTCAAGAGTTCTCCCACACTCCACCAAAGAATAATCTCCATGACCAAAATAAAATAATAGCCTCCCTATTATTTTAATGTTTCCATGCATTTCAAAAGAAATCAAAAGAATTCATAACACTACAATTTAATTAATTAAGGCATTAATTAATCCTTGTGATGGCACCATTATGAAATAAGGTGGAAAGGCTCCACCATAAATTGGGTGTTCATTAGTTAAGGGGGGTTTAGAGAAGTTAAAGGGTTTGGGTGGGCCCCACCCAAAAACATCCTCCCCTGGGTGGTTATGGTGTGGTGGGCCCCACCACTAACCTCCACTTGGTGGTTTTAACCACCATTCAAATAAAAATGTGTTACACTCATTTTTATTTAATTTTAATTAAAACCCCATGAAATTAACTCCCAATCACGATAAAATGCAACTACGGCAAAGGTCTCCTTAAGCGAATACCAGCGATGTGAGTTCCACAATGCCCTCATATTTCAATTCTAAGCACCACTTCAGAAGATATAAAATCTCACATGTATGTTTAATGAAAGTACCCAAAAAAACTTTAGAAATTGATTCCGGGTACACCGGGCCTCGGAATCAGGCGCTGTCAGAAACTACAAACTCATAAACTTCCCATGTATTAAAAAACAATTCCATGGAATTTCTGGGTCTTTACAGTATTCACATGTTCTAATGTGAAAATCAAGTGCCACTTGTTTATATATGGGGGATTATTGTTTTCTTTATTTTGATAAACTGAGTAACCTTATATATAAAGTTTTAATTTTGGTATGGCTATAATGTTAACCATTTATGTAATGGTTTAATTTGAAGTGTGGGTGAGTTTCTAGAGACTAATGAATTATTTTATCATATAAATATTTTTTCTTATTGGATTATTTTTTCTAACCCTTTTTATGAAAACTGGAGATAGAAGGATGAATTTTCATTATTTTATAGACTTATGGTCATCTAATTCTTTAGGAATTAAAAAAATCTTCTACATTTCAAAGAGTAAGTGTTGAAGTTGAAATTGATCAAGGTACAACCAACGTATGAAATTGTTCCTATGTAATAAAATGATATCATGTATGTTTATTTTCATATGTTCTCAGTCCATGTGGAAGATAAATTCCTCTACATTTTAAATAGGATTTTGAAAAAAAATTATTTGTTATCATAATTAATATGATGTCATTGACCTTTTTAATTCTTATTTAGTTTATATATTTGGGGTTATTATAATTATCTAGACTAATTTTCTATCACTCTTCATCAGTATTTGGTTGTTAAATTTATATTTTATACCTATTTATTCACATCTCACTTATTTTCCCTAATTTAGAAACTTATTATGTGTTATTCCATATGTATTTCACACATAAATTTCGATTTTTATAGAGTATTTTTTATTAAACCTTATTATGTTGTTGGTTTCAATGATGGAACCTTCAATTTTTCATCCTTTGATGATTGTGATAAAATTCAAATGTGAAATTTATTTTAAGGGGGATAGAATGCAACACCATGAGATTTAATGTAATATTTTTTTCAAATGAATTTATTCATTTCAATATTTTTCATTACAAACATAACTTAGATTGGATTGGGTTATATGAAATGTTGATTTTAGCTTCATTTTCATGCAACACTATGTTTGCTTATGTTACATGCAATGTCATGTTTATCTTGCATTGCACGAATCACAGATTTTAAACGAAATATGACATACTATTAAAAATATTTATATTTAAAATGATAGTTAGAACCTAGAAATTATAATAGTGGGTAATATAGGATTAAATAAACTATGAAATAATATTCTTTACACATGTATATAAAATTAATTCTTTGGTGAATAATTATTTAAAATCGATAATAAAAACTAGTGGGAATTAAAGGAAATATTTTGTGAAAAACAAATTGTATGAAAAAACACGTTTTATCTTATTAAATAAATCCAATCACTTTGATTGAATTATTTTAATGTAATTTATATATAATATATTCGCACAAATGTTAAAAATTCATCTTATGTTTTTTCTACGAAAGAGAATATAATAAACCAAATATTACGCTTAAAAATGTATTCTTCTATAACAGAGTTTTGTTTCCTTTTTTCATAAATAATTTAAAAGTAATTTATGAAAATTTTATAAAATTAATATTTAATTTAACCATAATAAAATTATCTTTAGGTTATTTTTTAATAATATTTTAAAAAGATTAATTTTTTTAATAGAGGTGAAAAATATAAGATTTTAATTGAAAATTACTTTTTAGTTCAAATTATTCAAAAAGTTAAATTTCATTTTAAATAGTTTTTATAGTAAAATATTTTCAATTATATATCTATTAATCTAATTTAAGTAATTCTAATCTTGTTCATATTTAATTTATTATATAAAAACTTTGAAAATATTTGATCATTTTATCCTTGAAACCCTGCTTTCTCACCACATCTGCGAGATTAATTTTAAATTAAAATTTTCCACATATATTAATTGAATTTGGAAAAATTTACTCCATATTTAGAATCAATATAATTTATATTATTTAGTAATTTAAACTAAATTTTTTAGTAAAATGAATAGTAAAAACAAAAAAAATTAATTTCCACGGGTAAGGTAAAAATGGATTTTAAGGTGGTTAAACTTAACTTTTAAGGGTTAAAATGACCTAACAACATGTATAAAATATATTTAATGGTTATATTTATACAATATATTAATAAATTATCAATGATAATTTGATTTCTATCCATATTTCTGATAAAAAAATGGGTACACCTTTTCATTTTCAAAAATTACAAGTGTGTCACTCACCTCACATATAAAATAAAACCCTTTATTTTTTCATATTCACACTATAAAAACATTTTTTATGTAAATTACTTACAAAATTACTTCCTGAATTCCCTAATATCATCCTATAATCCTTATTTTGGGAATAAATAAAACCTAGAATGTCTTTTGGTGTAAACCGAAGGATGTTTCTTGAAGAAGATGTAACCTTCTCCAACGTGCATTTTTAATTTATTTATTCCTCCACACTATTCAATTGTTATTAAACCATGAAAAAATAATAAACTAATTATATTAAATATACCTATATGTTTTTATTTTATGTTCATTACCTTGAACCATCTCTGATTACATCAAATGGGTTATGAAATCATCATGTATGTGTACGGCAGACTACCGCCTCACAACCAATGTCATTCGTTTTTCCATTACCACCTATCATAGTCGGCTATGAAGATGGATATAATGTATATATATATATTAGATTGATAAAATAATTATAAATATAGAGTAATTATATCATATATAACTTTTTACTATCAATTCTTTAGGGGATAAGATAACGTCACTAGTGTGAATGGTGGAATACCACTTCGCAAAGTGATGTCATTCATTTTTTCACTAACTATTTACATGGAAGATATTAATGATATATATATGTTATATAAATGAAATTATTATTAAAATAATGAAATATTTAACATTCTTAGAATAAAATATAATATTTTCATTCTTACATTTTCACTCAAAGAAAGATAATAATGGCATTCTGTACGTGTAGACTACTGAATTCATGAGTGACTATATTTTCATCACCACACCACATTAAAAATATGCATAATATATTTAAAAATCATAATATAATATTTATTATATTATTATCATTATTTAAAGATAATATATTACATAACTACTTTCTATAATGATCTTTGAAAAATGGAAATGTTATTCATGTGTACATTCAACCTACCGTCTCCATGATCATAATGTAAATCATTTCTCAAAATAAACATTCATGAATGGTATTAAAAGTGTAATTTATATATAAATATGATTATTATTATGGGTATGATGGAACCATGACCAAATTAAAGGTACTAAAAATATCAAATCAAAACATATACAAAAAAAGATATTACCCGAAATGTGACTTTAACATATAATATTTAATAAATGGGTAATAATATGGCATTAGTAAATAATATATGTTATGAAATATATAATTATTTTTCATTAATATATATTTAATAAACTAATATTTATTATAAATGAGGTTTGAACACGTATGGAGGAAGTTGAGACTTATGGTAAGGGATTTGTTGTCTCTCTTTTATTTCTGTGAGACATGCAAATTTACCACTCATTTATTTTTTGTTGTGTATATATTACCCATTTTAAATGTTATATAACGAATCCAATTTCTTAATGATATTTAAAGTTTAATTTTATGTTATTCTTTATTATGGATTATGATTGAAAATATTACTAAAATGGTAATGGATTTCCTTCTTGCTTTACTTCTATGAGACACATGTCATATTAACCACTTATTTCTTTTATGTGGTGTATATAATTCCCATTAATTTACTTTATGATTATTATAATTTAAATAATAAGTATTTAAATATCCATTTTAGGATCTCTCTTTCATGGGGTTTAAATTTCAACGTAACTAGAGTGGTAAATATGTTTTGTTACAATCTCATCATTTATCAGTATTGATTATGACTATATTTTTTATGATAAAATATTATGACCCACAACAAAAGAAACTAATAAAATTTATTATCATATGTTTATTTATTTAGAATAAATGTTTTCCTTTAATTTTCCTCTATTTACACGTGAGTTGAAAAATAATGTTATCATGAAAAATCAACTTTTTGGTCGAAACCCCTTTTTCTTCCAAATCTATGTTTTTAGAAATTTGTAAAAAGATTTTAAAATTTTTTTAAATATATTTTTACCCATGTTTTAATTTTTAATAAAAATTGAAAGGAATATTCATGTCATCTTCTAAACAATTCTTATTTTTCTTTTATAATAAATGAAAAAAATATATTTTTCTAACATGCATGACATGAAAATTATTTTCTATTGTTAAGACCAATCAATGATTTCAATATTTCATTATATGTTTCCAAATGTCTTTTCAAATAAACTTTTTTCCCTAATATTTGGGATTTTTTATTTTAAATAAATTATTTCATAGTAAAAATTGGTTTGAAATTATATTGTGCTTTATAAAGTATTTTTTAAAAGTAGAACGGATATTTTACCTGAGAAATGTTTTGAATGATTTTTAAATATTCATTTATAAATTATAATTTTTATTTTAAAATAAAATTATTTCTATTTTTTTAAAATGTGATTTTCAATGAAATTTTTTTTCCCTCATGAAATATTTCAAGTGTATTTTAAAAATCAGTTTCCATATTAGATGACATCCTTTGATGTTACTTTTACTTTACTACAGATATTAACCAAATATATCATCCTTATTCTTTTTATAAATTTATTGTTTTTATAATGACAAGTTTTTTATAGAACTCATTTATCTTCCAATGGTTATTTTATGATAAAATTCTTACGAAACCCACTTATTTTTTCCAAGGGTTATGCTCTGATTAAATTATTATGAAACCTATATCTTTTCTATAAGTTATAATTTGATGAAATGTTTATGAAAACCATTTCATTTGATGGGTTATAATATGATTAATTTTGTATGATATTTTGGAACAACTATTTGTGATATTTATTATGTAATGTGTGTGACTTATATCTCTATCTAATGCATAGGTTAATGAATTATATCTCATGAGACAGATAAAACTGTAATGGTGAGTGAACATGGTTCTGTAACAGAATTTTTTTTTATGATGGTCTTGTGAGTGAAACTTTTCTTTAACAATGGTCTTGGGAATGAACCTTGATTATAATGATGGTTTGGGGAGTGAACTCATACCAAAATGATAGCTCTTGTTGTGAGCCTCTACAACTATTAAAATGATGTTCTATACTTCTGTGTGTGTAGAAATTGCATGTCTTATGACAATGTAATAATGTAATGTATTATATTATTTGATTCCCTTAAGATTCAAGTATTAGAAACTGAAAATTATTATTCCCTGTATCAATATTATGATCTTTCATATGCAGTTTATGGCTTTCAATCATTATAGTCATGATATCATACTATTATATTCATTTTATGGTTACATATCTTTTTTATTTACCCTTACTGTGCTTTTGAGCTAAAACTTTCTTTTGATTCATTCCCCAAATAATGAAGAAAGTATTTACATAGGGTATATTTGTGAAGTGTACTAAAGGGGATGATCTTTATGGGAGATGTTGAAGATATTTTAATAAATCATAATATTTTCTACTTATAATGCAACAAAACAAAACTATTACTTTCCTGATATGTGTATTTGTGTAATGTTTTTAATATTTATCTAAAAATATATAACATCTGTTTATGAGATGTCTGGGTCTTTATACAATCATGATGATGATATATTGGGGTAATAATGTCCCACCACCGCTAGGTAGGCCCTTTATTATTGTAAACAATGATCTTTCCACACCTTTTTATAGGAATCTCTAGATGATATAAGATATATAAAATGGCTTCTATCCATGACCTAGTTGCCTAGGGTCCACCTGCCCCTAGTAAAGTAGGTGGATGTGATTGCTGAAACCCACATATCACAAATTCCATGGAAGGGAAGGTAACATAGCTCCCTATATTATTTGTATGGGCTGTAGGAATCCTTCATTAAATTGAGGATTAGTTACCATATTATGTATAATATGAGGTTCCTATGTGGTACTACATAAGGTAATTAGCATTATCATCTCTACATTGTCGGCATTCAAGATGAGTTCGTCTTATAAGTTTATATCAACAATGAAAAATGAACTCTTAAAAATGAGTTTGGATAATAGATAAATGTATCTGGAAAAAATTAATAAGTGAAAAATATTCTTATATAAGATCAAATGCCCATATTGCTACTCTTCAAGCTAGGACTAAGTAATTTAGAAGGTTATAAAAGAATATGGGAGATGCTCCCAACACCCAATACTACAGTCAAAACTAGGTCAAGGCCTTATATCTAACATTATAGGTCATAGTATATGGAATTTCAATTGAATTTGATAGAGGAAACATTTATTTAAGTTTAAATTAGCATCCCCATTTAGCAGTAAACATTTCTTTTAAGAATTATAATTATATAGTTTTATTTATGTTGATTGTGGTTCAGTTAGATGTATATTCAATTATAAAGTTATAAATTCAAATGATTTATAAGATTAAATTGGAATTTCATATAACTAGAACTTTATTTTTATGATGGTGTAATTATATGGATCACAAATACCTGTTTATAGAGGTCCCCATACATTATAAAATATAAATGGAATCAATTTAATTTTAAACACTAACGTTTAATCACATGAAAGAAATGTTCCATGGCCAAAAAATTCCATAATTGGTTAATTAGGGTTCTACAATAATGTTACGTGGTAAAACACTATTTATGTTGATGAAAAAACTTTAGTTAACCAATTATTTTTCTGATTCAACATATAGAAACGATAGTAAAATAATTGTTATATCAGTTAAGACACTACAACATGTTGTATGAAATGAACATAATAAAGTTAACATGATATGGAATATGAATGACATACAATCTTTATATGCCTATAATGATCCATGTCTAATGATTAATTTCTATACCAGGACATGTGTAAAAGAAAATCCACAATGATAATAAATTCTACAAGTCATGTGTTTCACCCAATGGTAAAATAAAGACAACTATAATAGTAATAAACAAAACAAGAAAATCATATCTCAACAAAAATATCATTTTTGTTGTATGTGGGTTAGCTACCCCCAAGCACAAGCCCATTACCTAATACAAACATGTCCTAGTATCTTGTATTCCAACCCCAAAATAGTAATTAAAATGAAAAGAATCCTATGATACTACTTATAAGGTTCTGAACCTAGTTCACTCTTAAGTAACTAAACCCAGTTTTCTATATGATCTTAGGCTCCAACCACCATATGTGAGACTATATAAAAGATCATTGATGATCTATAATGGAAGAGTGTAGATACAATACTATATTTATTAAAGAATGTCACAATGGTGAATAAAAAATAAATCTATTGAAGAAATTTAATAAAAAATGAAAAATCATGTGGTATTAGAGGTAAACACCAAGATAAGAATAAATAAATAGAATTCATAAATAGTTCCATATAAAAAATGATGATGTCATTATTTAATAAATTATACCCATAAGCATAGATTTGGTGAATTAAATTATTACATTATAATTATTATAATGAATCCAATCCCAATAGACCAATCAATTTAGAATTTTTTGAAAACTAGATTACATAACTAAAACCCATTTTACATTGGGGATATAGAATATTGCGTAATAAAAGTAAAATATCAATATTATAGAAACACATTCAAAGGATTTATCTTTATAACATGGGGAAAGTAAACATAATAAGGGTGAAATAAAATGTTCATTAAGGGTAAGTACAATGAAAGTTTTCATGAATCAATAAGAATAATCAATATGGAAAGGTAAATAACTAAGTAAACATTCCATTTAAACAACTAGATAAGGGATAATCAATATGGAAAGGTATATAACCGAAACATATTACATTTAATCAATAAATTGATAATTAAATGCATCCATAGATAATTTCAAAGAAAAAAACTCAATGATAATTAATAACTAAATATAAATGATGGCAATTCTTGATTATTAGATTTCATGTTTCCTATTTACATGGTACATTTACGGTCAATACCATTCATAAGATATATTATCATATTGAGTAGAAACCAATCTAATTTTGTAAATGATTTGTCTCATGAGACTACCCATGCATTGTGGGGGTTACATTAATTGATCCCCAACTCATATCATACCAGTCTATTCTATTTGGAAATAAATTTGAATGGTTTGTCACAAAATAATTTCATCTCATGAGACTACTGATGAATCGAGGGGATATCTATAACCTGGACCCACCCATGTAATACCTATTTAAATCATGCATTCTATATATAATAATAAATTTAAATAATAAAAAATGTGAATTATCATCAATTATCTTTATTGAATAAATAATACCAATTTACCAATAATTCTTTAGTGGGGGATAAGTAACAACAAGGTTTATTGACTTTGATGAATGTAAATACCACTGAAATATCATTAATATATTATTGAGTAAAATAATATTTAAACAATCCATATTTTCATATACCATTTTGAGGCATTTTAATCATAATCCCCATGAAGGAATAATATTAAATGAAACTATCAATATAATGATAATAAGGATATTCATGATATAACTAGTAAATGGAAATTATATACACCTTATAAAATAAACTAAGTGTACAATATTACAATATTCCTGAATGAAATTAAATTGAGTTGAAATTTCTTTCCTTGAGTTGAACTTGTTATTTGTGTCATTATCTTCTTCTTTTTTGGGAAACCCATTTTGTTTTCCACCAAATGGATTCATTGTTTTGATTTCTGACCAAGGTAATGATTTTATGTTGAGGGTAGGGATGTTGGGATACTATTTTGTATGTGTTTGGATGAGGCAAAGTGGATTGAAACGTGTGAGGAAGGGTAAGAGTTAATACCTTTCTATAATGGAGGGAGAGGGGCATTCTGGTAAATACAAAAAGGAATACAATATTTGGTTGTTTACCTTACCACATGTGTATCCAAAATGGACACACTACTGGAAAACTGCACTATAGACAAAGACCTATATCCACGGTTTTCCAAAACTATGGATATAGGTATTTATAACAAGGGTATATAGTAGGTTTAAATGGGTTATATCCATGGTTTTCCACCATGGAAATAGACCCTATATCCATGGTTTAAATAATGGCTATAGACTTATAGCCATGATGGAAAACTGTTTGAGTTATTTCCATGGTTTCCAAAACCATGGCTATAGCCTCTTAAAACTGTGGGTATAGGGTTTTTTAGGTCTATTGCCACATTTTTTCTAAACTGTTGCTATAGAGTTTTTTTATTTTCTATATCCACAATTCATCAAAATTGTGGTTATAGGTCTCTCTCCCTTATATGGGAAATGAAATTAACCAACGAAAAAATGGTGGGATGGTCTATAGCCACATTTTACTTGATATATACATGGTTCTTAATAAAATATATAACAAAATATATATTTATATACCCAAATTCCTTAGTGGTGTAGTGGTAAGGTGATAGGTTTAGATATTGGATGTAAGGAGATCAAATCTAGCTAGGCGTTATTTATTTAACATCTATTGCCACTGTTTACATGGGATATAGCCATGGTGGAAAACTATGTGATCTATTTCCACAGTTTCCAAAACATGGAAATAGAGCCTTTATCCATGGTTTAATCTGTGGCTATATCTTTTTTTATAGACACTCCAATAGGTTATATGCCCCATAAAACTGTGTTTGTGGGTTTTATCCATGGTTTTGACCCATATAGCCACAGTTTTGAATGGTGTCCATATGATAAATTTATACTTGTGAAAAATAATTTATTAAATGGGAATTATGGTCAAGAAAAACCTCAACCAAAAAAATATGTTCATTTTTTTAATTTTTCTTTTTCACTTCTATGTTTTCCTAATTTTATCATTTTGCCTTTTATTAAAGTAAATATTTACCTAACCTAATTAATTAAACCATTAAGAATAAATAAAAGTTAGTTTTATTAGATAATATATACCCCTTTAATTATAAATATGATAACTAATTTAAAAAATAGAAATCCCTCATGTGATGGAAATTAATTTTAAAATAATAGAATGTAATATGAAAAAAAACATTGCTTTAACTCAGACCATGCTAAAAATGTTTTTACTATCTATGAGCCAATATGTTAATTATAAAAGATCAATTGGTTCATAAATGGACCATATTTAATATACATTAACACTTTAAATTAAATTGATAGAATTTTGGATTTTTATTAAATTTTTTATTTAATAAATATTATTTATTGTAAAATAACATTAATTTCAATTTTAACTTTATTTATATAATTTTAATTTAAAAATATAAAAAAATTATTCTAAAAAAATAAATTAAGTTCAGATATTTGAAACATGATATATATATATATCTTCAAAAATAATGGATCCTAATAATTCATTAAATTTACTTTCCTTTTAATGTTTTTAGCATTGTTTATATAATTTAATTATAAACTAAATAATCCATGTGTTATCATTTGTTAAGTGTTTGATGTAGGTATATCATCTCTAAAAATTATAGTTAAATTATCATGATAAAAAACTCATTTACCTTTCAAAATAATTTTTATAATTCAAACTATGTAGCTTATTCTGTACTCTGGGGCTTTATAAATGATAATGGTATAGAAGGTTCATTTTTTGTCTTTTTCCTTACTTAACATTTTATATGAGTCACTTTCATGAATATGTGTTCCAATAACTCATAAAATTAAAACTAATAGGGTATATGGTAAAAATAATGTCATCCAATGTCTTTTTTATAAGTTTCATGTTCAATTTGGACCTTAATGTCACGACCTACCTTCTTCAAGATGAGGGAAGGGATAACAAAGTTCCACGACCATCCTTATTCAAGATAAAATAGATCTAATGACCCTTGATCCCCTCATTTAATAGGCCCTATAGTGGTGAATATCACTAATGGTATATAACTCACACAAAATGGAAGACATTTCCCATTTTAATGAATATAAGTTCGGGAGATAAGAGGGTAAAAATCCCAAAAAACACCGAACATTTGTATAAAGAAACTAAATAAAACCCATGCATGATTTAAACATAAACTATGAAAAAAGTACAACAGAAAAACCAAAGCATGTACCAAAAGAAAGAGACTAAGTAGCAGTAGGACAACTATCCCGACGCCTGAGATAGTAAAGTCCAACATAGTCATCAAAGTCCCCCTAAAAACTTAAAAATAGTTTTATAACATTGGGTTATAATACAAGAATAATCAGTAGGGAAACCAAGGTCACTTGTGTATAAGTGGGATAAGTATAATAATTCCCCTGTGAAAACAACATAAAACCAAATCACCTAACAAAGAAAGATAATCATCCCAACCTCACCAAGGAACACTCCTCAAATAACTCAGGACATGTAAGGTAATAATATACGCACATCGATAATTTGGGTACCCCTCACCACTTTTCCCACTGATTAACTGCTCATTCCAAAAGGATAACATCTTCCTGCTACCATCCTTCCCCAAATGCAGTCCCACTTCCATAACAGCTCATGCACACCTAGGCCACAAACCACACATATCCCACCCCTAAACACCTGGGTGAAAACAACCACACATCTTGCATGAAAACACTTGGGCCTCATCCCGAAGACAGCCAGGAAACAAACCGTTTCCATGGACACATGGGCCCCTCATCCATAACACTTCCTACCAGAATGATCTTGGGATAATAGTAAACCTCAATCCATTACAGCCTTCCCAGATAATATCGAGCAGTAAGAACCCAGAAGGGGGTGTGATGAAGAAGTCAGTAACCAGCCATCCATCCTCCAACTAGGTTGTTAGGAAAGACACCCTCCCCCATGAAATAGGGGAGTTTGGCACATATTACTCAACAATATTGAGAGAGTATTGAAAATAACAATAAAATAAAAGTTTATACAAATAGGTAACAGACACTCAGTCCATCCTATGGGATTCCAAACATACAAACAGACCAAAAAACCCACCTTTGTTGCTACCCCTACATGACCAACCACACAACAGCCATGACCAAAGCATAAACCTATCTACTTTTTATTTAATTACTGATCAATCTTTATTAATTAGTTTACTTCAATTAATTACAACACTTCCCATGAAACTACTATCTACAACCATTCTCAACACAACAAGTAAGTCACATTGCATTCCTACTGCACAAACAACAGATAAACACCATGAAATCCTTTTGCATAACAATTCCATCCATTATTCAATAAATCAATCTCTCAACCTGATATTCCATCACACCTCTTGTACCACCCCATACACAATTCCCATAGCAAGACACCACCAAATAGTAGCCTCGTTTCACAAACATGCCATACCCCCGAACACAAATTCATTCCCTCTATCCACCACCAAACCCATAGCAAGGCTACCAAAAAAATTCACACAACCCCCGTGAAGTAAAAGACCCAACCAAACATAGAACACAACCACACCCTTAATACAATCATATTAAAATTTATCACGATGTGTTCTTTATTTCCACTTTAAATAACTGGGGTGATAACAAAACATGTTTGATCCTAAATAATCCAAATATTTAAACAAATGTACACAATTAAATGGATTAATATTTGCGATTATTCACAGAGTATCAATAGTAATAACAAGAACATCACCTATTTTCAAGAAAATTCCACCAACCTCCATGATTTTCTAAAGGCCTTACAGTAAAAAAAAATTGTAACAGTAAAACAAGGATAATAAAAATAAAATAGTACTAAACATTCATTCACCTTAAATCCCATGCCTGATATCATAATAGGTACTAATAATCATTTTATAATCACCTCCCCCCTCATTTATTACTCTTATGAAATAAATAATTCACCCTTTCTCTCCCAAGAATCATTACTACACCCACCCCTCATGATTCACAATTAAATAGAGACGAATGAAAAATCCCTACTTGGAATAACAGGCAACCAAAACTCCTCCTTGTGCCAAACAGGGGGTTGTGTGAGAAGTAGGAAATTCCAAGAAAAAATAGACAGTATATGGCTATAGTATATGTGCAAGACTCATATAAATAGGAGGGCTCTAGGAACACTAAGACAAGATAGAAGAGAGGACCTCATCCTTTTGAAAAACAAATCTAGATCTTGTATCAACGGAACGAGAAATGGTTTCAAAAGTAATTAATGTGGGAATATGGTCAAGATTAAGTGGTTTGATTATTTCAAAGTCCCCAGAGCATTATGATTTTAAATATAAAATTAAAACCATTTTAAATGACTTTATTAATGCCCAAAAAAGGCTTTAAACTCAATTTACGTCAAATAAAAAGTAAGAGGAAGAAACTAGTAAAAATGAGAAAATTATAATGAGTCACTTATGGGTGAGTCACCAACACTATGCCAATGATTCTGAGTCATCGACACTCCCTGAATCACTAAAACTAATATCATGACTCACTAACACCAATTCCATACCCCATCGACACTAATGCCCTCAGTCATTGACACCGACGTCCTGACTCACGAACACTGACGCCCTGACTCACCGACACTGACAATACAAAAAATGACTCACTGACACCGACATTACAAAAAATGAGTGCCAACACTGATAGTACAAAAATTAATCCCTAACACTGATAGTACAAACATGACTCACTAACACCGATAGTACAAACATTACTCATCGTCACCAATAATACAAAAATGACTCGCTGATAGAAAAACTAGACTTTTTGGGTAAACATTTTGGAATGAGTCACCAATAGCCCCTAAGAACATCCAAAACACTAGATTTTTACAATTTAATGGAACAAAGTGGTCTGGTTCATTACATTAGATACCTCTAAAACCATTATCATCCCCAATAATTTAAAACCAAACCCAGAAGTAAGAGAGGTCTGAACAACCACCCTGTAAGATACCTCTCAATGATAAACTAACCTATGTTGTTCGAAAGATAAAGTGAAGACCTCAACACCCAAGAAATCATCACCTATAGTTACTACACCAAATATCCATGTGAACCTCAAATATCACACTATCCTAACACATTGATTAGGGATCTGCATCCCCAATGTCAAGATATTATCTGCTTTGTGTGGAACTGAATCACAAGCATGGGTTTAATCGTATCCGCATTAATATGTTTTGATTAAGAATTGTTCCTCCCCTCCCCATATGTCGGGACTTCTCACACATCAAAAAAATGAAACAAATCATTTCATATCACCAATATCAAGAATTATTGCACAATCAAAGCATAAGTAAAAACATAAGAGAATAACTCAGAACAACTCTGGGTGCTGGGCACGCTTCTATTCCTCTCGCTCACAAGTACTCTCCTCGAGGCCATTATTCATCCACAACACACAAACCAGAGGAATAGTCCATCCATGAAACACCTGAACTATATGGTCTTGGATGTCCACCAACAGCTCCACGAACGTCAGAAAATCCTCGATTTACAACTCTCCCTAGTCGATGGCATGGGAGTCATCATGTAGATACTAATGGAGTTGAGAGACATGAAAGATTTTTTAGATCCTCTCCAAACATGGTGGAAATTCAAGCTAATATTACACCTCACCAACTCATCCCAAAACCTTTAAAGCTCTAAATAATCTAGGGGAGATCTTTCTCCCTCTACCGAACCTTTACTGCCCACATCAAGGGGAAACATTCAGAAGCACATGTTCCCTAACCTCGATCTCCAAGAGCCTCCTCCTATGATCGTCATGCAACTTTTTCTCATCTTGGGATACCTCCATCCTCTTGCACATGAGGTGAAACTTATTTTTCTTTCTTCATACCATTTTTGGTCTAAGGATAGCTGATTCTCCAACTTCTGTCCAGCATAAGGGTGAACAACATGACCTTTCATACAGGGCTTCGAACGATGTCATGCAAATGGTTGTGCGATATATATTATTATAAGAAAACTATAACTATATAAAGTTTTATACCCATGATCCCCCAAAGTCCATAACACACACCCTAATCATATCCACTAATGTCTATACTGTCCTTTCCATTCGCCCATCTATCTGAGGGTGAAAAGCAGTTTTAAGCTGTATCTTGGAACAGAAATCAGGTTTTATTCCTCTCCATAATCATAAGGTAAACCATGCATTCCAATCTGAGAGGATGGATCTTATAGCTCCATACAATCGCATCACCTCATCCACTTACCTCCTTGCAAAGGAATCCATTGAGCTTGACTCCTTAACTGCATGGAAGAGACCGAATCTCGTAAGCTAATCCACCAATACCAATATAGAATCGTAGAATCCCTAATCTATGGGGATCCCTATTATGAAATACAATGAGATTGAATCTCACTTCCACTTGGGGAATATAAGGGCTAAAAAAATATTAGGAACATGGTGTTGAGTCTTCACCTACTAACACACCAAGAACCTTTCCAAAAACTGTGCTACTACTCACTTCACCCCGAGCCACCAAAATTGTTTCGTCAGGACTTGTTACATCTTGGATACTCTTGGGTGTAATGATAGGGGTGATCCATGGAATTCATGGAGAACTCCATCATGCATCTCCACTAGGAAAAATAGCTTCCTGCAGAAGAGCATCCAATTTTGACAATCCTCTAACCAACCTTCCAGAGCATCACCCCGGTCAACAAAATCACACATCACTTGAGTCTCTATGTATTCCCACTGGGACTCCTCCACCTACCGCATCATGGGATACTATAATTTCATCTAAAATAGATATCCTCTTCCACTATCCACACTAGCATACAGGCGCAAAGAGGCCAACTCCTCCATTTCCTTTAAAGCATCCATGGATTCTCAAATTACCTCCTTCTACGATTTCTTGCTCAAGGCATCGGCCACCACATTCCCATTACTTGATGTGTAAGAGATATCAAAGATTTATTCTAGGAGAAACTCCATCCACCTCCTCTTCTTCAAGTTCAGGTATCACTATAAAAAGATATACCTCAAACTCTTTTGATCTGTGAAGACCACAAAGTGCTCCCGATGAAGTGATGTCACCACAACTTTAGCGAAAACATGATCACCGAAATCTCTTGATCATAAGTGGAATAGTTATGCTTGTGGGGACATAAAATCCTAGATCAATGAGATATCTCTTCTCACTTTTGCATCAGAACACAACCCAAACCTATGAAAAAGGCATCATAGAATAACTCGAACATCACCCCTTCATCAGGTAACATTATCACTGAAGAACTAACCAACTGGGTACGAATATTCAATAGTATCCTTCTAGACCGAGTAAACTTTGAACTTCTTCTAGATTCTTGGGTTTTTTCAAAGAAAAAACTACATTGACCTTTAACAAGTCTACATGTATCCCCTACTGAGACACCACATTCCCATGGAAGTGGAGTTATTATGTCCAAAAATTTGACTTGGAAAACTACCCATAGATCCGGTGGCATTGAAGAACCTCCAAGACAATCCTTCAATATTTAGCATGAACCTTATCTGACCTTGAGTAGATCAAGATGTTTTTGATGAACAAAAAGAAAAACTAGACTACAAATTCCTGGAAAACAAAGTTCACAGGTCTCCTAAACACAGCTGGTGTGTTCGTGACACTGAACGACATAACCAAAAACTCAAAGTGCCCATACCTGCACCTTAAAGTAGTATCTGGTATGTCACCCTCCTTCACCCTCAACTGGTGATATCCAAATAATAGGTAAATCTTATACAACCAACCTACTCCACTCAGCTAGTCAAAAAGATCATTTATCCTCAAAATGGGGTAATAGTTCTTAACTGTTACCTGATCCAGTCTCTAGTAGTCTATGCATAGCCTTAGACCACCATCCTCCATCTTTGAAAACAAAAATGATTCACCACATGAGATCACACTAGGCCAAATAAATCCCTTCCTCTTCATATCATCGATCTGAATCTGGAACTCTCGTAACTTAGAAGGTGACATCTGACTGGGAGCCATCGAAATCAGACGGTCACCAAGTTGTATGTATATTCCAAACTCATTGTCATGTAAAGGAGGTAGAGTCCAAACCTCCTCTAGGAAGACATATAGGAACTCTATGATAACCCATGGAACCTCCACCATCTATATGTCTGTTGATCCCACTGACAGCTCAGCCCACATAGAGAGAAGATGCTCCACACACTGGCTACTAACCTGACAGCTCCACTCACCAACAAAAGATATACGTTGGCCATCCATACCTGAAAACAAGACTATTATATAGAATTAGTTGATAACATCATCCACAGAAAACAATTATTTGATGCCTAGGATGACATTGTATGGATGAAAATGTAGCAGAAGAAGATTCCCACTAGAGTGACATGTCCCCAACATCAGTATACATCATCAAAAACATCAAAAAAACTGGCATGACCTTCAAATAGAATGATCAAAACTAGGTTTATAGGAAGTATCTCTACATATAGAACCAAAGCATGGGAAATACTGGGGGAAAGGATTCTGATGCTCCTAAATCAAACAAATCACAATAAAGAGTGCTAAAAAAACTGATCGTACCTTGATCAACCTCCAGCCCTGCTGGAACTGATTCCTCGGTGGCGTGAAATAGCCCAAAAATATATTATCTACCCCAATATTATCGATTGCTTCCCCGATAATTATCTGTTCGAGGACCCCAAGGATTAACCTGTGTTCAGCCTCATCAAACATCATCTAATCTCGGTGAAACTGGTGTCTTCTGTCCCTACAGCTGAAAATGTGTGGCCAACAACCATTGTGGAGGTGGGTGCTAAACCTTACCACCTCCACTATACTGAGTTCAAACTGGAAACTGGCTCCAAATATTTCCATGGCCTCCACAGACAAAGCACCTCAATCTCAGGCCCATGGGGATAGTCTGAGGACCAGAAGATCGGAACTGGAACTGCTGATGCCTACTTATTTTTGGCTGAAACATGGAAGGTCCTAATGTCATATATTTATGTCAGACTATTTTCCCCTTCAATGAATTTAGTTTTCTCCCCTTTCATAGTACACCTCCATGTGATCACATCCTTTCCACTACCTCATCCTTCTCTTGAACTTCTTATTATGTCATTAGGGTGAAAGGAGTAACTATATACTGATGACAAGGATGGAGTTCCTCCTCCAAGTGCCTTTCCTGATACTCCTCATTAGGAATGATGTCTAGACCAAACAATAAGAGATCCTTGTACTTGACCCCTAGTTCCCTCGCCAATATACTACCCTTCTGGAGGTAGAGTAGCTCCTGTGTCTTCTAGGACTTCATTGTTGGGGAAAGAAACTTTCCCCAAACTCCTTCTCAAAGTTATCCCGCAAAACATCAGTATCCTTCATCTCCCTAAAGTAGTGCATCCACCACTGATGCGCCACTCCCATAATCTAGATCACCACCAAAAAACCCAGTACTCCCTTATATCATGGATCAAGGTAAAGCTGATCACCATCTCCTCATACCATCCCTCTGTCTCTATGTCTCAGACGCTTCCTTCATACTTACCTAGGGTCTTCTGCTTGAGAGCACGAAAAGAATTTTTAAAGAAGTCAAATTTCTCCTCTCAATTATCCCTATACTGATCAAATAGGTCAGCCTATTATGACTCAACTACTCATACCACATGTGGGCGACATCCAGGTTCCATAGCTGGAAAGGGTAAACAAGGAACTCCTAAACCCAGGTATTATGAAAATTTTATTTTAAATTCATTTACCTTGTAATTTATTTTAAATTCCCAAAACACCCAAGAAACACAAGAACACATGTCATTATGATGCATGCACCTTTCCTAGGGTCTTTACCATACAATCAGTGCAGCCTCATTTGGTGTTTCGGTAGGCTCATAGTTCTTGCATTGGATCGTAGGGGGTCCTAAAATCATGTGTCCTACCCGATATTCCCTAGATTATTTCATGCACCAAGATTTCATAACATTTTCTCCCTACCATCCCATGAAATCCTCACCATTCCTATCTTATAACTTCATCCTACCTCTCAACTATCACCTTTGAATCCATTCTCTCATGACCCACCTTCGTCAAGATGTGGGAATGGATATCAAAGTGATACGCCCTTCCTTCCTCAAGATGATGGAGAGATAATGACCCCTAAGTCCCTCATTCAATAGGCCTCAGAGTGTAAACTAGAACCAAGGGAATAGAATCTCACACAAAATGGAATCCTTTTAAATGAAAACATGATTGGGAGATAAGACAGTAAAAACACCAAAAACACAAAACATTTGTATAATGGAAACCAAAATCCAACCCATTTAGTATTTAAATGTAAAATGTGACAAAAGTACAATCAAAGCACCATAAAATGTACCAAAATAAAGATACTAATCAAAAAGACAACCACTATCTTGATTCCTGAGATAGTAAATTCCAACACGGTCCTCAATGTCCTCCTGGAAACTTGAAAACTATTATATAACCTAGGTTGAGCACACAAGAATACTCAATAAGAAAACAAAGGCCACTCATGTATAAGTGGGAGAAGAATAAAAAATCCCCTATGAAGAAAGGAGCAACAAATAGCACTAAATAAAGAAATCTAACCATTTTAACCTCACCAAGTCACACTCCCCAAATAACAAAAGACATGTAAGGTAATCATATAAGAACATCGAAGATTTGGGTTCCCCGCACCACTTTTCCCCCTGATTAACTACTAATTTCTAATGGCTAAAGCCTTGACGCTACCACCCTTCACCAAATGTAGTCACACTGCCAAAACTAACAATGAAATCCTAGTCCAAAAACTGCACATATCCTATGAACAGAAACCTAGGTCACAATAACCACACTTCTCACCCGAAAACACATGGGCCACATTCCGAAGACACCTAAAAAACAAATCTGGACCACAGACACCTAGGCCCCTCATCCACAACTCAACCTGTCTGAAGGATAATGGGATAATAGTAAACCTCAATCCATTATATCCTTCCTAGATACGCTCGATTTGTAAGAACTAGGATGGGGTGCGAGGAATAAGTTAGTTACCAGCCATCAATCCTCCCACTGACATGTTAGGAAAGACACCATCCCCCATGAAATGGGGGTGTTCAGCTCTTAGTGATGAACAAGGGTGAGGTGCATATTGAAAATAACAAGGAACTACAAGTTTATACATATAGGTTCCAAAAACTCAGCCCATCCTAGGGGATTCCAAACATACAACCATCCCACGCAAACCACCTTTGCTATTACCCCTGTATTCACAACCAAAAAATAGCCATAACAAAATCATAAACCCAACCCTATTTTTATTTAATCACTTTTCATTCTTTATTAAGTAGTTAACTATAATTAATTCCTTCACTAACCAAGAAACCACTATCCACAACCATTCCCAACACAACAAGAATGTCATGTTGTTGTCCCACTGCACAAACAATACATAAACACATGGAAGTCTCACTGCACAACAAGTCCATCCATTCCTCAATGAATCATTATATCAAACTAATACTTCTTCACACCTCATGTACCACCCAATACTCAAATCCTACAGTAAGACACCCCCAAACAGTCTCCCCGCATCACAAATTGGCCATACCCAAAACACAAATTCATTCCCTCTATCCACCACTGTACCCATAACAAGGCTACCAACAACAAATTCACACATCTCCCATGAAGTATAAAACCCAACCAAACATAGAACACAACCAAACCATTAAACCAAGAATATTCTTATTTATCCATAGGGGTTCTTTAATTCCACTTTAAATAATATGGGTGATCACAAAACATGGTTGAACCTAGGGAATCCATTTATTTAACCAAGTGGGTGTGATTAAATGTGTTGATATTTTTTATTATTCAAAGAGTTTCAACAGTAATAATAAGAACATAACAATTGTTCCAGAAAAGGCCACCAAGATCCATTATTTTCAGAAGTCCTTAGTACCACAAATATTTATTACAATAAAACAAGGATATTAAAATAAAATAGCACGCAACATTTATTCTTCTTTAATCCCATACCTATTATCATAATAGGCCATGCTATCTTTTTATCATCACATCCCCCCACCTTATTTATTACTCTTTTAACGAAATAATTCATCATTTCACTCTCAAGAATCATTAAAACACTCACCCCACATGATAAACTATTAAATAGAGATGAAGAAAAAATTCCTACTTGTCACAACAGGTGACCAGAACTCCTCCTTACACTAAATCGGGGGCCAAGCGAGCAGTAGGAAATTCGAAGAAAAACTGGACAGGAGAGGGATCTAGAATAGCTGAATGAATCTTCTTATGAAAAGGGATCTAGGAAAACCAAGATAAAATAGAATATAAGACCATAACTTTTAGAAAAATAAATCTAAATCCTATATCAACATAATGGGAAACTGTTCCAAAAGTAATTAATGTGGGATCATGGTCAAGATTACGTCGTTCGACTATTTGGAAGTCCCCAAAGCATTATGATATTAATTATATGATTAATATCATAGCAAATGCCTTTATAAATTCCTAAAGAAAGCTTTAAACTCAATTTAGATCAAATAAAATGTTAGAGGGGTGGAATTGGAAAAACTATGAAAAACTTGAATGATTCACTAATGGGTGAGTCACCGATACTGAGCCACTAACAATGAGTCAATGATTCACCATGAATTAATAATACTTAATCCCTGACTAACTGACACTAATATCTTGACTCACTGACACCAACTCCCTTAGTCACCGACAGTGATTCCCTGACTCACAGACACTGACGCCCTGACTCACACAAACTATACAAAAAATTACTCATCGTCACCAATAGTACAAAAAATGATTCACCGACACCGACAGTACAAAAATGTCTCAACAAAACTGATTGTACAAAAATGACATGCCAACACTGATAGTAAAAAAAGAGTCACTGACACCGACAATACAAAAATGACTCACCGATAGAAAAAACTAGACTTTTTTAGGTAAACTTCTTAGAATGTGTCACAAATATCCCACGAGAACACCCCAAACACAATATTTTCACAAAGTAATAGACCAGAGTGGTCTAGTTCATTACATAAGATACCTCTCAAACCATTACATTCTTCAAGAATTTAAATCTGAACCCAGAATGAAGAGGGGTCTGAACCAACATCTCGTAAGATACCTATTAAGGACAAACCAACCTATTTTGTTTGAAAGAAAGAGTGAAACCTCAACATCCATGAACAAATCCCTGATATTTACTACCCCAAATAGCGACATGAACTTCAAATATCACACTATCCCAACAAATAGATTAGGGATATTATTTCTCCATGTCAAGATACTATCCTCTTTGGGCATCACTAACTCACCTGCATGGGTTTAATCGTATATGAATTAATGCTTCGTGATTAAGAATTAGGTCCTCCCCTCCCCATAAGTTGACAATTCTCAGACATCAAATAAAGGAAACAACTCATTTCATAGAAACAATTTCAAGCATTACAACAAAAGAAAATCATAAATAAAAACACAAGAGAAAAACTCAGAACAGCTCTAGGTACTGGGAATTCATCTGTGCCTCCCACTTCTAGGTACTCTCCTCAAGGCCACCATGAATCCAAAACAAAAAAAAACAAGGGAATGTTCCATCCATGAAACACCATAACTTATTGGTCTAGGATCTCCACCGGCTACTCGATAAATGTCGTGTCGTCGTCGATTTCCAACTCTCCTCATTCGATGAAATGGGAGTCATCATCTAGATACTGATGAAGCTGGGAGACAAGAAAGATGTTGTCCATCCTCTTCATCCATGGTGACATTTCCAACTTATATTCCACCTCACCATCTCATCCCAACATCTCAAATGGTCTGAAAAAACTTGGCGAAATATTTCTCTCTCTGCCAAACCTATACTACCCAGGTGAAGGGGTAACTATTAGAAACACATGGTCCCCAACCTCAAACTCCAAGATCCTTCTCCAATGATTAGAATACAACTTCCACTGATATTGAGCTTTCATCCTGATATTGTGCATGAGATGAACCTCTTATATCATGCTTTGTACCACATCTTTTCTAAAGACATTTATTATCCAACCTTTATCCATCCCAAGGGTGAATGGCACAACCTTTTGTATAGGGCTTAAAATGGTGTCATGCTAATGGTAGAGTGATAGATATTATAATAAGGGAACTCTAATAGAGTAAAGTTCCATACCAATGATCCCCAAATTTTTATAACACACACTTTAATCATATCCTCTAACATATAGATGGTCTTCTCCATCTTCCCATCCGTCTGAGGGTGAAAAGTAGTGTTATGGTGTAGCTGGGGGCCGAAAGCATGTTGTAATCCACTCCAGACTCATGAGGTAAACCATGCATCCCAATATAATAGTATGGAACATAGAACTCCATGAATCTGCACCACCTCATCCACATAACTCCATACCAATTAATCCACGATGCTCGACTCCATGATCTCTAGAAAGTGATCTGATTTCATAACCTGATTCACCACTACCCAGATAACATCGTATCCTCTATGATCCTTATGAAGACCTATGATAAAATCCATGGATATGTAATCCCACTTACACTCTGTAAAATCTAATGGCTACAACAGAACACTAAGAACACTATGCTCAGCCTTAACCTACTGACACACCAAGCACCTTTCCAAAAACTATGTTTCTTCTCCCCTCACCTAGGGCCACCAAAACTATTCCCTCAGGCCTAGGTACATCATAGAAACTCATGGGTGTACCAATAGGGGTGAGCTATGGAATTCATGGAGAACTCCCTCATGCATCTTCACTGGAAAAAATAGTTTCCCACATAAGAGCATCCAATTTTGACAATCCTTATAGAGAATTGCCTTTTTCAATACAATCAAACATCACTTCAGTCTCTAATTCTCCCCATTGAGACTCCTCCACCTTCCTCATCAAGGGATACTATACTATATTTTTAAATAGATAGCCTCTTCCACTATCCACCCAATAATCTAGGATCAAAGCATCCAACTCCTCCATTTCCTTCCAAGCATCAATGAGTTCTCAAACTACCTTCTTCTGCAACTTCCTACTACTGGCATGGACCACCACATTCCCCTTTCCAAAATTATAAGAGATCTCAAAGTATTATTAATAGAGAAAATCCATCCACATACTCTTCTACATGTTTAGGTCTCACTAGGAAAAGATATACTTCAACCTCTTCTGATCAGTGGAGAGCAAAAAAGTTCTCCCCGAGGAGGTAATGACTCCACAACTTTAGCACCAACACAACTGATGCATGCTCTAAATCTTGGGTGGAATAGTTATATTTTTGGGTTCATAAATTCCTAGATCCATTAGAGATCACTCCTCACTATTTCATCAGAAGAAACACCAAAGCTAAGCAAGAGGCATTACATAACCCCTCAAACAACAACCCTTCCTCCAGAAACCTGATCACCAGAGCACCGACCAACCTCTCCTTTAGATAGAGGAAAGCTTCATAACACTACTCGCTCCCAAAAAATGATTTCCCCATTATGGTTAGAGATATTAAAATGGATTATACCTGAGAGAAATTAGGTATGAATATCTGGTAGTATCCTGCCATACTGAGAAAACATTAAAACTCTACCTCATTCCTAGGTGATTCCCAAGAAACAACAGCTTTGACCTTTGACAGATCCACTTATATCCCCTGCTGAGACACCACATGCTAAAGTAAGTGGATCACTTCTTTCCAAAACTTTCAAATTGAAAACTTCCAATAAATTTTGTGGCATCGAAGGACCTCTAAGGTAGTCCTTAGATGTTTAGTATGCTCCTCCTTTAACCTGGAGTAGATCAGGATTTCATTCATGAACATGAAGACAAACCAGTCCAGGAATTCATAGAAAACAGATTTCATGTGTCCCATGAACATGGATTTTAAGTTCGTGACCCTGAACAACATGACCACAAACTCAAAGTTCCCATACCTAAACCTTAATGTAGTCTTCAGAATACCACTCCCTTCACCCTCAACTAGTGATATGCAGACCACAGATCAATCTTAGGGAACCAACCCACTCCCCTTAGCTGGTCAAAAAGAAATTCTATCCTTGGACAGGGTAACCGTTCTTGAACATTACCTAATTCATTGTAAAGACCCGAATCATAACGTACATGGACATTACATTACATTTTCGGAATACTTAGTACATAACAAAAACAAACACACAAGGACCATAATAGTTTAGTGTCTTTGGAAACTCGGAATATAATCTTCTAATCGTGGTGAAAGATCTTCAACATCTCCCATAAAGATATTATTTTTTTTGACATACACCTTTCTTTATATCCTGGGGAAAAGAAAACATAAAATGGTGAGCTCAAATGCTCAGTAAGGGTAAACAAAAGAAATATCAATCACATCATATTCATAAGAACATAAAATTTTGGAAATCTTAACCTGCAAAAGAGATCATAATATCATAACATGGGATAAATCATAGTACTGAAATGTAATCCCAATAATCATAACTTAAAACATGAAACTTTGTGGCATACACACATAATCATATAGAATCATTTCTTTTTAGTAAAGACTCGTTTCCAAGACTATCTAAGTGGACAAAGTCCATTTCTGAACCGAGTTCACTCCTCGTTTCAGTCCTGTTTCACTGAACTGGTATAACCTACCGTTCCATCCATGACTATCTCATGAGATATAAAATATTTACCAATTGAATTGGGGGGAGATATAGGTCCCACCCATCTCATTAGGATACCATTCTTATGTGTGCCACAAAATCATAAACCATACATCATAGCATAACCCATGTAATAAAAATGAGAATCTTAAACATCGTGACATCACAAAACAATTCATATAAGATAAAGGAATTCATTAAAAATAATTCCATCACAACATAATCAAATCAATGTAATAATATGGATAAAAACAGAACCCTTTATTATCTTAGATGGAAAATAATTTTGATAAAACACTTGAACTCCATTCTTGAGGAAAATATCCTTTCTACTTCAAAAACACTTTTCCTTTCTTAACATGTCATAAAATTCTAAACTAACAGAATTTAATTAAAAATAAACTTGAAAACATGTGATGGAAGTTTCTTCGAAATAATGTTTTAAAAATCCATTCATGTCGTATAAGTTAAAATAAAACATTATTCTCATACTTTTGTCGGAAAAGTCAAAAAGTACCTCGTACGAAAAAACGACAAAAGATTCCTTTCATATCTTTTAATATAAACTCACTAAAGGTTAAAAATGGATTTAAACAATTTTAGGTGGATGGAAATAATATTACATATTGAGGAAACATGGATTTGGATGATAAAATACACCAAAGTAAATACTAAAGTATAAACAATCTCGGATAAAAATGAGATTGTGATATTTCCCTTACCTTAGGTATGATTTGCTTCGTAAGTGTCCAAACCTCTTGTATAATGATTTAAATAATGTAATTTACTTAATACAGAATCATACTCATTGTTATTATATCATATATGGTTCACTTATGACTTTATATTACTCGTTCTTTTGTAAATTCCATGTTAAAGAGCATTTTGGGTAAAATTGTTTCATTTGTCATCCGTGTTTTGACTTGTAATTATTCATATGATTACTTAGATCATGATTAATTAATTCCAGAATATAAAACATGATTTATATATAATATATATTCAAAATATACATATATATAATAAATCAGTAAATGGAAAGAAATACACCGTTCATGGAGACGGTAGGCCGTACGTACGCATGAACGCTGTTTTCGTTTCCTTGTTGAGTTGAATGGAATTAAGTAGATGTCATAAATATATATACACATAAATCCAGTATCATTATTATTTCATATATTTCATTATTAATTATTATATATACTTTATAATCATTCATGAATGGTTAAAGTGGAGAATGAATCTCATCGTGTCGTGGAGACGGTAGTCCATACGTACGCACAAGCGATGATATCGTTCTCATGATCGTGGTACTGTATTGGAGTGTATGTATACTATTTCAGAATCAATATCAATTTAAAATAATCATAAATAGTTATTATTTACACCATTATACCCATCCAAGTATGGTGGTGGTGGAAAATAGATTTCACCACGGCGTTGAGACGGTATTCCGTACGTACGCACGCGCGGTGATTTCGTTTTCCATAGGATGGATAGATGGTGAAATAGGGTTGTTTCATACTTATAATAACATATCAGTATATTAGTGATACTGATGTTATTACTTCATAATGAAACAACCTAATAAGAAGAAGTGGAAGAAGAAATAAAGTTGAAAGAATCGGTAACAGACATTATCTCTTCTTTGAAGGGCCTCTTTGAGATCTCTTTTTAGGGCACTAAAATTGTTCTTTGAGGAAGACCAGAACCTATAGGATGTTTCTAGGAAACTGTAGAAGAGAATTTGGAAGGGGTTGGCCGAGATTGAAGGCTCAAAGTGGTGTGAGGAAGAGAGGGAGGAGGTGCCCTTTTATAAGGGAGGAGAGGGGCATCTTTGGAATAACTAAAAATATTATTTTATTATAAAGTCAAATTCAGTTTTTAATAGCTCCAAATTGATATATTTCGAAGCTAAGGTGGGAATGGGTCTAAATCCTCTAATACAATAGAATTTAGACAAGTTTAGGTATCAATTTTAACCTTATCAGTTATATTTAACTTTAAGTTAGATAATTTAACTTTTACCATGTCTTCTTGTTTTCTTACACTATAAGGTTAATAAACATACTATATCAAGCCAAACGAACCCTAAGTTGTTTATTATTAATATATATAACCTTATCTAAGTCATTCGGCCGAACTTTAGATTTTTAGGAATAAAATAATAATTAATAATATAATATTTGTTTTAAAAACTATTTTATGTCAATTTTGACACTATTTAGTAATTGATTTTTTTGAAAATCATAACAGAATGATTAGTTCGAAAAAAGTTACTTAAATAAATAATAACATGTCATATTAACCTATAAATTTTTTTTAATTCGTTAAAAGTCTCAAATTTCATTTATTTGGGTATTTATAACATCAATTATGTCAATATTTCATTAATAAGATAATTATTGCATCATTGTTGTGTCATAAATAAATTAAATTATTTAATGTCTAAAAATTACAAATAAAATATCATTATGTAGGAAATATTTTTATATTTCTAATGAATATTTATAGTCGAATTTATCTTATGTATAATCCTATATTGAAAATTATCTACTTATTAAACTTTGATTTTAACTATTTTAACCCTTCTTTAAATAAATTAATAATAAATGTCCTAATTTAATACAAGTGGGCCTAAATGGTCATATTTTATTCCTAAGGTTGTTTTTGGTCTTATTACACTTATCCAATAGAATTAGAACATGTGTTAGGGTAATATTAATAACACGTTTACCCTTAATTACCCTATTTACTTTTAACCGTGGTACGAAAAGTAAAAAGTTACTATTCACCAAAAATTATTTTCATCTCATTGAACCACATTTTAGTCCTTGATATTAACCGTGTCTCTCGGATTTTCGAAATTCCACTCACAGAAGCGGTAAAATTAAGTTTTATGAAAAATTCAGTTTTTTAACTACCACTTAGTGGTTTCACTATTCATCAATAATTGAAAGTTTTCAGAAAAATACCAAAAATAAGGCCTAAGCTATATTTGATATTATGAACTCAAAAATGATGTCTATTTTACCAAATTCAAAACATTTCAGTTGTATTAATTAATTTAAAAATTAATTCCCGTTGTCAAAACAAATAGCATGTTCTTAAGAGATAATAACTTTCAAAAGATTGACACTTGTTTATGTCTGGTTTAAATGTGAAATTACATCCAATGACCAAAATTGTATTAAATTGTAAAAATATATTATAAATATACTTTAAAACCAATCAAATTAATAATTTATCACTATTAATTATTTTGATTAAAAAGGTTGTTTTTAATTAAAATTTGGTAATTTTCACTAATCATCAGAAAATGAAAGTTATCCGAAAAGTACCAAAATTTCACCCTCAGCTAATTTCGATATTCCGAATCCAAAAATGAAGTCCATTTTGATAAATAAAATTTAAAAAATTTCAAAAAGTGGTTATTACTATTCATAATGGCTTGTTTTAATAATATTTTAATAGCATATTGTTGTTTAGTGAAACTCGTTATTGCGTAGTACACACGCTATCAAGGAAGGTCGCGATTGCGTGTAATGCAAGGCAAGTCAAGGATGCATGTTGTGCAAGCTCCTTTTGGTGTAGCTTACAACACAAGACATTAATGAAATTAAAAATAATATTTTTCATAAAATCTCGGGGTGTTACATTCTACCCCCCTTAAAATAAATTTCGCCCTCAAAATTCGTCGGGGTTATAAATGGTTTACTACTACAAATTTTCTTTAATAGAAACCCACATCGTAAAAAGGAATAACAAAACCAATCTTTAAAAACAAAAGTATGAAATGTAATGGTTACCCAAATAAACTAATCACTGGGTTTCCACATAGGTGAAAATATGGATATGGAAGAGAAATCTAACCATCATGTTCTGATGGAGAGTGGTAGATAACATGGCTATGGAAAAGCCAGAAATCTCAAAGCCATAAATTTTTGATGATCTAAGGTACCATCTGATTCATCAGATATAAGATCACTAGGAAAACATTTTTGGTTTTCAATATCATTTCCCTAAGGTTGATGAAATTGGAATTAGAAGAAATACTTTCGTGATTTTGGTATAGTCTCACCGTTGGTCATTCTTTGGACAATTTCCATTTCATATCTTAAATAAATGAAGTTGAATTTTTCATTCGTGATGTTTTAGCAGATCATGTGATAGAATGATGGGTCATTCCATCTGTCTCAAACAAAAGGTTAGAAAAGTTATCAAAAAATACATAAGTCCATCTATAGTGAGATTAATCGTATGTGGTTTCTAAAATGGACTTATACTTATTATATCATACTACTTAATATAATAAAACTAGTTTCTACTAAACAAGGAATTCTTGTAGGCCAGTGGTAGGTGATAAAGGCCAGTCGCACTTCGGTTGTGGGTTTGATTCTCACAGCCTTGTCTGATGCGATGGGCTATCGCCCGTCCTGCAGGTTGTCCTTTTTCTAAAACTACATTAATATAACATCTCATCAATAATATCGAAAAAAGTTCTATCCTTAAACAATACTAACTTATGTCCAACATAATCCATTCCAATATTTAGTCTTATCTAAAATACTTCGGCCCAAGATCATAGTATAAAGAAAACGATTACTTGAAATGTCATCAACCAAGCATGTGAATACCATCATTTATCCCCCATATATCTTATTGGTCACATTCCAATCATGTGAATACCTTAATCATGTATTCTCTTGAAAAAAATGAATACCCATTGAACCTTAGTGAAAACATGAGTGCTATCAAAATTTAGCTTTTTCCACATACCAAAACCCCAAAAATCTATATACTCAAACCATGATATAACTATTTCCTTATATCAGTCATGAGCTCATGGATACTGTCAAACATTTAATTTTCTCTTTATCCCTTCATTATGCGCATATCATCAACATTCCAAAAATATCTGAGTAACCTTTCATGGATACCAGTACCATTAATCATACACTTTCAAAACTCAAGGAAAGACAATAGTGTAACAATCCTTAGATGTCTCTTTATTCCATAGTACCATGAGATTACTTATACAACATTACACTTGATAAACATGTAATCATTCCACTACCTTCTTAAACCATTGATCAAGCTTCAACAATTCCTTCATCTCACATATCATTTGTAGTCTCTTCATCATCATCAACATAAATACTACCCATATGACCGTACTGATTCTCTTCATGAGACTTTCCCTTAGGGAATTGGTTTGCATAATGCCCATAAATTCCACATTTAAAACATTTAACCATTGTTGATGTTGTAGAAATACCATTATCCTCATCCCTGGTGTTAACTGAACCTTTTCCTTTGCACTTACTGGCTTTGTGTCCCTCTTTACCACACCCAAAGAATCTTCCAGTTCCTTTGAAACATTCTCCTTGATGCATATTCCCACATGATTTACATAGGGGAAATTGAACTTTATTTCCTCTATGATCATCATGAAACTCCATCTTTCTCTTATTAGCCGAGTCAGGAAACTTTCCAAATTTGAGTTTATTGATCATATTATGAGATTGCTGATTCAGCATAATAATGATGTTTGGACTTCCAAATCCCATTTCATTTGTTTGCTCATGAAGAATATTATTCCATTGTCCATCATATCCTTCATTATCATGAATCTTCTTGTTTCCAGCCATTTTCTAAAACCCAAAAAGAATAGTGTGAGGGGAAAAAATCATGCTAGGGAAAACAACACAATAAATGGGGAGTACCTTCAACATCTAACATCTTAGGTTAAATTCTAAGATTGTTACCATAGTTCTATGACTATATCCTATACGTATACTTATCCTCAGGGACATCCCTAGACATACCTTAGAAATATCTCTAGGGATCTCACTAATGTTTTCGCATCCTAGTTTCCAAAGGTTGACTAAACCTTTCCTCTCATACCAACTGTAAATACCCAAAGCTTAACGTACATGGAAATTACATTACTTTTGCGGAATACTTAGTACATAAAAAAAACACACACACAAGGACCGTAATATTTTAGTGTCTTTGGAAACTCGGAATATAATCTTCTAATCGTGGTGAAAGATATTCAACATCTCCCATAAAGATCTTCTTTTTTTTACCTAAAACCTTTATTTATATCCTGGGGAAAATAAAACATAAAAGGGTGAGCTCAAATGCTCATTAAGGGTAAACAAAAGAAATATCAATCACATCATATTCATAAGAACGTAACATTTTGGAAATCTTAACCTGCAAAAGAGATCATAATATCATAACATGGGATAAATCATAGTAGTGAAATGTAATCCCAATAATCATAACTTAAAACATGAAACTTTGTGGAATACACACATAATCATAGAGAATCATTTCTTATTAGTCAAGACTCATTGCAAAGACTATCTTAGTGGACAAAGTCCATTTCTGAACTGAGTTCACTCCTCGTTTCAGTCCTGATTCACTGAACCGGTATAACCTACCATTCCAGCCATGTATATCTCATGAGATATAAAATCTTTAACCAATGCATTGGAGGGAGATATAGGTCCCACCCATCTCATAATGATACCATTCTTATGTGTGCCACAAAATCATAAACCATACATCATAGCATAACCCATGTAATAAAAATGGGAATCTTAATCATCTTCACATCATAAAACAATTCATATAAGATAAAGGAATTCATAAAAAATAATTCCATCACAACATAATCAAATCAATGTAATAATAGGGATAAAAACAGAACCCTTTATTATCTTATATGGAAAATAATTTTGATAAAACACTTGAACTCCATTCTTGAGGAAAATATCCTTTCTACTTCAAAAACACATTTCCTTTCTTAACATGTCATACAATTCTAAACTAAAATAAGTTGATTAAAAATAAACTTGAAAATTTGTGAGGGAAGCTTCTTGGAAATAATGTTTTAAAAATCCATTCATGCCGTATAAGTTAAAATAAAATATTCTTCTCGTACTTTTGTCAGAAAAGTCAAAAAGTACCTCGTACGAAAAAACGACAAAAGATTCCTTTCATATCTTTTACTATAAACTAAATAAAGGGTAAAAATGGATTTAAACAATTGTAGGCGGATGTAAATAATATTACATATTTAGGAAACATGGATGTGGATGATAAAATACAACCCAGTAAATACCAAAGTATAAACAATCTCGGATAAAAATGAGATTGTGATATTTCCCTTACCTTTGGTCTGATTTGCTTCGTAAGTGTCCGAACCTCCTGTATAATGATTTAAATAACGTCATTGACTTATTCAAGAATCATAATCATTGTTATGATATCATATATGGTTCACTTATGACTTTATATTACCCGTTCTTTTGTAAATTCCATGTAAAAGAGTGTTTTGGGTAAAATTGTTTCATTTGTCGTCTGTGTTTTGACTTGTAATTATTCATATAATTACCTAGATCATGATTACTTAATTCCAGAATAAAAAACATGATTTATATATAATATATATGCAGAATATACATATATATAATAAATCAGTAAATGGAAAGAAATACACCGTTCATGGAGATGGTAGGCCGTACGTACGCATGAACGCTGTTTTCGTTTCCTTATTGAGTTGAATGGAATTAAGTAGATGAAATAAATATATATAAACATAAATCAAGTATCATTATTATGTCATATATTTCATGATTACTTATTATATATACTTCATAATCATTCATGAATGGTTAAAGTGGAGAATGAATCTCATCGCGTCGTGGAGACGGTAGTCCGTACGTATGCACAAGCGATGATATCATTCTAATGATCTTGGGACTGTATTGGAGTGTATGTATACTATTTAAGAATCAATATCACTTTAAAATAATCATATATAGTTATTATTTACACCATTATACCCATCCAAGTATGGTGGTGGTGGAAAATACATTTCACCACGGCGTGGAGACGGTATTCTGTACGTACGCACACGCGGTGATTTCATTTTCCATAGGATGGATAGATGGTGAAATAGGGTTGTTTAATACATATAATAACATATCAGTATATTAGTGATACTGATGTTATTACTTCATAATGGAACAACCTAAGAAGAAGAAGTGGAAGAAGAAATAAAGTTGAAAGATTCGGTAACGGACATTACCTCTTCTTTGAAGCGCCTCTTTGAGATCTCCTTTTAGGGCACTAAAATTGGTCTTTGAGGAAGAACGGAACCTCTAGGATGTTTCAAGGGAAGTGGAGAAGAGAATTTGGCAGGGGTTGGCCGAGCTCTAAGGCTCAAAGTGGTGTGAGGAAAAGAGGGTGGAGGTGCCCTTTTATAAAGGAGGAGAGGGGCACCTTTTAAATAACTAAAAATATTACTTTATTATAAAGTCAAATTCGGTTTTTAATAGCTACAAATTTATATATTTAAAATATAAGGTTGGGATGGGTCGAAATCCTTTCATCCAATAGAATTTAGACAAGTTTAGGTATCAATTTTAACCTTATCATTTAGATTTAACTTTAAGTAAGATAATTTAACTTTTACCATGTCTTCTTGTTTTCTTACACTATAAGGTTACTAAACGTACTATATCAAGAAAAAGGAGCCCCAAATTGTTTATTATTAATATATATAACCTTATATATGTCATTTGGCAGAAACTTAGATTTTTAGGAATAAAATAACAATTAATAATATAATATTTGTTTTAAACACTATTTTATGTCTATTTTGACACTATTTAGTAATTGATTTTTGTGAAAATCATAACAGAATGATTAGTTCGAAAACAGTTACTTAAATCAATAATAACATGTCATATTAACCTATAAAATTAGTGGAATTCATAAAAAGTTTCAAATTTCATTTATTTGGGTATTTATAACATCAATTATGTCAATATTTCATTAATAAGATAATTAATGCATCATCATTGTGTCATAAATAAATTAACTTATTTAATTTATAAAAATTAAAAATAAACAACCATTATGTAGGAAATATTTTTATCTTTCTAATGAATATTTATAGTTGAATTTATCTTATGTATTACCCTATATTACAAATTATCTACTTATTATACTTTGTTTTTAACTATTTTAAACCTTCTTTAAATAAATTAATAATAAATGTCCTAATCTAGTCCAAGTGGGCCTAAATTGTCATATTTTATTCCTAAGGTTGTTTTTGGTCGAATTACACTTATCCAATAGAATTAGGACATGTGTTAGGGTAATATTAATAACACTTTTACCCTTAATTACCCTATTTACTTTTAACCGTGGTAAAAAAAGTAAAAAGTAACTATTCACCAAAAAATTATTTTCATCTCATTGAACCACATTTTAGTCCTTGATATTAACTGTGTCTCTCGGATTTTCGAAATTCCACTCACAGAAGCGGTAAAATTATGTTTTATGAAAAATTCAGTTTTTTAACTACAACTTAGTGGTTTCACTATTCATCAAAAATTGAAAGTTTTCAGAAAAATACCAAAAATTAGGCCTAAGCTATATTTGATATTATGAACTCAAAAATGATGTCTATTTTACCAAATTCAAAACATATCAGTTGCATTAATTAATTTAAAAATTAATTCCCTTTGTCAAAACAGATAGCGTGTTCTTAAGAGATAATAACTATCAAAAGATTGACACTTGTTTATGTCTGGTTTAAATGTGAAATTACATCCAATGACCAAAATTGTATTAAATTGTAAAAATATATTCTAAATATACTTTAAAACCACTCAAATTAATAATTTATCACTATTAATTATTTTGATTAAAAGGTTGTTTTTAATTAAAATTTAGTAATTTTCACTATTCATCAGAAAATGAAAGTTATCTGAAAAGTACCAAAATTTCACCCTAAGCTAATTTTGATATTCTGAATCCAAAAATGAAGTCCATTTTGAAAAATAAAATTTACAAAATTTCCAAAAGTGGTTATTACTATTCATAATGGCTAGTTTTAATAATATTTTAAAAGCATATTGTTGTTTAGTGAAACTCGTTATTGGGTAGTACACATGCTATCGAGGAAGGTCGCGATTGCGTTTAATGAAAGTCAAGTCAAGGATGCATGTTGTGCAAGCTCCTTTTGGTGTAGCGTACAACACAAGACATTAATGAAATTAAAAAGAATATTTTTCATAAAATCTCGGGGTGTTACATTCATTCTCTGGTTGTCTATGTATAGCATTAGTAAACCATAAAACTTCATTTCAAAGAAAACTGACGAACCCCTTAGAGTCACACTGGGTTAGATAAATCCTTTCCTCATCAGATCATCAATTTGAATCTGCAACTCCCATAACTTAGAAGGCATCATCTGATAGGGAGCCATAAATATTAGATGGTCACTGAGTTGTAAGTCTATTCTGAACTCAATTTCATGTCAAGGGGGTATATTCAAAACCTCCTCTAGAAATACATCCAGGAACTATTTGATAACCCCGGGAACCTCCTCCATCTCTATGTCAACTAATCCCACTGATAGCTTGGCCAATATAGAGAGAAGAGCTTACACATGTTAGCTCCCCACCTAATAGCTCCACTCGCCAATGAAATCTTCATGATGGCTTCCATACCTTTGAACGTAACTCTAATTCAGAATAAGTCAATAAAATCATGAAAAAAACAACCATTAAATTCCTAAGATGAAATTGTATGGCTACAAATGTAGCGTAAGAAGATCCCCACTGGAATGATGTGGCCCCAACATCAGTCCACCTCCTCAGAAAATATCAGACAAACTAGTCTGACCTTCAACTAGAGTGATCATCACTAGGGGCTCAAGAAGTCTCTCTATGTCTCAACCCAGAGTACGGGAAAGACTAGGGGAAACAAAGGAGTTTGAAGCTCCTGAATCAAACATAGCACAAGAAATAATGCTAAATAGACTAATCGAACCTCAAACAATCTCCAGCCCTGCTGGAACTGCTTCATCAGTGGAATGAAACTTCCCACACCCAACATCTATTCACCTCTATTGTTGACCACATCCTCGACCATGAACTATTTGAGGTCCCTGAAGAAAACCCTAAGGTCATCCTCCTTCTACACTATCTGCCCTCAGTGGAAATAGAAATGGTTTCAAAAGTCATTAACATGGGATCACAGTCATGATTATGTGGTTAGACTATGTCAAAGTCCCTAGAGCATTAGGATATTAAATATATAATTAATAAATTTTTAAAGACCTTTATAAACTCCCAAACAAGGATTTAAACTCAATTTACATCAAATAAAATGTAAGATGGGCAGAACATAAAAAACTAGGAGAAACTAGAATGAGTCATTGATGGGCGAGTCGCCGATGTTAAGCCACTAACACGCCCTGACTCACTAACATTGACACCCTGACTCACCGACACCGATTCCCAACCTAACTACCACGAACGCCCTAATTCACTAACACCGACACCCTAACTCACCGACGTGGATGCCCTGACTCACCGACACTGACGCCCTGACTCACCAACACCGATAGTATAAAAAATGACACGTCGACATTGATAGTACAAAAAAATAAACTGCCAAAAATGATAGTATAAAAATGACTCACTAACGTAGATAGTACAAGAATGAATTTACATCATCGACAGTACAAGAATGACTCACTGACAAAAAAACTAAATTTTATGGGTAAACTTCGTAGAACGAGTCACTGATAGCACCTGAGAACACCCCAAAGATTGTATTTTCATAATTGAATGGAACAAATAGATCTGGTTCATTACACTAATGATTAAGTCTTAGACCCTTATTAAGCTTAATTTTACCTTTTTTTAGAAATATTGAGGTTGCATATCTTTTATTAAAAGAACGAAAAAGAAAGGAAACCAAAAGTGAACAAAAAAGGAAACCCCCAAACAATAAAGTTATGTACCTATTTTTTTCCACATTTTTCATTTATATTTCTTTATTCTTCTTGAATTTTATACTATTAATCCATTTTGCGACCACTCCTTCGACCTCTTGATATCCCCATACTTGAAGGAAGAGCTCGAATCCTTTCAAGTAGTATCTCAACAGGACTGCTATCAAAAAACTGAGATAATATTTTTAAACTATAAATATTATTATTATTAAAACCATATATACCCATTTTTACAAATTCAATTCATATAATAGGAAAAATTAAATTTGAAGCTAATCTTGTATACCTCTCAAGAAAGTGGGTTTTTAAAGTGAAAATGTTCAAAAGTTCATTATGTCTTTATATCTGAATTAAATATAAAAAATATTATCAACACATAATTTGGATTAATATATTCATATATAATTGATATGTTTTTAATTTAAAATAAAATTTAATTAAAATTTAACATTAATAATTATTTAAAGGAAAAGGCAGTTTTTAACTAAAATGCAGTATTTTTCACTATTCATCAAAAAATAAAACTGCTCAGAAAAATACCAAAAAATCATTCTATGTTAATTTTGAAATTATTAATTAAAAAATGAATTTTATTTTGACAAATAAAAATTATAAAAGTTTCAAAAATTAGTTTTAAAATAGGTGCACCACTAAAATGTGGTAAAACTCAGTCTTGCGTGTAACGCAAGTTGAATTGGTGTTTTGTGTAGTATAAGCTTAAAATTTGGTTCCATATAAGTAGTTTTAGAATGAAAATAAAATTTAGTCTTAAATAAAAATATTTAATGTATTAGGGTGTTACAATCTCACCATCGTAATTAATTTTAATCATTACAATTTAAACATGATCTCAGTAATCTAGGGTTTGATACCTGAAAATATTTTTGTTATAGAAACCCTCTTCATGAAAAGTATTAATAACACATTTTTTTAATAAGAGGGAAACGAAAATGGTAATATAACCAGAAAAGAATTATTTTCAATTAGATAACATTGGTGAAAATATTGATATGGAGGAGAAATCAAACTATCTTGTTTTGATGGAGAGTGATTGATAATATGTTCAATTAAAATTTGATAACTGCAAATTCATAAACTAGAGTTACAAAAAAAGGTCTTTGATATCATCAAAAGTGATGATAATAGGAAAAAAAATTCAAGACTCTTTTTCAACATTTGTAAAATTATTTCACACTCAAAAAATATATATGTAAATATATGTTTCTATAAGTATAATCTTATCCTTTGATTACACCTTAAACTATTTCCACTTCATCTCTAAGAATAAGATGCTTAAAATAATGAATTAATACATTAATATCTCAAACCACATTCCAAGTATAACTTCAATATTTTCATAAATTTTTAACTTCTATAAAAGATTATGTTCTAACACTTTCGAAATAAGGTCACTAAATTTCAAAAAATGAACATATCATTATCCATTAATCAACTATAAGAAGCTCAAAATTGTTACATTCAAAACATGTGAATACCTTAATCATGTATTCTATTAAAATATGGTAATAACATTAATTACCATAATAATTTAGTAAAAACATGAATTCTTCGTTATTACTTACGTAAGTCACATGTTATTGGATAAATTACTTAAATCTAAAAGTGTTGTAAACTCCATCAATGATGGAATAAACTAATTTTTCAATAAACTATTAATTAGTTCCAAGGTAGTTTGTAATATACAATCTACATTATCCATATTAATCATCTATTTATTCCAACATCATTATCTCAATATAAGGAACATATTAAGGGTTATATTTCCCTCAACCATGTGTTTTCCAAAAAATAAATTACTTACTACTTAATTAATTTTTCTAGTTATCGATATCAATCAACACACACTTCTAAATACATGAAGAAAAAGTATTACAGTGCAATCCTTGTATATTTTATAATTCCTAGTAATAGTACATTACTGATAAAATAATAAATTGACATAATTTTGGAATCGAAACACAAGCATATTAATCCTTACTCCTAGTCAATGGTAGTAGAAAAGGCTTGACCATAATTCATTAGCCAAATTTTGGGTATATTTCTTTTACACTAGATACATTGATTTATTTAGTGTCCTATATTATGGTAATGGAAGAATAGTACATTGGGAATAGTTTTATTATCCATGAAATCACAATCATGGTGGCCTTTCCTTCAACACTTTTATAAGAATCCTATTCCTTTTAAGAACATAACAATACAATTATTTAAACAATTTTTACACATAGGAAAATAATTGTTTACCTTGATCCCATTACAAAATCTTTTCCAAGTTTTCCTCTTGTTCTCTTGATCCCTTAAAAGACATAATACTCTGATAATTACTTATTTATCCCCATATATTAGGATAATATGTCCTCATATGATAATAATTCTTAGAAGATTAATTCCATTCAAAATATTGGCTTTAAACCATAAAATTTATGATTCTTTTTACTATTTGGATCATGTGCATTAGTGAGGTTCACATTCCTTATGCTATGTGCCATTTATAAATTAATAAATACACTATGTTAGATTATATCATTATGAAACATAATGTATAATCCCAAAACTAGAATAGTACATAACATAAATTAAAAAATTTGTGTATATCTAATCTCATAACCATAAACATGGTAATTGGGATGCTCTTATATACTTATCCTCAAATCCTATCTTAGGATTATGTTACCAAATATAATCTTTATAAAAATAGTTTCCATGGATTCTTCTAAACATCCTTTTATAAAAACTATAATTCCCCAAACCTAGAAGCACATAGTAAGTGGAGTTTTCTATTAAATTTACATAATTACAAGTAATACAATCCTAAAGGATCGATCTATTTTTTAATTTTCAAAAACCATATTACCCCCATTAAACCCGTTTTACATAGGGTATAATTAAGATTTCATAGAAAAATTAAAATCTCATCATTTTTAAAAATCATTCAAAGGATTACTCTTTATAACCTGGGGAAAGAGAAAATAATAAGGGTGAGCTCAAATTTTTAGTAATTGTATGTATAGTGTAATTAATCATAAATCAATAATAATAATAAATATATAAAGATAAATAATTCAATACACTTTATTTTTTAAAAACTAGATAATGAAAAATATATTTGGAAAGGTAGAAAACCAAAACACATTCCATTTAATCAGTAAACTAAGAATAAATTACATTCATAGATAAGGTCAAAGAAGAAATCTATTGGTTACAAAATAACTGAATCCGAATAAAGGAAATGTTTGATTATTGGATACTATGTTTCATAGGTACATGGTACCATTAATTTCAAGACTGTTAAAACATGTTTTATCATATTAGGTAGAAACTCATTTAATTATTCCAAATTTTTCATGGCATGAGACTACTGATGCATCAATGAGCTTACATTAATGAGCCCCAAACCTGTATTATACCAGTATATTCTTCTTGGAAATAAACATGAAGGGTTTTCCACCAATTGATTTTGTCCAATGAAACTGCAGATGCATCAAGGGGATATCTATAATCATGCCCCACTGGTGTTGTTCCTATCCTAATCATTCATTATATATAGAATAATTAATTTAATTAACAGTAAATGTTCCTTATAATCAAATATCTATATTGAATAAATAATATGGATTTATCAATAATTCCTCAGTGGATTATTATTAAAAACAAGTGCTATTGATGTTGATGAATGGAAATAGCCTTGAAATATCATTAAAACATTATTGAGGAAAATAATCATTAAAAATTCTAAAGTGTCTTATAAAACTTCAAAAAATTTGAATCATAATACCTATGAAGAAATAACATTAAATAAAACATAGAATATAATGAGAATAATGATATTCATGACATGACATATTAAAGGGTAGTATATAAATCATATAAAATAAAATATGTGTATAAAATTATAATATTCCTTAATGAAATGAAAATTAGAAAAAATATCTTACCTTGAGTCCAACTTGTCATGTGTGCCTATATCTTCCTCTTTTTCAGGTAACTCCTTTTGGTTTTCACTAAAGGGGTTACTTAGTTTTCTTTATGCCTAATTTTAGGCTTCTATGTTAAGGTTAGGGGTGTTGGGTTAATATATGGGTAGAGTTTAGACTATCCAAAAGTGGTTTGAGAGGTGTGAGGAATGGGTAAATTGAATACCTTTTTATAATGGAGGGGGAGTCGCATTCTTATATATTCCAAAAGTTACAGACTATTGGGAGGTATACCTTACCTAATGTGCACCAAAATTGAAAATAATAGATTAAAGGGGAATTATGGTGTATAAAAACCTCCACCATAAAAAAATAAGAGCATTTTTATAATTTTGTTCCTTACCTTTTATGTTTCCCCAATTTTATCATTTTTGGTTTTATTAAAGTAACTAGTTTTCTAACCTATGTAATTTGACCATTAAGAATAAATTAAAGTTAGATTTATTAGGAAATATAGACCCAATCAATTATAAATATGTTATATAATTTACAAAAGTTAAATCCTATGTGTGTTATAAATTATTTTTAAAACAAGCGCGTGTAACGTGCCAAAACACTACTTTAACTAAAACTGTGAAAATAATATTTTTACTATATATGGGTAAATATGTTAATTATAAAAGATAAATTGGTTAATTAATTGACCTTATTTGATATTTATTAACACTTATAATTCAATTATAATAATATAGGATTTATATTAATTTCAAATCATTTAATGAAATATAACTTAATTTAAAATAACATTAAGGTCAATTTCGACATTATTTTTTTAATTTTAATTTAAAAATATCAAAAAATTATTCAAATTATAAAATATTAATATGATAACTATTTAAAATGATATATTTTTCGACAAAAATAATGTAACATAATAATTCACTAAATTTACTTGACTGTTTATGTATTTATCATTATTTATATTAGTTAATTATTAGCCAAAACATTTGTGCTTTAGAGTTTCTTAAACATTTTATGTGATTATATCATATATAAAAATTATAGTTAAATTATCATGATAAAAATTTCATTTAACTTTCAAAATAATTTTTATAACTAAAACTATGTATCTTCTTCTATACTCTAAAGCTTTATAAATGTAAAGGTTAGGAAGGTTCCTTTTTTCCTTTTTCCTCACACAACTTATTATATGGGTAAATTTCATAAACATGTGTATAAATAACTCATAAAATTATAACCAATATGGTATATGGTCAAACTATTGGCAATCAATTTCTTTTCGAATTTTTTTTTCATTTTGCCTCTTATGTTTAAGCTTTAATCCCTTGTTAAGATTAATTTTACCTTAATCGTTGTAATTAATTTTAATTAGTTTTTCTAATGTTTTGTGTCAAAAACTAAATTAATATTATAAGACTATAAATATTATATTTATTACAATTGTTTTTTTATTTTTTCAAAATTCAATTCATATAAGTGGAAAAATTAAATTTAAAGTTAATCTCGCAGATGTGTTGAGAAATAGGGTTTTTAAAGTGAAAATGTTCAAAAGATCATTTATTAATTATATCTAAATTAAATATAAAAATGATTCCATTGAAATAAATTGGATTAATTAATATATAATTGATATATTTTTACTTTAAAAAAATTAAAATATATTTTAATATTAATAATTATTTAAAATAAAACGTTGTTTTCAACTAAAATATTGTATTTTTCACTATTCATCCATCAATGAAAATTCAAAGAAAAGTTCCAAAAAAATACTCCTAATATAATTTTGACAATAAAAATTCAAAAATTAATTTTATTTTAAAATATTAAAATTATAAAATTCCGAAAATTTTGTTTTAAAATAGGTGCTCTACTAAAAGGTGGTAAAACTCAGTCATGTGTGTAACATTAGTTAACTCAGTATTGTCTGTCGCATAATCTAAACAAGGATTTTTTGATAAATAAATCTATAAACAAAATATATTTATTCTATAATTATAATATTATACATTATGGGGGTGTTATAATGATTCTATACAAAAATTTAAATAAAAGGGAAAAGGGAAGCATACATAAACAATAAATTCTATAAAAGTGATCAAAATACCCAAAATCGATCTCCAATTGCATTTCAAGCACAATATTGGACCTATTATCCAACACTCTATGCTAGAACTAAAATTCACGATCCCATGAAAGGATTATTTACCTTGACTGCACCTACATCAATGAAATATTTTTTTGTACTAATATGTGGCCTGAATAGGTTTTGAATAAAACTTAGTAGGCCACCACCAATAGTGTTTATAACGGAATCATTATATTAGTATATAATGAAGTATAGTGTAGGTAATAATAAACAATTATGAAACAAAATAAATTATTATCACATCGTCTTGTGTTCTACATCGGATACCCATCTAACATTACATCCTCCAGATGAATCCAGAATATCCCTAAACATTATTTTTTGTTGAATAATAAAGTCTATCAAGTCCATTGATTGTAATTAATAATAAGAGTTATAATTTCCTTTATAGAAGAAATGTCATGTCTGTATATTATCAATAACAGTAAGGAACTTCACTTTTGTTAATTTGGAATAATCAAAAAGTAACATTGTATCCATAAGTTCTAAATAATAAATAAAGAACATAATTTCCCTAAATTCAAGATAACCAAGGTGGAATGTGATATCCATAAATTATATGTATTCATGAGAAATTTCAACACCATTGATTCCATATAATCAATAAGTTATATCATAACCCTAAATTTTAAATAGGAAATACAGAACATCATATTCAATTATCCCACATAATCAATAAGAAACATTGTGTCCATAAATTCCAAATAAGAAATATGGAAAATCATGTCCAATGAAGAAGGTATATATGATTTTATCACATCCATGTTATATAATAAATTAAATTTATCATTTAAGTCATAAGACTAAAGAGTTATAAAAAGTGTCTCACTATATCCTACATGCCACTAAACCATTTAGCCAGGGTAAAATGACATGGTATTACCATTTATACTTTATTTATTTAATTCATAAGTGTCCCATTATCCCATGGGTATACCCATATATCCTAACATTTTATTCACTTAATTTATAACATTCCATTGGCCAATTCCAAGACAAACACACCTTACTGGTGTTTTGGTCATCATATAAACATAATTTAGTAAGGAATATTGTCGAACAAACCAAAATATATGGTTGAAGGTTAGGTTTTCAACCACCAACCAGTTATCATGGTTATATAACATGTCACGTTTAAGGTATATGGGTTTAATTTATGGTTTTTAATAATTTAATAGCAACGCTTGGAAGGTTCTGTCTATGGAATAATGATGTATAATTTAAGCTTCTATAATTTTATGTAAATAGTAAAAAACACCTACCTTAGAGGTGTAGGAAAATCCTTTTCCAATATTAACCTTTAATACTATCTACAATATGATAAATTTGAGAAATAGGAAATTTCTTTGAAAATTTTGAATATTATCTCACATAAAGATATAATTTGATATAATGATATAAATAGATATAATAACCCTCAATGATCATTGTCTAACCATTGATTATAAAATTCCATGAAATGTTATTGAATCAGATGTTAGATATAGGAGTTATCTCAATTCATAGCTTGTTGGAAAAGAATATCACTCAGGTGGGATGATTTTCTATGCATGTTAAATGTGGGTAGATGAGGAGGAAATTAGATTTTAGGAAGGAAGATAAAAAATGATAAATTTTCCCATTTAAAATGGGGCATATGGTTTGGTCATACAGTTGGCCAAAATGTTTTCCAACTATGCCCCACCTCTGTCTATGTGAAAACCCCCTTCGCATGGCTTGGTGTAATATTTAACAACCCACGGAGAGCCTATGTGTGCTCACTTCCAATAATGCATCCCCCTTGCATGGTTAAGAACATGGTTAAACAAACCGTGAAAAATAGAAATTCAATTTATTATAATATTAACATGGCTGTGTTACCTCCATCACATGGTTAAACTAACCATGTGACTCTCTTTATGGATTTCAAACTATATGGGTACAGTTAGCACTGACTGTGCACCCCACCCTATCCTACCAAAATTCATGGCTTTTGTCTATGAACGATCCCAAACTCCTTGGACACCTCCCATATGCTCTTAGTAATAATTATTTATATAAAACAAAAAATTTAAAATATTTAAAACAATCATTACATAAATAAAAATTCAGGTTCTTACATATATCACCTCTATTTTTAGTCATTGTGATAGTAACATTGGTGAGGATTTGTCACCTTGTTAAACGTAACATGTGTAAAATGAGGTTAAAACTTTGTTATAAGTCATTAAAATTACTATTATTTTTTTTTATTCAATTATATGAGTGGATATTATCAAATTACATCCATTTCTTGAATATAAGTCTATTTGGTGCAATTTTTCTTTAACATTGACCATTAAATTAATTTAATAAAAGGAAAAACACAATGATTCATTCTATTGACTTTGAAACATCTAAATTTTTTACATAAGGATAAAAATAATGAAATTTCAATTATAAAGGATTATTTCAAAGATAAATTAATTTTATTTATCATAGTAATTTATTCTTACTTTTTAGTGATTGAATAACTACATTAAATTTCAATTATAAAGGATTATTTCACCTTATATTTATAATAATAACACTTTAAGATAGAAATAGTTGATACAGCATTTAAGGTAAGAAATTGTTAATAAGGGGATAAGAAAACAGATAAGGTTTAAAATGACACAAAAACCTATATCAATTTCATTGGTTGATGATATTTCTACCATATTAACTTTTTATTTGGTTCCATGACTATATAGAAGCATTATACATGAAAAATAATTAATTTTTATTTAAATATTTTAATAAATTCAGTGTTCCCTTCACCTCACTTGTAAAAGGAAACCCATTGTATATTTTCTTTAAACAACATTGAGAAACCTTTATTGAGAAACCCCGATCAAATTATCATCTAAAATTCCATAAAAAATGTATATAGTATTATCTTTTTAAATACCCTTCTAAGGGTCTTTATGAAAAGATCAAAATAGGTCTCCTAAGGAAGAGGTAATCATCTTATCCAAACTCATTCAACTTATTTCATATTCTATCTAATATAAATATATTTTATTTATAATAAAATAATATATTTAGTATCCTAAATATATTTATGTTTTATTATTATTATGATCCCACCATTATATACCCTCTTTTACATCAAATGAGAAGTGAAATAATCACTTGTGCTTATGTGTTGACTACTCCCTCCACGTAGTGATACTGTTCATTTTCTATCAAAATATTCCTAGGATGGTTATTTTAATGGGTTAATATTTATATATGATATTTATAATAATATTATTATTATTTAATTATAATATCACATCCTTTTCATCCATTGGAATATGATAATGTTGCTCATTCGTACGTATGGACTACTACTTCCATGAAGTGATGTGATTCTTTTTTTTATTTCTTATTTACATTATTGAAAATAAGGATAGATATAATAAATATATAGCATATATATGTCATAATAAGGATTTTTGAAATATTAATTTTTTTCTTTCTTTCATTCCATCGATCAAAAAATGACAACATCGTTCATGAGTACGTACAACCCAATATCTTTGTGAATGGTGTAATTCATTTTTCTATATATACCTTTTATTGGTTGATTATAAATATGAATATAGTAATTATATATATGATATTAATATCTCAAATAACATTATGTACATTCCATAACCTAGATTAATGTACAATTACCTGAACTAGCGAACATAAATTCTCATAATGAATGAAATAGTTAGTGCATGAAAATGATGATTTTAATACAGAATTGTTAGTAAATGAGCATTGAAATTTTCTAAGGGTATCATATAATATATTATAAGTATGAAAATTACTCTGTTATAGAATTGTAATAAATTTTAAATTATTATAAAATATGTTAGAAAACCTTTGAAGGAAGTCAAAGTTAAGGTAAGGGATATAAGTTTCAATCTCAGTTCAATTAGGAGTTTTTTTCCTGAATATATGTTAAAGTAAATTATTTGATACTTTCTTGATAAAACCATTTATTTTTCTTATCACAAGTTTATTTCTTGAGAATACATTTTTTCTTTTCATTATCCTCAACTTAAGCACCCAAGATACCAATATATGTTTTTTAAGAGAAAATAATTTTATTTCCCTCTCGGGCTGAAAATCCTTTTTCTCCCATATCTGTGTTTTCTAAAAAATGTTTCTAAAAATTTTTTTATAATTATCATATGATTTTTTAAATAAACCTTACAAATGATTTGTTTTTTAAAAAATGGTTTAGAATGAATCATCTTTCCGTTTTATGAATGAGGTACTTTTAAATTTTTACGGAAAATGTGCAAGAAATATTTGTTTTAACATACATGATATGAAAGAAAATTCCACCATCATGAACACATAATTAATTGAAAATTCATTTATAATTTTTAAAAGATATCTTTAAATAAAATTTTTTCGTTATTATTTTTTAAATTTTTATATTTTAATAATTTATTTAAAAATTAAAAGATAAATTTTCTCATGAAATATTCTAGGGATATTTTAAATGAATTTTTCCTTTCTGATAAAATCCTTTTATGTTACATAGTATTTACTGGGGATAATATCTTCTGAAATTATATTCATTCATTCTCTAGATGGTTTATGGTTATGATAATGACATATCATTGAAACCCATTTTTTCCATGGGTTAAGTTAGGATGAATGTTTTTATGATCTAATATAATTAAAATTAATGGATTTATGATTATATGATAGGTGTGATAGAAGTTATATATCCCTTAAATTCATTGGGAAATTATTGATGTTTTTTAAACTCAAAGGGTACACAGTAGGTTATACCAAGCCTAATAAAGGGTACATGAGATGTTATCTCAATCTTGAAGCAGGTACATAGGTAGTTATCCCTAGAATAACATGTTATGAATGCCTTGGTGTGTATCCTTGACATAATATTTATCTAGTTTTAACTATTCCTCACTTACAGCTCTCTTTTATGACATGATCTTATGAAAATATATTTTTCTCATAGCCCATTTTCTTAGATCTATTTATGATTCATATCTTATGAACTATCAAGATTAATTCCATGACTCGTGTTTATAATCTAGAGATTTTTGGGTATGAATTTGAATGTTTAATCTCATGTTGTCATACCCTATATGAAAATATTATGTTTATATGATCATTAATATCCTTCGGGTTTTCCTTTATTAACCATCTAAGATCACCCTTTATTATGTTTTCCCCCATTATATAATGAATATTTTTATGAATGATGTGTCTAGGAAGGGTGGTAATTATGAAAAACTAAGTGGCAGAAAATGTATATATTTTATGGATCGATTATTTATGTATCCAAGTTTCCAAAGACACTAAATATTTATAGTCCGAGTATGGATCATAATGTTATGTAATGAATATTCATCTAATAAGATATAATATATATGTATCAGAAGTATGGGTTTCTATAAATGGTATCAAAGTATGGTTTAGTTACAATTGGAAACTAGTATGAGAAACCTTTATTGATAACCCTAGGATAATTTTATATGTTATAGAACTTCCCATGTTATGGTAGAGATAAGAGTGTAGTTTTCATATAAAAATATTCTTTTTTGGATACTATAAGTGGATGTTATTTTAGAAGATATGCATCTACGGGTTATAACTCTGAAAAGAGTTGGTTGAGTATATATAAAAATGGATTTAGGTTCACAATGAGTGTGACCTTATTGTGAACCTAGTTTTACACTCCTAGGGGATATTATTGGGTTAATTCACATTTTCATTAAAACCCATCATGATAGATTTTAATAAAATATTACCATGGATGACCTAGGTTAATCTTAATGTTTCATATATAAAAAACAAGGTTTCATGATTTAGACAACCTAAAAATTATTTTTCAGAATTATTTAGTTTCCCACTATTATTAATTTTTTTCACACTATTATTTCTAGTTTTAGTCAATGGATGGAACCCAAAGGAACTATGTTAATATGGAATGTGAAAAACAATGAAATAAATTCTGTATATTCTACCAAATTTAATGGGATCTAGAATGAAAAATACCATTTTTATACATATACACCTTTCTCAATACATGAATAATACTTATCTTATAAGTGATAAAAGGAGGGAATAGTGTTCTATTGAGTCCTTTATGAGGAAAAATCAAACTTTTTCTTATGGATCTACTAATACACTAGTTGATTAGAAATGGATAGGTAGCATTGAAAGGATATTTTCCATTATCTAGTGTTTCAAGCATGAAAACGTCAATTGCTATATATATTGTATGCAAGGAAAAGAAGATCAATTGTTCACCCTCATCAAGAACATGATGTAATTGGAAAAAATTGACTCTATTGAGTGTAATAATTTTATAATTTTATTTTTCAATAAGTGTCTTTATTGTATTCTTTGTATAAAAATAAAGAAGTAATTTCTAGAGATAAAGAAGAAGGATGATGAATCCATTAGTATATATAAGAATAATTTTATAATACATGGGAGGTATAATTTTGGTACTATCATTCAACCTGAATATAATATTTATATAAATTTTAATGAATTAAAACCAAGTATTTGAGTGGAATTGTCCATAAGTGACTTCATTTTCTTGGAAGAAATCTTTTGATGTGCTATAAAGGCGTGAATGTTTATTTATGTTGCATATCATTCTCATGGTTTTGATAAGAAATGAAATATTGGATTCAAAGGATATTCAAATAATAAAAACCATAGAGGGAAGAAGTTGACCCTTCTATTATACTCAAACTGTGGAAAGAGACATGGATGAAATTTTATTATAGGTACTAGAAAATTATTTATGTGTGGAAATTATGGCAATTAGGAAATATAATTTCAAGGTGATGGTAAGAAGTTAGATAATGATGGAGAAAAGGCACCATAGAATACACCAGCCACACTCTAGTATTTAATATAAAAGGAGTATGGGAATTATGCTAACTAGTTCTCAAAAAATGATAGTCAATAATTATAATTGATGATATAAATCTCTTAATCCTAGAGAAAAATGAAAATATCACATGATCACTATTACTGATGTGGAGTATGATTACAAAGTGGTTAAATGTACACTTACCATCCACTATAGAACTTATAATCTCTAATTTGTTTATGGATCTATAAAATATTACATCATATGAATATTATATGGGAACCTTAATACCACCTCAACAATTAGATAGTTAATTTTCTATGAAAACCCAATAAGGTATGATTATCACATCTCAAGTATATTATTCTTCTTTAATTTAAAATTTTGATAATATTGTTCCTTTAAATCACCTTATTACCACTCTATTGGAATTTGATGTTATATTCGACATGTATTAGATTTATTTACATTAATACCATATCAATTACTGAGTAAGGGAAGTCACATTTGAAATTCTAAACTAATCTATGGTACTCTATCATTGTGATGATAATATGAACGTTTGATGGAAATTTCATCCATTGAATGGGTCTTGATTCCTATTTAAAAGTGGAATTTATCTAATATGGTAGGTGAAAAACTCAATGAAGGATATATTCCTATTATATGGGAGTGTTTTTATGTTTTTATAAAATAATTTCATAGTCTTCCACTAAATTTTGAAGTTTATTTTTCAATATAATCCATACCTTGTGATACACTTATTTCAAATACTTCATATTGAATCACCCGGATTGAGTTACACGAATTAAAGAAGTAACTCTATGAGAATCTAGATTAGGGATTAATTTGGCCAATTCATCCTCTTAGAGAGCATGAGTTACTTCTATTAAGATGAAAGATAAATCAATGTGACTCTACATTGATTATCAGGAACTTAACAATATCAAAATCAAGAATAAGTATCATCTTCCCCATGTTGAGGATTTTTTTGATTAATTATGAGGATCCTACAATTTTTTAATGATTTATCATTGATCTAGATACTATTAGTTGAGGGTCAGAATTGATGAAATTTTCAATATACCCTTCTGAAAAAAGAAAAGATACCATTAATTTATAGTGACAAAGGTTGTTCTTACTAATTTCACTTCTATATTCATGGATTAAATTAATAGTATTTATAGATTATCTTGATAAATTTTTGTTAGTATTTATAAATGATATTCTTATATAATCGAAGGTAAATTAATTTAATTAATATCATTTTAGGAATGTATTGAAGTTATTGAAAAAGGAGGATTTCTATGACAAATTTACTATGTTTGAATTTTAGAAACAAAAAATTTCATTTTTGGGTCATATAATCTCATGTGAGGTTATGTTGGTGGAACAATTAAATATGGAAGTTATTGAAAATTATACCATAACAACAATTATTAATTATATATATAATTTTCTAGGTTTGGATTGATATTATTGATGCAAGAATTTATGATGGATATTTAATCCAATCACCAAGTTAACTTAGATGGGAACCAAGTTCCTTTGAAAAAATGAATGTGATGAAAATTTCAAGGAACTAAAGAGAAATTTAGTAAACACACATGTTATTACATTACCATGTAGGGGCAGAAGGGTTTTTGATCTATAGTGATACATAATAAAGGTGTATGGGATGTGTCCTCATACAGAATGATATCGTTATAACTTTTTCCTCATAATAATTGAAGTTTCCTAAGAAAAATTACCATAAATCCTGATTTGGAGTTAATTATGGTAATTTTTCATTAAATATGTTTATGGATATTCATTTTAGATAAAATTGTGATATATATACTAATAAAAAATGTTTAAAGTATATATTTACTCAGAATGAGAAAAATATATATCAGAGAAGATAGTTAGAATTGATTAAAGATTTTGATTTATCAATACATTACCACCTTGGGAAAGTGAAAAAGGTGTAAGATGAATGGAATAAAAATTATAATTCATTATTATCTATGATGAGGATCAAAAAATATAAAATATTTATGGATTTTCAATAGATATATCTATAAATATTAAATAAATGGGGTAAATATTTTTTTTCCTCAAAAGAGTATTCAAAAATCTATCCAAGTGACTGGTAAAGTGGAAAAGAATAAAGATATAGATCTAAAACATAATATGGGAAGTGTTACTTATTTCAAGAATAATAGTGATGTAATTATATTGTTTAAGAACCGAGTATGTGTCCTGTCAAAACAAACATAAATAAGGAGTTGTTTGAGAAATCTCATAGTTCGTTACACTATATATACTAGAAATATGAAGATGTATAGAGATCTAAAGAGTATTTATAGTGGTAAAATCTTAAGAGTGTTTTGTAGAGTATATATATCATTTTATGTTATGTCAATAAGTTAAGGCTGATTGAAAAAATTATAAGGGTATTTTAGAACCATTACCTATACCAAAATTTAAATGAGGAAACATCACAATGGATTTATCATCAAACTCCCCAAAATGTGTAAATACCATAATGGTATTTTGGTTACAATAAAATGACTTATTAATTTATAACACATAATTACCATCATAGAATATTGATCACTTGTTAAAATTACTCGAATATACATTAAATAATTGTTACCGTTGTGTGGATTATCATATTCTATTATATATGATATAGATTCAAGGTTTACCTTGATTTTCAGGTGAAGTCTTCATCACAGTTTCGATTAACAGTTAGGTTTCAATAATTATTATCATTCTCAGATAGATATAAAGTCTAGTAAATCATTAAAAATATGGAAAATATGTTGATGTCATGTAATATATATTTTAAAGGTGGTTGGGAACAACACCTTCCTCTAGCTTAGTTTTCTTATAACAATATCTTTCACTCGAGTATATAGATAACTCATTATGAATACCTATATACAAATAACTATATAACTACAACATATTGGGATAAAGTTATAGAGGGAAATCTATTGGGACCTAATCTTACTAAGGAAATAGTAGAGAAAGTTAGATCTATTCATAATCACATGAAGAAATATCAGATTCTATAGAAAATTTATACCGACAATCATCAGATAAATCTGGAATTTGATGTTGGTGAGAAGTTATTCTGGTTAATTTATATATGGAATAATGTTATAACACTTTTAAGTAAAGGAAATTATATCCTTATGTATATTTTTCTTGTTTATATTCTTGATTTATTAGTGATGGTATATTATCATTTGGCACTTCCACAAAACCTCTCTCAAGATCATGATGTGTTCCACACATCTCTCTTGGGGAAGAACATACATGATCCATCACATTTATAGAACATATAGGTTGTACCATGGTAGAGTGACCTTTCTTATGAAGAACAACCATTAAAAATCATGGATCATAGGGAAAAAGTGCTATAGAATAGGACAAATCACCTTGTTAAATTATTTTAAAGGAATCAAACATTCAAAGAAGCTATATGTGAACCTGAAGATGTGATGAAATAGAGATATCATCACCTATTTGTATTAGGGTGATATAATTTTGAGCAAGAATTTATTTTAATGGGGTATAATGTAAAACCATAATATTTTTTGATATATTACATTTTTTAAAAAAATCAATAGCTTTCCATGCACATAACCCCATCCTTAAATGAACCATAATTTAGTATATCGTTAAACCTTGCTGTAAAATTCATTTTGAATAAACCTTTTTATAAAAATTATATATGTATAATGGTTTTAGATAAATTGTATATATTGATAAATAGGTACTTAATTTTATAAAAAACATTATATTCTTCACAAATATATTTTCTTATAAAAATTGTATTTATTGATTTTTTATAATAAATAATAAAATTTAAATATTGAACTTTTATAAAATTTAATTTAAAAAATTAAGTTCATTTTTAAAATTATATTTTCATAATTTTCATTGAATTTTTTTAAACAATCTGTAATGATTGATTTTTCGATTTATAAGAAAAGACGGAGGTTTTCAATGAAAATTTCAATTTTTAATTAAGAAGTTTATAAGTTCTATTTTTTTATAAGGTTTTAAAGGTAAAATTATTCAATTAATATTATTATTCATCCAATTATGGTTATTGAAATTACTTTTATGTTTTGTTTTTGAATAAAAATATTTTATACTTTTAAAAACATCTTTTTCTTATGTAAAACTGCTTTTCATAGATCTTTTCAGGTTTAATTTAAAATTAAATTCTTCCAATTATGCTAACAGAATCATAAAAAATTGAATCTATATTTGGAATAGGGAGGAATAAAATTAGAAAATAGGGCTCATTTATTTTTTTATTATGAATAGTATATTTGGTAAATATTTATAACCTCAGTAAGGATATAATGGGTAAAATGAGGTAAAAAATTGGATAAGACTTTAAATTTTTTTAAAACATGAATTTATAATATTTTATTGGTTTATATTATCCATTTATATACAATTTTCTAATTTATGGAAACTTTGTGCCATTTTTCATTAATTATGAGCTTTATATTAATTTAATAAAATACTAAATACAAAATATCACTATCTTGACTTTATTATCTCTAAAAGTTTTACATAAGGATAAAAAAATGATATGTTTAGTTAAAAAAGATTATTAAAATGATAAAATAATTTTTTATCTTATTAATTTATATTTAATTTTTATTGAATGAATAATTACATTAAATATTTACAAAGTGCCAATAATGTATTTATTCAATTAATATTAAAAATAAAATTATAATTTTAAAAATATTAAAAGTAATAATAATTGGATGAATTATTATGTTCAATCCTTTTTTAAATGGAAACATCATATTAGGTATGTATGAAATTGATTTATAATTATATTTCTATTCCTATATCTTTAAAGCCTAATTAAATAATCAGTGTAAAAATACCATTAATCGTATTTTATGAAAAAATTTAATTTATTAAATTATTTAAAAATTTAAAAAAAACTGAATGTTGTAAAGTGGAATGATTTATGGTTTAAAATTTCATACCTTTTCAATTTATGAGTTAATTAAAACCTTATAAATAAATTATAACCCTTTAAGATTTAAATAGTTGTTACCATGATTAAGGTTAAAATTGGTTCACGAAGGGGTTAATAAAAAATATAATGTTTAAAATGGCACAAAAACCTATCTAAAATTCATTTTTTTTATTTTATTTATAACATATCCTATTTTTATTATAATTAATATCTAATTGGAATAATTATACATGAGAATTTGTTTAATTATATTTTAATTTTTTATGAAATTCCAAGAGCACCCTTCCTCAGACTTAGAAAAAGAAAACCCCTTATCTTTTTTGTTTACACCACTTTGAGTAATCAAAATTAACAAAAAACTTATAAAAATATATTTCAAACTTACCTACACATAACTTAGAGGTATTTTTTCATAAAACCCTAGTGAAAAGGTCTTTAAGATGTCATTTAAAGGCGGTCTCCTGAGGAATAGGTAATTGTCTTACCAACCTTTTGGAATTTATTTCTTCTTACAATTCCTGTAAATTTGTTGTATGAATCATAATATAATAAATTAATTATTATGAATATATTTAAATGTTATTATGATCATGAAACCTCCATTATTACCACTATTTTTCATCAAATGTTAAGTGAATGTATCCCTCATGCATAATTGTGGAGTACCACCTCCAGGTAGCGATACAATTCATTTTATATCACCATATTTCATGGATGGTAATTATAATGAGTTTAATTTTATATATGATATTTATAATATTATTTTGATTCTATAATTATAGTATCATATCTACCTTATTACCTTATCATCTGTTTGGAAATTATAATGTTTTTCGTGTAAATGTGTGGTCTACCACATCTACAAAGGGATGTGATTTTTTCATTCCTACATTAAATACAGGGTAATAAAGATATATTTATTTAATAAAAATGATATTTATGATTTAATAATAATTTTTTATTGATAAATTTTAATTTAACTTTCTTTCCGGTCATATGTCACAAAATAGAAATAGTGTTCTAGCATATATAGGGCCTACCATCTCTATGAAAGATGTATTTCATTTTTCTATATATACCTTTTAATAATGATTATAAATATGTATATAATGAATATATATATTATAATTATATAATAATTAACATTATGTTGGTGGTTTTACTATGATCTAAGTACAAGGACCATAACTATATAATAAAAATTATTTTGAACAATCAAATAGTTCAATAAAGGAAACTATGATTTTAATAATGAATTATTAATAAATCATTATTAAAATCATATTAGTGGATAATATATTATATTAAATTTATATACATGAACCAAGAATAAAATTATAATGAATTAAAATTGATTTTAAATTAGGTTAGACAATATTCAATAAAAATAGATCTTAATGTAAGGGATTTATGTTTCAATCTCATACTAATCAGGATAGTTTGTGCTTGAATTTCCATTGAAGTAAATTGTTTAATCCTTTCTGGGTAAATCCCTTTATTTTTATTCTACTCTATTAATTTACTATAAATAAAGGTTTTCCTTTCATTTACCTCACATTAAGTACTCAATAGGATGAAAGAATATTTTCAAGGAAAATGACTTTATTTCTCTCTTTGGTTGAAAATCATTTTTCTTCCATATACATGTTTTATAAAAAACTTCTGGAAATTATTTTATATTTATTATATTATTATTTAAATTTTTTTTAACCATTATTTATTTATTAAAAAATAATTTAAAATAAATTTAATTATTGTTTTCTAAATGAGCCACCTTTGAATTTTTACTGAAATTTTGAAAGGAATATTAATTTTAATATACATAAATTGAGAAAATTATACACCATCATGACAGATTAATAATTTTAAACTTTATTTACAGGTCCTTAAGGTTATTTTTAAATCAAATTGTTTTCTTTTAGTATTTGGTAAACTTTAATATTTGAATATATTATTTTAAAATAAAAAGGGTATTTTCCTCTATAAATATTCATGTGATATTTTAAAGGAATTTTTATTTATCATAACACCCTTTCATGTTACATAGGATTTATTAGAGAGTTTATCCAATGATTCTATAATCATTCTTTCTCAAGATGGTTCATGTTTATGATGATGAAATATTGATGAAACCGACTTTCTTTTTGATGGGTTAAGTTTTTATGAATGTTTTTATGATTTTGTGGCATTCATGTGAATAGATTTATTATTATGTCAAAAAATTTCACAGTATTATATATCCCTCCAATGAATTTTGTAAGGATTTATGTTCTATATTCTCAAAGGGTATATGTTAGGTTATTCGAGGACCGAAACAAGGTACATTATAGGCTATCACATGCCCAAAGTTTGTACACTAGTGGATTTCCCAAGCCTAACATGTTATGAATGTCTTGGTGGGTGTCTTTGAAATAATATTTCTATGATTATTATTATGAAACAATTATTACACTCTTTTATAAAGTGATATTTTTTCGGTGTTATGTTCTCATAGACTGTGTTCTTGGATCCCTTGAGGATTTGTATCTTGTATACTCACAAGATTTTTGACTTGGCTCATGTTTATGATCAAAGAATTGATGAGTATGAATTTAAAAGTTCAACATCATGTTTTTATATACTTTATACACATGTTATGTGTAAATTATCATTGATATCTCTTTTTTTACCCTTACTTAGCATCTGAACTCAACCATTATTATGTTTTATTTTCCTCATTACATGATTAAAAGATTTAAATATGATGTCTCTAAGAAGGGTGACATTTATTAAGAACTAAGTGGGAGAAAAATTAGATCATTAATGAAAAAATAAATGTATACAAGTATCCAAATAAACCAAAAATTTACTATTCTATCATAGATCCTAGTGTTATTTAATGAATATTTTTCAAAAAAGATGTAAAATATAGGAATGAAACGTACGAGTATCTATAATTATTTCCCTTTACTTTATAACCCCCACTCATTCTAAAACTCTTTCACCACTCTAATATTATATTAACATAATTATACTTATGTGAGAATTATATTATAATTATAAGTCTATAATTTAATACATATTCATTTGTTATATCGTACTCTAAGTTGGGTTAGTACTGACTCCTACATGAATGACCATATAATGATTACATCATGAATAATTAAGAAAACATAAATACTAGTAATATAATGAAATAATTATGAATATAAAAAAAATTATTAATTATGGAATTGTAATATTAAGATTTAACCCACTATTAATATGAATCCTTTAATTCAGTAAAATATTATCAAAATAAGCATGTTATGGATTTCATCTTGGACAACCGTACTGACAACTCCAATAGATTGAACATAGAAATGTTTAAATCACTTTGTAAGTTATATTATAGTACCTTAAGATTATAAATACGATGAACTCAAAAATGGTGTAATGATAATCAAAACCATTTTACAAAATACTAACAATGAATGGTTGAAATTAATAACAACTAATGACCAATATTAACTAATAAAAGTAATAACTATGTAATGATTTAATATAAATAGAAACTTAAAATCCATTATTTTTTGAAATTTTTTATTGTATTTCAATGTTTTTAATGCCGCTGTTTTGAGTAATTTTGGTGAAAATATCACATTTATTTTTTCTAAGGATAACCTGATGTTTAATTATTAAAATGAATAAAATTTGATTTTTAATTGATCAGTGTAATTGATAGAATAAATTATACACATAAAAATAGAGGTAGTTGGTTAATTATAAAATAACTATGAGCACCAATTCTATAACAAATATATATTTTATAATAAGAACATTGTGTTTGTGAGTGTATACAACACACAATACTAAGTTTTAAGTGAACTACATTATACTATTAAAATATTACAATTTAATGTAACCATCATAATATATCCATTAAGTTTGTGGGAATGAAAATTTTCAATCCCATTATGAATGTATGTCAAATAGTTTTATATAATTTATTTATAAATAAGTACTTAATTCTCAATAAAATCATTTTATGCTTCAAAAAAAAAATTCCTCAAAAATGTTTTTATTTTCCATTTTACATTAAGGAATTATAATTAACTTAAGAAACTTTTAGAAATTTTATTTTATAACAATATGATAATTTTTTAAATTAAAATATCAAAATTAACTTAGGGTGAAATTTTGTGACTTTTCTGAAAAGAATGATTTTTTGTGAATAGTGAAAATAACACTTCATAAAAGTGTCTTTTATTTACAATAACATAAGTTGTATAAAAGTCCCACCATAAATTGAATATTATTTAAAATTAATAGAATTATTATTTATTTTTATTTCAAATAATTTATTTCATTTTAATCATATCTATACCATATATTTGTACAAGTTTATTTGTTGGATTAAAACACTATTTTCTGAAAACTATTTTTGTGTGCATAATGTTAATCAATTTTAATTATTTAAAATGAACAATAATAAGGTATGATTTAAATTAAAGGTATAGATTATATATTTAAAATTATTATTCCAAATAAATATCATTATTATTAATATTCATAAGGTTATTATAATATCATCTTATAGTTGAAAAATTTATTTCTTGAAAAAACATTTTCCAACAAAATTTGGAGGTTTATTTTAAATTAAATTCTACCAAATCCATGAATTGAATTATATAAAATGGATTAAATATTTTTAAAATTATTAATTAATATTATATAAAAAGTTAAACTTAATTTTTGGTCATAATAAATAGTTAATAGAGTAAAATGTATTTACCATGATAAGGGATAAAATGGTGTTTTCTGCATTACATGTGCTTATGTTAAAATTAATTTTCCCCAATTATAGATTTTTTATTTGGAAAATTTTATTTCATATTAATAATCACTAAAACCAAATAAAATAATAATTATCATTTTATTTTAGTCTTAAATGATAAATTACCTAGGATAAATAAACTAATTACTATGGTGAAAATTAAAATGGTAAAAGTAAGTACCCTTATAGGATAATGGAATGACATATCTAAAACATGATCATTTTTTTTTGTTGTAGGTGTTTCTCAGCCATATCTAACCTCAAAAATATTATTTATCAATTTTTGAGGAACTTTTGGTGAGAGTGAACTCTCATTATTGAATTGTTTTTGGTATTTAAAAATGTATCTCCTCAATTATAAAATGGAATACACTCCCCTCACTTATTAACACCTATAAAGAAATTTGGATAGAAAAAATAATACTAAAATGTCTCCCTTGTATCCATATACACATTATATGGCTTCTTTTATTCCCAAACTACCAAACCTATGGTCATTAGGAGGTGATCCAAAGGAGGTCTCTCTATGATAAGGTTATCTTATTAATGAAGTTCTTCCATTTTATTTATTATTTTAAAAACTTTTATTATGTCTTAAAAATTTATATATAGGGACACCATTATATCCCTTATACTTAGATGTTGTTCTGTTGACGGAATAATATTTATCTATCTTGTTCACCATCAAATGAGAAACAAATCCATCGCTCCTATGTACGGAAGTCTACCACCTCACAAACCGAGGTAATTTTTTCTCCACCACCAACTCATGTGGATAGTAATAATGATGGAAATAATGAATATATATGAAATATATTACATGATATTAATTATTTAAAATTAATATACAATCCACTTCCTTACTCTTTAACTAATTAAGGAAATGATATCATCAATCATGCGTACATACGAGTTACCCTCTCTACTGAGTGATGTGATTCATTTTCTCTGTATATATTTTAATAGTGGTTCTAAAAATATATTAAATTGTAAAATATTATATTTATAACATTTATATAATTATTTTGATGATGTAAATATATATTTTACAAAATAATTGTAACTTTCATAATAAAACATGCATGGGGAAACAAGGAAAGTAACAGCAAAAACATCTTTAATAATGAAATATTATTAATAAAAAGGTGACAAGATTTAATAATAAGATAATATACGACATTATAAAGGTGAATAATATTATGTTATAAATTAATACCATATTTAAAACCATTATAAAAAATTTAAAATCATGTTAAACTAGAGGGAAACATGAGGTAAAGGACTTCATCTCAATTTTCCTTCATTGAGGCATATTTTAATGTTATGACCTAATTTATTTTATATGGTGTATATAAAACCCACTTTACATGAAATTTAATTAATTTCTCATAATTCATGGTAATTTAAGTGTCAATTTGAGTTATTTTACTTATGTGGATATTACATCAATGTTACCTAGTGGTATAGAATTTTATAACACAATTTCTTTTCATTATGTTAGATTAATTATTTATTGTCTTTGATATTATAATATTATGTGTGAATTGAATTTTTATTATATTATATTGAATTTACACTTTTTTATGTGGAATTACAGTGCAAATAAATAATTGATTCATTGATTATTTCTTGCTTCAACATTATGATCAATATCAAGGTTTCACATCTCAAATTGTCTTCTTTGGGACATGTGTTTTGTTATACATCTATCTTATTTTATGAGGTGAATCTAATAACACTTTTATAGTTAATATCATGAATATATTTATATTTATATCAATTAATATTTAATTTTTTGTTATTTATTTCATGGGGTTATGATTAAAATATTACCAAACTGTTGAGGGTTTATTTCCTAATCTCATTTTTATCAAGATTGTTTATTCTATAATTTCAATTGAAAGAAGATATTTTATAATTATCTAAAAACCCCTTTTATTTTTATCCTCCATAGTTAATTCATAAATATTTCACGTAATAGTACCACTTCCCTCTCTTTAATATTTAAAAATATTGAGGACTTTTTTTTAGAATATCTTAATTAATTACTCTCTTCGATTGAAATTTTTTCTACAAAATCTATGTTTTCTAAAAATGATTAAAAGTATTTTTCCTAATATTATTCAATTATTTATTAATGAAATTTTGACACATTTTTTACTTAAACATATTTTAAAAATAATCTTATTTCAATTTTCAGAATGAGGTACCTTTTGACATTTCTTACAATAATGTGGAATGAATAGTTGTTGTGGCATTCTTGTCATGTATATAATTTTATTACCATCCTTACCACCATTTTATTTGGAGACTCATTTTCAAGTTTACAATGTCCTTTTAAAATATATTTTTTCCTCTAATTTTAATGTGATTTTCAACGTGTAAAAGGGTATTTTTATCAAGAATTATTTAATAATATTTTCAAAGTATTTCTATTAATCAACTATTATAAAACTATATTTTACTAATAATCCACAAGGTATATGATGTAATGACACTATCCTTATTCTTTCTTGGGATATCTTATGATCAGTTTGACCATGACAATTATTGAAATTATCTTTCTTGATTAATTTAATAGTTGTTATCTTTCTCTTAAAACATTCAATTTCCTGTGACCTATGGACATTAAATTACCCTTAATTGTCTATATTTTGTATCATGTATTTTATTAATGAATAAAAAATATATAATTCATACCCATAGTGTTTTAGTTTGAATTTTATTTGATTGACTACTGAAAATATTGATATTTTCATATCCTTTACTCTATATGGATATATATTGATAAGGTATATAGATTCAGGAATTAAATTGATAATTTGATATATGAGGAAAACATTGGACAAACAGTGACTTATGGGTACTATAATTATATAGACCTTGATGCATTACTAGGTCTCATGAGACAAATTAGTTGTCCAAATTAAATTGGTTTTAACCCATAGTTTTAAAATATCATGGCATAATTTCTTGGAGGTATAGATATCATGATATCTAAGATCATGAAATCCAATATTATGAATTTCATTCTTGAAGAATACAGTTATTATTATCTATGATATTATTCCATTGATATTATCCCTTGATTCATTTTGGGATCAATTTATTGATTAAAATATTTTGTTTTCAATTATTTATTTTTTCATATTGAATATTACTTATCTAATATTAAATTAAAGATATTTATTAAATGAATTGTGTTTTTATTTATTTACCATTTCTTATTGATTATTAATTATCTAATAATTATAATAAAGTAATTTATTAGATGGATTTTTTTAGTTATTTACCTTGACATTATGATTATAACGTATTGATTCATGATATATTCCACTATACACAACCCTTACTGATCATTTGAGCTCAAACTTATTTTTTTCCTTTCCCTAGGACATAAATAAGGAATCCTTGAATGAGTTCATAGATAGAAAATAATTACTTTAACCATATTTTAATTTATGGTTCCAGATGTAATGAAATATAAATTATGTATCTAATTTACTAAGACTACTAATATATTAGGTCCTTTGAGATGTGATCACTTGTATCTTGTTCTAATATAATAATGTTACCACTGAATCTGGGATATAAGGTTCAAGGTCTTTATATGTGGTTTCATAGGAATTTTATTATAAACATTCATAACTATATTTATAAATACATATATTTGAGGATATGGACCTATGAAAGACTTTGAGGATGTGTTTAAGTATATAAGAACATCCTAAAGTTCTGGTAATGAAAGTATTATGTGATTTTTAGATTAAATAAATCCCTTTTTATATACTAAAATTTCATGAGTTTTTAGAATAGTTGTGACTAGGTGTAATAACTCCAAATAGGAAACATTGGACTTTGACTCAATCATCACCTTGTTCATGAAGAGAGGCCTTATTGTGAACCTGTGTTGACACTCATGAAGGATATTCTTTGGTTAATTCAAATTTCCTTACAAACCATTATTATGGATTTAAAAATAATTTTATCGCTAATGGAACTATATTTATGATTTAGATGAGGATAGATTAAAATTTTTAGAAACCATCATGAGTTAATAAGTCTAAGGTTTTTTATAATATTAAAGGCACAAATACCCATTATGATGCTTTATTTGATAGATATACATTGGATAAATTTATTGGGTTTTAATATATATTTGAGTTATATGTTACCCTTATGTAAAAAAAAAATTTGAATGAGAAGTTTATTTGATAAATAAAGCTTTTATATTTTTTAGACATAAGTTTAAGCTTATTTATAACCATTAGGGTTAATATAATAAATGATGATAAGGTAATAATAGTAAATTAATATTATTTAATACTTTTTATAGAAAACAATAATGATTAAAAAGTGATTTGATTGTTAATGTAATTTTCGAGTATGTTCATCAAATGTTTCGTAATTTTATAGGAATTATATTAATACGGTTTTAAATAAGGAAAACCTTCATATCGGGTGATAACCTACCACATCCAGAAAGTTTTTGAGTCCTGAACCGTCAACTGAAGGGTGAAAAGGGTGCATTTCCTACCATTGGCCTACATTAAGTCTTGATTAATTTGAATTTTTTTAATTAAATTATTTGAATAATTGATACATATGGAATGTATTAAGATTAATTTTGGTCATTATTGATGAGGTTTAGAGATTAATGTACTGTTTTGGATAACACATGTTAAAAAATTTAGTTATAGAAAGTATTTAGAGACATACAAAAAAATCATCACTCTCATATATCTTAGGACATGTAAAACATTATCATTAGTTCATCATGAATAAAAAAATTCATATTGGATATTCATTCCATAGAGTAAAAGGTGACAGGGAAATTGATCTAAACACAACCAAAGGATGAAATTTTGATTACCATATAATAGGATATAATATAAGTATATTTCCTTATATTATTAAATAGTAATATAATTCATTATCTTTAGTAAAAGGATCCTGAAACAAAAAAACATATTATTACCTTCATATTCAGTGATTCAATATTCATTTAACTCATTAGAAATTTTAATATTTTATGTCTATTAACTTTATATTTATCACTTACTTTATTATGAAAAATTAACTATATCACTCTCCATAATTATTTTATATATTATTCCATGTTCATATTTTCACTGCACACCAATGTTATCTAACTTTGAATCCAACTTATGTGTTATTACACATGAATTTCATATTTACATTTCCCTCTTTTTTAGATTAAGTTTTATTAACCCATTTACAATTTTAGTTTTTTGTAAAAGAATTTTCAAATATGAAACCCTTAATTTCCAAGAGTAAGTTAAAATTGTGGGGATGCAATTTATTGAATTTTGGGAGACTAAAACACCCTTATATTTTTTACAAAATAAAATTTGGTTTTATAGTGTATGTGACACACAACATTTAGTTCTAAGAAAACCACGATATACTATTAAAATGTTGTTATTTAATGTAATAATTAAAAATATTAATTAATTTGGAGGGAATAAACATTTAAAAAATATATAAATTATTTATAAATTTTTTATATAATTTTTTATATAATTCATTTATAAATTAGTACTTAACTCTTAATTAAATATTGTTATGCTCTAAATATATATTTTCTTAAAAAAATGGTTTCATTTTTAATTTTATGTATGGGAATTAAAATTAATTTATAGAAAATTTATATATTTTATTTTATAAAAATAAATAATTATGTAAATCTTAATTTAAAAATAATATTTGGGTGGATTTGTTTTTCTAAAAAGATTGATTTTTCTATTAATTGTAAAAAATAACATTTTTTGTAAAAATTTCATTAATTCTCAATTATTTAATGAATATAAAACCCTAATTATGATTTCAATTTGATTTAAAATTAAATATATTTATATTTATTTATATTTAAATTAATTAATTACATTTTAATATTCTTTATACATGATTTTTTATAAGTTCATTTTTATGCTTTAAAGAACATTTTTCTAAAAACTATTTTTAAGTGCATAATGTTCCTACATTTCTATTAATTAAAATAAAAATTAATAAGGAAAGGTTAAAATGAAATTTGTAGATTATATATTTAAAAATATAAATTTAAATCCATCTACAGATTATTACTTCTCATATAGTTAATATAATATCATATTATGCATGAAAAATGCATTTCTTGAAAAATTGTTTATGATAGGATTTTTAGGTTTATTTTTAACTTAAATTCTATAAATTCTGTGAATTTAATTTAATAGAATTGAATACAAAATTTTAATCGTAATAAATAAATTTATATTATAAGTTCAACTTAATATATAGTCATAATTATTAATAAAGGCAGTAAAAAAAATTATAATGATTTAGGTTAAAATAGAGTTTTGTGCATTATATGTGTTTGTTTCAAATTAATGTTTCCCAGACATGGATTTTTTATTTTATATATTGGATTTAATATTAGTAATAAATGGTTTTAAATTATTTAATATATATAATTTTATTTTATGAATAAAGGAAAAATTACCTACGTTAAATTGGAGAAAACTAAAATTGAAAAAGTTAGTAAACTTTGATTATAATGGAATAACAAGTCTAAAACAAGTTTACAATTTTTTTGGAGTTTAGGATCAACCATACCTTACCCCACTACATTTTTATCGATTTTTTAGGCACATGGGTTTATTTTGGCTTCCCATTATTGAAAACTTTTGGGTATTTACAAAAATGTCACCCATCCTCAATTAAAGAAGAGAACTCACTACCCTCGCATCTTCACATATCACAAGCCATTTGGGTAAACCAAGACATACAAAAATATATCTTATAAATCCTTATAAACATTATATAGCTACTATTCTTCCAAAAATACTAACCCTTTGGTACTTAAAAAGATATCCAAATGAGGATTCTCTAAGAGAATATAATCATCTTAATTAAGCTATTTTTTTAGATCTTCTCTTACAACCTGTAGTTATGTCTCAAAAATTTCAATACAACAAAAAATATATATTATACACTAAGATGATATTATTTTTAACTCATAAAATTTATCCATATCCTTATTAATAAAATGGGAAACAAATCCATCGCTTGTGTGTATGACAGACTATCGCCTCTTGAATTGATGTAATTTACTTTCCATCACTAAATCATGGGGAATGTATTAATTATGAAAATAATGAATATATATGATAAATATGAAATTATATTAATTATTCAAAATTAATATACAATTCACTTCTATAATTATTCACATAATAAGGAAATGATATCTTCGCTTGTTCATATGTATGACCTATAGTCTTCATGTAGCGAATCAGTTCATTTTCCCTATAAAACTTTCACTAATGGTGATAAAAATGTATTTAACTAGAAAATATGATATTTAAAATATAAATATTATTATTTAAATATTTTAAATATATAATATAAATAATAATTCTAACTTTCATAATAAAACATGCATGAGAAAAAAATAATTAACACTTGTAATAATGGAAATAATGAAATATTATTAAAGAATAGGTGACTATATGTTATAATAAGGCCATATATGATATTATAAATAAGAATATTTTTTTATAAATTAATAATATTTTAAAAACTGTTAAACATTAGTTTAAATCACGTTCAACTAGAGGTAAAAGTGAGGTAAGGGACTTCGTATAAATTTCCCTTCATTAAGAAATATTTTAATGTTAAGCATATAATCTGTTTAATATGTAGTACATAATACCCCATTTTCATGTAATATCATGGATATTTCATTATTGTGGGAAATTTAAGTTTCAATTTGAATTATTTTTTCTAAGGGTATTTTACTTTAATGTTATCAAGTGGTAATGAATTTCATAACTCGATTTTTTTTTTGGGATTTATTACTTATTCATTTTATTTGATATTCTAAGATTATGTGTGTGATTAATTTTTTATTAATTTATGTTTTATGTAAATTTTTTATGTGTATTTAAATTTTACACATGTTATTTTTTTATTGATTAATTCTAACTTCAATGTTATGATCATTATAGGTTTTTCTCATCACAAATTGTCTTTTTTGGGACATATATAATGCTTTACACTGATATTCTTTTTTCAAGTGCATATACTTCCCTTTGATATGTTACATTCTAAATCTACTTATATTTATGGTATTTAATAATTAATTTTAATTTTATTTATTTCATGTGGGTTGTGGTTTAAAAGTTACAAAGTTGTAAGGGTTAATCTCACAATATCATTTTAATTGAGATTATTTATGCTTGAATTCCCATTGAAGGAAAATATTTGATCATTGTATTATAAAAGCCTTTTATTTTCTCCTAATATTGTTATTCATGAAATTTTTAACTAATAATTCCATTTTAATATCTTTTATTTTTAAAATTATTAAAAAATATTTTCTCAAAAATCATACCTTATTAGTCTCTTTCTTTAGAAATTATTTTTCTTACAAATCCCTATTTTCTAGAATTAATTTAAATAATAATTTTTTAATATTATACATTGACTTTTTAAATAAATTTTTACCAATATTTGACATTAAAAAAATAAAATGGAATCTTCAATTCATTTTCTAAAAATATACCTTTGGAATTTTATTAAAAAAATATGAAAGGAATCTCTATTTTAACATGCTCAGCATGCCTAGAATTTTTCCACAATTATAAACACACATTACATTGAAGGTTTATTTTTTATTTTTATAAGTTTTGTTTCAAATAATGTTTTTTATTAATATTATAGAAATTTGTAGTTTTAAAAAAAATCAAAGTGAAGATGGATTTTTCATGAAGATTGTTTTAATAATATTTTTATGGTATTTATATTCATCAATTTAAACAAGACTTTATTTTGATCATAATTAATTGGGGATATGTTTTAATGGTATCATCTTTCTTCTTTGTTAGGAGGTTTTATGATAAGATTGACCAAGGAAAATACTAATATTGGGTTTCTTAATTATTTTTGTGTTTGTTAAATTTCTCTTGAAACATCCACTTTGTTGTGAACATTGGACATTACATGTCCCATAAATATCCAAATTATTTATCATGGATACTTTAATTTAGTAATCCATATATCATTTATAAATAAGTTGTTTTACTTTAAAAGTTGTTTTATTGACTTTGTAACTTCCCGAGAAATTCAAATAGTAATTTTATTTTAATCAAGTATTTATTCTTGTTTATAATTTAAAAGAATGATTTTAATAAAAAAATTATGGAACTAAAGTATTTTTGTAATAAAAATATGTTTTTATATCAATTATAATATATTACTTTCTTATTTTAAGACATAGTATTTTGATAAATTAAATGAAAATAATCTAATATATTCCTTAAATAAATTAATTTTTAAAATAATCCCAAATTAGGTATTTAAAATAATGTTTTAGTATTAAATGTCTTAGATATATTAATATTTTTCATGAAAAAAATTATATAAAACATATTGTGTTTATAAATTATCTTTTATTTAAAATTATAGGTATGAGTATATAATTTGATTAATTTTTTACTTTCATTATAAAATATTAATATTGGAAATAATAATAGCATGAAATATTTTTACTTTATGTAAAAAAATTCAATATGTAATTTATTTTCATTAGTTAATTTTATTACTTGATATGTTTTTATATAATTTATTTTCACAAATTATTAAATTATTTTTCATATAAATTTTATTTTAATAAATAAATTGTAAGAATATTAATTAAATAAAATAATGATTTATTATTTTAAATGTCAAAAAATTTATAAATTAATTTTATGAAATTTAAGGTAATAATAATAATAATAATAAAGAGTAAAACATAATTTTTTTAAGAAAATTATTTTTATTATTATTATGAAAATATATTTTATAAGTATAGGAAATTATATTTATGATTTTTTTTTATAAAATTTTGAAAATATAAATATATATAATTATATTTATTTCATATATATGTTTAAAAAAAGTGATTTGAATATTTTATTAAAACACTAGAATGTTTTAAAAAATTGATGAGACATGTCTAAAAATTGCTAAAAATGTTTAAAAAATGTGATATATTTTAAAAAAATTGCTAAAATTATTTTTAAACATTATAAAATAAAAAAATAGAGATAAGAAAAAAACCAATAAAAATGATAAAAATGAATAAAGGGGGAAGAAAATGTGAAAAAAGAAAAATATTAAATAAAAAATGATCAAGGAATAAGTGACGCATGCAAGTGGGAGCCTGAACGTTTGAAGATTCCTACACCTATAATTTAGGTGTATTGTGTAAAAGTCAAAAAAAATTATAAAATTATATGATCACATATTTTAGCTTCCACTATAAGACTCAAAAATAATACATATATAGGTGACACTCATTCTACACACCCAAATAACCTAAACACATCATCCCGAATTCTTTTCAATTCTTTTTTTTTAGTCTAGAATCCAATAAGACCTTTGATTCATCCATTTTAGGTAAGTTTTATGTTTTGATTTAAAATTATATATATATATATATATATATATGTTTAATTATATCTATATTTTTCAAATAAAATGATATTTTCATCTCATTAATTTTATTTAGACTATTTCCCTAATTTTTTTCAAACTGTGATTTAATTTATAACCATTTTTAAGTGATCCAATTACCTAGTTATTTTTTAAGAAAGTATATATATATATTATTAAGATATAATGATTTAAAAAATTAGAATAAGATATTAAATAAATTTTCTCAAAATAGTAAAAAAATAATTTTTATAATTAAATTGTTTTTATACAAAAAATGAGAAAAATTAATAATTTATGTACGAATTATCATTTTTTATAAACCATTTATTTTTCAGCAAGTTGTAAATGATAAAAACAATCATTTTATGTGTAAATTATTTTTATATTCCCATGAATTTAATTCATAGAATTAGGTATGTCCATCATTTAAGTTATCATTAACATCCCATGCATTTTTATTCAAGTATTAATTAAATTTGATTAGAATTTATATTTATGCCTTTGGTTAAAATCATTTCTTTTTAAGTGTGTATTTCTTTTCATTTTTTTAAAAATAATATTTAAAAATAATATTTTTCCATGATAAGAAATTGGTAAGATTATTTTCTTCAATGAAAATAATTTATTTATGATTTTTAAATGATTTTTGGGTTATGATTGAGAAAGGAAGGACCATTAAAATGTTTTCTAAAAATTGTCACTAGGGTATAGAATGATAGTTTATGGTATAAGGAGTAAACCCATGACCTTAAAGGGAATTTTTACCATATATGATATGGATAAGTGGCCTTACGGTTTTCATTACTCCTATTGAGAATCATGATTAATCTATAAAAATTAATATTTTCAAAATGGATAAATCCAAAGTTGTCACAACTCATCCTAGTGGGGTCTGTGATGTGACTCCCCAAGCCCACCTCCAATTGACAAAGGGTGGGTGACTAGCACCGAGTAGGAAAATCACTAAGATGGGAGGAATTTTCTATGTACCTATGCACACACACACACACATCTCCAAGCCCACAAAATGCATAAATATAAAAACCACTATGTAAACAATGCATGCATACCACTAAGATCTCACAACAGAGCACGATAGTAAAATTATTGTCAATTAAATAGTTCCTAAAGAAATCCCACTACAAAGAGTCTATAAAACAAGTCCAACCTAGAAGTAAATGTATTGGGACTGCAATATGAAATCTATAAGAACACCTTAGTATGTCTGGTCTCACTAAGATTTATCTGGTCCAGCTCCATCAAGGACTCCATCAAAGGGTCGATTGTCTGCACAAGACATGACACATATGGAAAAATCCAGTGTAGGATGTGTATAAAAATACTCAGTTGGACACGCCAAAACCACAAAACAATCCCAAAAAGGAATACCAAAAAGTAATACCACAAAGGAATAACACAAAGTAATACCAGAAAGGAATATCACAATGAAATACCACAAATTAATAACACAAATAAATTCCACAAATAAATAAAAAATAGTATTACTATAAAGGATTTCCATAGAGGAATACCACACCATATTATCACAAAGGAATAACACATGGTATTACCAAGAAGGAATACCACACAAGATTACCATAAAGGAATACCACACAGGATTACCAAGAAGGGATTACCACAAAGTAATACCACACAGGATTACCACAGAAAAATATCACATAGCTATATTTCTAAGCACATATAAAAAGGATATCCAAATATACTCAATCCAAGACAAAAATTTGGGAGGTAATCCACAACTAGTTAATATCTTCAATATTTTACTCGAAGCATGGTTGTTCTGGGATAACTCACTCCTTGAGACATGATATCATCAAAGACACTCATGAAGAGGTCTAGCTTAGTTGGGTCCTCCCCAAAGAGAATACATTGGTCAAGTATGAAAATTATACATAGATAGAGGATCCTACCCAGACACACTGGGGAATACCACCTACCTAATCTGGATTAACCCACAACATTGAGGATCCTGACCAGATGCACTAGGGAATTCCATTGACCCTACTGATGTGGACCGCTAGATGGAGGACCAACACTATACTCATATTGGTTACGTAGATTCTAAAAAAATCCACTATATTTGATATAGGATCTCACTCTAGTCCCATGTAGGGACACCATACTCTATCTGAGACTCATCCTATAGATGGGATTTCAATCCAGGGATGTAGAAAAGACGGCATACTGAACCCTCGAGGAAAGAACCATGGGAACACTCTCAACCTATACAAGTCCAAACTAAAATCTCACTACTTTTCTCAAAAGTACATTCTATGTTATAGGGTCTCAACATCACATATGACTCGTTGATTAGATTCTACATATAAAAATTATCACTATTTGAATTTTTAATGGTGGTCCCTAGGCCAATAGACCGACCACTATGGTCGACTGCTCGGAACGGAAACCTATGGACTGACTGCATGGTCATTCCACCTACTGTGACATCCACATTCAACATCCAAGGTCAATTGCCCCCATATTCTATTCCCACATGATAGCTATATCAATCATGGCTCACGGCCGACTGTCACGGTCGACTGTGGCATGGCTCTCGTCCGGTCACCCCAGGTCCAACCCAACACACTGGGCCCATCCTGCTCAACATGGCCCATCCCTTCTCACTTTGGGCCAGCCCACTCCACCTATTTGATCATCCACCACATCCCACGACCACTGCACATTGACTCCCGCCACATCCCATGGCCCACCACCTCTATGTCTTTGTCGTTGTCTCCCAAGTTTATCACTAGTTGCACCGTTGTGCACCACCTTCGGTCACTGGTTCCATGTCGGTAGTCACATCTAAATAACACTAGGCTTCCTCTGATTCCCACAAGTTGCAGATCTGAGCTCTTAGAGTCTTGTCATTTTAGATCAACACATTTCATCTTCTGATCTTCTCACAAAATGGATCAAACCTTCATTCTTCATTATGTGTCGATGAATTCCAAAGAACAATAATTCGAAAATCATCTATCATCTGAATTGCTTAATCTCTATTTTTTCATCTCCATAATGTTGTGACAAGCCCATATCTATGATATCAGATATTTTCCCCAAGAATCAAGAGTGAAACGATCAAATTATCTAGATATATCGAGTCACGACCCAAATAGATAATGCCCATGATAAATAATGAATCGAGGGAGAAAAGCACAAGAACCCAAGAGAAGAAAAAACCTTGATCTATGTTTGTATCTATCTCTATATTTCATCATTAGAATGAAAATTTAATTTATAAATAATCAAAATGAATAATCTATCGTTAAAACCCTACAAATAAAAACCCATTTCCCACAATACACATGATCTTTGAATCAATCCATTTGTTGATTGATTTTTGTTTTTTGTATAAATTAATAATAGGGAAAGAAAAAAATTAAAACACACTACTTATACCTTTTCCTATCATCCAGCTCTGGTAGCCTGGTGTGGACCACCTAGGGGTGGTGGTGTTAACATGTCTAAATGCTAACCATGTCCTGCTACTCTCACAGATTTTATGCCATGTCTGTCGCCCTCAAGATCTATATACTCTTATCATTGTCTCTTCCTCAGTGTTCTATCCATAGTCTCCCTGTCAGTTGTACGATGGGTTGGATAATCTCGGCTGAGATTTCCCCTACCGTCACATGAATAGAACTTCCTCTCTCTAGGATTAATGGACCCACCATGTAGGCCCTGAACAATGGATCCACATTCTAGGGACCTCCTCTTCAAATGTATCATATGTCCAAGTCGCTATGACTAACATCGATTCACCGCTTCTGAGGTCTATGTTCCTTCTTTCCCATTACTGAAAATCACTGGTTATATCCTCTTATCCATGAAACATTCAACCATCAAAGTTTTATCAAGAACCATAGAATTAGTTTGAATGCTCAAAGGGATAACACAAGATTAGATGTCCCTATGCAGACCTCACTCAAAAGGGTTGATCCCTAAAGTAAAAATTATGTATCATACCCATCGGGTACCTAGAGAGGTTGGTATACATCAATTAATACTCAAATACAAACATTTTGTTATATCGAAGCTATAGAAACTCATGGATACACACATACCTTATATTATAAGGTGAAATATTTTCTCTGAAAAGGTTCTCCAACTCTGTCCATGGAAGAGTCATCTCACCATGATATCGAGAAAACAAAATCCACCATCTCCCTATTGATCCATTTATAAGGCTCGCTTCCAGGACCACCATCTGATTTTATAGTGTCCTAACTAGATGGAAAACTTGGGTTACTACCTCAATCCAATCCCCATCCACCTATGTGTCAATATCACCTCGGAACCTGAGGGGTATCTACTACCAAAACATGTGAATTTCATTCAACATTTTCACCTCATCAACTAGTTCTAAGGGTACCATGTGCTTCTCTATAGGTGGTGGGATGGATGGTGCACCACTTGGAAGTTCTATCTCTGGTAAAAATCCCTATATTGATGCCTCGTCACTCGGAAAATCATCCCCGGGATCATGTGGTAGAATCCTAGCTGGTAATCTATGTGGAGACATACTGAAATAAAACAAGATATACCAGGGTCAACTGAGTATATCTGGAGAGATAAATCAACAAGGAAATGAAAAACACAATCATTCCTATATGATGCGTATACCATTATTTTCCAACAACCAGTTTTCTCATGTATCGAGTCAAAAAGATAGAAATCAGAGTATTTTTGTATAGATACATCAACCACCAAACCAACACTAGAATCCCTAGCCTGAAATCCAAACTCAAAAAACACAACACTATTTACCTAAACCAATCTCACAGACTCCCAATCATAAAGTGTAATTGGAGTCTTTTGATTCCACTCTATCATGACCTATCCCAATGGGGACAATGTCGTGACTCCCCTAGCCTACCTCCAATAGGTCGGGGTCCAGGGACTAGTACGGAGATGGCATATCACTAACATTGGAGGCATTTTATGTGGACCTATATGCACACACACATCTCCAATCCCCCAAAATGATGAAATGTAAAAACCACTAAGTAAAAAATGAATGCATACCATTAAGATCTCCCAATAGATCATGATGTTAAAAGTATTGTAAAGTAAATAGTTCTAAATACAAGCCCACCATAATGAGGCTATAACATAATTCCAACCTGGGAGTAAAGGTATTGGGACACCTATCTGAAAGCTATAGGAACACCTCGGTCTGTCTAGTCTCACTAATCTCCATCTGGTCCCGGTCCACCCAGGACTCTGTTAAAGGGTTGATCTTCTTCCCAAGACATGACACGTGTGGTCAAATCCTGGGAAGGGCTGAGTATTGAAATACTCATAATGACACCCCAAAACCACAAAGAAACCCACAATGAAAAACCACAAAGGAATACCATAAAGGAATATAAGAATGTAACACCACAAAGGAATACCACCAACGAATACAGCAATGGAATACCAAAAAAGGAATAAGACAAAGGAATAACAAAAGGGAATACCACAAAGGATTACCACAATGGATTAACACAAATAAATACCATGTAGGATTACCATAAAGGAATACCACAAACTATTACTATGAAGTAATACCACACAATATTACCATGAAGGAACATCAAATAGGATTACCATGAAGGGATTACCCTAAAGGAATACCATAATGGATTGCCACAAAGGAATACCATATAGGTATATTTCTAAAGCACATATAACAAGGATATCTAGATATAATCAAACCAAGACACAAAGTTTGGAGGTAATATATAACTAAAACAAAATTCTCGTATAGTAGCAGTATTTTTTTTATCTGGGGGCTATTTAAACCAGTGCTAGATAGTCCTATGTTGATTTTAGAAAACTACCACAAAAATTGGTGTCATAAATCAACACAGTGTAGTTCCTTGTATTTATCAATGGTTTCTAGAAAGTGTTGTAGAATGTGTATTTTGGGGTGGTTTTTTTATTTTTAGCAGCAATTTTTTCTTTAAAAAATAACTGAAATCTAGCAGCGGTTAAAACTGGTGATAAGTCCAATTTTTTCATATTTAGCAGCAGTTTTAATCACCTTATTAAAAAATACCATAATATATCATTAGTTTAAACCACAATGAAAAAAACTATATTTAGCAGTGGTTTAAACCGCTTCTATATCATGAATGACAAAAAAATTGTAGGTTCTTCAGCCAAAACAACACAAGATATCCAAAACTATAACATATTTCCACATAATCATTCTAAATACTATCCATTGAAACATATTCCAACCATATATCCATTCATCCTCACTAATGAAATCTACTACATGATATCATATCAAAATTATACTAAATTTATCAACAATGATATAATTATAATTCATTTAACATTACTTTAACTTATAATAATAAATCAACAACCATAATAACCCAACATGTAGTTTAAGGGAAACATATCATTAACAATGTATGTCAATAAATAACCATCAAGGAAATTTTCATCAATCCAATATAGTATTATACCATAATTAAATTAAACATTTAATAAGGGAACTTAAAAAATATTTATATTCAATTTATCAGATTTTGAAACAATTTCAATACTGTTATCACACTTATTAAGATAACATCATATTTTCTAATTCATCACATAATTTCCATATAATAACTTCATGCTTCACTTCTATAAATCATACTTAAATTTCAAACCTATCATGCATAATAAATCACATATAAAATTCATGTAATGTTGTAAAAACATTAAAACATCATGATTAAAATAGAATAAACCAGATTTAAAATATTTTAACATACTTTCGTAATAAACAACATTTAATATAATTCTAGCAATCTCATTAATAAAATAAAGTCATATTGACATCATAATTTGATTTAGATTTATATGTAATCTATATGTTCGAATTAACACATGACATGACATAAGAAACATTAAAATACAAATATTACAGCTAGGACATTTCTTGTTTTAAATATTTCATTTCATCATTAATAAAATCATCAACAAAATTCTTGGTGGAAAATAATTTTAGGAAATTTATTTTATGTACATGGAAATTATGATCTGATAACTTTATTTTCCATTAACACAGTATTAAGTAATCATATTAACAAACTATTCATAATAATCTAGTGAAATATATACATTTAATTTCTAATATGCTATTTTGAATTTATTGTTTTGTTAATATAATGTCTCGGAATTTCATTATAATTTTTTTAAAATTATATGGAATTATTTAGAGACCACACGCTCTGACAACACATGATTCTGAGGCTCAGGAATCCTGGAAAAAAATTCTGAAATTTTTTTAATGTACGTTTAGTAAATGTGTGAGTGGGATTTTCTAAAAATTTTACCAGTGCTAGGATCTAAAATATGATGGCACCTTAGAAATTAGAATTTCAGGATTTGCCTAGAAGGGATTTACTTCAACCGGCAAGGGTCGGATGGAAGAGTAAATTTCCAAACATTTTGGAAAATAATAAAATAACTTTAAAATGTTATATTATTTTTTTTCTCAACTGTTGAGTGGAGGTTAGTGATACTGTGGTGCGGCAACAAGCTGACGACAAGGCACATTAAAGGAAGCCCATTAAGGGCTCGTTAAGATGCAGTGAAAGAGATACTATATTTCATAAACAAAATATTATAAAAGAAACACTATGACAAGTTCCATTTTTAATTAGATAATGTGTTGGAGAGTAGGGAATTAAACCGTGGGAAATTATCTGACAAACCTTCGGTGAGTTTCCTCTATAACAAAGAATGAATAATGCTGGAGGAACATCATTGACTTTGATGTACCTCAATCAACAAAGTTAGGAAGCGATGAAAATATTTGACCTCTTGAACCCTTGAGGACAGAATGATATGACAACGAATTTCAAATTAGGTAAGGGTTTAATTTTGGATTTATAATTTCCCCATTTTTATTATAAATGATGAACTTGGATTAAACCTTGAATAAGTTAATCTACAGATTGTGTGTTCTTATGGGAGGGTGTCGTTATTTGGTTTTCTATTCAGGATTAATTTTATATTTGATAGAATTTTAATCCTGATCTTTCATGTCTTTAAACCTCTAACACGAAGGGTGTGGGCTGACACAAAAAAAGCATGACCCCCCTTATTTCATGTGCGTTCTTGGTGGATGAATTGTAGAATGGTGGAAAGACGAGTTCGAGGCTATCGCTGTAAAGGTGGAAACCCTACGGTTTCATAGGCATATATGGTTTGAAAAACAGACCACCAGAGCAACTCTGGTGGGCCACAGAAGGAACAGTCGGTGCACCACCACTGGCGGTGGAATGAGGTAGCGCATCACTGTGGTATGGAGACGTGGCGCCAACCAACGCTGCGTGGAGGGAGCCTGCATCCTGGATGCTCGGGTGAGCTGGCGGCACGTGGTTGAAGACCGCATGCTAGAGTCTTCCCAATCAGATCAGTTGGCCACATCACAAATCTGTAGTCACTTGATTGCGGCAAACAAACTGCCACGCGTTGACCATGGCGTGAGCTGGGGAACAAGATGCAGTATCCAGTTCCGTCTAGGCCAGGCCGAAGGTCAGTATGCCTCTAGAAGATCGGGAAAACATGCCCGATGGGCCGGAACTGTAGTCCAATGGGACCATGACCCAACTGGCCAGACCCAGGCCAGGTCGGTTCGGTGGACATGGGTCGGTTCGGTTCGGCCAGGTCGGCCCGAACCCAGACCCGACTGGCCCTTTTCTGGAAAAATGTCAACAACTTGCAGATCAGGCGGCCAATTGACACTCCATCTGCAGCATGAGGACCCTTGTGAAGAGGCAGTCCTTCTGAGATACTCTACATGAGTTTTCTAATAGTTTGGTTTATGGATGAGTTGGATCGGACTTGAATTTAACTGGGGCCTTTTTACAAAAATGTCCATATCTTACAGACCGGGTGTCTGTTCGACGTATCGTCAGTTGCGTTCGGACCCTTACAACAAGACGGTCCTATAGGTTTTTCTATGTGGGACTTCATAGTGGTTGAGTAATGACCTATATCTTGAGGATAATATTATCATGGAATCAAGAGTGCTAAGTGCGGGAATCTAGTGGTTGGTTCTGACTTGAAGAATGAAGAGTGACCTTTCATGGATCAGAGTGACCCTTCGTGGATCATCATAAAAGATAATTTTTGTGGATCAGAATAAAAAATGAACCTTCATAGATTAGTATAAATGTTACCCTTTTTGGATCTGCATGAGAGTGACCCTTCATGGATCAACAGTTGCATGACCCATTGTGGATCAGCTGTAGAGCGAGCCATATTGGATCGGCAGTAGAGCGACCCATCATGGATCAACAGTAGAGTGACACTTTGTGGATTAGTAGTAGAGCCTCTCAACAGAATAAGATGATCTAGCCTTACCAATAACCACATTTACTTCTGTACATAATTTATAACTAGTGTAAGCTATGTCTTTTGATTTGTACTTCACTTTGAGATCTTTCATTGTGGTATTTTTTTTGGTGGATTTCAATGAGTCCCGAGTTGGTCTCAGGGTTCCTATTTATTATTATTATACTCAACCCAACATGTGCTTCACCCACAACTATTGTGTCTTATGAAGACGACAGATATCTTTGACTGGGACTTTGGGGAGTGAGGGAAAAACGGTGCTCGGAGGTGGATCAATAGATGTGGTGTGTTGTAGTGAAATCTGACAGTGAGTTTTACCTACCCTTCTGGTAGGATCCTTGGTGGACAACCTATGAATATTTTACTTCTTTTTCGATAATTTATTTTCATTTGGTCTTGTATTCTAGACCCTTTACTTTTATTTCACACATTTTACCCCCAGTGGTGGTACTTTTTGTGGTTGTATTACTTTCTTTCCTTTGTGGTTTTCTTTGTGAAAGATGACCTATCTGTGTGTGTAAATATTTAAAGGAAATGCCTTCACTTTTTGGGATATGCCTTTCTGATGCTAGTCACCTGCCCTTGGCCATTGTAAGGCAGCCTGACTGTGGGCCAGAACAGGGCAAGGTTTACCGACCACTCCTGCTACTCCACTAACATGGTACAAGACCCTTTATTTAAGGCTTGAACCTTTGAGAAGGGACTCTGATGGGAGGTTAGGGAATTGATGATTTTACACAGCATCCCGATGTAGACTGGAGTGCTAGAGAAAGCTCTACTAGTGGAGATATTTCTAGCCGAGTAGGAACCGATGGTGAGGGCTACCACTAAATTAATCGAGGAAGATTCATCTGCTTTAGGAAGTAGGCAGATGATGCAGAGTCCCAAATGGGCTAGCCCTTCTAAAGGATGACCCCAGGATAAAAGGTTGGACGTTCAAAGCTTGTGAGGTAGAGAAGGTCAGCTGAGGGCCAGGGTTTGTAACTCCTATGGTGGACAGGGGCACATAGATCCAGACTATCTGACTCCCAGCACGGATGATCAGCAGACAGTCGAGGGACCTCCAAGATAAAGACAGAGGTTCGAGCGAGGAGTTCGGCATCGCGATAGACGTGGTAGGGGAGCAGGCTGAGCAGTAGGCAGTGAATGATGGTTTGAGGTACTACCACCATCACACCCAGGTGGTCAACTATGGGCTCAGGTAGCCAGCAGACAGGGGTCAGGATAGCTTCAGGCGATGGAGGCCTATGAACACAGAGCTCTAGAGATGATTATATGTTTTTTCTCCACCTAACCTTTAATTCATATAGAAACAGGTTCCAGTCACTCTTTCCTTGCCACAAACCTTGTTCGAAAACAATAGATTTTGGTGGAGCAATGGGATTTATCCTTATGATTAGAGACTCTTATGTGAGAGGATTTGATGATTACACACTATTTATGGCAGTATGTGTAACGCCCCGACCCCAGTTACCCAGAGTCGGTGCATTATTACATAATAATGGTATGATCACAAAAGATCAAGTCTCGAAAGACCAATTAGTTTAATAGCTTAGAATAACTAGATACATTCATAAAGTATACATTAAATAATAAAGTGAAAACTACCACGACAACATCTTGTCTTCATATCCCCTCATACTATCCCTGCAGGTCATTCATAAATTACTTCTTCACATCCTGGGAAAAATAAAACATTGAAAGGGGTGAGCTCAGATGCTCAGTAGGGATAACAATATAGCGGAAACATTCATAAATAAGCATAAACATTTAAGGTAATGTATAACTAAAACAAAAGCCTTTTAAACTTGAACATCAGCATAATATGGAAAAGATAAAATGAAATAATTCTATTTACTTATTCACATGGATATTCTACTAGTCAAATAATCACATGCAATATCAATAACCACTTTCACAATGATGGAATGAATAATTCTAGACTATCATAACCACATAGTCAAGGCCTAGTGATAAGACTACAAATAAGAATTTTTTCAAGGCCCTGTGCCAAGACACTAGTTTGTCTCATGAGACCTACCGGTGCATCGAGGAGCTATAGCGGGCACCACCTATCACTAATTAAGTCCAATGCATTTCTCATATGAACAGGTTTAAACATAACATAAACATTCGTATTAAAACTAGCATACGAAATGTCAATACTTTCTCCATAAACCCTGAATGGTATAAAAATAACACATCCACATTCAAACATTTCACAAAACCTTCAATACAATATGGAATTTTTTTATCATAATAAATAAACTTCAAATAAGCTTAAAATCCGTCAAAGGATGTTGACATAGATGAAATCAAACTATTTGAGAGAAAAATTTCTTTTTTTTAAATCATTTAAAAGTCACATAATTATAAAATAAAACTTTTTCTTTGAAAATATTCTTATTAGCTGGTAAGGGAAGCATCGAAGATTTTAAAATGGCGGAAAATAGTTTCACCTGCTGTATAAGTTAAAAAAGACATTCTTACCTTACTTCTATCGAAAAGGTTAAAACAGACCTTGTTTGGAAAATGACGGAAATATTCCTTTCAAACCATTTTATAAAAATTCAAACAACGGTATAAATGACTTTAACGCATATTTTGTAAAATAGTAAGAATGTTTTGAAATACATTTTTAAGAAACATGGATGTGGATGATAAAGAGGTCCCAGTAGATAATTATGTATAAAAAACCACGGATAATGAAAATATTGTGAAATAAACCCTTACCTTGTTATTTTCCTTGGTAAAGGTTAGTTTAACCTCTTGTATAATGGTGAAATAATTTTTATTAAATTATAAAAGAATCATATACATTAATATGATACCATATATGATCTTTTATCATTGCTTTGTTAATAATATCTTAGTATTATCGTTGTTTTGGGCGTTAACTTACTCATTTTCTTTTATATGTTTTGTTACAAAAGTTGTGTTTGTTATGGATAGGTTGTATCTTATTCATATCCAGAATGATATCAAGTCCTTAAACATTATTTTTAATCATAAAATGATAATTAGACTTGAATGGATACGATGGGGAATGAGTCTCATCGCGTTCGTGGAGACTGTAGTCCGTACGTACGCAAGAGCTACAATATCATTAAAATAATATATAATTGGATGGTATATCATATATACATAATAATTATCATGTTATATTTATTATTTACATGAATTAAACATCATTATTATACCCATCCAAATAATAATGTTTTTAATAACAATTACACCACGACATGGAGACTGTAAGCCTTACGTATGCGCGTATGGTGACATGTCATTCAAAGGATGGATAGAATACTAAATATGGTTGTACCATATTTATAATAACATCACAGTATTTATAAGATACTAGGGTTATTATTTTAGAATTGGAATAGCAAAGAAAGAAGAATTTGAATAAGAAAGGTACTTGAAAGAGGGTGGTGAAAACATTACCTCTTAATCGGGTTCTTCCTTTTGATTTGATCAAAATGGCTCCTTACATTGGCTTTCTAATCAGAATAAGGCCTCTAGGTTGAAGTTAGGGATGTTGAGAGAGTATTTGGGCAGGGTTTGGCCGATCCAAAATGCTTTGAATGGGTGAATTAGTGATAAGGGGGGTGCCCTTTTATAAGAGGGGTGAGGGGCACCTTTAGAAAAGTAAGAAATATTATTTTATAATAAATTCATATTCGGTTTCTAATGTCTCAAAAGTAGATTATTTAAATGTTAAGGTGGGTATGGGTCTAAATCCTTTCAACAAATAGATTTTAGACTGTTTTGGGTCATTAAATTAACCTTATATTTTTATTTTAACTCTTAGTTAATTAGTTTGACATTTACCATGTCACTTTGTATTTTTATATTTTATAGTTAATAAAAATACTATATACATCCAAGAGACACCCAAGTGGTCCATAAATGATACACCAATCATTAGTTAAGTCTCTTGGCCGAACCTTAGATTTTTATGAATAGAATATAAATTAATAATATAATGTTTGTTTTGAAAACTCTTTTATGTCAATTTTGACACTATTGGGTATTTTGTTTTTTATAATTTCATAACAGCATTATTACTTCAAAAAAATTATATAACCAATCCTAATATGTCATATTAACCTAGAAAAGTATTGGAATTCATAAAAAGTCTCAAATTTCATTAATTTTTATATTTATAATATTAATTATTTTAATATTTCATTAATTAGGTAATTACTGCATCACCATTGTGTCATAAATAAATTAAATTATTTAATTTCTAAAAATTATAAATAAAATTTCACTATATATTAAATCCTTTTATATTTCTAATAAATATTTACAATAGAATTTATCTTATGTATAACTTTATATTAAAAATGTTTTAGTAATTAAACCTTGATTTTAACTCTTTTAACTCTTCTTTGAATTAAACAATAATAAATGTCCTAATCTAATCCAAGTGGACCTAAATGATACTATTTTATTCATAAGGTTATTTTTGGTCAATATACACTAGTCCAATAGAATTAGGACATGTTTTAGGGTAATATTAATATCATTTTAACCTTTAATTGCCTTATTTAATTTTAACCGTGGTAAATAAAAGTAAAAAGTTACTATTCACCAAATATTATTTTCATCTCATTGAACCACATTTTACTCATTTATAGTAACCATGTATCTTGGATTTTTTATGTTCCACTCATAGAAGCGGTAAAATTAAGTTTTATGTGAATTTCCAAATTCTCCTACGAGGTGGGTAAAAGATGGTGAAAAGTTCAATAAAATTTTTATATATCTAAAATTATTCTGAACTAACTCTAATGAATTACATTGAAATTATATAGGTATTATGTATCTATTTTTACCTTAATTAAATTTAAATAAAATAAATAATTATTAAAATAAAAATTCGGTTTTAAACTATAACTCAATGTTTTTTTTCAATATTCATCAACAATTGAATGTTTTTAGAAAAATACCAAAAATTCACCCTAAGATAATTTCGATATTCTGAATCCAAAAATGAAGTCCATTTTGAAAGATAAAATTTATAAAATTTTAAAAAGTGGGTATTGTTATTCATAATGGCTAGTTTGATTGGTTGTGGTGTGTGTTAGAACTCGAAGTTGCGTACAACACACGATACTGTATTATTCAAAGAGAAGCGTACCATGGAAGCTTGGGGTGATACATTCTCCCCTCCTTAAAATAATTTTGTCCTAGAAATTTCTAGAATACTACTGTATGAAAAGACTCGGGTGTTTCTTCATCATATGTTCCTCGGGTTCCCACGTTTCCTCTTCCATCTTATAGTTTCTCCATTGAAATTTTACCAAATGTGTCATCCAGTTTCTCAGCACTTGTTCTCTTGTATCAAGAATCCTGACTGGATCTTCACAATAATACAGATCGAGTTCCAATTCTAATTCCTCTTAAGTGAGTACATGCGTTGGGTCAGGCATGTATTTTCTCAGCAGTGATACGTGGAACACATCGTGAACTTTGGAGAGACTTGGCGGAATTTCCAACCGGTAAGCTACATCCCCAATTTGATCTAGAATTTCAAAGTGTCCGATGTACCTAGGACTCAATTTACCCTTCTTACCAAAACATATAACTCCCTTCCATGGAGATACCTTCAAAAAAACATGATCTCATACCTAAAATTCCAAATCCTTCCTTCGGTTAACGGCATACCTCTTTTGCCTACTTTGAGCTTCTTTGATGTTGTTTTGGATTGCCTTTACCTTTTCCATCATTTCCTCCACCAGTTTTGGGCCTACAAGTTTTCTTTCCCCAACATCATCTCAACATGTTGGTGTGCGATATCTCTTTCCATATAACGCTTCATATGGTGCCATCTGAATACTCGAATGGAAGCTATTGTTATAAGAAAATTCTACCAGAGGTAAATATTGATCCCACATACCCTGAAAGCCATGTGAGAAAAATTTCAACATGTCTTCTAAGGTTTGAATAGTTTTTTCTGATTGTCCATCTATTTGAGGGTCGTAGGCAGTGCGCAAACGAAGTTCAGTATCCAAGGACTTCTGAATACTCTTCCAGAACCTTGAAGTAAAACGGTGATTATGATTTGAAACAATTGATAGGGGTACTCCATGAAGTCTCACAAATTCATTAATATATAGCCTTGCTAGACGTTAAAGTGGTAAATCTTCCCTTATAGCAAGAACATGTGCTGACTTGGTAAGATGATGAATAATGACCCATATTTCATCATTCCTTCTAGGAGTCTTTAGTAGTCCCATGACAAAGTCCATAGTGATATTATCCCATTTCCACTCTGGTATGGGAAGAGGTTGCATGACTCCTCCAGGCTGTTGCCTTCCAGCTTTCACTTGTGGACAAACCATATATCTTGACAAACAATCAGCAATCTCCCTCTTCATGTTGTCTGACCAAAAATGTTCCTTCATGTCTCTATACACTTTAGTGCTCCTAGGGTGTATAGAGAAATTGGAACTATGAGAATCGTCCAACAATTCCCGTTTTAGATCAGGTATATTGGGAACACAAAGCCTCTTCCCAAATTTTAAAATTTTATCTTCATACCCAAAGTCATTCAATCTCCCATCATTCACAGCTTTAATCTTATTTTGAAACTCTTCATTACCGGTCAGAGAAAACTTTATCCTTTCTAGTAAATATGGTTTAGTTACCATTTGAAAAAGTATCGATGTTTCACGTTCCTTGGTAATTCCCATATCCATCTTCACTAGATCCATAAAAATAGGATCCATTTCAATTCTCATCACGTTCAATACTCCATGATATTTTCTGCTCAAAGAATATGCCACCTTATTTTCCTTCCCCAGGTGGTAGTGTATCATGCAATCATAATCCTTGAGTAGTTCGATCCATCGCCTTTGCCTCATGTTGAGTTCTTTCTGTGAGAAAATGTACTTCAAACTCTTGTGATCAGTATAAATCTCACATTTTTCAGCATAGAGATAATGTCTCAATATCTTCAAAGCAATGATTACAGCAGCTAACTCAAGATCATGAGTAGGGTAGTTTTTCTCATGAATTTATTAGCTGTCATGTTGCATAGGCAATAGCCCTATCATTCTTCATAAGGACACAACCAAGTCATTTCATTGATACATCACTATAAATAACAAACCCATCATTCCCTGATGGTAGAGTCAAAATAGGAGCATTGACTAATCTCCTCTTCAGTTCTTCAAAACATTATTCACACTCTTTTTTCCAAATAAATTTAACCCCTTTACGTGTGAGCTTCGTTAATGGGTTCGCTAATCAGGCAAAGTTCTAGGAAAAATTTTGATAATAACCTGCTAAGCCAATAAAACTGCGTACCTCAGTTATACTCATCAGGGCTTGCCATTTTTTGGATTTCCTTGGTCTTAGAATGATCAACAGTGATTCCATCCTTAGAGACAATATGTCCAAGAAATGAAATCTCTTGAGGCCAGAATTCACACTTTCTAAACTTCCCATATAATTCATGTCTTCTCAGTGTATTCAGGATAATACACAAGTGAGTTTCATGATCCTAGTAGTTTTTTAAGTATACCAAGATATCATCAATAAATACCACCACAAAATCATCGATATACTCTATGAAAACTCTATTCATTAGATCCATTAATATAGAGGGTGCATTAGTCAATCCAAAAGGCATTACTGTAAACTCATAATGCTCGTACCTGGTTCGAAATGCTTCTTCGGAATGTCTTCCTTCTTCACACACAACTGATGGTATCTAGATCGATGGTCAATCTTTGAAAAGTATTGAGCTCCATGCAGTTGGTAAAATAAATCATCAATGCGAGGTAGGGGACACTTGTTCTTTATTGTTATAGCATTGATCTCCCGGTAGTCAAAACCTAACCTCATAGATCCACCTTTCTTCTTAACAAAAAGGGCAGGGGCTCCCCATGGATAAACACTAGGACGAATAAATCCCTTATTAATCAATTCCTATAGTTGTTTCTTTAGTTCAACTAATTCCACAGTGGCCATTATATAAGGGTTCTTCGATCTAGGCCTTGAACCAGGAATAAAATCAATGGAAAACTCAATTTCTCATTCTGGAGGAAGTCCAGGTAAATATTCTAGAAACACACCAACATATTATCTGAAAATTGGTACATCTTCTATTTGAAAATTCATTTCCTCACCCATAGTCATTTCATTCTCTTCCTCCTCAATAATAGAATTAAGTTGAGCTTATGGGGGTGGATCTAGATAAGAATTAGGTGGTGAAGATTCTTCTCTAATGATAAGGTGTTCCTTTTCATCATCATCAAAAATAGTAACATCCTTCTTCTTACAATAAATTTTTGCATCATGGTCCAAAATCCAATCCATAACAAGGATTATATCAAATTCAATAATAGGTATGACGATGAGATCTGTGGATAAAGAACATTTATGTGCTATAATGGGGACTGATTCACAAAACTTTGTTGCAATGATACTTCCCTTAAAAGTTTTTACTAAAAACTCCCTTGTTAAATCAAATTGGAAATATCTAAATTTTTTTAGAAAACTGGGAACATATGAAACAATGCGATGATCCAGAATCAAATAATGCATTTTCTAAACTTGAGGAAACCATTAAATTACCTGCCACCACGTCTTTCAGAGCTTCAACCTCAGTAGTAGTGATAGCATAAGCTTGGCCTTGATCCCTTGGCCTTTTCTGAGGTAAGTTCCCCTGACTCTTAGGAAATTAATTTGAATAATGTCCCATCTCCCTGCAGTTGTAGCATTGAACATCAGTAGCTTCTTTCTTCCCTTTGAAATCACGATCTTGGTGGCCTTTTCACCACACTTGTAACATAAACCCATTCCCTTCAAGCAAGTATCAGGGTGTTTCTTCCCACATTTATTGCAGGATTGATATTCATCTTTTCCCTTCTTCCCCTTATTTCCATTCCCAAAGTGATCAGAAGATCTCTTCTTCTCTTTATTTTCTTTAAAGTCATAAGACTTAGAGAATTATTTTTCTCTCTTGATAGCACATGACACAATATCTTCGTACGAAGAGAATGATTATGACACTAATGCTCGCTGAAGAAATGGTTTTAACCCATAAAATAAACAATCAATCTTACTTCTTGGGTTATGTAAATAATCTCTAACATACCTTTCTAACCTTGTAAAGTTATCCTCATACTTTGCGACATTCTCATCCTCCTTTTGTCTCAGACTTAGAAATTGTCTTTCCATATCTGCTCGATGGTCACGAGGAAAGTATTTTTCTAAGAAAAGATCTTTAAACTCTCTACATTAAATATTTTATACTTAATCATCTTCGTTTTTGTTCTGTATCAATGACCACCATTGATCAGCATCTTTAGTGAGGTGATAAAATACCACGATAAATTTTTCCCTTTCACTACTCCCCAAAGCCTGAAATATTTTCTATAGGGAACTTATCCATTGCTCAGCTACCAATGGATTTGTACTCCCAATGAATGTTCGTGGTTGTTTCCACATGAAGCGACCTAACATTGATTCTCCATGATGCAGACCAGGGTGCTCCATACAGGTTAGGTTATTATTCATAACCTGAGTGAGTTGTCCCAGTATGGTGATTAGCTGATCCGCACCAGTTGCATCACCAGCTCCACTATAATTATCTTGATTAGGAGAGAAATCTCTACCTGGAGTGCATGCATTGATACAATTTCTATTTCTTCCACTAGGCACCATTTCTAAACAATTTCATAAACTAGATCAGTTTATGAATCAAAATACAAAATTTCATACTTGTAAAACACATAACATAAATTTAACTATTTATGGATATAATCCATAATCATAAAAATGTTTTCTTTGAGGAATTATATACTCATAAAACCTTCCTAATAGACTGTAAAAAATGATAATTATCCTAAGCATATCCCTAGGGAGTGTCATAACCAAAAGTGCAGCAAGGCCTGTTGTCGTGCACTAATTCATGTTCAAGTCTAGCTCAAAGCGGTGTTTTCGGGTTTTACCCCTAGGTAAATCTATTCCAGAGCTACCTCTACCTGCTCGTATCTAGAAATGGATGTATTGCTCAGAAAGCTCACAAAATCTCTACAATACCAAAATTCTAGGATGTTCTTATATACTAATCCTCAAAGTCTATCTTAGGGCTATGTGCTCTAATAAGATTTTATCTAAATCTATCTGCCAAGGTTTGTACTAAACTTCCTCTGATACCAACTGTAACACCCCAACCCTAGTTACCCAGAGTTGGTGCATTATTACATAATATTGGAATGATCACAAAAGATCAAGTCTCAAAAGACCGATTAGTTTAGTAGCCTTGGAATAACTAGATACATTCATAAAGTTTACATTACATAATAAAGTGAAAACTACTACAACAACATTTTGTCTTCATATCCCCTCATACAATCCCTACAGGTCATTCATAAATTACTTCTTCGCATCCTGGAAAAAATAAAACATTGAAATGGGTGAGCTCAGATGCTCAGTAATGATAACAATATAGCGTAAACTTTCATAAATAAGCATAAACATTTAAGGCAATGTATAACTAAAACAAAATACTTTTAAACTTGATCTTCAGCATAATATGGAAAAGATAAAATTAAATAATGTGATTTACTTATTCACATGGATATTCTACTAGTCGAATAATCACATACAATATCAATAACCACTTTCATAATGATGGAATGCATAATGCCAGACTATCATAACCACATAGTCAAGGCCTTGTGCCAAGACTAGATATAAGATTTTGTCAAGGCCTTGTTACAAGACACTAGTTTGTCTCATGAGACCTACTGATGCATCACGGAGCAATAGCAGGCTCCACCCATCACTTATTAAGTCCAATGCATTCCTCATATGAATAGGTTTAAACATAACATAAAAATTAATATTAAAACTAGCATATGAAATGTCAATACTTTCTCCATAAACCATGAATGGAATAAAAATAGCACATCCACATTCAAAAATATCACAAAACCTTCAATACAATATGGATGTTTTGTATCATAATAAATAAACTTCAAATAAGCTTAAAATCCATCAAAGGATGTTGACATAGATGAAATCAAACTATTTGAGAGAAATTTCTCTTTTTTTAAATAATTTAAGTCACATAATTATAAAATAAAAATTTTACTTTGAAAATATTCTTATAAGCTTTTAATGGAAGATTCTAAGATTTTATAATGGCGTAAAATAGCCGCACCCGCCATATAAGAAAAAAAAGACATTCTAACCTTAATTCTGTCGAAAAGGTTAAAAAGGACCTATTTTGGAAAACGATGGAAAGATTCCTTTCAAACCATTTTATAAAAAGTCAAACAAGGGTATAAATGAATTTAACCCATATTCTGTAAAATATTAAGAATGTTTTGAAATACATTTTTACGAAACATGGATGTGGATGATAAAGAGGTCCGAGTAGATAATTACGTATAAACAACCTCAAATAATGAAGAGATTGTGAAATAAACCCTTACCTTGTACTTTTCCTTGGTTGAAGGTGGTTTAACCTCCTGTATAATGGTGAAATAATTGTTATTAAATTATACAAGAATCATATACATTAATATGACATCATATATGATCTTTTAACATTTCTATGTTAATAATATCTTAGTATTATCATCGTTTCGGGTGTTAAATTACTTGTTTTCTTTTATATGTTTTGTTACATAAGCCATGTTTTTTATGGATAGGTTGTATCTTATTCATATCTGTAATGATATAAAGTCCTTAAACATTATTTTCAATCATAAAATGAGAATTATACTTGAATGGATACGATGGGGAATGAATCTCATCGCGTTCATGGAGACGGTAGTCCGTACGTACGCATGAGCAACAATATCATTAAAATAATATATAATTGGATGGTATATCATATATACAGAATGATTATGATGTTATATTTATTATTTACATGAATTAAACATCATTATTATACCCATACAAATAATAATGTTTTTAATAACAATTACACCATGACGTGGAGACGGTAATCCGTACGTACGCACGTATGGTGACATGTCATTCAAAGGATGGATAGAATACTGAATATGGTTTTACCATATTTATAATAACATCAAAATATTTATAATATACTGGATTTATTATTTTATAATGGTAATAGAAAAGAAATAAGAAGTAGAAGAAGAAAAGAATTTGAAAGAGGGTGGTGAAAACATTACCTCTTAATCGGGTTTTTGCTTTTGATTGGATCAATAGGGTTCCTTAAGTTGGATTTCTGATCAAAATAAGGCCTCTAGGTTGAATTTAGAGAAGTTTAAAGAGTATTAAGGTAGGGTTTGTCTGATCAAAAAGGCTTTGAATGTGTGAATTAGTGAGAAGGGGGAGTGACCTTTTTTAAGAGGGGTGAGGGGCACCTTTGGAAAAGATAGAAATATTATTTTATAATAAATTCATATTCGGTTTCTAATGGCTCCAAAGTGGATTATTTGAATGTTAAGGTGGTTATGGGTATAAATCCTTTCATAAAATAGATTTTAGATAGGTTTGGGTCATTATATTAACCTTATCTTTTATTTTCAACTCTTAGTTAATTAGTTTGACATTTACCATGCAACTTTGTATTTTTATATTATATAGTTAATAAACATACTATATACATCCAAGAGACCACCAATTGGTCCATTAATGATACACATATCATTATTTAAGTCTCTTGACCGAACCTTATATTTTTAGGAATAAAATATAAATTAATAATATAATATTTGTTTTAAAAACTCTTTTATGTCAATTTTGACACTATTGGGTATTTTATTTTTGATAATTTTATAACAGAATTATTACTTCAAAAAAATTATATAACCAATATTAATATGTCATATTAACCTAGAAAATTAGTGTAATTCATGAAATTTTAAAATTACATTTATTGTGATATTTATAATATCAACTATTTTAATATTTCATTAATTAAGTAATTACTGCTTCACCATTGTGTCATACATAAATTAAATTATTTAATGTCTAAAAATTATCAATAAAATACCATTATGTGGGAAATATTTTTAGCTTTATAAATAATTTTTTGAGTCAAATTTATCTTATGAATAACCCTATATTAAAAATGTTTTAGTAATTAAACATTGATTTTAACTCTTTTAACTCTTCTTTGAATTAAACAATAATAAATGTCCTAATCTAATCCAAGTGGAACTAAATGATAATATTTTATTCCTAAGGTTGTTTTTGGTATAGATAAACTTGTAAAATAGAATTAAGACATGTTTTATGGTAATATTAATATCATTTTTACCCTTAATTACCCTATTTACTTTTAACCGTGGTAAATAAAAGTAAAAAGTTACTATTCACCAAATATTATTTTTATATCATTGAACCACATTTTACTCCTTGATATTAACCGTGTATCTTGTATTTTCTAAATTCCACTCACAGAAGCGGTAAAATTGAGTTTTATATGAATTTCTAAATTCTCCTAAAAGGTGGGTAAAAGACGGTGAAAATTTTAATAAAAATTTTTTATATCTAAAATTATTCTGAACTAACTCCAATGAATTACATTGAACTTATATAGGTAATATGTATCTATTTGGACCTTAATTAAATTTAAATAAAATAAATAATTATTTAAATAAAAATTTGGTTTTAAACAATAACTCAGTGTTTTTTTCATTATTCATCAAAAATTGAATGTTTTTAGAAATATACCAAAAATTAACCCTAATCTAAATTTGATATTCCGAATCCAAAAATGAAGCCCATTTTGAAAGATAAAATTTATAAAATTTCAAAAAGTGGGCATTACTATTCATAACGGTTAGTTTGATTGGTTGTGGTGTGTGTTAGAACTCAAAGTTGCGTACAACACACGCTACTGTATTATTCAAAGAAGAGCATACCGTGGAATATTAGGGTGTTACAGTATGAGATTACTCTAAGAGGTGAGATCTTCAGCTGGGATCTCTTAGTAACAGTGTTGAGGCCTTACGATTTTATCTTGGGTATGGACTTGTTATCTACAATCCATTCTCAAATCGACTATTTTAGGTGCAAAGTGTGGTTTTTCCATGAGGATGGGACCTGTTTTTCCTTCACTAGTGATAAGAGAGCCTAATCTGCACAGGATGGACTTTCTTAGAGGTGGTTTTAGATGATCACTCACCAGGTGGATAGCCTCACCCTCGGTGCGGTAGATAAGTGGTGTCCGAGTTTTCATATTGTGGTGGACGAATATGAGTATGTCTTTCTCGAAGATGTCCCAAGAATACTTCCCCACATAGAGGTAGACTTCTACATTTACCTATACCTAGGGATGCCACTAATATCTACACTAGAATATCAAATGGATCCTGTGGAACTTCATGAGTTGATGGTATGGCTGGAGGACTTATAGGAGAAGGGGTTCGTAAGGCAAAGGGTTTCTCCATGGGCAGCCCTAGTGTTGTTTTCCAAGATGGTATACAGGAGCTTGAGTCTATGTGTAGACATCTTGTTCCTAATCCAACTGACCATGAAGAAAAAGAATCAACTTTCAAGGATTGATGACCTCTTCGATCAGCTAAAGGGAGCGAGGTGGTTCTCAAAGATCAACCTCAGATCATGCTATCATCAAATTTGGGTACGAGATGAAGATATACGAAAGACTTTCTTCAAATTCTTGTATGACCACTACAAGTTCTTGGTGATGACATTCAGCATGACTAATTCCCTTGTAGTGGTCATGGGATTCATGAACATGATCTTCCAACATTACCTCTATCCTTTCATGGTAGCCTTTATTTGATGACCTCTTGGGGTATTTGGTATTGGAGTAAGAGCATGCTACACACCTGCAAATAGTCCTCGATACACTTTGAGAGCACCAGATTTATGGTAATCTCTTGAAGTGAAATTTTTTGGATTCAATAGGTCCAGTTTCTGGAACACATCATCTCAGAGGTTAGAGCTGTGGTGGAACCAATAAATATAGAGGCATTGCTTTCTTGGGAGCCACCTAGAAGCATGACTGAGGTGCGATGTTTCTTGGGGTTGGCTGGCTACTGCCGGTGGATCGTGCCTGAATTTTCCAGAGTAGCAACACCCCTATCATCATTGAAAAAGAAGGGGTAACCCTTTTTATGTATGGAGAGGTTCCATTAGATATTCTAGTAGATGAGGTGGAGAATGACAAATTCCCCCATCTTGAGACTATCAGAAGAGGATATTGGGTATGTAGTATACTGTGATGCATCAAGGACCGTATTGGTTTGTGTCATAATGCATGAGCAAGAAGCGATCGCCTATGTCGAATAATAGTTAAGTCAGTATGAGCAGAACTACGTGACCCATGACCTAGATTTAGCCGTTGTTGTATTTTCCTTGAAGATGTGGTGACGCTACTTGATGGGTGAATAGTTTACTATCTAATCCAACCACAAGAGTATTTGGTATAACTTCTCACAGAAGGATCTGAACTTAATATAGTGGTGATGGATGGAGTTCCTCCAAAACTATGATTTTTATATATTCTATACTCCCAGGAATGAGAACATGGTGGCAGACACACTCAGCATGAGGTCTAGTTTACAGCTGCTGAGTGAGGTGACAATGCAGCTAGCTACGATTAAGATATCTATCGTGGATAGTGACGGAGTATCTTACCTTCAGTCTATGACTGTCATTCCCCCACTCCTTCAGCGAGTTTGGGAGGAACATCATGTTGATGTTGAATGTGATGCCTGACGTGTTCAGATATCCTTTGGATAGGCTTTTGATGGATTTTTTCTAGGTGGGGATCATGTCATCCTTTTCATAGGATGAACCATAGTACCAGTGACGTTATAGGAGGAGTTGTTTAGGGAGTTCCATAAGTCCTCTTTAGCGGTACATCCTGGTGTCGTGAAGATATACTAGGACCTTCGACTTCAGTACTGGTGGATAGGGATGATGAAATCAGTGTTAGAGTTTGTTTCACGATGCATCACTTGTCAGCAAGTGAAGGTCGATCATCAGGTCCCAACAGTCTTGACACAGCCACTTGAGGTACCAAAGTGGAATTGGAATGGTATATCCATGGAATTCATGATGGGGTTACCATGCACGTCCAGAGGTCACAACTCTATCTGGGTGATCGTTGACTGACTCACAAGTCAGCTCACTTCCTACCCATAAGAGAGCAGGGATTAGTATAGGGCTTGGGATGCCTCCACGTCCAGAAGATTTTTCAGCTTCATGGGGTGCCTTCGAAGATCGTCTCAAACCGTGATGCATTCTTTACATCCTGGTTGTGTAAGGGGTTATAGGAGGCATTCGAGACTGAGCTACACTTAAGCACCACTTTTCACCCCCAGACGGATGGTCAGACGGAGCAGACCATATAGACCTTGGAGGGCATACTTCGTGCATGTGTATTATATTTTGGTCATAGTTGGTAGGACCAAGTACCATTGGTGAAGTTTTCATACAAAAATAACTAACACTCCACCATTGGTATGCCATCATTTGAGGACTTATACGGGCATCCATGCAAATCACCTCTATGCTAGACAGACCCAGGGGAGTTAGTACTCATGGGTCTAGAGTTGTTATGGGCTACCACTGATAAGGTGAAGATAATCCAGGAGAGGATGAGGATTATACATAGTAGATAGAAATCTTATTCCAACTAGAGATAGATACCCTTGTAGTTCGAGGATGGAGACCGTGTTTTCCTTTGGGTATCACCCCGATGGGGATTTTGGATATTTGGCCAGGGTGATAAGTTATTTATGAGGATCATCAGACCTTTATAGATTCTTAGTAGAGTAGGCGAGGTGGAATACCACATAACTCTTCCCCCACAGAAGCATCAGGTGCATGATTTTTTTCACATGTCACAGTTGACGAGGTACATGCAAGATCCATCGCACGTCATCAACTGGGGAGAGCTGGACATTGACAATAGGTCAACATTTGTGGAGTTCACAGTAGAGATAGAGTATTGATATAAGTGGGTCCTTTGTGGATGGTCGATTCCTCTAGTGCACATTCGGTGGCAGCATGGGAACCTCCAGGAGAGCATGAGGTAGTGGGAGGATTAGAATCATCCTCAGTACCCCCTTTTGCTTGATTAACCTTTGTTTTGGCTTTAGGGGACATAAAGACCTATGGTGAGGAGAATGTAATGTCATATAATTTTTGTATATATAGTTTTTAAAATTATATGGAATTATTTACAGACCACATTCACTGACGGCATGTGATTCTGAGGGCCAGTGATCCCAAAACGAAATTATAAACTTTTTTTAAAGTACATTCAGTAAACTTACAAGAGGGTTTTTTTAACTTTTGAATGAGTAATTGGATCAAAAATCGGATGCCATTGTTGAACTCAAAACACCGAGATTCGCCTAGAAAGAACTTAACTTCAACCGAAAAGGGTCGGATGGAAAAGTTATTTTTCAGACTTCTGGAAAAATAATAAAATAACATTTAAAAGTAATTTTATTGTTTTTCTCAACTATTGAGCATTGGACGATGATGATACAGTGTGGTAGATGGCGATGTTGTGGTGTAGTGACTAGGTGACTATGAGGCGCATTAAAGGAACCCCTTAATAGCTAATTAAGATGCAGTGTAATAGTTACACTGTTATATAAATGAAACAGCATAATGACACAATGTTGTGGTGTAACATAAATGCTGCAAAGTGTTCCCTTTTTTAATTAGCTAACACGTTGGACAGTTGGGAATTAAATTACATTCAATTCTCTGATGAACCTTTGGTGAGTTTCCTCTCTAATGAAGAATAATGAATGCTAGCAGAACATCATCAGCTTCGAAACACCTAAAATAACGAAGTTTGGAAGTGACGAATGTTGTAGAACTCTTGAACCTCCTTGGACAGAATTCTACGGCAATGAACATAAAACACAGTAGGGGTTTGATTTGGGTTTTATGATTTAACCATTCTTATTCTAAATGAAGAATTCGGATTAACCCATGAACAGGTTATTCTGAGGATCATGTATTCTTGAGGGAGGGTGTCATTCTTGGGTTTTCTATTCAAGGTTAACTTTATTGTTGAGATAATTGTAATTCTGAGCCTTCACTTCTTGAAACCTCTAATGTAGAGGGCGTGGTCCGACATAAACATGGCTCGACCCCCTCCGCCTTGTGCATTCTTGGTGGATGAATTTTCAAATAGTGGAAAGATGAGTTTGAGGTCTTCATCATGAAAGTAGAATCCCTATGGTACATTACGCATAGACAGTTCAAAAAACAGACAACCAGAGAAACTTGGGTGGCCTGCATAAGGAACCGTTGGTGCAGCGGTGCCGGTGGTGGCTTAAGGTGGCGGTCATGGGTAGAGTGAGGTGGTGAGACCATCAGCCTATCATGGTAGTGTGGATACATGGTGCCAACCAACGCCAAATGGAGGGAAAAACCCGTGTCTAGGCCACTCATGTGAACTAGAGACATGTGGTCGAAGACCGCGTGCGGGAGTCTGGTCGGTCAGATTAGTCAACCGTGTCGCAAAGTCGTGGTTACTTGACAGTGGTGGAGAAACCTCCCCGTGTCAACCGTGGGGTGAGCTGGGGATCTGGATGTGGCATCCAACTGCATCCCAGCCATGCAGAAAGTTGGTCCCTCTCTAGAGGACTGGGAGAACCTTCTCCAGCAGGCTGAATCGGAGGCCCAATTGGCCCATGACCCAACAATCCACAACCATGTCGGGTTTGTCCGGCCGAGCTGGACCGGACCTAAACCCCACCAACCCCTTTTTGGAAAAACACCAATAACTTGTAGACTGGGTGTCCGATTGACACACTATCTACAGCACAAGAACCCTTGTGAAAAGGTGTTCCTTTTTAGATACTCTAAGTGGGGTTTTGTGGAGGTTGGCATATGGTAGGGTTGAATTGGACTCAAATCCAATTGGGCCCTTTTTACAAAAATGTCCCTATCTTATAGACCGGACATCCGTTCGACATACCATATGTTGCATTGGGACCCTTACGATAAGAATACCATATGGGTAATTCTATGTGTGACTTCATGGCATTAGATGTTTTATCAATGGATTAACAAGAATATTTTCATAGAATCAAGCGTGCTAAGAGCGAGAAACCAGCTGCTGGCTGAGATGTGAAGAATAAAGAGCAACCCTTCATGGATCATCATAAAAGAGACCCTTAATGGATCAACATAAAAGAGACCCTTTGTATATCAGCATAAAAGTGAACTTTTTTGTATCATCATAAAATTAAACCTTTGTGGATCAATATAAAAGTGATAGTTTTCTGATTAGAATAAAAGAGGCCCTTCATGGATCAGCATAAGAGAGACCCTTTATGGATATGCATGAGAGTGACCCTTTGTGGATCAGAATTTGTCTAACCCATCATGGATCATCCACAGAGATACCTCTCTTGGATCATTATCATAGAGACCCTTCGTGGATCAGTAGAAGAGGGACACTTTTTGGATCAAAAGCAGAGCCTCTCAATAGAATAAGACGATCTATCCTTACGACTACTCATCTTTACTTTTGTACTTAAGTTATACATGGTGTGAGCTATTTCTTTTACTTTGTGATTTACTTTGTGATCTTTCATTGTGTTATTTCACTTTTTGGGTTTCTGTGAGACCCGAGTTGGTCTTAGGGTCCCTATTGAGTATTTTTATACTCACCCCTACAAGGGCTTCACCTTCACCTATTCTGTCTTGTGCAAATGAGGGATAACTTTGACTGGGAATTTAGGGATCTAGGTCTAGATTGTTCTCAGAGGTGGATCAATAGACGTGGTGTACTGCAGTGGCATTCGACAGTGAGTTTTACCTACCCTTTAGGCATGATCCTTAGCAGTTGACATCCAAAGCTTGTACTTCTTTTATTATACTTTCCTTTCATTTGGGCATGTATTTTGTCCCCTTTACTTTCATTTTACACATTTTACTTCTAGTGGTTGTACTTTGTGGTAGTTTTATTACTTTCTTTCCTTTGGGGTTTTATTTGTGTAGTATAGTCTATCTATGTGTGCACATGTTTGAAGGAAATGCCTTCCCTTTTGGGGATAAGACTTTTCGATGCTAGTCACCATCCCCTAGCCTATGAAAGTAGGGATTGGGGTAGTCGCGACATGGGCCCTGGGGGATGGATTTTGATAGTTAATTAACACCCATTAAACATATATTATAATTCAAAATAAATAATTTTATATAAATAAAATAAATCATTATATTATATCATGAATTATTAATAAAAAAATTTAATATAGCATAAATAAAGTAGTTAGAATATATAAAAATTATCAAGAAATTTTTATAATAAATAATAAAGTATAAATATATTTGTTAGTATAATAAACACACTAAAAACACAATTTAAAATTTTTACAAAAAAATAATCCAATGATAATGATGAATACAACTTTCTTAAAAATTAAACATGAAAGCAGTTCATTTTTACTTAGACATGCTTAGTTGGATATCAAATTCTATGTGTTGAATCATAGAGGCCCACCTAATACATGGTTCATAGCTAGTAAGTCACCATGAAAAACAAGTGGGAAATGATAGAATATAATAGTGAGATAAACCCATATGTAAAAGAGAGACAGAAGCTAAACATCATATATGATCATAATGAAATTTCAATCTTCATAGCTAGTTGAAACACAACATATATACCCATGGTTATACAACACAAACAAGCAGCACCTATTGTCCCAACCCCATCTAAAATATAATAAAATGATAAAAAAATACTTGCATTGGATGTACTGACACATGAAAAACCCCTCTCAACTAATCATTTCCAAATGATGAACTCTTCTCCTCACCCTCTCCATCTTCATCTCTACATCCTGCTACTAGTACCTATAAGATTATTATATTTAAAATAATACAAAGTTGTATATTTATATTCAAACATAAAATAAATAAACCATTGTGAACTAAATGATTTTGAAGTTGTGTGATTTACATTCTGACCACCATTCATCGCTTTTGATCCCCATTTTCATGTAAAATACCTATATGGAAATTGTCCCAAACCCATCCCATGCAATTGACTAGGATGCTCCTTCCCAAGGACTTTACCAACTGGGTCATCCTAGGAGACTGAGTAGGATTGTGTGGGATTGAAATTCCATAGTTCATTAATTTTAACCTATAAATAAAATATAAATCATATTAGAATAAATATATATTAACATAGTGAAAACAGATAATAAGTTATTATAATGAAAAATGAATTCACACCTCTACTTCTTTGGTAGACTCATTAAGAAAACTCTCATCATATTTTTTAAGAACATTCAACCACAATTCTATTCAGGTTGCTTGGTGGCGTAAAATTTGTTACTGTATTAAACAAAGATAAATTAAAAATTTAATATATTAAATAGATAACATTATATAATAAATATTTAAGCTAATTAAAATATTACCATAGTTGATCGATTTCTAGAAAAACTCTTTGACTACAATGTGTGAGTATAACACTTCTTCATTGTCATTCCTAAAATTTAATCAAATAAAATTAAGTTCAGAACATATATTTTTAAAAATTAATGCAAAAAAATAGAAATAATAACAGATTCACAATAATAATAAACAAAATTTACATAACAATTATAATGAATGACTACACAGATAACATAAGTGGTTGATAAATGGATGGATAACTTTACGTACAATCATTTTCCTTCTTTAATCATGTTGGTTTACTTCTCCATCATTAATTCATCTACTTAATCCACTCTTGAAAGACTGATATTTTCAATATCATGATGGACAAAAGTCAACTTCTTATTGTTGATGGGATTCAATGTCAGAGGTCAAATCTTCCACTTCATCTCCCATATCATACAAGTCTCTTTGTTTTACATGAGAAACTACACTCCACCATTAATGCACGACATATTTCATATAATATACCATTTTTTTATTGCAATTATAAGATATAAAGATCACGTAGTTCACAGTTACTAACATCCATCAAGTGAGAGAAGTTCACAGAAGTAAATTGAAAAGAATATCTTTTAACACCCCTGATAATATCCACGCAATTTCATTTGAATAAAACAACTGAAAAATATATCTGGTAGTTTAATTTGATAATATCAGCCATCTTTCCATATAATTTCTCTTATGAAAATATAAATATTCCATTATTATATGTTTTCAAACCATCCTCCCAATTAAATGTATGAATTCTAAATCCATTCAAGTGGTAAGCGTCAAACTTTCTATCTTGTTTTAGAGAACCTTCAGAAAGAAACTTCAAATATTCTAAAAACTATTATTGAGTATCTATATTCATGATTTGAAAAAAGTAATATACATTATTAGATTTACAAATATATGTCTAAACCTAATATCTATATTGATTGCAATATTTATGAACTTACATATCGTGTAAACTATTCTACAAGATCTTTATTAACATCTTTAATTATATATTTCAATTTTTATTGATTTTCCTATCATTCATCGCTTTATTTGTATCTTAAAAAATTCAATAAATGGATCTGTAATTTCACTATTTACTAGCACATATCTATGTGCCTGTAATAATTTCACTTATATCGATGTAACATTTGATCTCCTCCCAACTAATTATCCAATACTAAGAAAGATATTTTTCCCATATATTTCATATTGAGTCAATGTTTCATCAACATATCAAATATGATTGAATCTTGTCTCAAAGTTATCCATGTTTCTAGAACAAAAGTTAATACACTCGTATTCCAAGTAGCCTTTATAAATTGAGCCTTTAGGTTGAGATTTAATTTTCACGTAAGATTTCAAATGACTAAGATATCTATGAAATAAAATAAAAAAACAATTATTTATTTAATTAAGTGCCAATAATTGTTTACTGGAATAAAAATATATTAATAAAGTACCTCTCAATTTTATATATCAATTGATAATGTACGTGCCATCCTAATTTAGCTTCCTCAACCAAATAAACAGTTAAATGAATCATGATAGTAAAACATTACGGAGGAAAGATCATCTTCATTTCCCAAAGATTCAATACAAATATATCCTAAATGTTTTCAATATGAAATGAATATAGATTTGTCTCACATAGATATCTGAAAAATCTGTAGAATTGGAGTGCAAATCAGTAATATTTTCAGGTAATAATGTACTCAATGCCAATGAAAGTAGCTGCTATAACTAAATATGTGAATCGTGGAATTTCAATCCATGTAACCTATAATGATTTAAGTCAAAAAACATTGATATGTTACTTGAATACCCATTAGATACCTTCACATGTTTTAAAATTTGAATGAATGTATATTTATCCCAATTTTTCATTTAAAAAATTTTCCGATCATAACTTCCATTTTCATCTGTCCAGAGATCATGCTTTATGTCCGTTGTTTGTAATTCATTCCATGAATTGAGATGATACTTCAACTTTCCATGCTCATTAAGAAATTTGAAGATAAAATTGTCGCAAACATTATTCTCAACATGAATCACATCAATATTATTCCAAAACAAATTAAATTCCTAATATGAATGTTTGAAGAATACACTATTTTTCTTTCATTAGCTCATTCTGATTTTACTTGGTGATGCACTTTGAACTCATTTCCCACTATCATTAAAATTAAGAAACTTCCCATTTTTTTAAAAATTTCAAAGTTGTTCCAATATTTAAAAACCTATTAAAAATTTTGTAGGTGGTCTATAATCAATGAAAACATTGAATTTTGAATTGTTCATCCAAAATCTATTATATGCATCAAGAAATCTTCGATGACACAAGAAGAACCATTTTCTACTATGAGTTATCCATTCGAGATCAAAATCAAATTTACAAATAGGACAATCCAAACCTATGTATGTTTTCCAACCAGATAAATTCACAAATACAGGGAAGTCACTAATGGTCCACATTAGAGAAGCTTGCATTTTGAACATTATTCTAGAAGAACCATCATATGTATCAAAAACATAGCTCCATAACTTATATAATTATTTAATTAAAGGTTGCAAGTATATATAAATATCATTTCCAGGAATTTGTTTCCCTGAATAATCATTGAAATGACAAAATACATTTATCTCGTACACATCCAAGGAGGTAGATTGTAAGGGATCAAAACAACTATCCAAATGAAATAGCTGGTACACAAAGTCCAAAATGGGTTTAATCCATTGAAATCCAATCCCAATAGAACATTCCTAGGATCAGATAAAAAATATAGATGTAATGAATCAAATGTCTTCCAAGATTGTGAACCTCTTGGATGTTGCATTAACTCATTATTGTTATTATCTACAGAATACCACTGCATGTGATCAGTGGATTTCGATGACATGAACAATCTTTAAACAACCCAAACTTTCACATTATGCTTCTCCTTTAATAATACAATAGCTTGCGTTGTACGCAACTTCGAGTTCTAACACACCACGACCAATCAAACTATCAATTGTGAATAGTAATAACCACTTTTTCAAATTTTATAAATTTTATTTTTCAAATTGGACTTGATTTTTGGATTTAGAGTATCAAAATTATCTTAGGCTTAATTTTTAGTATTTTTCTAAAAACTTTTTATTTTTGAGGAATAGTGAAAAACAATGCATTATTGTTTAAAACTGACTTTTTATTTAAATAATTAGTTATTTTATTTAAATTTATTTTAGGTAAAAATGGATAAATAATACCTATATATTTTCAATTTAATTAGTTGGAGTCAATTTATAATAATATTATATATATAGAATTTTATTTAACTTTTTACCATCTTTTACCCACCTTCTAGGCGCATTTGCAAATTTTCATAAAACGTAACTTTTTCGCATCTATAAATTGAATTTAAAAAATTTGAGAGACACTGTTTAAATCAGTAAATAAAATTTGGTTTAATAATATTAAAATACTTCTTGGTGAATAGTAACTTTTGACTTTTATTTACCACGGTTAAAATTAAATAGGGTAATTAAAGGTAAAATGATATTATAATTACCCTAAAACATGTCCTAATTATATTGTATAAGTTTATTTCGACCAAAATAAAACATAGGAATAAACTATGATCCTTTTGGTCCTCTTGGATTAGATTAGGTCATTTATTATTATTTTATTTAAAGAAGAGTTAAAAGTGTTAAATTCAAAGTTTAATAACTAAACCATTTTTAATACAGGGTTATACATAAGATAAATTTGATTATAAATATTAATTATAAATATAAAATTATTTACTACGTAATGATATTTTATTTATAATTTTTATACATTAAATAATTAAATTTATATATAACATAATAATGATGAAGTAATTACCTTATTAATGAATGATTAAGATAATTATCATTATAAATATCAGAATAAATATAAATTGAGACTTCTGATTATTTCCAATAATTTTATAGGTTACTATGACATGTTAGGGTTGATTAAATAAATTTTTTTAATGTGATAAAGTTATTATCACTTCTACAAAAACAAAATACCAAATAGTGTCAAAATTTACATAAATGTGTTTTTAAAACAAATATTATATTATTAATTGATATAATATTCCTAAAAATATAAGGTTTATAAAAAAGACTCAGATAAGGTTATATTTATCAATAATGAACCACTTGGGGTTCTATTGTCTTTTTATAGTAAGTTTATTATCCATTTATTATAATAATACAAGAATACATGGTAAAAGTTAAACTATTTAACTAATAATTAAACCTAAAATATAAGGTTTATATAGTGACCTAATCCTATCTAAAGCTTATTGGTTGAGAGTTTTTTGACCCATCCCCACCTTATCCTAGAAATAAATATTTTGGGATCCATTATAAACCAAATATGACTGTATAATAAAATAATATTTCAAGATTTTCCTAAAGTGTCCTTCACCTCTCTTATAAAAGGGTACTTCCCCTTCTCTAAAAATCACACCTCCAAAGCCATTTTTCTTAACCAAACCCTGCTCAAATATCCTTATAACTAGCCTCACTTAGACATAGAAGCATTACTTTGATCAGAAAGACAACTTAAGGATCTCTTTTGATCAACTCAAAATGAATCACTCAATGAAGAGGTAAAAATTTCACCACATCTTTCAAAGTTCTTTTCTTCTTCCACTTCCACTTTATTTTTTGTTTCCACATCAAAATAATAAATCCAGTACCTTATAAATATTTTGATGTTATTATAAATATGGTACAAACATATTCATTATTCTATCCATCCTATGAATGAAAAGTCACCATAGGTGCGTACGTAAAGGTTATCGTCTCCACGCCGTGGTGTAGTTTGTTATTCAAACACTTCATTATTTTAATGGGTATAATAATGATTATAACTAATGTAAATAATAAATATAACATGTTAATGATTCGTTATATATTATATACCATATAATTACATATTATTTCACCATCAATATAATGATATTTTCGCTCGTGCATACGTACAGGTTACAGTCTCTATGAACGCGATGAAATTCATTTCCCGTCATAACCATTAAAGAATAATTTTCATTTTATGATTAAAAATAATGTTTAAGAACATAATATAATTATGTATATGAATCAAATACATCCTATCCATAACAAACATGGCTTATTTTACCCAATATATAAAGGAAAATGAATCAATTAACACCCAAAACAATGATTCTACTGAAATATTATTAACAAAGAAATATTAGAAGATCATATATAATATAATATTCATGTATGTGGTTCTTTTATAACTTAATAACCATGATTTAACTATTATACATGAGGTTAATTCACCCTCTATTAAGGAAATTTACAAGTTAAGGTTTAATTCTACAATATCTTCATTACCCGAGATTGTTTTTACCTGAGTATCTACTAGGACCTTTTTATCATCCACATCTGTGTTTCTTAAAAATGTATTTCAAAAAAATTCCTACTATTTCCTAGACTATGGGATAAATTCATTTATACCCTTTTTTAAATTTTTATAAAATTTTTATAAATTAATCCTTTCGTCATTTTCCAAATAAGGTCCTTTACGACCTTTTCGACAAAATTAAGGAAAGAATGTTTTTTTATCTTATACGGCGAGTGAAGCTACTTTCCACCATTATAACACCTTCAAAGAATCCCTAAAAATTATATAAAAATATTTTCAAAATAAATGTTTTTGTTTATAATTATGATACTTTTAAATGATTTCAAAATAAAAAGAGATATTTCTCTCAAATAGTTTTAATTTTATCTATGTTGACATCCTTTGATGGATTTTACACTTGTTTGAAGTTGATTTAATATGAGACAATATTCCATATTGTATTAATGTTTTTGTGATATGTTTGAATGTGGATGTTTTATTTTTATACCATTCATGGTTTATGGTTAAAGTATTAATATTTTGTAAACTAGTTTTAATACGAATGTTTATGTTATGTTTCAACCTTTTCATATGAGGAATGCATTAGACTTAGTAAGTTACGGATGGATCCCACTATAGCTCATTAACGCATTGGTAGGTCTCATGAGACAAACTAGTGTCTTAGAACAAGGCCTTGAAAAAATCTTATTTGTAGTCTTGGCACTAGGCCTTGACTATGTGGTAATTATGATCGGCATTATGCATTCCGTCATTATGAAATTGGTTATTGATATTAAATGTGATTATTTGAATAGTGGAATATCCATTGATATAAGAAAATGGAATTATTTGATTTATATTTTTCATATTATGCTGAAGTTTAAGTTTAAAAGTCTTGTGTTTTATTCTTAAATTTTTTTAAATGTTTATTCTTATTTATGATAGTTTCCTCTATATTTTTATCCTTACTAAACATCTGATCTCACCCATTTTTTAAGTTTTATTTTTCCCAGGATAAAAATAATTATATTATGATTAACCTGTATTAATAGGATAAAGGATATGAGTGTGTTCAAATGGGAAACAATGTTGTTTTTTTTCATTTCAGGATGTAATTTAAAACTTATGTTTGTATCTAGTACTTGTAAGGGTACTAAAACAATCCATCTTTCGGGATTTGATCCCCTGTGATCATTCCAATGTTATGTAATAATGCACCGACTTTGGGTAACTAGTGTCGGGGCATTACAAATATTTTCAATCAAGGATTTAAAGGAAAGTAATTAAAAACCTTTAAAGGTGTGTTACTTTTATTCTTCTTAATGGTATTATATTGATTCGGACTTTAAACATCACTCGTATATTGTCATCTAGAAGAAGAACACTTTTTTCAATCTTGTTTGTTTAAATCCTCTTCCCAATAAAGCATACAATCATTGGGACATTAATGTATTTTTTAATATTTCATACTAAACTTGTTAGCTGCATTTTTTATATCAAAAAAATACTCAGGGATCTTTGCTTTAGGAAATGAATCATGAAACAATTCCAATATCATGTACATCGCATTATTTTTTTATTCTACATAGGCATTTGATATGATACAACTTCAATAGAAAAGAAAGTTTTGAATATTTTAGAAATCCACTATAAAACTCTTTATTTATATAATCATCCAATCCATGAAACACATCTTTATACTTAGTTAAGTTTTCTCTTACATTAGTCACCACAGAATCAAGAGGAAGATTCAATGATATGTTACAATCTTTATTTGGTTAACCTACAGTCTCAAAAATAAAATTTTTTGTGTTTCTATTTTTGTCACCCTGAACTAGTTCTTCTAATATTTTTTTATATTGGTGTTGGTGTCTTTCAATTATTAATTTATAATTTATAAGTTTTTTCATTTCATTTTCCATTTTCAAAAAGTTAGGAGCTCATTTTGTAGATTGACATCAGTGCTCAAACTTTCTATAATGTTTGATTCTTCATGCCAAATCCAACAAAAATAATGAGAATGAAATTGATTCAATGAAAAGTGTTCATAAACATCATCTCTATTCAACCATATTTTAAATTTATATTTCAAAAATGGACATCTTATTCTCCCATCAACATATGTATTAGAAATTTATATACCTAAAAACTCTTACAAACCCTTAGCATAACAAGATCTGTTTCTCGGTAATGTGATCCAGCTTTAATATAATTATATATCATAATGTCCCTACAGATTATGAAAAAAAATTAAAACACATAACTATTACTAAATAAGAAAATATATTCATATATACTAGTTGAAAAATATATGAATATGTTAAATAAACATACAATACCTTTTAAATTGATGTATAACCATCTGTGAAATAAGAATTACTGACACTTATAGAAAAAATAAAACTATTTGGAATATTAGAATATATTAATGAAGAAACTAGTGCAGTGTAGGGAACTTAAACCCTTCTTTAATTGGTACAAAACAAGGATATATTGGGAAACTATAGATTCCACGGCAAATCAGTATAATGAATCCATGAAGTTCTAATGTTCTTTCTTGTTCTTTATCCTCTTCTTTCTATAGCTTCTATTTATAGACAAAACACAAATGGATAACATTATCTAGAAATCCATTGAATCTTCTACAAATGGGTATTTTATAATTCTTCATTATATATTTAAAACCCAAAAGTTATAAATTAAAATAGAAACATATTACTATTTAAAGTATCACACTTAATTCAAAAATACTCAATCCATTTCATTCATGGTTTTTTTCCAGTGACAAATGCTTTCTACCATTAAAACATATGAGAGATGCATGTAATTAAATATAATCAGAAAATTTTATACCTATATAGCCCACGTAAGGGTAAAATGTTCTTTTCACGAGCTCTATAAGGGTGCCTCATAATTTTTAAAATTTGGTTAATGGTAACCTTTAAAATATACTGTTCGCATAAAGATAAGATGCATTTCACACATGTTGTATATGGGTAAATTATAATTATATGTTAGGTTAATAAAACATTATAAGCATTGCATAAGGTTAACTAGTAAAGTTGTGTAATGGTAAGCTTTTACTTAAACTTATCAGGTAAAGGTAACTAGAAAAGATATATAAAGGCACTCAGAAGTTTCATAAGGGTAATAATCATTTTCTAAAGCATGCATAAAGGAAAAACATAAATTTCATACACTATTTAAAGGTATCTAGTTCATTACACAAGGGTAAATTACATTTGTTTCATTCCTATTAATGATTTCTTACCACTTTCATAGTGGTAAGAAATACTTTTTTAAAGGTAAGAAACACTTCTGTATTGCTAAGAATCACCTATGTAAAGGTAAGAAACACCTTTGTAAAAGTAAGTAGAGCATACATAAGGGTAAAACCAATAATACAAAGCATGTGTAAGGGTAAAAAGGTACATATGTAAAGGTTACACACAAACTATAAATTCCATGTAAGGGTAAGAAAAATAGTTACGTAATGAATATAAAAAAATATAAACAAGAAATATTACATAATAAAGAAATCAGAGAAAGCGGTATAATATAACACCAGATAAAAATCCCCTAAATCACTATTTAACCATATAAAACAATATAAATAATAATGATTCCATAATGAAGAAATTAGGGGAAATGATATAATATTACACTAGATAAAACTCCCCTAAATCACTAAGAACCCATATAATTGAATGTGTATGGGGATTTACCCTGGGAATACTAATGTGATGATTAGATGATCATATATGGGCATAACCACATTTACTATCTATATATCAGTTTAGGCTACATATATAACTGAAAATCAAGTTTCAAAAACAAGTCTCATGATGAAAACCCCCCCACCTAGACCTTGTTGTTAAAATGATAGATTTGAAAGTAGTGGCATGTGAACCAACAAGAGAAACTAGTTAGGTCATCCAATTAGTACATGGTTTCCCATGACCAATAGTGGAACTCAGTCATAGTGAAAGTGAAATAAGTTTAACACATGAAGAATAACCAAAACTACACTTAACCCTAACACCCAATCATGTAGTACCCCATACATTCATAAAATACAATCAAGGAATATATATCAAATTCTCATGCATAGGGAGAAACAAGCATCACATGTTTATCAAAAACCCAGACAAGTGGTAAATGAGAAAGGGGGAATCAAGGGTTTCCTTCCACATACACCATTTAAAACTAATGTTATAAATTGTAATTTGACCCCAAAACATGTCTTAGAATGAAATAAAAATTCATTTTTCATAAAATAATTACCAAAAACAATATAAAAAATGATGGAAAACACAAAATAATTTAAACACAACTACAAATATGGCCTTTATCAGCGCCAGAAAAGGGAATTAATAGCACTAAAAATGTTATTAATCAAGGATAAGATAATGGGGGTCCCTTTTATCAGCGATCAGAAAAGCACTAATAAAGGCCCCTTTTATCAACGCTAAAAACGCATATAAAAGTGGACTTTTATCAGCGCTGATAAAAGGGGTCCATTATCAGCATTGTTAAAGGCCCCCTTTTATCATCACTTTTTTAAAAGTGCTGATAAAAGTTAAAAATAAGTGAAAAAAATAAAAAAAAAATGGAGGGCCTTCGACTATTCTTGAAGCCCCCCTTCAAGAGCGCCCCACCCCCCATCGTAGCCCACATGCCCTAGCCACCGTACCAGCCTTTAACAGCGCACCCAGCCCCTTTAACAGTTTTATGCATTAATCCCCACCTCAGCGCGTGACCTACCTCCCCCAGGATTCGAACTCGGGACTTGTTTCCTGCGCACCTAAGCCTTTACCACTCCACCATATGGGTTTTCTCTTCATTTATTAATATATCTTTCTATTTATATATATATTTAGTTATATTTACTTGTATATTAATATATAAATATATATATATAAATTTACATATATTTATCTATATTTAGTTATATATATATATAGTTATATTAATCTATACATATTTAGTTATATTAATATATATGTATATATATATTTTTTTTTATATTAATATATATATAGTTATATTTATATATCAATAAATTTATTCATATATTAAAATATATTTATAAGATCAATTTTGAATACATCTATAAAATATTAATTTTATGTGTGCTTAAAAATAAATAAATACATATATACAAACATAGACACACACACGGACATATATGCACATGAAAGGATCATCATAGGCTACAAGAATCAATAACGCCCAACACACAAAACAAAATCCATCATTTAAAACATGAAATTGACAACTAAATCATGTCAACACATTAAATCATTCAATTTATGTAAAATTCATGCACACAATTTCAATTATCATATTTCACAGCTGAAACCTCAAAATATTTAAGCAAATAAAATTTAAAATACAATTCCCCCCCCCCCAAAAGATGTATGTATTTAAAATTTTCAAATAACACCTAAAATTATTATTTTAAATCAATAAAAAATTAAAATTTAAAAAAAATTGATTTCCAATTTCTTTTAAAAAATCCCACACCTCATCGGTGAATTTATAATCATGTATTTTAATCATAAGAAATTAAATAAATGAAATAATAAATATGAGTTTAATTAACTAGTAAATTACCTTCAAATTTTTTTTTAAAATATAAATAGATGTTCAAAATTTGAAATCAATATGGAAATAAATATTAAAATTTAAAATTTAAAAAATTGACGAAAAAACAGATTCAATATTTTTATTTTTTAAATGATTCAAAATTGAAATGAAATCAAGATGGAAACCTTGTCCAGTAATGGGGAAATGTTTGACCAACATGAGAAGGTAATGTCATTCTTGGTATTGTCTTCTAATTGGATAATGATATTCTCTCATGTCTTTGGTGTGAGAAAATGGAATATAGTTATCAAATTAAAAAACTACGAATAATCATAAAACTCACATAGGCCTGAAGTCGGAGATACTTGAATTTGAGACCTCACAGACACCCCACAGGACCACCATCATTGGGACAGACTCTATTATAAATAATTGAATTACAAATAAAGATGACAATGAGTTGGATTCCCAAAAAAATTAATTTATAGACCTTAAACCATTTATTTTTTTAAAAACTCTAACTCTAACCTCTCTCCGTTAATTTTTAAAATCCTCAACCTTAACTCTACACTATTATTTTTAACTACTTATTTATCTAACATAACTCTTTTAACTTCCCAATTAGAAATTTAAATATCAAAATTTTGTTTATAAATATAGAATACCCAAGTAAAAAAAGTAAGTTAATTTTTTTTATAATATTGTCTTTATTTAAAAATTTATCGTTAATGGACTAATAATAATTAATTTAAGTGAATTCAAATTTAAAATTTATTCATACATAAAATATGAATTAAATTAAAAGTAAATTAACTTGTTTTTTTTTAAAAATTAATGACATTTTAAAAATATATGGATTAATTAGAAATAATGCTCATAATCGATTTCAATTTTATGGTACCCTAAATGTACGACCCTAACTCTACTTGTGTTATTATTATTTTTTATTTTTTTCTAAAATATGAACTTTTATTAGTGCTAGGAATAAGTTCTGATAAATCCCTCCTTTATCATTGTTGCTAAAAAAAGTGTTGATAAATAGGGCCCCTTTATTAGTGCTTAAAAAAGCACTAATAAAGGGGGGACTTTATCAGAACTAAAAAAGCACTGATAAAGGGTCCCTTTTAACAGCACTTTTTTAGCACTATTAGAAGTTCCCTTTATCAGAAATTTTTTTAAGAACTGATAAAGGAACCCCCCTTATCAGCACTTTAATTTAGTGCTGATAAATGGTGGTGTTGTGGAAACCAATTTTGTGGTAGTGGAAACATTTCAAGGTCACCCTTACACAAGCATTTAGTTCTTTGGAAAAAAATCTTGGCCAATGACCTTTATTTCCCTCAAAAATCACATGAACACAACTTGAAATGTTTTAATAGGTCTAAAAAAATCAACCATTTATTTTAAAATGTTTCAAAGATACACTTCAACAAGTTTCTTTCTCCTTGAAATAAAAAACAAGGAAAAAGGGTCAACCACGTCCATAAAACCATTTAATACAAGAAAACAAGAAATTTTAGAAGTTTTAAACCATGTAAACTTTTAAAATACTAGTTTTAAATACATTAAAACAACTTTTATAAACATTTAGTAGTTAACACATCAATTAAAAATAAAATCTATTTAAAACATTGTTTTCACACATTAAAAATCGTAATCTGGTGAAACCCCATTTAAAAACATGATAACTATTTCAAAAGGAAATAAGATATTTCACAATAATATTAGCATAATAAAATATTTCATTTAAAAAATAAAAAACATGTTATTAATGTGGAAATACATTTATACCAACCTTAAAACACCAATAAATATTTTCAAAAATATTCATAATTTCACAAAAATGGAATTTAGAAAGTAAACTCATGCTTATAATTCTAAAATGAAACAATTTCATAGTAACATCTACCTCCAATAATTATAAACTAATTTGAAACATTGTAAAAATCAACCATTTTAAAAATGAACACACCCATGGTTTGGATTGGTGGGGGGATATGGGGGGTTGGGTAGGGATTCCGGGAGTCAAGGGGGGATGTGTGAACTGTTAGAGAGGTTTTCAAGGGTTGAACAGGCTGCGATTGGCGAAAAGCATCGAGATTGGTGATGAGGTACGAGATCAGTGGTGACGGATGGGATTAGTGTAAAATATGGTTAATAGGTCTTTGGGGGGTCGGGGGTGAAGCATCATGGGGTCTGGGGAGAATTGATGAGGTTTTTAAAAATTAAAAAGATTTAGCGGCTATTTTTAATAAAACATCGCTAAATTATCTAAAAAAATTGGCAGTTGTTTCATAAACCACTGTGAATTTATGATTTTGGTGTAGTGTAGAACTAATTACTAGCCATAGTATTATACTTGAAGCATGCTCATTCTGGGAGAACTCACTCCTCGAGTAATGATATCATCGCAGACACTCATGAATATATCTAGCTCATTTTGGCCCCACCCAAAGAGAATGCACTGGTCAAGGAAGAATATGATACACAGAGAGGGTATCCTTCCTAAACATTCTTGAGAATACGACACACCCAATCTGGATTAACCTGCAATGTATAAGATCCTTCCTAGACACACTAGGGAATAACACTAACCCTACTGAAGTGGCCCGCAAGATGGAGGACCACTACCTTGCTCTCAGTGGTTATGTCGATTCCACAAAACTTCACTAGGGTTGATAAAGGATAGTACTCCAATCCAATAGATGGATACCATACTCTATCTGGGACTTGGAATCTATATAAGATTACAATCTAGTGATGTGGACAAAATGTTGTACTGAACTATCGAGAAAAGGACAAAGGTAATTCTCTCAACATATACAGGTCCAAACTAAGAATAACTACTTAACTCAAAAGATTCTTCTGAACCTATGTGTCTCAACACCGTAGAAGTCTCATCAATTAGATGCTCTGTTTTGAAGTTATGGACATTTAAAATTGTAAAGGGGGTCACTGGGCTCGTGGACCGACCACGCGGTCAGTCCACTGACCTCTGCAGTTGACATCCCCCAACTACTACTGCTGAAAGATAACTGGAGATACTATGGATCATGGTCAACCGACATGGTCGATCGGGGCCCGGCTTTGGCTTGGTCACCCTGGGTTCGACCTGGGTCTGACCCTGCCCAATGGGTTTGACCTGGACCACTAGGTAAGACTCAGCCCGCTCACCTCGATCCTTTTTTCAGGGAACTGGTCCACTCTTCCAACACAATCTTCCACCACATCCTGTAGCCCTTACACATGTCTTCCCACTATATCCCACGACCTTCTGCCTCTGTGTCGTGGCCATCGCCTCCCAAGTCCACCACAGAAATCATTATTGGTCGCATCGCCTCACACGGCACTACCACTATGCGCCACCTCAAGTTGCTGGTGTCGCGCTATTGGTCCCTCTTTCCAACCACCGATCCTCCTCTAATTACCCAAAAATTCAATCGGTGTAGATTTGGGCTCATCGAGTCATGTAGTCATCAGATCAACATGTTTTGACTTCTTTTCTTCTCACAAAATTAATAAAATCATCATTATTCATCTTTTGATGAATATTGTGGAAGAATGGGTATTCAAGAATCATTCATTGACTAATCACTTTATCTCCATCGTCGCAGCCTCTTCTTGTCATGTCGATCCCAAATATATGATATCTGATCCCTATTCCAAGAATTATGTGTGCCAAGATCGATTGATTGGGATTTGTTGATTCATTGGACAAACAAAGAACACCCGTGATAAATGATGAATCTGTGGAGAATAGAAAAAATAATCCGAGAGAGGAACGAACCTCGATCTATGTTTGTGTTGATTTTGATTCGCTATTGTTAGAATGAAAATCGTATAAATGAATAATCAAAAATATTAATCTCTCATTAAAACCCCGCAAATATAATTAATTTCTTGTGATACACACAATCTTTGAATCAATACATTTGTAGATTGATTCACATTCATTCTAGAAATTTATAATTGGAAAATAAATAATTAAAACACATTCATACCTTGATTCGTATTACTCACTAATGAAGAATGGTCACTGCATCATTATCGTAGCCAAGATCCTTTGAATCCGAGGTGCATCGATTGTTGATCCACGTTCTGTAGCCATCTCCTAAGAGAGAATCCTCAACTTTCTCCCCAATGGTTCTGTAAGGTTTCTACGGTTATGTTACGGACACTGGAATTTATCCTTAACAATGTTCTTAAAGATAGTCATCTGCTACATCAAAAAAATAATTTTTATTAAGTTATTTTATTCTTGTTATGTCCTGCGACAGTTTTTTCACAAATGAGCTGAGCTGACTAAAGTTAAGTCACACATAGGAAAACACCACATTAAAAACTTAATGGTGGTCTCATATTTCCAATAAAATTTACCATTAATGAGTTATTAGGATTTCAAAAATAAAATATTTTTATTTAATTATTTCATTTATGGTTACGTCATTGGTGACTTTTTCTACAAATGACCCCGGATGACAAAATTTTGGTCATGCCTAGGGTAAAGTTGCCACTATGAGCTCAACGGTGCCCTTATATTTCTAATCTAGGAACTCATTTAAGAGTTATTATACTTTTTAGGAAAATCATGTTCACATGCAATCAAAAAAAATTAATATTTTTTAAATAATTGTTTTGGGCACAATGGGCCTCAGAAATGCACGTAGTCTCAGCATCATATCTCGAAATCAATTTATATAATATATAAAAAAATAATTTGAAAATATGATAAATTAAAAAAAAATTAATTTACAAATAATTATTTCAAAATATTATTACTTTAGAAATTAATGATTTTGAAAATAATGTGAACTTATTATATTTCAATGTTTTGAAAACTAATTTCAAAGTATTCATTTTATCAAATGATTTATTTTAAAAGTACTTACCAATGATTTGAAAACCCCTTATAGGGAAAATTAAATTCTCACCAAATGTTCTAATTTAATTTTCCACAAGTTTAGTAGGATTATCTGAGAGCGTTCACTACACTTACGGAGTTAGCACATGCAGAGACATTTATCTAAATGTTTTATAACCTTGATAATTTGTAATTCAGTTGTCTATTCTATAAAACCTAAACTCATAAAGGTCTTATAAATGTAAAATTATCTATGTATTTTTTTCATTAATAAAAAAATTGAATTTTTAGGAACTAGATCTGAAATTGTGGGTTCGAGGCCTCGCAGTTGGTATTAGAGTGACGATCTAGACAAATTTAGAGATTATATGATAAAAATCAAAGCGATGGAGTATAGAAGTTTAGAAGATATATTTTTTCTAATTCTAAAGATAGAAATTCATTTTCTTTCTATATTTTGGAGAATAAATTACAAGGGCGTGATTATTTTGAGGGGGGATGAATTTATCTTCCCAATTAATTCAAATAATTCTTTTATTTTAATTATGTATTTAATTTTTTAATAATTTTTAATAAATATTTTAATAAAATCTTTAATGAATCTAAATTATTTTCTGTGATCAAAATAAATTTTTATCCCAATTATAAAATATTACTTTGTAATTTAAGAGATATGATTTTTATATTTTGAATTCAAATAAACAAATATATTTCTTATATAAATTTATTTTTAGAATAATATAATATTATTGATTTAAAAGTATGTTTTAATGTTAAATTTTTTGGATATATTAACATTTTTCAAGAAAAATAATTTTTTATATAAAGTATATTATTTTTATAAATTTATTTTTTTTAATGTTAAAGATATAAGTAGATAATTTGATTAATTTTTATTTTCTTTCTAAAATTTTAATATTAGAATAAAATATTTATACTTTATGTTAAAATTATTTTATTAAATAATTGATTTTCTTTAGTTAATTTTGTTAATTGAAATGTTTTAATTTAATTTATTTTCATAAATTATTACATTATTATTTTTTATATAACCTTTTTTTAATAAATAAATTGTACGAATTTTAATTTAAATAAAAGAATGGTTTAAAATTTTATATTTTTATAATTTGGATAAATTAATTTAAAGAAATTGAAGATAATAATAATAATAATAATAATAATTAATGGTAAAAATAATTATTTTATGAAAATTATTATTATTATTATTATAAACATAATATAATTTATAAATATATAAAATTATATTTATGATTTTCTTTCATAAAATTTTGAAATTATAAATATGTATAATTATATTTATTTCATATATATATTATAAAAAGGTGATTTTTATATATTAAAAAGCATTGGAATGTTTTACAAAATTTTGATACAAATTTAAAAAATGCTACAAATGTTTAAAAAATGTGATATGTTTTAAAAAAACTAAAATGATTTAAAAATACATTCAACAAAAAACAAAGAAAAATGATGATCAATGGAGAGAATTCCAACAAATAAAACAAATGAAAAATGATGAAAAAAGAATAGAGTGGGGGTAGAAAACCTGAAAAAATGTATAAAACATTAAAAATGATAAAGGAATGGGTGACTCGTGAAAGTGTGATCCCCAACTTTTGCAGATACCCACACCTATAATTTAGGTGTTTTAGTTTAAAATTCAATTAATATTATCAAATTCTATGATCACCAGTTTTATATTCCATGGTAATCTTAAAAAATAAAATATATATATATATGACTCTCAATCTACACACCCAAATAACCCAAACACTTCCTCCGAAATTATTTTCAGTTATTTTTCATGTTTTCTAGAAGACAATAAGCACTTTGTTTCATCCATTTCATCTAAGGTTTATGTTTTTATTTATAAAATTATATATATATATAAGTGTATCTATATTTTTCAAATAAAATGTTATTTGTATCTCATTAATTTTATTTAGACCATGTCTATAATTTGTTTTCAAACTAGGATTTAATTTATAACACTTTTTAAGAGACCCAATTACCTATTTCTTTTTAAATAAACTATATATATATATGATGATATATATATGTGTATATTGTTAAGAAATAATGATTTAAAGAATTTTTATTTTATTTAAAATATGTTTTATCAAAACAATAACAAAAATTTATTTTGTTATTATCATTATTAAATGTTTTCTGATACAAATAAATTGAGAAATGTTTTTATTTTATGTATAAAATATCATGTTATGTAAACCTTTTATTTTTCTTGATGTTTTAAATGATAAAAACTACCATTTTATGTGATAATTATTTTTATATGTCCATTACTGTTATTCATAGCCTTAGATATGGCCATCATCTAAGTTATCATTGAAACCCCATGCATTTTTATTCAATTATTCATTTAATTTGTTTCGAAGTCATATTTAACACTTTGAATAAGAGATTTCCTTTTTAAGTGTGTATTTTTTCTATTTTTTTATTAATTTTTTAAAAAATATGATTGTTCCAAGATAATAAATTGGTATGATTATTTTCTTCTATGAAAAAAATATGTATGATTTTGAAATGATTTTTGGGTTATGAGTGAGAAATCCAGGACCGTTAAAATGTTTCCCTAAAATTGAAACTAGGGTATCAAATGATATGTTATGGTATGTAGATTAAACTCATCAAATTAAGTATACATTGTCTCATATGTGATATAGCTAAGTGGTATTATGGTTTTCTTATGTATTTATGAGAATCATGATTAAACTATAAATATTAATATCTTCAAAATAGAGATATCCAATGTTGTATTTCCAAATAATTGTTTCATAATATAATTGGCTTGTAAATTTATGGTTTTTAAAATAATATGAATTTATTATGTTTCAATGTTTTAAAACCCTATTAATAAGTATTAATTTTATCAAATGAATTGTATTATAAGAACTTACCAATGCTTTCAAAACCCCTCACTAGGAATATTAAATTCTCATCAAATGTTTTAAATTAATTTTCCATAGGTTTAGTAGGATTATCTAAAGGCATTAACTTAGCTTATGGAGTTAGTGAATGTGAAGGAATTTATTTTAAATTTTGTTCACACTTGATAATTTTTAATGTAATTGTATATTCCATAAAACCTTGACCAGAAAAGGTCCTGTAAATGTAAAATGCTCTATTTATTTTACAATTTTCTTTTAAAAAAAATCCACCGTTTTTTATGCACTGAATATGGAACCACGGGTTTGAGGCTTCACAGACTGGGGATAATATTGATGAATTTTTAAATTTTACTCAGTAAGGATATATTCTATAAGCCATATTGATTCATGAATTAAATAAATCATTAGATATATAAGGAATGCATTGGACAGGCAGTGACAGATGGGACCCATAATTATATAGCCAATCAATGCATCAGTTGGTCTCATTAGAAAAATCAATTAAAAATGTTAAATGGGTTTTTACCCATATTTATAAACTATATTAGTGAAAGTTCTTGATGGTATAGATATAATGATTTCCAATATCACAAAATTTAATATTTATAATTTCCTTCATTGAGAATTATGTTATTAATATCCCCGAGACTATTTCATTAATATTTTTAATGGCTGCATTTTTTCTTAAAGTTATTGATTAAATGGACTGTTTTTTATATTATTTACCTAACCATATTGATTATTCCTTATCTAATCATGAATGAAAAGTTTTTAATAAATATAATGTGTTTTTATATATTTACCTTGCGATATTGATTATTCTTTATATAGTCCGGATTTACAAGTTATTGATTAATATTGAAATAGTGGGTTCCCTATATGAAACAATTCAATGATTTTGATTACCATATTCTGTATACAGGTAGTTATACATGATGTCATTTTACAATTATAGTGTAGAATTTTCTGCATCCGATATTGAAATGGTAATGTCCAAAGATTAATTATCGTATCAAATGGTTATTGCAATTCCCAGGATATAATAAGAACCTTTAGATACTGTGACATTAATCTTGGAATATATGTTATATGATCTAGATTCATCTTACTGATTAGACATAGAAAATGTTTGACAATCATGTATTGGGGGTTCATAATCATTGAGAATTTTTCTCATGATGTTTGCACATGGTGATCTCTAGTAGTGAGATCATGAGGACTGAACCGCTAATAGGAACACAATAAGTTTCAAGTGTCATTGGAAGTTCCTATCTATGATCATGTATAATGGTCTCCTAACTTAAGATCATTACCAATGTATGTCATTTTATTTCTTACTTTTATTCAAGACTAAAACCATGGAAATGAAGTCATGGTGAGGTAATTTGTGTTGGGTGCATCATTGGTGGCATGGCATTGGTTGAACAGTCAAGAAAGGATTTATCGCTTCTGGGTCATGGAAAAAAAAAATATCCCAGGCCATGTTGATATGGATTGAAGTACCTTTATAATACCATGGTCATGGCATTCGAGGTAAAATATTTCTAGTTAAATCAAAAAACAATAAAGCAAGAAAAGGGTGATGACACAAGAGTGCATCCTGGTTTATGAGATATTATAGACAAAGAGATTATATTACACAGCGCATGTTCAGGGGTTTGTTTTTGTTACTGTGACAATCCTTAACTCTTCAGGGGACAGGATAGGTTTCTAGATCCTGCTCTTGGTCTATGAATACTATTCACTACTATCGAGATAAGTTACTAGAGGGTCACACACAATAGCATATTAAATAATGTTCTCTATTCAGTTGAATAGGATTTTTGGACATGGTGGGTCCCACCACTAAGATCTGTGATTTTTCCAAGGAAAAATGATCACCAATTCAATAAATAAATTCATATTATTTGAGTGTAGAATAATGAGAATTGATTTTATTTATTTATTAAATGTATTTATGAGTTTTAATTAAATACATGAAAAATATTAATTGATGGATATATAATATATTCAAGGTTCAATTAATATTTATGGGATCCACGATTCAAGTAAATGAATCAATTATTATCATATAATATATTTAATATACTATAAGTAAATGATTATAATATATATGACTCAGTTTAGGAGTCATAAAAATGTAATTGATAGTGCATTAAGTATTTAGGGCTAGTGGGGCTATACTGGGTATTTTAATTAACCACTATAAATATAAGAGGAGGGGATTTTTCTAAAGACTATTCAGGATGCTTATCTATCCTCTATTATCTCCCATGACTTAGAGAGAGATTCTTTGGATCCAATGAGCTTGGATCAATCTCTATCTTAGGCATTGCTAGTGATGTGATGCAGTGATCATTAGAGTGTTGATGTTTTCATCAGGATTCCATGCCATCACCCAGACTTTGACAATTGGCGTTCTCATAGTTTCTTGAAGTGTATGTCGATAATCTATAGGAGTTAGATGTTGGATTCTTCGAGCAGTGGTTTTTAATAAAGAATAGACCTCAAGTGTGTATTTCAATTTAAATTAGGTATTTTATTGTTTATTTTTTTGCTTAAAACCCTTCACGCATGGTCATAATCTTTTATTGGGTCTCTCTTCTCTGAAATCAACGAGTTTACATTGGTCGACGATGAGAAAAAATTTAAAACCCGCCTATTTGGGGCCTCTGTTGTGCACCTGTTTCCAAAAAGTGGTATTAGAGTGAGAATGTGTTTTTTTATAATCCAAATAAATTAAATTATCATTAATTGTTAAATAAAATATCATTACTGTCCCAATGCTGCAGACCGCACCTTAATCCGATATCGGATGACCATTTTACGGTCATCTGAAGTTTTAATTTTGTATTAAAACCTGAATTTTTTTATGTGATTACCTTAATTTTTCACCGGGTGGGTAGCCAGTCACCGGAATAGCATTTTTCAGTGATCATAATAAAAAATATTATAATAATAATAATATTTTAATATTTTAATTATTATAATATTTTATTATAATATTTTTATTATAGAATATTATTATCAATTTCTAAATCCTTAATAGACTTTAGAAAAGAAATAAAGGAGGGGTGGGGAGACGTCATCAGGCCAAATTCTATTTTATTTTAAAAAATTTACCTGTTTTCTAGGTCTTCGGACAAAATCAAAAAAACAAAAAAAAATGGGGGGGGATACCTATATGTGTAGGTCACAAAAAAAAGGTTGGGGCCGATCGGCCCCCAATGTTTAGTAGCAGCGTACAGCACCCCCATCATCGCCACCTCCTCCTTTCGCTGCTCTACAGCAGCAACACATATAACCGAGACTAACTTTATCCTAGCACCTCCTCTCCCTACACAATCCGGCCAACCTGAGTCCACCACTTGTATCTTGTTGTAGCACACCACAGGACTGCCTCCACCAGATTCCTCTCCCTGCACCACCCACATCGCACCCAGGTCAGCACATCAAAGCTAGCCCGCCCCACCTCCATCCTCCAATACGATGTGGAACCCCGGTCCTGACACCTTCTCCTCTCCCAAACCAAGAATACCAATGTCCCCGACCATCCCTCTCTCGGCCAGCACAACTCTCGGACCAAGCCACCCCATGCCACAGCACAGCCTCCCTGACCGACCGCTGCTCAAGAGAGTCACCCACAGTGCCCCATAGGGTAATCTCTCTCACGAAGTAGCGCCTTCACCTACCCCTCTCCCAAATAGATCACCCTCCTCATGCTGCCCCATGGCCAGGCCATACCCCCTCTCCTATGGTGGACCCATGCGGCCAACTCCCTCACACCACCGGCAACCCACCTTTAGTCCAACCCTCATTTGGTCACCTTCTCTAATTCAGCGAGTCATGACCCACCTTAGCCACAATGAACCACCTCTGATCTCATGTACGGTTTGGCAATGGTGACTAATCTGGCAGGGTACTCCCTTGTCCTTTCACACCGATCAAACATGCTCTGAAATGGGAGTGGTTCTGTCCAGTCCAATATGGAATTGGGGAGACCTTCCCAACTCAGTCATATTGCCCTACACGGGGTTGGTACAACCCGAAATGGGCCTAAGCGGGTTCTCCTCGACCTGCATAGGATATACCTGGGATTTCAGGGGCTCGGGTAATTTTATTTTAATCAAAAAATTAATTAAAACAATTAATTTAATTAAATTTGACAATTAAATTAATTAGATATTAATTTTTGTTTGCTACAATGTAATTATTTTAATTTGGTGATTAATTAATTTAATTAATTAATTTAATTTTTATCATTAAAATTAAAGTAATTAATCGGGACCAAAAAACATAAATATTGGATTAAAAATTAGAGTAAAATTTGTAATTCAATTAAAATTTCCTCAAGTTAATTTTAATGCAAGTTTAATTTTTATTCTTCTTTTAATTAATATATTCATGCTTAATGCGTATGCTGATTATGAGAAGGATACCAACCAATGTTTTTCTGGTTGATTTTATTTAATTATTTATTTAATTTATTTATTATTGCATTCAGGTTTGTAATAATTAGTTTAATTAAATAAAAGATGATTTGTGTGTCGTCTCAAATGTCATTATATGTATAAGGGAATGCATGCCTATTATCAAAGTTATATATTTATACATCGATATCCCCTCACATGTGTGCGAGTAAAGTTTTATAATGACGAGATGAGGTATGAAACACTTTTCACTAAATGATGGTGACACACCATACAAGATTTGAACGCATTAGAGGGGTATGCACTACCATTCAAGTGGCAAGAAACACGACATAAGGTAACAAAACCTAGGGTTTTAGGTTGTTTCGTTATTCACTCAAGAGATGAACCATTAACCCCGGATCATGATCAGATTTTTCATTTTATTTACGCATGGTTTATTATTTTTTGTGAATTTGTAGTTAGAGTTTGATCCCATAAAAAATAATATACAATCATGCAAGATAAAATGATCATGTGACAAGATGATTTTTTTTATTTCATGCATGGTCAGTTGTGGGTGAGATCACATTGTACATGTTCATAAAAATAGAAAATTATTTCATTCATCACATTAAAAATAATAAAACCCTCAAAGATATTATGAGTCATAACAGCCTACCATCATTCAAATTTTAACAAAACCAGTTGTTTGAGGTGTTTTTCAGGCCAAAACTAATGGTTCCTCTTACTACTGGGGAGTCCTTTTAAGAATGATGGGTTGACTTAAATAAAATTTCAGAAAATAAATATCCATAGCTATTTTTTTTAATTTTATAGGAAAGCATTGAGTAAATAAATATCTGATTTTTAGAAGCTGGGACTTTACTCAACAAATCGAGGACGTGTAAGTTAAAGCGGTCGGCCAGCCAAAATCCCACCTAGAACCCTCCAAGTAGTGACATAACCATAGATTTTAGACTATTATGGATGGTTCTAGGATCCTTTCCACTAGAATACTCAAGAGATAGAGTATTATGATTCTAGAACAGATGGTTCCTAGAATCCAATAAAATAGTGGTAGACAATGCATGATTTAAGTAATTAATCAAAAATTTCTAAACTGGTAATCCAGATAAAAGGTACTCATCTGCTAAAATTCATTTTTGTAGAAAAATGGCAATTTATACCTCAAGTATAAACTATGATAAATATTAGACAAAGTAAATTTCCTCACTGACATGGGTATCCATGAATTGTACAGGCACATGTGCATAGTACTATGATATAGGAAACTCAGGGTTCTAGTGTCCCCAATAGGGTTAACTTCTTCTAGAAGCAAGGATAAAAATTTCTTACAGAAGAATAATTAACAAATCATTTAACAGTTATATCATTATGGTTTCATCAATGTTTGGTTTTAGTTGTGATCGCTACACCAGGACATGGATGATATAATCATGAAGTATCATCTACAAGATTTTGCAAGGAAAAAGTTAAGCATTGACATGGAGAATAAATTAAAAGACAATGTGAAAAGTTCAAGGTTATTAAATGAAAATGGAACATTCATGACGTCCTTCAATTAACAATGTACTAAAAAAGATTATTTTCATTGATATATTATAAAATTAAAGAATGGAAGTTTAAAAGCAATAAAATGATTTAAAGGAGAAACTTTCTGCTTCTAAATCATGAATATTCTTCAATGTAATGTTTCCTTTTACTACTTGGTATTTAATATTATATGATTTTTATATATTTGTATTTAAATAAAATAACCATGTTATAATTAAGGCATATTCTTAAATTCAATGTGAAAGGGTGATACCTAGTCCAATGGTGAGAAGTACACGACTTCTTTAATTTCCATGTGAATGATTTGGGTTGAACTATTATTCAGTATAACTAGAAACATTAATCTCATGTGTCCTTGGACACAATGAGACATTATTTCAGGATCTCAAATGAATATTGTTTTGGTAAACTCAATCACTTGTTCAGTAATACATGAATCATAGGTAATTAGTGATGAATATAAATATAAGACTTATACCTTGTTTTGATAAGATAATTCTTTTTCAAGTAATAATAAAAGTGTACATCATGAATATAACAAGTATGCCATTTAGGCTCATAAAATATAAATACTTTTGGTATTATTGACGCCTTTAGTTTGGAAAAAAGAGAATTTAGAAATAAAGGTATGTCGCAAAGCTTTTGGAAATAGTTCAACAAGTAAGTATATGTTTAGTCAGGTGATATAAGTTGCTTCAGGTTGGGATATCGAAGAATATCTGAACCAAACATTCATCAATATTGATAATGTGGTGTGGAGTAATTCCTAAATGAACCTTACCTTATCAAAATCATGACATTGATGTTAATGAGTAGGATTAATGATAAAGTCTTACATATCAACATTGATCAAAAAACAAGTAGCGTGGAGAAATTCCCAAACTCATATGTTATACATCAATGTTGAAACTTGTAGAAACTTCCATGAAATGCTTTACAAATAACAGTGATATCTCACAACCATATGCCAACTATAATTACAAATGAATAGAATACAAGTCTTAGTATGATGTAAATTCATTATGTCATAAGTACATGTTTTTGGATGAAAATAGTTTGTCCATACATAAGCAAACTTCTATCAGGACAAACAAATTTTCTATCTAAGGTACTTGTCCTAATGATTTCTTAGGATATTACATAAATCCCTAAGAAATAAAATTTATAGTCAGGTGATATACTACATCTTATAAGAGGGTTCACATCTCTATTAGAGATAGTGGGAGCTATATTGACTTGTGTTTAGTAAATCCTCAAGATGCACAAATAGTTGGAATAAGAAATAGTTCTAGAAGCGCATGTGGAACAGAGTATGTTCCAGAGACACAAACTGCATAGAAAGGGTAAAACCATTGTGATGATTTTTATATTCACTACGGTCAATGATCTACTATTCAATGTGAATAATATTTCCTACAAGTATGTAGTATATAGAAATTAGATAAAATTTATAAGACCAACTAAAATTCCAAAAATGAATTCCATGTATCCAAGTGTAATGGGGCTTATTATTTTTAATATTGTTGTGGGTATTCAAGTGAATTGATACATGGACGGTACAAGCATAGTACCAATAAGGCTCGATTGGTTTCACCAAGTGGTTATGCCTAAATCCATTAGAATTTTACTTATCATAACTAATATCAATGATCAAATTCATTATCATTGGATGTCATGACCACCAATCATAGATGGTGTCTATATGACGCAACCAGAAAGGGATGGTTATAGAATGATAATAATGTTTTCAAGTTACTGAAATCTAGTTTAGGATTAAAGTAAGAAACATGATCATATAATATACCTTTGCAACAAATGATTTCCATGTGTCTACCAGAGGTCAGTGGGAGTTCCAATTTTTCTATGAAAATTATGTTCAACAACATATAGAAAATAGACGTTGGTCTTACAGTTAGTTAAGACCAAGATGAAATTTTTTCTCTCGTGATTTACTTAAAGTAAAAACCTAAGTTTTACGGAATATGATCTACTGAGGTAGATCTATAGGTTTCTTGGTCCTAGTCAATCGTACATATAGTGACATTGTATTAAAAAAAATAAATGTTGGAACAACTTAGGAAATGAATTATTTCATGTGTCATAGGTCATAATCGCTTCAGTTCATCATTTCTGAGACATGGTAAGAGATAAAAGTGTTGATTTCAAATCCATATGTCGTAGAGATGGATTAATCACGTATTCCATGATATGTACAAGAATTGATATTTTTAGGATATACTTTATAAAAGGAAAATATTATTTATACTGAAGAGAACTGCAATGGATTCCGTCAAAACTATCTAATTTTACTTTAGCAAGTGCAAAAGATATATACTTGTTATGTGGAGAAGAAAGTGAACTAGTTTTCAAGGGACAAAAACTAGTGTTCCATAGATCTATGTGATCTAGGGTTGCAGTTATGATAAAGACGATTAGTGAGTCAAGATCATGTCTTCTTGTGGTAGTCATACCTACAAAGACTGAGAATATTGTATCTTCTAAGGCATTTAAGAAGAAAATAAACGCAATGATTCATTCTAGTTCTTGGAATCAGACTCGGTAAGAAAAGTATTAATATAATATAAATTATGATATTATAATTGGCCATGACGTCAAGTTATAGAATTGGAAAAAAAAAGACATACTCGGGATTCCATATCTTGAGATGTTTTACTCAAGGAGATGAGGTGGCAATAGTACAATTACCATGTGGTGGAACCATGGCGAACCCAGTAGAAAAATTTGTTACTAAAAAGAAACAAGATCTTTATAATGTGAGTTGCTAACATGTTAAGTTAGAATGTTGGATCTAGTGGATGTGAGAGTGTTGAAATAGTGGGTTCCCTAGACCCAACTATTCAGAGCTTTTGATTACCATACAGTGCGTACAGTTAGTTAGACATGATTTTATTTTACTATTATAGTGTATATTTCTTGCATCCACTCTTGAAATAGTAATGTCCAAAGATTAATTATCATATCAAAAGGTTATTGCAGTTCCCAATCTATAATAAGAACCTCTAGATACTATTACATTAATCTTAAAATATATGTTCTATGATCTAGATACATCTTACTAATTGGACATAGTATATGTTTTACTATCTGGTGCTGGGGGATCATAAGCATTGATACTTCTTCTCATGAAGTCCGCACTTGGTGATCTCTAGTAGTGAGATCATGTGGACTGACGTGCTAATAGAAACACCACATGTTTCGGGTGTCGTTGTATGTTCATATCTACGATCATGTGTAATGGTCTCCTAACTTGAGATCATTTCCAATTTATTTCATTTTATTTCGTAATTTTATGCGAGATGAAAACCAAGGCAATGAAGTCATGGTGAGTTAGTTTGTGTTAGGTGTGTCATTGGGGGAATGGAATTGGTTGAATGGTCAAGAAATAATTTTTCGCTTCCGGGTCATGGAAGTAATATATCTCAGGCCATGTTGTTATGGATGGCAGTACCTTTATAAGACCATATACATGGCAGTTGAGGATAAATGTTTCCATTTTAATCAATAAAAAATAAATCAATAAAAGAGAAATGACACAAGAGTGTGTCCTACTTTATGAGATATTATAGACAAATAGATTATATTACACAATGCATGTTCGTAGGTTGGTTTTCGTTGCTGTGAAAATCCTTATCTCTTCAGGGGCCATTATGGGTTGCTAGATCACACTCTTAGTCTATGAATACTATTCACTACTGTTAAGAAAATGAGCTAGAGGGTCAAACAAAATAGCGTATTCATGAATCTACCCAATTCAGTTGTATAGGTGTTTTGTACATGGTAGGTTCTACAACTAGGATTTGGGATTTTTTCAAGGAAAAACGATCACCAATGCAATAAAAAAGTTCATATTATTCAAGTTTAGAATAATGAGAATTGAATTTATTTATTTATTAAATTTATTTATGAGTATTAAGTAAATACATGAAAAATATTAATTGAATAATATAAATATATTCAAGGTTCAGTTAATATTTATGGGAGTGATGATGTGAGTTAATTAATCAATTATTATCATGTAATATATTTAATATATTAAAAGTAAATGATAATAATATTTATGACTCAGTTTAGCAGTCATAAAATTTCATTGATAGTGCATTAAGTATTTGGGGTCGGCAAGGATATACCGGGTATTTTAATTAACCGCTATAAATAGAAGAGGAGGGGATTTTTCCAAAGACTATTAATGGAGCTTCTATCTCCTCTACCCTATCCAATGACTTAGAGAGAGATTCCATGTATCCAAGGATCTAAAATTGAGATCTCTCTTAGGCATCGCTAGATAATTGATGTAGTGGTCATTGGAGCATCAAATTTTTCTTCAGGATTCCATGCTAGCACCCAGACATTGACAAACTGAGTTCCTGTAGTTTTTTTGAATCTTGTGTGGATGATCTAAAAGAGTTCAATGTCAGATTATTCGAGCATCAATCACCAATGATGAGTAGATTTCATCCACATCTTCAGATTTAAATCAGGTAATTCATGGTTTATTTTTGTGCTTAAAACCCCTCACACGTTGTCCTCAGATTTCACTATTCTACTCTTCACCAATGTCGATAAGTTTACATCAATCGTTGATGAGAAAAAATTTAATACCCGCATCTATGGGGTTTCCATTGTGCGCCTGGTTCCAATAATTAACTTTCAAATGTATTTAGTTATTTCTATTTCCATATTTATTATGCCTTATTGATTCATGATATCTTCAAGTCTATGTAACCCTTAGAGATCATTTGATATCACCTTTATTTTTTTTCCATTCCTCGATATATAAAGAAAGAATATTTTAATGAGTTCAAGGATGTAGAATATTTACTTTCACTATGTTTTCATTTATGTATTAAAATGTAATGCAGGGCTCAAACATGTATCTATTTTCCCAATACTATTTATTTTATCAGATTTATTTGATATGGAATGACTCAAATTATTTATTTATTCCATACTACCTATTTTTATAATTACTTCCACTATACGCAACCCCCTTACTAAGCATTTGATCTCACCCTTTATATTGTTTCCCATTTTTTCCCACAGATCCAAGAGGAGTACTATATATGCAAAATGGATTGCAAGGAGAATAAAAAAAAATTCATGTTTTATTATGATATATTTTTTAGTTTTAATATAATGTAAAACTATTTTATATACCTAGTTTTATAAGGATATTAAACTACTTGATCCACTATATTGTGATCTTTATATTATTTGTAATAAAATATCCATCATATCTAATCTGATGGATTCAAGGTCATTATATTTTTATCAAAGTGTGTATTAACAGAAACCTTAGGAAATATATTTTGAAGAACATATTTAGAACCTAGTAAGAAAATGATCACATATAAATTAGATCAAAACATAATGATTGTAAATTTAATGAATTTATTAAATGATATTTCATTTTATGGATAAATTATATGATAAATTTTAAACCATATATGTTAATGATGTTTGGGAAATTTTATTATATTTTTGGGATAGTCATTTAAGTAATTGGGTTAAAAGTATGATAAAACCCATCATAAAGAATGCTAGATTGATCCAAGAGTGATATATATTGACATGAAAGTATAATAGTCTAAAATTTTGTAACCTTAGACATTAATAAAATGGATTATTTGAAAAAAACAAATATTAGTTACTTAATATGTTATTGGTCACTCATGATTAGCTATATTTGTTTTATTTGAATACAATAAATAAATAGTAGATGATTTCATTATAATTTTGTGGTGGGTAATTAATTTCATGTATTAATTATATTGTTTCAAAATAGATTAATTTTATTTTTCCATGATGGATAGAGGAATATCATTAAAAACTCTTCTCTATCTTCCAAAATATCTACTTGTAGGGATTATCTAGAATTTATGCTCTCATTACTTAGAAACATTTTCCAATATCCATGTTACATGAAAAAACATTATAAGTCATATTATACATCTACCATCCCTTGATTCTTTTAAGGATAATGTAATATCTATTGGGGAATCTTTCACTCAAAACATTCTAAACATTCTAAGCAAGAGAATTTCCATTAGTGTATTTTCAAATTATTTTTTTTATATTAGACGCCTTAATAAATTAATGATTTTATAAATTTTGTAGAAGAGGGAGACCTTAAACAAGCCTACATGTATCAAATCATAGATTTAAATATTTGGGGAAATATAAATATTTATTTTGGAAACTCCTATTTTGAAAAAATTAAAGATGATTTAGTAAGATAATTTTAAAAAAAGTTCAAGAAGATGTTAAAAATTATATATTATAAATTATTTTTAAATGATTTATAGATTCTTATATCAAAATAATACAAGATCCATGTGTTGTATCTAAATTAAGGAAAAATATGATTTTTAAAATATCCTAAGATACCATTGGGATGCATAAACCCTCACCAATTGAATGCAACACCAATATAAAAAAATGAAGAACTCGTTTAAGGAATGAAAAACCATAAGGGTGAAGATTAGAAAATGATATTTAGGGTTTTCTCATGTATTAAAATAGTAATAATAATTTTGAGGGTGAAATTAGTTTAATTGGGGTAGAATGTAAAATCCCAAAATATCTAATTAATTTTTTTTATGAATTTTCTTTTAGAAATATAAATATAAATGAAAAATAAATTTCTTTATTTCAAATAAGAAAATATTTATAAAAATGTTTATGACCTATTTTATTAATTTACATATTTTTCATAGAAAATAGAATTTTATTTATTAAAATAGTTTTATAAAAATACGTCTCATAGTCCAAGCAACAATATTCAATTTCTATAATAGTCATGGGTCTCGAATCTATGACTAAAGGGTTACAATTACACATCATCTTCTATAATCCTTCATGATTCCAAAGTTTTATATTTAATTTATTATACAGACATATATATATATTATTACATATATGATTCATTAAAATATAAATTTTTTTATAACTACATTCCTTATATGTATTATCTTATTTCCAAATCATCCCAAAAATAGTTCATTATAATTTGATGGTTAAACAATGAATGATGCATATTTTTATTCTTATGAAATTTGATGTACTTATATATAAAATTTTATGTACTGTTAAGTATAAATAATAAATTATGATATATTTTTAGTTTTCATAATAGTTCATTTAAATGTTTTTATTTTATATCAGTACATGTATAAGTTTTATTAATATAAAATATTCCTCTAAAATGGTTAAGTAACACATTTCATAATAAAAAACAGTAAATATTAATTTCATTCATATAGAAAAAGTAAATTTATTGTATGATCTTATTTACTAAAATACACACTATTACAACAATTAGACACATAAAAAGACCTTTACACTTCATAATAACATTACAAATTATGCATAAATATGTACTAGTATAATAAAGAATATTAAAGTTTTATTCTCATTAAAGAATGTTAAATTCACTAAAACATACACCATCATCTAGAAATTCACCAAGGTGATCGACCCTTCCATAAATATCATGAAAATTAAGAGAAGAGTTAGTAAATCAATTCACATTACCAAATTATGTGTAAGAACCTTTGTAAGAAAATTAGTGAGTAATTAATTGAGAATGAATGCATATTTATAAGGAAATGTTTCATTTTTAATTTTAATTATCATTCAATATGGTTGATCAGCTTTATTTTTATTAGTTAATAAGATAGTTAGTCAATATTATTATTTTTTATGTGGATGCAATTAAGTGAAAAAGATGATTATTTAAAAAATATAACTAAAATTAATTTATTAGAGATAATAAATATATTTTGATAAGAATATGTTTTATGATAAATTTATGTGTTTTAAATAAATTATATTTTCTTTAAATAATAATAAAAATACTTTTTAAATAATAATATATTTTAAAAAAGTCCAAATTAATTTTTATAATGGTCAAAATATTTATTTTTCTATGAAGTTACTAAATATCAATTAATAATTATATTTTAAAAAAAATTAAAATTTCCCTATTTATAAAATTAATTTTTTTCACTCAATAAATCAAAATTATCATAGGTTTAGTTTTTTAGAATACTCTGACCAAGTTGATTTTTTTCAGAAAAGGTAAAAATTGATGTTTTAAAAAACACTATGATTTTATAACATAATTATTATGTTTGAATGAATAAGAGTTTATTAAAACCTTATTTAATAAAAAATAAATTAAATAATTATAAAAAATATATATTTTAAAAATATTAATTTTAAAATATAAATCTATACGTTACTTTTTTTTAACAACAAAATTGATTTTTGAAATAAAAGTTATTCTTCTTATCTGTGCACTAATTGTTTTATTTGGGATGTGTATTTAGTTATGGTCATGAATTTTACAACCAACTACTTTCCCCCACACATTAATAATTCAATAAAATGGTTGTAATTTATTAAACCCACAATTGTTGGCTTAAATATTAAAATAACCTATATTTTAAACCTTAAAACCACCCCTCATCAAGTATAAAAACAACATTTTATTCCTCTATTTCAATAAAAAAAATTCTTTTATAATTATTTCTCTATCAATACCCCTCTCAATAGTCTCTTATAGGTGGTTCCAAGGTTATAAATAGTTCTTATCAAGCATTAAGAATTCTCATTTCATGGTAAGGGTCCTCAATCCTCCTCTTTCCTTTTCAATTTCATTACATTTATTGTATTTTACTTTTTAATTCCTATTTCATATAACACCATTATTGTTATTGAATGGAATTATATTACCTTTTTTTAAATTTTATTTTATTCATTACCACTCATTATAACCTTTTCTTAAGTTGTTACTTAACTGAAGTAAAGGTTCCCATAATTCTCCTCTTTCCCTTTCAAGTACAATAATTTTGTTATTTTTACTTATTAAATATTTTTATTATACTTAAATTATTTTTATTTAATGTTATTATATTTAATTTTATATTTTTAAATCATATTTTATTTATTCCCCCTAATTATATCCTTTTTCAAGTCGTTATAATAATCAACCTATTCTATAGCCAAAAAACCATCCCAAAATTTTAGTAAAGTGTGTAGCTTTCCAAGAAATTATATTCACGTATAGATACAATAAGTGGATGTAGATTTATCTTAGTTTTATATTGGGGTAATAACCCCAAAAATTATAACATTGGTCTTTGACTCAATTGTCAACTGGTGTATGAAAATGGGCCATTCTGCACACCTATTTTGACACACCTAGGGGGTATGCATTGGTTAATTTTCATGCTCTTTAAAAACCCACATTGAATGATTAATTCATAATTTATTTGGTACACTACCTTTTAAAATAAATATATTTCAAATAACTATATGTTTTTATTAATTATTCATTTGGGGAGAAATAATTTGGTTCCAAATAATTCTTTCTTCTATATAGGAAAATCATGTAAGATATGACCCATTGAATAATTTTGATATGTATTTATGTTATTCATTCCTTAAAAATTATTCTATGTAATATTTTTTAATGCAATTTAATGATTTTTACATGAATTTATGGGTGGGTCCTAAATTATATAGCCCAGTGCATTGTTAGGTCTCATGATACAATTATGATACAGTAATGGGAGTGACTTTACTCTTTATTTAAGATGTTTTGGAACAATTCCTTGATGGTTTTTTTAAATAATATGGAATTATACATTCCCATCACATTATAATTAGTTATTACTATACTATAATTTTTTCATTTTTATTTTGTCCATTTATTTAATTATGCACTCAATTTCATTTGATATGGCATGAATCATCATATATATTTATTCCATACTACCTATTCTTATAATTTCTTCTGTTGTATAAAACCCCCTTTCTAAGCCTCTATAATCACCCGTTATATTTTTCCCTTTTCTCCCAAGGATCTAATTGGATTACTATGTATAAAAAATAAATTTCAAGGATAATAATAATGTTTTAATGTTTTAATATGATGTGTTTTTTTAGTTCCAATGTAATGTAAAACTCTTTTTTGTATATGGTTTTATAAATATATTAAACTATTTGATCCTATATAGTGTGATCGATATACCATTTTTAATAAAACATCCATCAGATCTAGGGTACTGGATTTAGTGATTTTGCAGTTTGAATTAAATGGAAGTTTAATAGAAACCATATGAACTATATTTATAAGAACACACTTCGAATCTAATAGGAAAATGATCGTGGATCACATAGATTAAAATGGAAATACTATTAATTTTAGTAATATATTAAAGTATATATAAATTTACATATAAAAGATATGGAAAAATTTAAGTGCATATTTTTAAATGATTCCAGGGAATGTTCATGATAAATTTGGGTTAGTCATTTAAGTAATTTGGTTAAGAGTATGAGAAAATCCAATGTAAAGAAAACTATATTCAACCAAGAGTGGTATAGATTAACATGAAAGTAGACTAATCTAAAATTTGGGCACTTATACTTTCATAATATGTATTGTTTCAAATTAATATAATTTATTATTTTACGATATTGTTGATCACTCAATATTATCAATATTAATTTTATTGAAAGATGAAAAATAAAAGGTATTTAATTTCATTATAATTAGGTGGTGTTTAATTCATTTCATGTATTAATAATATTTTTTCAAAACATATTAAATATATTTTTTCATGATTAATTGAGAAAGATCATGAAAAAAAATCTCTCTCTTCTAAAATATTAACATGTAAGGATTATCCTAAAGTCATGCCTAGATGACATCGTAAAATTTTCCAATATCCAAGTTACATGTAAAAAAATTTTGTGGCATCTAATACCTATACATTCCTTGATTCTTTCAAGGACCATGTATTTTCTATTGGATAATCCTTCACATAAAAAAATATCATCATTATAATCATTGGAAGTACCATCAATGTCTTTTCAAATTCTTCCCTTTATATCAATTATATGAAGCACATAACGACCTTCTATATTTTGCAGGATAGTGAGATCTACAAGAATCATATTTGTATCTAATTAATTATTTTTATTTATGTGGTAAATGTCAAAATTGATTTAGGAAATCCCTATTTTTATATATTTGAAGATGAATCAATAAGATTTTTTATAAAAATAATGTTTAATAAGATGTTTTAAAATTATATATTATAAATACTTTTTCATTAATTTATCAATTCTTCCATTGATGTAATCCAAGCTGCGTGAGTTTTATTTGGTTAAATAAAGTATTTTATTTTCAAAATATTTTGAGGTTCCATTGGGATGCATGAACTCTCTCTCCTAGAAGGTAACACCAATAGGAAAAACTAAAGGGCTCATTAAAAGTAAAAACAGCCTCAAGAATAATTATTGGAAAGTGTTATTTAAGGTTTTTCCATGTATTAAAACATAATGCTAATTTGAGGGTTAAATTTATTTATAGTGGGTATAATGTGACATCTAAAAATTTCAAAAGAATGTTTTTATGGGTTTTATTCCATAAATTTAAATATAAAGGATAAATAAATTTATTTATTTCAAATAAAAAACTATTTATAAAAATATAAATCACTAATGTTTTAAATTTACATATTTTTCAAGGAAAATAGAAACTTATTTATTAAAATGTTTTTATAAAAATAGTGACTTATAAGCGGAGAAACAACCCACAACATCTGGAATGGCCATGGTGCACGAATCCACGAATGAAGGGTAACAATAATACATCACCTTCTACAAGTCTTCATGATTCCCTACTTCTATCTTCAGTCATTTATATATATACACATATCTTATATTATATATATGATTCTTTAAAATATATTTTTTTATTTTATAACTACAATCTTTTTACCTATAGTCTTATTTCCAAATCAACTAGGAAATTAATTCATTGTAATTTAATGGTTAAACAAATAATTATGCATGTTTTCATTATTATAAAATTGTACTCCCTATCATATGAAATTTTATATATGGTAAATATAAATTATAAATTAAGATATATTTTCAATTTTCATTATATTTCATTTAATTGTTTTTATTTTTTGTTAATATATAAATAAGTTTTATTAATTTGAAATATTCCTTTTAAATGGTCAAGTAACATGTTTCATAATAAAAATTAAATAAATATTAATTCCATTCATTTATAAAAATACATTTATTATATGATTATATAAAATAAAAATACCACTATTACAAAAAATAGACACATAGATAAGAACGTTACACATTAGGCAAAAATATGGACTAGTACAAATAGGAATGGTAAGGGGATATAAAAATTTAATAACAGTACTTTCACTAAAACAAACTCTATAGGATTTAAATATAGAAATAGGATCTATCCTATAATAAAGATAGTATAAATTAAGATAATCATTAAGAAAACAATACATGTTATCAAATGATGTGTAATAACCATTGTACGAAAAGTAGTGAGTAAAGAAGTGAGAATGAACGTGTATTTATAGGGGAAATGTATTTTTCATTTCAATTATAACCCAATATGGTTGATCTTAATTATCACCATTAGTCAATAATAAAATTAGTAATTATTATTATTGGTTATGTTGAAGCAATTATGTGTCTAACAAGATTATTTTAATGATATAACTAATTTTTATTATTATAGAATATATATATATTCTGATAACAAGATGTTTTATGATAAATGTATGAGTTTTAAATAAATCTAACTTTCATGAAATAATCTTTAAAAATACTTTTTAAATAATAATATATTTTGACAAAGACCAAAATTACTTTTTTAATGGTCAAATGTTTATTTTTCTATAAAATTACTAAATATTAATAAATAGGGATATTTTTTACAAGTTAAAACTCTAATATTTAGAGAATACTTTTTAATAAATAAACCTAATTTTTGGACTTATTATTTCAAAATTATCTTTGGGTGATTTTTTGGAAATGTTTTGACAAATTTGATTTTTTAGTTAAGAAATGAAAATTGCTTCTTTCAAAAGAGCTCTAATTTTATGATATCATTAACATCTTAGAATGAAAAAAAAATATGAATAATTTTTTTAAATATAAATTACATTAAATAAGTAAAAAAATATTATAGAAATATAAATTTTAAAATATAAATTTATACTTAACTTTTTTAGGCAAAAAATTGGTTTTTGAAATAAAAGTTATTTTTGTTTTTTGTGCATTAATTAAGTTGGTTTCTAGGTTTATTTCAGTATGGTAAATTATTTTATTTTCAAATACAATAAAAATATTATTAATAATACATAAAAATATTTTTAATTGATTAATCTCACAAGTGGTTTCCTTATATATTAAAATAACCTAGGTTCTAACCCTTAACCCACCCCTCTGCAAGAGTAAATGCCCCATTTTGGATCCTCACTTTCCAAACTAGAAATTAAGTATGATTTTTATCACAATTACCTTCTCAAAATTATCTCAATGTTGGGTCATCATTTCTATGTATTCCCTCTATATCTTTAAGAATCTTTCTTCCAAGGTTAGGGTCCTCAAGCCACCTCTTTCCTTTTCAAGTTCATTACTTTTATTGTATTTCATTTTTTTAATTCCCTTTTCATATAATAACATTATTGTTATTCCATTGTATTATATTAAATTTTATATGTTTTAAATGGTATTTTATTTTTTCCTTCCCATATATGTTTTTAATATGCCTTTACCATTCCTAATTAAAGGTTCCCTCAATCACTGTTTTCTTTTTCAAGTAAAATACTTTTCTTATTTTTTTATATTAAAAAAATTCTTATACTTCCACTATTTTTTATTTTGATGTTTTATTTTAAATTTTATTTATTTTAAATAAAATTTCATGTATTTCCTCTCGTTATATCCATTTTCTAGTTGTTATAATAATCAGACTATTTTATAGCCATAAAACCGTCCTAAAATTTTAATAAATTAAAATTATGTGGTTTTCCATGAAATAAAATCCATTTATGAATAATATAAGTGTATATGGATCTATCACACTTTTAACTAGGGTTAATAACCATGAAAATTTCATATTTTCTTTTTACTATATCGTGACATAGAGTATGAAAGCGGGCTTTTCTACACACCTGGTTTGACACTGTCGGGGGATATGCATTGGTTAATTTGCATGATCTTTAACAAACTATTTTGAAGGATTTATTAATCATTTATTTGGTTTACTAACTTTTAAAACACATGTTTTCTAACTGCATAAATATTTTTATTTATAATTTGTTTGGGAAGAAATAATTTTGTACCATATAATTCTTTCGTGGGAAATTCTTGTAATATATGCCACATTGAGAAATTATGCTAAGTATTTATGTTGTTTGTTACTTGAAAATTAATCCATGTTATATTTTTTTAATGTGATTTAATGCATTACTAATGAAATTATGGGTCGGTCTAAGAATTATATATCCCTTCAGTTAACTAGTGGGTTTTGTGAGACAATTATAATAAGGTAATGGGGGTATCCTTACCCTTTATGTTAGATGTTTTGGAATAAGTCCTTGAAGGTATTTTTTAAGGAATATAGAATTATACATTCCCATAACACTAGTATCATTTATGAGTATTCTAACATTTATTCATTGATATGTTGGCCATGTATTTAATTATTCTCTCAATTTCATTAGACATGGCGTGACAGAGTTTCTTTATTTATTCCACACTACCTATTTTTATAATTTATTGATCTATACGCAACTATATTATGAAGTGTCTAAGATCACCCTTTATATTTTGACCCATTCTCAAAAAGGGATAAAAGGGGAGTAATATGTATTAAAAATGGATTTAAAGGACAATAATAATGTTTTCATGTTTTTAGATGATGTATTTTTTTATTTTAATGTCATGTAAAAATATTTTTTATCTGATTTTATAACTATATTAAAATATTTGATCTAATATATTTCTATTTATGTACAATTTATAATAAAATATCCATTTTATCTATGATGATGGATTTTGGGTCATTGCATAAAATTTGATGAAAATTGTTCTTATCCCTCTGTAAAACCTATGAAATTTGATCCTTTAGATGATTTTTTTTAAAATTATTTTATTCTATTACCATAAGTTATAACAAAAACATTAGTACTGAATCCTAGGGAATTTAGATCAATTTATTTTTAGCATCTGATAATGACTCAAAGAAAGATACATAATTTTTGGTAGAGTAACATCTTAAATTATTACCTAAAAATAGTTTATGTTAATGGATCATTCCAATTATAATATCATTGGAGATGTGATTGAACTAGTAAAAACTATAAAATCCTTAAGAAATGAATGTGAGAATCATGCACTCGAATCTCAACTATAACTTAAAGTGTTAATTTATTCCTTGTGTGATTAAATTTGGATAAGGTCTATTCAAGGAGAGCATAATCAATTTGAATTGAATCAAGAAAAAAATTTGGTTGAACAACCTAAAGAACAAATAATTACTAGAGTAAAATGGGTTTTTATAAACAAATGTGATGAAAATGGATTAATCATAAGGAACAAAGTAAGACTTGTTGATAAGTCTTACTTCCAATAATATGGCATAGATTATTGGGAAACTTTTTCACTATTACCTATGTTTGAGTCTATGTAAATATTATTATACTTAGTGAAACATATGGATTTTAACATAATTTAAATGGATGTGAAATGTGTTTTAATTAACGGTTGTGTCTAATAAGAATTTTACATTGAATAACCAAATGTTTTTAAGATTCTTTTTTGATAATATGTATTAAAAATTATTAAATCTCGGTAAGGTCTTAATACCCCGAAAGATCTTAATATGATAGACATACCAGGTTATTACATTAAAATAATTTTATTAAGGGAAATATTAATCCAATGATTTTTATAAATATTTTTTAAATATAATATTTTTGTTCAATTATATTTTTATGATAATAGTTTTAGATCAAATAAAAAATCACATAATGATGGGTTTTAAAAACGTTCGAAGAGTACGTTTGAAATGAGCATGATGGGTGAACTCAACTATTTCCTTGGTTTTAAAATTTCCCAAAAATAAAAATGAATCATTGTAACTCAATATAAATATAGTAAATATTTAATTAAATGTTTTGGTTTTGAAAATTAATCAAGTATTTGCACTCAAGTATGTGCCTTAATAAAACATGATCTTAATTATTCTAGAAAACCAATTGATCAAAAACACTATCGAAGTATGATCAAAGGTTTATTATATTTAATGGATAATTGAATTGAAATTAGGTTTTCAGTTTGTTTTTGTGATATATTTTAATTAAATATATAGTAATAAAATTTAAAATAAGTTAAACATATTTTTCATTACATATAATTTTTATCTAAACTTGGCTTATAATATTATTATAGAATAAGTTTTTTCTCTAAAAAATTATATAGATACTAAAATTAGAGGTTATAGGTTTTAAAATAAAGAGTACTTAAGGTTCATTCCATTTACTAATAGAATATTCAGTTTCTTGTTCAAGAAAGATGAAACACCTGGCTATACTCTATATATTAAAAACATGAATATGTCACAGTTGGAAGTTGTTGTGGATGCCACAAAAACATAAAAGTTTTGGTTTGTAATATATTCAAACTCTATGCCTTTATGGAAACACTAGTTTAATATTATTTTCTAAAAACCTAACACATCACCCGTTAACAAAACACATAGATGTAGTCTTCAATTTCCTTAAGGATCACATAGAAAAATGAAATATTTTTCTTGACTTTATCCAAATAGAAAATCATCTTGCTGATATCTTCACTAATCCTAAAAATTATGATAGATTGAAATATTTTAAATATAAATTAGTAATTATAAATTTAAAGTTATAATAAATTAAATTATTTTTTATCTATCACCTAAAAATGAAAATTCTTTGAAAAAGGAAGAGTATATTTATTTTATAAATTTTCAAACTATTAATTTTCTAACAGTTTTTCAAATAAAAATTTTACATTTATCGAAAAATAATTTAATGGTAGTAAATTTTTTGAAAATTATACTATCAAATTCATTAAATAATGAGAAATAATAATGTTTTTGTTTATATTGTTTAAAAATAAATAATTTTTTAGTACTGTATAGAATTTTTAACTTTAATTCACTGAAGCATAGGAAGTTTTAATATGAATTTTCACTAAAACCATCTTCAAAATAATAGTATCATATATAGATATTAGAATAATATTTTATATAGAAATATTATGTAATGAACAAGGGGGTACTTATTCCCATTCATAAAGTTCTATATCTACTAGATTGAAATCCATAGTTCAAGATAATTGAAATTTATAAGAGGTCTTTTTATTTTCTTTATATATTCTAATTAAATTATTTTAAATTATTATTAAGGGGGAAAAGTTTTCAAAAAAATATCTTTATAAAATTTTAGTTTATTTTTAAGGTATTTATTTCTTAATATTTTTAGTTTAATTAATATCAAACTACGAAAAAATTCAAAAAAACAAACAGAGGAGTTTTAAAGTGGTTAAATTTCATCTTCATATATGATTATTTTTGAAATGTGGGTAGATTTAATATCTTTTCTATTAGTATTTAATTTTCTAAATCAAAAAGGGTATATTTAATAAATGAAAAATATTTTCTTACATAAAATTCTTGTAGGGGTAGTGTAATTTGTAAATGTTTTTTTAGGAAGATTACAAATGTGTTTCATTGAGTTTCTTATAGAAATTAAATTTTTGATAGGTTGAAAACCTTATGTTTCAAATAGTATGTAGAATATTTTCCTCATATAGTATTTCAAAAAAAATCGATTTTGTAATTTATCTTTTTATTTAAAAAAGGGTACATTTTTAGGGATATTGTTAGGGATTTTAATGATACAACGACTCATTTACAATCATTGTTTCCTTTGTTTAGGAAATCACAATACACTCTTTATGTAAGTTTAATCTAACTTTAAATAATAATTTTTAGTTTTTTATGGTTGAATGAAGAAAATATGTAAAGTTAATTCCATGGAATAATCAAATTTGTTGGATGTAAAATCACTATACAATTGTAGAATTTACTTTATTAGAAGATATGGAGATATTTTGAGTTCAACATATACTGAAAAAGAATCTTCATTAATACTAACCCCAAAAAATGTGTATTTGAAACATTAGAATATATTACAATGATTCTTATAGATTGAATCATAGGTTCATGGATTGGGAAAATTAATATCAATAATTTTTAAATTTTCTAGTCATATAGATGTTTTCAACATCTTCTTGTTGAGACCTCTTTCAATTAGTGTAATATTTTTCATTCTAATTTTTTATAAGAGTTATGTTGTGTGAGGTTTCTCATTTAAAATATCATTACCTAATTTTGAGTATATTCCTTACCTTTTAATCTTGTATGATAGAGGGAATCCCGATATAGGAAGTTTGATCCTAGTTTGATCCTGGAAAATCAAGGGCTTCTTCAAAAAGGAAGATATATCTTGGTCTAATCATTAATGATCAAGTTATTATAGGGATATAAAGATATATATATATATATATATTATTTTTTAAGGTATTTAGGGATAGGAGGAAATACCTTTAAATAGGTTAAAATTTGATGATACCCTGAATAAGGTATAAATATTATCCTTTTTCATTGAGTAAAAATGTTGGTTTTATTATATAATTTAAATTATTTTTTGAGTTTTAATCTGGTACTCTAAATTTTGGTAAATTTTTCACTATGATTATATTATATACATTTAAATTTTTTAGATATTTCTCAAATTTAAAAAAATATTCTACTATGTTTATAAGTATTACACTTGTTTATATTTTCGCTATATTCATAGTGATTCTATTAATTGGTAAATTTTCATTATTATTCAAATAATTTTTTATTTGACCTGAAAGACATATTTTTTATCAACTTATAAATTTAATTGGATATAATTTTTAATTAAATTTTGGACTACAATTCACCCCCTCTTGTTTTCTGTCTACATATTGCATATTTTGGATAAAATAATCTAATAAACTAAGAAAAATATGCATCTATGATACATTATTTGGTATTTAACATGGTAAAATTATTTAGAAAAAAAAAAGAAAAAGAGAACCCCATGTAGAGATATTGATATGAATAAAATCCTTCTATATGAATTCATAAATTTGAACTCAAAACTCCTGAATATCTATAGCTACCATTCAGTATGTTTTCATAGAGATATATAAGACACCCATATGTAATTATATACTAAAACCAATTTCATAAAATGTTATTAATCCATTATTCCAATTTCGAAAAAATAACACATTCTTCCACAAACCTTGGAAACTCTTCCACTCATACCTATACAATAAATAGTATCAAATTGGATAACTATTATATGATAAAATCCACATGTTGATGTTAAATTTGATAATGTATATTACCATGTAAAATTACATTCTCACCTTCAATATTATTTAAAATAACATGATATTTATAGAAATAAATTCATATTTTCATTAATTACAAACAATATATGTTAAGGAAGATGTAATATAGTTTTATTTGTAGTAAAATCTATGCCCAAGTCGACTAATATATCCCTATAATGATCTCACACCCATGAAAATTCTCCATTATCCAAGTCGACATCCCACAGGGGAAGATCAAAAAAATTCTATGAATCTTCTCTACCTTGACTTATAATATTCATATTAATGAAGTCGTGAAAAAATAATTATAATTTCAAATAAATATCAATAATGAAACCAAAGTTGAATAAATATAGATATTATATTGAGTAATCTATGATCCCATTAAGATATGTAACTCGATTTCATGAAGTTTACTATGTCTAAATCCTCCATTTCATCCCCATAAATGTCTGACTATAGCTTTTCCCAACTTTTTTTAAGTTTTTCTAGATTAATTAACATCCCCAACTATAATTAGGTAGTATTTAAACTCTCTTCATCATCATCATCCTCCCTAATGATGGAATGAGTGGAATAGTTGCTCCTCTAATTCTGCCTCCCTCATGGGGGGACCCATACCGACCCCTCAAAACACTCATCTACATCCTTTATCACCCTTCACCAACCCTATCTAGTTCCCCATTTAAGTTGATATCAAATTTATCCCTAAATTACAATCATGTAAAGATGGGTTACTTACACTTCTCATCATTCCTAGGAATTCCTGAAATATTCCTTGATTTTGGATCTCAACTTGGTGGATCACTTTGGAAAGAATCATACCTTAGTGGATGCCTTCAATAGTTTCTCCTATGATTCTTTGAATTTTCAAGAATGGGGATTTTATAGATTCTAGAACCATGGTGTTTTCTTTGTCTAGTTCTTAATAGAAGATAATCTAACCTCATCCTGGATGAATATTTCATGCACTCTAAAATATTTTTTCTTCACTCAATTTTTATGCTCATTCAAGTTCCATCGAAAATAGGATCCTACCATCATGGTGATTTAAATCTCTTTCCTCTACCTTCCTCTCCAATTTTAGAACATAGTAGTTTTTGGTTGAATGGTAACATGGTGGGACATTTACTTTGATCTAATCATCACACCCACACTATCTTCCACCCAGTATCTCCGTGTATCTATATTGAAGTCAAAGACACAATATATACATTATATTTCATCTACATTAATGTTGAAGGGGAACTCCATTGGAAGAAACAGGTTTCCAATGAATCTTGGACACCTTTTTGTTCGTCCTGTAGATGTATGTGACATAACCATTCTAGATATCGTCATGTAGTGAAAGCAAATTTATGTGTGTAAATATCAATAGATATCTTGGCTAACATAGGTAATTAAAAGGTTTATTCTCTTTGTAATGGTTTAAGGCCTCTAAAAACAGAACCGAGGATCAAAAATATTTTTTTCCATTTGAGATATAACTAGGAATGTGGAAATATGGCTATGAAAGTCATAAGTATGGATGGGTTGAGCACCTCCACAGTTGTATCCATGTATTTACAAATAGTAGCTACTAGGAATCAGGGTAAATTGTAAGTGCGTGATGATAGAAATTTTATAAATATTTCCCCTAATATTAAAAATGTTCATGTTTTGAATCCTTCTCATCCAAACATGATTTCAATGCTCTTTATTGGTGGAATTGGTCCAGTTTTAGGTGTGACTAACAAAGTAGGTGAAATGGGTCCTCATTCATTGTCTGATCAAGATAAAAGAATTACTCAAATATAGGTATATTCTATGTTTCAAGTTCCCTTTCCCTAATCAATTTCTACAATCTCTTCACATAATTGAATAAAAAAATTTAGGGCAATTATAATTATGAATGTTCATATACAATCATTCCTATATATATAATGAAGCAATAAAGAAAGCCATTCCAGATAGAACCAGAGATGGGTGACAAAGAAATAGTTTCCTAATCAGCTTCAGATTGTGATGATAACTCTATGTGATAGTGACATTTGGGTTTATCTCAAGAAATTGGAAGAATTTTATCCATGATTCTATGAATTTTTTGTTCAACATATGGAAAAATATTGAAAATGTAATGACTATTCAAACATAACCAAGCCCATGGACACTAGATATTCAATAAAACAAAATCTTACTAAGCTATAGGTTAGGTCATTGGTAGTAGAATGTGTATCTGGTGTGGTTAAGGATATTAAAAAGATATTGGAGTAAGAAATTTCCCCTAGTGATGAGATTGAGGAGACTCAAGTTGGAATGATTGATGATCTTAAATGGTTTCTTGAACTAAATCCACATTATTGAATCTTAAAGAAGTTAAAAGAAGAGGAAGCTGATAGAGAAATTTCAGTGAATCATCTCCTACATTCTAAGAAATATATGTTGGAGAAATATTTAAAAATAAATGTTTTAAAGGTGTATGATGATAAAATGTTTGGGAGATCATTTCAAGTTGATCTTAATCAAGAGAAAGAATCTTGGAATAGAAACAGATATCATATTTTATTCACACCAAATCAATGAGGGGAAAATAAATCTAGAGGAGTATATTTAGACCTTGGAAAATATGGCCCACCACTATGAGGATCACAACAAGGATAATCCATACATAGTGGTAACCTCTGTCAAATGGATCTTATATAGGGGGAAGGATTTTAACTCCTAAATTTTTAGTGAATGGAATTGTGATTTCTTATGATGTTTAAAGTATGATGCTACCTAAAATTTTTAAGGTTTTCTACTTTTCCCTTAAAAGTAGATTTTCAAATAAAAAAATTAAATTTTTAGGTTAGGAATATCTCTCAACTAACTTTTTCATGCACCTCCCTATATAGGTGATCCCATCACTCATTTTCTCAACTACTCTGAATATATTATAGGTTGAAATTATCATTGTTTTGGTTATAAAAACTGATGAGTCTCATCAACTAACACAATTTTATACCTAATAGAGACATCGTAATATAAAGGATTTACAAACTTTTGATGTTCTTGAAAATAATACGGGAATAATATCACATACAATCATTTAATCAAAGATCAAGTATAGTTTAATATATAAAATGTGATAGGGATATTTGTTGGAGTCTATTCACATGTTGTAAGGTGAAATTTACTAAAAAATGAGATCTCTGGTCCATACTCTCCTCCATATATTACACTAATGAATCTCATCCATAAATACATATTTCAAATATCAGGACTCTAAATTGACATTATATTTTATTTTAAAAATTTTAAAAGTAATTATTGTGAAAGGGTGATCCATGAATTAGATATTTGGGTATAAGTCCCTCTAAAAATTTGAAACTCTCAACTATTTTACAACTATTAAATCCAGTGATTTTCATAAAAATTTCAGGAAGTTAACTATATCATTTTATATGCTAGATGTATTCTATTTAGTATTCAATGAATCCTTATAATGCTCCACCCTAATTGTTAATTAAAGGAAGTATTTACTAAACAATCCTTAGAGTTAATCACATTATATCTCAGACACTTATCAATAATAAAGATAAAGAATACCACAGTGTTTAGAAACTCTAAATAATAAATTAACATTTAGTGTTATCTAATAGTCATCCTTCACCTGAATCAACTCAAAATAAATATTAATTACTTTCAGAAAATTTTCATCTTACTAATTGAATGTTTCCCCCACATGCCTCAATTGGTTATTCCCTTAGAAGTTATATAATTCATATCTTCAAGTCTTACTCTCCCATATATGAATACTCTAAAAAATTTGATCATAATTCTACTTCCCACCTCCAGATGATCCATATGAGGACATTGTGAAAATGTTATATCTATACTTAAGAATGATAATCCATAATCCCAAGGATATAGAAAATTTTTAACTTCACTATTAAATCCACCCTTCACATCAATCAAAAATTAATCCAATATGGGAAATAATTGTGATCCAAAACTACATGACACATTTCTATCCTAATAGAATACCTTGAAAATTGTAAACCATCCTTAAATAATAATCAATATAATATCAAGATTCGTGTATAATAATGTGTTAGGAAACACACAGTTTACTAGTTTTCAAAGACTATGGTCCATCTTAAGTTCAAATTTATTATTGTCTTACCATCCTAATGTTTTCATAATCAGTTCCTAATCCAAAATCCATTATAAACCTCTCTTTAATAATATTTAGTCATGGAATGACCTCACTATGAATACTTTTGAGTTAACAGTGATATCAAGACTGAACCTCAAAGGCTTCTTCCAATAGGACACATGGTGGATGCTATAATAAAGTATATATAATTAATTTTATTGTATTTATAATCTTTTTTATTTAAAATTAACTATATGTAATCCTCTTACAATGTCACCCATCATCAAAATATAACTATGAGTCCAAAAATTCATTGTAAATAGTAAAACTAAAATAAATAAAAATAATCTAAGAATTAATCAAAACGAAGATAATAATTCTCAAAATAATTCATATAGAAATAAAAAATGAACACCTATAACTCTAGATAACCCCCATGTATTATAAACTAAAATCACCTAGATCAAACACTAACTCGATTTTAAAAATTCAAAATTGATAAAATTAAGGTTATGTATACCACTATAATCTTTAGGATCGTTCCCAGAAACCATCACTTCAATTTGTATTAATCATGTTAAATAATGATTTATTGAAAATTATAAAACAACAATCTAATCTATTCTATGGTGACTGAAACATATCCCATCTCACCATAATCACACTCACACAAAATAGTAAGTATCTTATATTCATTACTCATTATAAAATAATAGTAGACAGAGATCCTCTTCAAATCACCTGACATGGAATCCACCCCCAAAGGAAAACAACATCCAAGAAGAATACAACAACACATAAATGAATTTATTAACATAATAAAAAATTCAAAAGGTGGAATTCATCATCCCATAGATGTAACATGGGATATTAATTGCAAACTATCCCATAAAACGTGGATATTGTGGTATGTATGTGGTTTAATAAAACATTGATGTTTTACCTAGAATAATCTAACTCAAGCAGTGGTTGTATGGAGATTATAGAATACTAACAGATATATTCCCTAAATACAATATGAAACCTATTATTTTTTAGATATATCATAATCTATGATATATTAATATCATAATCTATGATATAGAAATATCATAAAGGAATATATATTAATACCATGTTTCAACCATAATCAAATAATTATGTATGATATGGTTGGATAATAGTATAGTAAATCAAACTATACGATTCAAATTGGGTCTTACAATTGATTAATTCTAGTTTAATGTTAAAGTGTAACATTTTAGAATCTAAAACAAAACAAATTTATCAAATGATGTGTTTCATAAGATATATTGAGTATGAAAATTATATCATCATAGGGATAAAAAGGTAGTATACCTATATACATAGCTCATACATTTCATAATGTATGATTTAATTCAAAAACACTTAGGAATGTATTGAGAACCTATATATGAAGGTTAATACCAATAAAATTGCGTTTTACAACCTTACAGCTGTCTTTTACTAACTCTCAATATTCTCTCTTCATTAATCATCCTTAGACTTTATGAGATACTAGAATGTAATTGATTGAAAGAAGGTATCACCCATTAGATCAGTGATTCACCTCACCCCGTAGATACACCATGAAAGAGGGAGTATGTTAGCTACCTATATAGTTTATTATCAAATATATGGACGATAAATAATGTATTAGTGATCTATGACATAATATACATTCATTATTTACAATTTTTTAGTTTTGGTTTCATACATGGTGATATTGAGAATTTGATATTTTTATTGTCTACTACTTTTTTGAAGAGTGTAGTTTGATCCTTTGAAATCCAAAAGTGTTATTAAATATTCACCATGAATCATGATTATCAAAATCATATTTTAAAAGAATAAATTCATATATAATTATTATTTTTTTATTTTAAATCATAACAAATGATTGTTTATTTTTATTATGTCTGGTATTAAAATATATGATATTTTTTTATGCAATTAGATCATCTTATATAATTTCATGTCATGTATCCAGGTATTATCCCTTTGTTTTTGGTGTATTTTATCTTACAATATATAATCTTGTATGAGAAGATATCATTTCTTCATGTGATTAAAATAGAGTATAATATCACTTATAAGACATAAATATGTATCATAAAATAAAACTAGTAGACACTAAAGGTTTTCATGTTATTCCAGTACTTTCATGATCCATGATAGCATATACACTACAATTTAATAATACACAGAGGCAAACAATTTCTTATGATCTCAATATAACACTTATTGGATCTTACATAATCTGTCATGAAATTTTGTAAGTTTCCATAATCCATGAGTGGATTTGTAGCACCCTCAGTTTCAAGTAACCCTTTCATTATGTATTTTATGTATGTAAAGTGTTTTTGTGAATATTGTAATTTTTTAGAGGACTTTCCAATTGTTTTGGGGGATTTTATAAAGGTTCATGGTTTGATCATGGTTAATAGAAATTGTGAAACACCTCTAGGGAACTGTGCAAAGTGAAAAAGAGGCAACTAGTTAGGTGTATTGTTATGTACAGAGTTTGGAAAAACTGTGGGCCACCAAGAAGTGGTTGTGAAAATTATAAAATAGGGAAAAACTGGTTGGCACATGGTTTCCATAACTGTGTATTCCAATCATTGAAATTTGTTTTGGAGGGAGTATTCAATGCATGGTTCACACATGGTTTTTGCACAGTTTTTTTAACCATTCACCTCAACTATGCACGGTTAAAAATTATATCCTCAAATTTTTTATCTCTCACAATATTACCTATAAACCATTTTTTTCACTTTTTTAGTACCCAAAATCAATTTTATCTCCTTTTAAAGGTTGTGGAGAATCTTTTCTTTGAACCAGGAGTGACCTGTTGGAAAATATTATTGCGTTGAAGACCATATTACTTGGTAAGACTCCATCCTTAGTGTTTTTACTTAGATCTATTTCTCCCCTCTGTTAAATTCATATATCTATTCCTTTGGGGACAAATATATGACATTTGATTACAATAATGATGTTATATAACAAGATCTAGGGTTTGTTTTTAAAGATTATATCTAGTTATTTTTGAGAATTTATGTTGTTCTATATTTTCGCTGTAATTCCTGAGGTTAGTGGATTCACTCTCTACTCATCTTGACAAAATTGTAATTATTCATTTAAAATTGATTATTTTACATTAAATTGACTGTGAAATTGTTGTGAAATTATTTATGGAAACCCTCTTTGGTGGAATTTTATGGAATTGAGAAAATGGTGTATTTCGGTGGAAAGTAGAAGTGGTAACATGATTTTATAATAAAAATTTTAAAATGGTTATTTGGTTTTGATTCATGGAAAAAAAATCAATAAAATTATAGTTTTAATGAATTATTTGGCTAAGTGTTTTTTTGAATTTTTGTAATATTAAATGGTTAAGATTGAGTTGAATGGGATGGATATTGGTAATGAATTACCACCATAAAAGATATGGAGTATAGACGTGAACATCCATTGTCAATGGTAACACCAAGCTTGAGTGTGTTTGTCTTTATGGTTATGTGAAATGTAATGGGTTATGCCAACATGCAATTTCAGAAATGGTTAAATGACTTGTTTTTTTTAAATGGATTTGGTTGGGGAAAACTGTTTTTGTATGGAAATTGTTTTATATTCTGATATAAACTATTTCAAATTGTTTTATATAAAATTTATATCTAAATGTTCTAACATGTTCTATACTTGTGTAGTGACTAGGGAATTCAATTTAGGAAAACCTACTGAGTTTCATTACTCGCCCCCTTCTTGGGAACTTCGGTGTGTTTGTAGATATTATGTATCGAGACATAATTAAATGCATGGAATATTATTTATTTAGTAAAGATTCATGATACTTGGAAATTTATTATGGAGTTTGATCTTGGAGGATTTTATAAGTTTCTTTTTTTCCCTTATAGATTTTGATTTTTGTTAGTTTTATCTTATCCTTGTATTTTTATATTGGTCTTTGTTTTCCCTTGTCACTATGATATAGTTTGGTTTGGTTTGTCATAATTTTAGGTGTACTAAATTGTTATGATACATCATATATTCATTGTGGTTTACGGTGTTTTTGTTTTTAATTCATTTAGTTTAAAATTGTAAAATCATCCTCCAACTATTGTGAAGACCTTGGAATTTTTTCTATCCTCTGGAATCTTGAGGATGTCTCTTAAGGATAAGTAATGACACCACCTATTCTCAATCCAATGAGGATGGGTATAATGTTACAAATGATATCAATATTTTTCAGTCAAAATATTTTGGGACAAGTTGTATTATTTTTTTCAATCCTTGTGTATCAATTGTGTTGGTCATGGAGTTGAAAATTCATTATGGTTTAGTCCTTGAGTTGGGATGGCAGCATGGATATAGGATCATCAGATCATTAAATGTAGAGAATAAAAGGAATATCTAACCTATTTAGTATGAACATCAAGTTGCCTATTATTTTTTGTGCATAAGTATTTTGGAGACACTTTTAAGAGTTGTAACCTCATTTTAATGGGTTTATTAATTGAGAAGATCGGGATATGTATTGATAGAAATGACTTCCCATTATGATTGAATATTTTATTTTGAGTAATGATTTATAATTTGGTGAAAATAAAATGTTGATATTTATTTTTAAAATATTATGATAGTGTTATTTCTAAAATGGTTTGATTTTAAAAAGAATGGTGGACGTTTAAAAATGGCTTGAAAACAGAAAGGTTTGATTTTGGAAAGAATTGTTGTGATAGTTGTGATATGGTAAATTTTAAATTGTTAAGACTTTAGTAGATAAATATTGAGATATATTTTAATAGAAATGGAACCATGTTGGCATCATAGAAACCAAGCATAAGATACTGCTGAGAATGGGGTCACACCTGAACCACAGTTGAACCAACAACTTGTTCAAAGTATTGTCCAAGATTTCCAAACTATAGATAGAGGGAACCGAAGTTAAAAACCATGTAAAGTGGATAGTTCTGTTCAGTTCTGAAAGAAGAATCTGCTTATATTTTACGGTGATTTGGAACCAGAGAAGCTATAGTTTTGGCTGAATATGATGAATCGAATCTTCAATTTCCTTGCCATACCAGTAGATGTAAAATTCAAGTTGACAATGTATATTATGGAGGATATAGCATGCTAGCGGTGGGATTTAGTAGTTTAGGCTAAAATAAACCATGGAATTTCATAGTAGAATTTATAAGAATTGTTCAAAAAACAATTCTATCCTCATAAGTTTATTATTTCAAGAATGATAGAATTTTTCATCTTGAAGACGGAAAATATCTCGGTGATAATGTATGTGGATAAATTTGTGAATTTATTTCTCTTTTCACCCAATTTTCTTCAAGTCAATATTTGAAGGAAAACATTTTTGAATCAAGGTTAAGGTAAGATATTTATTCAAAGATATTTTTTCGTTATATCATGGATTATACAGAGATTGTCAATAGAGTGATGGTGTCATAAAGGGACTTATTTGGATAAACGGGTGGAGGGATCATGTTGATACCTATGGTAAATGGCGGGAACTTAAATTATAGGTACAAGCCGAAGAGAGACATATATTTCCAATGTGGTGGGATGACACATAATTATATGGTTGGATCAATGAATCTTCCTCCAAAACCAAAGAAAAAAAGACAGCTTTTTTAAAATGTGGTTCTTTAGACTATATGATGTTTTATTGTACGGAACCACCTAGAGCATTCAAAAATTTCAATAAAATGGTGAATTGTGAATGTTATTATCATATTGATACTATGTTGGGTGTTTATTACACATATCATGTTTCATAAAAATCATATATTTTTATGGGACAAGGGAAGAAGAATAACTCTAGTCAAAAGAATTGATCTTTCCATAGTGATTACAGGAGTACCATGACTCTTATGGAAGTGCAATATAAATAGTTCAATAAAGAACAAAGTACAATGAGTAAGAAGTTATATAAATCTAAGAAATTGATTTTGGATGACCAATATGGACCATCAATGGTGAGAGGTGTGATTATTTTTTATGATATACTTATTAAATACTTGTTTGATATGATTTAATGCCATTTGTTTATTTATTCTTAGTAAATTGATTAGTTAGGTCAACATGTTGAGACGATGCCTTATATTTTGAAACATGGAACTCCTATTGGTTAAAGAGAATGTTGATACTTTATATGTATGGAATGTTTTATTACAATTTATGGAGCTGAGTTGACATTGAATTTATCTATGCCTACAACAGATGTTTACAATATAACCATATGTAAGTATTGGCCAACAATTTTTAGATCTCACATCGACTATTATAACATAATGGTTAGTTTTACAACTGATGATGACATAGATCATATCTTTAAAGGAGACTAGAATAAGATGGTAGGTGCAACAATATTGTTGGAATTGGTACTTGAAATGATATCCCACAAGTTGGTAGTGTTTAATTTGTAATGGAGGTAAGATATTGAGAATATCACTTTTCTAGTGGTTTTTGATTAGTTTCAAGAAGTTTCTCCTAAAAAATTCTTAGGTTTTCCACACATAAGAGAAGTGGAGTATACAATTTATCTTCCTCTAAGGAAAAACCATTTTTACATTTTGACTTATTATATGGAACCAATATAATTAATGGAATTAAAATCCTAGTTATATGATTTGGAAAGAAAAGGGCTCGTTCGACCTAGCATGTTTCTATGGGGAGAACTAGTCTTTTTTCAAATAGGTGGATAAAAATTTTTTATTGTGTGAAGATTACCATAAGGTTCACCAAGTTATAATAAAGAATATGTATCCACTTCCACACATTGATGGTATATTTGATCAATTTTGGGGTGCCCAGTGGTTCTCTAAAATTGACTTGTGCCCAGGATAACACCAATTGAAAATTTGAAAAGAGGATATTCCAAATAAATCTTTCAAGGGTAGATATGGACATTACGAGTTTATGGTTATGCCTTTCAATCTTATGAATTAACCAGTAATATTTATGGAAATGATGAATTGGATATTTTATATATATCTAGATTTTTTTTTTGGGGTGTTTGTGGATGAAATATTGGTTTATTTAAGAGTAAGGTATGAGCTTGAGCAACACTTGGTGACAATGTTTGGAATTTTGAAGAAGTATCATCTATATTACAGATTTTAAAAGTGTTATTTTTGGATATAATTGGTACATTTCTTTGGAAATGTTATCCTTAAAAGCGTTGTTTCTATGGTTCAATAAAAGTTAGATGTTTTTATCTCTTTGAAGTCACTAAAGAATTTCCTCCAGATATGTATTTTCCTTGGTCTAGCTGGATATTATCGATTTTTTTCATGATTTATTTTATCTATATTTACCAATGATAGCTTTAATGAGGAAAAATGTTTCATTATAATGGATCTAGGAATGTAATAAGTATTTTAAATATATTAAATTACACCTTAAATTATCCCCAATCTTGATATTTCAGAAACCAGTATATGGGTATGTGGTGTATTGTGATTCTTTTGGATCTTGGTTGGGATGTGTTCTTATGCAGGGAGATCATGTTTTTTCTTATAGATCATGAAATTTATGGTTTAATGATAATAAATACCCAACACATGATTTGTATTTAACTAATTTAGTCCATTATTTAATGAATTTTCCCCATTACCACTTTGGTGAGAAAATTACAGTATTTATGGATCATAATATTTTGGAACATATTTTCTCACAAATGGAATTAAACCCAATACAAATAATATGGATGAAATATATCCAATTTTTGGAATTTTTATTGATGTATACACTGGGTAAAAGAAATTCAATGACAACTGCATTAATCAGAAATTAATATGCTCAATTTGTAAAAGATGATTCAGATTAGTGGGAGTTAATGTCGTTCAAAGATGACATGCACTTGGATTTTGAATATACAGGTAGTTTTGTGATTTTATATCTAGTTTATTTCATAAAAAATTTGGTTATAATGGTTAAAAAGGCACAGATATCCAATTCATAATGATATTTAATATGATTAAAACTCATTGGTGGGGATACCATTGAGGGATCTAGGCTGGATGGGATTTCAGTTTTGTCATTTTGAAATCAGATGGTCATACCTATGTCTTATCAGGAAAAACATCCTTTTTATTACCACCATTTGAGATGGGTTTTTCATCCTAGAATCCAATATATATATAAGGAATTAAAAACATATTTTTTTTGGTAATTAATGAAATAAAGTGTGGCTATTTTTTGAGATGCATCACCTATCAGTGGGTTAAAGAAGAGCAATGGCGACTAGCATGTATATTGTATTCTTAACCTATTATTATTTAGAAATTGGATTAGATATCCATTGATTTTGTAACAAGTCTCCCAATAATGGTTCTAAAACATTATTCCATATAGGTGATAGTGGATCGACTCACAATGTTGGCATATTTCATTCATATTCATGAATCTACGGTGGAGGAATTATCTAAAATCAATATTCAAGAAGTTGTAAAGAGGCTAGGCATACCTATTTTGATAATATGGGACTAAGATATGATATTTAAATATCATTTTGTAAATCCTTACAATAATACATTGGGAATCTGTTGATTATGAGTATGGTGTATCATCCTCATTGGATGGATAATTCGAATAGATGATACAGATGTTGGAAGACACATTACAGGCTTGTATAAAAGATTTTGGTGGCTCATGGTAATAGAATATACCATTAGTGGAGTTCTATTAGAACAAAAAAAATTAGGCCTTGATACATATGGCTCATTTTGAATCATTTCATGGGTGTCCTTTTCATTATCCATTATGCTGGGTGGAAATAGGTGACATGTAACTGGCTAGGTTCAGCCTTTTCCATGTTATAATGTAAATGATTCAGTTGATCAAGAAATGGATTGAGATGGAAATAAGTCATCCTAAATCATATTAGGATCATGTTCGATGGCTATTTTTGTTCTAGGTGACTGATCTTGTGGTCTTTAAAATCTCTTTTAGGCTTGAGAATCATCGTTTTGGAAAGTAGGGAAAGATATCTCTTCAATACATAGTCCATTTTGAAATACTTGAACAAGTTGGTGTGGCAGAATATAGGTTGGATTTTCCACCATAGTTTAGTTTAGTTCATAATGTGTTTAATGTATATCAGTTGAAAAAGTATCATCATGATCCTTATTATGTGATTCGATAGGATCACGTTGACCAAGATCTGGATGATTCATTGGTTCATATATCAGTAAGGATTCTGGATAGAAAATACAAATTCTTATATTGTAAAAGTATCGGTCTAGTGTGGATTTTTTGGTAACATGTCAAATTTAGGAATACAATTAGGAATGTGAGAATGAAATGGTAAGTAAATGGCCCGAAATGTTTCAGGTAAATGGTAGTTTTCAAATTTCTAGGGACGGAAACACCAATGGTGGGGAGAATTTGGAACCCCCAATTTCAAGAATGTGACCCTTTATTTATTTATTTAAAGTATATAAAGTGTTTAGGTGATGTTTGGTGGGGTTTATAAGACTTTGAAAAAAATAGGTCCTTTATAGAGGTGTAAGGTTTGACCACAGTTAGTATAAATAGTGAAACACCTCTAGAAACCATGAAAAGTAAAATAATGGATTATGGGTAGGTGCACTATTTGGATAAACCATGTGGCCATCCAATAGTAACAATGAAAATTATGATATAGGGAAAAACATAGTTAGCACATATTTTTTCTAAAATTGTGATCCAACTATATGATGGGTGTTTGGAGTCGATGATTGGTGCATGGTTTGCGCCCGATTTGTGTAACTGTGTTCCTAAACTATGCACACATAAAACTTATATCCTTAAATTGTGTATCTCACATGATATTACCTCAAAATCACTTATTTTTTCCTCTTTGATTTCCCTAAATCAATTTCCTCTCCTTACAAATTCTGTGGAGATACTTCACTTTGATTTGGGAGTGATCAATTCACAAATCTTGCGGCGTTGAAGGCCGAATATCTTGTTAAGTCTTCTTTTATGGGGGATTCCTTAGAGAAATTCTTATAAACTCTATGTAATTCATAGATCTAGTTCTTTTTAGATAGATCTATGATAGTTAATGACAATAATGATGATATATGGCTATGTTTATGTAAGGAAACAAGATCAAAGTTGGGTTTTTGGATATTCAACCCAGTATTTTTGATGAATTCATGTTGTTATTCATTTTAGGCATGTTGATTCGTTATCAGCTCCTCTTTCTAGAACTATATGTAATTGTTTCAAATTGAATTTTTTTCATGAAATTGATTGTGAAATTTTTGTGATACTCTTGATGGAAACCCAATTTGGTGATGGATTATGGACATGTGAGAATTGGGTGTTTTGGTGGAATGTGAAAGTGGTAACATGATTTTAAAATGAAAAATTTAAAATTGTTGTTTTGTTTTCATACATGGAAATGTGTTTTCAATAAAATTATAGTTTTATTGAAATGTTTTTTCCATGTTTGTGTTTTTATTGTTTTAGGATTAAATGGTTAATCTTTAGTAGAACGGGATGGATATTGGTTTTGAATTACCACCATCAACGGGATGGAGTATGGATGTGAAATTACAACATCAATGGTAACATAAATTTTGAGTGTGTTTGTCTGTGTGTGTTCATGTGAAATGGAATGGGTTATTCCATAATTGAATTTGAGAAATGGTTAAATGACTTGTTTGTTTTCTTTCATTGGAAAGGTATTTTGTTTAGGAAAACTATTTTGGTATGGAAACTATTTTATATTCTAATATAAAATGTTTCAAATTGTTTTATATAAAAAAATTTATATAAATGTTCTAACATGTTCTATCCAAGTGTCGTGAGTAGGGAATTAATTTGAAAAAAACCTACTACGTTTCATTACTCACCCCCTTCTTGGGAAATTTGGTCTGTTTCCATATATTTGTATCAGGACATAGTTAATTTCAAGGTATCACATTTATTTAGTGATGCTTCATGACACTTGGTCTTTGATTATGGAGTTGGATCTTAGATCATGTTGGGGTTTTCTGTGTTAGTTTCCTTAGAGTCTTTGTGTTTTGTTTCTTTTATCTTCTGCTTGTATTTTGATATTGGTCTTTGTTTCCTCTTGGTACTCTGATATAGTTGGGTTTGGTTTTTCAAACAGTGATTTGTACTACATTGTTATCATGTAGAATATAGTAGTTATGGTTTATGGTTCTTTTGGTTGTGATTGATTTATTTTAAAAGGGGAAAATAATCCCCCAACTATTATGAATCACTTAGTGTTTATTGCCATCCATTGACATCTTGAGTCTGGATCCTAAGGCCAGGTAATGTCACCTCCTCTTCTAAATTAAATTTGGAGGGGTATTATGTTATACATTGTATCAATCTTGGTCTGTAAAAATATGTTGGAAATTTTTTTATTTGGTTTTAGATCATTCAGTATCATTTGTGTCATTCTTGCAGTTGAAAATTAATTCTGGTTTAGTCTTTGAGTTGGGATGGTATCATGGAGGTAGGATCATATGAACTTGAAATGAAGAGAATATGAAGGAATAACTATCCTATTTATGTTAAACTTCAAGTTACTATGGATTTTGGGCATGTAAGTGTTTTGGAGACACTTTTAGGAGTTGTAGCCTCGTTATCATGGGTTTAGCCACTAAAAATAGCATGACATGCATTGATAGAAATGACTTAAAACTAGGATAGAATATTTCATTTTTAATACTGATTTATCATTTTGTGAATAAAATGTTTATTTTTTAAATGTAATATTTTAAAAATGGTATGATAGTGGTATTTTAAAAATGGTTTAATTTTCAAAAGAATGGTAAAATTTTCAAAATGGGTTGAAAATGGAAATTGTTGACTTTGGAAATCATTATTTTAATAGTTGTGATATGGTAAATTTAAAATTTGTATGCCTTTAGTTCATAGAGAGTGAGACTTGTGGAATTTGTTTTGTTATAGAAATGGCACTCAGTAGGCGTCATAGAAACCAACTAGAGGTTATTGTTGATAATGTGGCTAAACTTGAGCCATAGGTGAACCAACATCTAGTTCAGAGTATTTTCCATGATTTTTAAGTTATGGATAGAGGGAACTGAAGGGAAAAAACAAGGAAAGTGGATCATTCTATTTAGTTCTAGATGTAGAATCCACCTATCATTTGAGGTGATTCGGCACTAGAGAATGTAGATGGGTGGTTTAATCGGATGAATCGAATATTATATTTTCTTGGAAAACCAGTATAGTTAAAATTCAAGTTTGAGATGTATATTATATAGGATCTTGAATTCTAGTGGTGGGATTTAACTGTTCGGGATAAATTACACCCAGGAATTTCATAGGAGGATTTTGAAGAATTATTCGAAAAATAATTCTATCATCATACATTCAGAATTGCAAGAACAATAGACTATTTCATCTAGAACAATTAAATATCTCAATGATAGAGTATGCAGATAAATTTATGAATTTAGTCCTCCTTTCACCAAAATTTGTTGCCAGTGCTCCCTTGAAGGCACACAATTTTTAACTGGGATTGAGTTATGAGATTCACTCAAAGTTTTCTTGCTTCGTATAATGGATTATATAGAGATGTTAAATAAGGTAATGGTGGTATAAAGGGAAAAACATGGATATTCAGGTGGAGGAATCATGTTGATACCTATGAGAAACGGTGGGAACTCTAGTACTAGGAACAAGCAGATGAGGGACATTTCTTTCCAAGGTAGTGGGATGACTCATAATCAGACTGTTGGATTGTTTAATCTTCCTCCAAAACCAAAGAGCAATCCAAGATGATTCCAATGTGGTTCTTTGGAACACATGGGGAGATATTGTATATAACCACCTATAGAATACCACAATTTCAATCATATGGGGCATTTGTTTCACTATTTTCATAATTCTCCATGGTTGGGTGTTTGGGACACATCTCATGTTTTACAAACATTATATGTTTTGATGGGAAAAGGGTAATAGAATACCTATTGTTAACATAACTAGGCTAGCCATGGAAATTCTATGAGTGTCATGACTCCTCTAGCAGTGCAATCTAAATAGGTCAATAAAGAACAAAGTAAAGCAAGTAAGAAGTTATATGGCACTGAGCATGTGATTGTGAATAAACAATCTAGAATGTCAATGCTGAGAGGTATAATTATTTTTAATTCGAACCTTATTCAAGACTTAATTATTATGTGTGCATCTCATTTGTTTATTTATTTTCATGTCGTTGATTTTTTGGGTTTACATGTTGAGATGATGCCTTCTATTTTGAAACATCAAACTCCCCTTCTTTAAAGAGAATGTTGATACTTTATGTGTAGATAATGTTTTATAATATTTTATGGGGATGATTTGATATTGGATTTCTCTATTCTTGAGATATATTTCTATGATACAACTTGGTTATGGATTGGTTAACAATGTTCATATCTCAAATCAAATGTTATAACCATAGTGTTAGATTTACGACTGATGATGGCATCGAGCATCACTTTAAAAGAGAACTGAATGTAAAGGAAAGTGAAATAGGCTTGTTTCCACCATATTTTGGAATGATCTCATTCCAATTGGTAGCATTGAATTTGGAATCGATGTAATAGATTTAGAATAAAAAATTTATACCAATTACTGATCAATTTGTAGATGTTTGTCTTGAAAATTTCTCATGGTTTCCACTCATAAGAGAAGTGGAGTATGTGATTAATCTACTTCCAAGGAGCATTCATATTTCCAATCCATCTTGTTAGATAAAACCAATATAATTAAGTTAATTTCAAGTCCATTTATAAGAGTTATAATGAAATGGGTTCATTTGACGTAGCACATTTTTTTGGGGAGAACCAGTCTTTTGGTCAAAAAGGAAGATGAAACTCTTCATTTGTTTCTGGATTATTGTAATATTAACAAAGCTATGATAAATAATCAGTATCCAATTACATGATTTGATTATTTATTTGATAAATTAATAGGATCCAGGTGGTTCTCTAAAATTTACTTGAGATCAGGATATCAACAATTGCGAGTTTGAAAGTAGGACATTCCAAATACAACTTTCAGGAGTCGATATGGCCATTATGAGTATGTGGTTATGCCTTTGGATCTTATGAATTCACCATTAGTCTTTATAGATATTATTTATTGGATATTTCACTACGGGAAAAATGGTTAATAGCGACGGGGTATTTGCGATGGAAATTATTCTCGTCGCAAATACCTTTCACAAAGGAGTATTTGCACCGGGAAACTATTCCCGTCGCAAATAATCTGTTATTGGCGACGGGTTTTTTTACCCGTCGTGAATAGTTTGGCGCAAAATGTGCGCCAAACCGCGCGAAGTTTATTTGCGACGGGGATAGAACGCCGTCGCAAACAACCGGCGGTGGTGAAAGACTATTTGCGACGGGACCCATCGCAAATAACCGTTTTAATGTCGCCCATAATTAAATGCAGTCAGGGTTATTTGCGACAGGGTTCTATCCCCGTCACAAATAACCAGCGGCGGTAAAAGACCATTTGCGATGGGACTGCAGTCCCGTCGCAAATACCCCAGCGGTAGGTGGTATTTGCGACGGGCCCGTCGCAAATAACCGTTTTAATGCCGCCCATAATTAAATGCGGCCAGGGTTATTTGCGACGGGACCCGTCGCAAATATCGTTATTTGCGACGGAAATCCCGTCGCAACAAAGCCCGTCGCAATTAATAGAACCCATAAATACTGCCAACCATTACAATTTTCTCACTCTCAACCGTTCTAATTTTTCCACTCTGAATCTTTTATGATTTTCAGTTGTAAAATTTTTTTTTCCGACTTCGAGGATTCAGTTGGTGGTGTTCTACAATTACAGCGGCTCGACATTGACATCAAGTTTAAGGTTTTTATCTGAATTTTAATTGAATATTTATTTTATTTATTATATTTATTTAGTTTACATTTTTAGAATTTTTTTTTCTGATTTCTAATTAGAAATAATTATGAATAAGTATTAATAATTAATAGTAATTAGAGACAATTAAACACTAATTAATTTAAAATAGTTAGCTGTAATTACAATTAATTAGCAGTAATTATGAAAAATTAAAATTAATTTGAATTAATTAATAATAATTAGAAATAATTAACATTAATTAGTAATAATTTATAATAATTACCAATAATTAGTAATAATTACTAATAATTAGTAATAATTACTAATAATTAGTAATAATTAATAATAATTCCCAATATTCAATAATTGCCAATATTTGTCAATATTTTTTCCAATAATTACCAATATTTACCAATAATTGCAAATAATTGTCAATATTTACCAATAATTAGGAATAATTACCACTAATTAAGAATAATTACCAATAATTAGGAATAATTACCAATAATTAGGAATAATTACCAATAATTAAGAATAATTACCAATAATTAGGAATAATTACCAATAATTAGGAATAATTACCAATAATTAGGAATAATTACCAATAATTAGGAATAATTACCAAAAATTAGGAATAATTACCAATAATTAGGAATAATTACCAATAATTAGTAATAATTACCAATAACTAGTAATAATTTGCAATAATTAGTAATAATTACCAATAATTAGTAATAAATAGTAATAAATAGTAATAAATAGTAATAATATGTAATAATTACCAATAATTAGAAATAATTCGTAATAATTACCAATAATTACCAATAATTAGTAATAATTAGTAATAATTGCCAATAATTAGCAATAATTAGTAATAATTACCAATAATTACCAATAATTAGTAATAATTAATAATAATTACCAATAATTAGTAATAATTCGTAATAATTACCAATAATTAGTAATAATTAGTAATAATTACCAATAATTACCAATAATTACCAATAATTAGTAATAATTTCCAATAATTAGTAATAATTACCAATAATTAGTATTAAATAGTAATAAATAGTAATAAATAGTAATAATTAGTAATAATTACTAATAATTAGGAATAATTAGTAATAATTACCAATAATTACTAATAATTTGTAATAATTAGTAATAATTACCAATAATTAGCAATAATTAGTAATAATTACCAATAATTAGTAATAATTAGCAATAATTAGTAATAATTACCAACAATTAGTAATAATTACCAATAATTACCAATAATTAGTAATAATTAAAAATAATTATCCATAATTAGTAATAATTACCAATAATTACCAATAATTAGTAATAATTGGTAATAATTAGCACTAATTACCAATAATTAGTAATAATTAGTAATAATTAGTAGTAATTAGTAATAATTAGTAATAATTACCAATAATTCGTAATAATTAGAAATAATTACCAATAATTTCGAATAATTAGTAATAATTAATAATAATTACCAATAATTAGTAATAATTAGTGATAATTACCAATAATTAGTAATAATTAGTAATAATTACCAATAATTACCAATAATTACCAATAATTTGTAATAATTACCAATAATTAGTAGTAATTACCAATAATTAGTAATAATTACCAATAATTACCAATAATTACTAATAATTAGTAATAATTACCAATAATTAGTAATAATTACTAATAATTAGTAATAATTAGAAATAATTACTAATAATTACCAATAATTAGTAATAATTACCAATAATTAACAATAATTACTAATAATTAGTAATAATTACCAATAATTACTAATAATTACCAATAATTGGTAATAATCACCAATAATTAGTAATAATTAGAAAAAATTACCAATTATTACTAATAATTAGTAATAATTAGTAATAATTACCAATAATTAGTAATAATTACCAATAATTAGTAATAATTAGTAATAATTACCAATAATTAGTAATAATTAGTAATAATTACCAATAATTAGTAATAATTAGTAATAATTAGTAATAATTATCAATAATTAGTAATAATTACCAATAATTACCAATAATTACCAATAATTACCAGTAATTAAGAATAATTACCAATAATTAGGAATAATAACATTATTACATTATTAGTATATTTTATTATTAATATTAAAATAATATAATTTTCTATATTATATACAATTCTCCTTTCATCTGTGTGTTTTATGTCTCCACATGTAATATTTGCATTCTTTTTCAAAATTATCAACCAACTCACCAATATAGAGGTGAAAGTGAATGCAAATATTACATGTGGAGACAGAATGTTAAACACACAGATGAAAGGAGAATTGTATATAATATAGAAAATTATATTATTTTAATATAAATAATAAAATATACTAATAATGTAATAATGTTATTATTATATAATTAATATTTATGAAAAAATAATATTAGTATTATTAAAATAATAAAAAAATTATATAATTTTAAAATTATCAATATTTGTAACAGGTTTTTCTTTATTCTCAACATATTTAATTCTTAAAGGATCAATTTGTAGGTCTATCTCAATAAAAAGTTTGCGTCAGTCGTGTCTAATGTAAACTCTATAATTATCCTTGTTTGAGTGTTTTTTCTAACAAATTATTCAAAAACAGTAATGATTTTATATTTTATTGAAAAATATGGAACAACGAGGTCATCAACATTCATTATTAGATGACCACATATGGATAAATCAATGTAGAAATACAAACGGTTATGGTTTAAATCCAGTATATATAGAGGGTGTGGAGACTTTTTTATCATATGTGGCATCAAATACAGAATTTTTTTCAGAAGGAAAAATAAAATGCCCATATAGAAAATGTGCATTGAGAACGTTTGACATGTTTGACAAAGTGGGGGGACATCTCTTGCGTTTTGGTTTTCAACCAGATTAAGTTTTTTGGTATCAACACGGTGAATGCAGTTCCAGATTAGGTGATACCAACTTTATTCCGGATCCATCCCGGTTTCAAGATTTAGTACATGATGTTACAGGTTCATCTGTTCAACATACAGAAACTCCGACTGATATAGCTTCAAATTCGGAGTTGGCACCGTCTGAATTTTATGAGTTGTTGAGGTTTGCTGAGGATGCATTATATCCTGGCAGCAAGATGAGAAAATTAGAAGCAGTTGCAAAATTTATGGATATCAAATCAGATAACAGAATGTCAAACACCTGTTTTGACCAGATATTTTCTTTGCTTAAAACACTGTTACTCGAAGGAAATGTTTTTCCTGCAAATTACTATGAGAGTAAGAGGCTGGTTTGAAATTTGGGATGTACTTGTCAGAAGATTCATGCATGTTCAAATGACTGCATTTTATATTATGGGGAAAATGAGTCGTTGGATAGTTGTCCCACATGTGGGAAACTGAGATATAAAGAAGGGCAACATGGGAAGTCTGGTTTGATTCCTGTAAAACAGTTGAGATATTTTCTGCTTACATCCAGACTTCAGCGTTTATTCATGTCTAAAAATATAGCGACAATGATGTCATGTCATAAAGAGAATATTTTAACCGGTAAAAGATTGAATCATCCAACTGATGGTGATTCATGGAAACATTTTGATAGAGTGCATCTATCCTTTGCTTTAAAAGCTATAAATGTTCAACTGGGCCTTTCCACTGATGGTTTCTGTCTGTTCGGATCTAATGGTAGTCAGTAGTAATGTTGGCCTGTTTTTTTAACTCCGTACAATTTACCTCCATGGATGTTGATGAAGGAGCCATATATCTTTTTGGATTTACTAATTCTAGGACATTTGAAGAAGAGTATTGATGTTTATTTGAAACCATTGATTGATGAATTAAGTTTATTTTGGAGTACCGGTGTTAGTACATATGATGTTGCTACGAAACAGAATTTCATACTGAGAGCAGCATTGATGTGGACAATTAGTGACTTCCCGGCTTATGGGATGTTATCTGTCTGGAGTACACATGGTCAAAAATCATGTCCTTACTGTATGGGAGAGAAAAAAGAATTTATGCTCGTTCATGGAAAGAAAACTTGTTATTTTGACTATCATCACAGATTTCTTCCTGCTGATCATCCTTTTTGCAGAAACAGATCTCATTTCAGAAAAGGAATAGTTGAAAGGGATGGACCTCCAAAATTATAACTGTTTTGGAGTTAAAATCAGTTGTATTATCATTACCTCCCATCACTTTTGGTCCCACATTAAACCAATAGAATATTTCTGGTTTTGGGAAAGAACACAATTGGATTAAACGTAGCATATTTTGGGATTTTCCATATTGGTATGATTTGTTGGTCTTCCACATGTTGGATATCATGCATATTGAGAAGAACTATTTCGATAATTTGTTTCATGCAGTTTTGGATACGCCAGGAAAGATCAAAGAAAATGTAAATGCACGTTTAGATCTTGCCCAAATTTGTAGGCGTCCAGAACTAGAACTGTTTGAGAATGTCAGAACAGAAAGGTTACTGAAACCAAAAGCATCTTATACACTGTCTAAAGAAAACCGTTTATTATTTTGTCAGTGGATTGCAGATTTGAGACTTCCAGATGGATGTGCTTCCAATTTGGGTAGATGTGTAAAGAATGGTCATATTACTGGATTAAAAAGTCATGATTTTCATGTTATAATGGAAAGACTTCTACCCATTGGATTAAGAGGTCTGTTGAATTATGTGATTTGGGATTCCATAACAGACATGTCTCGTTTTTTTTGGGAAATTTGTGCGGCTACAGCAGATTATGATGCTCTATGAAAACATTAAGAAGATGTTGTTGTAATTATATATAAACTGGAAAAAATATTTCCACCGTATTTCTTTGACTCAATGGAACATTTGATGTTACATTTTCCATATGAAGCCAAATGTGGAGGTCCAGTACAGTTTCGATGGATGTACCCATTGGAAAGATGCATGCAAAAATTGAAAAGAAAAGTACGTAACAAAGCATCTGTTGAAGGATCTATTGCAGAAGCTTATTTGTAAGAGGAAATATCTTTTTTATGCTCCCATTATTTTGAATCTGAGTATCCTTCAAAACACAACCGAATGGGACGGAACGAGAGGAATATTGATGAAATCGACAATCAATTATCTGTTTTCAACCGGACAGATCTTGGTTTTGGTGGAGTTTATGAACGTTGGATTTCAGATGATGAACATTACAGAGCTCATACGTATGTTCTGCTCAACTTTGAAGAGATGACATCAGTTGTACTCTAAGTGTTTATATCACTTATTCTATCATTTATGTTACAGTAAATAACTTTGTTTTTTATAGGTTGTATGATAATCATATCAAGAAACAAATTCCACAAATTACAGCAGCTGCTCTCGAAGAACGCCGACAGAAAAATTTCTCTCAGTGGTTTCAAAAACTGGTAACATAAATTCTTTATCTTTTAGCAACTCATTCAATGTATACTTTACTATATTGATAATTATTTCACAAATTTTCAGGTGTCTTGACATGCTGATAAAATTGAAAAACGGCTGTGTATATTGAGTAACCCACCTTCCAAACTTGTTAAAACTTATAATGCATATGTGGTGAATGGATTTCGATTTCACACACATGCATATGGGGAATCAAAAAAAACAATGAACAGTGGAGTTAGCTTGAGAGGATCTCATCATCGTGAAAATGAAGTTTACTTTTATGGCATACTTGATGAAATCATTTAACCTTGTTATCTTGGACAAAATTACATAACCATGTTCAAATGTCAGTGGTTGGATACAGAGAGAGGCGTGTGTGTTCATCCGACTCATGGAATCATCGATATTAAATGTAAAAGTGTTCTCGAAGTAAATGAACCATTCTTATTGGCTCAATAGGCACATCAAGTTTATTATGCAAAGTACTGTGCTACATCAAGAGACTTGAATGATTGGTGGAGTATATTAAAAATCAAAATTTGATACAATCAGTTTAGTCAAAGTGAATGTGCTTTCACTGATATGAAAAGAATTGAAGTTTTTCAAGAGAGTACTCAAAATAAATCTTTTTTAAAAAGAGACATGAATATCGATGACGACACCCCACATTTAAGATTCGGTGATGACGATGATGCTAATGATGTCACATATGAATTTGAAATGGTAAGAGATGAAGCAACTAGAACTCAAATGGATATCGATGATGTTGAGGAGGAATATGAAGATGACATTGACATATATGAAGATGATGATGAAGATTAACACTGATAGAATTCCATGGTAGTTATATACAATCATAACTAATATATATGTATATATAATAGTAATTATCAATTATTTGCTAAGAACATTAACATTTTCTATTTCAGATGGACGATGACACATTTCGTGAGTTGGCGGATGCTGACCTACCTTTCGATTCGGATGAATTGCTGGAAGATAACCCTCAGCCTATAGGCGCTCCAGAGAGTATGCAGAGGGGGTGCGGTCTTGCACGATTGATGATTCCTGACCACGTCCTCGAGCGACGTCCACGTCTTGGGTTTGATCCACGCACACGGAGGTGTGATAACCTATGTGATAACCTGTGGATTTGACTAAGATTTCATTAATCTATTCACATAATAAATGTTTATTATTTTTACAGTTTTCCCCATATAGCAGTCGGACAGGGCAGTGCTATTTTGCGCAACTATTTTTCTCAGCCTTGGACCACATGGGAGTAGATTCCCATTGATGTGCAGCATTCCATGTTCGGCCATTGGTTGGTACGTACGTAAATAAATAATTTTTATTTTGAAAATTCTTTCATTTCTAACTTGATATTTTGATTTATTTGTAGGGTTTATGGTATCCGATCGAGGATACCATGCGTGACGCCATCCACGAGGCATGGGAGGTGGCCATGTGTGATCACTTTCGTCAGTTTTTTCACAATTTAAGAAAAGTTGCCATGAAGAAAGCAGGAGTGTCAGATTTTGACGAGTCATATAGAGCACACCGACCAGAGTACAATTCATCCCATGTATGGGATGGATTATGTGCGCACTGGTTGAGTGATACCTTTCAGAGGAGATCATCGGTGGGGAGGCAGAATTGGGGGAGACAGGAGGTGACTCATCGAGCTGGGAGTCGTACTTTCAGTACTCATAGACAACATTTGGTATGTACATTATTTATAAATATTTTATATAACTATAAATATTAACAGTTTATTTTTTTATTCTTATAGGCTTTCGAGCACCCTGATATTACGGAGTACGACGTATATCGGAGGATGTATAGTGATCCTGCTACTGGGGAGCTCAGAGGAGATCGTCAGCATCACATCGTGGTTGGTATTATTTGTTTTCAAATTTAAAAATTAACTGCATATAATATATTCACAATTTTAATTTTAAATTGCAACTACAGAAGTCATATGAGGTCGCAGCATCACAGACTCGGCCTGGGAGTCAGGCTGAGTCATCAGATCAGACCACTGGCCGTCAGTTTGATGAGGCAGCATGGATGCAGGCCACCCAGTATGCCTTCGAGAAGGGCCGGGTAGTTGGTATCAGCTCTCGACTGACTCCCGGAGATTATTATGGCAGTGCTGCGATGTCGGCGTCCAGCTCGAGAGGAGCTCGTGCATCTTCTTCTGCTACACAGTATGAGGATCAGTTGCGATCTCAGACTGCACTGATAGAGAGTCTCTGACAGGAGCAGGATCAGATGCGTCAGCAGCAGCAGCAGCATGAGGAGGAGCGTCGACGCCAGCAGCAGTTGTACAAGGAGCAGATGAGTCGGTGGCACCAGCCGCAGCAGGAGCAGATGGAGTACACGCGCCGACTCACTCATGCTTTAGGGATGGAGTTTCCTCCACCAGTATCTGCAGACCCCCCCCCCCTCCCCACCTCCTTCATATTAGAGTTTGTTTTTATGTGATAAAGTTTGTTAAATCAAAATATGAATTTTTTATCTATTCGTAGTTTCTGTATCATTATAAAATACTAATAATATTATATTTTGAAATAAAAGTATTAATATGATTAATAATATTATTTATATTTTAAAATATTAAATTATATATATATATTAAAATTCTATAATATTATAATTTAATTATATTTTTTTGTAATATTTGAATTATTTTAATATTTGAATGTAAAATAATTATATTATTTTTATATTAATTAAAATAACTTATTAATATTTTTTTTATTTATGAATTATAATTCTAATATTATTATATTAATTAAAATCATTTATTAATATTCTATTATTATTTATTTTTGAATTATAATTCTATTATTATTATATTAATTAAAATAATTTATTAATAATTTATTATTTTTATTTGTCAATTATAATTCTATTATTATATTAATTAAAATCATTTACTAATTTTTTATTATTTTTTATTTTTGAATTATAATTCAATTACTATTATATTAATTAAAATAATTTATTAATAATTTATTATTTTTATTTATGAATTATAATTCTATTATTATATTAATTAAAATCATTTATTAATATTTTTTTATTTTTTCATTATAATTGGATTATTATTATATTAATTAAAATAATTTTTTATTAATTTATTTTTTTTATTTTTTTATAGTATTTGCGACGGGATACTATGCCCATCACAAATAGTATTATTATTATATTCATTAAAATAATTTTTTAATATTTTTAAATTTTTTTAAAAAAAAATAGTAATTGTGACGGGCCCGTCACAATTAGTATTTGCGACGGGCCCATCGCAATTACTATTTTTAAAAAGTTTTTACAAATATACGGACTAATATTTACGACGGGAAGGATCGCCATCGCAAATAATACCTTTAGCGACGAGCCCGTTGCAAATAATTGTTGTTGTGACGTCATTTTCCGCAACGGGCTATTTACGACGGGCCCCCGTCGCAAAATCCTATTAGCGACGGGATCCCGTCGCAAATGCCCCGTCGCAAATACCATTATTTCCAGTAGTGTTTTATTGATTTATGGATTCCTTTATGGTGTTTTTTGTGGATGACATATTGGTCTATTCAAGGACAAGGTCTAAGCATGAGCCACACTTGATAATAGTGTTGGGAATTTCTTGGGAGCATTATTGTATTCCAAATTATCAAATTGTGTTTTTTGGATATAAGAGGTACATTTTATTATACATTTTATCTATGAAAGAGGTGTTTCTATGGTTTGAAAAATTATATAAGATGTTATCTCTTGGAAATCACAAAATAATGTCATTGAGATATGTAGTTTCCTTGGTCTAACTGGTTATTATAGACGTTTTGTTTGTGATTTATCACTTCTAGATTCACCAATGTTGGTTTTGATAAGTTAAAATGATCCATTACAATTGATCGAGGAATTTTAGATGTCTTTTATAGAGAATAATATTCAACTTACATCATTACCAATCCAAATATTGCCGAAATTAGGAAAAGGGTATGTGGTGTGTTATGATGCTTCATGATATAGGTTTGGATGTGTTCTCATAAAGGGAGATCATGTTGCTTCTTGTGGATCATGAAATTTATTGTGTCAGGAGAAGAACTACCAAACACATTATTTTTAGTTAACTACCATTGTCCTTGATTTGAAGACTGGTAATCATTATCTCTTTGGTGAGAAATTTATAATGTTTATGGACCATAATATTTTGAAACATATTTTCTCACAAAGGGATTTGAACTAGGGACCAAGAAGATGGATTGAATATCTATAAATGTTTTACTTTGACTTCATGTATAAACTAGGTAAATTTAATTAGGTGGAAGATGTGTTATGCATAAAATCATATGCTCATTTGGAAAAAGATGTTTCCAATTAGTGGTAGTTAATTTTGGTTATAGAAGGAATGCACTTGGATTGTGTAGATAAAGGTAGTGTTGTGGATTTCATTCCATTTTCTTATGTTCCAGATATATTTATGATATTTAAAAAGTCACATATGTTTGATTCAGAATGTTTTTCGATAAGCTTGAAAGTCAATGTTGGGGAGACCATTGAGGGACGAAGGATGGATGGGAGTTTAGTTTTCTGGTTTCAAATTCAGATGGTCATACCTATGGCTTTTCAGGAAACAATTCTTCATGATTACCACCATTTTAAATGGATTGATCATCCTTGAGTACAAAAATATTTATAAAGCGTTGAAAGCATAGTTTTGGTGGGAAGACATAAAAATAAAGGTGACCTAGTTTGTTTCAATATGCCTCACCTATCATCAGGTAAACGAATTGCATCAATGACTAGTAGGTGTGTTGCAGTATTTACCTTTTCTTATTTGGAAATGGGAGTAGATAGATATGGATTTTTTAATAATTCTCCCAATAATTGTTCAAAAATATGATTCTATATTGTTCATAGTGGATCGGCTCATAAAGTCATCTAAGTTCATTCTTATTCATGAATCTCATACGGTGGATGAATTACCTAATATATAAATATATGATAAGTGGTAAAGAGGCATGGAATAGTAGTTTCAATTGTATGAGACTGAGATATGAGGTTTACATCTCATTTATATAAATCTTTAAAACAATCCCTTGGGACTCATTGACTATGATTATGGTGTATCATCCTCAGATGGATAGACAATCTGAATTGATGATACAAACACTGTAAGACATGTTGTGGTCTTGTGTAGTAGATTTTAGTGGCTCATGGGAGGATCATATACCATTTGTAGAGTTATCGTATAACAATATCTATCAAGACATGATACATATGTATCCTTTTGAAGCAGTGTTTGGGTGTCCTTGTCATTATCCACTTTATTGAGTGGAAACAGGTGAGACATCACTGGTTAGGCCAAACCTTTTCCAAAAGACAATGGAGAAGATTCAGATGATTAGGAAATGGTTATATGTGACACATAGTCATCAGAAGTCATATCTAGATCATCTTCAACAACTATTTTCATTCAACTTGACAGATCATGTGTTCTTCAAAATCTATCCTAGGCTTGGGTATCATAATTTTGGAAAGCATAGAAATTTATGTCCATGATACATAGTCCATTTTGAAATACTTGAATGGGTTTTTAAGGTGGAATATAGGTTGTAATTTCCACCATGGTTTATTTCTATACATAATGTGCTTCATTTATCTTAGTTGAAAAGGTATCAAAATGATCCTCACCACGTACTTCGATGGGATCACATTGACCTAGATCTAGATGCTTCATTGGATCATATCCCTATAAATATTTTTGGATTTGAAATTGAATTTATTACTTGGGAAAATCATTAGTTTAGTGTGGGTTTCGTGGAAACATGGCCTGATTTAGGAAGAAACGTGGGAATGGGAGAAAGAAATGGTTGAGAAATGGCCTAAACTCTTTCAAGAAAATGGTGGTTTTCAACATTCTAGGGACAAAAAGGCCAATGGTTGAGAGAATTTGGAACCCCTAGTATCAATTAAGTATCCCATTATTTATTTATTTTATGTATATAATGTGTTTGGGTGAAATTTTGGAGGGTTTATAGGAATTATGAAATATTTTTGGGATTTTAGAAGGTGAAAAATATTAGAACGGTTAGTAGAAACCATGAAACTCCTCTAAAGGAATGTGAAACAAAAGCTACTGTGTAGGCGCATGGTCAGGCGCACAGTTTAGAAAAACCATGAGGCCACCCTGGAGTAACCATGAAATTTTGAATAGAGGTAAAAACAAATTTTGCATGCGTTTTTTCTAATCATGTGAGACAACTACGCTAAGGAAGTTTGGTGGTAGTGTCTGGTACAAGGTCTACGCACGATTTTCCTAAAAGTGTGGCTAAACCATGCATAGTAAAAAATTCGATACTTAAATTGTGGATCTCACTCATTATTACCTCTAAAACACTCATTTCTTCCTATTCTATGGACATAAATTAGTTTTCTCTCCTCCCAAAGGTTTTGGAGACACTTCCCTTTGATCTGCGAGTGATCTGTTGGCTAATATTAGTGTGTTGAAGTCCAGATGGCTCAGTAAGTCTTAATTCATGGGGGATTTCCTTAGATAAATTATTATAACCTCTCTTTGATTCATATATCTAGTCCATTAGGAATATATCTATGAAATTTAATGTAATTCATGATGATATATTTTTTTTATGTTAGGGAACAATATCTAAGGCGGGATTTGAGAGATTTAACCAATGTTTTTTTTGAAGAATTTGTGTAGTTCATCATTTTTTCCATAGTTTCTAAGGTAAGTGGATTCACTCTAGACACATCTTTCTAAAACTATAAGCAATTATTTCAAATTAAACATTTTTCATGGAATTTATTGTCATATTTTGGTGAAACTCTTGATAGAAACCCTCTTTGGTGATGGATTATGGAATTGTGAAAATGGGGTGTTTTGGTCGAAATTCAAAGTGGTAACATTATTTTAAAATGAAAATTTTAAAATGGTTGTTTGGTTTTGATTCATAGAAAATTGTTTTCAATAAAAGGATATATTTGTTGAAATGTTTTAGCCATCATTTTTTTGTCATTGTTGTTGGATTAAATGGTTAAGTGTGAGTTTAATGGGATGGATATTGATCAAGAATTTCCACCATCAAAAGGAGAGTATGGATATGAAGTTCCATAATCAATGATAACACCAATTATGAGTGAGGTGCCATGTGTTTTGTTATGTGAAATGGAATGGGTTATTCAAAGATAGAATTTTATAAATGGTTAAATGACTTGTTTGTTTTCTTTCCTTGGAAGTTTAATTGATTTGGGAAAACTATTTTGGTATGTAAATTATTTTATATTCTCATATAAACTATTTAAAATAAATTAATATAAAAAAAATTAAAAGAATTTATTAAATGTTCTATCTTAGTGGCGTGAGTAGAGAATTCATTTGGGGAAAACCTAATAATTTTTATTACTCACCACTTGCTTAGGAACTTTAGTGTATTTAGAGACATTGTGTTTTGGGACACATGTAATGGAAAGGTATCGAACTTATTTAGTGATGCTTCATGATACATGGGGGTTGATTGTGTATTTGGATCTTAGAGCATGTTGGGAGTTTCTATGTTGGTTTCTTTATTGCCTTTTTCATTTTGGGTTTCTCTTATGCTTGTTTCTTGATATTGGTATTGGTTTCCTCTTGGTACTCTGATATTTTTTGTTTTGGTTTTTTAAAATATGAGTTTTAACAAATTATTATCATGAATCATATAGTAATTGTGCTTTACAGTGTTGTTGGTTTTAATTGTTTTATTTTAAAAAGGTGAAATCATCCTCTAGATTTTATGAATCCATTGGAATTTATTACCAACCACTAGCCTCTTGGGGGTTTCTCTTAAGGCTAAGTAATTTCACCGCCTCTTCTCAAGCCCATGAGGAGGAGAGGGATGTTAAAGATGGTATCCATATTGGTTGGTCCAAATATTTTGGGAAAATTAGTATTAGTTTGTTCGATCCTTGGGTATCAGTTATGTCAATAATGAAGTTGAAAATTCATTTTGGGTTAATCCTTCATTTGGGATCACTACAAAATATTTCACTTTTTCAAATGGAGGCATATTTGTTGCTAAAAATAAATTTTTTGTTTTTAAAATGTTTTACCAACGTATATGTCTTTATCACTATACTGTCGGTAAAAACTCTATCGCTAAATGTTTTTATGACATATAAAATCATTCTGTTACAATTATAATAATACCAACAGATAACATATATGTTGGTTATGAATATTAGAAACAAGTTCTAATGACACATTTTTCTGTTAATAATAATATTACCAATAAATAATATCTGTTTATAAATTAAAATTAAATAATAATAATAAATTTTTATTTATAATAACATTTAATATTATATTTATTAATTTATCATATATAATACATATGTTTTAATTATGAAAGAGAATATGATTTTCACTTGTTAAAAATTAGAAAAAATTAATTATATTAATAATAAAATTTAATAAAAAAATGAATCAATACAAAATTAATTCCCCAATAGCCATCACACACCCCCACCAACCCGAATCCCTCCCCCCCATGTCATCAATGCAGTCCATCCATGCCACATTAGGGACCAGTGAGCACCAGCAGCCCATAAATTCCCCAAGATTCTAGAAATCGAGGAGCATCCCATTCATGCCACATAGGGTCCATTGAGCCAAGAGCATCCCATCCATGCCACGCAGGGCCCAGCAAGCTCCAGACACCCATACATCCATGTCCCATGACCAATAGTGGATTATTCATTAGGAGCATTCCTAGTGAGAGCATATACTCCATCCATCAACATGATTATACTCTACCAGAAAACCCAAAAAGGATTACAAAATCATTTAAACTTCTAAAAACAATTAAAAAATAAAGAGAAGTCAATGAGTAGATAGATAACAAGAAACAATCCAAATCAGTAAACTAACATCAATTTTTACTTAAATATTTTTCTGGAACATCAAGGATCTTGAACTAACTTGAAAATTTATCTGATCTAGAAATAGTTGGTATTCATTAACATGATAAAATTTAGAAGATCCCACCTTTACCTTGAGTTAAATAATTATAGAAAAGATGTTGTAACACTACCTACTCATGTGGTCCTGCATATCTTTAAGAGATGCTTTATAGCTGCAACGACAAGTCTGGAATCAAAAGTTGTAAACACAAAAATATGTATTCACATACAATAGAAATGATCCAAGGAATAAAGTATTTATCTAAAAATATTATGGTATACCTATGAAACTAGTATGTTGGGTTTAATTCCATGAATAGATGAGTAATTCAACCCACCATATCAATTTTTTTCACACCTATCATAGCACTGAATAAAAATTAAACTTCCACACTCATTCCATGACATGAAAAGGAATAAAATGATACAATTTAGAAGATCCTACTTACTGCAAAAGGTTGAATCCAACTGCTAGCACTCCACTCTAGAATTTTGTAAGGGATGCTCATATAGGTGATGAAAAAGTCTTATGCCAAACCACATGTACTTCTACTCACACAGCAGAAGAGTCGCATATTAGAATTTCCAAATATGAAATGAAAATAAAAAGAAACTTATACAGGATCAATTTCATTTTCAATCTAAATTCTCAATTTACATTTGTTAAACATTTTAAAATCCTTTGTCCACATGAGTTGATTATCATAATGACTTAGAAATAGTAGAATTGTCAAATATAAAACCTAAAGAAGAATATTATTCTAGATCAATTTCATTTTTAATCTAATTTATCAATGTAAATTTGATAAACATTTTAAAATCCCTCATACACATGAGTTAATCATCATAATGACGTACCAATAAACGAAAAAACTAAACATTTAACAAGCTTATTTTTTTTCTTATTATTTTTTCTAAGCACTTATAAAAATTAGTGTAATTTCTACAAAGGATTAATAATAAAAAAAAACAACATGAGCTTTGTTATTTTGTACTAGTGGATCATTATGAAACATATGAAAAAGAACATGACAAAATGAAAAGAAGTAATATGATTAAGTAATTTATATGGATTTCCAATACAAATAACAAATAAGTATAATTAAAAAAATTAATCATATACACCATAAGATTTTACTAAATAAATAAGAAAGGTATTCAAACAAAACATTCAAAAGAGAAATAAAGTGTACTTACACATTCCAACATATTCTACTTCTGTAAGCCACCCACTGAGCCTCAGAGAATAGCTCAGCCTTGTGTGAGATCTTGAAGGGACACTAAATCTTGAAAGTGATGCATTATTCAAATCTGGCATGTAACTATTTTCTAAAACAAACAACAGTTTAAAGAATTAATATCGCCAATGTACATACATAGTATTAAAAATGTATTATACAAATCATATGAAAAATATATAAACATGAGAAATATGTTATGAATAAATGTGTAACAAGGTAATTTCAATGAATGTTCAATGAAAAAGGATAATTTTTACATTCCAGCTTCTCTTCATTGCAGATAAACATACAATGAAAACATTAAAAACAACTAAAATATAATTAAAAATAAGTAATATATAAAATCTTCTATAAAAATTGTAACCCAACCCCATAAATATATCTATTTACCTCTTGAATATTGATATAAATAACCAACCAAAGTAGCTATATCATGATGTTCCATATGAAAAAACAACACCATATATGCCAAAGAAGAAATGTCAGAATGTTGTGAGGGAGTTAAGTAGGCCCACATGATCCCCTCTAGTCATCCATGGACCCCTTATTATCCTAGAATCTTGATCTAATAAATATACCATCCCAGGGATAGCCCTTCCCCAAGATAGTGGAGTCAGTGTGCACTACAGTGCCTTCAGCATGGCAGATCATCACATGAAAAAAAAACACAGATGAAAATCTTGATAATAACACATAATAATTACTTAATATCCAACCTAAAATCCACCCATTCTGGATTAAAACATTGTTGAAAGCCATTAATAGTCAGAAAATATAGACATCTCAGAAACCTTTAAAGATCCTTCTTAAAATATTTCCTTAATAACATCAAGATCATAATACACTTTCTCAGCATTAGAAAATGATTATAAGTGTTTTTTTTGGAACATGGATTTGATGAAATAATTCCATATTTCATTGGCTAAAAAAGAAAAAATATCACCTTCACTCGTGGTATTATAACTACCACAATACAAGTCATTCTATCTGGAAGCCTATTTTCCCTAACAGCCACCTTTAATTCAGGACACCATGCATTATTTTATATATATAATTATTGTCCAAATGGATAAAATATCAAATGATCAATAATAGTTTGTGTTGCTAAGACTTCCATTTACATCCCATGACAATAATCAAAATCGTCTTCTAGGCTTAAAGTATTCCAATCACAATTAACAGTTTCTATAGCTACAACTGAATAATAGTTTGATCTGAAAAATTAACTACCAAAAGGATCCAGTTTTGAAAAATAAACCCACATAGAGAAGAGAACGAATTTTTTTTTGATAAATCCATGATTCATTCATCATGGATCATGATCACACTGAATATTAAGGTACCCATCACTTCATTATTGATAGACCAATCTCACTCTGGGTTGGGGTGACTTCCTTCAAGACCTATCGGGGCTTCTAGAGGTAAAAACTACATCCACCATTAACGACGTCAATCTTTGAGATCATGCCACAAAAACCGTATACGAAATAGGGAAATCAAAACTGGTTAAAGTGTAAATCTAAATACCCCAAATCTAAACAGGTAGATGGAAGATAAAATTCAGTCTAGGTTTGATCCAAAATTATAAGCAAGAAACCTAAAGAGAAAACACAGTAATAAAACTAAACATTCCCTAAATCACTATATGAAAGAGACCCCATATAGTATTATAAGAAAGAATAAAAATGTGTCACTAATTGAAATTGAAGATAGATCCAATGATAGAGTGGGGTGAAAATTGAGATAGGGGTGATGATATTCAAGTTGGGAAGATGGGTGGTGAGGCCAAATTAGGGCGGCGGGATGTGAGGTGGGGCTATGGGATGAGAGGCGGAACACAGAACAGGGGGTGGAAATATCAATTAGGGTTTAGTGGTGATGATTGTTTTGTAAAAATTATTTATATGTTTATTAAATAAATAATATTGAAAAATATAAAAATGGTTAATATTTCAATAAAACTGAATAAGAAATGTTGAAAAATATAAAATATATATATTTCAAAAAAATTGAAAATTAAATTCAATTATGACATATTTTTAACAAAACTCCATGAAACAAAATTTTACTTTAGTTATAAAAATAATATATATGTACATATGTATGTACTATATTTCCCTTGATTGGTTGTTGATAAATATTTTTTTATGTAAGGGTTTATTGTAACATTTTTTATCGGCAGAAAAATATTTTTTGGTAATAGCGTTATTAATAACAGATTCTTGTGTTAGTAAAAAAATTATATTAGTATAATAAAGCAACAGATTCAACTGTTGGTAAATGATATGTTGGTATTGAATGATCAATATCAACAGATATATCTATTGGTAAAAGGAAGTGTTGGTATTAAAAATTAATAGCAATAGAACATAATATCTGTTTGAATTGCTCATTCTTACCAATAGATATATTATCTGTTAATCAATTTATACTGGTATAATCCATTTACTTTGTTTTGGATGGTATTTCTGAGGTAGGATCATCAAAACTATAAATGTACAACATAAAAAGGAATATTTATCCTATTTATGTTGAAATTGAAGTTACTAGAGAGTTTGGGAAAATAAATGTTTTGGAGACACTTTTAGGAGTTGTAACCTCAATATCATGGGTTTATCAAATGGGAAAAGCATGAAATGAATTGATAGATATGAAATCATACTAGGAGTACATATTTCATTTTGAGTACTGATTTATCATTTGGTAAAAAAAATTATTTTTCAAAATTATTGAAAAATATTTTCAAATGTAATATTTTGAAAACAACATGATAGTGGTATTTTGACAATTGTTTGATTATCAAAAGAATAGTGGACTTTTCAAAATGGGTTGAAATTATATATTTTTTATTTTGGAAATAAATTTTTTGATCATTAGGATATGGTAAATTTGAAATTGTTAAGCCTTAACTTTATAGAGATTGAGACTTATGGTATTTGGTTGTTATAGAAATGGAACCCAGTAGGTGTCATACAAACCAACATGAATATACTGCTGGGAATGTGATTTCACCTGAGCCACAGGTGAACCAACAGCTGATTCAATGTATTTTCCAAGATATTCATGTTGCGGATAGAGGGAACCTAAGGGATAAACCAAGCCAATTGGATCATTCTGTTCAGTTCCGGAAGCAGAATCCACCTATCTTTTGGGGTGATTTGGCACTAGAGAAGGTAGAGGTGTGGATGAATAGGATGAGTCTAATGTTCAAATTCCTTGGAATGATAATATAGATAAAATTAAAGTTATAAATTTATATGATGGAGGATCTTTCATGCAGTGGTGGGGTTTAGCAGTTTGGGATAAATTAGGACAAGAAATTTCATGGGGGGATTCTCAATAATTTTTCCAAAAAAAATTATATCCTCATATGTTTAGGATTGCAATAATGACAGAATTTTTTAGCTCGAAGAATGAAAATATCTCAATAATAGAGTATTTAGCTAAATTTATTAATTTATTCCTCTTTACACCTCGAGTTGCAACTATTTCATCCTTGAAGGTGCACAGTTTTTAATCAGGGTTGAGGTAAGAGATTCTATCAATGATTATCATGCTTTCTATAAAAAAATATATAGATATGGTGAATAGATAGATGGTGGTATAAAAGGAATTATTAGTAACTTATAGGGGGATGCATCATGTTGATACCTATGGAAAATTGTAGGAACTCTAATGATGTGAACAATAAAAAGAGGAACATCTATTTCCAAGGTAGTGGAATGACTAAGAATTAGATGGTTGGATAGGTGGATCTTACTCCAAAACCAAAGCAAAAGCCATGATATTTCTAATGTGGTAATTTGGACAACATGAAGAGTTTTTTTTCAGAACCACCTAGATCATTTCACAATTGCAATCAAATGGGGAATCGTCATTGCTATTATTATACTGCTCCAAGGTCAAGTGTTCGAGACACATCTCATGTTTCACAAAAGTTGTATGCTTTGATGGGATGAGGGAAGCAATATACCTCTTGTTAGTAGAACTGAGCTAGCTATGGTGATTCAAGGAATACCATGAATTATATGGGGTTAATATCAACAAGTCTATAAATAACAAAGTGTAGTAAGTTATAAGTTATATCACACTAGGAAAGTTATTTTGAATGATCAATATGGACTACTAATGGTGAGGTATGATTCTTTTTAATTCTACCCATATAAAATATTTTTTTGATATGGGTACAACTCATTAATTTTTCACTTCTCATGTTATTAATTTATTGGGTTTACAAATTGAGATTATACCTTTTGTTTTGAAACTTCAAACTCCTCTTGGTCAAAGAGAATGTCAAGCATTTATGTCTAGAGCATGTTCTATAAATATTAATGGATTTGAGTTGATATTTTATTTCTCTATGATTTAGATGAATTTATATGATATAACACTAGGTATGAATTGGTTAAAAAAATTTAGATATCTCATTGACTGTTATAATGGAAGGGTTATTTTTATGAAAGATAATTGCGTTGAGAATCTATTTTAAGTAGATCGGGAAGTAAATGAAGGTGAAACAAGCTTGTTAAAACTAGTATATGGAATGACCTTATACTATTTAATATAATTTACTTTTTCATCAATGGAAGAGATTAAAAATATCAGTTTTTTATGGTTTTTATTAGTTTCAAGATGTTTCTATTGAAATTCTCTCAGGTTTTTCACCCATAAGAGAAGTAGATTTTATGATTAATCTCCTTTTAAGACCAATCATATTTACCATACCTATTATTATATGAAACCGATATAATTAAAGGAATTTAAATTCTATTTAGAATATTTGTAAATAAAAGGTTTCAATTGACCAAGAATGTTTCTGTGGGGAGAAGCGGTCTTCTTATTAAAAAGGTGAATGAAACTCTTCATTTTTTTGTGGATTATTATAACCTTAACCAATTTAAAATAAATAATTTGTATCCAATTCCACGCAAGGATGATCTATTTGATCAATTAAGGGGAACCTAGTGGTTATCTAAAATTGACTTGTGACCAGGATATCACTATTTGTGAGTTCAGAAGGGGGATATTACAAATACATATTTTAATAATAGATGAGAAAATGATAAGTATGTTATTATTACTTTCGATCTTATGAATGCACAAGAATTATTTATAGAAATGATGAATTAAATATTTCATAGATATCTGAATTTTTTTAGAAGCGTTTATGGTATAAATATTAGTGTATTCAAGGACATGGTCTGAGCATGAGCCTCAATTGGTGATAGTGTTGGGAATTTTAGGGAGAAACATCTATATGCCAAATTATCAAAGTGTGATTTTTCAATATAAGTGGTACGTTTACTTGGACATGTTATCTCAAAAATAAGTCTTCATATGGATCTATAAAAGATATAGGTTGTTATCTCTTGGAAATCTCCAAATAATGTCTTTGAGAAACGTAGTTTCCTTGGACTAGCTGGTCATTATCAAAATTATGTTCATGATTTCTCAAGAATAGCTTCACCAATGACATATTTGACGAGAAAATATGTTTCATTAAAATGTATTGAGGAATTTTGTAATTATTTTAATGATCATAAATTTCACCTTACATCAATACCAATATTGATATTTCAGAAATTAGGATAAGGGTATGTGGTATATTGTGATGTTTCAAGATTTGGGTCAGGAGGTGTTCTCATTCAGGGAGATCATGTTGTTTCTTATAGATCACAATAGTAATGGTTTCATGTGAATAACTACCCAATATTTTATTTGGATTTATCTACTATAGTCATTTATTTTAATAATTTGCATCATTACCTATTTTGGGAGAAATTTGTAGTGTTTATAGATCATAAGAGTTTGAAACATATTTTCTCACAAAGGGATTTTAACATGTGCCAAATAATATGGATGGATATATATAAATATTTGAATTTGACTTGATTTATATTCTAGGTAAAAGAAATTAGGTGGTATATCCATTAATCAAAAATTAATATGTTCCTTTTCAAAAATAGGCTTCAGATCAGTGGAAGATAATGTTGGTTATAGCCGACATGCACTTGGATTGTGAATATAGAGGTAGTGTTGCAGTTATATTTCTAGTCTATTTTATTCTTAATTTGGTTGTGATATTTAAAAAGGAACATACGTTTGATTCAAAATGTGTTTTGATAAGGTTGAAGCTCAATTATGTGAGACCATTAAGGGATGGAGTATTAATGGGAGTTCAGTTTTGTGGTTATGAAATTGGATTTTCATACCCATGGATTGTTAGAAACAAATTCTTCATGCTTACCTCCATTTGATATGGGTTATTAATCCTATAATAATGAATATGTATAAGGCATTGAAATAATATTTTTGGTGGCTGGGAATGAAAAGAAATGTGGTCTAGTTTTTTTCAAGATGCCTCACTTGTTAGCAGGTTAAGGAAGAGCATCAACGACCAGAAGGTATGTTGCAGTCTTTACCTATTCTTGTTTGGAAATGGGATTAGATAGCCTTGGATTTTGTAATTGGTCTCCCAAAAATGATTCAGAAACATGATTCCATATGGTTGATAAAGTATTATCTACAAAAAACAGCCAATTTCATTCTATTTCATGAATCTGATACGATTCAGGGATTGTCTAAAATATATATTTCAAAAGTGGTGAAGATCCATGGAATACTAGTATCGATTGTATGAGACTGATATATGACATTCGCATCTTGTTTTTGGAAATACATACAATAATACCTTAGTATCCATTAATTATGAGTATGGTGTATCATTCTCAGATGGATAGAAAATTTGAATAGATGATACAAATGTTGGATGAAATTTTTCATGCTTGTGTAATAGATTTTTGTGGCTTATGGAAGGAGCATATACCGTCAGTAGAGTTCTCATGTAACAATAGTTATGAGGCCTCAATCCATGTGGATTATTTTTAATCATTATATGTGCATCCTTGTATTTATCCACATTATTGGGTGGAAACAAGTGATACTTTAATGTTTGGGACATCCATGTATAAGATACAACAGAGAAGATTCATTTTATTAATAAATGGATATGGATGGAACATAGTCATTAGAAAACATATATGGATCATCATTGTTAACTATTTTTGTTTGAGGTGACTTCTCATATATTCTTGATAATATCTCCTATAATTGAGAAACTCTATTTTTAAATGTAGGTAAAATTATTTCTTTGATAAATAAACCATTTTTAGATACTTAAATGCATTAGTGAGGTGGAATATAGGTTGGATTTACCACCACGGTTTAGTTCAGTACATGAGGTTTTTCAATTATCTCATTTGAAAAAGTTTCAGCCAAATCCTCACTATGTTATTCAATGGGATCATGTTGACCTGGATTTAGATGATTTATTATCTCATATCCTAGTACAGATTGTTGATCAGTAATATAAATTCTTATATGGGAAAATCATCAGTTTAGTGTTGTTTTTGTGGTAACATAGTCATATTCAGAAATAAATATAATAATGGTTGAAAAAATGGTTGAGAAATAGTCCAAAATATTTCAATAAAATGGAGTTTTTACTCTTTCTAGGGACCAGAAAGGCCAATGGTGGGGAGATTTTTTTCACCCCTAGTTTCATGTAAGTAAACATTTGTTTATTTATTTTAAGTTTATAATGTGTTTGGGTGAAGTTTTTGAGGGTTTATAGGAATTTATAAATGTTTTGGGGTATTTTATGGAGGTGAAAATTTAGATATTGGTTATTAGAAACTATGAAACACCTTTAAGAGACTACAAAAAATGATATAGAGGCTACTGGTTAGGTGCACGGTTTGGCCAAACCATGTGACCACATGAGAGTAACCATGAAAATTATAAGAGAGAGAAAAAACAAAGTTAGATCACAGTTTGTCTAACCATGAAATCCAATTGTATTAAGGGTGTTTTTAGGTAGTGGCAGGAACATGTTTTATGCATGGATTTCCAAACTGTGTGCCTAAACCATGCACGGTTAAAAATTAGATCCTTGAATTGTGGATATAACCTGATATTAACTCTCAACCACTCATTTTTTCACTTTGATGATTCTAACTTATTTTTTCCTCCTCCCAAAGTCTATGGAGACACTTCTCATTGATACAATAGTGATCTGTTAAAAAGCATTTGGTGTTTTGAAGGCCAGATATCTTGGTAAGTCTTAGTTCTTGGGGGTTTTCCTTATATCAATTCTTCTCCCAACACTTTTATTAATATATCTTTTACATTGACGACATATCTATGATATTTAATTCCAATCATGATGAGATATATAAATTTTGATTTTAGGGGACAATATATAAGGAAGGTTTATAGATATTCAACCATGTTTTGTTGAAGAATTTGTTCATTATTTATTTCCTCTATAGTTTCTGAGGTATGGGGATTCACTCTCGACTCCACATGCTATAACTAGAAGGAATTATTTTTAATTGATTGTTTTTCATGATTTTTTTGTGAAATTTTTGTGTAGTTCTTGATTGAAACCCTCTTTGATGATGGTTTATGGAAGAATGAGAATAGGGTTTTTTGGTAGAAATTGAAAGTGGTAACATGGTTTTAAAATGAAAATTTTAGATTTTTTTTTTGGTTTTGAAGCATGGAAATTTATTTTCAATAAAAGGATATTTTTATTGAAATTGTTTGGCCAAGACTGTGTTGTCATTTTTTTGTCTTAAATGATTAAGCGTGTGTTGAATGGGATGGACATTGGTTTTGAAGTACAACCATAAAAGGGAAGGAGTATGGATGTGAATTTCCACCATAAATGGTAACACCAAACTTGAGTATGTGTGTGTGTGTGTGGTTATGTGAAATGTAATGGGTTATACCAACATGGAATTTGAGAAATTGTTAAATAACTTGTTTTTTTATTTCCTTGGAAATAGACTTGGTTTTGTAAAACTATTTTGGTATGGAAATTATTTTATATTAAAATATAAACTCTTTCAAATTGTTTTATATATAAAAATTATATAAATGTTCTAACATGTTCTATCTGAATGTCATGAGTAATGAAGTTATTTGTGGAAAACCTACCGAGTTTCATTACTCACGCCTTGCTTGGTAAATTTTTTGTGATTAGAGATATTGTGCATCAGGATATAGCTAAAGTCAAGGTATCACATTTATTTAGTGATGAATCATGATACTTGAGCCTTGATTGTGGATTTGGATCTTGGATCATGTTCAGTGTTGTATTTTTGGTGTCCTTTGATTATTTGATCTTTGTTGGATTTGTCTTTCTCTTGTATTTTGATTTTGATCTTGGTTTTTTCTTGGTACTTTGATATATTTTGGTTTGGTTTGTCCAAATTTGAGTTGTACTACATTGTTATCATGCATCATATAGTACTTTTGACTTATGGTGTTTTTGGTTGTGATTGTTTTATTTTAAAAAGTTAAAATCATCCACCAACTATTATGAATACCTTAGCATTTATTTCCACCCTCTGGTGTCCTGTAAATTCTTCCTAAGGCCAAGTAATGTAACTACATCTTCTCAATCTAATGAGGAGGGGTGGGATGTTATAGGATTATGAATCAAAAAATTTTATTTAAAGTGCTAAAAATGGTTCTGAGAACTACATATTATCAATTAAAGAATATGAATCACCTAATATTTTTGAATTATATATAATAGAAAAAATAAATATTCCTAAATTTCAATTATTAATTGAATAATATAATTTATAATTTTTTTGTAAATTATAAAAAATCCATTTTTGGATATTTATTTAATTTATAAAGTGATTATAAAATATTTAATTTATAAAGTGATTATAAAATAATTAATTTAAAATTGATTATAATTAATTATTTAATTTTTATGAAACATTTATTAAAAAATAGTCTATACTAATAATTATTAATATTATAATACGTTTTTAAAATATTTAATGGCCTATATCTATCTATTCTGCCACCATTTAATGTTTTATAAGCTCGTAGATCTTGGAAGAGGATTATTATAGTTCTTGTGGTAGTTGGATACTAAAATCTGAAAGGAATGAGAATTTAAATCATAATAATCAGTTTAATATGTAATATTGTTTTACAATGTAAGTACAACTTATAGAGTAAGGTGATTTTATATATTCAGCTTTTCGGACACTCAAAATTACCTCCTAAACCTAAAATTTATGACATTAATTAAATGTAGTCCTTTTAGTTTAAGGTGGTGAGTTTTTTTCCAGAACATAATGTTTGAAATGTTAGGATGAAAATTGGGGGTTTATGCTATAAATGTACCCTAGTTCCTCCATTTTTTCTCAAAACCTATTTTTATTATCCCAAAGATCTAGGTGGTTAGAGATGTTTTTTCAAGGTATTTTGGGAGCCATTCATAGGGGATCAATCCCATCCTTACCTCTTTGATCTGCGTCGATCTAAGGTATGTTGTACCTCTTCCCTTGTGGATATTCTATATAGTTTATCTCATGTTTTATTTCCTTATGATGGTGGTTACTCCTCATGTTATAATAAATTTTTATTATTCCTCGAGTGGTTGTGGTGTGAATTCCTTTCAGGGATGAACCTTATTGTGGAGGAATTGATCGTGATCTGTGACATTGGTCTGTTCTCATATGAAGAACATTGATGCCTTCATGGTAAGAGATTTGTTTCTTCTCTTTATATTTATGTGAAATTTTAAATTGATAATGATTTATCCCTTTGGATGGAAATTTAATGAACCTAATAAATATTTAACTGGGTTAATAGAGAAATTGGATAGCAATAGCATATCAATGTTTGATATTATGATAATGGTTTTCCTATTGATTTTCTAGATAGTGTGTTATCTGTAATATGCTTGTGTGGCATGTTTTTATTATTTATCAATGTTTTTTTCATGTTTAATTGAAATCGGCTATTCCATGTGCCAAAGGAATTGATAAATAACATGAATCATGTTAATGATTGTTGACAATACAAAAAGGCACGTTAATTGAGAATGTGACTTCTATGAGGTTTCTTAAACTATAATTAATGATAAAATCATGCTAAACTTTTGATTGATTGTTATAGCTTAATTACTTTGGTTTCAGATAGTTGGAACCTATGAATAATGAATAATTTAATTCAATATGGAATAAAAAATAGCTTTTTAAAGATAAATAGTTGGGGCTAAGAGTTCCAATTTGATTTTAATGGATGAATACTTATGTTGGGATCCATGAGAGAAAGATTATATATGATGGCTAAATACCATGTTTTTGGTCCAAAATTCCTTATTGATTAGTATTGTTTGCTTGATGCCTTCTGATGTAATGTGGATGTGAACCTTACTATGTGATGGGATATGATCCTGGGATGGATGACCCTCTGATGGATGATGTGAGATGTATGTGGGGAGGCCCATATGATGTGGTAGTAGTTGACGCTCATGATGGTGAGATGCATCAGGATATGCATGTCGGTGTTGGGGATGGAATCGAGGATGATGGAATAAGTTGAATATAGTCTTACCCGTTTTTTTGATAAAGTTGGATGATTGATTTAAATGATTTTTTTATGGTCGATGGATGGGTTGTTGTTTAATATGTATTCATTTCCCCACTCATGGTAGTAGTTAGATGTGATTGGTTTAATATTTTGATGTTATATTATGATTTTTTCCTTGAGTACCTGAATTATGGAATGATGTTGATAATGAGTAATAAATGTTTAACCCATGGGGTTGGTTTTTTTTTGGAATGAAAATGATATGATCGGGAGAAACTATGGAACCGATTTGAATTATTCCTAGAGTGAATATACTTCACTCTAATGATTAATGTAATGTATCTAGAATAATTTTAATAGTAAATTAATGGATAATAAATTAGTTTACAAAAAGTGAATTGTGAAAATAAAATAAATTAATTTAATATATCTATTTAAAATTATTGTGTGCTTATAGGATATCTAGTCTTAGTAGTAGATGTCAAGATTTTTAGTAAAGTTAATTTCAGTAGATTCTAAGACTAGAAAATTCCCCTAGTGTGGTTTTCAGTAATATTTTATCCAATATATTCTATGATTTCATATGTTACCCCACCCATGTTGGTTAGGGAGACTAAAAACAAATGGGCTTTGGGAAGTTGATTTTCCCAAAATCATAATGGGAGGATGGATATTTGACTACCCCTCATGCCCTGCTCTCTTATCTTGGTAGATTTATGTACTAGCATTCACTATGGTTAGTTTACCATATATGTGTCTAGAGGGTTGTGATGGATTGTGGTTATTTCAAACACATGTAACTCTAGATATAATATCAAAATGGCTATTATATGTATGATGTGTATAGTTTGTAATGGATTGAGGTTCCTTACTTTGTGTAAGGGCTGTAATGGGTTGAGGTATAATACCCGATGTATGTTACACATCATATGTGGTGTGGTGGATCATAGAAACTACTTGGTTACTTTATGGATATGTGATATGGGATGATGTGATGATGTTATGCATGATTTTCATGTTGTGATGGGATGAATTAATTTTGGAGAGAGATGGATGATGACTGTGATGTTAGGGAAGAGTGGAAAACCAATAGGGAAGTAGAAACAAGGTACCCTAGATAGTTTCTTACTATAATATATGATGAATTTTATGTGATATTTTGTGTGTGGTATCCATGGTGAGGCAAGGAATTTAGTACACTTATTTAAGTGATTAGTTAGGTTAATGATTATTCATTATGATTTAGTATGATTTCATTATCTATTTTATGAGAGGCTCTAGGGAGGATCCAACTATCTATACTATTGTTCTAACCCACGTAAAAATAAATTATTTTTTATATCAAAAACTGTAGTTTGGATATTGGGTTGGATATTACTATCTTTTCATTTTAAAAGAGATTTTTTGTTTTTATGGTCACTACCTTCTTTACCTTTTTTTTACTCGTAGTTTTCATTTCATTTGTTTTAGTACTATATGATATTACATGTATGCACTTGGGATTTATTTTATATATCTAAGAAAGTGTTCATTGGTGTGTCTATTTTATCTCTCTCTTACTCACATTATCCTAGATGATAATTCATCCCAACATATGATTATTATGCCTTTAGTGCTAGTTTACTTATCATGGCCTACTTGAGGTGGGACACAGGAAGTCACTATCTCCCTTCCCTCATTCTCATACCAGGAGGGGTGCACATTGGGGGTTTATGAAAAAGTGGTATCAAAGATTCAGGTTGAGGAATAAGATGAAGTTTGGAGTTATAAATAGGTGAGGTTTCATGTATTGGAAGGGAAGTAGTGTAATCTAACTTTATTAAGTGATGTAAACATGAGATACTGAATGAGACACAAGCATTTATTCCCCCCTATGATTTGATGCATGGACCATTAAATTTATTGATCCTTCTAAATAAAGTGATACTAGATGTGAGGTAGAGACTAAGGAAAGTATCATACATCATTCTTCATTGTACCTATTTTTGAAATTGTTGGACCTTATAATAGGTTAAACCTTAAAAAAGATCAAAAATAATTAATTAATTAATGTTAAATATTTCATATTTCAGGTTTAGGAGTCTAATTATTTGTTCTTATTGTTGGTATGGCTCTATTTTTACATCCTCGTTAGGTTTTCACTGAATATTTTTAGCAGGTTTCTACAAAGTAGAAGTCAATAATTATAAAACTTGGAGGAGTATTCTCTAATAGTTTCAATACAAGGATTTGTAGAAGTATGATTGCTTCATTTTAGAATCAGTCATAGAATACTGGTTAGAGGAGGTTGAGATACCTTTAATTTGATCTGCGCTTGGAAAGAATACTAGGTTTTATTAAAAATGACTATGTTGTGTGGGGAAATGAGGAAATGGTGTTTCTTATTCCTTGGTAATAATGAGGATTTATCAGCCAAATGGGAGAAGTTCTTGTACAAGTTTTGATCAGATATTTTTTTCTTTGGCCGTGAAGGAAAAACACAGCAGGAGCTACTTACCCTTTGGTAGGGGAGTTCCAATGTGGGGGTTTAGGGATCTATTTTAGGACCCTTATATGATATTTTCAACTCTTTTTCCAAATGAGGAGGATAGGGAAAGACATTTTGAGGAATCATTACATTTATAGATCCAATGTTAGGTCACCCTATTCATGTCTCAGGCATATCTTGAGGTTTTGGAGATATAAGAGGTTATCAAGAAGATGTTGGACAGAACTAGGTCATAACAAGAGGGGAGGCTTCAGGATTCCCCCTAAAGTAAAGCTATGGTTCTGGGTTCTTATTTACCCTGTGAATTGACTTGGGTTTAACCTATAAGACATTAGAATATTCCAAATAATATTTCTGAATCCAGGCACTAAGTCGATGTGGGCTTCCATGTCCCGGATAGCTTCGATATGGTGATAATAATAATATTAAATATATTTTATCTCCCATTTTTAGTTTATTTTGAAACATAGATAACTCTTGAGATGAGTCTCATGTTGGATTTATGATACTACAGTTGAGCTCAGAACATCATATTTACCCTAAGAGCAACATAAAACATGTCAGTGTTAGGTGTTCGGTCAGAGGTGCATTGTCAGGGTGTGTGATGGTGGGGAGTTAAATGGGAGGATTGATTTAATAATAATTAAATTAATCCTCTCACCCAACCCCTTTTTGTGCATGTAATTATCTCCTCCCCAATTATCCTTTAATGACAGAAAACCCAAGGAGTGAATCTAGGTAACTAAGCACCATCGATCTATGATATTGATGGAGAACACTCTGGGATCATGTGGAAACAACTCCTTATCACTAATTTGACCTCAAAGCTTTCATTTTTTCCTATGAGGTGGGTGATTTTATTTTTATGCCCAATTCCCTTTTCTATGCATCTTTTTAAGGTTATAGATCCCTTATATTCCTACTAGGGACCCCTTGAGGTGCGATCTATGTGTTTTTGTTGAATGGGGTGATCTGGTCTTCTCTTAGAGAATTTACGATGGATTTTTCAGTCTATATGGTGTGTATAATAGAGGAACATTCTAGGTGTTCTCCCCATTTGTGAAAGATTAGTTTTAGGGATTGTGTGCCATGTACCATGGGTTACACACCAGGTAGTGACCCCATGTCATGAGGCCTCGGGGTATGGGTAGGGATGTTTGGTGACATACATGGCCATGTAATAGTAAATAGCTAGAATATATGGACACATGGTGCTAAAAACGGGATGTCAGTCCCAAGCATGGGAAGAGACGCGGCTAAGGGGTCATGTAGCTAGACACACCACGTACCAAGGGGTATATTTTTTGTATTAACATGGATGGTTGATCCGTTTGAAGGGAGTATATATTCAGGTGTTCATATCAGATGACATTCCATGTGACCCCCCTTAAAGGTTTGTAGTCTCCTCTTGGATGCATTTTTTCCATTCTTATCTCCTCTTTTGGGGATTATAATCATGCTTAAGAGTAGCCTATCCTAAGAAGTTTTCTGCATAGAACATGATGGAGGCCTTGTTTTGTGCCTAAGAGATGTTATGTTTGGTGGTGTTTTGGATCACTTAGGTTAGTGATTTTTAGACCAGCAACGGTTGAGTGAGATCCCTTGGTTCATCCCTATGAGGGGTTGTGTGTTATTACGTCCTTGGTATAGGATTGTAATCACCTTGATAGGATTATCATGTATATAGTTGTATTATCCATCTGAAGAGGACAAAGTGGGAACCTCTATTGTTTCTTTAGAGTTGTAGTATCCCTATGGAGATTCCAGGGAGGGATCCTCTAATGTGTCATTTCCCTAGATCATGTTCTTGAAATCATTATGACCAACACTACATGGGATGAGATCCCCTATCTAGTGGGATAGACCTGTAGGGTTTGTGGTGTTGTCGTAAGTACCGTCCCCTATACAGTGGGTGGTTTCAATAGGGTTATGACATCATTAGATATATGAACCCCTACTCATCATAAAGTTTTTTTCAAGTCTATGGTATCATCGATTATATGATACCCTACTATTCGAGTGATTCTGGAAGGGGTTTTTGGAATCATCATGACCAACTCTATATGAGCGAAGATCCTCTATCTGGGTGATATGATCTCCAAGATAACAAATTGGGATGTGGTGTCTCACATCATATCTTGGGTGGGATCCCCTCACTGAGTGAGATCTTTACAATATCAAATTTGGTTTGTGGTATACCATAGAAGATACTTGGAGTGATACCCAATCTAAGGATTGGGGGTTTATGGTTTTCCTAAATGGGTTTCTAGTTTCCCCTAGTAGATCCTGGTAGGGATCCCCTTTCTAAGGTTTAAGTCCCTTGTTTGGTTCTAGTAGGGTTTTTAGCATCTCTAACCTTTAATGGGTGAGATCCCCTATCGAAGTATCGATATCGGTTGAATTCCAGCACGATGTTCAAAGTGATGGGATCCCACAAGTATGATCTCTCGGATATGTGCCATTGGGAAGGAGGGGTTGTGATATCAGCTTTGTGATACCTAATTGAGTGGAATCTCTTGGATGTCCCATCGGGGATGGTTGTGTTCTTCCTAATGGAGTGATATCTCATAGATGAGTGTCTTTTGGGTTGTATGGGCTCATAGAGTGTGTTTTTCTTGATGAGTGAACCATTGTGCCTTGGGTTGAAACATATCATTGGTTATGAGTTCAGAATCTCATGAGGCTTGGTGCATGATATGAATATATCTAGGTGTTTTTCTAGATTTTCCTTGTAGTTATATCACATCTTACATGACACACCATGTGTTATGAGCTAACTAGTCATGTAAATATGGGAATGGTCTCGAGATGTAGTTTATCTCTCATTGGGGTTCCCTCTAGATGGTTCAAGAGACTAATTAATTTTATTTTATCCCTTTTCTTTTGATATTTTTATGTGCCTATAGATTATATTTATATTCACCTCTTCTTGGTAATTTCCCACACATGTTATGTCTTGGGAAGACTATGGGATTTTTGAAGGAGTCCCGAGAGGACCTGGAGTAGGTAGATCCTAGTGAAGTAATATAATCAGGGTGTTTATTCGATCTTGGATGAGAAGATTTTCAGCAGGTTCATTTGAAATTTTCCCCTTATTGTGAGAAGTTTGGAAGCTTTTACAGTTTTCTTTTGGTGGGAATGTATTCTAACCTTTTCTAATTCTCATGTACTCTAGTATGGGATAGATGTATTCATTCAATTGTTTTCAGTTTTATATATCTTTACACTATTTCATAGAGGTGTGTGTGGGTGTGTATATATGGGTATATTAGTCCAAGGCCTCCCTTGTGTGTGATATCACACTTAGCACTAGACGCCAGCCCCTGGCCTAAAGAAAAGGTCTTATGGAGTCACAGATCAAGCCTCGTTGGGTCGGGTTATGATAGATTTGTATCAGAGAGGGTTCCACTTTGGGACATTAGTGTCATGGTCTTGTTTTGATTTTCATAGTGACAGTGTTAGGGTGTTTCAAATTCATCTTTCATTCTAGGGACCCTAGTGATGGTGTAGTAGCTGACGTAACCATTCACCAGAACTCTGATAACCTGCTTTTTGACTAGGTACATTAGAACACTAGTCGCAAGGAAATAAATGGCATGTGCATCATATAGAATTGAGTCTTGGGTTTTTTACTATACTTATGAAGTCATATCCCCATATATACTCTTTTACCATGGTGTATCTTGATTATATTTCAGGAATCCACTACAAAAACAACTTGATAGGGTTCTGTGGAAGGAGTGTAGTGATGATCTGCCCTGAGATGGGTCTTTAATGCAAGGAACTAGTTCTAAGACTGGACCTCTAGGTGGTCCGCCTGTTGGTCCACCACTCATTGAGTAGAATATTGTTCTGTCAATGTAGGTCTATGATGCTCTTATTATGAGTGTGATGCATGATTTCTAGAGGCAGCGACCTCTGAGGTTCTAGCGTGACCTAGATCCCCAGGCAGCTGATTAATGGCTTGAGGCAGTCACGTGTGTTTTTTAGCCTTTAAGGGAACCTCTTGACTAGATGGTGGTCCTAGTGAGGAGACTTTTTCAGGGTTTGGTCAGAATATTATAGATTCATGTGACATAGACCCATGACAAGTTGACTCTCACTTAGGCTGAGTTTGAGCTTCTCTTCATGGAGGAGTTCAATCTGGCCACATTGAGGTAATTAAGGATGTAAGATCTTCTTCAACTTCAACAGGATAGTATATCCATGGTGGAGTACTCAATGAGGTTCATAGACCTATTATGTTCCTACTTGGATATGGTTTGGGATCCATTATTTAGAGCACATACCATTGATAAGTGATTTTACTAGTAGATCAGGACGTCAATAGTGTCATTGTGCATTCCCACATATGCTAGAGTGATGGAGAGGTACATGGTGGTGAAGAGCTTTATAGATGAGAATACTCTGGTCGTTGGTTCTCAGAAAGTAGGACCTAAGACCTCTGTAGCTGGTTTGGTAGCTGGTAGTCAACTGTAGGCTCAGGGATCTTGGCATTCATGATGCTACAAAAGGCGGCCCTAGGATAAAGGGTCTAAGGCTCATGGATTTACGGTCGTTTTTGGTCAGATATAGGACACGCAGTATTACGATTGTGATGACTGGGGAAACCTATATAGATATTTTCCAACTCGTTGTGATGCTAAGAGGGAACCAATCTATGGATTTCCTTGGCAGATGTAGTATTTCAAGCATGGATGTATGTAGGTAGGCAAACATGGTGGAGGATCTATTGGAGGAACAGGAGGTGGCTGGCAGTACAAGTTTCCACCACCACCCCTAGATGGTCCTTGTCAGGCCCATGGAGTGGGAGGACAAGGGAGAGGGAATTTTTAGGTCATAGAGTCCTTAGACCTAGAGGATATGAGGATAGATAGGGGTATGCTCTGTAACCTTTCTAATTTCTGTTGTAGTATATTTTGACATTTTTGGGAGGTACTCTTTTCTTTCCACATCTTGCTCAAGGTTTATTTAGGGAGAATGGGGTATCGGTAATAAACTTTTCGGTGTTGTTATATGTAGATTTTGAAGCACATGGAATAGGTATCCTACCCCCCATAGATATTTGTTGTTTTGACGTGAAGAAAACCATGAGGGTGATTCAATACTTCCCAAAGAACATTGTGTTAAGGTGTGGTGGATGATTCCTTTTACCTGTGAATTTGGGGTGGGGCTAAGTATTGGTGTTTTGTATGGAGGGAATGTTATATACCAGTGTGTGTGATTGGGTACCCCTATTTTGTTCAATTATACCCTTTTCTGGGGGTGAAATTTTTACATGAGTCTCTTGAGGAGGGAATGGTTTAGTTTGATGTGTCATCGAACTCATGAGGATGAGGGATGCTTTCCCCACTAAGATTCATTCCTAAGACATGATGAAAAACCATGCAGGTGAGATAGTTCCATCCAAAGATGATACTATTAAGGTGTGGTGGATGAGTTCCTTCTAATTGTGTGTTCACGGTATATTTTTATTGGTCTCAACATTAGGATAGAAAATGGGGGTGTTCTTCTAGATCCTAAGACTATATATAGACTGGGTTCTTGATATTTTCCACCTGTTGTAGTTGAGGAGACATATTCCCTCTAGTTTGATGATTTCAACCAAGTTGAGCAGAATTGTGTTTGTTGAGCCTCAAGGTTTCCATGGATTACGTTCTTGTAAGAAGCACAATAACCCATGGTGGCCTTTATGGTGATCTTGGTGAGATTATCTCCATGGGAGTCCCAGAGCTCAGTTTCTTCTTATAAGCCTAGGATTTACATTTTGGGGGATGAAAACCCTTATGGTATGGATGATGTAATGAATCAAGATTAACCAATAAGACTTTTTAATATTTCTAAAGATATTTTCAAATCCAGTAGCTGAGTCGGTGTGGAGTTACAAGGCATAGATAGCTTCGGTGCAGTGATAAAAATGGTATTAAATATATTTTATATCTCATGTGTAGTTTCTTTATAAAGTTAATAACTTATTATTAGTGTCGTGTATTGTATTTATGATATCTTGGTTGAGTTTATAACATCATGTTTACCCTAGGCATGACATAAACCTTGTCATAATTGGGTATTCAGTAAGAGGCAAGTTGGAAAGGCGTGTGATAGAATAGAGTTAAATGGATGGATTGATTTAATAAAAATAAAATAAATCCCCTCCCCCTCCCCGTTAGGTTCTCACTGAAGGAGACCCTCCCCTATTCCACTTCGGTGATGGATGACATGAGGATCTATTGAGGAAAAAAAGTTCCCTCAATCTCTAATCTTGACAGTGATCACTCCTGGATCATGTAAAAGTAACCCCCCCACACTGATTCAAACATGAAGTTTTAGCACATTCCCATTAGGTGGGTGGTTTGAGATTTAAGTATTGATCCCCTTTTTAGGAATATTTTCAAGGTTTTAGTTCTTTTATACTCTTTATAGGGACCCCTTGAGGGTCGATCTGTGTGCTTCAGGGTGAACTGGGGTGATTTAGGCAACTTGTAGGGATTTATGATGGATTTTACCATCTACATGGCGTGTAGATCAGAGGAACACAATATGTGTTCTTACTGTTTGGGGAAGATGAGTTTTATGTAAAACACATTGTATACCATCAGTAACATACCATGTAGTGACCCCATGTCGTGTGGCCTGAGGGTATGTCCAGTGAAGCCATGTGACATACACAGCCATGTAATAGTACACAGCCAGAGTACAAAAACATGAGATGTTGAACATTTGTAAAATCAAGAGACACATCCCAGGGGTTGTATAGAAGGGGCACACCGTGTACAAAGGGGTACATACCATGTTGTTAACACATTTGGTTGATCTAGGTAAATGGATTACACTAACAGGTGTTCAAGTGGGGTCACACACCATGTAACCCCCCTTACACATTGTGTTGTCTCCTCTTTGAGGGGTTTCCTCATTTTGTATCTCCTCCTTCAAGGGGAAAATTTAGGCATGATAGTATCCTATTCTGAGCATTTTTTCACATATAACCTGATGGAGGCCAGAGTTTGGGCCAATGAGATACGAGGTGTAGCTACATTGTGGATCTATTGGGTTAGAGATGTTTCGACCATTATTAGTTGAGTAATCTTCCTTGGTTCATCCCTATGAGGTTTTGTGTGGTATTATGCCCTCGGTATAGGATTTTACTACCCTCGATAGGATGAACATGGATAGAGTTTTAGTACCCCTCTAGAGAGGATAGGGTGTGATCCTCTATTATTTAATTATATTTTTAGTATCCCTTCTATTTGGTTAGGGTGGGATCCTCTAACCTATAATTTACCTATATTAGGTTATCAAAATTTCCATGACTAGAACTACATGGTAGGAAATACCCTATCTAGCAGGATAGCACTGTAGGGTTTGTGGTATCATCGGCAGTATGATCCCCTATGCAGTGGGTAGTTTCAATATAGTTATGGAATCATTAGATAAATCATCCCCTACTCAGTATGTGGTTTATGTAGGGGTTGTTTTGGTATTTTCAGATATATGATCCCCTAATACGTGATTTATACCATATGGGATTTGTGGAATCATCATGATCAAATATACGTGGGAGAAGATCCTCTATCTGAGTGATATGATCTCCAGGATGTCCTATTGGGTTGTGGTGTCCCCTAATAGATCCTAGGTTCTATCCCCTCTCTGAGAGAGATCTTTTTGATACCATATTGGGTTTTTTGTATCCCCTAGTGGATCCTATTAGGGATCCCCTATCTGTGGAGTTATGGTTTACGGTTTTTCCAACTGGGTTTGTAGTGTCCCCTAGCGGATCTGGGGAGGGATACCTTTTATATGGTTTGAGACTATAGTGTGGTTATATTAGGGTTTATAGAGTCCCCCATATGGGATGGGTTACATCAACTATTTGAGTATCGAGATGCACTAAGTTCCAGCGTTATGCTCTTAGCAGTAAGATCTGACAAGCCTGTTCTCTCTGATGTGTTCCCTTGGGATGGTGGTGTTGTTCCATTAGATTTAGGATACTCAATTGAGTGGTATATCTCATATGTTCCATTAGGGATGGGTATGCTGTACTTGATGGATTTATATCTCTCATAATGGTGTATTATTGGATGGTTGGGCTTATAGAGTGTGTGCTCTTGGATGAGCGTGCCTTCCAAACATGAGTTGAAACTTATCGTTGGCTATGAGGTTGGAACCCCATGAGGCTTGGTGCCTGAGATGAGTATATATTTGTGTTTGGATAGGTTTTCTTTATATTTATTTCACATCTTTGATGAAACACCATGTGGTATGTTCTGACTAGTCATGTATAGCCTAGGATGGTCTCGAGATGGAGTTTCTCTCTTATTGGGGTTCCCTCTAGATGGGATGAGCGGGATGATTCCTTTCAATTTATCCCATTTATTTTAGGGTTTTTTGGAGCCTAATAAGTATCTATATACTCACCCCTTCATAGGATTTTCCCACATGTGTTGTGACTTGTGTAGACCACAAGACTTTTGACGGTGTCCCAAGAGGACCTAGAGAAACCAAATCCTAGTGAGCTAGACTGACTTAGCTGTTTACTAAAGATTGTATGAGGAGATTTATAACCGGTTTATTTGATAGAGATCCTCTACTTCTAAGTAGTTTGTTTGCTTCTATAGTTTTCTTTTGGTGGGTGTGTATTTTTTCCTTTTGTACTTCTGTTATACTCTAGTTTGGAATTTATGTATACATGTATTTCTTTTCAGTTTTATATATCTCTAAACTATTTTAGGGAGGTGTATATGTGTGCCTATGTACATGTGACATATGATAAGGCATCCCAAGTATATTATATCCTACTCAGTGATATACTACATCCCTAGTATTATAGAGTCATTCGTGGGGGTTATGGCTCAAGCCTCATTGTGCTGGGTTGTGACACCTTAAAATAAGAGCTTTTGGCCAGCCGAGGGTAGGTCTCAATCATCATAATATCATTTATCTTTAGTTAGTAGCTATCATACCTATGATAATGGACCACACACATGTTTTTATTTTGTAGTATGAGGTCATAAGTAGTGAGAGTGCCCAAATTTTATGATCAATCATCATGCACCAGATGTTCTACTTCAGGTTCCTCTATTGAGATAGTCTCATCCAAGGTACTAGAATCAGCAAGTTTATCCAACTTGGGATCAGAAATTAAGAGATGAATTGGGAATATGATATCCCCAAAATAATTATTTTCCTCATATTGCAGATCATAAATATGGTGTTTTTCATCAGTAGGTTCATAGAATAAGTGGATCTGGTCGTGACCATATTTATGCTTTATAATTTCTAGCATCAGGTGAGACTGACATTGTTCAAGGTACCCATTTCTTATTTTATACATAGGTGTATAAATTTTTTTTATTTAGGAGATACACACTCTTTCATATCACCTATCCTCATCCATGGTTTGGGACTTGAGGTGGAGAGGCTACCAGTGACTTTGGCATTTACTATGCTTGTTGGAGGTTGATCTGACTTGTATAAAGTATATAGATACTGTGAGATATTGTTGGGCTAGAGCCACTCTTCAAAAGACTTCCTATATTTTTGGATAAAATCATATGAAAATTCTCTTGAAATATATTGGTTGTATTAAATTTAGGATATTTTGGATTACTTCAAGAGGTAGGTTTTGTTCTATGATACTGATGACGATTTAGTGGTGTTCATTAGTGAGTAACAGCCTCAAATTGGTAAAATGTGTGTTGCATACTTTTCTTCATTGGTTTCTAATATTATGCTAATCTCATCATAGGTTCATCCATCAATGTTTCTTAGGGTTATAGAAAACTACCCTAATGTATTTATATAAGAGGTTATATAATTACCTTCATGATAGAAGATCAAGTTTGGGATTGAGTTATAGCAGAGAATGTCTCCTATCATGATTTCTCTATATAGTATAGAACCTTTGGAGTGTCACGATCTCTGAGTACAACATGATGATTTATTACAGTGTGATTTTATTTGTAAAAGTGTGTCACCTTGTGGTGAACCAGTCTTGTTCATGAAGAATTTTGATGGTAGTTTTTGTCTTTTTATCAGTAATTGTTTCTTATACTAGGTGATAGTGAAGAAATATTATACTATTTGATGGATTTATGATGTATTTGATTAGTTGAAGGGTGGAAATTTGTTCTTAAAGATCGATTTTTGGTCAGGATATCATCAGATGTGGGCTAAAGATGAGGATATTCCAAAGACTACTTTTCGATGTCATTGTGGAACTTATGAGTTTGTTGTGATGTCAATTTTCATAATGAAATATCCAACCATGATCATGGGGTAAATGAACACAGTGTTTTGGGAGTTCCTATATCAGTTTTTGGTGGATTTTGTTGGTGAAAACCTTGAGTGCTCTGTATATGAGGAGAAGCATGGAGAGCATCAATCATCATAATCTAATTGTGAGGTTATTAAAGTGTGATTTCTAGGATTCTAAAGATCATTTATGTTCTAATTTCATTTCCAAACATGGATTATTATTGGATCATTCAAATATTAAGGTAGTGGTTTCTTGATCAGACCCTAAAATAGTGGAAGAGGTGAGAAGTTTCCTTGGTATTTCAAGATATTACAGGAGGTTCGTAGTTTATTTATCTATGTTTTTTAGTCCTATAACATCCTTGACCCAAAAGGATCATGTATTATTGTTTATTGACCATTTCTATGTAGTATTAAAGTACCTAAAAGATAATTTGGTCAGCACTAGAGTCCTTTGTTTTCCTATAGAGGAAATTCAGTTTGGGATTTTTTTATAAGACTTTGTGTATTATATTGGTTTGGGTTCTGATATAACATAGAATGATTGTTTCTTATGGTAATCAGTAATTATTTATTCATGTGAATAATTATTCCACCCATGATCTCTAGTTGGTGGCATTTGTGTTCTCCTTGAAGTTGTGTTAGCATTACCTCATTGGTGTAGATTTTGTGGTTTTCACTAATCATAAGAGCATCAGGTATGTCTTATCCCAGTGTGAATTAAACTTACAATAGTAATGGTGGATAGAATTATTATATGATTATGAATTTTATATATCATATACATAGAGAAAAGGAAATTTTATAGTTTATATGATGAGATATAAGTCACATAGTGATGTTGTGTGTAAATTTGGGGATTCTTGGACAATGGTGGAATAAATATTAGTGATTCATATGAATATGGGATATGTTGGGGGTATAGGTTGTCTCTTATATATTATGGTGCAGTCATCATTGGTACAACAAGTGGAGGAGTCCCAATTTAAGGGATTTTAGGTAAAGGTCTAGAGATAAAAAGTTTTTTTTAATGATTTCGCTGATGTTTGGTTTGAGGATGAACAGAACCAAGTGTTGTTTTAGGGTAGGATTTTCATCCAATTGGTGATCCATGATATTTTTCTATAACAGATCAAAATATCACCCTTAACAGTAAATCCTAGTGCAACAAATATTTACTGAGCTTTGATAGGTCATTTATGGTGTATTGGGTTGAAGTTGGTAGTTCCAAAGTTCATTTCATAATGCTCAATCTTCAAAAAGGAAATGTTCTAGCATCATGTTCTCGATGGTTTTCTCCAATGGCTATATGTTCTTAAGTGGAAATGGGAGGACATATTGATCATATTTTTTACCATTCTACCTCATTTTTCAGTAATATTTGAATCTATGTGAGTGAAATTTGATTACATGAATAAATAATACAACATTAGAGTTATCGGGGAGTCAAGATCAATATAGGTTTTGTTGGGGAAGTTTCAGGAGGAGGTAGTGAGACTCCAAAAAATCCTGAGGATGATCATATCTTACTAAGATCCTTCTTTTGGATTTAGGGTGTGGAGAGGTCTCTGGCATTGTTTTTCTCACATTTATTCCTTAACACTACTTTTAATCCACATACAGTTGGTCAGATATAGTGGAACATCCAAACCCTTGAAGAAATATTATTCTCATGCGTCCTAGATTTTAGATAATTATGGTTGAGGCACCTAACATTGGACAAGTTTTCTTACAAAAAAAAAATCAGTCCACCATTGGTATCACACCATTTGAAGATTTTTATGGTGGACTTTTTAGGTATCTATTGTGTTAGACTCGGGTTATAATTTTAGCAATTCTTGGGATAAAACTAGAGAATAATATAACATATATTATTCTATTAATTCAATAAATAATTAAGGTAGAAATTAATCATTAGAAATCCTATGTCAATAATAGGAGGAGACCACTCGAGTTTGATATTGGAGATCATATATTCTTGTAGGTGAATAATTATTGTGGGAAATTAAGATTTGGACATGGGAGTAAGCTTTCTCCCTTGTTTCTTAGGCCTTTTAAGGTGTTAGGTCATGGTGTATTTAGCGTATATCATATAACACTTCCACCTTATATGAGAAGGATATATGATATTTTTCATGTGTCATTGGTCCTTCATTATCTTTATGATAACTCTAATATAATATATTGGTGATAGATAGATGTTGATGATTATGTGACATTTGAGGAGAAGCCTATGGATATCTAGGACCACTAGGAGAATATATTTTGTGGGCTTTTGATTCTCTTTGTTACTTTTATTTGAAAGCATAGTGGTTTGGAAGAGCGTACATAAGAACATGAGTTACATATATTTTATCAGTACCCCAAGATTTTTATTGTGTATCACTTTTCTATTTTTAATTATAGTTTTGTTTATTGAACCTTTTTTGGGTTATGATATGGTTTTCTTTTGTTTCTATGTTGTTTTGTCCTTCTCTTGTTTGAGAGGTATCTCCCCTGGGAGGTTGTTTTGGATCTAGTTTTTTTTTTGTATCATGGTTTTGTGATATTACTCTAATAAGATGTTTGAGATATCTTATGATGGTGATATCCTTGAGAAGTATCTCATGGGGTGGTCATTAGGGTGAATATTTTTTTTCTCTGCAGGTTTGGTTTTTTATTATAAAGGATGATAAGCCTTTGATAATTATCTAATTTAAGGCCTCATATTCATCTATCCTACTACATTGAAATTTTATGAGGCCCATGGGGAAAAGAAGAGTGTATGTGGAGGTCTGGAGATGTTTGGATGCTAAATTTTGTAAACATGAAGAATTTACATTGTAAAAAGTGGTTTACAGTGTAAACATGTTTTATGATGTAAGTATAGCTTATGCCCTAAGGGTGTTTTATAGATTAATTTTAGTAGCCCATGGAAATTAAACTGTAAAAATTACATTTATTACATGAATGAAATATAGGTCTTTCAATTTGAAGTGATGTCTTTTTTAGTGGAACAAAATTTTAGACATGTTTATGATGTAAACTGTGGGGTTTAGGCTATAAATTTCCCTTATTCAGTGATATTTAAAACCTAAAGTGCCTCAAATTTTCTCAAAAACTATGATTTTTCTCCTAAATCTCTAGGAGGCCAGTGATCATTTTCATGGAATTTTTGGAGACCTTAAAAGGGGATAAATCCTAGCATTTTGTCTTTGATTTGTGACAATCTAAGTTATGTTGTACCACTTCTCTTTTGGTTCTTGGGTTGAGTTCTTCCCAAGTTATCTTTCCATACATTAGTGGTTCCTATCTAGGTTCTAATGATGTTTTTTGTTGTTGTAGTAGCTTTTGTGTGGAATCCTTAGTGGTATGAAGATTCTTGTGGGGGAAGTGATCGAGATCGATGACATTGGTTTTTTCTTGTGTGAAAAAACTTGATACCTTTAACTTAGGTTATTCATTTCATATCATTCTATTTAAATTCAATCATAAAGTTATCATGATTTATCCCTTTTTATGGAAATGGAATTAACCTATTAAATATTTAATGATATTAATAAAGAAATTGGATAGTGATCCCAAGTCAATGTTTGATACTGTGATAACGGTTTCCCACATGATTTTCTAGATAATGTGATATCTATACAATGCTTATGTAGCATGTTTTTATGATTAGTTTATCATGTTTATTTTCTTGAAAATGTTAAGGACCATAAATATGGTAATTTTTTATTAAGTGGATTAAGAATTAATGAATATTCATTTTTTTAATCTAGTCTGGTAATTTGATGATGATTAAATTAATGAAAGTATTCATGTTTAATCTAATGTGGTATTATATGTGTTAATGGAGTTGATAAAGAACATAAATCATGTTAATTTTTGTTGATAATAAAAAAATGGAATGTTAAATGAGAATGGTAATTATCTGAGGTTGTTGAAATTGGAATTAATGTTAGGAACATGTTAAAATTTTGATAGAATTTTATATCTTGATGCCTTAGGTTTCCCATATTCAGAACCTATAAATAATGAATTGGTTAATTCAAGATAGAATAAAAATTTGTTTTTTTATATAAATCATTAGGATTGATAGTTCATGTGTTCTTATAAAGGTTGAATGCCTTGTGTTTGGATCCATGAGAGGTCAACTATATGGGAAGGATAAATGCCTTGTTTTAGGGGCAAGTTTCCTTATTGATTATTCTTATTTTCATCCTACCTTCTAAAGTTCTCTAAATGTGATCCTTTCTATGTGATGTGATATGATCATGGGATGGATGATGTGAGATGTGGGTGGGGAGGATCAGATAATGTGGTAGAAGTTGACACCTGAAATGGAGAGATGCATCGAGATATACATGTGGGTGATGAGGATGGTATCAGGGATTATTGAACAATTTGAAGATAGGATTTCCCATTGTTTTGATAATGTTTCATTCCTTCTTGAAATGAATATGTTTAATGTTTGATGGCCAAGTTGTTTATTTTCTCTGCATTCCTTTCTCCACTTCTTGAGGTGTATGTATGTGTTTGGAATAATATTTCAATGGAATATTCGGATGTTTTGTAGAGTAAATTAAATATGAAATAATGTTAATAATGAATAATAATGTTTAACCAATGGGGATGGTTTTTTCTGTAATTAAAATAAGATGATCTTGAGAAACTCTGGACTCGTTTTGGATTATTCTTGGAGGGAATGTACATTACTATGATGATTAATTTAATGTATCTCGAATAATTTTAATGGTTAATTAATGGATATTAAATTAATTAAAATAAATATAATTGTGAAAAGGAATGAAATTAATTTAATATAGATCCTTAAAATGATTGTGTGCTTATAGGATATCTAGTCTTAATTGTGGCAGTTGGGAGTCTGAGTGACATTAGCTACTATTGAGTCAATGATGAGGTTATTCCCCTAGTTTGGATATGAGTTATATTATATCATATATATATATATATATTAATTTCATATTCTACCCTTCCCATGTTAGTAAGGGAGACTGATACCTAGTAGACATTGGGATGGTGTTTTCCCCAACATTCTGGTGGGAGGATGAATGGATAACTACCTCCTATAACCCCTCTCTATTCTCTTGGTAGATCTATATGTTAGTATGAATGGTAGTTAGTTTCTCCTATATGTGTGTTGAGGGTTTTGATGTATTGTAGTTATTTTGATACACATTTATCTCTAGATATAGTATCCAAATGGTTATTATTAGTATAACATGTATAGGTTGTGATGTATTGAGTCACCTTATTCAATGTATGGGAGATAATGGCTTCAGTTATAATACCTGATGTATGATACACATCATATGGGTTAGGGTGGATACTATAAACTACTTGGTTACCATATTGAGATGTGATATGGGATGATGTGATGATTGATCTGTGAGGTTTATGTTTTGATACATAGCCCATGTGTCTATGTGATGGCTTACTTTTGGAGAGAGATAGCTCCAGACAAGCAATGTTAGGGAAGAGTAGAAAACTAGTGTGCAAACAAGAGTGGGGTAACCTTGATGTTTCATTACTGTAATATATGACCTGTTGTATATGATACATGGTGAGATATATCCATGGTGAGGCTAGAAAGTTAGTGTACATATTTAGGTGAAAAGTTAGTTTCATTATTTTTCACAATTTTTTTGTATGATTTCATTATCTTTTTCACGAGAGGCTTTGAGAAGGATCATACAAAGTATACTATTATTCTCACCCCATGTATATATAATCTATTCTTTAGGTTAGAAGGAGAAGGTTGGAGATCAGGTTTGATATTACTAGCTCATGGTTTTGTATGTATTATATGGGCTTTATGGTTGTTGTGGTCTTTACCTTTTTATTACATGTTATTCTCCATTAAATTATTTTAGTATTGTATGAAATTACATGTATGATATTAGTATTTATTTCACATATCTAAGTAGGTTTTTATTGGTGTATCTATCTTTTCTCTCTCTTGTGTGATTTCCTAGAGGGTAATTCCTCCAATCATATTCTTATTATACACTCGGTGCTAGTCTCCAACCTAGGGACTAATAGAGGGGGGAATCAGGCAATAACCATATACCTCCCTCGTTTCCAATATAATATGGGTACTCTCTAAGGGGGGTGGGGGTTATGAAACAAATTATGTTGAAGGAATTATAATTTTGATATAAAGTGTTATATATAAATTATAATTATGATTTATAAAGGGTTTATAAATTTAAAAATAAGAGAAAGATATAAAGGGATTTATATATAATTTTATTAATTATTCATATTTCTTAATTTAAAATTTCAAAATTAAAAGCTCCTTATTTGAGAAATTATTTTGTATGTCCCAGTAGGATTGTACAGACACACATGAGTTGGGGGTGAATTGGGCATAGTCCAATTTTACTAAGTTCAAAATATATCCTCCAATGTTTAAAACCTCTTTGAACTTTTAATATCTCTTGTTAGTTAAGACTATTGGATCATAAATTTTTTACCAATAATACATTTATATGAAATGTAGATAAAATAGAAAATGACACATGTATTTTTACAAGGTTTGGCCTCTCCTATGTATCCTAATACTAATCATGATTGGGATATCCAGGTAATGGATTCTAAAATAAAATCTTATTATAAATAGAAGTAAAATATTTGGATGTTTTCATCCTAAACCACGCACACCATATTACAAAGGTGTGATATTTTAAAATATTACACATGATAACAAAGGTTTTATTGCACACCATCTCTATTCAAGCAAGCATCCCACTGGAAATTTCACTTGGATTTCCTCTTCTACATTAATTAGATTTACACTATTATCTAGGGATGTATCTTTAACCTAAAATTATGATCTTCATCATCAAAATAGAGAGATTTTGGACACCTTTATGTCTTTAATCACAACTTACGTAACTAATATTATGTTAACTAGTCATCTCCCTAATTCTTTATAGAAAAATTCTTATGGGCTCTATGAACTCAAACTAATCAATAATGTTTCATAGAATTTATATAAAAAAAATTAAACATTGAAAAGCATAGTTCTATGGAATATTTCCTAGATATATACTCTAAAATACATATTTCTTATCTTTCTCATAGGTTTGATTAACTCATTCTAGTCAGCTTTCTCTTTCTCTTTCTCTTTCTATTTTTTCTTCAGCACAGACAACTCGAGATATTGGATAGATCTCTCGCTTTTTATTTTCCTCTTTGATACCCAGTGATCTTTCTAAGATCTTATAGTATTAGATTCACATATATTATTTTCTATTTATTTCATTATTCTATTCTTCTTCTTCTTTAATAGCTTAATTATCTTATCCAAATCAAGGTATATTCTTATGAAGCAATGACTCCAACTCCTCCTACAATTTTATTATTTCTTCTTCAATAGGATCAAGTCTTATTCTTCCTCAAAATACTCCAAAAAATATGAACTTTTATCTTCTTCAAAGGTTACAGAAAAATTATGTAGAAACAATATCAAGTTTTAGGGACTTTACCTGTTTCTCTATAAGACATTCCCATGAGAACACTACAATTTCCAATTTGGTTCTATACATTTCATATACCAACACTCCACCTTTTTCCTCTTCCTTAAGTAGATATATTCAAAAATCATTTGAAATTTGATGAATATGTCAATCTATGAATAAAAAATATCCATATTATTATATAAAATTCAATGAATTCAATTCATAATTTTTAAATATATATACTTTCATCTGCACTTTTAACAAACTCTTCATAGTCTTGAAGATTTTATCCCTAACAACTTAATGTCTGTATCAAATTTATTTGTTGATTATTTTGTCTTTGATAATTATCCCAAGAATAATCGCAAACAAAATTCTTCATAATCAAATAATTCTAGGAAACTTGTTTTTCACTAATTAAAATATAATTCTATCTCTATAATATATTTTCCTTTATCATAGAGCAGTGTAGGATGTAAAAAATTTCATATGAGAAAACATAATACACATTGAACCAAAATTCACTTACTTATAGGTTAATTATACTATGTGGTTATAAATTCTCTAATAGGTATCCCAAAATATCCTACAAGGTGAGATTTTGATGAACTATGGTAAATTAAAATGTTGTATGATAGATCAAATCACTTTCACTAGATAACATGCCTTACAACCTTCTGATATCCCCTATGCATCCAAATGTCTTATGATCAATACAAATCTCCAACACACAACTCAAATATATAATGTTTTTAATTAATCTCATACATTCGGATCATGTAGCTTAATATTTTTATGTATAGATTAAAAATATTACACACTGGATGAAATCACATCTTTGTGGTTGAATTATTTTATATTTATTAAAAATCCCTTTACTATTTTCTAACTCCAACATAATTCTTACAAGGTTTCTTCAAATGAGTTCTTATTTTATTCAAATAAAATATGGGACTTCCCAGAAATATCTAATCACTTCATAAAAACATTAAATAATTCCAAAAATTATTATAATAATTCTAACTTTTTTTAATATTTTTATAAATACATGAATTATAATAAATATTCAAGATATAGTATTTCTAAAAAGTTATTTATACCATATAAACTTCTAATTCATTTAAACCTTAATAAATTATCTTCTAAGGGATATAAATCACTATAATTAACATCCTTGATTCTCTATCAATAAAGGATATATTATCCAACTCATCAACTATCTTTTCAACATTTAATAAAAGATATTCAATCACCCGATGTTCTAGATACTTACATCTACATCCCAATATAATAAATAAAAGAATTTCAAATTTTATAACTTGTTTTGACATGTATACCATATCAAAAGTAATATAATTTATGGGATTACCTATAAATATATCCAACTATGTATTAAAGGGAATCAAACTCATTTCCCACATTTTATGGGTAGCATATTCACTTGTCGTTTCCAACATAATTCACTTACTCATTTTCATGTTCAATGAAATATCCAATGAGCAATGACTATCATTCATTGAAAATAAACAAAACATCATCTTCATACAATTAAGTGAAAGTAAATATCCCCCATTTTATTTTTTTTCAATTACCAATTTTTTAAAAATTTAATAATCCTTATCTACATAATTGATATTAAATGAAAAAAAGGAATGATCTTATCCCATAAAAATAATTAAATTTTAGGTAACACATATTCTCTCCATTTTATTTCTATCCACTTTCCAAATTTATTCAATATTTCCATGAGAGAAAGGAGGTAACACATTTTTCTTAAAAACTTTATATAAACCATCTAAATATAAGACTACTTGTACTAGCTCAATATAAAGAAAAGAGTGGTTAATTTAGTCAAAAATTGTCTATTTTATGACATAAATGTGGAAAAAATTCAAATATTTCCTTATAGAAGGGTGTATAAAATTCATTTTCAAGAATTATTTAAGAACCTACACTCACTTGAACATATATAAAAAAATATTTTAATTCGAAGGTCTGTTCCCCAATTTGATTAGATAATAACTCCAACTTGGTAAATATAATGAATATGAGTTAAAAAATAATGGGAGGATGAAAATGATACCACATATGTTAATTTTTAAGCAGATATATAGAATTATAAGTTAAATATAATTTCATAAATATATGTAAAATTCATCTCTTTTGAAATATCCCCCACAAGTGATGCTCTGCTACCTTTATCACTCTTAATTCCCAACATGGGAACTCCCAAAAAGGCTTTTTGAATAATTTGGATCAACCAATAACTCCTGAAATTGAGATCCAAGAATGAGAAATATTTCTCAACCTAGGGACTCATTTCTTTAAAGGTATAAGTTTTTTATAACTCTTTATGGTTTCTATATTTTTATCTTTCCAAGTATGAACATATCTTGGAAACATGGAATTCCTCTTCATTTCAACTTTCTTCATAGTTGAAATAGGATTATCAACATTAGAATCTAGAGTAATTGGATTTTTTTCAACTTGATCTAACATTCTAGAATATTCCATCTAGTCAAGGTTTGTGATTAACAAATATTTAGTATCATTGTTAAACTTATTCATGTGTGGAGACATATTCTTTTTAGAGTATTTCTTGATAAAATGAGTCATTAGTGCTTTTACCATGTTCCTAATCCATTATTCTTGTTCACGTATCCAATTTATTAATTTTTTAGTAATGTTTCATTCCTTATTACACCTTCTACACACATTTTCATTGGCTTTTAACTTACCCTTATTAGGTAGCTTATTAAATTATTCATGAGATTCAACCATCATTCCAATACTATTATCACTTTTGTGGATTGATTTTCTTTTAGTTTTCAAATTTCCCCTGTCAACATTCTTGACTTCCACATATATCCGGCAATGGTCCATAATATTACCTATAATTACACAATAGAAGAATCTATTACCTATTTTTTGACACATTGATTGGGTTTATTTATTTAATTATTAGTAGTAGATTGTTCAATAAACTTCTTCAAAAATTCATCTCCTAAGGTAGAAATGTATAATTTCTAAACCCACTTCCTTATCTTTTGAGGACTTATCTTAACATCAGTATAGAATTTATATTTCCATTGAATATACCAGCACTTCTTAAAATAGTGTTTATATGTTTTGAAAAAAAAATATTTCTAAGATTTCACATATGTTCTTCAAAGACAGATTCTTTCCTCTCGGTAAATTAATATTTTTTTCAATAGGTGTATTCCTTTTATAATCCTTTATCCCCTATATGTAATACTTAAAACACTTATTCACACTAAAATGTTGTTCTAGAATTATATATATGATTATTACAAAACTTATGAGAACATGAACACCTCCAAATTAAACCTATTATTTTTCTTCTCCATGCAATCTATCTAGATTTATAAATTTTATACCTTTGGGATGGAAAAACAAATTTTTGGGGTCTTTTTGTGGGGAACTATTGTTTTTAGTGATCATATTCACCCTTTATGGTGTGGTGAATTTTTTATAATTTTAAATATTTTATATTTGTATAAAATTTAACTTTTTTAATGTATATACAGAAAAAATATATTTAGAACAATAAGATATTTTGGAGTTGTGAGAAATGTTTTTGTATAAAATTGAGGTGAAATATTTTCCAGATGATTTGAATATCATATCTCTACCATTTTTGGTGTTCTTTTATATAAAACTCTACTCATAGGTTTGTGTCTTAGCAATACTTCTTTTTAAATTTTGGGAAGTTACAAATTGAGAAGATTATATATTATTTAATTTTCTTTATAACTCAATAAGCTTCATTATAATATTGTTCTATTCAACATCAATAAATCTATCATGCCAAATAATTTATATTTCAGCCTTGAAATTTATCCCTCATACCTTTAATTTGTCTTCTATAACAACATATCCATCTCTATCACATATTTTTCTCTAATTTCAAGGTGACATTCTTTGAAATTAAAGGAAAAAATGTGAAACTTATAGAATTTATAGACCAATTATTTAAAAAACTTCTGACATATATATTTATAAAATAAATCTATTTTCAATTTTTCATCATCCATTGAAATTTTTTCCTTATAAAGTGTTCATGTTTTTTCTCTGAATCTAATAAAATTTTTTAAGAGTACTACATAATTTAATTCCTTATATAATGTATCATTTGTTTGGTAATATTCTTACTATAGCTATTATTTCTCATGAATTAGTTCCTTGATATAATAAAATATTCATGTGATAACTTCAAGTGGGACCTTCTTCAAATAGTCCTTAATTTTAGGATAAAATTCACTATGTGACCCATAAAAACCATCTTCTTCACATATTTATATTTTTTCACTAGAGTAATAATCATAAACTGATTTAAAAATACACATAACACTCTAAATACCTTCTTCTAGTGGGTTTTTATGCTTAATTTTTGAATATTTTCATTTATTTTTAGCCTCTTTTCTCTTGTCGTTAGGTAAGGTCTTGGTATAAACTTCCAAATTTATTCTGATAGGGATAGAAACATATTATTCTATATAATGAACATTAAACTCAATTATACAAATCATGTAATCATAAAAATATATTTTTTTCTAAAAATTAGATCTAACTAAGAGGAAATATTGGCTTTGATATCAAATGTATGTCCCAGCATGATAGTACAGAGACACATGATAGGGGGTAAATTAGGTTTTTTCTTATTTCACCAAGTTCAAAATATTTCTATCGACCTTTAAAAACCCTTTGAAATTTGAACACTTGAATCTAATTAATACTATTTAATATTTTTTGTTTTTTAATTGAGGATAAAAATATATTTAATTAGGATAAATTAGTAAAAGGAACAAGTGTTTTTATAATATTTGGACACTCTTGGTAATCCTACACAATGTCATCGTTGGGATGTCCAAGCCACAGTTTGTATATTATAATATTATTGTCAATACAAGTATAGTTTTGGGATATTTTTATCTGAAATCATGGAAAACATATTATATTGGTGTGATATGTTCAAAATATTATATATTTGAACATAAGTTTTTTCCCGTTTCTTCCCTCTATCAATTTCTCTACTCCATGATTCTTTATATAAAACTATTTTTAGTCTCTCATAACTCAAAAATAATAAAAAATGTAACCAAAATGGATTTACTTGTATTTTACACACTTAAAATCATAGTTCTATAAAATCTTTCCTAATGATATACTCATAAACACACATGTCATCTCTTTCTCATATCTTTGACCAACTCAGTTTGGCTATCTTTCTTTTCCTCTTACTAATTTTTTTTTACCATAAGAAACTCAAGATCTTGTATGGATCACTCACTTCATATTTTTTTCTTCATTAACACTTAAATGATCTTAAAAGTAACTTATAGTATCATATTTCAAGATCTTTCTCACTATATATTACTTTAGTCCCTTGTTTTTCTTTTTCTTCTTAATTAAGAGGTTTCTTCTCTTAGCCAAATCAAATTAAACTTCGGTGACACTAACAGCTCCAATTCATCGCCATAATTTCTTATATTTTTATTCAATATTATTTGGTCTTATTATTTGTAAATAAACTCCAAATAAATCAACATTTTCATATTCTTTATGGGTTGTTTAAAAATCACACAATAATAGCATCTTATGATGTGGACTCTCCCTCTTGCAGCATATGAGATTCCCTTGAAAACAATATTGCTTCCAGTTTAAGTTTATACACTTCATATTCAATCTCCCCACCTTATTCCTCTTTCTCAAATAGGTCACTATATAGATTTATTTAACTTTGATGAAAATTTATATCTATAACTCAACAATATCTACATTATTCTTCAAAATGTAATAAATTAATTTTAGTTCTTTTCAATATGCATACTTTTATCCATAATTTTATCTTCTACTTCACATCCTTGAAGATTAGCTCCATAATAACTCATATATTATGTTACATTTATTTTTTTGATGATTTTTTCACTGAATATCAATGAAATAATAATACCAAAAACATTATTCATAATCCCATAATTCTGAAAAATTCTATTTTTCACTATGTAAAATATCATTTGAGCTATATAGTATATTTCAATTTTCCACATATCTGTATCGAAAAAAAATTCATACAAGAAAACTCCATACACACTAGTACAAAATTAACCAAAACATAGAATAATTAAATTATGAATAGTTCAATTATATTAAGGTTATCTCAAAATGCCTTATAGTCTTAGCCTTTGTTGAAATGAAAAAAAACTCAAATGTTATATATTTTTTAAAATCACTTGAAGCTAGATGGAATGTCTTACAACCTTCTTAAATATTTTATGTGGGAAAATTTATTATAAATGGAAAAAAATTATATTCATTACTCAAATATCTTAGACAAAAAATAAATCACTTTAAAGGGGATTGTGTAGCTAAATATTATTATAAATAGATCAAATATCTTATTTTTTGGACAGAATCTGTAGACACCGAAAAAAGCCCATAACTCATAGAGGAAGTTTCGAAATGGCAAAGCGAAGTCATATTCGGAATCAGAGGCTTGGTCCGGAGGCCCGAGAAGTGGTGCATGAAATAAAGGAGGACTTGCACGAAATAATGATGTGCGCACGAAGCATCCACGGGATGCGCGTAATCGAGCCGGTGAGGTGCGCAATTTTGCGTGCCCCGGTTCCTCACAGTGAAGCTGTGCACGCTGACAGTTCCCGGCATGAAATATTTCGTGCGCCGCCTGGATTCCATGCCGGCAGGCGCCTAGAAATAGAAGGTGACCCCAAACAGTTTGGTGTTGCAGAATTCGGAACGACTCCCGCGCACGCAATTCGACTCCCCCCACATGCAATATTACTTCCAGGTAATTCCACTTTTCACGCATCCTTGCCCCGGGGTTCGCCATTGCGCGCAACTCCACTGGATTATGTGAATTTCCCCCTCATCCATGTTCTTCTCTTGTGCGCAATCCTTTCCCCGTGCGCGCAATCCCCTTCGGTGCATGCAATAACTTGCGCACAATCACCTATCTGCGCAATCCTTTGGCCCTATTGCGTGCCATCCTGGTGTTTTGCGTGCAAACCTTCTCTTTGCGCGCAACACCCAGGATCCTTTACCTTGACGCCCCTTGGCTACCTCTACGCGCTGGCACCTAATGTCTCCCCAACCGGGCATGCGCGCCATGCGTTTTTTTCCTGTACGGCCTTCCAGGATCATACGAAGTAACCTCAAGGTCCCTTGGGTGGTGTTTCCCATTGCGTTTCTTTGCCTTATACTTCTCCTCATAGGCACGCTAACGGCTATTGCTTCTTCGCATGGCCACGCTAACATAGACCCCTCGATGGTTCGCCCTGCAGCCCCCCTTCACTACGGCCTTGCCTATGCCTTCCCTCCCACAAGGGGTAGAGGGCATTGGGAATGTAAGCCCAAGGGGTGTAGAGCGAACCCACCTCATCCAAGCTGCAGGAAGTTAAACTGCTAAGCACCTCGTCCTTAACACACGACGTTAATCTGTTGTCTGACCCCGTGCTTTGCATGCAGGGTCCCACCGGCTCGGGCATTCTTTACGCCCACTCGTCTCCACGGTAATGGACTCTTCCTCACATGGAATGAGATCCTCCTTGTTGGAGTGGCGTTTATCCACGGGGGAAGGGCTTCCTCAGAGCGTAAGCCCCTAGCCTCTTGTGGAAGGTTGCACCCATGCACCTCCGTACCTTCCCCCTGCCAAGGCCAATGGATTCCCTTTCCCACTGTGCTTTGTCAAACCACAGGCCTCCATCATGGAGTAAGCCCCGGCACCCAGGGCCGCTAACCACGCATAATCCCCTGTTTCCTCTTTGGGCCGCTCAATGCGTAAGCCCCTTTCCACTTCTCACGGATGCACCCTTTGCGACGTGATTGTCTGGTCCCTACCGCCTCTTGTTTCTCACACCGAGCATGACTCACGTGAGCTTAGAGTGCGCGTTGACCTTGGAATCCTCTATGGGCCGCCTCTGAGCATAATCCTCATCCCAGCGAACTACATGGACTTTGATCTGTGCTAACGCATGGTACGTAGGAAGCCTCCACGAGGTTCAAGCCCACCACATGGTCGTTCCGACCTCTCCACGTCGGTTCGCCAACATTCTGGGCCGCCTCAAAGCTTAAACCCCAAATTCCCTCATCCTGCATGATGTTAAACTGTATCTCGTCCCGCATGACGTTAAACTGTATCTCGTCCTGCATGACGTTAAAAAGTATCTCATCCCTCATGACATTAAACTATATGCCCTGAACTACGTGGACTTTGATCTGTGCTAATGCATGGTATGCAGGAAGCCTCCACAAGGTTCAATCCCATCACTCAGTTGATCCGACCCCTTCGTGTCGGTTCACCAGCACCATTATGGGTCGTCTCAGAGCGTAAGCCCCATGCTTCACACCCACGTCTCACCCTGACTTTCCCACTCGATCCCATGTGCCTTGGGAAGCTCATGCCCTAGCCCGGAGATCTTACTTCCTTCAGGCTCCAATCCATGCATTCATGCTCACGTGTCGCTTCTTCAGGTGTCCCACCTCATCACCGAACTACGAGGACTTTGATTCCCTACCATGGGGATACGTAGGAAGCCTCCATGAGGTTCAAGCCTTTCACTCCATCACCCATCCTGATCCTTACCCAGGCCGCTATATCCCGGTGATATCATGCCACATCATCCCACTCCATGGTATCCGGGAAGCCGCCCACGTGCTGGCCCCAACATCGGTGTTCCCCCTAGGGGGTCCTTCAATCTGATCCACTCTCAGTGTTTCGATCAGTCCGATCCGTCTCCGCAAGATGTTAAACTCGCGGTATACCCCGTGTTAAACATGGGAAGCTAAGGAAAACCTCAGATGGTACATGATCCCCGCATTCTATGTGGGATTCCTCGGGCATCCACACCCTCGAGAAGCCCTGTGATAAGGGACAGGAGACAGACATGCCAATCCCCAGCGTCAAGACATGCCAACGACACCCCAACGTGACCATTCTTCTCACCGAAGGATGCTGCCCCGACAAGACCCCTTGGAGCGTCTCGACGGAAGCAGCGTAATTAACTGGCGTCCATATAGATATGGTGTCAGGAATGAGATTCACGAACCTGTCTTAAATTTATCAGGGAGACCCGGACTATGTGACGAGCTCCAAGGAGGAATCCACAGAAGGATGAACTGACATCCCATCATCCCGGTTTTGATCAAGGAGCAGAAGTCCCTAAACAAGGAACGGATGTCGCCTGCCTTTGGAAAGCGGGAATGCGGGGCAACAAGCCGCGCATACTCCCAATGCGTGACGGACACGCGTGCGCCCTGGCGTAAAAGTTTCGTAAACAGAAAATGGTGAACCCGACGTGAAATCTTCTCCTCAATACGGAACATGGTAGCACTCGGGGTGTCGGAATATTAGCATGTCACCAGGTCCGGGTACCTATCACTGGGACATGAAACCCGCCAGGGGTTGAGGCTGTCAGGACGTTGATCACTCCGTTCTGCGACGTCGTCAGCGTGGAGCCCTCTCGCCGACCACGGAAGACAGAATGACGCTGGGATATTGGTTGTCAATTTATTTTCTTGTTAGTACTAATGGGTACATCTCCTGGATTCAAAGAATCGAATCACTGCATCTGGAGCTCGATCACCACCTACCCACTGGTGCAGGGGCAGGGGAAGTACTGACGCGGCTACCCTGTGCGGTCCCGCCATTTCCACTATCTCTCCAACTCCGATCGCCATAGCTGTCGGGCGCTCTCGCCCCCTCTCCCCATCAGAAATCATCCAGGGAAGGGTGATCAATGACTTGGTTTGTAGGTACGACGAGGAAGGGATCATCCCCACAAGGGGCATGGCCCGTTTGTATCTAGAGGCGGCTGTACCTCACCACCATCGCCTACCCTGAGGGCCGCGCAGGGAGCCGCCACTCCCCACTCCGACATTCAACCGCTTCGGGAGCCTATCACCAGAGCGCCTTGACACATCCTTCCCCTACGCCAATGAGGTGGGGGATGTCCAGGTCTGCTCGATCGGAGACCCATCCCAAGGGTTAATAGAAAGTACCCCCGCCAGGCTGTGTCGACACCACTGCCCGACTCCCCGGGACGAGGAGCAGGCAATTGTTGTGCCCACACAACCAGCTCCGACCCGTCTGACCCGACGCCAGCGTCGGGTGCGAGCAGAAGAGAATGCCCGTCCTGGGGCACCAACATCAGCAACCACTGTGTCCCGAGCCACTACTGACTCCTGTTACCAGACCCCAACACATGTTGAGTAGGGTTAGTCACATGACCGACTGGGATCGAAACCCCAACTGCCATGCAGGCAAGTTGGGTCGACTCTCCCGGTCACAGGCACTGGCAATGGCCACCGCAGACCAATCCGTGATAGTGCCACCCATCATGAAGGCTCATTTTGTGCCACTGATCTGGAAAGCTGAAGACTTCTTCGTGACAGCTATGCTCCAGGTATGACTCTTTCCAGTGCCCACTGCACTGGGTATGAGGTCACTCCCCCTACCACTGGCTGCGAGTATGGAGTCGTTGCGTATCTGGTCGCTCACTCACGTAGAGGTCCTCCCCTTGTCCCTTTCAACATCTGTCCCGGGGCTTTGTGCACCCCGGCCTTCGGCCCCCTCTACCCCAGCGCTATTGCGGCCAGGGGACTCCTTGAGGGAGATCATCCTTTCCCTGAGGATCAACCTAGGGGTAGGAAGGCGGGGCGTCATCGCCGTAAGAGGAAAGTTGGGGGAGTCCGGACTGAAATTAGACCAGTCCGTTTCTCAGACTCTGAGGCAGAATAAGACTCGACGATTGAACCTCCCCCCCAACCCTTTGAGTTGAGGGCAGGGATGGGGATGTGGCATGTCAGTCTCGTACTCCCAAGATGCGAGAACCATATGATTTTCTCCTCCCTCCGTAGGTTTATCCAGGAGGACGAGGAATTAGCGTACCCCCAGGGGTCAAACCCACAGTTGCCACTGGCCTCCCTGGAAGCACATTCTGCATCAGTTAGGGATGGTGGGGAACTTTTCTGGGGACCGATGGAAGAGTCTCTAGGTGACGCACCCTCGGCAAGCACCGACACTATGACAGGATGCCCATTCGTCGGCCCATCCTATCACGACGTGGCAGCCAGGGCACTGAAACCCTTGGAGGACGACTCAGGGATCAGCGGCCAATCGGCATGTTCGTTGTATTCCCTGCTGGCCAGCCCACCAGCCTGGTGGCCTGCCTCAGCACCGTTGCCAGCTCCCCACCCATTCTCGGTTTACAAGTAGGGGTATCAAGGTCCGGAACCCAAACCAGAGTCATGGAGCTTCTGGACCATCCTCACAGCGGGCCACTTCCCTGAGAAGTTTTGGCCGGTCGCAGGGTCAGATTTTGATATGCCAATGTCACTCACCCCTGGAGAGTTTGAATGTTTCAGCCAGACTCTTTAGGTGACTCACTCCCGTATTCACCATCATCTATCGCCTTATCTCGGGAGTCAAGCACATCTTGAGGATATCAGTGAGCAGTGTCATCGGGTTGACCTGGCAGTGCTCCCTGCGGTTCAGCACCCCGAGTCACTAGGCCACCATAGGGCCCTCCAACAACAATGCATCCAGAGTTTTCAATTACTCCGCAAGGTTATTGAGGAAGCCACCCCCACATGCATGTCTACGGATGGGGTAAGTACGCTGCCCTTCTTTTTTTTGCGATCCGCAGACAGCCAGACTCACTAGGCGACCCTGAGGGAACATCATCAGGGGTAGTGGAAGTCAACATGGATGACCTTTTAGATGAGGGAAACGGTGTGGATCTCCTCAATGGGGACTCGCCCCCTGAGGACAAGCTACTACTGGACCCGTCTGGGAGGATTACTCACCAACAGAGGAGCCTTCAAAGTGTCCCTGTACCCACGGAGGCACTAGCACTGAGCCTAAACATCGACAAGGGTAAAGTGCATGTCGGGTCTGTCAAGCTTACTGACCCATCTGCCTCGGTACAGAAGGCAGAAGAAGATCCTAAGAAGACCACGCTACACCAACAGCTTGCTGAGAAAAAGAGGCTGGTTGATGAGCTCTTGGCCGAACGCATTGCAGAGAAGTGACCTGACTACGGTAAAGACTAGGACAGCGAGGGAAGGAGCACCTACCCCTTGCCGAGATTCCCCCGGGAAACCATGGCCATGTTGTGTTCGCCGACAGGGGAGAGGTCGGAGCCCATGGTAAGAGGGCGTGATATGTTTCGTCGAACCCACATGAGCGGCGGGATCACCTGGGGTACCCTGCTCGGTTTCCTCCCGCTGCCCTGAGAGTCGCTCCGCCAGCCGCCCCGCGAGCTGCTAAGCTTGACTACCGGATTGAAGAGCCCGGAAATGCACTTGTAGTTAGAGATCCCCATCCAGACAAGAATCTGCGTTCGGACGATCTAATAGAAGTACTCATCGCCCACCTAGAGGCCCTGGAAACTCAGAAGGTGGCAATCCCACCGGATGGCAAGCCATACCCAGCATGGGTGGATGATATGCCGGCCCCACCGGGGTTTGGGAACGCCACTTTCGCCCCCTTTAATGGGACCGGGGACCCGCCATAGCACCTGCCCCACTACAACTCGATGTACGGGCCTATGTTAGAGACTCCGACGCAACACAAGGCTGCCCAACTCCATTGCTTCGTTCAGACACTAGAAGGACCATCATTAATCTGGTACAGCCAGCTCCCTGTTGGATCTGTGACTAGCTGGGAGGACCTTCACCGGAAATTTCTCTACCAATTCAGTTCCACAACCTAGAAGACAAACATTTTAGACCTCTTGAGGTGAAAAAAAGGCCCGACGAGCGGGTCATGTACTTCGTCGCCCGGTGGAAGGGGCTCACGTACTCCCTTGACATGCCACTAACTTAGGAGAAATTACTGAATATGTGTGTAGGTAATGTAAAGGAAGATTTGGTTCCTTCTCTGATCACTCAGAATTACCCTGGAGGGTTCCGGGACTTCTCAGACAAGGCTCAGCGCCTCGAAGAAGCCCTGCAATAGGCCAGTCAGGCACGCCCGCTGCCTCCTGTAATCCCTGCAAGGAGAGCCTCCAGAGCCAAGCCCACAAATTTAGCCCAGATAGAGGCCCCCAGATAGCTAGAGTTTCTACCAGTAAGGCCATCTCAGCATCCCCATAGGGGTCCACCCCCACGGGCACAGCCTCCGGCCCCGCAACGACCGCCTCAAAATCAGAAGGTGCCTCTGCATAACGCACCACCACCACCCAGGCAAGATAATCAGGATCTGACTTTCGGGTATGCTCCTCTGGCCCCTGGTTGTGGTAAGCCTCCAAGAGCCCCCTTTCCAGACAAAAGGAATCGGACTTACTCATTTGATAAGGCCCAGGTCCCCAGTTATGTCCATAGCGCCTTGGAGCAGAGGATCGTGCGGTTGCCTGAGTGCCGGAAGCCAGAAGAGGCGCATCTCACTGATCACCCTAACTATTTCCCTTATCACCAGACTCTGGGACACACTATTCAGCGATGCTATGTGTTCAAGGACTGGCTCCAAGACCAGATTGACAAAAACATTGTCAGGTTGGGCCCAAACCTGGTGCAAGTGGCAGGTGTCTTCGTGAGATCAGATGCCAGCAGTGGCAACGGGGATGAGTGGGAACAGGTTTCCGACCGTGGGTCCCAGAATTATAATGACTGGATGGCCCGCAGGACGGTCTCCCATGAACATGGCATCATCCATTCCCGCTTGAGTCAGCCAGAGCCCTCAGAATCTGTGAGCGCCGCTTTGGCATCGCCGTCCCAGCCTACCTCTTCCAAGAAGAGCAAGCGGTGGCGCAAGAAGAAAGAGCGCGTCCTGCTAGCGCTGTCATCTTCCTGAACGCTTGGTGATTTTATGCCCCCAGATATGGGGATCCCTCCGAGACTCCGTCCGTTATTGGATGACTCCTCGAGTGAAAGCTCGGGGTATGCTTCGGTTAACACCGTAGAGTTGGTAAATCCGTTTTTGACTCCCGATGATGAGGAACTCCAGGCAGACATCCCCAATGTCCCCAGCCGTCTCCAACATCGGCGAAGCTGTGGCTACATGAATCCCTGGGGCACGACAGTCGTCACCTCCAGTCAGTCCATGCATGCTACTGAGACTAGGCAGTAGGCCCGATACAGAGATCAGCGCACGCGGCCCCCTCACCCTGTGTCGACAAGTTCGCCTCCACCACCGTTTGTGTTGCTGGATCAGCCGGGACCACCTCGTCTGAGCCGCAACCAGCCCTGCCCTACCACCGGCCAACTACAGCCTTCCAGTCCTAACACGGCAGCCACCTCCCGGGCTTCGTCTAGAGAACAGCGAGACGTGCCTAGTACCAGTCAGTCACTGGTCCCGCTAGTAGGGCCCGTTATGCCTCCAATCGCAGAGCGGGATCCTGCAAGCAGAAGATCGTGTTTGTCATGAATGTATGATGTTCTAAAGCACGTGGCCAGTATTCTAGAAAGGCTTTCTATCCTTGAGGCCCTTTTCCTGTCATCTGAAATGTGTGAGGCACTCGCCGATGCTCTAAGGAGCCCCCTCCAGTTAGAAACGGAGGTAGCGGCCACAAAAGAATTCCACACCGAGGCGATTGAGGACGCTGAATGTTAGGTGATTATCTTGTTTTCCGGTGAAGATGAAGACCTTCCCATACATGGGTACATCTGCCCATTTTACATCACCGGCCAGTTCAATGTCGTGGAAGTCTGTCGCTGTCTTGTTGACACGGGTTCCGGTATTAACCTAATCCCAACTCGGACGCTGCGGAAACTTGGGTTGTCTGAGGATGATCTAACTCCCTCCGACCTCAAGATCCAAGGGTATGATAGGACCAAGAAAACTACACTCGGAAAGATTCATCTGAAGACCAAATTCGTTGGCCTAATTTCGAATACCGAATTCATGGTTCCCTCTCAAGACACCACCTACAACGCGCTGATGGGCAGGTCGTGGCTCCACCGTCACACAGCGGTCCCCTCATCGTATCACCAGTGCCTCAAATACTCCCTTAAGGGTCGATTGGGAGTGCTCCAAGGAGATGCGTCTCCCTTCTCCTCTTGTGAAGTCTGGTATCTGGACGCTGACTATTATAAGGGCAAGGACAAGCAGATCCTAGCAGGTGAGGTTGAGCCTGCCACTGTCACGAGTGATCCATGGGCAGGTTTGGACGACGCATATGTCTTCCCAATACATCAGTTGGAGGCCACGAACCCCGACATGGGGCAGTGCTTTGTTATTTTGGGTACCAGAGGAAGGCATATTTCTGGGTCCAAGGGACGGCAGGAAGTCACCTCATACTCTTACACCAACCAGGCTCAGGTGATCCCCGAGCCTCCTACCCCTGTACGATATCAGGATGTTAGGCTCATGGCAACATCAGTACATCATACGTGTCTGTTTTTTCGGGCCAGAATCGACCGGATCAAGCCGAAGCGCCACTACTGCTTTTATGTCATAAAGCGTGGCCCCTTGGGCCTATTGCCAGATGGGATTGGATCGATCGCCTTTGTCGCCATGGCCTCCGCAGTGCATGAGTCTCCTGATGTGACGACCACTGCTACCCAAGCCGGCACCAGCCTCCCATCAGGGTCTGGCAGCCCCGAAACGGCTCCCCCCATGGATGACCCCTCCACGAGCAGAGAGGAGGACATGGAATATGATCCTCTTTCCTTTGAGGAGGGTGTCCCTACCATGGTCAATGAGTTAGTGCAGGTGAACCTCAGTAGCAAGGCGGACCCGAGACCCACATTGGTCAGCGCTGATATACCCCCTGAGGAATGGAAACAGTACGTAGACTACCTCAGACAGCACTGTGATGTGTTCTCCTGGAGTTATGACGAGATTCCAGGACTAGATCCCCAGGTAGCCATCCACCACCTTGTCCTTCCAGCAAACCATCGCGGGTTCAAGCAGCCTCCCAGAAAGATGCACCCCTCTCACGGTGCCATGTTTGAGGATGAAGTTGATAAGCTCATCAAGGTAAACTTCATCAAAGAAGTCCAATACTCGATGTGGCTAGCCAACATTGTGCTATTCAGGAAGAAGAACGGGCAGATCAGGGTCTCTATTGACTTTCGCGATCTCAATCGCCATTGTTCGAAGGATGATTTTACCCTTCCCGTGACAGATTTTTTGATCGATGCCACGATCGGGTTCCAAGCCCTCTCCTTCATGGATGGGTACTCTGGGTATAACCAGATCCAGATGGCCCCTGAGGATGAAAATTTCACTGCCTTCAGGGCCCCCCAAGGTACTTTCTGCTACCAGGTTATTCCCTTCTGCCTGAAGAATGTGGGTGCCACCTAACAACGGGCCATGCACCGCATATTCAAGACAATTCTCGAGACGCTGGTGGATTGTTACATGGAAAACCTGGTGGTTAAATCTCTCCAGCGCTAGGACCATCTCAAAGACCTTGAGAAAGTGTTTGGCTTCCTCCGTTCTCGCCACCGAAGATGAACCCGTTGAAGTGTGCCTTCGGGCTCACCTCCGGAAAGATTCTTGGCTTCATTGTTAGGTATAGAGGCATCGAGATCGACCCAAAGAAGATCAAGGCCATCAGTAAGATGCCTCCCCCAAATAATATTCAAGAGCTTTGAGGCCTCCAAGGCCACTTAGCCTATATACGCCGATTCATTGCGAATATGGCCGGCAAGTGTAAGCCCTTTTCTCAGCTCATGAAGAAAGGTGCCACCTATGAATGGGACGAAGAGTTTCAGATCGCTTTTAAGGAAATCAAGCAGTATCTGCTTCATCCTTCGGTCTTGATGCCACCTGTTACCGAAAATCCGTTGGTCCTTTACGTGACCGCCCTGGAGCGATCCCTCGGCGTAATTCTCGCCCAGAAAAACAACGAGGGAACAGAGAATAGCCTATACTACCACAACCTCATGCTCCTCGAAGCGGAAATTAAATATTCTCCCATTGAGAAGAGCTGCCTGGCACTTGTATTTTCCATGCATAAATTGAGGCACTACTTGCAGCACCACGAGGTATAGCTGGTCTCTCAGGTAGACCCATTGAAATACATCTTGAACCGACCTATGTTGACCGGCCGATTGGCGCACTGGGCGGTGATCCTCTAGCTGTTCGACATCAGGTTCATACCTCAGAAGGCTATCAAAGGATAGGTGTTAGCAGACATCATAGCTGCCAACCCAACCTCTGTGGACCAGTCATTAGATCTAGGATTTCTTGATGAGGCAATCCTCTCAGTCGATCACGCCATCCCATGTTGGCAGATGCACTTCGACGGTGCCTCCCGGAGCCCCACCGGTAGAAGGCTCAGCGATCCTAGGCTCAACAGAGTGGGCCTGGGTATCGTCTTCATCACCCCGGAGAAATCCGTTCTGCCATATTCATTCCTTTTGTCCGGAGGCTGCACCAACAATGAGGCATAGTATCATGCCCTCATCACTGGCCTCGATTTGGCTCTCGAGATTGGTGTACCCCATCTGTATGTAAAAGGGGACTCCGAGATAGTCATCAAGCAGGTCAATGGTGACTATGTTGTTAGAAAGCCAGAACTCGTGCCATTGCTGGAGTACACCCTCCATCTAATGGCTATGTTACCCTCCCGGCCATAGGTCTTTCACATTCCCCGGTCGTAGAACAGTCGAGTAGATGCTTTGTCCATTCTGGCCGCATCACTTGCAGAGCCCGAACAGGATGACCTAATCATCCATGTGGCACACCGGAGAGTCATTTCCCCTGTTATTCCGGAGGGCGATCGTGGCCCACTAGTGAACCATCTCACCGCTGGTGCCTCTACATCAGGATCCCCGGGGGATTCAAGTGCGGTAATCGAGACAGTTCATGACTAGAGGACTCCCTTGGTTGAATACCTCCAGCAAGGCAATCTTCCGTCGGACCAAGCTGAGCGCGAGCGAATCCGACGTCGCGTGCCTCAATTCACCCTTCAAAGCGGTCCCAGCCTTGAGTATCTCCTTTACAGGCACAGATTTGACGGTGTTTTCCTCCGTTTTCTTCAAGGAGTCGAGATCCCACAGGTCATGAAAGAAGTGCACGCTGGTTCCTGTGGCGCCCACCAGGTCAGGTCGAAGTTGTCCCACCAGATTCAGAGGCTGGGATACTTCTGGCCCTCCATGATCCACGACTACATCGAGTATGCCAAGAGGTGTCATGCGTGCCAAGTTCATGCTATCTTTGTGCATCGGCCACTGGAGCCTCTCCATACTACCAAGTATTCTTGGCCATTTGCAGTCTGGGGGTTGGATGTCGTAGGGCCCTACCTGCCGGCGATGGCCCGCCAGTGCCAGTTCATCTTAACCACTACGGAATTATTCTCAAAGTGGGGAGAAGAAATTCCACTCGGGGAAGTCATGGCATGTTCTATCGCTGACTTCGTGAGCTCCAATATCATCTATCGGTTTGGAGTACCTCACGCTATCCTCACGGATAACGGAACCAACTTCTGAGCAGCCCAGCTGAAGAAATTGTACGCTATGTAAAACATTATCTCTAACCACACCTCCCGCTATCATGCGCTGGCGAATGGACAGATTGAGGCATTTAACAAAACCCTCTCTAACATTATACAAAAGATGGTTGGTTAGAACAAGAAAATTTGGCCGGACAAGCTCCCCAACGCCCTCTGGGCTTATAGGACGACGCCTCATAACTCCACCTAGGTGACTCCATATTCCCTGGTATACGGAGTTGAGGTCGTCCTGCCCATCGAGATACAATTTCCATCATTGCACACGGCGGTCTACAGCCAGCAAGCGTCGGATAGAGTTGCCGAAATCCATCTAGCCGAATTGGAAGCGCTGGAAGAAATTAGGCTTCGCGCTTTAAATAACATAGAGAGGCATCAGAGCAGGATGGATCGAGCTTTCAATAAGAAGGTTCACCTCCGCTCCTTCCTGCAAGGTGACCTGGTGCTGGCTCTCAGAGCGCCAATGATTCCCGGCAGGAAACCACCCAAGTTGGAGCCCAAATGGGAGGGGCCTTTCATTGTCCATAAGGTATATCCTAATGGAGTGTATTCCCTGGTGACTCTGGATGGTGAGCGCGTAACTCCTCCCACCAACGCCAGGTTCCACAAGCAGTACTTTGCCTAAGCCTCCTTGGTCCTGCATGACCTTAAACTGTACGGTCCCGCACGACCTTAAACTGCACCAGGTTCCAAGTTCTAAAACCTAAAACTAAGATCCTTACACGGTCCAGCATGACCTTAAACTACATTTAGCCCTACATCTGGGCTCCTTGGTCCTGCATGACCTTAAACTATATGGTCCCTCACGACCTTAAACTGCACCAGGGTCCGAGTTCTAAGACCTAAAACTAAGATCCTTACATGGTCCAGCATGACCTTAAACTACATTTTTTCCCACATCTGGGCTCCTTGGTCTGAGTTCTAAGAACTAAAACTAAGATCTATATTTCGTCCTACATGACGTTAAACTGTGCTTCTAGAACTACGTGTGTCTTGATTCCCATCTTTATGGGATACGTAGAACCGCCTGAACACATAGATTTCAGGTCCAGTCCCGTCTCTTAGGAGATCCCACGATCTCCCAGTTGCCTTAGTCTTTTGGCCTACCCTTCCCTCGGGAATCCGCCATCTTTTGGCCGCTCTCAGACTGAGCCCTTCAACCCTTTCCAGTGGTCTGCAAATGTGTTCAGAGTAATCTGTTCTAGGACCTAGAGTGTCAGATTCGACGTAGACAAGTTTTCATCCACTTGTCAAGCTTCGGATCCCCCTTAATTCAGGCCCCACCATCCTTCACTCCCGGAGGGACCCCCAAGAACGACCTATATACAACGCCTAAGGGCTCTCCTGCCGTCACGGGCCAATGCCCCCGAGGGTTTCAGGAAACAAATTGATATAAATCCCATGTTGCGAATGTGGTCAGCGGTTGATGCTCATTTGTTTGCCTCTACCTCTAGGCTAACGCGACAGGATGTTGTGTTGCGAACATGGTCAGCAGTAATCATCAGTCATCACGCCGGCTTCTTCGGGTCCTGAACATTGGTTGCATGATTCACATTATGTTCTGCCCCACCATGTCAAGGTGGAATCTTGACACTCCTTGTACTAACCCTCAGTACACCCCCACACGTCAGAAAGACCAAGCTACGTAACTGTGTCTCTCGGGGCTCCCTTGATCTGAGCGCTAGAGTATGTGCTTGGGTTTCTTCTTTACAGGTCATGTGTAGCTTGACCCTCATCCACATGGGAAACAAGGAGTCGCCCGGACATTGCGTTTCAGGCCCAGCGTAGCTAGTATCTAGAATCTCCTACCCCCCTGATTTGTGAACCCTCGTAGGCCCCTTTGGCCCGAGGATCCTCTCTCGGGATTGCGTGCGGTGATGGTATGGGATTGCGCCCTCACCCACATCAAGTATGCTTTATCACATCATGCGTGTTCCCCCAAGTCCAAAGCTGTATGACCTTAAACTGTGCTGTTGGTCCAAGACATATAACCTTAAACTGTGTTGTTGGTCCAAACCATACAACCTTAAACTGTGCTGCCAGGTCCAAATCCATACGACCTTAAACTGTGCTGCCAGGTCCAAACCATACGACCTTAAACTCTGCTGCCAGGTCCAAAGCCATACGACCTTAAACTGTGCTATAGTTCCAAACTATATGACCTTAAACTGTGCTGTTGGTCCAAACCATACGACCTTAAACTATGTTGTTGGTCCTATCACATGACCCTAAACTGTAATGATATCGTCCTGGCCGCATGACAAAAAATGGCACCGCATTTTGATGACCTCCCCATGGGGGACATCACGCCAGGTATTAGTCGATTACCATGCCGCTTGTCAACGCATGTTATGGCTTGATTATTGTGGAGACGCCAGGAATTTCTACACTAGGCCAGTCGCCCCACAAAAGAAAAACCATTTACCTCCAAGAACAAACAAGATATATCAAATGCTGCTTCTTTTGGTGAAAGGGCTAGACCCTCACGACTCCTTCATCCATTGCGCAGGCGCCATATCGCGCCATGCTAACTTTAAAGAACTATGTATGGCTTGATTATCATCTTTGTGAGATATGTAGGAGCGCCTGGGAACTTCCCCATAGGCCCGGCCTAACTTTTCGTGTTCGGTCTCTCGGCTTAAACGCGTCCCTAGGAGCACGTAGTAAGCAGGGATTTTCCCCATTCACATTGGGTTTTGCAACCGCTTTACCTTGTTTCTCCCATTACCCTTCTCCTTTGGTCCGAGTTATAAGACCTAAAACTAGGATCCTTTTTTGGCTTTCCATGACTCAGTCTCTCTTGTGGGATTGTACGGTGTGGTGTGGGATGATGTCCTCATTCATGTGAGGTTACTTTCCGTGTCGTGCCTATCCCCAGATGAGATGTTCCCCCCGTCCCGCATGATGTTAAACTGTATTTCATCCTACATGACATTAAACTGTGCCTTTAGAACTACCTGTGGCTTGATTCTCATCTTAATGAGATACGTAGGAACACCCGGACATTTCCTCTTGGGTCCAGCCCCAGGGATTACCAAATCTCGTCCCTTCTTATTGTCGGCCCCTCGGTAAATCTCTCTCTATGGCTGGTAGAGTCTGCCTTGTTAAGTCAACTATTGTTTCCAAGATGGTTTACTCGATGATGGTCTATAGCTGGCCCGCCAGCCTTCTCAAAAAAATCAACGTTTGCATCAAAAATTTTGTCTGTACAGGCAGTACGATTGAAATAAAGCTTGTCACCATACCCTGGTCCACTTGTTGTAAACCTCTGGATAAAGGTGGCCTTGGTATCAAGAATATTAAGCTTTTTAATGAATCTTTACAAGTGAGAATGACTTGGAACCTGATTCACAGCAACTCTGACTCCTTAGTCTTTCTTAAGAAGAGATTTGTTACCAAACTTCGAAATGGTAACCTGGGCTACATCACTTCTTCCATATGGCCTTCCATTAGATGCTCTTTTATCAAAATTATGAATAAATCTAGGTGGATTGTTAGTGCTGATTCCTCCTTGAATTTTTGGATAGATAACCGGACGGGTATTCCTTTAATCTCTATGCTTACACCCACCACTCTTCCTGAGAACACCACTTCCACTATAAGAGAGGTTGTCAAATCTAATGACATCACCCTTACGGACAATATCAGGCACATTATTGGCAACTATTCTTTCTCTAACACTGATGATTTTCTTATCTAGGAACCTGCTTCTAATGGTGTCCTTGATTCGAAACGTTTCTACAATAAAAATTTTAATGATTCGGTTTCTAATCTTGATTGGTTGAAAACTTTTAACAAGCCTTGGATTAGGCCCTCACGCCTCACCCTCATTTGGCGAGTTGGGCATAATAGAGTCCCTACTGATATATGCCTTCAAACTTTTGGGATTTCTCTATGTTCTAAATGTTATATGTGCAATCAACAATGTGAGGATGCTAACCATCTGTTTTTGTCTTGTTCTACAGCTGAAGCTCTCTGGAATTACATTTCTAACATTTTTGGTTGCAGATGGAATCTCCCTAGCACTATAAACTCTCAACTCCAACAATGTGTGAATGGGGATTTTTTCAAACAAATCAGGAACCTCTATTTGGCTGTGGTGGCAGAGCTTTTACATGTGATCTGGTTTGGCCGTAATAATTTTATTCACAATAACTGCTCTTTCAATCTCAATGCAGGTAAAATATGTATTCTTACTGCAATCAAGGATGCCGCCTTGCTTCAGAAGGATCATTGTGACAATTATGTTGGTGATTTCGAGATCCTTCGCTGCCTTCGGATTGTGGGGTCCTATAGACAACCTCGACGTACCTTTGAGGTCTTCTGGAAAGCCCCGTTTCCAGGCTGGATCAAAGTAAATGTTGACGGAGCTTCTAGGGGTAACCCGGGACCGGCAGGATGCAGCGCCATTTTCAGAGACTTTCTTGGTAGATGCCTTGGCTGCTTCTTCAGCGGATGCGGTACGGCTTAGTCCTTGGAAGCTGAAATGTTGGGCATCATACATGCTGTGGATTATGCCAAGAAAAAAGGATGGAACAAGATCTGGATTGAATGCGACTCTACCACTGTGGTCCAAGCTATTTGGAAAGGGGTGGTGCACCTCGCATGGCCACTTACCTCTAGATGGATGAAATGCCTTACCTTGCTTGCGGATCTCTCCTACATTTCTACACATGTGTTCCGTGAAGCAAACATGGTTGCGGATAGTCTATCCAATATAGGAGTCAATCAGGACATTACCTGGTTGGATGTCTTTCCTGACGACTCGATTCCTCATTATGATAAAGATTGTAATAAGTCTCCCTCTTTCAGATTGTTGTAGCCTCCTTTCTTTCTTTCATTAATAAATTGCGCCTGGGTCTTTGACTGAGGCTCCACTTTTCAAAAAAAATTTAAGGCAATGTACAACTAAAACAAAATCCTTTTAAACTTGAACTTCAACATAGTATGGAAAAAATGAAATAATTCCATATACTTATTCACATGGATATTCTACTAATCGAATAATCACATGCAATATCAATAACCACTTTCATAATGATGGAATGCATAATGTCGAACATTAATTTCTGTGTCAAGGCGTCATGCCAAGACCTAAGGGATAACTGTAACAGGAACCCAACCCGGAGAGCCTCTGTAACCGGACTCCAACCCGGAGTGCCTCTAATAACCGGACACCAACCCGGAGTGCCTCTAATAACCGGACACCAACCTGGAGGGTCTACTGTAACCGGACCCCAACCCAGAGGGCTTACTTTTACCAGTCCCCAACCCGGAACATACTAGTCCAAAACATTCATCTTAAGAAGAGGATGAAATATAACATAAACATTCGTATTAAAACTAACATACAAAATGTCAAAACTTTAATCATAAACCATTAATGGCATAAAAATAACTCATCCATAGTCAAAAATATCACAACACCTTAAATACAATATGGATGATTTGTATCAAGATAATTCAACTTGAAACAAGTTTAAAATTTATCAAAGGATGTTGACATAGATTAAATCAATACTATTTGAGAGAAATATCTCTTTTTTTGAAATCATTTAAAAGTCGCATAATTATAGAGAAAACCTTTATTTTGAAAATATCTTTATAAGCTTGTGAAGGAAGCTTCAAAGGTGTAATAACGGCGGAGAATAACCGCACCCACCGTATAAGTTAAAAAAAATACATTCTTACCTCAATTTTGTCGAAAATGTTAAAAAGTAACTTGTTTCGAAAACGTTGGAAAGATTCCTTTAAAAACATATAAAGTCAAATAAGGGTATAAATGTCTTTAACCCATTGTCTATTAAACATTAAAAATGTTTTGAAAGTCATTTTTAAGAAACATGTATGTGGATGATAAAGAGGTCCCAGAAGATAATTACATATAAACAACCTCGGATAATGAAGAGATTATGAAATAAACCCTTACCAATTTGGTAACTTACGAAACATACAACCCATGAAAGAGGTATCATACAATGAATATGTAAATACACATAAATTAAAGTGTATTACATAAAGAATATAATTATGGGCAGTACATACACCACACAAAAAGTTAATGGTGGCAATATGGCATGAATCTCATGGGAATAAGGAGTGAGATGAAAACCCCTTACCTTGTACTTTTCCTTGGTAAGGGTAGGTTAACCTCCTCTTCTTCGGGTTCTTCCTTTTGATTTGATCAAAAGGGCTCTTAGGTTGGATTTTTGACTAAAGGAAGGCCTCTAGGATGAAGTGAGGGAAGTTGATAGAGTATTTGGGTAGAGTTTGGCCGAGCCAAAAGTCTTTTAATGTGTGAATTAATGAGAAGGGGGAGTGCCCTTTTATAAGAGGGGTGAGGGGCAACTTTGGAAAAGCTAGAAATATTATTTTATAATAAATTCATATTCGGTTTCTAAAGGGTCCAAAGTGTATTATTTAAAGTTTAAGGTGGGGATGTGTCGACAAACACTCAACCAATAAAAATTATACAGGTTTGGGTTACTATATCAACCTTATCATTAAGTATTAACTCTAAGTTAATTAGTTTCACTTTTACAATGTCTCTTTGTATTTTTATATTATATGATTAATAAACTTACTATATACATCCAAGAGACCCCCAAGTGGTCCATTAATGATACACCTATCATGATTTAAGTCTCTTGGATGAACCTTAGATTTTTAGGAATTTAATATCAATTAATAATATAATATTTGTTTTAAAACCTCTTTTATGACAATTTTGACACTATTCAATAATTGATTTTTTTAAAACTAATAACAGAATTATTACTTAGAAAAACGTTTATTAAATCATTAATAACATATCATATTAACCTAGAAAATTATTGTAATTCATAAAAAGTCTCAAATTATATTTATTTGGGTATCTACAATATCAATCATTTTAATTTTTCACTATTATGGTAATTACTGCATCACCATTGTGTCATAATTAAACTAAATTATTAAATGTCTAAAAATTATAAATAAAATACCATTATGTAGGAAATAGTTTTATCTTTCTAATGAATATTTTTAGTCAAAAATCCAATATATATAACACTATGTAAAAATTGGTTTTCTAAACGATATATGCTTGTGTCATTTTTGTATTCATTTTAACTTAATGAAAATAAAGTGTCCCTATCACTTACAAGTGCCACCATGGGATCCCAAAATCGACCCAAAGATGCCCATGGTCAAACATGTATCAACCAATAAGGTTAGGACACGTTTTAGGGTAATTTTTTATTATTATAATATTATTTTTTAACCCTTATTTACCGGATTTACCCTTTAACCATGGTAAATAAAATATTTACCGAAGTAATTATTCAAAATGTCTAAAAATAAAAGTTACCTATTTACACAATTTGAATATCCTGATTCCAAATATGGAATCCATTTTTCCAAATTCAAAACACAGAAGTGGCATAAATTAATTTAAAATTAATTCCCGCTGTCAAAACAAAAAATGTGTTTTTAAGATATAATAACTATCAAAAGATTGATACTTGTTTATGTTCGGTTTAATTGTGAAATTATGTCCAATGACAAAAATTGTATTAAATGGTAAAAATATATTCTAAATATTCTTTAAAACCACTCAAATTCATAATTTATCACTATTAATTATTTTGATTAAAAAAGTTGTTTTTAATTAAAATTTAGTAATTTTCACTATTCATCGAAATATGAAAGTTATCTAAAAAGTACCAAAATTTCACCCTAAGCTAATTTCAATATTAAGAATCCAAAAATTAAGTCCATTTCAAAATACAAAATTTATAAAATTTCAAAAAGTAAGTATTAGTATTCATAACGGCTAGTTTGATTGGTTGTGGTGTGTGTTAGAACTTGAAGTTGCGTACAACACACGCTATTGTATTATTCAAATGAAAGAGTACCGTGGAAGCTTGGGATGTTTCATTGTAATTTTTTTTGATGTCCCCATTCTAAAAAGTAAATTTATTTAGTCAAATTGAATATATAAAAGTTTAAAATATTGGATTTAAAAAGGGTTCACTATTAAAAGTTGGTAAAAGTGCAATACTGAAAATGAATTTGTTCTTACATTATGTCTAAGAAACTCATAATATGGATTCTAAAATTATAAGGATTATATAAAGTTTAAAATTTAGTTAATACTATTCATAACCTCTTTTGAACGGCTTGTTTGGTAAGTCATGGTGTGCTTGAACTCAGTGTTGCGTGTAGTACAAGTTATTGAATTAATTTGAAGAAATAACACACTATGAATTCTTGGGGTGTTACATTCTCTCCTCCTTCAATAAATTGCGTCTTCGCAATTTGAAATTGTTCTTCAAAAATAAAAGGTTGAATATAGAAAATATCTTTGTGGGAAAACCCACATCGGAAATTGGGTTAATAAAATTTAGTCTTAATAAGATGAAAAGAGAAATGAAAGGGCCACTACCAAATTATGATCTCTATTCAGAGAACATTAGTGGCAATTAGAGACATATAATTGGAGGAAAAACATAAATATTTAAAGGTAGTGATTGAGGTCATCAATCAAAAACAAGTGTAAAATTGAGGGCCTTAAATTCATCAACCTATGATGATTTAAAATACCATCAGTTCAGCAAAACATATGGTATTAGGATAACACATTTTTTTTGTTTTAAGATCCCTTCACTAAAGTATAAGAATTAATTTCTTCATTGAATAAGAGAAGAAGAAAAATATGTACTTGACTAATAGAGTCTCATCCTTTAACTAAGTTCTACCACAAACTCATCTTTCACTCTAAAAGATAATAGAACTTAAAAATAATATTCTATTTATCCTATTCATATAGGGTTAAAAAAATTAATTTATAATTCATCTAGAAGAACCATTAAAAAACGACATTATTCAATCCAGGACATCACGTGGGTTAGTGGTAGGTGATACACCCTTGTCGCCCTTCGGTTGTGGGTTCAAGTCTCGCGGCCTTGCCGGACGCGATGGGTTGCCGCCCAACCTCTGGGTTGTCCTTTTATCGAAATCCAAAATAATCCAAACTAGAACTATCCAAAATACTTCAGTCCAAAATTTATAAGGAAGGTAAACACAATGAAGATCCTTTTGCCACGTAATAACATGTGGACACATTCATCATGTATTCTTTTAAAACACTGCAACATCCTAAATTACCATAAAACCTTATGTATTACATTCGTGATCCCTTATTCCTTAAAGAATAATAAATATACTCCTTCAATCCAAAAATGTTGTAAACCCCAACAATGATATAATATACAAATCATTAATCAGTTTCAAGGTAGTCAAGAATATTCAATATAATTTATCCAAATCAATCATGTATTATTCTAAAACCACTACCTCGGTATCAGAACCATATTATGGTTTATCTTTCTCTCAACCATTTATTTTCCAAAAATTTAACATGCTATTGAGTCACAATCTCAAGTCCTTAATGAAATAGTACTGTAGTACAATCCTTATATATTCCATAATTATTATAACAAGTACATTTTTGATACAACACTAAAATGAAATAATCAACATAAGAACTATAATCATTCATCTTCATCTGTGGTAGTATCATAACTTGATTATTATCCAATAGCATCATTTGAGGAATAGTCTGATGACTAGGACATAGGTTCGCGTAGTGTCCAAACTCCTTGCAAATGAAGCATTGTACATTAAAAACCATTTTTTACCCCTGCAGTCACGTACTTTGTGCCCTTTTTCTCCATAATTATAACAAACTCCCATTCCTTTCAGGTAAGTTCCAGGGTGTTTTTTCCCACAGTTATCACATATGGGAAAATTCTTCTTTTCCCTCTTCCCTTTATCCATCTTTCTCGCTTCCATCATTTTCTTCTCTTGCTTCCCTTCAAAACCATAGGACTCGGTAAACTCTTTACTTATCTTATCAACACATGATATTATTTCTTCATATGATGATAATACATGGGAGACTATTTCTCTTATAAATTCTGGCTTAAGACAATAAAAGATATGATCTTCTTTCTCTTTGGATCATGTGCATTGTTGGAGTTCTCATTCCTTCTACTGGGCACCATTTCTAAACAATGGCATACACTAGATTAGTTTATGAATAACAATACCTAATCCCAAACTTATAAAACACATAACATAAATTAAATAGTTTATGGATATAATCCATAATCATAAAAATGTCTCCTTTGAGGAAGTATATACTCATAAACCCATCATAATGGTTTGTAAAGAAAATGAGAATTATCGTAAGCATATCCCTGAGAAGTGTCGTAACCAATAGTGCAGCAAGGCCCGTTGTCGTGCACCAGTTCATGTTCGAGTCTAGCTCAAAGCGGTGTTTTTGGGTTTTACCCCTAGGTACATCTGTGCTAGAGTCGCCTCTACCTGCTCATATCCAGACAGGGATGTATTGCTCAGAAAACTCACAAAATCTCTACAATACAAAAATTCTAGGAAGTTCTTCTATACTAATCATCAAAGTCCATCTTAGGTCTATGTGCTATAATCAGAGTTTATCTAAATCTAGCTTCCAAGGTTTGTACTAAAATTCCTCTGATACCAACTGTAACGCCCCAGCCCCAGTTACCCAGATTCGGTGCATTATTACATAACATTGGCATGATCACAAGAAAGATCAAGTCTTGGAAGACCGATTGGTTTAGTAGCCTTAGAAACACTAGATACATTAAAAAAGTTTACATTACATAATAAAATGAAAACTACAACAATATAGTCTCCATAGTCCACACTCATATCCCCACATACTATCCCTGCAGGTCATTGATAAATTACTTCTTCACATCCTGGGAAAAATAAAACATTGAAATGGGTGAGCTCAAATTCCCAATAAGGATAACAATATAGCGGAAACTTTCATAAATAAGAAAAAATATTTAAGTCAATGTATAACTAAAACAAAAGCCTTTTAAACTTGAACTTCAACATAGTATGAAAAAATGAAATAATGTCATTTACATATTCACATGGATATTCTACAAATCGAATAATCACATGCAATATTAATAACCACTTTCATAATGATGGAATGCATAATGCCAAACCTTAATTTTCGTGTCAAGGCCTCGTGACAAGACCTAAGGGATAACTATAACCGGAACCCAACCCGGAGAGCCTCTGTAACCGGACTCCAACCCGGAGTGCCTCTAATAACCGGACACCAACCTGAAGTGCCTCTAATAACCGGACACCAACCCGGAGTGCCTCTAATAACCGGACACCAGCCCGGAGTGCCTCTAATAACCGAAAACCAAATCGGAGGGTCTACTGTAACCGGACCCCAACCCAGAGGGCTTACTTTTACCGATCCCCAACCCGGAACATACTAGTCCAACACATTCATCTTAAGAAGAGGATGAAATATAACATAAACATTCGTATTAAAACTAACATACAAAATGTCAAAACTTTAATCATAAACCATTAATGGCATAAAAATAACTCATCCATAGTCAAAAATATCACAACACCTTAAATACAATATGGATGATTTGTATCATAATGAATAAACTTGAAACAAGTTTAAAATTTATCAAAGGATGTTGACATAGATGAAATCAATACTATTTGAGAGAAATATCTCTTTTTTTGAAATCATTTAAAAGTCGCATAATTATAGAGAAAACCTTTATTTTGAAAATATCTTTATAAGCTTGTGAAGGAAGCTTCAAAGGTGTAATAATGGCATAGAATAACCGCACCCACCGTATAAGTTAAAAAAATACATTCTTACCTTAATTTTGTCGAAAAGGTTAAAAAGTAACTTGTTTCGAAAACGTTGGAAAGATTCCTTTAAAAACATATAATGTCAAATAAGGGTATAAATGACTTTAACCCATTGTCTATTAAATAGTAAAAATGTTTTGAAAGAAATTTTTAAGAAACATGGATGTGGATGATAAAGAGGTCCCAAAAGATAATTACGTATAAACAACCTCGGATAATGAAGAGATTGTGAAATAAACCCTTACCAATTTCGTAACTTACGAAACATACAACCCATGAAAGAGGTATCATACAATGAATATATAAATACACATAAATTAAAGTGTATTACACAAAGAATATAATTATGGGCATTACATACACCACAAAAAAAGGTAATGGTGGCAATATGGCATGAATCTCACTGGAATAAGGAGTGAGATGAAAACCCCTTACCTTGTAATTTTCCTTGGTTGGGGTAGGTTAACCTCCTCTTCTTCGGGTTCTTCCTTTTGATTTGTTAAAAAGGGCTCTTAGGTTGGATTTCTGACTAAAGTAAGGCCTCTAGGATGAAGTTGGGGAAGTTGAGAGAGTATTTGGGTAGAGTTGCCTGAGAAAAAAGGCTTTTAAGGTGTGAATTAATGAGAAGGGGGAGTGCCCTTTTATAATAGGGGTGAGGGGCACCTTTGGAAAAGCTAGAAATATTATTTTATAATAAATTCATATTTGGTTTCTAATGGCTCCAAAGTGTATTATTTAAAGGTTAAGGTGGGTATGGGTCTAAAACCACTCAACAAATAGAATTTATACAGGTTTGGGTTACTATATTAACCTTATCATTAAGTATTAACTCTTACTTAATTAGTTTCACTTTTACAATGTCTCTTTGTATTTTTATATTATATGGTTAATAAACTTATTATATATATCAAAGAGACCCCCACGTGGTCCATTAATGATACACCTATCATGATTTAATTCTCCTGGCCAAACCTTAGATTTTTCGGAATTTAATATCAATTAATAATATAATATTTGTTTTAAAAACTCTTTTATGTCAATTTTGACACTATTCAATAATTGATTTTTGTAAAAATCATAACATAATTATTACTTGGAACAAAGTTAATTAAATCATTACTAACATGTCATATTAACCTATAAAATTAGTGTAATTCATAAAAAGTCTCAAATTATATTTATTTGGGTATCTACAATATCAATCATTTTAATTTTTTACTATTATGGTAATTACTGCATCACCATTATGTCATAAATAAATTAAATTATTTAATGTCTAAAATTATAAATAAAATAACATTATGTAGTAAATAGTTTTATATTTTTAATTAATGTTTATAGTCGAAACTCCAACATATATAACCCTATGTAAAAATTGTTTTTCTAAACGATATATGCTTGTGTCATTTTTGTATTCATTTTAACTTAATTAAAATATAGTGTCCCTATCACTTACAAGTGGCACCATGGGGTCCCAAAATCGACCCAAATATTCCCATGGTCGAACATGTATCAAAAAATATGGTTAGGACACGTTTTAGGGTAATTTGTTATTATTATAATATTATTTTTTAACCCTTATTTACCGGATTTACCCTTTAACCATGGTAAATAAAACATTTACCGAAGTAATTATTCAAAATGTCTAAAGATAAAAGTTACCTATTTACACAATTTGAACATCTTGATTTCCAATATGGAATCCATTTTTCCAAATTCAAAACATAGAAGTGGCAAAAATTAATTTAAAATTAATTCCCGCTGTCAAAACAAAAAGCGTGTTTTTAAGATATAATAACTATCAAAAGATTGATACTTGTTTATGTTCAGTTTAATTGTGAAATTATGTCCAATGACCAAAATTGTATTAAATGGTAAAAATATATTCTAAATATTCTTTAAAACCACTCAAATTCATAATTTATCACTATTAATTATTTTTATTAAAAAAATTATTTTTAATTAAAATTTTGTAATTTTCACTATTCATCGAAATATGAAAGTTGTCCGAAAAGTACCAAAATTTCACCCTAAGATAATTTTGATATTATGAATCCAAAAATGAAGTCTATTTCGAAAGATAAAATTTATAAAATTTCAAAAAGTAGGTATTACTATTCATAACGGCTAGTTTGATTGGTTGTGGTGTGTGTTAGAACTTGAAGTTGCGTACAACACACGCTACTGTATTATTCAAAAGAAAAGTATACCGTGGAAGCTTGGGATGTTTCATTGTAATTTTTTTTTGATTTCCCCATTCTAGAAAGTAAATTTATTTAGTCAAATTGAATATATAGAAGTTTAAAATATTGTATTTAAAAAGGGTTCACTATTAAAAGTTGGTAAAAGTGCAATACTGAAAATGAATTTGTTCTTACATTATGTCTAAGAAACTCATAATATGGATTCTAAAATTATAAGGATTATATAAAGTTTAAAATTTAGTTAATACTATTCATAACCGCTCAGGAACGGCTTGTTTGGTGAGTCATGGTGCGCTTGAACTCGGTGTTGCATGTAGTGCAAGTTATTGAATTAATTTGATGAAATAACAGACTATGAAATCTTGGGGTGTTACAATTGGTGGAGTTAGGTAGTCAAGATCCTCCATCCTCTCTTTGAATTCCACCACTTGGGCATTATATTCTTCTTTCAATGTTCTATTGAGGTGTCGTAGTGTTTATTCTTCTATATTTCAAGGGATATAGAGATTATATTGTACTCTATACTCATTCCAGAAGTTATCTAGATCTTTTTGATCTCCCATACATATCTCATAAAGAATTTCATTATCCTTACTCTCTTCTAGAAATGGTTGAGTGAGGTATAATGGATCTTTAAATATATTCTCTACTACCTCATCAGGTTTTTCAAATTCAAATATATGTGGGAAAATATCTTCCACCATTGACATTGGTTCTTTATCTTTTTTAGGTTTAATTTTCCCCTAGGATTCATCTAAATATTCATTTATCCATTTTATTATACCCTATATAATCTTTTGTTTCACTCATCCATTGTACTTGGACTTTTAAATCATTGTCGGTCAATTCCTCTATGTTTTACACTGGTGAGTACTCAATCCATTCATAATATTGTTGGTTCCGATAGATCATAGAAAAAATATATTTTTTATTTTACTTTTATAATGATTTTTTGGTAAAAAAATTGTTTAAATTCATAAAAAGAAATAATGATTGAAAGTACACTCAACTCCTCATAAATAGTGCTAGTTTGTCACATGCTATGTCATGGGGTGTGTAAAAACAAATTTAATTTCCTAAGTACTGTATATAATTCAATTTAAGTAGTATCCCTAAGAAGAGTGTGCACAAAAAGGGGTTTGAAAAAAAAATTAAGTTCTTTTTAGGAAAGAAAAAAATTATTTTGGTTGTGAATTTGAGAATTAAGAAAGGATATTATATTGATTGATTAAAAAAATTATGAAAAAGTGATAAGATCATACCTAGATAAACCTAGTAAAATTCTATAATGGTTTTTATAATTACTACCAACACTTTTTCAACTAGATTATAAGATAGAGACTATTCGATTGATTCCTCTATCCTTCTCTTAGCTAGATAGTGATTGTGATAATTTCCCAAAATAGAACCTCATATTGGTCCACCCTATTCCTATGTGTGAAATAATTGTATTGGTTCGTACTAATTGATTATAGAAATCCCCAATTGGGAATTTTTATTCCCTAACTAGTAATAGTTTCATCCACAATCTTGTACACATGAATGTAATCAACAAGACCTCACCCCATAACCCTATCTTGTTCCAATGTATACAATCTAGATTTAGGTGGAGGGAGATTTTGGATCATTGAACAAGGAAATAGAAATAAAAAAAATTAAAATCTAACATAACGTCATTTGATATTATCACTTAAAATAAACAATTGAACCATTTTTCTAAAGAATGAAAAGGATTTATGAAATTTATAATAAAATATAGAGCATAGTAGATAGGTAAATTCTACCCCATCCTTGAACACTCAAAATAACTACCCCTATATGGATGGGGTAATCAGGTTGATGTGGGAGACGGAAGGCATCACATGAATGAAAATATGTTAAATTAAAACAATAAAATATAGTAGTAGCATCAGGCCTTCATCTAGAGCTCCCCTAACTGATCCTTGATCTCCTATTATACAAAAACACATTATAATATATATAATCTTATCATCTGAATTGTGTGTATCTAGAATTAAAATATCTATTAACTAAATTTTTAATATTTAAATATTGTTTTTCCTCATAAAAACTATCACTCAAAATTCCATAACTGCTCCTCTATTAGACTTACAGCATAACATAGAGACTTATAATGTGAATGGTGTGGGCCATGGATTCTCTCTCATAAAAATTATGCCATAAATGAGGTTTATGGTGTAAATTTATCATGTAAAAAAGGTGATTTTAATTATTTAATTCCTCTACCACATTCAGGTTCACTATGTAAATACTTATTTTACAACATAAAACACATCTATGTACATATTTTCAATTCTTTTCAAACTTCTTACTTCAAAATTTAAATGTTTCACTGCATCTTTATCATTCCAAATTTGTCTCCTTTTGATAATTTTCAATCAGGCATCATATCCTTTGGTAAATCAGGAAAATATTCATATTTTGGTATGATTAATCTAGTAATAAACATGAACAATTCATCTTATATCCAAATATATATGCATAAAATGGTTCATTAATTTATCCATCTCTATAAGATTATACATATATCAATTTCTAATTTCATATTACTATTTGAATTTTCAATAAATGTTTTATATAACTTAATCATGAGTTGCATTTTGATATTTATGAATATAGTTGGATTTTAATTTGAGTTGGTAACACAAGCTTTGTGTTTTTTAAATAATTACACATCAGTATGGTTTGAACATATGGATTTGGTTTAAGGAATCTGATTCCAAACAAAATCATTAGAATCATGCATAAATGTTAAGGGAATAGCATAAAATATTATAGTAAGATTAAATCCCCATCAAAATAATACTATGTTTAATATCCCTTCCAGTGAAAACACTTGTCAATACCACGATCATCCAACTAGGTATGTCATGCTAAAGATAGGTGCCCTTAGATTATCTTATATATTTAAAGCATGTAATGAGTGATATTTATAGTATTAGGTGGATAATTTTTGGAATCTTATTTCTATTACACTTAGTAGGGATACCTTACTTGTATTTGGTTTATATAGGAATATTTTTTAGTGAATACATATGATGGACTATTGCAAAAATTTGTGTGATCAACTATCTAAGAATCATATCACATATAGTTGATATAATTATATACCTATATATCTAATTAAATACATAAATATCAAATAGAGTCAAATATTAGTGAAATATTTATCCTAGAACACTAATTGGTAACATGTAATTCAAAAGGAGTCATTATTATAGTTGGAGAATATTTTAAAAAAAATCCTTATTAAATGAGTATAAAACAAAATACTCATCTAATAAAAAAATTATATATAAATGGAATAATTATTATTAAACATAAATTTTAGATCAATCCTATAAAGTTATAAGGTTAATATAAGTAAATTCTTGGATTGATACTGAGAATTAAGAATACTTGTTAAGAAAAAGGGAAGAAAAATTCTACGTGTTCGTGCAATACCCTCCTAAGTAACAAAATGTTAAATTTATTAAAATAAACTTATTTGAAGCATTGAATTATTCACTTAAGGTTTTATAGGAATTAGATGAATTTTTTTTGAAGAAACGTTTTTCTTTCCTTATATATGCATTATGATTATGTATGTTAGGGACTTAGAGAGACTAAAGGTTTCATTTAGGGCTTATTTTGGATATAAAATTACATTTTTCATCATTGGAAAAGTTCCAATAATATGAATTATTTTAATAAATTTTGACACTATTTTGTTATAAAATTTATGATGTATGAATTGGGCATGATATTTTCTTATTCTGGAACTATATTGATACTACAAATGGGTAAAAGTTCAAATTGAAATGAGAATGTTTGGTTGGAAAGGTCAAAAATGTTTCTTATAGTAGTTGCTCAAGGTATTTGAAACATAAATGAGATTTTAGGAAGAATTTATATTATTTCCATGTGATATAATTATCTAATATACCTTAAGGGATTTGTGAAATTCCTTAGAAAGTTGATGTTCAGTAATGGTATTATAGAAAATAATACTTTAACATTGAATGTTATATGATAAAAAATTTATATTTTGGTTTTACTAAAAATATATAAGACATAAAAATAAATTAAAGAATTTATCAAGTTTATAGTTTAAATTTGAGTAATTAAGTAAAGGGTTATTGAATCATGATGTAGAAAATTGTTGCGAAGTCATGGATTTGAAATTAAAGAAAGATGTTCAGCTTAGTTATATCTATATAAGGTATGTGTATGTTCATCTTATTTATCTTATATAATAATAGAAGTTCTATTAAAAATGATTTTAAATGAACATTATTTTAATGACCCACATCATTACATGTTATTAATTCCATAGGGAATTTAAAATTTTGATATGGGGTATGGGTTGTTCCTTGAATTCTGATTTGGATCAAATATATAAGGTTTAAAACATATCATGAATATATTTTTGGATGAGGAAAAAGTTTTATTTGTTTTTTTGGGTGATCAATTAAAGGATAGATAAGGTTTGGGGGCAATGATTCTAAAATTAAGTAGCTATATCCACTCATATAAAGACCCATAGGGGTCATTCTATGAATGAGGTTGAGTTCAGGGCCCTATGCCTAGAGAATTTCATGGCATGAACCATGGTTTATTCCATTAACAAGAGTGGTAGTGGGTATGACCCATTTTCCTTGAATAGTTCATGGTGAGAATGGGGGTACCATGTTTTGAATGGTGTTTGGGGTTTTTTATGAGGGGATAATTTAAATTTTCATAGGTTATTTCCTTTTCAATTTGAAGAGATGGAGAAGGCATGAGAGGTCCATTTATGTTGAATCCCTCCGCTTTTTATTCCCATTTTATCCCTCTTGAGAGGGGATTATTTTTGGTGTATTCTATAAATAATATTATGTATTCTCATCTATTTTTACCTCTATTCTTTCTTTTTTTTGTATCTTACAGATTTCATCTTGATTTTCGATTAGGTTTCAATATATATTCCACTAGATCATGGTGGAATCATGTGAAATTGAAAGATATTTTATGTTTGTTAGATAGAGGAGGAAATTAGACAATGTTTGCAAGATATTACATCCTATTTTAGTGATGTTAAATTGTTATATATATATATATATATTAGGGATTTTCATAAATTGGATAAAAATCATCATTTCAACAAGTGTGTAAAATGGGGATTCCATGTGTATTGGTTTTGGGTGAATATCGGGTGTGGGTCACACCCCATTTCTTGATTTTTCGATAAGAGGATCATTATTGATGAATTTTTAGGTTATTATATCTCTTTATAATAATTTTAATAATTAATTATAATGTTTTATAATTAATTATGTGTGACTATTTCTTTGAGATAGGTTCCCATGTGTGTAAACGAGGTTTTATTGGATTGGTTGAGGAATGGTAGATCTTAACAAGGGGTTAACATCATGTTTGGGTTGGGTGGACCCAATGATTCAATTATATATATATATATATATATATTCATGATAATGCATTCTTGCATAATTTCATGGGTTTAGGTATGGTTGATAAATATCGGTAGAGACCTTAGAAGAGACAATGGGATTTCTTTGAGCACAAATAATTAGAGAAATTTCTCTTTTGTACTTAGATAAATTAGTGTTTCATATAAAATATTTCAAAAATTCTGTGAGGATGTTGTGTAAGATAATGAGATACCTCTTTGAGGTCAAGGGACATGAGGTGATATGCAGATATCCAGGTCTGAGTTCCTAGGGATAGTGGAAGGCATGTGAGGATTGGGGATAAGAGATTATATGATATTTTTTCTTGCACCTTGCGAGTGATGAGGAACTCCATCCTGAGGATGGAGGTGATTATTATTATTTGTGTGGAATTAAAGATATAATTTAGGAATTTAAATTTTTGGAAGAGAGTGGTTTATTTTAGGTGATGGTCAGAGAGTTTTTCCCTTAGGAATGTGATATGGGACCCTAGGGGATCAAGGGAGTTGTCTGGGACTAAGAGTTAGGATGTTAAGGGGGAATTGTGATAAGAACAAGACCCAACTTAATAAGGCATTTGTTGGAGTGAGCCTTTGGGTTGTGGTGTCACCAAGGGGTGACAGGTAGGGATTAGAATCTACAACTAGATAATGAGATGGGTCAGTGTGACACTAGTGGACTCCACATTGGGAAATAAGAGTTTTTTTGTGAGGGGATGGTTTGTGGATATTTTTTGCACCTGATGAGCTAGATAAATGTGTGATGGTATGGGATCCTATTGAAATATTTTTGTGATATGTGACGGTTTCATATTGAATGGTGATGGGCCCCTAGTATTGGACTCACCATGAGTGATATATTTTTAGTAAGAATTCCATTAGTGATATGGAATTCTTTATTATGCTTCGAGTTGGTTCATCCATTAGTGATATGGTTTTCTTGAGCTATGTTGGTTGACCATGAGTGAGATGGTTGTGTTGAGGAAATTTTGCGTCAACCATGAGTGATATGGTTGAATTAAGTGTGATGGTTTTTCCATGAGTGAGATGGTTATTCCCAATGAATGAACTTTTGACTCAATGAGGGAGATACGGACCAGACTATTATGTCATAAAAAATTCAGTGATGGGAAAAAAACAAGTGAGATATGGTCTATGTTGGAATGTGATGAATATTATGGATGGAACCTGCCTTCAATGAGAAGGTAGTGGTCGAGCCTTGCACATGTGATTATCCTAGTGATAGGGGTTGATTGAGATCTTAGTATGGGATCTGACTTTAATGGAATAATGGTAGAGACTTAAATGAAACCCTACCCTGAGTCTTTAGGTATGGGTTATACTTATTCCATGAGGTGATGACAAGATACGAGCATACACTATAAAAAATAGTAGATTAGCGGCGAATTTTTGTTTGGGGTTATCAACAGATCCCTTTAATTTTTTTTAGAGGGGATTCTGCACAACCCCTTCTAATCATAAAATTTATAGGGGGTTCAAACCCCTTCTATATTTTTTAGCATTATTTTCTAAAAATTAGGTTTGATTTTAGAGGTAGTTATGTCAAAACAGCCACTGATTAATAATTAGTGGTTCTTTATATTTGGTTATATTTTAGAGGATATATATATATATATATATAATCATCATTTATATATATATATATATATATAATTGTTTTTTTAAAGAAAATAGTGGGGGTTCACAACCCCTTATAATTTAAGATATTAGAGGGGGTTCATGAACCACTGTTAATACCTTAGATTATAGGGGGTTATGAACCCCTTATAATTTAAGAAAATAGTGGGTGTTTTAAACCCCTTCTAATTTATGAAATTATAGGGTGTTTTTAACCCCTTTTTATTATAGAAATTAGAGGAGGTTTGAACCCCTTCTAATTTAAGAAATTAGAGGGGGTTGGAACCCCCTCTAATTTATGACTTTAGAGGGGGTTTTTAATGCCCTCTAATTCAAGAAATTTGATGGGGTCATGAATCACTGCAAAACCCTTTTATTATAGGGGGTATAAAACCCATTCTAAATATTTATTTATTTTTTAAAATAAATCTCATATAAATTCAAATTTCATAATATGTGTGTGTGTGTGCATGTGTGTGTGTATATATATTATAGAAACACATTATATAAGTGTATTTAAATAGATCACACACACACACACACACACACATATATATATATATATAAGGACACTATATAAATACTTAATCTTATAAAAAATGTGTTGAGCCCTCTGGGAAATTTAGTTGAACTTATATTTTGATAATCCCAACTATGCTCAATCATATTTTAATTATGCTCAATTATATTTTGATAATCTCAATTATGTTCAAGTATAGTTTGATAGTTCCTATATTAATTAATGATTAAATTACTTATTTCAGTATTTATGTACACCATGCACATATTCATACTTTATAATGTTTATATTATCCTTAGAGAATTCGGTTACTAAATGGATATATATTCTCACTTGACCCATTCTGCCAAAAGAATGCTTAAACAGAGAAGTGGTCCCCGTTACAGAACAAGCCTACCGATATGTAAAGGTTACCGATACGTAAAGTTTACCGATACGTAAAGGTTACCGATACGTAAAGGTTACCGATACATAAAGGTTACCGATACGTAAAGGCTATCGATACGTGAAGGTCACCAATATGTGAAGCCTACCGATATGTGAAAGTCACCGATACAGACAAGTCACCAGTAAAACAAGTCTACCATTATGAAAGTCTGTCAGTACATCAATCCTACCGATACAGACAAGCCTACTGATACTGACAAGTTACCGATCAAGTCTATCGACAAACATGAAGTCTACCGATAGAAAGGCTACCGTTACACTAGGCTACCGATATCCAAAGCCACCGTTCCAGAGAATCTGATGTTGTATTAATTTCTTTATCTTTATTTAATCTAACCAATGGTTATATTGGGTATATTTTAATGCTCTGTCATTTATTTAATGAAGGTTCTTGGATGTTAGGGAATCGTACCTCGTACCTGCAAAAAGAAATCATTTCTTTTGTCGGAGATCATGCCATAAATAGAAGAAGTCCATGTTGCTACAAAATGATGAGATATACACACATGCAGAATACACGAGGAATATACACAAGATAGAAGCATACATGAAGAAGAACATAGAAGAAGAACTCAGAAAGATATACATGCACAATCAAGAATACACATAATCTCATACACATTCACAAGGATTTTGAAGAACTTCATTGACTACATTTTCACTGTCTCTAAACCTGGATGTCAAGAAAATGACACTCTGTTTTCCAGTTGAAAACTAGAAGAGGATTCAAAACCATTTTTGATCAATCTGAAGGAGTCCAGAGCTACACTGCAATCACTAGAGCCATTCTAAACTCTATATCTTGCTCAGTGATTTATTATTTACATTAAGAGCAGTGGGTATCATCTGTTTTAATTTATACACACATGGTCTCCTGAACCGTAAATGGAGGATCTTTAAATCCTCATTCAAACTCCTTACATCTTTTATTTCCCACTGTGGATAGTGGTAGAGGTCATGTGTGACCTGAACAACTTTATTTACTATTGTTTCTGTTTCCCACGTAGAACTATTGTAGAGGTATTTGACCTGGATAGTTGTAAACTGTTGTGAACCCCGATCCAGATTATGGATCAAATTTATATAAATTGTTGAGAGGAATAAGTCTCAGCTTAACACTGAACCTCTTGGTTATATCTTCTGTGCTTTATTCAGTTTTATCTATAATCTTTTATTCCGCTTCTATGTGCTTTAAAACTTAAACAGTTTTTCAAAGTTACTCTGATAATTTAATTAGCAAGTGTTTGCATTGGTTGCAAATCATTAGGTTAGTTTCAAAAGATGATCTGATCTTCTGATTAGATTAACTGGGAATTAATCAATCCCTTGAGAACCTAACTGAAAGTTTGCTTTAATTCAAATTCACTACAATTCAATTTTTATTTTAAAATTGGGAGATTTTAGTGAAAGATTTTTTAAAACAAAAATTTTAATTCGAACTCAATTCACCCCCCCTCTTGAGTATCCACTCCGGCCAACATTTGGTATCAGAGGATTAAAATATTTTCTGAAGTACGCTGTTTTTCAACTGTGATTGTAGTTGTATTTTAATGTTCTTAAAATTTCTCTTATTTCTAAATTTTGATCTCTTTAAATTTTTATTTCAACCTAGTTATCATGGATAACAGACTTGAAGGTGTTGCTACTAATAGACCACCATTTTTCAATGGAAACAACTATGATCAATGGAAGATTAAGATAAAAATTCATTTAGAAAGCAAGGGTTTTGATATTTGGACTGCCATAGAATCAGAATATAAAATTCCCACTACTGTTAGATCTACTTGGAATGAAGCCACTAAGATAGCTCAAATAATAATTGTAAAGATATGAATACTCTGTATTGTGCTTTAGGTGACGAGGAATTTAATATAATACCATCTTGTAAGACTGCATATGAAATCTGGGATACTTTAGTGTTTCTCATGAAGGAACAACTAATGATAAGGAAATGAGATTGAATACCTATACTATTAAATATGATAATTTTAAGATGATGCCTAATGAACCCATTTCTGATATGTATCTTAGGTTTAACGAAATTTTCAATATAATGATCTCACGGGGAAAGGATGTTTCATCAAAGGAGCAGATCATGAGAATTTTGAGATGCCTAGCTGAAAGATGGAGGGGCACTTCTGTTTCAATCAGAGAATCTTGTGATATAGGTAAACTGCCAATTAAGGAACTTATTGGTAAGTTAATGATGTATGAAGAAGAGCATAAGCTAAACAAAGAATAAGAAGATGAACCAAAAATGAACTCAGTTGCCTTTAAGACATCTACTTCAATGAATAAGGATAAGGAGAAACTTCAAGCTGTGAACAAAGTGAAAGTGCATCTGACAGTGATGCAGAAATGGCTCACATAGCCAGAAGATTTAAGAAGTTTTATAGGAAGAAGAAGTTTTTTAGAAAATCACATTACAAAGGTAAGTATGACAACAAGGGACACTAGAAAAACGACTGGAAGAAATCTGACAAATCTGATGAAGTTGACTACTGTGAATGAAAAACAAAAGTTCATATAAAAGAAGACTGTCCAAAGCTGAAATACAAGAAGAAATATGAGTATAAGGACAATAAGTATAAGAAACCCATGAAGGATACATGGAGTGCTTCTGAGGATAGATCCAATGAATCTGAAGCTTCTGAGACTGAAAATAGAAATAAGGAAAACATGTGTTTTATGACAAACACTTCTGAGGTAACATCTATAACTCCTGCTTCAAATTCTTATTATTCTGGATATGATCTCGATTCTGAAAATATGTCAAAATCTGAACTGTTTTAATACTGTGATATATTGGAATAAACTTGTAATGAGCTGAAAGACAAATACAAAGGTTTAAAGAAACAGTATGCTCTAACTATTAAACAAAAATCTGATCTTGATATAGAAATGGAAAATAATGCTCAGTTGCTTAAAGAAAACACTGAACTGAAATTGTCAAATGAGCAACTTAGGAAGTATTTAGAAAAGTTTACAAATGAAAAATACACTCTTACTCAAATGCTAGGTAAGAAGATTGCACCTAGATATACTACTGGTATAGGATACCAACCTGGATAAATAAAAATTACCAAAACTAGATTTATTCCTAAATCTGGATAGAATGTGGTTAGTTATAGTTCTAGAAGCTCATATGCTTCAACCAGTTATATTCATAGTTACAGATCTAATAAAGTTTATCTTTCAAAATCTGTTGATTCTCCAATTTTTATGAGACCCATAAGACAAATTTGGGTACCTAAAGTTTTGTTGGCTAACCTGTCTGGACCCAAGAAAATCGGGGTACCAAAATCATTTCCTATCTAAATATATTTTGTAGGGAACCTACTTAAAGAGCTCCTATACAAAGACTTGTTACATGGACAGTGGATGCTCAAGACATATGTCAGGCGACTTCTCATGTTTTAAGAGCTTATTCAGAATTGAAGGAGGCTTTGTCACTTTTGGTGATAATTCTAAAGGGAAAATCATCGGCTTAGGCCAGATTGGTAACACTGACTCAGTATTAATTTCTAAAGTTCTATTTTTTGATGGACTTAAGTATAATTTACTAAGTATTTCTCAGTTATATGATGATGGTTTTAATGTTAAATTTGAAAATGATTCTTGCAATGTTTTTAATTCTAAAAATGCTTTAGTATTTTCTGCCTTGTGAAATGAAAATGTTTATGTTGTTGATTTAAATTCTTTAGCTATGCAAAATATTACTTGTTTAAATGCTTTTCATAAAGAGTCTTAGATTTTCCACAGAAGATTAGGACACTGCAATGTACATTCACTTATAAAACTTACTAGAAAGAACTTAGTTAGAGACCTACCAAAACTTGAATTCTCAGTAGATAAAATTTGTAATCCCTGTCAAAAGGGAAAGAAAAATAAAGTTTCATTCAAATGAAAGAAAGAAGTGTCAACTTATCAACCTCTCGAGTTAGTTCACATGAATTTGTTTAGACCTTCTTGAGTTTCTAGTTTAAATGGGAAGCAATATGTCTATGTTCTAGTAGATGACTTTTCTAGGTATACTTGGGTATATTTTCTAGCTCACAAAAGTGAATCTTGTTCTTACTTTGTTAAATATTCCAAGTCTATAGAGAAACATAGTGGACTTAAGATTAAAAACTTGAGAAGTTATCATGGCTATGAGTTTGAGAATCATGAGTTTGAATCCTACTGCTCACACAATGGCTATAGTCACAATTTCTCTTCCCCTAGGACACCTCATCAAAATGGTGTAGTAGAAAGGAGAAATAGAACCCTTCAGGAAATTTCCAGAACCATGCTCAATGAGTACAACCTACCTATTTATTTTTGGGATGAAGCTGTCAATACAACTTTTTATATTATCAATAGAGTCTTGATTAGACCTATTCTTAAGAAGACCCCTTACGAGTTGTGGAACCATAGTCAACCTAAGGATAACTACTTCAGATTTTTTGGTTGCAAAGTATTTATTGTTAATACCAAAGATAATCTTGATAAGTTTTCATCCAAGAGTGATGAAGGAATTTTCCTAGGTTACTCTATTTCCAGTAAAGCCTATAGGGTTTTCAATAAGAGAACCAAATGTGTGGAGGAATCTATTCATAGCAAATTTTATGAAACTGATCCACATGAACCTAATAACTCTCTTGAAAATCTTGAATATGATCTCTCTGTTTTAGACCATAATGATAAAAACAACGGACCTATATTAAAACATCCAATTCTGGAAATTTTCCAGAACCTACTTTTGTTGATTCCCAACCTGTTTATAGACCTGAAATCTCTAGCCCTACCTTTTCCAGACCAACTAGTATTCTAAAGAACCATCCTTTAGATGCTGTTGTAGGTAATCTAGATAGAGGAACACAGACTAGAGCTTCTCTAAGAAATCAGGTTGAACATCAAGATTTTCTTTCACAGTTAGAACCTAAAAATATCAATGATGCTATCAATGATGAATTTTGGGTAATAGCTATGCAAGAAAAACTAAATAAATTTAAAATAAATAAATTCTGGGAACTAGTAGAAAGACCTAAAGACACTTTGACCATAAGCACAAAATGGGTGTTTAGAAACAAAGTTGATGAATATGGAAACATCATTAGAAACAAAGCTAGACTAGTTGCACAAGGTTACAATCAAGATGAAGGAATTGACTATGAGGAAACCTTTGCACCTATAGCTAGATTAGAGGCAATTAGGATCTTACTTGCCTTTGCATCACATCTGAATTTCAAGTTATATCAAATGGATGTGAAAAGCACTTTTCTAAATGGGTTTATTATTGAAGATGTTTTTTTAGAACAACCACCTGGTTTTTCAAATCATCACTTTCAAAATCATGTTTTTAAACTTTCTAAAGCTTTATATGGTTTAAAACAAGGTCCAAGAGCTTGGTATGAAAGACTTACAAATTTTCTTATTTCAAAAGGATTTAAAAAAGGAATTGTTGATCCCACTCTTTTTATAAAAAGAATTTCAAAGGATGTTTTAATAGTACAAATATATGTTGATGATATTATTTTTGGATCTTCTAAAAGTTCTCTATGTACTGATTTTTCAAAGATTATGAAAAATTAGTTTGAAATGAGCTTAATGGGAGAGCTTAAGTACTTTCTTGGATTTAAAATCATTCAAACTAAAGATGGTATTATTTTGAATCAGATTAAACATACTAAGGATTTATTAAAACGTTTTGGTTTGGATAGTATTAAGGGAAGTGATACACCTATGAGTACCACCTGTAAATTGGATATTGATGAAACTGGGAAACTAGTGGATTAAACTAATTATAGAGGTCTGATTGAGAGTTTACTTTATCTTACTACTTTTCGACCTGATATTATGTTTAGTGTATGTATGTGTGCTAGATTTCAAGCTGACCCTAAAGAGTCACACTTACTTATAGTTAAAATTATTTTCAAATATCTTAAAAATACTGCTAATTTGGGATTGTTTTATCCAAAAGTACAATCATTTGATTTAATAAGTTATTAGGATGCTGACTTTTCTGGATGCAAGTTAGATAGAAAGAGAACATCTGGAACATCTCATTTACTTGGAATGTCCCTAGTATCATGGTGTAGTAAGAAACAGAACTCAGTTGCATTATCTACTGCTGAAGCAGAATATATAGCTGCTGGTAGTTGTTGTGCATAGATTCTATGGATGAAACACACTTTATTGGACTATGGGTTTTATTTTAAACATGTTTCAATTAACTGTGATAACACTAGTGCGATCAATATCTCTAAGAACCTTGTGTCTCACTCTAGAACCAAACACATTGATGTTAGACACCACTTTCTAAGAGATCATTATCAAAGAGGTGATATAACTCTTGAATTTATAGGCACTGAACTCCAATTAGATGATATTTTCACTAAGCCTTTAAGTTCAGAAATATTAAGTTTCATTAGATGGGAATTAAGAATGATAACTTACTCTTAAACTATTAGATAAACCTCACCGTTAGAAAAACCTCACCGTTAGATAAACCTCACCGTTAGATAAACCTCGCCTTTAGATAAACCTCACCGTTAGATAAACCTCACCATTAGATAAACCTCACCGTTAGATAAACCTCACCGTTAGATAAGCCTCATCATTAGGATAAACCTCACCGTTAGGAGATACCTCACCGTTAGATGAACCTCACCGTTTAAGGACACCTCACCGATACATCTCTCGCACGGTTTTTAATTTTCGTATTAAGGCTGAGACTTTGAATTTATTTTTAATATGAGATTTATTTTATATTTGAATCTTAAATGATATTAAACCTAACTCTAGACATCACTCAATTACCACGAACCAGTCTGTTCGAATCCCTACTACCTAAACCTCTCAAGCTCGCAAAACCCTAAAACTCAGAATCTGAAATGGCTCGTGTGAAGCGATCCTCAGTGGATGAAGGGAGTGATGCGCCGCAAGCTAAGAAGCAGAAAGTAACCAATTATGGTTCTAGTGGAAGCAGTAGAGATGATTTTCGAAGGAATTCTGTGAATTCGCATTTATAGAAGCGATAAATTGTAGTGGAAAAAGAGTTATGTGCGGAATGGCTGTTGGAAAGAAATTCCTTGATTCTAAAGATCTTACAAGATCAAGGATGGCTCGAATGTTTCATGAACAATAATGGACCGTACAATCTAGCTCTGGTAAAAGAGTTTTATGAGTTTGTCTGTTTTGAGACATCAGAAAAGGAGAACATGATGATTTCCTACGTAAATGGTCAAAAGATTTTGTTTTCATCTGTTGAATGGGATGAGAAACTTACAGTTACTCATGAAGGTGATTATGGATTTTATTTAAAATCCATACCTACTACCAGTGACTTTCTCAATTGTGAGGATGCCTTGTTAGAGTTTACAGGAAATGGAACTCCTAGAAGGGTCATTGCTGCAGAGATGGCAGGGGAGGACAAACTGCTTTTCAAGTTTATTAAGCATGTGATTAGTCCAAGGAGAGGACATTTTTCTACCCTCAGATTTCAAGATATTTATTTGTTGTATCTGTTAAAATATGGAGTAAAGGTGAACTTGTGCTGATTGCTTATGATTCAGATTGAAGAGATGACTAGACCGAAGTCTAAGTCTAATGCACTTTTCTTTTCTAAGTTAATTTATATTATGTTTAAGGAAAAGGATATAGCTGGACCTCAAGATGGAACTATTGTGGTTAAGGATAACTTTTTCCTCACCAAGACTGTGTGTAAGTTTATGAAAGTAAGCTGGAACCCTTGGAAGAAATCATGGGTTAATGATGATGGTAAAGTCTATGACAAGTACACTCATGTAGATCATCCTTCTAGACCAAAGGATGTGAGGGATCCTGGTCTTGGACCAAATGATCCAGAACCGGTCTACAGTGATGATGAAGCTGAGGAGGAAGAGACATCAGTTGAGGAAGGAGGAGACCCTGATTTACCTCCTAGTCATATGACTCAAAATATTTCTTATGGAGCAGCTAGCCCTCCAAAAGAACTACCAAGGAGAAAAACTATTTTGAAGGACAATGATACGGATACTGAGGAAGAAGAAGAAGAAGCATGTCATTATGTTTTTAAGGACACCTCTGAAGTGGATGAGGCAACCGAATCTGATCGTGTTATTAATGGAGAAAAGGAGGCTGATGGTGAAGCAGATGATGAGGAAAATGAAGAAGAAGAGCTCAGTTTGAGCCCTCTAATAGTTAGTACAGTCAGGATAGTTCCTAATCAGGAAGCAGAAGCAACATCTGTTGATGAGAGAGTCATTGATGACTCAGAGCAAATGGATATTGAATCTTCTATAGTTGTAGAGGAATTTGTAGAATTACATCGATCAGAATAGTTGGAGGAGATTCCTCCGAATAATGTTCTAAGTGAGGGGGAGCATCTTGGTTTAGTATCTGTTTTGTATGACATTGAAGGTTGGTCATCAGATCCAGGACATATGGTTCTTGGACTTTCCTATGGAGATTCGGATGAGGAAGACCAGCCCCAAAAGGAATCTATTACCCTACCTACAGTGGTTGAAAATGTGGCAACCAAGGAGGACCTTGAGTCCTTAAAGTCTGAATTGAAATAAGCACTGAGAGAGTTAGTGGCATATTTGAAGACAATTCTGGTTGAAGAGATGAGGAATGTGGAACAATCCCTGGAGCTATCTCTGGGATGTGTTGTTTCTAGCCCAGTAAAGAAAATGATGGATGAAGTTAAGGTGTTCCATACTCAAATTAAGAGTTTCACAGGAGCTATGGTTGCTCTCAGACAATCAATTGATTCATTTACTACTTTGAATAGTTCTCAAACCCAAGTGAATACTGATATCAGATATATAAAAGAGGTAGTCAAAAAGTTTGTGGAAGTGTTTGAGGATTTTAAGAAATAAGTCAAAGAACATCTGCACAGTCAAGATGAACTTGTTCAGAAGGTGGTTAGTAATCTGACACAATATTTCAAGGAGACAGTAGATTTTTCAGTGAAACCTCTTCCCCCATCTAGTTCCACTGTGAACCTTGACCAGATTAGATCTGTTATTCAGGAAGAGTTGGCTAAGGCGAGTCCTAGTGGTGCCTCAGATACTCAAATCCTTGCTACCACTAGGTAAGTTAGTAGTTTTTTTCTTAATCACCTACGGGCAGCTACTTCTTCTCAGGAGGCAATTAAAAATAAGGTGGATGCTTACTTTGAGAAAGTCTACACCAAGCATCAAATGAGAAGCCATTTCAATCTTTTGATGGAGAATCTGAAGTTTCCCCCAGTAACTCAATCTTTCAGAGAACAGGTTAGTAATCTCAGGGAGCTTACTCCAACCTTGGAAAAATTCATTGAAAATCGAGATGATTTTGTGTCAGCAATGGAAAGAGGAGGTAGTATTATTATGGATTTCAGGAAACTGTTGCTACCCTTCTTGTAAGTGGATTTCAGACCTGTGATTGTACCTCCTGCCCTTCCTGCCTCTACCTCTGGGAGTACACCTCAGTTGACTCCAATTCAGGCTATTCGAAGCTTGACCCCTATGATCCCACAGAAGAGCACAAATTTCAGATCCGGACCAGTTTCAGTGGATGACCCTCCAGTTGTTCTTTCACCTATTCCCAAGCCCTCTACTCAATCTGAACCTACACCCTCTTCTGACCCTAAGGGAAAGACTTCTGTTCAAGAGGAATATTGAGTGATTTTGGATGTTTTTTAAGGGATTCACTTGTATTTATTTTTGTAATACTGGCTTTATCAGTTTGTACCTTTTGTACTTTAATGGACATTTACTCTTACATTCTCCACTTTACTGGGTTTATGTTTCCTTACATTGTGATCTTTCTCTAATTCTACCCTTCTTTTGTTAATCACAAAGGGGGAGAAATTACATCGAAGGAGACAAATGGGGGAGAAAATGAAACTAATGGGAACTGGGAGTGCAATTGAAAGGGGGAGAAAAATGAGAACTTTGTTTTAAAGTTTTTTTTTGGAAATCATTCCTCTGACACTATCTTAATTTTATTAATACATTGGAATAAGTTGTGATAGGTTGTGATTATCAAAAAGGGGGAGATTATTGAGCCCTCTGGGAAAATTAGCTGAACTTATATTTTGATAATCACAACTATGCTCAATCATATTTTAATTATGCTCAATTATATTTTGATAATCTCAATAATGTTCAAGTATAGTTTGATAGTTCCTATATTAATTAATGATTAAATTACTTATTTCATTATTTATGTACACCATGCACATATTCATACTTTATAATGTTTATATTATCCTCAGAGAATTCAGTTACCAAATGGATATATATTCTCACATGACCCATTCTTCCAAAAGAATTCTTAAACAGACAAGTGGTCCCCATTACAGAACAAGCCTACGGATACTTAAAGGTTACCGATACGTAAAGGTTACCAATACGTAAAGGTTACCGATACGTAGAGGTTACCGATACGTAAAGGTTACCGATACGTAAAGGATACCGATACGTAAAGGCTACCGATACGTGAAGGTCACCAATATGCGAAGCCTACCGATATGTGAAAGTCACCGATACAGACAAGTCACTGGTACAATAAGTCTACCATTATGAAAGCCTGCCGGTACATCAAGCCTACCGATATAGACAAGCCTACAGATACAGACAAGTTACCGATCAAGTCTACCGACAGACATGAAGTCTACCGATACAAAGCCTACCGTTACTCTAGGCTACAGATATCCAAATCCATCGTTCCAGAGAATCCAATGTTGTCTTAATTTATTTATCTTTATTTAATCTAACCAATGGCCATATTAGGTATATTTTAATTCTTTGTCATTTATTTAATTAAGGTTGTTGGATGTCAGGAAATTGTACCTCGTACTTTCAAAAGGAAATCATTTCTTTTGCCAGAGCTCATGCCATAAATAGAAGAAGTCCTTGTTACTACAAAATGATGAGATATACTCACATGTAGAATACACGAGGAATATACACAAGATAGAAGCATACATGAAGAAGAACATACAAGAAGAGATCAGAAAGATATACATGCACGATCAAGAATACACAGAAGCTCGTACACATTCACGAGGATTTTGAAGAACTTCATCGACTACATTTTCACTGTCTCTGAACCTGGATGTCAAGAAAACAACACTCTGTTTTCTAGTCAAAAACCAGAAGAGGACTCAGAACCATTTCTGATCAATCTGAAGGAGTCCAGAGCTACACTGCAATCACTAGATCCATTCTAAACTCTATATCTTGCTCAGTGATTTATTATTTACATTACGAGCAGTGTGTATCATCTGTTTTAATTTATACACACACTGTCTCCTGAAACGTAACTAGGGGATCTTTAAATCCTCATTCAAACTCTTTATATCTTTTATTTCCCATTGTGGATAGTGGTAGAGGTCGTGTGTGACCTGAACAGCTGTATTTTCTATTGTTTCTATTTCCCATATAGAAATGTGGTAGAGGTATTTGACATGGACAGTTGTAAACTGTTGTGAACCCCGGTCCAGGGTGTGGATTAAATTTATATAAATTGTTGAGAGGACTAAGTCTCAGCTTGAGACTGAACCTCTTGGTTATATCTGATGTGCTTTATTCAGTTCTATCTATAATCTTTTATTCTGCTGCTATGTGCTTTAAAACTTAATCAGTTTTTCAAAGTTACTCTGATAATTGAATTAGCAAGTGTTTGCATTAGTCGCAAATCATTAGGTTAGTTTCAAAAGCTGATCTGATCTTCTGATTATATTAACTAGGAATTAATCAATCCCTTGAGAATCTAACTGAAAGTTTCCTTTAATTCAAATTCACTACAATTCAATTTGTCTTTTAAAATTGGGGGATTTTAGTGAAAGATTTTTTTAAACAAAAATTTTAATTGGAACTCAATTCACCCCCCCCCCCTCTTGAGTATCCACTCCGACCAACAAAATGTATACATATATAAATATTGGTATACATAGTATAAATGTAATTATAAATATATGTATTCAAATTTATAAAATTTATATATGGTTTTATAAATATTATACATTTATATTACACATATATTATGTTAAATACATTTTTATTGTATATTTTTTGTATAAATACATTTATATTCTATTATGCATACCAATTTATATAATATAGACAAAATTAAATATAAATATACATACATATATTATATTTTTATATTATAAATAATTAATTATATATATATTTATATATTATATAATTATTATATATATATGTATTAGTATACCATATTAAGTATAAATTAATTTTGAAAATATATATATTATTTAAATATATTATATATTTTCAATTATATAAATGTATTTAGTTTTGTGTGTGAAAATATATATATATATGATATAATATAAATGTATATAATCACAAACATAAATATATAATATAAATGCATTTAATATAATATATGTATAATATAAATCATAAAATATATAAATGTATAGTATTTATAAAACCAATATAAAATTTTTATTGTTAAAAAATAAGGGTAATAATAATAATAATTAATAATATTAATGTTACACGCACGTACATATATAAAAATATTTAAAAATGATTATATAAATATATATATATATATTATAATTATATTATATCTGTTAATATTATATAAATACATAAACATGCACACAAATATAATTGTATTTACAAATATGTGTATAAATACATATTTATATATATATATAACTATATATATATATTATATTAAAAGAGATATAATATATTTATATATTATACACAAATATGTTTTATATTATCTAATATTTATATATCTAATATTATATATATATATATTATAGACCAATATATGCATTATATATTATACACAAATAAATTCTACATATATTATACACAAATATATATTATATATTAATATTATGCACAAATATATCATATATATATAAAATATATTATATTATTTATATTTATATACACAAATATATATATAATATCGCATATTTCATTATGTAAATAAATATAAACTATTTTATATAATGTGAAGGAGTAATTTCACCATAGTGGTAGAGGCGGAGGGAATAGCTAGCTAGGGCAGGGTTCGATTCTCAGTGGCCAAAATTTTTACACCCTAGGCTTGTGGGTGAGGAAATGGATTGGCACTTGCTCCGTGCATGTGAGGTAGGTCTACCATACTGCTTGGCAGGCCCCATAGGGGAATCTTGTAGATGGGTTGTCTGGAGAGTGCAAGGGTTTTCTAAGGTCTGTGGGTTTTCATGGTGGTTTCTAGGAGGGGGTTGTTTAGGATGGTGTCTGGGTATCTTGGTGTCATGGGAGGGGGTCCACGCAGTGTCCAAGAGGGTCCTGGTGGTGTCCAGGAGGGGGTGTTAGGGTGGGTTTGTGGGGTGTTGTCTGGGAGGGTGTCATGGTATCTAGTAGGGGTGTCTAGGTGGGTGTTTGGGTAGTGTCAAATTAAAAAAATGTTTAGGGGTGGTTATAACTGCTCCTACACTTGGACACCATAAATCAATTATGGGAGGTTTTAACCACCCATAAATTTAGAAATTTTAATTAGAGGCGGTTAAATCCACCTCTAATCTATTCATATGTCATGAATTAGGGTAAATTTTTAGGGGTTATAAACCCTTCTAATATAAACACTGCTAATTTCACCATTACTTTACTATTGGTTCATCAAATCTACCTCTAACAATAGTAGGCGGGCACATTAGCAGAACCATTATAACACCCCGACCCCAGTTACCCAGATTTGGTGCATTATTACATAACATTGGCATGATCACAAGAAAGATAAAATCTTGAAATACCGATTAGTTTAGTAACCTTGGAATAACTAGATACATTCATAACGTTTACATTACATCATCAAGTGAAAATTAAAACAACATAGTCTCAATAGTCCACACTCATATCCACTCATACTATCCCTGCAGGTCATTCATAAAATACTTCTTCACATCCTGGGAAAAATAAAACATTGAATGGGGTGAGCTCAAATGCCCAGTAATGCTAACAATATAGAAGAAACTTTCATAAATAAGTATAAACACTTAAGGCAATGTATAACTAAAGAAAAAGCCTTTTAAACATGAACTTCAACATAATACGGTAGAAATAAAATGAGATAATTCCATTTACTTATTCACATGGATATTTTACTAGTCGAATAATCACATGCAATAACAGTAACCACTTTCATAATGATGGAATGCATAATGCTAGACTATCATAACCACATAGTCAAGGCCTCGTGCCAAGACTACAAATAAGATTTTTTCAAGGCCTTGTGCCAAGACACTAGTTTGTCTCATGAGACATACTGATTTATCGAGGAGCTATAGCAGGCTCCACCCGTCACTTAATAAGTCCAATTCATTCCTCATATGAATAGATTTAAACATAACATAAAAATTCGTATTAAAACTAGCACACGAAATATCAATACATTCTCCATAAACCATGAATGGTATAAAATAACACATTCATATTCAAACATATCACAAAACCTTCAATACAATATGGAAGTTTTGTATCATAATAAATCAACTACAAATAAGCTTAAAATCCATCAAAGGATGTTGACATAAATGAAATCAAAACTATTTCAAAGAAATATCTATTTTTTTAATAATTTAAAAGTCGTATAATTATAAAAGAAAATATTTACTTTGAAAATATTCTTATAATCTTTTAAAGGAAGCTTCGATGATTTTATAACGGTGGAAAATAGCCGCACCCGCCGTATAAGTTAAAAATACATTCTTACCTTAATTCTGGAGAAAAGGCTAAAAAGGACCTTATTTGGAAAATGAAGGAAATATACCTTTATAAACTTCTTATAAAAAGTCAAACAAAGCTATAAATTACTTTAACCCATATTCTTAAAATGGTAAGAATGTTTTGAAATAAATTTTTAAGAAACATGGATGTGGATGAAAAAGAGGTCCCAGTAGATAATTACGTATAAACAACCTCAGATAATGAAGAGATAGTGAAATAAACCCTTACCTTGTACTTTTACTTGGTCAAGGGTAGGTTAACCTCCTGTACAATGGTGAAATAATTTTTATTAAATTATAAAAGAATCATTTAAATTAATATGATATCATATATGATCTTTTAACATTGCTTTGTTAATAATATCTTAGTATTATCGTTGTTTCTGGTGTTAACTTACTCGTTTTCTTTAAAATGTTTTGTTACATAAGACATGTTTTTTATGGATAAGTTGTATCTTATTTATATCCAGAATGATATCAAGTCCTTAAACATTATTTTTAATCATTAAATGAGAATTAGTCTTGAACGGATATTATGGGGAATTAATCTCATCGCGTTCGTGGAGACGGTAGTCCGTACGTACGCACGAGCGACAATATTATTCTTTTGATATTAAAATAATATATAATTGGATGGTATATCATATATAAAGAATCATTATCATGTTATATTTATTATTTACATGAATTAAACATCATTATTATACCCATCCAAATAACAATTTATTTAATAACAATTACACCACGACGTGGAGACGGTAAGCCGTACGTACGCATGTATGGTGACATGTCATTCAAAGGATGGATATAATACTTAATATGGTTGTAACATATTTACAATAACATCACATTATATAGAAGATACTAGATTTATTATTTTATAATGGGAATAACAAAGAAAGAAGAAGTTGAATAAGAAAGTAACTTGTAAGAGGGTGGTGAAAACATTACCTCTTCTTCGGGTTCTTCCTTTTGATTTGATCAAAAGGGCTCCTTAGGTTGGCTTTCAGACTAAAGTAAGGACTCTAGGATGAAGGGAGGATATTTGAGTGGGTATTTGGGCAGAGATTGGCCGATCCCGAAGGCTTTGAAGGTATGAATTTGAGAGAAGGGGAAGTGCCCTTTTATAAGAGGGGTGAGGGGCACCTTAGGAAAACCTAGAAATATTATTTTATAATAAATTCATATTCAGTTTCTAATGGCTCCAAAGTGGATTATTAAAATTATATGGTGGGGATGGGTCGAAATTATTTAAACCCATAGATTTTAGATAGGTTTGGGTCATTATATAAAACCTTATTTTATAGTTTTAACTCTTAGTTAATTAGTTTGACATTTACCATGTCACTTTGTATTTTTATATTATATAGTTAATAAACTTACTATACATCCAAGAGACCCTGAAGTGGTCCATTAATGATACAAATATCATGATATAAGTCCTTTGGCCTAACCTTATATTTTTAGGAATTTAATATCAATTAATAATATAATATTTATTTTAAAAACTCTTTTATGTCAATTTTGACACTATTGGGTATTTTGTTTTTGATAATTTTATAATAGCATTATTAATTCGAATAAAATTTATATAACCAATCCTATTATTTCATATTAACCTAGAAAATTAGTGTAATTCATAAAAATTCTCAAATTACATTTATGTTTATATTTATAATATCAATTATTTTAATATTTTATTAATTAGGTAATTACTTCATCACCATTGTGTCATAAATAAATTAAATTATTTAATGTCTAAAAATTATAAATAAAATACCATTATGTAGGAAATATTTTTATATTTATAATTAATATTTATAATCGAATTTATCTTATGTAAAGACCTATATTAAAAATGTTTTAGTTATTACACATTAATTTTAACTCTTTTAACTCTTCTTTGAATTAAATAATAATAAATGTCCTAATCTAATCCAATTGGACCTAAATGATGATATTTTATTCCTAAGGTTGTTTCTGGTCAAGATACAATTCTCCAATATAATTATTACATTTGTTAGGGTAATATTAAAAACATTTTTACCCTTAATTACCCTATTTACTTTTAACCATGGCAAATAAAAGTAAAAAGTTACTATTCACCAAAAATTATTTTCAACTCATTGAACCACATTTTACTCCTTGATATTAACTGTGTCTCTAGAATTTTCGAAATTCCACTCACAGAAGTGGTAAAATTAATTTTTATGTGAATTTCCAAATTCTCCTAGGAGGTGGGTAAAAGACGGTGAAAAGTTCAATAAACTTTTTATATATCTCAAATTATTCTAAACGAACTCCAATGAATTACATTGAACTTATATAGGTATTATTTATCTATTTTGACCATAATTAAATTTAAATAAAATAAATAATTATTTAAATAAAAAATTCGGTTTTAAACTATAACTTAATGTTTTTTCACTATTCATCGAAAATTGAATGTTTTCATAAAAATACCAAAAATTCACCCTAAGATAATTTCAATATTACGAATCTAAAAATGAAGTCCATTTTGAAAGATAAAATTTATAAAATTTTAAAAAGTGTATATTACTATTCATAATGGCTAGTTTGATTGGTTGTGGTGTGTGTTAGAACTCAAAGTTGCGTACAACACACGCTACTGTATTATTCAAAGGGAAGCGTACCGTGGAAGCTTGAGGTGTTACATTCTACCCTCCTTCAAATAATTTCATCCTCGAAATTTCTAGAATACTACCGCATGAAAATACTCGGGTGGTTCTTCATCATAAGTTCCTCGGGTTCCCACATTGCCTCTTCCATCTTATGGTTTCTCCATAAAACTTTTACCAGACGAGTCGTCTAGTTTCTCAAAACTTGCTCTCTTGTATCAAGAATCCTGATGGGCTCTTTGCAGTAAGATAGATCAGGTTCCAGTTCTAATTTCTCATAAGTAAGTACATGCGTTGGGTCAGGCATGTATTTTCTCAATAGTGATATGTGGAACACATCGTGAACTTTGGAGAGATTTGGCGCATTGCCAAACGGTAAGCTACAACCCCAATTCGTTCTAGAATTTCGAAAGGTCGGATGTACCTGGGACTCAATTTACCCTTATTACAGAAATGTATAACTCCCTTCCATGGATATACCTTCAAGAAAACATGATCTCCTACCTAAAATTCCAAATCCTTCCTATGGTTATCGGCATAGCTCTTCTGCCTACTTTGAGATGCTTTGATTTTGTTTTGGATTACCTTTACCTTTTCCATTGTTTCCTCCACTAGTTCATGGCCTACAAGTTTTCTTTCACAAACGTCATCCCAACAGGTTGGTGTGCGACATCTCTTTCCATATAACGCTTCATATGGTGCCATCCGAATACTTAAATAGAAGCTATTATTATAGGAAAATTCCACTAGAGGTAAATATTGATCCTGCATACCCTGAAAGTCTAGTGAGCATGATCTCAACATGTCTTCTAAGGTTTTAATAGTTCTTTCTGATTTTCCATCAGTTTGGGGGTGGTAGTCAGTGCTCAAACAAAGTTCAGTATCCAAGGACTTCTGAAGACTCTTCCAGAATCTTGAAGTAAAATGAGGATTATGATCAGAAACAATTTATAGGGGTACTCCATGAAGTCTCACAACTTCATTAATATATAGGCTTGATAGATTTTGCAGTAGTATATCTTCTCTTATAGCAAGAAAATGTGCTGACTTGGTAAGACGATCAACAATAACCCATTTCCACTCCAGTATGGGAAGAGGTTGCAATACTCTTCCAGGATGTTGCCTTCCAGCTTTCACTTGTTGACAAACCATACATCTTGACACAAAATCAGCAATCTCCTTCTTCCTATTGTCCAACCAAAAATGTTCCTTCAATTCTTTATACATTTTGGTTCTCCCAGGGTGTATAGAGAAATTAGAACAATGAGCATCATCAAACAATTCCCTTTTCAGATCAGGTATATCAAGAACACAAAGTCTCTTCCCAAATTTCAAAATTCCATCTTTATACACAAATTCTCTCAATCCCCCATCATTCACAGCTTTAATCTTCTTTTGAAACCCTTCATCACCGGTCTTAGAACTCTTTTTCCTTTCTAGTAAAGATGGTTTGGAAACCATTTGGAAAAGTATCTATGTTTCACCTTCCATGGTAATTCCCATATCCATCTGCACTAGATCAATGAAAATAGGATCCTTTTCAATTCTCATCATGTTCAAAACTCCAAGATCTTTTCTACTCAAAGCATCTGTCACCTTATTTGCCTTCCCCGGGTGGTAGTTTATCATGAAATCATAATCCTTGAGTAGTTCAAGCCATCGCCTTTGCCTCAAGTTGAGTTCTTTCTGTGAGAAAATGTACTTAAAACTCTTGTGATCAGTATAAATCTCACATTTTTCACCATAGAGATAATGTCTTCATATCTTCAAAAAAAATTACAGAAACTAACTCAAGATCATGAGTAGGATAGTTTTTCTCATGAATTTTTAGTTTTCATGATGAATAGGTAATAACCCTATCATTCTGCATAAGGACACAACAAAGTCCTTTCTTCGATGCATCACTATAAATAACGAACACATCATTCCCCGATGGTAGAGTCAAAATAGGGGCACTCACTAATCTTATCTTAAGTTCTTCAAAACATTCTTCACGCTCTTTTTTCCAAAAAAAATTAACCCCTTTTACGCGTGAGCTTCGTTAATGGGTTAGCCAATCGGGCAAAATTCTGGACGAAACGTCGATAATAACCTGCTAAACCAATAAAACTGCATACCTCAGTTATACTCGTCGGTGTAGGCCATTCTTGGATTGTCTTAGTCATAGAAGGATCAATAGAGATTCCATATTTAGAGAAAATATGTCCAAGAAAAGAAATCTCCTAAATCCAGAATTCACACTTTCTAAACTTCCCATATAATTCATGTCTTCTTAGAGTCTTCAGGATAATGCGCATGTAATTTTTATGATCTTTGTAGCTTTTGGAATATAGCAAGATATCATTAGTAAATACCACCATAAAATCATCGAGATATTCCTTTAAAACTCTATTCATTAGATCCATGAATACAGAGGGTGCATTAGTCATCCGAAAAGGCATTACTATAAACTCACTATTTCCGTACCTGGTTTGAAATGTTGTCTTCGGAATGTCTTCCTTCTTCACACACAACTGATGGTATCCAGATCGAAGGTCAATCTTTAAAAAGTGTTGACCTCCATGTAGTTTTTCAAATAAATCATCAATGCGAGGTAGGGGATACTTTTTCTTTATTGTTATAGGATTTATCTCCCTGTAGTCGATACATAACCTCATAGATCCATATTTCATCTTAACAAAAAGGACAGGGGCTCCCCATGGAGAAAAACTAGGGCGAATAAATCCCTTATTACTGAATTCCTATAGTTGGTTCTTTAGTTCCAATAATTCCACAGTGTCCATTCTATAAGGGGTCTTCGATATGGGCCTTGAACCAGGAATTAAATCAATGGAAAACACAATTTATCATTCTGGAGGATGTCCGGGTAAATCTTTCGGAAACACATCTACATATTCTTTCACTATAGGTATATCCTCTATCTAAACATTCCTTTCCTTACCCACAGTAATTTCATTCTCTTCCTCTCCAATAATTGAATTTAGTTGAGCTACTGGGGTGGATCTAGGTAAGAATTAGGTGGTGATGATTCTGCTCTAAAGATAAGGTGTTATTTATCATAATCATCTAAAATTGTAACCTTATTCTTCTTATAATAAATCGTCACATCATATTCTGAAAGCCAATCCATACCAATGATTATATCAAACTCAATCATTGTTATGATGATGAGATTAGTAGTTAAAGAACATTTATGTTCTCTAATGGGGACTGATTCAAAAAACTGTGTTGCAATGATACTTCCCTTAGGAGTTTTAACTGACAACTCCCTTATTAAATCAAATTGGAAATTTCTAATTTTATTAGAAAACTGGGAAGATATGAAACAATGCGATGATCCAGAATCAAATAATGCATTTTCTAAACTTGAGGAAACCATTAAATTACCTTCTACCACATCTTTTAGATCTTCAACCTCAGTAGTAGTGATAGCATAAGCTTGGCCTTGATCCCTTAGACTTTTCTGAGGTAAGTTTCCCTGACGCTTAGGACATTCATTTTCATAATGTCCCATCTCCCTTCAGTTGTAGCATTGAACATCGACAACTTCTTTCTTCCCTTTTAAATCACAATCTTGGTGGCCTTTTTCACCACACTTATAACAGACACTCATTCCTGCCAAGAAAGTACCGGGGTGTTTCTCCCCACATTTACTGAAGGATGGATATTCAAATTTTCCCTTCTTCCCCTTATTTCCATTCCCAGAGTGATCAGAATATCTCTTTCTCTCTTGCTTTTATTTAAAGTTGAATGACTTAGAGAATTATTTTTTTTGTCTTGATAGCACATGAGACAATATCTTCGTACGATGAGAAGGATTGTGACACTAATGCTCGACGAATAAATGGTTTTAACCCATCAAAGAAACGATCAATCTTACTTCTTGGGTCATGTATAAAATCTCCATCATACCTTTCTAACCTTGTAAAGTTAGCCTCATACTTTGCAACATTCTCATCCTCCTTTTGTCTCAGACTTAGAAATTGTCTTTCCATATCTGCTCGATGGTCACGAGGAAAGTATTTTTCTAAGAAAAGATCTTTGAACTCTCTCCATTCCATATTTGATACTTCATCATCTTCCTTTGTGTTTTGTATCAATGACCACTATCGATCAACATCTCCAGTGAGGCGATAAACTGCCATGATAACTTTCTCCCTTTCACTACTCCCCAAAGCCTGAAATATTTTTTCTAGGGAAATTATCCATTGCTCATGTACCAATGTATGTGTACTCCCATTGAATGTTGGTGGTTTTTTACTCATGAATATGTCTAAAATTGATCCTCCACCCTATGGATCAGGGTGCTCCATACGGGTAAGGTTATTATTCATAACCTGAGTGAGTTTTCCCAGTATGGTGATTAGCTGATCATCACCAGTTGCATCACCATCTCCAATATAATTATCTTGAGTAGGAGGGAAATCCCTACATGGAGTGCGTGCATTGATACGGTTTCCATTTTTTCCACTAGGCATCATTTCTAAACAATGGAATAAACTAGATCAGTTTATGAATCCAAATACATAATTCCATACTTGTAAAACACTTAACATAAATTGAACTATTTATGGATATAATCCATAATCATAAAAATGTTTTCTTGGAGGATGTATATACTCATAAACCCTTCATAATGGTTTGTAAGGAAATTGAGAATTATCCTAAGCATATCCCCCGAGAGTGTCGTAACCAAGAGTGGAGCAAGGCCCGTTGTCATGCACCAGTTCCTGTTCGAGTCTAGCTCAAAGAGGTGTTTTTAGGTTTTACCCCTAGGTACATATGTGCCAGAGCCACCTCTACCCACTCGTATCCAGCCAGGGATGTATTTCTCGGAGAACTCAAAAAATCTCTACAATGCCAAAATTCTGGGAAGTTATTCTATACTAATCCTCAAAGTCCATCTTAGGTCCATGTGCTCTAATCGGAATTTATCTAAATCTTTCTTCCAAGGTTTATAATAAACTTACTCTAATACCAACTGTAACACCCCTACCCCAGTTACACAGAGTCGGTGCATTATTACATAACATTGTCATGATCACAAGAAAGATCAAATATCAAAAGACCGATTAGTTTAGTATCCTTGGAATAACTAGATACATTCATAAAATTTAAATTACATCATAAAGTGAAAACTACAACAACATAGTTTCCATAGTCCACACTCATATCCCCTCATACTATCCCTGTAGGTCATTCATAAAATACTTCTTCACATCCTGGGAAAAATAAAACCTTGAAAGGGGTGAGATCAAATTCCCAATAAGGATAACTATATAGTAGAAACTTTCATAAATAAGCATAAACATTTAAGACAATGTATAACTAAAACAAAAGCCTTTTAAACTTGAACATCATCATAATATGTAAAATATAAAATGAAATAATGCCAATTACTTATTCACATGGATATTTTACTAGTCTAATAATCACAGGCAATTTCAATAACCACATTCATAATGATGGAATCCATAATGCCAGACTATCATAACCACATATCCAAGGCCTCATGCCAAGACTACAAATAAGATTTTGTCAAGGCCTTGTGCCAAGACACTAGTTTGTCTCATGAGACCTACCGATTCATCTAGGAGCTATAGTGGGCTCCACCCATAACTTATTAACTCCAATGCATTCCTCATATGAACATGTTTAAAGATAACATAAACATTCGTATTAAAACTAGCATACTAAATGTCAATACTTTCTCCATAAACCATGAATGGTATAAAAATAACACATCCACAATAAAAAATATCACAAAACCTTCAATACAATATGGATGTTTTGTATCATAATAAATAAACATCAAATAACCTTAAAATCCATCAAAGGATGTTGACATAGATGAAATCAAAACTATTTGAGTGAAATATCTCTTTTTTTAAATCATTTAAAAGTAACATAATTATAAAAGAAAACATTTACTTTTAAAATATTCTTATAATCTTTTAATGTAAGCTTAGACGATTTTATATTGGCATAAAAAAGCCGCACCCACCGTATAAGTTAAAAATACATTCTTACCTTAATTCTGTCAAAAAGGTTAAAAAGGACCTTGTTTGGAAAACGATGGAAAGATTCCTTTATAAACTTATTATAAAAAGTCAAACAAGTGTATAAATGACTTTAACCCATATTATTTAAAATGGTGAGAATGTTTTGAAATACATTTTTAAGAAACATGGATGTGGATGATAAAGAGGTCCCAGTAGATAATTACGTATAAACAACCTCGGATAATGAAGAGATTGTGAAATAAACACTTACCTTGTACTTTTCCTTGGTTGAGGGTATGTTAACCTCATGTATAATGGTGAAATAATTTTTATTAAATTATAAAAGAATAATTTAAATTAATATTATATCATATATGATCTTTTAACATTTCTTTGTTAATAATATCTTAGTATTATCGTTGTTTCGGGTGTTAACTTACTCATTTTATTTTAAATGTTTTGTTACATAAGCCATGTTTTTTATGGATAGGTTGTATCTTATTTATATACATAATGATATCAAGTCCTTAAAAATTATTTTTAATCATTAAATGAGAATTATTCTTGAATGGATACGATGGGGAATGAATCTCATCACGTTTGTGGAGACGGTAGTCTGTACGTACGCACGAGCGACAATATCATTCTTTTGATATTAAAATAATATATAATTGGATGGTATATCATATATACAGAATAATTATCATTTTATATTTATTATTTACATTAATTACACATCATTATTATACTCATCCAAATAATAATTTATTGAATAACAATTACATCACGACGTGGAGATGGTAAGTCGTACGTACGCACGTATGGTGACATGTCATTCAAAGGATGGATAGAATACTGAATATGGTGGTAAAATATTTATAATAACATCAAAATATATAGAAGATACTATAGTTATTATTTTATAATGGGAGTAAAAAAGAAAGAAGAATTTGAAGAAGAAAGTAACTTGAAAGAGGGTGGTGAAAACATTACCTCTTCTTCGGGTTCTTCTTTTTGATTTGATCAAAAGGGATCCTTAGGTTGGGTTTCTGACTAAAGGAAGGAATCTAGGATGAAGGTAGGATATTTTAGTGGGTATTTGGGAAGATTTCGGCCGAGACCAAAGCCTTTGACGGTATGAATTTTAGAGAAGGGGGAGTGCCCTTTTATAAGAGGGGTGATGGGCACCTTAGGAAAATCAAGAAATATTATTTTATAATAAATTCGTATTCGGTTTATAGTGGATCCAAAGTGGATTATTCAAAGTATAAGGTGGGTATGGGTAGAAATCCTTTCTACTAATATATTTTAGACAGGTTTGGTTCATTATATTAACCTTATCTTGTATTTTTAACTCTTAGTTAATTAGTTTGACATTTACCATGTCACTTTGTATTTTTATATTATATAGTTTATAAACATACTATATACATCCAAGAGACCCCAAAGTGTTCCATTAATGATACACCTATCATCACATAAGTCCTTTGGATGAACCTTATATTTTTAGGAATTTAATATCAATTAATAATATAATATTTGTTTTAAAAACTCTTTTATGTCAATTTTGACACTATTGGGTATTATGTTTTTGATAATTTCATAACAGCATTATTACTTAGAATAAAATTTATATAACCAATAATAATATGTAATATTATCCTATAAAATTAGTTTAATTCATAAAAATTCTCAAATTACATTTATTTTGATATTTATAATATCAATTATTTTAATATTTAATTAATTAGGTAATTACTGCATCACCATTGTGTCATATATAAATTAACTTATTTAAGGTCTACAAATTATAAATAAAATTCCATTATGTAAGAAATATTTTTATAATTCTAATTCATATTTATAATGGAATTTATCTTATGTATAACCCTATATTAAAAATGTTTTAGTTATTAAACTTTGATTTTAACTCTTTAAACTCTTCATTGAATTAAATAGTAATAAATGTCATAATCTAATCCAAGTGGACCTAACTGATAATATTTTATTCCTAAGGTTGTTTTTGGTCGATATACACTTGTCCAATAGAATTAGGACTTGTTTTAGGGTAATATTAATATCATTTTTACCCTTAATTACCCTATTTACTTTTAACCGTGGTAAATAAAAGTAAAAAGTTACTATTCAACCAAGATTATTTTTATCTCATTGAACCAAATTTTACTCCTTGATATTAACCGTGTCTCTCAGGTTTTTGAAATTCCACTCACAGAAGTGGTAAAATTATGTTTTATGTGAATTTCCAAATTCTCCTAGGAGGTGGGTAAAAGATGGTGAAAAGTTCAATAAACTTTTTATATATCTAAAATTATTCTAAACTAACTCCATTGAATTAAATTGAACTTATAGAGGTGTTATTTATCTATTTTGACATTAATTAAATTTAAATAAAATAAATAATTATTTAAATAAAAAATATGGTTTTAAACTATAACTCAGTGTTTTTTCACTATTCATCAAAAATTGAATGTTTTCATAAAAATACCAAAAATTCACCCTAAGCTAATTTCGATATTCCAAATCCAAAAATGAAGTCCATTTGGAAAGATAAAATTTATAAAATTTTAGAAAGTGGGTATTACTATTCATAATGACTAGTTTGATTAGTTGTGGTGTGTGTTAGAACTCGAAGTTGTGTACAACACACACTACTGTATTATTCAAAGGGAAGCATACTGTGGAATCTTGGGGTGTTACAATCACTGTTGATATGTTTAGAGGAGGTTATAACCCCTTATAAACTAAAAAATAACACCCTCTAGTCATTTTATTTTATTGTAGTGATATTGTCAAAGAAGATATGGTCAGACAGTATGGTAACCTAGTTATCACCAATGGCCTAATGAGAATGTGTCCCTCATCGAGTGTCATGGTAGCCTAGTTAGAACATAATTAACTAGTGACCATGTTTATTTATGTAGTTTCTTTCCTTATACATAAAAAATATATTTGATATTGTATAATAGGGGTTCTTAGTGATACCCTATTGATTTATATTCTCACACTCAGCACTAGAACTCTGGTGTGTGCCAAAATTATACTTGATTTTTTATCAGAGTGATGGATTTGAATTAGGACAAGTTGGGATAACTCAAGGGTATCACATGGTAAAGATGAGTCCTAGTGATGGAAATAGGCCTAGTGCATTTATTTTTTCTCTTTTTTATATTTTTTATTTAGGATCATCCAAGTTGGAGATTAATGTATTTTTGTATGACATCATCACATATGATATTTGATGTGTTTATTTATTCTATGTACTCTGATGTGGGTGTTTTTTAGACGTTTTTATTATTGATCTCTATAATATCAAAGTTATAGTCTCCCTAATTCATGTTTTATTAACTCATCACTAGTCGGTAACCTCTAGTATATGGGGAGGTTTTCTTAAGTTCATGTGGCAATCATGGCCTAGGAACTATAGGGAGGCCTAGGTTCAAGTCACTAAAATGTTGTATCTGAGATTTTATTTTATATTATATTACTAAGATATCGTAAAAAGGTGGTCTAGGAATGTGTTATATCTTTTAACAAACCATATACTGTTGTTTCATGAACACTTTTGTAGTACGAATTATTGATTACCAGGGTGAAGTAATTCCTATTTTTTATTGACTTTATTGAATGGATATTATTAAAATATGATTTGTGTACTTGAGATTATTATCATGGGTAGTCTCTTGGTTACATAGGAAATAACAGTCATTCATTCATCATGGTTAGGCACATTGGAATAACATTACATTTGGGTGATTTTATTTGCTTTTTTTATAATGAGAGGATTAGTTTTTTAAAGTGTTAATAAAAACTTATACAGAGTTTTCCTATATAACCTATTAGTGGAATTCTACTGATTTGAAATCTAGTTTATTTCATTTTTATGGAAATTCATGTGGATAATATGTGGGTATATTATTTGGTGATGGTAATATAGTCCCTTAATCAAGGTAAGTATAGAGACCCTTTAGGGGTTGATGCAGGCATTTGATTCCCTAGTAATGACTCGATGAGGGCATGTTATTCCTAAGAGATGATTAGAGGAAAGGAATATAAAAATTTCCTTAGGCTTTAGACATAGATCCAGAGAGGTTCTATTAATATCAAGGTTTGTTTCATAAGGGTAGTATTGATTGGATGCTTGTACCTATAGTTATTGGATTCACATTCATGTTGTGTGATGGGAGCATGGGTAGACCATCATTGTTTTGTAATTATGATCATATGGTAGGTATTCATGTGGTTAGAATTGGCACGAGTGATATTATTTGGTCAATAGTATGAGAGTAACATGCATGGATATCATGGTAAATGGGTTAAGTGAATGAGTTAGGGTTATATGGGACATAACTCATGGGTGTATGAGTTTGGTTGTGCAATCAAGTTGTAAGGGAGGGCATAGACATTTATTTCAGGTGAGATCAAGATTTATGTTGGAAAGGACCTATAAGAGGGTTCTTAGTGGATCAATTTTCCTTGGTTGTTGGAGAGAGATCATTGGATACACTTTTTGGGGAAAATATTGGTGTGAAAGGGAAGTTTTTTGGTGGGTGTGTATAGTGCTAGGTTCAGTTTTAGAGTGGTGAATAGTCCATGTGAGGGTATGTTGAGAATTTTTCAGGATGTGGATGAACCTAATAGATGTTACGGTGATAGTGAAGTGGTGATATACTCATAATTTTGGTGGATCATGGTTTTGGTCCTTTATTGGAGTCTTATCAAGGAGTTATTTTAATGGGAACTATTTGGGTTAGTTCTCGGGGAGTAGTATAAGGAAATAAACATGGTGGGGAGTACACTATTGGATATTTGTAAACCACATTCTCAGTGATTCATACATGGTCAATAGTGGATGTTTCATGTTATAATTATTGTATGAGTGGGTTGGTCACACATATTCATTATTTTTAGTAATGGAGAGAGTGTGGGTCGTGGATTTTAGGTGTTTGGTTCAGTTGAAGATTATAATGATACTCTAATGGTGGATAGAATCATATCATCCATAGGTAAATGACCCTCATGTTGGAAGGATCATGGGAGTGGTGTGATTTATTAGTGGATATTCAAGGTGTCATGGGAATACCATTGAGTGGAAAGAAATGATTTTATTTGGTTCCTTGGTAAATAATAGATTTTTAGTTCAGATGTGGTAGTGTTTATAGTCATTGGGTTGGAAAAGGGCACAGGATAAGGTTAGAGTGATGTGACAGTTACTCAAATCGGTGGTGTACTAGTGATAGAGGTGAGATTGTGACAGTCAATGAAGAATTTGATGATCTAATTATGAAATTACACTAGAATTCAGGTTCATAATTTGGTTTTTTCATTTGTATGGTCATAGTATGACTTTGAGTGTTAAGTCATCATGATCAATTGGTGTTGGGGCAGTGCATCATTGGGTGATGATGAGTGTATTTTAGTAAATTTATCTAGTGTAGGATAGACTATTATTTTGTATAGAATATAATGTAGTGAGGATTAAACCACATTAGTATATTTGTTCAATATTTGTATGAAAGGCCATTAGACCACTAGAATAATGTTTTGGTAGGTGATTCATATGGTGAGGTGAACCATAAAATTATTGATGAATCAAGTGAGGACATTGGGGTGTGTCAGATAAGATAGGTGTGCTGACTGTCTTCCCAATGTTGGACTCAGTAGTGAGTGGGTAGCTCAAATTTTGTTGAATAATATACCTTGGTGGTTTGATTTGAACAGTGGAAGCATGTTGTGCTTTGGGAGATGGAATGAAAACTTTTGGAGGTGAATTGATAGTAGAGGTAGGTATGGGTTTTTTATTTAGGACCACTAGATAGCTCAATGGGATGATCATCCTGATGGTGGAGTGTTTATAAGGACTTGAATCATCCCAAGTTGTAAATTTCTGAGGGAATTTATATTTTAGGTCGGGTGCATGGTTTATTCCTTGGATTGGGGTTCAGATTGGGAATGTAATGATTATAACCTCTCAAGATGTTGTTTTTTGGTTGATGAAAAAGTTGCAGTTGGTTTATTGGGGGTTTGAGTGAATGTTGGAGGAGGTTCAAGTGTCTTGGGAGGCTAAAATTTAGTAGTTTTATCCATTCACATGATGAACCATAGGTTCATGATGTGAATAAGTTGGGTAGGGGGTTGGTACCCTCTTCCTACAGTATTTTAGGGCATGATCCATGCTTCAAATCATAAAGGAGAGTGGCTGAGTGGAGGAATCCTCTAACTTTAATGGTTTATAGAATGGACTAGGCATTCAAACCAAGAATGTTTTTTGGGGATGGTTTTTTTATTTGGGTCAAACTATTATTTTCTTGGGTCATTTCTCATTTAATTTCAAGGGATGGTTGAAACAATGGGGGTGCATTTCAGCTAATTACCCCTATCATTCCCCTTTGATCATCCTTGAGAAGGGATGATTTCATGTGAATTCTATTGGAAATATAATTTATGGTTGTTCATTTGTGCCTATGTTCTTTCGTCCATTTATACCCCACTAATGTTGTCTTGATTTTGGATTAGGGTTCAGTGTTGATTCTGCTAGAGCATGGTTTAATTAGGAAAATTTGATGGGGATTTCGTGTTTGGTGGTTAGAAGAGGGCCTAAAATGATGTATTCATGTTGTTTCAATGAAGGTATGTTATTTTATGTATTTTAAAGGATTTTTTCCTAAATTTTATAACAAATATCCATTTGAATATTTTTATAAATTGGGTATTCCTTGTGGTTTAGGGTCAAATGTACATCAAGAGTGGGTTGCACCATGTTGCTCAAGGTTTCAGGAAGTGAATAATAACTGGTGATTTTTTTAGGGAATATTAATATTTTTATTGCTTTTAATAATTAATTAAAATTTATTATAATTAATTATGTGAAACTCTTGGAATGATATGGGTTTTTGATTGTGTGAAAAGGTCTTTGTTGCCTTGTTTGAGGTTCAATGAAGCTCGGTGAATGGTTAACTCCATGATCAGGGTAGGTGTCCCCTATGATGGAGTTTTATATGTATTTCTATGAATTATTGTCCATACTTTCATAATTTCATGAGTTTGGGTATATGGTATGTAACGTCCTAGGTCCGGGTGCCACGCCACAGGTGCCCCAAACCCGGTTCGCCATGGGACCTCAAGCGCATTTCCCCAAACGCCAGAGGCTGCCGACTAGCAGTGAGGGCCCATGTCTGATAGTGGGGAAACTATGCCCTCATTTTTCAAAGTGTACCACAGAGGAATACAAAATAAAACATACAACAAAAAGTGGAAGCAGTAAACCATAGACAACTGAAATAAACAATAGCAGTGGATATAACCAAAAATATATAAACGATGATGCTACATGTCTCAAGTTCTAAGAAAACAGCCAGAACATGTTATACATCACTACAGTACAACAAAAGCAGAGTACATCAAAACCAAAAGAAACACCTGGCAGTGGAATCGTGAGCCTAAGCTCGGTCCCATGCCCTTCTAATCCTCAGAAATAGTCAAGTACCTGTATAGGGACTCTTTCCCCTATCCACACCTGCAGAAACATAATCTGTTTGGGCCAAAAAGCGTGACCCAAATAGGGTGTGAGAAATAAATTCCCAGTAGGCACCCACCAAAGGCCTGTGCCCAACCGCGTGTAAGAATTCAACGACAGTGTGCAATAGTAAAATGCAATAAAGTAAGCAGTACCAAAAGTAACTAATAACCAGTTATATTGCCATTTTATTATCCATTTAATCCATTAAATTTAAAACACCACCACAGTGAATATTCTAAATAATCATCTAATGTCCTTAGACACGTAAACCCCAACCCTCAGTTAAAGAGTATCCAACACAAGAATCTCCCCTCAGGAATAACAGAGTGTTCCCTCGGGCATAGGTAGTGTCGCCCATGGGCACAGAGTCAGCTACCCACAGGCACGGAAGAAGTTGCCCATAGGCTAAGTAGTACAACACCCACAGGCTAATCACAACACTGCCCTCAAGATAAACAGGTAATTGGGCCATTCCCAACAAGTAAATATGCAGTAAAAAATCAATTCCACTTGAGGAAATTCTACAATTACTACTTTTAAGGCATACCCTCGGGTATCTTGGCCAAACAGCTAAATAGTGGAACACACCCATGGGGTGGTTCCGGATCCAAACAATGATCCCAACCAGCATTTGAATATCATGATTAAATACCTAATCAATTTTATGTGTTTAATATAGCAACGGCCTCAGCCACACGACACCCCAAAATGGGTCGTGGAACAAAAACGCACAAAACACACGACAGTTGGAAAAATTAACACCAAGTCACCTACCTTAAACGCCAACGACCGTTATACCCAAATGTCGACTCCAGAAACGCCCAAGAACAGCGTAGATCTGACGAAGAACAAAACTCTCTTAACCTCAAATAAATCTTATTAGGAGAAGAATTGGTAAGAAGTAGTCAAGGAGATGGAAGCCCTTACCCGTGCAGTTCCAACGAGGTCGTCCGAGGCAGAAACCGATTCTAGATGAACACTCGGCGGATCTTCAAAGGTCCGGCCTCCTCCTTTGGCTTCAAAACGGATCAAATGCCTCCTCTACCAAATGAGGATTCCAATGCCTGTTTTAAGCCGGAAAAACAAAGTACATGGCATGTAATTCCGAGTACATGGCGTGTACTTCCCAAATTTTAAACTGTTCCTCTGGCGGCTTCCCACCAGTGCAGTACTATTCGCCTTCCGACACAAGTACACGGCATGTACTCCTGAGTACATGGCGTGTACATCCGTACAGCTGGCGGCTGCTCCACCGCCCTACTATTTTGTCCTGCTGACTGACTACATGGCGTGTAAAGGACCACTACACAGCGTGTAGTCGGTTCCTACATCCGTTTTTGCCAACATGGCTACACGCCCAGTGTACTCATCCCAACACGGCCAAAAGTACACGGCGTGTGGAAAAAGTACACGGCGTGTAGTTCCAAAATTTAGGATTTTTTCCCAGTTTCTATATTTTATTAAAAACACATAAGGAATAGAGAAAAGAAGAAGCCCGTACCTCAAAGAGAAGAACCGGGTTCTTACAAACTTTCCCACTTATAGCAATTCTTCCTCGAATTTCCCTTCCAAGGGTGGAGAAGATATAGCCGTGAACAACTCCAGCCATTGAGCACGTGTATCGGCCTCCCTCTTTGAGGTCTCGTTTTGCACTTGTCCATGATGCCATAGCGCCCATACGAGAGGAACTGACCGGCCTTGGAGAACCTTCGTGCCCCTATCAACGATACGAATTGGATGCTCCTCTAAGGACGCATCTGCCTCCAGCTCAACCTCCTTGGGCTGAAAGACGTGAGACGGGTATGAATTATAGAGACACAACTGAGATACGTGGAAGACGTCATGTATGGATCGGTACGGCTACGGTAACCGCAAACGATAAACAACCATCCCGACTCTCTCAAGAATCTCAAATGGCCCCACATACCACGGTGAAAGTTTACCCTGTCTCCTAATCCGCTTGTGTCCCAGCCTCAACAAAACACGCAATAAAACCTGATCCCCGACCACGAACTCCAAAGGTCGTCTGCGTCAATTAACATATGACTACTGACGAGACTATGCGGTAGCCATCCACTTCTAAATAAACTGGACCTGCTCAGAAATCTCCTGCATGAGCTGTGGCCCCAGTAAAGCTGCCTCACCTGCCTCTATCCAGCACAAGGGTGAACGGAATGGCCTATCGTATAAAGCCTCATATGGTGCCATATCAATAGTCTCCTAGAAGATATTATTATCGGAAAACTCGACTAAGGGTATATGCTTCTCCCAATATCCCCCAAAGTCTAGGACTCATCCACGCAGCATGTCCTCTAGCACTTGTATTGTACGCTCTGACTGGCCATCGGTCTGAGGGTGGTAGGTTGTGCTCAGAAGAACCTGTGTACCTAGAGCCCTCTAAAAAATCTACCAGAAATGAGATGTGAAGTGGGAGTCCCTATTAAAAACAATAGAACTGGGGACCCCATGAAGACGTACGATATCTTGGATATACATCCATCCGAGCTCGTCAACACCGAAGGTCTCCTTGTTCAGCAAGAAGTGAGCTACCTTCGTGAGTATGTCCAAAACAACCCACACGGCGTCATTTCCACGAGGTGACCTCGGCAATCCAGTCACGAAATCCATCGCGACATCGTCCCATTTCCACTCCGGAATGGGTAACTGTTGTAACAGCCCAGCTGGTCTCTGATGCTCCACCTTCACCTGCTGACAGGTGGAACACCTCGTAACAAAACTAGCTATATCCCTCTTCATACCCGGCCACCAGTACTGACGTCTCAGGTCTCGGTACATCTTGGTAACCCCGGGATGAACTGCCCAAGATGAAGCATGAAACTCTCGAATCAACTCCTCGCGTATATCCCCTAGAACCCACACTCGTCCATGGAAACGCAAAACCTCATCATCGCATATCGTCCAACCAGGAGGAGGGTCCTCACTTGCCACCGACTCTCGTAGAACTAGGCCTTCTGAATCAGATAGTTGTTTCATCCTCACTCTATCCAGGAGGGTAGAAGTCACAACTAATGAGGAAAGATAAGTCTGCCCCTAACTGTCGTGCACCTCCAGATGAATCTCAGAGAATAAAGCCATGAGGTGCCACTCACCATTGGCCTCCTGCACTGCCTGTATCTGAGTCTTCCTGCTCAGTGCATTAGCTACTGCATTTCCTTTACTAGGTGTATAGGCAAGCTCAAAATCGAAGGACTGAAGGTATTCAACCCACATTCTCTGCCTCATATTCAGGTCACGCTGAGTAAAGATATACTTGAGGCTTTTTTGGTCGGTGAAAACCACAAAATGCTCTCCCAATAGATAATGTCTCCAATAGCACAACGAATGCACAACTGCAGCCAACTCGAGATCATGCGTCCGGTAATTCCACTCATGTGGCCTCAACTGCCAAGACCCATATGCCACAACTCTGTCTCCCTGCATCAACACTGCTCTCAACCCAATATCTGATGCATCACAGTAAACTGTATAGCTCTTACCCTGCTCTGGGAGTATTAGGATCGGTGCTGATGTCAACCTTCTTTTCAGGTCCTGAAAAGCTGTCTCGCAAGCTTCCGACCAAACGAAATTCACACCCTTCTTAGTCAAACCTGTCAACAGTGCTGCTTTGCGGGAGAAGTCATGTATGAAACATCTGTAGTAACCAGCTAGCCTTAATAAACTCCGTATCTTGAACAATTTCTTAGGTTGCTCCCAGGAAACCACTGCTCTCACCTTCTCTAGGTCTACTGAAACTCCTGCCTCAGAGATGATATGACCCAAGAAGTGAATCTGGTCCATCAAAAAGTGGCACTTTGAGAGCTTAGAGTATAGATGATGCTCTCTCAATGTACTCAATACTATCTCAAGATGGGTGGCATGGTCGTGTCGAGTGTGAGAGTACACCAAGATATCGTCCACGAATACTACCACAAAAGAATCAAGGTACGGATGGAACACACAATTCATCAGATCCATGAAAACTGCTGGCGCATTCATGGGTCTGAACGGCATAACCGTATACTCATATAGACCATACCTACTCCTGAAATTCTTGAGAGGTATATCAGATGGTCTCACACGCAGCTAATGATATCCTGATCTCAGGTCAATCTTCGAGAACACTCATGCTCCACGAATCTGATCAAAAAGATCATCAATCCTTGGTAAGGGATATCAGTTTTTAACTGTCAAATGGTTTAGCTTCTAATAATCCACACAAAATATGAGGGTATTGCCTGCCTTCTTCACAAAAGGGACTGGCGAACCCCAAGGAGAAGTAATGGGTCGGATAAAGCCCTTTGCCTGCAACTCCTCCAACTACCTCTTGAGCTCTTGAAATTAGGTGTAGCCATCCTATAAGGAGGAATGGACACCGGTGATGCTCCTGGCACAAGCTTAATGGAGAAATACACCTCTTACTCTGGAGGTAGACCCGAAAAGTCATCCGGGAAGACATCCCTGAAACGATCAACAACAGGAGGGAAATCTACCTGACAAGCCCCTGGTCATCCATATATAAGCTCGCAATATGGGTCGTGACTCCACCTCTCCCACGATGCTCTGGTCCAGCTCGACTCGCCTGAACATCCCATTCACCCTTGTATAGAAACTCTCTGCCCTCTAGTGACATGAAACACACCCTAAGATGATAGCAGTCTACAAAGGCCCAAAAGGGAACCAACCTGTCCATCCCGAGAATGACGTCATATCTCATCATCTCCAAGACATAGAGGTCCCAAAGGTAGTGACACCCACCAACCTCAATGGGGAACTCCTTGACCTGATGCACACCAGCCGTCCTAGTCCCCAACGGAGTGTCTAGCATCATGATATTAGATGAAGTAGAAACACAGAGCCCAAGTCTCTCCACAACGGGTACAGATATGAAACTATGTGTAGCACCCGTATCGAAAAGTACTAAAGATAAGACAAAAGATACTAAAATAGTACCTCTGACTATAGTATGTCCGAGATCCTACTCATGCTGGGTCTGTTGCATCGCATATGTCTACCCAGTGTCGCGAACCTATGACACAGCCTGGCTACCCTGAGATGTCCCACCCTGCTGCCTCTGAGATCCTAGTGTCTGGCTACCACAACCACGACCAACATCTCTGCCTGCATGCCCTGATGTATTCCAGTTCCTCGACTGGTAAGAAGCCACTGGTCCTGCTCCACACACGGAGTCTTCATAGAACCCCTCTCACAAGACATCGGGGGAAACGCCCTACAAAAGCATTGCAGATGACCCATCTTACTGCAAGTTCGGCACTCCACTGGATCACGTGGACACTGTAGCCTCTTGTGCCCCTCTCTACCACACTAGTAGCACATAACCTGGCCACCTGAAACATTCTTCTGACTGGTACTACCACCCTAAGAGAAGTCCGCCTATCTCTTCCTCTTACCAACAGAAAAAGTACCAATAACTAGTGCTGAACTGCCCTGGCCCACACCATTAGATTCTCAAAGGTTCATTTCTATGATCAACGTCTGGTTCATAATAGCGTGTACAGTAGGCAACCTGAAGACATTCACCAGCGCTCGGATGTCATACCGAAGACCATACTCAAAACTTCTGGCTATCAATGTCTCATTACCCACCAGCACGGGTGCAAAGCACTGAAGATCCATAAAACGAGCAGAATAGTCCATCACTAACATAGCGCCCTGCTGCAGATTCATGAACTCTCGAGCTCTATCTGCTCTCAGCGTCTCTGGGAAGAAAAATTCATAGAAGACTACCTGAAAATCTTCCCACACCATTTCCCTGTGATGCTCTGACTGAGTGGTAACATCCCACAACCTCTTGGAGGAATCACGCAGCATGTAAGTCGCGAGCTTGACCCTCCGCCCTGGAGGCATCTCAAGATGCTCGAAAATAGTCTAGATCAACCCTAGCCAAGACTCTGCAGCCTGTGGTCTGCCATCCCCTGAGAACATAGGCGGATGCTGCTTCTGGAAGATACGAGTTAGCTCAGCCATAGATGTGGCAGTCGGCGGTGCTCCCTGAAAGGTCTGCATGAACCGCAATAAGCCTTCACAGAACTACGCCTTCGCGCCTGTGTCCGGTATAGCAGATGGTGCCACATCTGGCTCTACTGGAGGATCAACTAGTATCCCATGGCCCACCATCTCCGGAGTATTCTCATTGTCGCTCTTCTGGTGAAAAACGTGCGGTCGTCTAGGCGGTATGACACTACAAGGTCAAAAACACGCCTTAGAAAAAGATTATCAAAGACCGAAGATGAAGAAAACCTAAAGGGAACAGGAGGAATAAGGCATTCAAAATTCGCAAAGCAAGACTACACAACGTGTATACTGACTACATGATGTGTACTTGACTTCCCTTCCCCTGCCCAGGCCCTTCTGTAGGGCTAAGCCACACGGATCTCGTTCGAACAAAAACTGCATGGCGTGTATTTCATATACACGGTGTGTATGGTATTATTTCCAAATTCCCGTGTCGTCTGTGACACGGCTGACTACTCAGCTTGACACTACACGACATGTTACACCCGCACACAGCGTGCCAACAACCCCACTTCCCAGTCACACGGCTAAGTCCACACGGTCTGTCCTCGGAAAAGACTACATGGCATGTCCCAAAGGTACACGGCATGTTCAAGGAGAGGTGACACCGAACCATGTTGTTAGTTACACAACCGAGTCCCCAGGTCACACTACATGATGTGTACATTATTGAAACGTGTGTTCTGTGAAGGAGTTCACCGACCCGTGTTGTTTATTACACAGTCGGACTCCGGGTCCAAACTACACAGCGTGTATATCTGGTACACGGCGTGGTTTACCCAATCTCTTCCCTACCCCGTGTCGCCACCCACATGGTTTGTGACATGGGAAGAGACTACACGACGTGTACTCAGAGTACACGGTGTGTTCTTAAAAAGTTCATTTTTCTTCCCAAATAGAAGGCCATACACGGCGTGTGTAAAAATACTACACAGCGTGTATACTGGGTTTCCAGACAGTATGTCTCAGAAACTTCTCCGGAACCCAGAAAATACCGAAAACCAACACCTAAGTGTCAAATTCCGACCCGTGAGGGGCCATACTCCCCACAAATCAATGTTTGACATCTTATATGTGTTATAACTAATAAATCGTCAATGATCCACCAAATTCCGTTCAATGGGGGCCCATACTCCCCAAAAAAAAGTTTGTCATCCATTCTATAAACAAGCTTACGCAAAATACCCTATAAAATAGCAAGTATTTATCAAGCAGCTATCACAACAGCATGCAATTTCTAATGCACCTACATGGCATGGAACTATGCATGGCATGTGATTCCTAGCATGTGCCTAAATGATGCATGAGATGGAATACCCTCATATCCTCAGGTTGCAACTAAATAAAACCCACAAAAAAATAATAACAGCACAATCTCAAGTGCGTCACCCAACGGTGGAAACATATCAACTGTAAAATTTGAAAAATCAAAAAAACTATAAAATACAAGGTAGACTGGATTTTCCCTGTACACGGGTTAGCTACGCCCGGGCACAGATTATTACCAACTACCACTCATCATATACCTGACTACGGCTCCAAATAGTAAGTCAAAGAAAAGAACCACTCTGATACCACATTGTAACATCACAGGTCCGGGTGCCACGCCACAGGTGCCCCGAACCCGGTTCGCCACGTGACCTCAAGCGCATTTCCCCCAAAAGCCAGAGGCTGCCGACTAGCAGCGAGGGCCCAGGTCTGATAGTGGGGAAACTATGCCCTCATTTGTCAAAGTGAAGCACAACAGAATACAAAATAAAACATACAACAAACAGTGGAAGCAGTAAACCATACACAACTGAAATAAAAAACAACAGTGGATATAACCAACAGTATATAAACTATGATGCTACATGTCTCAAGTTCTAAGAAAATATCCAGAACATGTTATACATCACTATAGTACAAAAAAAGAAGAGTACAACAAAACCAAACAAAACAACTAGAAGCATCATCGTAAGCCTAGGCTCAGTCCCATGCCCTCCTACTCCTCAGCAACAGTCAAGTACCTATATAGGGATTATTTCCCCTATCCACACCTGCAGAAACGTAATCTGTTTGGGCTGAAAAGCATGACCCAAACAGGGTGTGAGAAATAAATTCCCAGTAGGCACACACCAAAGGCCTGTGCCCAACCGCGTGTAAGCATGCGATGACAGTGTGCAGTAGTAAAATGCAATAAAGTAAGCAGTACCCAAAAGTAACTAATTACCAGTTATATTTCCATTTTATTATCCATTTAATCCATTAAATTTAAAACACCACCACAGTGAATATTCTAAATAATCATCTAATGTCCTCAGACACGTAAACCCCTACCCTCAGGTAGAGAGTATCCAACAGAAGAATCTGCCCTCAGGCATAACAGAGTTTTCCCCCAGGCGTAGGTAGTGTCGCCCACAGGCACAGAGTTAGCTGCCCACAGGAACGGAAGAATTTTCCCATAGGCTAAGTAGTACAATGCCCATAGGCTAATCACAACACCGCCCTCAGGCTAAAAAGGTAACTGGGTCATGCCCAACGAGTAAATATGCATTAAATAAGCAATTCCTCTCGAGGCAATTCTACAATTACTACTTTTAAGTAATACCCTCGGTTATCCTGGCCAAATGGATAAACAGTGGAACACATCCACGGGGTGGTTCCGGATCCAAAAAACGATCCCAACCAGCATATGAATATCATGATTAAATACCTAATCAATTTTAGGTGTTTAATATAGCAACATCCTTAGCCACACGACACCCCAAAATGGGTTTGTGGCACAAAAATGCACAAAACACACTACAGTTGGAAAAATTAACACCAAGCCACCTCCCTTAAACGCCAACGAACGTTATACCCGAATGCCGACTCCAGAAACACCCCAGAATGGCGTAGATCTGATGAAGAACAAAACTCTCTTAACCTCAAATAACTCTTATTAGGAGAATAATTGGTAAGAAGCAGTCAAGGAGATGGAAGCCCTTACCCGTGTGGTTCCAACGAGATCGGCCGAGGTGGAAACCGATTCCAGACAAACACTTGGCAGATCTTCAAAGGTTCGGCCTCCTCCTTTGGCTTCAAAATGTCTCAAATGCCTCCTCTGCCACATGAGGAGGCCACTACCTATTTTAAGCCAGAAAAACAAAGTACACGGCATGTACTTCTGAGTGTACGACGTGTACTTCCCAAATTTTAAATTGTTCCTCTGGCGGCTTCCTGTCAGCGCGGCACTATTTGCCTGCCGACATGAGTACACAACATGTACTCCTGAGTACACGGCGTGTACTGCCACCCAGTTGGAGGCTGCTCCACCGCCCTACTATTTTGTCCTTCTGACTGACTACATGGTGTGTAAAGGACTACTATATGGCGTGTAGTCGGTTCCTACATCCTTTATCACTGACATGGCTACACGCCCTGTGTACTCATCCCAACACGTCCAAAATTACATGGCGTGTGGAAAAAGTACATGGCGTGTAGTTCCAAAATTTTGGATTTTTCCCCATTTTCCATATTTTATTAAAAACACTTAAGGAAAAGAGAAAAGAAGAAGTTTGTACCTAAAAGAGAAGAACCGGGTTCTTACATGGTATACGGACTAGTAAAGTCCTTATATAATATGATAAGGTGGACTTGATCCCCTAGTCTTAGAGAAAGTTCTCTTTAGCACTTGTAGAAATTAGGGTGGCTCAATGAATTTATAACAAAGGATTCGATGATACTATGTGATATGATAAGATACTTTTAGAAGGTTTTGGGATGTTAGATGAGATGAGTACATCCTAGACTACGTTTCTAGGTCTAGTGGTATAGAATATGATGTGCGGTTCGAGTGGCTATGGACAAGATGGTTGTATGTATCGTGAGTGATGAGAAACTCTCTCATAAGAATATAGGAATGTCTTGGAATGTTATTGGAATGGAATAATCCTTTTGGGACTTGATGTGTGTGGTGGATAGTGGTTTACTCCAGGTTATGGGTAGAGAATCATCCCTTCATGGATATGAGGAGGGTTCCTAGGGTGATTTGAGAGAATTGTATAGGACATGGAATTGGGATGCCAAGGGGGGTTAGGATATGGATAGGACCCCACATGATGAGTCCAAGATAATAATGATCCTTCAAGATATGTGTTCATCAAGGGGTGATGGGTATGGATTTTAATTCATAAGAAGATACTGAGATGAGTCATGAGGACCCTAGTTGATTCCTTATTAGGAAATAAAATTTATACTATACTATAATGGTCTATCTAAAGACTGATCTGGGATGTGATGAGTTATAGGGTTGTGTGATAGGATTTTTTTCCTTTATAAATGTTATTATGATAGGAGGATTATTCATCCAGAGGGGTGATGGGTCCCAAGGGATGGTATCACCATGATTGATATGGGGTTGGTGGGACAACCATGATTGGGATGGAATTCCTTATTGTGTATGAAATTGGGTCATCCATGAGTGATATTCTTAGGTTCGGATGTATTGGATGACCATACGGGAGATGGTTATTATAGGTAAAGACTGAGTCATACATGAGTGAGATAGTTTATAAGATCATGATAGGCCATCCATGGATGAGATGGTTAGAACTAAGGTACAAACATTAAACTTGAATGAGTGAGATAGAGTTTAGAATGTAATGTGATGCCAGATTGGGTGACAGTGCCTCTATGAGTGATATGTGGTTCATTTTTTCACATGATATTTATTATGGATAAAACTTACCTCAAGTGAGAATTTATATATCAATCCTCAGACATGCGGCCTTCCTAGTGAGAGGGTTTGATCATGATTCTTACTTAGGCGACCAACTTTGAGGGAGTAGTGGTGGAGACTTAGATAAAGACCTAACCTAAGTCTTTGGGTATATTTTTGAATTATTTAATGAGTCGAATATTTTATTACATAATGAAAAAGATGTAGTCATGGTTGATCATCATGGTAACCTGGTTAGCATGTGGTGGTCTGATGGGCGTGTGTACCCAGTCGAGTGTCATGGTATTCTACATATCACACAAAAACAAGGAAAATGTGTTATTTATATAGTTTCTTTACACATGTATAAACACTCATATGATAATGTATATTAGGGGTTCTTGTTGAGATGCTACTATATTATATTCTAAAACCCTACATGGGAACTTTGGTTTGTGTGAAGACCTTTAGTTTTCTTTCTGATCTGAGCATGAGATGTGTAGTGTATCAAGATAGGATAGCTCAAGGGTATTAGGAGGGTGGGATTTGGATTATGGATGGAATTATGGATAGTGTGCATATTATTTACACATTTTTTGTAGTTTGAATTATCTTTATGGAATATTAGTGTATCTTTTGTATGGAAGTATCTTTAATGATATTGAATGAGTGAATTTATTTTCCATAATATTATATGTAACTTTTTGTGTATTTATTGTTATTGGTATCTATGAAATCAAGGGAATATCCCCCCTCCTCCCATGTGCATATTTTAGGTCCTCACCAGTAGTTGATAGAATCTATTATATATGAAGTCGTACTTGAGGCCATGTGGAAACCTTGGCCTATGTACTTCTAGTTACCCCAAGGTTGGGGATTTAAAAAGTGGTATTATAACTATTTTTTATGATTTGGGGGGATATTATATAGGTGGTATATTAATGTGTTATAAATTTTTATAGAACATGAAATAGTGCATCATAATTACTTTTATGGTGGGAATTCTTCATTACCATGGTTATAGTATTTCTATTTTAGTTTTTGATGTTATAGATTTGATATAGATTCCAAGACAATGTGTGTATTTGATATCATTATCACGGTTTGGCTCTTGGTCATAGTGGAAATAGTCATTATACATGAATCATGACAAGGAACATAAAACTAACATGACATACATGAACATTTCTTTATTTTTTTAATGAGAGTTTCAGTTGTTCAATGTGTCAATAACAACTTATATAACATTTTATTAAATGATTTTTTTTAATTCTACTCAGTTAGACTATGGAATATTTCCTTTTGATGGCGGGTCATATGGATCTTATAGTGGGAATTTCTTTGGTGATGGTATTATAATCCAATCCTTAAGGGATGTATGGAGACCCATTGTGGGTCAGTGTATAAATTTGATTCTCTACTAATTACTTAATGAGGGCATGGTATGTCTAAGAGATGAATCAATAAAAGGAATGGTCAATTTTCATTATGCTTGAAACATGTAAAATAAGAGAATATCTTTATATCAAGGGTGTATTCAGAAGGGAAGGATTGGTTGGATACATACCTATATAGTTCTTGTATGTGATTCCATGTAGTATGAAATTATTATGGGTAAAAAATCATGGTTTTATAATTATTCCTTTATGACTAGTCTTCATGTAGTTATCCTTGGTTTGATATATATTCCTAGTACTGTGGTATGAGACTAACTTGAATGGGAAGCATGGTCGGTGGGTTAGGTGTATGATATGGGGTTAAATGATACTTGTCTCATGGGATTATGATTACAACTGTGTGATAAAGTTTTATGGAAGTGTGTGTTCATTGGGTTTGGGTGAAAATGAAATAGATAGTAGGCAAGGACATGTGAGAGGGTTCTCAGAGCCTCAATCTGCTTTAGATAGAGTAGTGTGAGAATTGGTAAGGATTTTTAGAAAAATACTTGGTGTTTGAGGATAGGTGTTTGGTTAGAAGGCATAATGATAGATTGAGTTTAGTGTCATTTAATAGACTTTCAAGGTGTTTTTTGATAATTTTTCAAGTTATGGATGAGCCTAAGTGGTGTTGTAGTGAGAGTGTGTTGGTGAGATGATCACGTGCATGGTGGTATGAGGGTTTGGTCTTTAATAGGGGTGTTTTTATGGGGTAATTATAATGGTACCCATTCGGGTTGGTGCATAGGGAGTAGTATAAGGAAATCCACATGGTTAGGAGTTCTCTATTGTCTATTGTATAATAACATTCTTGGTGAGTTGGGGATGGGAGGCAGCGGATGTTTTGTTTTGTCACTCAGGTTTGAGAAATATGGCCAGGTCCTATCATTATCTTTGGTAATGGATGGATTTTGATCTGTGGAGTTCAATTTTATGGTTCATTGGATGATGATAATGATAATCTAATGGTGGGGAGAACTATATCAGTCTTATGTGAACAACACCTATGTAAAAAGGGATGTGGGGGTAGTGAGAATACATAGTGTACATTCAAGGTGACTCGAAAATACTAGTGTGTGTAAAGATCATATTTTATTTGTTTTCTTATTAAATACCATATTTGAATTTTGGATGTGGCAGTGGTGGGAATTGGTGTGTCGTTATCAGGCTTGGGATATAGATGAGGTGATTTGGGAGTGAGTTGGATTGAAGGTGCACTGGTTCTCAAGGTGAGATCATTATGGTTAGTGAAGAATTTGGTAATATAAACATGTAATTAAACTAGAATATGGGTTTGGAATTTATTTTGGGTGTTTGGATGGTCATGGGATACCACCATGTGTTAGGGAATCGTGATCATGTGGTGTTGGGGTAGTGCGTTGGCAGGTGTGGTAAAGCAACTTTTATGAAATTTATCTATTGGAGGATCGACTGTTGTATTTATATGGAATCACATGTTGTGATGATAGAACCACATAAAGATAATTTTTTTATTAAATAGATTAAATCTTATTAAAATTACATAACAATTTTTGGGCAGGAGATTCCTATGGTGAGGAGCACCAAAAGATTCAGGATGAATTGGGTGAAGAAACTAAGGTGCATCAACGTAGAGAAGTTTGGTTAATGTCATCTCGATGTTGGTGTAAGTGGTGATAAAGTGTTTCATCAACTGGTGAATATTATGCTTTATTGGTTGGATTTACACTATAGAATAAATCTGGGGTTTTTAAGATAAAACGAGGAGGTTTAGCGGTGAATTGATGATTGAGGTAGGTCAAGGTTGTGTCTTGAGAACTACCAAATACTTATTGGGGACATGAATCCCTATGGTGGGGAGTTTTTAAAACCCTACATCATTATAGATTGTCAATTCCTAATTTAATTTTAATTTTTTATCTATATCTTGTTTTATTCCATGAATTTTTATTTGGATTGAGAATCTGAGGATGGGAACATCTAGGGAAGATTTTTTTTTGATGAGTAACGAGTTCCAGTTGGTTGTTTGGGTGGTAGGGTAAAGTTTGGAGAAGGTTCAAGTGACCATGTAGGCTAAAATTCATTAGTTATACCCATTAAAACTATGATCCATAGGGGTCATTATTTGAATTATGTATTAAGGGGGTTTGGTTCCCTCTATCTCAAGGATTTCACAATGTTAACTATGGTTCTTATCATAAATGAGATGTTTGAGGGGATGACCCATCTTCCATGAATGGATAATAGTGTGAACTAGGGGTTCACACCATTAATGGTGTCTAGGAGTTTTTTTTATTAGGTAAATCCCAACTTTTCATGTTTCATTCCCCTTTTGATTTTTTGGGACAGTGTTTATTTGGGTAGTCTATTTCACTTAACTCCCTTACCCCTCTAGTTCCCCTTTAATCCACCTTGAGAGGGAATGATTCCATGTGTGTTATAGTGGAAATATTTGGTATGTTTTTACATTTTTGTTCTTAATTCAATTTTTTATATCCCATTTTTTTTGGATTTTGTATTAGTGTTTGGTGTCGATTCCACTAGATCATGGTGGAATTGTGTGAAATTTATTAGAATTTTATGTGTGGTGTCTAGATGAGGACATGAGATGATTTATGCACATTGTTTCATGTAGTTTCTATGAAGGAACATCATTGTATAAATATTGATACGATTTTTTACTAAATTGGATAAAAATTGGCCATTGTAACAAGTGTATAAATTGAGTATTCCTTGTGGATTAGTTTCAAGTGATTATCTGGAATGGACTACACCTTATTGCTCGATGTTTTGGAAAGAATACGGTGCTTGGTAAGTTTTTAGGTGATAATTCATATTTAAAATAATTTGAATAATTAATTATAATGTTTCATAATTAATTATGGGTGATTCGTGAAATTATATTGGTGTTCGAGAGTGTACAAGAGGCTTAGTTATCTTGGACAAGGATTAGTGTAGCTATGTGAGGGGTTTACTCTGTGTTCAAGGTAAATGGCCCATATGACACAACATCATATGTATGTATATGAATGAGTGTGAATGATTGTATAATTTTATGTATTTTTTTATGGGGGATAATGATTTATATAGTCCATAAATTAGATGATGGGGTGGATTTGAGCCCCTAAACACATAGAAAGTGATCTTTAGCACATATGTTAATTAAAGGATCTCATCAAATCTACCACCAATGGAGTGAGGATTATTTTTGATTTTAATAGAGTCCTATAGGATGTCCTAGTATATAATATGAGATGTGTATAGACTAGGTTGAATTCCAGTGTCTAGTGGACATGCATTTGAGGCTTGGGGTTGTGTACTGATAGGTGAGATGGTCGTACGTCTCACAATTGATGATGAACTCCCTTTTTAGGATGGAGGTGATCATTAGTGTATGCTTGGAACGAAAGACATTCAAGACATGAAGTGTGTGATGGAGAGTGTTTTCCTCTGGGTAACTGATTGAGAGGTATTTGTTGGGTGATACTATATGGTGACCCAGGGTGGGTCGATGGAATTTTATAGGACTTTTCATTGATACACCAAGAAGTAATTAGGATATGAATGGGACCCCACCTAATGAGGTCAGCATAGAAGTAAACCTTCAGGCTGATGTTTCATCAATGAGTGATAAGTATGGATTGGAATTAATGACCAAAGACTGATATGGGTCCTGAGGGCCTTAGTGGATGATCCATTGGAAAATATGAGTTTTGTTGAGATTAAAGTTGATAGTTGGGGGATGGGATTGGATGTGATGAGATGGAGAGATATGTGATAGGTTGCCATCTCGATTCAAATTTTCATGTGATTGGTGACAGATTAATCTTGAGATGGAATGATTCCTAAAGCATGTACTTTCCATGAGTGGGATGGCACTGGTAGGAATTCAATGAGTGATATAGAATTATTTATTATGCATAGAGTTTATTTTAAAAAGAGTCTTATGGTTAGATTGATTTGTTTTATCTAACCATGAGTGAGAAGGTTGTGTCGGGGAAATGGTGGGACATACATGAGTGAGATGGTAGAGTTGAGAATGATGACACATCCATGAGTGACATGGTTGGACCCAACGAATAAACATCAAAATACCACAAGTGAGATAGAGTGGGGATTGTGGCGTGATGTAAAACAGAGTGATGGGACCATAATGAGTGATATGGGGTCTATTTTTCCATGTGATGTGGATTATGGATGGAACCTACCTTTAGTGAGAAGTTAGTGTTCTTTACTTGGATGTGTGACCTTTCTAGTGAGAGGGGTTGGTCGAGATACATAATATAGAGCCTTACTCTAAAGAAGTAGTATTTGGGAATTAGAAGATTCCCAACCATTAGTCTATGCATATGGGTTGAACATATGAAACGAGGTAATGAATGGATTCTGTCATGAAACCAAAGTAGGTATGGTTGGTCATTGTGGTGTCCTAGTTAGTATGTGGTGGTCTAATGGGATTGTGTAACTCATCAAGTGTCATTGTGTCTTGGGTAGAGCATTATCACTTAGAGATCAATATTATTTATATAGTTTATTTACTATTTCATACACATGTATATGAATGTGTATATTAGTGGTTCTAGGTGGGACCCTGCTGAGTTATATGATCACACACTTCATGGAAACTCTGGTGAATATCAAGACCTTATGTTTTCTTTTAGGTTATAGAATGGTAAATGTAGTTTATCGGGTCAGGTATATCAAAGGTATCAAAAGTTTGGGATGAGTCACAAGTTTGCAAGTAAGGGTAATGAATATATTTTTGTTCTTTTGTTTGTTTTTTATTTGGGATTGTCCTAATGGTAAATCAGTATATTTTTTTTATCATATTATCATGTATGATATTATATGTGTTGATATTTTTCTATATACTCTAATGTGGATGTTTTTTAGCTATTTATTATTATTTATCACTATGATATAAAGGGAATAGTCTTGCTGATATATTTTTTAGTCCCTACTAACTAGTCAGAAGCCTTTAGATTATAAAATAGTTGAACTTGATCCCATTTGGTAACCTAGTTCATGCCACTATTTAATAGTCCAGGGCCCAAGTAATAAAATTTTGAGATGATGTATTTAATACACATGGTTTATGATTAATTGGATTCTATGACATGATTGAATAAAATGAATGGATAAAAAGATTTTTATTTGCGATAAATATTCTTCCCTATATATTTTTCAAAATATGAGGAATTGAGATTGCACCACCCATCAGTGGTAGATTTTAAAGAATACAATCTTCTTTTAATTGTGCTTTTGTTGTCACATAAAATATCATATAAGATATGGATATTAATAACTTATTTTTTATAAACTACCAATTAAAAAAGTTAGTGTTAGTTATAACACAGGTTTTTATATATTAGAAATATATTCTAAATAGAATATAGTTTCTAAGAGGTTAATGGGAGTATTTTTTAAACTTAAATAAGTTTAAATAGAAAATATAAATTATTATTTTAGTAAAAATTTCAAATTGAATGTCATGAGTTATCCTTAAAAGTTTTTGGGTTAATTTGATAAAGAAAAACACATAGAGTTACACTTATATCAAAATTAAGTAACATTCACTTTATCTCCTAAAGTATTATAGGATATACTGGTAAAGAAGAATATAAAGAGTTATATTTTGTTTCTAATAATTTATCATAAAAAAATTATAGAAATATTCTCATAAGGATGATAATGATGAACTTAGAAATATTTATATAAAAAAAAATATATATTAGCATCATATAATTCATTATTGTGATGTTAAAGAGTTTGTATACCATGTTGAATAAGTTGAAAGTTTTGAATATGATTCCAAAGTCTCACTGTTATAAAACTTCCTTACATCATAGATATTACTTACTAAAGGAGTTTAGTGGGAGGGTTTACTAATAGGTCACATAGATATGTCGAAAAAATTATATATATAGGTAAAACGTTTAATAAAACCCTAAAAGTGGAGAAAATATATATCCAATCCAGTGGTCTATCATATGTGATATGATTGGATAGACTCTTATGTATGGTTTTGTTATTATTTTTAAAATATTTTTAAAAAATATAATGTATCATGTTATAAAAAAGGATTTATCCACTTTATTATTATTTCATGTTTTTGGTATATATTACATGAAATGAAATGATGATTAGTCTCTCAAATTATCCCTAACAGATTTTATTCATGGATTTTTATAGGTTATGATGAAATTTTTAGTTCACCATGGGTAGGATTTGTTATAGAGATATAAAATATGGTTCTGAGACATAAATAGAGTTTTTTGTGATGGATAATCGCTTAAGAATACCACATGGAGTACCATATAATTTGTATTTATTATAATAGGGGTGTATATTTTATATATTGATTTATTCATACCTAAGGATGGTGAGATACTTGGTATGAAAAACATTATTATTTGATACTTTTTTTACTCAAGACTTGAGGATTAAATAATCAGTGTAGTTTGGTATGTTTTAACCATTTCATTGGTTGGAACTTAACCAAGATGGGGTTTTCCCTATCATATGACGACTATGACATCTAGGTCATTAATTGTGATATACTATAGGATTTTATATTCATACTAAGATAATAAAAATGATTTTTTATCTATTATATATGGATCATGTGAGGTACTTACCTATAAGGGTGGGTGACATGTGGTGTATTCATTGTTCAAATCCTTCTACACATAGAGAAAACAAAAAGTATGAGTAGTTATATTATATTAACATAATATGTGTCTTTTATAATGGGTTATATTAAAATCCATACTTTTATATGATACAGTTAGTGAACATAGGTATAGAGATATATGTGTTCAATGGAGATCATTTCAAATCCCTTTATAAATTCAGTAGTATTGATGATTTTCTTGAGATTTCACTTTTTTTACAGTTATGAATTCAAGAATTCATATATATTTTAAATACTATAAAAACACATGGGTTAAAAAAATTTGGTTGATTAAATAGGTGTTGATTTTTACTCTGAGGGATACTTTAAAAGTGTTTTATATTTTATTCAAAAAGAATTTTGGATGGGTATTCACAATGTATTTCATATGATGTGATACAGAGTGAAATTGATTATAGATTTACAAAAGTATTTTTGATAATATCTAAAATGGGTTTTGAGTAAGTTTTTATAAGTTATTTTATATGATAAAATATATAGTTCAATGGAACTAAGACTATGTGACTTTAATAAATGAATGATATTAATGGAAATATACCCTAAATCCAATATGAAACACCTAATTTTTTATATTATAATGTATGATATAGGTGTTATATAAAGCATGATATGTTAATACCATTATACAAAGATAAGCTAATTTTATTTTATGATATGGATGGATCGTAATACAATTAATCACATTATATAATTCACATTTAATTTTATTATTAATAAATTATATTCAAATGTTAAAGTGTAATGATTGAGAATCTATCACAAATGACTATTGTCAAATGAATCATTTCATAAGATATAACAAGTGATTAATTATATTATTCAAGGGTTATAAAGCGTTTTTAATTAATTAATGAACAATCAAGAATGTATTTAGGAACTATATATGATGGATACTATCATTAATATAGAATATTTACTTACCCAAGTATTTTCTCAATTATCATAATTCTTTCTTCCTTCTCTATAGATTTTATGAGATACTAGTTTCTCATGGTTTAAAGGAGGTTCCTTCCCATTTAATGTTTTATTCACACAATCCCACGGATACACCCAGGAGGAGGTAGTTAGTTGGATACCTCTCAAGTATCTCTATCAAATTTTTGATTTATAACTGATATAACAATAGTCTATTGTGTTTTTATATTCTTCATTTATAGTTTCATGGTTTTAGTTTCATATATGGTGATCTTGGGAATTTTAGGTTTCTATTATCTACCACTACATTGAATGAGTATCGTTTTATCCTTCTATAATGACCCAGGATAAAAATATATTTATTTTACATCACTACCATAATCCAAAAAATTTATCTCACAATAGTCCCACATATCTTGGAGAACCTTTTGGTTTAGTTTCTTTGAGTAATAGTTACATATGAAACTTATTTTAAAAACATTTAAAATTTTATCCATAATTGGACACTTCTAGACCACCTTATATAATTGTACATAATTAATACATATATTTATCACTTGATGAAGGTAAACATTGGAAATTTGTGAGTTTAAACTCTTAATAAGAGAAATGTTATCAACATGTCATTAATGGAAAAATCATAATCATATGAGAAATAAAGAGTTGGGGAGAAATTTATTATTAAAAATTGAATGGGATAATAAGAGGTTTTCATAATTCATGAGGAAAATACTTGTAATCTCAAAAAAAAAATATACATGTACAATGACATATGTGATATGGAAATGGAAACACGGCATAATTAAATGATATTATAAGATCATAGAATCATAAATATGTGGAAAACCATAATACATAACATTAAAACATAAGTAAAAGGTCACTAATAATACAATCATCATAAACTATACAAAGTAACCTGGTGGACTGAGTTTACTCTCAATTCCTATAAACATAGTGGAAAAAGTCTCATGGTGGATTCGTTTTACTCCCCATTCCCATAAACATAGTGGAAGAAGTCTTGTGGTGGATTAGGTTCACTCCAAAATACCATACATAACCTATAATGGGATATATATCATTAACCAATGCATTATGGGTCCATATAATTCCAATACCACCTGTAACATAATTAAAATATCACATATGAATTCTATATGAGGAAAAACACCATACATAAACCATAAGAATGATCAACCCTGTGAGAAAGAAGTGGGTTTCATAATTCTTATTCAAGGTATAAATAAAAGAAATATTTTATGGATTAAAAAATAAGTAATTAAATATTTTAAGACATTAATATTTGAAAAAGGTATGTAATTATTGAATATGCAATTTCAATGTAGAAAATTCATGACAAGGATTTGCAGAAGAATGAATAAAAAATGAACTACTTGGGGGATGATTTATGAAATACATAAAGAATATTTTTAAGAAGGAAATGGATTATTATTTTTCATAAGTCCATAATTTAACTAATATAGTTATACATAAAATAATTAGGGTTATAAAAATATATTCATTTATAAAAACATTTTATATAGGTGACACTTTCCATGAAATAATAAATCTGAAGGTTCCGTTTTTTAGGTTTTAAAAACTCCTTGTTAAAATCAAACATCATAAAAAGGATAATAAAAATTACTTTTGATAATAGGATAATGAAAATATAAATGTTAGGTGATATTACTCATAAATTGGTTTTTAATTAAAAATGAGAGCATTTTCAAGAATAAAATTTATAGACAAGGAGGGGAAATCTTCGTTAAAGCGGATGGAAGTTATTACCAACAATGATATACTGTTTTCGGATAGAAATTTATAGTGGTAATAAATTTATTCACAAATGAAACATTCCACATATATATTAATTATATTATAATCATATAATAGGATAAATAAATTAGGTAAAACCAATTTAAAAAAGGAATTATTATGACTTAAGAAATATTTTGAATTAGGAAAAACCCTTACATCATTTCAAATTTTGATTCCAAACCCCATGAGAGAAATAAATTTTAATAGAAAATAGAATATAATGAAATATAAGAGACTACTGATTCAGATATACTTAATGGAAGTAGATACACAATTCTAAATAAAATATGGTGTATAATAAGTAATATGTCTTAGTGGATGAAAATTGCAACAAGAAACCCTTATAAGTAACATAATCTTTGGGGTAAGAATCATTTGATAATGAGGTTAAAAGGAATAATTGTAAACACCTAGAAATAATGATTAAATACAATAAAAATTATTAATTAGGTATAATAAATCAAACTCATAACAATAGAGTTTGATAAAAAATTCATAACTCGATAGAAAAAAATTGAGTTAGCACAAACCCTTACTTTGTTCTTAATTCATTTTTCACATGTCCCTAAATTCCTGAATAATCAAATTAATTTATTATATACCTTATTTGGAATAATATTATTATATATTTTATTTAATATATAATCTTTATTATTATAATCAATTTATTTATGTTATATTTGTTTCTTATGTTTGTGTGAAAATTCAATCAATGTTGGCTTATTTCTGTAATTTTAGCAATAAAATATGATATTTTAATAATAAAAATATTTAATATAACCCTTAAATTTGTAAAAAACATTCATTTATTACTAAATTATAATAATAATATCATTTATTCTCTCACACTCATCTATGATAGAGTTTTATATCATTATTCAAGTATGTGGTTAAACCGATACAAATATGGCCACATAATAAATTGATGGGTGAGTATGGTTAATTTATTGTATAATATCACTAAAATATAAGTATAACGATATTATTTATATTTTTTTAAATTATTGAAACATATTTTAAGTTTTTCATATAAATATTAAAACTCATGATGTAAAAAAGAAAAATGTTACTTCATGGAGACGACAGTCATCACAACGCACGGTAAAAGTTTTCTTTTCTCAAGGAATGAGAGGTAATTTAGAAATATTATAATTTTACATTTCATAATAATAGTAATATTATATTTATCAAATTTATTCATTAATCTCATCATTAAAACCAACCATGAGAAACGGTATCATAAATGGATGATATTGATTCATGGAGGCGGTAGTCTGCGCACACGCACTAAAGACACTTTTGTTTTTCTTAGTATATAAAGAGTAATAAATAATAATTTTTAAATTAAGATAATAATATACCGGTATAAAAAAATATTGTTTTAATTATATTTTCATGGATATGACAGGTTATAAAGAGTAATATTAAGAAGAAAAGATTAATAATGCGGTAATAATAACGTTGAGATATTAAGTTTTCTCTTAAAAATTATCTTTAAACTGGAAGCATTAAGATAAATAATAATGAATAGAGGCTAAATAAAGAGGTAAAGGGTTATATAATGAAAAATTGGAATATTTTTATAAATAATTTCAACAGAATTGGTGTGTAATCAATGGGGTGAAGGATCCCCACTTATAATCCAAGATAATGGTATCTTTAAAAATATTTGTGACTTAATGTTAAAGGCCTATCATTCTAAAATGATGCTTCCTTGTAACAAACAATAATTTTATCAATTTAAAATCCCTTCTTATAATTAATACATATAGTATAAATTACATAAAACCACATATAGAACACAATACAACTTTATAAATTAAGAATGAATATAATAAGAGGTATTTATAGAAGTTAAGGAACTTATACAAAGAAATAGTAAATTGAACATTAGAATAGTAATGTGGACCTTATAAATAGTAATATAAACACTAGAATAGTAACCTCACTAATGAAAATATAAATAAAATTTAGGTATATTATGAATATAAATATGATATATTTATTTCATGCTAAAAAACATTTTAGAAATGATAAATTAAGTGCTGGTATTTTTGTAAGTTAAAAATATTTAATTACAATTTTATAATTAATATAATGATTTAAAAGAAAATTTATTTTCATAAAATGTAATCATAAATTATTATTTTTCTTTTTATTATAAGATATTTTTATGAGACTTTAAGTACTTTTTCAAAGTTTCATAAAATCAATTATAATTTTAAAACTGTTATTTTTTTCATAAATGATAATTTTAATTAAAAATTAAATTTATCATATTTATAAAATTATTTTCATTAAATTGAGCTCATTTTTTAATTCTATGAATTGAAATATGGTTAGGGTGAATTTTTTATTTTTCTAAAATAGTTGAATTTTTGGTAAATAGTGAAATTTAATAATTTACGATATATAACAGTATAAGTTAAATACACAGTTTATTGACGCATTAATGATATAAGCATCATACAGTCAAAATATTATTAATTATTTAAAAATATTTATTAATAAGGGTCAAACTAGTCATATTCTTGATCCAAAATAATAAATTAATTAATAAAATAATCAAAAAACACCCCTCTCCTCCACTATAAATACCACCCCTTATTCTCACACCTCCAAACCCTTGAAGCTTGTACAATTTATACCAAATCCTCTTCCAAATCCCCTCCCTCAATTACATGTAATTTTGGTCAAAAAAATACCAAAACAAATCTCCCTAAGGAGGTTCTCAAGGAGAATAATTCAAGAGGTAAAATCCACTTTCGTTTCTTTTAATTTCTTTTCAAGTTATTTTATTTTCTTATTACCTCCTCATCTACCCTTATCCAAGTGGGATGATAAATTTTTTATATTATATATAATATAATTTTATTATGTTAATGGAATAATATATCATAAAAACTCTTCTCCCCTCACTTTTATTCTAATAATTGAAACGTCATCTGTGAGGTATAATTTTATCACCTTCAAGGATGAAAAGTTTTCATTTTCCATTACTGCCATCAAGTATGGTCTTAAAACCATTGTAATGGTCAAAAAATATTGTAAAATTTATGTTATAACCATTTATATTTTTTTTACTACCATATATACATAATATTAAATAATAAAATAAAATTATTTCATTATGATCGAAAGATTCCAAAATTAATCTAAAAATTTATCAATAACTATTTTTATAATGATTAATAATATTACCATATAAATAAATAGTATATAAGATCATTTCATATTCTGTAATTTTCTTAGTAACATATAATCTCAATTCTGTAGAATTTTCCACATTTTACACAAACTTCCATACATGTATACATGCAAACTAATCATAGAAACCAAGAAAACAAACACTGTCGAATGATGAAATTGAAAACTATAACTCATAAAAATGGTCATAAATGAACTTAATAAAATTATAATAAATAAAATACATGTATATGATGTTTTTTATTTATTAATTAATAAACTTAATTTGATTATCCTGGATATCAAAGTGAATAAATAATTCATACATAAGGTAAATGGATTCTCAAACATAATTTTCATTCTTTTGGTTATTCCTCTTTTATGCCAAATTTCAGTATGGATGTTCTTTTAATATTCTGAAAATATAATTTAATTTTCCTTCCCTTTTCATTTCTGGGATATATATTATTATAATATTATTTTATGAAAAATTAAATTATTTTTCCAAAATAACTCTTCTTCCTAAAAACACATGTTTTACTTCTCTTCAGATTGTTTCTTCTTAAATCAAGATTGAGGGTTCTTATACCATATACTTTATTCCATTTTTATTTTGGGAACCAAAATTTTTATTCATGAATTTATTATTTATTAAATTATCATTAAAACCATTTTCTTTCTATGGGTTATTTTATAGAAAATATTATTATACATTCTATGTGGAATGGAGGATTATTTAAATGTTATGATGTGATGGGTGTACCTCGAATTATATAGCGCTCCATGGAATTGGTTAATGTGATGTATATCATGAGATAATGTGAAATATGTGTGACCATGATGATATCATTATTCATAATGATGATTTTATGATTATTCACATATGTTATGTGTGAACATGATGCTAGCTTCGTTCACTACTATGTGTGGTATTTGACCAATAAGACATGTTGTTTCATTTTTATGCATTACCACATTCCATGCATTTATCTAACTCTTCCTCTTATGATTATTATGATAATATTATTATTATGTTACTTTGATGATGATTATTCTCACCCCATGTTATATTGATTCATGTTCTCATCTATACCTTTATTGGTATTTTAGTTCACCCATTTATTTGATGTATATCATCAGGTGACTAATTCTACTAAGAAGTGATTGAGGGCCACTAAGAAGCTATAGAATAAGGAATTAAATAATTTTTATGTTTTATTATTTAAAATTTGTGTATGGTCCAATTTTCCCAAGTCAATAAACCTATGGATTCAGGTTTTGTAACACTATTATATTGTTTATCTTTAAAATGATCATTGTTGGAAACATCACCTATAAACATGGTTTGGAACTGTGGGTATAGCCTAAAAAATATGGGTATATTCTATACCCACACTTCCATGAACCATGGCCTCTGGAGGCGTTAGTATAAAGCTGTACCCATGGTTTCTATAGAAATTGTTGGTATAGCCTTAGATATTTCCATAATATCCATAGTTTTAGTTAAACCATGGGAAAATATCTATACCCACGGTTTAAAAAACTATGGGTATAGATTCTCGCATCATACATAGTATACCCATAGTTTAATGAACCATAGGTATAAATACCTTTCCCAAACTAACATTATCATCCTTCCTTCCATCCTAAACCTGTGAAAAAAATACAAACCACATACAAACCAAAGTACATGGTAGATATCATGAGTGGAGGGAAATATTTGGCATTCCAAATTATACATAAATTAATTTACATATAACCATTGGTCAAAAACAAACTTATTCAACCTATGAAAATTTAATAGTCTAACCAAAATTCTTTATAGTTATGTCCAGTTGTTTTTGGTTTATGACATCAATCATGTTTCTCTCAATTTCCCACTGAATTAATTCTCACATTACATGATTCTAGTGTTATAGATACCCATTTATAATTTAAAAACTACTCCATGGTCACTCATAATAGGTTTTACCCTGATTCAGGAAGCTGGGATCCAAATAGAGTATGATGTGACCACTCTTATAGAAGAACATAGTATCCTAAGGTGAAATTAGACAACCATAGCTCACTATTATAAACAATGTTATTAACTAAGAAATTTGTATGAAACATATTATTTATAGGGAATGTTACACTTATACCATGCTCTCAAAAACAATATTTAAAAAATTATTATAAACCAAAAATTAAAATTGAGAACACAAGATTTCATTGGGAAACTCCTACACATATTAACAAGAAACTGGTGTCTAAAATCACATCATCATTTCAAAATAATAAATTTTTTTTGGTATTCTAATTACATGGTCCAAATAGAGTTTTTTAATAATCATTAACATAAAAATAAACTGATCTCTCAATACACTTATTTTAAACCCACCTAGTTGATGAGTAATAAATTCTAGTACTCAACCCATCATATTGGATGAGTTTCTCTCTATATCAAGCCTAATGAAACAGTATTTCCACATAGAATAGTATAGTGATAAATCTAGTTGATTCATGGCCATATTAGTGATTGGAATTGATGAATATTTATTTTAAGTGAAATAATTGAAATAAAATTTGACTAAAACCTATGTGAGTTCAATAAATGTTTTACAAGGAATTTCAAACCAAACTATCTAGTGTATGATAGATTATTTTTTGCACTAAACTATTTCTAAAGTTCCATTAGGATGGATTCTAATCATAAACTCAAAATAATATAAATTAGATCATGGTCTAATATTACATTATCAAATTGGTTATGAATGTGAATTTCAATTTAGTAGTCCCAACGCATTACCATTTCACCATATTTTAACCCCATATCATTTCCAGTATCATATCTCCTCATTGTAAATTATAATGTCCAAAATCCTTATTCTTGGGGATTCAAAATTCATTCCTAGACATTCTTAATCCATGCATAGTTATTCCATGTTTCCTAGGCACTCCCATGGTTTAGAAATAGTAATGAACTAGTTAGAATATAATATAGTAATGACTAGTATGGACTTAGTGGGATGAGATATGCCAATAGGTTGTCGTAAGTTTCGGGGAATCAAAGAATCACCACTTGTGAATTATTTCTCCCACAAATAATTAATTAAAATAGTAGTGAAAAATAAATAAAATTTATGCATGACCTATCTGTACATCAGACATCCACGCTAAAGTAAAAGAAAATAAATATAATAAATATAGTATAAAGGAAGAAAAAAATTAAACACACTATGTATTCCCTCCAAAACCCTGATATCACTTCAATTTAAAGAAAACAATGTAGCCACCTCAAATTCCCTTCTTTCCCCATTCAGAGAATATAACAACCCCATGTCCATAGAAATATTTAAAAGGCCTATGTGGCCAATGTAATAAAGAAAAAAATAAAAACAAAACTACATCATAAAAGTCTCATGTGACTATACAAGTCACCAACCAACATATAAGAATCACAATGCCCCATGGGTTAAAACATATTCCTACAAGCAAGTTAGAAACATATTAGATTAGCTCATGAGGATTTGGTTCAATATGTTTTCTTGTTTTTTTAGTTAGGCTCAATTTTTCTTGGTTATGTTATGAATAGATTAATTTTTTTGATCATGGTTATTTCTCACTTTTCTAGTTCACATTACTTTAGTTTGGTACACTTAATTTTTTGTATTTATTTCATACTAATTTTAATTGATTATTTTTAATTCAGTTCAATTGTGTTTTTTTTAGTTATTAATTTTCAATGTATGGTTCATTTTATGTTTTCTACATTCATTTTAGTTTGAATTGAATTATCATAAACTAAGAAATTTTGGGTTTGTTTTTTTAATACAAGTTTGTTTGGGACACTTTCATTAGATTTACTTTGTCTGGGTTTTTTTATATTAGCTTTCACATTTTCATTAATTTGGGTTCTAATCAATTTAGTTTTATTATATTTGATTCATGTCATTTAGGTTTAGTTCATTTTAATTCATATTAGTTGTGGTCATATTGGTTTTAATTCATTATATTTGGTCTAATTTTATTCATAATTTGAAAAATTAGATTAGTTCCAGTTATATTATTTTTGACATTTTCCAATTTTGTTTCATCCAACATTATTCTATTTGATTTCTTTTTTTGATTTTTAACATTATAGGTATATTTAGGTTGATTTTATTTACATTTATACAAGTATGTTTCCATTATTTTGTGAATATTTTTTTCAAAATGTTTGATTATATTTTTTATTTGGTTTTATTCTATCCATTATGGGTTTTTATATTTCCACTTTATTTAGTTCAACTCATTTTGGTTTTACTCTTCTTAATATTATTTGGTTTCGTTTCATGTGGTTCATCTTGGTTCATTATGTTTGATGAAATCCTAATTTTGGCAGGTCAAGATAGGTCTAGCTAGAGTATAATGATTATGTATGATTCACTTTGTTACAACATGATATGATTTTGTCAAGATCTGGTTAGTTTTAATTAATCTATTCAATATAGGCTAATTTAATTTATTCTAGAATCATTTAAGAATATTTATTTTTACACTTTTTAAGTTAATAAAATTTAGATTATTTTTGTTTTTCCTACTTATATTATCTCCCATTTCATTCAATTTACTATAATTCAATGTATATCAATTTTATATAGGTTAGTTTGGTTTTCGTCGAGTCTATTTAGGAAAATCCAATAAGTTTTTTTATTTTTTTATATTTTATTTTAGTATATTTTCATTCAGTTGTGTTCATTTTAGTTTGATTAAGTGCATGTTAGTTTCATTTAATTTTTTTTGTTTTGATTTGGTTTAGGTCACGTTGATTTTATTTGATTTAATTTGGTAAAGTTTGGTTCTACTTGATTCATTTCAGGTTAGCATGGGTTTATGCATGTTAATTCTATTTGGAGAGGTTCAATTTTGGTTTGGTTTGTTTTAGTTCAGTTTAGTTCTTTCATTCTATATGGAACAATTTATATCAAATAATTTTTAGATTAGATTTTAAATAGTTCGACTAGTGGGAATGTTAATAAATTATTAGAATAAAAAAAATGAATAATATAGTTGAAAATTTTACCATAGTTATTCTGGTTAGAAAAGATATATTTTGAATTCATCTCCTTTATTGTTATAGATTTAAATTATACTATAGCCATGATCCTTGAAAAAAATCCTTTAGAAATAAAAATACATGAATTCATATTCCTTGATTATTTTTTTAAATGAAAAAATTATGATTGAAATGAAAGATAAAATTAGAAATATCTTCATTCAAATTGGAAGAACATAATGGATAGTACCGACCTGGTTAAACCCCAAACCTCAATTTAGAAACAAAAACCATACATTAGGACCAACAAATTACTTATAAAGGCCAATTAGTTATATTTTCAAACACTTAGTGAGCGTGGTTTTTTAAAAACAATTTCATACAATCCAATACAAGGAGGGAAACACTTCATTTCATATCAAAAAACAATTTTAAGAAATGTATATCACTATTTTGTATAAGAACATGGTTTAAAATACAATAAATAAATTATTATTTAAATTTAAAGGCTAATGAATAAGTGGAACAACCTCAAACTCAAGGCTCTCTACTTAAGATGATGAAAACTCAAATATTTCCTTTATTACTTGAACTCATATTCACTTTCGTATATACATATATATATATAAGGACACCTAGAACCTATGTACAAATTTTTGTGGAAAAATATGTACTAGGGGATTCTTACATATATGTTTATACAGGAATATACCCCTTTACCTTACACACATATGAATTTTATATATATATACATAACTAAACCTAGGACCAATATATATATTGATATACCTAGGAGTGAATATATATATATGGGGGAACTTATATATGTATATTACTACCTATGTATACATATTAAAGTCACATTTGACAACATAAACCCAAAACTGGTGAAGTGAGGTCCAAAATACTTTATAATAACACAAAAAACTCAAAACCCCTAAATTTAAAAAAGGAAAATAATTTAAACAGAACAAAACATGCCTAAAACCCATAGAGAATTTTCATTTTTCCATAAAAAACTGATTATGGTATAGGACAACAAATTTTGATAGAAATTATTGAGCCTACAAAAAACAGAAAGGAATGAAGTTTCTTTAAAATCAGTATATAATCCAAAAAATAATGACTATGGAAAATAAAATTTATTGGTTTAGGAAAAGAGGATGATTGGACCTATTTAATGGATTTAAAATTGAATAATTAAATAATTATTGATTATATACATTCAACTGTAATGATCAAAAATGAAATTAACAGTGGATAAGAAACCATAAATATCACATAAGTTGATACATCATAAAGAAAAAACATGCTAAAGAAAACACTACTCATTCAAGCATTTTAACATCAGGAAATAAAATATGAGTAAACAATAACATGGTTTCCCTAAACTTTTAAAAAAATTATTAAGATAATTATAGAAAAATATCATGCCTGTAAAAAAAATAATTCTAAAAAAATTAACATAAATATATGAAAATTTCCAAAAAAAATGATACCATGAAATAGTAAGCTACATGGAATTCAGATACAGAGTATACTAAGACATCATTTTTTAAACATGTAATAGGGGAAATTTATTTTAAAACTTATAAAGTGTATGATCATTTCATTTCTAAAAAATATATAATTTAAACAAAAAATATATATTAATAGAAACCAAATAGTAATTAATTTTTTTACATTGGGTTTTTAATTTGAAATGTGTATTTATAAGATCAATTACTTGGGTAGATACCCAAATTTTTTTATATTCCCATGTATTTTATTGAGATAAAATTGTAGATTGGATAGCTAAAATATGAAGAACATGCCAATTTATTCATATACATTTTATTAGATAGGATATATAATAAATCAATTAAGTTCTACACAAATTATATTCTAGGAATTATTAGCTATCACATACATAAAAATAAAAGGGAAGGTCCTCCATTGAAATTAATAGATATCAATAACACTAATTATTTTAAAAAATGATAGTGTGTGAAAGTATACAGAATATTAAATAGGTAGTTTATAAAAATTGACTGTATTAAATTACAGCTTATAAAAACTAAACATTTCAAAACATATTGAAACTCATTAAAAAAAAACCAAGTTATCCAAAAAAAATTGGGAAATGATCATTAATCCCAAAACCTCCATGGTTTTAAACATCACCCTTTAATTTAATTCATGACATAAATGGGGTTAAACCATATGAAAACCTTACATTTTTTTCAAAAAAATTGTTGAATTATTTTTATAATGGATGTAATTTCAAGTATCACATGATATTACAGGTGATACCTTTGTAAAATATCTTTGAAATACTAAACATATTTGTAAATTTCAAATTCTATTTTCAATGGCCATTTGAGAAGTCTCATAAACACACTGTGTGACCAGTCACACAAAATCATATTTGGACTGGCCCTTAATATAGTAAAACCTTTATCTTTAAAATAAATATATTAGTAATAGAAATTTTTACCTTGTAAATTCAATAACATTAATTAAAATTATAATTTAACAATTGAAACATAAGTTTAAAACACCAAGTAATCCACAGTTTCAAAATTAAAAGTTAGGGCATGGTAAAACCTACCTCTAATCCACAACACATGAGTCTGAATAAATCTCCAATGATGGTGAATGGCCAAAAAACCAATAATAAACTACTATAACCCCTAAACACCAAAGAAACCATAAAAATCATGTCAAACTCTTGAACTAGGGTTTATCCAAGCCAAACATGATAATAGGGAAGGAGAAACCCACATGGAAACATGGAAAAGTAAGTTGATATCAAACCATGGTGAGAAAAACATAAACCCTGAAGAGAACACCATAAACCACTAATTATTTTAATGTAAATGGGTAGGATGGAAGTCTAAGCTGGAATGATAGAATCAGAAGGAAGCGGAGAGTTGAGGCAGGGTTTCAAATTTGAGTGGGACAAGCTTGATGGATGATAGAGAAATTAGGGGTGAATATGGTTTTATGGGGAGATGAGAGGGTTTATGCAGGGGATGACCATGGGAGGAATCATGGGATAATTGGTTGGTAGTGGATATTAGAGGGTTTGAATTGGGTACATGGGGGGATGAGCCTAAGGAAATTAAGGAATTGGGGGAAGGTAGACCCACAGTTTCTCTAAACTCATGGGTATATCTCAACATATACCCATCTATACCAACAATTTCTTTAAAATTGTGGGTATATATCAACATATACCCATGTATCCCCATGTTTTCTCTAAACTTTGAGTATAGGTTCATGTTTATAGAATCATCTTACAATAGTGTATGTAATAGTAATGTATGAAAATGTTGGGTTACTATAGTTGGTATCAGAGCACGGTTCAGTTAATTTGGGAATTAGGATTACATAAAATTTGTACAAAAACCTTATTATGAGACTAAGTATATTTAATCACATAAGAATATTTCTTTTAGAAAAATTTTAAACATTAGGATCCCACAAGATATACCTTTAGTGTTAATTTTACAAACGAATAAATTATTTATTTATGACTTTTTGACTTATGTATTGTTAAAAAATTTCCAATTTTAGAAAATGGTGGGAACCAGGAGAAACCAAGTCAATAATATGTTTGAGGGACAATGTAGTGATTTTCCAACTGATATCCTAATTTCTTAGGAGGTTTAGTTCAAAATTTCAGGGTAATGCTTACTTAGCTATCTCAGGCTATGAATAATAACATAAAAAATATGGGACATCTTCCTAACCCATATATCATTATATTCCTCCAACAATGTAAAATAATGGATAGGATATGATAATTGATTTATATATCTCCCATCCACACAATACAGGGATAATTATTTGAATTATTTTGTCATTTTTCCTTTAATTTTTATTTTTACCATAATATTTTACCATGGTAACTATTTTTTACCCTAGGTAACTATTGTTTTAAAAATATTTACCCAATTTTATTATTATAATTTAAATAATTTAAATAATTTTATCAATAAAAATTTCTAATTTTGTGATGTGTTGATTTTAAAATAAACGCACAAAACACATAAAAAATATTTTTTTGAAAAGTTTTATTAGAAGCTAAAAATTTATGTGTTGGATAAAATTATCAATGTTTTTTATTTTCAATACATAAATTGTTTTATCATAAAAAAATTAATTTTATGTTAATTTTAAAGAAATAAAATATTAATTTTACCAAAATAAATTAAATTAACTAAAAATACTAAAAACAGTTTTTGTAATAAATAAAAATATTACTTTTATTTTATAAGGTTAAATATAGATTTTATAAATTTTAAAAAAATATCTCTAAAATGAATAAATTTTATTCCTTAAATTAATATTTTATCAATCAAAAGGTTTTTTAAAATTCTAATTCATTATTATATACTAATAAAGTGAAAAATCATTGTTTAGGAAAAAACTATATTTTTCACTATTAATCTAAAAATTAAATATTTTATAAAAAACCACCAAAATTATTCTTGATATAAATTTTATAAGCTAAATATTATCATGAAGTTCATTTTTTCAAATTCAAATTCAAATACTTTAGAATTTATCTTTTAAATAATTTTATAAAATATTGTAAAAATTTGTTTTATATAAAAAATATATTTTCAAAGTATTAACCATTATTATAATTATTTTTCAACAAATTACTAAAAAAATTAGGGTTAATAATTTATTCATATAAAAATATATATTATTCATATCCATGATATACCTTATCTATAATATATTTTGTTTCCTAACATAAAGCGCATAAAAATATAATTTTATAAAAAAATACATTTTTAAACATAAATTGATCTTATTAGTTATCTAGATAAACTTAAAAATGATATTTATTTTGACATATATTTCATAAGTTGGTTACCACTATTTATACCTTCCAAAATTATTGGTATATTATAATGGTTATATAATGTTATGTGGGTTTTTTTGGTTTGTTTGTGCTTGTGAAGCAAGTTATTGAACTCATTTGGTTTTGAATGAAAATATAAAATTTAAATTATCAAATTGTTAAATTCTTCCCCACCTAAATAAATTGGTTCCTCAAGATTTTAATTACAAATCACTAAGGAAAATATATAAGTATTTACTTAAGGTAGTCATGACTCGGGGTTTTATTTATAAAAAGGTTTCAACCTTAGTAACTTGGGTAAGTTAAGGAAACTCGTCTATTTTTTTATAATAAAAATAACACAATACAGGGTTTCTTCATAACCATTTTATTTAATAATCCTTCATTATTAGGTATCATAACTCTTATAGTATAATTATCTTTCTATGAAAGATCACAGTTATATTTTCATTGGTAGACTATCATAGGTTGGTATGAAATGTGAATCCTTGTTCCAATGAATAATTTTTTCACTATTTAGCGAGGAAAATACATTTCAAAAATCATGATAAATTTATCTAAATTAATTAAAATAAAAAATTTATGAATATTAATACCAAAAACCTTGAATAAGACTCGTATACATTGGATAAAATAATGATACCACCATGTGTTTTTATTTAAGTAGATAATAGTTAGTGAAAACATACATGAAATTCCATAAATACAAAGTGATAAATAAGTGTGATCATCTGGTTTTCATGGTCCATAATGAAATAGAATTTATATTTTACTAAAATTTGTAGGGCATCATAGAGATTACCCTTATTTTTTTCCAAGGAGTGTGTGTGGGACGGTTCTTCTCCATTTTAATCACTTTTTCATTTTAATTTTATTTATTAATTAATAAAAAATATACAGAAATGATTTTTGGCTATTTTGATAGATGTAACATGAAACAAAATAGAAATGTCAATGCACATAGAAAGAATTAAATAAATGAAAATGGTGTTAAGGATGAATTCTAGTGGAATCTATCATTATTTTTTCTATAAATCAAAAAATTCAATGATCTGGTCCACTATCATTCACCTAATCACTCACTACTATTTTCTTTTATATAGAACTAGTAATCTGCTAAATAGATTCCTTAAATCAAATATAAATTCCATATATTATCTTTATTGTTTAAGAACATTCTTCAATCATGTGAATTTACTCACTCACTCACCAGTCAGTGATGAGGTGCCATTATTCCTCTCAAATCATATAACTCCACTAGTATGAAGTGTGATCTGAGTAGAGGTATATATTGGTTCACATCTGTTGGAAGAGTGTGATGATTCTAATGTAATGTTGAGTGATGATATCCTCCTCTACAATCCACTTCCAATAAAAAACAACAATAATAGTGGAAATATTTTAAGAAATAAATTCAAAAAAATCAAGATAAATGTTGTGATTTTCCTTTGAACCACTAGTAATTGGTTAGTTCTCTATGATCATGAATATTTATATAAAGAGTGTATCATAGGGTTGTATGAGACATAATCAATCAGGGGAGAATAGAATAACACATATGAATAGAACAAAATAAAAATTATTATTGAGATTAAAATTGTAGAAATAAATGCCAAACAATTCTAGCTATAGTCAGAAGATTCTTAATAACTACTAGGGGAGGGGGGGATTTTGTAAACAATGACTTATAATTCACCACTTTTCATGCATCATCAAGTCCCAACCAGTTTCATGGGATGATTTATCAATTTCATGGTAGAGGATCATGGTGAATTTAGTAAAAAAACTTTTTCGATCTAAAATTCCTCCTAATATTATACTGGCTTAGGTTTAATAATAATTTAAAAACAATTTTTCCCAATCATTTCAACTTTGGTATAACTCATTGATATTTTTTCTAGAAGCTTATTTGCTACTTCACGGAATTTCAATAGCAACTCTCTACTTTTGATTGATCTAGGCATGATTTTTCACTTGGCCTTGGATTTAACTATAATTGGAAATTTTGAATTTTAACTTTAATGTAATCCCTAGATCAAGTTTAGTTCTTTATCCTAGCCCTTCCATAGGGCTAAATTCATTGAGTTATTTCATATATTTTAATGTATGATTCTTTTAGGAATCTTCCATAAAATTGGAGTCAAAAGTGGTCAATTCCATCTTCAAATTACAAAATTGTAACAAAAAACAATAACCAAAAAATAAAAAATTCAATTTTATCTAATTTTATCATGAATATTGATTCAGTATCTTTATTAACTAGCATGGGTCAGTTTTCAACCTCTTCGAGATCGGGATATTCTTTAAGTGACTCATCATGTTCTTTTAGGTTCTTTAAATGGATGATTAGATGTGAATAAATTTTATTTTGGTGGTTTGAAACATATAATAGAAATTAGGGTGTGGTGGTGAAGATTATTATAGTAGTTGTAAATTATTTTGGAGATATTCGAGTTCATCGGAGGCATTGTGGTGGCATTATGAGATCGGTCTCCCTCAGAAAGGACAATGCAGTATCAAAAATGGGATTAGATCAGGAAATATTGATTTGGAATGGATTCAAATATACTTATCACATCCAATACATGTGCATGATATTGGATCTAGTGGTTTGAATCCCTTCAGATCTAGGTTTGAAGAGCTGTGAACATACGTGGTTTGGAAAATCTGGTTTTGATCGGTGTAGTCTTCCTCATCCTCGTAAGAGATAGAGGCTTCATTAATAGTGGGAAATCATAGCTTTAATGAGATTCATGGCTCTTAAATCTAAATTATTAATGGTGGTTGTCTTCCTCAGAGGCGTAAGGCGATCATCGTCTAGGAGAGGTAGAAAAGGTAGTTTGTATTTTCAGTAGGTTGATAGTGAGAGAAGTGATTGTGGGTGTTCATGATAGTTATACCAACCATGTTAATGTGAATATCAAGGTAGGTAAAAGTTTGTTGGATGCACTATAGGTTTAGTATATTTTATCATGGTCACATAAGTGACCATGTAGAGGGTTTGTGGAAGGTTTCAATAATTTTATGGCATTACCACTAGACAATTAACTATGAGCAGTGGTGTAGTCACTTCATTTTTCCTGGGTTTGGTCACTTAGATAGTGAATATGAAGTTAGGGTCACTTTTATTTCAGGAAAATATTACATTGAATTCCAATTTTTGGTTAGTTAAGGCACAATAACCTTCCAATTAACTATGAATCTCATGTGGTAACTTGACCCTTTGAAAAACAATTCAGTATGAAAATCACAAAAAATTCATATTTCAGTGAAAATTTAATTCTAGAAAAATGTTAAAACAATTGAAATCACAATTTAATCCTTAGAATAATTTTATTCCTGAAATATTCAAATTCATTAAAAAATCCAATTCAAAATCATATTTTTCAAAAACGCAATTAATTTTCATCGCTAAAAATCACATCAAAAATTTCTAAATTTTCTTTTAAAATATGAAACCTTTTTCAAAAAATCAATTCCAATTTAGAACTTAATGTATATATTCAATTTAATTTTAAAAATTGAATGAAATAATTGAAATTCAAAATAAATTCATTAAAATTTTAATTCCAAATTGAATTTTTACAGTTTTAGATTCAAACATAAAAATAAAAAATCAACAATAAATTACAATAGATCTATTGATTATCAATTTATTTAAAAAAACTAAGTATTAAATTAAAAATAAATATTAATTTTAATTTTAAATAAATTTATATTCTATGAAATTATCAAAAATGAATGAATTATCTAATATTTTAATTAATAATGGGTATTGTTAAAGGAATAAAAGACAAAAAATGCTAAAAATTTTATCTCACCTAAAAGTGTACATTTCTCCAATTAATCACTTAAATAGTAGTCATTTCATATTATTTTTCTTTATTAACATGTAATTTTAATTGTTTGGTGTTTATTTTCATATTAATCTCTTAGACTAGTGCACTAGTTTGCATAATTCCCTAATTCCCTATATCTAAAACATCGAATTTTTAGTGGATCCTTTGGAAGAGAATTAATTTTTTCCAATATGTTAAATGAAATCTTACTTTTACATGGTAATATTTTTGCTCGATTTCCTACTTTACCACAAATAAAGTATCTTCTAATTCCTTTGAGACATTTTTCTAGGTGTCTCTTTCCAAATTTTTTACATGAAAAATATTGAGTCGTCTTTACTTTGTCATGTTCATTACATGAACTTCCATGAGACCCCATCATTCTCTTATTTAGTGTGTTTGTAACCAAAAATAATTCAACATTGTTAATCATAATTATTGATAGTTATTTTAGCATAATCACAAGTTTTTTCACTCCATATATTATCCTATTAAGTTTCTCATTGGTTAAATATCTTCATTGGCCATGTAATCAATTTTTAACTTAATTAATTTGGAATTTATCAATTACTAAAACCAAAAGGTTTTAATTTAAGTGAAGAAAAATTAATATCATGTGTTAATTATCATAAATTATCTCCTGAAAAATTCATCCTAAAAAATATTACTCTTTAAAATCATCTTATTGGATTTCAGTTCAATAGAAATCATTCATAGTTAAATCTGGGTTTCTTTAGGTTGGGTTCTATTATACTAATTGACCAAATTTCTTAACATTATTAATCCTTCATAATGGTTTGTAAAATTAATGGGATTTACCAACCCATTTCTTTCAGTAGGGTCAACCAAAGTGTGCAGTTAGTTCTTTTTGTCATGCATTAGGTGATGATTGAGTTAATACACAACATTCCATTTTTTGAACTATTACCCTAAGGTACATTTGTTCCATATCCTACATAAACTTATAGTATCTTGATAGGGATTTCATTTCTAGTAAAATCACATACTAAAAACTTTTCCAAAAATTCAAGATGTTATCCAATACTAATACTTAACTTATCCCTAGGGTTTTTTCAAAATTTCTCCAATATTATTCTTCAAAATGAATAAAGTAATATCAATAAATAAATAAATAATACTATGATATAAAATATAATAACCCAAGATAAACATATATCTATTTTACATCAATATTATAATCCAAAAAATACATCTCACAATAATCTCACATAGCTCAGAGAACCCTTTAGTTTAGTGTATTTGATAACAAGTTGCATAGGAAACTTATTTTACAAACTTTTAAACCTTTCTGAATAATCCTAATCTTCTTTACCTCCTTCTATAATTTATCATAAGTTTTAATTATATTCATAACTTCTGGAGGAGAAAAATAAAAAATGGGTGAGCTTAACCTCTATGTAATGTAAAACTTATCAAAATTTCATCAAGGTTTAGATCATAAAAATATGAGAAAACAATATAAGTAGAGAAATTTATTTTTAAAAAGAAAATGGGAAAATAATATTTGTTAATAATTACTGAATAAAAACAAGTAATATCAAAATATCAAACGTATACCATGGCATAAAAGTTATAGATTACCATGGAAACATAGTATAATGAAATGATATCATAAGATTGTAGAATTATAAATATGTGGAAATACCATAATACATGAAATCAAAAACACAATTAAAGATTAACAGCCAATACCATCATCATAAATTGAAAAACTTCCCATGGTGGATTGGGAACACTCCCTATTCCTATAATTATATTTTACAAAGTCACATGGTGGATTGGGTCCACTCTTCATTCCCATAAACATTGTGGACAAAGTCCAATGGTGTATTAGGTTCACTACCTAATCTCATACATATCATCTCATTAGATATAAACATTTTCCAAATTTATTATATTGATATATAATTCTATTACCACCCATCTTATAATTAAAATCATAAATATGCATGCCACATGAGGAAAAATAAACCATACATAAATCATAATCATGATAAAACCCATGATAATGAAGTGGGTTTCATAATTATGATTCAATGAATAATCGAATGCTAAATCATAAGGATTCCCTAAAAGAATAAGGAATTAAATTTTTTTGCACTTTCATATTTGAAAAGGGATATATGTCTCGAATAATAAATATTGATGTAAAAATTTCATGAGAAGGATCTTGTGAGTAATGAATTATATAATGAACTACTTGGGTGATGATTTATGAAATAAATAAATGATCACTTTAAAGAAGTAAAGGGATCATTGTTTTCCATAAATCCATAATTTAACCAAGAGTTTTATCTATAAAATAATGAGGTTTTTCATAATCTATTCATGGTGAAAAATATTTTATGAAGGTGGCACTTTCTATGAAATAAGAAATTGAAAGGTTCATTTTTTATGATTTTGAAATACCTTGTTGAAATACCACATAATAAAAAGGATAATAAAACATTATTTGGAAAATATGACAAGGGAAATATAAAGTTCACATGATATTAAAAATAATTAGATTTCTAACTAAAAGTGATAACACTAGTGGGAATGTAAATTATGGAAAAGGATTGGAAGCCTTCATTAAAGAGGATGGGAATTATTCTCTACAATGATATAATTTTTCAGTAAGATACTAATCAAGGTAATTATTTTAATCAAAAATTGAACTTTACCTAGATATATTTACTATGTTATCATCATATAATAGGATAAATATATCTTGTAAAAACATAGTAAAAAATTAATCATTATGACTCAAGAAAGAAGTTGGGTAAGAAAAACACTTATAGCCTTTTAAATTTTGAGTCCAAACCTTATAAGAAAAATAAATTTGAATAAAAAATTGAATATAATGAAATATAAGATAATGATGATAAAAATATATTAATGGGAATTCGATACAACATTCCAAATAATTTTTTTTATAATAATAAATATGTATTAATGGGTGAAAATTGAGATAAGAAACCCTTACAAGTAACATAATCTATGAGGTAAGAATCATTTGACAATGAGATTATAAAAAAGAAATTGTAAAACCCTATAAATGAATGGGGAAATAAAATAAAATAAAATTAATAAGGTAGAATAAATTAATCTGGGAACAATAGAGTTCAATAAGAAATTTTTTAATGTAATGGATGAAATTTGAGTTATCACAAACCCTTACCTTGTCCTGGATTCATTTTGGCCATACGACTAACTTTCTGAATAATAAAATTAATTTTATTAGATACCTTATTATGAACTTTATTATTATATATTTAATTTAATTGGGATAATTTATTATTATAATATATTTATTTATTATATATTTTTTGTTTATGTTTTCATGAAAATTGAATCGATGTCTGCATATTTGGGTAATTGTAGCGATCAAAGATGATATTTTAGTAATAAGTTAAAAAATTAATATAAAAATTAAATAACCAAAAATAATTAATTTATTTATTATTAAATTTTAATAATATTTTAATTTAAGTTCCCATAGCCATCAATGATATTTTTCATAGCATTATTCAAGTAGGTGGTTAAACTGACCAAAACATGAACACGCTATATCTCGATGGGAGAGTACGGTTAAGAAAGTGTATAATAACATTATAATAGAAGTATGATGAAATTATTAATATTTTTAAATTTATATATTAATTTTTTAATTTTTTTTGATAAAAAAACTAAATCAGGATGAAAAAATAAAAATGTTACCTCGTGGAGACAACTGTATCCACAATGAATAGTTAACGTTTTCATTACTCCAAGAATGAGAGGGAATTAAGGTGTATAATAATTTAAAATTTCTTAATCATAGTTATACAATATATATAATATTTATTCATTGATACCAACATTAAAATCAACCCTGAGAGGTGGTATGAAAAACAGAAGATGCTAATTTTTGGAGGCGGTAGTCTGCACACACGCACTAACAAAGATTTTGTTTTTCTTAGTGGATATGAAGTGGAATAAATAATGGTTTTTCATTACTATAATAACATATTAGTATAATATTAATACTTATTTCATTATATTGGTATATATATAATATTTTAAAGAGAGGAATATTAAGAAGAAAATATTAAGAATGAGGTAATACTTACATTGATCGCTTGAGTTTTCTATTAGAAATACCCTTAGAAATGTAGGCCTTAAGATAAATAATAGTGAACATAGGATAAATAAAGTGGGAGAGGGTTATAGGAGGAAAATAATGTTATAGTATTAGAAATAAATCTGATTTAATGGGTGTGGAATGATGAGGTGGAAGGATCCCCTTTTATAACTAAAGAAAATAGAATGTTTATATACATTAATGACTTAATGTTAAAGGCATGCTATTTTCAAAGGAAGGTGCCTCAAAAAATTTAAAATAATTGTGAGGATAATATTATTGATCAATCCATCTCTCATCAATACTAGTAATATATATTTATGTGGTATTTATCTATCTTTCCTTCAATTTATATTTTTTCATAATTTATTTTTACTACTGTAAATATTTATTTACACTTGATATGTTTTTATGAATCACAAAAAATTAACTTTTTATTAAATGAAATAGAGGAAACAAATATTCTTATAATGAATCCAATTTTTGAAAACTTATTTTTAGAAATTATTTGGGAAAATTCTAAGACTAGGTGTTGAGATGGCGTGCGAATCTGAGGCCCAACGTTCCCAATACTATTTGTTGAAAAATTTTAAGTTTTTAATAGCACGTGCCTGTAAATTTTCTTAAAAAGTGAAAAAAAATTATTTTTTTCCTTGGATCAGAAATATGAGGGGCCCATTGAGCTCATAATGGTGTCTTTACCCTAGTTGTGACCAAACCTTGGTCGGCACGGGTCATCTATAGAAAAATCTACCAAGGGCATCACTATAAATAAAATTATTTTATTTTAAAATAATAATAACTCATAAATGGTGACTTGTATTGGAAATATGAGACCAAAATTGTGTTTTTAAGGTGTTTTTTCCATCGGTGAGACCTAACATCAGCCAACACGGGCTGAAAAAGAAAGATAGTTTTTAAACATAAATGTCAATAAAATATTTTAATAAAAATATATTACTCTTGATGCAACGACTTGTTTTATTTTAATACGTGTTTGTTAGAGGATTCAGGGTTATCACCATAACCCTATAATTCCTCTAAGGCAAGGAGACAGAGCTCTCTCAACAAACGGTGGCATATCATGGATCGATGATCAATGAAAAACTTCTTATTCAAAGGATTTTCACGCATCACAACGATGTGACAATTGTTCTTCGTTAGGGGTCAAACTAAATCAATGTAGGGAATTTTTATTTTATTTATTTTCCCCATTCATGAAATCCATGACGAATGAAGACCAATCAATAAACAGATTGGCATGCGTATTGATTGTTGTTGCGGGGTAGGATTTACCTTTGTGGGGTTTTGATGGGAGAATGATATTGTGATTATTTTTTTGATTTTGATTTTCATTCTAATGTAAACTAACCACAATTAACATGAACATCAATCAAGTTATGTTCTTCTAGGATGATTAATAATTTTTCCCACCCATTCTTCATTTGTCATGGGTATTCTTTGTTTGGATTGTGACTCAAAATGTTGTGATTGATCGATCATTTTGAACTCAATACTTGGAAAAATGATCTGATATCATAGATCAGGGATTAGAATGGCATGATAAAGGTGCAACGACGATGGAGATGGAAGGATCAATGAATTTTGGGAGATATCCCATTTTGAGATACGTTTTGTCGGAATGGATCATGATGTTGATCTAAGACCAAGGAAATTAAGAGCATAACCCAGGTATCACAGGCATGCTTCTACTTCAAAAAACAGAACACTGGAGGTGAACTGGTGGCCTACAGAAGGTTCCACCAATGGTAGAAGTGGGTGACTGGTGAAGGTAGTTGCAGAAGACTCATTCAGATGTGGAGAATGATGTCAGGTCACCATCGGCAGCTGTTGGAGGAGGAATACAGCTTGGAGGGGTCACGTGTGGGCTTGCGGTTAGAGTGGCATCGTGGGTGGCTACCGGGGACCAGGCAAAGGTATCCACATATGTAGATGGGTTCCACGTGGAGCCTATGGTGGTAGGAGTCCATGGGGGATATGGGATATGGTGGTCGTCCGGGTAGAATTTGGTGTCACCGCATTAACTAGGTAGAGTCACATGGTCCAATGGATCACATAGGGTGTAACCAATCTGGCCCACAGTGCGGACCCAACCAGATGAGCTGGGAAACTCCAGCGGACCAATGGGCCGAGCCCTGTGGGAAAGGTCGTCTTGATTGAGACCAAGGAAGACCAAAGTGGGATAGGAAGGATAGAGCGTCGGGTCACCTAATGGGTTGGGTTTCTCAGTTATCCAGGTCAGGTCTGGCGGGTCGGGTTGGACCTGGATCGGGCCTTTTCACTAAAATGAATATATCTTTCAAATAGAGCATCTGATTGATGAGTTGCCTATAGCATTGGGAACCTTGACATGGATCTATCCTTTTGATATGTCTTAGTGGGTTTTTAGTTGGATTTTCAGTGGTTGAGAGTGTTCCCTACGACTTTTCCTATGAGGGTTCGATACAGGATCTCATTCTCGTTATAGAGGATGAACCATATTCTGAAGTGAGTTATCTCATCCTGGCTTTGATAGTTGACTTAGTGGGTTGGATCATGTATCACACTGAGAGTCCTGGTCAGTCCTTGCTTGTCTTTTTGGTACCATAGATAGGGTTTCTGGAGAAGTTGTGACCAATATTTACATGGGAACCTATCCCCTGTATAGGATTATGTTTCTATCAGGGCTACGTGTCCCCCCAATGGGCTCTGGGAATTGGCCCCTATCTATGTATCAAGATCATATTTTTTATGTTCTTTGTGACTAGAAATGATGAGTGTGATTTGGGTAGATTTCAATGGTTGATGTTTGGCTATGACTCAAAGACTAAGTGACTTGGGGGCTGAATGACTTATCCACACTTTATATGTTACTGACACTCCATGTGTTACCAAAACTCCTTGTGTTCCGACACTCCGTGTGTTACCAAAACTCTGTGTGTTATCAAAACTCCATGTCTTTGTGAGACTAGATGTCTTAGGGAAACTACATAATATGTCGATACTCTAGTGTTCTCCTGGGTACTTTTGGTAGACCTATTCTACATTCTTCTATAAAATAGCTTAAGGAGTGAGATCTCCCTAGATGAGTGTGATACAATTAGAACCACGAAACTGGTAGTGGATGATACTTTGAGACTAGGAATCCTTTATAAGTATACTTATATGTTTTTTTATATGTTCTATTGACATATACTAGCATTGATCTGACTATATATTCATAGTGGTGTTTTACCTTCATTGTATTTCTATATGGTATATTATTCATGGTGTTTCCTATGTGGTATTCTTTTGTGTTTTTGGATTTTCCTACCGAGTATTGTTTTACTCACCCATGCATGGGATTTTCTTGTACATTCCGTGTCTTTTGTATATGTTTGACCTTGTTACAAAGTTTTAGGTGGACCAGTATCAGAAGGTTCTTGGTGATTTCACACAGATTGGGGTTTATTCTTATTACTAAAGATAGCAGTCCCAGTACCTTTGTTTATAGGTTGGACTTTGTGGTTTGTAGAATCTTTTTGGTGGGATTTTCTTCTGGCCTAGTTTTATTTTACTAAACTTTACATTCCTATCATACTCTGTTGGTTGGGATATAGAGGTATGGATTCATTTTTTTAATTAGTGTTTTTACTTTTTAGTATTTGGGGCTTGGAGATGTGTGTGTATGTATAAGTAATTATTCAAATGCCTCCCATTTGTGGGATATTCCTACTCAGCACTAATCTCCATCCCATGACCTATCAGAGGAGGGATTAGGGTAGTCACCACATGGGACCCACTACGATGGGTCATGACAGAGTGATTTCAAATGGTTCGGCTCTAATTTAGGACTGGGAGTCTATGAGATTGGTTTGGGGAAATAGTGTTAAGTGTTTCGAGTTTGGATTTAAGGATAGAGACTCTAGTATCGGTGCAGCAGTTGACATATCCATACACCAGGACTCTAGAAACCTTCTTTTCAACTCAGTACATGAAAACACTAGTTTTAGAGGAAAATAAAGGTACATGCATCATATAAGGATGAGTTGTTCTTTACAAGTCCTTGAGTCAGCTCACCTGGTATACTCATTTAACCATGATACATATTGTTTTCTTAAATTATGTATTCATGATTCCATCCAATGAGGTTTCTGCAGGAGGATCTAGAGTTTGAAATTATTTTTTATGAGGCCTACCTAAGGGGATCCAGTCATGGTGTAATTTTCTTTTGGATGGTTAGAAAGTGGTGTTTTCTCATATTGATTACTTTTTAGTCCCAACTCGAGTGGTTTAAGTGGATGGAGCTTTCCATACTGATTCGTGGATGGCTCTTTTGGCACTAGATGATGATACATAGGGTCCAAACGCATATCATTGGATTTTGAGGTAGTGATCACCTGATATGAATGGTCGGTAGGACCTATCGATAGTAGGTGCGTAATCTGCATAACAGTCTTCATAAGTTACAGGGGCATGATATTTCCATGAGTAAGATGCATTGTTATTCTTGTCTTAAGAAGGGACATTTTTCATGATATTGTCCCACTAATTAGGTTTCATTCAGAGAGGTGGTTGATGAACTACCAAGGAAGAGGCAGTGGAAGGATTTGACAGATCCCTCAGGTGGTGGATGTGGCAGAGGATATGGGGAAGTAGTAGGAGGTGGAAAACATTTTGATGTATTACCACTTCCACCACTAGGTGGTCCATACCAGACTTAGGGATATGGAGGATAAGGGAGGAGATAGTTGAAGGTTTTCTAGTCTTATGACTCTATGACTCTAGGAATTATTCAAGGTATGATCTGTTTCTTTAGAATTTAGATGCAGTAGATAGAAACATGTGCTAGTTTTTTTCCCCTAACACTTTTCTTGTTTTATACATAGAGATTCTAGTTAAACTGTTGACTTGAACCTCACATTTAGAAACTCCTACTAGAGGAGGTCCAATGATCACACACTGGAACTAATAGTGTGACTTGAATCTTAGAGGTGAGAGTTTCGATTTGGATATTTTGGTTGTAGTGTCAAGGCCTTATGATGTAATTATCGGTATAGACTAGTAGCCACAATTCTTGCTCAGATTGATTTTTTTTAGGACAAGGGTGTGGTTATTCCATGATTATAGAACCAAAATTCCCTTTTTATTGGTGAAATGGAAATCCTTGCATCTCAAGAAGGACTCACTCATAGGAGGGTGTAGTCAATTACTCTTTAGTTGACTATCCTGACCCTCAGTGCAGTGGATGTTTTGAGTCATAAGTTTCTTGTAATGGTGGTGGAGTATAAGAACGTCTTCCCTGAAAAAGTTCCATTTTTTACTTCCCCATCAAGAGATATACTTCTGCATTGATCTACACCTCGATATGATACCGATATCTACACCAACATATCGGATGGCTCATACAGAGCGTCATGAGCTAAGGGTGAGGTAGGAGGATGTGTAGAGGAAGGGCTTTGTGAGACCCAGTGTTTCACCCTAGGCAGCCCATGGGGTCTTTATTGATCTCGTTCATATCATCTTATAGACTGAAGTTACAATGGATCTAGTAAAGTTTGAGGTAGAGTTTGATGATCTCTCACATCTTGAGGTTTCCAGAGCAGGGTGTCGAGTATGTAGTGTTTTTGATGCATTAGGAACGGGGCTTGGTTGTGTCTTATTACAGAGGCAAGTAGTGACTACCTATGGTTCACGCTAGTTGAAAACAGATGATTAGAACTATGTGAACCATGATCTTTAGTTAGAAGCAGCAGTCTTTTCAATAAATATGTGGTGACACTACCTGATGGGAAAGCGGTTTATCATCTACTTTAACCACAAGAGTCTCAAGTATATGTTCTCTTAGAAGGATTGAAACTTGAGATAGAGGCTATGTCTATATTTCCTCTGGAAATATGACTTGGATATTGTCTATACTCTTGATAAGGGAACATGGTAGAAGATTCTCTCAACAAGATATCTAGATTTCATTTTTTGAATGAGGAATCAAAGTAGTTATCCTCATTATAGATATCCATTGAGGATGGACCTGGGGAAACTTATCTCTAGTCAATGGTTGTCACCCCTCCCTTCTTAAGGTGAGTTAGGGAGGCACAACTTAGGGATACTGACTACGAGGCTCTATGTGATCAAATTTCCATATTGCATTCCCCTGATGGATATTCAAAAGGTATAGAGCATGTTCATCTTTTCAAAGGATGCGTGATGACACCAGTGGGGTTGTGAGAGGAGGTTCTTAGGGAGTTTCATGCATCCCCTTTAGTGGTAAATCCATGTGGGTAAATGATGTATGAAGACCATCAATGTTAGTTATATGTCTAGGGATGAAGAATTATTTTATAGAGATTTTGCCTTGATTCCTTACTTGTCGACAACTGGAGGTTGATCATTAGGTTCTTGTGGGTTTGACCCAACCCATTGAGGTGCCTAAATGAAAATGGGATGGAATAAAAATGTAATTCTTGATGGTTTTACCATGTATATCCAGGGGACATAGTACTATATGAGTGACCATTGACTGACTCACAAAGTCCGCCCACTTACTTCGGGTCTGTCCTTGATGTGGGATACAGAGATTTGGCTAGGACAACTAGTTATCTCAAAGGTTTATTGACCCTTTCCTGATACTGTGCAGAGTTAGAGAGGTGGTGTTCCATGTGTATATACCCCCCCTGTTGGAACAGTATATGATTTATTCCATGTGTCTCAGATGAGGATATATGTGCATGATTTATTGCATGTTATTGAATGGGTGACTTTTATTGAGAACCTATTTGAGGTTGAGGATCGAAATAAGGGGATCCTTTGTGGGTGGTTGATTCCTCTAGTGCACATTGGGTGGTGGAATCCAGAGGAACATATGGGAGTGGAAAACTCATATTTGTGCTCAGTACCCTCAATTTGTTGAGTATACCTTTATTTTAGATTTCAAGAACATAAATCCCTATTGTGAGGAGAATGTGATGAATTATATTTTCGAAAATTTATTTTTATAAATTAATTGGGGAAATTTTGAGTCCATGTACTGAGATAGAATGCAATTCTAAGGCTTAGTGTGCCCAAAACAATTGGTTGAAAAATGTTAGGTTTTTAATAGCATGCATGCATGACTTTTCTTTAAAAGTGAAATAACATTTAAATGGTTTCTGAGATCATAAATTTTAGGGCACAGTTTCTCTCAGAATGATGGCTTTACCCTAGGCATGACCTAACATTAGTCGGTGTGGGTCGTCTATAAAAAAATCCACCATGGGCGTAACCATAAATAAAATAATTAAATAAAATTATTTTATTTTAAAATCATAATAACTCATAAAATTTATCTCATATTGAAAATTTGAGACTACCCTTGAGTTTTTAAGGGGGTGTTTTCCTTAGGTGAGGCCTAATATCGATCGTCATGGGCCAACTATGAAAAATAATTTTTGGATGTAAACATCATTAAAATATTTAAAATTATATTTTTTTTATTGATACAACAATCTGATTTCTTTTAATACATGTTTGTTTAAGGATTCCGGGTTATCCCCAGAACCCAGTAATTCCTATAAGGTAAAGAGACAGAGTTCTCTCGATGAACGACGGTGGATCATCGATTGACGATCAATGAAGAACCTCGGATTAGAAGGATCTTTATCCACAACAATGATGCGACGAATGTTCTTCATATTTGGTTGAACCTAATCAAGGTAGGGAGTTTGTTATTTTATTTCTTTTCATTGTTCATGAATTCTATGATGAACATGGACCAATCAACAAACAGATTAGCCTACGGATCAATCATTATTGTGGAATGGGATTTACCTTTATGGGGTTTTGATGGGAGAACGATCTTGAAATTATTTGTTGGATTTAAATTGATTTATAATGGAAACAAACCATGATTAATCTTAAAATCAATAAAGGTATATTCCTCTTTGTTGGTTTATGATTTTCTCCCCCCATTATTAATTCATCATGGGAATTGTTCATTTGGCCCGTAACTTGGCATGCTTCGATTGAATGATCATTGCTCACTCGATTCTTGAAGTGACGATATGATATCATTGATAAGTGGTCGTCAAGGCTCGAAGTAATTTCAATGGTGATGGAGATAGAAATATCGAAGTGGTTTGAGACATATCAAAATTTGAGTGACTTTTCATCAGAATGGATTGTGACCTCAGTCTGAGCCCAGGGTGATAAATAATGTGACCCAAGGATCGCAGGCATGATTCGGTTTTGAAAAATAGAACATCAGAGGTGAAACAGTGGAATGTGGAAGGTTTCACTGGTGGTTGAAGGTGGAACTTGGAAACGACCATGTGCGGATGCTGGAAGGTGGCCGGCAGATGAGGAACACTGCTGGACAAGGCCATATTGGATCCCACAGACGGAGCGGTGCAGTGGGCGGCTACCAGGGACGCGACAACGAGAGACATGTATGCGGATGGCGTCTGTAATGAGCATATGGGGACATAGGGCCATGCAAGAGCTAGGATGAATTATCCATATGCATTGAATGTGGAAATGCCACATTGACCAGGAAGAGGCACACGGCCCAGTGTGCCGCCTGTAGTGTAACCAAACTGGCCCACAGCATAGGCAATACCAGATGAGCCGAGCCGCTCCAGTGACCCTGCGAGCTTGACCCAATACACCAATGGGCTAGTATGGTTTGAGCCAGACTGGGTTGGATCGGGTCAGCCGACAGGCCGAGTTGGGTCTGGCAGGTCGGTTTGGACCCAGATCTGGTCTTTTCACTAAAATGGTCATATCTTTCAAATAGAGCATCTGATTAATGATTTGTCTATGGAATTGGGACCCTTGCGATGAGACAATACTTTTGAGAGGGATTGGAGGGTTTTTATTAAGATCAGTAGGGTTTTAGAGAATACCCTTGTTCTTTTCCTATGAGTGTTTGATGTAGGATCCCATTCACATCATAAAGGATGACTCGTATTCTAAAGTGAGTTGTCTCAGCTCATCTTCAATAATTAACCTAGTATATTGGATCATGTATCACACTGAGAGGCTCGGTCAGTCCTAACTTCTCTCCATGGTACCTTATATTGGGTTTGGGGAGAAGGTTTGACCAATATTTACATGGGAACCTATCCCATATCTACGATGATGTTTCTAGTAGGGTCAGGTGTCCCCTAGTGATCCATGGGTGTTGAAACCCTATATATGTATCGAGATCAAATTCTTTCCATTATACGTTTATAGACTTGAAGAGTGTGATTTAGGAAGTTTTCATTGGTTTATGTTTGGATAAGACTCAGTTACTACATAACTTAAGGGTTGCATGAATTATCAACACTCTGTGTGTTATCGACACTATGTGTGTTACTGACACTCTGTGTGCTACCAAAACTCTGTGTGTTATCAAAACTCTTTGTATTAGATAGAGTGGATGTCTCAGGGAAACTATGTAACTTTTTGAGACCCTAGTGTTCTTCTAGGTACTTTTAGTATACCTATTCTACGTGCTTCTATCAGATAGCTCGAGGATTGAGATCTCCTAGGACGAGCATGCTACAAACAGAACCGTGTAGCAGGAAGTGGGTGAGATATTTAGGCATGGAATACTTTATGAGAATACCTGGATGATCTTTCTATATGTGATATAGACATATACCTATGTTGGGATAACTATATCTTCATTGCGATGTTTTCCCTTCATGGTATTTCTACATGGTATCTTCTTCGTGGTGTTTCCACTGTGGTATTACTTTTTGTTTTTAGGGTGTCCTACAGAGTATTGTTTTACTCACCACTGCACAAAATTTTCCCACACATGTCGTGTCTTGTGTAGATGTTTGACCATGTTATGGAGTTCTAAGTGGACCAGGACCATACGATGCTTAGGTAGTTCAGATAGACTAAGGTGTGATCATATGACTATAGACAGCAGTCCCAGTAACTTTGTTTATAGGTTGTACTTTGTGGTTAGCATACTCTTTTGGTGGGATTGTATTCTATCCCAGTTTTATTTTACTATGTAATACCCTAACCCCAGTTACCAAGAGTCAGTGCATTATTTTAATACATTGGCATGATTACACGGAATCAAGTCCTGAAGTTCCGATCAGTTTAGTTATCTTGTAAAATAGATTACATACATGAATGTTACATTACACTTTATAACATACAACACAACATAAATAATACTTTGATAATGCCATTATTACCTTATCTTAACCCTACATATCAATCATAATACACTTCTAGGAATACTGGGAAAATAAAACATAAGAAAGTGGTGAGCTCAGATGCTCAGTAACGGTAAATAATTTAATAGAAGCTATAAAAGTTTAAGGAAAGATGTGTAATAAAAAAACAACTACCTTTTAAACATAAAAATGAACATAATATAGAAAAAATAAATCATACATTACCATATAAACATGCACATGGATATTCTACTTGTCGAATAATCACATGTAATAACTAATTTTATAATGAGAGAATGCCTAACACCGGAAATCATTACCACATAGTCAAGGCCTCGTTCCAAGACTACAAATAAATTTTTTGTCAAATACTTATTCCAAGACTCTAATTAGTCTCATGAGACCGACCGATGCATCAAAGATCTATAGCGGGCTCCACCCATCACTTACTAAGTCTACTTCATTCCTCATATGAAATTATTGAAACATAACATAAACATTCGTATTAAAACAAGCATATGAAATTTCAATACTTTATCCATAAACCATGAATATTATAAAAATAGAACATACATAGTAAAACATATCATAACTCATTCAATACAATATGAAAGATTTTATTATAATAAATAAACCTCAATCAAGAATAATATCCAATAAAGGATGATGATATATTTGAAAATGATCAGTAAAACTCTTTGAGTGAAATACCCATTTTTCATTAAATCATTTAAAAGTCATAAATTTATAAAGGAATTCATTTAAAAATATTTTTGAATCAAATTGTCCCATACCAATTTGAAACTTTTTAAAGTAATTAACATTTTAAAACAATCTTGTCCAAATAAATAAATACTTAAAACAATTTTGAAAACATGGACATTAATGAGACAGATTTAGAAGAATAAATATTTAAAACATTTAAAATGATTTTTTAGTTAAATAGTACCATAAAAGAATCATTTTGAAATTTCTTTTATGAAACATGGAAATGGATAATAAATATGTCCCAAAAATACTAACACATAAACAATCTCAGATAATAATGAGATTGAGGAATTAACCCTTACCTTGCACATTCCTTTGGTCAAGGGTTCATCTAACCACCTGTATAATGACCATACTATGTTATTAAATTATAAAAGAACCATATTCATATTTATTATATCATAAATTAGTAATTTATTTCTTTATACTACCCATTTCATAATTATTTCCAAGTTAAATTAATATTTTGGGTAATAATCACTTTCTTTATCGTACGTGTTTTCACTTGTTATTCTTGATCGTATCATTTTGATCATAATTTAAATACGTCCAGAATATAAAACATGATTTATATATCATATATATTAAAATATAAATATGTATAATAGATAGATATATGAAATGGAAAACACCGTATATGAAGATGGTAGGTAGTACGTACGCATAAACGTTGTTTTCGTTTTCATATCGTATTGAACGGAAGTAAGTGAATAAGATATATGTAAGTATATGTATATATATATATCTAGTATAATTATTATTTCACATATTACATACTTATTAATAATATATATTTTTATAATCATCAGTGAATGGTGAACCTGGAAATGAATCGCACCATGTCGTGGAGACGGTAAGCCATACGTACACACGAGCGATGATGTCATTTACTTAATGACTAAAAGGTGTGGGATTTGATGGTATATTAATTTTAAAGAGAAATTATCATGTTATTTTCTTTATTTATATACATATTACCCATCATTATATCCATCCAAATAACATAGTGTTGAATAAAAAATTACACCACGGCGTGGAGACGGTAAGTCGTATGTACGTATGCATGGTGACATTATCATTCATAGGATGGATAGAATAATGAGTATGGTTGTACCATATTTATAATAACATCACATTATTTATAAGGTACTGGAGTTATTATTTTGGTATGTAAATAACAAATAAAGATAAAGTGGAAGAAGAAAATAACTTTAAATGAGGTGATAAAATAATTACCTCTTCTTTGGGTGTTTCCTTTTGATTTAAACAAAAGGGCTCCATAGGCTGGCTTTTTGCCCAAGGGAAGGCCTCTAGGTTGAAGTGATGAAAGTTGGGAGGAGATTGGGGTAGGCTTTTTCCAATACAAATGGATTTGAAGGTGTGATTTTTAGATAAGGGGAAGTAACCTTTTATAAGAGAGGTGAGGGTCACTTTAGAAAAAGATTAAAATATTATTTTATTAAAAAATAATTTTCGGTTTATAATGGCTCAAAATTAATTTATTTCTAGACTTAGGTGATTATGGGTCAAAATAAGCTCAACCAATAGGTTCTATACAAGTTTATGTTACCATTTTATCCTTATCTTTTAGATTTAACTCTTAGTTAAATAGTTTAACTTTTACAATGTCTTCTAGTATTTTTATATTACATGGTTAATAAACATACAATAAAATGCCAAGAGAATCCCAAGTGGTTCATTAATGACATATATATCACTATAAGAGTCCTTTATTCAAACATTAGATTATTAGGACTATTATATAATTTAATAATATAGTATTTTTTTAAAAACTCATTTATGTCAATTTTGACACTATTTGGTATTTAATTTTATTGAAAGTCATAACATAATGATTACTTCGAGGAAAATTCATTGAATCAACCCTATAATGTGATATTGACCTATAGAATTAGTGTAATGCATCAAAATTCTCAATTTACATTTATTTGGATATTTATAATATCAATTATTTTAATCTTTCATTAATAATGTAATTAATGCATCATAATTGTGTAATAAATAAATTTAATTATTTAATGTATAAAAATTATAAATAAAATACCATTATGTAGGAAAAATTGTTAGCTTTATAATGAGTATTTATAGTCAAGTTTATCTTATGTATAACCCTATATTGAAAATGGCTTAGTTATTAAACTTTGAATTTAAAACTTTTAACTCTTCTTTAAGTAAAATAATAATAAATGCCCTAATCTAATCCAAGTGGACCAAAAGGATCATATTTTATTCCTAAGGTAGTTTTTGGTTGAAATACACTTATCCAATATAATTATGACATGTGTTAGGGTAATTATAATATCAAATTTACCTTTAATTACCCTATTTACTTTTAACAATGGTAATTAAAATTCAAAAGTCACTATTCACCAATAATTATTTTCATCTTATTGAACCACATTTTAGTTATTGATGTCAAATGTTTCTCTAAGATTTTTGAAATTCAATTCATATAAGTGCTAAAATTATATTTTATGAAAATTTTCAAATTTGCCTAGAAGGTGGTTAAAAGACGTTTAGATGTTCAATAAAATTTTATATATCTAGTCTTATTATAAAATGACTCAAATGAATTAAATTGTACTAATATAGATATTATGTATCTAATTTTACTTTAAAATAAATTTAAATAAAAAATAGTAATTATTTAAATAAAAGTAACACAGTGTTTTTCACTATTCATCAAAAATTGAATGTTTTCAGAAAAATACCAAAAATTCACCCTAAGCTAATTTTGATAATCTGAATTCAAAAATGAAGTCTATTTCACCAAATTCAGAACATAGAAGTTGCATTAATTAATTTAAAATTAATTCCCATTTTCAAAACCAAAAAGCGGGTTTTTAAAAAGTAAAAACTATCAAAAGATTGACATGTTTTTATATAAACATTAAATGTGAAATTAATTATAATGACCTAAATTGTAATAAATGATAAAAAATATAATCTAATTATACTTCCAAACCATTAAAATTAATAGTTTAACACTATAAATTATTTCGATTCTAAAAATTTGTTTTCAATTAAAATTTAGTATTTTTCATTATTCCTCAAAATATGAAAGTTATCAGAAAAGTACCAAAAATTTAACCAGACTAAATTTTTATTTTCTACTTCTAATGAATAATTTAATTTCATTAAATTTAATATATAAAAGTGTCAAATATTGGTTTTAAAAATGGGTCACCATTAAAAGGCGGTAAAATTTCATTTTTTGAAAAATACTTCTTTTATCTGAAAAAATGAATTTGTTCTTATATTCTATATAATAAATAAATAATATGGATTATAAAATTATATGGAGTATTTAAAATTTAAAATTAAACTAATAGTATTCATAAATGCTTTTTGAATGGCTAGTTTGGTAAGTGGTGGTGCGCTCGAACTCGATGTTGCGTGTAGTGCAAGTTATTGTATTTCTTTAAGAGATAACGTACTCTAAAATATTAGGGTGTTACATTCTCCCCTCCTTCAATAAATTGAGTCCTCAAAATTTTAAATTGTTCTTCAAAAATAAAAGGTTAAAAATGGAAAAATACCTTTGAGGAAAACCCATATTGGAAATTGGGTTAATAAAAATTAGTCTTAAAAAGTGGGAAAGGGAATTAATAAATTCACCACAAAATTATGATCTCGGTTTAGAGAACATTGATGGAAATTAGAGACACATAATTGGAGTAAAAATGTGAATATTTATAGGGACTGATTGTGGTCATAAATCACAAACAAGTGTAAAATTGAGGGCCTCAAAGCCATCAATCTATGATGATTTAAAATATCATCAGTTCATCAAAACATAAGGTATTAGGATAGCACATTTTTGGTTTTAAGATCCATTCCATAAAGTTTAATAATTAATTTATTCATAGAATAAGAGATAAAAATATATACTTGACAAGTAGAGTTTCATCCTTCAACTAATTCCTACCACAAACTCATCTTTCACTCCAAAAGATAATAGAATTCAAAAATATTCTATTTATCCTAATCGTATAGAGTTCCAAAAATAAGTAATTTATAATTCGTTTTTCAAACTATTTAAAAAATACATTATACAAACTAGGAAATCACGTAGGCTAGTGTTAGGTGATGCACCCTTGTCACCCTTTGGTTGTGGGTTCAAGTCTCACGGCCATGCCAAATGCGACGGGTTGTCGTCTGACCTACGGGTTCTCCTTTTTATAGCAATCCAAAAATAATCTTAAGAAACTATTTAACCATAACAATAGTATCCAATGTAAAAATAAATTTATTCCAACCTTTATACTTATCCAAAATAATTTTTTTCAAACTCACCATCCAAAATTTATAAGTAAGGTAAACACAATAAAGATCTTTTTTCCACGTAATAACATTTGAATACCTTCATCATGTATTATTTTAAAGCGTGTTAACACCCTAAATTACCATAAAACCTTATTGATTACATTAATTCTGTATTATTCACTATGTAATACTGAATATGCTCCTTATATCCAAAAATGTTTTAAACTCCAACAATAATGGAATAAAAAACAATTAATTGGTTTCAAAGTAGTCAAGAATATCAAATATAATTTATCCAAATAAAACATATCTTATTCCAAAATCACTAACTTAGTATCAGAACCATATTAATGTTTATCATTCCTTTAACCATTTATATTCTCAAAAAAATATTAACTTTCTATTAAGTTAGTTTTCATAGTACCATACAATCTCAAATCCTTAATTAAATAGTACTACAGTACAATCCAAATTTATTTACATAATTTATTTAACTGGTACATCATTGATACAACACTAAAATGACCTAATTCTTAATAATAAGAAAAGAAAACTAGTCATTCCTCTTCATCTGTGGTAGTATCATAACTTTATTATTATCCAATAGCATCATTTGGGGAATACTCTAATGATTTGGACATTGAATTACGTAGTGTCCCAACTCCTTGCAGATGAAGCATTGTGCATTTGAAACATTTTTCTTACCCTATCAATCATGTACTTGGTTTCCTTTTTCTATACACTTATAAAAAACTCTCATTCCCTTCAATAATTTAACAAATTTATTCTATCCATAGTTATCACATATGGGAAAATCCTTCTTTCCCCTCTTCCCTTTATCCATCTTTCTCTCTATTATCCTTTTCTTCATTTTCTTCCCTTCAAAGCCATAGGACTCAGAGAATTATTTACTTATCTTATTAACACATGATACTATTTCTTCATATGATGAGAATAAGTGGTAGCCTATTTCCCTTATAAATATTGGCTTATTACAATGAAAGATATGATCCTTCTTACTCTTTGAATCATGCATATTGTTGGATTTCTCATTCCCTCTACTGAGCGCTATTTCTAAAAGATGAAATACACTATGTTAGATCATATCATTTTTTACAATCCAAAAATTAGAAAACTTCTCCACATTAATTGATTATATCATCTCATAATAATAAAAATGGTCTCATTACTAACATATTTACTCATAAATCCTTCATAATGGTTTGTAAATAAAATTTGAATTATCTTTATCATATCCCCCAGGAGTGTCGTAACCAAGAGTGCAGCAAGGCATGTTGTCTTGTACCAGGATACCCTAGGTCAAGACCGAAGCTCCTTGCCGGAGTTTTCACTCCTAGGTATATTTGTGCTAGAGCCGCCTCTACCTACTCATATCTAGACATGGATGTATTTCTTGGAAAACTCACAAAATATCTACATTACCAAAATTCTAGGAAGTTATCCTATACTAATATTCAAATTCTATCTTAGGGTAATGTTCTCTAATCGGAGTTTTTCTAAATATAGTTTCCAAGGTTATTGCTAAACTTCCTCTGATACCAACTGTAATTCCTTGAACCAATTTACATAAAGTTGGTGCATTATTTTAATACATTGGAAAGATTACAAGAATCAAGTCCCAAAGGACCGGTCGTTTTAGCAATCTTGGAAAATAAATTACATATATGAATGTCACATTACACTTTATAATACACAACACAAAATAAATAATCCTTTGAGAAATCTATTATTCTATTAGCTTAAACCTGCATATCAATCATAATACACTTCTGGGAATCCTGGGAAAATAAAACATAAGAAATTGGTGAGCTCAGATGCTCAGTAAGGGTAAATAATTTAGAGAAAGCTACAAAATTTTAAGGAAAGATGTATGATAGAAAAACAACATCATTAATATGGAAAAATAAATCAAGCATTAACATATAAACATGCACATGGATATTCTACTAGTTTAATAATCACATGTAATAACTAATTTCATAATGAGGGAATACCTAATGTCGGACATCATTACCAAATAGTCTAGGCCTCGTGCCAAGACTACAAATAAATTTTTTTTCAAGGCCTTATTCCAAGACACTAATTTTTCACATGAGACCTACCAATGCATTAAAGAAATATATCAGGATCTTCCCATCACTTACTAAATCCACTTCATTCCTCATATGAAATTGTTGAAACATAACATAAACATTTGTATTAAAACAAGCATATGAAATTTCAATACTTTAGCCACAAACCATGAATGGAATAAAAATAGAAAATCCATAGTAAAAAATATCATCACTCATTAAATACAATATGTAAGATTGTATTATAATAATTCCACCTCAATCAAGAATAATATCTAGTAAAGCATGTTGATATATTTGAAAATGATCAGTAAACCTCTATGAGTGAAATAACCATTTTTCATAAAATAATTTAAAAGTCATACATTTATAAAGGAAGTAATTTAAAATAGAATTTTGAATCAAATTTTCCCTTACCACTTTGAATCTTTTGAAAGTAATTAATATTTTAAAACAATCTTGTCTATATAAATAAATCCTTAAATCCATTTTGAAGACATGGACATTAATGAGAATGATTTAGAAGAATAAATATTTAAAACATTTAAAATGATGTTTTAGTTAAAGAGTACCTTATAAAGATAATTTTGAAATGAATTTTATTAAACATGGAAAAATATAATAATTATGTCCCATAAAATACTTACACATAAACAATCTCGGATAATAATGAGATTGATTAATTAACCCTTACCTTGAACTTTCCTTTGGTAGAGGGTACGTTTAACATTCTGTATAGTGACCATAGTATATTATTAAATTATACAAAAACCATATTCATATTTATTATATCTTACATGATTCATTTATGACTTTATACTACCCATTTAATAATTATTTCCATGTTAAATTAACATTTTGGTTAATAATCACTTTCTTTATCGTACATGTTTTAACTTGTTATTATTGATCGTGTCATTTGGATCATAATTTAAATACTTCCAAAATATAAATCATGATTTATATATCATATATATTAAGAATATAAATATGTATAATATATAGATATATGAAATTGAAAACACCATTTATAGAGACGGTAGGTCATATGTACGCATAAACGTTGTTTTCATTTTCATATCGTATTGAACAGAAGTAAGTGAATAAGATATATAAAAGTACATATATATATATATATATATATATATATATATTTCTCCTGTAGAATTATTAGGTCATATATTAAATAATTATTAATAATATATATTTTTATAATCATCATTGAATGGTGAACCTGGAAATGAATCTCATCGCGTTGTGGAGACTGTAAGTCGTACGTACACATGAGCGAGGATATCAATTCCTTAATGATTAAAAGGTGTGTAATTGGATGGTATATTAATTTTAAAAAGAAATTAGCATGTAATTTTAATTATTTATATACATATTACTCATCATTATAACCATCCAAATAAAATAGTGTTCAATAACAAATTACACCACGGCGTGAAGATGGTAAGCCGTTTGTACGCAGCATGGTGACATTATCATTCATAGGATGGATATAATAATGAGTATGGTTTTACCATATTTATAAAAACATCATATTATATATAAGGTATAGGATTTATTGTTTTTTTATTGAAATAACAAATAAATAGAAAGTGGAATAAGAAAAGAACTTTGAAAGAGGTGATAAAATAATTACCTCTTCTTTGAGTGTTTCCTTTTGATTTGAACAAAAGGGCTCCTTAGGTTGGATTTAGGCTCATGGGAAGGCCTCTATGTTGAATTGAGGGAAGTTGGTATTAATTTTGGGAAGGGTTTGTCTGATCCAAATGGATTTCAATGTGTGATTTGGAGATAAGGGTAAGTACCCTTTTATAAGAGAGGTGAGGGTCACTTTAGGAAAAGCTTGAAATATTATTTTATTATCAAATAATTTTTAGTTTATAATGGCTCAAAATGAATTTAGTTATATTATTAGGTGGTTATGGGACTAAATAATCCCAACCAATATGTTTTAGACAAGTTTAGGTTACCATTTTAACATTATTTTATAGATTTAACTCTTTGTTAAATAGTTTAACTTTTACAATGTCTTCTTGTATTTTTATATTACATGGTTAATAAACTTATGATAAAATTCCAAGAGAACCCCAAGTGGTTCATTAATGACATATGTATCATTATAAGATTCCTTTTTCTGAACCTTATATTTTTAGGACTCTTATATAATTTAATAATATAGTATTTCTTTTACAAACTCATTTATGTCAATTTTGACACTATTTGGTGTTTTTGTTTTTGTGAAAGTCATAACTTCGTTATTAATTAGAAGAAAATTAATTTAATAAACTATAAAATGTCATATTAACCTATAAAATTAGTTTAATGCATCAAAATTCTCAATTTACCTTTATTTATATATTTATAATATCAATTATTTTAATCATTCATTAATAAGGTAATTAATGCATCATCATTGTGTTGTAAATAAATTTAATTATTTAATGACTAAAAATTATAAATAAAATACCATTATTTAGGAAATATTTTTATATTTATAATTATTATTTATAGTCTAATTTACCTTATGTATAACCCTATATAAAAAATGGTTTAGTTATTTAACTTTGAATTTAACACTTTTAGCTCTTCTTTAAGTAAAATAATAATAAATGTCCTAATCTAATCCAAGTGGACCCAACGGATCATATTTTATTCATAAGGTTTCTTTTTGTCTAATTACACTTATCAAATATAATTAGGACATGGTTTAGGGTAATTATAATATCATTTTTACCTTTAATTATCCTATTTACTTTTAACCGTGGTAAATAAAATTCAAAAATTACTATTCAGAAAAAAATATTTTCATCTAATTGAACAAAATTTTACTTATTGATGTCAAATGTGTCTCTTAGATTTTTGAAATTCAATTCATAGAAGTGGTAAAATTATTTTTTATGTAAATTTGCAAATGTGCCTAGAAGGTGGGTAAAAGACATTAAAAAGTTCAATAAAATTTTATATATCTAATCTTATTATAAAATGACTCCAATGAATTACATTGGAAATATATAGGTATTATGTATCTATTTTAACTTTAAAATAAATTTAAATAAAAAAAAATTTATTTAAAAAAAAGTCAGTTTTAAACGATAACACAATGTTTTTCACTATTCATCAAAAATTGAAAGTTTTCAGAAAAATACCAAAAACTCACCCTAATATAATTTTGATAATACAAATTCAAAAATTAATTCTATTTTACAAAATTCATAACATAAAATTTTTATTAATTAATTTAAAATTAATTCTCGTTGTCAAAACCAAAAGGTGGGTTTTTAAAAAGTAAAAACTATCAAAAGATTGACATGTGTTTAGGTAAACTTTTAATGTGAAATTAGTTATAATGACCTAAATTTTATTAAATAATAAAAATATAATTTAATTATACTTTCAAACTATTTAAATTCATAATTTAACATTGTAAATTATTTCTATTAAAAAAGTTGTTTTCAATTAAAATTTAGTATTTTTTACTATTCATCAAAATATGAAAGTTGTCAGAAAATACAAAAAAAAATATACAAACTAAATTTTTATGTCCCACTTCTAAAGAATAATTTAATTTCATTAAATTTAATTTATAATAGTGTCAAATATTTGTTTTAAAAAGGGTTCTCCAATAAAAGTCTGTAAAATTTCATTTTTTGAAAAATACTTCTTTTATCTGAAAAAAAATGAATTTATTCTTATATTCTGTCTAAGAAACACAAAATATGGATTATAAAATTATATAGAGTATATAGAATTCAAAATTCAGTTAATAATATTCATAACCGCTTTTTGAAGGGCTAGTTTGGTAAGTCGTGGTGTGCTTGAACTCAGTGTTGCGTGTAGCGCAAGTTATTGAATTACATTGAAGAGATAACGTACTATGAAGTCTTAAGGTGTTACATACAACACTTTAATTTCCAATCATACTCTCTCGGTTGGGATATAGTGGTATGCATTCATTTTTTTACATAGTTTTTTTACTTTTCAGTACTTTGGGTTTATAGGTGTGTGTGTGTGTGTGTATGAACATGTACTTAGAAAAATGCCTCACATTTGTGGGATATGCCTACTTGGTGCTAGTCTCTATCCCCTGGCCTATCGAAGGTAGGCTTGGGGTAGTCATGACATAGTCCCCTGTCGAATAGGTCATGACACCCCTCCCCAGTTCAAGGGGTTTATAAATGATGGAGGATAAGGGAATCACCCATTACAATAAGCTTACTATCATTAGGTAAAGACCCCAGACTAATGTACAAGATAATTTAATTTACTTGAATACTTTTTTTGGATAAGTCATTCGTCACCTAGTTTTCTTCCCTCTAAGTATGACCAACATGAATGCCCTACTTGTCAAAATTTTTGCAGTTCCTAAAGAGATGACATGGATCACATAGTGTTCCATCCTTCCATTTAATGTACCAAACCAACAAAGCAGAATCATATTCCACTTCATAAAATGAAATATTATGAAACCTATACAATATAAAACTAGTAACTATGGCTCTTGATTATACTCTGAGAGAATTACCTGACCCATGAAAAGAATTAAAACCTAGAATCAATAAGCTCATGTTATCTCTCACTATACCACTCCCTATCATATCCCCATCATTCACAATACATCCACATTTATTTTCATCCTTATATTGGGGTTGTATCCACTTTATCCATTTACCCTTATTACCTTAAGCACATTTCATATTTCTATAAGTCCCTAGTAAAATCCTTCATAATGAAACAGAAGACTCCCCTCCATTAATAAGGGTACTAATATCTTCTTCAAGGTCTTTTTCCATCACTTGGAGGAGAATAAGGGAATACATTTATCCATATCCTTCCTTGTTATTTTCCTCCTTACAAAACTGTAACACAACTAAAAAAACAATGGGATGATCCTTCACTCTACCCCTTGGTTCCCTTCTCCATCAAACCATGACTCAGAAACCTCCTTCATATAATCAACACCTTCCCATATGATCATACCATAGGCCATATTATTCCAATTACCCCTTTTAATGTCACCAATTAAAAATATATTCCACTCAAATTATAATTTATGCCTTTCATAAAAGAGGCATCTAGAAGCAAGGGTCACACCCTTGATTTTCACATTTTCATCCATCAGAAGAGAATGGTTCCACAATAACCAAACCAAAAATATCATCTAACCTTGTATCTCCCTACATGGATCATGCTCCTGAAATATAGAACACTAATATGAACCCAAAAAAACACACTGATTTGGTTCATCAACCAAGTAGATACTCCCTAAAATGAACTTTTTTATGATTAAGAATAGCGTTTAAGAATTCTATAATTTTTCCCCTCTCTAAATGATATATTTGGGGATAGCCATCCCTTGAAAAAGAGTATCTATTCAGACCAATTATCCATCCATATATTGATATATCCATGACCAATGATCCATCGAATTTTCTCTTTCAATTCCTCCAAAAAACCAACTATGCACTGAGTGGGGCTTTAAAAATTTCTAAACCACATTCTACATTCTTCCTAATCTTACCCATATTTGTCTTTCATGATGTTCACTATAATGAGTCCCCTATAATTATGTCCCACTTCAATCTAACCTATAAAATAGTGTAAATGATAGACTTAACGTCATGTTTCTTACATTGGTTCTAAGAAACAGATGAAAAATAGTTAGAAAAAACTTTTCTCCATCGGTTTTAATCAAAACCGGCACTGAAAACTAAAAACGTATGGTTTCTTGAGGCGGTTTTCCAAAAAAAATGAAACCAAAACCACAAAAAAATTATTTCAGTGTTAGTTTATGAAAAAACTGACACCAAATATATATATATATATATATATATATAACATCATTTTTTACAGAACGAATGCCAAAAATTATTTTTTAAAAAATTAATACGGGCATTTATCCACCCAAAACCCAAAATCTATTTCATTTATTTGTTTTTTACTAACTCGTGATGGCACTGATTGCTACTTGATCCACCAATATGACCCAATTTATTTGATTTCTACCATTTTAATCTTCATTTCATGATCATTGTTTCTCATTTGTCAATCCTCTATCTATTTTTTTCAATTACATGTGTATTTTTTGTTTCGAAACATCTTCAAAGTCGCACCTTAATTATATTTTTTTAGGATTATCTTTCATATATACAAAAAAAATTGTTTGATCTTGTGGTGTTTATTATTCAAAGAAAAACTTAAGGAGAAAATTTATATTTATTATCAATTTATCATCTTCAAATCCAAATATTTTATGTGTTTTTATTTTAAAAATAAATTAGTTATTATCTAATTCATTCATATCATTTGTTTTACTCAATTATTGGGGATTTTATATTCGATTATTATCTAATTAATTCATATCATTTTATTTTGATGAAATTATTGATTTTTATTAATTTAGTAGTAAATTAATGACCATTCCTATCATAGATTTCTAATTTTTTGAATGGTCGGTGATTTCAATCGTATAATTTAAAATTATTTTAATTATTTTATATGAGTAATATGCTTTCTATGTGTGATTATGACACTAATTTTTATAAATGGATTGATATTTAAATAGATTAATTTGTGAAATTAATTATATGGATTATTATTTTTTATTGAGTGATTTGTATATGAGAACTGTATAAATTATGAATTTAAAAGAGTTTGAAAATTTAATATATGGTTTGAAGATAAATTTAATGATAAATTTATTTTTATAAACTAAGATTAATTAATTGAATAATGGTTGTGTCATATAAATATTTAATTGTCTACCCAATGGTGTAGTTTTGGATTAAATGAATGCACATTTGTATTTTACAAAGATGATTCATGAATTTATATGAATTATGAACATTGTAATAGACAATTTTTATATGTTAATAATTTTTGGAATATGTTTTATAAGAATTTACACTATTACAAAATAAATTAATGTTAATCTAAGTAAATTAAGTTAGGGGACATTGTGATTGGAATTTGGCATGATTAATGGTGAATTATTATTGATTCAATGACTCTTTTACATCGTTATTTTAAGAACAAAATTACAGTAAAAAATGAAATTTATATAACCTAAAGGTATTATTAGTATATTTTTTATTTTTATGTTTAAAATTTATCTGTTTATATATATATATATATATTTAAATGTTAATATTTTTTAATATATCACTGATTATATTACGATTTCAAGTATTGAATGGATCCTAATTGGATAAATTTATGAATAGACACTAATGAATATGAAGAAGGAGTTGATGATTACTTGGAATTTTCAAAACAAAAACTTCAAAACATAGATTTGATATTCTTTCTATATGTGAAGTGTTTTAATATAAGAAAGTTAAATTCTAGAAAAATAAAGGATTGTATCATTTTCTATGGTTTTATCCTTAATTATACACATTGGATCTGGCATGGTGAAAAAACTACAAATTCAACATATAATGTTGATGAAAATATTCATAATGTGATATAGGAACATATTGAAGATTTAATTCATGATTTGGGTGTTTAAACTGTAAAAAAAAATTGTTGAAGGATTGTATGGAGATTCTAAAAAACCATTATTCCTAGGTACTAGTAAATATACAGTGTTATCATCCATTTTGAGATTGGTTAACTTGAAGGCAAAAAATATATTTGTAGTGATAAAAGTTTCTCTAACTTACTTGAGCTTCTAAAAAATACTTCTAGAAGGAAATGGGCTTTCATATTCCAATTATGAGGAAAATAAAATATTATGCCCAATGGTATTAGGGTATAAAAAGATACATGATTTTCCCAATGATTTTGTATTGTATAGAAAAGAATATGAATTCTTACCAAAATGTCTTGCCTATGGAACATCACACTATAAGATGGATGAAAAAGTCAATTTAGATTCATTATTAGGTATTAACATATAACCTCATGCTAAATAAAATATTTTCTTCCAATAATCCATTCATATAATAGTAATAAATTAACTCTAATTAATTCTTATGTTCCAAAATCTAATCTCCTGGTAGAGAAATTTGGTACCTTCTAATAATTCCTTGTTTGTAGCGTCTATTTTCAAATTCAATTAATGAAAAAAAGTTAAGATGGCATTAAAATTAATGAATTTTCAGCATATGGAAACTTATCTAGATATAGTGTTAAGGGACATAAATCATACCAATTTTGAAGAAGATACTTCATATTATCAATTTCAGAATGGAGATAAGATAGTGTACATGGGAAATTAGAGATTTTTCATAATTGATCATCCTTCTCGTAGAGTTAAAAGGGAATTTAATATTTAATAGGATTACAATATTCCCCTGCAACCATTTCCATTTGAAAAATATTACAATAGGGTAAAAAATATTGATTCAACATTTGGAAATAAAAAGTAGTTCTGGTATTTAAAAAAATATCTAGATGAAATGGTCTATTTTTTTGAACTACCTTATTGAATATTTTTGGAGATAAAACAAAACATCGATGTTATGCGTGTTGAGAAAAATGTATGTGATTGTTTGATTGGAACTTTGTTTGACATAAAAATAAATACAAAATATGTATTAAATCCTATATTACACTTGATAAAAATGGGAATACATTTGGATATAGCTCCTACTATGAAAGGAAACATAACAAATTTACCTTCAAATTGTCACATATTAAGTAAGAGTGAGAAGTTGAATTTTATTTAGTGTATGTATGGTATTAAATTAACTAGTTAATATTCTTAAAATGTGAATAATTTTGTGTTAGTGTAGGATTGAAAATTAATAGGTATGAAATATCATGACTCTCATGTATTGATGAAAAAAACTGCTACTGGTCGCACTATGTGGTATATTGTCATCAGCTGTTAGAAAGACTATCATTAGGTTATGTAATTTTATCAAATCCATTTGCATGAAATTTGTTGATCCAAATTTTTTAGTTAAGTTGTAGAATAAATCTTCCCTTATATATTGTCAACTAAAAATGTATTTTCCACCTACATTTTTTGATATAATGGTTTATCTGGTACGTGAGATAAGAATATGTGGGCTTGTTTATTTACGTTGGATGTATCCTTTTGAAAGGTATATGAATATTTTAAAGTGGATATTGTAAAAAAAATATCAACAGAAGGCCTCTATTGTTCAAAAATATGTATCTGAAGAGGTGATTGAGTTTTTCAATGATTATTTGTATTAATTTGATCATATTGGTCTCCATATATCTTGACATTTGATATTAGATAGTGAAAGAAGAGGGATTTGAGGATTAAAGGTAAAGTTAATTCCCTGTGATGTAGAAAAATTTATAAATTTTTTACAACATAGATGATTTTTAATCATATATATCATCATGTATTTCTAAATTAAATATATAATATCCAATAATGAATGAAAAGTGGTTGGTGATTGAGCATAAAAAGACATTAATTTCATGTTTTAAAGAGAAAGTGAGCACATATATATCGGAATCAGAAATGTTGAAATGGTTGGAAGGGGACCATCCCTTAATGTTATAACATGGTGTGGTTTTGATATTAATGGGTACACATTTTACACAAAAAGTTGGATGATAAGATTACCATTCAAAATAATGGTGTGATGGTTATTGCTAAAGCAATTCATTTTTCAAGTGAAAAAGATAAAAACCCAATTTATGATTTGTCGATATATTTTGGAGTTCTTGAGGATATATGGGAAATTGATTATACAAAATTTCAAGTCACTGTGTTTAAGTGTAATATGGTTGATAGAAATAGTGGTGTGAAACATTATAATTACAGATTTACACTAGTTTTTTTGAAAACATTTAATTACAAAGATGAACCATTTATCATGACGACACATGCAACAAGATTTTTTATGTCATTGATCCATAAAATGATTAGTGGTCCATTATTTTTTAAAGAAAATGATACCATTTGGGTGATGAGGATGATGTTGATGATATTATTGATTTATATGAGTCTTATTCACCAATTACACAGTTTTTAAATGATTACAATGACTATAAGGAGGACATAGTGCATGTAGTACATAATGATAATGATTAAGGGATATGGGAAAACACTAAATTAGTCTCCTAATTATTCTAGTAATTATTTATATTTTGTTTCTTTTTATAAAACTTACAAATGTGTGCCTCTTTTTTTCTTACTTATTTTTTACATCCTTATTTCTAAATATTTAGTTTTCTAATGATACTAAAGTACAAAAAAATTATTACACTTATTTGTGTTAAAGTCAAATATAGATAAACTGGATTAGTTACTGAGGTATTTCTATTTTTCATATTATTAAATATTCAGTAATATACTAATTTAATGAAAGAAATTTTTTAATTTATAAATTTTTTTTGTAGGACTACTGATGTGTCCTCAGTGGAGGAGACTTCTCCTATTACTATAGAGAAATCATGTTCTCAAGTTGGTAAAAGTGGTATTACACGTTTGCCAAAACTTTCACTTTATCATGGATATGAGAGATTACATATTCATTTTGATGATGATGACGATAATTAAACTAGACCAAATTCAGTTCATTTTATAAGTTATATATCAATGTAGAGTCATTGGAGGATTATTATTTTATAACCTAATTGGAAGTATGTTGAAAGGATGGAGAAACAACAGCTTTGGGAGTATGTGATGGTAAAATATGTCAATTGATTTATTTTATCTCATTTTTTGAATATTAAATAATTCAAATGACCTATTTAATTTATTAGATTATAGATGACATTAAATTTTATGTAAAAAATAAATTAGGAAAATAAATCTCTCTTCAGTGGTGGTTCGATAGAGAGGTTTTAAAACAAAACTGACAAAAAACTATGTTTTTGGAAATAAAAATTATGAAAATCCATGCCTTAAGTATCATTTTATAGATGCAGATACATGGAAGAAATTTTTTGATAGCTGACATCAAGAAAAATTTCAGGTATGATAATTATTTTATATTATAAAATTTTTTATATATTTATCTAATTACTTATTAGTTTACCCTGTGGAGGGTATCTGTTATTGGAGTAGAAAATGATTGAAGAAAAATTTGAAGTATTTAGACCTCAATCCAATAGTGGTTCAGAAGAGGTCTAGTTTGGTCCTCTATATCCTCCCACTCAAAATGAAAAATGGAAACAATCAAGAAGAAAGAAAAATGAAATGTATCTTACATAGAAATCTAAGGAAGTGGATGAATGAATTGTAAGTAGATATTTTTTTATCTTTCATTGATGTGTGTATTTTAGAAATTAAAAACATTGATATAAAAATTTAATTTTATATTTCAGGATGATCTTCAGGATAAAGAGGGCCAAGGAAATTTTATCCCTGAGGGTAGGGTGGATATCCCATCTATGTCTTTAGGAAAGAAAGAACAGTCAGGCCAAGTAAGAGGATATCATGTGGGTGTTAGTATTTGTAATTTTTTTGGTAAAAAAAAGTAAGTAGTCAAGAGATCCAGAAATAGATTCCTTAAAAACTGAGATTAAAGAAATAAAACAGTCCTTGGGTGATCAAATTTGATCATTGTGTAAGATATGTTTGAAAACCTGATGAAAAATCATAGCCTGCTCAGCTTCACCAGCCTGCCCAGTCTTTTCAGCCTTCACATTCGGATGCGCAACATATATAGACTGCACAGTTAGACCAGCCCACTCATCCTAGTTAGTCTTTTCAGCCTTCACAGTCAAATGCATAGCATGTAAAGACTGCTCAATTGTCCCAACCCACCCAGCCTGCCTCCTCAGATCCTCCACCTCCTCATTCAGACCCGACTATATATTTTGAGTTGCATGTTAGAGATACTCATATACATATTGTACCATACGAAGTCGTACATATTTTTGGGGATCTGTACACCACCATCCAATTCAGTTGGGTAATGTTATATTATCAGTGCATGATATCATTGAACATAATTTTCCACTACCATTTCCTATTAATGAAGTAACCAGAGTTGGGGATTGTATGGGTTAGTATTTACTTTGGCCAAAAAACCATATGCATTATCTTTCTAATGGGGTATGCATTGTTTCTAAATATTAATTACATTTGATTGAAAAATAATTATAATTTTTTTGACATTAAATTTTTATAGGATTATCTACAATCAAAATAAATGATGAAAAGTAAAAAAAAGGATCAAGAACAAGCATTTGTAGATACTTCTATTTCTGGAGGGATAAAAATGTTATCACAGATTTATTATTCAATGGATAATTTATATGAGCTTCGCATTAAGGATAAAATATGTTGAATAGACTATCCATTGAGAATATTTTAAAAGTTTGGCATGGATATAATAGCATTTAAAGAGCTCAGTGTTCCTGTGCTGAAGTTTTTTCCATGTAAGTAAATTTATCTTTGAGCTTCAAAATTTCATTATATAAAAATTATTTTAAGTGACTTACTATTTTACTTATTTAATTAGGTATCTATCCACACTTCGGATAAAAAATGAAAGAACTGTTATTTATGGTTTATTGGATTCAAAATTTGTTTCAACGTTCATGCAATATGTGAAGGATGTTGATAGAGTTAAATAGATATCTAAGAGATTATCAAACACTAATATTAGATGTTTTTACAATTCCTTGATGGGGAAGGACACTAATATAATTATGAACTAATTTTCATTATAATTTCATTAATTGTGAACATTTGGTATTGTATAGGTCATTAGATGTTAGGTGTATTTTGTCCAAATGAATTCACTTTATATTAGTTTTCTCTTTATTAGGCCACATTCGTAAAGAATTTAGCAAATTGTTAGAAAAGTATGTTTTCTTATTTTTTATAAGTTCATTACTTTTAATTTTATTATTTATACATGTTTTATTAGTTGATATATAGGAAAATATAGGCCATGTATAATTTTTAACAAAGATCATTTAAAAAAACAAGAATCCAAATCCCATCGAATACATGAAAGTACAGGTAAGTTTTTTATGTTACAAAATATTTTTATTATATATATATATATATATATCTCTGTGTGTGTGTGTTTTGGTTTTGAATATCAAGTAAATGATTTATAACCTAGGTGTCATCATCAACAAGGAAGCATATAATTTGGTTATTATGTTGCATGATTCTTGTTTGAGATAATCACAACTCGAGTAAAGAATAGTTTTCATAAGGTTTATTAATTATATTAACTATTTTATGTTTTATTTCATAATATTCTATTTTTAATATTATGGCATGTAATGTTATTGTAGAAATTCAATGAAACTGAGTTGTATACGGATGATGAACTTACACATCTTCGATACTTTTTTTCAAACTAATTTTAATGTATGGTTGTGATTTAAGTTATTGGGTATGTTTCTTTTAATGTTTATTTTATACTTTTCTATAAAAAGTGTTCGTAAACTAATAATTTTTTTATAATAGGTGTTTGAAGTTAATAATCTCAAAGGAATGCTTCAACAATAACATCAGATGATTATGTTGTAATTTATTAGGTATGTGTTTTTAAATCTAGTATAAAATATCATTAAGTCAATGTTTTTTAATTAAGTATCCAAATTTTGTTTTATTTTATAGATTTTTAATCCTACCTATTCATTTCACTATATTCTATTTTTTATTATGGGTACACAATTTTTTAGGGATGTAATATATTTAATTTTATTAAAAAATATTTTACATTTGACATTGGTTTTCTTTATAAATCGATATTGAAGACTATTTTGTCTTTATATCTGACGTCAGTTTTAGTTAAAATCGACACAAAATATAAATAAAAAATTGGTCTTCAGTGTAATTTTTGGTAAAAACTGATGTTGAAGATTAATTATTAAAGGGATTCAATGTCATTTTTTTAGAAAAGACGTCAAAAAACTATTCGTTATTGCTTTTAGTTAAATTCGACCCCAAATTCCCAGGAAAAATGGTCTCTGGCGTCGATTTTGGAAAAAACCGACACTGGAGATCAACTTTTGACGGGGATTCGGTGTCATGTTTTTAGAACCAATTCCAAAAATCAATTTTCAACGTCACATTTATAAACGTCAGTTAAAAACATGCATTGAAATGAAATAGAAAATGATTCAAAAAATGTTTCTCCACTAGTGACATGGAATGCATGGTTTTAGAAATACTGTGTAGACCAATACCACCTTCATCAGTTAGATTCTCCAGAACCTTCCAAGATTCCCAATGGTACTGCAAAACTTTATTTACATTCCATTGGAATGAATTCAGGATATTATCCAGTTTCATAAATTTCCCCTTCGGTTTCTTGATGATCGATAATAAATTCACTAGCATAAAAGTTAAAATTTTGTTAATAAATGTTATCCTCTCTCCAAAAGAAACAGATTTATTTTTCGAATTGAAAATTATACCCATGATAAGGTTTTTGATGCCATAAAAAAGATATTTTTAACCCTTCCATTTGAAATAGGGTCTTCTAAATACTCCATTGGAAGATTCCACCTTTGTGTGCCATGTATATTCTAGTTAGTTTTCTTAGCTATTTATTAAAAATTTAGAAACTACTCTTCCTTGTATTTACATGCTGATCACCCAAATGCCCATTAGTTGTTATGATTTCCATAAACCTTTTGATTGATATTTACCTTCCATAGATAAAAAACAACATTTCATCCTTGGACATAAGATGAGACACAATCCCACTCCCGAGCCTACTCCTGAATGGCATAATTCTACCATCTTCTAGACCTCACTTGATGTTCCTTATAAGAACCTTTTGTGCTAAAATCAAATAGATGGGATACATAGGATCTTCTTTCCTTACCCCATGGAATGTTTTAAGTGAACAATGTCCCTTCTCATTAAATAGATATTAATCCAAGTCAATCCATTAAATATGAAGCATAAGTCACAAAACCATTCATCAAAGCCAAAATTCCTCATGGTCCTAATAATGAAGCTCCATTATAACATATCATATACCTTTTCCATGTCTACTTTTATCATAACATTAGATCCAACCATCCTTTTATTCAAATCCTCTATAATTTATTTAGAAATACTTATCTCCCTGGGATACTTCCCCCAAGAGTGAATCCATATTGATCCTTCAATATTAGTCTTATAATAACAAAACTAAGTATTAAATTAAGCATATTTTCAAGGACTTTATAAACAATGTTGCATAGAAAAATTTCCCTAAAATTAATGATCTCTTTAGGATCCTTTATCTTGAGGATAAAGACCATTTTGGATATGTCAGCTATCCTGGTTTAAGATCCTCCTCAAAAAAATCATTCACTACTTCTGTAACATGAGCCTTGACTACCCCCCATGTTTCCATAAAGAAATCACCAAAAATTTGTTTGACCTAGGAGAACTCTCCTACTTCATACTGAACAAATTTTCTTTGATCTCCTCATCCCCTAGAATAGAAACCAGCAGACCATTGTCTATGTCCTCCACCATCCTCAGAATATATATCATAAAAGATATTCATTGTTAACCTTTCTTTTCTTGTCTCTAATTATATAATTCTTCTGATCTAAAATACCCTAAAAAACTCATGTCAATTTTTCTATAACTTAAAAATCTATTGTGAAGGATCCATATTCAATATATAAGTTGATTCTTATAGATACTTTATTCTCATTTAATCAAATATTAAAATAATTTGTATTGTGGTCCCCCTTTTTTATCTAGAGGGCTCTAGATTTTTCCTTGCACACCCTCTCCATCTATAAGAAATTTTTGGATATGAGACCTTGTTTCTCCATTATAGAAATAGAAATTCCATCATTCCAACTATCCTGAGGACTTCCCACTATCCTTTCAATTTTCTATATGATCCCTTCCAGTATAAACTCCCCATCAATTCTATTCAATACCCATTCTTGAATTTCTATTTTAAGTCTTTATAGACACTTCATAAGTCCCACCCATACATTTAAACTCACCAATTGATACCAAAAATAATTAACCACCTAAATGAGCATCCAATCATTTCTATTTAATATAATAATAAAATCTATGATACCTTTTCTCCTCCTTTATAAGATATACCAATAGTGGGGAGTGATCTGAGAGTGATCTTTTGAGGTGAGTGATTGTATCATACTGACTTGGCTTACCATCCAACCAGTAGTGAGATAGATGAGTCACATGGCCTCAAATGAATCTCCTCATAAGACGGGGATTGCTGACTAGCAGTGAGGGTGTAAAGGAGGTGATAGTTGGGATATTATACCCTCATATCAGAGTATCACAGTGATAGAATAGAATAAATAAGAATCATTAGTAGAAGCAGTAATAAATAAATGATAAAACATTGGAAAATAAATATTATAATAACTGAATTAAAGTGGTCAACACCAGTTTACACAAAGAATGCATTCATGTCATAGTGATGATACATAAGCTAAAAAATTATTAATACAGCATGCTCTACAATATAGGAAAAAATAAAGAAATGATAGAAAATCCCCAAGGGAAATATTCATGATCATCCTAAGCTCTAACTCATTACTTTACTCCTAAATCCTAGGTAAAATCATACAATAACATGCAATCAACTAAGTTCTGTAGTCCTACAAACAAGAGAGTCTACTTGGGTACCCCAATGCAATGGCTGCCTCAGTAGGGAGAGTGATATAAATATCAGTAGGTTGAAACCCATGGTGTCTAGCCTAATCCAGATAGTTCAATATAAATTTTAACAATGTGTTGGTATAGATAAAGTAATCAAATAATGAATATACAAATAACCTCTTGCTCAGGTTTTTAAAGGACACCTAGCGAGTCTACCTATTTCTGCCCAAGGTTGGTATGTCTGGTCATGTCACATTATATATATATGTTGGAAGGATTAGGAAGTAACCATTTCCATCCACTTCCTGGGGATGCTCTCATGGTCTAGCCCCTAACCCAAATCGAAGAGACTTCACAGTCTCTTGGCATGAACATACTGGAAAGACAGGAACATACCCACTATCATTCATCACTAGGGGAGCTCTCATGGTATATCCCATGGCTCCTGCTACTAGTAGCATCGGGATGTACACAAAGGAATCCTTTACTGGGGGATCTCTCATGGTCTATCCCATGGTTCCAACTAAAAAACTCACATATTATCCCTTCACAAGGGTTCTCATAGTCCCTTAGATCCACATGTTGTAAGGTCTAGTATGTGACTTCAAACATTCTTCACCAGGGGAGGTCTCACGGTCAATCCCCCAGCACAGTTGGAATGCTCACACGGTCTTTCCACCCAAGTGTTCTCTCGGTCCCTTTGCTCCACATGATATATGGTGTAATCATTTATAATATATAATGCATGAATCCTTAACCTCTCATTCATCTTGTTATCCCATTTAAATTACATATAATAAAACATGTTCATAAATATACTTAAGGCAACACCTCTTAATAATTTCAATTAAAACATTAACATAGGATTGGTCACATTCATACACCATTCACTATAGAGGAATAGAACTCTCATGCATGACATTTCTCAAACCTATATATGGGTTTTATCACATTTATAAATCTATACTTTATAATTATAGTATAATTCATAAGGCAATGCCTCTTATTCATTTCAATAGACATGTTCAATTTCCATTTCAAGGAGGCATTTCATTTGAACCATTTAATATAAGGAAAGTAATTCATTATGACTAAAAAATTTAATCAAGTAATTCTATTTTGTGTCTACTATCCTACTCAATTTCATCTCACTCGGTTTTCCTAATCATGGAAAATTGATTTAAGGTTCAAGTGCCAAACGAAGGGATCGTGTTCAATAATCTTAATGAATGCTACCATCTTACATAATCCATTATAACCATTCCATTTACCTTTAACAAATAATTTTCTCATTACTAACAATAAAATAACACATAAAATACCAAGGGTCATGTTAAAAAGGGTCCATGGAAACAACTCAATTTCCCACATGGGTAATTCGAAGTCTATGTGTACCTAACAACCATGGGGTGTCTTGGGTTCATTGAAACACACATGAGACAAGGGCCTCTTAATTTAAAAATACAATCCAAGCTATACCCTATAAGGCACATTGATTCCATGAACATTTAAAAAGAAAAATTGGAAACTCATTTTACAACTTCAACTAAGTCCTGGTCTCAACATACTATATACCAAACATAAAATCCATGTATAAAAGAAGGACCAAAGAAATAAGGTAGGAAAGCATAAAATTCTACACACTTACTTTTATCTTGAAGGCAGCGCCCCCCCCCCCCCCCATTACAGGAGATTTATTATAAACTCCTGAAATTTCTTATCAAATAATCATTCATCACATTTAACACTTCATTCAGGATTCATACCCAATTCTCATTTAATAAGAATTTAATCTAACGACGTTAATACATTAATTAAAATCTAAGAAATATGCAGTAAGAAATTAATTCATTCATTATTTATATAAAAAGGGGAGAAGTAATGTTACCCTACATTAGGAAGTTGACCAAAGCCAATACATACCTTTGGCACTTAACATCATTATCGGTGACCACTCAAAAATTCTCCATAATTACACAAACATACATATATATATATATCCCATAACCCAATGAATGTATTCCACTCACCATGATGGAATACATACATGAAATATATATATATATATATATATATACCTATTTATATGAGTGTTAGTCTTCAGAGATGGTAAAAACTCACTATAAAAAATATCAGGGACTCTAAATTAACCTCAATATTTAAAAGGAGAAAAAACAAGAACATATGGGTACCTTTACCTTAAATAATTATTGGAAAACCAAATTTAACTCATCCAACACATCCTTGGTAGAATATGTTGTAATATGCATGAATGGGTCCCAAGAGACCCTTCACATAACCTAACCCCAAAAAAACCAAAAAATGGTCAACCCCTAACCCTAGGGTTTCATCCGAACCATACATGGTGATTGAAGGAAAAAAATAAGTTAGAAAAAAAATAAGAAAAGGTGTGAGAGAACATAACATGAATATTCGGATGAAGAAAAGGGAGAAAGATGGACAAAAACATTGAACAGAGAGGGAGACAGAAGGCGGTGCATCGCACAACCAAGGGGAACCCCCAGGAGGTGACGTACAATTCTGGAGGGGAGGGAGGGTGAGTGTTTAGTTTCAGGTTTTAATTTATTTTTATTTTTATTTCAATTAATTTTTTTAAATAGGATCTCATGCACATTTTAGGTCAAACAGTTTAGAAAATTATACATCAATTGTGTGCCCTTTACTGGGCACCCTGTACGAGTTGGTCGCACGGTTTGAAAATCATGCACCAACTGTATGTTGAATAGTGTTGAGGTACTACCCAATGCCACTAACCATGTGGGATGGGTGAACGGTTTATTAAAATATGCATAGACCATGTGACAGACTTTATCCACCTACATAAATTAGTAAAATTTCCTATTGTGGGCCACACAGTTTCAGACAAACTATGTGCCCTCTGTAGGTCTTTCAAAATTCATTTTTCTCAGTCCAACATTACCAAAACTCCTTGAGACACTTGGGAAACATTTTATTCCTTAACCCAAGTCCAAAAACATAACATTAAAGGCTTCCAACTCTCCTAATTTCATTTTGAAACTTGTTTTTATAAATGGCCAATTCAGTAAACACGGAAGTTCAAATTCACTCGCATTTTTGTCTGGTTCAAAACATGGGAAGTTACAACCTTACCACCTTAGAAATTATCATCCTTGAGAAGCCTTTAGGAAAAATATAATCATCCCCTGACCTACAAGGGTCATTAATCATTGTTCAAATAGTCATGTTTCATTTCCAAACACCCAATGTACCTTCAAGTATCATTTAAACACATGAAACTTAATCCATTAAAACTCGATCCAACGATCATTTTCCAACCAAAACATTGATACAGAGCTTATATGAGCCCGTTCATCTAGATACATGGTCAAATCATTGTATTTTTAAGAATTTGTCCAAAGGTACTTCCCACCTTAGGCTTTAATGTTAAATAAGTCCAATTCTAATCCACAACGTCTCCCATGTTGGAATTTCCTTTCAAAGCCCACTCCAAGAATTTTAACAACACTCGTAGCAAGATTTTAAACTTACCAAATAGTTGATTAAACATCGAACTAATTTAACTAGTTCAATCCATCTTTTCATAAAAATACCGGGCTGACATATACTGTACTCGTCTCCACCTGATGATGCTCCAGAAATAGGTCCCCACTGAGCATTAACATCAAGCAAAAGGAAAAACAAGTAGAGCCACTCTGGATGGCCATTTAAAGATGATTATCTTAAATGTTCGGCGTATTACAAACAAAACTGAAATTAATTATTCCAATTCATTAAGTTTTTACAATAATAACATCCACAAAATCTTCTACCTTGATTCCTTTGACACTTTTTTATCATACCTTCACCTGTACATTTAAACTATCATACCCTAGAAAGAACAAGGGGCATAACTCAGATGCATCCCACTAAAATCATTACCCCTTTATAAGGAACACCTCCAAGCTCGACCACAAGCATGAGATAACCTAATTTTTAATAATCCGAAGTCCAAGGAACCATACAAATTAGCCAATCCTCCCAAATTAAAGTGAGAAATTGACACAAGACTACAACATCCACTTCAAAACATTGACTTGGTATAGAGTGGAATATTTCTGGCGGTCGAGTAGAAGGAAATGGATGGTGTCTGAGAGTTTATCCAAGGAGTTCCTACTTGGGAATTCACATATCACCGAGGACTAACCAAACCTCAAGGAAAACCATGAATCAGCGCACAACATAAAAAGAGAACCACCCAACAATCTCAATATATTTTAAATATCTAGCACGGTGTGTGACTGACACTCTCTTAGTACATCTAGGACGATGTCAAGATAGGGGACATGCTTGAAACTAATCATAATAAACTTAGAGGATTTAAATGATTTCTATTCAATCATACCCAATTACTAGAGGGAATACAAAAACCAAAAAGAGTCATGTTCAAATAAGAAACTCATCTTCACCTACCAATGTGTCATTACAACCGATCATGGTGACTTTTTTCAATCGAGGCATTATGTGATCACTCATGCTTTACCAAGAAAATTCCACCAAGACTGAAAGATTTTCTCAAAGATTGGTCTAAAAACCAACCACATCAACATCATACTACCAAGAAAGAACTAACAATTACAAAACTCACCATCCCAAAAAGGCATTTAAGAAAGACTGGCCATTTAGAAATGGTTTTATTTGGTCGTATCACTTATACTTTTAAGGACACGTAACCAATATGAATGAAGGGATTATCCCCACCTTAGGAGTGTCATATTCGATCATATATATAAGATTAACTATCCACTCACATTATATCTCAACCAAAAACACTTAAACAACCTTTTGACACACCTCTAAGACACAATCACCACATCAATGCATAAAAATGCCAAAACCTAGCCAAAACTGAAACCAAAATAACTGGTGTGTCATAACACCCGAGTCGCAAGAAATTCATCCTAAGCATTGGGATGAACTAATTTACTTTAATTCTAAGTAACTCTACTATAGAGATTACCTAAGACCATACCCAACAACACAAGAGATTTAATTCATAGTCGTCTTTCCCTATACGACCACTAACTTAGAAGATTTCATACCCATTCATCCATCACTAAGGAAACTAAAGGGTCAAGGGACCCATGAAGTTTCTGAACATGCCTGGGGAATTCCTAACCTATGGAAACTGAGCATAAATCGATTCCCACACCCATGTAAAAGGATGAAGACACAAATACCACCCATTCGAACAAGGGTTTCCTTGGAAACGAAAAGTCATACAAGGGTCAATGGTAACCAAAAAACACCAAATGTTGGAAATCTAATGGTTCAAGAAATGTATAGAAGCTCTAAGGGTGATACGTACTATGGGATATCCCATTACGAATCACAAGAGTTGACCCTATCACTAGGTCATGCCAAAATAGATAGTCATCGGGTTCAAAATATGATCCTCTAGTAATTGCTAAAAAGGTGAAAGCCTATGGAAAACTCCAACAGTTCTGTTCCAAGGAATCTCAAAGAGAAACTCAAAAAAACCCTTACACGGGGGTATTAAATAGAGGAAACCACCTAGGGTTACATTTCTAATCCCTTTACATTTAAAAAATTTAAATATTTATTCATTAAAATATTTAATCAAAACATCAAGTACCAATTTGTAAAACAAAAAAAACCAGGCACTTGATTTTTTTTGACAAACATCTCAAAGAAAAATAGGTAATTCTCATAAAATTTATTTTTAAAACATTAAAAAAATTTATACATCCTGTTAAAAATATGAAATTTAGCATCTAAATCAATTTTTAATTCACAGAATCTATGGATACCTATGAGGGTCCCATAATCAATCATAGGTTCATCAAAAAAGTATCCCAATAGTAGTTTCTCATTTACCAAAATTTGAAAACATCCATATAAGTAACCTCATAAGAAACATGCATTAACCAACCCACTTGGGTCTGGTTGTGTAATTTTCTATTAACTAATTCATTTAAAATTTTAAATTAAAAATCCCTTTTCATTTATATGCATTTCAAAATATAACATAGTCACATACAAAAGTTTGACTACAAGGGTTTCCATTTCCCAATTCATGAAGCACCCATACACTTCATTGATTAAATATTGGCTCCCATTAATTGAAACCCATCCCATTTTAGATTTTAACATGCTCAAAAACAAGGGTCCAGACATATGGGTGGCCATTTACCAATCCATTAATCACCCTTACACTTTACTGGTTGGAATTTGGATCCCATTTAATTATAATAAAATTTACACTATCATTTGAACTTATCATCCTTTACATTTTAACAACATCCTTAAAATTTATGTATATATTATGCTCAAGATTGTTTGAATAAACGGGTTACCCTTTCCCAGTTTTAAGGTGCCTATACACCTCACAAACAAAAACCGATTCCTATTCATTTAGAACCGATATATTTTCATCCCACGAAACCAATTACATATCAAAAAAACATAAAATGTTATCATAAGTAGTAAGACAGAAGAATTCTATAACACAAAAGCATTGAATATCAATAAATAAGGGTAAACGGTCATTCAATATGGCATATAAACACTAAAACATGTTATATGAAAAAAAATCTACAAATTCAACTACATTTAATGGAACATGAATGAAATGTTATTCCCTATGTGCCTATAATGGTTCAAGAAATGCTTCATCCTTTACAAACTAGACCAAGGGTAAAAATACCATAAAATCATAAATCATTATGTAGCTGAAATTACATCAGTCACTCAAGGTGAAATCATATCAACTGTAGAATCAAATAGCACAAACAATAATTCTCATCCCTAGACACTTGGTCATTTTTTTACGTGGGGTGATCAATCCCAAAATGGATATTAACCAGGAACTGAAACATTCCTAGTCTCCTTTATACCAACCCAAAAAAGTAAAACAAAAGAAGAATTTTCCCTCTGATACCACTTTGTAATATCCTGACTCATCTTACCATCAAACTTGTAGTCAGGATGGTGGGTCACATGGCCTCAAGTGCATATTCTCATATTCCATAGGTTATAGACTAGAAACGATGGTGTAAAGGAGGTGAGAGTGGGAACATTATAGCCTCATATCATAGTATCACAGTAGTATAACAAAATAAATAATAGTCAACAGTGGAAGAAGTAATAAATAAAAGACAAATTAGATGAAGAAAATTATTATAATAGCTGAATTAATGTGGAAAACACCAGTTTATATAATTTATTCATGAATTTCATAGTGATGATACATAAGTTAAAAAATTATCAATATAGCATGCTCTATAATATAGAACAAAAATAAAGAAACAATAGCAAAGACCCAAGGGTGATCTCTATGAGCATTCAAGCTCCAACTCGGTTCTTTTCTCCAAACACCTAGGTACAAGAACAAAACAACAAGTAATCAACCAAGGTCCATAATCCTAAAAAGAAGAGAGTCTACTCAGGTTCCCTAGTGTAATGGAAACTTGGTCAGGGTGTGAGATATAAATCTCAGTAAGTTATCACCCATGGTGTCTACCCCTACCTAGATAGTGCAATATAAATTTGAACTATGTGCAAGTATATAGAAATTAAAGAAATATTGAATATAAAAATAACCTTCTGCTCTGGTTCCTAAAGGACTCCAGGATGGTCTACCTACTTATTCCAAAGGATGGTATGTTTGATCATGTAACATTATATATATACACATAGTATCATTATATATATATGTGTGTGTGTGTGTGTGTGTGTGTGTGTGGAAGGAAGGATCGGGATGTAACCACAGCCATCCAATTCCAGGGTAAGCTCTCACGATCTATCCCCTAACCCAAATTTAAGATCCCTTATAGTCTCTAAGAATGCACATACTAGAAGGATTGGGATGTACCCACTATCATCCATCACCATGGGTGATCTCACTGTTCATCTCATGGCTCCAGATACTAGAAGAACAAGGATGTACCCAAAGGCATCGATCACCAGAAGAATTTTCACAGTCTATCCCCTAGCTCGAGCTAAGAAGCTCGCACAGTCTTCCCTACCAAGGGCTCTCATGATCCCCTGGATCCACATGCTGTAAGTAATGGGAAGTAACTCTAGACATCCATCACCATGGTGTTATGATGGTCAATCCCCTAGACCAACTTGAAATCTCCCACGGTCTTTCCCCCTAAGGGCTCTCACAGTCCCTTGGATTTACACCCTACATAGAATAATCATTTATAATATATAATTCATGAGTAATTAACCTATCATGCATATCATTATCCCATTTCAATTACATATAATAACGTATGTTCAAAAATATACTTAAGGAAACACCCCTTAAGAATTTCAATTAAAACATTATCATAGGCTTGGTCACATTCATACAGCATTCACAACATAAGGAATATACCTCTCATGCATGAAATTTATCAAACCCATATAAGGGTTTTATCATATTCATAAATCTGTCATTTACAATTAAAGAATAATTCATAATGAAATGCCTCTTATGAATTTCAATAGACATGTTCAGTTTCTTTTTTAAGGGGCCATTTCATTTGAACCATTTAGTACAAGGCAAGAAATTAATTGTGACTAAGACATTTAATCAATGAATTCTGTTTTGTGTGAGCTATCCTAATCAAGGTCATCTCACACAAATTTCATAAGCATGGAAAAATTGTTTAAGGTTCAAGTGCCAAAGGAAGTGATCAGGTTCATTACCCTTAAAGAATGATACTATATTGCAAAAGTCATTATAACCATTCCATTTACCTTAACCAAATAATTTACTCATTACTAACATGGAAATACCATACACAAGCCCAAGGGTCATGTTAAAAAAAGGTTCATGGAAACAATTAAATTACCCACTTTGGTAATTCCAAGTCTAAGTGGACAAAAAATCCACGGGGTGTCTTGGGTTCATCGAAACACACATGAGACAAGGGAAACATCATTTAAAAGATAAGTCAAGCTATTCCCTATAAGGTATGTTTATTCTATGAAAATTTACAATGAAAAAGGAACAAATCATTTTATAACTTCAACTAAGACCTGGTTTAACATAATATATACCAAACATAACATCCAGGTATAAAACAAGGACTAAGGAAATAAGGAAGACAAGCATAAAATACCACACACTACTTTTATATTAAGGGTATCACACCTCCATTGAAGGGATTTTATTATAAAATCATGAAATTTAATATCATACAAACATTTATCACATTTAACACTTTATTTAGGAATCAAACCCAATTCTCATTTAATAATAATTTATTCTAAATACCTCACTGTATTAATTAAAATCTTATATTCGTGAAGTAAGAAATTAATTATGGAATTCTTTAGATTAAAAAGGGGGAAAGGAATGGGACCTTCTCATAGAAAGTAGACCAAATCAAATCCAAACACTTCAAAACTTGATAGCTTTACCAGTTACCACTCAAAACAGGTCCACACTTGCAAGCACATACATTCATATATATATATCACATAACCGAATTCATGTATTCCCCTATCTATGAGGGAATATGTACATGGAATATATATATATATATATATATATATATACTTATTTATATGAGAACAATTCTTCAAATATGGTCAAAATTCACTAAAAAATATTTGGGTCCCTAAATAACCAAATACCAAATTTTTAAAAGGAAAAACAATAAGAATTGATGGAAACCCTTACCTTAAACTGTTTATTCTGACCCAAATTGAACTCATCTACCTCACCTTTAGCGTAAGATGCTGGAATATGCATGAAGGGGTCCTGATAGAACCTTCACATAACCAAACACTGAAAAAAACCACAAATCGATCAACCATTAACCCTAGGGATTTAGTTGACCTTTATTGGGTGATGGAGGGACCAAAAATTGGCTGGAAAAGGAGAAGAGAAGGTGTATGAGAACATAACTTGAAGATTTAGATGAATAACTAGGAGAAAATAGATTAAAACATCAGATGGATAAGGAGTCGAAAGGGGGTGTTCTGTGCAGCCAAGGGGAACCCTCGGGGGTGTCACACTAGTCTGGATGGGAGTGAGGGGTGAGTGTTTAGTTTTAGGTTTTAATTTCTTTTTATTTTAATTTCATTTAATTTTTTTAAATAGGACTCTATGAACAATTTATATTGTATAGTTTAGAAAACCATGCATCAATCGTGCATCCTTTACTGGGCACCTAGGTCAGCCCGGTCGGGCTAGCCGCATAATTTGGAAATTGTCTCCCAATCATGTGATGAATAGTATTGAGTTATTTTCCAAGGCCACTAATTGTGCATTATGGGAGAACGGTTTGGTAAATCATGTTTAGTCCGTGTGATAACCTCTTTCCACCAATATAAAACCGCACGGTTTCAGACAAACCATGTGCCCTCTATAGGTCCTTCAAAATTAGGTTTTCTTAGTCCAATATTCCTAAAACTCCTAGAGACAACTGGGAAACTTTTCAGGCATTCACCCAATTCCAAAAAAATCACTTTGAAGGGTTAAAACTCTTGTAATTTTATTTTGAAGTTCATTTTTAAAAATTTATTGTTCAGTAAACACAAAATTTCAAATTCCCTTTCATTTTTGTTCAGTTAAAAACATGGGATATTACAGTGACCTTGGCCTACGCATATGTATCTATCCCTTTAATGTTTTAGAGATCCCTGTTGATCGTACTCTAGATTCGCCTATTTAATTTTTGATTGTTATACCATGTGAACCTTCACCCATTTAATCTCTTGTCCAGAATACCCTTGAAAGTAATGAACTCCTTGAAATCATGAATTTATTTTCTTGAGAAGGTTGTTCCTCTTCTTTTCTTTAAGTCTGTGACAATAGTGTTGAGTCCACCCCCCAACTAACCATGGTAACTTTACTAAATTAAATTAGGAAAGGTGCTACCATAAAACTAGTATATCAGAGATCTCACATTTAACATAAACAAAGGAGAAAAATAACTCATTTCCTCCTTCAATAATTCTGATGGAATGTGTTGTGATGAAACATCGATAAATTCAACTAAAAGGTTTTGATTCCATAATACTCATATGTGAATGTTGTATGGGTTTGAATTCATGAATTTTATAAAACCAATCTTCCTAGAAAAAGAGGAGATGTGTTTGACACCCAGATTGAGTTCTATAACAACAAGGATATAAGTGTGAAGTCATCGATATTTAGTAGAAATGAGGTCCATTTTCATGTGCACCCTCAAACCCCATTCATTTCAGATAATGAACAAGACCATTAAATGATATGAATAATGGCCTTGAGGCCTAAGGAACCTATCTTGGAATCTAAACTAGTGGAATACATTTACCTTTCCCAATCCCTAGTGATCCATCCACCATAATCTAGATAAGGGTAGACCTATACCTATTTACCATCTATGCCATAGAAAATAGCATCTTCATTCCCTTCGCATTCTGCCTCCCCAAGTACTGAAAACATATTAGAAGGGTGGAAGACAGTCAGACGAGATGCCAGTTGCACACCCTCTGAAAAAATAGAGAATGTCATCATCCACTCTGGTGAGTTCTAGGAAGCACAAATCCACTCTTTAACCCCCTTCATCGTCGATCTATTGAGAAGCATACCCAAAAAAAGGATTAGATACGAGATCTTAGGCACGAGTTAGTTGGCTAGAATACTAGGAAGAGAAGCCCTATCAAAGGAGATCGACGGACCTGCAAGAGCTTCTTTGAAATAATTCACACCCGATTGTCTCCTAGAGATGTAAAACCACCACCCTAAAGAGTTTTATAAGAACCTTTAGGGATAGTTAATGAATGGGGATGAGAAACATAGATCACTAGTGACACAAACTCTAGAGGATCAATTTCAGGAAAAAAATGTTAGTAGAGATCGTGAAAATCCACTCATGATAACATTTTTAGAAAAAAATGATTTTGAACTTATTAAATAATATTATTATTCTGATTTCAAATTTTAAAATCAATTTATCAATTAATATTTATAATTATTTGAAATGTTTACTTTAAAATAAACACATATAACAAATAAAATAGTTTTAAGGAACGTGTGTTTTTAAGCATAAAATTTATGTATAGGATAAAATTGTCACTGTTTATTATTTTAAATAAATAAATTATTCTATTAAAAAAAATGGTTTATGTCTTTCAAATCAATACAAAACTAAATTTTACTAAAATAATCATTAATTAAATGAAAAAATAAAAAAACATTTTTTATTCGAATTAAAAATATTATTTTGTTTTATAAGGTTAAACATAGAATTTATAAATTTTAAAAAATATCTTAAAAAATAATAAATGTATTCATTAAATATATATTGTATCAATTAAAAAGTTTTATAAAATTATAAGTCCTTCTTACATACTGATAATGTAAAATTCATCGATTTAGTAAAATTTTATTTTCACTATTCATCTAAAAATAAATTATTTTTGGAAAATATTAAAAATTCATCTTAAGATAATATTGATACACTAAATATAAAAATGAAGTGAATTTTTTAATATAAAATTCTAAAATTTAACAATTTAAATTTTAAATAAAATTATAAAATATAATTTAAATCTATTTTTTATTAGAAAATATCTTACCAAGGTTTTAACCATTCATATTCTTATTTTTCTATCAATTACTAATAAAATTTTTGTTAATATATTATTAATATAAAAATATGTGTCATTTATATCCACAATATACATTATCTATAATATATTTAGTTTCTTAAAATAAATCACATAAAAATATAATTTTATAAAAAATACATTTTTAACCATAAGGTGATATTATAGGTTATCTTGGAACATTTAAAAAATGATCTTTATTTATACATATATTACATAAGGTGGTAGTCTCTATTTATACTTCATAACTTAACATCTATTTTATGATAGTTATATAATTTTATATGGTTTGTTTTCATTCAGTGGTGCATGTGAAACAAGCTATTGAACACATTAAGTTTTAAAGGAAAATATAAAATTTAAATTCTCAGAGTGTTACACCTTCAAATCCAATAATATGTATATATATATATATATATATGGTTATTGGGGGTATAATTATATTCAAACACACACACACCACACACACATCCTGGAAAGGCAGGCCATAGCCTCCCCAAAGGGATGACCAACCCATAAAACCTTATTTATTTAGTACACAACCCATAGGTCCAATAGGAATAAATCTCATAACATGGCCCAAAATCCCAGTGTAGAATCATTTCCACATCATCTTGTATGCATCATCAACTATGTCACTACTTTCATAGTACTATAATAGTTTCTACGCCCACTCAGATTTGAACTCAGGTCTTATATAGAATTATGGGGAGCCTTTACCACACTGGTAAACCCCCAACTGCAAAAAAAACAACAAAATAAAACATCAAAAATTTATAAATTGAAAATTTGATACAATGAGATTATATCAATAATCATAACCTAGGTTATATGTCTTTATTGTTAAAACATTCCCATTCTAATTTTCATCAACATTATACATTCATTTTAATTTAAACATTAAACAACATTTATCTAAACCATTAAAAGGGATATAATAATTTCACTATAATATTTCTATATCTAGTGCCTTAGAATAATCTAATAACAATGTGATATTTATCCTAATATCTACTACCTATGTTTTTTTAACTCCTTGGAATATCATATCCATTTTATTTCCCTAATTTCCACTTCTCAACCTACAATAAGGATTCACCCAATCAATTTCCCCAAAATAGGGTATCTAATCACATGTTTTAATTCCATTTTAAATCATCCTTATCTATCAAAAAACTATAGATGTACATATTTTTGGGATGTGGGAAAACCCTATATCAAAATCACTCAATACTAAGAGAATCCAAAATATCAAACATAAAGTCTAATATGAATCATATCTAGGAATATTAGAGTTGGAATATTCTTTTACAATATGGGAAGACCCAATGGAAATCTAAAAAAATGTTATAAAATATAAATAAGAAAATATAAACATACCCTTAGAAGCACATGGTGAACCATCTTTCCTAATGAAACAATCATGTTGATATCCCAACTGTGCATAAGAAATAGTTGATAATGACCCCAAACCACCATTGGATACCAATAATGTATCAATGTGTATAAAATTCTACCACTAAAAAACTTTCATCTACTAGACTAAATTTTTATACTCTCTCAACACTAATAAATATCAAAATTCCAACCAAAAATATACATCTTTGATCCTTAACATGTTTCATCCAATAATTACGTTTTTTAGTTTGTTTATATAAACAAATTTAAATGAGGTCTAATTTTAAAATATTAATCATAATAATGATATTTGGTTACATCATATGTTTATTATGATTGATATTTTGATAATTTTGAAGGATAAAATGGTTCATGTATGTATTCTTGGTGATTTATTCATGGTGTCCACTATTGATGAGGATTATGAAGTTGAATGTGGATGTGTCAATTATTAGAGTTGACAGAATCAGTCTTAGGGTGGTGATTATGGATGAATTTAGTAATGTGTTGGTTTCAAATCGTAAATTTTGTATTGATAAATGGAATCCTATTATCACTGAAGTCAAATAAATGATATTTGGATTGGAATTTTCGTATATATGGGGATATAAATTTTTTTATTCTAGGTCATGCTATCAGGTCTTAATTAATTTTCTATATATTGGTTGGAGAATATTTCTTTTATTTTTCTTCTTATAGAGGATATCTTAAACTTATTTTCTCATTTTCATTTTCCTCTATTTTATTTTATTATTAGGCTCATTGATGAATTTGTTCATTATATTGTGCACTTATATAATTATTTTTGTGATAAGTTTTGAGTTGTTTTTTATCCCATAGTTTGGATATTTACTATATTTAATGATTTGAATTTTTAATATATTTAAATCTCCTATAAAAAAATATCTAGCCTATATACAAGACACTAGGTAGAAATACTCGATTACCCCCAATGACTATCACTAGTATCAATGAGTTAGTTTCATCGATATAACTGTGGAAAGAAGGACAGATGGTGGAAAGGGGAAATTAAATCATCTGGTATGATCTTCCCCTCACCAGATAAAAAACCCATCAATTAGTATGAATAATTATCAAATAATAATATAATAAGGAAATTATTTAGGAGTCGAAACCGGTCCAAGGTTGGGGAAAATAAAATATTACAATGCAAAATAGATCATAGAAACTATCCAGGATGTCACTACTTAATCCAAATCTACCCAATCTAAAAATATCCGAGTCCATTTTTGGAAAAAAAAAGATAATATGGTGATGGAAAAATTGATAGCTACCTTGGTGGAGTGACAATTATTTGAGATATAATCATTAATAATGGTCTGAACACTACCACGATGCGACCACTTCTTAATTTCAGACCCAATATTTGACACAAAATAGTGGGAATCCAGTTCTCTACTCCTTGGGATATATTTAAGAACCAATAGTGATTTTCATCTTAATATAACCAAAACATGATTTATTCATGTCAAAAATCATCATCCCTATCACTATTGAGGGTGAATAAGCTATAAATTAAGATAAATGGGAAGATAAGATAAAGTTAGTGGGGGTAAAGGATCAACACCATCATCCTATATTAAAATAAAACATTAGAATAACTTTCTAATTCCTCTTAATATTTAATTTATATAAAATACTTAATATATTTAGCTATTCAAAATGCAACATCTGATTAATTAAATCTAGAATAAAAAATCCATTTCACACTTTTTCAATAACTTTATTTACTCCCAATTTATAATGATCAAATAATATTTATTATAAATTAATAACAAATAAATTTCTATTTCAATCAAAAACCCCACTTAAAAATGTACCTTGTATCTAAATTAGAAACCCACATATATTTATCAAACCATAAGCACTAAAGAATAATAAATCCATATAAACATGTAATTAGAATGAAATTTTTCCAATCATCTACCTATTCAAAGATCAAATTATACATTGATAATTATAATATCTCACGCCCCATTCATCAATTCATTATCCATGATTAAAAAAAATCTCATTTTTTAATTCATGCATATAATTCCCCCAATAAAAATAGAGACTGGGAAGGATCCACTAATCCCCCCTAAGTATATTTCAAAAAAAAAGTTACCTTTAATCTATGATTTACTCTAATGAGACCCATAAATAAATAAAACAAATTGATGTTTAATATCCTCATAAATATATCCAAGGTTTCAAAAATAATTATCCCAGAGTTTAAGAGAAATTAAAATAAAAAATAATTGAGGTCTGGGGGGTTCTCATGTATTTTTATTACAAATTCTCAAAAAATGTGATGTGTCTACTAAAAATACAATTTACTTTCATCAATCAATGGTTAATACGAAAATTATAGTATTCTTTGTTTTCCTTCCTTAAAATTTATAACTACTTATATATTAAATTTTCATCTATATGATCACTAAATGAATTATTATAATAAAACAAGATGTTCTTAGTTAATTCTACCAAAATAATGATATAAATCCATGACTTCTCACCTTCCTTAAAATTTCCAATTGAAACCCAAATATTTAAACATAAATAAACATGACATATTTTAAACAAAACACATCATATTTTTCATGCCCAATACTTCAAAAGTTAAATAAAATTTCCCTTCAAATGATTCCCTAAAAAAATAGTGTTTCAAACCAAACCAAGATGTGTTAAAATTAACAATGAAATATTACTAAAGATAGTAACAAAATTATTCTCCAAGACCTATAATTTAAAAACACTTTAAAATAATCATTATATTTTGTAACCAACCATATTTTTTGTTATATCAAAATTTCCATGGCTTTTATATCAGATAAAATTACCCTATAAACTTAAATCACCATATTCTATTTTCTCCACCAAATCCTCATAAGGAAATAATTAAAATAAAATATCTTGACAAATAAACTAGACCTTACATTTTCGGTTTCATTACAGTTAGTATTTGATAGAGTTTTTTAAAAACCTTATGAACAAAATTTTTAATAACATAGCTTGAGTACAAATAATCTGATAAACTGGGGAAAATTTTAAGGAATCTTTTATAATAGGTTAAAATTTATGTAAAATGTAACCATCATAGGAATATAAAATGTTTCTAGTATTATTGTAGTTTATATTATTACTCATAAACTAAATATTCAATGTTATTGTTTCGAACATTCCACATTCTTGAAGAAATAATAATCATCTCAGCACCCATGGGATGTCTAATGATTATATAAACAACCTACCAAATAGATTTTGATTGGGAATTGAGAAAGTCATTACAATTTTAGTGGATTTATCTTAAGCTATGAAAAGTAACCTTTCATGTATGAATGAATTAACTTCATCTTGAAATGGTTTAAATAATTTATATCACTACAGGTTTTAGAAACATGAATATTTTAGTGGGAACACTCATATTTTGGTTGTATAGTAATGGATTGAGTCTCTAGAAATTATTTTCATAGAATTTTAATTTTAAAAAATTTTGATGGTTTTAATATAAGTATGTCATACAATAGGGTATGTTGATCAATCTTATTCATTGATTTAAAATTATAAGAAGGAAATAAAGTTAGTGAATATTGAGTAGAATACATTCAAAAAATCTTCATAGTGAATTACTTCTCTCAATATAAGAGAGTAAATATGAAGAGGGAAATTTCTAAATATATAATAGAAAATATAATAGATAATTATAGAGTACATATATAGATTTTAATGTTTGGAAAAAAAATTAGAGTATATATAAAACAGATAAATTTAAAAAAAGATGATTTTTTGGGATAATATATGTTTATTAATATCCTTAATCTCCAAAAATTATTCAACATGTGAGAATATAAAAACAAGTTAAGTCAATATTGAGAGATATTTTTTAAAATAAATTATATTTAAAGTTATAGGATAACATTTCGGATAATCTCCATGTAAAAAAGACCACTATAAATAGCGAATAAGGAGAAAGTAAAATTCTTATTATTTAGACATTATGATTGGAACCACTTAGGGGTATCTAAGAGGATTGGGAATGTGATTTTTATGTATTTATGAATTAAAAAATAAAATCACATATATATATGAAGTACATATAAAATCAATTTAAAATGTTTCAATTAAAAGTAGATAGATCGCTATATTAATTAGTTCCTTTATTTTCATATATATCTACCCAAAAAGTAACATAGATAGATTTTTTATGATTTATGAGTTACCATAATGGAATTATAAATTTTGAATGATGTTATAGAAGTTATTATGATCATAGATTCAAAATTAATCTATATGTTATTAGATTCTGGAATGATGATCTCTTTTATTTTATGAAAGTTTTCCCAGAATATTAAAGAACCTCCTGATAGATTAAGGACTAAGAAATTATTTAGAGCATCGGGTGGGACCTTAATTGTGCTAAAAATAAATTATATTAATTAAATTATAATTTTTGGTAATTCAATAGTTGAAAATCTAATTCTCATATTTAATAAATGATTTTTATATAATATAGGGGATATATTTGCTCTCAAATTATGAGGTTAAACTTTCTTAAAGTATAAAATTGGTTAAAATCCTTAAGGGATATATAAAAATAAAAATTTATATAAGGTATATTTTTCACCTAAATCATGGTATGAAACAGTCATCATGACACATCATAGTGAAATTCATGGTGTGTATATTAATGATACAAAAAAGATATATGATAATAAGGGTACAGTAATAGAATATGTATACATCATTTAGGGATGAGTTGAAGTATTTATGGATAAATTACCAATATTGTCCAAAAAATCTTCCATATTCTAGATGAAAACCTCATATTTAAGTTTCCTTATGAGATATTATAATAAATCTAGTACATGTGAAAAAGAAATAAAAAATGTGTGATAAAAGATTCATTCATCCAATTATTTCACCAAACTCAGTTCTTATCATGTATTTAAATAAGAATAATGGGTTATTGAAGAAATACATTTACTATATAGAGATCAATAACATCCTCATAAATAATAATTACTCAATTCCCTATACTAATGACTTATTTGATCAACTCGAAGGGGATTAATATTTTTTTAAGATTTATATTTAGTCAGTTTACCATCAAATAAATATGAAAAATAATAATATTTAAAATATATATTTGTTTATAAGTTATGTGAACTATAATTTCACATTTATGTAATTAGAATTAACAAATAGCCGTCATATTTATGGATTTAATGAATACATTTTCATGAAATATTTAGAAAAATTTATTGTTTTTATTAATGATATATTAATATATTCTAAAATATAGAGAATCATAAAATCCATTTTTGATAATTATTTTGAAAACCTTAAGGGAAAAATATTTATATGTTCTATTTTGGAACTGTGAGTTTTGTATGTAAAAATTTTCTTTCTATGATCATGTTATTTCTAAGAATGATATATTTTTTACCATTAAAATATCAAGGTGATTAAAAAATTTAAAATACCTAAAATTATAACAAGAATATAGTTTCCTAGTAATGTCAATATAATATTCATAGTTTTTTGAAAACAAATCTTGATCAGCTAATTTTTTAATCAATATAACATGTGAATGGGTGAGATTTACCTAGTCAAATGAATGAGAAGAATGATTATAATAGATTATCTGGAGGTTGGTATTTTCACCTATGTTGATTTTTTTAATGAGGAATAAAGGATTTTTCAATTATAATGATGCATTGGGGAAAGTTTCTGGTTTTTCTATTATAAAAATTTATATAGTATTAGAATATGGATAATGAGAGCTAAATCCCCATAAATAGTATTAATCAACTCATGAATTTGAGTTTTTGATGGTGAAATTTACATTAAATATATAATATGACTATATATATGGAGATAAGTGTGATATGTACAAGGACCATACTGTTTTAAAGTATATATTCCCATAGAAGGTGCTAAACATGTAGAAAAGATAATAGTTTGAGCTACTCGGGGATTTTGATTATACTATCACCATTGAAAAGAAAAAATGGCGGTTTATAGATTGTTTAATAAGTATTTTAGTTTCCTATTATGATGATAATTTAAAATTATATAAGAAACAAAAATATATATGTGTGTATGTGTGGATAGATAGAGGAATTATGAGGGGATAATCAACATCATACCTTTAACAAGTAATTTCACAAACATTTGTGCTAGAGAAAATCAATAAATCATGCAAATATGACATTGTTAAGAAAAAATGTGGAAGGTGAACACACTCAAAGGTTTCCTAACTTCAAATTTGGAAAGAATAGAGTTTTTAGGTTTGAGAAGAAATTATTTATTCCATCAATTCCAAAGTTGAAGTGGTGATTAGAAAAATATCATAGCTAAAATTTCACTACAAAATCTAAAATCATAAAAATGTATAGGGTTCTTATAGATCATTTCTATAGGGATAATATGGAATGTAAAATTGTGTATTACACAACAAAGGTGATTGGTATGCTATAAAGTGGAGTCTTAAAGACAAATTCCCAAAGGATTTATGTAATCTATATATATATCAATGTGTAAATGGGATAATATCATGATGGATTATGTTACTAGAATAACAAAAAATTTAAGGGAAATGATATGATATAGATATTAATCGATCATCTTAAGTCCTCCCATATTTTTGAAATTCATGAATATCTATCCCTTGAGAATATTTTAATATATAATATTAATGAAGTAGTGAGGCACCATCATGAACCATTATCTAAGGTGTTTAATTATAATCCATGGTTCAAATCAATATTTGGGAGAATGTATCAAAAATAAGTTAACAGTGAGGAAAATCTTAGAACCACTTAACATCCTTAAATGGGTAAACAATATAAAAATATTTCTCAAACATTTAATGATTTTTCAGGGTTACATCTTTTAAATTCCTAAGGTGTTGGGATAAATATGTTTCATTGGTGGAATTAACATACGACAACAAATTCTACTTAATCACCAAAAATGGAACCATATGAATTTTTATAAGGGATTAAATTTCATACCCTAACCTATAATGAATAATTTTACAAAAATAAATTATTAGTATCAGAACGTTTTGAAGAGTAAATATAAAAGTATTAAACATTTAGAATCACATCAAGATGTCAAAAATTAGGCATGATCATTATCTTAAAAATAAAAAATTTACTATACTTATATATTGGGGAATGTGTATTCTTAAATTTATTAGCATGGAATAAGGCGAAGAAATTTTTTAAGAAACATAAGTTAATATCAATATATATTCAGATTTTTGAAATAATGGAACATATAAGAGTTTGGGTGTATTAGTTGTTCATTCCATCTATCCTTTCTAATGTACTTGAATTTTTCTATATTTTTATTCTAATGAAGTTTATTTTATACCCATAAAAATAACTAAACATTGAAGAGATACAATTTGAATATAAATTATTATATAATGAATATTCAATAAAAATCTGTAATTGAAGAGATTAGTTTTTGTGAAACCATATCTTATCTGGATAATGTGCTATAGAGTAACCATAAATTAGAGGAGGTGATATGGGTGCCTAAGGAAGTTATGGGAAATATTTATCCATGTATATTATATAAATGATGTATGACTTAAATTTAATAGGATCAAATTATTTTAGTCAATACAATGTAAGAATCAAGTTTTTTTAGGAATTAATACATGAACCATTTTGGTGAGAGTATAAATAATCAATTTATTATTTCATAAAGATATGATAAAAAATATAACATATATACTCAAAATAGTGTTAAAAATAATAATGGATATTAAATATAGGTAAAAACCATGACTATAAGATATAATACTCATGAATTGTACTCATTAAAAAACATTAAAGTTATAAGAATCATGGTATAAAGAAAAAATAATATAATTCATTGAATAATGATTTTGTGAAAAGAAACTAAATTCAAGAATAATTTTAGGGTTAATATGACTATAATGTGTGTGTGTGAAGGTATATGGGTAATGTGAATATTTTAAAAAAATTAATTTATCTATTCGAAAAGTAATATAGTCATTTTAACATGTGTTACACTCAAAATTGATTCATTAATCTATTTATTAAAAAATTAAATTCCTCAAGTTTATAATGTTAATTTAGTAAAATGTATAAAAAAATTGGAATCATAACACTAAAATTAATTAATGTTTAAATTCTAAATTTCTTAAAAATAATAAAAAAATTAAAAAAAATTAATATATGTTATGAGTATATGATAACGATATAATTTTTTTGTGATTTAATGATTTGAATTATATTTTCCATACCTATAAATATATTTCATTTATTAGATAATTTATTTATAAATTTTAAAATTCAAATAATCAACTATAATTTAATATTTTAAATAATATTAATATGTTATTATATTAAACATTATTTTATGATTCCTTTCATGGTATAGTTTACTAGGAAGTGATAATTTAAATTTTAAAACATTTAAAAGACAATAGAATATAATTTTTAAATCAAACATCATGGGGTGATGATAAAAAATCATCAATGAAAATCATTTATGAATTTCGAAATGAGGATATTTTATAACAAAAATTCTGAGGGCTGAAACTAGAAAATAAAAAATTGAAATAATCACTTTAAATAGTCTTTTCTCCACCCATTTTTAGAAGTTAATATTTTTAAATTTAAATATATAGCTCCAATAATATTTTAACCCTTATTAAGTGTAATGACCTTAAATTCTCAATATTAAATTTCCCTTTATAAAATATATGTATGCCATTTTTAGATATAATGTATTGAATAAATAAAATGCACAACATAATTGAAAAAAACACTTTATTTGATAAATATATAATATTACATATGAAGAACAAATAAAACCCACAAAATTGAAAATATTATAAGAATAAAATAAAAACAAAAAAAATATAATTAATATTTTGAAATATATTGGTTTTTGGTCACCTAGAATATCTCACTCGCGAACAAATTGAGATATGGTTCAATTTTCTTAACTCAACATAAAAAAAGTTTTATCTTTAAAAATACAAAAAAATAGACTTTAGATGGATTAATATAGGAAATAATATGTATTTATATAAATTATAAAGGAAATATGGTCGTTGTAAAAATAACCAGACAATTGAAATAGTAACCTAATCATTAGAATAATAACCAGGTTGTTAATAAAGTAACTTGACCATTAGAATAGTAACTTGACTAATATAATCATAAAATGACTTGTAATTAATATTTACAATGAATAAGATAAGTAAATATAAATATTTTAATCCTATAAAATAAAAATTTGAAATAAGGTAACTCAAATAAAGTATAAGTGTGTATTTTTAGTAAAGTTTATTTTAATTTATTTTATAAAAAACAATGATTTTATGTTAATATTTAAATATTAAAATTTATTAAGTTATAAAGTTATTTTGATAAAATGAATTTCATTTCCATAATCACTATGTATAAATTATCCAAGAGTGGTTTATGTAAATTTTATGAAAAAATTTAATTTTCCATGTGAATAGAGAAAATACAGGTTTTCCAAATACAACATGTTCTAAGATATAATATTTATGTAATAATGATTCAATAAAATATGAAATTATTTTTTCAACACACGATAATTTTAATAAAATAAATAATTTATTTAAAAATAATAAACTCAATTTCAAACCCTCAAAAGTAATTTCCAGAGTCTAAAAAGATAATGTATTCCATTAAAAAAATAATTTTCATTTTTCTTCTTATATTTTTGTATAAACAACTAAATTTAAGGGTGTAATGGTTTAAAAATAATAAGAATATTTATTTTTAATTAAATTTTATTCATAAACTTAAATAATACAACTATAACATATCTTTGCCACAAAAAAGTATTTTATTCGATATTTTAACCTAAAATACCCCTCTCCTTAAGGTATAAATAGCCCATCCCACCCTCCATGGAAAATCATTTCTCAAACACTTATTATTTTCCAATATCTACCCAATTCAATTCTATTAAGACTCCTAGTATTCTTATATATATTATAATATCATCCAACTTCAAACCTTCAAGGCCTTAGTCATATATCAAATGAGTAAGTATCAATGATGATGTAACTCTGTCATCCTCTTAATTTTATTTTACTTCTCAGATTATTCTATTATCATTTCATTTTATAATATTTATAAACTAATTAATTAATAATTATATAATAATATTAAATTTTATTATGATAACTATTTATAATATATATACATACACATATATATATTCTCTCCCTTATTTTGACAAGCCCCATTGATGGTCATTTTACCCAACTATAAGTACATTGTTAATTATTTATATATCACCTGATTTATGGATAGTTAGTTTAGGTTATATATTTATATATTATTTTTTATTCCACTATATATTTATTAAAAAATATTTATAATTTATATGTATTATTTTTCATATATTATCTTTTCTCTCATAATTGGTTAGCCTTTTATGTTTGTTTCTGAACCATTTTAGGGGTTTGAGGGATACTTGAGAGTTTGGTGTGTGTGAGGGAAATGTATTATAGGTCCACTAGCTAGATGATAAGGGCCACCATCTAACCAATGAGATTCATTAGGTAACTAGTGGAATCACCGGATGCAAGTTTTCATGGGATCTTTTATGAATTTTTTCCCAGAGCCACCATTTTATTGTTTTAATATTCTTCCTTGACCTTTCATAATCCTATCTAACCTAAAGTCTCTCCTTGGATAATTTTGTATTCTCAAACCTCAATTCTTGTTAGATCAAAGTTTCATCCATCATGGTGGTTCCCGATTAGCAATTCTTTCTTTAATTTAGTCATGGATCCTCTTATTCTTTGTGTTCTTATTTCCCTAGGGACATTTCAGCCGTTATAGTTAATTGGATCCATGTTTTATAATTTGGATTTATATTTCTACCAGTATCCTTCATGTTACTTAAATAAATTTCTCTCTCTAACTTTTGTATTCCTTCTGGGGGTTTATATTCTGAGTTTTTCAAGGTATCTCTCCCAATCACCCCCTTTATAATTTAACCTATGATTAATTGGTATTTCATCTTGAGTTTTGATGTCTTTTAAATTTTCTTCTTATATCTTGTAACTATATCTGTGATTTGTGATTTATTGAGATTTTTATAAAAGTTTCAAAGGGGGTTTTGATATGATTTGATGTGAAACCTATTTTAAAGGAATATTCTCTTGTTTTGGAAATTAAATTGCTTGTTTTGTTCTTAATTAATGTCTTTGAGATTTTTTTATGATTATTTCCAAAATAAAAAAATGTTTTTTTTAAATATTGGGTGCATTCGACCCTTTTTGATATGATTCTTTGAAAATGATTATTTTTGTGAAATGATTTATAAATGGTTTTATAAATGGCCATGAATCGCTTTTAAAGACTTGGTATCCTTAATGAAATGTGTAAAGGCCTAGTTGACACTTTAAATAATTTATTGGTAAATAGAAAACCCATATGGCATGACCCTTTATGTGTATTATAAATTATGTATGTTTGACTGATTGAGATTCCTAGAAGATGGGGACTGGTCCGGTAAGGGGATCCATGGTGCTAGGGTTTCCCCCATCGTCTCCTTCCTCTCCCTCATGTGGGTTGGCTGTAGATCCTCTCATAATAACATCTCCACAATGAGTTCATGGTGTGTGAAACATCCTACTATGGTGATGTTTAAACCAAAAATATAAGGTTTTTTCGGTTTGAGGTCCAGGGATGAAATACCTTCATTTGATCATTGGGATGCACTGACGGTGGGTTCTTAGGTTCGATCTCTTCTTGATGTCGTGGAGAAGGTCATGTGGTCAAATTTGTAGTTTGAGGGTTTTGACTTCATTCTACGATGGATATGAGTTCTTTGGGTGTTTGAGGTGGTGTTTTTAGGTGGGATCTATGGTGGTGATAGGTTTTGGTTTTGGCTTGGTTTTGGTGCGGTGAGGATTCCTTCCAGCATTTCTGGTGATCGGGAGAATATTCTTGTGGTGATGGATTTTAAGTTTTTATTTTTCATATTTGTGAATCTATTTCTTTATGTGATTCTCCTTATTAATATGAATATGTTGTATGAATTTGATATAGTGGTGTTTTCTACTGCGTGGTCTGGGGTTCAAGGGTCCATGTTACTAGATCTGCTTCAGGGACTACTCCTGAGAAGGTTTAGAGCTGATATTTTTCACCTAATGAAGGATATTCGAAATTGGATGTTTGAGATGGTAAGTCTCTTTACATTGGTACCAGGATTGTGCATCTCTACATTGGATAGATAACCAAGTAGCGATGAGAAGTTTGAATCTAGACTGATTGTTTTTTATGTTTCATAGGGGCTTTCCTTATTGATGTGATCGGTTTTTATGTATTTTGATCCTTTGGGGAACAATTTAATGTTTTAAGTCCTTGAAGTCATGTTGGGTTCCCCCTAATCCCATAAAATGGGGTTATAAAAACAATAAAGATTTAATTTTTAGTCATTCATGAAATTAAATGTCTCTTTTGAGGGAAGTTGAATTGAATTGAATTGATATGCTTGATAAATGGATTGTTTCTTTATGGGTGTTTAGAGGTGTGAAAGGGTCATATGATTTTTTTGAAACATGATGATATGATATGGTATATAGTATGATAATATCTTTGAAATGTACACTTCCATTTTATATGTCAATAAATTACCTGAGTTTTATGTATGAATTCTAGGTACACATGTCTACTAGTTTAAAATCATAATCCATATTTTTTTTAGGTGGGACATAGGTCAACCTAAGGGATTACCCCTCTATTAATTTAGGATAGGGTAAGATAAGGTGTTAGGTAAGAGTCTTATTAATGTGTGTATTATATTCTGGTGCATAGAATTTACTTCATTTTTGTCCATGTTTACTCTATTCTATAATGTTTCCACGTAGCACCTTCAGAATCCATGACAATGATTTATGTATATTTTAGAATGTATGGTTATTTGGAAAATTATAACATGATATACTATTTTAATCAATGTGACTTTAAACTATTTTAAACAAAAAAATATAAATTTTTTGATGTGAGAAAATAAATTGTTGTTTTATTTGGAAAATGATATGCTTTTTAAAAACGGTTGTTTTTAAGGAAAATTGTTCGGTACTTATTTTTTTAAAGAGAACATGGAAAAAATATTTTGTTTCATGACCCATCCAAGAGGGGATCATGTCGTGACTACCCTAAGCCTACCTCCAATAGGCCAGGGGCTAGTAACTAGAACCAAGTAGGCATATCCCACAAATGGGAGATATTTTCCTAACTACCTATATGCAAGCATGCATATCCAATCCAAAAATTATGAAATGTAAATTCACTAGTTAAACAATGCGTGAAAACAAGTGTATCACACAACCAGAGTACAATAGTGAAGTACTATAAAGTAAATAGGGAAAAAACAAGCCCACTAAAAGAAAAGAGTCTGCAACCACCAGTCCAACCTGTAAAGTAAGAGGTACTGGGACTGTCATCAGAAAAGATACCAGAACACACCTCATCTTGTTCAGTATCATAAGGCACTACATGTTCTAGGTCTTCCTACAACTCCATAGAAGATTTGATCATCTATATAAGACACCACACATGCAGGAAATGCCTATGAAGGCATGAGTAAAACAATACTCAGTAGGACACTCTAAAACTACAAAGGAATACCAAAAAGTAAATACCAAAAACTAAATAACAAGAGGTAATACCACAAAGTAAATACTAGGAAGGAATAGCACAAAGAAAATAACATGAAGTAATACCACAAAATAAATACCATGAAGGAATACCACAATGAAATGAATAGTCATCTCCACACAGATATATTTCTACAAAAAATATATCAAGAACATCCAGATATATTCAATCCAATAAGACACACAATCTCAATAGGACACATAGTCTATATAAGGCACATATTCCCCATAAGACACATAGTCCCTATAAGACACATAGTCTTCATAAGATACACAGTATCTATAAGACACATAGTCTCAAGGTCACATCTAGCCATAGAAATTTTTTCTTAAAGAACACATATTTTGGGAGAACTCACTCCTCAATTCATTAGGTTATATAAACACTCCCAAAAAACCTAATTAATATATCTTGAAATGACTATATCATTTTAAGGGTCCCAATCCTATAGAAGGATTTTCAAATGCACGCCACGTTTGAAAGTTATGGTTATTTGAAATTTTCAGAAGGGATTTAACTGGGATATGGATTGACTATGGTGGTTGATCCCCCCCCACCAGTAGTCGACCACCACATGATAAATCGAGCTTCAATGGTGGTCAACTACACCCCAGCTGACACGACCATGCTGCAGCTCAGTCGACTATGTCTCACGGTTAATTTCCATGGTCGATTGTGGCCCGGTCTGACTTCCTAGGTCTTCCCCTACCTACGAGGTTTGACTCGACCCACCAGGTCTGACATGGCCAACTACGTCTGGCTTGCTCTAGCTGGGCCCATCCCACCTCAACATCCCATCATGCCATAACAAGGCGGCCCAGACTGCTCACCCGACCCGGCCCATTACTGGGTCGGTCCACTCATGTGGTTGCTCACGGTAACCACCACCAGTCCACACAACCACATCAGCTCCTCACATGGTTTTCGGTCGCATCTTCGGCATTGATGCATCCCATGCGATGTTGGAAAAACTTAGCTACCATGCACCCCTGGTGCCCTCCCTTACATGGTGCACCATTCTTTTTATGGTTCTCCAATATCTGAAGCAAAAACACCTATATGATCCTCAGGATCCGAGATACACTAATCCGGACTCTGTTTCTTCTTGCCTCCAATCTGGAGATCCAATTGCATTCAGAGCCTCCTAGAAAGTCAAGTCACAATCATGAGGATCTAACAGAAAATAATGCCAATAATGGGGGAGATAAATCATGAGAACTCCTGAATAATGAACCTTGGACTTTTTTTGTTTCGGCCTTGATTTATTCTCATTATAAGGATAAATTAAGAGGATAAACTAATCTCCTGATAATCCCGTAAAAATAACCCATCCCACAAAAATGATTAAACTGTGGATCAATATATTTTTGGATTGACCCAGCCTCATCATGGAAGTAAATAACATGGAAAATAGATCAAAAAAATTCCCTACTTGGTATATGGATCATTTTCTATTGAGGATTGATTTCTGTTGGCGATCTGTCAAGAACGATCTCTGATCTCAGTGTTTGTTGTCACTGCCAAGAGAATTCTCTAAGGATTCTATATAGAGCCTCCAAGAAATTTATAGGTTTATGAGCCTAACCCTAATTCCCTGATTAGATCTTCATTTAAAATAAACATCATTTCTGTGTCGACATAGTGTTAAAATAAAATAAAATCATAGTTTATTTTATTCATTAAAATGTCAAAAAACTATTTTTCATTTCTGAATAACTCCAGAAAATGTTAGGCCTCTCGTAGGTAAAATACCACATTATGAACTTAGTGGTGGTCTCATATTTCCAATCTGATTCATCGTTCATGAGTTTTTTGTATTTTAATATAAACAATTATTTTATTATTTTATTTACGGTTAGGTTATTGGTGAATTTTTCTTTAGATGACCTTCTCTGACCAAAGTTAGGTCATTCCTAGGGTAAATCCACCATTCAAAGATCAATGGTTCCCTTATATTTCTAATCTAGGTACTATTTTAAATGATATTCCACTTTTTTAAGAAATCTATGTGCATTATCCATTAAAAACATAACATTTTTCAATGAATTTTTATAGGCACACCAGTACTTAAAATTGAATGTTGTCTTAGTTAATAGTTTTGTAATTTTCCCTAATAATTTCTAAAAATAAAATCTTGAAAATTTGATCCATTACATTCTCCCAACTTTAGGGCTACACACCCCAAAAAATCCAAAACTAGGGTTACTCAAAAAATGAGGGTATTGAGCATGAATATGAGCCTCCCTATCCCATATTCTCTCTTGGCAATTACAATGATACCACCAAATACACATAAAATGAATCGACCACCCAGGAAGAATCATCTCCTGCTAATCCTCAATCTCCACTAGGTAATCCAAAAAATTCACCCCTTCCTCGATGTCCAGCTCACCCCATTAAATAATGTGGGATGGGTCATACACGTACCTCATTAGCTACGACATGTGGAAAATGTCATGTACCTGATCTAACTGTAGTGGTAGATACAAACATTATGCCACCTTTCCAACTCTACATAGTATCATAAAAGGTCTGATGAACCTTGAAGATAGCTTTCTGCCCAGACCAAATCTTCGTAATCTGCATCAAGGTGAGACCTGAAGGAACATGTGGTCTCCTTCTTTGAACTCCAAAGGCCTCTGCCACCTATCATCATAAGACTTATGTCAACTCTGTTTAGTCTTCAAATACTCTTATATGATCTCCACCTTCTCTATAATCACCCACACCAACTTTGGGCCCATGAGTATGGACTCTCCTTGGTCTATCTAGAAAAGTGGATACCTATAGGGTCACCCGTACAAGGCCTCAAATGGTGTAATACCAATGGTGAAATGATAGTTTTTGTTGTATGCAAACTCCACCAGAGGTAGGTGATCCTCCCAACTATGGCCAAAATCTAACATGAAATCCCATATCATGTCCACTAGAACCTAAATAGTCTTCTCTTTCTGGTCATCTGTCTATGGGTGAAGCACTGTGCTCTAGCGTAACTGAGTCTGAAATGCCTCTTTTAATCCCTTCCACAACCAGGATGTAAATAGAGCGTCGGTATCTAAGACTATTGTTGATGGAACTCCATGGATTCAATCTATCTTTAGCATGTATAGATGCCCCAAGATCTCTATTGAACTCTGATTCTAAATAGATAAGAATTAGGCTAAATTGGAGAGACATTCAATGAACACCTAGATGGTATCATTTCCCCTAGATGTATGTGATAAATTTTTCATGAAGTCCATTGATATCCCAACCCACTCTCATTATGGAACCTCAAGGGGTTTATCCAAAACCACTAGAACCTAGTGCTCATCCTTCACCTACTAACAGGTGAGGTATCACGAAACAAACTCTTCAACTCCTTTATTCATTATCATCCACCATAACTAACGTCATAGGTTCTGGTACATCTTCGCCACGCCTGGGTGTACTGCCAAAGTGGATGTATAGAACTCTCTCAAAACCTCCTCTCAAAATGCCACAAATACTATTTTTCATCCCCTAAAAACAAATATAAGATCCCCACCTTTCAAATATATATCAGGGGCATGCCCTACAGACATATGACAACATAAAGTCTCACAGTCAGTATCCCTAATTTATGCCTCCCGGACTCGCTATAAGAGTGGAGGGGTAAAACTCATCGATTAAAAGTAAGTTTTTCCATCCTCATCCATAAAGTATATCTGAAATGAGACCAATGACTTTGATTCCTCATTCAACAACTAGGAACTAGATCTCCTGCTAAGAGCATCTACCACCAAGTTCCCCTTCCTATGAGTATAGAAAATATCAAAGTTGTAGTCTTGGAGGAGCTATAGGCATCACCTCTATCTCAAGTTCAGATCCTTCTGAGAGAATATATACTTGAGTATCTTGTGGTCATGGTAGAAGATAAACCACTCACTCATTAGGTAGTTCCACCACATCTTCAAAGAAAAGACTAATATTTCTAACTCAAGATCATGGTTCACATTGTTCTTCTCATGTGGTCTCAACTGGTGTGAACCATAGTCAATCACTACTTTCCCCAACATCAAAACACAACCAATCCTGGTTCCTGATGCATCACAGAACACTATATACTTGGTACTCTCCTATGGAAATCTCAAGATGGGAGATCTCATCAATATCTGCCTTAACTACTGAAAACTCTCTTGAAACTTCTTCGTACACACGAAAGGTTGTCCCTTTCATGTCAAAGATATCAAGGATATTGTCACTCTGGAAAATTCAGGTACAAAACTCTGATATTACCCATCTAAACCATGGAAACTCCATACCTTGGTAACCCTCTTCAGTGGATCCCAAGCCAACACCACCATAATCTTTGCTGGATACACTGTAACTCGAACCTCTGAAATGATGTGTCCCAAAAAATAGACCTCTCCAATCCAAAAATAAATCTTTGAGAGCATCCCATAAATATGGTGCTATTATGGTGTTTCTAGGACCATTCTCAAGTGTCTCACATTTTTCTATTCATATTCTAAGTTCACTAGGATGTCATCAATGAAGACCACCACGAACTGGTGTAAATAAGGCTAAAAGATACGGTTCATGAGCCTCATGAACAATGTTGAGGAATTTTTCATTCAAAATGGAATCACCAAGTACTCATAATGGCCATAAAAACATATAAAGTCAATATTTTTTATATCCTCATCTCGTACTCATAGATGGTGATATCCAGATCTAATGTCAATATTCGAGAACCACCGCGCCCCTTTCAACTGATTAAAGTGGTCACTAATCCTTATTAGTGGATACTTATTCTTCATGGTCACCTAATTCAGGAATTGGAAGTCCACACATAACATCAAGCTCCCATCATCCTTCTTGGAAAACAAAACTAGGGTTTCCCAGGGTGAAACACTAGGTCTCATGAATCCCTTCATCTACAAGTCCTCTAATTGTACCCTCAGCTCCTGAATCTCTGTGGGACCAATCCTATATGAATGTGTAGATATTAGCACTATTATGGGGTATATATCAATTTAGAATTATACCACCCCATTGGGAGGTATTCTTGGAACATCCTCTGGAAATATGTCCTCATGCTCTGCCACAACTATAAGAAACTGTGGACTCAAATCATCCACTACACTGAGGGTCAGTATAGCCAACTGATGAGTGATCTCATGCACCCTCTTATGTGTGAGTACATTATATTATAACTTTATTTCCTTTTCACTAAATAATTAAAACCTATTCCAATCACTGTGGACACACCGTACTCTACCTCGGTGGCCCTCAATCATCTCCTAATCAGTCAAATGATGGGTCGGAAAATCCCATACCAGATGTCCCCGACTATTGTATGAGTAACACAGCACGTCCCTCAGCTGACTAAAGATTCCATGGGATCCCTGAACCATTGATCTTATGTCATAGGATCGCCTCCCAAAGTTCCTGGCCTAATGGGATCCCTGCGATTGTCGTTGGCTACCCGATGCTAAGGTCTCAGCTACCTGATTCTTATTGGTAGTTCCCACTGTCAGTGCCTTCTCCTCTAGAAAACTCTCTACTAGCAGAGATCACTCATGTACCCCAGCATAAGTAGAAATTCTAAGGGATATCATGGATTCCATGATCTCCTAGCATAATCCATTCTCGAAGGTCTGGTCCCTGAATAACGGGTCTCGTACCATATTCATGAAGTAGCATGAAATATCGGTAAATATCGTTGAATACTCCACTACAGTATGATTTCCCTTATACAGATGAAGAAGCTCTTGTATGTGTACTGACCATGAAATGGTTAGAAATAACACCTCTCTGAATAGACACTCAAATGCTTCCCCAGAGTGAGTCATCTCATTGTGTGTCTAGGTCACTAAGCTCCACCCTCTCCCCATAGAGCCCTGAAAAAGACTCACGGCAAGGACTACCATCTGGTCATAAGGCATCCTTATAAGTTGGAAGACACATATAACTACCTCTTACCAATCATAAATTCTTTTGGTTTCTGTCTCGCCCTAAAACCTATGAGGTTACTTCCTCTGAGACTCATGCAATGTGCTCGTTCTACATGCATCCTCAGCTGGTAGTGATTTTAGTAGTTGTTTCTCTACGGGCGGTGGTATAGCTAGTAAACCACCTGGAGGTGCAATCTCTGGTACAAGCCCCTATACAAATGCCTCATAACTAGGTGAATCATCCTCATGATCACATAATGGAATCCTGGATGGCTGGATGCATGGAGGCATCAGGTAATAAAACAAGATCTACCTCGGTCAATAGACTATATTTGGAGAGCTGACTCAAGAAGGACATGGAAGACACAACTCATTCCTATATGATGCATGTAACATTATTTTTCCTGTAAACAGTGTTTTCATGTACTAATTCAAATATTAGGTGGCCATAGTTCTAGTGTATGAATACGTCAGTCGCAACATGAACACTAGATTCGCTGGCCAGAAATCCAAAAACAAAACACTTAACATTATTACCCCAAAACAACATCACAGACTCCCAATCCTAAATTAGATTTAACCTCCTCTAATAACACTTTTTCATGACCCATCCCAGAAGGTACCATGTCATGACTACCCCAATCCCACCTCCAAGAGGCCAAGGGCTGGTGACTAGCACCAAGTAGGAATATCCCACAAATGGGGGAATTTTCCTAACAACATGTACGCACACACACATATCCAATCCAAAATGATGAAATATAAAGTAACTAAGTAAAAAATTCATGATAACCATGATATCCCACATCCATAGTAGAATAATGAATTACAAGTAAACATGGCCAAAACAAGATCAGTAAAAGAAAAGAGTTTGCAGCCACAAGTCTAACATGTAAATTAAGAGGTACTGGGTCTTTCATCAGAAAGGATATCAGAACACACCTTGAAATGTATAGTATCATAAGGCACCGCCTGATCCTAGTCTTCCAGTAACTTTGTTTAATAATCTATTTTCTGCAAAAGACATGACACATGCGGGAAAAGCCCATGTTGGGGTGAGTAAAACAATACTCAATAGGACACCCCAAAACCACAAAAGAATACCACAAAGAAAATACAACAAAGGAAATACCACAAAGTAATACCAAAAATTAAATACCACAAATTAATATCTTAAAGGAAATACCATGAAGGAATACCATAAAAGAAATATCATGAAGGAATACCAAAAATCAATGCATAGTCATCTCCACACAGATATATGTCTATAGTATATATATCAAGAGCATCAAGGTATATTCAATCCAATAAGACACACAGTATCAAAAAGACACATACTCTCCATAAAACACAAAGTCTCTATAAGACACACAGTCACCATAAGACACATAGTCTCTATAAGACACGCGGCCTATATAAAACACACAGTATCTAGGTTATAGTCGGCCATAGAAATTTTTGTTCAAAGAACTCTCATTATGGGAGAACTAACTCCTAAAACCATTATATATTATTTACACTACAATAAAAACAAACTTAGGATATCCCTAAATGAACATCTAGTCGTAAGGGTACCAACGTCATAGATCGCTCCTCAAATAGACATCTGGTTTGAAATTTATGGTCATTTAAAAATTTCAGAAGGGGTTTACCTATGTCTTGGACTGATTGTGGTGGTTGAATTCTCGGTCAGACCCCCCCCCCTATGGTTGAACCCCCCCCCCCCCCCCCCCCCACCCCCCCCACCCCCATGGTAGCTCAAGATTCCATGGCGGTTTACTGCACCCCTGCTTCCGTGGCCGCGTGGCAGCTCAGTCGACTGTGGCCTAGTTTGCCGGGTCGACTCGGCCCACTGGGCCCATCCCATTTATAGTTCAGTCCTCTCACATGATCACCTAATTCAATGTCCACCATTCCAAAAACCCCCCTACAATTCCAAATTCCCCCTCCCCCTTCGTCCTGCCATCGTGCACTGCCACCTACTCCGATCGTCGACACCCTTCCTTAAATGGTCTGTCGTTCTTCCTCTGATACTCCGATATATGAAATGAAGACACCTCTATGATTCTCATGTCCTGATCTATACTGATTCGAACCCTATTTCATCTTGACTCTAATATAGGGGTTCTGATCATGTTTGGAGACTCCCAGAAAGTCGATATGTGATCACAAGGATCCAATGACAAAGAATTTCAAGAATGGGGAAGAGAAAGAACAAAAATTCATGAAGAATGAACCTTGACCTTTCTTCATGTTGTATTTTTTCGTTCTCATTATAAGGATAAATGAAGAGGATAAACTAATCACCCAATAATACCACAACAATAACCCATCCCACAAAAATGATCGAACTGCAGATCAATCTATTTGTGGATTGACCCACATTCATCATGGAAAAAAAGAAATGGGAAAAGAAATCAGAAACCAAATTCCCTACATAGGATATAGACCATTCACTATAATGGACTGTCTATCATTGGTGATCCATCAAGAATGATCTCTGATCCCGGTGTTTGTCGTCACTTCCTAGAGAATTATCTAAGGATTCTCTTGAGAGCCTCTAGGTAATTTCCATGGTTATCAGCCTAACCCTAGGTCCCTACCAAGCTCTTCATTAAAAGGAAACAACAACACTACATCTATGTAGCATTAAAATAAAATAAACTCAAAATTTAGTTTATTCATTAAAATGTCCAAAAACTATTTTTCACAGCTGACCCACACGGTTTGATGTTATGCCTCACCTAGGGAAAAAACCACATTAAAAACTCAATGGTGGTCTCGTATTTCCAACCCGAGTCATCATTCATGATTTATTAGGATTTTAAAATAAAATAATTTTATTTAATTATTTTCTTTATAGGTACATCCTAGGTGAAATTTACTTCATATGACATACGCTATCCAAAGTTAGGTTACACCTAGGGTAAATCCATTATTCTAAGCTCAATGGTATCCTCAGATTTATAATTTGGGAACCCGTTTAAAATATATTTCACTTTTTCAAGAATTATATAGGCACATGCTATTAACAACATAACATTTTTGAACAAATTGTTCCTGGAACACTGGGTCTCGGAATCACACTCCATCTCAGCACCTTGTCTCAAAAGTTTCCCAAATAATGTCTAAAAAAATTGGGAAAATTCGAGTCATTACATTTTTATTCCTATTTCAAAACCTATATGCTATGTTTTCTCTTTTAAACTATTATGATTTGGTTCATCCCATTTTTACTAGATGGTATTTTAGCTTATACTTATATATTACAAGTTTAGCAGGTCTCTTGGTGTAGTGTATATTCTTATATCTTTTGGTTAGAGATTTAGTGAAGGTGTGTGTGTCATTACCTCACTTGCACATGGAGATGTTAGTGTTTTGTTTTCTTTTATCTTGTTATAAATTGTATCATCCATTAGTATTTTTATTCATTATATTGAAATTTTGTTGTTTCTTTTACTATTATATATCTCATTTTATGCCTCATTTGGATTTTCCTTCATTTTTTATCTTTTATATTTAAATTTATTGGGTGAAATAATTCCCAATTTGTTCTTTCTTATGTCTGGGTGAATGTATCTAGACCATGGATATTAAGAACACCCATTTTTCTAGTAGCGGATTGGTTTTTGTTTTATTTTCTAAGTTTATTCTAAGTTGGTTTGTTATATTATCTCTCTCCCCCAATTTTAAAAAAGGCTTGTTAATGGTCAATTTACCACCTACAAAGATGCTGGTAATTCATTACTTATCATTTCCATCTAGAGTGGTTATCATAATATATTTATAATATATATATTCATATTTCTATTCTTCTAGAAGTAATTTAACTAAGTAAAAAATGAAAATGATCAAAAACTACAACATTGAAATGAAAAGATAATAATTCAAATAAACTTTTAAACATGCACTTTTATCTTTAATGAAAAGTTAATAAAAAATATATAATGATTAAAATTGATTATTAATAATATAAACGGAAGTTATATACTTTTGGGATTATGTTTTAATAAAGATAGGTTGGTTATAAAATATGCACTAATGTGATGTAAAAATGATACTTAAGGTAAAGAGACTCTCAAAATCATTTATTTATTTTGGGTTTTCTTATATCTATTCCCTATGATTCTTCTAAATTATCATTTAATAACTTCTAAAGGTTATTTATTTTATTTTACCTTTTTCTTTTCTTTAGATATACATGTTTTACTTCCTTTATATGAACTCTTTTCCACCATTATTTATTTTTTGTAAAGCCTTTATTTTTAAAACATCTCATTGATTCATATTTTATCATTTATTCTTCTCTTAATGACCTATGATCATTTATAAAACCATATAATGTCTAAAATTATGTTTCTATACCTTATTTTAGGAACTTTAAATAATTATTTTTTACATTTTTTACTATATTATTATGAAACAAATTCTTTTATCATGGGTTTATTTCACAACACTATTGGAAATACTAGATTTAACGTCGAAGTAATGGCGTCAGTATTTTCTAAAAAGATACCAATAGTGTGGGTGAGAAGTTTTTAGAATCGATTTTACTAAAAAATGATGATAATAATTTTTAAGAGTGGGGTTTGGCATCGTTTTTTATTGGAACTGACTCCAAAAACCACAAAATGAATGTGATATGGCATCATCTTTTAGTAGAACCAACACCAAAACCCACAAATGGAATTCTATATGGAGTAAAGTTTTCTAAAAAACAATTTCATGCATCAAAAAAGAGTTTTGGAATTGGTTTCTATAAAAAATGATGCCATAAATCACTAACTCGTGATCTTTTGGTGTCATTTTTTATAAAAACAGATGTCATATATTAAAAAATATATATTTATGGCATCATTTCATTGGAAAACTAACGCCATATATTAAGAGAATTATTTTTGGTGTCGGTTTTTGAGAAAACCGACACCGAAAATAGTTTCCAGACTCTTTGGAATTGTTTTTGGTAAAAACTGATTCCAAAATTCTTTTAAAAATAGTCTAGATAGGGAACCCTCATGTTTTTGGATATTCAAAACCTAAACACACAACAACTCCTCTTGACTCAAGAAGAATTTGAATGTGTATTTTAGATCTCCAATGGCCAATTAATTTCAATTTTATTATATTTTGATGATCTACGGTTTGAGTTCTTGATTATCTCCCCTGATTTCACCATCGACGGATTAATTTTTCTTCCAAACCCTATTTTCAACAACATTTAACCGTGATTTGATTTTAGTTTTTTTTATATTTATTTTTTGTTTTTACAATAATTTTTTGTATAGATATTACTGTGTTTAATTTTGAAAAGCATTCCATGGTGCAAATTTTGTATCGGGATCTATTTTCATGTTAAAATACGAATTTTGTAAGTTTTTTTTAATTTTGAAGATAAATTAGTTATCATTTAATTATGTTTTTTATTTTATTCAATTATTTGTTTATAGTTTATTATAAATGTGTTGTAACATGGTTAATAGTAATCCCTAAGAATAATCATCCCATATACAGTGAAAATTATAAGTGGAAATGGATTTGATTGTTGTTCATGTAGATTTTTGTTATGGTTTATTATGGTTTCACCTTGACTGATGTGAGTATATCCTTATTTTTACTAATTTATGATATGTATGGTATTTATACTTGGCTTGGTATAAGAAGGATGTAGACTTAAATGCATCATTATAGGAATTTATAGATTAACATGTACTGCATATGACATTCCATGTAGGTTTCATTACTATGCTATTTTAAATTTACTGATATACATTGTGTGTTTCATTAGAATTCTTTTTACATACCATGATAGGATTTTTATAAGAAAACATAATATTATCCTTTTTAGGTATTTGATAAGCATTCTTGTTTTCACAGCATGATTCTATCATATTATTATCATGCTTTGAATATATTCTATGCTAGAGTGTTTCTTATTTTTTTAGTCACTTTCAATGCATATTTGTTATGTTGGTGCTTCTTTAGTATGTCTACTTATACTTGTTGCAGTATGCCTGATTCCTATATATTTATTAATGTTTCCCATGTGCATTACATATTTAGGTGATTAATTAGTAATACATGGTTGTATTCCATGAATCTATACTTATACATCAAGTTTTGTTTTGTTTATTACTTGTGATCTCATGCTCTGATATAATTTCCATGCAATGTTGGGTCAAATAAAATGCAGGAATCAATTTAATTGAAGTAAATTTATAATTTAACATCCAATGATAAAAAACCTAAAGATTTAATGATTTATTTTGAAAATATATTTATTTCATATTAATATAAAATTATTTAAAAATGAGTTTATTTTTTTATTGGGTTTCCACAGTTGGTATAAATGTTCTCTTTCTTATTTTTTTTATTATAATAATAATTTCAGGATATAATAAGAATAAATAATAATGAATAAAATTTGTTGTAATATATACCAATTTAGTTATTTATTTAATTACATCTGTCATAATTTTGGGAGTATTATGATTGATTGCACTTATAATATGAACATTTACTCGAATTATTATTTCATATTACTAATAAGAACTAATTTTTCTCCCATGAAATTAATTAAATATTCAATACTTTTGACACATGAAACATCAAAATAATGCAACAAATATGTAAAATGAACGAATAAATTTTAGAATATTTATATAATAATTAAATTATAATATCAATATAACACATGTAGATAATATGAGAATAAAAAGTTTATTATTTGTAAATGTGTTTCATATCTGATGTTTTTTATCTGATTATCAATAGTTTTTATTAAATGTGTTTTTATCTACAATATATATATATATATATATTTATTTAAATTTTTATATGTTTTAATATATTCACCAAATATATTGTGATATTAGGTATTGAATATATCATAATTAGATACATTTACGAAGAACCACTAGTGAATATGAAAAAGGAGTTGATGAATTCTTGGAATTTGCTCAATGAAATATTCAAAACATTATTTTTTTTTCTGTCCATGTGTAACGTGTATGAATATGGGAAAGTTAAACTCCATAGAAATCAAGGATCATCTCATTTGTTATGGTTTCATCCATAATAATACACATTGGATCTAGCATGGTGAAATAACAGAAAATTCAACATCCAATGTTGATGAAAATATTCATAATGAGGTAGCGAATCGTATTAAATAATTAATTCGTGATTTAGGTGTTAAAACTACAAAAAAATCAAATTTTGAATGATTGTATTGATATTCTGAGAAACCATTATTCCCAAGTTGTAGTAAATATACAGTGTTATCAGGAGTTTTGAGATTAGTTAACTTTAAAGAAAAAACATGTGGAGTGATAAAACTTTCTCCAACTTACTTGAGATATTAAAAGAGCTACTTCCATAAGGCAACGGGCTTCTAGATTCCAATTATGAGGCAAAGAAAATATTATGCCCAATGTGATTTGGGTATAAAAACATACATGCTTTCCCCACTGATTGTGTATAGTATAAGAAATAATATAAATATTTATCAAGTTTTCATACATATGGGATATCATGCTATAAGATATATGTGAAATTCAACTCATATTCATTCTTAGGTACTGTCATCTAATGTCATGAAAAATCAATATTTTACTTTCAAATGATATCATCTAATATATTTTGCATACAATTTTGATAATTTTGATTATGATTCATTATTAGGTACCAGAATCAAAACTTCTACTAAATAAATTTGGTATATTCCAATAATTCCTCATTTGAAGCTTTTATTTTCAAATTCAATTGACACAATAAGGTTAAGATGACATTTATATGAGCTCATATCTGATGGTAACTTACACAACCCTATCGATTCAATAGAGTGGAAGAGTTATAATAAAAAAAATCATGATTTTGGATGTGAATTTGTAAATATCATAATGGGATTGTGTACTGATTGAATGAATCCATATCGGATCCTCAGTAGACAACATAGTTCATGGCCTATTTTGTTGGTAGTTTACAACATTTCCCCACATCTATGTATGAAGAAAAAATATGTTATAATGATATTGATTATTTCTAGACCAAAACAACTGGTAAATAATATTTATGTGTATCTTTCACCATTAATTAATGATTTTAAACTGCTTAAGAGGTAGGTGTTAAAGTTTTTGATGCATACAAGAAAGTGTATTTTTTTGCGTGTTATGACAATGTTCACTATAAATGACTTTCCTACATGTGGAAACTTATCTAGATATAGTGTTAAGGGATATAAATCATGTCCAATTTGTAAATAATAGACTTTATATTATCAATTTTAGAATGGAAGAAAGATAGTGTGCATTGTACATCAATATTTTTGTGAATTGATCATCCTTATCATATATTGAAAAAATTATTTAATGGTTTACAATAATACAACCTTCCCCCTTGGCCATTATCAGCTGAAGAATATTATGACAGGTTGAAAAATATTGATTCATCATTTGTAAAGAAAATAATTTCATTTCTTAAAAGAAATATCTGGAAGAAGTAGTATATGTTGTTTTTGAACTACATTATTGGATATTTTTAGAGATAAAACATAACATCAATGTTATGCATATTGAGAAAAACATATATGATAGTTTTATTACAACTTTTTTAAACATAAAAGGAAAGAAAAAAGATATATTTCATGCTATATCTGACTTGATATTACTAAGAATACATTAGGAATTGTCTCCCACTATGAATGGAAACATAACATATTTACCTCTGGCTTTTCACACATTAAGAAAGATTGAAAATATAAATTTTTGTCAGTGACTTCATGGTATTAAAGTACCCAGTGGTTTTTCTTCAAATTTGATTAATTTGGTGTCATTGAAGGATTGTAAATTAAAAGGTATGAAATAACATGATTTTCATGTAATGATGCAACAACTTCTACCAGTAGCAGTGCCTGGTATATTACCAATATCTGTCAGAAATACTATCATCAGGTTATGTAATTTTTTTAAATCCATTTGTAGAAAATTCATTGATCCAAATTTGTTATATGTGTCGAATAATGAAGCAACTCTTATTATTTATCAACTAGAAATGTATTTCCCACCTACTTTTTTTTGATATAATGGTTCATATTCTAATTCATTTGGTGCATGAGATAAGAATATGTGGGAGTATTTATTTATGATGGATATGACAACCCTATTCTTTATTACACACTAAATTAAGATTTATTACATAAACATCACTTTTTACAACATAGAAGATCGATATTACTAGTGTCTTTGGGGATTAGGATCATTACATAACAAATTAAAATATTAAATACAACATCTTTATTGAAAATTTCCTTTACATGACCACTACATTCCCTTGTACTTAGCATTGTATGTGATAACCTTAGGACATGCATAAGAAAAGGGTGAGCTATAAATCCCAGTAAGGAAATAAACATGGAATAAAATGATAAATACAATACAAGTTAGATAATAGTAATATCAATGGAGCTCAAGAGAACCATGAACATAAAGGCATGAAAAGGCATGATAACCATAACATAGAAATGTGGCAACAACACTTAACATGGAATTAGCATGATAAAAGGATCATTACACATGGAGAATGATTAAACCCTAATTTCACATGAATTATAAATATTCAACACCCATTACACATGATGTATCATGATACTATACTTTACCCAATGCATTGTAGAGTTATTAGGGTGCACCCTTTCTTAAACATTTCATTTCCTGCATAAGTGTTCCACATGGATCATATAACATGGAATCAATCAACATCATAAGTTATTACATGATTAAGTAATGTGTAATAAATACATGAATGTACCATTAAAAATTTATATGTGCATAAAGTTGAATACCCATTATAGAGACATGGGTATGGTATTCACTACACAATCTTGGCTTGGAAAAACGCAGTGCAATTTCGGCAGCATAACGTAGTGACATAATGATTCATGAAAATGGTTGATGAAATAGAAATGGGTGTATCATAATATTTACATGAAATATACATTAATTGGGTCATATATATACATTTACCAACAAAAGTAATGGAATTTATATGTATAATGCAAAATAATTACTTGGATGTAAAAGAGGAGAGAGAAATCCCTCACGGAATTTTGGCATGGTAACGGGTGTACATGGGAGGTATTAATGGGAGATAAAGTGGTATCCCATCATCAAAAAATAAATATTAATGTATGGGGAAGGTTATAAATCATACCCCAACAATTTTAATCGAAAAAAATTGCATAACAACTTAAATAAAATTGGAAAAAAATGAGAAAGGAAGAAATATCTTACTTAGAAGTGTGATCCCAAAGGCTTGGGAGAGGCTTGAGAGAGGCTTATTGGGAGATTGGGGAACCTTGGGAGGATTATAGAGAGAATAGTTAAGGTTTTGGTTGAACTAAAAAGTCTTTGAGTTAAGAGGTAGTGGGAGCTTGGGTGAGTTTATATAGGAAAGGAGAGGGAATTCATTATTATTTAGGTTTGGGACGCCTCACATTAAACTAATCAAAACCACAAACCAGACCATGGTGTCTGCCCATGTTTTTTAAAAAAGGGGATTGGAAAAAAAATATTTTATAATTCCAATGGCCTAGCTTCTTAAAATAATAGGGTGGATTATGTGGAGGTGAGTCACACTCTCAAGGAAAACAATTTAAAAAGACAAAATGTTTTATAAGCCTTGAAAGGTCCACCAAAACTTTGTAAAATAAATAAAACAAACCCAAAATCACATTATTTTAATTTTAAAACATATATTTTCCAAAAAAAATGTTTATGGTATTTTATTACATCACTATTGGGTCATTATGATATCATAAAACACATTATATATTTAAACGGTATTTAATTTTGACACAAAAATTCGACTGTCTTAGAAAATTATGAAAAATTCACCATTGGATAATTTCGATGTCCTAATTCCAAAAATAATATTCATTTTATCTAAATAATTTTCTAAATATGTGAATTTTTACTTTTAAAATAAAACCAACATTTATTTAAAATTCACGGGTTTTGAGAAAAACAACTTTCAAACCTTAATAAAAATTATAATTGAATTCATAAAATTATATGATCATTTATATTTAATAAAAAGTAATTTAATAATAATAATAATATTTTATTAAAATATTATTTAATTCAAAAATCCATTAATTCATCAAAATAGATTTCTTAGTTGAATATTAACTAAAAATACTATTTACGCTTTGGAAACTATTTACAAAGTAACAATAATAAAATGAATGCACATTATTTATACAAACATAATGTACATAGTCATAGTGTTGGGGTCTTGTTATATAAACCCTTATAACACCCGCATAAGATTGAAGGGTAAGGTGTGCAATGGTGACAGACTCTTGGGGTGGCTCGGATAACATCACTCGGGTGGTAATGTCTATTAACTTCCACTTCTCACGTAGTCAGTTCCTCTCAAGATTAACATGTTCAAGCTCGACATGGTATTGGTCAAGTGCAAAGCCTAATGAATCCACCTCCCTTCTGAGATCTGAAAAGTGTGCTTTGTACTGGGTAGGTCTACTGGATGAGGCCATCACTTCCTTTTTCTGAGTAAATTGGAATTGTTAAAGCCCTATATTTATAATAATCATCTAATCAGTTTTCAATTGCTATATTAGCAATGGTCATAATTATTAATGGTATTTTAAAATCTAGAAACATAAAACCAATGAAGTTCACATTTTATATAAACATAATAATACATTTAATTAGATCAAGAGGAATTTTCCTTAATGAAAGTTTGGGTTGTTATAATCTTCCCCCCTTAAAACATTTCTACCTCGAAATTTCCTTTTCCCACACTAAAAAAGATGTGGGTATCTTTACTTCATCATTTCCTTTTATTCCCATGTTTCTTCTTTGAACTTTTGGTTTCTTCATAACACCTTTACGAGGGGCATTGTCTTATTTTATAGAACTATTTCTCTACGATCTAAGATATTCACTAGTTCCTCCTCATAAGGAAGATCGTCCTATAACTATAATACCTATTAAGAGAGTGTATGTGAAGGGTCTATTATGTACTTCCTTAAGAGAGATATATGAAGTACATCATGTACTTTGGCCATGGTAGGTGGAAGTTCTAGTTGATAGGCCACATCCCCAACATGATCAAGAATCTCGAAGGGGCCGATGTACCTAGGACTTAACTTCCATTTCATTCTAAACCTCGTGACCTTATTCTATGGAGATATGCATAGAAATACCATTTCTCTAACTTTAAACTCAAGGTATCATTTATGGTTATCTTCATAACTCTTTTTTCGACTCTGGGCTTCCTTGATATGTTGCTGAATGGTTTTCACCTTCTCCACCATTTCTTCGACCATTTAGGGTCCTGGAAGATTACTCTCACCAACATCATCCCAACATGCTGGTGTTCAGCACCTCTTCCCATACAGGGATTCATAAGGTGTTGTTCGGATGCTTAAGTGGAAACTTTTATTTTAGGATAATTCAACCGGTGGAAGATATTGGTGCCACCCTCATTTGAAGTCCATAAAACATGATCTTAACATATCCTCCAGTGTTTGAATAGTTCATTTAGATTGGCCATTTGTTTGAGGATGATAGTTCATTCTGAAGTTCAGTTTTGTATCCAAATCATGTTGAAGAATCTTCCAAAACATAGAGGTGAATCTTGTATCTTGATCAGATACAATAGATAGTGGTACTCCATGCAGCCTTACCACTTCCCTAATATATATCCATGCTAGTTGATCCAATGAAAAATCCTTCTGAATTACAATGAAGTGTGTAGACTTTGTAATATGATCCACAACAACCAAAATTTCATTGTTTCCTTTGGATGTCTTTGGATTTCTAGTTACAAAGTCCACAGTGATGTTCTCTCATTTACATGTTGTTATGGGAAATGGTTGCATCATCCCCTTAGACTTATGCCTCTCTGTCTTCACTTTCTAACACACCAGGCACTTTGATGTATACTCAAAGATATCCTTCTTCATATTATCCTACCAATAATTCTTTAGAGATCTCGATACATCTTGGTGTTTCTTGTGTGAATATAGAAATTTGAACTATGTGCATCATCCAAAAGTTCCTTCTTCATCTCTAAACTTGATGGAGCACATAGTATTTTCCCAAATCTCACAATTCCTTCTTCATTAACATTAAACTCCAAGGATTTCCCTTTTATGATAGCTTCCACTTTCTTCTGAATTCCCACCTCATCATTTTGAGCATCCTTTAACCTTTCCAAAAGAGACGGTGGAGAAATCATTTGTGAAAGGATTGATGATGTTCCCTTCTTTATGATTCCCATTTCCATCTTCATCAAATCTAAAATGACTGGATCCTTCTCAATTCTCATCAATGATGGAATCACTGGGTCCTTTATACTTATAGCATCTGCCACCTTTTTTTCTTTCCTAGCGTGGTAATTGATTGAGCAGTCATAGTCTTTGATCAGCTCTAACCATCTTCATTGGTGCATGTTCAACCCTTTCTGTGTGAATATATACTTGAGGCTTTGGTGGTCTGTATATATTTCACACTTCTCCCCAAATAGATAATGCCACAAAATTTTTAAGGTTAAGATCACCGAAGCTAACTCCAAATCATGTGTTGGATAATTCTTCTCATGAACTTTCAATTTCCTTGAAGCATAGGCAATGAATTTTTCATTTTGCATTAACACACGGCCCAGTCCCTTCTTCGAAGAATCACAGAATACCACAAAAAAATTTCCACTTGTGGGTAAAGAGAACACAGGCGTAGTGATAAGCCTTCTTTTCAACTCCTTGAAGCTTTCTTCACATTCATCACTCCAAGAAAATTTTACTCCCTTCCAAGTTAGCTTGGTAAGAGGGTTTTACAATCATGAGAAATTTCTCACAAATCGTCGATAATATCTAGCTAACCCCAAAAAGCTACGGATATCCATTACCGATGTTGGCCTCGACCACCCCTCAATTGCATCTATTTTGGAGGGATCCATAGATATCCCATTGCTTGTGATGATATGTCCGAATAATGAGACCTCCTTCAACCAGAACTCACACTTTTTGTACTTTTCATAGAGCTTATCCTTTCACAAGGTCTCTAGTATTGTTCTTAGATTCTCCTCATGATCCTCCTTGGTTTTGGAGTATATTAAAATATCATCTATAAAGACTACCAAAAATTTGGTGATGTAATACCTAAAGACACTATTAATCGAGTCCATAAATATTTCTGGAGCATTAGTGAGTCCGAAAGCCATTACTATGAAATTATAGTGCCCATATCTTGTATGAAAAGTAGTCTTGGGGATATCTTCCTTCTTCACACTTACTTGATAATATCCCGACCACAAATCCACCTTGGAAAAGTATTTTCCTCCATGTAGCTAATCTAACAAGTCATAAATTCATGGGAGAGGATACTTTTTCTTTATTGTTATTTTTTTAAGCTCGCGATAATCGATGCAAAGGCACATTTAACCACCCTTATTCTTGATGAAGAGGACTGGTGCACCCCATGGTGAAGCACTTGGGCATATAAATACTTTATCCATATTCTCCTATAGTTGTTTCTTCAGCTCCTCAAGCTCCACAACATCCATTATATATAGATTCTAGGATATTGTAAATTCCCAAAGTATAAGATCAATTGAGAATTCAACATCTCTTCTAGGAGGAAGACTAGGAAATTCTTAGAGAAACACTTCAGCTAATTCCCTCATAATAGGCATGTCTTCAAGGATAGTTTCATCCTTATACTCAAACATCTAAGCCTGATATGTGTGCTCAAAGGGTAGTAATATCCACGCTTGAGATGATGGATCTGAAGAAGATTCATATTCCTCCTTGCACTTGTATAGAATCTGGGGTCGATTCTCCACATGGAGAGTGATTTCCCTCTCATGACAATTTATGTCGGATCTATATAAGTAAAGCCAATACATGCCAATAATTGAATCAAATTCTACCAGATGGAGTATGATGAGTTTCACTGGGAATTTCAATCCAAAGATTATGATAGGGGAGGAGTTATATTCATGGGATGCAATGATTTCCCCAATTTCCATACTCACCGACATCTTCACTTCCATGATTTTTTGTGTTATTGGGATTGTTCTACTAAACATTCAAGATATAAAATAATTTATAGAACTAGAATCAAAAGGTAAATTCATTATTCTTGAATGAATAACTAGTGTGCCTATCACCACTTCATTGTTGGGATTCTCTTCAGCAGTAGTGATGGAAAAAGCTCTCCCTTGCTACCTTGGAGGTTGTTGGTTGCCTCCAAAAACCCTTGGCTTAGGGAACTGATTTGCAAGATGCCCTGGTTATTTGAAGTTGATGCAATGAACAAAAAATTGAGAGTCGAACGGAGTATTCCTCTCCTCTATCAAAGATGTGGGTTTTTCATTCCAACCGTTAATATTCATGTACCATTCTCTTCCACACCAAAAGTATTTCCTCATACCCTTTAGGAAATTTCTAGGGTGCTTATTTTCGCACCTTTGGCAAGTGGGGTGCTATATCTTCTTAGCACCATTGGATTTATCTATTGGACCACTAGTATTTATGTCCACCTTATGCTTCTTATCCACATGATACCCCTGAGATTATATGATATCCATTTCAACCTTGAGGGAACATCGTAAAATTTATTCATATTTGTCGAAGTCACAGATCACTAGCTCTTTCTGCAGGCTAGGTTTCAGCCCACCAAAGAAGTGGTTAACCTTGAATTTGGGGGTAACAATAAAGCCAGAGGCATATCGTGCAAGCCTTGTGAAGTTTTCCTCATACGCTCTGACAGATTTTTTGTCTTTTTCTTTAGGGAAAAGAAGTCTATTTCCATCTTAAGTCAGAGGTTTTATAGAAAATATTTATCAAAAAACATCTTCTAGAAATCCTTACAGTCTAATGCCTTGATCTTCTCCCCAGGCTTCATATTTTTTATCAATGTCCACCATTGATTGGCTTGACCCTCCATATGATAAGAAGATAGAAGAACCTTCTCTTGTTTGGAACATTGAAGTATGGAGAAGATCTTTTCAATGGATTTGATCCATTGTTCAGCAATTGAGGGATCAGATGATCCATTAAAAGTAAGAGGCCTTTGTCTCATGAATCTCTTGATAGAAACATATTCTTTCTTAGGGGGGTTGAACATTCCTTTTGACCCATGTTTTTATTCAAATCTTGAGTTTATCTAGAGAGATCGTGACAAATTTTGGGATTCCCTCTCCCATCGGATTAGGCATCTCATTAGCATAGTCATCACACTGATCTTCACATCAGTTGTTAGCCCGAGTCCTCCTATTACTGGCCATTGGATAGAATAAAAGGAAAGTTAGGGGTAACACATAAAGGGTAATCCAAGGACAAAACTAATGACTTATAAATAACTTTTATTTCCTTAACATATGAATCCATAGGCTTCAATCTATGATATTCATTATCTACTTTCTAACATATATTCTTAGGGGCATTTTTTTTAATTCCCTTAATAAGGTTTCATACTAAGCTTGTGAATTTACCAAATCATATCCCTTGGGAGTGTCATAACCAAGAGTGCATCAAGACCCATTGTCGTGTACAAGGATACCAAAGGTCAAGCCCAAAACTCATTGTCGAGGTTTTCACCCCTAGGTGCATCTGTTCTAGAGCTTCCTCTACTTGCTCATATCCAGACAGGGATGTATTTTCTTGATAAACCACTTACTAAATACCCACCAAAACTTAGGGATGATTTTATTATAATTATTCTTGTCTTTAAGGCTTCACTAGGTTTTTCTAATCCTAATACAAAAAATAATTAAACTTATCCTCTGATACCAGCTATAAAAACCTTGTTCTTTATTACACACTAAATCAATATTTATTACATAAACTCCACTTGTTAAAACATATAAGATTGATAGGTCTAGTGTCTTTGGGGCTTAGGATCATTACATAATAACTTAAAACCTGAAATACAACATCTTTATTGAAAACTTCCTTTACATGACCACTAAATTCTATCGTACTTAGCATTGCATGGGATAACCTGAGAATATGTAGAGACCCCAAACCTGACGTACATGGACATTACATTATTTTTGAGGAATACTTAATACATAAAAGAATAGACACACAAGGACCGTAATAGTTTAGTGTCTTTGGAAACTCGGAATATAATCTTCAAATCATGGTGAAAGATCTTCAAAGTCTTCCATAAAGATCTTCCCCTTTTGTTTTCTTACCAAAAACCTTTCTTTAAATCCTGGTGAAAAGAAAATATATAAAGGGTGATCTCAAATTCTCAGTAAGGGTAAGCATGGAGAAAATAAAACAAATCATATACATTTGAACAAAAAAACATGAACATAATGTTTAAACATCAAAATCTTGAGCAATGACATAAAACATGGTAGTACGTAAGGAATAGATCATAATGAAACATTAATCATGATAAAATATAATGGGAATAAAACATGTAATTTTGGAAAACCATTAAGCACATGATATGATTTCCATAGTAGCCAAGGCATTGCTTCTAAGACCATCTTAGTGGAAAAAGTCCCTTTATGAATCGAGTTCACTCCCCGTTCCAGTCTTGTATAACTGAACCGGATTAACTTACCGTTCCAGTCATGTCTATCTCATGAGATATAAATCTTTACCCAATGAATTGGAGGTAGATAAAGGTCCCACCCATCTCATAACGAAATCATTCTTACTTTTTCCACAAAATAAACATAAAACATTCATCATAACCCAAAAAATAAAATGGGTTTCAAAAACATCATCCCATCAGCACATAATCCATAAAAAACAAATGGATATTTCATCATAAGAAAATTGAAACCATGTAAATCATAGATACATTATACTTGAAACATAAACATATGAAATAATGTCATCTTAGATGGAAAATCGTTTTGATAAAACACTTGAAATGAATTCTTGAGAAAAATATCCATTAGTCTTCAAAATCATTTTCTTTTCACAAAATGCCATGAAATTTTAAAAGAAAAGTATTTGGTTGAAAATATTCATGAAATATTGTAGAGTAAGCTTCAAGAAAATAAGGCATTATAAAACCATAAAAATCCATTCATGTCGTATAAGGTAAAAAAAACATTCTTCTAGTACTTTTGCCAGAAAAGTAAAAAAGTACATTATATGGTAAACAAAAGAAATATTCCTTATATACCATGTAGTAAAATTTAAAAATGGGTAAAAATTACTTTAAACATACTTGAAAACATGTTTAGAAAACAGGTACATGGATGATAAATATAACCCCAGTAAATACTTACGAATAAACAATCACGGATAAAAACGAGATTGAAAAATTTATCCCTTACAAAGAACTTTTTGAAAATAAAATAGATCACTTATGTGTATTCACTATAAGGTCACATAAAGAAAGTATAAATACATGATAAGATATAAAAATTCATTTCTTATATAATCAAAGAACAACATAAACAAGAAAGAGAAGATCAACCCAAAGAACGGAAATTGGGTTAAGAAGTTCACTTACCTCGCGTCCGACTTGACTCGATCGTTCTTTAATCTCCTGAATAATAAACCAAAGTTAATTTATACTTACTTAAGAACCTTTTTAAAGTTTATTATTTCTTTTATGTCACTTATTACCATGTTATAAACATTATTTAACCATTTAAGTTAATAATGTTCGTTTTGTCAATAGTTGGTACTTGAGTCAAAAATGGAATTCTTATAATTACATGTTGTTCATGTGGTCAAAGGTTCATTATATATAGAATGATATTCATGATTAATATATCATATATATCATTTATATCCAAAATATACATGTATTTATAATAGTACATAACATATATAGGTAAGAAATGAAATGTGTCGTTCATGGAGACGGTAAGTCGTACGTACACATGAACGCTAATTTCATTTCTATTTATTATTTTAATGGAATTAAAACATAATTATAAATAGTATATATCATAATTCCAATATAATATAATATACAATATCATTCACTACATCCTTTATACATCACACATAAGGCATTAACGAATCACATCACTTTGAGGGGGTCGTAGTCCGCACTTCCTTAAATGAGATTATCGTATTTACCCACTATGGAAACCATAAAGGCTTGATATAATTGGGAATTAAAGAAGAATAAGGAAATAATAAACATAATATATATCATATATAAATACATTTCCATCATAGAGTCCACCATGAGAGGTGGTAGGAGAAAATCGAACAATCATCATTTCGTGAGATGTTAGTTTTCCACCCACAGAAACATTATGTTCTTCATCCATTAGATGGATGTGTGTGTAAGTGTAGTCAAAATAATTCTCATAAAAACATCCAAGTATATTTAGTATACTTGTGTTGTTACAAAAGAAAGGATTAAAAATATTTTAGGGGTTGGAGAAGTAGAATAAAAGAAAACTATTTAAGAGAAATCGTTACCTTTAATTTTGGGTAACTTCTTTTGGTTTGAACCAAAAGGACTTCTTGAAGTGCCTTCTGCCTAATGTAAGGCTTATTAGGGGAGGATAGGGATTTAGGGAGCTTAATTGGGTAGATTTTGGAATATCCAAATGGCTTGAGAGGTGTGATGAGTTGGATAGAAATTGTCTCCTTTTATAAGGGGGAGGAGGGGCTCTTTTGGAAAGTGTGAAAATATTATTTTATTATAAACTTACCTCCGGTTTCAAAAGGTCCAAATATCATTAAAGATGAATATAAGATGACTCATGGTCTAAATAAAATCATCCAATCATAATTGGACATGTTTTGGATAATATTATAATCATTATAATCCTATTTATTTAAATCATTTATTAATGAGGTAAATAATGCATCATTATTGTGTTAGGAATAATTTAATTTATTTGATGTATAAAAATTATAAAAAAATACCATCATGTAGGAAATATTTTTATCTTTCCAATTAATATTTATAGTCTAAAAGATAATTTTTATAACCCCTTATAAAAATTAATTACTAAAATATTTTTGTTAATGTCAATTTTGTCTTTACATTAAATTAATTAATCCAAATTGTCATTATCACTACAAGGTGACTCAATGGGGTCCCAAAATATACCCAAGGATGCCCATGGTTTTAAAGGACTCAACCAATATGGTTTGGAAAAGTGTTAAGGTAATTTTGAAATATTATAATATTCTTTTAACCTTGAATTATCCTATATACCTTTAACCGCGGTAAATAAAAGTCAAAAGTTACTATTCAACAAAAATTATTTTCATCTTATCGAACCACATTTTACTTATTGACAACGACCATGTATGTCGGATTTTTGAAATTCAATTCAAATAAGTGGTAAAATTTCATTTAAATGAAAGAGTCCGTTTTTTTAACTACCACTAAGTGGTTTCACTATTCATCAAAAATTGAAGTTTTTCAGAAAAATACCAAAAATTAAGCCTAAGATATATTTGATATTACAAATTCAAAAATGATGTCTATTTTTCCAAATTATAAACATATAAGTGGCTTTAATTAATTTTAAAATTAATTCTTATTATCAAAACAAATAGCGTGTTTTTAAGAAACAATAACTATCAAAAGATCGACACTTGTTTATGTCCAATTTCAAAGTGAAATTCATTCCAATGACCAAAATTGGATTAAATGGTAAAAATATATTCTAATTACACTTTAAAACTAATTAAAAATATAATCTAACCATATAAATTATTGCGATGAAAAAAAATTAATTAAAATATAGCGTGTTTTTACTATTCATTAAAATATGAAAGTTATCAGAATAATATGAAAAATTTATCCAAATTAAATTTTTATATAATGAATCCAAATAATAATTTTATTTTGTCAAACTGAAGTTATAAACATTTAAAAAACTAGATTTAATGTGGGTGCGCCATCAAATGGCGGCAAAACTGCATTTTTTGATAAATACTTATTTTACCCAAAACATTTATTTTGTTCTCTTACCATGTTCTAGAAAATCTGTAAGATGAATAATAATGTTATAAAATTCAAAATTTAGTTAATAATATTCATAACGGCTAGTTCATAATAATATTATAACAATATACTGTTGTTTAGTGAAACTCGGTATTGCGTACTACACACGCTATCAAGGAAGGTCGTGATTGCGTGTAATGAAAGACAAGTCAAGGCTGCATGTATTGAAATCTACCTTTGGTTTTGTGTATAAAATAATCAAAACTTATTTCATTTATACATTAAACAAAATCTATACTTAATGTTGTGTAGAAAAATTTCTCCAAAACGAACTTGAAATTGTGTGTAACGCGAGCCAAGAATAGTGTTGTGTATACTGTAAGATAATACGGTGTTGCGTATAATACAAGATAACTTTGGTGTAGTGTACAATAGAAGAAATCAAATAAATTAAAAATAATATATCTCCTAAAATCTCGGGGTGTTACATTCTACCCCCCTTAAAATGAATTTCACCCTCGAAATTCGTCGGGGTTATAAATGGTTTATTACTTGAGGGTTTCTTTCATAGAAACCCACATCGTAAAAAGGAATACCAAAACTTATCTTTAAAAACTAAAGTATGAAACGTAACGGTTACCCAAATTAACTAATCACTGGGTTTCCACATAGGAGAACATAGGTGAAAATATGGATATGGAAGATAAATCTGACCATCAAGTTCTGATGGAGAGTTGTAGAGAACATGGCTATGAAAAAGACAACAATCACAAAGTCATAAATTTGTGATGATCTAAGGTACCATCTGATTCATCGGATATAAGGACACTAGGACAAAATTTTTGGTTTTCAAGATCATTTCCCTACAGATGAAGAATTTTAATTAGAAGAAATACGTACTTTATTTTGGTATAATCTCACTGTTGTCTGTGCCTTGAACAATTTCTTCTTCTTATCTTAAAGAAATGAAGTTGAATTTTTCATTCGTGAAGTTTTAGCAGATCATGTGATAGAATGATGGTTCATTCCATCTATATGAAAAAAAAAAGTTAGCAAAAGTTATCAAATATACATAAGTTCATCTATGTTGAGGTTAATTGTATATGATTCCAAAAATGGACTTATAATTCATCTATCATACCTCTTAATAAAATAAAACTTGTTTCTACTAACCAAGGACTTCTTGTAGGCCAGTGGTAGGAAATAAAGGCATGTCGCACTTCGGTTGTGGGTTCAATTCCCGCAGCCTTGTCTGACGCGACGGGTTATTGCTCGTCCTATAGGTTGTTCCTTTTTCTAAAACTACACTATTATAACATTCCAGAAATAATATCAAAAAAACGTTCTATCCTTAAACAATACTATCTAATGTCCAACATAATACATTCCAATATTTAGGCTTATCCAAAATACATATGTCTAATCTCATAGTATAAAGAAAACGATTACTTGAAATGTCACATAACAAGCACGTGAATGCCATCATTTATCCCTCATATATCATAAGATATAACGTTTTGGTCACATTATAAACATGTGAATACCTTAATCATGTATTCTTTTGAAACATAAATTACCATAGAACCTTAGTGAAAACATGAGTGCTTTTAAAAGTTAACTCTTTCCACATACCAAAATCCCAAAATTTCTATATACTTCAACCATGATATCACTTTGTCTTTATATCAGTCATGAGCTCATGAATATTATCAAACAATTTATTTTCTCTTTATCCCTACATTTTGTTCATATCATCTACATTCCAAAATATTTCAATCACTCTTCATGGTTATCAGTACCATATTCTTATAGAAAACCAAAATGGACCAATACACAGATATTTCAATATACTATAAAATTACCTCAACAACATTATTATTGAATTCCAATACATAAGCCCTTCAATCCATCCTCTTCAATGATTGGCATGGAATAGGTCCTTCCTCTATTTAGAAGTAACTTCTTAGGTTAGGTTATTAAGTTGGGTAATGCCCATATTCTCCACAAATAAGACATTGGACTACATAACAGTTTGTCACTCTATGACCCTTTTCTCCACATAGATAACATCTTCACCTCCATTTTAGGTATTCCTCAAGGTTCTTCTTCCCTTCTCTATAAATCTCAATATTCCTTTCTCTATGCTCCTCACCATGCGAACACGCATAAAATTCCATCTTCATCTTATTTGATGACTTAGGAATACAACTAAAGTTCACCTTGTTAATCATATATCGAGATGTCTGATTTGGCATAATCACGATATATTTCTCTCCCGGAGTTACATAATTTCGTTGATCATAGTGACCAAATTGTCCATTGGAATCAATGTTAACTGAATTCCTTCTCATTCCCTCCATTGACTAAGACCAGAAACCATAGTGTAAGAAAAAGTTAAAATAACGAGGAACCACATAATCATAAAAAGTCACTTATGGGATGTCTAACTTATCAAAAATTCTTTAATCCATGACACCTTAGGTTCACCCTAGGTTATTCATGATCATCAACATAATTCTAGGATTCTAACCTATATGTATACTTAACCTTAGGGACATCCCTACACATACCTTAGAAATATCTCTAGGGATTTTACTAAAGTTTTCACATCCTAGTTTCCAAAGGTTAACTAAACCATTCCTCTGATACCAACTGTAGAGACCCCAAACCTGAAAAACATGGACATTACATTATTTTTGGGGAATAATTAATACATAACAAAAACATACACACAAGGACCGTAATAGTTTAGTGTATTCGGAAACTCAGAATATAATCTTCTAATCGTGGTGAAATATCTTCAAAATATCCCATGAATATCTTCTCTTTTTGTTTTCTTAACTAAAACATTTATTTAAATCCTAGGTAAAGGAAAACATACAAAGGGTGAGCTCAAATGCTCAGTAAGGGTAAGCATGGAGAAAATAAAACAAATCATATACATTTGAACTAAAAAAACATGAACATAATGTTTAAACATCAAAATCTTGAGCAATGAAATAAAACATGGTAGTACGTAAGTCATAGATCATAATGAAACATTAATCATGATAAAATAACATGGGAATAAAACATTTAATTGTGGCAAACCATTAAGCACATGATATGATTTCCATAGTAGTCAAGGCATTGCTGCCAAGACCATCTTAGTGGACAAAGTCCCTTTCTGAATCGAGTTCACTCCTCGTTCTAGACTTGTATAACTGAACAGGATTAACTTACCATTCTATCCATGTATATCTCATGGGATATAAATCTTTACCCAATTAATTTGAGGGATATATATATCACACCCATCTAATAATGAAATCATTTTTACTTGTGCCACAAAATAAACTTAAAACATTCATCATAACCCAAAGAATAAAATGGGTTTCAAAAATATCATCCCATCATCACATAATCCATATAAAACAAATGGATATTTCATAATAAGAAAATTCAAACCATGTAAATAATAGAGACATTATACTTGAAACATACACATATGAAATAATGTCATCTTAGATGGAAATGGTTTTGATAAAACACTTGAAATGAATTCTTGAGGAAAATATCCTTTCTTCTTCAAAATAATTTTCTTTTCACAAAATTCCATGAAATTTTAAAAGAAAATTATTTTGTTGAAAATATTAATGAAATCTTGTAGAGTAATATTCAGGAAAATAAGGCGTTATAAAACTATAAAAATCCGTTCAATCCGTATAAGTTAAAAAAACATTCATCTCGTACTTTTGTGGGAAAAGTCAAAAAGTACCTCGTATGGTAAAAAAAGAAATATTCATTACATACCATGTAGTAAAAGTCAAAAATTGGGTAAAAAAGACTTTAAAAATACTTGAAAACATTTTTAGAAAACAGGGACATGGATGATAATATAACCCCAGAAAATACTTACGAATAAACAATCTCAGATAAAAACGAGATTGGAAAAGTTATCCCTTACAAAGATCTTTTTGTAAATAAAATAGATCACTTATGTGTATTAACTATAAGGTCACATAAATAAAGTATAAATACATGATAAGATATAAAAATTCCTTTCTCACATAACCAAATAACGACATAAACAAGAAAGAGAAGATCAACCCAAAGAACGGAAATTGGCATAAGAAGTTCTCGTACCTCGTGTCTGACTTGACTCGATCATTATTTAATCTCATGAATAATAAACCAAACTTAATTTATACTTGATTAAGAACCTTTTTCGTGTTTATTATTCCTTTTATATCACTTATTACCATGTTATAAACATTATGTAACCATTTAAGTTAATAACGTTCTTTTTGTCGATATTTGGTACTTAACTCAAAAATGGACTTCTTATAATTACATGTTGTTCATGTGGTCAAAGGTTCATTATATCCAGAATTATATTCATGATTTATATATCATATATATCATATATATCCAGCATATACATGTATTTATAATAGTACGAAAACATATGGAGGTAAGAAATGAAATGTGGCGTTTACGGAGACGGTAAGTCGTACATACGCATGAACGCTAATTTCATTTCTATTTCTTATTTTAATGGAATTAAAAAAAATTATGCATATATATATTATAATTACAGTATAATATAATATATAATATCATTAACTCTATCCTTTATACATCCCACATAAGTCATTAATGAATCACATCACTTTGAGGGGGCGGTAGTCCGGACTTCCTCAAATGAGATTATCGTATTTACCTACTATGGAAACCATAAAGAATTGATAAAATTAAGAATTAAAGAAACATAAGTAAATCATAAAAATAATATATATCATATATAAATACAGTTCCATCATAATGGACACCGTGATAGGTGGTAGGAGAAAATCGAACAATCATCGTTTCGTGAGGTGTTAGTTTTCCACCCACAGAAACATTATGTTCTTCATCCATTAGATGGAGGTGTGTGTAAGTGTAGTTAGAATAATTCTCATAAAAACATCCTAGTATATTGAGGATACTGTTTTTGTTACAAAATAAAGTATTAAAAGGAGTTTAGGGGTTGGATAAGTATAATAAAATAAAACAATTTAAGAGAAATTGTCACCTTTAAGTTGGGTAACTTCCTTTGGTTTGAACCAAAAGGACTTCTTAAAGTGCCTTCTGCCTAAGTTAAGGCTTATAGGGGGGTATAGGGATGTATAGAGCTTAATTGGACAGATTTTGGATGAGACAAATGTCTTGAGAGGTGTGAGTAATTGGATATAAATGGTCTCCTGTTATAAGGGGGAGGAGGGGCTCTTTTGGAAAGTGTGAAAATATTATTTTATTATAAACTTATCTTAGGTTTCAAAAGGTCCAAAAATCATTAAAGATGATGATTAGATGACTCATGGTTGAAATAAAATCATCCAATCATAATTGGACATGTTTTGTATAGTATTTTAATAATTATGATCTTATTTATTTAAATCATTTATTAATGAGGTAAATACTGAATCATTATTGTGTCATGAATAATTTAATTTATTTGATGTCTAAAAATTATAAAAAAACACCATGTACGAAATGTATTTAGCTTTCCAATGAATCTTTATAGTTGAAAAGATAATTTATATAACCCCTTATAAAAATTAATTACTAAAAGATTTTTGTTAATGTTAATTTTGTCTTTACATTAAATTAATTAATCCAAATTGTCATTATCACTACCAAATGGCTCAATGGGGTCCCGAAATCGACCCAAGGATGCCCATGGTCATAAATGACTCAACCAATAAGGTTTGTAAAAGTGTTAAGGTAATTTTGAATTATTATAAAATTATTTTAACCTTGAATTACCCTATTTACCTTTAAACGCGGTAAATAAAAGTCAAAAGTTACTATTCACCAAAAATTATTTTAATCTTATTGAACCACATTTTACTTCTTGATAACAACCATGTATGTCGGATTTCTGAAATTAAATTCATAGAAGTGGTAAAATTTCATTTAAATGAAAGATTCGGTTATTTTAACTACCACTAAGTGGTTTCACTATTCATCAAAAATTGAAGTTTTTCAGAAAAATACCAAACATTCAGCCTAAGCTATATTTGATATTCCGAATTCAAAAATGATGTCTATTTTTCCAAATTCAAAACATAGAAGTGGAATTAATTAATTTTAAAATTAATTCCCGTTATCAAAACAAATAGCATGTTTTTAAGAAACAATAACTATCAAAAGATCGACACTTGTTTATGTCAAATTTCAAAGTGAAATTAATTACAATGACCAACATTGGATTAAATGGTAAAAATATATTCTGATTACACTTTAAAACCAATTAAATAGATAATCTATCCATATAAATTATTGCGATGAAAAAATTTGTTTTTAATTAAAATATAGCGTGTTTTTACTATTCATTAAAATATGAAAGTTATCAAAATAATATGAAAAATTTATCCAAAGTAAATTTTTATATACTGATTCCAAATAAGAAATTTATTTTGTCAAATTTAACTTATAAACATGTCAAAACTTGATTTAAAGTGAGTGTGCCATCAAAAGGTGGCAAAACTTCATTTTTTAAAAAATACTTATTTTACCCAAAAAAATTATTTTGTTCTCATACCATGTTCTAGAAAATGTGTAAGATGAATAATAATGTTATAAAATTCAAAATTTATTTAATAATATTCATAATGGCTAGTTCATAATAATTTTATAACAATATACCATTGTTTAGTGAAACCTGGTATTGCGTACTACACACGCTATCGAGGAAGGTCGTGATTGCGTGTAATGCAAGCCAAGTTAGGGCTGCGTGTATTGAAAGCTCCCTTTGGTATTGCGTATAACATAATCAAAACTTATTTCATTTATATATTAAACAAAATCTATACTTAATGTTGCGTAGAATAATTTCTCCAAAACAAACTTGAAATTGTGTGTAACATGGGCCAAGAATAGTGTTTCATATACTGCAAGCTAATATGGTGTTGTGTATAGTACAAGCTAACTTTGGTGTAGTGTACAATAAAAGACATCAAAGAAATTAAAAAGAATATATCTCATAAAATCTCAGAGTGTTACAGAACATGCATAAGAAAAGGGTGAGCTATAAAGCCCAGTAAGGTAATAAACATGGAATAACATGAGAAATAAAATACATGTTAGATAATAGGCATATCAATGGATCACAAGAGAAACATGAACATAAAGGCATGATAAATCATGATGACCATAACATGGAAATGTGGCAACAACACTTAACATGGAATTAGCATGAACCAACACTCATTGAACATGGATCATGATTAAACCCTCATTTCATATGAATTAGCATTATTCAAAACCTTGCACATGACGTATGATGATACTATACTTTACCCAATGCATTGGAGCACTATTAGGGCACACCCTTTCTTAAACATTTCATTTCATGCATAAGTGTTCCACATAGATCATATAACATGGAATCAATCAACATCATAAGTTATTCCATGACTAAATAATGAGGAATAAATACATTAAAGTACCATTCAAAATGTATATGTGCATAAAGGTGAATACCCGTGATAGAGACAGGGGTATGGTATTCACTACACAATGATCTTGGCTTGGAAAAAAGCGGTGAAATTTAGGCAGCATAACGGCGTGACATAAGGATTCATGAAAATGGTTTATGAAAGATAAATGTGTGTCTCATTATATTTACATTAAATAGACATTAAGGGAGTCATATAGATACATTTCCCAACAAACTTAATGGAATTTAGATGCATAATACAAAATAATTACTTGGATGTAAAAGAGGAGAGAGAAATCTCTCACGGAATTTTGGCATGGTAACGGGTGTACATGGGAGGAATTAATGGGAGATAAATGGGTATACCATAACAATAAAAATAGTGTAGTATAGGGGAGGTGATAAATCATACCCCAACATTTTTAATCGAAAACCAAAAAGGCATAACAACTTAAATAAAATTGGACAAAAATGAGAAAGAAAGAAATCCCTTACTTGGAAGTGTGATACCAAAGGATTTTGAGAAGCTTGAGAGAGGCTTCTTGGTACATTGGGGAACCTTTGGAGGATTTTAGAGAGAGGAGGATAGGGGTTGGTCAAACTCCAAAGGCTTTGAGTGAAGAGGAAGTGGGATCTTGCATGAGTTTATATAGGAAAGGAGAAGGAATTCTTTATTATTTAGGTTTGGGACACATCACATTAAACTAATCAAAACCACAAACCAGCCCTTTGTTTTTGCCCATGTTTTTTGAAAAATGGGATTGGAAAACAATATTTTATAAGTCCAATGTCCTATCCTCTTAAAATAATAGGGTGTCTTATGTGGAGGTGAGTCACACTCTCAAGGAAAACAATTTAAAAAGACAAAATGTTTTATAAGCCTTGAAGGGTCCACCAAAGATTTGTAAAATAAATAAAACAAACCCAAAATCACATTATTTTATTGGTAAAACATATATTGGCTGAACATAATTTTTATGGTATTTTATTACATCACTATTGGGTCATTATGATGTCATAAAACTCATTATATATTAAAACTGTATTTAATTTTTACCCAAAAATTCGATTGTCTCAGAAAATTATGAAAAATTCACCACTGGATAATTTTGACATCCTGATTCCAAAAATAATATTCATTTTATATAAATAATTTTATAAATATGTGAATTTTTACTTTAAAAATAAAACCGACATTTATCGAAAATTCATTGCTTTTGACAAAAAAAACTTTCAAACCATAGTAAAAATTACAATTACATTCATAAAATTATATGATCATTTATATTTAAAAAAAGTAATTTAATAATAATAATAATATTTTATTATAAAATTATTTAATTCCAAAATCCCTTAATTCATCAAAATATATTTCTTAGTTGAATATTAACTAAAAATACTATTTGTGCTTTAAAAACTATTTACAAAGTAACAATAATAAAATGAATGTACATTATTTATAAAAAATAATGTAAATAGTAATAGTTCAAGGGTCTTGTTATATAACCCCTTATAACTCTCTCATAATACCAAAGGGTAAGGTGTGCGATGGTGACAGACTCTTGGGGTGGCTCGTATAACATTTTTCGGGTGTTAATCTCTATTAACTTCTACTTCTCCCGTAGTCGGTTCCTCTCAAGCATAACATGTTTAAGATCGGCTTGGGATTGTTCAAGTGTGAATCCCAATTATTCCACCTCCCTTATGAGCACTGACAAGTGGGATTCGTACGAGTAAAGTCTACTGGATGAGGCCATCGCTTCCTTTATCTGAGTAAATTTGATTTGTTAAAGCCCTATATTTATACTAATCATGTGATCACTATTCAATGACTATATTAGCAATGGTCATAATTCATAATGATATTTTAAAATCTAGAAACACAAAACTAATAAATTTCACATTTTATTTAACCATAATAAGACATTTAATTAGATCAAGATGAATTTTCAATTAACAAAGTTTGGGTCGTTACAATAGATGTATCCTTTTAAAAGATATATGAAAATTTTGAAGGGGTGTGTTAAAAATCATTATCGAACAGAGGCCTCTATTATTCAAAAATATGTATCAAAAGAGGTGATTGAGTTATGTACTAATTATTTGTATGAGGTGGAGCATATCGGTCTCCCTATATCTCAACATATGACAGTTGATAGTGAAGGTAGGGGGTTCGAGGATTAAAGGTAATGTCCATTCCATGTGATGAAGTGATGTAGGCACATTTATATATTTTGAACAATAAAAATGAGGTTCAATCATATATATCCTCACATATTGTTGAATTAAAGTTGTGATATCATAAAAGAAATGAAAAGTGTTTAATGATTGAGCATAAAAATACATTTTTTTCATGGTTTAAAGAGAAAGTCATCATAGATATATCTGCATCAGAAACATTGAAGTGGTTAGTAGGGGTTTCATTTCTTAATGTGATCACATGGTCTATTTTTGATATTAAGGGTTACACATTTTACCCAGAAAATATGGATGACAAGAGTACCTTTTAGAATAGTGGTGTGATGGTTTTCACTAAAGCAGTGCATTTTTTGAGTGCCAAAGATAAAAACCTAATACTTGCATCAACGCAAAATTTTGGAGTTCTTGAAGACATATGGTAATTTTTTGTATTAAATTTCAAGTCATATTTTTTAATTTTAATTGGGATGATAGTGATAGTGGTGTGAAATTGATGAGTATGGTTTTAAACTAGTTGATTTGAAAAGATTTAATTACCATGAGGAACCATTTATCATGGTGACACATGAAAAAAAATTACTTTATGTGATTAATCCATTTAATGATTAGTGGTTCATTTTTTTCAAGAAAAAAGATACCATTTGGGTGATGAGGATAATGTTGATGATGTTATTGATTTCCATGAGCCTTATTCATCTATTATTCAATTTTTGGATGATTACAATGAGTATAAGACAGACGTAGTGCATGAAATAGGTAATGATAATAATGAATGCATGTGGGAAAACACTAAATTTGTCTCCTAATTTTTCTGGTAAATATTTATAATTTGTTTCTTTTATTGAATCTTACAAATACATGCCTCTTTTTTACTTAATTATTTTTTTCTTTCTTGTTTCTAAATATTTAGTTTTTTAATGATATGCAGGTACATAAAATTGCATTACACTTTCTAGTAGTAATGTCAGATACAGATAGAGAGTAGTGGTTACTGAGGTATATCTATTTTTTCATATTATTAAATATTACTTAATATACTTAATTAATGAAAGAAAACTATTAATTTACAAAAATAATTTGTAGGACTACTAATGTGTCCACAGCGGAGGAGACTTCTCCTATTACTACTAAAAAATCAAGTTCTCAAGTAGGTAAACATGGTATTACACATTTACCAAAACTATCACTTGATCATGATGATGACATATTACACATATGATTTTATGATAATATTAATGCAACTGGCCTAAATGTAGTTTAGTTTATCAGTTATATATCGATGTAGATCCATTCTAGGATTAGTATTTTATATCCTGATTAGAAGTAAATGGTCTAGATGACAAAACAACAACTTTGGAAGGACATGATGGTAAAATGTCTTTATTGATTTCTTTTATCTCATTTTTTTAATATTAAATATTTTAAATGACATAATTAATTTATTCAATTATAGATGACATTCAATTCGGAGGAAATCAAATAAATTAAGAAAAGACATCACTCTTTAGCAGCAGTTCGATGGAGATATTTTAAAAAAATAAAAAAATTATGTTTTTGGAAATAGAAGGTTTGAAAACCCATGACTCAAGTATTAGTTTATAGATAAAGATACATGGAAGCAATTTTTTGATAGCCTTTATGAAGAAAAATTTTAGGTATGATAATTATTTTATATTGTAAAATTTATTATATATTTTTCTAATTACTTAGTAGTATATTTTTATATAATAGGCCTCCAAAAGATCTCATCAAGAGATTCAATTGAGAAATGTATACCCTTATACTCTATCACATGGAGGGTATCCATATTTAGAGAAGAAAATGATTAAAGAAAAATTTGAAGCATTAAGAGCTCGATCTGGTAGTGGTTCAGAAGAGGTTTATCATGGTCATCCATATCCACCCACTTTTCATGAAAAATGGAAAGGATCAAGATGAAGGAAAAATGAAAAGTATCTTATAGATGAAGATAAGAAAGTGGATGATAAAATTGTAAGTAAATATTATTTATTTTTTATCAATTTTTATATTTTATAAATTTTAAACACTAATATAACCTTTTTATTTTAATTTCAGGATTAACATCAGGAGAAAGAGACACATGGCTCTTTTATCCCCAAGGGTAGGATGGAAATCCTAGCCACTACTTTAGGAAAGACAGATTACCTCGGGCGTGTTAGAGGATATCAGGCAGGTGTTAGTATTCAGAAGGTTTTTGTCTAGTGTAAGAAATCAAGATACCTGGATAATGAAATCCTTAAAAGATAAGATAAAAGATATGAAACAGTCTATGGGTGATAAAATTCAAGCAGTAGTGTAGAATGCTTTGTTAGGTCCCTTGGAAAGACAGTCACAGTCTAGGTAGCCTTCCCAGGTATACTATTTATTTTTCATCAATTTTTGTATTTTATAAATTATAAACACTAATATAACTTTTTTATTTTTTAGCAATCCCATCCTGCTCACTCGGACTACCCTGTCCTATCTGCCTACCCTGACCTGTATGCGCAACCTTCCCAGGTATATTATTTAATTGTCATCTATTTTTCTATTTTATAAATTATTAACACTAATATAACTTTTTCGTTTTTTAGCCTTCCCAGCCTGCTCATCCAGACTACTCTACCCCATCTACCTACTTTGATCCACCACCCCCTCGCTCAGACCAATTAGTATAATATTTATTTGTCATAAATTTTTCTATTTTATAAATTATAAAAACTAATATAATTTTTTCATTTTTCATCCATCCCAGCCTACTCAACCGGACTACCCAGCCTCATCTGCTTACTTTGATCCTCCACCACCTCGCTTGGATAAAAACGTATATTGTGAGTTGTTTGTTAGAGATACTCATATACATATTGTTGTGTTAGGACTCTTGTATTTTTTGGTGGATTATATACATCACTAGAATATGAGGATTTGGTCAGGTTAGAGTATCAGTACTTTATATTATAGATCCTAATGCTCTACTACCATTTCCTACTGAGGAGATCACCAGAGTTGGGGATTTTCTGGATTATTTTTTTACTTTGGCCAACTAGTCTTATTCGATATATTTAATATGAGGTATGAATATTTTTAAATATTAATTAAAAATGATTAAAAATTACTTATAATGTTTCTAACATTTAACTTCTATAGGATTATTTGAAAGCAAAAGAAACTGGACAAATGAAATAAAATGTTCTGGAACGATTGATTGTATATACTTCTGATATTTCTTATGGGATAAAAATATTATCTTAGGATTATTATTCATTGAATTATATCTATGAGTTTAGAATGGTGACCGATATATGTGGAAGATAATTTCCACTGATATTACTCAATGAAGATATCATGAATCTAGTTGATTTTGAAGAGCTCAACCTGAATGTGGTGTTGTTGTTTTCAATGTAAGTAAATTGACATTTGAAATTTTATTTCTTTAATAAAATATGGTATTCAATTAACAAACTATATTTTATTTTTAAATTAGTTATATACACAAGATTCTTCTAAAAAATGAAAGTACAGGAATTTACAGTTTTATGGATCCAATATTTATTTCCATTGAAGTGAAACATGTGAATAATCCTGATAGATTTTCATATATATGTGAGAGATTAACACATATGAAGATTGAGTGTTGGTTTTTTCCATTTCTCAAAAAGTAAGAACAGAAACATTATTATGAACTAATGATCATTATAATTTCATTAATTTTGAACTTTTTTTATTGCAAGGGAATTGGATGTTAGGCGTATTATACCCAAGTGAATGCACCTTATATTGGTTTTTCTCTTTATCAGGGAATGTTCATAAAATATTTTCCACATTATTAGAAAATATGTTTTTTTTATAAGCTCATTATTATTAATTCCCATTATTTAGACATGTATTATTAGTTCATATATATAAAAATTCAGTTCAGGGAAAAATTTAACAAGGAATACATGTCGATAAGAACACCAAATAAAATAAAATATGTGGAAGTACATGTAATTAGTTTTTATATTATATTTTATTATATTTTTTTTATATATTGATTTTTATTATCAGTTTAATGTTTTATAATTGTAGTGTCATAGTCAAAAATGGACATGTTGAATGTGGTTATTATATTCTACATTTCATGCATGAGATAATCATAATTGGGGAAACTACTGAATTTGAAAAGGTTAGTTGTATTAGTTTTTTTATATTTTCTTCCATATTATTCTATGTTTTATCTCATATCATTCAATGTTATTATAGGCATTCAATTATTCCCAGTCTTATTCTCAATCTGATCTTACCAATATTTAATCTATTTTTGTGAACTATTTGTTAAGTTTGATTAGGATTTGAGGTATGTATATTATAATATTTATGAATAATATTACATATGGGTTCAAAAAACTATCTCTTTTGATATAATAGGTATTTGAACAAACTGATAATAAAATTAATGTTTCAAAAATAAACAAAAATTTTCATGTTTTATATTTTAGGTACGTGTATTTTATTTCTAATTTATAATACAAATGTGGAGATAATATTTTGATTAACTTGATAAAATCATGTAAGTTATAGATTTTTAGTCATCGATAAATACTGTTTTATTATTGTATATTGTGTTTTTATTACAAGGGTTTCGATTATTTGGGAAGTGTAATATTTTAAATTTTCTAAAAAAAATTATCTTTCGACGTCAGTTTTTTAAAAACCAACACCAAAAAAATTTAAAAAAAATATTCACTTTTCAGCATCAGTTTTTAAAGAAACCAATGCCAAAATATATTCAAATAGGGTTTTCAGTGTCGGTTATTTAATAAACTAATGACGAAACCCTTAATGAAAATGATTTTCAGCGTCGGTATTTGTAAACCTAATGTTGGAAATAATCTTTTTTACATCACCTTTATAAATGTCGGTTAAAAACCGACATCAAAAATAGAAAAAAACTAATGTTAAATCCTTTTTTTCACTAGTGTGATTATTCTTGATCTATGTTTCCATTTTTATGAGGAATTCATGATTATGATCATATTATATTGTGATAGGTGGGATTGGAATTATATTTTCTTCTAATGAATTAGAGAGTATTGTATCTCATGAGATCATTATAAATTAACAAAATATAGTTAGTTTTTTCTATAATGTTATGCATGTACGTGATATAGCTAGATTGTTCATAACATTATCAAATCTTGGTAGTAAGCCTTTACTTGTGTTTATGATGTTCCATTATCTTGAATATTCTACATTCCCTAATTTTTTTCATATTATTAGTATTAATTATAAACATATATTTACGATATAATAATGATGATTTTTCACACAAATGTACTCATATAGATTAATGTTTCAGGTTCCTCCCTATTATTTCCCCCCTTACTGGTTTTTTAGCTCACCCTATCTTTATGTATTTCCCTAGGTAATCACATGTATTAAAGATATTATTAAAGTATATAATGGGGATATGAAGAAGGATTTAAATAATTTTTAAAGTAGTTTGTGGGTTTGAGTTTTAAGAACCAAATTTTCCCAAGAAACTAAACCACTTGTTTTTAGGAGTAGTAATATTATGTAAATTCTTAGTAAAATCATGTAATACTCAATCATGTAATGTAAAAGTCACTATACTAAGTGTATGATATCACTTTTTTGTTGTTTTGTTTTCTTCTACTCAAGGTACTAAGTTGAATATTATTTATGATATATATAAATGATTTCATGAAGGATTTTTTATATAAAGTAAATGTTCTACATATCTCATGAATTTTGTCATAAAATGTTTAAATATATAACCTAGCCTCGTATGGATATTGAAATATCAATACTTGTTAATGAACTTATGTAATATTTTTGTTATTAATAAATATTCACTACCTTAAAGACACTATATTTGAGGTAATTATACTCATGGATAAAGTAAAGGAAAATGGTATCATATGAGAAAAATAAGAAGTTAGTTTTTTTCATTTTCCTTTTATCTTTTATTATTTATCTATTGATTTTGTTTTTTTTCATCCCACTATATTACTTTTCACTTCTTCCAATATATATTTCATGGATCATCACCCTCTTCTTTTTCTTATTTTCTTATTTTTCCCCTTTAGTTAGGCTTTCTCCCCCTCTTGTGGTTTCTCTCTTCCACCTAATAGAATTGTGATATCATTTCAATTTCTTATGTATAGTTTCATTAACTTAAAAAATATTTATAGTTAATCTCTTTTACTCTTTATAATTCTATATTTCTTCTCCTTTCCCTCTCTATATTTCTGGGTTAGGTTCATGGAGGGTTCTAGTTTTATTTTTACAATCAACTATGAGTTTTTTCCAAGGTTTTCCAACATCTAATGATTTTCAGAGTGATTAAACACCAAAAATAGATATTTTTATCCAAACCTCATATTTGAAATATAAAATAAATTTATGTTAGGTTTTCATTTACATTAATTTTTTGTAAAATTGGTGTTTTGTGCATATGATTTATTAGTTAATTTTATATTTTATTGAATAATTAATTTTTCATCCATAGTTTAAAATATATTTCATAGTAAAAAAATTATGGGGAAATTTATAGATTGAAATTGTTTTGAAATGAATTTTTTTAATTTTTTAGGGGTCATTACTAATATTCAAGTTATTTGTTATTAAGAATTTAATTGAAAATGTACCATGGTAATTTAGAGTTGATTTCGTATATATAGAAGTATTATAATCTAATATGTGAATTAAGATTATGTATAAATGTGGTTTGGTTTTACTTGAGTGGAAGATGAGGCATTCGCTTAGATATTTCATAAAAAACATATTTTTTTAATTATTATTTAGAATAGTTTTTATATTACCATGTGCTTAATTAGTGAATTGAAAAGATGCATAATCATTTATAGGATTTATAAGGGAAAAAATGGGGCCTTGGATAATATATTAATGAAAAAATATAGATGTGTTAATCATCATTGATAATAGTATTTATTACCAGGTTCATAATATGTTATTTTGACTGCATTACATACTTTATTAATTCCTTTTTCTGATTCATTATTAACATGTGGGAGTTTTATTATAATTGATAAGTTTTATATGGGTGAAGGATGAAGGGGGTATAAACCATGGTTCATGAGTATAGTTATTTTCATTGTATGACTTATTGGGTAGAGAGAGTAACAATATTCAATCCATTATGGGACCTTATGTTGAATTTTCCTTAAAGTTAAAATCAAGATCTATAATCGCATTTCTTAAAGAGTCATCCTATGTGGTGGTTATATTTTCATAATTTCTCTAAAGATAAAATTTACACTTATTTGTTCCATTACAAAATCATAGGATAAACAATGAGTTAGGTAAATAAATAATTTGGCACGGTAATTTTTTATTTTGATTTTATGTTTTTCCCTTATTGTTTTCATATTATGAAATAAACATAAGTGAAATAAAATTTCAAAAAACAATAGCATATATGTTCTTTTAGTTGGATATAATAATTTTATTTTGGGATCATGAATGGTTAAGATTTAGATAAAATCCATTTTGTTGTTTGGAATATGTGTTTGGGTGATGTATGGTATTATAATTTTGGTTGTTTATACTTATCATGAAATTTTAGAAAATTATTCATCCCAAATTTGATTTTTAATTTTTGTTGTTGTTATTGTTATAAAAATAGTCAAAGAAGGGTCTCATAATAAAATAAGAGTTATATGAAAGAATAATGGAATAATATAACATTTATTTTTATATATAATATAAAAACTAAATAATGGTTAATTGTAAAAACATTATGGTTTATGTATAGAACATGTGTGAGGATCACCTAAAATTTTATCAAACGTGTCTATTTTAATTCTCCAACCATTATGGTTTTTCAGTATAATAGAAAATAAATTTAAAATTATTAAAATAAAATTAACATTACATTTTGTATATTTTTCATGTCATGGTTACAAAAAACATTTTAATTGTATACATAACATTTTTTTAATTGGTAAATTTAGGTAAAACACATTGTTTCAATGGTCTTGTTGGATGAAAAAAATAATTTTCTATATATATGAAACTAGAAAAGTAATATATGAATGTTGTGATGGTGCTTGGGGTATATATGGTTGCTACAGGTTGTTTTTAAATAATAGGTATGTGATGTAAAGAATGTTATTGTAAATATAATAATTGAGTGGGTGAGTTCTTATTTCACTATATAATATTACCAAGTGTAAGTTGATATGTTATAGTGGTTTATCTATTTTTTTAAGTAGATAAGGAAACACTTTAGGTAGTCACAGTTTAATAATTTATATCTTAAAGGTTTTAAATATATTTATATAAACAATAACCATTCAATTTTTTATGATGAAATGTTGTGGTGTAAAAAATTATCATTAAGAAATTGATTCATTTTTATCAGAGGTAATTTTCGTTTTAAGTTTGATTTTGGGTACATGGTGCTAATAAAATTCACCATGTCATGGTTAAATTTAACATGTCATGGTTGGGTTATTATATTTAATAGATTTGATTTCTATATATTTTTTGGATATTAAAACTTTAATGATTTATTTTTTCCACTCATATTTAACTGATGGTTCTAGTGGGTTTTTACCATCACATATAGTAGAGATGAAAGTAATATATCTATGAATATAGAAATAAATACATAAAAAAATTCTCTTAATCTATATAATGATGAAGTTATTATAAAGAAATATGCATGGAAATTATCTATGTGAGAAAATGGGAGAGATTTGATGATTCCAAATAACATAAAATTGAATAGAAAATGTTATTCTAAATAGATAGTGGTTTAAGTAAATGTTTTTTCAAGGGTAATTAGTCAAATATTTAGGATAAAGTAATAATTTAATCATTATGTCAACATGTCTGATGTGTCTTATTTTATACTATATTGAGGGAATATTTTATAAAAATAGTGAGCTTGATTTTTGTGAGTAGAGTGATTATAAAAATGGAAAGGGTTGTGATCATTTAGTGATAGTGATTCTTTTCAAAAAAAATTAAGCAATAATTAATCAATGATTTAGTTCAAATGAAAAGTGTGTTTTTTCTTCTCTTTAGATGTAGTCTCTATGTTATGGGTCACTATAAGAATTTAATTATATACATGTGGTTCTTTGGAATCAGTTTAATAAATCACTTCTAAATAAAATATATTTTATTTTAAATATATTATTAAAATCATTGATAAATATGTATAAAAAATGTGTTTCCCTTCCCCTATATACCCCACCCCCACCAAAGCCCTTAATTACCTAAAATCTTAACAATTAATCCCATATGACCAAATATACCTTCTAGGTGATGATCATTGAGCTCCCTTATTTGGTTAAAAGTAACCTTCTCATAAATGAGTGACCTTCCCAATGATGATCCTTTATACATGAAACAACCCCCCCCCCCCCATGTTTACCCCTTCTGCAATGCAATTTTAAAACATGTCTGATAGTTGAAGGTATGGCCCTTTTATGTTTTTTTAGATTTTGTTTTTTAGTGGTTATTTGGGTCAACCGGTCCTTATGGAGGCTATATTGATGTTTGTATATTTATTGTTAATTTTTTTCCATGATTTTTTATAATTTATGTTCGGGGTCATGAATTCTATCAATATTTGAATGATAAAATAAAACCTAAATTCCAATAATTAAAAAAATATATTATATTTTAAAAAAAACATTATTTTATTTTATAAAAGATTAGGTTAATGGTTTTTTAAATATATTAGTTTAATATTTTTTTTTAATTTTGTTAATATTTAATTAATTTTATTAATATTATGTTATGAAAATATTTTAAATTATCTTTGAAATATATAGGGATTATTAAATAATTTTTTAGTATGGTTTTAAAATATATTTTTTCTGCTAACATATATTTTATTTATATACATATATGTGTGTGTGTGTGTGTGTGTTTAATAATTTAGTACCAAAAAATATTTTTTTCATAGTTAATTTATTGTTAATGTTTATATATTATATTAATTCTACATCATTAATATATATTGTATGAGTTAAAAATTTAAGATCATTTCATGATTTTTTATAGGGAATGCATAACTTATTGTATTATGGAATGAACTAATTTTAATTGAATTATTTTATTAATTCCTATATTATTATATAACTATATTTTCTTTCTAAAATTCTATCTAGTTGGTGATATATAGATAAAAGTTATATTAAATTACCTAAGAACAAACCTTGGTATGTTAAGGGTTTAGAGGATATTTTAAATTTTCCATTTTCTAATTAATCCATATATGGAAGAATAAAATGTCAATGTTATAATTATAAATTCAAAATATGGTTGAAGAGATGAAATTTTTATTAACACCTGATACTCAATATGTACATTTGATTTGGTATAGTGAATTGAATTCTACAAAAAAAATTGAGTAGTAATTTCAATCAATAGAATAAACATCCTACATCCTCAGTAGTGAGGAATGAAATTAAAAACTTTATAAATGATTCTTTAGGAATTGTTAGAAAACATCATCAATATAAAAACATATCTATACATACACTCAAGTTTGTTGTAGATATTAACTTTACCAATGATGTTTTTTGAACACTCAGAAAACCAAATCAAGATTGTGGCATATTAATGGATTCCCATCTAGATAATACAAAGACTAATACAATAAAAAACTTCACTAAATAAGGAAATATTTTTATGAATTATTTGATGATGTAAATCAAGAACTTTATGGAGGTTTTGTTTGGTATTAAAAAAATTCAACAAAAGTTGTACCATATTAAGTGCCTATGAGGAATTACAAATAAATAAATTTTTATGATATTGGAATCATTATATGATTTATTTTCTAAAGCTAAGAACCTTGATTATATTTTTCCATGAATAAATTTGTTAACAATATTGACCTAAATTATATGAAAATACATGCATGTTGTAGTGATTGAATTTAATAATATGAATAGGATTCAAATAGATTAGAGTGAAAAATATATTAAAATTCTATATGAAAGTTAATGAGTGATGTTAAAATCCTAAATGAACATACTACAATGAATAAGTAAAAAAGAGAAAAATCATGTATAAGGTTTTTCATTAATTTCTATTAAAACACTGATTGAAATAATTATTTGTTCCATATAAAATTGTAGATCACATGAAGTTTAATGCTATAGAAAATAAAAATAATTGATTAATGTGGAATCTAAGATATTAAAAATATTGGAAAACATTTGATTCATTACATCCATATTTCTCGTTTGATCTTATGAATATGCTATTGGGATTAGTTACTAATGGATTCAACCCATTCAAGATTTTGAGTACCAATTATATCATTTGTTCGAATATTCTGATCCTTTATAATCTAACTATGTGGATATTTATATAGTAAACTTCCAACATCCTTTAAATGATTATTACATGAAACAAATTCTTGAATATGACACTAATGTATACTTTAATCTTATAATTGAAAAAATATAGGATTTATGGAAAAATGTTATTAAAACATATGATGCATCTACTGTGAAAATGTTCAAAATGCATTTCACTATAATATAGACCATTAGTGAGTTCCCAAGAGATGAGATAATATCTAGTTAAAGCACATACATTGGTTTGACTTTTCAAGTTTGTAACATTTATTTTGAACTTGAATAGATACCTTACATTAAAAAATAGAATTTATTATATTAATATATATTTCTCATTTAATCTCATATATTTTGGTTGAAAAACTCATAATTCAATGGAATCATTGATCATAGTACACAACAAATGATTCTCATAGCTTCAGAAATATTATAAAAACTAATAAATGTTAAAGGATAGTTTGATAAGGTTTGATAATTGAATGATAGTGGGAAATGATTTCAATGTGCATTATCAGTTGAAGTTGAAACACAACATTTTAATTATGTATATATATATATATATATATATATTACACTTATAAATTGGGGATTAAATTTTCTATGTCATAATATTAATATTATGCATATTAAAAAGAATTAATGTGAAAACGTTATTTTTGATTTACACAATGATCATGGGAAATTGAAGGACCATGTTAATTCTTAGAAGGACTTGAACATAATGAATCTAAAACATTATATATGGATAAGTGATAATAGAAATTATTTTTAAGAATTTTTTTATAATTAAAAATAAGAATAAATATATATTCAATAAAATATTAAATAATATATTTCAATTCAAGTAACATTTCAATATATGTTAATTCAAAACATTATAGGGTATATGGATTGAAAATTCATAATTCACATATTTTTTAGAAAAGTTGCTACTTATTCATTGCATACATTTTTATCTAAAAAATTAATGGAATTTTAATAATTCTAAAGACCCTTTTCAGAAAACTCTACAACCAATTGAGCTTGAAAATTTTTATGAAAGAATTTTATTGCCACTTTTTTATATAGATATGATCTTTACACCATAGTTTCTTAATTACATGCTTAATTTTACTATGTATTTAGTTGAGGAAACCGAAGTATGAGTAAACATACATTTATTATGGATGTATCTAATTGGAATTTAATCTATCTATAAGTTTTTATCCTTAAGTGAATCATTATTTTAAATTAATTATAAATATATTTAATGCGTTTAATTCATTTTTTAAAGATAACCCAATCATTTAAAATAATATATGAAAAATAAACCACAAAGAAAATGATATATTTTTAATGGTTACTTATTAAAGGAGTATATTACCTTTTCTTTAAGATACTTCTAGAAGATTGAGAAAATATTTAATTTATATGGGAACCTTGATGAAATATCGACTCAATCTCAACCGGATGATAAATCAACAATATTTCATATTTTATGTTTCACAATTGGGATGACCTAAAAAATTATATAGTAAAAACTAGAATTATTACATGGCCATAGATATTTTCTACTAAATAGTTAAATTATAGATCCATTCACTGAATAAATAAGGATAAAAATAAAGAGATACATCAAAAGATGAATATGGAATGAGAAAAATATAACAAAAGTTGTTAATAAAGATATAATAAAATGGTTTTCACATTATGTATGTTTATAAATATGATATTTAATATATCATAGGTTTAAATATATATTCTTTTAGTATAATAATTTATAAAAAAAATAAGAACATGAATATTAATATTCAAGTTGAAGTGTTAAATGATTTAAAGTTGTCTTATTAGTGTCTTCTAAATAAATCTTATAAATTTAATGATTAAAATATGAATGACTTACAATTTTATATATTTTATCAATAAATAGTTTTAAAAAATATAATAATAATATAATTAGAGTCTTTGAACTGGTTTATTATGAAAATTTGACTGATATTATCAAATTAAACTACCATAGTTATTTTTCAATTATTCTATTCAAATATAATAGGATAAACATTATATGGAGGTTTAAAGGAGATTCCTTTCCATTTACTTATATAATCATGTCTTTCATGATGGAAATTAGTGACCATGAAGTACATAATCTACATATTTTGGAATCACAATAAAAAATTATATATTAATGAACAATGTAGTAAAAATGGGAGGAGTATAGTTGTTCATATGAAACAAAGATACTTGTATAATATAGGTGATAAATTAGAAGAATTAACTTGTGAAATTAAATACTATAAATGAAAGTAAATTTACTTTTTTTCCATAACAATATTAAAAATATTGATCTTGAAAGGGAGGATAAAGTATAAGAAGTAAAGATAAATCATTATAATAATATGATCATTAAAGTAGAAAATGACAATATTTGTCTTCATTTGTTAACTTATCATTTTCCAAATGTATATGAATTTTAGGGTTTTATAGTTTTTATTTTCATTTTTTTCAACATGTAATTTTAATTTATATTTTTTACAACAATATATCATAGTGGTTTAAATAACCATGATTTATGAACAATATTTTCTACTGTTTTAAACCATCACAAAATAATGATAATTAATTAGTGGTGGTTTAAACCTCACTAAATAATTTTATATTTAGTAGAAGTTTTAACCTCCACTATATTTTTTCCCAAAATATATATAAAATATTCTATGAAATATTTATTTTTCATCATTAACTTTAAATAATTATTTATATTTAAAAATCATCATGAAATAGCTTATAACACCTCATTTAATGGTGATTTTACTAAACCATCATGAAATAAAATGTAAGTGGATTAAACCACCACTAGAGGAACATTTTCCTTCAATATTTGAACCATGTATTTTGGTAATAATTTTATTCTTTACATTAATTACATGAAAAATGGATATTTAGAGAACTATAAGTTTTAACTTATTATCAGAGTATGAAGTAAAAGGGGTAACAAAGATAAAAGTAATCAATTTTAAAAACATAAATTCACCCACCCAGGTTATGTCTCTAGTGATATTAACAACTAATATCAAATATTTGTACTTTGGTTTTAGTGTATTTTTCTCAAGTTTTAGAACATAATGACCATTACGAATCATGAATATGTTCTAATCTTTAAAAAAATATAATTTCCAAATTTAGAAATTTTAGATACTATACTTATTTTTTCTTTTGGTATGAAAGTATATCTTATTATCATATATGAGATAAAAATTAGATTTATGATATAGGGAGGCCTCTCAAATAAATACCACAAGTATTTGGATGCATATGCAAATAATATGAATTCATTAGATGTAATATAGTCTAATATATTTTACAAAAAGGTAATGAAATTTAAATATTCTAAGGTAATTTCAAATAAGTGAATAAACATATATGATGGTTATTCAAAGTTGAAAGAATAAAAGGTTAATGTTTTATGAAAAAAATTGAAGATGTTAAGATTATACCCATGTAATCTTCTGATATATTCGTAAATTATGTGATTAAATTTTTTGGTGACATATGTGTCCTGAAATCCATTGAAGATGTGATCATCATCAAGATAATTATAAGGAGACACCCAATATATTTTAATATGAATGATTCCATTATTTAAGAAAGGTATTTTATAACCATATCTTGTTTTGATCTTCAAACAACCCCCATGATATATGAGATATGGATAAAGTAAAATATTCCCATCATAATTAATTATTTATGAAGCATAAAGTAATTTTTTATCTTAAATTATTCTAAGAAGTATAAAATTAAATAATAATAATTTATTTTTTATGTATATTCCACAATTAGACCCAAGGCCTGAACTATTATTTCAAATCCATTATACTTTATTCAAGGAACATAATATTCTATTTATTGAATATTGGTATAAAGATAAAATAAGTTTAATTATTAACCAAGAAATTTGGGTGATGTGAATAATGTGTTAGAAACAAAACATTATTGAAGTTTCTAAAAAATATAGTGATGGAAAATATATTTGAACACTTAGAAATTTGTGTTATTTAAACATGATAAGAAGAAAAAAGTTAATGAAAAATGTCAAGCATAAATAAAAAAGAACTATGTGATTCAAAAATAATGGAACACTAAAAATAAAAGAATTTGGGAAGGAAAATATTTCTGGTGAAGATATATAAAAAATTTATATTGTGTATATAGAATTATTATAGCAAAATCTCCAAAGTGTGATTCAATATTGTGAATTTATGCATTCCATACATTCCACCTTGAACACTTTTATAATCAAATTGAAATAAGGAGTAATGTTAATTAATTCTATTAGAATAAATGGTAATTTATATTTAATATATGGAGAAGGGGACTACTGATTCCTCTTGTAATATGTTTAAAACTAATCATGGAACCAATATCTTGTGCACATTAATAAATACTATATAGAGGAATTGATTAAGTATGTTGTTTCTGAAGATATAATAATAATTAATAGAAACCATCGATGCATTGTTAATGTCTGTCAAGAAGGAAATATCATAAGTATGGAATACAAGAACAAGAATAAAAAAATTTAATAACATTTATAGTTTTTTAATGTTAACGTGTGCAAAAAATCAACCAAAATTTCAATGGAGGTGAAAGGTAATATATTTTTTTCATTTGTGATTGTAATATAATGGATTGGGTAACATAAATATATCAAAATTGAAATGTATTGGATTATATAAAAATATATTTAACAGTTACTAAAAAAATTGTGATGGAAATATTATATCATTTAGATCCAATAATGAAAAAAATTAAAAAAAATAACAAGGTGGATGGATACCTAAAGAATCATTCGATAATGAAATAGTACTCAGTTTTTAGGAAAACCAAACAAATGGATTTATTTAAATAAGAAATTTTTAATAGCCCAGACCTCTCTGGTCCATTCCTTTTTGAAAATATGGTGTTAGAGGTGTTCTTGAAGGTCAAGGTGGCTTGGGGTGTGTTTGGGTGGACTTTTAAGAAAATCTAAAGGTTTATGGCATTCGCATGGGAGGCACGCAGTTTACCTAAATCGTGCGGCCAAACTGTGCAAGGCTAGTCTTCGAGGTAGTGGCTAACACATGGTTAGCGCACGGTTTGTCTAACCGTGCGGACTAACCGTGCGAGGGGTGATTGTTGAGGCAGAAGCAAACGCACGGTTAGCGCACGGTTTGTTAAACTGTGCGGACTAACCGTGCGAGCACTTAAAGTTAGATCCTAAAATTGTGGATATAACCCGTTTTGGATTTAATCACCTCGTTTAATCCCCTAATCATCCATAACTCAGGATTAACCTTCCTTGGAGGTGGAAGAACCTCTCCCAAGAGTTTTGGAGGTGATATGGAGGCTTCTCTTCGCGAATCAAAGCAGGTTTCTTGAGGTATGTGACCCTTTTGTTTGGTTTCTTAGATCTACCTAGATCTTCTCCCCCTATTCTCTCAGGATCTTAGATCAACACATGTTATGGGTAGATCTAGGTTTTTGGGTGTCTATTGTGATGATATTTGGTCTTGGATGTGTTAGGAGGGGAGATCTAAGGAGGATTCGTAGAGGATCGACCCAGTTTCTTGGGCATTTATCGACCGTTGTGGTTTTCCTCAAAAACCTTTGAGGTAGGGGATTCGTGGATTCTCTAATTGTTTATGTGCAATCGTAGAGTTAGCATGATTTATCCCTTTGGATCACAATGGAATTGACCTAATTAAATACTTGAACCGGATTAAAATAATTGGTTCGATCGCATGTTTTTTCTTTGTACCGTGATAAAGGTTTTCCTATTGATTTGCTAGATAAGTGTGATATCTTTGCCTTGCTTGTTAGCATGGGGTTCTTGATGAAATTAATAAACAACGTAAAGGCAGAATTAATTGATAATTGGTTGGATAAATATAAAGAGGCATGAAAGAAGACCTGGTTCTAGTTGTGACTTGATATTGATCAATTTTTCTATAGTAAGCATGTTTAATATTCGGTAATATCTTATTGAATTGGTTCATGATGTTGGAACCAAAGAATTGAATTTTTTAATTCAAGATGGATTAAAAAACTTTATGGAGTTCCATGAAGGGTTTGGAGTTACCCTCTTGTTGTGAAGTAGGGATAAAACCCCATTTGATGTGATTGTTGGTGTTTTTTGTTTGAAGGTCGGATGTCTTGCTAAAGGGCCAAGAGCCCAAATTGTTGAAATGTTTGTTTTCCTGCTACTTGTGTTGTGCTGTGACCCTGGAGGGGTGTTGTGATATCTTGTGTTGTGATGTGACCCTGGAGGGGTCTTGTGATATGTGAAGCCAGGGAGGCCTTGTGGTTGTGGCAGCGGATGACTCCTAGAGTGGCGAGATGCATCGGTTTATGCATGTGGGTGTCAGGGAGGACACCGGGGATGATGGATTCTGATGGATGTGATTGTGGGATTTTTGTTGGTTCTTGGTTGTTTATCTTCTTTACTTTTCCCCACTTATCAAGATATCTAGTCTTGCTTACCCTTCTTCTGAAAGAGGTGAAGACACGTGGTGTATTCCACGTTCTTTCCATGTTTATCCTCTTAATGGAGAATGGGTCTACGCTCTTGCTATAGGCGGAAAAGACTCGACGGGTAGTACGTCTACTCACCGTGTTGATCCCCCTTGTGTTTAGTAGCAGAGGTTGATTTTCTATAATTCCTGGTAATATGGGAAAGTAATTATGTAATTAATGTTTGAATAAATGATGTTAACCCATGGGGTTGGAGTTTGTTGGAACTTAATGATGAGGTTGAGAACTTTTGAAGGGACAGTGGTTTTTTTGGATGTGATGTTAATGGGATTTAATGTGAAAAAATTTTCATGGTTAATTAATGTATAAAGAATTAATTAACATATAGCGGAATTGATAAAAAGGGAAGGAAGTAATCTAATAAATCCATTTAAATGGTTGTGTGCTTATAGGACACCTAGTCTTAGAAGTGGCAGCCCGGAGTCAAAGAGACGTTAGCTGCAGTTGTGTCTAAGACTAGGTTATGCCCATAGTGTGGTTGTGAGTTTTAATATATTCTATACTTTTTGTGTCTCTATATGCTACTCCACCCTGTCAGTAAGGGGAACTGACACCCTGGGGATTCTGAGCCCTGGGGGGGGTTTTCCCCAACATTCTGGTGGAAGGATGAATGGCTGACTACCCCCTTTGACCCCGCTCTCTTCTCTTGGTAGATACTAGTGCCATGAGGCACAGGGGTTAGTTTTCCCCATATATGTGTGTAGAGGGATGTAATGGCTTGTGGATTTTTCACACACATATATTCTGGATATAGTATATTATGGACTACTATAGGTGTAACGTGTATAGGCTGTTATGTCTTGAGGATCCTTACTCGGTGTATGGGATGTAATGGCTTGAGGTATAATACCCGACGTATGATACACGTTATGCGAGCTGTGGTGGCTCCCTAAGACTACCTGGTTACTTTTGGTGGTGAGGATGGTGTGGTGATTCCCCCAGGTGTCTGCGGGCATGCCTTTGTGGTGCACGTGGTGGAGATTGTGGAGCTTAGCCCAAGTTTATACGGGCAAGCCTTTGGAGAGAGATTGATAGGACGTATGTCATTGGAGAAAAGAGGAAAACCAGTGGGGAAGTACTATCGGGTTATCCTTGATATTCTTTACTATATTATTTATTCTTGTATTTGTTACTTGGTGAGAGTATCCATGGTGAGGTTGGGAACTTAGTATACTTGTTTAGGTGACGAGTTAGTTTCACTTGTTGTTCACTGTGCTTGAGTATGCTTTCTTTACTTTTTTATGAGAGGCTTCAGGGAGTATCCTAATGAGTATACTGTTATACTCACCCTACGTTTATATAAACTATTTTTTAGGTCACTTGGAAAAGGTTGGAGATCTAGCTGGTTACTACTAGCTTGTGTTGCAGGAGCTGTTCGGGCTTGTGGTCGCTGTCATTTTTAATTTCCTTTGGGTACTTTTAGTTTTCCCCTTCATTTTTAGTACTTTTTCATGGAATTTCATATATGTACTTGGGTTTCTATTATATTTCAGTTCTGAGTTGGATTTTTTTGGTGTCTATCTTATCTCTCTCTTCTGCATGTGTTCTCATAGAGGGTAATGCCTCCCATTTGTGTGCTTATTATACCCTCGGTGCTAGTCGCCAACACGGGGCCTACTGGAGGTGGGACTCGGGGGTCATTATCTCCCTTTCCACATTTTTGGCCTAGGATGGGTACACTTTGTGGGGAGGGGGTCATGACAGAGTGGTATCAGATGTCTGGTTGAGTGATAGGATGGAGTTTGGAGTTATGCACAAGTGAGGTTGCATGGGTTGGTAGGGCAACGGTGTCATTCATATTTAGCAAGTGAGGTAAACACTGGATACCAGCTGAGACATAGGCATTTAGGGCCCCCTTTGATCTGATGTACGGACATTTAAGTTTACAATGGCTACTAAACAGGGTGATACTAGTTGCAGGGTAGAGACCTAGGAAAGGATCATGCATCATTCTTCTTTGTGTATTTGTTTAAATGGGTAGACCTTGGGATAGGTTAACCGAAAATGAATAAAAGAAAACAATTAATTAATTAATGTTGAGTCTTCCATATTCCAGGCTTAGGAGCTCTAAATGTTTTTTATTTTGCAGGTATTTCTCCAGGTCAACGTCCTCGTCAGGGTTGCATAGAAGATGTCCAGCAGGCTGTTCCAGCAGGTCGTCGTAGGGTAGAGGTTGACGACGACGAATCTTGGAGGAAGACACTTCAAGAGTTTCAGCGCCAGAGTCTATAGAAGTATGAGGGCTCCGTCTCAGATGCAGTCATAGAAGACTGGTTGGAGGAGGTTGATATAGGCTTCAGTTCAATCTGTTCTCGGAAGGAGCACTGGGTGTCCTTAGCTGTGACGATGCTATGTGGATCAGCAAGTAAGTGGTGGTTCTTTTTCCTCAGGGATCGCGAGGAGTCAACGATCTCATGGGAGGAGTTCTGAGACAAGTTTAGAGTCGATTTTCTTTCCTCAACTACAAAGGCGTCCAGTCGCCAGGAGCTTCTTACCCTTAGATAGGGGAGCTCCAAAGTATGGGAGTTTGGAATCCGTTTCAGGATCCTTTTATGGTATGTTTCGGTCTTGTTAGCAGATGAGGAGGCCAGGGAGAGGCATTTCGAGGAGGCTTTGCATCTAGAGATCTAGTGCCAGGTCACCCAATTTATGTTGAAGACATATCTCGAGGTGCTGGCGAGGGAAAAGGTTGTCGAGAGGACTTTAGCCTGGACCGGATCATCACGAGAGGGGAACCAGCATGATTCCTCATGAAGTAGAGCTATGGTGTGGGGTTCCCAGTTTTCAGGGCAGAAGAGTTTCCGTTTAGCTGGGGGTAGGTCCCAGCCCTTCACATCTCGTTTCTACAGAGGCAGAAACTCTCAGGCCTATGCCAAGGGATTAGGCGCTTGTTTTTCTTGTATTTTCCATGGCCATCAGTAGCGGGAGTGCCCGACCTTTTAGAGCGGTCATCGTGCATCGGGCACTATGCTCCAGGTTCCTCTTTTGAGGCAGTTCCATCCGAGGCAGTAGCAGCCAGTTTCACCAGGTTTAGATCACCAGAGGGTAGATGGGGTAGGCAGAGGACAGCCCCATGATGCTCCCCGTCCTCAGAGAGCATAGTGCGGCCATGGTGGTGGTCGTCATCAGGGTCAGAGAGGCCATGTAGGAGCTCGTGGTCAGCTTCATGCTCTAGCGTTTCCAGTACCAGACGAGCCATATGTCATTCAAGGTACCCTTTTCTTGTTTTCTACCTTGGTTTATGCCTTTTTTGATTCAATAGCGACACACTCCTTCATATCACCTACCCTTGTCCATGATTTGGGACTTGAGGTAGAGAGGCTTCCAGTGCCCTTGGCGTTGACTACGCCTGTTGAAGGTCAAGCTGACTTGTTTGAAGTATGTAGAGACTGTGAGATAGTGTTGGGGCAACACTACTCTTGGGGAGATTTCTTATGTTTACGGATACAACCATATGATGTCATCCTCGACATGGATTTGTTGTATTCGATGGAGGCTATCATGGATTTCTTCAGGAAGAAGGTCGTTTTCTTTGGTGCGGATGGAGTGCCGGTGGTGTTTGTTGGTGAGTGAGATCATCGTATGGGTCACAAGTGCATTCCAATATTAACTTCCATGGTAGATGAGATGATTCTTAGTTCTTCATAGGTTCAGCATTTGGAATTTCATAGGGTCGTAGAGGAGTACCGTGATGTTTTCCCAGAAGCGGTTGTCGCATTACCCCCTCGACGAGAGATCGAGTTTGGGATCGATCTATAGTAATGAGATTCTTCTATCTCTATGTATCCATATAGGATGTCCCCTTATGAGTTACGAGAGCTACGTATACAGATTTATGGTCTGTTGCAGTATGGTTTTGTTCGTCCTAGTGTGTCACCATGGGGTGCACAAATTCTGTTCGTGAAGATGGCCGATGGCAGTTTGCAGTTGTGTGTCGATTATCATTGCTCAAACCAAGTGATAATAAATAATCGCTATCCTCTTCCACAGATTTATGACTTATTTGATCAACTTAAGGGTGAAAGTTGGTTCTCAAAGATCGACTTGCGATCAGGATATCATCAGATGCGTTTGAAGGATGAGGATATCCCGAAGACCACATTCTATTTTCATCATGGGCATTATGAGTTCGTTGTAATGTTGTTTGGTGTGACAAATGCTCCATTTGTGTTCATGGGTTTGATGAATGTTTTGTTCCGTGAGTTCCTGGACAAGTTCGTGGTATTTTTCATCGATGACATCCTTGTGTACTCCACGTCTAAAGAGGAGCATGCAGAGCATCTACAAGCCGTTTTGGGAGTTCTTAGTCGACATCAGTTGTTCGGAAAGTTGTCAAAGTGTGAGTTTTGGGCTCAAGAAGTCTATTTCTTGGTGAATGTTGTGTCCCAATAGGGAGTAGCTGTGGATCCATTGAAGATAGAAGCTGGTGTGTCTTGGGAAGCCCCCAAGACAGTGTCAGAGGTGTGAAGTTTCCTTGGGCTCGCAGGATACTACAGGAGGTTCGTAGCAAATTTCTCACATGTTGAGACTCCTCTCACAGCTTTGTCCAGGAAAGGTCAGGCTTTCATATGGACTGATTAGTGTTAGGCAGCTTTTGAGTATCTAAAGTGGAAGTTAGTAAGTTCTCCAGTCCTTTTTTTTAGACGAAGGAGTTCAGTTTGATGTTTTCTACGATGCTTCACATCTGGGGTTAGGTTGTGTTCTCATTCAGTAGAGTTTAGTTGTTTCTTTTGGGTCTCGGCAGTTACATCTCCATGAACGCAACTATTCCACCCATGATCTTGAGTTGGAATCCGTAGTGTTTGCTCTGAAGTTGTGGAGACATTACCTCATTGGTGAGCGCTTTGTGGTTTTCACCGATCATAAGAGTTTGAGGTATATTTTCTCCCAGCGTGACTTGAACTTGCAACAGCGTCGATGGATGGAGTTCTTGTAGTAATATGACTTCGAAATATCATATACACCTAGAAAAGGGAATGTTATAGCTGATTCACTGAGCCGAAAGTCACGTAGTGATGCTGTGCATGAATCCGGTGATTCCTAGAGAGTAATGGAAGAGCTGTCAGCATTACATCTTGATATGGGAGAAGTTGGGGGTAGAGGGTGTCTTTTTCATATGACGGTACAGTCATCCCTGATGCAGAAGGTGGAAGAGTCCTATTTGGGTGATCTAGAGGTGGAAGTCTGGATAGACCGATTTTTTTGTGGTGAGGCCCCTGATGTTTGGACTGAAGATGAACAACACCGATTGTTGTATCATGGAAGGCCTTTTGTCCCTTTTTCGATGCGTGAGATGGTTCTCATAGAGTTCCATAGTTAACCTTTAGCAGTACATACTGGCATGAAAAAGATGTACTAATCCTTGAGGAGCCAGTTTTGGTGGCCCGGCCTGAAGCATGCGGTTACAGAGTTTGTGTCTCGATGTTTAGTCTGCCAGAAGGTGAAGGCCGAACACCATGTTCCTGGTGGTCTTCTCCTTCCATTAGAGATTCCTTAGTGGAAGTGGGAGGAAATATCAATAGTCTTTTTTACTGGTTTACCTCAAGCTCCGGGAGTTTATGATGCTATTTGGGTGGTAGTAGATCATTTAATAAAATCATCCCACTTTATAGCAATCAAGGAGTCAAGCTGAGTGGAAGTTTTGTCGAGGCAGTATCTGCAGGAGGTGGTGAGACTTCATGGAGTCCCTAATACAATCATTTCTGATTGAGATCCTTGTTTTACCTCTAGGGTGTGGAGAGGTATCCAGCATGCTTTCAGTTCTCAGCTATTCCTTAGCACCGCTTTTCATCCTCAAACAGATGGTCAGAGGGAGGGAACCATCAAGACTCTTGAAGACATGTTGTGCTCTTATGTTTTTTATTTTGGATGTTTATGGATGAGGAACTTACCCTTGGTGGAGTTTTCCTACAATAATAGTTTCCACTCCACCATTGGTATGGCGTCGTTTGAAGCCTTGTATGGTCGGCCTTGCCGTTATCCGTTGTGTTGGACTGGGGTCGGAGAGTCAGCAATTCTCAGACCAGAACTAGTGAAGAATACAACAGAGATGGTTTAGGTGATTCGTGAGAGGATGAAGGCAACACAAGATCGTCAGAAATCATATGTTGATCAAAGGATGAGACCCTTAGAGTTTAATGTTGGGGATCATGTGTTTCTAAAGGTGACTCCCCGTCGTGGGCAGTGAAGGTTTGTCCATGGAAGTAAGCTTTCTCCCCGGTTTTTTGGGCCTTTCGAGGTGTTATTTCGTGTTGGAGCTATCATGTACTGAGTGGCACTTCCCCCTCAGATGATTCGGATACATGATGTTTTCCATGTATCACAGCTACGCTGTTATCTTCATGACGACTCTGACACCATCGATTGGGGAGATATCGATGTTGATGATGATGCCACATTTGAGGAGAGACCTGTGGAGATCCAAGACCACAAGGAGAAGGTGTTGCGCGGGCGTTCCATCCCCTTAGTTCGTGTCTTGTGGCGACACGGTGGCATGGAGGAGAGTACTTGGGAACGTGAGTCACAGATACGTTCTCAGTACCCAGAGTTGTTTGATGTCTAACTCTTTTCATGTATCATTGTTGCTAATGTGGTTTTTAAAACATCATGTTTATGAGATGGATCCCTTTGTTTCGTTGGTGTATTGCTCTGTTTTGAGAGGTATCTCAGTGGGTGGTTGTTCAGACCCTGTTCGTTTTTATATTTAGGTGGGTTTTGGATTCTCAAGGACGAGAATGTTTTGAGAGGTATTTTATGTAATGGCTCAGACCTCTCTGGTCCATTCCTTTGTGAAAATATGGTGTTAGAGGTGTTCTGGAAGGTCAAGGTGGCTTGGGGTGCATTTGGGTGGACTTTTAATGAAATATAAAGGGTTATGGCCTTCGCACGGGAGGCGCACGATTTGCATAAACCGTGCGGCCAAACCGTGCAAGGATGGTCTTGGAGTCAGTGGCTAACGCACGGTTTGTCTAATCGTGCAGACTAACCATGCGAGGAGTCATTGTCGAGGAAAAATCTAACGCACAGTTAGCGCACGGTTTGTTAAACTGTGCGGACTAACTATGCGGACACTTAAAGTTATATCCTAAAATTGTGGATCTAACTCGTCTTTCCTTTAATCACCTCATTTAAGCCCTTAATCATCCATAACTCGGGATTACCCTTCCTTGGAGGTGGAAGAACCTCTCCGAAGAGTTTTTGAGGTGATCAGGAGGCTTCTCTTTGCGAATCGAAGCCGGTTTCTTGAGGTATGTGACCCTTTTGTTTGGTTTCTTAGATCTACCTAGATCTGCTCCCCCTCTTCTCTCAGGATATTAGATCTACACATGTTATGGGTAGATCTAGGTGTGTGGATGTCGATTGTGATGAGATTTCGTCTTGTTTGTGTTAGGAGGGGAGATCTAAGGAGGATTAATGGAGGATCGACCCGGTTTCTTGGGCGTTCATCGACCTTTGTGGTTTTCCTCAAAACCCTTTGAGGTAGGGGATTCATGGATTCTCTAATTTTTTATGTGCAATCGTAGAGTTAGCATGATTTATCCTTTTGGATCACAATGTAATTGACCAAATTAAATACTTGAACCGGATTAAAAGAATTGGTTTGATCGCATGTTGTTGCTTTGTACCATGATAACAGTTTGCCTCTTGATTTTCTAGATAAGTGTGATATCTATGCCTTGCTTGTTAGTATGGGGTTCTTGATGAAATTGATAAAGAAACTAAAGCCAGAATTAATTGATAATTGGTTGGATAAATATAAAGAGGCAAGAAAGCAGACCTGGTTCTTGTTGTGACTTTATATTGATCAATTTTTGGCATAACAAGCATGTTTAATATTCGGTGATAGCTTACTGAATTGGTTCATGATGTTGGAACCAACGAATTGAATTTGTTAATTCAAGATGGATTAAATAACTTGATTGAGTTCCATTAAGGGTTCGGAGTTATTCTCTTATTGTGAAACAGGGCTAAAATCTAATTTGATGTGATTATTGGTGTTTGTTGTTTGAAAGACGGATGCCTTGCTAAAGGGACAAGGGCCCAAATTGTTGTAATGTTTATTTTCCTGCTGCTTGTGATGTGCTATGACCCTAGAGGGGTGTTGTGATATCTTGTGTTGTGATGTGACCCTGGAGGGGTCTTGTGATATGTGAAGGTAGGGAGGCCTTGTGGTTGTGGCATCGGATAACGCCAAGAGTGGCGAGATCATCGGTTTATGCATGTGGGTGTCAGGGAGGACACCGGGGATGATGGATTCAGATGGATGTGATTGTGGTATGTTTGTTGATTCTTGGTTGTTTATCTACTTTACTTTTCCCCACTACTCAAGGCAGCTGGTCCTACTTACCCTTATTCTGAAGGAGGTGGAGACACGCGGGGTATGCCACGTTCTTTCCGTGTTTAGCCTCTCAATGTAGAATGGGTCTACGCTCTTTCTATAGGTGGAAAAGACTCGACATATAGTACGTCTACTAAATGTGTTGAGCCCCCTTGTGTTTAGTAGCATAGGTTGATTTTCTAGAATGCCTGGGAATATGGGAAAGTAATTATGTAATGAATTTTTGAATAAATTATGTTAACCCATGCGGTTGGAGTTTGTTGGAACTTAATGATGAGGTTAAGAACTTTTTAAGGGGCAATGGTTTTTTTGGATGTGATGTTAATGGGATTTAATGAGAAAAATTGTTCATGGTTAATTAATGTATAAAGAATTAATGAACGTATAGTGGAATTGATAAAAAGGGAAGGAAGTAATCTAATAAATCCATTTAAATGGTTGTGTGCTTATAGGATACCTAGTCTTAAAAGTGACAGCCCGGAGTCCGAGAGACGTTAGCTGTAGTTGTGTCTAAGACTAGGTTATTCCCATAGTGTGGTTGTGAGTTATAATATATTCTATACTTTTTGTGTTTATATATGCTAATCCACCCTGTCAGTAAGGGCAACTGACACCCCTAGGATTCTGAGCCCTGGGTGGTGTTTTCCCCAACATTCTGGTGGGAGGATGAATGGATGACTACCCCCTTTGACCCCGCTCTCTTCTCTTGGTAGATACTAGTTACATGAGGAACAACATTTAATTTTCCCCATATATGTGTGTAGAGGGATGTAATGTCTTTTGGATTCACTAATGGGAAGTTGGGTTTTCCCAACGCTTGTTTTGCTAACGATTCTGCTGAACCGTTGGCATAGATGTATAAAACAAGTATTTCCCAACGGTTTGAAGAAACCGTTGGGAAATCTAAAAAAATTTCTCCCTTTACCAACGGTTTTACAAAACCGTGGGTAAATCCCATGACTTAGGAAGGGTTTCCCAACGATTTGTGTAAACTGTTGGTAAATCTCACCTTTCCCAACGGTTTTAACAAACCCTTGGGAAAGTTTTACCCTAAAATCCCAGCGAACCCGAGATCCCATCCACACAATTGAACTGCTAAAATTGAGACCTAAGATCTCTCTCATGTGGAAAATCATTCCTCCAGATCCATACTCAATCACAAGGTTGTTTTCTTCTACACTTAAAATCTGTAAGTAGTATGTTATGTTTAATTTTTTTCATCTAATTTTTTTCTTTTCTGTTTTTATTTATCTTAAACCTAAGGTCCGTGCAGTACGGTATACCAAACAATTTCAATTCGATTTGTTATTTGTTTTCTGTTTTTGTTCTGGTGTCTTGTGTGAATCAATTGTTTGTTCTGTTTTTGTTTTATGTTTTTGTTCTGGTGGGAGGTGATGGGGGTGCAGTAGGTGGGGGGGAGGGGGTGTGCTGGTGGGGTGTTTAGGTGGGGGGAGGGGGGTGTGTTGGTGGGGTGTTGAGGTGGGGGTTGTATAGGTGGGGGTGGGGGTGGGTTGTGCAGGTGGGGGTGGGGGGAGGGGTGGGTTGTGCAGGTGGGGGTGAAAGTAGAGGGGGGTTGTTGTGAAAGTGGGTGGGGGGGAGGGGAGTGTGCAAGTTGGGGGTGGGCTGGGCAGGTCAGAGTCTTGGGGGGTGAGGTGGGGGTTGTACAGGTGGGGGTGGGGGTGGGTTGTGCAGGTGGGGGAGCGGGAGGGGGGTTGTACAAGTGGAGGGTGAAAGTGGAGGGGGTGTTGTGCAAGTAGGTGGGGGGAGGGGAGTGTGCAGGTTGGGGGTGGGCTGGGTAGGTGGGAGTCTGTTGGGGGTGAGGTGGGTGTGGGGTGTAATGGTGGTGGTGGGGGGAGGGGGCTGTGCAGGTGGGGGTGGGGGGAGGGGGGGTTGTGCAAGTGGGGGGGTGTAGGTGGGGGTGGCTGTGCAAGTGGGTGGGGGGAGGGGAGTGTGTAGGTTGGGGGTGGCTGGGCAGGTGGGAGTATGTTGGGGGTGTGCAGTGGGTGGATGGGAGGGGTTGTGCAGGTGGGGTGGGGGAGGGGGGGTTGTGCACGTGGGGGTGCAGGTGGGGGGGGGTTGTGCATTCGGTGGATGGGAGGGGGGTTGTGTAGGGGGGGTCTGTTCGGGGTGAGGTGGGGGGGCTATGTTGGTGGGAATTCATCACTTCCATATTTCACCAATAAGAATGGGGAATTCATCACTTCTAGAGATTTGGATAGTTTTGAGGCCTCTTTGGTTTTGGTTCTTTTCTAGTCATCTTGATGAGTAAGGAATCACATGATCTAAAAGTGACATCAACTATATATGATGAATTCCTTCTCCCACAACACATTTTTCTAGAATTAATATATCCTTGGAAGGTTGTGGGAGCCTTTTAGAATCCAATTCCCCAACATTTTCCCAATTGAAAACTTGATACCCTCATGTTATCAAGTCACTAATCCTACCAAATTGGATTTTCACTAAAAAATACTATTCCAATCCTTAACACCCATCTTTTGTTTTTCATAACATGAATGACAACCCAATTAAATCTCATATCTCTCAATCACACCCCTATGGACAGCTCGCCCACCCCCCTAGACACCCCCTACCCCCTGGACAGCCCTGCCACCCTTGTGGACAGTCCGCCCACTCCCTGGACACCTTGTACCCCCTGGACAACCCTGCCACCCCCGTGGAAAGCCTGTCCACCCCCTAGACACCCCCTACTCCCTGGACAGCCCCCCAACCCCGTGGACAGCCCGCCCACCCCCCTAGACACTCCCTCCCCCCCCCCCCACCCCACCCCCTTGGATAGCCCGCCCACCCCCCTGGACACCCCCTCCCCCCTAGAAAGCCCTACCACCCTCGTGGACAGCCCGCTTACCCCCTGGACACCCCGTACCCCCTGGACAACCCCGCCACCCCCGTGGACAGCCCGCCCCTGATTACACAAGAGCAAATAACTCTACATTTCCCCCGATTTCCAGAAGCCCCCACATAGGTGAACCCTAACCTGAGGTCTTCCATCTGATCGGATTCAACTCCCCCATCCAGGTTAGACTCCTTCAACCTCTTCCCAAATACAGACATATGAGCCCTCATTTAGGTAATTGACATGGTTGGGGTAGTGGGGTAGGTGGTTTTCTTTTTTTTTAGTGGGGTGATATGGTACTTTATATGGACTTTAGTTTGGGTGTTATGAAATGTACTAACTTTTCACAATATTTCCATTTTTTAGAATCAATAACTTATTTAAAAAACTCTCTTTACACATTCTGCATCTTTCATGAAAAGCCTTCACTTTGTAATATCTTGAACAATGTTTTATCAGCTCTATGGTGTCTTCTTGTTATGTGATAAATGAAAAAATTACAAAACACGTCTCAACTCAAATATAGACACACATAACTAAATTAATTAGTATATCTTTACATTGTTTTAATAGTTCACTACATCAACTAGAAACTCCTTCCTTTATCGTTTACTTAAATATATTTTCTATTAAAGTTCAATCCTATTGAATTGTTTATGACAAAACGACTTATATATATTCTTTTTACAAAATGGACAGAAGTTGGATGTATGAAACTGATCAGATCTCAAGCGATTTTCAAAACAATTTGGAGAGCTTTATAGATTTTTCATTACACAATGCTTCAGATAGTGGTCACATACACTGCCCATGTTCTAATTGTGTTGGTAGACCTTGGTTGATCCGTGAAGAAGTCAGCTACCACATAACCAAAAATGGTTTTCAAGCAAACTAATTTGTGTGGTATCACAATGGGGAGAAAATGAAATCTCAAATTGGTGATGATCAAAATGAAAGGACTAGAATGGAGAATTTGTTAGATGATCGGTTTCTATTTATTCGTCATCATGAAAAAGAAAGGATTTTGACTCAAGAAGACTTTGATATGAGGACCGCTGATGCATCTAGTGAAAATGATGATATTGATAGGGTGAAAAAATTTAATGATGTTGTCACGACTCCAGTATATCGACAATGCGATAAAATGAAAAAGCTATAATTTTTAATCCGATTGTTTCATGGGAAAACTATTTATGGTATTTCTAATACAGAAATCAATTACATTATTACCCTCTTGAAGGATTTACTTCCAGATGATGCAGATATTCCCTCAGACCACTATATGGCATGGAAGTTAGTTGAGGAACTTGGATTTTCAAGAAACAAAATTCATGCTTTCCCGAAAGATTGCAGTTTATTCTGGTAGGAAACCGCTGAATGAAATGATTGTATAAAATGTGGAACATCCCATTGGAAGTCAAAATCTGATGGAACACCATCTTGTATTCCACAAAAAGTAATTTGGAACTTTCCATTGATCCCCAGACTCCAGAATCTTTTTATGTCTGATGACATATCAATAAAAATGAGATGGCATGATACCGAGAGAAAGAAGACTAATGATGAGTTGGTTCATCCTACAGATGGATTTGCATGGTAGAGATTTGATTCTCGACATCCTGATTTTGCAGCTGATGTGCATAATGTGAGGCTGGGTCTTTCATGAGATGGTTTTAATCCATTTGGGTAGATGCTTACTTCGCACAGCACATGCCCAGTTTTTATACACATTTATAATCTTCCCTCATGGTTGTGTATGAAAAAACCTTTCACTTTCATGAGTATACTCATATCTGGTCCTTCTGATCCTGACATTGATATTGATGTATACATGAAACCTTTAATAAAACAGTTGAAACTTCTTTGGGATGTGGGTGTGCGCATATACGATGCATGTTCTAAAGACATATTTCAGATGCGTGTTGCGCTTATGTGGAAGATCAATGATTTTCCGGCTTATGCAATGATGTCTGGATGGATCACAAAGGGAAAACTATCATGTCCAGTTTGTATGAAGAATACATGATCCAGAAGACTGAAACATCGCTGTAGTTTCAGTTTTATGGGACATCAACGATTCTTACCAAAGGATCATTCATATAGAATGAATCGTCGAAGATTTGATAATACCATAGAGACCGATGATCCACCTCAGCGTATGTATGGAACTGACGTGCTTAATGAATTGAAAGATTTCAGTTTTTCATTCGGGAAGGGTCAAATGAAATCTGGAAAGAGAAAGAATGTTTCCACTGAAACCTGTTACAATTAGAGGAAGAGGAGTATCTTTTTTTATTTGCCTTATTGGTCAACCAATTTGTTACGTAATTTCTTAGACGTAATTCATATTGAAAAGAATATATGCGAAATGTTTCTTTCGGTTCTTCTAAATGTCAAGGGGAAGAAAAAAAGATGATTTACGATCTCGACGTGACTTGGTGGATTAGGGCATCAGACCAGAATTGCATCCTGTGCGTATCAGTGAAAATAAATGGCAACTTCCTTGTGCTACTTATGTGATGACACCTACGAAAAAAAAACAATTTCTGGAAGTATTAGAGACTATTAGAGTTCCTGATGGCTATTCAAGCAACATATCTAAATGGGTCAACAGAAGAGAGTTGAAGCTAAAATCTTTGAAGACTTATGATTATCGCGTTCTACTGCATGAGTTGCTTCCAATAGAAATCTTTCATCTTTTTCCAATAATTTAAGGGTGGATGTTATTCGGTTGTGCCATTTGTTTAGATATATTTGTGCTAAGAAGTTGTCCAAGTCTTTCTTGCAAAAAATTTTGACAGATGCTCCATTAATTTTGTGTGAGTTGGAGAAAATATTTCCTCCATCATTTTTTACATGCATGCTGCATCTGACTGTCCATATTCCCACTGAAATACTTCTCAGAGGACCTGTTTCTTTTCGTTGGATGTATCAAACTGAAAGAAATATGTTCACATTAAAGTCTTATGTCCGAAATAGAAATCATCCCGAATGTTCTATCGTGAACGGTTACTTGGCTCAAGAATGTATGGATTTCTGCTCGATGTATTTGTCTGATCTTACTACAAGATTGAACAAACCAATGAGAAATAAAGAAGAACAGTATGAGAAAATTGAACCCAGTTTTCCATCACTTCCTCAAACAGGAGGAATTCCTGGATCATATACATTGAAGACATTAAGCCATGAAGAGCGGGAGATGGCACATCGCACAGTTTTGTTCAACTGTGATTTGTTCGATGACTATATCAGGTAACTAAATTGATTATGTATATCTTACATATATATCTGTTAAACTATTCATATTTTTTATCTACAGGGAACATAAAACAATGATAAATAGGAAGCATCGTTCTTTATCTTTGATAAGGAGAGAGACTTTTCATAGCAAAGAGTTTTCTGCTTGGTTAAAATTGAAGATATTAAAAAATTAATGTTTAAAATAATTATATCAATATTTAATTACGTTTAATAGTCATTTATATTGCAGGTATTGAGTTTGTCTGCTGACTCTGTCTCTGAGGAAATAAGAGCCTTGGATTTTGGTCCTAATATCGTGGTTCGTGACTGTAAATCGATTGTTATCAATGGGTACAAATTTATTTTCACTGAACGAGCAAAGAACATGAGAACACAACATGATGGTGTTATGGTTACCACCACAACAGATTGTTATACCAGTTCATCAGATAGTAGACCTCAATTTGAAAATGTGGGTTATTATGGAGTTGTTGAGAAAATAATAATATTGGATTATTACTCTCATGGACGAGTCACAATGATGAAATTCCAATGGTTTGATTCGATGACGAGACATGGCACATTTATTGATTATTTTGGATTTTGAGTAATTAATATGACTCGCACTCTTTCTACCGAAAAACCATATGTGTTGGCATCAATGGCTAAACAAGTTTTTTATGTCAAAGACCAACTTCGACCTGAATTTGGTGTCATAGTTGAAGTAATTCCAAGACATATTTTTGATGGTGGTGATGATGGAATTGACATTGTCCCTAGTGCCATTGAAACCAATCCATTTATTTCTTTTGATGACTCAAATAGCTCAATTGTCAGAGTTGATTGTGAACCTGAAGTTGTGGTTGAAAATATATAGAATCATTCATCCATGTTCTCAATTATTTTGGTTTACCTCAAGTTGGGTTGTTAAGGTTGGTAATATTCAAATTGATTTAGTATTGATCACAAATATTTTTTAGATGACTTGACCATTATGTGAATTTTCAATGTTTATTGGTTGTAGTTTTATTTGAATTTCAGTTTCTAATTTGGAATTGAACTGTATTCAAACATAGTCAAACAATATTTCTAACTTGGTGAACATTACAACTTGTATGATTTATTAAATCCATTCAAGATCTTCTAAAACAATTGATAGATAACTTGACCATTATGTGAATTTTCAATGTTTATTGGTTGCAGTTTTATTTGAATTGAATTTTATAATTTGGAATTGAACTGTATTCAAACATAGTCAAACAATATTTATAACTTGGTGAACATTAAAAATTGTATGATTTATTAAATTCATTCAAGCTCTTCTAAAACAATTTATATCTTACTTGACCGTTATGTTAATTTTCATGTTTATTGGTTGCAGTTTTATTTGAATTGCATTTTCTAATTTGGAATTGAACTGTATTCAAACATAGTCAAACAATATTTCTAACTTGGTGAACATTACAACTTGTATGATTTATTAAATCCATTAAATCTCTTCTAAAACAATTGATAGCTGACTTGACCATTATGTGAATTTTCAATGTTTATTGGTTGCAGTTTTATTTGAATTGCATTTTCTAATTTGGAATTGAATTGTATTTAAACATAGTCAAACAATATTTCTAACTTGGTGAACATTACAACTTGTATGATTTATTAAATCCATTCAAGCTCTTCTAAAACAATTGATAGCTAAATTACCTATGAATCCCCATATTTCCTCATATATTTAGTTTTTCGGGTTGCACATTAGTTTTCTTTTTCTAATTAAGTACATATTTGTTTTCAAAATCAGGAAATGAAGCGAATTGAAGAGAGACGAAGGAAAAAATGATGGAGAACAATCTTTGAATGAAGGAGATGGGCGTTCCACCATTAGTGCCTACAATGAGTACTTTATTTCAAATATATATATATATATATTTAAAGAATATATAATGTCATGTGATTAATTTTTTTGTAAACATTTTTGTAGGATCCACCTATACGTCGACAGTTATTCGGCGAGGAGCCTAGTACTGGCCCTAGTACTCAGGTCGGTGGTACGAGGAGGGTCCGTACCAGAGGTGGACGAGCAGCTACGCGTAACCGACTAGACCATGCCCCTCCCACTAACATTTTATCCTTCGCACATTCTGATCCCGGTGTGTCGTTAAAGACACACGGGATATTTATGCCTCCCATGTTTTCGCTACCTTCTGCATCTTTTGGCCCATCATTTTCACATCCCATGATGATTCCCACTCCCCAGTCAGCATTCGGTCAGACAGCTATCCCATCTTCTTTTCCTTCTACTTCTGTCTCTTCGAGCTTCTATATTCCATCGTCTTCAACTCCTGTTCCACCACAGGGTGTTCTATCAGTTTCTATGGATCTAGCGGGACTCATCAATCAGACCGCACAGGTATATTTATAGAACCCTAACAAATTTTTATAGCAATATTTATTTTCATTATAACATTTTTTGATAACATATTTGTTTTTCTTTCATGACAGATACATCTACTGATAGGAGGCGGGGGCGGGGGCGTACACGCATGCGTTCGGTGTGGAACCACCGCACACAGGTTATGGTGGATTATAATGAAGACAACCAAATGGTTGAGAAAATAGGGCAGCAATGTCATATTTTTTTGGCGACACTTGCCAAAAACTCCGACATCATTCCCGTCAACCCGCTATTGTGGAGATATTTGCCACATGAGGTCAAGGATAGAGCTTGGGCAGAGATATTGGTAAAAAAATATGTTCTATTTAATGCCATGAAATATTTTTGTATTTATATGAATTAATATTTTGATTTCAGCTTCGATTTAATTTTCCTGATGGTGAGGGTGCATGACCGGAACGTCTAAAGGATTTAGGCGAGATTTTGAGAGACTACAAGCATGAGTTGTATATTGGATGGGTTACTAGAGTTGGAACTGAGTTATAGGCGGCACCAGTGGTGGATGATTGTCCTATAGAGCAGTATCGTCAGATGATTACTCATTGGACGAGTACCCAATTTAAGGTATTAATAACATTTGAGGTATTTAAATAATAAATTTCATGTTTTTCATTAATACTATCTGTTGAATTTTTGAATTTTATTAAGGAATCATCTGGAAAAAATAAAAAGAACATTGATGCAAAAAAATACCTCCACACACTAGGACGCACTACGATGCCTGATCATGAGAGGAAGCAGGTGTGACAATTTTTTATAAGTTTTCTTTATGACTTACACTTTATTTTGTTTCTTCAATTATTTAATAGTTTGATAAATTTTTCATATAACTTTAGTTTTCAATGTCATTGTAGAGGCAAATACAAAATATTGAAGGACATGTGCCTCGAGCAAAACTGTTTTGCTCGAGTAGACAGAAAAAGGATGGAAGTGTTGTCAACGAAGTGACTCAGCAACAGATTTTAAGTCTTAATCTGTTGAATTTATTTTTTAATATCTATTTTGTAACTTCATGATATATTTATATTTGTAACAGGCTACTTTAGAGGCCCTTGATGCCCAAGAACCAGACAATTTTGGGCCAACAGATCACTTACATCAGGTGTTGGGAGAGGAGCATTCTGGCAGAGTACGCTTCCGACCTAGAATAGCCCCGATGAGGTATTGGCCCTCCTCAGGTACGAGCTGTAGTGCCACTGACCTGTAGAAAGTTAGGGCATAGGCAGAATAGGCTGAGAAAAGGGCCACAGAGATGGCAGAATAGTCTGCTAGGGAAAACAGTGCGTTTATGAAATTTATTGAAGTTCTACGTCCTACACTTCCAGCAGAGGCCAGCCCAGCTTTTGATGAGTATATGTCGTCGATACGTTCTATATACGGTGCACCATGTGGCAGTTCTAGTGGTGGTCAGGATGATATCCAGCTTGACGATGATAATGGCGAGGAGTATGATGTGGAAGAGGAGGGAGAGGAGGAGGGCGAGGCGGGTGATGAGGGCGAGGAGGACGAGGAGGATGAGGGCGAGGAGGGAGAGGACGATGCTGGGGACGAGGAAGAGGGTGATGATGATGATGGTGATGATGGTGATGGTGATGTGGGACAATTTTATCCATTACATTTTGGAATGATATTACTGAGATTTGATATTTAATCTATTCTAGTTGTTGGTTTTATCTAGACTTGTAGTATAGTATTGGAGTTGAGTTATTTTTATATATTATCTGTTTTTATGGATGTTTTAGTCTTTTAGTGGTTGTGTGTTTGGGAACCCCCCTCCTTCCTGGACCCTGGACAACCCCCCACCCTCCTCCCTGGACCCTGGACAGCCCCCCGGACAGCCCCCCGGACAGCCCCCCCCCCCCCCCCACCCTCTTCCTTGGACCCCGGACAACCCCCTGAACACCCCCCGGACAGCCCCCGGACAGCCCCCTGAACAGCCCCTTGGACAGCCCCCCAGCCTCCTCCCTAGACCCCGGACAGCCCCCCAGACTTCCCCCCAAACAGCCCCCCGTACAGCCCCCCACCCTCTTCCTTGGACCTCGGACAACCCCCCGAACACCCCCGGACAGCCCCCGGACAACCCCCCTGGACAGCCCCCCAGACAGCCCCCCCCCCCCCCCACCCTCCTCCCTGGACCCTGGACAACCCCCTGGACAGCCCCCCAGACAACCCCTGGACAGCCCCCCCCCCCCCCCCACCCTCTTCCTTGCACCCTGGACAACCCCCCGAACAGCCCCGGACAGCCCCCGGACAGCCCCCCGAACAGCCCCTCGGACAGCCCCCCACCCTCCTCCCTGGACCCCAGACAGCCCCCCGGACACCCCCCCTAGACAGCACCCCCCCACCCTCCTCCCTGGACCCCAGACAACCCCTCGGACTACCCCCCAGACAGCCCCCCGGACAACCCTCCCACCCTCTTCCTTGGACCCTGGACAACCCCCCGTACAGCCCCCCCACCCTCCTCCTTGGTCCTCGGACAGCCCCCCGGACACCCACCAGATAGCCCCCCGGATAGCCCCGTCGGACAGCCCCCCCACCCTTCTTGATTTCATTTAATACTAGAAAATCTATAATATATATTTTATTTATTTTCATCATGATAACCAATGTAAATCACATTTACACATCTAATCAATATCATAGATTCTTGGTATGTTATAAAAGAGATGTATTCATTGGGCATGACATTGTTAGCTCCGAAATGTTTCATAGTATTATAAACTAAAATCTAATCCATTCTAAGAATGATATAAAAATATGTTATATAAATATCCACAAGATTTTAAGTAAATATCATTCCACTAATAGACACATGAGGACTCTCATAAAATGGACAACATTTTAAGTACATACGGAAAACCAACAAAACGCATTTGGTTTTCATTGAAACATTAGGAGAACGATCCATGGGTCATATGTGACGAGTATGAATCAACCCCGCTTCAATCCGAGGCACGGTGTGGCCACCACCACTCAAAGTGTCTGCCTTTTGTTTCAAAAGGACGTCATTTTAATTGAAATACATCAACTGGCATACGGAAAACTGACCTAACACATTCGGATTGTGTCGATACTTTAGGAAAACGATCCATGGGTCATATGTGACCTGTACGAGTCAACCCCCGCCTCAATTCGAGGCGCGATGTGGCCGCAACCACTCAAAGTGTCTGTCTTTTGTTTCAAAATGACGTCATTTGAAGTGAAAAACATCAACTGACATACGGAAAACTGACCAAAAAAATTCGGATTGTGTCGATACTTTAGCACAACGATCCATGGGTTATATGTGACATGTACGAGTCAACCCCACCTTAATCTGAGAAACGGTGTGGCCGGAATCACTCTAAGTGGCTCTCTTTTGTTTAAAATGGACAACATTTTAAGTACATATGGAAAACAGACCAAACGCATTAGGTTTCCATTTAAACTTTAGGAGAACGATCCATGGGTCATATGTGATGTGTACGAGTCAACCCCGCCTCAATCCGAGGCGTGGTGTGGCCGACACCACTCAAAGTGTCTGCCTTTTGTTTCAAAAGGACGTCATTTTAATTGAAAAACATCAACTGGCATACGGAAAACTGACCAAACGCATTAAGATTGTGTCGATACTTTAGCACAAAAATCCATGGGTCATATGTGACGTGTACAAGTCAACCCCACCTCAATCCGAGGCGCGGTGTGGCCGACACCACTCAAAGTGTCTACATTTTGTTTCAAAGGACGTCATTTTAATTGAAAAACATCAACTAGCATACGGAAAAGTGACCAAACGCATTCGGATTGTGTCGATACATTGGCACAACAATCCATGGGTCATATGTGACGTGTACGAGTCAACCCCACCTCAATCCAAGGTGCGGTGTGGCCGCCACCACTCAAAGTTTCTATCTTTTGTTTCTAAAGGACGTCATTTGAAGTGAAAAACATCAACTGGCATATGGCAAACCGACCAAACGCATTCGGATTGTGTCGATACGTTATCACAACGATCCATGGGTCATATGTGACGTGTACAAGTCAACCCCACCTTAATCTGAGGCACGGTTTGGCTGGAATCACTCTAAGTGGATCTGTTTTGTTTAAAATGGACAACATTTTAAGTACACACGGAAAACCGACCAAACGCATTCAGTTTCCACTTAAACATTAGGAGAATGATCCATGGGTCATATGTGACGTGTACGAGTCAACCCCGCCTCAATCCGAGGTGCTGTGTGTCCATCACGACTCAAAGTGTCTGCGCTTTGTTTCAAAAGGACGTCATTTTAATTGAAAAACATCAACTGGCATACGGAAAACTGACCAAACGCATTCGGATTGTGTAGAAACTTTAGCACAACAATCCATGGGTCATATGTGACATGTACAAGTCAACCCCGCCTCAATACGAGGCGCGGTGTGGCCAGAACCACTCAAAGTGTCTGCCTTTTGTTTCAAAAGGATGTCATTTTAATTGAAAAACATCAACTGGCATACGAAAAACTGACCAAACGCATTCGGATTGTGTCGATACTTTATCACAATGATACATGGGTCATATGTGACATGTATGAGTCAACGCCGCCTCAATCTGAGATGCAGTGTGGCTGGTACCACTCAAAGTGTCTGCCTTTTGTTTCAAAAGGACGTCATTTTAATTGAAAAACATCAACTGGATTACGGAAAAGTGACCAAACACATTCGGATTGTGTCGATACTTTAGCAAAACAATCCATGGGTCATATGTGACGTGTACGAGTTAACCTCGCCTCAATACGAGGCACGATGTGGCCGCCACCACTCAAAGTGTCTGCCTTTTGTTTTAAAAGGACGTCATTTTAATTGAAATCCATCAACTGGCATACGGAAAACCAAAAAACACATTTGGATTGTGTCAATACTTTAGCACAACGATCCATGGGTCATATGTGACGTGTACGAGTCAACCCCGCCTCAATTCGAGGTGCGGTGTGGCCGACACCACTAAAAGTGTCTGTCTTTTGTTTCAAAAGGACGCCATTTTAAGTGAAAAATATCAACTGACATACGGAAAAGTGACCAAATGCATTCGGATTGTGTTGATACTTTAGAAAAATTATCCATGGGTCATATGTGACGTATACGAGTCAACCCCGCCTTAATCTGAGGCATGGTGTGGCTGGAATCACTCTAAGTGGATCTCTTTTGTTTAAAATGGACAACATTTTAAGTACATATGGAAAACTAACCAAACGCATTCGGTTTCCATTAAAACATTAGGAGAATGATCCATGGGTCATATGTGATATGTACGAGTTAAATCTGCCTCAATCCGAGGCATGGTGTGGCCGGCACCACTCAAAGTGTCTGCCTTTTGTTTCAAAAGGACGTCATTTTAATTGAAAAAATCAACTGGCATACGGAAAACCTACCAAACACATTAGGATTGTGTCGATACATTAGCACAACGATCCATGGGTCATATGTGACGTGTACGAGTCAACCCCTCCTCAATCTGAGGCGCAGTGTGGCCACCACCACTCAAAGTGTCTGCCTTTTGTTTCAAAAGGACGTCATTTTAATTGAAAAACATCAACTGGCATACGGAAAACTGACCAAATGCATTCGGATTGTGTCGATACATTATCACAACGATCCATGGTTCATATGTGACGTGTAAGAGTCATCCCCGCCTCAATCCGAGGCGTGGTGTGGCCGCCACCACTCAAAGTGTCTGTCTTTTGTTTCAAAAGGACGTCATTTAAAGTGAAAAACATCAACTGGCATACAGAAAACTGACCAAATGCATTCGGATTGTGTCGATACTTTAGCACAACGATCCATGGGACATATGTGACGTGTACGAGTCAACCCCGCCTTAATCTAAGGCACGGTGTGGTTGAAATCACTCTAAGTGGCTCTCTTTTTCTTAAAATGGACAACAATTTAAGTACATACGGAAAACTGACCAAACGCATTCGGTTTCCATTGAAACTTTAGGAGAATGATCCATGGGTCATATGTGACGTGTAAGAGTCAACTCCGCCACAATCTGAGGCACGGTGTGGCTGGCACCACTCAAAGTGTGCCTTTTTTTTCAAAAGGACGTCATTTTAATTGAAAAACATCAACTGGCATACGGAAAACCGACCAAACATATTCGGATTGTGTCGATACATTAGCACAACGATCCATGGGTCATATGTGACGTGTACGAGTCAACCTCGCCACAATCCGAGGCACGGTGTGGCATCCACCACTCAAAGTGTCAGTCTTTTGTTTCAAAAGGACGTCATTTGAAGTGAAAAACATCAACTGGCATACGAAAAATCGACAAAACACATTCGGATTGTGTCGATACTTTAGAACAACAATCCATCGGTCATATGTGACATGTACGAGTCAACCCCGCCTTAATCGGAGGCACGGTGTGACCATAATCACTCTAAGTGGATCTCTTTTGTTTAAAATGGACAACATTTTAAGTACAGATGGAAAACAGACCAAACGCATTCGGTTTTCATTGAAACTTTAGGAGAACGATCCATGGGTCATATGTGACGTGTAAGAATCAACTCCATCTCAATAGAAGATGCGGTGTGGCCAGCACCACTCAAAGTGTCTGCCTTTTGTTTCAAAAAGACGTCATTTTAATTGAAAAACATCAACTGGCATACGGAAAACCGACCAAACGCATTCGGATTGTGTCGATACTTCAGAACAACGATCCATGGGTCATATGTGACATGTACGAGTCAACCCTGCCTCAATCCGAGGCGCGGTGTGGCAGCCACCACTCAAAGTGTCTATCTTTTGTTTCAAAAGGACGTCATTTGAAGTGAAAAACATCAACTGTCATACGGAAAACTAACCAAACGCATTCGGATTGTGTCGATACTTTATCACAAAGATCCATGGGTCATATGTGACATGTACAAGTCAACCCCGCCTTAATCGGAGGCATGGTGTGACCATAATCACTCTAAGTGGCTCTCTTTTGTTTAAAATGGACAACATTTTAAGTACATATGGAAAACCGACAAAACGCATTCGGTTTCCATTGAAACTTTAGGAGAACGATCCATGGGTCATATGTGACATGTACGAATTAACCCCGCCTCAATCTGAGATGAGGTGTGGCCAAAACCACTCAAAGTTTCTACCTTTTGTTTCAAAAAGACATCATTTAAATTGAAAAACATCAACTGGCATACGGAAAACCGACCAAACGCATTCAGATTGTGTCGATACTTTAGTACAACGATCCATGGGTCATATGTGACGTGTACGAGTCAAACACGCCTCAATCCGAGGCACGGTGTGGCTGATAGCACTCCATGTGTATGTATTATGTTTAAAATGGACATCATTTCAGGTACAAATATATGGTATACAAAAAACTGATCAAATTATGAATTGACTTCCGAATTCCACATATAATTGTCATCTAAATTTTAAATTGAATTCTAAATGAATTATGTATGTTTATAATAATGTTATGAATTCTAATTTAGTTATGGATGTGTATAGTTTCACCATTATATGTTAAATGTGTATGAATTTGTTCTCTATATGTAAGTGTTAGTTGGTTATTGCAGGTACAATAATTTTATATGTATGTGTTAGTTTATTGCAGGTACAATAATTGGATTTAAAATGAGAGGAGACCCACAAAATGAGAGCTGGTGGGCAAATTGGAGAGCTGCTGGGCAAATTGCAGAGCTATAGTGCAATTTGCCCCAGCAGAGGCTATGCCAATGGTTTGAAATTGTTGGAATAGAATGTATGGGTTTTGTTTTACCAACGGTTCTGAACCGTTGGTAAAACACTTTTCCCAATGGTTTAAAAACTATTGGGAAAGAGGAGATTTTGGGTTTTTCCCAACGGTTTGGCTAAACCGTTGGGAAAAACATGGTATTTTTCAGCACTCTATCCCAACAGTTGTAAACCGTTGGGAAAAATCTTTCCCAATGGTTTTCCAAAACTGTTGGGATAGGGTAATATTTATCCAACCTATCCCAACGGTTCACTGTAAACTGTTGGGAAAAGCTTTTCCTAATGGCTTACTTCCCTATGGTTTGCAGAACCGTTGGTATAACATATACCAACGGTTCTGTAGCCTTTCCCAACAGTTCTAAACCGTTGGGAAATCCTGCATTTCCAGTAGTGATTTTTTACACACATATATTCTGGATATAGTATCTTATGGACTACTATAGGTGTAACGTGTATAGGTTGTGATGTCTTGAGGATCCTTAATCAGTGTATGGGTTGTAATGACTTGAGGTATAATACCCGACGTATGATACACGTTATGCGAGTTGTGGTGGCTCCTGGAAACTACCTGGTTACTTTTGGTTGTGAGGATGGTGTGGTGCTTCCCCCAGGTGTTTGCGGACAAGCCTTTGTGGTGCACGTGGTGCAGATTGTGGAGCTTAGCCCAAGTTTATATGGGCAATCCTTTGGAGAGAGATGCACAGGACGTATGTCGTTGGGGAAAAGAGGCAAACCAGTGGGGAATTAGTAGTGGCACTACTACAAAACTGGGCAAGTCCAGTGCCCCCCCCCCCCTTTATCAGCACTAACGAAAAAAGTGCTGATAAAGGGTGGGGCCTTTATCAGTGCTAAAAAAGTGCTGATAAAGGGTGCCTTTATTAGCGCTAAAAAAAGTGCTGATAAAAGTACCCCTTTATCATCGCTTGTTTAGTAGCGCTGATAAATGGTCAAATTCAAAAAAAAATTAAAAAAAATTAATATATAAATATAGTTATATAGTTATATTGATATAAATATAATATATAATTTTTAAATATATTTTAGATAAGTATAAATGTACATTTAAACTTATTATACTTAATATATAAGATATTTAGTGAATATTGCTTCTTAAAAATTTAAAAAAATATTTTTAATTAATAATTTGCTAATTATTATGGAGTAATAATCATTTAATAACAATTTGAAGACTAAAAATATTAAAAAAATTAAAAAAATTAAAAAAAGATCCAAAATATGTTGAAAACGCAACTCGAACTTCAAATGGCCATAACTTTTGATCCGGGTGTCCGTTTGAGCTCTACCACATATCAAATCGAAGCTTACGATGAGCTCTACATCTATGTGACCGGGGGGCCTAGTGAAGCATTTTTCAAGGCCAAAAGAGGCCTAGAAGGCCTCCAAAATTGAGTTTTTAGTCAAGGTACCCAGATTTTTTAACATTTTGTGGATTTTCAGCCTCGTTTAAGGGGGTATTACTGGCTTTTTTGGTGGGGACTGAATTTATTCCAAGGTATTACATTCATATTGATATTATATCTTTAAAATTTCATCCTTTTTTATAATTAACTGCTATTTATAATCAAATATATAACTATATGTACATATTTTTTATATATTCACACCTAAAAATTAAATTTTTTAAATAAATAATTAAACATATTTACATATAAAATATATTAGATTTATTTAAATAATAACTAATATCCATTTTATTTAAAATACCAATATATGAATATTTATATAACTTCTATATATTAATATAACTGTACATATATTAATATAACTATATATATATTAATATAACTATATGTATATATTAATATAACTATATAACTATATATATTAATATAACTATATATATATATTAATATAAATATATATATATATTAATATAACTATATATATTAATATAAATATATATTACTATACGAATAAATATAACTATATATATATATATATAAATAGATATATCATGAATAAGAGAACAAATCAATATAGGGTAGTGGTAAAGGATTTAGGTGCGCAGGGGGGTCTCGAGATCAAATCCGGGTGGAGGCATGGGTGCGTGCGCAAGGCTGATTTAAAGGGCTAGCGCTGATAAAGGGTGTAGGCGGTGCAGGCGGGCGCTGGAGGTCCGAGAAAATGCTGATAAAGGGGGGCTCAAGCGCTGTAACCCCCCCCCCCACGAGATTGGAAATATTTTTTTTATTTTTTTTATTTTTTAAAGTTTTTTTATTTTTTTTTATTTTTATCAGCACTGATAAAAGACCCTTTTATCAGCGCTTCATTTTAGTGCTGATAAAAGACCCCTTTTATCAGTGCTTTTTTTAGCGCTGTTAAAAGGGGTCTTTATCAGTGCTTTTTGGAGCGCTGACAAAGGGGACCCCCCCCCCCCCTTTATCTTCACTGGCATTATCAGTGCTTTTTCTAGCGCTGTTAATGGCCATTTTTAGCACTGATAAAATCCATATTTGTAGTAGTTTGGGGTACCCTGGATATTCATTACTATATGCTATATTCTTGTATGTGTTACTTAGTGAGAGTAGCCATGGTGAGGTTGGGAACTTAGTATACCTATTTAGGTGACGAGTTAGTTTCACTTTTTTTTCACTGTGCTTTAGCATGCTTTCTTTATTTTTGCATGAGAGGCTTCAGGGAGGATCCTACTGAGTATATTTTTATACTCACCCTACGTTTATATAAACTGTTTTTTAGGTCACTTGAAGCAGGTTGGAGATCTGGCTGGTTACTACTAGCATATGTTGCAGGAGCTCTTCGGGTTTGTGGTCACTGTCGTTTTTACTTTCCTTTGTGTAATTGTAGTTTTCCCCTTCATTTTTAGTACTTTTTCATGGAATTTCATATATATACTTGGTTTTCATTTATATTTCAGTTCTGAGTTGGAGTTGGTTGGTGTCTATCTTATATCTCTCTTCTGCATGTGTTCTCTTAGAGGGTAATGCCTCCCATTTGTGTGTTTATTATACCCTCGGTGCTAGTCGCTAACCCGGGGCCTACTGGAGGTGGGACTCAGGGGTCATTATCTCCCTTTCCACATTTTCATCCTATGAGGGGTACACTTTGTGGGGAGGGGGTCATGATAGAGTGGTATCATATGTCTGGTTGAGGGATAGGATGGAGTTTGGAGTTAGGCACAAGTGAGGTTGCATGGGTTGGGAGGGCAACAGTGTCATTCATGTTTATCAAGTGAGGTAAACACTGGAGACCAGGTGAGACATAGGTGTTTAGGGCCCCCTATGATCTGATGTATGGACCTTTAAGTTTACAATGTCTACTAAACAGGGTGATACTAGTTGCAAGGTAGAGACCTAGGAAAGGATCATGCATTATTCTTCTTTTTTCTTGTGTTTGAATGGGTATACCTTGGGATAGGTTAAGATAAAATGAATAAAAGAAAGAAATTAATTAATTAATGTTGAGTCTTCCATATTCCAGGCTTAGGAGCTCTAATTGTTTGTTATTTTGCAGGTATGTCTCCAGGTTAACGTCCTCATTTGGGTTGCGTAGAAGATGTCTAGCAGGCTGTTCCAGCAGGTCGTCACAGGGAAGAGGTTGACGATGACGACACTTGGAGGAAGACACTCCGAGTGCTTTAGTGCCAAAATATGCAGAAGTATGAGGGCTCCATCTTAGATGCAGTCACGGAAGACTCGTTGAAGGAGGTTGATATAGGCTTCAGTTCGATCTGTGCTCGGAAGGATCACTGGGTGTCCTTAGCTGTGACGATGCTACGTGGATCAACAAGGCAGTGGTGGTTGTTGTTCCTTGGGGATCACGAGGAGTCAGTGATCTCATGGGAGGAGTTCCGAGAGAAGTTTAGAGTCGAGTTTCTTTCCTCGACTGCAAAGGCATCCAGTCGCCAGGAGCTTCTTACCCTTCGATAGGAGAGCTCCACTGTTCGGGAGTTTGGAATCCGTTTCAGGAACCATTTACAGTATGCTTCAGACTTGTTACCATATGAGGAGGCCAGGGCGAGGCATTTCGAGGAGGCTTTACGTCCAGAGATCCAGCACCAGGTCACCCCATTTATGCTGAAGACGTATCTCGAGGTGCTGGCGAGGGCGGAGGTTGTCGAGAGGACTTTGTCCAGGACCTGATCATCATGATATGGGAATCAGCATGATTCCTCATGAACCAGAGCCATGGTTCGGGATTCTTAGTTTTCAGGGCAGAAGAGTTTTCGTTCATCCAGGGGTTGGTCCCAGCCCTTCACATCTCATTTCATTGAAGTCAGTAACTCCTAGCCCTATGTCAAGGGATTAGGCGCTTGTTTTTCTTGTAGTGTCCATGGCCATCAGCAGCGGGAGTGCCTGACCTTTCAGAGCGGTCATTGTGCATTGGGCGCTACCCTCCAGGTTCCTCCTTTGAGGCAGTTCCATCTGAGGCAGCAGCAGCTAGTTTCACCAGCTTTAGATAACCAGAGGGGAGATGGGGTAGGCAAAGGACAGCCCCATGATGCTCCCCATCCTCAGAGAGCAGAGTGTTGCCATGGTGGTGGTCGTCATCAGGGTCAGAGATGTCATGGAGGAGCTCGTGGTCAGTTTCATGCTCTAGCATTGCCAGCACCAGACGAGCCAGATGTCGTTCAAGGTACCCTTTGCTTGTTTTCTACCTTGGTGTATCCCTTATTTGATTCAGGAGAGAAACACTCCTCGATATCACCTACCCTTTTCCATGCTTTGGGACTTGAGGTAGAGATGCTTCCAGTGCCCTTGGCGTTGACTACGCTAGTTGGGGGTCGAGCTAACTTGTTTGAAGTATGTAGGGACTATGAGCTAGTGTTGGGGAAACACCGCTCTTGGGGAAATTTCCTATGTTTACAGATAAAACCATATGATTTCATCCTCATCATGGATTGGTTGTATTCGGTGTAGGCTATCGTGGATTGCTTCAGGAAAAAGGTCATTTTCTTTGGTGCGGATGGAGAGTCGGTGGTGTTTGTTGGTGACTGAGATCATTGGATTGGTCACAGGCGTGTTCCAACCTTATCATCCATGGTGGCTGAGATGATGCTGAGTTCTTCAGAGGTTCAGCAATTGGCATTTCCTAGGGTAGTAGAGGAGTACCCTAATGTCTTCCCAGAAGAGGTTGTGGCATTACCCCCTCGACGAGAGATCGAGTTTGGGATCAAGCTACATCCAGGATCTTCTCTTATCTCTATGTCTCCATATAGGATGGCCCCTTCTGAGTTACTAGTGCTACTTATACAGCTTGATGGTCTATTTTAGTGTGGTTTTGTTTGACCCAGTGTGTCACCATGGGGTGCACCAGTTCTATTCATGAAGAAGGACAATAGTAGTGTGTGGTTGTATGTCGATTATCTTCGCTTAAACAAAGTGACAATAAATAATCGTTATCCTCTTCCGCAAATTGATGACTTATTCGATCAACTGAAGGGTGAAAGTTAGTTCTCAAAGATCGACTTGCTATCAGGATATCATCAGATGCGTGTGAATGATGAGGATATCCCGAAGACTGCATTATGTTATTGTCATGGGCATTATGAGTTCTTTGTAATGTCATTTGGTGTGATGAATGCTCCAGTTGTGTTCATGGGTTTGATGAATTCTATGTTTTGTGAGTTCCTGGACAAGTTTGTGGTAGTTTTCATTGACGACATCCTTGTGTACTCCATGTCTGAAGAGGAGCATGCAGAGCATCTACGATCCATTTTGGGAGTTCTTCGTCGACATAAGCTATTCGGAAAGTTGTCAAAGTGCGAGTTTTTGGATCAAGAAGTACGTTTCTTGGGGCATGTTGTGTCCCAACAGGGAGTAGTTGTGGATCCATCAAAGATAGAAGCTGTTGTGTCTTGAGAAGCCCCCAAGACAGTGTCAGTGGTGCGAAGTTTCCTTGGGCTCGCGGGATACTACAGGTGGTTCATAGCCAATTTATCACGAGTTGCGACTCCTTTGACAACTTTGACCAGGAAAGATCAGGCTTTCATATGGACTGATCAGTATCAAGAAGATTTCGAGTATCTAAAAGAGAATTTAGTAAGTGCTTCAGTCCTTTGTCTTCCAGCCGAAGGAGTTTAGTTTTATGTTTTCTCCGATGCTTCATATCTAGGGTTAGGCTATGTTCTCATGCAACAGAGGTCAGTTGTTTCTTATGAGTCTCGGCAGTTATGTCCACATGAATGCAACTATGCCACCCATGATCTTGAGTTGGCAGTCGTGGTGTTTTCTCAGAATTTTTGTACACATTACCTCATTGGTGAGCACTTTGTGGTTTTCACTGATCATAAGTGTTTGAGGTATGTTTTCTCCCAGCGTGACTTGAACTTGTGAAAGCATCGGTGGATGGAGTTCTTGCAGGAATACAAATTTGAAATATCATATACACCTGTAAAAGGGAATGTTGTAGCTGATGCGCTGAGCCGAAAGTCACGTAGTGATGCTGTGCATGAATCTGGTGATTCCTGGAGAGTAATAGAAGAGTTGTCAGCATTACATCTTGATATGGGAGAAGTTGGGGGTAGAGGTTTTATTTTTTAGATAACGGTATAGTAATCCTTGATGCAAAAGGTGGAAGAGTCCCAGTTGGGTGATTTATAGGTGGAAGTCTGGAGAGACCGAGTTGTTTGTGGTGATGCCCCTGATGGTTGGACTGAAAATGAACAACACCGAGTGTCGTATCATGGAAGGCCTTTTGTCCCATTGTCGATGCGCGATATGGTTCTCAGAGAGTTCCATAATTCACATTTAGCAGTACATCCTAGCATGAAAAAGATGTACCGATCCTTGAGGATCCAGTTTTGGTGGCCTGGCCTGAAGCGTGCGATTGCGAAGTTTGTGTCTCGATGTTTAGTCTGCCAGAAGGTGAACGTTGAACACCATGTTCCTGGGGGTATTCTCCAGCCATTAGAGGTTCCTCAGTGGAAGTGGGAGGACATCTTAATGGAATTTTTTACTGGTTTTCATCGATCTCCAGGAGGTTATGATGCTATTTGGGTGGTAGTAGATCATTTAACAAAATCTTCCCACTTTATAGAGATCAAGGAGTCAAGCTCAGTGGAAGTTTTTTCGAGGCGGTATCTGCAGGAGGTGGTGAGACTTTGTGGAGTCCCTAGGATGATCATTTCTGATTGAGATCCTCGTTTTACCTCTAGGCTGTGGAGAGGTCTCCAACATGCTTTCGGTTCTCAGCTATGCCTTAGTACTGCTTTTCATCCTCAAACGGATGGTCAGACGGACTGAACCATCCAGACTCTTGAAGACATGTTGTGCTCTTGTGTTTTCGATTTTTGAGTTTCATGGATGAGGCACTTACCCTTGGTGGAGTTTTCCTACAATAATAGTTTCCACTCCACCATCGTTATAGCACCGTTTGAAGTCTTGTATGGTCTGCCTTGACATTCTCCATTGTTCTAGACTGGGGTCGGAGAGTCAGCAATTCTCAGACTAGAACTAGTGCAGAATACAACAGAGATGGTTCAGGTGATTCGTGAGAGGATGACGGCAGTGCAAGATTGTCAGAAATCGTATGTTGATCAAAGGAGGAGAACCTTGGAGTTTAATGTTGGGGATCATGTGTTTCTGAAGGTGACTCCCCATTGTGGGTAGCGAAGGTTTGGATGTGGAAGTAAGCTTTCTCGCTGGTTTGTTAGGCCTTCCGAGGTGTTATCTCGTTTTGGAGCTATTGGGTACCGAGTGTCACTTCCCCCTCAGATGAGTCGGATACATGATGTTTTCCATGTATCACAGCTACGTTTTTATCTTCATCATGTCTCTCACATCATCGATTGGAGAGAGATCAATGTTGATGACGATGCCACCTTTGAGGAGCGACCTCTGGAGATCCAAGACCGCAATGAGAAGGTGTTGTGCGGGTGTTCCATCCCTTTAGTCCGTGTCTTGTGGTGACACGGTGGCATGGAGAAGAGTACTTGGGAACGTGAGTCACAGATACGTGCAAAGTACCCAGAGTTGTTTGATGTCTAACTCTTTTCATGTATCATTGTAGCTAATGTGGTTTTCAAACCTTCGTGTTTATGAGATGGTTCCCTTTGTTGTCTTGGTGGCTTGCTCTGTATTGAGAGGTATCTCCGTGGGTGGTTGTTCAAACCCTGTTCGTTTTTCTCTTTAGGTGGGTTTTGGATTCTCGAGGATGACAATGTTTTGAGAGGTATTTGATATAATGGCGTGAACCTCTCCAGTCCATTATTTTGTAAAAATATGGTGTTAGAGGTGTTCTTAAAGGTCAAGGTGGATTGGGGTGCATTTGGGTTCGCACAGGACGCGCACGGTTTGCCTAAACTGTGCGGCCAAACCGTGCGGCCAAACTGTGCAAGGATGGTCTTGGAGGAAGTGGCTAACGCATGGTTAGTGCACGGTTTTTCTAATTGTGCAGACTAACCGTGCGAGGAGTGATTTTCGTGGTAGAAGCTAACGCACGGTTAGCACACTGTTTGTTAAACCGTGCGGACTAACAATGTGGGCACTTAATGTTAGATTCTAAAATTGTGGATCTAACTCGTTTTGCCTTTAATCACCTCATTTAAGCCCCTAATCAGCCATAAATCGGGATTACCCTTCCTTGGAGGTGGAAAAATCTCTCCCAAGCATTTTGGAGGCGATCCGGAGGCTTCTCTTTGCGAATCGAAGTCGTTTTCTTGAGGTATGTGACCCTTTTATTTGGTTTCTTAGATCTACCTAGATCTTCTCCCCCTCTTCTCTCAGGATATTAGATATACACATGTTATGGGTAAATTTAGGTGTGTGGATGTCGATTGTGATGAGCTTTGGTCTTGGTTGTGTTAGGAGGGGAGATCTAAGGAGGATTCGTGGAAGATCAACCTGGTTTCTTGGGCGTTCATCGACCGTTGTGGTTTTCCTCAAAAACCTTTGAGTTAAGGGATTCGTGGATTCTATAATTATTTATGTGAAATCGTAGAGTTAGCATTATTTATCCCTTTGGATCCCAATGGAATTGACCTAATTAAATACTTTAACCGGATTAAAAGAATTGGTTCGATCACATGTTGTTTCTTTGTACCGTGATAATAGTTTGCCTCTTGATTTTCTAGATAAGTGTTATATCTATGCCTTGCTTGTTATCATGGGGTTCTTGATGAAATTGATAAAGAATGTAAAGCCAAAATTAATTGATAATTGGTTGGATAAATATAAAGAGGCATGAAAGAAGACCTGGTTCTTGTTGTGACTTGATATTGATCAATTTTGTCATAGTAAGCATGTTTAATATTTGGTGATAGCTTACTGAATTGGTTCATGATGTTGGAACCAACGAATTGAATTTTTTAATTCAATGTGGATTAAACAAATTGATTGAGTTCCATGAAGGGTTCAGAGTTAGCCCCTTATTGTGAAGCAGGGCTAAAAGCCCATTTGATGTGCTTGTTGGTGTTTGTTGTTTGAAGGTTGAATGCCTTGCTAAAGGGCCAAGACCCCAAATTGTTGTAATGTTTGTTTTCCTACTTCTTGTGTTGTGTTGTGACCCTGGAGGGTTGTTGTGATATCTTGGGTTGTGATGTGACCCTGGAGGGGTCTTGTGATATGTGAAGGCAGGGAGGCCTTGTGGTTGTGGCAGCGGATGACGCCTAGAGTGGCGAGATGCATCGGTTTATGTATGTGGGTGTCAGGGAGGACACCGGGGATGATGGATTCGGATGGATGTGATTTTGGGATGTTTGTTGATTATTGTTTTTTTATCTTCTTTACTTTTCCCCACTGCTCAAGGTAGCTGGTCTTTCTTACCCTTCTTCCGAAGGAGGCGAAGACACACGGGGTATGCCACGTGCTTTCCGTGTTTATCCTCTCAATGGAGAATGGGTCTACACTCTTGCTATAGGCGGTAAAGACTCGACGGGTAGTACGTCTACTCACCGTGTTGAGCCCCCTTGTGTTTAGTATAATAGGTTGATTTTCAAGAATTCCTGGGAATATGGGAAAGTAATTATGTAATGTATGTTTGAATAAATGATGTTAACCCATCGGGTTGGATTTTGTTGGAACTTAATGATGAGGTTGAGAACTTTTGAAGGGACTGTGGTTTTTTTGGATGTGAACTTAATGGGATTTAATGTGAAAAATTGTTCATGGTTAATTAATGTATAAATAATTAATTAACATATAGTGTAATTGATAAAAAGGGAAGGATGTAATTTAATAAATCCCTTTAAATGGTTGTGTGCTTATAGGATACCTAGTCTTAGAAGTGGCAGCCCGGAGTCCGAGAGACGTTAGTTTTAGTTGTGTATAAGACTAGGTTATGACCATAGTGTGGTTGTGAGTTATAATATATTCTGTACTTTTTTTTATTTTTATACGCTACTCCACCCTGTCAGTAAGGGAAACTGACACCCCGGGGATTCTGAGCCTTGGGGTGGTGTTTTCCCCAACATTATGGTGGGAGGATGAATGGCTAACTACCCCCTTTGACCCCGCTCTCTTCTCTTGGTAGATACTAGTTCCATGAGGAACAACGGTTAGTTTTCCCCATATATGTGTGTAGAGGGCTGTAATGGATTGTGGATTTTTGACACACATATATTCTGGATATAGTATCCTATGGACTACTATAGGTGTAATGTGTATAGTCTGTGATGGCTTGAGGATCCTTACTCGGTGTATGGGCTGTAATAGCTTGAGGTATAATACCCGACGTATGATACAAGTTATTTGAGCTGTGGTGGGTCCTGAAAACTACCTGGTTACTTTTGGTTGTGATAATGGTGTGGTGCTTCGACCAGGTTTCTGCGGGAAAGCCTTTGTGGTGCATGTGGTGCAGATTATGGAGCTTAGCCCAAGTTTATACGGGCAAGCCTTTGGAGAGAGATGCACAGGACGTATGTCATTGGGGAAAAGCGGAAAACCAGTGGGGAATTAGTAGTGGGGTACCCTTGATATTCTTTACTATATGCTATATTCTTGTATGCGCTACTTGGTGAGAGTAGCCATGGTGAGGTTGGGAACATAGTATACATGTTTAGGTGACGAGTTAGTTTCAGTTGTTGTTCATTGTGCTTTATCATGCTTTATTTACTTTTACGCAAGAGGCTTTGGGGAGGATCCTACTGAGTATACTGTTATACTCTCCCTATGTTTATATAAACTGTTTTTCAGGTCACTTGGAGCAGTTTGGAGATCAGGCCGGTTACTACTAGCTTGTGTTGCAGGAGCTGTTCGAGATTGTGGTCGCTATCGTTTTTACTTTCCTTTGGGTACTTGTAGTTTTCCCCTTCAGTTGTAGTACTTTTGCATGGCATTTCATATATTTACTTGGGTTTCTTTTATATTTCAGTTCTTAGTTGGATTTTGTTGGTGTCTATCTTATCTCTCTCTTCTATATGTGTTCTCTTAGAGGGTAATGCCTCCCATTTGTGTGTTTATTATACCCTCGGTGCTATTCCCCAACCCGGGGCCTACTGGAGGTGGGACTCGGGGGGTCATTATCTCCTTTTCCACATTGTCGGCCCCGGAGGGTTACACTTTGTGGGGAGGGGGTCGTGACAGAATTGATCCATCAATAACATGATGAGGATTGTGTTGATCACAAAGTGTAATTCAGGTAAATTATTAAAATGTGATATCATTGAAATATTTTACATAAAAAATCAATAATTACATATCCTTAGTGAATAAAATATGCCAATGAGATGTGGTTTAATGAAAATCCAAATATCATTTTTTTATTTTTTGGTAGTAAGTGTTATATCTTGAATAGTGAAGTCAAATAATGAAATTTTTTTAGATAAGGTGGTGAGGATACCTCTCTTGGAAATAAATTCCAATTAAAAGATTGTGAATGTTTAAAAAATGTCTTAGAAATATGATTGATTTTTAAGATGTCACTATTACTGAAGATGAAAAATCTACTCACCAAAACATTCAAGAGACTCTTGAAGATTATTATAAGGTTAGTTGTTGTTTGGATGTCACAAAGGAAAAAATAGTCAAGCTAAGGTTAATTATATAGTAGTGTTTGAATAATATCAAGTTTCAATTCCTAAAATTTCTAACAATGTCAATAGGGAAGACCATAATTAATGAATAAAATAATATAGAAGATAAGATAACACTAGTTCAAATAAGTAATATTAATATGATATGGTGAAATATATTTTTAGGTATTATAGAACTTAAAAGTTTTTGAAGTAATGGTGAAGGAGAAAATTGGGCTAAAATGATGAATAAGGATCTTGGATAATTGAGAATAATTTTATATGGGATCTTATTCCTAGGGAAACATTTAAATTATCAATGCAACCAATTATATTTTTTAAAATGAATTAAATAAAGATATCAAGTTGATCTGGAATAAATAAATGTTACTTTTCAAAAAATATTCTCAAAATTGAAGGTGTGGATATTAATGAAACATTTTTTTGTTTCACTTTTGGAAATAATGAAATTATTCTTGATTATTGATTCCTTAAGGAGACTCAAAATCTACCAAATGTACATGAAGTTAACTTTTCTCATGGGGTTGTTGTAATAAGAGGTGTATATTTGGAACCTAAATATATTTTATATTGAAATTTGTGAAGTAAATGTATAAAATCTAGATAAAGAAATGTACTAGTTGAAATAATAACCAAGTGCATGGTATTCTAGATTTAACATTTGTTAAAGAAGTTGGGATTCAATAGAGGATTTTTTGATCAAAACCTTTTGTGAATATGAGTTTTAAGGAAATATGAATAGTTTTGATCAATGTTGATGAAATTTTTTTAAGGGAATAAATAAATAAAGTTTCAAGGAGTTATTTGAAATAATGAAGAGTATATTTAAAATTTCTATGATTGGTTAAATCAAATTATATCATGGATTATAGGTTAAAAAATTCCTTTTAGAGAAATTTTTTATCAAATCAAACATTACGAGGATGTATTGAAACATTTTAAAATGGAAGATAATATGTGAGTTACAACACCAAGTGCAATAAGGTTGAAATTAAAAAAGATAAATATTAAAAGATGATGAATTCCAATGAGTATTGAAAATAATTATAAGTCTAATTTATTTTATGGATACCATATCAAATATCATGTATGTTAATTATTAAGTATAAGGGCCCCAAACTAACCAAAATAAATTAAAATTTTCAATGAAAATAATAATTAGATATATCAAAGATACTATTGATCATGGTTTATTTTACATTCAAAGAAACTATAAATTATATACGACCTTTACTGATGTAGATTGGTTTAGCTCAGTGGATGATAAAAAATACACAACCAAGGGTTAATATTATCTACGAATCAAATACATTTCAAAGAAAATCAAGAAATGTGATTTTTTCACTTGGGATAGTGAAGGATTAGTACGAATTTGTTATAAAAAAATTATATTTTATTAATTTGGATAAAATGACAAATAGTGGAGTTCAAAAAATGGTTTTCTCACTTATCTAGATTATGTGATATAATAATAGTGTGATAAAACTTTAATTATTTACCCAAAAAAAAATCAAGTGGATGATGTGATGACCAAGACACTCCCAAAAGAAGTTTCTAAATGAAATAGTTTAAACCTTAGAGTTTGATCATATCCTTCTACTTGAAGGAATGAATAAAAATATCTATCACCATTATGAACTTGTTACACTAATTACATTGACATTTATTGGTTATATAAGAAGATAAAATGTTTATTATAATATTTATGATCATTATTAAAGGTGGATAAAAGTATAAAATGGTCGATAGGGGGTTAAAATGGGTGGTGTAGACCAAGTTAAAATGAGAGAAGTAGATAATTTCCCGACAATAAGATTAAAGAGTAAAAGGAATCTAGTGAATAATAAATATGTTTATTATTACCAACTGGTATATATCATTAAGTATAAAATTAAAATATATATCATTTGGTAAAGATAAAATTATTTTATTGATTATATAAAAAATATTTTGTTCACTCTTATTTCTTATATCAAGTTTAACTCACTTGGGATTATAGTGAAATAATTTTATTTCTTGCGTATTTTCCTTTGAAGGTAAGTTTTATTGAATTCACTATGAAAAATATCTAATATTAAGGCATATATATGGTTTCCAATAAACCTAATGGGGTGGATTGGTGATCCAAAAGTGGTGTTTTTTGAAAAAATTATGAGAAGTCTCATGAAAAATAGATGATATTGGATTAAAGAATAATGAATCACAGAATTTTTTTTACATTAAACATGAAAAACATATCATGGTTAATGTGGTAAACAACATGGTTTGGTATAGAATATATGTGAAGATCATAAAAGTTTTTTTCAATCACACTCATTTTAAGTATATAATTCTATGGTTTTTAAAAAAAATAATGTGTGGATGGTATGTAAGGGCCCAAATCTACGTGGATAAAACCTTTGCACATTTATGAAGACTTACATGCTCAAAGGAGGCTTAGAGTAAGTCTAGAGGAGTATGAATGCTAAAAAATTGAAGTAGGGAGATTTTATTCTATGTAAATTTACACAACGTGAAAGTGAGTTTCACAATGTGTAATAAATCAGGATTTTAAAAATAAAAAGGTGACACATTTTTCATCTGAAATTGAACATTAAGAATTACATGACGTGAAAGGGGATTACACGTTGTGTAAATACCCAATGTTGTATGTTTCATAATGTTCTAACTACTAAAGTTTTTTATAAACCCTATGGATGCAGCACTTCCTATCATTTTCCAGCAGTCAGTAGCTCTCTTCTAGGCATTTTGGAGATTCCTTCGATGGGAATCATTCATCGGGCCTCCATCTTTGATCTATAGATATTATCCTTCAATCCAAGGTATGGTATACCTCTGTTATTGTGTTTTATTTTATTTTTTTCATCCCTTTTCTCTTTTCCACATGATGGATCTTGATCTCCATGTTTCTAAAAGAGTTCTGTTGGTTGTTTGTTTGCACAGTTGTGGTGTGGAATCCTTAGGTGGATTCAGTTCTTTCAAAAGAGGCGATTAGGATCCGTAATGTTTTTTCATTCTTATTCAAATAACATTGACACCCTTTTGATGTAGGGTATTTGTTTCTTCTTTATTTATTTATGTGAAATAATAAATCTAGAATGATTTATCCCATTGGATCACAATGAAATTAACCTAATAATTACTTGGATTGGATTAATGAATTAGTATTGATCGGATGGTGATGTTTCTGTTTTGTACTATGATAACAGTTTGCCTCCTGTTTTTATAGATAGTTTAGTATCTATGTTATAAATTTTATGCTTGGATTGGCATGTGGAATTGGTAAATAATGTAAATCTGGAATTAATTGTTAATTACTTGGCTAAAATATTATTGAGTCATGTTTAATTAATATAATGTGTAGTAATATTAATACTGGAAGCAAGATTTAGTGAATTGATCTTCCATGTGTTAATGGAATTGAATAAATATGTGAATAATGTTTATTATTGTCAATAAAATAATTAAAGGAATGTTAAATTAATTATTTAATTAGTTTTTGACATCTTTTTCTAGCTTTTTGGTTATTTTTCCCACAGTTGTAATTTGTAAATAATGAATCGGTTAATTCAATATCAAATAAAAATTGGTTGTGTAATAAAATATAAATCCTTTATAGGGCCTAAGTTGCCCACTTTCTTATAAATATCAAGTGCCTTGTTATTTGGAGTCATGATATCTCATTGCTTGTGAAGGTCTCATGCCTTTCTTTATGTACAAGATACCAGTTTCTATGTTTGTTTCTTGCAACATGTGATGTGATGTGAGCCTGGGATGGATGATCCTAGAGGGTTGTTGTGGTAGAATTTGATGTTTGTGATGGAGGGATGCATCGGGATATGCATTTGGGTGTCAAGGAGGACAACAGGGGTGAAAGAATAGGTTGAAGCTGGGCTTACCCATTGATATTAAAGTTTCATGCTTGTTTCAATCTATTGTTTTGATGACTACTAGGTTGTTTGTTTATCTGATTTCCTTTATCCACTACTTAATTTAGATGGACGTTGTAAAACCCTGAAATTTTATGAGAAAGATTCTTTTCAATTTTAGTGATTTCTTGTGTTGTACGCTACACCAAGATTAGCTTGTGCTATATGCAACACCGTATTAGCTTGTAGTATATGCAAACACTATTTTGTGTTGCACGTAAGAGCGACCTTCCTCAATAGCATGTGTTGTACGCAATACCGAGTTCCACTAAAAAATGATATATTGTTCTAATATTTTATGAACTAGCTATTATGAATAGTATTAACCAAATTTTGAATTTTATAACATTACAATTTATCTTACATATATTCTATAAGATGGTATGAGAACAAAATAAATTTTTCAGGTAAAATAAGTATTTTTCAAAAAAATTCTGTTTTGTCGCCTTTTGATGGTGCACCCATTTTAAATCTAGTTTTGACATGTTTATAAGTTCAATTTGAAAAAATAAAATTCTTCTTTGGAATCAGGATATAAAAATTTACTTTGGATAAATTTTTGATATTTTTCTGATAAGTTTCTTATTTTGATGAATAGTAAAAATACGCAAAATTTTAATTAAGAACAACTTTTTTCATTGAAATAATTTATATTGTTAAATTATAATATTTAATGGTTTTAAAGTGTAAATAGAATATATTTTTATCATATAATACAATTTATGTCATTAGCATTAATTTTACATTGAATTCATAGGTAAAATCATTTCAATCTTTTGCAATGTTTTAAACAAAAACCCGTTTTTTTCGACAACGGGAATAATTTTAAATTAATTTTTGCAACTTCTGTGCCTTGAATTTGGAAAAATGGATTCCATATTTGGAATCATTAGGTCCAAATTATTTTAATATGCTACTTTTATTTTTGGTCATTATGAATAGTAACTACGGTAAATTTTATTTATCATAGTTAAAGGTAAATCCGGTAATTAAGGGTAAATATAATATTATAAAATTACCCTAACACTTGTCTTAATATAATTGTATGATTATATTTAGTCCTAAAATATACTTGGGTTGAAATAGTATCTATTGAAACCCACTTGTATTTGATTAAGACCTTTTATTTATTTTATTTAAAGGAAAGTGAAATATGTCTCACTCAAACTTTAATAATTAGATTATTTTTAATATAAGGTTATACCAAATATAAATTAGATCATAAATACTCAATTTAAATCTAAATTTTTTTTCTTTATCATGGTAATTTATTTTTAATTTTTAAGAAATATTTAGTTAGCTTAATAGCTTATATATTAATGATGTAGAAATTATTTATTTCATGAAAAATCAATAATATAGTTTTTATTAAAATAATAATACCCATCAAAAGGACCAGAAACCTGACGAAACCATATTTTTAGTGTATATCTATAACCTAATCATCCAAGTGTCGATTTCTGGACCATTTGGAGCCTTATAAAATAGATTAGGACATTTATACTATTTTATTTTAAATGATGTCAAAGATGTCACCTTCATAATTTTATGAATATATCAATTTAAATGTTGTAATTTTAAGATGATAAATTCTATTAAAAGCATTATTATGAAATATATTAGATTTATATTCCTCTTAGTATTTTATTTTAAATTGTTATGCAACAAATAAGTATATTAAATAATTATACAAAAATGATGTAGTAATTTTTTTATTAATAGAAATTTCAAATAAATGGTTTTAAAAATATTAAAATAAATATTACATGAACAAATTAATGTGATCCATGAATTTTTTAGATTAATATGACATGTTAGGAATCTATTAAATATTTTTTTTGAACATATCTTCTGTTTGTATTTTATTTAAATTCAAATAAATGAATAGTGTCAAAATTGACACTATTGATATTTTATAAAAATAACATGTTATTAAATTGTTTAAAAATCACAAAAATATTTAAAAATTTAAAATTGAAATTTATATGGTCTAAAATATTATAAATTATCCAATTATAGAAAATTAACAATACATAAGTAAGTATTTATAACTATTTAAAATTTAGAATATCATTACCATAAATAAAATCAAATAGATTAAATAAGGATAAATCAAAATGATAAGGTTTAAAATAAAACAAAAACATGTCTAAATTTGATTGGTTGATGATATTAAAACCCTATATTACCTCATATCCTAATTTGAGTCATTTTTGGAGGTTTTTAATTGGGGATTGAAATTATTATAAATTAATATTTTGGAGGTTTCTAAAAGTGCCTCTCTCCTCTCTTATAAAAGGGCACATCCTCCCTCTCCTATTCATTCAATTTTGAGCCTTCAAGATCATCCAAAACCTGCCAATTCCTCTTCTCAACCTATCTAGTTACATTATATAGGTTCTGGTCTTCTCCAAATACCAACTTTAGTGTCCTAAGAGGAGATTTAGAAGAGGCGTGTCAAAGAAGAGGTAATATCCTTTACTGATTCTTTCAAAATTATTTGTTCTTATACTTATTCTTCTTTAGTTGTTTCATTATAAAGTAATAAAATCAGTATCACTAATATACTGATATGTTATTATAAATATAAAACAACCTCATTCCACTTTCTATCCATCCTGCAGAAAACAAAATCACCACGCGTGCGTACGTACAGAATACCGTCTCCACGTCGTGGTGTAATCTGTTTTTCCACCACCACCATGCTTGTATGGATATAATTGTGGGAATAGTAACTATATATGATTATTATAACATCATACTGATTATGAGATATTATATAATCCACTCCAATTCCATTCAACAATTATGGGAACGATATCGTCGCTCGTGCGTAGCTACGGATTATCGTCTCCACGATGCGATGAGGTTCATTCTCCATGTTAACCAATAAAGAATGATTATAAAGTATATATAATAAGTAATAGTGAAATATATGACATAATAATGTTACTTTATTTATGTATATATATATATTTCATTTTCTTCCATTCAATTTATTAAGGAAATGAATACAACGTTTATGCGTACGTACGGTCTACCGTCTCCATGAATGGAGTATTTCATTTCATTTATCTATCTATTATATATATATATACTGAATATATATGATATATAAATCATGTTTTACATTCTGAAAGTAATTTATCCATGATATAATTAATAATAAAATCAATAACAACAAGTCCAAACACGTACGATAAATAAAACGATTTTACCCAAAATGCTGCTTTAACATGAAATTGACAAAAGAACGGGTAATATAAAGTCATAATTGAATCATATATGATATCATAAATATTATTATGGTTCTGTTACAAGTTAATAATATATTTAAACCCACTATACAGGAGTTTCGGACACGTATAGAATAAATTGGACCAAAGGTAGGGGATAATTTTGCAATCTCATTTTTATTTGAGATTATTTATTCATAAGTATTTACTGGGGTTATATTTATAATCAATTTCCATGTTTTAGAGAAATGTTTTCATAAAGTATTTAATATTATTCCATGTATGTTTAAAGTCATTTTTACCCCCTTTTTTGACTTTTACTATGTGGTATGGAAGGAATATTTCTTTTGTTAACCATACGAGGTATGTTTTGACTTTTCCGACAAAAGTACGATAAGAATGTTTTTTTAAATTATACAACATGAATGGATTTTTAAAGTTTCATAAAACCTTATTCTCATGAAGATTTCTCTACAATATTTCATGATTATTTTCAAAAAAAATAATTTTATTTTAAAATTACATGGAATTTTATGAAAAGAAAATAATTTTAAAGAAGAAAGGATATTTTCATTAAGAATTCATTTCAAGTGTTTTATCAAAACAATTTTCCATCTAAGATGAAATTATTTAATATGTTTATGTTTCAAGTATAATGTCTCTATTATTTACATGGTTCCATTTTTCTTATGATGAAATGATATCCATTTATTCTATATGGATTATGTTATGATGGAATGATGTTTATGAAACCCATTTTATTAGTTGGGTTATGATGAATGATTTATATTTTTTTGTGGCACACAAAATAATGATTTAATTATGAGATGGGTGGGACCTATATCTCAATCAAATGAATTAGGTAAATATTTATATCTCATGATATAGACATGTATGGAATGGCAAGTGAATCTAGTTCAGTAATACAAGGCTGTAACGGCAAGTAAACCTGGTTCAGTAATGGACTTTGTCCACTCTGATGGTCTTGGAAACAATGCCTTGGATACTATGGAAATAATATCATCTGATTAATAGATACCAAAATTACATGTTTTATTCCCATGCTATTTTATCATGATTAATGTTCCTTTATGATCTATGCCTTACATACTGCCAAGATTTATTTCACAACTCAATATTTTAATGTTTAAACATTATGGTCATGTTTTTTAGTTCAAATGTATATGGTTGTTTTATTTTCTCCATTCTTACCCTTAATGAGCATTTGAGATCACCCTTTATATGGTTTATTTTCTCCAGGATATTAAGGAAGGTTTTAGTTAAGAAAACAAAAGTGGAAGATCTTTATGGGAGATGTTGAAGAACTTTCACCATGATTAGAAGATTATGTTCTGAGTTTCCAAAGACACTAAACTATTACGGTCCTTGGGTGTCTGTTTTTTGTTATGTACTAATTATTCTGCAAAATTAATGTAATTTCCATGTACATAAAGCTTTGGGTCTCTACAGATGTGCTTAGTTATACACCTTGTTTAGTAGATTAATATGTTTTCCTAAATTACCTAGTAATATGGAAATTGTTTTTATTAATAAATGAATAAATTTTTAACCCATGGGTTTAGAGCTTGCTGAGATTCAATACTGAGGTTATAATTCTAAGAAGTCATGGACTCGGTTTTCTTATACTTGGAGGGCAAGGAACTTTGTTTTAATGCTAGTGAAATGTAATGTGTAAAGTTTTAATGGTTAATTAATGGTTAAAGAATTAATTAACGTAAAGTGAAAATGATGAAAAGGAATGAAGTAAATTAATGTATCTTTTTAATTGGTGTGTTCTTATAGGATATTTGGTCTAGTGGGGGTAGTTTAGAGTCCGAGAGATGTTAGCTGCATTTTAGTTTGAGACTAGGTTATGACCATAGTGTGATCGTGAGCTATATTATATTATGTACATTTTTTGTTTTATATGATACTCCACCCTATTGGTTAGGGAAACTAACACCTTGGGTATTTTGAGGTTTGGGGGTATTTTCCCCATTATCTCGGTGGGAGGAATGATAGATTACTACCCCCATTGACCATGATCTCTTCTCTTGGAAGTTTCTTGTATTGGATTGAATAGGGGTTAATTTTCCTAATATATTTGTGTAGAGGGCTATAATTTCTTATGGTTATTTTTACACACATGTATTATATATATAGTTTCCTAAGGAATAATATTTATGTTCATTATTAAAGGTTGATAAAAGTATAAAATGGTCGATAGGGGGTTAAAATGGGTGGTGTAGACCAAGTTAAAAGGGGAGAAGTAGATAATTGTTTGAGGATAAGATTAAAGAGTAAAAGGAATCTAGTGAATAATAAATATGTTTATTATTACCAACTAGTATATATCATTAAGTATAAAATTAAAATATATATTATTTGGTAAAGATGAAATTATTTTATGGATTATATAAAAAATATTTTGTTCACTCTTATTTCTTATATCATGTTTAACTCACTTGGGATTATAGTGAAATAATTTTATTTCATGTGTATTTTCATTTGAAGTTAAGTTTTATTGAATTCACTATGAAAAATATCTAATACTAAGGCATATATATGGTTTCCAATAAACCTAATGGGGTGGATTGGTGATCCAAAAGTGGTGTTTGTTGGAAAAATTGTGAGAAGTCACATGAAAAATAGATGATATTGGATTGAAGAATAATGAATCATGGAATTTTTTTTACATTAAACATGAAAAACATATCATGGTTAATGTGGTAAACAACATGGTTTGGTATAGAATATATGTGAATATCATAAAAAAAATTCATTCACACTTATTTTAATTATATAATTCTATGGTTTTTAAAGAAAATAATGTGTGGATGGTTTGTAAGGGCCCAAATCTACTTGGATCGAACCTTTGCACATTTATAAAGACTGAAATGCTCAAAGGAGGCTCAGAGTAAGTCTGGAGGAGTTTGAATGCTAAAAAAATTAAGTAGGGAGATTTTATGCTGTGTAAATTTACACAACGTGAAAGTGAGTTTCACAACGTGTAATAAATCGGGCTTTTAAAAATAAAAAGTCAACACTTTTTTCATTTGAAACTAAACCTTGAGGATTACATGACGTGAAATAGTATTACACATTGTGTAAATACCCAATGTTGTATGTTTCATAATGTTCCAACTACTCAAGTTTTTTACAAACCCTATGGCTGCAACGCTTCCTATCATTTTCCAGCGGTCAGAAGCTCTCTTCTAGGCATTTTGGAGATTCCTTTGATGGGAATAATTCATTAGGCCTCCATATTCGATCTGTAGAGATTATCCTTCAATCCAAGGTATGGTATACCACTATTATTATGTTTTATTTTATTTGTTTCATCCCTTTTATCTTTTCCACATGATGGATCTTGATCTGTATGTTTCTAAAGAAGTTCTGTTGGTTTTTTGTTCGCACAGTTGTGGTGCGGCGTCCTTAGATGGATGTAGTTCTTGCAAAAGAGGCGATCGGGATCCACAATGTTTTTCATTATTATGAAAATAAAATTGACACCCATTGTGGTAGGTTATTTGTTTCTTCTATATTTATTTATGTTAAATCATGGAGCTAGCATGATTTATCCCATTAGATCGCAATGAAATTAACCTAATAATTACTTGGACCAGATTAAAGAATTATTATTGATCGGATGGTGATGTTTTTGTTTTATACTGTGATAACAGTTTGCCTCCTGTTTTTCTAGATAGTTTAGTATCTATGTTATGAATTTTATGCTTGGATTTTCATGTGGAATTGGTAAATAATGTAAATATGGAATTAATTATTAATTAGTTGGTGAAAATATTATAGATTCATGTTTAATTAATCCAGTGTGCAGTAATATTAATACTGGAAGCAAGATTAAATGAATTGATCTTCCATGTGTTAATGGAATTGAATAAATATGTGAATCATGTTTATTATTGTCGATAAGATAATTAAAGGAATGTTAAATTAATTATTTAATTAGTTTTTGACATCTTGTTCTAGATTTCTGGTTAGGTTTCCCATAGTTGGAATTTGTAAATAATGAATCGGTTAATTCAATATGAAATAACAATTGGTTGTGTGATAAAAGATAATTCCTTTATAGGGCCTGAGTTGTCCACTTTCTTGTAAATCTCAAGTGCCTTGTTCTTTGGATCCGTGAGATCTAATTGCATGTGAAGGTTTCATGCCTTTGTTTAGGTACAAGAGCAAGGTTTCTATGTTTGTTTCATACGACTGTGATGTGATGTGAGCCTGGGATGTATGATCCTAGTGGGTTTTTATGGTATAATTCGATGTTTGTGATGGAGGGATGCATTAGAATATTCATTTGGGTGTCGAGGAGGACAACGGGGATGACAGAATAGGTTGAAGCTGGGCTTACCCATTGATATTAAAGTTGGATTCTTATTTGAATCTATTGTTTTGATGACTACTAGGTTGTTTATTTATCTTATTTCCTTTATACACTACATAATGTAAATGGATGTGCTTAGTTATACACCTTGTTTAGTAGATTAATATGTTTTCCTAAGGTACCTAGTAATATGGAAAGTATTTTTAATAATAAATGAATAAATTTTTAACCCATGGGTTTGGAGCTTGTTGGGATGAAATACTGAGGTTATAATTCTAAGATGTCATGGACTCAATTTTCTTATGCCTAGAGGGCAAGGAACTTTGTTTTAATGCTAATGAAATGTAATGTGTACAGTTTTAATGGTTAATTAATGGTTAAATAATTAATTAACGTAAAGTGAAACTGATGAAAAGGAATGAAGTAATTTAATTTATCTTTTTTAATTGGTGTGTTATTATAGGATATTTGGTCTGGTAGTGGTAGTTTGGAGTCCGAGAGATGTTATCTATAGTTGAGTTTGATACTAGGTTATGCCCATAGTTTGATCATGAGCTGTATTATATTATGTAATTTTTGTGTTTTATATGCTACTCCACCCTATTGGTTAGGGAAACTAACACCCTGGGTATTCTAAGGCCTAGGGGTGTTTTCCCCAATATCCCGGTGGGAGGAATGATAGATTACTACCCCCATTGACCATGATCTCTTCTCTTGGTAGTTTCTTGTACTCGATTGAATAGTGGTTAATTTTCCCCATATATTTGTGTAGAGGGATATAATTTCTTGTGGTTATTTTACGCACATGTATTATATATATAGTTTCCTAAGGAATACTATTGGTATAACGTGTGTAGGTCATGGTGGATTGATATTCTTTACTCAGTGTATTGGTTGTGATGGCTTGAGATATAATACCTAATGTATGATATACATAGCATAGGATTTTATGGATTCCAGAAACTACCTGGTTACATTTGGTTACGTGGACTTGGTGGTGTATTGCATTAGGTGCACATTGTGGTGCTTCACCCTGGTGTCTGTGGGATAGTTTTTTGGAGAGAGATGCTCAGAATGTGCGATGTTGTGGCAGAGAGAAAAATTATTGGGGATACGGTAGTGAGTTACCCTTGGTATTATTTATTATATTATATTATCTTGTATTTGATACTTGGTGAGAGTATCCATGGTGAGGCTAGGAACTTAGTATAACTCTTTAGGTGATGAGTTAGTTTCACTTGTTGTTCACTGTACTTTAGCATGCTTTCTTTACCTTTTACATGAGAGGCTATGAGGAGGATCCTACTGAGTATACTGTTATACTCACCCTACATATATATAAACTATTTTTCAGGTCATTTGGAGTCGGTTGAAGATCAGGATGGTTACTACTAGATTGCGGGTTTTCCAAGAGCTATTTGGTCTATGTGGTCTCCACCATCTTTATTTTCTTTTAGTACTTGTAGTTTTCCCTTCATTTTTAGTTGTTATTTTATTTCATTAAATATGTGAACTCTGTATTTTCTTTTATATTGGTATTTATCTTATCTCTCCTTTTCACATGCGTTCTCTTATAGGGTAATGCCTTTCATCTATGTGTTCAATATACCCTCAGTACTAGTCTCCAACCTAGGACCTACTCAAGGTGGGACTCATGTGTCATTATCTCTCTTTTACCATTTTCAGACCCGAAGGGGTACACTTTGTGTTTATGGGGTCATGAAAGAGTGGTATTGGATGTCTGGTTGAGGGATAGGATGGAGTTTGGAGATAATCATAGGTGAGGTTGTGTGGGCTAGTAAGCAAATGGTGTCATCTGAGTATAGTAAGCATTATAAAAATGGGAAACCAGCTTAGACATGGGTATTTAGAGGCCCATGTGATCTGATGCATGGACCTTTAATACTACAATGTCTATTAAACGTGGTGATACTAGTTATAGGGTATAGACCTAGGAAAGGATCATACATCATTCTTCTTTGCTCTTGTGTTTGAATGGGTGGACCTTGGGATAGGTTAACCTAAAATGAATACAATAAAACAATCAACTAATGTTAAATTCTTCCATATTCCACATTATGAACTCTAACTATTTTGTATTCTACAATCATGGCTCTAGTTTGAAATCCTCATCAGGTTCTCATAGAATATGTTCTACAGGTTTCACCAACAGATCTTCATAGGGTATAGGTTGAAAACAATGAAACTTAGAGGAGGAAACTCCAAGATTTGCGATGCTAGAGATTATAGAGGTACAGAGGATCCATTTTAGATGAAGTCATAGAATACCGGTTAGAGTAGGTTGAGATATCCCTATTATTTTAAGGAGAAATGATTATCATTGGATTTGATGATGATGTGTGTGAAAGTGAGGCAGTGGTCATTCTTGTTCCTCAGAGATTATGAGGATTAGGTAGTCTCATGGGAGGAGTTCTGAGACCAGTTCAGAGATGATTTTCTTTCTTCAACTATGAAGATAGCCAGTTTATAGGACTTTATTACTCTTCTATAGGGGATCAATAGTGTGCGCAAGTTTGGGATCCATTTTAGCAACCTTCTTGTGATATACTTCAGATCTTTTTCCAGATGAGGAGGTTAGGGAGAGGCATTTCAAGGAGGTTTTGCATCCAGATATCTAGCATCAAGTCACCCCATTTATGATAAATACGTATCTCAAGCTGATAGATAGAGTCGTGTTCCTTGAGATGATGTTAGATACAATCAGATCATCATGAGAGGGAAGTCTCCAGGATTCCTCACAAAGTAGAGTTGTGGTTTGAGGTTCCCAATTTTCAAAATAGAAGAGATTCCAATCAGTCCGGAGTAGGTCTCATCCCTCGGTATCTCATTTATATAGGGTAAGAATCTCTCATTCTTACTCCAAGGGATCAGATGAATTTTTTAATTGTGGATGCTACGGTCATCAGTGGTGAAAGTTCCCAACCTTTTTGAGTATTCAGTGTGCACCAATTGTTTCGCTTTAGGCTCCTCTGCTGAGGCAGTTCCATCTGAGGTAACAGCAGTAGGTTGCTCCAGTTTGGGATCAATAGAAAGTAGATGGGGAAGGCAGAGGATGGCCCTAGTATTCTCCCCATCCTCAAATATTAGAGCTCATCCGTGGAGTTGGTTGTCAGTATTGTCAAAGAGGCCTTGGAGTAGGTCGTGGTCAACTTTATGCTTTATCATTTTCAGTTCAAGGCCAGCCAGATGTCGTTCAAGATTCCCCTTTCTTGTTTTCTACTTAGGTTCTTACCTTTTTTGATCTATGAGTGAAAAAATCCTTAATGTCACCTACCATTTTCCATGATTTAAGACTTTAGGTAGAGAGACTTCCAGTTACCTTGGAAATGACTATGCTAGTTGGAGGTCGAGCTGACTGGTTTGATGTATGTAGATATTGTGAGCCAGTGTTGGGCTGACTGGTGCAAAAAATCATGGATTGATTCAGGAGGGAGGGTGTGTTCTCTAATGATGATGGAGAGACAATAGTATTTTTTGATGTGTAAGACCCTCTGATAGGTCAAAGGTGTGTTCCATCCTTGTAATCCTTGATGGCTGAGCTGATTTTGATTTTATTTTAGGTTCATCAGTCAACATTTCTATGGTCATATAAGAGTACCCTAATTTCTTTCCAAAGGAGGCTTTAGCATTACCCCCTTGATGATAAATTGAGTTTTGGATCGAACTACATCTAGGTGTGTCTCCAATCTTGATTTCTCCATATAGGATGGAACCTTATGAGTTGTGAGATCTACATATACATCTCAATGGTCAATTGAAATGTTGTTTTTTTCATCCAATTGTGTCACCATGGTGTGCACTAGTTTTGTTCGTGAAGAAGGATAATGGTCGTGGCTGTTTGGATGACTCTTTTATGTTTCCTCTCTAGATTGGTTTTGGATTCTCATGGATGAGAATGTTTTTAGAGGTATATAATACAAGGGCTTCATTCCAAATGGATCAACCCTTTGTACACTTTTAAAGACTAAAGTGCTTGGAGGAGGCTCAGAGGAAGTTTGTAGGATTTTGGATGCTAAAAGATGGAATTAGGGAGATTTTACATCATGTAAAGTTTCATTACATAAAAATGGGTTCTACGACATGTAATAAATATAGGTTTTAAAATAAAAATGTGACGTGTTTTTTCAGTGTAAACCAAACCCTGAGGATTAAATTACATTAAAAGGGATTACACATCATGTAAATCCCTGATTCTATACATTTTATAATTTTTTAGCAGCTCGGATTTTTCACAAAACCTATGGCTGTAGTGCTTCCTCTTGTTTTCCAACAGCCAACATTTGCCTTCTAGGAATTTTGGAGATTCCTTCAATGGTAATCGATCATCGGGCTTCCATATTCTATCCAAGGTATGTTATACCTCCGTTCTTATGTTTTCTTTGATTAGTTTTCTCCCATTTATATTTTACACATGATGTTTATTGATCTCCATGTTTCTAGAGGAGTTTTTTGGTTGTTTTTTGGTGTGGTTTTGGAATGGCATCCTTAGGTGGATGCATTTCTTGTGGGAGAGATGGTCAGGATCTACAGTATTGGTCCATTCTTGTGAAAATAACTTGGAAACCCTTTTAAGGTAGGGTATTCTTTTATTCTCAATTTATTTATGAGAAATTATATATCTAGAATTATTTATCCCCATATATCTCAATGAAATTAACCAAATAATTACTTAAACTGGATTAAATAATTGGTATTGATCGCAAGAGGATGTTTTTGTTTTTTACCATGATAACGGGTTACCTATTGTTTTCATAGATAGTGTGGTATATATGATGTTATTGTTATTCTTGGATTAGTATGTGTAATTGGTAAATAACGTAAATCCGAGATTGATTATTGATTAATTGGATAAAATATTAAAGAGGTGTGTTTAATGAATTGGTGTGTTGTAATCTTAATGTTTTAAGAATGTTTAAATGAATTGATCTTCCATGCATTAATGTAATTGAATAAATATGTGAATCATGTTGATAAAATAATTAATTTCATGTTAAATGAATTTTTTAATTAATTTATGATAGCTCGTTCTAGATTTTTGGTTAGTTTACCCATAGTTGGAACTAATAAATAATGAATTGGTTAATTAAATATGGAATAAGAATTGGTTTTTTGATAAAATATATTGCCTTTATAGGGAAAGAGTTTCTTGATTTCTTGTAAAGGAAAATTTTCTTGTTAATTAGAGTTGTGATAGCTCGTTGCATGTGAAGGATGGATAACTTGCTTTAGGGACAAGATCCTAATTTCTATGTTTGTTTCCTACTTCTTGTGATGTGATGTGAGCCTGGGATGGATCATATTAGAGGGTTGTTGTGGAATTATTTTATGCTTGTGATGGAGGGATGCAGCAGGATATTTATGTGGGTGTCGGTGAGGAAAACAGGGATGATTGAATGAGTTAAATCTGGGTTTACCTATTTATATGAAAGTTGGATTCTTGTTGGAATCTATTGTTTGGTTGATGGTCAGGTTGTTTTTGTATCTTATTTTCTTTCTTGACTCTTGAGGTAGATGGATGTGCATGGTTTTATACCTTGTTTGGTAGCTTAGGATGTTTTCCCAGATTACCTAGTAATATGTAAAGTAATGTTGTTAATAAATGAATAAGTGTTTAAACCATGGGGTTAGAGCTTTTTGGGATGAAATGCTGAGGTTATAATTATGAGAAGTTGTGGAATTAGTTTTCTTATGCCTATAAAGCATAGAAATTTGTTGTAATTATAATGAAATGTAATGTGGAAAATGTTAATGGTAAATTAATGGTTAAATAATTAATTAATGTAAAGTGTAACTAATGAAAAAGAATAATATAATTTAATATATCTCTTTAATGGTTGTGTGCTTATAGGATATCTAGTTTTATCAGTGGTAGCTGGGAGTCTGAGGGATATTAGTTGCAGTTGAGTATGAGACTAGGTTATGCCCATAGTATAGTGGTGAGCTATATTATATCAAGTACAGTTTTTGTTTTATATGATATTATTCCCTTTTGGTTTGGGAAACTAACACATTGGATATTATGATCCCTCAAGAGTGTTTTCACTAACATCCCAGTGGAAGGATGGATGGATGACTACCCCCTTTGACCCAACTCTCTTCTCTTGGTAGTCACTTGTGCTAGGATACATGATGGTTAGTTTTCCTCATATATGTGTGTAGAGTGCTATAATGGCTTGTGGTTATTTCACACACATGTATTCTAGATATAGTTTCCTATGGAAAACAATAGGTATAACGTGTGTAGGATATGATGGCCTGAGGTTCCTTACTCATTTTATGGGGTGTGATGACTTGAGGTATAATACATGATGTATGATACACATTTTACGGGTTGTGGTGGCATCCAAAAACTACTTGGTTACTTTTGGTTACATATACATGGTGGTGTGATGCATGAGGTTCACATTGTGATGATTCTACCGGGTGTTTGCAAGATAGTTTTTTGGAGAGAGATGCTCAGGACATGATACTTTGGGGAAGAGTAGAAAATCAGTGGGGAAGCGGTAACAGGGTACCTTTGATATTGTTTATTATATTATATTCTCTTATATTCTATACTTGGTGAGAGTATCCATGTTGAGGATGGGATCTTAGTATACCTATTTAGGTAGCGAGTTATTTTCACTTATTGTTCACCATTCTTTAGCATGATTTCTTTACCATTTTCATGAGAGGATTTAGGGTGGATCTTACTGATTATATTGTTATACTCACCCGACATATATATATAAACTATTTTTTAGGAAAGTTTTAGAATATTTGATATCAGGTTGGTTACTACTATCTTTTAGGTTTTTTAGGAGTAGTTTGGGTTTCATAGTCACCATCATCTTTACTTTTCTTTTGATACTAGCAGTTTTCCCAATAGTTTCACTAGTTCTTTCATGTAATTATATATTCACACTTTGGATTTTCTTTTAAATTGGTTTCTATCTTATCTCTCTCTTCCACATGTGTTCTCTTAGAGGGTACTACCTCCCATATGTGTGTTTACTATACCCTCGATGCTAGTCTCAAACTCAGGGCCTATTGGGTGTGGGACTTAGGTGTCACTATCTTTATCCTCCCATTATCATCCTAGAAGTGGTAAACTTTGTGGGGATTGGTTCTAGACATGGTAGAATAAAATAGATATTTTATTTTAAATATTTGAATGATGTATGAAACATTCATTCAAAATGGGGAAGGTATGGTCAATAATGTTACTTCATTGGTCATTTTTTATAATTTGGGAATACTTTTCCTATATAAAATGAGAAAAGAAATAAGAAAACATCATGGTGATGCTTGGGGTCAAGATAGTTCTTACAGGTTTGATTGGATGAAATATCCAAATGAAGTAGATAATTTTACAAAGGAGGTTGTGGTTAAAAATAATAGTTGTGGTTTATCTGTATAAAAATAAGAGAACAAAATGAATTTTTTATGTTTTAGTTGTTTTATTATTTTTATTAGTAGATAAGGAAACACCTAATTTAGTTTTGGTTTGATTAGTCACATTCTAAATATTTGGGCAATATTGAGGCAAACAGTAACCTCGTCATTTTTTATGATAAAATAATATAGTGATAAAAATCATTAAAAGGAAACTAAGTCAATTTTAATAGAGGTAATTGTCGTTCTAAGCATGATTTTTTGGATTTGTTGTTTATAAAAATACACCAAATCATAGTGATGTTCAATAGAGAATGATTTCACATATCTATTAAAAAAGTTTTTCTATAAAATTTTTATTTGGAATATTTTTATAATTGGAACATTATAATGATATTTGAAGAAAAGTATTAATGGGGTTTTAACCATTAATAAATTAAAAGGTACATGAAATAGATATATGATGTTTTGAAAGGAAAATATTGATATTTCTCTTTATCTCAATAAAAATGAACTTTAAAAAAAACTTTGTGTGGAATTCATATGTTAGAGAAAAATGAGATAATTTTGGTTTCCATATAGAAAAATAGAGATATTAGTAATGTTAACTTAGAGATAAAGTGTTAAAATTGAAATATTTTCTAGAGGATTTAGTAAAACTCTATGTCTAAAGGAATAATAAATTAACTAAAAATACATGTTGAAAGACTTACCTTTTATACTATATTGGGAGGTTTTTTTAAAGGTTTTTAGTCTAATATTGTGAATACTAAGCACATAAACATTATGAGGGTTATAACAATAAGGGAAAATGAGTCTTTTTCAAATATTTTTTAATCATGTTTTGATTACTAGTTTGGGTAAGATGTTAAGTGAGTCATTTTTACCCCTTGGATATAGTATCTATATTGAGTAAGAACCAAGTAATTATTCATGTCTTATTTTATTCATATTATTTTCATTCCAAATAGATATTTAAATAAATTATATTCTAACTAATCATAAGAAAATTATCTAAAATAAGTAATAAAGTGAAAATTAATCAATTTAAAATACTGTAAATCACCACTTTAAGGTATTATCTAGTGGAATTAACATAAATAATGAAACATTATATAAAATTATGTATTAAAGTGAATAATGAGGTTTTAGATCACATATTTATTGGTTTAAGTGGGTTAAAAATATGTTAATTGGTCATAATTTAGTTTTTTTGGGAAGAAATAGGATGGTAGATAGAGTTTGGGGAAAAATTGAAGATATAAATTCACTAAAATTTTCTATAGTGTGTGCACGGTTTGTAAAAAACATGTGGTTTTGATAATTTTATCCAAGATAAATAACACAATTAAAAAAATATTGGTTCATAGTTTTTTAAAATCATGAATATTTGACATATTTTTCAAGAGTTTTTCATATTTTTAACATGATATTTTCAATTATTTTTCAATCCATGTTCCCATTATTTTTTTTCCTTTCAATTTTCCATAGAAACCATAGGGGATGCCTATTGGATATCCAATGGATTTTATTTCTAGTCTTTATGAATTCTTTAGAGTTTATAATGTTCAATAATCATGTGATTTGTTGGTATAATGTATTTAGTATTATCATATACAAACATAATTATGAATTATGGATAGAGATATACCTTAATAAGTAAGTGTGGCCATGATATGTGATAAGTTTGATTGTGGAAAAGAATAATAAGAAGATAATGATGTTAAAGTGAACAACTTAATAAATATACCCCTAGGGAAGGTGAATCTATAGTATATGATTTTTATAGTTTATTTTAGAAATAACATGATATGAATTTTTAAGGTTGTGATCCACTCTAATTCTATCTCTTCCTCAGTCATATGAAATTTAATTTAAAAATAGTGAAAGGAATATGGGAATTTTTTACAAGTTTTGGTGCCAATGAGGAAACTTACTCTTTATTGTATTAGATTTGTTACAGAGACATATATTATATAAAAATTCCAATTTTTCAATGATTATAAGTGTGTAATAGTCACACTCAATGGTTGTTAAGGTATCATCTACTTCCTAGGGAAAGTATCATCCAGTTCCTAATTTTAAAGAGAATTATTTATACTAGTAACACCACTCTATAATAACTACACAATGAAAAAATGGGAAATATCACTCTAAATCTCATCTTATTCTATAATAAACACTAATATTCCTCTAATCCTTTAGAATAATCTATTATTCACTTTCTCAGTGGTTTAATTTCCAAAATTTATAATTTTTAGAAGTTCTCATAGTGAATAGAACTTATAATGTACAATGTCTCATCTTCTGAAAACAATATATTTTTTCTTCTATATTATACTTCAAAAAACTAATTTGTGTAAATGTTTCATACTAATAATTACAAAAATATATTCTCAACCTAATTTATGTACCACACAGTTCACACAGCATCTTCACTCAACTACAAGTATGAATAATTTTTTTCACAAAAACAATACACTGTGTATGCATCACATAATAGCTTTTGGACCTTATACTTTATTCTTATTCATACAACATAGTTTCACCTAATATCCCTTTTGTAAAAAAAATAGCACAAAGGTTTATATTGTGTAGGAAATCCTCTCAGGTAAGCCTTTTGTGATTATAGAGATAACCTTCTCAAAATCTTTATCATATTATTCTCTCCATACTTTTAATGGTTTAAAAATGAGGTAGTCAGGGGTATTTATTAATAAAATATTTTCATAACTCATATATCACAATACCAAAAAGTATGGTTGACCTTTCATTCATTTATTACTCCAGAGAACATGGAACCTATATTTCATAAATAAATCTATATACTTTTAACTCTTGTGGCACTTGACTTTCATGACTCTCATCTTCCATAGTTATTAGCCTCCATAGTTCTTAGCTTCAACATGTTCCACTAGTTTACAAAACCAACTCCCATGAACATTGATTTTTCTTTGACTTCTCCCTACTCAAACTTCCATATCATGAAACATCCACTATTCACATATTTTAGTTGACTCAACTTGATCCATAGTGATATTACAATAATCATGATGTTAATTTCATGAAATGAACAACATAACGTCATTATATTTATTTTTAGACTATATTCTTATCATTATTCTCACTCTCATTAATTTCTTAGTCTAGTATATAGGCTTAAGAATACATTTCACTAGATATGTATCTTTATGTTCCATCTTGAGAATATATTATTTGGGTAATGGAATGTATACATTAAATAAATCATATCTTCATGTGATAATTAAATTCAATGTTTCATCATGAGGATGTGTTATACACTCATAATAACCTCATAGTGATAATAGAACAGGTATTTTCTTGATATGAAAATTGTATCCACATAAGGGGAGAAAACCTGGAAAATGTTGTATCAACCATTCCATGAACACTTTAATATTTGAATAGTTTCCTCTTTTATTTAGTCTCATGTCACTTTTCCTCTTAGACTAACACTTTTATATTATATAGATCACACAATGCATTATTTTTTTCCTCCTCATGATTCCACCCCACACCAAGAACAATCCTCCATGGTGCCTCCCCACATCATGACTCGGCCTCTTGCTCAATACTGACCCACACTGATATTTTTCCATGATCCAAAATACCACTCTTTCTAGAACCATCATCAGGTTTGGTCACTGCCACTCTAGCGGTTGGCTACTCTAATGGTGTACGTGAAGGGTTGTCCTTTTTTTTACTTATCCTCTTCATTTTATTATTTTGTTTGGGTTGGTCTAGCTTGTGTCTACCATGGTGGATCCCCTGGGATACGTTGTCTCGATTTGTTTCACTGGTTCGGTTCTCACTTAACCAAAAATTGTTTTTAAATATCAAAAAAATGTTTTTTTTAGTGAGTCAAAATAATCCACTTCATCTTAGCTTCATCTTCCACTAATACTCAAAAACATTCTCACAAAATTGGTTGGAAAAAAATACAAAACCATCAACAATTCCAGGGGTTCTTCAATATCCCCCTTTTGATTTTTTATCAACACTCATAAATCACATTAAGAGTCATTAAATCATGGATTTTCTCAAAGATAAATATCCTATAAAAATATTACCATATAAGAAATTTTTTTTGATAGAAATAAATATCTCAATGATAATACATTTTTGGATAAGTGAATTTTATTATCTCCCACTAAATTCATATTTTAATTGATATTTTATCCACCTTTATTTAATAATCACAAATTTAGATTCAAAAAAGATAAATTATAAAGTTTTTTCACTTCTCTCTCCTTTGAAAATAGAATAAAAATAATAATAGGGGTCCTCCCAAAGTCCATCGAGTAAGAGGGAGTGGTTAAACCTTCATGTTCAGCCTCAAAGTCTCAAATCTATCATTGATCATTACTTTGGTGAAGATATCAACAATTAAAACTCTAGTAGGAATGAATTCCAACTTTATATTCCCATTAGAAACCATTTATTTAATAAAGTTAAATATGATATCAATATACTTAATCTGAGAGTGTTTCTCTATATTTTTAGATATATCAATTTCAATTTGATTATCACATGAAATTATAAGCGGTTTATAAGTCTTCACCATCAAATATTCTAACCATTCTTTTATTGATATCATCTAAGTAAAGGAACATATAGTAACCATATAGTCTAACTATATAGTGATCAATGTAATCAAATTATACTTCTTATATTTACATATCACATGAATTTATTCTAAGAGAAATATTCCATATGAATTTGAACTTCTATCATCATAATCACCTACCCAGTTAGTATCGGTATAACCAGAAAGATTTATGTGCTACCCTTTTTATACATCATCCCAAAGTTTAAGGTTAATTTGATATATTTTAGAACTCTCTTGTCACCAATTATATTTTATTCCTTTGGATCACTTTGTTATATTGTACACAATCTCACTTCATAGATAATATGAGGCCTTAATGTAGTGAAATAGAGTAAACCGCTAATCATTCCTCTAAACTCTTTTTAATTCACACATTCTCCATAAGCATCCTTTCCAAACTTCATCCCTATCTATATAAGTGTGTAAACTAGTTTGGAGACCTCCATTAAAAATATATTCAATAATTCTCTTTTATTTTTTCTTGGGAATGAAAAATTAACTCTTCCTTTTGTAGAACTTGTAGTCCGAAAAAATACATCATTTCTCCCATAATAGAAATCTCAAAATGAGACATCATTTTTTTAGAAAAGTTCTTGTAGTAACTCTCTTAGCCACTTAAAAAATAATATCATCAATATACACAATTATAATTAGAGACCTACCTCCACTTCCTTCATATAATGATTTTTTTTCACTTTTCCATCAGTGAACATCATCTTTCACAAGTACCCATCCAAATTAGAATACCAGGATCTAGGGTTATGTTTTAGACCATATAGATCCTTTTTACCTTATAAAACATTGTTCCATCATTTTTAGAGATAAATAAATCAGTATTCTCAATGAAAACTTATTATTTTAGCTCTTTATTCAATAAGGTATATTTTACATCCATTTGATATATTTTGTACTTCCTTTGAGCTGCAACATCAAGGAACTTTATCATGGTTTACAATATTTCAATAGGTGTAAATTTCTCTTCAAAATAAATTCCTTGAACCTATGAATAACCCTTAAATATAATTTTTACTTTGTTCCTTGATACTTATCCATTATCATCCATATTATTTTTGAATGCCCAATTGGTCCCAATTAAATTTTTATCTTTTGGTCAAGAGAAAAAATCCCAAATAGAATTTTTCTCAATTTAATATAGTTAATTATTCATATAACTGGTCCATTATTTATGTTTTATATCCTCAGTAACTGAATGTGTCTCAATCTATGAGATAAGAGTTTTTGTATTATCAATCTCCAATCTTCCCATAGTATGAACTGAAGAATTGTGATCTCTAATTATATTCTCTTCTACCACATGTTTCTTAAGCCTATGATACTTTATTTTTAATTTTAAGGGACACTTATTCATCACCAGTCTAATAAAAGTCAATATCAATAACATGTGGTTTATTTCAAGCTTGTTATTTACTAACTTTCTATAAAATATACTCATTATATTCACCAGAGTCTTCACAAACTGTTTCATAGGGAACATTAATATTGGATCTATTTTCTATAACAAAAACATCAGAACTATAAACAACCTTATAAAGCATTTTTCTATAATTTATAGCCTTTTCATTATAAAAAGTGTACTAAAATGATACCTTCCTCAGGCTACTTGTCAAATTTTCCTAGATTCTTGTTTTTATTTTTTATCAAACATAGACTACCAAATTAGCTAATGTAATTAATAGTTTATTTTATTTTTCACTACATATCATAATAAATAATTTTTTAATAAGGTCTTAAAAAACACATATTCTAAATATGTATAACTATGAACAAAACTTCTCTATAAAAAAATGTTTACCTATTAAACTCAAAATACATTGGTCTCCCCATTTGAAAAATAATTCTATTCATTATCTCAACAAAAATATTCTAATGGGGAGTATATAGAGTACTATATTGATTATTGATATTAAAAAAAATTCCTAGTAAATTCCATTTCATCATCACCACTTAATTTTTTGATATTAACTCTTATCTTTTTCTCATTATTCTTTTTGAAAATTTTAAACATCTCCACTACCTCTGACTTATGTGTTATAAATAACACATTGGACATTATAGTAAATTCATTAATAAATGTGATGAATTATAAGTCACCTATAGTGTATTATTAACTCATTGGTCCACACAAATCTAAACAGATGAATTCAAGATATCATCTTCCCAATTTGACAAGCTTCATGAATATCATCTCTAACTCTACATAATTAAGGTAGATCACTCACATGATTTTCTCTGAAAAGTTTACTAAAAAACTTCCCACCATGATTTCCAAGTATATTATGCCAAAGATTATTTTCTTCTTTTTATACTATGGTAACATTAATTACTTGGATCGCCAATTTGAAAAATATTTCCACTTATATATTCACCTTTTGTAATGACCTTTCCATATTTAATTATCTTGATGAGCATGTTTTTTTATTTAATATAATCTCACTAACTTTAATATAGTATTTATTTACACTCATAAGTTTATGTTTGAGAACATAAATAAAAAAAATAACTCCATACTTTAAATTTTAAGGTTCAATTTCATCTAAACCAATTCATTTGAACTTTAAGGAGATTTAATTTCCAAAATTAATAACACCACTATTAAGTTATTAAATATTATTTAAGATCTTGATATCCCTAATAATATTTTATGAGTATACACTATCAAAAATACATGTTTTGTGCCTTTGGGTAACTTTGAAATCCACTTCATTAAAAAGTGACTTTTCAATGTTTTTATTCTTTGAATCTTATTTTCTTAAATAGTTACTTGATATATTTCTCAGATAGTGACCTTTTTGGTCAAACCTCGGAAAAATATCATCAAGATAATCAAGTATGTTTTTTATAGGTAATTTAGGTGAATTTATATTCACTATTGGATTCCTATCAAATTTTCTCCTCCTACCCTCTATATAGATTCCCATTAATTCATGCCTTCTCTGATTCCATGGAAATGATATGTTGTACCAATAAACATAATATTTATGTCCAAGTAATCCATATCACTAATAGTACCCTTTAAACCCAATTACTTTATGAAACTCTTTAGTTTTCCTAATATTTCTAGTTTTTTGTTTTGAATCATAAATAAATTACATTTTATTAAGTTTAGAAGAATACTTCCTTATCAATTTATTTTAACTTTATTAGATGTTAATTTTATTTTTTCTAAGTTTTTCTCAACCCTGGCTTGTTTATATTTGATCTTAGAACCTACACTATTAGATGAAATAGATTTATAATTTTTTTAATCATAAGGGAATATTTTACCTATGTTTATACATAGTATTTCTCAGAATTCTATAATGATTAGTACTTTATTTCTACATTTTTAACAAAATTACTTCTTATTTTATTTAGGGTCTTACTAAATATTCCTATATCAATTCATGTTCATTTATTTTTCTTTATAAGAAAATTTATTCTCATGTTCTTTATACATTTTATATTTCTCTACAAGTTTCATATTTAGAAGTGCAATTTCCTCAATATATTCATTTTATTTAAAAAAAATTGATATTTATCATTCTTAAATTCAAAAAAAACATTATTTATAGATTTTATTTCACTCTCATGTTGTGTGTTACTCTCAAGATACACTTCAATATCAAATTTTAGCATGTGTCTAATGTTTGTTTCTTCTCCTTGTTCCCTATTAATTAAGATTCCTTTCTATATTTCAACATGTTTCATGTAGTTGATTTATTTTCCAATACAGTATTTTTAAAAATGACTAATTAAAGTGTAATATTTATCCTATTCCTTACCCAACATTATTCTCATTTTCCTCTTTTCAACTTTTTCTTTATTCGGTGTAGACTTCTTGATCTCTTTAGAATTTCTTCTTTATTTATTTCTTCAGTGTCTTTATTAATCCTTCTTGTATTTATATTCAACATTTTTCTATCTTGGTAAATGATATAGAAAGTTTATAATTATATCAAACATAAATCATTTAAGTGGAATACTTCCGTTTTACTTACCCTTTCCCTTCTTATTTTTTTTGTAAATAAGGGCCATTATCCTCTTATATTATTCATTTTTTCCTCACCATCCTCTTATTTTCTAGAGGACTCAACTTTCACCTATTCAATCATTAGTTTTCATAAATATTTTAAATTAATTTACTCATTCACTTACTTATTGAATAATAGAGATTTCCTCATCTCACGATTGAGGAGAGTATTATACAAATCATCTAGAGATAAGTCTTAATTTTCTTCTAATTCTGATATCATTGGATCAAATATATCAAGAAAATTTATCATATGCTTCCTTGGATCTTACAAAGTATCACCAAATAATTTTATGTGACTAAAAATATCATTTAACTTAGTGAAACAGTCATAAATAATATAATATTTACCCATTTTTTTGTATTTACATTTAGCTCTCCAGATTTTCAATTTTTCTTCCTTAACTTTAAAATTTACCTCAAACAAGTTTTCAATATTTTTCTACAACTCCTTAGTTGTTTTAAGTATCAATAATTTGGTATAAACATTATCATATGAGGATAAAAAAATCACATTTTTGGACTTTCCATCTACATATAGAATTTTCTTTCCTACTATTATTGTGGGAGCATTTTTTGAAAATGGTGAAAAACTCATAGTCATTTTATCATTGAATTCAAGGCCTTGGGAGAAAAGATAAGATGGATTTTTTTTCTTCTAACCATGAAAGTTTTTTTCATCAAATATTAGAACTCTTCTATTTTTTACTGAATTCATTTTCATCACCTTTTGATTATATTAGGATCTTATATAAAACTCAGTTATCTATGATACCACTTAAATTGACTACATTAATATATATACCACTAATAGGGGTGAATTATTAGTATATGATTTTTAAAATTTCTTTTATAAATATACCTCTCTGAATTTTTAAGGACATGGTCTTATCTACTTCTATCTCTTCCTCACCCATATGAAATTGAATTGAAAAACACTAAAAGGTACATAGAAATTTATACAAAGTTTGACTATAATGAGGAACATTACTCCTTGTTGTGTTAGTTTTATTACAAAGACATGGATTATATCACTATTACAAGATTATAGTAATTACAAATGAATAAAAATCACACAAAATGATTGGGGATGTATCATCTAATTCCCAAGGAAGGTATCATACACTTATCAAATGAAAAGGGTGTTATTTATATTGTTACCACCAGTTTAAAATAACTAGAAATTAATATTTTGTGAAATATCACACTAAATATCTAATATTTATGAAACAAACACCATTCTTTCTCTGAGCCTCTCGAATAATGTGATTTTACACTTGATCAGAAGTTCAATTTTCAAAATTTACAATTTTTTGAAATCCTCACTGTGAACAGAACTTATAATTTCTAGCATCACAAATTATGGGACCACTATAGTATATCATCTCTAGCATGATTTATGAATATAATCCATGAAACTATTTTATATTATTTCTTCCCAAAAAATATTCTCAACCTGCTTCACATAATTCTCAGTTCCCATAACTACTTATCTCAACTGTAAGTATGTGGAATAGTTCTCAGGTGAACAATACACTATAAGTGCTTCACATAATAGATTTTAAACCATGTACTTTATTCTTCTTTTTGAAAAATATCTCTGCATAATATCATTTTCAAAAAAAATGGTATAAGAGTATATATCACATAAGGATTCCTCTAGGATAATACTTACACAAATATAAAGATAACCTTATCAAATTATTCATCACCCACTTCACTACTTCCTTTTAGTAGTTTGATAATGACATGATCATGGGTATTTATACATAAAATAGATTCATTTCTCAGATCATGAAACTTTGAAAAAAAAGTTGACCAATCATTCCTTTATGACTTTGAGAAACATGGCACCAACTTTTCTCAAAAGAATATACAACCTTCTAAATCCCATGGAATTTAAATTCCAAGTATTTTTTTCTTCCATGATGCTAAAGTTCCACAATTATTAACTATCAAATGGATCACGTATTTTTTCACCCAACTACCATGCACATTAATCTACCTTTGACTCTTCCATGCTTGAACTCACGGATCATGAAGCTTCTAATACTCAAATTGTCAGGTCAAATCTTCTTGAGTCATGATGAAAATTAAATCATCATGATGTTATTTGAATAAATTTAATGTTATAGAATCATAATATTTAATTTTATACAACAATATGATCATTTTGATCATTCTTTCCAGTTTAGTATTTTGGAATTTGGACTTAAGAATACATTTCACCAGGTATGTATTATCACATTACATATTTAAAATACATTCTCGGAGTAATAGTGTGTATAAATTCAACACATCATATGTTTGTATGATAATGTAATTCATATTTATCCCATAAAGATTCATTCAGAATGTATCATAACCTCACAATGTGAATGGAATAGGCATGGGTGTGATATGAAAACCCTAACTATAATGGAGAAAAAATCCCTAAAGATGTTGAATCAACCATTATGCATGAATTTTAATATTTAAATAATACCATTATCACTTTAATCACATATCATTTTTTCTCTTGAACTACCACTTGAATATCATAAAAAACATGCAATAAGGACTTATTGTCCTCCATGTGGTTCCACTTTGTATCATGACCACTCCACCATGGTATCACCTCACATTGTGGATCTTTCTCTTGATCATCATTGACCCGCATTGAGATTTGATTTTGGTCCTCCATGCTACTCTTGTCATTATTTTCTTAAGGTCAAGTAATAGATCTCTAGTGGCTAAATTCTTTAATGGTATAGGTTGAGGTCTGAACTATTTTTTCCCTTCTCCTATGTTATACTTTCCTTTTTAAAAATAAAACAATTCATGTTAGTTTAATATTTCACTAATATAAAAACCCCATTCTAAAAAGTTAGTTAAAAAAATAAAAAATTGTCAAAAATTCAATGGGTTATTCAGATATAATACCTATTCATTTAGAATAAGTAATTTTCAATATATGTTTTTTGATAGTGTGCCATAAATATTAGTGGAGTCCCTTTCTGGTATTAGTTATTTTAATGTTTTGGAAATTTATTTGGAAACCTTAGGTCAATACCTAGTCAATGTTATTGATTTGGGTCAATTTTTGATGGGTAAATGGATTGTTATATATATTGGTTGAGTAGGTATAAGACGAAGAATAATCAGGAAGGGAAGTTTTTAAAGAAATCGAGTCTTTAATGGGATGGTTAATATATGGTTGATTATATTTTTTGATTTAAATATGAATTGATATATGGTATTAAACAATATTTTTGACTTGATACCCCTTGCATTAAGGGAGACATGAAATTTTGATTGATAAATGGATTATTATATCATATGTTATTGATACTTTTGTTATTAATTTTTTCATATGTGTGATGATTATCCCTTTCTTATTATTGGTTTCTTACATTAATGTATATATTGATAAAGGAAAATTTTTGGTGGATCTTATTTTTCCATGTATTAATTTATAATATTATTTAGATTACTTTTGGAGCTAAGTGTTGAGACATCATGAGATTTCAATGCCCAGTGAGCCCATAATTGATATTTAAAAAATATAAAAAAAATATCAATATCACACATGCTCAGTTTTCTTGAAAAGATTATAATAACACCAAAATGGGAGTCATATCATAAATTTGGGGGCTCTGTTAAGTCTAGAGCATGGATTTTCCCCTAGGTGTGACATAATCGTTTTTGACGTCGGGTGTTTGATTAAAATACATTGCAAGAATAAATAATAAAAATAATTTTTTTTCATGTAGAGACCTAAAATCATATAGAAATACATAGTTATTCCTCAATCCCTAGGGTTATCCACATAACCTAGAGATTTATAGGATCCATTTGAGAGGATCTTTTGGAGGATCATTGGAAGATGACATCGAATCGAGATCAGATTAAGGATCGTGCACCATTGGAGTTCATAGATCTAACCAAAGATAGAAATGTAGGACTATTATTCATCAATGATCGATCCAAACTCTCGGTATTATGTTTTACTTATGTGACTACATCCTGTTTCTTTATTCTAGAAAAAATAGGATCAATTCCATGAATAATAATTGATTCATATAAAGATGGTTGATTTTATTTTATTTTTTGATTATTACTTCTTCATTAATCAAATTCTTTGACAAAGGATAAAGACCAAGAATAAACAAAGGTTTATGTTCATTCCTCATATTTTATGGTTTATGTATTTTTTTTCTTTTTTTCTTTACACTTTCATCATGGGAAATTCCTTTAGCCCACAGTTCGATAAAATACACAATATTTGATCATTGTGAAACTGTTCTTTGGAAAAATGGATAGATATTGTGGATAAGGCTTTTGATCAAGGGTTTGATATAGGTGTGATGAAAATTAGGTATTATCATAGGTATATTGGAATGGATCGATGGTTATTGTTCGACCTAGCTTGATGGTGCAGATATGAATGGTGTGTGTGGGTAATTTTCATGTGGTTTTGAAGGATGGATCCCGACAGTCAATGATGAAAAGGTTCAACTGACCTTGTATCCTTGTTCTCCAATGATATTTTTAGTGGTGGCATCGTGGAGGGTAACACAAAGAAAAACCTACGGGTTTTGGAAAATCTCAAGTTATGTGATGTGTAATCTAGATATAAACACTATATGGAAACCTTTTTGTAGAAACTAGGGTTTTCACGATGAAGATAAGGATCACATGTTGAGTGGTCCCTGTCATATAGTGTGTCATTCACCTAGAGTCTTGGTGGGTAACCCAGGGTAAATGGGAAGTTACATGGATAGGTAAATGGTTTGGTACATAAGCAATATAGGTGTACACTGACACAGAAAAAAGGCATGAACAGGGTTCTAGTAGACCTCTACATGCCATGTATACATAATTACATGTTTTGTACTTTGAGGTTCACATTCTGTGTGAGGAAGAACCACATGAGAAGAATAGGGGTTGTAGATACACTTCGTATTTCCCTAGTACAAGTCATGTACCCCCAGCACATGTCATGTACCCACTTTGTGGGTGTTTGGAGACCTTTGTTTCTTTAGTTTTGTAAAATTATTTATTAAGTGTGTTCCCTTAGTCTATCCCCTAAAGGGTACAGTGTGGTATTATGTCCACAACTCTAGATTGTGATCCCCTCTAGAGGATTAGTCTCAGATAGATTTTACGGTGTCCCTCCATTAGACTGGAGTGTGATCCGCAATCATTCCTTCGTATACCCTAGGTGGGTTTTGTGGAATTTGAATGACCTCCATGAGTGCGAAGTTGATCCTCTATCTAGATAGTTCTTTAGTAGGGTTCACAGTATCATTGTAATATGATCCCTTGTATAGTTGGTTGATATAGATTGGGTTTGTGGTGTCCCCTAGCGGTCAAAGTTGTGATCCCCTATCTAAGTATTTATTTCTTCATAGACCAGTGAGTTTTCTTGGGTGGGTCCCAATGATCATGGCCTATTGTATGAGTGTCTCTGATGGCAGCATTTCTTGTGGTGTGGGTTCTCTTAGAACAATAATTTCCTAAAATATTTGAAAAAAATCATGTGGCTGACAGTTTAGTTGAGATGCCTAGAGGCATCGTGTCCTTCATAAGTATATATGGGTTTTTTATTTGATTGTTATGTCTGTTTTATGAGCTGAAAATTCTTGATTATATGTGTTTAGTGTATTTAGGGTGTCAAACTAGGTATTTTTATACTTACCCATGATTGGGTTATTCCCACATGTATCATGTCTTATGCAGATGACAGCCCATGTAATGGTGTCTTGGGAAGATAGGGAGTGGGTGGAGCATATCTTGAGCTAGATAGACCGTGGTATTTTTTGGGTGGCTAAATTTGATATTATTTCTCACATTATGAATAGATAGGACTCTATGTAGTTTTTTTTTCTTTTATTTGGACCCTTTATCACTTTCAATACTTTATTATCATGCACTGATTGTGGGATTATGGATGTATGCATGCATTAGTTTCACTTGTGTAAAATTTCAGCATTATATGGGCTTGTAGATGAGTGTGTGTGTGTGTGTGTAGGTAAATAAGTATAATGTCTCTCATTTTTGTGATATTTCTACTCAAAAATTTTCTCTATCCCCTTACTTATTTGATTTAGGCTTAGGGTAGTCACAATTCAGGCCCCGTCTGTCTAGGTTGTGTCAAAGTGGTATCAGAGGAGTCAGTTCTAACTTAGGACCAGAGTCTGTGAGATTGGTTTGGATTTTATGGAAATAGTATTAAGTGTTTCTAGTTGGTATTTTAGGTCAGGGACTCATGTTCTATTATGGTTGTCTATGTATCCATACACCAAGAATTTAATCACCTACCTTTTGACTTGGTACATGTATACATTGGTTGTAGGGAAAAAATTGGTACATGCTTTATATGAGAATGAGTTGTGGTTTCCATGTCCTTCTTGATTCATCTCCCCAGATATACTCTTTGAACATGGTATATCTTGTTTATTTTAGGATTCCTATATAAAGATATCCATCCATGATTCCACTGTGTGATCACAAGGATGATCTTCCGAGTGATGAGGCTTCAGTGTAGGGGAATGTACTAGAGATAGTACCTCCTATTGGTTTTCTAGATATAACACCACTTGTTGAGTATAATTTTTCACTAAAAGTATCTGATAATGATTCACATAGTCTGAGTGTATTTTATATGTTCTAGAAGTACTTACCTATTAGGTTTTGGGTCAAGATAGACCCCTAGGTAGCTTAGCAATGGCTAGAGGTAGTCACTCAAGTTGTATTCCTTGTGGGGACACCTATAGATCAGATGGAAGTCCTCAAAAAGAGTCTTGTTTAGGTATCCACTAGGTGATGGTGGAGTCTGGTGACTCTATTACATGATAAGACAACTCTCTCCCGGTTAGAATTTATGCACCTCTTCAAGGAGTATTTTTATCAAGCCACATTAGGATCAATGTGCATCTAGGATATTTTTCATCTACAGTAGGGAAGTTTTACCATGGTGGAGTATTTGGTGGGCTTTATTGATCTATCATGATTCTCCATAGATATGGTACGAGATCCATTCTTCAGAACATGGACCTTTGAGAAGGGTGTACAACAAGATATCAGGTCTTTAGTGATATCTCTTTGTATTATCACATATACCAGAGTGTTTGAGAAGACCATAGTAGTATAGAGATTCTTGATAGTGTAGATGCCAATAGTGGGTGCTGTTAGTGGGAACCCTATAGGTGAGACCTTGGAAGTAGGTATCCGAAGATGGTCACAGGGATCAAGGTGTGTCAGTCACTTTAGGAGATGATCCTAGTATAGAGGATCAATGATGCAGGGCTCTCAAGATGGCTAAAATATATTAAGGGAGAGATAGTTTTTCTCTCATGATGGTCAAGGACATATTGTATGACATTGTCTAACCTTCCGCATAGATGATCTAGATATGATTGAGGTACCACCCAACTAGATACTGAGGTATTAGTAGGGGATCTGCATGGAGGAAGACATGGAAGATGGGTTAGTAGAGTATAATTATAGAGTTTGTGGTTTAACCTATTACCATAACTACCCCCAGATGGTCCATTTCAGGCTTAGAGAGTTGGTGGTCAGGGACGAGGACAGTTACAGGCTATCGAGTCCTATGACCTCGAGGCTCAAGTGATGATACAAGGTATGCTCTGTGTATTTTCTACCTTAAATGGTGTACAAATAGATATAGGTGTGATTCATTCCTTTATTTAAACTTCTTTGGTTCGGGACTTAGATATTCCATTTGAGCCAATAGATTGACATTTTTTCTTGGAGACTTCGACAGGAGGTGACTCAGTGATTTAACACTTCTACCTAGAGTGAGATTTAATTCTTGGAGGTTAGAGCTTCATATGGGATCACTTTGTAATAGTGATGAGGCCTTATTATGTCATCTTAGGTATAGACTGTCTATTCACAGTTCAGGACCAGATTGGGTGTTTTAGGTAGAGGATGTGATGTGTCCACAGTGATGGGACAAGGTTTTCCTTTGTGGGTGAAAAGAAAACCTTGTAAGATCAGAACATGCTCAGGCATAGGATATTGTATCTAGATACTCACCAATTTGATAACATAACTCTTGGATTAGTAGATTATATGGGATACTAGTTCCTTGTGGTGGTGGTGGTGGAGTATGAGGAATTATTTCTTGAGTAAATTTCAGTCTTACCTCCCTGCTATGATCTAGTATTATTCATTGACTTACACCTTAGTACAACCTCATTATCTACACTTTCATATTTAATGGATCCCATAGAGCTTCATAAGCTGAGGGTGCAATTGGAGAACTACAGAGGAAGTGATTTGTGATACATAGTGTTTCCCCTGGGTAGCCCCAGTGTTGTTCACTAAGAAGGTGAAAGGTATATTTAGAATATGATTGGATTAGTGATTCTTGAACTAGCTGACTATAAAGAATAAGTATCCACTACTAAGGATCAAAGGCCTTTTTTATCAGTTGATAGATGTGAAATGGTTCTCTAATTTTGACCTTAGATCAGTCTATCACTAGTTATAGTACGATATGAGGATATACTGAAGACAATGTTCAGATGTTTCTACTCGCACTCTGAGTACTTAGTGGTGCCTTTCATCATGATGAAATCTCCATCCATGTTAATGGGACTTGTAAATTGGATCTTATAGCCTTTATTAAACTGATTGGGGGTGGTATTCATTGATGATATCCTATTGTGATCATTATCCCAGGAGGATCACTTTATAAACTTAGGGATAGTCCTAGACACACTCTGAGAGCACCCTCTTTATAGGAATCCCTTAAACTGTTAGTTTTGGATTCGAACAGCCCACTTCCTATGACACGTCATCTTAGAGTCAGGAGTAGAAGTGGACCCAGTAAAGGTTAAGGTCGTACTATCTAGGAACCCACCCAAGTGTGTTACTGAGTTATAGAGTTTCCTTGGTTTTCAAGGGTAATATTGGAGTTTTGTACCTAATTTCTCCATCATTGCAACATCCTCGACATCTTTGACCCGAAAGGGGAATCCTTTCATGTAGACGAAAATGCGCTAGTAGAATTTTTAGGAATTGAGAAAGAGGTTGATGAGTTCCCCCATATTGAGATTGTTGAAGGATGGTGGCGAGTGCATAGTGTTTTTTGATTCCTTAGGAACTAAACATGGTTTTTTCCTGATACAGAGGTAGGCAATGATTGCATATGGGTCCAGGCAGTTCAGGATGCATGAGAAAACCAATGTGCCCCATGATCTTAAGCTAGAAGCAGTAGTCTTCACCTTAATTATGTGGAGAAACTACCTAATGGGTGAGTGGTTTATAATCTACTCTTCCCATAAGATTCTCAAGTATATATTCTCTCATAAGGATCTAAACTTGAGACATAGGCGATGGATAGAGTTCATTTCAGACTATTACTTCAAGATTTTCTATACTTCTAGGAAGGGGAACGTTATGGAAGATTCTATTAGAAGGATATATTATTCTCAATTGTTGTCCGATGTTTCAAAGTAGTTATCCTCATTTCAGTTGTACTTAGTTGACAAGGATGATGATTTATATCTTTAATTGATGGTTTTACCCCCCACCCCACCTATTTTATAGAGTGTTATAAAATCTTAACATGGAGATACTGATAGCGAGGCCATACATATTAGATATCCACTAGACATGAACCTAGTGGATTTTATAAAGGTGGGGATAACATTATCATTCTCAAAGGACAAATGATGGTACTAGTGACATTATGGGAATATGTGATAAGTTATTTTCAAGCATCGCATTTTGGAAATACATACAGGTGTATAAAAGATGTATGAGGACCACTTATGTCAGTTTTGGTGGCTAGTAATAAAGAGTTGTGTTGAAAAATTTATCTCTTGATTCCTCACTTGTCAGTAAGTGAAGGTTGAGCACTATGTTCAATAAAGTTTATATCAACCCCTTGATGTGCCATATTGGAAGTTGGATGGGATACCATGGACTTCATAATAGGGTTACCACATATGTCTAGGGGACATGATACCATATGGGTGATCATAGACCAAATCACTAAGTTGGACCACTTCTTAGATATTCATGTGAAGATTTCATTAGAGAACATGGGATGCTTGTACGTGTATGAGCTAGTCTAGTTCCATGGAGTTACCTTGATGATTAATTCAGACCATTATGCTTGTTTCATGCTACTATTATGGAGTTTATTGTAGAAGTCCTTTGGTACTCAATTTAATTTGAGAATAGACTTTCACCCCTAGACTGATAGCTAGACTGAGAAAACCTTTTAGGTCTTGGAGGACATAGTACTGGATTTCAATGTTGAATTTTAGTTGTATTTGGTAAAATCACCTACCCTTAGTGGAGTTTGTGTACAAAAACAACTATCATTCAACCATTAGTATGGAACCATTTGAGGACTTATATGGGTGAACCTTTATGTCACCACATTGTTGTATTGATCCAACAGATTCAAAACTCATGGTCCCATAGTTGGTGAGATATATGATAGAGAAGGTGAAAATAATCCAGGAGTATATGTGGAATGAACATAGCCTTTCAAATTCCTATGAAGACCAATGACAGAGACCTATGGAGTTCGATGATGGATACAATGTGTTCCTAAGGGTATCACCTTGATGTGGATTACAGATATTTTTTCAAGGTGGAAAGTTATCTTCCAGATTCATTAAACCTTTCCAAGTACTAAATATAGTAAGCAAGGTGGTTTAAAACATAGCTCTACCATCATAGCTAGACTAGGTACATTATGTCTTCATGTTTCACAACAGAGTAGGTGCATGCATTACCTATTGCATTTTATTGACTAGGGTGAGATAAACATCGAGGATGTGGATACCTTTGTTGAGAACCTGGTGGAGATCAAGGATCGGTAGGAGAGGATCCTTTGTGGGTGATTTATTCCCTTAGTTCATGTCTAGTAGTAGCATGGGAATCTTTAAGAGAGAACTTGGGAGTTGGAGACCCAGATGCACACTCAGTACCCTCAAATTTTTTAGTAGGTTTTTCATTCTTTGAGATGAAAAGACCTAAGGTGGGGAGAATTTAATGGATATAATTTTTCCATGCATTGCTTCAGAATATTATATAGATTATTTTTAGATCCAACGTCTAAGACGACATGAGATTCTAAGGCCCGATGAGACCATAGTTAATATTTGAGAAATATTAAAAATATTAATATCATGCAAGTTTAGTTTTCCTAAAATAGTGGAATAACTCATAAATAGATAATATAATTGGAAATATGAGGCTATAATTGAGTTCAAAGCATTTATTTTACCTTGTGGGCGATATAATCTTTGTCATCATTAGGCGTTTGGTTAAAATTTGTCACAGAGATAAATAATAAAATAAATGTATTTATTTATTTAATTTGATGCAGTGGCCTAAAATACACTATAAATACATGGTTATTCCTCAATCCCAATGGTTAGCCACATAACCTAGAGATTTAAAGGATCCATTAGAGAGAATCTATTAGAGGATTGTTGGTATATGATATCAGATTGATATTAGATCGAGGATCGTGATCCATCAAAGTTCTTATACATCAACAAAAATAAAAATTTAGAACCATTATTCATCAGTGATCAATAAAAAATTCTGGTAGGATGGTTTATTTGTGTGATTACATACATTTTCTTTATCCTGGTCAAACACGGGTCAATTCATTGAGTAATAATTGATTTGCGCATCGAAGGTTGATTTTATTTACGGTTCATTTTATTTATTAATAGATTATTCCCTCTTTGTTTGTATAATTATTTGACAAAGGATTTAGTCTTAAAATATAAAAAGGATGAGGTTTGTTACTCACAATTTATGGTTTGTAGATTTATCTCTTGTTTCTTCACATGTTCAACATGGTAAATTCCTTTGGCATGTGGTTCAATGAAATACTCAGTATTTGATGATTGCATGATTGTTCTTTGATGAAACAAATCAATACCATGGGTATGGATTACTATCGAGAGTGTGATCCAGGTGTGATGATGAAAGAGTATGATCATAGGTGTATTAGAAAGGATCGATAGTTCCCATTCATCCCAGTTCGATGACACTTCTATGGACGACGCATGTGGGTAACTCCTGAGAAAATTCAAAGCCCAGATCCTGGAAATCAGATATGGAAAGGGTTTTTTGACCCTAAATCCTTATTCTATTGTGATATTTATAGAATTTTTGGTGTGGAGTATTATGTGGATAAGAAACCATAGGTTTTGTAAAATCTTGAGTTTCACATTGTGTAATCTGAATATACACATCGTGTGGGGCCCTCTGTGTGGTTCTAGGGTTTCCAATGTGAATATAAGGATCCCATATTGTGTGTTACCTACCAAAAATTATGTAAAATTACCTAGGAAGCTCATAATATAAGCCAAGGTTCACTAATAGTTACACAGCTATGTACATGGGGTGGTACATGGGTAGACCTTGAGTACACTAACACGGATAGATGGCATAGGTAGGGTGAAGTCGGAACTCTACACACTGTGTATACTTAGATATATGTCGTGTAATTTTAGTTTTACATTTCATGTGAGGAATCACCACACGGGAATACCAAGGGTTGAATAGAAATTTCATATACCTCCAATACATGTTGTGTACCCCCATTGTGGGTGTTTGGAGCCCTTCGTTTCTTCAGTTTTGGACCAATAACAGTTGATTATGTTCCCTCGGTCCATCCCCTCAATGGTAGAGTGTAAAATTACATCCACATATCTGGACTGTGATCCCCTCTAGATGATGAGTCTTAGATATATGTTACGGTGTCTCTTCGTGAGACCAGAGTGTGATCCTCTATCATTTCCTCTTATACCCTAGGTGAGGTTTGTGGAATCAGTGTAACCTGCATGCATGGGGCATTAATTGTCCATATATTGGTCTCTTTCAGTAGAGTTTAAAGTATCATAGTCATATAATCCCTAACATAGTAGGTTAATCCATATTAGGTTTTTGGTGTCCCCCACTGGTCCTAGGTGTGATCCCATATTGGATTATAGAGGTCTTTAGAGACCAGTGGGTTTTATTAGGTGGGTCCCAATGATCAAAACCTTTTGAATGAGTGTCTCTGATGATATCATGGATCATGGAGTGGGTTATCCCAGAATGAGAATTTTTTATAAGCTTAAAGAATAATCCTATGGCTAGTTTTTTGTTTGAGACCACCTGGTGGTGTGTTGTCCTTCCTGAGTATATCTAAGTTTTTCCTTTGATTTTTATATCCTTGTTATGAGATGAATATTCTTGATGTTATGCTTTTAGTATTTTAGAGGTTTCCTACTAGGTATTGTTATACTCACCCCTGTATGGCTTTTCCCACACGTTTTGTGTCATGTGAAGATGACGGACCATTTAACGGTGTCCAAAGAGGACAGAGAATGGGTGGAGCATAGCTTGAACTAGACAGAACAAGGTGTTTTATGAGGGGTTTCATTTGATAGTATTCCTCACCTTATGATCAAGTTTGACTCATTTCATTTTTTGGTTGGGATTTTATTTGGACCCTTTATAGCTTTCATTACTTTATTATCATACTCTGTTTGTGGGATTATAGATGTATGAATGCATTGGTTTCAGTTTTTTAACATTTTATAATTAAATGTTCTTGGAGATGGGTGCATGTGTATAGGTACATTAGGATAATTATTCCCATATGTGTGATGTGCCTACTAAATTATGGTCTCTAACCAATATCCTATTGGAGGCGAGCTTGGGATAGTCATGGTTCAGACCCCTATGGTTAGTTCATGACAGAAGGAAAAAAGTACGGGGACATGATAAAGTGGTGAATTATTTTATTCTACTAATAGAGACCACTTGGTAGTAAAGAGATATTTTTTAATTTAGTTCTATGTATAGGCTCTCATAAATGGATCATTCCTAGAAATCACCAGATATAGGGTCAACTATAATAGACACTTACCACCAAGAAAGGTAGTACCACATTATAAGATTCCATGATATAATCAATAACACTCTCAGCCTTGTGGCTAGACCTATGGTGGTATGAGTCCTTATAGATCACTAATTAAGTCCAATACTATGATAGTTTTTGGTTTTTATTTGATTAAAGGTTAGGTTAATGCCCAAATATCCCATTATCATGGATGGTATTTGATTATTTGTATTTTTGGATTCTAGTGTATACCTACCACCAGAACAATGATTTTATATGATATTGGTGATCAATCCATGATAAGTTATAATATCATTGGTATTAGAAAGTTAATACCTAGTATGGAAAGATTATTATATTCCATGTGGTTAGTTAGGCACCAGTATTACTATTTTTTATTCATGGTCATTATTTTCATATATTTTGGTTGTTTTCTTATTTTTATTTTGAAACTCACTAGGTCTCTCATATATATTTATTTGTATTATTTCATTTATTTATCTTCTTTTAAGAGTTTTAGGATTTGGTTAATTGTTAATATAAAATATGAGGAAGTGGATTAGGCCGAATGGTTATCATATGTTTAGTTCCAACCATTCCCCCAAATCATGTGGTGGGGGAAGGAGGTTTCCATTATGGTTTTCATGGTTGATGCACAGGTCTCTAGACCATGCATATTACAAAGAAGACCATGTGAACTTGTTTGATATGTAAGTTTGAGGTTCATGGTTATGGGAAACTGTGAAGATAAACTATGAAAATATCTCTTATATATTAGGGTTTCATCCATTAACACCCATATGTTTAACTTATAGTTTATTAAACTATGTGGCTTCCACATTTTTATAAAAAAAATGAAATTACCAATATATACATATCAAATTATAACCTTATCCCTTTCCATTTTCACCATTTTCATGACCCATTATATTTTCATTCATGGGTTCTTCCTCCTCCAATCCCCTTTGTGATATCTTGTGGGTTCTAGTGGAAATGTTCAAGGTAAACTCTTGATTTATTATACATTTTTCTTCTCCATTATTCTATATTATTGTTCTTCTATTTCCTTCTTGGGTTATTTCCCAATATAACCATGGTGATAAATTCTAGTGCAAGTTATGAATTTTAAGTTAAACCACTTGTGTTTCTAGGCTTGTGAAAATCAAATATTATCATTTTCTATGATTATATAAGAATTTGATGAGGTTATGATGAATTTGAGGTAGGTGTATCTATATAATAAATCTTTCCTTGGGAATACCTTTAGTAATTTAGTTTTATATATCTTTTATTTCTATATTATTCTAAAAAATTGAGGACTGATTTATAATTATTCTATATCTTTCTTGACTTTATATTGGATAAATTGATGGTTTCCATGGCCTTACTTTTTGTTTATTATAAACAATTTTTATGTCTATAAGGTGTTTGATAAAAGGATTCAAAGAATTATTTAGTTTAAAATGGATTTTAAACATAATTTTTAAGGATAAATAGGTTTTGAATTATATTATTTGATTTATGAATCTTGGTTACATCTAAAATATTATTTATTATGTGTTTATTTGATGTTGATATCATATATATTTTTGATCACTTTCTCTTACATGATTTTATGTTTTTGTAAGATTATAACATGTTAATATTGTCGTGAAAATTAATTATTTAAGAGTTCACATGGGTATATTGGGTATGTGTTTGAGTAGTTTTTATGAGTGATATACTAGTTTATATTATTAAACTTTCTATTCTCCTCTTTGATATCATTTCACTACCAAGGGGGATGAAACCCTGGGAGGCAAGGAGTGTAATTTGGGGTTGGTTTTATATCATGTTTCATATAGTCTATCCAAGTTTTTTGTGAGTGAGGTTCATGATTACTTATTTCTTTTATACACATTTCCAAAAGGTTCGAGTTCATGTGATGTATTCTTGAGGTGTGACTTTACTTTTGTTAACACTTTATATTACTATCCTTTATTGGATTCTTTGATAATACATAGGTTATATTGTTATTTGTGATGTTATTTATTTGTATTGTTCATACTTATTTTAAATATTTAATTATTTTAATAAACAAAAAGGATTTGATAGGATTTATAACTCTTTTATTTATTAAATAAGGGAAGGTAATTTTCCTAAACAGGTTTTTTTATAAATTTTATATTAAAACTAGTACTAATGGTTTTTAATGTTAAATATGTTATGTATATTTATTATGGTATCATAATGTTATTTTACTCACACCCTACATACATCCATGTGGAGTATATATACTTGATTGTGTATGATACAGGTAAAGGGAATGGTGTCACATCTTCTAGTGGCATTTCTTGATATCCACATCAACCTTCAGGGGATGATGATTGGTGTTGACTATAGTTCATGAGGAGTTATATCATGTTGAGTGTTTTGGGGTCCATATTTGGTTATCTTTTTATGGGGTAATTTATGTATCATCCAATTTATCCTTGACCTTGTCTTTAGCTATTACATATATGATATTGGTTTATCACTTTACTTTTTCTTTATAAAGTGATGGTTTGATGTTTATCTATTTCTGGTGTGTTATAATTTATTTAGATTTGTTCTTATTATTTGGAACTACCTATTTATATGCATGGATTTCCAAGTTACATATTCCTCATGCTATATGTTTGGGTGGATTATATGTTCTTTTTATGTGACTTCAAATATAAAACCATTCCCAAATGTCATATTTGATACCCTTAATGCCTGTTCCCAGGGCTAGTGATTGGGAATAAGCTTCAGGTATTGTGATGAGCAAGGTGGAGTGAAATTGTAGTTTGAATCAGGTTGATTCATTACAATATGGTATTTAATCCCTCTTGATATTTATGGGGTATTGGGGGAATGGATTAGGACTGTTGGAACTCAGGATATGAGTGTGGGGGAGCACCTAAAAAGATATTATTTATGTAAAGCCTCATATAACCATGGGTGGTTTGGAATTTTCTCTAGTATTTGAGCTTTTTTTCTTGGTTATTTTAACCTGATTTGATGTGAACATTACTATTATGAGTTTTTTAGTAATACTATGAGTTATTGTTAGAAATTTTGAGTTTCAGGGTGGAGATGAGAAGGAAACCAACAACGTGCAGTTTAGGTGAATGGTTTAGAAAACAATGAAACCACTATGTGACTCAATCTAGACACCTTCTAAGGACACTATCATGGTTAATTTATGGTTTTAAAAACCATTTTCAAAGAAAATATATATTTTTTTTACATTTTCATACCTTTATTATTTCAAATTATTTTTCTTATTGGTCAGATATGTTTATGAGTAACTAGGTGAACATTCATAATTTATCCATACTATTTTGAAGTTGAAATATGTGATTAATAAATATCTATGTTTCATGTTTTATAAATAATTCCTTTTAGAAGAACCTAAATAAATCATATAGAGGGATCAATAGAGAATAAACCATAGACTTGGATCACATATTTTTTGAATAATCACCAGTACTATTTAATCTCTAGGTTGAAAAAATTGATCTATAGTAATCTCAATTGGTGGATCATTCTCAAGAATTCACTAATAAAAATACACCTTTTCTTCATGGAGACCAAGTGTCTTGGGAACCTAAGGAATGGATGGAAAAGATCAATCATGTATTTGGATTTTTAAAGACTCCTAAAACATATAAGGTTGGATTTTACACTTATGTATTATAGGGGTCAATCTAAAAATGGTTGGAATTTATCATGAAGTCCAAGATTCATAAGGATATCACATGGTACATGTTCAAGGATATGTTTAACCAATAGTTTTAAATAGAGACTCTAATAATTATAAAGGATAAATAATTTATGACCTTAGAGTAGGGGAGTCATTCAGTGATGGATTATTCCTCTTGGATTGATGAGTTAGTTCATATTTCTCTCATACTTAACTTGAATGAATATCTAAATTATCAATTATTTAAAATAGTTTTGAGACATAAGGTCGGACTAGTGATTGTTTCTTCTTCCACTCAACCTATGTTGAGGTGGTTGAAAAGGCTTTAATGGGTTATATGGATATGGAAGGGCATTCCAGTTTAGGTAGTTACTCCACTATTATTGGAGGAATAAAAATTTCCTCATATAGTTCTAATAGTAAATGTGATGAATCTCATCAGGGTAGTAGTAGAATTTTTCAATGTACATATGATTCCACTACCATGATTTCTTTGGGGTGCATGTAATTAGTATGATTTCAATGTGTGAGGTTGGGTCACTCTAAACCATTTTGTCAGGAATCTCCTAAGACATTAAACTTATGTGCATGACATGGAAAAATTTAGTGATTTTGTAAGTGAAATCCTTGAGGTAGTGGGTATAGTGTTCTTATGATTTAGTCTCTTAGGTGCAGTCAAATGAATATAAGGGATTAAGGTCACATCCTCATAGTAGGGAATAGCATAGTTAGGGTAAGGTACACTCATATCCCATCAAGAAGTCTCCAAGTGGGACTAGATCTAGGTATTTATATATAGTTGATTATGTTCCAGGGGATTTTGATATCTAGCTAGTGACTTTGAGAGGTATGGGGTTTACTTCTTCTTCTATGTACTTAGATATTTTTAACACGAGTGAATCCCATTCCTTTATTTCATTTAAGTTGACTAATTATTTGTGCTTATGATCTGAGCTATTTTCATATGTGATCTACCATTTTAATCCTTTGGGAAAGATGAAGGATTTGGGATTCAAATGACCTATGTGTAGTGTGGTAGATGTTGATATAGAGATTATTTATGATTTTCTTGTTCTTGATCTATATATCTTTGATCTCAGTTTTGGTATAGACTAGATAGTCCATTAAAAATATTGTATTAATTATTATCCTCATAGAGTTTTATTCCATTATCTTCATCGGAACACTCACATATTCTAGATTGAATGAGACCTAAAATAAAGTAAATAATGACCTATTTTTCTAGATATTGGCTTAACTTCATGCCAAATATCCAGTTTTTTATGTTACTAAACATAGTATAGATGCTCAGTTTCCTATGATAGTGAGTGGGTATCCTAAGTTTTTAATTGATAATTTCTCTAGGTTTCCACCCCATCGAGAGGTAGAGTTATTTATTGATATACTCCCTAGGATGATACTCATTTCCTTTCCATATTACCAAATGTTTCTTTCCAAGTAGAATAAATTCAAGGTTTAATTAGATGATCTTAAGAGAAATGGTTTTATTAATATGAGAATATTACTAAAGGAATTGTTGAATATATTTACAAAGATGGTAGGTGGTAGTATTTAAAATTTCATTGATTAACATAAGATAAATAAAGTGAATATCAAGAATAAGTACATGATGCCATATTGAATAACTTTTCAATTAAATCAAGGGAGAGAGATGGTTTTCAATGATTAACCTCAAATTGGTGTGCCACCAGCTAAGAGTGAAGAAAGAAAATATTCTTAAGAACACTTTTAGAAGAAGGTATGAGCATTATGTGTATATGTTCATGAAATTTTTCCTTACTAAATATTTTATGGCTTTCATGGCCTTAATGAACTAGTTTTTTCATTAGTATCTCGACGCCATTATTTTGGTGTTCTTGGATGATATCTTAGTTTTTTCACAAATAAAATGAGACTATAAGGACACCATGTACACTATGTTGAGAAACCAGAAGGAATATAGTATATATTACAACATGTATACATTCTAGTTTTGGACCTAATAAGTGAGACTTTTGGGTTATGTGGTACCTGAGAAGGGTATTTATATGGATTCATATAAGATCTAAGTGGTGATTACTTGGGAGAGTCCTGAGAATTTTTTTGAGATCATGACTTTCTTAGGTGTATCTAGATGCTATTGGAAACTTTTTCAAGAATTATCTAGGTTCGAATATCCCTAGATGGATTTGACTCAAAGGTGATTGATATTTGAATGGGATAAGAAATTTCATATATCCTATCAGGATTTAAAGGTAATATTGTCATTGCCTCCCACTATGATTCTTCTAGATCCTGATGAGGATTATTTAGGGAATTTTGATGCATTAGGTAAGATTTTGGGGTGAGTTTAATTCAATTTATCCAAGTTATATCATATATATCTCTATATTTATGACCTTATGATAAAAACTACCCCACCTATGAATTTGAGTTAGCAATAGTGTTCCATTCATTAAAGAATTGGTGCAAATATCTCTTAGGGGAGAAGTTTACTATTTAAAATAGTCATAAAAGTTTAAATAGAATCCTCTCCCCAAGGTACATGAATATTTGATAGAGGTACTATGTGTAATATCACCAAGACTTTTATTTCAAGTTATCTACACTCTTGGTAAAGTAAAAAAATAGCGGTTGACACATTGAGTGGTAAATTTTTATCTCAAGTAGTAAAGGAATTGAAGGATTGATTTAATTTGATGAGTTATTCATAGATATTCATATAGATGTGAATCAGGATAATGTATTCTAAAATATTTTGTAATTCACACACTCCTTAGATGATCAAATTCATCATGAGAGGGTAGAGGATCTTGATTGTCAGTGTATAGGAGGAATTATAAATTTTTGGGACACCATGGGTGATTGTTATAGGTATCTCAAGGGTTATATTTGTTTTAGGAAGAGGTTTATGGTTCCCTTTCCTTTGAGATAGAAATTTATGGAAGGTGGTAACAATTTTAGTTACTCAATTCACATTGTGGATACTAATATGTTTTATGATCTCAAACATTGGTATTAGTCACCCAAGATGATGTAAATGGTTATTTATTTTGTATCTCGATGCCATACCTTTTAGAGAACCAAGTTAGAGAATCAAAATTATTTGGGAATTTTATAACCTCTTCCTATTCATGTATTAAATTGGGATGATATATCTATATACTTAGTTAGAAACTTCCCTCAAACTCCAAGTGGTAAGAATAACATTTGGGTGATTAGTTACTAATTGATGAAACTGACTCATTTCATTCCTATTAAAGAGTTTTTAAAAGTGAAAGATCTTGAAAATCTATATATATAATATATTATGAAGATTCATGGTGTTCCTTAATTGATTATATCAGATCAATACCCATTCTTTACTTATTATTTTTTTATAAGGATATTTAGGAAGTTATGGGTTCTTATTTTTAGTTTATAACGGGTTATCATCCAAAAACCAACGGTCAAACTGAGTGGGATATTTATATTCTTAAGGATATTTTATGATCTTATGTGATATAATTTTTTAGATCATGGTAAAAATATCTATAATTGGTTTAATTATTGTATAATAATAATTATCACTCAATAAAGATGGATCTAGTCAAGGCCCTTTATTGATGAACATGTAGGTATCCTCTTTGTTAGTCAGAGTTGGGTGAATTTTACTTGTAGGGACCAATAAGAATTCATGATATGATTAGTAAGGTTTAGTAGATTTGGAAGACATTTATGACAACTTAGAGTCATCAAAAATATTATAATAGCCATCATTGTCAGCCATTGTAATTCACTGTTGATGATCAAGAATTTATAAAAGTTTCTCCTTAGATGGGAAACTATAGGTTAGGAAGGTAGGGTATTTTCAAGTCAATGACCAACATAATTTTCTATTTTTGAAATTATAATACACTCTATATGAAAATTATTTAAATAAATTTTTTTATTAATTTTTTATGTTTGTGTAGAATGAACTTCTTGTAATTGAAATACCAAATAACTATAATTATTTTATAAAAAATCAGTGATCTGAATTTACTTGCTAGATTATATACATAAGATTTATAAAATCACTATAGTAGTTTTAATTATCTCATTAGTAGATGAATCCACATGATTAATTCATTAGTAGATAGATAAAATTTCTTCTAATGCAGTTTCAACTAACTCCAGGTTTTATAAAATCTTACGATTAAATCTTGTTACAATGATACCTTTAAATAAAGACACACCTTAAAAAATGGTTGTATAATATTATGAGAATTAACAATTATCACAAACCAGCCTAGGTCAATCTTGAACTGGGCACCTGAACCGGTTCACGGCATGGCCCAAAGGGAGTTCCTGATCCCCACAGGCTGGTAACTAGTATCAGGCATCAAAATTAAATAGGCCGTAATGATTTGGCCCATAAATGAATGAAAAATAAATAAATAATACTGAAAAATGAAAATGAAAACTAGAAATGGAAAGAAAATAAAGTTGTATATACCTCCATGTGACCCTATGGGTCACCACCGACCTTAAACCAACATCACACTATGGCGACTGAATCCATGAAAGGCATACCACCCAGAGCTAAAAACAAAGATAAAACTATAGGAGTGAGTATTAAAAATCGGTAGGTGTGCCCAAATAATCTATTCTCAAATTCATTTCTTTAAAAAAATAATCTTCAATTTCAATTTTGAGCTACAATATATAAAAGTAAGTTTTTCTCACATTTTATTATAAAAGAAAATCATAGTCCATTCCCCTTTTTCATTTAAAAACTAGATTCCATTTTTAATAAACAGACATTGGTATTCTAAAGAAGGTAATGTTTACACAAAAAGGGGAGGAAGGATTTGTAAAACATTTTCAAAACCTTTTTTCCATAAACACTTGAAACCATTTTATCACTTAAATCAAGAATCGACACTATGCAAGGAAACAAGATCGACAAGTATACAACACTGACAATGGAGAAACTCCACACAAGAGTAACCAACTAGAATGTGCATCACAATCATATGTCGTAGATAAATAAGTACCAAACAACATGGTAGAAACTAGGAGATCATGAATAATCTTGAACATACTATACATGTGACTCATCTGGAAGGCATTCCCTACTCGATGAAGTCATAACACCCAAATGCCTGATCATCACCCTACCTGGCCTAACTGAGGGGCCCAATACCATATAAATGATAACAAAATGAACTATCTTATAAGACACTAACTGGTATGAAATCTAAACTATTGTAGAAATAATTCACTGAAAATTCACTCACTATGCTAGGTTCCCATGTTCAGACTAAAAATGGAGTGTGCCAAAAATTTCAAACAAGTATCCAGTCACAAGTATATTCATCACACACAATCAACACACACCACAAGGTCACCCTCGAGTCACCCCAAGGAACAATTATCTCTCCCTAAAACAATCATAACACAAGGGAATCCCCAACCAAGGAAACTCCCATATTTTGTCAACCAACAAGGTGAGGACCCATTCCAAGGAGGTTTTTTCTGATGAAAAAATTTTTAATTTTCCAAATGGGAATCACACAACCATCACAGCTAAACCATTTATTAAAGAACCACATGCACACCACTTTGAAAACCAGAAATATTCTTGGAAACAAATTTAAGAAATCCAACAACCATTTTAAATTCAAAACACATTTATAAAGTCCATCGAGTCATTTATTCAATCACTTAATGTGAAAATGCAATCAAACCATTTATTGCAATACATTACAAGAAAAAACCACTCTAATCCAAGATAAACAACTTCACTAACAATTATATATCAATAATTAATATAAAAACTAAGTACGAGATGCATGAAATAAATAATTCTTAAATTTAAAGGTCAATTCATAGAGATCCTACCTCAAAAATGGCACTTTTTTATGAGGACCACTCGAATTGACCCATCACGCTTACACACACATGACTTTATACATATATATATAAATAAATTCCCCTAGCTACATTTCACATATTCCCCCACACCATGATGGAATTTGTATAAAGAGGGAATATATATAGATATGTATTACCCTATTCAAATATATTTATGTGTTCTTGACACCTGTAGCTCGAAATTACTATAGTGAGGTCCAATGTGGTCTATAAACATTATCGACAACTCAAAAATCACAAAACCCCAAAAATAAAAATAATCCAAGTAAAGGAACCAGTGTGTGATTCAAAAACCAATGAAACATTTAAGAGAAACATGGCCAAATACATATGAAAACACCCAAAACGAATTTTAATTATTAAATGGGTCAAACTTTGAAAACTACATTCGAAACCACTTTAAGAAACCACTCAAGGATCCAAACCCAAACATTCTACAGAATTAAAAGAATCTAACCAACCTTCTTTCAAAACCATAAAAACCCTTTCCCAAAACATTTCACTATAGCCACTAAACCAAAAAGGTTCCCAATTTTCACATCAATACAAATTAATAAAATTAAATACTAAGTTTCCAAAATATTTCAAGTATAAAATATCATAACAAGGCTTGGTTTCATTTACGAAAACAAAGGGTATTTTATCAAATATTTCAAAGATGCCAACACATGGTCATAATTTAAGAATCACCCTAAAAACTAGTTTTAACAAATCTTACCAACACAAAATCATTACAATAAACAAACTACATACATTACCAAGGTGTGAACCATGTTTACAAATTATCAAAGTAAAACTTTTCATTTAATCATACACAATGGGTGCACAATACATGGGAATATTCAAAAGATCAATTCAAAATCCATTTTTAACAATTTCTACCACCATGAAAACACTTCAATAATTTAAATTTGTGCCTTAAAGAGGTGCGAATCATATTCAAAAATTAATTAAACACCAGAAATCATACATGGTTTTTGATGAAAAGGAAAAAATTGAATTTTCTACCTTAAAGGCATACGAAGATGATGAAACTTTGGAAGGAGGAAAATTGGGGTCTCATGGACAATCTGTAAGCCCCAGATAATGAAAAAAATTCACAAATCATACCCCAACCAAGGGCTTGTCCATGAAGAATAAATTTCTAAAGAAAATTAATGAAGCTAACTGTATAGGGGGTCGTGCACCGGGAAGGAAGTCATCTGAAGGATGCACTACCAGTGAGGGTGTCATGGCTAGAGGAGGTGCGGCCAGCGAGAGAGGTGCGGCCAAAGGAGGGGAAGACTTGCGTGATGGGGTAGTGTAAGGAGGAGGTCTATCCGTGGTGTGGTTGGAAGTGGAGGTCTGGCGTAAGGGGGTGACACGAGGTGGAAGGTGGCATGATGGAGGAGGGAGGAGCAGGGGGTCGCTGCCGAGAAGGGGGGCCGAAGGGAGGGGTGACTATGTGAATAGGGAAGTAAGGGGGGAGGGTGAGCGACCCGCAGGTATGGGGAAAGGAGGGTTTAGGGTTAAATTAATTTTTTTTCTTTTATTTAAAACCCTACTAAATAATTAACTTAATAATAATAATATAATAATAATGATAATGATAATGATAATGATAATGATAATAATAATATAATCATAATAATAATAATACCAATAATATAATAATTAAAATTATAATAATAATTCAAATAATTTTTATTATTTTTGGACACTGAGAAGCCCATGTGGTTTGGCTGCATGGTCTTTCGGACCATGCAATAATAGTGCGAAGGCCAAAAACTCTCTCAGAAGTTGTAAAATCCAAAAATTCTACCCAGGACTCAACCCAAACCTCAACCAAGAAAAATTCAAAGCTAAGTAATAATGAAATAAGAGGTATCTAAGGTCGGGGTGTGAAAAGTCTCCCCACCACAGACACTTTCTTCTCCCAAAAAGTCACCAAGCTGAAATTCAACCAAAATTCAAGTCTATGCCCCTTCAAAATAGAGAGGATACCAAAAACCTCAAGTTGGCTATTCATTCCACAATCCACACCTCACCGATAAAGAAGAAACCATAACAGAAGAATGAGGGGAGAACATAAGGGGGTTCTCCCTACCATAAGAACTCAACTAGCATAGGAGTTTCAAAACCCAAAAACACCACCACCTCAACCGAGAACAAGGGAAATCACAACCCGAAATCATTCAATTTTCTTGCACAACCATACTATACCACCAAGACTTAAATAGGAAACCCAGTGTGAAGGAACTTGGAAAACTAGAAAATTGGGACAAGAGAACCATCACATCCCTTTCTTCAGAACAACAACTGAAGAAAATCACCCCCAATAAGGTTGGGAAAAACCCACAGGAAGAACTTAACCAAAATAGAAAACCTGAGCACAACTACAATCGTAGATTCTCCCATAGTCACTAACATCTCCAAATTATCATAGTTAAACCAAGAGATAAACCAACCCATGTGAGGTCCAAACATCCCCTAAGAAGATGAATGACTCCATAAGTCACATTCAAATAGTTTAAACTACTTAGATAATGATAGAACAAATTCATAATAACCTTACAACCATAAGATCTATAAGAACCCAGATCTTCTTTTCAAGTATGTTTCTCTTTTTCTAGTGTTTTTGAGAAAAAAAGGAGTTTCTAGAAATTTTTGAAGTTCACACCATGTACTTTATGAGTACACACCGTGTACTCAGTTACCGTGGGTATCCAGGTGTTGTTCATGTAGATTTCATGCACAAGGTTGTGTGTGGTGACCTGGAGACTACTTAATGTGGGGGTCGGTGAAGGCAAGTACATTCTGTGTACTTATAAAGTACACACTGTGTACTTATAAATTACACACAGTGTATTTTCTTTTTTTCCATTAAACGCACCGGGGTCGCATCTGACAGACAGAACCACCTTCTTCTAGGCTTGGTTCGTCAGATAGAACTCGTACAACCGTGGTCCTCCTCTAAGCCCCCAACCAAGCTTTTGTTATCCATTTTGACCGTCATCAATTACATTGGGATATCCTCAGTAAGCTCTTCCTTCTTCTAGAGCTTCATTTCCTGATTCCTTCTTATTATCAAGTTATCCTCGATTGAACATTTTAGACTTTTTTATAGATTTGTGGTGTTCTTGGGCGATTCAAGGCTTGAGGTTCATGTATAGTGATCTCCCATCACTAAGGTAGGTGGTTAGTTCCTTTCTATTGAAATTCTTTGAGTTATATGTGAAAATTTTTCCAATACCCTTGAACGAGGTATTGCATGTTTATTTTTTTATCCATGTTAATTTCCTACCATGCTTGTGTGCTTGAGTAGAGGTTAATTTAATGTGAATAGGGTAAATTACAATGCTTGGGAAGTGTTTTCCCATGCATGTTTTGGTTATGACCTTTTGGTACAGTTTAGCCTATTAGGATGCCTTAATTTTCCCATGCCTAGTATTGTAGGATGGTGTAACTATTGTTCTAACATGTTGTTATGTTGTAGACTATTTAGCCAAGTAGTTCTTGAGTTTTACTTTGGCCAATATGAATTGTTATTCTTTCTTTACTTATACAGGGTCATGAGAACCTGGTGTAGTAGACCATAGGAAGAATGGATGGAAGGGCTTCTCCAAAGTGTCTGTTTTTGCTTACGATGTGAGACCACAAGGGGAATTGATGTAAGTGCTTCATCAGAGTATTTGTAGTTCCTTGACATGGGCCACAGGGGGAATGTGAATTAAGTGCTTCCCCAGAGAACCTTTAGTTACCGATACGAGACTATAGGAAGAATTGATGGTGAGTGCTTCCTCATAGAGTCTATTATTAAGCTGAACTATGGGGGTTAGACTGAGTGTAATACTCAGAGGGTTTCTTGTGTTTCTAGGTAGGACTAGAGGGGATAGTCTTTGAGTACTTCCCAGAGGGTTACCTTTTGTGTTAAGCTGCTTGCTTGTGTTTCTAGGTAGGACCAGAGGGGATAGGCTATGAGTACTTCCCAGAGTGTTACCTTTTGGGTTTAGCTTCTTGCTTGTGTTGCTAGGTAAGACCAGAGGGGATGGGCGATGAGTACTTCCCAGATTGTTACCTATTTGTGTTTACCTACTTTGGTTAGATGTTGCTTGATATGTGAAATTGAATTCATTGAAACTGTGGATTGTTTACTGCTGAGTACTTTCTTGTTCACTACTTCCTTTTAATCCTTACCTACCATATGTTCATTGACTGTTAGGAACAGATCTTTTGGTGGTTTCCTACTGGGATTTAGTCTCACACCCATTTTGGTCCATGCTTTTGGGCACAAACAGATTATATTTCTATAGGTATAGATAAGGGAAAGAGCCCTTCTACTTCAGGTACTTGATTACTGAGGAGTTAGAGAGCATGGGACCAAGCTGAGTCTTGTGATGCTGAGGAGTTTACTTGTTTTATTTTTTACTTGGGTTTTGTATTGTATTCTAGCATTGTGATTTGTTTGGATGCTTTCCTAGACATATGTATCATGCATCCTTTATATATATATGTGCTCCAGTTGTTTCTTCATCAGTCTTCCACTGTTTATTGTTGTGTGGCATTTTTACTACTTCTGCTATTGTATATCTATTTTACTTCCATTGTGTTACTCTTCCAATGATGTCATAGTTTCCCCACTATCACACCCAAGGCCCTCATTGCTAGTCAGCAGCCTCTGGCATTAGGGTAAATGCACTTGAGGCCATGTGACCAACCGGTTACGGGGCACCCCTGGTTGGATTTCGAGATCGGAACGTTACAAAGTGGTATTAGACGTATTATTTTCTCTTGACTTACTTTTTGGAGCCTATAGATAGGGATAGGAAGGAATTGGTACTTGGTAATAAGTTGTGCTTGGAAGTAGCTAACCCGTGTACAGGGAAAAGCTAATTTACCTCGTATTGCAATTTTTTTGGTTTTTCAATTTTACAGTTGATTTGATTTTCACCATTGGGTGACTCACATGTATTGTGTTGTTATTGTTGATGTTGTTGAGGTTCTATTTCTATTGCAACCTAATTAGATGAGGGCATTCCATCTCATGCATCATATAGGCACTTGCTGGAAATCACATGTCATGAATACATGTCATGCCATTTAGGGTGCATTAGTGATTGCATGTTGTTGTGATAGATGTTTTTCTAGATATGCATGCTATTGTGATAGATGCCTTGATAAAATACCTATTGTTTGATAGGGTATTTATTTTCTGAGGTTTTTCTTTAATGAATGCCAAACTTTGGTTCTTAAAGTGTTATGGGCCCTCATGGACTGAAATTTGGTGGATCATTGTCTTGTTTTTACTTGATATAACATGTATAAAATGCCAAGATTTGATTCGCAGGGAGTATGGGCCTTCACGGATTAGAATTTGGCACTTTAATGTTCATTTCAATGTTTTTTTGGGATCTGGAGTAGTTTCTGAGGCTTACTATCTAGAAAAACCCAGAATACATGTCGTGTATTTATGAATACACGCCATGTGTTCTTCTATTCAGGAAGAAACTGTTTTTCTTAAGTACACACCGTGTACCTTATGTACATGTCATGTAGTCTATAACCGTGTCATAGTCCGTGTGGGAAGAGACATGGGATAGGGAAATTCTTATGGGAACACACCATATACTAGTTGTACAATTCATGTCATGTTGACCCTGTGTCCACCTGTGTGACTAACAACACAGATGGAAAAATCTTAGGTTATACACACCATATCAGTTATGAACACTCCATGTAGTGTAATCTTGGAATCTAACAATGTAACTAACAACATGGGTCAGTGTTATATTTTTTAGTACATGTCGTGTCCATCTGGAACACGTTGTGTAGTGTCAGCCAAGTATCCGGTCTTGTCATGAACAACACGGGTCGGTGAAGCTCATCTAGTACACATTGTGTCTGGAACAAAAACACCATGTAATCTCATTCTAAGGAGAACCGTGTGGCTTAGCCGTGTATAAGGACTCAGGTAGGGGAAGAGAATTCAAGTACACACCGTGTGTAAGGGAAAAATGTTGTGTGTTTGGGGTGTTACACGACCAGTTCTAGCAGAAGTATATGCCCATGTGAATGGATTAAAGGAACATGTTTTGTAGTTAAATATACATGTCGTGTATCCATGTTTTGAAAAACTTGAATGCTTTATTTCTCTTTTTCCCTCCTTACTCTCCTAGTTTTTATTCCTTGATAATCTTGATCTAAGGTGTGCACTTGACCTTGTAGATTAATGCCACTGAGATGTCCTCCAGTCGTAAGACAGTTGTCAGGCGGTGACCAGACACCAGATATGGCTGATCAGGGACTACCTACAGATCCTACAGTTGTTCCAGTCTTGGCACCATCAATTATACCTAAAGCAGGTGCTGATGCACAGTTTAGGGAAGGCTTTATGAGGTTCATTCAGACCTTCCATTGGGTACCGCATCCTACCTCGTCTATGGAAGATTTGACACGAGTCATTCAGCAGAAACATCCTCCCACTTTCACAGGGGAAGGAGGACCACAGGCTGCAGAGTCATGGATAGAATCCATGCTTTCTATATTTTAGTATCTAGAGACATCTCCAGAGAGGAGGGTGAATCTCACTACATATATGTTGCGGGATTCTGCTAAGAGATGGTGGGATGTGGTCTCACAAGATTGATGCCAGCAGGTTGTGGCTTGGGATGAGTTCTAGTGTGCCTTCTATGATTACTTCTACCCAGATACCTTGAGGTCTGATCAATCCCGAGATTTTATGAGTTTAGAGTGGGGTAATCTTTCTGTTATGGAGTATTCCTCTTGTTTCACCAAGCTACAGTGATTCATGCCTATTCTGGGAGGTGATGAGTTATTTCTGGAAAGTAAGTTTGAGGATGGTCTAAGGCATGACATCTGATCTCAGGTGAACATCTTCCATTTGACTTCCATCACTTCCATTGTCAACCAGGCACTGATCATGAAACACAATCTGAGATATTTTGGAGTTGTGATCCAGGACGGATCGACATTTAGAGTTAGTATCCCTCCCATTGACATCAGAAATCTCCATAGAATGTCTTCGCACAGAGATCTGAGGAGGTGATAGATATCTTCTAGTAGCTAAGTGGTGTGATAACAGTGTGGGAAGAGAGGGAATATGAGGTCTCATTTCCTGAGAGACCCAGTGTAGTGCTGATCTTGTGGCAAGATGGGTTATCTACAACATTTCTGTCAGATCTTCTCACCAACAGCTGGTGACAGGGGTTCTTCTATGACTCCTCATTTTGGGGAAGCACCACCAGTTTCTCACCAGTCTAGTAACTAGGGTTATTCTTACTATTCAGTCCAAGGTGGAGGTCATGGTCGTGGTAGCCAGTCACCCGGTTTTTAGCAACATTAGGGCAGATCAGCTCAGAGTGTTCAGGTAGGGTCATAAGGTCGCGTTACAGGTTGTACTTTTGCGGTGGAGAAGAACCAACTGGAGAAGGATCCCGGACCCTCTACAGTTCGAGGTACGATATTAGTTGCCTCAGTTTTAGCTTCTAATCTTTTTGATACAGGGGATTCCCATAGCTTTATATATGTTGATATTATGGAGATCCTTGGGCTCTGTATCTTTACTTCTGTTGATGTCTTGACATTGGACACACCGTTGGGGATAATAATGGCTAGTGTACGTCAGTGCAAGGAGTGCCCTCTTGAGGTTGGTGGGTGTCACTTTTTGTGGGACCTTTATGTCCTAGAGATGACAGTCTATGATTTCATTCTCAAAATAGACTGGTTAGTTCCCTTCCAGGAATTTGTCGATTTTATCGCCATAGGGTGAGTTTCACATCACTAGAGGGCAGGTTGTTTCTTAAAAATGGAGAGTGGGATGTTCAGGAAAGCAGAGCAGTACTCGATCATCATGGGTTGTGAGGAGTTATAGCCTATATTGCAAGTCTATATCTGGATTACCAGGGGACTTCACATATAGACTTTCCTCCAGTGGTGGATCATTTTAGGGATGTCTTCCATTGGACTTTTTAGGTTTTCCTCAAGAGTGAGAGGTATACTTTTCTATTGAGTGCATGCCAGGAGTGGCACCAGTGTCCATTCCTTCTTATAGGATGGCTACACTAGAGTTACAAGATCTCAAGAAGCAGTTGGAGGAGTTGCAGGCTAAGGGTTCCATCTGACCTAGTACTTCTCCTTGGGGTTCACCTATCCTATTTGCAAAGAAGGCAGATGGTACCCTCAGGCTTTGTGTGAATTATCAGAAGCTAAACTAGTTGATGGTCAAGAACCGATATCCCTTTCCAAGGATTTATGAAATCTTTGATCAGCTTCAAGGAGACCGGGTGTTCTAAAAGATTGACTTGAGATCCGATTATCATCATTTGTTCATTAGACCATCTGATATGCCTCTTACAGCTTTATAGAGAAGGTATATTCTATACGAATATGTGATTATTCTGTTCAGTCTCACAAATGCGCCTAAAATTTTCATGGCACTGATGAACCAAGTGTTCCATCTATACCTGGATTCTTTTGTGGTGGTTTTCATGGACAATATCTTGGTGTACTCTCACACTCAACACGACCATGATACCCATCTTGAGATCATTTTGAGTACACTGAGAGAGCATCATTTATATGCTAAGCTCTCAAAATTCCACTTTTAGATGGATCAAATTCACTTCCTGGGTCATGTTATCTCGGAGACAAGAGTATCAATAGACCCAGAAAAAGTGAGATAAGTAGTTTCCTAGGAGCAGAGGAAGAACATATTTGAGTTACGAAGTTTTCTAGGGCTGTATAGTTAATACAGATGTTTCATACAGGAATTTTCATGCATAGCAGCACCACTGAAGGGCCTGACTAAGAAAGGTACAAAGTTCTTGTGGTCATATTATTATGAGTTAGCCTTTCAGGAGCTGAAAGGGAGGTTGAATTCAGCATCGATACTAGTTTTTTCAAAGCTAGGAAAGTGTTATACTATAAACTGGGATGCTTTAGGTATTGGACTGGGGGCAGTGCTTGTGCAGGGATAAGGATTCGTTGCATATGGGTCTCGGCAGTTGAGGCCACATGAGAGGAATTACCTGATGCATGATCTCAGGTTGGTTACTCTTGTTCATGACTTGCGTTGTTGGAGAAATTATCTTCTGGGAGATCATTTTGTGGTTTTCATAGACCAGAAGAGTCTCAAGTACATCTTCACTCAGCATGACTTAAATTTGAGACAGTGAAGCTGGGATGAGTACCTTCAGTCCTTTGACTTTGAGCTTGCCTATATTCTTGGTAAAGGCAACGCATTGCTAGATGCGTTGAGCAGGAGGACTCAAATACAAGCAGTTCAGGAGGATAGTAGTGAGTGGAAGCTTATGTATTTATTCTCTGAGATGCATTTGGAGGTGCATGATAGGAAGGGGCAGATGTTTCTTTCTTCTATAGTTGTTACCTCTATTATTCTTGATCTAGTGCGAATGAAGTAGCCATCAGATTCTGAAGGCCTAGTCCAATGGGAAAGTGTGTAAGGATAGGACCTTATTCCTAAATGGACCATAGGTGAGTATGATATCTTGCATTTTCATGGGTGTGTATGGGTGTCAGCAGATATACATGAGGACCTGATGTGGGACTTTCATTCCTCGGTTTGGGTAGTTCATCCTGATGTCATCAAGATGTATCGTGATCTACACCACCAGTATTGGTGTCCGGGTATAAAGAGAGATGTTGATGGTTTTTTCATGAATTGTTCCACCTATCAGTAGGTGAAGTCAGAGCATCAGTGACCAGCAGGTCTTTTGCAGCAGTTACCCATTCCCGAGTGAAAGTGGAATGATGTCATGATGGATTTTGTGATAGGTTTACCAACGTCACCTCAAGGGAATGATGCAGTTTGGGTTTTCATTGATAGACTCATGAAGGTTTCTCACTTCTTTCCAGTCAAGGAGACCTTCATTGTTGATGATCTGGGACGGTTGTACATCCGAGAGATTATACGTCTACATGGAGTTCCACGCTCCATTGTTTTAGATAGGGATTCATGTTTTACTTCTTGGGTCTGGTAGGGGCTTCAGAAAGATTTCGGTACACAGGTACTTTTGAGTACAGCTTACCACCCCCAAACAGATGGTCAGTCTGAGCGTACGATTTAGGTGCTTGAGGACATGCTTCAAGCATGTATCCTGAATTTTGGAGGTTCTTGGGAGAAGCGCATACCTCTTTTGTATTTTTACTACAACAATATTTTTCAAACAACTATTCAGATGTCACCTTATGAGGCTTTGTACGGTAGGCCATGCCGATCACCTTTATATTGGCTGGAGGTAGGAGAGGTAGCTATGTTGGGACCTCATCTTATTCAGGGGTCCTCAGAGCAGATAGAGTTGATTCGAAAGACGATGGCTACTGCACAGTCTCGACAGAAGTCTTATGCTGATTAGCAGAGAAGACCTCTGGAGTTTGAGGTTGGGGATCGGGTTTTCCAACGTGGTGCACCGAGGTTGGGACACAGAAGGATTATGGGATAGGGTAATATTTCACTGAGGTATGTCAGGCTGTATGAGGTTTTGGAGAGAGTTGGGCTGGTTGCCTATTGATTCTAGTTACCTCATAGGTGTTGGGCTATGCATGACATTTTCCATGTTTCTCATCTTCGACATTACTTCTCATACCCATCTCATGTTTTTCAACCCGAGAAGGTTGAGTAAGAGGTGGACACATCATTCAAGGAGCATCCTATCCAGATTGTTGATTATAGTACGAAGGTTCTCCATGGAAAGTCTGTTCCTCTGGTATGAGTGCTATGGAAGCATGGGTGGGTATAGGACAAGACCTGGGAGAGGGAGGTCGATATACAATCATAGTGGCCAGAGATGTTTGAGGACTCTTCTTCTACACCGCCTTGCTAGGGAAATTCAAGAATTAATTTCTTTAATGGGGGAAGTTTGTAAGAACCTGTATATACTTTTTAGGTATGTTACTCTTTTTCTGGTGTTTTTGAGAAAAAGATGAGTTTCTGGAAATTTTTGAAGTACACGCCGTGTACTTTATGAGTACATGTTGTGTACTCAGTTACCACGGGTAGCCGGGTGCTGGCCGTGTAGCAGCCATGCACATGGCCGTGTGTGGTGACCTAGAGACCGCTTAATGCGGGGGCTGGTGATGGAAAGTATAGGTCATGTACTTATAAAGTTAACATTTTGTACTTTCTTTTTTTCATTAAACGCATCGGGATTGCGTCTGACGAACAGAACCACCTTCTTCTAGGTTTGGTTCGTCTGAGATAACCCGTTCGGTCGTGATCTTCCTCCAAGCCACTGACTGAGCATCTATTATCTATTTTGATCATCGTCTATTACGTTGGAATTGCCTCGGTAAGCTCTTCCTTCTTCTAGAGATTCGTTTTATGATTCCTTCTCTTTCTCAAGTTATCCTCAGTTGAATATTTTAGATGTTTTTATAGATCTAGGGGTTCTTGGGAGATTCAAGGCTTGAGGTTCACTTATAGTGATCTCCCATCACTGAGGTAGGTGGTTTGTGCCTTTCTGTTGAAATTCTTTGAGTTATATGTGAAAATTTATCCAATACCCTTGAACAGGGTATTGCATGTTTACTGTTTTAGCCCTGTTAATTGCTTGTCATGCTTGTGTACTTGAGTAGAGTTTAATTGAATGTGAATAGGGTAAATTTCTATATTTTGGAGGTGTTTTCCCATGCATGTTTTGGTTATGACCTTTTGGTACTATTTAGCCTGTTAGGCTACCTTGTTTTTCCCATGCCTAGTATTATAGGATGGTGTGACTGTTGTTCTAACATGATATTATGTTGTAGACTGTTTAGCCAAGTATTTTTTTAGGTTTACTTTGGCCGATACATGATTATATTCTCGCTTGACTTACACAGGGTCGTGAGAACCTAGTGTAGTATACCATAGGGAGAATGGACGGAAGGGATTCTCCAAAATTTCTATCTTTGCATACGATGCGAGACCATAAGGAGAATTGACGTAAGTGCTTCCTCATAGTTTTTGTATTTTCTTGATGTGGGCCACAGGGAGAATGTGATGTAAGTGCTTCCCCAGAGTGCCTATAGTTATCGATACGAGACTGTAGGAGGAATTGACGGTGAGTGCTTTATCAGAGAGTATATGCTTAAGCTGAACCAGAGGGGTTAGACTGAGTGTACTGCCCAGAGGGTTTCTTGTGTTTCTAGGTAGAACCAGAGGGGATAGGCTATGAGTACTTCCCAGAGGGTTTCCTTTTGTGTTTAGCTGCTTTCTTTTGTTTCTAGGTAGGACTAGAGGGGATAGGGTGTGAGTACTTCCTAGAGGGTTACCTTTTGTGTTTAGCTTCTTACTTGTATTTCTAGGTAGGACCGGAGGGGATGGGCTGTGAGTAATTCCCAGAGGGTTACCAATTTGTGTTTACCTATTTTGGTAAGCTGTTTCTTGATATGTGAAATTTAATGCAATGAAACTGTGGATTTTTTACTGTTGATTACTTTCTTGTTCACTACTTCCTTTTACTCATTACAATCCATATATTCACTGATTGTTAGGTAGAGATCTTGTGCTGGTTTCCTACTGGTATTTAGTCTCACACCTTGTTTGGGCCATGATTTTGGGCCCAAAGATATTATATTGTTGCAGGTACAAATAAGGGAAAGCTTCCTTCTACTTCAGGTACTTTATTGCTGAGGATCTGGAGAGCATGGGACCAAGATGAGGCTTGAGATGCTGAGGAGTTTACTTGTTTTCTTTTGTACTTGGGTTTTGTACTATATTCCAGCAGTTTGATTTGTTTGTCTACTTTCAATGCATCCTTTAATAATATGTGTGTGCTCTAGTTGTTTCTTCATCAGTCTTCCATTGTTTCCTATTATGTGTTAATTTTACTACTTCCACTATTGTATATCATTTTTACTTCCACTGTGTTACTCTGCCAATGAGGGCATAGTTTCTCTACTGTCACACTCAAGGCCTTTGCTGCTAGTCGGAAACCTCTGGCATTAGGATAAATGCACTTGAGTCCATGTGACTAACCGGGTACGGGGCACACCTAGGTGGCTTCCAAGATCGGGATGTTTCCAAGTGGTATCAGAGGAATTATTTTATCTTGAATTACTGTTTGGAACCTATAGATAGGGATAGGAAGGAATTGGTACTTGGTAATAAGTTGTTCCCAGAAGTAGCTAACCCGTGTATAGGGAAAAGCTAATTTACCTCGTATTGAAATTATTCTGGTTTTTCAATTTTATATTTGATTTGATTTTCACCATTGGGTGACTCACATGTATTATGTTATTATTGTTGATGTTTTTGAGGTTCTATTTCTATTTCAACCCGATGAGATGAGGGTATTCCATCTCATGCATCATATAGGCACTTGCTAGAAATCACATGTCATGCATACATGCCATGCCATTTAGGGTGCATTAGTGATTGCATGTTATTGTGATAGATGTTGTTCTAGATATGCTTGTTGTTTTGATAGATGCCTTGATATAATACCTACTATTTGATAGGGTATTGATTTGCGGAGGTTTTTCTTGAATGAACGCCAAACTTTGGTTCTTGAGGTGTTATGGGCCCTCATGGACTAGAATTTGGTGGATCGTTTCCTTGTTTTTGCTTGTTATAACATGTATAAGATGTCGAGCTTTGATTGGCAGGGATTATGGGCCTTCACGAATCAGAATTTGGCACTTTAATGTTTGTTTCAGTGTTTTTATAGGCTCCGTAGTAGTTTCTGAGGCTTACTGTCTAGAAAAACCCAGAATACACACCGTGTATTGATGAATACATGCCATGTGTTCTTCTATTCAGAAAGAAACTTTTTTTCTTAAGTACATGCCGTGTACCTTATGTACACACCGTGTAGTCTCTAACCGTGTCATAGGCCGTGTGGGAAGAGACATGGGATAGGGAAATTCTTGTGGGAACACGTCGTGTACCGGTTGTACATGTCGTGTCATGTTGACCCTATGTCTGCCTGCGTGACTAACAACACAGATGGAAAAATCTTAGGTTATACACAGCGTGTCAGTTCTAAGCACTCCGTGTAGTGTAATCTTGAAATTCGGCCATGTAACTAACAACAAGAGTCAGTGTTATCTTTTTTTTTAGTACCAAGATGAGGCTTGCGATGCTGAGGAGTTTACTTTTTTTCTTTTGTACTTGGGTTTTGTACTTTATTCCAACATTGTGATTTGTTTGGATGATTTCCTAGACATATGTATCGTGAATAATTTATATATATATGTTCTCCAGTTTTTTCTTCATCAGTCTTATGTTGTTTACTGTTGTGTGGTATTTAAACTTCTTCCGCTATTGTATATCTATTTTACTTCCACTATGTTACTCGGCCAATGAGGGCATAGTTTTCCCACTATCACACCCAAGGCCCTCACTGCTAGTCGGTAGCCTCTGGTGTTATGGGAAATGCGTTTGAGGCCATGTGACCAGTTGGGTACGGAGTACCCTTGGGTGGCTTCCAGAATCAGTACGTTATATGATGAACTTATAATGACAGGGGAAAAGAATAGAGAAACCTTTATTGTCTCTATTCCAAGAAGAAATATAAAAAAACTAGAAAAGGTCTCACAGACCCCTGACACCCCGATTGTGCATGAGATTCACCCTAATACCTTAGGTTGGGGCTCTTATGGATGAAGCATATCCTACCTCACATTTGGGCACAAGCATCCCTTAGTCACAACTCCTTCTTCATGAAACACTTCCTGTAGGACTTTCTCTGGTGACCTGAATGGACACATACAGTGGAAGACTTAGGAGGAATGCGACAAGATGGAAGACTCCATAGAAACAGGTTCTTTCTTCCAGAACTTCTTTCCATATAGGGAGCCCTTATGAACAATAAGAGGTTCCATATTTCCAACCACCATTGACTGAACCCTAGGAACCATCTCTTTAAGGTGGTTAACATAAACTTATACCAACTGCTGACCCCACTGAACATCCAAAAACTCTACCTCCTTCCTCAACATCACCTCTTTAGGTATGAACCCTCAGATGAAGGTGGCCTCGAACATTTTCCATGTCACCTAAACTTCCAATGAATATGGTATGGCCAATTTCCACTAATCCAAAACTAGACTCTTAAACAACTCTAAAACAATACAAACCCTGATATCCTTGGGAGTTATCAACACCCCAAAGACATGTTCTACCTATTTAATCCATATATATACCTCTAATGGACCTCCAACACTAAAAAATATAGGAAACATCCAAGAAAACTTAGGATGTTGGATTGACTCATAAGAACTTTGAGAGACCTTTCTAGGTGGCACATTCTGAACAACATGAAAAATGCAAACCAAAACCAACATCAAATCAAAGTACAATTAAAAGCAATATTCTGTGACAAAAATATTGGCTCAAAAACCAAAAAAAATACAAATACAACCAAAAAAATTCTTTCAAAAACCACCCTTTTAATTTAAATTACAAAACATCCTTCTTTTAAGGCCAATTTCAAAATACCAAACCCCACTTTTTAAACCATATTCAATTTCCAAAATCATTTCCCCTTTTTAAATTTACATTAGAAAAACAAGACCAATCCATTAATTTCAAATACATATCCAAGTAATCCCATGAACTATTTCACATGTGTTCATTCACTTACATATATATGCACCAACATGCACTCACCATACATACCCTCACATGTGTAAACATTCATAAGGAGTACCCAAGGTTTCACCCAAACCACTTATTTAACAATTTAAAACCATTTAAAAGAAAAAAATTTCATTCCCAAACCATTTTCATTTTCAAAAACACCCTTACACCAAACAAAACCAAGATAAGTCATAACTTACACAAAACTACCGGAAGGAGGGACTAACGTTTATTCCTAACTCAAAGACATAGTAGTGGGCCATTCCCCAAGTATGTTATAATGATAAGAAGAACTTGAACTATGCACATGGAATTCACATGGGTCAACACTTCATGCAGGGTCACAATGTGACAATGGATTTCCTTTGATTCCATCCCTAAATCTAAAACCAGAACAAAAGACTCTAATCTTGGACTACACCTAGTAACTCTAAGATCGGTGCGAGCAAGATTTTGTGACACTCTTCCCACACCTACCTCCTAAGTCCCGACAATCCTAATCTCCATCTAACAGACACCCCAAATAACAAGGGCCTCCTATAATACCATTTTGTTACGAACCATCCTAGGTTGACCTCAAATCAAGAACCCAAACCGGTCTACAGCATGGCTCGAAGGGCATTCCTGATCCTCACAGGCAGTCAAATAGTGTCAGGCATCAAAATTAAACAGGTGGAAATGATTTTACCAATAAATCAAAGACAAATAAATAAATAAATACTAAAAATAAAAACAAAAAAAATAAAAACATCAAGAAAATAATTCACTACATACCTTCATGTGACCCTAGGGGTCAACACCCACCTCAAACCAACATCACACTATGGCGACCAAATCCAAGCAAGGCACAACACCCAAAGCTAAAATCAAAGATAAAACTATAGGCGTGAGTATTAAAACACAGTAGGCATACCCAAATAATATATTCCCAAATTCATTTCCTTTAAATAAAAGAATAATAAATTTAAGGTTTGATATAAAATATATAAAAGTAATTTTTCACACATTTCCCCCTAAAATTAAATCATAGTCCATTTTCATTTTTCAATTAAAAACCAGATTCCCTTTTTAAGAAACAGACATTGGCATTTTAAAGGAGGAGATGTTTACACAAAAAAGGGGGGAAGTAAGTATAAAACATTTTCAAAACCTATTTCCATAAACACTTGAAACCATTTTATCACTATTAGAAAGAATCTACACTACAAAAGGAAACAAGATTAACAAGCATAAAACACGGGCAATGGAGAAACATCACACAAGAGTAACCAACCAAAACATGCATATCAATCATTTACCGCAGATAACTAAGTACGAGACAACATGGGAGAACCTAGGATATCATGAATAATCTAGAACATAATATACATGTGACTTATCCTGAAATAATTCCCTACCTGATGACATCATAACTCCCAAACTCCTGATCATCTCCCTACCTAGCCTGACAGAGGGGCCTAATCCCATAGCAATGATAACAAAATGACCCACTTCTATAGACCACTAGCCAGTGCATGATCTAAACTAGTGTAGCAATCATTCATTGAAAATTTGATCTCTATGGTAGGTTCCCATGTTTAGACTAAAAATAGGGTGATCCAACAATGTCAAACAAGTATCCAGTCACAAGTACATTCATTACACACAATCAACACACACTACAAGGTCACCCCCGAGTCACCCCAAGGAACAATTCTCTCACCTTCAAAGAATCATAACATAATGAAATACCCAACCAAGGAAACTCCCATATTTCCTCAACCAACAAGTTGAAGACCCCTTCTAATGAGGTTTTTTTCAATGAAACCATTTTTAAAGTGCCAAACGGGCATCTCACAACCATCACAGGCTAAACCATTTCTTAAAGAACCACACACACACCACTTTGAAAACCCTAAACACACTTGTAAACCCATGTAAGAAACCCAACCACCAATTTAAATCCAAAACACATTTATAAAGTCCAACGGGGCATTTTGTCAAGCACTTGATGTGAAAAACACAATCAAACCATTTATTGAAATACATTACAAGAAATAAACCACTCCAATTCAAGGAAAACAACTTCACTAACAATTATATATAAAACATTAATATAAAATCTAGGTTCGAGATGAAAGAAATAAATTATTATTAAATTCAAAGGTTAATGCATAGAGATCCTACCTCAAACATGCCGCTTTTTGACAACGAGCGCTAGAACCGACCCTTCACGCTTACATGCACATGAATTTATACATACATACATAAATATATATATATATATATATATATATATATATTCCCCTAGATGAATTGTATATATTCCCCATTCCATGAGGGAATATGTACAAAGAGGGCATATATATATGTGTGCCTTACCCTATGCATATACATATAGGCATTCTTAACACCTGTAGCTCAAAACCACCATAGAAAGGTCCAATTCACTCTATAAACATTATTGAAAACTCAAAAAACACAAAACCCCTAAAATAAAAATAATCCAAACAAAGGAGCCAAGATGCAATTCAAAACCCATCAAAAAATTAAAGAAAAACAAGGCCAAATACTTATCAAAACACCCAAAATGAATTTCAATTATAAAATAGGAATAACTTTGAAAACTAAATTTAAAACCTCTTTAAGAAATCACTTGAGGAGCCAAACCCAACCATTCTATAGAATTGAAAGAATATAATAAACCTTATTTTAAAATCATGAAAACCCTTTACTAAAACATTTAACTATAACCACTAAACCAAAAAGTCACCCAATTTGAACATTAATCCAAATTCATAAAATTAATACTAAGTTTCCAAAATATTTCAAGGGTAAAATATCATAACAAGACTTGGTTTCATCTATGAAAAAAATGGTATTTTATCAAACCTTTTAAAGGTTCCAATACATGGGAATAATTGAAGAATCACACTAAAACTAGTTTTAACAATTTTACCAACACTAAAACTCTATAATAAACTAACTACATTCATTAACAAGGTGCTAATAAAGTTTAAAAATTATCAAAGAAAAACTTGGAATTTAATCATACACAACGGGTGTAAAATTAATGGTCATATTCAAAGGATCACTTCAAAATCCATTTTTAACGATTTATAATACCATGAAAACACTTCAATAATTTAACTATGTTCCTTAAGTAGGTTTGAATCATATTCAAAAATTAATTGAAAATGAGAAAGCATCCATGGTTTGTGCTTGAAAAGAAAAAAATGGAATTGCCTACATTAAAGGCATAAAAAGATGATGAAACTATAAAAGGAGGAAAATTGGGGTCTTGTGAATGATCCACAATCCCTAGAAAATGAGAAAAATTCCCATATAATTCCCCAACCAAGGGTTTGTCCATGTAGAAGAAATCACTAAAAAATGATGAAGATAATAGGATGGGGGTCATGTGCTGGGAAGCAAGTCAACTGAAGGAGGCACTTCCGATGATGGTATCATGATGGTAGGAGGTGTCACGACTCATCCTCGGGGCCCGTGTCGTGACTACCCCAAACCTGCCTTCCATAGGCTAGGGGCTGGTGACTAGCACCAAAGGAAAAAATCCCGATAAAAGGGAAGGTATTGCCTTTATATAAGTAAATAAACACAACATAGTATGCAAGCTGAAGTAAACACTAAGTAAAATGAGTACAAAAGTAAGTTCTGGAAAGTAAATGGGCCAGAATACAAACCCAACTAAAAGTACAGTACAATAGTAAATAAAGAACAGTTGTACTAAAGTAAACCAGCAACCACTGAGTCATCCTCTGGATATCCCACCTGAAGGGTGGGTACAAATGGTCTCCTCAGCTCCTCGGGTCCGGTTGTCCGCTCTGTGTACGTCTCGCCAAGTGGCCCACCTCCAGGTATTGTCCCTCTCCACAAGACTCCACCTCGATCAGTGTTTTATGTCTACATCCAACACAACATAGTGTGGGCATAGCCCATGCAGGGGTGAGTATACAATACTCTGTAGGGACCCCGAGACCCCCGGAGGTCTCCCAGAATCCACAAAGGATAAACCACAAAGGAAAGATACAAACACAAAGTATCAACCAGCTATACTTAGGTATATGCCCATACATATACCTAAGTCATCAATTATAGTTTGGCTCCAACTCACGAGCCCAAGTACAACCCATTCCACACAAAAAAGCACAACTCAGTCCACACAGGAAAGCATAACCCAGTCCACATAGAAAAGTAAGTCAATCACATCGATGATAATGACTGAAAGTCAAGACTCAGCTCACACGGGTATATTATTCATGAATAGGGGTGGAGATGATAGATGTAGCCTCTGAATCATCTCCTATGCTGAACCCACAGAGGATCCAATTACAGAAGTCGTCGCTGCCGAACCCACGTAGGATTCTAGTATAGTAACCATCACTGCCGAACCCACATAGGATCCAAGTACAGTCGTCATCGATGCTGAACCCACAGAGGATCCAAGTATAGTTGTACTCACTACCTAACCCACGTAGGATCCAAGTATAGTCGTCATCTTCGTCGTAGTCGTAGCCAGCTCTAGGGTTCCCGCACACAGCACGCTCGATTCCGGGAGGGTCCGCTCCATGAGTAAAGGGGGTCGATACATCAACTGTCATGAATTCCAGAGTTGATGTATCCCGAAGTTATTCTACGTCATAGGGGGATAAACCAAACAAACGTGTCCAAGACACTGAGTACAAGATGACCAAGACATTTTCCAAAAATTACACGGTGTGTTGGTATGGTTACACGCCGTGTCTTTAGACCTCGGGTACTTCCCGTGTACCACGGCCCATGTCGGAGGGTTGTTCATGTAAAAATTAAGTACACGGCATGTGGTATGGTTACACGCTATGTCTTCAGTCCCCGGGTACTATCAGTGTACCACAACCCATGTCGAAGGGATGTTTGTGTAAAAAGTATGTACACGGCGTGTGGTATGGTTACACGCCGTGTCTTCAGTCCCTGGGTATTGTCTGTGTACCATAGCCCGTGTCAAAGGGTTGTTCATGTAAAAAGTATGTACACGGCGTGTGGTATGGTTACACGTCCTGTCTTCAGTCCCCAGGTACTGTCTGTGTACCACAGCCCGTGTCGAAGGTCTGTTCGTGTAAAAATTATGTACACGGCGTGTGGTATGGTTACACACCATGTTCAAACTTATGGGGTCAGCTCCGTGTACACTGGCCATGTGTCCGTACACAGTCTCAACCCGTGTAATTGGTATACAGGTTATCCCGCACCATTGTCCATGTCTGGCCGTGTGGTAGAGTACATGCTCGTGTACTCCACACCGTGTCCGTGTATTCCCGGGTTTCATACTGAGTCTCGTGTATCCACCACCTCCTTGTTGTGTGGCGAGTACATGTCGTGTGACAGAGGTCACATGCTGTGTGTTAGTCATCCGACGTCTGAAACCCTAGCCGCAGAATGCTGGAACTACACGGCGTGTTCTCCAGGAGTACACGCCGTGTAGTCTGGAATTTTCCAGAAACAACACCTCTGGCCAGCATGCCTCCCTTGATGCCAGTTCTTCATTCTGATCATTCGTTCGTCGCGAAACTTCAGACTCCAGGTCACCCCGTTGTCCTGAAGTCGATTCTGGCATTCTCGGGCTTCCAATCGGCTCCGAAAACACGTTTTGAATTCTCGCTCGAAGAACGGTCGAGGAACGGTCCATCCCGTTCTAGTCCGAACCGTCACCCGCTATTGTCTCCGCACCTCTGCTAGGTTTCTATGATGATGAGTCTTCAATTTGGGATCATTTCGTCACTTAAATAACTCGTAACGATCTTTTGTTCATCACCCATGAATAACATGAAGAACCGCTAAAAATCACAAAATTGGCGGAGGATTTGGACCATGTTATTTTGGCCAGGTCTCTCTGCATTAGTTTGGTAGCAGGCGGTTAATGAGAACAAAACAAGAAGGGAATAAGATTCAATCATAACACACCCCTACCTCAACAAATGATGACGAATGTCAGCATCGTGGAAGATGGTGTCGCGGGGTGAGGTTCCGTAAACGACGACGGGGTGCTCCTGAGGAGGAAGCGGCGTCTCCCCTTTTGTCACGGAGAGAAGGTTATAAGGTGAGACATTGTTGGAGAGATCCCATGTCAGTGTCTCCTCCCTTGTTGCGGAGAAAGGAGGAGGTGGAGAATCCAGGGTCTCCAATTTGAAGTTCTTCATCAAAGAGTTGGCATTCTTCAACAAAGGATATGAAGCGTTCTTCAAAACTCAAGAGCGCTCTCCCCAAAATCTCAACAAAACAAACCAACCAAAAATAAAATTAGGATTCTCCTTATTTTAATTAAACAATCCATGCATTCAAATTTACAAAATTCAAATTCCAATTAACTTAATTAATTAAACCATTAGTTGTCTAATTAATTAAGTGATAGGTTGGCAAGTTTTAATGGAGTGAGAGAGGGAGAGGAAGATTCCTCATTAAAGAGGAGTTAACAAGTTTAAAGTGGGGGGGTTTAAAGAGTTTTAGAGAATGTGAAGGGTTGGGGATCATGTGGGACCCACCTCACAAATATCCTCACATGGGTAGTTAGGAGCTTGTGGGTCCCACCCCAACTCCCCCATGTAGGATATAACCACCTTATATAAGAAATAAAATTGTCCCACAATTTTATTCACTTCTCATTTAATCCACAAATTTTTAACTTCTCCTCCCGAGAAAACGAATCTTTGGTAAAGGTCCTCTTAAGCAATTACCGGCGTTACGAGTTCATCGGTGCCCTCAGATTTCAATTCTGGGCACCAGTTAAAAAGATAGAAAAACCTGCTTATTCATTCACTGAACGTACCCAAGCTAAACTTCATAAATTGATTCTGGGAACACCGGGCCTCGAAATCAAGTGTCGTCAGAAGCCACATACTCATAAAATTACAAAGTATTTAAGAAAAAATTTTACTTGAAATTTCTAGATATTTAAATTACTCCCACCTCAGGGCTTTACATCCCCGTAAAGCTATATCAGAAACTATGGAAACAAAAGAGGGTATTGTGCACGCATCTGAGCCTCCCGCTCCCATGTACTCTCCTAGAGGTTCCTGTGCTGCCAAAGAATGTGTACCAAAGGAATTGACCATCCACATATGACCCACTCCTGTCGATCCTCGATCTCCACTGGGACCTCCACAAATATCGCCTCGTCATCGATGTCTAGCTCGCCATGATCAATGATATGAGTCAGGTCATGCACGTATCTCCTCAGCTGATATACGTGGAAGACGTCGTGCACCCGGTGCAATTGAGGTGGAAGGGACAAGCGGTAAGCCACATCACCTACCCTACTGAGGACCTGGAAGGTCCAATAAAGCGTGGAGATAACTTGTTGTCTTGGCCAAATCTCTATAATCCATGTCGAGGTGAGACCCGTAAGAAAACATGGTCACCATCCTAGAACTCTAGTGGTCTCCACCTCTTATCAGCATAGGACTTATGTCTGCTCTGTGCAGTCCTCATCCGCTACTAGATGATCTGATCCTTCTCTGTCATAGCCTGAACCATCTCTGGTCCAACGAGTGCTGACTCCCCAGGGTCAGTACAACACAGAGGTGATCTGCAAGTTTGGTCGTACAATGCCTCTTATGGTGTCATCCCGATGGTGGAGTGGTAGCTGTTGTTGTACGCAAACTCCACCAAGGGTAGATGATCCTCCCAGCTGCAACCAAAGTCAAGTACACATGCACGGAGCATGTCCTCGAGAGTCTGAATGGTCCTCTCCATATAGCCATCCGTCTGAGGATGAAAGGTGGTGCTCAGGCGTAGTTGCGTCCCAAATGCCTCATGTAACCCCTTCCAAATCCAGGAAGTAAAGCAAGCATCTCTATCATAGATGATAGAAAATGGAACACCATGAAGCCGTACGATCTCCTGAATGTAGAGGCATACCAAGATCTCCACTGAGACCTGCTCTATGATAGGTAGGAAGTGGGCCGACTTGGTGAGTCAATCGAAAATCACCTATATGGATTTGTGTCCTATGGAAGTACAAGGGATCCTCATCACTAAATCCATAGATATCCCATCCCACTTCCACTCCGGGACCTCTAAGGGCTGTACCAAACCTGTCGGTACTTGGTGCTCCACCTTCACCTGCTGATAGGTGAGGCATCATGAAACGAACTCTACCACAGCCTTCTTCATACCCAGCCACCAGTGTTATCGTCTGAGATCCTGGTACATCTTTGCCACTCCTGGATGTACCGTAGGAGGGGAAGTGTGAATCTCCCTTAGCACTTCCTCCTATAGTGCAACTGGTACCATGGTACGTCCCCTAAAGAGGATGACGTGCTTTGTTCCTTCAGAAAATCCATCAGGCGCCTGCCCAGTGGAAATCTGAGTACGTCGCATCTCACAGTCAACGTCCCCACGTTGTGCCTCTCTAACCCACTGATGTAGTGGAGGAGTGACTGTGAGGGACTGTAGGAAGGATGCCTCATCTCTATCAACAAAGGATATCTGCAAAGCGGCTAACTGCTCTGTCACCTCTCCAAGTAGCTGAATGCATGATCTCCTGATGAGAGAATAAGCTAATATGTTCCCCTTTCCAAGAGTATAGAATATCTCAAATTCATAGTCCTGTAGGAACTCTATCCATTGTCGTTGTCTCAGGTTCAGGTCCTTCTGTGAGAAGATGTACCTGAGACTCTGGTGGTCAGAGTAGATTGTAAAGTGCTCACCCATCAGATAGTGTCGCCACATCAACAAGGAGAATACCACTGCTGCTAACTCCAGGTCATGGGTAGCGTAGTTCTGCTCCTGTTTCCTCAACTATCGTGAACCATTACCGATCACTGCCCGCTCCTGCATCAGGACACACCCAAGTCCGGTCCCTGATGCATCGCAGTAAACTGCGTACCCTACGCCCTCCTCCGGTAGTCTCAAGATGGGAGCACTGATCAACCTCAGCCTCAGCTTCTGAAAGCTCTTCTGGCATCTATCTAACCATACAAAGGGTTTTCCCTTCTTTGTCAAAGCTGAAAGCAGTTCTATAACTCTGGATAAGTCTAGCACAAAGGTAAGTATGTCCGAATCTTGAGTGATCAACTGCACCCTCTTATGCATGATTCCATCCCATGCTACCTGGATTTTCCTTTTAGCCGACCAAGGAAAACCTCATCCTAACGTTGTAGATAAACCGCAACCTTTTTTCCTAATACCGCCAATCTGTGTATGAACTGTGGTTGCCCAGTCCATACCCAAACTAACGTCATAAGGCCTCAATGCTGCCACCAAGAGGTTCCAACCGAACCTCTCGCCTTAAGGTTCAAATCATACCATCAGCGTAAGTGTGATTATCGAGTATCCTCTCAAAGGTATCTCCAGATGTGATGGTCAAGTCAACGGTTTAACTGGAAACTCTAGGTCTGGAACAAGATTCGTGGAAGGTAGGAATGATTGGTATCTATGTCTATTGGTACGGCAGCTAGTAGTAGACATAGACCGTACCTCGAATCATTCTTAGAGCCCATGGGTCACACTCCTTGACCACATGCACCTATTCTCTTCCCCTTCCCTCTAGTTACCTGAGCCTAGTGGGGGGTACAAAGGTGGGTGGTTGTATCATGTCGAAATGTTCACCACTTCATGCTGCTCTCTTAGCTCTGCTTCCACATCTTCTACCATGTAGATTCATTTGTCCTTAACACTCTTCCAAAAACATTTCACATGCCCAAGTCTCTGACACTGACGCCAGTTCGCAGCTTCCCACTGCTAACATTCACTGGCTGTATCCGTTCATCCAAAGAACATTCAACCACAAAGTTCTCTCTAGCACTCTAACATAAGTAGAAATTCATAGAAGAAAAAGTGTTGGCTCGGATATCCTAAAACACACCCCTCTCAGAGGTCCAAGCTCTAAAGCACTGATTGAATCATATTAATCGAGTACCAGGAAAGTTCGGTATGCCTCGATGAATACTCAGCTACCGACACGTCATTCTGCTAAAGTTGTATAAGATCTAGAAAACTCTCAGCCACCTCCTCAAGCCAGTCCTCAGCCACCTGTGGGTCAGGCTCGCCTCGGAACCTGAGGGGTATCTGATGTTGAAACACATGTAAGGCACTAAGCCTACATGTGTCATCTACCGGTACCACCAGTTGTAACTGCTGACCAACAGGTAGTGGTATAGCTGGCACACTACCTGAAGGTACTATCTCAGGCATCGATCCACATACAAAAGCCTCATCACTATGAGGACCAACCTCATGGTCACTCACTGGGAAACACTAGTATCTAAGTCCACCATCCACTCTACTGGTGTTTCAACTAGGCAGAAAACTCTAGCAATCGCCTCCAGCTAGTCCTCTGCTGCCTGGGAATCTGTCTCACCTCGTGACCTCATAGGCCTCTACTACTGGATCTCGTGCAATGCGCTCTATCGGCGTGCATCGTCTGCTAGTACTTCTAGTGGAATCTGCTGCTCAATAGGTGGTGGTGCTGCTGGTACACCACCTGAAGGTGCCAACATAGTAAGAGGGCCCGGAACTGGAGCCTCATTTCTCGGTGGTCTAACATCGTGTACTCTCTCTCGGGAACCCTAGCTGGTTGTCTTCGTAGTGGCATCTGGATAAGGAACAGGTGTGCCACAGTCAAATACTATACCTGGTGAGCTGACTCAAATAGACCACAAAGGAAACTCTTGAAACACACACGTAATCAGTGTTTTTGTGCCCTGAGTCGGAATTCAGAGGTCAAGGTCCTGGTGTATGGATACGTCGGCCGCCGCACCAACACTGGACTCCCTGGACTAAAAAACACACTCAATACACTTTACACTATTGCTTCTCAGTAAGATAGATCAGAGTCCTAAGTTCTACGGTAGAATGGACTCCTCTGATACCAATTTGTCACTACCCTTCCTCAAGGCCCATGTCGTGACTACCCCAAGCCCACCTTCCATAGGCCGGGGGCTAGCGAATAGCACCAAAGGTGAAAATCCAGATAAAAGGTAAGGCATTTCCTTTATATAAGTAAACAAACACAACAGAGTACGCAATCTAAAGTAAACATTAAGTAAACTAAGTACAAAAGTAAGTAATGGAAAGTAAATGGGCCAGAATATAAACCCAGCTGAAAGTACAGTACAATAGTAAAGAAAGAACAACTACAGTAAAGTAAACCAGCAACCACTAAGTTGTCCTCCAGATATCCCACCTGACGGGTGGGTACAAATGGTCTCCTCATCTCCTCGGGTCCGGCTGTCCGCTCCGTGTACATCCCACCAAGTGGTCCACCTCCAGGTATTGTCCTGCTCCACAAGACTCCACCTCGATCAGTGTTGTCTGTCATCTCCATCCAACACAACGTAGTGCAGGCATAGCCCATGTAGGGGTGAGTATACGATACTCAGAAGGGACCCCGAGACCCTGGGAGGTCTCCCAGAATCCACAAAGGATAAACCACAAAGGAAAGATACAAACATGAAGTATCAACCAACTATACTTAGGTATATTCCCATAAATATACCCAAGTCATCAACTTCAGTTTGGCTCCAACTCACGAGCCCATGTATAACTCAGTCCACACAGGAAAGCACAACCCAGTCCACACAGGAAATTAAGTCAATCACATCGATGATAATGAATTAAAGTCAAGACTCATCTCACACAGGTATATTATTCACAAAGAGGGGGTAGATGATAGATGTATCCTCTGAATCATCTCCTCTGCCAAACCCACATAGGATCCAAGTACAGAAGTCATCGCTGCCGAACCCACATAGGATCCTAGTATAGTAACCATCGCTGCTGAACCCACATAGGATCCAAGTACAGTCGTCATCGCTGCCGAACCCACGGAGGATCCAATTATAGTCATCCTCGCTGCTGGACCCACGTATGATCCAAGTACAGTCGTCATCATCATCGCAGTCGCAGCTAGCTCTAGGGTTCCCGCACACAGCACGCTCGATTCTGGGAGGGTCCACTCCACGAGTAAAGGGGGTCTATACATCAACTGTCACAAAGTCCAGATTTTGTGTATCCCGAAGGTCCGCCACGTCATAGGGGGATAAACCAAACAAACGAGTCCAAGACACTGAGTACAAGATGACCAAGCCATTTTCCAAAAAGTACACGGTGTTTTGGTATGGTTACACGCCATGTCTTCAGACCTCAGGTACTGCTCGTGTACCACGGCCCATGTCAAAGGGTTGTTCATGTAAAAAGTAAGTACACGGTGTGTGGTATGGTTACACGCCATGTCTTCAGTCCCCGGGTACTGTCTGTGTACCACAACCCGTGTCGAAGGGTTGTTCGTGTAAAAAGGATGTACACAGTATGTGGTACGGTTACACGTCGTGTCTTTAGTCTCTAGGTATTGTTCGTGTACCACAGCCCACGTCAAAGGGTTGTTTGTGTAAAAATTATGTACACGTCGTGTGGTATGGTTACATGCCGTGTCTTCAGTACCTGGGTACTGTCCGTGTACCACAGCCCGTGTCGAAGGTTTGTTCGGGTAAAAAGTATGTACATGGCGTGTGGTATGGTTACACGCCGTGTCCAAACTTCTGGGGTCAGCTCTATGTACGCTAGCCATGTGCTCGTACACGGCCTCAACCTGTGTTCTCCAACTCGTGTAATTGGTACACGGGTTAGCCCGCACCATTGGCCATGTCTGGCCCTATGGTAGAGTACATGCCTGTGTACTCCACACCGTGTCCGTGTATTACCGGGTTACACGCCGAGTCTCACGTAGCCACCACATCCTTGCTGTGTGGTGAGTACATGTTTTGTGATAGAGGTCACACGCCATGTGTTATTTGTCCGACGTCCGAAACCCTAGCTGCAGAATGCCCGCACTACACAGCACATTCTCCAAGAGTACATGCCGTGTAGTCTAGAATTTTCCAGAAACGACGCCTCTGGCCAGCATGCCTCCCTTGATGCCATTTCATCATTCCGATCGTTTATTCATCATGAAACTTCGGACTCTAGGTCACCCCGTTGTCCCGAAGTCGATTTCGGAATTCTCAGGCTTCCGATTGGCTCCGAAAACACGTTTTGAATTCTCACTCGAAGAACGGTCGAGGAATGGTCCATCCCGTTCCGGTCTGAACTGTCGCCTGCTATTGTTGCCACACCTCTTCTAGGTTTCCGTGATGATGAGTCTTCAATTTGGGATCGTTGCGTCGCTTAAAAAATTTGTAACAATCCGTTGTTCATCACCCATGAAGAACATGAAGAACCGCCAACAATCACAAAATTGGTGGAGGATTTGGATCGTGTTAGTTTGGCCCTGTCTCTCCGCATTAGTTCGGTAGGAGGCAGTTAAAGAGAAAAAACAAGAAGGAAAGAATATTCAATCATAACACACCCCTACCTCAACAAATGATGACGAACGTCGGCGTCGCGGAAGACGGCATCGCGAGGTGAGGTTCCGTAAGCGACGACAGGGTGTGCCCGAGGAGGAAGCGGCATCTCCCCTTTTGTCACAGAGAGAAGGTTATAAGGCGAGACGTCTTTGTTGAGATCTCATGTCGGTGTCTCATCCCTTGTCGTGGAGGAAGAAGGGGATGGATAATCTGGGGTCACTGAGTCGAAGTTCTTCATCGGAGAGTTGGCATTCTTCAACAATGGAGATGAAGTGTTCTTCAAAACTCAAGAGCTCTCTCCCCAAAATCTCAACACAACAAGACAACCAAAAATAAAATAAGGCTTCTCCTTATTTTAATTAAACAATCCATGCATTCAAATTTACAAAATTCAAATTCCAATTCACTTAATTAACTAAACCATGAGTTTTCTAATTAATTAAGTGATAGGTTGGCAAGTTTTAATGGAGTGAGAGAGGGAGAGGAAGAGTCCTCATTAAAGAGGAGTTAACAAGTTTAAAGGGGGAGGTTTAAGGAGTTTTAGGGAATGTGAAGGGTTGGGGCTCGTGTAGGCCCTACCTCACAAATATCCTCGCATGGGTAGTTAGGATATTGTGGGTCCCTCCCCAACTCCCCCATGTAGGATATAACCACCTTAAATAAGAAATAAAAATGTCCCATAATTTTATTCACTTCTCATTTAATCCATAAATTTTTAACTTCTCCTCCTAAGAAAACACATCTTTGGTAAAGGTCCTCTTAAGAAATTATGGGTGTTTCGAGTTTATCGTTGCCCTCAGATTTCAATTCCAGGCACCGGTTCAGAAGATAGAAAAACTTGCTCGTTCATTCACTGAACGTACCCGAGCTAAACTTCGGAAATTGATTCCGGGCACACCGGGCCTCGGAATCAAGTTCCATCAGAAGACACGGACTCGTAAAATTCCAAAGTTTTTATGAAAAAAATTTCCTTTAAATTTCCATGTCTTTACATTACTCCCAACTCAGGTCTTTACATCCCCGTAAAGCTATATCAGAAACTAGGGAAACAAAAGAGGGTATTTTGCACGCATCTGAGCCTCCCGCTCCCATGTGCTCTCCTGGAGATTATCATGCTGCCAACGAATTCACACTAGAGGAATCAACCATCCACGTAGGACCCACTCCTGTCGATCCTCGATCTCCACTGGGACCTCCGCAAATGTCTCCCCATCATCGATTTCCATCTCCCCATGATCAATGATATGAGTCGGGTCACGCACGTATCTCCTCAGCTGAGATACGTGGAAGACGTCGTGCACCCGATGCAATTGAGGTGGAAGGTCCAGGCAGTAAGCCACCTCACCTACCCTACTGAGGACCTAGAATGGTCTGATGAAGCATGGAGATAACTTGTCACCTCAGACAAATCTCTTTAATCCACGTCGAGGTGAGACTCATAAGAAAACACGGTCGCCGTCCTCGAACTCTAGTGGTCTCAGCCTCCTATAATCATAGGACTTCTATTTGCTCTGTGCAGTTCTCATCCACTCCTGGATGATCTTCACCTTCTCCATCGTAGCCTGAACCATCTCTAGTCCAACGAGTGCTGACTCCCTAGGGTCAGTCCAGCACAGAGGTGATCTTCAAGGTCAGCTGTACAATTCCTAGTATGGTTCCATCCCGATGGTGGAGTGGTAGCTATTGTTGTATGCAAACTCCACCAAGGGTAGGTGATCCTCCCAGCTACGACCAAAGTTGAGGACACATGCACGGAGCATGTCCTTGAGAGTCTGAATGGTCCTCTCCATCTGGCCATCCATCTGAGGATGAAAGGTGGTGCTCAGGCGTAGTTGCATCCCAAATTTCTCATGCAACCCCTTCTAAAGCAGAGAAGTAAAGCGAGCATCTCAATCGGAGACGATAGACGATGGAACACCATGAATCCATATGATCTCCTGAATGTAGAGGCATCCCAAGCTCTCCACTGAGCCCTTCTCTCTGATAGGTAGGAAGTGGGCCGACTTGGTGAGTCGTTCAACAATCACCCAGATGGAATCATGTCCTATGAAAGTAAGAGGGAGCCCCTTTACAAAATCCATAGATATCCCATCCCAATTCCACTCCAGGGCCTCTAAGGTCTGTACCAAACCTTCCGGTACCTGGTGCTCTGCCTTAACCTACTGACAGGTGAGGCATCATGAAACAAACTCTGCCACAGCCTTCTTCATACCCGGACACTAGTGTTGTCATCTGAGATCCTGGTACATCTTCGCCACTCCTGGATGTACCGTAAGAGGGGAAGTGTGAAAATCCCTCAGCACTTCCTCCTGTAGTGCAATTGGTACCATGTTAATTCCCTTAAATAGTATGACGTGCTTTGCTCCTTCATAAAATTCATCAGGTGCCTGCCCTATGGAAATATGAGTATGTCTCTTATCACAGTCAATGTCCCCACATTGTGCCTCTCTGACCCGCTGAAGTAGTGGAGGAGTGACTATGAGGGACTGTAGGAAGGTTTCCCCATCTTTATCAATGAAGGATATCTAAAAAGCGGATAACTGCTCCGTCACCTCTCCAAGTAGTTGAATTCCCAATCACCTGCTGAGAGAATCAGATACTACGTTCCCCTTCCCAGGAGTATAGACTATCTCAAATTCATAGTCTTGGAGGAACTCTAGCCATCACCTATGTCTTAGGTTCAAGTCCTTCTACGAATGATGTACCTGAGAATCTGGTGGTCAGAGTAGACTGTAAAGCGCTCGCCCATCAGATAGTGCCGCCACATCTTCAAGGCGAAGACCACTACTGCTAACTCCAGGTCATGGGTAGCGTAGTTCTGCTCGTGCTGCCTCAACTATCGTGAACCATAAGCGATCACTACCCGCTCATGCATCAGGAAACACCCGAGTCCTATCCCTGATGCATCGTAGTAAACTACATACCCTAAGCCCTCCTCCGGTAGTCTCAAGATGGGTGCACTGATCAACCTCAGCCTTAGCTTCTGAAAGCTCTACTAGTATCTATCTGACCATACGAAGGGTTTTCCCTTCTCCATCAAAACCGAAAGTGGTGCTATAACTCTGGAGAAGTCTGGTACAAAGGTAATTCTGGCCGACTCCTGAGTGATCGACTGCACCCTCTTATGCATGATTCCATCCCGTGCTGCCTGGGTTTTCCTTTTCGCTGACCAAGGAAAACCCCATCCCAACGTTGTAGATAAACCACAAACTTTTTGCCTAATACTGTCAATTTGTGTATGAACTGTGGTTGCCCAGTCCATACCCAAACTAACTTCGTAATGCCTCGACGCTGCCACCAAGAGGTTCCAACCGAAACTCTCACCTCAAGGGTCAGATCACACCATCGGCGTAAGTGTGATTATCGAGTCTCCTCTCAAAGGTATCTCCAGATGTGAGGGTCAAGTCAACGGTTTAACCGAAAACTCTAGGTCTGGAACAAGATTTTTTGAAGGTAGGAATTATTGGTATCTATGTCTATTGGTACGGAAGCTCGTTGTAGACACAGAACATGCCTCGAATCATTCTTAGAGCCCTTGGGTCACACTCCTTGACCGCATGCAGCTATTCTCTTCCCCTTCCCTCCAGCTCCCAGAGCCTAGTGGGGAGTACAAAGGCGGGTGGTTGTATCATGTCGAAATGTTCATCACTTCATGATGCTCTCTTAGCTCTGCTTCCACATCTTCTGCCCTGCAGATTCATTTATCCTTAACACTTCCTCTTCCAGAAACATTTTACACACCCAAGTCTCTGAGACTGACGCCAGTTCACAGCTTCCCGCTGCTAACATTCACTGGTTGTATCCGTTCATCCAAAGAACATTCAACCAAAAAGGTTCTCTCTAGAACTCTAATATAAGTAGAAATGAATAGAGGAAAAAGTGTTGGCTCAGATATCCTAAAACACACCCCTCTTAGAGGTCTGAGCTCTAAATCACTGATCGAATCATATTCATCAAGTACCAGAAAAGTTCGGTATGCCTCGATGAATACTCAGCTACCGACACGTCGTTCTGCCGAAGTTGTATAAGCTCTAGAAAACTCTCAACCACCTCCTCAAGCTATTCCTCATCTGCCTGTGGGCCGGGCTCACCTTGGAACCTGAGGGGTATCTGATGTTGAAACACGTGTAAGGCACTAAGCCTATATTTTTTATCTACGAGTACCACCGGTTGTAACTATTGACCAATCGGTAGTGGTATAGCTGGAACACTACCCGAAGGTACTATCTCAGGCATCGGTCCATGTACCAAATCCTCATCACTATGCGGACCAACCTCATGGTCACTCACTGGAAAAACCTAGTATCTAATTCTACCATCCGCTCTACTTCTATTTCAACTAGGCAAAAAACTCTAGCAATCGCCTCCAGCTAGTCCTCTGCTGCCTAGGAATCTGTCTCACCTCGTAACCTTAGAGGCCTCTGTTGCTGGATCTTGTGCAATACGCTCTATCGTCGTGCACCGTCTTCTAGTATGGATGGTGGCATCTACTGCCCAACGGGTGGTGGTGCTGCTGGTACACCACCCTGAAGGTGCCAACATAGTAAGAGGGCCCTACACCGGAGCCTCGTTGTTCGGTGGTCCAACATCGTGTACTCTCTCTCAGGAACCCTAGCTGGCTATCTTCATAGCGGCATCCTAATAAGGAACAGGTGTTCCACAGTCAAATAGTATACCTGGTGAGCTAACTCAAAGCGACCAAAAAGTAAACTCTTGAAACACACACGCAATCAGTGTTTTCGTGCACTGAGTCGGAATTCAGAGGTCAAGGTCCTGGTGTATGGATACTTCAGTCATCGCACTAACACTGGAATCCCTGGATTGAAAACCACACTCAATACTCTTAACACTATTGATTCTTAGTAATATAGATAAGAGTACTAAGTTCTGCGGTAGAACCGACTCCTCTAATACCAATTTGTCACGACCCGTCCTCGGGGCCCGTGTCGTGACTACCCCAAGCCTGCCTTCCATAGGCCAGGGGATGGCGACTAGCACCAAAGGAGAAAATCCTGATAAAAGGGAAGGCATTGCCTTTATATAAGTAAACAAACACAATAAAGTACTCAAGATGAAGTAAACACTAAGTAAACTGAGTAAAAAAGTAAGTTCTGGAAAGTAAATGGGCCAAAATACAAACCCAACTGAAAGTACAGTACAACAGTAAAGAAATAACAGCTGCAGTAAAGTAAATCAGCAACCACTGAGTCATCCTCCGGATATCCCACCTGAAGGGTGGGTTCAAATGGTCTCCTCAGCTCCTCGGGTCCAGCCGTTCGTTCCATGTACGTCCCGCCAAGTGGTCCACCTTCAGGTACCATCCTGCTCCACAAGACACCACCTCGATCAGTGCTATATGTCGTATGCATCCAACACAATGTAGTGTGGGCATAGACCGTACAGGGGTGAGTATATGATACTCAGTAGGGACCCCGAGACCCCCGGAGGTCTACCAAAATCCACAAAGGATAAACCACAAAGGAAAGATACAAACATGAAGTATCAACCAACTCTACTTAGGTATATTCCCATACATATACCTAAGTCATCAATTCCAGTTTGGCTCCAACTCATGAGCCCAAGTACAACCCAGTACACACAAGAAAGCACAACCCAGTCCACACAGGAAAGCACAACCCAGTCCACACAGAAAAGTAAGTCAATCACATCGATGATAATGACTGAAATTCAAGACTCAACTCACACAGGTATATTATTCACGAAGAGGGGTGGAGATGATAGATGTAGCCTCTAAATCATCTCCTCTGTTGAACCCACGTAGGATCCAAGTACAGAAGCCGTCATTGCCGAACCCACGTAGGATCCTAGTACAGTAACCATCGCTACCGAACCCACATAGGATCCAAGTACAGTTTTCATCACTGCCAAACCCATAAGGGATCCAAGTACAGTTTTCCTCGCTGCCGAACCCATGTAGGATCCAAGTACAGTCGTCATCATCATTGCAGTCTCAGCTAGCTCTAGGGTTCCCGCACACAGAACGCTCGATTCCGGGAGGGTCCGCTCCACGAGTAAAGGGGGTCGATACATCAACTGTCATGAAGTATAGATTTGATGTATCCCAAAGGTCCGCCACATCATAGGGGGATAAACCAAACAAACATGTCCAAGACACTGAGTACAAGATGACCAAGCCATTTTCCAAAAAGTACACGGCATGTTGGTATGGTTACACGTCATGTCTTCAGACCTTGGGTACTGCCTGTGTACCATGGCCCATGTCGAAGGGATGTTCATGTAAAATGTAAGTACACAGCATGTGGTATGGTTACACATCTGTCTTCAGTCCCGGGGTACTATTTGTGCACCACAGCCCGTGTTGAAGGGTTGTTCATGTAAAAAGTATGTGCATGGCGTGTGGTATGGTTACAAGCTGTGTCCTCAGTCCCTGGGTACTTTCCGTGTACCACAGCCCGTGTCGAAGGTTTATTCATGTAAAAATTATGTGCATGGCGTGTGGTATGGTTACACGCCATGTCTTCAGTCCCCAGGTACTGTTTGTGTACCACAACTCGTGTCGAAGGGTTGTTCGTGTAAAAAGTATGTACACGACATGTGGTATGGTTACACTCCGTGTCCAAAATTCTAGGGTCAGCTCTGTGTACGCTGGCCATGTGCCCGTACATGGCCTCATCCCGTGTTCTCCAACTCGTGTAATTGGTACATGGGTTATCCCACACCATTGGTCATGTCTGGCTGTGTGGTAGAGTACATGCTCATGTACTCCACACTGTGTCCATCTATTCCCAGGTTACACGTCGAGTCTCAGGTAGCCACCACCTCCTTGTTGTGTGGTGAGTACATGCCATATGACAGAGGTCACATGCCGTATGTTATTCATCCGATGTCCGAAACCCTATCCGCAGAATTCCCATACTACACGGTGTGTTCTCCAGGAGTACACGTCGTGTAGTCTGGAATTTTCTAGAAATGGCGCCTTTAGCCAGCGCGCCTCCCTTGATAACATTTCTTTATTCCGATCATTTTTTCATCACAAAACTTCAGACTCTAGGTTTCCCCATTGTCCCAAAGTCGATTCCGGCATTCTCGGGCTTCCGATCGGCTCCGAAAACACGTTTTGAATTCTCGCTCGAAGAATGGTCGAGGAACAGTCCATCCCATTCCGGTCCAAACCATCTCCCGCTATTATCGTCGCACCTCTTCTAGGTTGTCGTGATGATGAGTCTTTAATTTGGGATTGTTTCGTCACTTAACAAACTCGTAAAGATCCGTTGTTCATTACCCATGAAGAACACGAAGAACCGCCAACAATCACAAAATTGGCGGAGGATTCAGACCGTGTTAGTTTGGCCCAGTCTCTCCACATTAGTTTGGTAGCAGGCGGTTAAAGAGAACAAAAAATAAGGAAATAAGATTCAATCATAACACAACCCTACCTCAACAAATGATGAAGAACGTCGGTGTCGCGGAATACGGCGACCCAGGGTGAGGTTCCGAAAGCGACGACGGGGTGCGCCTGAGGAGGAAGCGGCGTCTCCCCTTTTATCACGGAGAGAAGGTTATAAGGTGAGACGTCATTAGCGAGATCTCGCTTTAGTGTCTCCTCCATTGTCATGGAGGAAGAAGGGGATGGAGAATCCGGGGTTGCCGAGTTGAAGTTCTTCATCGGAGATTTGGCGTTCTTCAACAAAGGAGATGAAGCGTTCTTCAAAACTCAAGAGCTCTCTCCCCAAAATATCAACACAACAAGCCAACCAAAAATAAAATAAGGCTTCTCATTATTTTAATTAAACAAGACATGCATTCAAATTTACAAAATTAAAATTCCAATTCACTTGATTAATTAAACCATGTGTTTTCTAATTAATTTAGTGATAGGTTGGCAAGTTTTAATGGAGTGAGAGAGGGAGAGGAAGAGTTCTCATTAAAGAGGAGTTAACAAGTTTAAAGGGGGAGGTTCAATGAGTTTTAGGTAATGTGAAGGGTTGGGGATCGTGTTTACCCACCTCATAAATATCCTCACATGGGTTGTTAGGAGCTTGTGAGTCCCACCCCAACTCCCCCATGTAGGATATAACCACCTTAGATAAGAAATAAAATTCTCCCACAATTTTATTCACTTCTCATTTAATCCACAAAATTTTTAACTTCTCCTCCAAAGAAAACGCATCTTTGATGAAGGTCCTCTTAAGCAATTACCAGCATTGTGAGTTCATTAGTACCCTCATATTTCAATTTCAGGTATTGGTTCAAAAGATAGAAAAACCCACTCGTTCTTTCACTGAACGTAGCCGATCTAAACTTCGGAAATTGATTCCGGGCACATCGGGTCTCAGAATCAAGTTCTGTCAGAATCCACAAACTCGTAAAATTCAAAATTATTCAAGAAAAAAATTTCCTCAAAACTTTTGAGTCTTTACAGGAGGCACGGCCGGAAAGGGAGGCGCAGATGGAGGAGGGGAAGACCGACGTGATTGGGAAGCGCAAGGAAAAGGTCCAGTCAGGGCATGTATGGAGGTGGAGGTTCAATACAAGGGGGGTGCGAGGAGGAATGTGGCACAAGGTAGAATGTGGAGTGATGGAGGAGGGTAGATTAGGGGATTACTATTAGGAAGGGGCTGGAGGGAGGGGTGGTTGTGCGAACAAGGAAGAAATGGGGAGAGGGGGTATGACCCACAGGTAAGGGGGAAGGGGGTTTAGGGTTAAATTAACCTTATTTTCTTTTCTTTAAAACCCTAATAAATAAATAACTTAATAATAATATAATAATAATAACAATAATAATAATAACATAATCATAATAACATAATCATAATAATAGTAGTAATAATACCAATAATATAATAATGAAAATTCTGAAAAAAATTATAATCATTTTTCTTAATAATAACAATAATAATAATAATAATAATATTATTATTATTATTAATCACTCCTTAAATATTATTTATTTTTACAACTAGTTTTATTATTTTTAGACACTGATCAGCTTGCATGGTTTGTTCGCATGGTCTGTCGGACTGTGTGTCAGCCGTGTGCAGGCCAAAAACTCTCCCAAAAGTTATAAAATCTAAAAATCTTACCTAGAACTCAACCCAACCCCCAATTGGGAAAAATTAAAAGCAATGGAATAATAAAATAAGAGGTATCTAAGGTTGGGGTGTGATAATAATTCTAAAAGTTTCAATTCATTTTTAATCTTAGAAATTATTTGTTTCTGAGATAACTTTTGATCAGTGTGGTCTTTTTCTTTCTAGGTGTTTATATTAAGATATATCATTATAAGATTTATTTTTATAAACCTATTATAAATTTCCATTATAATTGTTGTTTTACTAATACTAAATGGCTGAGGGATTTCAATGATAAGAAGATATAAGAATTATCAAACTTATGGATTGATGGATTTCTTGACAGAGAATGCAAAACTCAAGAACTTCCAAGTGTGGAAGAGATCTTCTACTGATAGGTTTTGTCTAGGGATTATATTATAGAAAGAAAGGCCTTCTGATTCGTTATCAAATCCAGGATACCTTCCAATGGGATGAAATTCAGAATACCATAAATCTATTATAATTATATACCTTACACTTTGGTTTAAAATTTTGGTTTGAATATATCCTCTAAAATAGTATTTTGTTTGTAACAAATACTCTAGGTTTTATTTTAAAATTACCTTTGTATTTTTTTTAAAATACACCTAATTTAAATTTTACATTTCTACTATTTATATTACCATCATTGGATTTTCATAAACTTTCAAAAGACATTTTTCTATTATGTTAATTATATTTCATAAAGTTTACATTTACATTGCATGAATTATTTTACACTGATTTTGAATTTATTGGTATTTTATAAATTTGGTCAATGTTAAAGTTGAGTATAGTATGAAATTTGTAAGTTTATTTTAAAACGAGAATTCACCCACCTGTATTTACCTTTCCATTACATCATTTGGAAAACATTTGGTATCATATCAGGTATCTATCAAGTTCTAATATTAAAAAAAATTATATATTTTTTAATTTATGTTATTTTATCAAATTTGTATATTAGTTTTCTTACACCTAATAGTGTTGGTGGAGGAAATATACTTTTACAATGGTAAGTTTTACAAATAGAAAACATGAAAATTTAAATTCGAACAGACCACTTATCTTTTATGGATAATATTATGATTACTAGCATGATCTCATGAAGTCATATACCATTAACACTAGAGTTGAAAATTTCACCACAATGATTGAAAATTAAAAAATTCCAATGAAAGAGGTTATTCATTTTTCTAGAGAGGAAAAACTTAAATATCAGATAAATCATAAAGTTTATAATATTTTATTATATTCTATGAATAGGAATATCTATAATCAGATATCAACTTCTAGAATAGAAATTTTAATTTGGAAAAGGTTGGAGATAATGAATTCTGAAACATTCAATGTTTTGGAAACTCATAGAGCTATGTTGAGGGCTGATAAAGCCATTGATTTTTTACTTAGATAAATAATAACTTAAATGAATACATTTTTTAGGACTATTGTAAATAGTTTACAATCATTAGGTGAGAAATTAGTACTAAATTATAATATTATAGAAAGGATTATAGATATAATACCAAAATTTTAAGGACCCGGCCTTAAGCATTATATATTCTAGTGTTTTGAACTATAATTAACTTTCTTATAATCCCAAGGATATTTTTAGTTTAGAGTTTTATATAATTTGGAAAAAATATTACATTTTTTAAAAAATAGGAAAAAAATATTATATAGTAAACCCATAAATTACAAGTGGAAACTTATACTCAGTATCCATTTTTTTCATAAAACAAAAGTCTTAAAATAAAACATGGTATCTTGTCATGATAAATATTTACAATTTTCTTCTTAATCTCATCCATTTCCATACTCTTCCTTAAACCTTGTGAAAAATATTTTAACACTTGGTATGACTAAAAAAAGTTTATTAAGGGATATAAATAAATAAAATCATTAGTCTAGTGAAAAACCATAAAAAATTCCTTCAAAACATACATTTTTACCCCGAAAAGGGAATAATATTTTCTAAAAGATCATTATATTTCCTTTTAAAAATAAAAATATTTATAAGAAAACTTATTATAAAGAATATAAAAGTTAATTAGGTAGCTTGGGACATCATTTTCTATATCATAATTACAAATGGAATAACCAATATGGTAAACCTCCATCTCTGGAGTACCCAATGCATTGAAGGTTATAATGTAGCCACCCTTCCTTGGCTTATCACAGGACCACCCATAATTAGTTAATAATGTAACCACACATCCTCATAAAAAATTCCCAATAACTATATTATAAACATAAATCATGTAAGATTGAATCATAAAAACAATATTAAGGAAAATAACATTTTTATTTTTAGATCACTTATTTTTAGAAATACCACGCACATACAAAGGAAAGTGTTTTCTTTGAAAATAACCATGTAAAATTTTAAATTAAGATTCCAAGGATTAATGAATCATGAGAGTGAAAAATTTTGTTCATGTCATATATGAAAAAAAAATTACATTCCTTCTAACCATTGTAAAAAGAGTTTATTGAACTTAAGAATAGAATTTTTAAAAGAAATTTTGTTACCTTGAGTCTGACTTGTCACATACATTATTTATATTACTAAATAATAAAGTTAGGTCAATTATTTAATTTCATGAGAATATTTTAAATTTAATTATTCCTTTTATCACTTATTTTATTTTTTCATATAATTGAATAATTATTTCATCGACATTGTAAAAGCATTTAAGATGATTATTTCTTCAATAAAAATTAAATATAAATTATCATGACGAAGAAAAATAGTTTATATTTAAAAATTATATTTATAGTCAAATATATCCTTTGGATAATACCATATTAAAATATTAAACTTATTAAAATAAGAGTGTGATGTGTTTTATATTTCTTTAAATAAAATACTATAAAGTTCATAATCTCATCCAAGTGGCCCCAAAAGGTCATAAATCAGACCCTTATATGATTATGGTCAATATAAAAGAATAAAATAAAATTTAATCAATTTTTAAGGTAATTTTATAGTCCTTATAATTTTATTTTTTACCTGATTTAGCCTTTACTATGGTAGCAAAAATCATTAAGTTCACTATTCAATTAGACCAAAAATAAAAGGGAAGTATTTAATAAATTTAGACCAAATAATTCCAAATATGGAACCCATTTTTCAAAATTAAAAATAAAAAAGTGGAAGAATTTAATTTAAAATTAAATAGGCAAAATTCAATAGAAAACTTTTTTTGGGAAAATGATTTTTTAAATATAAAATGTTTTCATACTAAATTTAATTATGAAATCCATCTCAAAAACCATAATTGGATTAACATAAATAAATATTAACTAATTAAAATTTAAAACTAATACAAAATATAATTTGACCTTGTAAATACTTTATAATAAAATACATTTTTCCGTAAAATTAGTATTTTTCACTATTCCTTGAAAAATAAATATTTTCAAAAAATTATCAAAAAATCATCCTAACATAATTTTTACATGATTATTTTCAAAATTAAACTAATTTTGTAAAATATATTTTCTAAAATTTTCAAAAATTAATTATAATAATCACCCATAAAAAAAATTAAATTCATTTTTGAAGAAAACATATTTTTGTAGAATAAAATGAATTTACTAAAAATATAGTACTTATTTAAAAATAATTAATTAATACATTATAAATGAGTATGAATTTTATATAATTCATAATTTTTTTAATACTATTCATTTCGTCCAATTTAACAGCTAGGTTTTAAAGGTCACATTTAATTAATAACATTTCTTTGTTCATTTAAGCTCGGTGTTGCATATCTTGTACGCTATTGAACATATTTTTTCTTTTTTTAAATCTCAGGATGTTACATTTTCCCCCCACCCCCAGTTTAATAAATCCAAAAAAGTTAAACTCATGATTGAAAACTCATGGTTTGAGTTTTTAAAATACCTTTCTTAAAATCCCACATCATAAAAAGTATTATTAAAATTTCCACTTGATAAGAGAGAAAAGGGAATTATGAAGCTAATTTGGAGTGACACGTACTAGGTTTAAAAGTATGATAACATAAGTGGGAAGTAAAAAAATAGATATATAAGAGAAAACTAACTTCTAAGGACTGGTAGAGTGTGATATAGAACATGGTCATCAGAAAGTTGACCATCAAAAACCCATAAATACTTAATGGGTTAAAAGGCAATTGATTTCTTAGTAAGAAAAGTAGACAGATAATTTTTTTTAAATATCCTTTTCCTATAGTTGAGGAATTCCATTTCCATCTATACTAATAATATAGGTAAATTCACTTACTTGACAAGTATAATTTCATCCTTTAATTAATTTCCACCACAAACTCCTCTTTTTCTCCAAATGGTTAGTATGAAATTTTCATGCCTAAAGCATTAGAATCAACTTCAAATGAATAACATAGTCCATAAAATAATAACTATATATTTCTCTTATCTTTAAGTATTAACCAATACCAAAATGGTTAGAATAAGATAAGAAAATTCCCTAAAATGAGTAAACCTTCATAATTAGAAAAAATTACTTTAATCTACAAAATTAAATAGCAATACCCAAAGTTCAATATAGATCCTTGAAAAAATAACTGTCCTTAAAATTTATAAAAAATATTTTGGACTAATATTTAACCCCAAAAATAAGAAGGATTTGATCACATAGTCTTCAAATATAATTTTAATAATTATCTCTAAATTACATTAATGACTCTTAAGTATCATTCTAAAATGTAATTTCCCTAATCAGATAATCTCCAAGATATGATAATCATTTATATAAATAACTTTAATCATCACAAGACATAATAAAATCATATTTTCTTCCAAAATATAATTAAACCTTTATTGCTCAAATGAAATCTCAGAGTATTCTTCTTAACTTATTCATATAGGGTTCCTAAAATAGTGAACGTCTTCCAAAATAACATTAATCACTTAACACCAAAACAATTTCCAATCCCATGGATATCAATATGATAAAACATATTTTCCAAAAATATAAATATCCTTTATCTTTCAGATAATATAAATAAATAAAAATAATTTTATACTAACCATGAAATCACGTAGGCTAGTGGTATGTGATGGACCCTTATCTCACTATGATTGTGGGTTCAAACCATGAAACCTTTTTAGACATGATGGGATATCACCTAACCTATGGGTTGTTCTTTTTATAAAATTATAATCCTTATAAAATTCATATAATTGTGAGAATAATACTAAAAAATAATCATAATATATTCAATATTAAATAAATTTTTTAACCTCAAAGGTTATCTCATACCTTTTATTTTTCATCCAAATATGTAATAACCCATAATTCTCTCAAAAATAAATGTCACTAAAAATATCATTAGTAGCTTTAAATTTTTATAACTTAAATCTTCATAAATTGGTTTCTAAGAAATTTAAATTATAATTAACCATAAAATTATAAACCTTTGATGGTATCTATAACTCTTAAGATAACCTTGCCTAAAAAAATCCTAATCTCCAAAGTTATTTAAACTCTCCTCTAATACTAACTGTGAGGACATAGCCATAAGAATTACATATTCTAGTGTTTTTTAACTAGAATTTAATTTCTTACTATCCTGAGGATATTTTTTATTTATATTTTTAGAGAATTATTAAAAACTATTATATAGTAAACCCATATATTATAAGTGATCACTTATACTCAGTATCTATTTTTCCCATGAAACAAAAGTATTTAAATAAAACATGGTTTCTTTTTATGATAAATATTCAAAATTTTATTCTTTATATAATTATTGTATCTAATCTCCCTTAAACCCTATGAAAAACATTTTAAAACGTAGTATGAACACAAAAATATCAGTAAGGAACATAAAAGAAATAAAATTGTTAGTCTTGTGAAAACCCATAAAAACATTCATTTTACCCTAAAAAGGAATAATATTTTCATAAATATAATTATATTACCTTTTTAAAATTAAAAAAAATTGATGAAAACTTATTATAAATAATAGTAATGTAAATTAGTTACCTTGGGACATCATTTTTCATATCAAATTTATAAATGGAATAACCAATATGGTCAACTTCCAGATTCAAAGTACCCAATGCATTGGAGGTAATAATGTAACCCATATTCCTTGGTTTTTCATAGAACCACCCATAATTATTTACTAACATAATCACCCATCCTCATAAATAATTTCCAAAAACCATATCATAAACATAAATCATGAATGATTGCTTCATAAAAACATTCTTAAAGGAGATAACCTTTTCATTCTGAAATCACTTATTTTTAGTCATAATTCGAACCTATAAAGGAAAAACATTTTCATTAAAAATAACCATTTAAACTTTTAGAGTAATATTCAAATAATTAGGGTTTCATGGTTATAGGAAATTATTTTCATGTCATATACAAAAAATATATATTCCTTACGAGCTTTGTAAAAAGAGTTGAAAATGGAACTTAAAAAGAGTATTTTTAAAATAAAGTCTCTTACCATAAGTCTGAATTATTACATTCATTATTTATCTTACTAAATAATAAAATTAGGTTAATTATTTAATTTCTTAAGAACATTTTCATGTTTATTATTCCTTTTATATCACTTATTTTATTTTTTTCAATAATTGAATAATTATTGCATCAGTGTTGTACAAGAATTTAAGGTAATTTTTTATTCCCTGAAAATTAATTATAAATTATCATGATGAATATAAATAATTTATAATTAAAAATAATATTTATAGTTGAATATATCCTCTAGATAATACCATGTTAAAATATTATACTTATTTAAAACAAGAGTGTGACAAGTTTGACATTTATTTAAATAAAATACTATAAAGGTCATAATCTCATCCAAGTAGCCCCAAAAGGTCATAAATTTGACCCATTTATGATTATGTTTGATATATAATCCTCCATAAAATTTAATCAAGTTTTAAGGAAATTTTATAGAAATTGTCATTTTATTTTTTAACCATTAATTACCTAATTCACCCTTTACTATGGTAACAAAAATTATTAAATTCACTATTCATTTTGGACAAAAATAAATGGGACCTATTCAATAAATTTATACCTACTTATTCCAAATATGGAATCCATTTTTTTAAATTAAAAATAAAAAATGAATAATTTGATTTAAAATTAAATAATCAAAATGCAACAAAAAATAATTTTTTGGAAAAATGCATTTTTAAATATAAAAAGTTTTTATACTAAATTAAATATAAAATCCATTAAAAAACCAAAATTGGATTAAATTAAATAAATAATAAAAATTTAAAACTAATCTGAAAAATAATTTGACCTTATAAACATGTTAAAATAAAATATAGTTTTTAATATAAATTAGTATTTTTCACTATACCTTGAAAAATCAATATTTTTAGAAAATTATCAAAAATCCATCCAAATATAATTATCAAATTATGAATTTAAAAATGAAATTAATTTTTTCTAATAATGTTTCTAAAATTTCCGGAAGTTAATTATAATAATGACCTACAAAAATCAATAAAATGATTTTTTAACAAAATGTATTTTTTAATGAAGAAAATTAATTTACTAAAAATAAAATATTTATTTAAAAATAATTAATTAATAAATTATAAATGATTATGACCATTATATATTTCATAAAATGGTTAATACTATTCATTCCCACCAATTTAACAATTAGGTTATAACAGTCACATTTAAATAAAAATATTTATTTGTTCGTTTAAGCTAGGTGTTGTGTATCATGTAAGCTATTGAATATCATATTTATTTTTTAAGATCATGGGATGTTACAAAAAAATGGTAATCAAAGAGGATATCCATAGATGATACCGGGTATTTAAATTTTTTTTAGTCTAGTTGGTTTAATTATAACCATAATGCACTATGAAAGTATACTCAAAAGATATTCTGAGAAAGAGATGATGAAGAATGGAGTAATGTTTTCTAAAAAAATAATTAATACTAATTTTGGTACTTTTAATGTTTTTAATAATACTTTTAATAGGATATGTAATCATTCAGATCAAAGTTGTTCAAACAATAGTGATAATGACCTTGCTCAAATTTTAAGAAGAATGAACAAGCTTTTCAGTAATATAAAATTCCAGGAAACTCATTAAAAATATAAACATGACAATAAGGAATCACTAGAAGTGATTTCATATGAATCTAAGAAGGTGGATTATATTATACCTGATTTTCATAAACTAAAGAAGAATGATATAAATTCAATAATATATTCTAAAAATAAGTATAATAAAATAATGAAATATTTATACATTTAGATTGAATTTTTAAGTGATATATCTTTGGATATTTCATTGAAAGGTAGTGGAACTTAAAGTTAGAAAATAATTAGATTCAATTATAATATTTCTAATAATAAAAAAATTTACATGGAAAAGGTAATTACTGAATCATTGAAAAATATATCTTTAGATTCCAAAATATCATATAATACTAAATATGATTATTCCTCTTAACCAGATGATTAAAATAATAATCCATCAATTATGAAAAAGAAAATATTTTGGAATATAAGGTGTATTTTCCTACTTTTAATGAAATTGATAAATATAAAACTTTTATGTAAAAATAAAATAATAATTTGAAAAGTAATTATTAATTTTTTAAAGAAAATATTATTAAAGATAATAAAATAATTTCAAAGTTAACTACTATATTTTTTAATAATTATACTGAATTAGAATCAAAATCTAATACAGATATGAATTCAGTTGATTATAAAATCAAAAAATATAATTTTTATGATTGTAATTTAAATGATAAGAATTTTATTTGAAAATTTAAATCTGAAGTCTAAAGTTTAAAAAAACATTTATCAAAATAGAATTTTGGTATATAAATTTTTAATAAAATCTATAAAAAAATAACGCCCTCTAGAACATCTAATTGAATTGGTTTTACTTTAAAAAATATCATTTTCAATCAAATTATTTTGTACTTAAAAGTGAATATTTTTATGCTAAATGTTTGTGGGGTCATTGGAATAAATATTTTTCTTTAAATGAATTTTAATCTTTTGGTTTCCTCAAATAATTTATTTTTAAAGAACTAGAAGTTGTTCAATATAGAATATTTTTGGAAAATATGGGTTCCAAATATTTTATTTTCAAACATAAATAGACTCAACACCTCAGGGTACCAAGATATTGGTTTTATCTTTTTCAGGAAAATATTTTGAATACCAAAAACTAAAACAAATGGTACATGAATACTGGTTTTTTGTGAAATATTACTGGATATAAATCAAACATCCAAAATTTGAAACAATTGAATAGAGAATGAGTCACATTTGGAAACAATTCATAGGGTGAAATAATTAGTATTGGTGATATTTATTTTCTTATAAAATCTTTAATTTAAAAAAAATTATAGGTTTTAGGTCTTAAGAACAACCTTATGAGCATGGGTCAACTATGATATGTGGGATATCTTGTAAACTTTATAAATGATACATATACTATTCAAATTTTAGAGGGTGATTTCTTTCTATCTATATATAGTAAAGATAATAATTACACTCTTTAATTATAAGACTTAAGTCATGAAAATTTATCTTTATTAATTGAAAGTGAAGATAAATAAATGTTGTGGCATACGAGATTAGGAAACTATAACTTTTGGGATTTGGATAAATTTTTTAATAAATGATATGTTCAAGATCTTATGAAACTTAAATTTAATTCAAACATAGTTTATTATCCTTATTTATTTGGTAAGAAAAATAAGCCTAGATTTAAATAAAAAATTTAATTGTCAACTACAAAATCTTTATAGTTAGTGAACATGGATTTATTTGGCTCTATATAAACTAGAATTATTTGAAGAAAACATTATGTGTATTCCCTAGCTGATGATTACACTAGATTTACTAAGGTTTGTTTTTTCACATGAAAATCCAAAGATCTTAATCATGTTAAAGTAATTTATTATTCGGCTAAAAATGAGAAAAACCTACTTTTGGTTACTATTCAGGGTGATCATGGTAATGATTTTGTAAACCCTAATTTTGAAATTTTGTGTAATAAAAAAGTTATTACTCTTTTTTTCATCACCTACAACACCATAGAAAAATTATGTGGTTGAGTTAAGAAGTAGAATTATTTTGGAAATTACTATAATTTTTCTAATTGATTATTCTATTAATGGAAATTTTTGGGCTGAGGTTATAAGTACTTGTTTATATACTATAAGTTGAGTTTCACTAAGAAAATTCTTTCAAAAATAACTTTTGAATTATAGACCATAATAAATCCAAAAATTTCTTACATTATATACTTTAGGTTTAGAGTATTTATCAATAATACAAAAGATAAATTACATAAATTTTACCCTAAAGATGATGAAGGAATATTTATTGGTTATTCTATAACTAATCATGCATATAGAGTTATTAATAAAAGAACTAATGTTTTTGAATAAATGTTTCATATAAAATTTGATGAATATAAAACCTTTATTTTTTAAAAACTTCTAGAAGTAAGTTATTTGGGTAATGTTTTGTAAAACACTCTTAATAGTTTACTAGAATTTGATATGAAACTACCATTATTAAATCCTCTATAATTATTATCATCAGATTTTCAATATCCAAAAATATCACCAATGAAATATATAAATCAGATAGTTTATAACAAACTTACCTATTTACCAAAAAAATCATTCAATATTAAGGATTCATACTAACGATAATATTATAGATAATGTAATTCAACTGTTTAGAACTATAATACCCTTAAGAAATCAATGTGAACATCATGCATTATTATCACAATTTAAACCTAAAATGGCTGATGGTTCTCTAGGTGATGAAATTAGGATAGGGGTTATACAAAAATATCTTAATCAATTTGAATGAACTCAGGTTTAGACCTTAAATGAATAACCTAAATCTACTAGTAATATGATTCAAATGGGTTTTTAGAAACAAATGCAATGAAAATAAAAATATTTTTAGAAATAAAGAAGGACATGTTAGTATGGTTTATTATCAAGAAGTGATATACTAAGGTGAAATTGTTTCACCATTAGTAAGATTAGAATCCATTGGGATCTTATTATTCTTCATAGTATATCTAAATTTTACTTTATTTTAATGGATGTTAAAATAACTTTTCTCAATGAATATATTCAACAGAAATTTGATATTAAACAACCACTAAAATTTTTATAAAATATTTTTAAACATACTAAAGCACTTAATATACTTAAAAAATACATAACATCTTAGTATTATAAACCTAATAGATATTTTCTTTAGAATATTTTTTTAAAAGTAATTTTTTATCCAAATATTTTTATAGATAAATTTTTTAAAGATACCATAGGTATTTAAATTTATGTTGATTATATAACATCCTGATATTTTATAAAAAATCTTCTTTTAAATTAATTTAAATTATTTAATAGATTTAATTAAACACAACACTAAGTTTATCTTTTGTTACAAACAAAACCATTTTTATCTTTTGTTGCACACAATATTGAGTATCCTCGATTATGGCAATGACACACAACACCGAGCTTCAATAAACTATGAAATATTATTATTATTTAATATGATAATTATCACCTAGACATTAGAATAGAGGGAATGAATAGGATTATATTAATGGTAAATATATGGCTTTATAATTAATATATAATTAATTAATAATTACGAATTAATTTTAAATGAAAATAAAGACCAATTGAATAAAAAAGAAATGTTTTTACAAAAAAACTATTTTTATGCCCATAAAGTCATTTTATTTTAATAAATTAAATTAATCACTATTATTGATATATATTGATGAAATTTATATATTTTATATTCAATAAAATATTTCCACAATCATTCAATATATTTTATAGGCATAATATAAGAATGGATCCAATTTTAAGCATAAAAATATGTATTTTTCGAAAAAACTGTTTCACCTCCTTTTAATGGCCTACTTGTTTTAAAAATAAATTTTGACACTATTATAAATTTTATTTGAAAAAATAAAACTTATTTTTTTAGTATTAATATTAAAATTTACCTTGGGTTAATTTTTGGAATTTTTCTGAGAAGTTTCATTTTTTATGAATGGGGAAAAACACCGGATTTTAATTAAAAACTGCATTTTCATCTAATTTATTTATATAGTTAAATTATATTTAAAGTATAATTAGTTCAATTATACATAAATTAATCGAATTTATTTCATTTTAATCAATTTCACATTTAAATTTTATTTAAAAACATTTCAAACATTTGAACTTTTTAACTTTAAAAACTCATTGTTTATTCCCATCTGTGGGATTAATTTTCAATTAAATTCGACCAATTATATGATTGGAATTTAAAAAATGTATTAAATATTTTGAATCAAAATAATTTATAATTTATATTAAGTTCAACTTAGTTTTTTACTAAAAATATTAGTGAAATTAATTAAAATTATTTACAATGATTAAGGTAAAAACAGGTTTACTTAGTAGTTAAACTTTAAACTTAAGGGGAAAATAACCTATAAACTTATAAAAACAAATTTTATAGACATTTTTATACCATTAAACTTATAGGATCTAATTTTTTGAGTTATTCAAGCCTATTTTTAGGAAAAAACGTGGGTACACCTAACTTTCTTTTGAAAAATACCAAGTGTGTCATCTTCCTCACTTATAAAAGGCCACCACCTCTCCCCCTCTCTTGAAACATATCAAGACTTTTTTTCTCATCAAAAACCTGACCAAATAAAATCCAAAAATATATTATATAATCCTATAAGCCTCAATTTTTTCATAAATCAAACCAATTAATTCCTTTGGTGCAAACTAAAAGGAGATACTCAAAGAAGAGGTAATGTTCTTCAATGGTCACTTTTGTTCTATTTCTTTATCCACCCCTTAAATTTGTTTATATCATGGTTTTATAATAAAATTATTATAATAAATATTATTAAATGTTGTTATGTTAATTTTATGACCTAAACCTTCACACACTTCTATCAAATTGGATACACAATCATCGTTCGTGTGTGTGGTGGACTACCGCCTCGCGAACCGATGTCATTCGTTCTTCCATTACCACCTCCCAAGGTTGGGAGTAATGATATAAACACTATTTTTATATGATATTTATGATATTTATGATTATTTATTCTTATATAATCATTATATAACACATAACTTCATGCTTTCTACTTTGTGGGAATATTATTACATCGTTTTTGGACGTGTGGACTACCACCTCCTCAAAGCGATGTGATTCATTCACGCTTTACATGGAATTTATTAAGGTTGGGTTTAATAAAAATATTTGATATAAATGAAAAATATATGATATTCATGACATAATTATCTTTCTATAAATTCAATATATTACTTTCCTTCTTACCTTTTCACACACTGAAAAATTTATAACGTTGTTGATGGACATGTAGACTATCATCTCCTCAAAGTGATGTGATTATTCTTTTTTCATCACCACATAAACAATAATTTTATATAAATATAATTAAATAAGTAATATTATAATTATTTAATGATTTTTAATTAGTATATTTTTAAATAATGACCTCTTTGACTATTGTTAACGAACCAAGTCTTTTTGGCACATAAACCAAATATGGTCAAAAAATATGACTTAAACTTAATTGATTAAGTAATTTTGTATAAATTTTTAATAGCTGAAATAAAAGTAATAATAAAAATTAAAAATTTTCCCAAACAAGTAAATAATTAACATAAGTTTATTATTTAGGAATATAAAGAAATATGTGATAGGACAGACTCAAGGTAAGGAACTTCATCTCAATTTCCTTTCATTGAGGCATATTTTTATGTTATATACCCAACTTATTTTATAAGGTGTATATAGAGAACATTTGACATATCATATCATGAATTTGTTTATTCTCATGTTATTTAATGTTTTGTTAAATGTTATTCCTTCATGGGGTATATGATTCAAATGTCTCAAAGTGGTATGGGATACTTTGATTTAAAAATGTTTATTTAAATGTTAAAATATTTAATTTAAAAATATTTATTCCATGTCCTTATTCTTAATATTATTTTATATTTCTATTTATATTTATATAAAAGGATTATAAAATAAATTTTATTTCTATTTTTTATTTGGATTCCTCTATATGAATTTATGTTTTTAAAAGAAAAAGAAACCAATTTTTCCTTTTCTGGGTATTTTTTATTGAAATAGGGAATTGAAAATGGATTGAGTATTTCAATAACTTGAAATGTTTTCTTATGAGTTAAAGTGAAATCTTATTTGTGACTTTTTAAAAATTACAAAATTTTATGTTCTATGATTATATAATGGTACATGGACATTTGATGGGTGGTTGCGTTATAAACCAATAAAGGGTGGTTACATTATAAACAAATGATGGGTAGTTATGTTATAAACCAATAATGGGTGGTTCCATGATAAATTAAAGATGGGTGGGTTTGTGATATCCCTTCAATGCATTGGGTATGTAAGTTGACCATATAGTTATTCAATTTATAAGAGTGACTTGTATATAATTCAACGGTATGGTAATTCTATTTACAAGAATGACATGTATAATGATGTCCCAAGATACCTTTATGTGTTATCTATTATTGCTATCAATTTTATGGTAATCTCATGATTAAAAAAATTAATCAATGATCTTATGTTAAAATGAAATTATTTACTAATTATTAAGGGTGAAAAGTATTACTTTATGATAAATGTTTTGTGGGTTTTATATTTTTGTTGAACTAATGGTTTCCTTTTTTTTATATCCCTTACTGAGATTTTGTGCTCATCCTATATTTTTAAAAAAATAACAAGGATAAAATATTTTTAAATGAAATGAATAAGTAAAGTTGAAATTCATAGAGATTTTCCATGAAAATAAATCATGATTTTTTTAAAAAAATATTTATATTCTGGGAAAAATGGATACTAATCAAAATTATACGCTTTTTATTTTATGGTTTTGTTATATATGAGTTGTGGAATAATTATCCAAAAATATAAAACTGAAAATATACTCAAAGTTAAAGAAAGTAAATTCTTTACTAAAACTCAAGATTATGTAATGTTTAAAGATGAGGACTTATAGTTGGTATCAAAGGATGGTTTAGAAAAATTTAGAGGTTAGGAAATTGTTAATATCATGCCCTTAAAAGATTTTATTTTATGGTTAAGTTGGAATGATATATCATTTTAATATTTCCATGTTTCTTCATCTAAAATATGTCTATTCATGATAGTTTTCCATAGAGTATATAGGAAATCTATAGTGGGAAGGAACTTATAGGAAAATATATTTCCAAATTGGAATCCTAAGATGGTTAGAATTGGAATAGAATAGTTTGTTGTACTAATGGATCTATTAACACAAGCTATAAATGGTGTTGGTATACATGCTAGAGAGGAACCCTATATAACATGAAGGAACATTTATATAGTGGATAATTTCACTAGAAAACATCCTCAACCATTCAATGGATTATCTGACTCGATGGTAGCCAAAGGATGAATTAATTCCCTGGAGAAGATATTTGAAGTCATGGAATGTTTAGAATTTCAAAAGGTAACTATTTCCATCTATCATTTTGAAGGTGAATGTAATCGATGGTGGTATTTGGTTAATAATAATAGAGATAAATATGGTCTTTATTTCATGTAAAAGTAAAAAATTAAGGATATTTTCCATGAGAAATATTTCCCTAATATTTTTTGTCTTGGGTTGGAGAAACAATTATTGGAATTGAGGAAAAAGGATGAATATTTGGTGTCTTTATATGAATAAAATTTTATAAGGTTGGATAGGTATGTAAGGGGTTTTTTGAGACATTTATAGTAAAATTAATATATTTTACTCAGGATTAAACCCAAGATTATAAAGATCATTGTCCGTAATATAATTTAAAATGTATGAGAAATTTTTCATTATGTTGGGAAATTTGAGATGGGGTTTGCCGACACTTACATTCCACAAGGTGATAAGAGTAATAAACGGTCAAGGTGGTAGGAAATAGAGAATAAACCAACTAATAATTCTAGAGGTAATTCTAAAACTTGTTCCAAGTGTTGTAAAATACATTTTTGGGAATTCATATTAGGATCTAGAAAGTGTTACCTGTGTGGTAAGTTTAGTCACAAGATACGTGAATGTAAAGAATAGAGTCATGAACAGTCTAAGAATGAGATAATAGATATCCAATAAATAGTGTGATGTTTTATCTACAATGAGTTGGGATATTATACTAATGTGTGTATGAAGTTACTTACTTAGGGTGTAAATCGTCATGACTTAAATCAAAACAAGGTGGAAAATCATTTTCTACTTCTACAGTTTATGTTGGTCCATCTAGTAAAGTGGTAACAGCTCTAGGGTGCTCGGTATTTTTAAAAGTTTGATCATAATACCAATTACTTAGGAACCCCTATTTTAATTTTTTAAATAATGTAAATACCTTGGGAGAAATTTATTGACTTTTTATATATTTATTAGTTATATGTTTAAAAGTTATTTGATGAAGAATCCCACTAATGTTGTGGATATAAGTTTAATGGTATTATTGACCATTATGGTTGTTTATTTATGGAATTATTCAGTTATAAATTTGGGTATTTATATTTAAATTTATATATTAATTTATTATTTCATCACATTAATGTTTGATATTTTTGGGAATTATCTTACTATATGCTAACCATTTTTGTTTTGGTTAATATCTAAAGATAATAAGAATATCTTGTTATTTGTTAAAGGATTATGTGATCCATTAGATGCTGATTCTAGTTCTTCATACATGAAAATGTAGTCTTAAATACTCATTTTTTGGATAAAAACATGATACTATGGAGGAAATTGATTAAAGTATGTATCTCTACTCATAAATTAATTATATTTCATTATATTTTCAGTCTATATAGTGAAATAATCATTCAACTTTAGGAAAAGGATCTTGAAATAAAATCTTATACTATTACCATTTTATCTACTAATATCAATGACCTTTTCCACACTTATTTGAATTTTGTTTTTATTTTCAATGACTTCCTCATGACCATGTTCTCTATCACTATCTATTAGTCCACGAGAATTAGTTTTCACTTCTAAATCCATCTTTTAATTTCACACAAATGTTATCCCTATATAGAAACCTAGTTATGCATAACTTCTAGTGACATTTATATTTATCACTTTCCCTTTTTAAGGGTTTTTTTTTATTTGTATGATGTGGGTTTCAATTTATTAATTCTAAAAATGTTAAACCTTTTATAACTAATTTGAATTTTTTAGGGAGAAATTCATTTTAAGGGGGGTAGGATATAACAACCTAATATTTTATAAAATATCTTATTTCAAATTAATTTAAATTATTTAATAGAATAAATTAAATTCAACACCAAGTTTATGTTTTGTTACACACAAAACTATTTTTATCTTACATTACACAAAATATCGAGTCTCTTTGATAGCATGGATGACACGCAACACTGAGCTTCAACGAACCATAAAATAATATTATTATTTAATTTGATAGTTATTACCTAGCCATTTGAATAATGGGAATGAATAGTATTAGTTGAATTTTGAAAACATGGTTTAAATATATATATATATATATATATAATGAATTCATTTTTATTAATTAATTATAAATTAAAATAAACCAATTGAATAAAAAGAAAATGTTTTTACAATAACTATTTTTAATCCCACAAAGGTGTTTTATCTTAATAAATTAAATTAATAACTATTAGTGAGAAATATTAATTAAATTTATATATTATATATTCAATAAAATATTTTTACATTCATCCAATATATTTTATAGGCATAATAAATAAAATTTTAAGCATAAAAATAGTATTTTTATATAAAGTAGTTTTACCGCCTTTTAATAGTGTAATTGTTTTAAAAATAAAATTTTAAAATTTTATAAATTTTATCTTAAAAAATAAACTTCATTTTAAAAATATTAATATCAAAATTTACCTTGGGTTAATTTTTGGTATTTTTTGAGAAGATTCATTTTTTGATGAATAGTGAAAAACGTTGAATTTTAATTGAAAACTGCATTTTCATATAATTTATCTATATAGTTAAATTATATTTTAAATTTATTTAAATGTATAATTAATTATAATATACATAAATAAATCCAATTTATGAAATTTTAATTAATTTCATGTTGAAATTGGATATAAAAACATTTTGAACTTTTGAGCGTTTTTATTTTAAAAACTTATTATTTCATCCCATTTGTTGGATTAATTTTAAATTAAATTCTACCAATTATATTATTTTAATTTGGAAAAATTAATTAAATATTTTTAATAAAAAAATTTATAATTTATATTTATATCAACTTAGTTTTTTACCAAAAATATTTGTGAAATTAATTGAAATTAATTATAGTGATTAAGGTAAAAACAAGTTTACTCAGTGGTTAAGATTTAAACTTAATGATAAAAATGTCCTATAAACTTTTCCAACACATATTTTCTGACCATATTTTGACCATTACACTTATATTATCTAATTTTGTGTGTTATGGAAGCCTCTTATTAGATAAAAACGTGGGTACACCTAACTTTCTTTTCAAAAATATCAAGTGTGTCCTCTCCCTCACTTATAAAAGGCCACCACACATCCCCCTCTCTTGACACATATCAAGAATTTGGGATTATCAAAAACCTACCCAAATCAACTCAAAATATATATGCTCTCATCCTAGGATCCTCACTTTTTCCATAAATCAAACCAATTATTTTCCTTGGTTCAAACCAAAAGGAGTTACCCGAAGAAGAGGTAACATTCTTCAATGAGCACTTTTATTTTATTTCTTACTCCACCCCTTCAATTATTTTTATATTATGATTATATAATAACCTCAATATATTAAATATAATTATATATTTTTATGTTAATGATATGACCTAAAACTCCACACACTTCCATCAAAGTGGATACGCAATCATCGTTTGTGTGTACGGTGGACTACCACCTTGCAAACTGATGTTGTTCGTTCTTCCATTGCAACCTATCAAGGCTGGTAATAATGATATACATGATATTTTTAGATACTATATATGATATTTATTATTAATTTATATTTATTTAATTATTATATAGTGCATACCTTAATTATTTCTATTTTGTTGGAATATGATAACATTATTTGTGGACATGTGGACTATTGCCTCCTTAAAGCGATGTGATTCGTTCACTATTTACATGGAATGTATTAATGATGGGTTTAATAAAAATATGTGATATACACTAAATAAATATGATATTAATGACATAATTATATTTTTTTAAATATAATATATCACTTTCTTTATTATCTTTTCACACACTCAAAAAGTGATAACATCGTCTGTGGACGTTTAGACTATTACCTCCTCAATGCGATGTGATTATTCTCTTTTCATGACCACATAAACAATTATGATATATATAATTATAAATAAATAATTAATATTATAATTACTTCATGATTATTATTCTTTATATTTTTAAATAATTACCTCTTTGATCATAGTTAAGAAACCAAAATCTTTTTGGCACATAAACTGAATATGGTCAAAAAATCTGACTTAAAATTTATTTATTAATTAATTGTATATAACTTGTTAATGGGGGAAATAAAATTAATAATAAACTTGAAAAAGGTTCTCAAAAAATTACATAATTAACATAATTTTATTATTCAAGAATATAAACATACACGTGACAAGTCAGAATTGTGGTTAAGGACTTCATCTCAATCTCCATTCATTGAGGCATATTTTGATGTTATAGACCCACCTTCTTTTATGAGGAATACATACAGACCATTTTACATATCATATCATGAATCTATTTATTCTCATGTAATTTAATGTTTTTTGAAATGTTATACCTTAATGGGGATTATGATTCAAATGTTTTAAAGTGGTATGGAACACTTTTATTTAAAAAAAATTAAAATTTTTAAATATTTAATTTAAAAAACGTTTCATTTATGTCAATATTCTTGATATTATTTTATATTTTTATTTATATGGATATAAAAATATTATTAAAGAAATTTTAGGTCTATTTTTGTCTTTTTATTCCTCTATAAGCCTCTATGTTTTTAAAATAAATATAAACCCCTCTTTTCCTTTTTTGGTTATTTTGTTATTGAAAATGGCTTTTGAAAATTGATTGATTAATTCAATAACTTGAAATTTTTTCTTATGAGTGAAAATTAAATTTTATGAGTGACATGTTGAAAATTGTAATATTTTATGTGTTATAATTATATAATAGTACTTGGACATTTGACGGGTGTTTATGTTATAAACCAATGATGGGTGGTTACATTATAAACTAATTATGGGTGGTCACATTATAAATCAATGATAGGTGTTTCACTACTAGAAAAATTGCCTATACCCACGGTTCAAAACCGTGGGTATAGCCCCCAAAACCGTGGGTATAGCCTATACCAACAGTTTTGTGAACCGTGGGCTGGAACGGCGTCGGTATAGGTCCCCAGCCTATACCCACGATTTTCCAAAACCGTGGGTATAGGTGTCCTTCCACCGGGTCACCGAAACATATCCAATTTCCATAGTGTCAACGGATTTTACCCACGGTTTCAAAACTATGGGTATAGGTCCTAAAATAATGCAGTCACCGAGTTTTGATCTCGCAACCTCTTCCCTGCAAACACCGCGTCTAACCACTACCCTAACATCACCTATATGTATATATATATATAGTTAAATATAGTTATAAAAACTGTGGGTATAGAGGGAAGAACCATGGGTATAGGGTTCCCGTCAAAAAAAAAAATTCCTTCCCATGGAAAAAAAATTCCCACGCGCACAAAAGTGACCTATACCCATGGTTTTTCATAACCGTGGGTATAGGTATTTTAGCCCAAACCTATCCCCACGGTTTTCCCCAAAACCGTGGGGATAGGTACCCCTATACCCACAGTTTTGGGAAACCATGGGTATAGGTCACTTTTTAGGACCTATCTCCATGGTTTTTCCCAAAACCGTGGGGATAGACCCCCCCCCCCCTATACGCACGGTTTTCCAAAACTGTCAGTATAGGGGGGGTCTATCCCCACGGTTTTAGGGAAAACCGTGGGGATAGGTCCATTTTCCCGTAGTGTTTACATGATAAAACAATGAATGGTGGGTTCATGATATTTATATAATGAATTGGGTATGGAAGTCAACCATATGGTTATTCCATTAGTAAGAGTGACATGTATGGAATTTTATCGCATGGTTATTCCATTTATAATAATGAGAAGTATAATGATGTCCCAAGATACCTTTATGTGTTATCTATGCTTGATATGGGTTTTATGGTAATATCATGATTAATAAAAATTAATTAATGAGATTATGTTAAAAGTAAAATATTTACTACTTCTTAAGGGTGAAAATTATTACTGTAAGATAATTTTTTCATGGGTTTTCATGTTTTTACTAAATTAATGGTTTTCTTTATTTTTATATCCCTTACTGAGATTTTAGGCCAATTCCATGTTTTTAAAATGTTTTTAAAATGGATTAATCATGGGTAAGGGAAATGAAAAAGTCAAGTTGAAAACCATGGATATTTTCCATGAAAATAAATCATGATTTTTAAAAAAAATATATTATGGAAAAATTGGATACTAATCAGAAGTGCCCACTTTGTATATTATGGTTTTGTTATGTATTATTTATGTCCTAATTATCTAAAACTCTAAACATAAAAATATCCTCAAAGTGAAAGAAATTAAATTCTTGACTAAAATTGAATATTATGTAATGTTTAAGTTCGGGGCTTTATAGATGACATAATTTTCGGTTCAACTCAAAAATCTCTTTTTGATAGTTTTTCAAAACTTATGATAAATAATTTTGAAATTAACATGTTTGGAAAAATAAACTTCATCCTTATTTTTCAAATTTCTCAAAAATAAAAAGTAATATCTTTAATAATTATAAATATATGAAATACTTAGTCAAAATTTTTGTTTTTGAAAATTATTCAAGCATAAGTACTTCATTATAAACTTCTATCAAACTCGATCTTAATGAATCTAGTAAAATAAGAGATTAAAAAACTTACACTCTTATGATCTAAAGTTTACTTTATCATACACCATGTCAACTAGACATTAGTAAGCTTATGAAAAAAAATCATGCTAACCTAAAGTAAATGATACACCCTCCTACACTGATAATTTTTATTTTATATTATTTAATTTAATTTTTGAATAATTATTTTTTGGAATTCCAAAACTTTGAATTTTAAAATTTTAATAATTTTTATATTATGCATGAGTTGCATACGGTTATGAGTAACCTTTAATAAATTGTGAATGGGAGTATGTTACCTAGACAGTGACATTTTGGAATGGCTATCCCATGGGTAGTTAGAACATGTGGTTCATAGGGAAAACCAAGCACTATGGTTTTGGTGGTCCAGTGTGGGAAACACAACATCTCCATGGTTTGGAAAATTGTGTGGGTTTCTCAATCTTTTAAAATTTCAAAATAAATAAAATAACCTTAATGAAAAACAAATAAAAACGTATCCCTCACTTCTCTTATCCCCCTATCAGGTCAAATAGGCTACACCTAGGGAGTAACCCTCACATGTTCCTCCCTCCCTTTTACGTCCTCCATTTTGTGTGATTCAACATGTGATCTTTACATTTTAGGGTAGAATCATCAAGTTAAGGTTTATGATCCTCATTACATTCCATTTTTTTGTGGTTTCTTTCTTCCATGTCATAATTTTGGGTTTAAGTGAACCCTAGTGGTGCCGAGTTGGATGGTTTTTTATGTTCTCTTTTTTTAGGCTCATTTTATCCTTTTCTTTCTTGTTTGGGCATCCAATACTTATGGCAATACATTTAAAACTATTTTGGATAATCTAGTAATGTTTTTAGGTATGTTTATATATGTAACCCTCTTGTTTTACATTATATATATTTTATTTTGTGTCAAAATTAGTTCTTATGATTTTATGAACATATTATATGCTCATAGTAGGATTAAATTATTTTTTAAATAGTTTTAGCACTTGTCATGGGATTAGTCCACATAAAACGTTATTTTAAAATTTCCAAAGTGTAATTTTAAAAATTATTCAAGTGTTATAAAATGTTTCTAATGGATTTAAATGTATTTGGAATACTTTCAATGCTTTTAATTGGATATTAAGAAATTTAAAGACTTGGCATGGGCTTAAGCCACATTACAAGAGTTAGTTTAAATAACCTTTTAGATTTTCTAAAGGTATTTTATTATTTTAAAAATATTTTTGTTGTTAGTTTCCTTTTTAAAAGAGGTTTGATTTATTTTAAAGGATTTTTTTATAAAAAATTAGAGTTGACACTCTTTAGAAATTATTTTGAGATCATGGGTCTTAAGGTGTATTGAGAAAACATTTAAAAAGAGATTAATTGTTTTTGTAAAAAGGGTGATTATCACCATTTGATTTCTTTGAAACTAGCACATTTATTTAAAAAGTGACTTTCATATAAAGAGTTGGATTTACAATTTTCCTTCAAAGTGTGTTGTATTAGTTTGGATTTCAAAATATTTTTGAAAATTGGATTTCCAAATGTGATTTTGGAAAATGGATTTCAATAGGACATTCACCTTCTGTTAAAAAATTTGATTTAAAGTGGTATTTGAAATTATATTTACAATGACTTTAAGAATTGGTTGTGTTGATTTTAATCCCAAGAGGTGTGTTTGAAAGTCATGTTTGGGACTTTAAATGGTTTTATAAATGGTTGATACCCTCTTGATCCCCATGTGTTTATCTTGGCTCATTATGGCTTGTGGTCCATGGGGTATGCTTTATATGATATGCATTTTGTAATGCTCATTAATGGATTTATGTGTGGGGATACTGCATATGAGGGTGTGGGAGGTGAGGTGTGAGTTGTTTTCAAATAATTTATATTTAATGAATGTGAATATTGATTTTTAACCCCCTCTATTGATTTTTCATGGGAGTCCTAGGGTATAGTAGATGACCTATGTGAGGGAAAACCCTAGTGGAGATAGTGGGTTAACTAGGGAGTGTTTCCAATCTACTCCAAGAAGGATATTCTAAAATGAGTATAATATCTTTATGCTAGCTATATTTTTTATTCCCATAGATAAAAGCATTCCAGGGACATTTACTTTCCATATAGTTTTATAAGACTAATAGGGATATGATAAGTCTAGTAGTATTGGAATGGGTTCCTTTTCATCATTTAAGGTATATTATTACTAGATACTAGGGATGATTACCATGACACTAGGCCCTTTTTGGGACACTTTAGGGGATTTTTTTTTCATGATTAAATTACACTTACCTATTTAATAACCATTAGCACCATTGATTAATTTTATTCTTTAGATGTTATTTCCATGATTTCTTAGTTCCTATGTGTGAATTATCTATCACATTGAGTGTGTGTTTATTTAATTTCAAATGGTTTATTTTTATAAGGTTTTAAATTATCATTTATAAAGGAAAATGATTTGTTTTTTCATAAAAATGAGTTTGAAGAAATGTTTTCCCTTAAAAAATTATGAAAAGGAGTTTTTGTAGAATGTTTGGAAAGGGTGAAAATGTATACTTGGTTTTTTCCATGGTTTAATGGACCATTTTTATTCTTTAAGTTTAATTTAAAAATTTTAATCATCTTTGTTTTTATTTTATAAAAATGGGTGGTTATGTGAAAATGTGCATTTTTATTTTTTTATAAAGAATGTGAAACCCTATCTTAATACCTTATGTTCAAACAAAAATTTTATAAACTTATTTATATAAGGTTTTACAATTATTTAGTAGGTTGTGGTGGTCTGTTGAGTGATTTTGTGCTCACTCATATTATATCTCAGTTGTAGGTTCTTGGTTCTGATTTAGACAACTTTTAAGCATTGATTTATCTAGGGAATTTAGGTGAGTTGTTTATTTTAATGTATTCTACTTGTGGTACCTATCACCTATTTTGGTTAGACTTAGATTTAATTTTGTATAATTTTTTATGTGTGGCCCTTTATATGATTTACCTTGGCCTATTCGGATTTTATTACTTTCAATGGTTGGTGGATAGCTATATATATGGGAGTACAAGAGGGGTCTAGAGGCAGATTTTATTTTCTTTTCATAGTAGGTATGTAAATACCTCAACCCTAGTATCCTAGAGTTAGTGGTTACTTTATTACATTGGCATAACATACAATAAATATCATCCCAAAGGACCTAATAGTTTACTATTATTATAAAAACTAGATACATACTTTAAATTCACATTAAAGTTGAAAACATTAAATACAAAAAGTGTTTTCTTTGATAAATCTATTATTACTCATAGTGTATCCCCACATATCAATCACAAAACACTTATTGGTATCTTGGAGAAAATAAAACTTAAGAAATGGGTGAGATCAGAAGATCAGTAATGTAAAGCGTATAGTGGAATCTATCATGAATAAATATGTATAATCAATACAAAAAGGAAAATAAATGAAACACGTGTCATTTAATTAATAAACATATTATAATATGGTAGAAATAATTGATGATAAAATAAATACATATAAATAATCTCATGAGAATGAAACTTATCCATAGATATTATAACTAATAGAATAATTATATGGATATCAATAACTAATATGATAATACGATAATGCATAATTATGAACATCTAAAACATAATTTCAATACCTTTCACAAAATAGTTTAAATATGTGGGTAGAAACCTATCTAATTTGACCAACTAATTTGTCACATCATACATATTAATGTATCGAGGGACTATCTATAACTGCGCCCCACCCATCACTTACTATGTCCAATGCATTCATCATATGAAAGGGGTGAAAGATAATAAGTATAAACATTTATATTGAAAAAATAACATATGAAATATTAACACTTACCCCAATCAAATAAATATAATCATAAACCATCTAGAGTAAAATGGTGAATGGTAATAAAATTTTACATCCCAATTCAATCTGAATATATAAAATCTAGATAAATAATAAGGATGGTATTAATAAAACATATCTTCAATGGATCATAATTATAATAAGTATTTTTTTAATTTATGAATATAAATTCTAAGAAAATATCATTTAAAACAATCTTGAGGAAAATAACATTTTCACTTTGAAAATAACCTTTTAAAACTAAATTTTCTCAAAAAATTTTAAAAATAATTTTCTTTGAAAATAACCTTATAAAATTATAAAAGAATATTTAAATAATTGAGTGGTCATGATGGTATGAAATTCCATTTATACCTTATATATTAAAACAAATATTCCATTCACATTTTCGACAAAATCCAAACAGGATATGTTTGGAAAATGATATGAATATTCCATTAAAAAAATGTGGAAAGTAAAAATGGGACAAATTTATTCATTAAATATATTTTTTAAAATTTAAAAACATTTTTGAAAAAAAATATATAAAACATGGATTTTGGTGAAAAGGGGCCATCGACCAAAGAGATAAATAAAGTTGGATTTTCTTAAAAACATGTTATCAATCATTTTTAATACCAAAGAGAGAGAAAATGGTGATATTTATTGAAAAAATTCATGAATAACTAGATTATAAGAAAATATATTTGGGTTAATACATAAATATCAAATAATTTCCCCAAGAGATACTTAAACAAAAATAATCCTAAACAATGATGAGATTGTGAAATAAACCCTTACCACTTTGGTAACTTTTTAATCATAATCCCCATGAAATAAATAATATCAAAATAAAATTTAAAAACCATTAAAATAAATATATTAATGATATATCATATCAAAATGGGCATTATATACACCATACAGAGTAATAAGTGGTGAATATGACGTATGTCTCACGGAAGTAAAAGTGAGACCAGAAAACCTTACCTCGGGTTAGAATTATTTCATATGTGTCTGAATCATAGGAATAATAAATATAGGTTTATTATAAATATATTCAAAAACCATGATCACATATTTTACACCATATATTATTTACTTATAGTCGTTCATCACCTGTTTATTAAAAACTCTTTGTTAGAATCATTGTTTTGGGTGACAATTGCTTCATTTTTCATGTATATTTTAGTTTGATAATTTTGGTCCTTTTAATTTTATCATGGTTAAATCATATTCATAATGTTAAAAATTATATAAATATAATATATATTCATTATATATTTATTTATAGTCATCTTTTAAATTTATATATAGAAAATAGATTACATTGTTCATGGAAACGGTAGGTCGTACGTATGCATGAACGTTGTTTCCATTTTTCTAAATGGATAGAATGAAAAGAAAATAATTTTTAATTAATATTTATATAATAATTATTATTTAAAATATATAATTTATATTAATTAAATAAATACTTGTTACCATCCATGTAAAAATAAAATGAAAAATATTTCGCATCGCTACACATATGTGGTAGTCTACACGTATGCACGCTCGACGTTATTGTTTTACAATGGATTAGAAGGTAAGAATTTATATGTGATATTATATTTATAGTAGTATATTTATATCATAAATATCAAATATCTTTATTAACTTTATCCTTACTACCTTTCATGTAAAGCATAAGCAAAAAACAAATAACTTCGCTTCACGAGGCAGTAGCCCGCCGTATAAACAAGCGATGTTATTGTATCCCCCATAGAATGTAAAGTAAGAATGTATAGGTGATATAATAATTAAATAAATATAATAAATTCATAAATATTATATATGTGTGTGTGTTAAATATATCAGTATATTCATCCTTGAAAGGTGGTAATAGAAAACTAATTACATCGGTTCGTGAGGCAGTAGTTCATCGTACACACGATCAACGATTTTGTTTCCCATTTGATGGAATTGAATACGGATATGGGTTATGAAATTAACATAATAACATATAAGTATATATTATATACTTATTTTATTATATTATCATAGATAAGTAATTTTTTAAGGAGTTGTAAGAAGAAATAAAACAAATACACGCGTTTAATAATTTTACCTCTTCTTCAGAGAGCCTCTTTTGGTTTATACCTAAAGACCTCTTGGAAAGTATTAATAATAAAAATAATGACTCTATGATGTGTTTAGGTAATTAAGGAATTTATTTCTTCAGGTATTGGCTGAAACAAATGGTTTTTTATGTGTGAACTGAGGAGGTGAGGGGGTGGCCTTTTATAAGTGGAGGAGATGTGGCATGTTGAATTTTTGAAAAGATAAAGTGATGAAAACATTTTTATCATGTAAAAAGCATATAAAATAGATAATTATAGAAACTTAGAGATTATATAGCCTAAATATTTCCCTAAACTTGGTTTTGGACAAGTTTTAGGTCATTTTTAAAGCTTATCTTCTTAGTTTAACCCCCTAATAAACCCATTTTTACCTTAACCATGATAATTAATTTTTACCATTTTCACTATACATTAAGAAAAAATAGTTTTAACTTATTATATATCATAAATTATGATGATTTAAAATATTTAATCAATTTTTTCAAATTCAATTCACATAATTTTTAGAATTAAATTTAAAATTAAATAGCATATGCGATGAAATATTAGTTTTCCAAAGAGAAAAATCTCATAAGTATAGGATGTTTTAACAAAAAAAAAATCAATATGAAATTGATTAAAATTACCTAAATTATTTAAATTTAATTTTAACTTAAATAATTTTAATTTAAAAAATATATATATAATTTAACTTTGTAAAAATTTTAAATGAAAATGCAGTTCTTGATAAAAAATCAGTATTTTTTGTTATTCATTAAAAAAATATTATTTTCAGATTATTATAAAAAATTAACCCAAATATAATTTTGAGATAAAGATTTCAAAAATGAATTTTATTTTTAAAAATAAATTTTTTTAAATTGATAAAAATTAATTTTAAACTATTTGTGCAAAGCACGACTAATCCGCCTTTCAGAAAAATACTATTTATTTAGAAAATGTTTCTTTCTCCTTCAAATGGTTCTAATTTTACTTATAATAAATATATAACCATTTTATTTATTTTATACATATGTAAACTACAAAATTTTCATAATTTATTTATTAATATGCATACCCACCATCTTAACAACTAGGTTATAATGGTCATTTTTAAATAATAATGTTTTAATAGAGTATCATATTTCATTCAAACCTAGTGTTGTGTGCATTCCAAGCTATCAAAGAGACTGAATTTATTTAAAAATTAATATATTTTAAAGTCTTTGGGTGTTAAATTATATTTTAATCATGGTGTTGTATGTAATATATGTTATTGAATATAATATTCCTCTTTTAAAATCTTAGGGTGTTACATTCCACGCCCCCCCCCCCCCCACCTAAATAAATTCCATTTTCACAATTTAATCTTAATATTGGAAATAAAGGGTTTGAGATTTGAAAATTCATTTATTTAAATCTCACATCATGAGAAGGGTCAATAAAACATCCTCCTAATAAGATATAAAGGGAATTATGAAGACCATCTGAAATAATCACATAATTAGGATTCCAAGTAGTATAACATGTGTTGGAAGTGATGATATGGACATGAAAGAAAATTGAAATTACCAAATAATTATGAAGGGTGATAGAGGTCATTGATAACAAGAAATTTAATAATAAATTGAAATTCAACAACCACAAAACCATAAATCTTCAATGATTCAAAATATTATTAATTCATCGGATATAAAGGAAATAGGATAACATTTATGTTTCAAGATCCTTTTCCTAAAGTTAAGGGTTTCATTTTCCATATAGACTAGTAACATAAGGAAATATACAAACATGACAAGTAGAATTTATCCTTTAATCATTTCCTTCAGAAACTCATATTTTTTCCAAATTATGAGTATTCAAGATGAAATTTTCATGCCTGAAGCACTAAAATTAATATTTAATATATCATTAGCTCAATAAATTAATGAAAATTAATCCCAATAACACTGTATATTTTATAAAAACAAATTGGTTTGCACAAGTTACCTAATAACATCCAAAATTCAACTTAATACATTCCATATACAGTTAACCTTAAGAATCATCCAAAATATGTTTTTCGAAATTCAACGTCCAAAATTTTTTAAAGCAATGTCACTAAATCAACATTATATTCCCTAGACAATATAAATTGGATCTTAATGTCACATTCCAAATATGTTAATATCTTTATCACCATAAAACTTTAATGTAAACATGCATGCTTCTAAAAATAAAATCTCTGGTTTTTTAATATATTCTATAAATCCAAACATGCAGTAAACTCTAGCAAAGATAACATAATCCATCAAATCACTAACCAATTTCATGTTCAATAATACTATCCCATAAACATATATTTATCATTATTATATCAATATATAGAACATATTAAGTGTTACATTCCTTAAATAATATTCTTTTAAATAAGACCAACCTACCACTAAGTCACTTTTCCTAGTCATTCGTACCATTCAATATATACTCTCAAATACTTAAATAAAAATTATTATTGTACAATCCTTATACATTTAATAATTATTATAACCATAATGTAATTGGAAAAATACTCCTATAACAAAATTATTAAATCCAAACATAAGAATGTTAATTATTCCAGTTTCTTATTAAACTATTAACAAGGATTCATTATATTATTCATTAACTCCTCCTACCTTTCATATCTCATTTGTAGTTTCTTCATTATCAAAAATATAACCATTACTCATATTAACTTTATGATTATCTTTATGAGATTTCCCCCTAGGAAATAAATTTTCATAATTCCCATTCTTTCCATATTTAAAACATTCAACGGTCACTAATACCTTTGGGAGACCATTATTCTCATCCATTACTTTAACCAAACCTTTAATTTTTCCTTGAAAGTTACTTTCATTGTATCCTTTTTTCCACACATAAAAAATTTTACTATTACTTTGAGACACTCTCCTGTTTTTCTCTTTCCATATTTCAGACATAAAAGAAATTGATCCTTCTTTACTCCATGGTCGCCACTATTCAAGCTCCTAGTGGACTACATTATTCTCTTATTTGGTGAGTCCCAGGGTTGGTTAAGGTTAAATTTTTTAATCATGTATCATGATAACTGATTAGGAATAATCACAATATCATTCACCTAATTAATCATCCTATTTAGTGGATCATCAACACATTGTCTATCGCATTCAATGTTAACCCATTTTGTTCTTGTTCAATCCTTTGACTAAAACCAAAAATCATACTGTGAGAAACACAAATCATTGTGGGAAATTACATGGTCATGAAGAATAATTTATTGGATATATAAATCATGACACTTTATTTCCAATATATAACACCTTAGTCTTAAACTAGGTTATTATAAATTCTCATCTATTCAAATCCTTCATGATGGTTCATAAAGAAAATTTTAATAAACCCAAGTATATCCCCTGGGAGTTTCAAACCATGTGTTCAGTAAGTCTAATTATCATGAATCAAGTAACTCTTGAGTCAATCGTGATGCACTTGTTTCGATGTTATTACCCCTAGGTACATCTGTTACAGAACCACGTTCACTTGTAGTATCCATAAAGATATGTATTTATGGGAAAAACACATAATCTATACCTTACCACAACTTTAAGATATTATTCTATAATTATTCTCAATAACTGTCATAGGGTTATGTTCCCTAATATATGTTTTTCTAAATATTGTTCCCAAAGTTTCTACTAAACTTTATCTAATACCAACTATAAATGCCCCAACCCTAGTAACCAAGAGTCGGTAGTTACTTTATTACATTGGCATAAGATACAAGGATTCACATCCTGAATGACTCAAAAGTTTTATAGTATTGGTAAACTAGATACATACGTAAAATTCACATTATAATTAAAAACATAAAATAGAAAAATCATTTTATATTAGAACACCATTATTCCTTATAGTGTATCCCTGTATATCAAGCACAAAACTCTTCCCGGTAAAACATAAGATATGGGTGATATCAGATGCTCAGTAAGGGTAATCATACATCTGAATCTATCATGAATAAATAATAATATTCAATATGGAAAGGTAAATAACTAAAACGCATTCCATTTAATCAATAAACTGGTCATAATATGGCAGAAATAAATGATTATCAAATAGAGACATATAAATAATCACATGATCTTGAAACTTATCCCGGGATATTCTAACTAATAGAATAATCACATGGACATAAATAACTAATCTCATAATGATAATATATATATTTTCCGACATATGAAACATATTTTCAAGACCATTCATAGGATATTTTAAATCTGTGGGTAGAAAATTGTCTAATTTTGCCAATTAATTTATCTCATGAGACATTTTGATGCATCGAGGGGCTATCTATAATCGATCCCCACCCATATATTTTTAAATACAAAAAATGAATCATATCAAATGTTTGAAGCATGATCACTATAAACATTAAAATTGAAAAACTAAAAACTGAAATGTTAATACTTACCCAATCAAATAAACATAATCATAAAACATCCATAGAAATAGTGAATAGTAATAAAATTATACATCTCAAGTCAAAATGATCATAAACCATCTAGAGAAAAAATAAGGATGGTATCAATAAAACTATACTTAGTGTATCATAAGTATAATAAGGGTTTATTTCATTGATGAATGTAAATTCCATGAAAATATCCTTCAAAAAAATTAAAAAAAATAACTTTTTCACTTTGAAATCCACCTTTTAAACTAAAATTACAAAAAAATTGAAAATAATTTTCTTTTAAAATAAACATTTAAAATTACAAAATAATCATTAAAAAAATTTTTGGTCATGATAGTAGGAAATTCAATTCATGTTATACATGTTAAAACAAGGAGTTCTTTCACATTTTTGGTAAAAGTCAAACAGGACTTCTTTTGAAAACAACATGAAGATTCCTTTCAAAAAAATTAAAATATAAAATTGGGTACAAATTTATTTTATATATTGTTTTTAATATGTTAAAAAAATTTGAAAACATTTTTGGAAAACATGGATTTTGATGAAAAGGGATTTTCGACCGAAGAGATAAATTAAGTCGATTTTTCTTAACAAAAATTTCTCAATAAATTTAAGTAAAATGGTAAAATTACTTGAAAATTTTCATTAATAACCATATGATAATAAAATATATTTATTTTTAGATATAAATATACAATAATTTTCCAGAGGAAAACTTTAAAAAAAACAATCTCATATAATGATGAGATTTTGAAATAAACTCTTACCACTTTGGTAAATTTTGAATCATAATCCCCATAAAATAAATAACATAAAATAAAACTTTAAATTCCATGAATATAAATATATTCACTATATAAAATATCAAAATAGAAATTATATACACCACACAAAGTAATAAGTGGTGAATACTGAGTATGTCTCCCAAAAGTAAAAGTGATACGAGAAACCCTTACCTCAGGTTCGACTTCCTTCGTATGTGTATGAAACTCAAGTATAATAAATATAGGTTTATTATACATATCTTAAATAACTATACTCATATATATCATACCATATATGATTTACTTATAGTCTTTTATCACCAATTTATGAACAATCTTTTGTTAAAATCACTGTTTCAGGTTATAATTGCCTCATTTTTCAAGTATGTTTTTGTTCAATAATTTTTGTCATTTTAATTTTATAATTATTAAATCATATATAGAATATTAAAAATGATATAAATGACATATATATTCATTATATATGTCTTTATAGTGATCTATTAAATTTAGAGATAGAAAATGGATTACACTGTTCATGAAGACGGTAGGTCGTACGTACGCATGAACGTTGTTTCCATTTTTCTCAAAGTATGGAACAAAATTAAATTAAATATTAATTAATATTTATGTAATATATATAATTTATATTAATCAAATACATTCTTATTACCATGTATGTAAAAATAAAATGAAAAACATTTCACATTCCTGCATGGAGGCGGTAGTCCACACATACGCATGAGCGACATTACTATTTTCCAATGGATTAGAATGTAAGAAGTTAGTTGTGATATTATATTTATAAGAGTATGGTTATATTATTAATAATTCATATATTCATTAATTTTATCCTTACTTCCTTTCATGTAAATCGTGAGTGAAAAATGAATCGCATCGCTTTGCGAGGCGATATTCCTCCGTACACATGAGCGACACTATCATATCCCCCAAATAATGTAAAGTAAGAAGGTATATGAGAAATAATAATTAAAAAATTATAATAATTTCATAAATATCATATAAAATTTTTAAATTAATTATTATATTCATCCTTGAAATGTGGATATGGAAAAAAATTACATCGGTTCGCGATGTGGTAGTCTGTCATACACATTATCGATGGTTTTGTTTTCCATTTAATAGAAGTGGAGATGTATATGAATTATGAAATAAACATAATAACATATCATTATATATTATATACTTTTTAATTATATTATCACAGTTGAATAATTTTTTAAGGTGGTGGAAGAATAAATAAAATAAATATGATAGTTTAAGAATTTTACCTCTTCTTTAGAGAGTCTCTTTAGGTTTATAAATAAAGCCTTATTAGAAGTAATTCATAAAAAAATAATGCCTCAAAGATTTGGGTATGTAATTAAGGAAATTATTTTGGTATTTATTGTCCGAACCAAATGGTTTTGGATGTGTGAATAGGGGAGGATAGTGTAAGAACTCGGTTTTTCACTCAGGTGTAGATCCTTTAAATTTAGGTCTATTTCCTTATCTTGGACCTAATATGGATGCCTAATGATTTAGAAAAGGTATTAGGGGTGTTTGAGGAAGGTTTGGATCCTGAAACCCTTCTTTTTAGGGAAACTAGACAAGTCGCATGGTTGCGCATGTTTTCCTAATTGTGTGGATAGTATTTTTTCAAACATAGCCACCTTTCATGTTTGGCACATGACCGTGTACCCTAACCATGAAATTGAACCTTATTCCCAAGTAATTGTGCAGACAAATCATGAACATGCTATTTTTCTGGGTAAAATTTCCAACTTTGCCTTAATGATCTAATTATCCACCTCCTTTTTCCCTAATCTGAGTTTATGTTATATTTACCTCTATGGCTCTCATTTTTGAACTTTTTGAAGACCTAAGGTTGGAATCAAAATATATCCTTCATACAGGATTCATTCGGGCTTTCATTCATCACGATGAATGCACAATGTTAAGTACTCGAGTTTGTTTGAACCTTTCTCCTTCTCCCTTTCTCTCGACCTAGTTATCATGGTGTGAGTGTTTTTTTTTATTTTATTAGATCTACTATGATCCAAGATAAATAAAGGGTTTATACTAGAGGAGGAGAGTTATACAAGCCTGAGTTGGGTGGTCTATAACTCATCCCTCAAGTTCATTGATTTTGGAATTGTCGTGTGGGGCCCACCGATTTCATTGGGTATCGTTTATTGAATTTATAATCCATGATTATAATAATTAGAACTGTATGGTTATTCTCTTTCCATATATGTGATTAATTTTTGGTGGTTATTCCCACAAATCCATTCATCCCATGTAGGATGTAATTCCATAATTATCATTTTAGTATTTTTACACGTTTGAACCACCGTTCGGGTGTGCCTTGGCTTGACCTTCCTAAGGGTAAGAGTTTCTATATTAAATGGATTTTTTATAATGATAATTTTATAATATAAAGTATTATTTATGATCACCACTTGAACTATCTAAGGTAAGTGCTTCAATTTGACAATAAAATGTGAAAAATGAATTGGAAATTATACTAAGTATATAACTTGGCCTTAAATGTAAATGAATAGTAGGTTCCATATCTGTAGCACCCATTACCACATTAATGGATGGTATTAGAATGAAAATTTAATATATAATACACTTTAAATGGATTTAATTAATGGTTTCATGTTACTTGTCCTTGTCACACTAATGAAAGGAAAGGCTTGAACCAAATGAATTGATTAAAAGGTTGCATACTACTTGGCCTTATCACACTAATGAAAGGCAAGACTTGAACCAAATTACTTGATTAAAAGGCTGCATACTACTTGAAATTATCACACTAATGAAAGAAAATTCTTGAACCAAATTAAATAGTACATGACTTCAGCATCAAATAGGAGTGGCTTGACTTGATCTCACCTTGGATTCTAATTGGAGAATGCCATGAGCACTCGGGAACCCCATGTCGATTTAAGGATATAGATTTCATAGGTTGATACCCACCTAGATCCCATTCCTTATCTATTATTTGGATTCCTAGTATAACACCATTGGATTCCTTACATATTATCATAGGATGCCTCTAATATACTCCTCGGATATAGCATTGATAAGTAGGTGTCATGGTTAAAGCCCATCGGGTCCAGTCATTACATATCCCCATTGTACCTTGGATAAACTCCTTGGACTCAGTAGGCATCTAATTATGGAGTTAATTGGACTATACTCCTTGTATTACACTCTTACCTTATTCAAAAATACATTTATTACTAAGTTGGATACCCCTAAGGTCTATGTCTCCTTGGTTATTACCTTGGGACTTCACTATTAAATATCATTATAGGTTGCCTTGTCATAACTTGTAACCTTCACTATTTGTAACATGTGACTTAATTATAAATTGGTAATAATATATTAATGTAATGGTTATGTTCAAACGCCATCTGAGGTCTAAATTAGGTACTTGGGTATTTAGTTACATTGTACTTCTTTACTTTATATATGCAATCTTGCACACTGTTACATTTCCTTTACACAGGCTGGATTTTATAGACACCATTGGTGGTATCCCACTAAGATTTATCTCACACCCTCTTCGGGCATAATTTGGTACCTGGAGTAGATTACATGGTTTTAAGTGTTGATAAATGGAAGTTTATGGCTTCAAACACTTGATTTCTTGTTGTCTAGGATGGATCTTGATAGCATATGAACAAGCCAGATCTCAGGATGGTTGGGATAGTCTTTGATTTTATTTATACTTTTATGGAACATGTTATGAATTCTATCTTGTATCCATGTTTTCCAGTTTTTTAGTGACATTACATATCATCAGTTGTTTAATTTTATTCCATTTGTTTCAGTTATAATTATTATTGTCTCTATTTTCTATTGTTATTTTTGTTTACTTATATTGATTTTTCGATTTATCTATGTTTACATTCATCTGTTGGGCTACACTTTGGTAATGAGTGAATAGTCTCCCCAAGGACACCCCATAAGCTCTCACTTCTAGTCAGTAGCCTCTAGATTTTGGGGAGATATGCTTGAGGTCATATGGCCCACAGGACTCAGGGAACCCATTAGCTGGAATTTGGGTCTGGTACGTCACAAAGTGGTATTAGAGGGAGGTTCTCTTTCTTGCTTTAGTATTTAGAGACAATAAATTAGAGATTAGGAACACTTGGAACTTGTTTATAAGTTGTACTTAGGCATCATGAACCCATGTTTGGGGTAAAAACCAAGTTTCCTAAATTATAATTGTTGTTCTGCTTTTTTCTATTACAGTTGATATTATTTCACCATTGGGTGACACACATGTTGTGTGGCATTTTTGATTATTAATATGTTTGAGGATTTTATTTCTTCCTTGACCCGATGATATGAGGTCAAGGATCATTGTTACATGCGTCATTATAGGCACCTATAATTCACATGTCATGTATATTTCCATGCCATATAGGTTCATTTAATTGATTTTCATTGCTAGATATTCTTGTGATTTTTGAGTGATGTTGTGATAGTTAGATTATGCTTGTATTATTGTTGGTTGTAATTGAGTGATTTTCTGTCTCAGTTCATGAGGTTTATGTGCCCTCATGGGTTGGGATGAGTAATTTACCGAGTCAATCCATTATGCTATAAATAAATGGGTGTTGTTTATAGTGATAGGTTTATGGGTACTGATTCACCGGAAATGGTTATCCATTATAAAGTGAATCATGATATCTAAAATGAATTGTTTTCACATCCTTATCTCGTATTTTCATGTTTATGAAAGGTAAAATAATGAACCTGGTAATTAAATTCAAAATGAAATAAAACTTATACTTGAGAACTTACCAATACCTAATCGTCTAAGCGGGTAGTTGGGGTAGTATGCCTTGGGTAGTGAGTTTTCTAATGTTTAACTTCCTCTAGTGATGCTAAATTTCTTCTTAAGATTATTATGAGGCATTTTCTTGTCATTTGTAGACCAATTCCACCATGATGTCCTTTTATTGTATGTCAGGAGGGTGGCAACGACCATGCTTCAGACATGAGGGGCCTTGAGCTGCCAGTCTTACCTCCAAGAGTTCCACTTGAGCCACTGCCTCTTGTACCTAATTTGGGCACTGATTCCCAAGTTCTTGATAGTTTCCTACATATGATGTAGTCCATGAATGTTTCTCCACATCTTTCACCTACAATGACTTATCTGACTCATGAGTTCCAGCAGGAGTATCCTCCTACCTTTTTAGGGGATGGTGGTCTGTAGGCTGCTGAGTCTTGGCTAGAGGTCATCACATCTATCTTTGAGCATCTAGAAACACCTACATAGTAGAGAGTTAAGATTTAAACATACATGATTTGGGATTTGTCCAATAGTTGGTGGTATGTGACTTTCTAGGATGATCATTATCAGGGTATGTTATGGTTTGATTTACATACTTTCTTCTATGATCATTTCTTTCTCAGATGATGAGAGCTGATAGATTCAGAGAGTTCATGAATATCAATTAGGGTTCTATTTCAGTTATGGAATATTTATAATGTTTCACGGAGTTACAGTTCTTTGCACTGCTTCTAGATGGTGATGAGCTTTATCATGCTAGATGCTTTGAGGATGGGCTCTAGTACATTGTTCGTACATAGGTGAATGTCTTTTTCCTGTGTAATTTTTTTTGAGGTAGTCAATCAGGATCTTATCACTGAGCATAACATGAGGGATGGAAATAATACTGGGCATAGATAACCAATGCCATTTAAGGCCAGTATTTCTTCTAGTGGAAGTAATCATTCTCTTGAGGTTTATCGTCAGGGGAGTGACAACTATAGTGCATGTTTTGATAGATCTAAAGTGTGTCATCAGTTTGGATGATGGGGGAATTCGAAGCCTCAGTGTGATAGATACCCACTAGAGTGTCAGTATTTCCATCATATGGAGAATCTCTAGAGTTTCTATATGACCTTTCCACTAGCTTTGAGTGTAAAAGGATCAGTGTCAGCTTTACCTTATAGAGTGAGTTCTTTTACATTGCATGTAGTAGGGAGTTGGAATAGCATCAGTAGGTCTGGTTGAGGAGGAGGTCATGGACATGGTAGCTAGATCCCTGATCACCAGAAGTTCAAATAGAATAGTTTTGATCATTGTAGTCCATATATTTCATAGGGTCATGGATCAGGTCAATTTCATTCAATACAACCAATACCCAAGGATCAGAATGCGGGAACATCTATATTACAAGGTACTATTCTTGTGGAATATACTATAGTATCTACTTTATTTGATATAGGTGTTTAATATACACTGTTAGGGGTACGAAAAGATAGAATACACTATTGTAGGGACTACCTCCTTAAGGTAGGAAGTTACCCTTTCTTATGGAACCTCTTGGTTCTTGAGATGATAGTATTTTATGTCATTCTTGGGATTGGTTGGTTGATTTACTACCATCATTTTGTAGACTGCTACTGCTTCATTATATCATTTACATCACCAGAGGGTAGAAATTTTCTACATAAGGGTGAGTGGGGTGTCTAGGCTAGTAGAGTAGGAACAGATCATCATGGGATAGGTGGAGTGATCAACCAAATTGAAAATCTCTTCATGGAGGATTAGGTTTTACAACAAGTTTATTTCCCTCCAGTAGTGGATCGTTTCATGGATGTCTTTCCCAAAAAAAATTCTGGCCTACCTCCTAAGAGATAGGTAGAGTTTACAATCAAGATTTCTCCGGGAGAAACTCCAGTGTACAATCCTCCATACAGGGTTTCAACAATAGATCTTCAAGAGCTCAAGAGGAAATTAGATTATTTAGAGTAAAAAGGCTTTATATGGACCAGTACATCCTCTTGGGGGTACGACCATTCTTTTCTCCAAGAAGACAGATGGAACCTTACATCTATGCATGGATTATAGAAGTTTGAACCAGCTTATGTTCCAGAATTGATATCCACTACCTTGAAGATGTGATCTATTCAACTAGCTCTGAGGAGAAAATGACTTCTCTAAGATCGATCTAAGATCGGGTTATCATCATGTATGATTCAGGCCATCAGACATACCCTTTACTGCTTTCTATAGAATATATGGTCTGTATGAGTACCTTTTATGTGGTTTGGTTTTATAATTGATGAATAGGGTTTTCCACCCCTATTTGGATTCTTTTTTCATGGTCTTTGTGGATGAAATCTTGATGTATTCTCACACTCGTAGTGACCATGCCAAACATCTTGAGATCATTCTGAGTACACTAAGAGAGCATCATCTTTATGCCAAGATTTCTAAGTTCCACTTCTAGATTGAAAAAGTTAACTTCTTGGGTCATATAATATCATAATTAAGAGTATATGTTGACCCATAAAAGGTTAGTGTTGTATTTTCATGGGAGTAGCCTAAGAAATTGTTTGATATATGAAGTTTATTGGGGATGGCTGGATATTATAGGCATTTCATACAAGAATTTTCCCACCTTACTTCACCTCTTACTGGTCTTACAAAGAAGTGTGTCAAGTTCATATGGTCAGAAGAATATGAGAAAGACTTTTAGGATATGAAAGGGATGCTTGTATTGATACCTATTTGGACTCTTTTAGAGCTAGGTATAGGATATACCATCTACTTTGATTCATCATGCATTAGCCCAGGAGCAGTGCTTATGCAATAAGACCGAGTCGTTGTGTATGGATCTCAGTAGTTGAGACCTCATGAGATAAATTACCTGATGCATGACCCTGATATAGCATCAGTTTTCCACACCTTATGTTACTAAAGATACTATCTTTTGGGTGAGAATTTTTTGGTGTACATAGACCAAAAGAGCCTAAAATATATCTTTTCATAGTGTGACTTGAAACTTAGATAGCATATATGGGTCAAATATCTTCAATCCTTTGATTTTGAGCTTTACTATATGCTTGGGAAGGTAAATGTAGTTGCAGATGTGCTGAGTCAGAAAACTCAAACATAGGCCATATAAGAAGCTAGTGATGAATGGAAGTAATGGACCTCTTTTATGAGTTGCATCTAGAGTTTCATGACAGTCATGAGTATTCTTATCTCTTGTCCTTGATAGTTACATATTCCCTCCTTGAGAAGTTAAAGATTATACAATTTTCAGATCCTGAAGGCTTAGTACTCTATGAGAGTATATCAGGAGATAAAATTCCTCTAGATGGGTTTGTAAATAGAGATGACATACTGTGTCTATGTGGATGTATCTAGGATCCAACAGATATGAGAGAGGAGTTAATGAAAGAGTCCCACACTTCCTAGTGGGTAGTTTATCCAGGAATCTCGAAGATTTATTGAGACATGTGATTCCAATATTGGTGGCCTAGTATGAAACTTTAGATAGCAGGCTTTATCACTAGGTGTTATAAATGTCAGTGGGTGAAGTTAAGAGAACTAGAGACCTACGGGATTGCTATAGCTGCTTCTAGTCCCGGATAGAATTGGGAAGATGTTTTCATGGATTTTGTAGTCGTCTTACCTATTTCACCTTGGGTTATTTATGTTATATGGGTATTCACTGAATGGATAACAAAATCATCCCACTTCATTCCTGTGTGGGAGACTTTCTCAGTTGATGATCTAGGAAGACTATATATCTGTAAGATCATAAGACTACATGTGGTTCCTCATACTATCATTTCATATCAGGATTCTAATTTCACTTCATCGTTCTGTTAGGGTTTACAGAAATCTATGGGAATACATGTGCTTCTAAGCACAGCTTTTCACCCTTAGACCAATGGAAAATTAGAATAGACAATACAGGTTCTAGAGGATATTCTTCAATCATGTGTCCTTGATTTTGACAGTTCTTGGGAAAATAATATCCCTCTCATCGAATTTGCCTATAATAACAGCTTTTAGGTGACAATTTAGATGGATTCATTTGAGGCTTTGTATGGCAGGACATGTTGTTTACCCTTGTGTAGGCTAGAGGCAGGTGAGGAAGCCCTACTAGGTCCTCATCTTGTTTAGGAGATGTCGGAGTAAGTTTAGCTGATCAGAAAGTGTATGACTACTGCTCAGTCTAGACCAAAATCTTATGTTGATCTCCATTGATGACCTCTTGAGTTTGATGTTGGGTATCATTTTTTCCTTCAGGTATCGCCCAGGCTAGGGAATAGACAGTTATGAAAGAAAGGTAAGTTCTCACCTCATTATGTAGGGTCGTTTGAGATTCTAGAGAGAGTCAATCTGGTAGCCCATCGGTTGCTACTACCTCAGAGGTATCATTCCATGTATGACATCTTCCATGTTTCACATTTCACCAGTATCATTTCAACATGTCTCATACCTTTGATCCCAAGGAAGTTGTGTTAGATGATAATGCTACCTTTGAGGATTATTCAGTATGCATCGTTGGAAGGAGTAAAAAGGCTCTACGAGGCCGGTTTGTCCCTCTAGTATGGGTGATATGGAAGCATGGTCGTGTGTAGGATGATACTTGGGAGTGGGAGGCCAACGTACATTCCCAATGGCTAGAGTTTTTCTCAGACAGTGTTTCTCCACCCTTGTAAGGTGAACTCGGGGAGGAGTTATTTTAAGGGGGGAAGACTATAAGAACTCAGTTTTTCACTCAGGTATGGATACTTTAAATTTTGGTCTATTCCCATATCTTGGACCTAATATGGATTCCTAATGGGTTATCAAATATATCATGGGATTCTAGGGTAAGTTCATATCCTAGAACCCCTATTTTTAGGGAAATTGACCAAGTCACATGGTTGGCGCATGGTTTGCCTAACCGTGCAGATGGTGTTTTTCTGGAAAAATCCACCTCACATGGTTGGTGCACAGTCGTGCGTCCTAACTGTGAAAATACACCTTCTATCCAGGTAACCATTCACATTTTTTAGACATTTTTTCAAACCATTCATAAGATATTTTTTGGGTAAAATTTCCAACTTTCCCTAAATGATCTAATTATCCCCCTCCTTCTTCCTTAATCTATGTTTATAAAATATTTACCTCCATGGATATAATTTTGGATATTTTTGAAGACCTAAGGTAGGAATCAAGATATCTCCTTCATTTGGGATCTTTTCGGGCTTCTTTTCATCATGTTGGATGCATAACGGCAAGCACTCAAGTCCGTTTTAATTTTTCTCCTTCTCTCTTTCTCTTGACCTAGTTATCATGGTATGAGTTTTTTTCCTCTTTTCTTAGATCTACTTAAATCTGAGAAAAATCAAGGTCCGATATCGGATGAGGTAAGTTTTAAAAGCCTACATTTTGTGTTCTATAACTCATCCCTTATGTTCACTGATTTTGGAATTGTCGTGTGGGGACCACTAATTTCATCTTGTGCCATTTGTTGAATTTATATGTCATGCTTATAATCATTAGAACCATATGGTTATTCTCTTTCCATATATGTGATTAATTTTTGGTTTTTATTCCCACAAGTCCATTCATCCCATGTAGTATGTTATTCTATAATAGTTTTTTTAGTGTTTTTACATGTTTGATCCACCTTTCGAGTGTGCCTTGTCTTGACCTTCTTAAGGGTAAGAATTTCTATATTAAATGGATTATTTATAATGAAAATTTCATAATGTAAAGTGAAATGTATTCTAACCACTTGACCCTCCTAAATTAAATGCTTCAATTTGACAATAAAATGTGAAAAGTGAATTGGCAAGTATACTAAGCATATGACTTGGCCTTAAATGTAAATGAATAGTAGGTTGCATATCTGTGGCACCACTTACCACATTAATGGAAGGTAAAATAATGAAATTGAATAGTTAATACACTTTAAATGTATTTAATGAATGGTTTCATGATACTTGTCCTTGTCACACTAATGAAAGTCAAGTCTTGAACCAAATGACCTGATTAAAAGGTTGCATGCTACTTGGATTTATCACACTAATGAAAGGCATGTCTTGAACCAAATGTCATGATTAAAAGGTTTCATGCTACTTGAACATATCAAACTAATTAAATTCAAGTCTTGAAACAAATGAAATATTACATGACTTCAACATCAAATAGGAGTCTCCTGACTTGACCTCACCTTGGATTCTGATCAGAGAATTCCATGAGCACTCGGGAACCCCATTTCTATGTAAGGATACGGCTTGCATAGGATGAGACACACCTAGATCCTGATCCTTGTATAATATTTGGATGCCTAGTATGACATTGTAGGATCCATTAAATATTATCATAGGATGCCTCGGATACACTCCTTGGATCCATCATTGACAACTAGGTGCCATTGTTAAAGACAATCGGGCCCATTCATTACTTAGCCCCGTTTTACCTTGGATAAACTCATTAGACTAGGTAGGCATCTCATTATGGAATGCCTTGGACTATGATCATTTTCTTACACTCTTACCCCATGCCAGGATACAATTATTACTTATTTGGTGACCCTTGAGTTCTATGTCACCTTGGTTATTACCATGGGACTTCACTATTAAATATCATTATAGGTCTCCTTATTATAACTTGGAACCTTCACTATTTGTAACATGTGACTTAATTATAAATTAGTAATAATAAATTAATGAAATTTTAATGTTCAGACGCCAGCTGAGGGCTGAAGAAGGTGCTTGGGTATTTAGTTACATTGTACGGATTTACTTTATATATGAATTCTTGCACACGGTTACATTTCTTTTACATGGGACAGATGTTATAGACATTGTTGGTGGTGGACCACTGAGATTTATCTCGCACCCTCTATGGGCTTCGTTTGATACTCGGAGTAGATTACATGGTTGCATGTGTTGATAAAGGGAAGAATATAGATTCAAACACTTGATTTCCTGCTATTTAGGATGGAGCTTGATAGAATATGACCAAGTCAGAGAATGGGATGCTTGGGATAGTCTTTGATTTCCTTTATAATTTTGTGGAACATGTTATTCCTACTATCTTGTATCCATGGTTTCCAATTTTCTAGTGACATGACATATCATCAGTTTTTTAATGTTATTCTAGTTGTTTTAGTTATAGTTACTATTGTCTCTATTTTCAATTATGCCTAATGTTTACTTATATTTCTTACTCAATTTATCTATGTTTACATTCATCTATTGTGCTATACTTTGGTAATGAGGGAATAGTATCCCCACGAACACACCCTAGGCCCTCACTACTAGTCAGAAGCCACTATAATTTGGGGAGATGTGGTTGAGACCATGTGGACCACTGAGCTCAAGGCACCTGTTAAGTGGCATCCAGGTCTAGGACGTCATAGATAGGGGTGACCTTTTATAGGTGGGGGAGAGGGAACGTATGGAATTTTTGAAAAAATAAAGTGATACTCTCATTTTTATCATGCCAAAAGCCTATAAAATGGTTAAATATAAAACATTAGACATTATAGGGTCTTGATTTTTCCATAAAATGGATTTTGGATAAGTTTTAAATCATTTTTAATCATTATATTCTTAGTTTAGTCCCTCGATATACTCATTTTTACCTTCACTATGGTAATTAATTTTTACTATTTTCACTGTTCATTATGGTTAAAAAGTATTTTAAACTTATTAAATAATATAAATTATTATTATTATAAATATTGATTTTAATTTTTAAAATTAAATTCACATAAGTGGTATAATTCAATTTAAAATTAAACTGCAAACACCACAAAAGAGCGGTTTTCCAAAGAGAAAATTCTCATAAGTATAGGATGTTTTAATGTCAAAATTCAATATGAAATTGATTTAAATGAAATAAATTAGTTAAATTTTAATATAATTTAACAAATTTTACTTTAAAATAAATTAAAAATATAATTTAAGTTTATAAATAATATAAACTAAAAGGCAGTTTTCAATAAAAAATCAGTATGTTTCACTATTCATCAAAAAATTAATATTTTTAGAAAATTATCAAAAATTATCCCAAATATAATTTTTAGATATATATTTAAAAAATGAAATTTATTTTTTCAAATAAATTTTCTAAAATTGGTAAAAGTTAATTTTTAAGTTATGTGTGCAAAGCGCGACTAATCCGCCTTTCAGAAAAATTCAGTTTTTCAGAAAACATTTATTTTTAAAGAGGGGTTAAACTATAATTTAGTTATGAACACTACAAGAAACAAACAAAGAAATATCCTAGGGACTCAACCCCATGACCGAACCCCCCCCCCCCAGCCCCCCACCCCCACCCTGCCACCCCTACCACCTTCAGGTGTTAGAAAACATTTATTTTTCTTTCAAATGGTTTTTATATTATTTATAATAAATACATATCCATTGATTTTATTTTATACATGTGTAATCCATAGAATTTTAAAAATTTATTTATTACTATTCATACTCTCTATCTTAACAACTAGGTTATAATCGTAATGATTAAATTGTAATATTTTAATAGAGTATCGCATTTCATTCAAACCCAGTGTTGTGTTCATTGTAAGATATTTAATAGATTTAATTTAATTAAAAATAAATATATTTTAAAGTATTTGGGTGTTACATTATTTTAAAATATCGGTATTTCATGTTATATACAATATTGAATATGATATTCCTCTTTTAAAATATCTAGTGTTACAAGGGAGACTGGGGGTGATTGGAGAAAATGTTTTTTTACTTTCCTTTACTACTTTATTAATTACTTTGATTTTTAGCATATTTAATTTGAAATATACATATAATATATGGATGGGAAATGATGATTTTATATTATATTTATGTTATTTTCATAACTCTAATTATTGGGAAAACCCATTCCCAAGTGTGTCCTAATGATGCCCAAGAACTAGTTGTTAGCTCATGGGGATCATGGATTACCTTTTAGCCAGTGGTTGGCCAGTTTTGGTATATTTCAAAAGGGCAGTTTGGGTTAGTTTTTTACAAAATAGTATCAGAGTATGAAGGTAATTTTTTCATTAAGAATCTAGACTCTTTTTCTTATATCCCTCAATTATTTTGGGTGTATTTGTAAGATCAATAAAAATTTTGTTATCAAGACTCAGGCGGTTGGTCATGAGTATTTAATTAATCACTACCCTTCATGATGATGCATGAGTTTCCATGGGATCTTAGATTTGAATTTTAAATTCATAATTTCACTAGATTTTCCATTGATCTTGTGTTAATACTCATTTTCATAGTTGAGTTTCCTTTAGGTCAGGTTGGATTTGGGGATGTGGATGAAAAATAAATCATTGGTGTGAGGTTGGTTTGCATAACCTGATAAACATAGGTAGTAACCAAATGTATGATCCTGTGAAAGTTATAGGGATTTTTACACAACTGGCCAATATTCCATCAAACCATGTGGTTGGGTCAGTAATGGTTTCATTTCCCATTTGAGTTTTTATTTAGACTACTCTTGAGAGATCCCCAATAGAGATTTGTGATTCAAGGTAGATCTTTTGATATGTTGATTATGTGGATCAGTATTTTTTTAATTGTGATGTGCCTCCTTTTGGTGTGATTATTATGTAAAATGATTTTTTGTAAAAAGGGTGAATTTTATGGAAAATTATTTTGATTTAAAAGTAATCTTTCATTATTTTTCATAGATCATATTTTAAATTACAAAAATTAATTTTGTTTCGGGGGTTAATATTTGGGATTGTTTTTAAAATGAAATAGGTTTTCTAAAAAGGTTTTGGGAACTTTTATTCTAAATCGGTTGGTATGATTTTTCAAAAAATGATTTAGATTTAAAACCCATTTGGGGTGATTTTGAAAAAGGATGATTTTAATTTAATTAAAATTAATTGAATTTTTTTAAATGTTTTAAATAATGATCTTTGAGAATTTTTTATGGTTTCTTTGTTTTAAAAAAGAATTATTGGTTTTCAAAACCATGTGAAAGTGTTTTTATATTCTTCTGGGGATTTAGGGTTTTTTAAAATAAATAAGGTGGTTCCTAATAGGTTTGGTGATTTAAAATTCATATGTGTTTTGGAAAATTGATTTTTATTCCTTCATTTGTCTTGTTGTGGTTTTGGATCTTATCTCATCATGTGGTTTAGGATTGTTTCATGTGATTTGGGAAAACAAGACTGATTTGTGTCTATGTTTCATTTTTATGTGAGTATACCTCTGAAAAAGGACATGGTAAATGTTGGGTGTTTTCCTTCAAGGGTAGTTTTCATCTTATTATTTTGGATCTTTACTATACACCAATTGGAGTGAAAAGTGTTGTTATCCCCTTTTTGGTGATGTGGTGGAGTGGTAGCTATCGATTTTCCTTAGGGAACTAGGAAATGTGATCCTTGTCCAGTTAGTTGGGTGAAAGTTTTCTCTTATGATAGTTGTTTTTTTTTTGTGTAGTTTTGTTCTCAATGAGTTTATATTCTTGTATCCTAAAGTTTTATTTTTTGTGGTTTCTCTTTCGTGAGAAGTTTTGGATTGTGGGTTGGTGTTTTTGCCTATGGTATTTTGTTTGAGTAGTGATCGTTTTGGGTTTGTTCAGGCCTCTTACTTTTTGTGCCTTTTTTGGTATATTTTGGTGATGTTGGACTTATGTAGAGAGCCTTGTATGGGTTTTTGTTTTTTTTTGTTTTTTGATGTGGGGTGACCTTGGGTAAGTGATTCAGGTGGCTAGGACTAGTATAGCACAAATTGAGAATATATAATAACCAGTGCTCTATTGTTTCAAGTTAGGTTCACCATGAAAGGGCAGAATAACTATGAGGACCTAGTTTATCCAATTTTATATCATTTTTTATCCAAGTTTATATCCTATTTCATTTATTTTATTGAGGCATTTTTTTTAATTATTTCTCATTTTCAGTTCTTTGAGATGTGATGGTTTTTGTAATCTAGTATCACTACCTCTAGTTTTTTTTGGATGTTTTGGTTTTGGATCATTTTGGAGAACTGATCTTAAGATCCTAGATGTTATTTGGTTTTTAGGTCCTTTGGGTTTTTGTTAAAACATGCTCTTTCTTGGATATTAATTCATTATGAATGTCTATGGTTAGTGAAATCTTGTGGTTTCTCTTATGGTTTTGATGAATTCTAGTTATCTTGGTGATTCCACTATTTTAGGAGTGTTTGTTTGATGCTTCATAATTTAGATCAGTTCTAAATGGTGGGGAGACCTCCATTCAATCTCCCTTCATTTAATGTTCCTTTTTGGATGTTCATTGATGATTTGTGCTTAAGTTTTTTACCATTTTTTGAAGAATTTTAGCAATTATTTGGAGTATGGATCTTGAATAGTGTTTTTTGATATTAAGATACCTTGTATTGTATCTATACCTTTACACTTCTTGTAAAGGAGTGATGGGTCTTCCTCTAGCCTATTACCATTACCTTGACTAGGGAAATTCTAGGGATAGAAAGTGGCATGGTGGGGAGAATTTTGACACCCTCTTGTTACTGATAATTTTTATTTTATATTATTTTAATCTAATTTTGTACAAATTAATTTTTGTAAGTCTATGAATTTTTATTTTAAAACTTTAATAATTTTTATACTATACATGGTTTATGCATGATTAAGAGTAATTGTGTAGAAACCATGTGTGGGGGTATGTTATTGGGATAGTTCCATTTAAAATGGTCAGTTCATGGTAATTTGGACCATACAGGGTCCTAGGAAATACTATGTAACATGGTTTTAGGGGTTCAATATAGGCATCATAGCTTCTATATGGTTTGGAAACTATACGGGTGACCCACTCTTTAAAAATTTCAAATTTTCAAAATTATCCTTATTGAAAAATAAATAAAAATCACTCCCTCAATTTCCCTATCACCCTCTCACATCGAGAAAGTTACACCCAGGGAGTAACCCTCATGCCCCTCCCTTTTTCCTCCTCTATTTTGGGTAATTAAATGTTAACTCTTCACATTTTGGGGTTTAATCATCAAGGTAAGATATATTCTCCTCATTCCTTTCCATTTCATTGATGTTTTTTCCAACCAATCATGATTTTGTTTTTGTAAAAACCCCAAGGGAACTGGGTAGGACAATTTTTTATGTTCTATTTGTTTCTAGGGCTTATTTTAGTTTCTTCTTTCATTTCTGGGCATCCACCATTGGAGGTGATAGAATTTAGACCATTTTATATCATCCACCAATGTTTTGAGGTAGGTGACTCCATGGAACCCCATTTTATTGATTTTTATTTAATTTATTTTGTTTTAAAATTATTTATAAGGATTTTAGAAACATATTATATTCCTTTAGTAGGCCTGAATCAATGTTTAAATGGTTTTAGGGCTTGGAATAGGCTTAAGTTGCATTCCAAGTTCTTGGAAAATTTCCCAAGTGACACTTTTAAAAATTATTCAAGTATTATAAAATTTTTCTGATGGATTCCCATATATTTATCATACTTTTAACAGTTTTAATTGTATCTTAATAATTTTAAAGACTTGTAATGGGCTTAAGACGCATAACAAGAGTTGGTTTGAATTAACTTTTGGTTTTTCTAAAGGTATTTTAATATTTTCAAAATATTTTTGACACCAGTTTCGATTTTAAAAAGGGTTTGATTTATTTTAAAGTATTGTTTTATAAAAAGTGTGGAGTTAGCCCTTTTTGAAGGTATTTTGAGACTATGGTCCTTGGATTTTTTGAAATAGACTTTAAAATTTGAATGATTGTTTATGTGAAAAATGCTTTTAGTACCATTTGGTTTATTTGAAAGCAAATGTGAATTTTATGGAAATATTTGGGTTTCCAATAAACTTTCAAAATTTGGTGTGTTAGTTTGGATATCAAAGTATTTTTAGAAAGTGGATTTCAAATATGATTTTGAAAAAGGATTTTAAGTGTGTATTTACCATGATTTGTAGGATTGTATTTAAAGTTGTATTTAAAATGATATTTCAAATGACTTAAAGAATTGTGTGTGTGGCTCAGCATCCTGAGCGATGTGTTTTAAAGGACCATGTGGTACTTTAAATGGTTTTATAAATGGGTTAGACCCTCTTGATCCCCATGTGGTTATATTTACCTGTTGCGGCTTGTAGACCATATTGAATTCTTTATGTGATATAAATTTTATGATGCTCATGCATGGATTTATGTTTGGGGTTACTATATGTGATGGTCTGGGAGGTGAGGTGTGAGTTATTTTCAAATGATTTATATTTTATGCATGTGATTTTTCATTTCTCACCTTCTTGTTTTATGAGTCATGGGAGTCATATGTAATTGTAGATGACCTATGTGAGGGAAAACCATAGTAGAGATAGTGGGTTAACCAGGGTGTGTTTCGTGGATACTCCAACATGGATAGTTCAGAATGAGTAGCATGCCTTTATACTAGTTATCTTTTTTATTCCTATAGACAAAGGAATTCCAAAAACATATACTTTCTAGATAGTTTGATAGGACTACTAGGGATGTAAAAGCTTTAGTAGTGTCATAATAGGTTCCTTTTTTCCAATTCAGGTTTGTAATTACTGATCCAAGGGATAATTCCCATGAAATAAGGTCCCTTTGGGGATAATTTAAGGGATTTCATTTTATGATTCAATTATACTTACTCTAGTTTGTTTGAAAATTGTTACCATTTCTTGATTATATTATTTTTATGGTGTTTATGTGATTTATTAATTCTTATGTGTGACTTATGCATCACCTTGAGTGTGTGTTGATTTACTTCTAAACATGTTGTTTTTATAAGGTTTTAAAGTGTGATTTATAAAGAAAAATGGTTTGGTTTTTCCTAAAAAATGAGTTTTAAGAAATAGTTTTCCTTGAAATTATTTATGAAAAATTACTTTTCATGGGATTCCTAGAAAGGGGGAAATTTTTGACTTGAATTGTTTCCCATGGTTTAAAGTCCCCTTTCCTTTTTTTAAATGTTTAATTTAAAATTTTTAACCATCCTTTTTTATTTTATAAAAATGGGTGGTTTTGTAAAAATGAGCATGTGACTTTGTTTTATAAAGAGTTTTATACCTATATTTATACTTTATGTTAAAAATATATTTCTATAAATTATTTTAATAAGGGTTTGCATATATTTTTTGGGTTTTAGTGTCCTACTAAGTGATTTTGTGATCATGCATATTATATCTCAGTTTCAGGTTCTTACTTCTACTATGGACTATTATTTTAGCATTTATTTATCTATGAATTTAAGGTGTATTGTTTATTTTACTGTATTTGACTTGTGGTGCCTACTACCTATTTTGGTAGGAACTAATTTTACTTTTGTATAATTTTTGATTTGTTTTTATTTATATGATTTACATTTTCAAATAAAGATTTTATTGTTTTCTATGGTTGGAGGGTAACAATATCTACAGGAGGTCAAGAGGGATCTAAAGGCGCATTTGGTTTTCTTTTTAGGGGAGGAAGACTAGGGGTGAGTGGAGGGTTTTTTTATTTACTTTTTTTACTACTTTATATACTTATTTATTTATTTAAAATATATGATTTGTTGTGGATGTCCGATATATGGATGGGTCATATCAGTTTTTCAATAGATTTATGTTGTTGTAACTATGATTATTTAAAAAAACCATTACCAAGTGTGTTCCTATGATACCCATGAATTATTTTTCAGCCCATAGTGATTGAGAACTCTCTTCAAGGCCATGGAGGGCTATTTCAGGCATCCTTTGGATGGATAGACTAGGTTAGTTCTTCAAAGGAAACAAATTTAAAATCTGTAAAATGGTTTTTTTTATTCTTTAAAGGTACTTTTGAGCTTGTTCTATTTTATTCTTCAAAAAAAATTTGTACTTAAAATTTATTCAGATGATGAATTTGAAGGATATATATTAGATAAAAAATATACTTCTAGAACATATATTTTATTAGGATAATATTTAGTCTTGTGGTCAAGAAAGAAAAAATATTCTATAGCATTTTCCACTATTAAAGCTGAATATTTAGATGCTAGAAGTTATTGTGCTCAATTCTTGTGTATGCAACACAAAATCATGGATTTTGGTTTGTTTTTAACTCAAACTCCAATTTTTTGTGATATTACTAGTGTTATTTACTTATCTAATAAACCATAAAAACATTCCTAATAAAATCATGTAGATGTAAGACACCATTTCCTTTAGTATCACACACAAAAGGAGATATAATTCTTAATTTCATCAGAATGAGAAATAAGCTTACTGATATTTTTATAAAACTTTTAACTTTTTATAGATTCAAATTTATTAAATAGAATTTTTAAATGAATAGTCTAAAGTGATATTCAATCATCTTTATGTTCAATCAATCTTCTTAAATTGAAAAATCTCTTGAAAAAGGGGGAGAAATTTTTTTATTTGGTTTTTTTCTTCTCTATATATTCATCATATTTACATAATTTTAAACTTTAAATAAATATATTTTCAATCTCATTTTACATTTTTTTTAAAGATTTTCAATTTTAGCTGAACTTTTCCTTGAACTATCCTCAAAATTATAAGATAAACCATTATTTTTGGAAGATATCCTAAGGAAGGTTTAATATTTTAAACTATGTATTTTACAATTTTAATCTTCCCATGACACTATTTTTTATCATAGGGGGAGATGTTCAAAACTCATAGAAGGTAATATATTTTAAATTTATTTTACTCTAATCTTAATTACGTTTTACAGGGGGAGATATTTTAAAGTAATTTATATTTTCATATAAAAAATAGTAATTTAATTCTATAAAAGAATTCATATGATATATGTTTTTACAAAAAAAAATTTATAGTAATCATCCTTAAACACTCATATAATAAAGGATACATCTTTGGAATGTATCAAATTCAAATTCCTATAAAAGGATTCTTTTTTCAAGGCTTTTAGTTTCATATAGTTTTCTATCTTCTCTTTTTTATAATGTAATGTGTTTCATAGAAAGTAGATTTACAATAGTCTGTCTAAATAAAATCATAAGGCTGTTGGGGAATCTTAAATTTTTCCTTTCCAAATAAGTAAGATAATTAGATGCAGCTGAAGCACTCTCATTGATCAACAGTGAAGAATTTGAAGTTTAAATTCTATTAATATAGAATTATTTCTTGTATTATATGAATATTCTTGATAAGATTGAAAATACTGGTGGAGAATATTAATTTCAACATATGAACTCATTATAAGTATATCTTATCATATATAAAATCACGATCTAAATTGAATTAATTTGACAAGTTTGATTATATCCACCATGATAAAAGAATTTTTCTTGAAGATATGAAGAACTTTATATGTTTAAGATACAACCAAAACATTTGATTGTATAATTCTCAAACATAATTAAATTTATAACCTCCTATTGTATTTATTTTAATTTTCTTTCTTCTATTTATTTTTATAAATCACAAAGGGGAATAAATCAATTTGAAAATTTTAGAATGTATAAATATTTCATGTGTGGGGGAGGAATTCATATTTTTTTCTGTTCATATCTAGTTATTTTATTTTTGAATTTTATCTAAACTAAATAAGGAGGTATTCATTATATTAATATCCACATTAAGTTTTATTTAAAAATTTATTGAAACTTTTCATTTTCTTTATTTGTTTTGTGTTTTCCAAAAAGGGGGATCTTGTTGAGTCAATAACTAACTTCCTTTATTTATTTTTAAAATTACAATAAATTATATATTAAAATGATTCAACTACTATTTTGGCTTATGTTGTTATGTTTATGTAGAATGAACTTCTTATAACTAAAATACATGAGAACTAAAACTATTTTATAAAAATACATTGATCTGAACTTAATTAATTGAATTTATTCATTATATTTGTAGAAGAAATATAGAGGAACTGAATTATCTTATCAGTAGATGAAGTAATATATTAATTTCATTGGTAGTTATAGAAATTTATTGTCAGTGAAATTAAAACTAAATCAAATTTTTGAAAAATATAACTATTAAAGTTTTTTACAATAATGTATTTAAATATAGTTACACCTTGAATGTCAGTGGTAAAATTATATGAGAATCAATCATTCTTAAATTTTTTATTTATTTTAATTCTTTTAAATTGATAATTGTTGAGAGATATTCCAATAAATATAATCTTTTTCTTTCTGAGTTTTTCTTTTAATATCCACTATTATAAGGTAAAATTTTATAAAGCTCTTAGTAATTTCCATTATAATTAATTTTTTACTGATATTACATGATCGAGGTATTATAGGTATAGAAAGATAGAATAATTACTGATCATATGGATTGAGGGCTTCCTTGGATAGGAAGATAGAGCTAAGGAACTTATGGGTGTGGAAGAGACATGCTACTAATAAGTTTAGTTGATGGATTTCAAGATAGAAATATAGACCTTTTGATAGGTTATAAAATTGGGGATACCATCCAATAGGTTGAAATTCAAGAATAACCTAGATCTAGTATAACAGTCCACCTTACACTTTGGTTTAAAAGTTTGGATTTAATATATCATTTAAAGTGGTATTTGTATTGTAGAATAATACTTTGAGTTTTATTTTTTAATTACCATTATATTATTTTTTGAAATACTACTAATTTAAATTTTTTATTTACCCTAATTATATTACCATTATCATATTTTTATAAACTTACAATAGATATATTTATGTTGCGATAACTGTATTTCATAAATTTTATATTTCTGATGCATGCATTATTTTACTCTTATTTTAAATTGATCAGTATTTCATAAATTTGATAAGTATTAAACTTGAGGGAATAAAGAAATTTGTAAGTTTGTTTTAAAACTACAGTTCACCCCCCCCCCCCCCCGCCATATTTACCTTTCCATTTAATCCTTGGGAAAATAGTATTGAAATTAGAGAAAATTAGGTATTGAAAAAAAATACAACAACTATCTTACAATGAATTTCATTTATTTTTTATTAAGGGGAGAAGAGTGACATTGAACATAGAGAAAATTGGGTATTAAAAACATCAATCATCTTCCAAATACATTAGGGTACTTCAAAATAAATTTCTAAATTAATTTGATAAATCCATTGAAAAAGTTATGTATAAGATCTTTTAACTAAGATGTGTGCAGAGACCGAGTTGAATTTACTTTTAATGAAGAACCTGTGGAATTTTAAGACTCTATGTGTGAATAATAAAATCATACTTATTGATGTAGAGGCATCATATAATATATTGGTGATATATTTTAAAGGTGATATAGAAATACAACACCTTTATATACATGGTGGGGAGTTGTGAAACTTGTGTGACTCAATATATGAAAATAAATCCTAATTAAAAGTTGTGATTTCATTGTAAAGTTGAGTTTGTATAATTCCTATAAGAAATCGTCAATAGTATGTAAAATGAGACTCTATGTGGGTGTAATAAGCACCCAGCCATTATAGTCTGAAATTTATTATACTGGAGAATCTATGATTGGGGTGAACAACTACTCTTAACAAGGATCATGACTTAGAGTCAAACCTTGTAAAAATATCATGTGTCATCTTTATTGTTTTAATTTCATTTAATGTGGTTATTAGATGTTTGGTAAGAGTCAAACAGATTCATTCATATCTTAACATATAATAGTGGTAAAAATTATAAGAGGTTAAATAATTATAGGAAAAATTGGAATTTTTAAAAAAAAAATCAACACTTGATTCACCCACCCACCCACCCCCCAGGAATTTACACTCGATCCATAAGGAATTTCAAGGGAGGTGGGGTAAGTTGATGTCACATTATATTAGGCCATTTAAAATCATGGATAATCTTCAGAAAGTTTCATATCAATTATCCTTAGCATCTTAGATGAAATCAATCCATGATGTATTTCATGTTTCCCAATTGAAAACGTATCATTCAGACTATAATTAGGATAAAGTTTTGTGGGGTAAATCGATTCCACTGGTTTGTGTGCTATGGTAGAATAGTAGATATATCCATGAGACTTTTATGTGTAAGGTCATGATAAGGGAAAATCATCTAGTATTTTCTCTGATGATTATAATTAATAACTTTTGGGGGGTTAAAGTGGCACATTGGGGAGAATTGTGACACCCACTGGATCACTGATATGTATTTACTTTGACTATTTAATTTATTTATCTTATTTTAGTAGTTTAAAGAGTTTTTAGATTAAAAATAAAAAAAATAGGAAATATATCAAGGCACATAGTTAGAACATTGTATGTGCTAATCATGCACCCAAACCATGTAGTGGGGTATGGATATTTATAATGTGATTTGCAACGTTGGCACATTGGTCTCCAGGTCATATGGTTTCCCAAAAAAACTGTGTGACTTGGTTTAATGTGTAAGGGTGAGGTATAGTATTAGAGGAAAGTATTATACCAAACTGTGTGAATGAATCTTACATATAGGGGTTCAATCTAGTGAAACTCTCACATTTATTACACAGTTCCCAAACCATGAATCTAAACCATGTAGCTTGACCAGTATTTTAAAAATTATGAAAGTACCTACATACCCCTATCAAATTATAAACTTATCCCCATAATATTTTCCCATTAATGTGACCCAATATCTTTATAGTTGTGGTTCCTTCCTTCTAAAATCCCCTTGGAGATCTCTTGTGGGTTCTTGAAGAAGTGTTTAAGGTAAACTCTTGATTTATTATATATTTATCCTCTTTACTTATTCAAGATTCTTGTTCTTCCATTTCCATCTTGTGTTCTTTCCATAACCATCCATGGTGGCCAAATCTATAGCTAGGTATGGTTTTTAAGTTTAAACTCTTGGGTCTATAGGATTGTAATGATCCTTCCTCCTCATTCATTATAATTATTGAAGAATGTGTTGTGGTTATGATGAATTTAAGGTAAGTGTCTATACATAATAAATCTTTCCTTGGTAAAACCTCTAGTGAGTGATTTTTCTATAACTTATATTGATATATTATTCTAGAAAAAAAATTAGGACTGATTTAAATTTTTTTTACATGTTTCTTTTCTTCATGTTGGATAAATTGAGGGTCTTTTGTGGCCTTCCCTTATTGTATATTCTAAAGCTTTTTTTATTCTTATAAGGTGTTTGATAAAATGTTCCAAAGAGTTTGTTAGTTCCAAATGTATACTTAAAGGTGATTTTTATGGATAAATGGGTAATTAATTATATTCCTTGATTTATGAACATTGTTTTCATGAAATATATTATTAATTATTTAGTTATTTTATAATGATATTATATATCTTGTTGAGAACTTTCTATTACATGATTTTATGTGTTCTTATGGTGATTATATTATGTTGATATTATTTTGAAAACTAGTTATTGAGGAGTTACACATGGAAACCTTTGGTATGTTTTAAGGTGGTTTAGGTGAGTATTACACTACTTGATATTTCTACACTAGAAAGTGTCCCAAGTTAAGATTATTTTACTTGATAGGGGATGTCATATGAGGAGTCCAATAAGGAAATACAAGGTTGGGATTCTATCAAGTTTCACATAGGTTAGCCCAATGTACCATGAGGGAGTTTTATGATTACCAATTTCTTCTATACACATGTTCCAAAGGTTATATCACATGTGATGTACTGTTGAGGTATAAATTTACTTATGTTGACACATTATATTACACTCCCTTATTAGATTCCTTAATAATTTTTGTGATATACTATTATTATTTATTATCTTTATTTACATTTTTTATTCTTACTTTGAATCTATTATTGTTTTTATAAACCAAAAAGATTTTAAAGGATTTATTACTCCTTATTTTATGAAATAAAGAGAAGGGAATTTTTCTAAAAAGGGTATTTTCTAAATTCTATTTTCAAACTAGTACTAACAATTTTCAATGTGAAATATATTATGTATATTCATAGTGGTGTCCTATTAAGATTTACCTAACACCCTACATACGTACATGGGGTGTATATAGAATTGTTTATGTTTGATATATGTAAAGGTAAAGGTGATACATCTTTTGATGACATTTCTTGATGTCCTCATTAACCTTCGAGGGATGGTGATCGGAGGTCACTATAGGTCATGATGAGTTAGTTCATGTGGATTGTTTTGGGGATCCTCATGCGGTTATCTACATATGGGGTTGTTTATGTATCATCCACTATATCCTTGACCTTATTTTTGGTTATCATGGATATAATGTTAGTTTGTCATTTTAATTTTTATTTATAAAGTCATGGTTGGATGTTTATCTATTTATGTTGTGTTATACTCTGTTTGAAAATTTTATTATTATTTGGAACTGCTTATTTATAGGTATGGATATAAAAGTTATGGATACATAATGTTTTATTTTTATGTGGTGTTTATATTGTTGTTATGTAACTTCTAAGGTGAATTTTTTTTCAAAGGCGGTATTTGATACCATCAGTGCTTATCACCAGCTCGTAGCGATTAAGAACATGCTTCGAACCTTATGGTGAGATGGGTCAGGTGACATGATAGGTTGACTTGAGCTAGTTCATTAAATTTTTACTAATTTGGGATTAGTTTGTTTTATTACATTTTATAGACACTCTCACATGCATAAATTAGGATAACACTCGTCCATGGGAGTAGGGGAATTGGGAAAATCAACTGAGTTGTTTTACTCACCCCATAGATGTATACACTATGTAGGTAGACTTATGTGAGTGCATGTAATTATTTATTAATGATGTGTAAATTTAAGAGAATATTACTTGGTCATAGGTATGTGGTCATAGAGAAATCTAAATGGGTAACGTAGATATAGTTAATGGAAATTGTGTTTAATTATTAGGTATTAAGTTTTATTGTTTTTATTATATATGTGCATCAATGAAGGGGGTAGGTGTTACTATAATAATTGTTTTTTTTTTGTATTAGTGTAGTTTTTATTATGAGTTTTAGTGATTTTGGAATTTTATATACCCATGTAGGTGATTTTTTTATTTAAAAGTACCAGTGGGACAATTCAACATATGTATGGATCATATTAAATAGTTAATGAAATATGAAAATTTATATAAAACATTTAATCAAAATGTGTAGTTTCATATATACTAGGTTTAAACAATCAAATCTAGTTTTAAATTTCTATAATTAGGAGGAACACACAAAATATCATTTATGGTATATTCTTGGGACATATTCACTATAAATATTTGACTAAATTATATTTGATTCAAATAGAAATAAATCTTGAACAACTGAGGAAAGGGTATTTATCACCATAATATTTGAATTTTTGGACTCCATTGGAGAAATTTCAGGTTGAATTTTGTGATTCATTTCATCTTAAGAACCACCACCTTAATTCCTAGCCACTCACTCTTCATTGGAATCAATGGTCCTAGCTTCCAAAGTAACTGAATTAGTAATAGAAAGATCATTATTTCTTGAAGTATTGACATTCTTATTGATCTAATTTGGTGACTATCTATATGGAGTTAATGGTGGATATACATCCTCTATATAGGGATTCAACACAGCACTCTAGCTAATTTGAAAAATCCCATCCACTAAAGGATTGAGATGATTAGGGCCAAACTTTTAACTATCCATGACCAATATAGTAGAGAAATTTTAGGATTTTCCATTACCTGTTTTCTTCTTCTTAGAACCAGTTGTGTTCCCCTTGTTGATATTAGCATTAGATGAAGCAGTGGTCACATCCTCCTCTACTTGGAGTAAAATCAAGATCCCCTTCTATAAAATTGAAATTAGATCTGTAACCAAAAACATAGAATTTGAAAATCTGTCCTTGTAAAATGATGATGATATATCCATGAGAAAAGGGTATACACCTGTAGCTTGATCACTAAGACCAAGTTAATTGTTCCCTTTTACTTTCATACCCTTCTTCCTCTGTATCTTCTCAACCCCTAGAGTGGGTGAACCAATTTACCAGCCATGATCCTAAACTAGAGATATAGGATTATGTAAGGATGTTGTATTCATTAATATTAAAGTGATAAGTCTATCGATATCTATGAATTGCATTGAATCAATTTCTTTATTACTTTTTTCCTTACACAAGAGAAAATGACTAGATTTATTGCCTCAAGGATTATAAACATAGGATTATTTAATCTAATATTTTAATAAGATTTTTTATTTTCATTGTTATTTAACTTTAATCTATATCTAAACAAAATCAGAAGGAGTATTATAAATATATAACTCAACATAGATACAAGGAATAATAGGGAATTTTAGGGTAAGGTTTCTACATTCATTATAGAGAAAATGATTAATTTATTTCTATAAAATATTTAATATTTATGGGTTTGGAAAATGGAGATGAAAATAAGGAAGCTAAATCCATGATGATTTTTCTAATGGATATTTCTTCATATGAAAATCAAATTACTAGAGAAGGAGTTGGGAAAAAATGAGTTGAAGGTTCCCAGATATCTAGAGAAATAAATGAATATTTCTTAAATTCTACAAAGAACACCCTAACTTATTCAAATAAAATTTTAAACAAGCATAAATGGAAAAAAAGATAAAGTCACAATAAACAAAACACAATATTTACATAGTTCACCCTCTAATGTGGAAGACTAAACATGACATGGATATAACTCATTATCATTACACATATAATGCTAAAATTAAAAAAAAATCATGTTATAAAAACATTATACTCAACCAAATGTCAATTTCTAGGTATACTCTATCTCCTTGATCTCCATTCACTATTATGATCAATGATATATCTAAAAAATAAAGGCTCGATTCTTGTATAAAGAATGTATGATGGATATATCATAATGCATTGATAATAGTTCATATCTTTAATGATAACCTCAATTTCATTCCTCCTTCACATATAAAAATTATACTCTTTTATTTATGCCTTCCCTTTCTATTTTTAGATATGTGTGATAACCTCCATGATTGATTTCATGATTTCATTTGTTATGAATGTATCTATATCCACTCATATCTTGGAAAAAATAATAATCAATGGTTAGTGTCAAAACTCATAGAAAATACCTCATGGGATGCATCAGGTGACATTAAATATTTTGAAACATGTGAACACATCAAACCCTCCAAACATAATTTTTCAACTCACCCTCTCTTCCATGTGCTAGGTGGGTCTCTAAATATTTTCATTCCTTGTGTATGACTTGTCCCAAAAATATTTGTGTTTATGACCCACATAATCATACATATGATCCCCCTTATCATTAACATGCACATGTAACTTCATAGTTCCACAAGTCATATTCATATGTGTGTATGACACTCAATTTCAAGTAATGTATTCGTATCATGGTCCCAACTCATTTAGTCATACAAAAAATCCTCCCAATAATATATCTAAGAACGTATTACTTGTATAATCATACATGATTATTTATTCTCCACTATGTTCATACAACATACATAGTTAAACATAATATTCATATGTTTAATACCCTGAACTCGAGTGTTTTGATGTAGTTTGAGAAAGATTGAGTTCCAATAAGGCTAAAACTAGGTCCAATTTGAATTTTTATATTTGGATTGATAGTATGTGTGTTTTTATGTATTTTAAATATCATATAGGGTGCTTATAAATTGGTATATTGGGTGGAGGAGTCCTATAATAAGTTTTTAGGGTTAGTTCTAGGAGTTTTCCCTAGGTTCATACAGAAAATATACTTCAGGTTGAAGATCATGTCATAATCTAGGGCATTATGTTTTGGGGAGTGACCTGTGAAAGATTAAATATCTTACGTAGGTGGTTTTTTATGTTGTGTATTTATGTAATTTTTTCATGTTGAGTATTATATGAGATTATTTTTCATGGGGGCTGTAGAAACCATTCCAAAAATTAATAATTTGTGGTGTGGTGAATGTTGCATAGGAGTAACCTTCCATCATATATAAGATTAACTTTTCTTTGCAAGAAGCTGGTCATGCTGCAACCCATGTGTTATTTTGTGAAGGCTTACTTGGGGTTAATGATTCACACCATAATAGAGGAAGGTTGCACCATGAATCCTTGGCTAATGGTAGATTGTTGTAGCATGATAGGGATGATCACATTGTAGCATGACCTAGATAGGAAAGGTTGGGTTTTTTGGTTCGTATAGGTGTGGGGAATCACATTGTAGCAAGATAGGTTGTGTTGTAAGGGTGAACCTAGAAGGGGAATTAAATCATGGACGTTTTGGTCATGCCACAATTATTTTTCTATATAGTTTTTTAAAATTTATTTAAATTAGATGTTATTTTTAGGTTCTATATCTTATGGTGTTTTTTTTTTCTTCATCTAATTGAGAAGGGGAGGTCACACATCCATCTTCCACTCTGATTCCCTCATTCTTCACCATTGTTTTTGGTGATTTGAGGTAAGATCTATTTCCTATTTCATCATCATCTCCTCTTCTCACCTTCCCTCTAATTTTTAGTGGGTTGGAACTAGGGTTTTGATATTGATTTCACTAGATCATTGTAAAATAGTGTCTTAATGAGGTTAATTTAACTTTATTTGGATAAATGAGGTCATTAAAGGTTGAATTCTTAGGTTTCATGTGGTTTCCTTTGAGGTAAGACACTGCCCTATTTTTTCTTTGATTTTCAAAAAAAATTGATTTTAATTATTATTTATTTGGTACTAGTGGTTGGATATTTTGATGGAAACAAGCTCGGGGGTTTCCTGGGAGTGGATCACACCCCATTGGATGTGGTATTAGTGATTAGACGTCATTTAGTGAGTTTAATATCATTTATGACTAATTGAATTAATTTGGTCTAATGGTTTTAATTAATTATAATTGTTTAATAATTAATTAACATGTATTTTTGTTAGAGATAGGGCCTCGATTGGATAGTCAATGACCGGTATGGGCTTAGGAAAGATTGGATGAGGATATAGAAAGATTTATTAAGAGGATAACTCCTTTTTATAGTCGGTGGTCCTTAAAAAATCCCAATTTTATATACTTTGTGTCATGATTTATGTGATATGTGATCAAAACAAATGTCTATTCTTGATCATAATTAATTTAAATGTATGTTCCTTAACCACTTGTAAGTGGGTATGTTTTATCAAAACCATGTATGTTTCATGTGTGTTGAGTCTTGATGCCATGGTTAATGTTGGTCATGAGGGTGATCTAAAGTATAGGTAATTATGAAAAATGGTACCTTCATGTTATCATATAGCTATGGATAGTTGTATGTGTATGTGAGGTGATTGTTCCTCCCCTTATAATATGGATTTATTTGTATGGGATGCCATTATTATTAATTTGGGTATAGGTTGGGTCTGTGGGGACCAGTTGAGCTTAGACTTAAGGGTGTGTTAGAAGTTATCACAAACTTTGTATTAGAGGCTTACTTTAGGTTATTTAAATATATTTTTTACCACAACTTGATTGTGATATTGGAAAGTGGGACGGAGTAACCATTATTTCAAATGGTATGAGGGAACCTGTGAAGGGTGTTTTTAATCATGAAATGACCTAACAGACCATGGTTGGTGCCCTAGAATTATTCTTGACACATGATAGGATAACTAAATAAGGATAAAAAGGAGGTGGACTTGGGTAAAATGGAAATTGGACAAATAGGTTTTGTGTATAATAGATCAACCTAGGGTTAAGTGTGATAGGTTTTTGGGAGAATTTCCAACCTTTGTGGCCTTTATTATATAGATGTGATTTTTTTTCATGTCCTATAATTTATTTGTTTAATTGAGGAGTGATCAATATTATTTTAATAATTATGTTTGATGTGTTAAAAGGTTATTTATTTTAAATGAGTTGTGAATAATTCAAATCAAGGATGTATTTTTGGTTTAGTTTGGGTGTAATGTTAACCAAAAATAGTTATATGATTCATATTGGGTGTCATTACAAATAATAATCAATTCATGATTTAGGTTGGGTGTAATTCCAACCGTAGATGATTTGTGTTAAGGGTTGGGTGTAATTCCAACTGAGAATAGTTATGTGGTTAAAGTTGGGTGTAATACCAATTGTTGATAGGACATTTGTGGATTTTTAATATGGGTTGGATGTAATACAAATTGCGGATTGATGTGTGATTTGGGTTAGGTGAGATGCCAATCGAGGATGATATGTAATTTAGGTATGGACATGTGGCTTAGGTTGGGGAATAATTCCAACCAAGGAGATACCATTATAAGGTTTGTTGAGTATACAATGTGGGATGATTTTATGGGTTAGGTGTGATTCCTCCAAAGGATTTTGTGATATGGGTTGGATGTGATGCCTCCTAAGGATTTTATGATATGGTTTGGTCGCTATCCTCCCTTGATGATGGTTATGCATGTTGAGGTGATATTCTATGTGATATAACTTGGGATTTAATTACTATTCAATATTTTTAAGTTATGACTATAGACACTCTGGCACTAGATAAAGCAAGTATGGTCAACCCAGGTGTCTTAGGTAGTTCTCATGATCATGATATGTTTTATGTTGAAGTTTATTTATTTATCTTGATCATATCACATGTTTCATGCACTATGTATATTGTATATGTTGGGGACACCATTGGTGGTGACATGTTGAGTTTTACTCACACCCTTCATGGGAATTGTGGCACCCTGGTATATAGGTGAACCTCATTATCACTAGTATAGGTATAGAAGAGGCATGATGTTAGGTAGTTTATTTGGATAGCTTGTTAAAAATCAGGAGATAAGACTAGGATGGAAAAAAGGACTGGTTTGTGGTTATCTTTAGTTTTATATTTACTTGGATTGGGCTATATATGATCTACCCATGGGAGATATTATTTATACTTTTGCATGAATGTGAGACATACATGTGTACATTTTATTATATCATTGTGATGCTACTTACTATCATTATCCTTACACTACGTTTTGTTATTATACTCTGTTGTTATATCTATTATGGATGTTTATGTTATTGTTTTTTACTAGTTTTGGTGATAGTATAGGGTATAGACTCTCCATGTGGTTTATTATACTTTCACTATTATTCGGCAGCCTTTGGTTTATAAAAATTCACACTTGAGGTAATGTGTCACTTCAGTTTTTTCATGGGTTGGGTAAGCCAAATCGGGACATTACAATATGACTCCTTCAGTCCTAATAAAATTTTCTTCTTTTCACTGGACCATTTATACCACTTATTCAGTAACATGTATCCTACATATGAATTTTGTGTTAACTTACCTCATATATGTGACTCAATTATGTATATAATTAACCTTTGAACTATGTGTATGACTCACCTTAGATCCTTTGTTCATGAATATATCACTACACACATAAACTTTATGTTTATCTCAGTATATTTGGAACGTGCATATGACTCATTCAATCATAAGCATTCAATTTCTCTTAATATTCTATGTATAAGACCATCCAATTATACATATTCCCTCATATTTAGTTTACCTTGTACATATGGATTATCTAATTATACCCAAACCACCTTTCAACAACATAATTTTTTATATGACTTCCATAATCATGTGAAAATGTACTTCATTGATATTGAAGGTATGTATGACATGTATAATCATACATATGACAACTTCATTCCTCAAACAGCATCCTAACTGTTCATATGACTTGTATGGTCATACATATCCAAAAATAAAAAAACCTATATTTTTCTAATAATACTTCATGTAAATGGATTATCACCCATTAGGTCCTTCAATAAGCACCCTACACATTATAATTTTCCAATTACCACTTTGGAATTTCCAATAACATAAAGGTGGCATGTGAATCACTCAAATATATCAACTATGAAAATTCACACATCATTAAATTATTCTTCATGATGAGCTCCACTCCTTCTGAATTATTTTACTGATCATGTAGACACTAAATCAAATATATCTCCATTATTAACCTTCATACAAACATATCCATCAATTCTTTACGAGGTCAACCCAAATATTTAATGACTTAATTGGACCAAGTCCTACCAATTTATCAATCATTAAGCTCCCACAAAAACATTTTACATAATGAACTTCTAATCTACATTAATATTCTTCTAATAAATTCATCCATATAACCAATCAACTCATTTATCCAAACTCTTCAATGATCCACATAAAAAATACATATTCCATTAAAACTGTAACGACATGAAATTTTGAATAAATCTTGTTTCCTAATTTTGTGTGTTATTTTATTTTATACTCAACAAAACTGTTTCATTTGATAACATGAGTATAATTAAAATGAGACTATTGGGTTTCAACTGTTATATAACCATTGATCAATATGACCGCTGGAAACTAAACGTTTTGATTATTGTATCTAAATACAAGTGATCTTGGTTAATTAATATAGAAAGAAGATTTTATGTTCTCGTCCAGTAGTCTCGGGCCAATCGAAGCCCATCTAATAGAACTTGTGAAGGAGGTGGCACCATTGGGCTTTGCTTTGGACCAAACCCAAGCTGAACTTCATCGTGTGAAGCTGGAACAGAATCACCTTCGCGAGAAGTTCAAGCTAATAGAAATTACTACTCGTGCGATGTTGGCCGATCCGCCCTCAGATTCTATCACCTTAGCACACCTTACACTTAGGTCCTATGCTGGGGTTATAAAGGGCTATGTAAGGAGACCGTAACTGCCTTGTGTAATCCTTTGTTTTAAATAAAAATTGGGATTTCTTCTTATGATGAAGTTTATGAATTTTCAAATGACCGGATAAATATAGTATGCATATTTTTGATGAATTTTAGAAAAAGGATATTTTAAAAATGTTTATGTAAACCTTAAATAATTAAAAATGTTTAATGATTTTCGAAAAATGGTCTTCTACAATTATGTTCAGTACAAAATTTAGAGTCTAATAAGATCAACTTGATTTTTGATGAATAGTAAATTATGAATAGTGATTTTATGCTTAGGATTAGTAATGTGACCAAATGGATTTGTAATCTCACTTAAATAAAGTATTAATATAATCTAGGCACCTTGATTAAGTAATGTGATTCAATAAAATAGGTAAATAACTATTTCAGAAATTATTCGTCAAGTATTAGTTTTTTCGGGTGAAAAGTGTTTTTTAATTAAAAATTAAATTAAAAATATTTAGAAAATTATTTTTATAAAATGGATTTCATTTTTGAACTCAGAGCATCGATATTATGTTAAGGTAAATTTTGGGGATTTTTCTGAAAAAAATGAATTTTTGGTGAATAGTGTATTTATTTAAAAATTAAATTAAAAATATTTAGAAAATTATTTTTATAAAATGGAGTTCATTTTTGAAATCAGAGCATTGATTTTTGGTTAAGGTGAAATTTTGGTATTTTTCTGAGAAAGTTGAATTTTTGGTGAATAGTAAAAAATACATTTTTAGGGTTTCAGTATGTTTAATGACATCATAACTGTGTCATGATGATTTCATGAGATATTTTAAGGGTTAGCCGACCAAAGGTGATGAATTATTGTTTGGGGGGCCCATGTGGCATAACTCCAAGGTAAATACCATGGGAGAGCCCATGGTTTTGAGAAAACCACTTGTGAGGTGTCCCTTGGCCATTAATGCCTTGTCCCCTCACATTCCCTATAAATACCCACCCTTTACTCTTTTATTTTTTACTCAAAACTCTACCCCAATGAATCTATGGTCTCATTACCTCCCAAGGAGTCCTCTCAAGGTGGCCCCAAGCCCTCAAGGTCCCAACCTTTGAGTTTTAAGAGTTACGTTTTAAGGTAAGGGATCCTACCTCTCTCTTTCTTTTCAAGTATTCTCTTTTATGTCATTTCTTTTATGCTCCAAGATCTTATGTTGGAGGATATTATTTTATATTCATCTTACTTCCCTTTTCATGTTCATATAATTAGATACCCCCTCTTTCCCTCATCAATTCATTTTAAGAAAGTTTAAGTGGCGTCGTTAGGCTACCGAATTTTTAAGGGATCCGTTCACCTTTCTCATTTTCAAGTTCTATTTTCTGGTTAAGTCTTTCAAGTTCTTTTTTATTATGTTGGGGTATGATCTCTATATCTATCATACAGATCATTTATGTTAATATTATTATATACCCTATTTGATCTCTTCAGTTTATTTTTTTGAAGTTTAAGTAACGTCGTTAGGCTGCCGAATTTTTAAGGGATTCTTTCACCCTTCTCGTTTTCAAGATCTATTTTCATATCAAGTCTTTCAAGTTCCTTTTTATTATTTTGGGGTATGATATATATATATATCATACTGATATTTTATTTTCATATGATGATATACCCTATTTGATCTCGTCAATTCATTTTTTTGAAGTTTAAGTGACGCCGTTAGGCTGCCGAATTTTTAAGGGATCCGTTCACCCTTCTCATTTTCAAGTTCTATTTTATGGTCAAGTCTTTCAAGTCCCTTTTTATTATGTTGGGATATTATCTATATATCTATCATACTGATCATTTATGTTCATATTATGAGAGACCCTATTTGATCTCATCAATCCATTTTTGGAAGTTTTAAGTGATGTCGTTAGGCTGCCGAATTCTTATAAGAGAAATCTTATTTTTTTGTCTTCCTTTCAAGTTCTTCGTTTCATATGGTATATCATTCAAATTTCATTACCATGTTCTTAAATCCTTTATATTCTGTTCCCCTACTATTTTATGTATCATTTATGAGTGAGTGACCCATGTCCCCTCTCTTTTCAATGTTTTCTAAAACCATGTATCATAGCCGTTATGCTGCTGAATTTTCGTCTCAAAATGTCTTTCTCTTTTTCAAATTATTTTATTTTATTAAGTGTATACTCAAAGATCTTTATTCTACAGGGGTATTCACATATATATCAAAATTATATATTTTAATTCTGGGATTTACATAAATTAGACCCACTTTTCTTTTTCTGTGGGTTTAAAGTGACACAAGGATCACGTCTTTAAAGCAGTTTTTTTTAAAATGTGATGACTATGAAATGAAACCCCTTTCTTTTATGCTATATGGGTTGTTTATTAAATGTTTGATGATGATATATGTGTCTCACATTATAATAAAGACAAATTTAAGGGTGCGACCTAATAGTGCTTCAATGCATTGGTTAAAGACTTAATCTCTAGAGATGACCATTTTTAACGACGCCTTGGTGAATAACCTTGGTAATTTTTAATGACACCTTGGGGATGGACCTTGGTGAAACAGAAATTATTGTCAATATTAAATGTTGTAGCCACATATTCAAGTTATGAAATAAGTTATTTTTATTATTATATGCCCCATGATTTCTTTCTCATGCCTTAAAGTTCTTTTTCATGACTTTATTGATGTATCTCATGTTCACATGTTAAATGTTTCCGTTGTTTCCCTTACTGGGCCTTCTGCTCACCCTTTCTTTTGATGTATGTCCCCAGGTTATGATATGCAGTAATGAACCTAGGATGAACATAAGGAGAATCCTTTCAATTGTTTAAGAAGAATGTTTTATGTTTTCATGTTTTGAGTTCCTGGTTTCCAAGACACTAAACCTTAAAGATCCTCGGTTTTGTATAATGAAATGAAAGTTTATATGATAAAAATATGGGATGCTATAGTTAGTATCAAAGTATGGTTTAGTTATTTATGGAAATTAGGATATGAAAACTTTAGGAATAAGCCTATAGAAAATTTTATATATATTAAATCTTCCTGGTATTTTGGTGATTATTGAGTAAGGGGTTTCCAAGAAAATACATCCCTGTCTGGATACGAGCAGGTAGAGGTGGCTCTGGCATAGATGTACATAGGGGTAAAACCCGAAAACACTGCTTTGAGCTAGACTCAAACGGGAACTGGTACACAAAAATGGGCCTTGCTTCACTCTTGGTTACGACACTCCCGGGGGATATGCTTTGGTAAATTCATAATCTTATTATGAACCATTATTAAAGGAACAAACATAAAATAAAATAAAGATTCACATAAGAATATATGATCATGGATAACCTAGATTGGAACCTAGGGGATCACAAGTTAGGGTATACTTTCCTTCTACAAGTTTATCCTTCTATGCTTAAAGTTTCTTTTTAATGATTATTGGCTAAGTATTCAAGCCCCTAATTATACTTTATTTTCTTAGTTAATGGCGAGAAATGGAAGAACATGTCCCGACAACCAATATGACAGGAAATGTGATGATTGCCCTATTGATATGACAGAGATTAAGAGAGATCAAGTTGAACATATTGTGATTATGCCAAACTAGCTATCAAAAATCACAATTAATAATTGGTACCTAGTTGAATGCCCAAATTCGTCAAGAAAGAAGAATATGAAGTCTCAGGGAGGTTGATCTGATAAAGTTGATAAGGGAAAGAAGATCCAATTTTCTTTGTGCAAAAAGTGTGGAAAGGGGCACCAAGGAGAATGTCACAAAGGAACCAGGAGATGTTTTAAGTGTGGTAAGATAGGGCATAAAGTATCCAATTGCTTTAAAAAATGGATAATGTAATGAATAGAGATAAGTTTCGATCTAATGTACCTTATACTTTTCAATATCATAAATGTAGAGAAGTTGGAAATTATCCAAGGCAATGCTCTCTTGGAAGGGATGAGAAGCATGATGAGCATCAACAATCTTTAAGGACAAGGGAACAATTCAAGTCCTATACTAAGATGGATCATGATGACTGAAGTACATGTAACTTCTTCGCAATAATTGTCTATGTCATGTTGTATTTTAGTTCGTTCTCTATGAGCATGTCTTTTATGTTTTTTAAGATCATCGAGTCACTACCTAAGATGATTTTATATCATTAAGGAAAACATCTATTGTTATGTACCACATGTTGATGTAGTAAAGTTGTTATTCTAAAAAAAGGTGATTAGGGGATTAGAAGATGATTATTATTTTGGAAGACGTTCACTATTTTGGGAACCCTATATGATCAAGATAAATAGATTACTACGGTATTTTCTTTGAGGAGTAAAGGTTGACTTATATTTTGAAGAATCGATGAATTTAAGTAAAAATTATGGTAATTTAGGTTACTTATAGAAATGATTAACCTATCTTGGGGAAAATGTGATTAGGTTAGTTAATTTCGTTATAAGATGATAAGGTTGGTTGATGTTGTTTGGAGATGAATGATAAAGTATATCTTGGAAGTCTATGTTATGAGATCGTTCTTATAATTCGGTTTCAATCTTATTTTGGTTTATTTTGAGGAATTTTAAAGACAGTTATTTATGGAAAGGTCTATGATGAACTTTGTGTAGTACCGTGGAATTTTGAATATTTAAAGAAGTTTCTCTTCCTATGGGATTCTTTCTTTTTGAAGAGTTGTTTTATCTTACCCTTTCTATTTTGGGGATAATACAAGAAATAGATAGTTAATCTTTGGTGGATTATGTGATTCTCTAGAAGATTATTCTTGTGCTTTGATGAGACCAAGTAGTTTTGAATTCTCATCATTTGGATAAAATATTAGTTTTGGTAGAAACTTATTAAAGGATGAAAAGGAACGTAAAACAAAAACGTTGTCTGTTAACATTTCCTATTGGGAAATCAAAAACCGTTTAACCCATAATAAGTTTGTGATTTTCTTGTTGTTAACTTTATCCTAATCATGTTTTCTATCACTCTCCCTCAGAACTTGACCCTTTGTTTTCTCCTCCATGTCCATGTTTTCCTACATGGAATCCTAGTATGGGTTAACTCGGGTGACCTTTTTACTTCCCTTTCTTTATTTTTAAAGTAATAGTGTTACTAACTCTTTTTCTGATGTGGGACTTTCAATGAAATTTCCAATCCCAATTTTAAAAATTGCGGGGATGCAATTTCTTAAGGGGGGAAGAATGTAACGACTCGAAATTTTGAATAAATATTGTTTCCTAATTTTGTGTATTATTTTATTTTATACTCAAAAAAATTGTTTCATTTGATAACATGAGTATAATTAAAATGAGACTATTGGGTTTCAACTGTTATATGATCGTTGGTCAATATGACCGTTGGAAACTAAACGTTTCTATTATTGTATCTAAATACAAGTGATCTTGGTTAATTAATATAGAAAGAAGATTTGATGTCCTCATCCAGTAGTCTCGGGCCAATCGAAGCCCATCTAACAGAACTTGGGAAGGAGGTGGCACCATTGGGCTTTGCTCTGGACCAAACCCAAGCCGGACTTCATCGTGTGAAGCTGGAACGGAATCGTCTTCACGAGAAGTTCAAGCTAATAGAAATTACTACTCGTGCGATGTTGGTCAAGCCACCCTCAGATTCTCTCACCTTAGCACACCTTACACTTAGGTCCTATATTGGGGTTATAAGGGGCTATTTAAAGAGACCGTAACTGTCTTGTGTAATCCTTTGTTTTAAATAAAAATTGGGATTTCTTCTTATGATGAAGTTTATGAATTTTCAAATGACTGGATAAATATAGTATGTATATTTTTGATGAATTTTAGAAAAAGTATATTTTAAAAATGTTTATGTAAACCTTAAATAATTAAAAATGTGTAATGATTTTCTAAAAATGGTCTTCTACAATTATGTTCAGTACCAAATTTAGAATCTAATAAGAACAACTTGATTTTTGATGAATAGTAAATTATGAATAGTGATTTTATGCTTAGGATTAGTAATGTGACCAAATGGATTAGTAATCTCACTTAAAGAAAGTATTAATATAATCTAGGCACCTTGATTAAGTAATGTGATTCAACAAAATAGGTAAATAACTGTTTCAGAAATTCTTAGTCAAGTATTAGTTTTCTCAGGTGAATAGTGTTTTTTAATTAAAAATTAAATTAAAAATATTCAGAAAATTATTTTTAAAAAATGGATTTCATTTTTGAACTCAGAGCATCGATATTATGTTAAGGTAAATTTTGGGTATTTTTCTGAAAAAATGAATTTTCGGTGAATAGTGTATTTATTTAAAAATTAAATTAAAAATATTTAAGAATTTTTTTTTATAAAATGGAGTTCATATTTGAAATCAGAGCATTGATATTTGGTTAAGGTGAAATTTTGGGATTTTTCTGAGAAAGTTGAATTTTCAGTGAATAGTAAAAAATACAGTTTTAGGGTTTCGGTATGTTTAATGACATCATAACTGTGTCATGATGATGTCATGAGATATTTTAAGGGTTTTCCGACCAAAGGTGATAAATTATTGTATGGGGGGGCATGTGGCCTAACTTTATGGGAAATACCATGGGAGAGCCCATGGTTTTGAGAAAACCACTTGTGAGGTGTCCCTTGGCCATTAATGCCTTGTCCCCTCACATTCCCTATAAATACCCACCATTTACTCCTTTAGTTTTCACTCCCAACTCTCCCCCAATGAAGATATAGTCTCATTACCTCCCAAGGAGTCCTCTCAAGGTTCCCCCAATCCCTCAAGGTCCCAACCTTTGAGTTTTAAGAGTTACGTTTTAAGGTAAGGGATCCTACCTCTCTCTTTCTTTTCAAGTAATCTCTTTTATGTCATTTCTTTTATGCTCCAATATCTTATGTTTGAGGATGTTATTTTATATTCCTCTTACTTCCCTTTTCATTTTCATATAATGAGAGACCCCCTCTTTCTCTCATCAATTCATTTTAAGAAAGTTTAAGTGGCGTTGTTAGGCTGCCAAATTTTTAAGGGATTCGTTCACCTTTCTCATTTTCAAGTTCTATTTTCTGGTCAAGTCTTTCAAGTTCCTTTTTATTATATTGGGGTATGATCTCTATATCTATCATACTGATCATTTATGTTAATATGATGAGAGACCCTATTTTATCTCTTCAGTTGATTTTTTTGAAGTTTAAGTAATGTTGTTAGGCTGCCGAATTTTTAAGGGATTCTTTCACCCTTCTCGTTTTCATGATCTATTTTCATGTCAAGTCTTTCAAGTTACTTTTTATTATGTTGGGGTATTCTATCTATATATATCATACTGGTATTTTATGTTCATATGATGAGAGACCCTATTTGATCTCGTCAATTCATTTTTTTGAAGTTTAAGTGACGTCGTTAGGCTGCCGAATTTTTAAGGGATTCGTTCACCCTTCTCATTTTCAAGTTCTATTTTCTGGTCAAGTATTTCAAGTTCATTTTTATTATGTTGGGGTATGATCTATATATATATAATACTGATCATTTATGTTCATATAATGATATAATCTATTTGATCTCTTCAATCCATTTTTGGAAGTTTTAAGTGGCGTCGTTAGGCTGCCGAATTCTCATAAGAGAAATCTTATTTTTTTGTCTTCTTTTCAAGTTCTTTGTTTCATATGGTATATCATTAAAATTTTAATACCATGTTCTTAAATCCTTTATATTATGTTCCCCTACTATTTTATGTATCATTTATGAGTGGGTGACCCATGTCCCCTCTCTTTTCAATGTTTTCTAAAACCATGTATCATAGCCGTTATGCTGCAGAATTTTCGTCTCAAAATGTATTTCTCTTTTTCAAATTATTTTATTTTATTAAGTGAATACTCAAAGATCTTTCTTCTACAGGGGTATTCACATATATATCAAAATGTTATATTTTAATTCTGTGATTTACATACATGATACCCACTTTCCTTTTTCCGTGGGTTTAAAGTGACACAACGATCATGTCTTTAAAGCAGTTTTTTTTAAAATGTGATGACTATGAAATGAAACCCATTTCTTTTATGATATATGGGTTTTTTATGAAATTTTTGATGATGATATATGTGGCTCACATGATAATAAAGACAAATTTAAGGGTGTGCCCTGATAGCACTCCAATGCATTGGGTAAAGAGTTAATCTCTAGAGATGACCATTTTTAACGACGCATTGGTGAATAACCTTGGTAATTTTTAATGACACCTTGGGGATGGACCTTGGTAAAACGGAAATGATTGTCAATATTAAATTTTGTAGCCACATATTCAAGTTATTAAATACATTATTTTAATTATGATATGCCTTATGATTTCTTTCTCATCCCTTAAAGTTATTTTTCATGACTTTATTGATGTATATCATGTTCACATGTTAAATGTTTCCCTTGTTTCCCTTACTGGGACTTCTGCTCACCCTTTCTTTTGATGTTTGTCCCCAGGTTATTAGATGTAGTAATGAACCTAGGATGAACATAAGGAGAATCCTTTCAAGTGTTTAAGAAGAATGTTTTATGTTTTCATGTTTTGAGTTCCTGGTTTCCAAGACACTAAACCTTAAAGATCCTCAGTTTTGTATAATGAAATGAAAGTTTATGTGATAAAAATGTGGGATGCTATAAAAACTTTCAAACTATTTTCATAAGATAGATTGTCATATTTCTAATTAGATAATATTTTAAAACTTCACTAATCCATTGGGTTTCTAACATATCCAACACCTCACACTAGTGGGTCTATATTGTTTGATCTTCATATAATCTTGACATTGATATCATGTAAAATGTTCATTATAAAATCAGTTGATTGTGAAAAAACAACTCAATATAAGAATTACATTTTTTTCCATATTATTAAGTTAGATACTCTATCGCGTTATCTCATATAAAAAAATAATCTAGATTTACTTCTCAAATATAATATGTGATAGGATATTCAGGGTTGGGGACTTGACATTCCTACCATCGAAGACCTATTTTAAGTGGAAAAATCATGTTTCTCAAACTAAGGGGTATCCTGGTTATTTTTTTAGTTATTATAAATAATATTTTATATTTAAGGAGTTGTAACATCAAAAAAACTGAATGAATAAGGGCTATAATATACTATAGACTTAGCTTCTACAGACAACTAGGAGAGTCTTATTCCCCTTGTTTCTACTACTAGTTTTTCTAGTTATGGTTGTTGCACAGTTCCTTATTATTATTGAAATCATTCCTAATATAAATATTGATTATTTATATAAGAAATAAAATCATTATAGTAAAATTAATCTTGATATAATGTTATTTGGTTTTTTCATTGAGATCCAAATCACTTGAGGAGGTAGTTTGAGGTCATTGGTGAATTTCGTCCAAGAAGGAGATGTGTGTCGCATCGATGGAAATAATGATTCAGAATCAATAAAAAAGGTATAGGGATCAATTAGTATGGTTCCAAGTGGTTTAAACATATATAGAAGATCCCTTAAAGGATAAATTTGAGTTTATGAGTGTTCTACAAGAAACCTAGATTCGATAAATAGTACTAGAACATACTATGTAAGCAGCCAATGAGGTTGACATCTTGAAGACGACTTGAATAAACTGAGAAAGGAATGGAAAGGAATGGAAAGTAATGGGTAGGATTTAATATTGATTATTATGTATAGGAACATTATTTTCCTAGTACTAGTAAGTCACATTGAAAAAAGGGAATGAAAATCCTAGTCTATTTTTCCAAGTCAATAGTGGATGCGGTGTTGGAGAAGTAGAACTAAGATATGAGAGGAGTTCCATGGTTAGAAGATTTGAACTACCATACTTTTTAGGAGAATATTTTTTTTGTGTGTATCACTAGGGATGAAACTAGTTTTATGATCCATCAGAATCATAATAATTCCTATATAACAATTGGGTATAAAGGGGATTGTGAAACATTGTATGTTGTAAATCTTGTCATTTTGACCAAATTGGGACTAGGAATAACTAAGGGTGTATTTTCTTGTTCACTTTGGGATTATTGTAGAAAGTGATCCACCGAATCATTTGAAATGAATTTAGAATATAGGAAGGATGAGTGAATATATAAATGAGTTTTAAAGTGTCTCTTTATATATCCCTATCCTATAGGATTTTTTTCATATAAATTTTTTCTTATATATTTTGTTACTAGAAATCAAAATTATCGTGGTTACTTATGATCCTAGTAATAAAAAAACTTATTTCATTGACTCAGAATATCGAGTGTGATTTGTTAGTAAAATTTATTATCTGAGAGTCAAAAACTATGAAATCTAGGACTAAATTTTATGTATAGAATATCTTATGGTGGGGGAGCATAAGGATGAACCCTACCTCTATGGTTAAAAATATAAGTAGACATAATCTGAATACTATGAAAATAGATACTTCCCTAAAGTGAAAGATAGATTTGAATATATCTAGATATGAGTATAAGGAATGAAGAGATAAGTGAGTTTATTTTTATTTTGGAATAAAATTTGGACCAGCACACAAGTGTACCAAAAAGGTAATTTGAGTGATGGTATGAGAGTGTGTGGTGCCTTAGGGAGAAGAAGTGATAGAAAAAAAAGAAATATAAAATTATTGTGATGGGGTATATGTATCATGGGAAATAACATCTCAAGTATTATACCTTGGTGTACTAAAGTAATGGTGTTCTCAAGGGGATAAATCTATAATGATTGAGGGAAACATTGTAGGGGTTCTAATTCTGGTTATGATTAATAGTGTATCTAGTCAAAATTTATGTGTCAAAATCACTGTTAAAGTTCCTTGAGTTTTTAGATACACATACCAAAGTTTTTTGTGTATGATTTGGGGATTGATATTGAGTTATGTATAGTGGGAAATGAAATTAATTACCATTTTAATTAGGAGACATGAAATTTCTGGTGGATAAATATTTATTTGGTACTACTTAACCAGATCATGTTCTAGTAATGGAATAGTTAGAAACACTTGGATATGTGACTACCCATTATAAAAAACTGAAATGAGTTTTAATTAACAAGGGACACCAGAAACTCTATAGGTAATTTACTCTAAACAGGAGGTATGATTGGATTTAAAAATCTTTTTAAATAATAAAATTTGTTTTCTCAGTGTATTTAATAGGAATTCAGATTGGTTTATGTATAAAAAGTAAAATAATCATATCAAGATATTTAAAAAAAGTTTAAATTCATTGTTATGAAATTATAAAAAATTCTATATGATCCTAAGGGAATTTAATCATATCATTTTATAGATCATGATATTCTATTAAAGGAGGTGGAGTTTCAAATTAATTTTGGACCATATAGGGAAGTACATTAGTTAAAAGATGAGGTAGAAAGAAATATTAAAGACTTTATTAAGAATGGTATTATCTAAAACATCACTACTCCTAATTCCAGTTAGATAATCTTGGTCAAAAATAAATATGGGTGATGGAGGATGTGTGTTAGTTTTCACACCTTGAATTAGCTGATGATCCAAGATTAGTTTTCTATTCTCATAATAGATTAGTTGGTAGATGAATTCTATGAGACCTGGTTTTTTATAAAATAGGATCTTAAATTAGGATTTCATAAATTTTGGGTTTGGTATATTGATGTTTAGAAGATATTTTTCTATATGTGTGAGTTTCATTATGAATTTTAGGTCATGTAATTTAAATTAATGAATACTCTGGGTACTTTTTAGGTGAATCTAAATGTCATTTTCAAGCCCTTACTCAGAAAATATTTCCTAGTCTTATTTGATGATATCCAAGTTTATAGAAAGGTTAGGGAACACTTAAGGCATTTAAATCAAGTATTATCCATATTATACAATAATTGTTTGCACGTAAATGAGAAGAAATGTTTCTTTAGATGATCGGTGGATAAGTATTTGGGAAACAAAATTTCCAATAAATATGGATAGCAAAGCTAAACATAAATAAATAATATATTGATTCCTTGGTTTAATTAATACATCTCAAAAATAGTCACACAATCCAAGGACCAATAGGTTTAGTGTCTTATAGAATAGTTATATAAACATATTATTTTATAACACTTTTGAACATTTCTCCATAACCATTCTACTTTATAACCTCTTCTAGACATCTCATATAATATAATCATCTTCATAACTTGGGGAATGTAAACATAAGAAATGGTTGATATCGATGCTTAGAAAGGGAAACTTATTAACTAGTCATAATGTTTAGATCATAAACATGAGGGAAAACATGAGTGATGGATAAATATCAGATAAAAAATCATGGGATCTTAAGTGACAATCATAAAACTTGATTGAGCATTAAGGATCATGGAATATAAATATAAAACAAAATAAAGGTCCTCAAAAACATGGATTAGAAATATATAACAGAAATCAAAAAGCATGAAATAATAACATAAGAAAATGGAATATATTTAGAACATGGAATATCATAAAAAATTTATATCTTGTAAATAAGGAAAATTCATATAATTTTTATAAATATAAGCAGAGGAAAACATTGTGAACAAATCTTTAAGGGAAAAGGGAGAGGGTGGTTAATACTTGTACAATTATTATAATACCATATAAGTATAATAGTGAAAATTATGTTATAATTTTGAGATATGTTAATTTAATTTGAAGAATAATAAGTGTATATAGTGAAATAAAAAAGATAAAGAGAAGTTAGGAACTTGTACCTCACTTTTTGGATTATCTCCTTTCCAAAGGGGTTTGATCCCTTGAGGGGTGGTATTTTGAGAAGAAAATAATCTCTTTATAATGTATATGAGTGTTTTGAAGAGTTTTGGGTACATTTTGGGAAGAAATTAATGGTTTTTGGTTTGAGGGTAATTGATGAGAGGATATCCCCTTTTGTAAGAGAAGGGGGATGGAACTTTTGTAAATACTCATTATTTTTCAATGAAGGGAACTCACTCTTGAGTCAAGTAGCTCTAAAATTTGATAAATAGTGGGGTGGATAATAGATAAGGATTTTATATATTCAAAAATGTTTTTAACACATTTTTTAAACATGTTTCAATCACTTTACCCCTTGAATTATTACTTTTATCATTTTAGATTTTACCGTAATAACTAATTTTAACTAAGGTAACTTAATCATTATGCCTAAAATTAAAATGTGCCTTATTAGATAGTTTGGGATTAATGATTCTAAATTTTAAATATATTTTTTCTGGTTCAGTTTCTAAAAGTGGTAAAAATTAATTTTAATAAATGTATAATGCCTTAAAATAATTTTTGATAAAAGTATTACTTGATTTCTAAAATTCTAATCATAGGTCTGTAAACTATAATAAATATTTAAAAATTTATAATTTAAATTATAAAATTAATATTTTTTTAAGAAAATGTTTCAAAAATTTATAATTCATAATTATATACTAATAATGGTGTAAAAATTCACATTATTAGCAAAAAAAATATTTATACTATTCACCTAAAAATCAATTTGTTTAGAAAAATATCAAAAAATAAAGCTAATATAATATTATTATTATAAGAAAAAAAATTATTTTCATTTTCTAAAATTCAAATTCTAAAATTTATAAATTTATCTTTAAAATGAAAATAAAAAATATAAATAAAAAATGCTTCTATTAAAAAAAATATGTTTTAAACATTAAGTGTTCTTAATATTATTTCATATCAATTTATGAATTAATTAATTATAATATATTATTTCATATAATTAAATATTATATATAATCACTTAATATTAGTATATTTTATTATTTGTATAAAATATATAATACTTAAATTTTTATTTAATAAAGAATAGTTTATTTTAATATTAAATCTCATTTATTCTTTATCCTCTAAATGTATGAATTTTTAGAAAATTAAAATAATTTTATTTACTAGAGGTTTTTGTTATTTATATAGATTTATTATTAATATTCAACTAATATGTCATGGCTCATTTTAGTTTTGTGTTTCATGTGAAACAAGCTATCAAAGATAAAATTAATTTAGAGAAAAAAATATATTCCAAAATCCTGGGTAACAACATTCTATTCCTCTTTGAAATAATTTTTTTCAATGAAATTTTTATTACTAGGAACCAAAAAATTGAGGGTGATTTTTTCTCATTATATCCCCAACTTCCCACATATCTTATTCAAACTTACGATTCCTCCATAGAATTTTGAACAAATGAGTGATATTGTTCTACAACACCTTATCTGTAACATCCTAGGTAATGATAGAATAAGACTTTTTCATATATATTAATATTTATGAATTACATATTAATTTTACTTTAAAGGGTATTCTATGTCTGATAGCATACTTGACAAGCAACAATTAGTTTCTCTGAAATCCTACGTCGTACACAAGACTGAGTTATACTGAAGAATAATACATTATTAATATTATTATTTTAAATAACAGTTATCGCGTAGTCATTGTATTGACAGGAATTAATAAAACTAACTATATTATGTTTACACATGTTTATTAAATGTTTTTACTTTCTTCCAATAAATTTTAGAGGATTAAAATGAGAATAAATCTGATTTTAATCATAAAATACTCTAATATTTTTTAAAAGGTAGTTTATCATATTTTGATGGAGAACCCTTTTTAAATATAGTTTTTGTCACTTTTATATGTTCTATTTGAAAAAAAATCATTTTTTTTTGAATTGGGACATCAAAGTTTACTTTGGTTGAATTTTTGGTATGTTTATGATAAAATTCATATTTTAATGAATAGTGTGAGATACTGCATTTTAGTTCAAAACTACCTTTTCATCATATTTATTTATAGTGTTAAATTATATTTTTGAATGGTTTTAAGGTATAATTATATGAAGTTTTTATCATTTAATCCAATTTAGTTCATTTTATGTAATTTCAATTTAAAATTAAATAGAAAAACTATGTGAACTTTTGAATGTTTTACTTAAAGAACTTGTTTTCTCAATCTATCAACGGGATTAACTTTAAATTAATTTAACCACTTTTGTGAATTGAATTTTCAAAAACATACTTACATGTTTGTAATAAGTATGAAAATTTTATTTGATATAATCAAAATATTTTTTTGTGAATAGTAACTTTGGTATTTTATTTACCACGGTTAAAGTTAAATAGGGTAATTACAGGTAAAATTAATATTATAATATTATAAAATTACCTTAAAACTTGTCCTAATATTATTGGACGAGTTACTATATAACATGACCATCCTTGGGCCTAAATTTTGACCTTTTGAATACACATGGGTGTGATTATGAAATTTATAACATTTAATTTAAAGTAAAGGCAAAGATGTCATAAATATGTTTATTATTACTAAAACAATTTTAATATGGGGTTATATAAGTGCTATATTTGACTATAAATAATCATTATAAATATAAAATAATTACCTAAATCTTGGTAATTTATTTATAATTTTTAGAAAATAAATAATTAAATTAAATAGTGACACAGTGATGATGAAGTAATAAATTTATTAAAGGAAGAATCAAATAAATGATATAAGTAATATTAAAATAAATATAATTTGAAATATTTTATGTCATAAATGATTTTTTTGGATAACTATGACATGTTAGCATTGAGTTAATGTAGTTTTTTTGAGAAATCAAGTTGTTGTGGTTTTTAAAATAATCATGTAATGAATAGTGTCAAAATTGAATTAATTTATATTTTAAAATATAAAATATTTAATTAAATGATATAGAATTTATAAAAAATATAATATTAGGGAAACAATTTTATATGAGTCAAAAAATTCATTAATGACTCATTCATTTGTCATTTGACATGATTTGATAATTATTTTAACTCTCAAAATGTAAATTACTTGATAAAATGGTAAGAGTTAAAAAGGTTAAAACAAAAAATATAAGGATTAAAAAATATTCAAAACTTGTCTAATTCTCATTTTAGGATTATATTTTGACCCATACTCATTATATATTCTAAATAAATGAGTTTGGGCCCATTTTTAATCGAAATTGAATTTATATTAATTTAATACTTTTAATAATTCTAAGGGTGGCCCTCCCCTTTCCTATTAAAAGGCACTCATTCCTCTCTATTCCTTACACTTACAAAACCTTTGGTTTAGAAAATAACCACCCAAAAGCCTTTCTATAATCCCTCACCACATTATTGAAGCCTTATTTTATGCAGAACACCCTCCTTAGAGGTGTTAAGGTGTTAAGAAAGGTTCTCATCCGAAGGAAAGGTAATGTTTTTATTCAAGTATTTCTATTTTATTTCTTCTTAAACTTACTTAAAATATTCTTCTTCCAATATTAAATAATAAATATAGTATACTAAATATACTTATTTGTTATTATATTTATATAATCACCTAAATCTATCTTCACTTCCATTAAATGGGGAAGGAATTAATCGTTCGTGTGTATGTGTGAACTATCACCTCCACGAACCGGTATAATTCATTTTCAATAATCGTATCTCATAAGTGGTTATAATGATATAATTAATGTTTATATTTGATATTCATGACATATTAATCATTATATGATAATAATATGTTAATTATGTTCTTACTTTCTATGTAAATTATGTTCTTACTTTCCAAGCATATAAAAATCATAATTTTGTTTGTGTGTATGTATGAACTATCACCTCTACGAAGTGCTGTGACTCATTTTTATTAATTAAATAAATTTTATGATATATATATAAGTATATTTAAAATATTAATATTATATTAAATATGTTATTATAATTATGGAAAGATAAAATAATACTTACCCTCTTTCTATAATGATCAATGGAAAATGGAAAGAGTTACTCTTGCGTGCGTACAGCTTACCATCTCCATGAATATAACATTGTTCATTTTTCATAACTATACTTAATGGTTTGATTTAAAAGTATAATTTATTTATAAAAATGATAATAATAACATGAATATTATTCTATATATTAAAGGCTTATGACCACATGGACTAGTGACATCAAACCATGTTCATTTTCGACTCAAGTACCGAATATCGACAAAACATATGACATGAACAGAAATAATTAACTAATTATTATAACATGGTAATTAATGATATAAAAGGAATAAATAAAATTAAAAAAATTAAATAAATAATAAATTCACCTAATTTTATTATTTAATAATAACAAGGAACATATATGACAAATCAAACTCGAGGTAAGGGACTTCATCTCAATATACTTTCATTGAAGCATATTTTGATGTTATACACCACCTTATTTTATAATGTGTATAATCAACCCCTTTCAATTTTAATTCATTCCAAGATTTTAAAAATTAATCTTTTTATATGAAGTGTTTTACTTTCTTTACAAAATGACAAAAGGAATGTTTTTTAACGTATGTAGAGACAACGACTTCTCTACTACTGTAACCATTATTTGATATTTGGATTCCTCTATAAGACTTAATATTTTTAAAATAAAAAGAAATTCCTTATTAAATTTTTGTGTGTTTTGGTATTGAAAATGGTTTTGAAAATAGATTGACTATTTCAATATCTTGAAATGATTTCTTGTTATTTCAGATGATATTGTATTAGTGAAGTTTTGATAATTTCAATATTTTATGTGTTCTGATTATATAATGGTACTTGGACATTTGACAGGTGGTTACGTGATAAACCAATGATGGGTGGTTATGTGAAAAACCAAATATATATGGTTCTTTGATAAACCAAGGGTGGGTGGTAATGTTATAACCTCTAATGCATTGTGTATGGAAGTCGGTTGCATGGATATTCCATTTTTAAGAGTGATATGTGTGGAAGTATACCATATGGTTATTCTATTTAAGTATGATTATGTCCAAAGTTACCTTTATATTTTATATATGATTTCTATGGATTTTATGGTAATATCTTAATTACAAAAAATGTATTGAATTATCTTATATTCAAATGAAATTATTTAATACTTCTTAAGGGTGAAATGTATTACTTTATGATAAATTATTCATGGGTTTACATACTTTCATAAGACTAATAGTTTTCCTTCTTATGTATCCCTTAATAGGTTTTTTATGCTCATCCAAAGTTTTGAAATGTTTTTCATGGGATTTAAAGGAGAATAGATTCAAGGATGGGGTTAAGGAAAGGTTACAGTGATTAAACACAAAATGAAAAAATGTTTCTTTTTAAAAGTTTTTATTTTATGAAAAAAAAATAGGTAGTGAGTTGAAGTGTATAATTTGTAATATTTAAGTTTTTATGTATGATTTATGGCCTAATTATCTAAATATATAAACTTTAAAAGATATTAAATGTGAAATAAATTCAAATTATTGACTTAACTCAAAATTATTTAATATTTAAGGTTGGGCCTTATAGTCGGTATCATAGGTTGATTTCGATAACTTTAGGAGTTCAAATATTTTTAATAGAATATCCATAAATAATTTTCAGTTTATGGTCAAATTGAGATGATATATCATTTCAAGATTACCATGTTTCTTCATATAAGATATGTCTGTTCAGAATGGTTTTCCATAGAGGAAATAGGGAATTCATGCTGGGAAGGCATATAGAGGAAAACAACCTTCCAAATCAGCATCCCGATATGGTCAGAATCGGAACTAAACAGTTTATTGCAGTGATAGATCAGTTGAATCGGGTGATAAATGGTGGTGGTCTCCATGCATGAGATCAACTAGATCAATTGTAGAGGAATATGTCAGTAGTGGAGCATTTAATGAGGTAATGTCCTCCATCATTCAAAGGATCATCTGACCCTGTTCTAGCTGAAGGGTGGATTAAATCACTAGAAAATATTTTTGATGTAATGGGATGTTAATAAAATCAAAAGTTTAGTCTTTCTATTTATCATTTTGAAGGTTAATCCAATCAGTGGTAGTCAATGGTTAAAAATATTAGATTAAGTAAAGATATTGATGCCATAGAATGCATTGAATTTAAGAATATATTCCTTGATAAATATTTTCCTAAGGCTATTCAACTTAGGATGGAAAATAAAGTCTTGAAATTGAGACAAAAGGATGAAGATTTTGTGACTCTATATGAATAAAATTTCACCCATTTTTCAAGGTATGTCCCAAATTTTATCTGGGATATTTATTGTAAGATAAATCTTGTTTTACTAGGGATTGAAGCCAAAATATCAAAGGGAATTAGCTTCTCGTGAGCTCAAAAGCTATGAGAAACTTTTCTGATGTGCTAGGAAGGTAGAAATGGAGTTTTTTGATGATCATGTATTTCATGAGAATAAGAAAAAGAGGTGATCCAGTTGGTAGGAAATGGGAAATCATTCATCAAATAAGTTTGGAGGTAAGAAAACTAAATTTACATCTTGTGAGAAATGTGGTAAAAACAAACCTACAGAATGTCTCTCAAAGTCTGGGAAGTGCTTCTGTTGTGGTAAGACTAGTCATATTGCTCATGACTGTAAAGTATATGATCTGGAAAGAAATGAAAAGTTATTGGTTATATGTTTTAGTTTCATTGAGTTAGGGGATTATGCCAATGTGTGTCCAAATTTTATTACCCAGGGTGGAAACCAGCATTATAGAAAGTATAGGGGTGTGGAAAAATAATTTTCTACTACTATAGTTGATGTAGGACCAGAAAATGAAGTGGGGAAAGGTTTTTTATGGGTTTTTTCGAAATATTCCCATACTCTGTTTGACTCTAGATCTTTAAATTCTTTCATTTTTAAGAGATTTTCAAGTAACTTGGAGATATCACCTCATGAAAGTGATATAGAACTTTTGGTAAAAATTCTGGATGGAGGTATTAAAGTAACCAACATTTACGGTAATCTTCCTATTATCATTATTGGGATGATTTTTCCTAAAAATGTTATTGAACTTACCATAGTATAATTTGATATCATTTTGGGTACGGACTGTCTTTCATTTTATCATGATAAAATAGATTAAAAATACAAGAAAGTTTTATTCAATGATTTCATACCTTTTATAACATACCAAGAATCTGAGATATTAATTAAATATAGTAGTGAAATTTATCTATCTCATTTTGTTAAAAAGAAAGAAATTTTTTTGATTAGTGACATTCCAATAGTGGATGAATTTACAGATGTTTTCCTAATGAATTTCTTGGTAATGTTCCTTATTGGGAGGTTGAATTTACTCTTGATTTAGTTCCTAGTGATAAGCCTATTTATAAACCCCCTTATCAAATGTATCAAGTAGAATTGGTGTAATTGAAAAAGACAGTTGTAATAATTGATTGATAAAGGTTTCATTTTACATGGAACTTCAGCATGAGGTTTTCCTGTCTTATTTGTGAAAAATAAAGATGGTTATATGATACTTTGTATTGATTACATAGCCTTGAATAACATCTCTATTAAAAACAGGTATTTTTTGCCTCATATTGATGATTTTTTTTATTATCACTAGGGAGATCAGTATTTTTTGAAGATTGATTTGAGGTCCGGGTACCATCATCTAAAGGTGAAGAAAGATGATATTCCAAAGACAATGTTCTGAACAAGATATGGTCATTATGAGTTTATAGTTATTCCCTATGGGTTATCTAATGCCCCTACTATATTTATGAATATCATGAATGAATTATTTCATTAGTTTTTGGATCAGTTTGTGGTTGTATTTATATATGATATTTTTGTATATTCTAAAATTTAGGATGAACATGAAATTCACTTAAGGATTGTTTTGAAAATCTTAAAATAATAGAAACTATATGAAAATTTTAGTAAGAGTGAATTTTGGTTGCAAAAAAAATCATTCCTTGGTCATATAATTTCTAAATATGGAGTAACTATTGACACATCCAAAACAAAAGTTGTTAAAGAGTGTCCAATACCTACCAATGTCACATAGGTTAGTAGTTTTCTTGGATTAGTGGGTTATTATTAAAGGTTTGTTGAAAACTTTTCATGGTTATTTATCCCACTAACTAATTTAACATTTAAGAGAGTTAAGTTTATCTGGAAAAAAGAATGTGATGATTGTTTTCATGAACTGAAAATAAGATTGGTAAATACTCTAGATTTGGTACTGCCTTCCAAGAATGGTGAATTTATTATCTATAGTGATTATTCATTGAAAGGACTTGGTTGAATCCTAATTCAAAATGATTAGGTAATTTCTTATCACATTAGTTGAAACCTCATGAGTTAAATTACCCTACACATTATTTGGAATTAGCTACTATTATTTTTTCATTAAAAATTTGGATGCATCATTTGTATTGTGTAAAGTGTGAAATATATACTGATCACAAAATTTTGAACTATATATTCACTTAGAAATAATTGAATATGGTAAAAAAGAGATGGATGGAATTAATCAAAGATTATGATTGCATGATTCATTACTATCTAAGAAAATAAAATAAATTGGTTGATTCTTTGAGTCAAAAAAGTAATGCTACATTAACCATGCTACATTTGGAATGATATCCATTGGTTAATTATTTGATTAATTTTGTCTTGGAAGTTGTTGGTGCTGTAAATTCCTTTATTTTGTTTTAGATGTCAGTAAAATCATCTATATCATAAATAATTAAGAAATCATAGAAGGAAGATAGTGAGTTTCATAAAAAGGTAGAATTAGTTTAGAAGGATAAGTTACTTGAATTTAACATTAATAAAGATTGTGTTTTGAGGTTTATAAAGATATTATGTGTTCCTTATGATTCACATTTGAAGAAATATTTGTTACGTGAAGCTCATAGTTCTCCATTTTCAGTTCATCCAGGTAGCACTAAGATGTACAGAGACCTTCATGAGTATTACTAGTGGGATGGAATGAAAAGAGATTTTTTTGACTTTACCCGGAGATGTTTTATTTTTCAAAAGGTTAGAGAAAATAAGTAGTTAACGAAAGGGATGCTTCATACTTTTCCAGTCCCAAAGTGTAAATTGAAAAATATATTCCTGGATTTCATAGTGGGATTACTAAATACTTCTTAAGGTAACAATGTGATCTAGGTTATTGTTGATTGATTGAATAAATCTGCTCATTTTTTTCCTATTCGAGATATTGTCTATAGATCAACTTTCTCGGCTATATATTAAAGAGACATTCAGGTTATATGGAGTTACCCTCTCTATTGTATATGACTGTGATCTTAGGTTCACTTATAACTTTTGGAAAGGACTTTATAAGTCAATGGGTACTAAATTAAATTTCATTAGAAATTTTTATCCTCAATCATATGGGTGGTCAGAACAAACAATTCGGACATTGGAGGATATGATATGTGCATGTTCAATGGATTACCAGGGAAGTTGGGATAAATATCTTTCTTTGGTTGAGTTTTCTTATAATAATAGTTTTTATTCTAGTATAAAGATGGAACCATTTGAGTTATTATATGGAAATTGGTGTCGAACTTCAGTTTTTTGGGATGAAGTGGGTGAAAAGAAGTTGATGGGACCAGTATTGGTATAGGAAATGAAAGAGAAATTTTAGTTGATTCAGAGACACATGAGGACAGCATAGAGAAGACAAAAAAGTTATGTGAATAAATGGAGGAAGGATCTTTCACTTGAGGTAGGTGATCATGACTTTCTCAAAGTTTCTCTATGGAAAAGTGTGATGCATTTTGGTAATAATGGGAAGTTAAGTCCATGGTTCATTAGACCCTATGAAATCTAGGAAAGAGTTAGATTAGTTTCCTACTAAGTAGATTTACCTCCGATTTTATCCAAGGTACATAATTTTTTTCATTTTTAAATTTTAATAAAGTATATTCTAGATCCATATCATGTTTTGAGTCTAAAAGTAGTTTAGTTGAAAGAGAATCTTTCTTATGAGGAGCATCCAGTCTAGATTCTTGACCATAGAGAACAAGTGTTTTGGAATAAGGTGATTCCTTGTGTTAAGGTTTTGTGGAAAAACCATATGGTTGAAGAGTCAACATGGGAATATGAAAACGCTATGAGGGAGAAATACCCCCATATATTTGATAAGCAAATGAAATTATAAGGATGCAATTTCCATAATGGGGAAGGATGTAACATCCCAGGTAATTATAATATAATACTTTTTCATATCTATTAGTATTTATAAATTAGATATTAATTTTACTTTAAATGGGATTCTATGTCTGATAGCTTACTCAACATGCAACAATGGGTTTCTCTGAAATCTTACATTGCACATAAGACTGAGTTATATCGAAAAATAATACATTATTATTATTATTATTATTTTAAATGGTAGTTATCGCCTAGTCATTATATTGGTGGGAATGAACAAAAATAACTATATTGTGTTTACACATGTTTATTAAATTTTTTTACTTTCTTCCAATAAATTTTAGAGGCATAAAATGAGAATAAATCCAATTTTAATCATAAAATACTCTAATATTTTTTAAAATATAATTTTACCACCTTTTGATGGAGAAACCTTTTTAAATCTAGTTTTATCATTTTTATATATTATATTTGACAAAAAAACTTCTTATTTGGAATAAGAACATCAAAATTTACTTTGGTTGTTTTTTTTGTATTTTTCTGATAAAATTTATATTTTAATAAATAGTGAAAAATACTACATTTTAGTTCAAAACTACGTTTTATTCGAATTTATTTATATTGTTAAATTATATTTTTTCAATGGTTTTAAGGTATAATTAAATTATTTTTTTATCATTTAATCCAATTTATTTCATTGGATTCAATTTCAAATTAAAATTAGATAGAAAAACTATGTGAACTTTTGAACATTTTAATTAAAGAACTTGTTTTCTCAATCCGTTAACAAGATTAACTTTAAATTAAATTAACCACTTATGCAAATTGAATTTTCAAAAATATAAATACATGGTTGTAACAAGTATAAAAACTGTGAGTTAATGGGATCAAAATAATTTTTTGGTGAATAGTAGCTTTGGTATTTTATTGACCACGGTTAAAGTTAAATAGGGTATTGGAAGTAAAATTAATATTATGATATTATAAAATTACCCTAACACTTGTCCTAATATTATTGTATGAGTTATTATCGACAAAGACCATCCTTGGGTTGAAATTTTGATCTTTTGAAGCCACTTGGGTGTAATTATGACATTTATAACATTTAATTTAAAGGCAAAGATGTCATAAATATGTTTCTTATTACTAAAGAAACTTAATATGGGGTTATTTAATTGATATATTTGACTATAAATATTAATTATATATATAAAAATATTACCTAAATCATGGTAATTTATTTATAAATTTAGAAAATAAATAATTAAATTAAATAATGACATAATGACGATGAAGTAATAGATTTATTAAAGGAATAAACAAATAAATGATATTAATAATATTAAAATAAATATAATTTCAAATATTTGATGCCATACATGAATTTTATGAATGAATATAACATTTTAGTATTGATTAAATATATATTTTCCAAAAGAATCAATTTTTTATAATTTTTTAAAAAGGCGTGAAATGAATAGTGTCAAAATTGACATAATTAATATTTTAAAATATAAATTATTTAATTAAATGATATAAAATTTCCAATAAATCTATTATTCTAAAAATATGTTGAGATAATTCCAAAAAATTTATTAATTACTCATTCATTGGTCATTTTTCATGATTTGGTAATTATTTTAACTAAGTGTAAATTACTTGATAAAACAGTAAAAGTTAAAAAAGTTAAAATAAAAAAGATAAGGATTAAAAATTATTCAGAACTTGTATAATTCTCATTTTATGATTATATTTTGATTCATACTCATCCTATCTTATAAATAAATGGTTTTAGGTCCATTTGGGATCAAAATTGAATTTATATTAATTTAATAGTTTTAATAATTCTAAGGGTGCCCATCCCCTATCCTATAAAAAGGAACCCATTACTCTATATTTCTTAAACCTAAAAAACCTTTTGGTTTGAAAAATACCTACCCAAAACCCTTCATATAATCCCTCCCCACATTCTTGAAGCCTTATTTTAGTCATAACACCCTTCTTATAGGTGTTAAGGTGTTAAGAAAGGTGCTCATCCGAAGGAAAGGTAATGTTTTTATTTAAGTATTTCTATTTAATTTTTTCTTAAAATTACTTAAAATATTATTATTCCAAGATGAAATAATAACTCCAATATCCTAAATATAATAATATGTTATTATTTGTATATTATCACCTATATCTATCTCCACTTCCATTAAATGGGAAATGAATTAATCATCTGTGTGTACGTGTGAACAATCTCCTCCACGAACTGATATAATTCGTTTTCCATAACCGTCTTTCATGAGTGATTATAAATATGGAGTTAATGTTCGTATTTTATATTTATTAAATATTAATCATTATATAATAATAATATATCAATTATGTTCTTACTTTCCATGTGCATAAAACTGATAACGTTGTTCGTGCGTACGTGTAAACTATCACCTCTACGAAGTGATGTGACTCGTTTTTATTCATTACATAAATCATATGATATATATAAGTATATTTAAAATATTAATATGATATTAAATATGTTATTATAATTATATAAAGATAAAATAATACTTACATTGTTTCCATAATTATCAATGAAAAATGGAAAATGTTACTCAAGTGTATGTACAGGTTTCTATCTCCATGAATATAATGTTATTCATTTTTCATAACCATACTTCATGGTTTGATTTAAAAGTATAATTTATGTATAAAAATGATAATAATATCATGAATATTATTATTTATATAAAGTACTTATGACCACATGGACTACTGACATCAAACCATGTTCATTTTCGACTCAAGTACCGAATATCGACAAAATGTCCGAAAAGAACTGAAATAATTAACTAATTATTATAACATGGTAATTAATGATATAAAAGGAATAATAAACATTTAATGGTTCTTAAGTAAGTATAAATTAACCTATGTTTATTATTTAGGAAGAACAAGGATCATATATGACGAATTGAACTCAAGGTAAGGGACTTCGTCTCAATCTCATTTCATTAAGGCGTGTTTTGATGTTATACACCACCTTATTTTATAAGGTGAATAATCAACCACTTTGAATTTTAATTCATTAAAAGGTTTTAGAAAGGAATATTTTTATACGAATCATTTTACTTTATTTAAAAAATTACAAAATTAATGTTTTTTTAATGTATGTGGTGACAACAACTTCTTTGCCATCATAACCATTATTTGATATTTGGATTCCTCTATAAGTCTTAATGTTTTTAAAAGGAAAAGAAATATATTATTACCTTTTTGGTTGTTTTGGTATTGAAAATGGTTTTGAGAGTGGATTTATAATTTTAATATCTTTAAATGATTTTTTATGATTGAAAATTAAATTTTATGAGTTAAATTTTGATGATTGAAATATTTTATGATTTATGATTATATAATGGTACTTGGAAATTTTAAGAGTGGTTACATGATAAAAAAATATAGTTGGTTACATGATAAATCAATGATAGGTTGTTCTATGATAAACCAAGGATGGGCGGTTATGTTATAACCTCCAATACATTGGGTATAAAAGTCAGTCGTATGGCTATTCTATTTGTAAGAGTGATATGTGTGGAAGTCGACTGTATGGTCATTCTATTTAAGTATGATTATGTCTGAATTTACCTTTGTATGTTATATATTCTTTATATGGGTTTTATGGTAATATCTTGATTACAAAAACTTTAAGCAATGATCTTATATTCAAAGGAAAGTATTTACTACTTCTTAAGGGTGAAATGTATAACTTTATGATAAAGTAATCATGGGTTTACATGTTTTCATAAGTATAATAGTTTTAGTTCTTGTGTATACCCTACTGAGATTTTTATGGTTATCCCAAGTTTTGAAAAAAAAATATAGGATTTAAAGGAGAATAGAGTGAATGATGGGATCAATGAAAATTTATGATGAATAAACATGAAACTAAACTATGTTTCTTTTAAAAAAAAAATATTTTATGAAAAAAATGGATAGCAAGTAGAAGTGTCTACTTTGTAATATTTAAGTTGTTATGTTTGAGTTATGGACTAATTATATAAATCTCTAAACTTGAAAATATCCTCAATGTAAAATAAATTCAAATTATTAATTTAACTCAATATTATGTAATTTTTAAGGTTGGGGCCTTATATTATCTATTCGATCTATAATTTCAACTGTTTTTTCCTTATATGAGAGATCATGTTCTAGTATCATGGATTCTGAGTTCAGTACATGTGAAATTTTTGGTATGTACTTCCTAAAAAGTGATACATGTAACACACCATATACTTGGGATAAGTTAGAAGGGAGTTATAAGTGATAAGTTACTATTCCAATATGATCAAGGATATTAAAGGGACTGATGTACCTAGGGCCTAGCTTCCATTTCTTCTAAAATCTCATAACCTGCTTTCATTGAGATATTCACAGGAATACAATGTCACCAACTTCAAACTCTATATCTTGTTGATGATTATCTGTATAACTCTTTTTTCTACTTTGTGTTTCTTTCATATGATGCTGAATTGTTTGAACCTTCTCTGTCATTTCTTTGATAGGTTCAAGACCTATTAGATTTCCATTTCCAACTTCTTCCCAATAAGTTGGAGTCACTACTACAAAACTCACCTATAACAGCACTGACATTTATCAGCACTCAAAAAAAACACTGATAAAGTTCATCTTTATCAATGCTAAAATAAGCTCTAATAAAAGAATATATTTATCAGCGCTAAAAAAAGTGTTGATAAAATGAACCATTTATCAGTGCTTCATTTTTAACACTGGTAAAAGTTAACCTTTATCAGCACTTTATTTTAGCACTGATAAAGGAAACCTGTATCAGTGCTACATTTATAGCACTGATAAAAGGTTTACTTTATCAGTGTGTTTTTAGTGCTGATAAAATTTTCCCTTCATCGGTGTTTTTTTAGCACTCATAAAGGTCCACAATAAAATGAAAAACTAAAAAAAAAATTAGTAAATTAAGAAAAATATTAAACATTTTATTAATTAAATAATTATTAATAAAAATGAATAAATTTAATATAAATATATATATTATAAATATTAATAAATAATATATATTAAATATATATATATATAAAATGAATTAGTATAATATATATATATATATAATTTTAATTAAAAACATATTAATGTATTATTCATTTTTAATGTTGTTTGATTTTTCAATTTAACCAATATTAAACATTATGTGTTGAATTTATTTCACGTACATGTGTGTGTGTGTGTGTGCATTAATGCATTTTTATACACAAATGCACACACAAATATATTTATGCAATATATATAAACACATACACCAAATATTTATGTAATTTATTCAAATTCTAGTATATTTTAGAATTTCATTATAACATGATACATTTAATATATATTATGTTTTTAATTGGTCAATTTTATTTTTATTTTTTTAATAATACAGTTAGGGTATTCATTTTTAATGTTTTTTATTTTTTATTCTATTTTTGAAATTGATCATTTTTTATTATTTATTTTTATTTATTTATTTATTTGTTTATTATGTTTTAGTATTTTCAATATGCATTCATCCACTTCAATATATATATATATCCATATTTTTTTAATAACTTATATCTAATTAATAAAACTTATCCATTTTTTCAATATTTTTAAAGTGTACTCTTTTTGAATTATTCAACTTCACTCATTTTTAAAATGCGTGTATTTAAGATTATATTTCCATTAATAATGTTAAATATATATTTGTAAATAATTATTTATAAATTAATAATAAATGTGTATTTACTATTTTTTTAATGGAAACCACAGCACCCCCCACCCCATTACACATCTTAAGCTTCCAATTGAGTAGCCCACCCCCAGTAAACCTGTTAAAGATCCTTAGGCTCGCTCATCACTGTGTGGTTGATACTGTATAAAACCGCCCCACCCCACATCGCCCAGCATAGAAGAGAAGATTAATTCAACAGTGGTTAAATTATGATGCCAAAACACAACCATTGGAAATCAAACCCCCGACTCCGTTGAACCAAGAGAATGACCCAACAACTGGGCCATCCCTATTGGGGAAATGTATATTTACTATATTAATAATTATTATAAATAAATAATTATTATTTTTTAAATAAGTATTTGTATAATTATAAATAAATAATTATATATATTTAAATAAGTATAAAAATATAATAAGTTTTGTAATTATGTTTAAATATTTATAATTACAAAACTTTTAACAGCACCAATTAAGTGTTGTTAAAATATATATTTATTAGCACAAAAACTATAGCACTGATAAATATGTCTTTAATCAGTGACTTTTTAGCACTAATAAAGCTCAAGATTTATCATTTCTAAAAATCATTGCTAAAATACATATTTATCTGCGCTTAAAAATTTAGCGTTGATAAAAGGAATCTTTGTCCGTGCTTTTTTGAAAGCCCTGTTAAAAGTATCCTCGATCTATTTAAAAAAACCTAACCATGACTCAGTCACTCATGATTCTCAAGATCTCACAGAACTCCTCAACTTACAGCATGACTCCTCTATGTTCCCTTGGATTAATCAAGGCTAGAATCCAAATATGGAATCCCGCCTTTTTATTACATAACTTTTCATTACATTTTACAAATAAAGGATCTTTAAAGTCTAGTGTCTTGGAAATCAGGAACATAAAACATGGAAACATAAAACATTCTTATAATAAACTTTTAGGGATTCATCATAAGTTTTTCCTAAGTACAATTATTTTATCTCATAACCAAGATACATACATCAAAGGAAAGGGTGAGCGAAGGCCCAGTAAGGAAAACAAGGAAATCAGTTTAATTGTGAAATCAATAAGAACTTGATAAAAAACATAAAGACATGAGAAATGGAATTAGTGGCATTTCATAATGAAAATAACTTGAACCATAACATGAATATGTGGCTAAAACATTTAATTTTTACATTCATGAACATATCACCAAGGTGCATCCCCATGGTGTTATAAAAATTACCAAGGTTATTCACCAAGGTATCGTGAAACTTGTCATCTCAAGAGATTAAGTTATTTACCCAATGAATTGGAGTGATATCAGGTTGCACCCTTAATATTTATTTATATTCATGTGATCCAAATAGATCATAATAAAACATTTCATAAATAACCCATAGAGAGTAAAAGTAATGGGTTTCACTTCAAAATTGTGACGTTTTAAAAGTTCTTAAAATCTTGATCGTTATGTCATTTATAACCCATAGAAAGGGAGTGAGGGTTATATGTATGTCAATTACAGAATAAAATAGATCAATTTTATGTATTTATGAATACTCTTTGAAATAAAAATATATTTGGGTACTCAAATAAATAATACAAGAGAATTTCTTGAGAAAAAGAGAGAGAATTTTAGATGAAAATTCTGCAGCATAACGGCTATATAACATGGTTTAAGAAAATGTTGAAAAGAGAGGGGAAAAGAGTCACCCAATCATAAAAAACTCATAATACAATATGGGTACAGAATAAAAAAAATAAGATCATGGTATTTATATTTTAAGGAAATACCATATGAAAATGAAACTCGAAAGAAAAGAGAATATGTGATTTCTTCTACGAAAATTCGGCAGTCTAACAGCGTCACTTAAAAATTCATAAAATAAATTGATGAGAGAATAAAGGGTATCTCAACATTTGGACATGAAATGTACAGTAATAATAATATATAAGAACATACCCCCACATAAGAATATGGAAACTGGAAGACATAACTTAAAGGAAATCATGACTAAAAAGGAGGGTGGAAGGTTCCCTTACCTTGAAGAGTAACTTCGAAAGCTTGAAGGTTGGTACCTTGGGGGGGGGCTTGAGGGTGCCTTGGGAGGAATACTTGGGAGGTAAAATGACTATAAATTCATTGAGTAGGATTTTGGAATAAAATTAATGAGGGAATGGCTAGGTATTTATAGGAAAAGTGAGGGAATATTTAATTAATTTTCAAGGGACAACTCATCGGTGGTATTCGCAAAACCATGGGCCTGCCCATGGTATTTTCCCATGGTATTTGACACTTGGGACACATAATAGAATATATTACTATTAAAAAGTCGACCATAATGATTACATCATTAATGATGTCATTAAACACCCGAAACTCAAAACTCTATTTTCACTATTCACAGAAAAACAAAACATTTTATAAAAATATCATAAATTCACCCTAACCTAATATTGATGCTCTAAATTCAAAAATGAACCCCATATTATGAAAATAATTTTCTAAATATTTTTAATTTAATTTTTAAATAAAATCATTATTTATTCAAAAAAAAACTCTAAAACTATAACGTATTTTATAACACCTTGAAAAAGTAATCAAGGTCCCATAAAATTATTGTATAAACATAAGACAATAAAGTAACAATTTATGATTACATTTTATGAAAATAAATTTTATTTTAAATTATTAAATTAATTATAAAATTGTAATTAAAATATTTATGACATACAAAAATATCAATACTTATACTATGACCATTTTTCACTTTTAAGATGTCTAAATTATATTTATACATTCATGGGTGAAGTTTATATTTTTTTTGGATAATTTACTATTCATTACTATTCATTACTATTCATAAGGGTATATTACTATTCATACTTTACTATTCACCAAAAATTAAGTTGATCTTATTAGACTCTAAATTTCTTACTGGACACAATTGTAGAAGACCATTTTCTAAAATTCATTTCACATTATTAATTATTTAAAGTTTACATAAATATTTTAAAATACCCTTTTCCAAAATCATCAATCATATTCATCCCATAATTATCTAGACATTTGAAAATCACAAATTTTACTACAATAAGAAATAACAATTTTATTTATACCAAGGGATTACAAAAAAGTATCTAAAGCCTCGTTACATAGCCCCTTATAACACCTGCATAGGACCTAAGTGTAAGGTGTGCTATGGTGGTAAAATCTTGGGGCGACACGGACAACACTGCCCGAGTGGTGATTTCTATCAGCTTGAACTTCTCCCTTAGGTGATTTCGTTCAAGCATCACATGTTGAAGCTCAGCTTGGGATTGGCCCAGAGCAAATCCCAGAGATGCTACCTCCTTCCCAAGCTCTGAAAGATGGGCTTCATATGGCCTGAGTCTACTGGATAAGGCCATTGACTCTTCTTTTTATATTAACCAAGATCACTTGTATTTATAAACAATAATTTTAACGTAAAGATTTTAGTCTCCAACGGTCATATTGACCAACGGTCATATTGACCAATGGTCATATTGACCAATGGTCATATTGACCAACGGTCATATTGACCAATGGTCATATTGACCAACGGTCATGTAATAGTCAAAACCCAATAGTCTCATTTAATTATACTCACTTCATTAATTAAAGGATATAGTTTTTTGTAGTATAAAATGAAATAACACACAAATTTAGGAAACAAATATTATTCAAAAGTTCGGGTCGTTACATTCTTCCCCCCTTAAGAAATTTTTCCCCTGAAATTTTAACTCGTACCCTAAGAAGAGAACAGGTGTGGGTACTTCTACCTCATAGACTCCTCTGGTTCCCATGTGGCTTCTTCGCATTTGTGGTTCCTCCACAACACCTTAACAAAGTGGGTAGTCTTTTTGCGTAGAACATTGTCTCTACGATCCAAGATCTCCACCAGCTGCTCATCATAAGAGAGGTCATGTTCCAATTGTATCACCTCTAAATTTAGTACATGTGAAGGGTTAGGTATATACTTCCTCAAGAGGGATATGTGGAAGACATCATAGACTTGTGCTAGATTTGGAGGAAGTGTAATCCGATAGGCCACTGCTTCCACGCGAACAAGGATTTCATAGGGTCCAATGTACCTAGGGATGAGCTTCCCTTTCTTCCCAAAACTCATGACTCTATTCCAAGTTGAAATTTGAAGAGAAATACTTTTTCACCAACATCAAAATCCAAGTCCCTTTGACGGTTATCGGCATAGCTCTTTTTCCGACTCTGAGTAGCCTTAATGTGTTGTTGGATAGCAAGGTCTTTTTCTATCATCTCTTTCACAAGATCAATCCCAAGAAGCTTTCTCTCACCAGATTCATGCCAAAAATTAGGAGTTCTACATATCTTATCATATAGAGCTTCATAGGTTTCCATTTGAATGCTCGAGTGGAAGCTATTATTGTAAGAGAACTCAACTAAAGGGAGATATTGATCCCATCCACCTTTAAATTCCATTGATCATGTTCTCATCATATCCTCAAGTGTTTGAATAGTAATTTTAGATTTTCCATCGGTTTGGGGGTGATAATCCATACTGAAATTCAATTCAGTGCTCATATCATGTTGAAGACTTCTCCAAAATTTTGATGTAAACCTTGGATCATGATCATATACAATAGAAAGTGGAACTCCATGCAGTCTTACCACTTCCTTCATGTAAATCTTGGAAATTTGATCAAGAGATAAATCTTCCCAAATGGAAATAAAATGGGTAGTATTTGTGAGACGGTCCACAATAATCCATATTGAATTGTTTCCTTTGGAAGTTCTCAGGAGACCCGTGATGAATTCCATTGTGATATTGTCCCACTTCCATGCTGGTATGGGTAGTGGTTATAACACCCCTTTAGGAAGTTGTCTCTCTACCTTCACTTACTGACATACCAGGCACCATGAAGTGTAATCAGCAATCTCCCTTTTCATATTATCCCACCAATAATGATCACGAAAGTCCCTATACATTTTTGTTCTTCCAGGATGTATAGAGAATGTAGAGTTATGAGCTTCATCCATCAGCTCCTTATTTATTTCCAGAATATATGGAACACATATTCTTGTATGAAATTTCAGTACACCTTCTTGATCAATATTGAACTCAGGAAACTTCACATCCTTCACAGCATCAAACTTATTCTGTAACAAAGGATCATCTTTCTGAGATTTCTTAATCTTCTCTAGTAATGATGGTTGAGAAATCATTTGGGTTAGGGTTTATGATGTCTCTTCCATTATAATTCCCATGTCCAAATTTATTAGGTCATTGATCAAAGGATCTCTTTTAATCCTCATCATGGAAAGAACAACTAGGTCTTTCCTTCTTAATACATCAGCAACTTTGTTTGATCCTTCGAGATGATAATGAATTGAACAATCATAGTCTCTAAGAAGTTTCAACCATATCCTGTGTATCGTGTTCAATTCCTCTTGTGTGAAAGTATACTTCAAACTTTGATGGTCTATGTATATATCACATTTCTCCCCATAAAGATAGTGCTAGCATATCTTCAAAGCAAAATGACCATAGCCAGCTCCAGATCATGTGTAGGATAGTTATGCTCATGAGTCTTCAACTGTCAATATGCATAAGCAATGACTTTGTCGTTTTGCATGAGGATTCACCCAATCCCTTTCAAAGATTAATAGCTAAAAATAATGAATCTTTTTTCACTTGAGGGTAGAGTTAACATGGGTGAAGTAACCAATATCTTCCTCAGCTCTTGGAAACTTTCCTCACACTCCTTTTTCCAGATAAACTTGACCTCTTTTCAAGTTAACTTGGTTAATGGATTAGAAAGTTGTGAAAAGTTTTTCACAAACCTCCTATAATATCCTGTCAATATAAGAAAACTACAAATCTTATTTATTGTTGTAGGCTAAGGCCACTCCTCTACAACTTTTTTATTTGTAGGGTCAACTGTGATTCCTTCATTGGTTACAATGTGCCCCAAGAAAGAAACTTGTTTCAACCAGAATTCAGATTTGCTGAACTTCCCAAAAAGCCTCTCCTTCTGTAGAGTTTTCAAAATATCCCTTAGATGATCCCCATGCTCCTTGAGAATTTTAGAATATATCAGAATGTCATCAATAAAAACTACCATAAAGTTATCAAGGTAGTCCTTAAAGACTCTATTCATCAAATCCATAAAAATTGTAGGTTCATTAGTTAGTCTGAAGGGCGTAACAACAAACTCATAATGCTCATATCTTGATCGGAAGGAAGTTTTTGGAATATCTTCTTTATTCACCCCCAATTTATGATAACCAGATCTAAGATCAATCTTAGAGAATAATTGAGCCCCGCGAAGTTGGTCAAATAAGTCATCAATTCTTGGAAGAGGGTATTTTTTCTTCATTGTGATATCGTTCGGTTCTCTATAATCAATTCATAGCCACATCAATCCATCCTTCTTCTTCACAAAGAGAACCGGTGCTCCTCAAGGAGACACACTCGGTGGAATAAAACCCTTCTCCAAAAAATCTTGGAGTTTTTTCTTTAACTCCTCCAACTCCACATTTTCCATCTTATATGGGGTCTTTAATATCGGATGGGATCTAGGTATGAGTTCAATGGAGAACTATACCTCTCTTTCTAGGGGAGTTCTGGGTAACTCCTCAGGAAATATGTCAATGGGTTCATGGATGATGGGGACATTTTCAATCCTCAAACTCTCATTTCCTTCTTTTTCTTCACTGATCAACTCCATAAAGAAGGATATAGGAGGTTATTATAGAAAAATATTAGGTTTAGATATCTCTCCTTGGAATATAATTGTAGGTTTTCCATTCAAGACTATTGAGATTTCCTTTCTTATGCATTTGATCTTAGCATTATACTTTGAGAGCCATTCCATCCCTAGTATAATTTTGGATTCTGGTATGGGAATGACTACTAGATTTGCAATAATATTGTGCTCGCTAAAGTAAATACTATAGTTTCTAAACACTAGAGATGCTTGGATAATCCCTCTAGGAGTCTTGGCTAATAACTATACTTTTAGAAAATCAGGGGTTGATTCTAAATTCTTTGCAAACTTGGAGGAAATAAAGGAATGTGTAGAACCATAATCAAACAAAGTACTTGCTAGCTTTGAGAGAACAACAAGAGTACCTATCACCACATCATTTTCTTCTTAAACTTCAGCCATAGTGATTGAAAAAGTATGACCTTGTTCCCTTGGTCATTGCTAAGGAAGGTGGTGATTCCCCTCCACTGCCCTCAGATTTGGATAGTGATTGGAAAAGTGCCCAAGTTATCCTCATGTATAGTATTGGATATCAGGTAGGTCATTCACCATATTCCCTTTTTTGTTAGTGTTGGTAAGTTGTGGCTTCACCTCACTACAATAATTTCGCACAATGTGGCCATCTCTACCACACTTGTAGCACTTCCTGCTCCTGATCAGGCAGTTCCCTGAATGTTTATTCCCGCATTTATTACATGCGGGACATTGTACTTGCTTATCTCTTCTTCCTTGATCAAAGCTCCTCCCTAATATTGGATTCATCAATATTTTCTTATCATTGTATTTATGAGACCATTACATCTCATCAAACTCTAGTTCGACTTTCATCTCACTTCTCATGATCTCCTCATAGCTATCATAATCTTGGTTGGCTATATTCTTTCACAGATGAGGTCTCAGTCCACAGAAAAATCTATCAACCTTACCATTTGGATCCATGAAAAAGCTAGAGTTGTAACGTGAAAGCCTTGTGAAGTTCATCTTGTAGTTTCCCACAAATTCATTCTACATCTACTTCAGCTCAAGAAACTCCTTCTCTATTCTTGATCTCATCGATTGAGGGAAATAATTGTTGAAGAATATCCCTATAAACTCTTCCCACTCCATATCTTCAACTTCCACTCTTGGACTTGTGTTTTTAATCAGTTCCCACCACTGATCAGCTTCTCACTCTAAGTGATAAACAGCCAAGGTAACCTTCTCTTGTTGAGAATAGTAGAGCATAGAAAAGATCTTCTCGATAGAGCTGATCCACTATTCAGTAATCAATGGGTAGGTAGATCCATTTAAGGATGGTGGTCATTGATGCATAAATTATTCAACATAAAGTTGTTCCCTTCACAGTGAAATCGGTCTCTCATCTTGATTTAAGTTATTTCCCATAACTTGAGTCGGTTGGTTCATTATTCGCATGAAAGTTTCCATTACAGCTTCCATCGAAGGGTCATCAGTGCATGGTCCATTACGGTCACCATTTTCATGGTTCCTCCTATTTCTTGTCATTTTCTAAAATAATAAAACCTTAATGAGAATATTATTTAATTTATGAATCTTTTAACTATAAAATATTTTATTTCTTAAAACTTCATGCTTTAAATAATTAGATTTCTTTATAAATCCTTCATAATGATTCATAAAAATATTATGATTAACCAAACATATCCCTTGGGAGTGTCATAACCAAGAGTGCAGTAAGGCCAATTGTCGTGTACCAGGATACCCCAGGTCAAACCCAAAACTCCTTGTCAAAATTTTCACTCTTAGGTACATTTGTGCCAGAGCCGCCTCTACCTACTCATATCCAGATAGGGATGTATTTTCTTGATAAACCACTTACTAAATACTCACCAAAATACCAGGAATTATTCCTATATTTAAACTCTTATATATTGTTCTTACTAATTTTTTCATAGCCTAATTTCCATAAATAACTAAACTATCCTTTGATACCAACTATGGCATCCTATCTTTTTATTACATAACTTTTCATTACATTTTACAAAGAGAGGATCTTAAAGTCTAGTGTCTTAGAAATCAGAAAAATAAAACATAAAGCATTATTATAATCCACTTTTTGGGATTCATCATAAGTTATTCATAAGTATGATTATTGCATCTCATAACCTAGAGACATATATCAAAGGAAAGGGTGATCAGAAGGCCCAGTAAGAAAAACAAGGGAATCAGTTTACTTGTGAAATCAATAAGAACTTGATAAAAAAAACATAAAGACACGAGAAATGGAAGTATAGAAATTTTATAAGGAAAATAACTTGAATCATAACATGAATATGTGGATAAAAAATTTAATTTATACATTCATGAACATATCACCAAGGTTCATCCCCATGGTTTCATAAAAATTTCCAAGGTTATTCACCAAGGTATTGTGAAACTTGTCATCTCTAGAGATTAAATTATTTACCCAATGCATTGGATCACTATCAGGGTGCACCCTTAATATTTCTTTATATTAATGTGATCCACATATATCATAATCAAACATTTCATAAATAACCCATATAGAGTAAAAGTATTGGGTTTCACTTCAAAATCATGACGTTTTAAAAGTTCTTAAAATCTTGATCATTATGTCATTTATAACCCATAGAAAGAGAGTGAGGGTTATATGTATGTAAATTATAGAATCAAATAGATCAATTTTATGTATTTATTAATAAACTTGGAAATAAAAATAGATTTGGGTATTCACATAAATAATACAAGATAATTTCTTGACAAAAAGAGAGAGATTTTTAGACGAAAATTTTGCAGCATAACAGCTATATAACATGGTTTTAGAAAATGTTGAAAAGAGAGGGGACAATAGTAAAACACTCATAAAAAACTAATAATACAATATGGGTACAGAATAAAAATAAATAATATCATTTTATGGATATTTTAAGGAAATACCATATGAAAATGAAACTCGAAAGAATAGAAGATGTGATTTCTTTTATGAAAATTCAGTAACCTAACGACATCACTTAAAATTTAAGAAAATAAATTGACGAGAGAATAAAGGGTATCTCATTATTTGGAAATGAAATGGACAGTAATAAGAATATATAAGAACATAACCCCACATAAGAATATGGAAACTGGAAGACATAACTTAAAGGAAATCATGACTAAAAAAGGAGGGTGGAAGGTTCCCTTACCTTGAAGAGTAACATTGAAAGCTTGAAGGTTGGGACCTTGGGGGATTTAGGGAACCTTGGGAGGACTCCTTTGGAGGTAAAAAGACTATAACTTCATCAATGAGGATTTTTGAATGAAATTAATGAGGTAATGTCTTGGTATTTATAAGAAAAGTGAGGGAATATTTAATTAATTTCCAAGGGACACCTCATCGGTGGTATTTGCAAAACCATGGGCTTGCCCATGGTATTTTCCCATGGTATTGGCCACTTGGGAAACCTCATAGAATATATTACTATTGAAAATTCTACCAGAATTATTACATCATTATTACATCATTAATGATGTCATTAAACACTTGAAACTAAAAATTGTATTTTCACTATTTACCAAAAAACAAAACATTTTATAAAAATATCATAAATTCACCCTAACCTAATATCAATGATCTAAATTCAAAAATGAATCCAATTTTATGAAAATAATTTTCTAAATATTTTTAATTTAATTTTTAAATAAAATCATTATTTATTCAAAAAAACAACTCTAAAACTATAACTTATTTTGTAACACCTTGAAAAATTAATCAAGGTCCCATAAAATTATCATATAACTTTAATAAAATAAAGTAACAATTTATGATTACATTTTATGAAAATATATTTTTATTTTAAATTATTAAATTAATTTTAAAATTATAATTAAAATATTTATGACATACAAAAATACCAATACTTATATTATGACCATTTTTCACTTTTAAGATGTCTAAATTATATTTATACATTCATGGGTGAAGTTTCTATTTTTTTGGCCGATTTACTATTCATTAATATTCATTACTATTCATAAGGGTATATTACTATCCATACTTTACTATTCACCAAAAATTAAGTTGATCTTATTTGACTCTAAATTTCTTATTGGTCACAATTGTAGAAGACCATTTTCTAAAAAACATTTCACATTATTAATTATTTAAAGTTTACATAAATATTTTAAAATACCCTTTTCCAAAATCATCAATAATATTCATCCCATAATTATCCAGACATTTGAAAATTACAAATTTTACCATAATAAAAAATAAAAATTTTATTTATACCAAGGGATTACAAAAAGTATCTAAGGACTCATTACATATCCCCTTATAACACCTGCATAGGACCTAAGTGTAAGGTGTGCTATGGTGATAGAATCTTGGGGAGGCTCAGACAATATTGCCTGAGTGTTAATTTCTATCAACTTGAACTTCTCCCTTAGGTGATTTCGTTCAAGCTTCACATGTTGAAGATCCGCTTGGGCTTGTTCCAGAGCAAATCCCAGAGATACTACCTCCTTCCCAAGCTCTGAAATATGGGCTTCGTATGGCCTGAGTCTACTAGTTGAGGCCATCGACTCTTCTTTTTTGTATTAACCAAGATCACTTGTATTTATAAACAATAATTGTAATGTAAAGATTTTAGTTTCCAACGGTCATATTGACCAACAGTCATATAACAGTCGAAACCCAACGGTCACATTTAATTATACTCACTTCATTAATTAAAAGATATAGTTTTGTAGAGTATAAAATGAAATAACACACAAATTTAGGAAACAAATATTATTCAAAATTTCGGGTCGTTGCACTAATATATGTTATTTTCTACTCTTCCTCTATCGTTTGTTGATGATTTGGGTTCTGATTTTTTGCGTTTTTACACTGTTCTTAAACATGACGAACCTTGTATCTCTTCTCATCACTACTAAAATACAATTTTGGTTCTATTTCATTGTTTTTCTCCTTTCATATGTATTTGACTGTCTAGTCCATTTTTTCCTAGAGACACACATAGATGGTTTACTCTCCTCTTGACATTAACAAGGATACCTCTCATCCACCCTCAGTTTTCTCTTTATTTGAATAATATAGGGCTTCAAAATCATGGTATTTTCTCAAATTCAATTCATCCTATATACTATATTATAGATTTTAAAGGCTTAATTATGAGGTTTTTTTAAGTATTGGGGGATACCAAGTTGTGGCCCTCATTTATGGGTGATGAGCATATAGGGACCAAGGTATGTGTAAAAATCATTAAAACATGTTTTGTGGATTTTGGTTATTCATGTAAATTATTAAACCATGAAATGGGTTATTTAGATTTATGATTTTGATGAATAAATTTTTATTGAATTCAAAAAAAATATTGAATAAATTAGTCACATTTCAAAAAATATTTTAGTGATGCATGTTGTGAGAGTTTTGTTTTTTTTTTGAATTAATTCAATATTATTATTAAAATTTAACCATGGGTTACAAAGAGTGATGGGGAATTTATTTGGTGAGAAAATTATGTTTAAATTTTTTTTAAAAAAATTCCTAGATTGGATAGAGTTGAGAAATCATTGGGTAAATGGACTTAAAAATGCCCAATAACATATAAAGAGTGTATTTCCCAAAAGTAAGTGAGTTATCCATGGTTAGATAGTTGATCAAGAAAACTATGAGATGTGATTTATTAATAGATTTACTAATCAAAATAGAGAGACTATCCCCCTATTGTAATTAACCCTTTGTTCTATTCCATAGACAAACCTCTCTTCTTCCTTGATCATTTTTTATCACTAGGTTAAGGTGCCATAACTGCTTTGGTGATCGAGGGTCCTCAAGAATATTTTTGTGATTGAATTCTAGTGTAATATCCTCAAAGTCTAGAATACTTTTTTTGTTGCATCAATTTTATAAATCAAACATATTCCATTGAAGCTTAAATATGGATTCCACTAATACTATATTACAAGTATTCCATAGGTGTTTTTTTCTTTGTTTCCATTCATATTTATACGTAAGATAAATCATCCCTTTTTTAGGTTTTGTATCCCTTTAATGATCATAGGATGATACCCTAAATCTAATAAGTGGTATCAGAGACTTGTTCTTCAAGAAAAAATGTATTAATCTGTTATTTTTTTGAATAAATAAATGTCATATTGTATTATCTCAATATCATATATTATTATATGAAGGATTTATTTGTTTATCCATAGCATATGGCTATTATATATCAATTTAGGAGAATTTTTGAGTTATTCCATTTTTGTAGGTTCCTAGGACACTTTAATCCTTAGACTCTTGATTGTCTTATATCTCTTGATGGTGGATTGGACTCCCTCTTTCAAACTAGACTTCCTCCCATCATCAAGATATGGAAGGAAATCAATCATCTGAGGAATGATTAAATAAAGGTAGTGAAGGGTAGTTGTAATATATTATTGAAGTATTATATCTTTGTTCAAGATTTCATGAAAGATGCATGAAATTGTGGACTTTTATGCATGGAGAGTATTGCATTGTTATTCAAGACAAATTAAATGTTTGACTAATCATGCAGAAAATGGATTTTGAACATGATGATGTTTCTAATTATGAAAAATAATATACTGTTGATGATGAAGCCATGGAATTATTAGGGTATCAACAGCATGTTGATGAAAAAAATGAAAAAAAAAACAACAACGATGCAGTATCATAGTTTTGAATAAAATTATCAAGGAAAGAAGTCAAGGTTTAAAATTTGAGGTTGGTTGGAATCCACACGGCCAACCTATTGACCCCAACAAGCCAATGTTCATTAGTTATCTTGGGGTCACAATGAGAATGAATGTTTCGATTGATATTGACTCATGGAGCCTCATCCAACCAGTAACAAAGGAAATCCTTTGGAAAGATATAATGGTAATGTTACAATATACTGTCTCTATTTTACTAAAAAAATATATAATGAAACATTGATTTAGTTTTCATTATTCCTTACAAAATTCATTTATTTTATAATATTGTCATAATAAATTTATCTTAATGGCTACTGGAAAATCCCATGGAGGCTTCCGGACTCTTATGAAGAAGTTACATCTTAGAGATGTTGAGGGGAAAATAAAGCCCCACCCACCAATTTGTTATGCACACATTATAAAGTAATAAATATGGACTGATTTAAATAATCTTTACAATGATAAATATTTCAGGTTCATTTTGATCGATAATATATTATTCAACATTATTTATTTTATCCAACTTGATTAAAAAATGTTAATTTATAGAATAGAAAAAGAGTGCTAAAAAAGAACGTGCATCAAAACCAGCATACCCCTATCTCAAAGGATGGGGTGCACTTCATTAGATAATAAATTGGTATATATTTTAAATCAATAATAAAAGTTTAATTATGTGATATGAAATAACATATATTATTTTTTTATATGTAGATTGATGAATCGAAATTTGAAGCCACTTTGATCCCACGTTATGTGCTATGGAAGGAGGCTCATGTAAATAAGGATGATATATTAGTTGATGAAAACATAAAAGAAGTATGGGAAGCATGTGTAAGTATGAAATAATTTTAATTCATTATGATTTATATAAATATTACATAAAATAAATATGTTCATATTTTTTTATATGATTTAGAAACAAGAATCGGTAATGGACGTACCAGAAGAAAAGTGACTTTTAGTAGCTTTGAAGTGTCCTGAACAATATGGTCTCATTAAGGGATTTGGTTTTGGAGTCTCTCCTATAACATATTTCAAGAAGATAAAACCACATGAAGATGTATAAAATATGATGAGAAAAATGTAGACACAAATAGACTCACTATAAGATATTATTTTACAGTCTGGTTTGGAATACTAATGTATAAGAAAAGATCAAAGAGATATGACGGTGGAGAAAATATCCACACATGATCCAAATGATCCCACTAGCTTTGAGGCTAGTCATTCCCCCCAAAACATACATGGGGTAATCAATTTTTTCACTACTCTTTCTCCTAAATGTGAACCAAACTGCTTCCAATAACTTAATATTACTAAAATTTGGTAGGGTGTAATTGTATGTGATTTTTTTTCTATAAACACCCATGTACCACTGTGTTGCAAGGAGTACGGTGTATAATATCCAAAAAGAACAGCTACACAATCAACCCCTCCAAAAATATCACATGAGAGTGGGGATTGAGGTATCTTATGAGCCGACTACTAAGTTGCATATTCCACTTGATGATCCAGATATTACAATGGTCAAAGATACTATTGGAGATTTCATATAATGGTCAAATAATCTTATAAAGATATATGAGGTATGTCTTTAACAACAATTTTCACATGAAAAACATGTAACAGTTGATGATAAAAGTTCTGAAGAGAGGTGTGATTTTATCCATCAAATGGCCTGAAGGCCTTCAAATATTTTTATTATTGATAAGTCCCCCTTTTAAGGGAAGAAGGAGGAAACCCAAAGACTTCATGGACATAGGAAAATTATACCCAAAAGACAAAAGAGTGAAAACCAGATTGAAAACCAGAGAAGCCCCTTCCCAGAATAAAAACAAAATGAATCACTCCAACGATGCAGGAAAATCGGCTAGCAAGTGTCCTGTGTCAAAGCACAGGCCCGATCCGATGGCTGACGCCATACCCTCTCAAACAACTGAATCTAAAAATCACTGCAAAGGTGAACCACCATCTCTGAATCCTCCTCTGGGTCTATTCCAAGTTATCAAGTCCAGCTTCACAGCTCTCCACCTCCATGATTGAACCAATCAAAAACAACTTCACCGAACACATCAAAATCCTTAAGAGAACCAAATCACCTTTAGAGGCAGGAAAACAAGAAAAAGGGTAGAGCAAAGTTGAACTCTCCCAAAAAAATCACCATGAGGACTGAAACCAGAAGAACCCTATCATGACCACAAGGCACCCTTCAAACACATCCATAGAAATCCTCAAAGGAGGAAAAACCAAGGAGAATGGAGCCAAATCTTTTCCACCCAGGACTAGAAGATCCAACACCATATCCATAGAGCATCACCGAAACGGGGAACCGAGTAAGTCTGAGACAGCAACGCTGCTCTGGGCTAGAGCCGATCAGAACAAAGTCGTAGAAGAAGCCACCCCAGATTCCAAATCAGGCAAACCACAGAAAGCATAAAGGACCAGTGGGAAGAACAGGGGCACCTCCGACGACGACACCACGGAAAGAACATCAACAGTGCATTGAAATCAAAGATGACAAACCAAAACCAAACCTCCCTCCTCCAAGATGCTTTAGAGAAGACACCGAGCCCTACCAAAATGCGCCTGAAGACAGACAGCAGCCAGATCGCGATTCCAGAAGCTGACGCCAAGCTGTAAATCTGAAACCAAGCCACCGGAAGCTGTCGAGTCGCGTCATCGCCAAACCAAAGCCAAAATTCCAAGAGAAACTTCCAAGAGTAACTTCTCTCCACTAGTTCCATAGAAAAGTTTATTAACATTGAAAATTCATATAGAGACCACATTTAAATATAAAGTTATGTCTTACATTCACTATAAAGAATAAATATTTAGAGCTTCCATTACATATGTAATTGGTCTCGAGTCACTAAATGAGATTCTCAATCATGAATGGTTGGGTGTCTCAATTGTGAATACATACATAAGGTACATTTTCATAATATATCTATCCAAATATTGAGCTAAATTTTTTTATTAAAGTTAATAACTATTCATATTTTGTACAAGAATTTATATTAAAAATATATGAAAGGAAGATCATGAGAAACACAATTTGGATTCATTAATCCCAATATCATTTCTATGACAGAAATTACTTTGTAAAAGAAATAAATAAAGAATAAAAAATATGAGTTACTCGAAGCCTTTAATAAAAAAAATCGGACAATGGACTCTTTTTTATGCCTACAATGCAAGGTTAAAACTCTATGATCTAATCACATAAAATATATTTTTAATTTTTGCATTAATTAATTGTTTTTGTTTTTTAGGAAGCACTGGATGCTGATAGTAGTCAACATAGACACTCTAAATATTTATTTTTTGGATTAAATGCATGGATTTCCAACCAACCGGCCACACATGATGTGTGTTGTGAATATGTAATACACTAAAATCAAAATTTTATAGATAAACTTTAAATTATATGTTTAGTATATGTTTTAATTGGAATTTTTTTATGATAGGGTGGTCACTAAATACAGGTTGAATCATGGAATGATGTCAGTGTGTGACAAGCTAAAGCTCGTGGATTACTAAAAATGGAAAAAAATTAAGGTATATATAAAAATATTTAACTATCAAAACATTTCAAAATAATTTACTAATTTTGGTCAATGTTTCTACAGTGTCTGATATAAGATAATGCAATCGATTGTGGATATTATGTTTTCAAATTTATGAGACAAATCATACAGTATGAAAAGACCATCATCCCTGAACAGGTAATATCTGAAGGTAATTTAAATTTCAATAAATATATTTCATAATCATTTTTTATTTTATATTTTCTCAATACTATCATTATTTCTGACAAAAGACTTACTCAAAAGAATAGATAAATTTTTTTAGAGACAAGTGGGTAGCATACTTTTTTTCATAATGTATGACGACAACAAATTTAGGTGATTACATGATATTTTTTTGATCTAGTATGATTTATGACCTTAGAAAGATATTTTGGGTGTGAAGCATTAGTATCATAATGCTTATATATTATTTTTTTTCTCTTTCTCAAGGAGAATATTAATAGAGGAAATCAATTTTTTTAGAAGCATTGACCTGAAAAAAAATAAAATTGTTGGAAAAATGTAGAGGTAGATAAGGATGTGGAGGAAAAGATGAATGTGGAGGCATAGGTAGAGACGAAGGTGGAGGCAGAGTCGGAGTTAGAGACCGGCGTGGAGGATGAGGTAGTGGTGAAGACTGAGGTAGAGACTGAGGTGGAGAAGGATAAGAAACACTGACTAGAAAATAAAAACAAATGTTGGGAAATTAAGTAGAATAAGTATCATACCATGATTGTGTTTTATAATGATTGTTTAAAAGTTCATAAAACACTTTTTAGTTAAGATAATATCCATTGTGCGTCTTTCTAGTTTAAAATGACATTTTAGTAAAAAACACACGTTGTGTACTCAAAACCGATCAAACACATTCAGATTATTTTAGTACTTTAGTAAAAAGATCCATATGTCATTTTTGATGTGTAGGTATCATCTACACCTCAATCCTATTAATGGTGTGTCCAGTATGACTCCAAGTGCTTTTGTTTTATTCAAAAGTGACATTAATTTTAGTAAAAAAACAACTGACATACTCAAAACTAAGAAAATTTATTCAGATTGTTTTGATACTTTAGTAAAATGATTTATATATCATTTGTGACATGTAGGGATCAGCTGCATCTCAATATGATGCATGGTGTGACCATATGAATTCAAGTGCATCTTTTTATTCAAAATTGACATTAATTTTAATATAAAAAAACAACTCACAAACTCAAAACTAAGAAAACACATTCTACTTGTTTTGATACTTTAGTGAAATGATCCATGAGTCATTTTTAATGTGTAACATTCATCCTCACCTTAGTCTGGTTCATAGTGTGACTCCAAGTGATTCTTTTTTTATTCAAAATTGACATTAATTTTAGTAAAAAAAGAACTAACATGCTCAAAACTGAGAAAACACATTAGGATTGTTTTGGTACTTCAGTAAAATGATCCATACGTCATTTTTGATGTGTAGGGATTTTTCAAATCTCAATATGATGTACGGTGTGACCAATATGAATCCAAATGCATCTTTTTTATTCAAAAGTGACATTAATTTTAGTAAAAACAAACTGACATACTCAAAACCAAAAAAATGAATTCATATTGTTTTGGTACTTTAGAAAAACAATCCATACATCATTTTTGACATGTAGGGATCAGTCGCACCTCAATCTAATGCATGGTGTAACCGGTACGACTCCAAGTGCGTCTTTTTATTCAAAACTGACGTTAATTTTAATCAAAAAAACAATTGACATACTCAAATGTGAGAAAACACATTTTAATTATTTTGATACTTTATTATAATGATCCATGAGTCATTTGGGATGTGTATCATTTAGTCATGCCTCAATCTGATGTAGAGTGTGACTCCAAGTGCGTCTTTTTTATTCAAAATTAATATTAATTTTAGTAAAAAAATCTACTGACATACTCAAAACTAATCAAACTCATTCTTATTGTTTTGGTACTTTAGGAAAATTATCCATATGTAATTTTTTATGTGTAATGATCATCCTCACCTCTATCTGACATATGTTGTGACTGGTATGACTCCAACTGCATCTTTTTTATTAAAAAGTGACATTAATGTTAATCAAAAAAACAACTAACATTCTCAAAACCAATAAAAAACATTTTTATTGTTTTGATAATTTATTAAAAAGAACCATGAGTCATTTGGGATCTGTATTATTCAGAATCACATCAATCCTATGCACAGTGTGACTCCAAGTGCATCTTTTTTATTCAAAATTGACATTAATTTTAGTAAAAAAACAAATGACATACTCAAAACTAAGAAAACTCATTCAGATTGTTTTTTTACTTTATTAAAATTATCCATACATAATTTGTGACATGTAGGTATCAGTCACACCTCTATCTGATGCACGGTGTGACCGATATGACTCCAACTGCGTCTTTTTTATTCAAAAGTGACATTAATGTTAATCAAAAAAACAACTAACATACTCAAAACTGAGAAAATGCATTATGGTTATTTTGATACTTTATTAAAATGATACATGAGTCATTTGAGATGTGTATCATTCAATTGTGCCTAAATATGACACATGGTGTGACCGGTATGACTCCAAGTGCGTCTTTTTTATTCAAAATTAACATTAATTTTAGTAAAAAAACAACCAATGTACTCAAAACTGAGAAAACTCATTCTGATTGTTTTGTTACTTTAGGAAAACGATCCATAGATCATTTTTGACATGTAGAGATTAGCCGCACCTCAATATAACACAAGGTGTGACCGGTATGAATCCAAGTGCATCTTTTTATTCAAAACTTGCATTAATTTTAATCAAAAAAACAACTAACATACTCAAAACTAAGAAAATTCATTATAATTGTTTTTATAATTTATGAAAATAGATCATAAATCATTTGGGACATGTAGAATTCAACTATGACACAATCTAACACATGGTGTGACCGGTATGACTCCAAGTGCGTCTTTTTTATTCAAAACTAACATTGATTTTAATCAAAAAAACAACTTACATACTCCATAAAAGTGTTGTATTTTTCTTTTATTTGTGTTAGAAATTTTATTTCATTTAAATTAAGTATTTGAATCTTATTTAGGTAATTTTTTTTGTTGTTTCTACTGATGTAGTGTGTTATTGCAGCACACTGCACCTATTTCTAGTGATGCAGTGTGCTGCAACATCACATTGTAGTTTTCACCTTTATCTACGCAACTAAATGCGCTGATAAATATTTGCTTTACTAACGCTTTTAGAAGTGCTGATAAAGGACTCATTTATCAGCACTTATACAGATGCTAATAAAGTATATCTATACTAGTGCATTAAAAAGCGTTGATAAATAGTACCTTTATTAATGTATAAAAATTCTGATAAATCATAATTTTATCAGCACAAATAAAATCATTGATAAAATAATCCATTTATCGGTACTTTTAAAAGCGTTGATAAAGGTATTATTTATTAGTGCTAAATAAATGCGCTGATAAATGGGGTCTTTTATCAGTGGTTTTTTTTTTTGTGCTGATAAAAGTATGATTTATCAGCTCTTTTTTTTCACTGATAAATATACCCTTTATCAGTGCTTTTTTAGTGCTGATAAAATTGATTGAATTTTAACTACACTGAGGTTATCAGAACTTTTCTAGTGTTGATAAAGTCCAATTATAGCACTATTAAAATTGTTTTTTATAGTGTTGAGTCTTATATCTCTTCCCATATAGAGCCTCATATGTTTCCAACTAAAAACTATAATAGAAACTGTTTTTATATGATAACTCTACCAAGGGGAGGTGTTGATACTAACATCCTTGTAATTCCATCAAACAATATCTTAGAATATCCTCTATATTTTGGATGGTCCTCTTGAACTAAACATATGTATAAGGGTGATAAGTATTGTTGAAACTTAGATATGTCTCCAATACTTACTGAATACTTCTCCAAAACCTCAAGTTAAACCTAGGATATTGATCAAATTTGATGGAGGGTGAAACCCCATGTAGTCTTACCACATCTCTTATGTATATCTTAGAGATTTGTTCAAGAAATAAATCTTATTTAGTAGCAATAAAATTCACTTACTTTGTAAGGAAATCAACTACAACACAAATGGAATTATGGCCTTTAGATATCCTAGGGATTACTATAAAAAAATCCATGGAAATTTTTCACGTTTCCATACCAGTGTGGGTAATAGTTACAACATACCCTTACACTTTTTTTGTTCATCCTTAACTTTCTAGAATACCAAATATCAATATGTGTATTCTGTAATTTCCCTTTTCATGTTATCCCACTAGAATTTTTTCTTTAGATCTTTATACATCTTCATGCTTTCTGGATGAATAGATAAGGATGAGTTATGAGCATCATCCAAATTTTCCTTATTTGGTTATGGTTTTAATGGGACACATATCAAATTTACAAACCTTATAACTTTGTCTTTATCAAAGATAAAATATATAATACTCACTAACTTTTTCTATAGTTGTGCATCATCTTTATGGGATTCATTGATCTTTATGTGAATGGATGGGTGAGAAATTATTTGGGAAATATAGTATCCATATCCTTCCCTTATGATTTCAAGATTTGTCCATTGAAAATCCATTAGTATTGAAAATTTTTCAATCCTCATCCTGGATAAGATAGAATAATACTTCCTTATTAAGGAATCATCCACCTATTTTCCTTCTTAGGGTGGAAATGTATTGAGAAATCATATTCCTTGATTAGTTTTAACCATCTCCTTTGGTATATGATGAACTCCTTTTGTATGAATATATTATTTAAACTATTATGATTGATATAAATATAACACTTCTCATCATAGATATGATGATGTCAAATTTTCAATGTGAATACTACTACCTACAACTCCAGGTCATTCGTTGGGTATTTCTTCTCATTAGTCTTTAATTTATGTGATGCATAAAAAAATTACTTCTCATTCTGTATAATAACACATCCCAAACCTTTTAAGGAATCATCACAATATATCATAAACCCTTCTCTATTGTAGTTTAGTGTCAGTATAGGTGTAGTAAACAATATCTTCTTAATATCCCTAAAGTTGTCCTCATATTCCATTGTTTATAGTAAATTAACTCCCTTAAATATCAACTTTTTTATTAGATTAAATAATCATGAAAATTTTCTCAAAAACATCAGTGGTATCCAGTTAATCTAAGAAAACTCTAGATCTTTATCACAGAGTTTGGTCTCAAACATTTTTCAATCACATATATATTTGTGTTTCCATAGATATACCTTCACTGGTGATAACATATCATAATAAGGATACTTTTTGAAGAAAAAAATCACACTTTATAAACTTGGTATATAATTTATCCTTTCATAATATCCTTAGCACAATTATCAAATACTCTTCATGTTCTTCCTTTCTCTTAGAATATATGAGAATGTCGTCAATAAAGACTGCCATAAATTTTTAAATAAAATATCTAAAGACTCCATTAATTAAATCCATAAAGATAGTAGGATCATTCATAATCCCAAATGGAATCAATATAAATTCATATTGTCCATACCGCGTGTGAAAAGTTTTCTTGGTTATGTCTTCTCTCTTTACCCTCAATTGACGATATTCATATCAAAGGTAAATATTTAATAAATATTTATCTCCTCAAAGTTAATTGAACATATATTCAATACAGGGTAGATTATATTTTTTTCATGATCGTGATCTTGTTGAGTTCATTCTAGTAAATATAGAGGCACATTGATCCATACTTCTTAAAAAACATCGGTGTGCCCCAGGGAGAAGAACTCAGCAGTACAACACCCTTATCCCGATTCATTTGAAGTTGATTCTTTAATTATTACAACTCAATAGGGTCCAGTCTATAAGGAATATTTTAGATAGTTATAGATCTCATTATGGTGTCTATTGAAAACTCAACCTATTTCTCTAGGGAAATACCAATCAGTTCATCCAAAAATACATTAGTATTCTCCCATACAATAGGCATCATTAATTTCAACTTCATCCCCAATCATTTGATCCAAGAGTCCCTCATTGTTGGGTATCATAACTAATATTATATAATTTTCATTTGAAGGGAGATAATAATAATACTTGCATATATATTTTATTATAAGATGGTTAAGGATATTAAATGATATCTCTTTATCCTTACAATTGATATGTGATCTATGCATGGATATCCAATCCATACCCAAAACCAAATTAAATTAAACAAAGGGTATAATAACTAGATTTATAGAAAATACCTTACCATAAAGATTTATCATAGAAGAGTTATATATCTTAGATGTTATCATCATGCTACCATGGGTTTTCACAAATAGTTCATTATCTAAGTTTTGAGATGGTGAATCGATATTCTTAGAAAACTTGTGTGATATAAAAGAATGTGAATCAACATAATAAAATAAGGCATTCTTAGGTCAAGAATAGATAATGAGTGTACCTTTTACCACTTCATTATCATGCACCACCTCAAGAGTAGTGATAGAATATGCTCTTCCTTTCTCCATTGGTTTAGGAGGTTGTTGGGGCCTATTCTCCTCAACATCTCTAGGGTTAGGGTAATGATTTATATAGTTCCTAAACTCCTTATACTTAAATAATTTAAGTTTAGGTGGATCATTGGATGGGTTATTATTTTCCTCTATTTTTTTAATCAACTTCTTAGCACTAATTTAATAATTGTGTGCAATATAGCCAGACCTACTACACTTAAAACACTTCCTGGTCACTTAATGAAATTTCCAAGGTGCTTTCGCCCACATATTTGACACATAGGAAGTTGGACTTTGTTTCTCATATGTGTCTTATCATCAGATCTTCCTTGATACTTCATCTTTCTTTTATTTTCCCCAAAATAAATATATTCCTTAAATTCCATATCCACTTTTAGAACACATCAAATAATTTCCTCATAGCTTCTAAATTATATTATGGATAATTCCATTTGAATATTTGGATTTAATACTCTAAAGAAATGGTTTATATTTCTTTTATATTGGTATATATGACCATGGTAATACCTCATGATCCTCATGAAGTTTCCTTCATAAGTTCTAATAGACTCATCCAACTTTTTTTAATCTCTAGGAATTCTCATTCCATCCTAATTTGAACAGTTCTAAGAAAATGACTAATGAAGAATACATTATTGAACTCCTCAAATTCCAAAGAGTCTAATTCATTATTTTCAATTGTATTATTAATGATATTACACAACTAGTCAAACTATACTTCTAGAAGATAGATATCCAAAATGACTATCTTATGCTCTGATCATTGTAGAATGGAAATTATATTTCCTATTACATTGATCAACTGCTTAGAAATAAGTGCACTATAAGAGAAACTAAAGGAGGGTGGAAATTTTCACATGAAATTATCAATAATAATCTACTCCTTCCTTTGTGTGTTTAGGATATCAATGTGATTCACATTATTATTCATAGCTTATAGATATTGGGTGAACATTTCTATGAGGGTTTTTTACTCTAGATCCAATCCAATTTTGTAGTTCATTCATACAATAATCACATTGTCCATCACACTAGTTATTAGATCAGTGCCTCCTTATTCCATCCATTAATTTAGATAAAATAATGTTTAAGTCCATAAGTTATTAAATGTATTAACTGAAAACTATGATATTAGAATAAAAAACTCTTAAATGATGTTCATGCCCTAACTTACAAACCTATGGGATTTAATCTAGGTTATCCATGGTAATTTTATTATAAGTTTCTCTAATCTAAACATATTCAAATAACTTATCATAGTTAATAAAGAGAATGTGAATTAACCAAATAATATCCCCTGGGAGTGTCTATCCAGGTGTGCAGTCTTAGGCCCACTCACCATGCACCATAGTGAATATTAGGTTAATACCCAAACAACCTTTTTGGGGTGATTACCCCTTTGTGAATTTGGTCCATAGCCATATCCATTTTATAGTATCCAAATAGGGATATATTTCTAGGAAAACCACTTACCCAAGACTTTACCAACATTTTAGGATATCATCTTATACTTATACTCATATCAAGGGTTTTTACTAAGGTTATCTAACCTTAATACCAAAGGCAACTAAACTAATCTTCAAAAACAAATAAACCTTCCATTTGATACCAACTATGATGACCCAACCTAAACATACATAAATAATACATTTATTCTATTTTTTAATTAATACATCTCCCAAATAATCTCATAACCCAAGCACTGATAGGTTTAGAGTCTTGTAGAATAGCTACATAAACATACTGTTTTATAAAACATGTCAACATTTCTCTATAATCATGCTCCTCTAGACCCTATTTTATACATATCATATGATACAATCATCTTCATAACTTTATTAGTGGAAACATGATAAATGGGATAGCTTTAATGCTTAGTATGGGAAACTTATCAACTATTCATAATAGTTAGATCATAGACATGGGGTAAAATATTATTAAGGGAGAAATATCTGATAAAAAGTTCATGGGATCATAAGTGAAAATCATAAAACTTCATTTAGCATTAATTATCATGAAATAGAAACATAATACCAAGTAAAGTGCATCAAAAACATAGCTTATAAATGCATAATGAAAATAAATAAAACATAAAATCATAACATAAAAAAAAACATAATATCATTAGAATGTATAATATCATAAAAATTGTAATATCTTGTAAATAAATCATAGTTTAGAGAATTGTAAAAAAACATAATCATAGGAAAATATTGTGAAAAAATCCAATTATGGCCACCCTTTAATTTTGTAAACAAATCCAAGTATTTACACCCTTTAGTTTGTGAAAAAATCTAAGCATGTCTACACTTCATTATCTCATGAAATATTAAACCTTAACCAATGCATTAAAGGGAGATATAGGACCCCACTCATCATCATACATACATCTGATTTCCACTTAAAATCAAATCATTCATCTTATCATAAATAACCCATGGGAATAAAATGTGTTTCATAACCTATCCAAATGGTATCACATAAAAAAACATAGTCGTTTAATACCAAAAACATAATAACATAAAAGGAGTATCTAAGAAGATCATATATAGGGTTTCTTATGAACCATTACTTCATTGGATAAGAATCCTTTGAAAATGGAAGAGAAATCACAAAAAGGGTCTGTCTTAAAAATATTTAATTAATATTATATTAAAAATGCATTAATTTCAATTAACATTCCAAAAACCATTTTTTTAATATAAAGAGAAAAATTCTTAAAAAATTACTTCAAAAAATTACAATAAATATACCTTTGTAAGAAATAAAACATATGTAAAAATATGAAGTAAAAGGGAATAATATAAGATCATGGTAAAAAATCCTTTTAAATATTTTAAAACACCTTTATTGAAAACCTATATTATTAAAAGGATAATGAAACTTTTGTTTTAAAATTAATAAAGGGGGTATGAGAATTATTGGAGATAAAAAAATTATTTTCCACTAAGGAAAGGAGGACATTGATGGGAAGTAAAAACATGGATATAGAGGTAAAATCCATTAAAAGAAATGGGAATTATTATTTACAAAATTAAATTTTCACAAAAAAAATATTCATCAAGGAATAAGGATTTGGTGTGAAACATGATTTACCTATAAATAAAGGTTTAAATAAAAAATAAATTATCATGGGTTAGATAATATTAAAGTTGAAATATTTTATAGAAAGAGGAGTGATTATGACCCAAATAAAGGATTTGAGTCATGAAAATCCCTATCCATTATTCCCTCTTAGTCTAATGTGCTCTAACCTCCTATAAAACAAAAAATATATATCTTAATATACTATTTAATAAACATATTAATAACTAACAATATTTTATAATTTTCATTTATAATCATCATCTATATTTATATTAGTTATTTTTTTCTATTTTCCCACATCGGGTGTTTATATTTTTGACTATTTGTACTAGTTTTGTAGGAGTGGTGTTAGTATTAATTATTATTCTAAATTTAATCATTAAAATATCATTAAATTTAATTTAATGGATGACTTATAATGATTTATAAAGTTTCAATTTCCCTTTATGAGTGTTTCACTCTTTATCCTTGAAGATGAAATCGACAATAAGAAGACTTCGATGATTTTCTTAACTAATAAAAAGTGTTTTCTTAATTACTGAGTTAAATATTAATGTATCCTTTCAAGAACCAAAAATAATAATTTTTTAAATATGTAAATAATATTATGTCATTAATTATGTTTTCATATTCATCCATGATAGAATTCCATAGCATTATTCAAGTGGGTCATAAAACTGACATAAACATGAACATACCATGATTAAAGGATTATTATGAGTTGATTTAGTTGAAATGTAATTACACAAGTAGCATAAGGATATAATTTAATTTTGAATTTTTGGGTTTTGTTTTGGTCCTGAAAATGAGTGTATTGGTTTTTGGTGTGGTTAATAGTGTTAGTATAGATATAGGTATGGGACCTAGAGAAAGTGATTGGTTTTTTGTGCGCAAAGATCCATGTGATTTGGAATGAGGGTGGGAGTTCCTCCCATGAGTAGGGACTTGTTTGAGTTATAATGTGTATGGATTAGTGGGAGAGTCGATGGTTTTGGGAATGCGACTTAGATGATGTCCATGAGTTAGTGGCTTTGGGTAATCAATGGTAGTCATGGGTGAGGTTGGCCCAATATTTTAGGAGCTTCTAAGTGCGAAGCATGGATGGATGCTTAGGAGGTGGAATCATTGCATGGTAAGTTCCATTAAGTTTTTGTAAAATGAATGGTGATGGCTTGGTTTCGATTTAAGGGAAGTGTGATGAACCCATATTTCATGCATATTTTTAAACATATTCTAAGTAATTTTCAATGTTTTTCAATGACTATTTCCATGAATTCTAATGTTTTAATAATATATGGAGATTTATAATTAAATAATAAAAAATAATTTAAATGTTGATATTCAATGATTAATTCTATTAAAGATTGTTTTATGAAACATTGAATGATATTTTATAAGTGTGTTTGAAATTTTTCTATGTAATAATGTTTTTCAACTAAAAAAATCACCAGTGAGCCTAGCCCTCAACCAGCGAGAGACTCATCACTTAGCAAACCCAAGGGACTGCTGACCAGGCCCCACTGCTAGGTGATCCCACCACACTGTGGATATGGAGCATATTTGGTCCAAGACTCATGCGTGTGGGTATGTAATGGTCAAGCTGAAATGGTTTCAGAAGGAATGTAACACCCCAATATTTCATAATACATTATCCCTTCAAATTAATTCAATAACTTTCGCAACACGCAACACCGAGTTTGAGCGCACAACAACTTACCAAACAAGTCATTCAAAAAGTGGTTATGAATAGTGTAAACTAAATTTTGAATTTTATATACTATATAAAAATTTAGAATCCATATTATGTGTTTCTTAGATGTAATATAAGAACAAATTCATTTTTTCAGATAAAAGAAGTATTTTTCAAAAAAAGCAATTTTACTGCCTTTTAATGGAGAACCCTTTTTAAATACAATATTTGACATTTTTATATATTCAATTTGACAAAATAAACTTATTCTATAGAATTGGGACATAAAAATTTAGTTTTGATAAATTTTTGGTGTTTTTCTGATAACTTTCATATTTGAGTGAATAGTGAAAAATACTAAATTTTAACTGAAAAAAACCTTTTTAATCAAAATAATTTATAGTGTTCAATTATATATTTGAATGTTTTGTAAGTATAATTAGATTATTTTTTTATAATTTAATAAAATTTTGATCATTATAAGTAATTTCACATTTATATTTGACATAAACACATGTCAATCTTTTGATAGTTTTTACTTTTTAAAAACCCACTTTTTGGTTTTGACAACGAGAATTAATTTTAAATTAAAAAATGAAACTTATATGTTTTTAATTTGGTAAAATATACTTCTTTTTTGGATTTTTAATATCAAAATTATCTTAGGGTGAATTTTTTTCACTTTTCTGATAACTTTCATATTTTTTATTAATAGGGAAAATACTATATTTTAATTAAAAACAACTTTTTTAATCAAAATAATTTATAGTGTTAAATTATAATTTTGAGTGGTTTTAAAGTATAATTAGATTTTATTTTTACCATTTAATCCAATTTTAGTCATTTGATGAAATTTAACATTTAAACTGAACATAAACAAGTGTCAACCTTTTGATAGTTATTATTTCTTAAAAACACGCTTTTTGTTTTGACAGCGGGAATTAATTTTAAATTAATTTCTACCACTTCGGTGTTTTTAATTTAGAAAAATGGATTCCATATTTAGAATCAGTAGTTCCAAATTATGTAAATAGGTAACTTTTATTTTTATACATTTTGAATAATTACTTCGGTAAATATTTTATTTACCATGATTAAAGGGTAAATATAATAAATAAGGGTAAAATATAATATTATAATAATATTAAATTACCCTAACATGTGTCCTAATCCTATTTTCTGATACATATCCAACCCTGGGCATCCTTGGGTTGAATTTGGGACCCCATGGAGCCACATGGGAGTAATAATGACATTTTATATTAATTAATTTAAAGTAAAGACAAAAATGACATAAACAAATATCTTTTAGTAAATAATTTTTTACATGGGGTTATATAAGTTATATTTTCTACTATAAATATTATTTGAAAATATAAAAATATTTTCTACATCATGGTATTTGTTTTATAATTTTTGTACATCAAATAAATTAAATTATTTATGACACAATAATGATGTAATATTTACATCATTAATAAATGATTTAAATAAATAAGATTATAAATATTAAAAAAATATTCAAAACATGTCCAATTATTATTGGATTATTTTATTTCAACCATGAGTCATATTAACTTTGTTATTAATAAATATTTGACCTTTTGAAACCGAAGATGAGGTTATAATAAAATAATTGTTCCAAACTTTCCTAAAGAGGCCCTCCTCTCCCTTATAAAAATCCCTCACTTCCTACCCATTTCTCAAACTCCTAAAGCCTTAAAATCGTAAAAACCCTGCCGAAATATCCTCCCAACATCCCTCACTTTATTCTAGAGGCTATAATTTAGTCATAAAGCCAACATAAGGAGACCTTTTGATCAAATAAAAAGGAAGAACCTGAAGAAGAGGTAATAATTTCACCACCCTCTTTTAAGTTCTTTTCTACTTACACTTCCTCTTTATTTGTTGTTTCCATTATAAAATAATAACTCCAGTATCTTCTATATACTGTGATGTTATTATAAATATGTTACAACCAAATTCATTATTCTATCCATCATTTGAATGACATGTCACCATACGTACGTACGTATGGCTTACCGTCTCCACGTCGTGGTGCAATTGTTATTCAATACATTATTATTTGGATGGGTATAATAATGATGTGTATTTGATTTAAATAATAAATATAACATGATAGTGATTCTTTATATATGTTATACTATCCAATTATATATTATTTTAATATCAAAATAATGATATTGTCGCTCGTGCGTACGTACGGATTACCGTCTCCACAAATGCGATGAGATTCAATCCCCATCGTATCCATTCAAGACTAATTTTCATTAGATGATTAAAAATAATGTTTAAATACTTAATATCATTCTTAATATGAATAATATACATCCTATCCATAACAAACATTACTTACTTAACAAATCATATAAAGGAAAACAAATCAGTTAACACCCGAAATGACGATAATACTAAAATATTATTAACAAAGAAATGTTAAAAGATCATATATAATATCATATTAATGTATATGATTCTTGTATAATTTAATAAAAATTATTTCACCATTATACAGGAGGTTAACCTACCCTCAATCAAGTAAAAGTACAAGGTAAGGGTTAATTTCACAATCTCTTTATTATCCTTGGTTATTTTTACGTAAGTATCTACTAGGACATCTTTATCATCCACATCTATGTTTCTTAAAAATATATTTCAAAACATTCTTACTATTTTATAGACTATGGGTTAAAGTCATTTATACCCTTGTTTGACTATTTATAATATGTTTATAAAGGAATCTTTTCATTGTTTTCCAAACAAGGTCCTTTATAACCTTTTCGACAAAATTAAGGTAAGAATGTCTTTTTTTAACTTATATGGAGGGTCAAAATATCTTCCGCCATTATAACATCATCAAATATTCCCTTACAATATTATAAGAATATTTTCAAAATAAATTTTTTCTTTTATAAATATGTGACTTTAAATTATTTCAAAAAAGGAAAGAGATATTTCTGTCAAATAGTTTTGATTTCATCTCTGTCAACATCTTTTGATGGATTTTATACTTGTTTGAAGTTGATTCATTATGATACAAATATTACATATTTTATTGAAGGTTTTGTGATATTTTTTACTATGGATGTTTTATTTTTATATCATTCATGGTTTATGGTTAAAGTATTGACATTTCATATGCTATTTTTAATACAAATGTTTATATTATGTTTCAACCTTTTCATATGAGGAATGTATTAGACTTAGTATGTGACAGGTGGAGCCCGTTATAACTCCTTGATGCATCAGTAGGTCTCATGAGACAAACTAGTGTCTTGGTACAAGGCTTTGACAAAATCTTATTTGTATTCTTGGCACAAGGCTTTGACTATGTGGTTATGAAAGTTTGGCATTATGAATTCCATCATTATGAAAGTGGCTATTGATATTGTATGTGATTATTTGACTAGTAGAATATCCATGTGAGTAATTAAATGGAATTATTTTGATTTTATATTTTCCATATTATGCTGAAGTTCAAGTTTAAAAGTATTTTGTTTTTATTCTTATGCATTTCCCTAAATGTTTATGCTTATTTAGGAAAGTTTCCTCTATATTGTTATCCTTTCTAAGCATCTGAGATCACCCCTTTCTATGTTTTATTTTTTCCAAGATGTGAAGAAGTTAATAATGAGTGACATTCAGGCTTAATCTAGGAGTCTTGGATGTTTCTAATGGAATAAATTAGTGTTTTATTTCTTTTCAAGTTGTAAGTTTTAACTTATTTATGAATCTTGTTTCCAATAATACTAAAATTGTCGTTCTTTCGGGACATGATTTCCTTGTGATCATGTCAATGTTATGTAATAATGCACTAACTCTAGGTAACTGGGGTCGGGGCGTTACAAGGAAAGCCTCACCGGGGGACCAATCCCAATGGCAGTAGGAGTCCTCTGACTCTAGTCCAACTTCATTTTTGGGTTGGAGCTATGAATCAATGTATAAAGGCTCATAGAGTGTGCTCGACATTCCAATGTGGAGTGGAAAATAGGATGAACTATCACTTTTTATAAAAATTGTCTCGTCTCACCTTATTTTTATTTTCCCGTACTTGAACACCCCCTCTCCATCATCTTCTCCACTTGATATCATCACTTGACACCATTGTTTCCACTATACCTGCCATAAATCGCCATTTCTAATGACCCAAATGCTCAAGCTCAAACTCTACCACCACTAACGTGGACCCAAAACACCATGGATGAAAACTAGGATCTCAGATGACCTTGTTCGTGACTACCTTTGAAGGAGTTAATGTTATGAACAATATAAGAGCTCCCTCTTTCCACTGTGAAGGATGAAGGGATAAAGGAATCACATTTTCATCACTTACGCACCCAAACCACCATGGAGTTTCCACCATAGGTGCTTCCACATCCCCATGTAATCCCTTTCAATCCATTAAAGTGGATTCACCATATCTTCCCTACTACTCCAAAATCCATGCTGCCACACCACAATTTGGAAGACCCGTGATACCTATAGTATCTTCACAGGATTTTAAAAGGATAAAATAGATAAATGTGACCCAAAAATTTTGATAGATTTGAAAAAAGGGAGGTTGACCTGAGGCGATTCTCTACCTATAAAGGGAGGGTTTTTTGCACTGCTGAGGGGTGTGGGAATTTGACCAAATGGAGTAGGATTCCAAACTGCTACATCTATTTTTAGTTTTTATTCTTGTTTTATTTTCTTTTTATTATAGTTCTATAATTTATTAATTTATTTTCTAATTATAATTCATGCATTCTTTTAATCAAGTGTTATCACCCACCAATTTTTCTTTTTATTCTTCTTCTTCTTCTCCTTTTATTTTCACTTCTTTCACATTATGTCTTATATTTTATTTTCTTATATTCTCATTCTCATTATTTTATTTTTATTTTTTCTCTCTCTCACTTCTTCATTCTCTCTCATCCCTCATTCTTATTTTTATTTTATTTTATTATTTTAATTCTATTCTTTACACAGTGACTTATTATCCTCGATAATGGGGGGCTAACCCAAGGATAAAAATGGGGGAGTTAAGTTATGTTTACTGAATTATTCTCTTAAATTTTAATTTTTTATTTATATTTGTGGGTATCAAGGGTGATGTGCATGGGTGTGGAGATTTTCCACCATGAAACTGAACTCAAACTCACTTATATTCCTTTGTTATAAACTTTTTAATCCCTTATACTAAATATAAGCTCTTCATGTGATGAATTTGAGCCATTTAGTGGATGAAACAACATACAATGGAGTTGGTTCCTAGAAGGTGTCACATTCTTGATTGAGGTGTGCCATCAACCTTGATTATAGAATGGGGTGGAATTAATATTTTCTAGGCATTCAAAATTTCAAACATAATAAATAAAAAGATAGTAATTCATGCATGAGATTTAAGAATTGGATTATAAAACTAAATGTAAACAATAATGAGAATAATGATGGAAACCATAAACCAAACCATAAAGGACCAAGTTCTTTCTTTCTAATTTCATTTTTTTATCATTACATAGTAATTTCAAATTTCATTTTTTTCATTATTTTAAAAAATAAACAATAAAAAAAATATCATTGTTTTAAGAAAATAATAAAAACAATAAAAAAACAGTTCTTTGGTGAAATTGGATGACTATATAGACAACTGTGAAGCTCTTTAAGTATGATGACCATGTTCAGCTACAGTGTTTCCCTAAGAAACAATTATAAATTTTCTTTTTTCACACCCCATGATAGGAATACATCAAAACTAGCACCATTTTTAGGGATCCAATTATTGTTTATTTATTTTTATTTTTTTTAACATGGTAGATAGTTTTCATTGCTTAAAAAACCATAAAATTTATTTTTCCAAGATGTTTTCAAATAATTATTTATATTCGTGGAATAATTACCCACAAGTTTAAGAACCAATTTTTTAATTGACCTTTTATATAGAGTATAGTGTATCTATTTTTGTTAAGTATGTGAGATCATTCTGAAAATAAAATTGTAGGGATTAGGAATTCAAATAATTTATAGCTAGCCTAAATGAGGGTATGAAAGAACTGATTTTTAAATCCATGGATTAGGAGATAAATGAGTTCTCCCAGTACTTTCTAAAACTTTATCAAGTGGTCGATGTCCCAGAATATCCTTATCTAGATCCTCACAACCTTTTTGAATAGCCCCTTAAAGTGAAAAAATTAAGAACAAGTGGATAATGAAAGAGATAAGATGAAATAACTTAGAGAAATCATAGAAAAACTAGAGAGAGAAATATAATGGATTACTGCATATGTCCATGTATCCAAAGAGAAACCAAAACCTAAATCGAAGGAAAAATTCTTAGTCTTTCCAAATTTACCGAAGTAGATCTAGGAAGTTGAGGCCAAACTCAAAGACCATCAATAGCCCAATGATGTATGCCTATCGTAGGGCATGGAAAAAAGCAATTTTAGTTTTCTTAATATAGAATAGAGGCTGAGCAGGGTAATCTCACTTGAGGAGAATCTTAGTTGTTTCAATCACTAATTCTAATTCACCTAATATAATTGTTTTTTTATTATTAAAATTATGGATTTGGGATTTTTGGAAGGCATGAAATTAAAATAATGTAGTTTAGAATTGAAATTATATATCATGAAAATGCATAAAAAATGAAATTAGGGAAGAAAGGTATTGGTTTTAGGTTTGGCTGTATGGGTTAATTAATTATTGAATTCAATTTGAAAATCCATTACTTTCCATAAAATGTATTGTTATTACCTACCTTGAACAAGATTTTTATCATGCCTAGGAAACCTCTTTGACAATCAAATCCCCCTACCCTTGATAGAAAATAGAAATAAAGTTGAAATCCAAGTTGTGGTGGGATACCACCATACCCTTTAAATTATCTCACATCCACCACAAATTAAATTAAAACATTTTGGATTTAAGTGAAATAATTAAGAACACCATGTATCCTCCCCTAGGGACAAGCCTTGGGTTAGTCACTTGCCATTGTAAAGTGAAAAGAGATCATGGAAGGAATATGAAAGAGAGAGAGAATGAGATTAGGGTTGGAATAGAAAGAAATATGGAAGATGGTGGAAACACTTGAAATAAAATATGAATGTGCTACATAGTAAAATAAAAAAAATAATAAAAAAGGAAAAGAAATAAATCCAAAAGTAGCAGCATCTCTAAATTATAGTACAGTGGAAGATCCTCAATAATTGATCCCTTCTCTTCTAGACTAGGCCTCAATCCACCCTAGGTGTTGTCAATTGCATCATAAATGGGTCCAAAATTCATCCTGGTGGGTCCCAAGGTTATAAAATTGGTCTTCACCATTAATTACATCGTATTGTACAATTTTTGGTCCTGTAAGAGAATTTACATGATTTGTAATTGGTATACATGATGTATAATGTTTGGGGCCATGAACTTTTTATGGCTTGCTTCACGACCTATCTTCCTTCATGTTACATTTCATGAATGTCACTTACACAATGTGTAATACTATTTTCCAGAATTATTTTCCATTTCATCCTTAATATTTATTTTTGTGATTCAGAATTGGTTCTTCACTTTTCCTTTACCTTGTGGAAATATCAATCTACCTTCAAAAAAATAGTGGCACGCCACATTGCTTCATGCTGTAGTACAAAGTATTTACGGCATGCTAAATTTGTCTCTTTTTGTTCATTTTTCATCAAACTTTGTATCCTTCCAAAAAATATAAAAACATTTAAATATCAGTAGGATTATTCATTTAAATTTCAAAAACATTATATTTTACATCCAAAAATACATGAAAAATATGAATTTTTTAATTCCACCACACTTAGAACTTACTTTTCCTTAAGCATATAATCTCAACAACATTTTAGAGTAATCTCATTCTACCAATATTTATATTTCAATAGAAATAGAATGAGATGTTTGATAGTAGAAAATAAACTTTCAAATTTTTCAAAAAATAATTCCTTCAACTCCTCATTCTTAAAATAAATAAAGTCAAATATGTATTTTACTTTTCTAATTTCAAAATAACAATGCATCTCCTTTCTTAAACTTTTATTTCTTAATTCATTATTAATATGCATGTCACTTTCAATTTAGCTCACATTTAATTATTTTTAATCATATATCAAGGAAACAAATTTAATGAATTTGTGTTCATACCTCAAGTATATGTTACTTACCATAGGATTGGAAGGTGTATATCATCTCCACCACATAAATAAATAAATAAAATTAATCATGATGGATGTTAATTTAGGATCAAATGAATCTAAGGCTTAAAGTTGGTAGTATGGTTTATTAAAAATAAATCTAAAAAATAAGTCTTGACTCTTTATCATACTGCATGATATCAAAATCTATGATTAATGAAAATACTCTAAAAAATGGAATCTCAAGTCCCCCAAATCTCATGGTAGGAGAATTATAAAAATCAACATAATGAATGAATCTTACTCTCTTGATTTTTTTTAATTTTATTATTTTCCATTTTTTTTAAAACTTTTTTAAAAGTTATGAATAATATAAATCTTACATCCACCACCTAACCACATAAAATCCTAAGATCATCAGTCTGGAAATGTTTATTTTTTATCCTCAAAAGAAACAACACATTTTTTCATTTTTTTATTTTTTTATAGAAAGAGGGGTGAATAATAAAGTATAATGAAAATGTGGCCTTTCCCAAAATATCATGGAAACTGCCAGTAAAATAAAGTACATCCCAACTACCATGAAAACTACTCCCCCACACTTATTCTTTTCAATATAATGCAATATACTGTGAGCAGGGTAGAAATGTATATAATAGGCTTAGAACATAGCTTATTTCCTAAAAATTTCATTCATGGATTTTATGGTAAATAGTAAGATCGATGTCAAGGTGGGTCCAAGGATAAAGGTCCTCAATAAAAAAAATGCCTCAATCATATTAAAATTGATTTTTTTAAATCATATACTTGATAATATTCCAAGAAAGTTCTAGAAAAAAATCATTCCCTAGACTCTCAATAAATATGTTATAGAAAGAAATTATAAATATTAGTTCAAAGTTTTTCTCAGGGATGAGAACATATGGTTTGGACCAATTATGCATGGAAATTCGCAAAAATAATTAACCAATAAATTTCAATTTTAAAAATTCAAAACATGCAAAATCAAAGAAGAATTTCATTTTCAAAAATCAACTCATTCCTGAAAAACATGATTTTTCAAATTAATCCCCTCATGCCTAACATTACTTATCTATTTTACCGTTTCACTCATCTAATCATGTAAATGGTGAAAATTAAAACATGTCATAATGATTATCCTAAGAACCTTATGTCTCATATATCTACACATTATTACAAGGGTTCAAAGTGGGGAATTCATTTTTCTTTAAAGTTCTTAAATGGATTAAATTAATGTGAGTAAAAAAAGGAATTAAAACTCATTATCCCCTTTAAATGAAGATTTAGTTGGGTTGTACAGGTTATATTTGTGATTTTTTTCCCTAGTTCATGGTGTGAATCCCTTTCATGATGTGTATTTTCATTTCAAAAACCAGTCTTCCAGCATTTTCATGACGTGTGTTCCTTTCAATATGTGAATAAAATTCATGATGTGTATTCTGCCCAGCTTCTCTAGTTTCTTCCTACTTCCATTAGGTGCCATATGGATGGATGTACAAAATAGAACCACTCTTGTGAGTATAAGGTCCTTGTCAAAGGAATATCAAAATTATAGAGGGATGTATGGATACATCCTAATTTATTACTAAACTAGTAATTGAAATAAAATAATTATAAATAGAATAAAAAGATAAATATTGGTTTGATCCTCTAAGTGGGACTTGGGTTTTGTCTACTTATAGATGGGTAGTACCAGCTGTTATTCATAATGTAATGGTGGGTGGAGTTTCTTGGATTTGAACCACCACATGTTGTTCTTCCCAGCTTTCATTTCTTTATTCTTGTTGAAGATAATTACATGTATATAGTAAACCAGATCCATCCCCTTTACAATGTGGTATAGCTTTCATGGTGGGGATAGGATGAAGTATGGAACCTCCTACTTTATTTCTACAAGTGTAACATGTTCTTTACTATCTAGTTATTTCTCCAAATCTTCTACATTAATTGAATAGTCAAAATAGAGGTATGAGTGTATTTTAGTTTGAAAAAAAATAAAAAGATTAAATAGTAAAATCCTCCCTTTTAATGTATACAGTTTATCTCTCAGGTTCTTTAGAGAGAGACACCAAGATATCTTCTTGTTCTCCCTCAAATAAATGTTTAATATCTTCAAGGATATCCAAGTGTTCCTCAATGGTTTCATTTTATCTTTCGTCATCATCCTCCAGAGAAAAATATGGGTTGGATGAATTTATAGAATCAAAATATCATAGGGTTATGCTCAATTCATTTTCAATGAAATTAAATTATTTTGAGTTCAATAATGTTTCATCTCAATAATTTGGTTCATAATGAATATATTCTTTGGTGGAAAGAACCTCCTTGAGTTTATCTTCACTGTATGGAGCTAAGTAGTCTGGCTCCTCTGGTCTTTCTTTGAATTTCACTATTTGGGTAGTTTATTATTCCATATAAAGGTAGATATGCAATGGTGGTGGATATTATACTTTGTAATGAATGAGTATATCATGTTTCATTTCAATTTCTTCCCATTTTCTCCAAAATTTATCCAAATTCACTTGATCTCTCTTTTGTAAATCAGCATCCAATTCCTTTTCATCTATCTATCCTAGAAATGGTTGAGCATGGACAAATGAATCTTCAGGTGCCTCCACCTTTACCTCCTTAGGTTATTTAATTTCAAATATGAGTGATAAAATTTCTTCTACCACTACCTCAGGTTCTTTCTCTGACTCAGGGTCGGGTTTCTCCATTAATACACAAGCATATTCAAACACCCTTTTCTCATCAGTTGTTCTATGTTTTCTCTAAGTTCTTACATTTGGGATCTATTATAATCTTCTTTTAATTGCTTCATCTATGAGTAATATACTCATGTATAATAATCTAAATTTTAATACATAATAGAAAGAGGTTTTTTTAGATTATTTTTATATAGAAAATAAATAAAAATATTTTAAAAAAATGTGAAATTATAAAATGTGATTCAAAAGATCACTTAGCTCCCTAGAAATGGTGATAGTTTTAATGCATGTCTATCATAGCGTGTGGAAAAAACAATTTTAGTTTTTTTAGTATAACATAGAGGCTGGATGAGAACATCTCACTTGATCATCATAGTCAGTTCAATCACTAATTCTAATTGACTTAATCTAATTGTTTTTTTATTAAAATGATGGTTTGGGGGTTTTTGGAAAATGTAAAATTAAAATAATGTAATAAAAAATTCAAATTATCCATCATGTAGATACAGAAAAAATGAAATTAGGGAAGAAACTTCTTGGTTCTAGGGTTGGCTACATGGGTTCATTCATTATTGAATTCAATTTGGAAATCCATTACTTTCCATAAATGGATTTTTGTTCTCTACCTTGAGTAATATTTTTAGCATTCCTAAGAAACCTCTTTGGAAATCAAATATACCTACCCTTGATATAAAATATAAATTAATTTAAGATCCAATTTTTGGTGGGCTACCATTGTACCTATGAAATTATCTCACATCCACCACAAATTAAATTAAAACATTTTGGATCAAATTGAAATAATTAAGAACACCATATATTCTCCCCTAGGGCCAAGCCTCGGGTTAGTCACTTTTTATTGTAAAGTGAAAAGAGATCATGGTGGAAATATGGAATATGGATCGAATGAGATTAGGGTTATAATATAAATAGAGATGTAAGATTATGGAAACAATTGAATTAAAAGATGAAAGTGTTACATAGGAAAATAAAATAAAAAATAAATAAATCCTAAAGTAGTAATATTCCCATAGTGTAGTGTAGTGGTAGATCCTTGGGAACTGATCCTTTCTCCTATGGCTTAGGAAGTATTTATAGGCCTCAATCTACCCTAGTTATCATCAATGGCATCATAAATGGGTCCAAATGTCATCCTGGTGGGTCATGGGGTCAAAAAATTGGTCTTCGCCATTAATTATATAAGATTAATTCATTTTTTGTCTTGTATGATAATTTATAAGATGTTTAATTTTTATACATGACATTTAATGCATGAGATCATGAAATTTTCATGGCTTGTTTCACATTATGTCTTCCTTCATGTTACACGTCATGAATGTAACTTACACGATGTGTAATGCTATTTTCTAGCAGGTTTTTCTCTGTTTTAGCCTTAATCTTCATTTTTTATCTTCATAATTGCCTCATCACTTGTCCTTGACCTTATTGAAGTATAAATATACCTTCCAAAAAATGGTGTCGCACTGCACAGCTTCATGATGTGGTGTGAAGTGTTTGCAGCACACTAAATTCATCTCTTTTTGTTATTTTGTTTATCAAACACTGTATCCTACAAAAAATCATAAAAAACGTTTAAATACAAGCAAGATTATTCATTTAAAGTTCAAAAAACATTTTGTTTTATATCCAAAAATACATGAAAAATATGAATCTATCACCCAACCATTTGAAGAACTTGATCCAAGATAACCGTGATGAGATAGAGTGGATTCATTATGAGGAAGACTTTCTTGTTAAGTTGTGTGTAGGAGATCAACAAGATTTGGATGACTTATGGAATGATTATGAGGTACAAAAATATTTCCCCATTCCTTATAGAGTATAAGACCTATCACCATTGTATATATCTCTAGTCATTAAAGAGTAAAAATCCACCCAAGTGATAGAATTAGAAGAAAATATGAAGGATCCTAACTACCAACTTCCATCCACTAAGATCCAACTTCAAGAATAACTTTCCACTAAAGAATATATTTAAGTTGAGACAACACATGGAGTTGATATTATGTCAAACTATCTCTAATTTTATTTTATTCAACATTAATTGAGGATTAAATCCCATTATTTTTTATTTTAAAATTCATCCAATCCATATTTTTTCTTAGAGAAAGATAAAGGAGAAGTGCATGCACCTACTTAGGAGCACATGGAACTTCCATCACTAATTGAACATGAATTAAAGGAAGCCCTTGAGAAAATACACATGGATAATCTTGAGGAGAATAAGATAGATGATTCTCATGTTTAATGGTAGAATTCTGATTTTCATTCAAAATGTTTAATTTCTAACCAATTAAAATTATATTCTAAACTCACCTTTGAAAATTCAATTCATGAAGCCCACATTGATCTAGCACCAGATAAGTAAAATGAGGTTTCACAAGTAGAAACCAATAAGGAGGATAATATATGCTTCATCCTACCCCCACCATAAAATATGTACTTAATTTTGAAGGGGTGTATTTGGTGTAATCTATCCATGGATTATTCCTCAGTAACAAAGAATAAGTGTAAGTTGGGAAAATCTGCATGTGGTGGTTCAAATCCAAGAATCTCCACCCACTAAATGATTATGGATAATAACTATTACTACCAATTTGGCTTTAGTAAAAATATTAGGCCCACTTTGGGTATTAAACCAAGTCTTATATTTATATTTAATTTCTAAAAATTTAGATTTTAATTTTTTTTATTAGGATTATTCCATCATGTAGATCATTCCCTCTATTCTTTTTTTGAGTTTAAATGACATGAGCCTTGTACTTAATTGATTTATTTACCTTTTTTATGTCCATAATGGCATAATAGATCCCCTAAATAGTTTAGTATGATCATTAAAATATTCATTTCAAAAGGTAATTCACTTTTATTATTAACATTTAAACTCCCTACACTTTTTGTCTAAAAACCTATTTTTAGCTTTAAACAAGAAATTTTATGCCCATACTTGAATTAAGGTTTTACTTAACTTATCTAGGAGACATGAATTTATTATAAACCATGTGATTCCATGTTTAATATTTCAATTATAATGATATTTAATGAGTAAAATTTAAAATTTAGTGATTATAGTGAATCGTGAATACTGAAATGAGGACTCATGATTTGAGGGAATTTTTTGATTCATGTAAATGAAATTTCCTATCATTTTTTATGATTTTAATTTCTTAAATTTATATGAATTGATTTGTTGTTATTATTCATTCCATGAGTGATTGTCCAATATCAAATGTCCCATTCTTGAGAGTATTTATAGATCAAATATTTCTTATTTTATCTTGAGCGTATTTTTTTAGTGATCTTGGAGCATGCCACATGTTAGAACTTGTATTGAAACTTTTCAAGGCTACTAAAAATGAAAAACCAAATTTAAAATGATTGAGGAAACTTTTGATAATCCCTTATCCTTGATACCACCTTTACATAAATCCTTGTTTAACCCATAGATACCATGAATGAGCTTATTATAAATGAGCCATGTTTCAATCCATTTTTATTCATTCCTTCCATGATCTTATTTGCATGAAATTTTAAAGTTGAAGTGTTTGGGTGAAATAATTCATGGTAAAAGGGATGAAATTCATTGTAAGTAAAAGGTGTGGGTGTTATCCTTAGATTAGGAAATTAAAAATGATATTGATCCATACATTGTACTATTTATTGTTTTCCCCTCTTGAATAAAAAAAATAAAAAAATGGTTTTGATTAGAAGAATCAAAAATCACCATTACCATACTGATGATTTTTTATCATATGTGGTTAAGTGATAGATGTGAGGTTTATTCCAAGCATTAATTTCAAAAAAGTTAAAAAATAATTTAAAAAAAACAAATGAAAAAAACATAGAATAAAAATTCAAGAGGGTATAAAAAACATTAATTATGCTTTTACTAATCATGATCTTTATATTGAGTTTGGGGAAAGTGGGAGTTTCTACTTTGAAGAGGATAATTTCATTACACTTTTAATTTTGATATCATACACTGTACTTTATAAAGAAACCTCCTCCTTGATCCTAAATTTTTAAACATCAATTCCTACCAAACTTAAGCCTTGAAGTCATTTGAACCTTTATTAAAAAATCATGATTTCATGTGCCTTTTGTATTTACAAAGTGGAGAAAGTAGTTTCTTAAAATTATATGGATAAGGAGCATGTTGTCATGATATGCGCATATATCTACTTGAATTATATCACAAGTGATGAGCTAAAATATTCAAAAGTGAAGTATATCATGACTTCTCATGTTTAATAATAATGAATTTAGAATCTTGAATGAATGAGAGAAGAAGTTCCATTATTTTATTAATGGTAAAAGGTAAAATACTAGAAATGATTATTTATTTGAAAATTGAGAAAATAAATTTATATTTTATATGGATTTTTGAAAATTTGATTTAACATTGATAATAATTTTATTTAATTGTTTTAAATTTTAAATAATGGTAACATTGTTTCCCTCTTAAATTTTATGTTGAGATTTTATGCTTGAGGATAAGCATAGTTTAAGTGTGGGGGTATTTGCTGCACTCAAATTTCATGCATATTTTTAAACATATTCTAAGTAATTTTCAATGGTTTTCAATTATTATCTCCATGAATTACAATGTTTTGATAATATATAGGGAATTAAAATTAAATAATAAAAATTAATTTAAATTTTGGTATTCAATGATTCATTTTATTAAAGGAAATTTTATGAAACGTTGAATGATATTTTGTAAGTGCGTTTGAAACTTTACTATCTCCTAATGTTTTTCAACTAAAAAATGGCCAGTGAGGCTAGCCCTCAACCAGCGGGAATTCCATCACCTAGCAAGCCCAAGGGACCACTGACTAGGCCACACCATTAGGAGAGATTTCCACATGGTGTATATGAAGCATAGTTGGGCCGATATCTATAAGCACAGGTGTGCGGTGGTCTATCCCACATAGATGTGGGAGGAAATCCTTAATAAGGTCCCAATCCCGATGGAAATAGGATTCCTCTAGCTCCAGTCTGACTTTATCATCAGTTTGGATCCATGGATTGATACTTAAAGGCTCATAGAGCATGATCATCATTCCAATGTGGGATGGAAAACTATAGGCACTGTTCATTTTTTTATAAAAAAAGTGTTTTCCTAGCTTATTTCACTTCCTCCGTCCTCAAACGCCCCCAATCCATAGTCTCTGCTACTCAACATTATTGCTCAATGCCGCCACTTCCACTGCATATTCCAGAAATCACTATGTTTGATGACCTAAATGCTTGAGCTCGATCTCAACCACCACTATCATGGACCCAAATCACTATGGATAGAAACTATGACCTTATAAGACCTTGACCATGACCACCTTTGAAGTAGATGATGTCATTCGTGATATAAGATATCCCTCATGCCACTATAAAGGATGGAGGGATTGAGGAAGCACTGTTGTAGCACTACCTCTCCTAAACCACCATGGAGGTACCACCAGAGACGTTGTTGCACCCCCATAAAATACATTGCAATCCATGCAAGTGGATTCACCACATCTTCCCTGCTAGTTCATAATCCATGCTTCCATGCCACAATTTTGAAATCCCTTGATACCCACAGTATCTTCATGAGATTTTAAAAAGATAAAATAGTTAACATTGACCTGAAAATTTAGAGAGATTTGAAATAATAGAGGTTGAACTAAGGCACTTATCTTCCTATAAAGGTAAGGTTTGTTACACTGCTGAGGGGTGTGGGAGTTTGACCAAATGAAGAAGGAGGTCAGACTATTGCTTCCATTTTTAGTTTTTCTTCCTTATTTATTTTCCTTTTATTATTATTCTGTAATTAGTTAATTTATTTTATAATTATAATTCATGCATTATTTTTATCAAGTTTTATCACCCACTAATTTCTCTTCTTCTTCTTCTTCATCTTCTTATCCTTTTATTTTTTCTTCTTTTACATTTTGTATTCTATTTTATTTTATTTTTATTCTCGTTATATTTATTTTATTTTTATTTTATATATATATTATTTCTTAATTCTCTCTCATCCATCGTAATTTTTTTATTTTTTATTTTTATTTTATTTTATTCTTTTTATTCTCTTCTTTCCATAGTAGCCTCTTACCCTCTATAATGAGGGGATAACCTAAGTCTTGTTCCAGGGGAGGTAAGTGGTGTTTCCTAAATTTTTCACTTAAATTTTAATGTTTTCTTATGTTTTTAGTGAGCAAGGATGATGTGCACGGGTGTGAAGATTGTCCACCATGACACAAAAATCAAAATCACTTCTATTATTTTGTTAAAAAAATCCCTCCCTTATACTAAACATAATATCTTCATGAGATGAAGTTGAGCTATTTAATTGATGAAACGACATATTATGGAGTCAGGTCCAAAAAGGTATCACATTCTTTATTGAGGTGTTCCATCAACCTTGATTATAGGAAGATGTAGAATTGATATTGTCTAGGAATTTTAAATTTCACACCTAATAAATAAAATGGTAATAATTCATTCATGATAATTAGAAATTGATTATCAAAATAAACTTAAACAACAACAAAAATAATGATGGAACCCATAAACAAAACTATAAAGGACTGAGTTCTTTATTTCTAATTACATTTTGTTTATCATTTCATAGTATTTTTAATTACCTTTATTTTCATTATTTTATAAAATAAACAAAACACAAAAATATCCTTATTTTAATAAAATAATAAAAACAGATAGTTCTTAGGTGAAATTGAATGAGTAAGTCGACAACTGTGAAGATCCTAAAGTGAGATTACCCTGGTCAGCTACTATGTTTCACTGGGAAACAATTAGAAATTTTATTTTCCCATACCCTGTGATAGGTGTGAATCAAAGTTCCTTGAGTTCTTATATTTGGATTCAAGGATGTTTTTTAAATGGTAGGATCATTTGGATTCCTAGACCTTCTATTTTGACATTGTTTGGTATGATGATCAATGTTGACCTTGGGTGTAAGAGACAATGTCATCTAGAGCATGGATATATGCTTATGATCTATAATGAAACCTAAGGTGATGGGTGGTCATGTGGTTAGACTTGACTTTTGTGAATGGTTGGATTTTTGGATGGAAACATCAAGGATGCCTCGAGCTTGATAAGGCTGATGATCTAGGAGGCATGGTTAGTTTCTTGGGTGGGTCTTTGAGCCTAGTTTCGGTGATGTATGACTCATTGGGAGTTTGAGTCGGGTTCATTGAATGGTCATAGGAAAGTGTGCGACCCTAGTTTTTTCAGTGATGTTAGGATTTTAGGCACGTGCTGGAGGTGCACGATGTCATTGGGATGTGTGAACAAGTGGATCAAGAGAAATATCTTGTCATTTTGGATGGAATCAATGTGATGTGAGATGGATATGCATAGGACTGTTCAGTTTTAGATTGATTCAATGGACCATTTTCATTTTTGTTGAGAACCATTTGGATCATGGTGGAAGAACCCAGTTAGGTTGATGGTCATAGATCTATGGATAATACAAGTGCAATGCTACTTGGAAGATATCCATGACTGAGTAGTGAGTTTTAATTATAGAGTTCCTCTTAGATTGTGGATACCTTGAGTTTATGAGATGCTTGTGGGTAGGGATACCTGAGGACCTTGTTGGGAATTAACATGAGTCTATAGCTAGAGGTGAAATCAGTAATGAAAAAGGTTGTGGTGGTATTATTTGGTGAAATATTAGTGTACTCCTAGTTTAGAGATGATCATGCCTTATATCTTGACATAGTCCTAAGTATGTTGAGAGAGACTCAGATATAATCCAAGCTATCTAAATGAATTTTCTGGTTTGAGGAGGGGCCTCTATGGATGTTTCTCTCATGGAGCAATGTAAGTGAGGTCACATGGTGGGAAGTACACCATATTTCATTTATGTGTAAAGTCCTTGGGATGTACTAGATTTCTACGAATGTCATGAGTGTCATTCTCAAAAGCTAGGAATGGTTGATAGTTGACTTTTCATTTTTCTTCTCAGGTGAGAGAGAGACAGTCATGTCTACTTATGGGGTTTTGTAGATATTGGAGCATAGACTGTGATGGTTGGGGTTGCTTGAGTTAGGTAGTGGATATGAAACTCCCATGGTGGGGAGTGACACATCGGTCATGGTAGTATGACCCTCATGCTCAAAGGGTCATATGAATTTGGAACTGGTTATGGGTTGTTCAAGATGGAATTGGAGAACTAGTGAGGAATTAATTAGGTGCATGCTTAATTTCCATTAGAAATGATTTCAGGAAAACATATGTGGTGATAATCAATACAAGAAATGTCTTAGAGATTGATTTGGTTCTAAAAAGTAATCCAAGGTGATTGTATCGAAAGTGTGTCAGTGGGTGCGGTAAGGAACGACAAAATTTTTGTGAAAGTAGTGGTTCTTTATTGTGGAATCTCATTGAGAGTCAGGTATAGACTCTGGTGGAAATGTTTAGGTGGTTTTAGGATTCCTATGGGTGTGAAGAAATCATGGGAAGGAGAGGTGATTACATGCATGTTGTTTGATCCATGTGTTTTTTGGGATGATTCGACTGAGGGTAGTCCGAACTGGGTTAATGTATGGAACAAATGTGGTGAGTTAAATATTTTTGGGGATGATTCAGATGAGGTTAATCAGACTTGGGTTAATGTATGGAATGGATGTGGTGAGTTTCAAATCAATTTTGGTGTTTCACCATGGAGAAGATAGGTGTACTTCAGGAAATGTAACCAGGATTTTGAGGAAAAGCTAACTTATTCTCAATTCATGCATGGATGATGGGTATGTGTCATTTTTAGTTTGTTTTGATGATGAGGATGGGTGTTGATTATGATTGGTATTATCATGGGTGTTTGGGCATGGTAAGTTGGGAACCACATGGAGCATGTTGTGGGAACAGGAGTTCTAGGTTTCATTGGGATTTTTGGTAGTATAGGTTCCAAGCATCAGGAATTATCATTGGTAAGCTAAAGCTTGTGGTGGGGAGCTCCATAGCTACAGTGGGTGATCAGGTGATTTCATACTCGATGTTTTGGTTGGATGGGATTAGTAAAGAATTATCTTGATGTTTTGGTTTTGACAATAGGATTTGGCTCAGGTTTTGGTCGGTTGAGTGCCTTGAGTTGGAGTTTATGTCTTGGTTGTGTTTTAGGATTTCATAAGTTAAATAATGTAATTAGTTATATTTAGTGGTCTAAGTAGGTTAGGTGGTGTGAATGGATGACCACCAGGACTTCTTGTGGATGATAAGTGTTGTGATGGGGAGGTTGTATGATCCTGACCCTTTGATGGTGTGCATTTTCATTACAAATTTTGGTTAAACACCTTTTAAAGGGTTAATGAAATGATTCCTTATATTTGGGAAGGTATTGGGAGTGTCTCTAGGTTTTTGTACATGGAAAGAGGAGAAATGGGACTTATATCTCATCACGCACGGTTAGTACTAACCATGCCCCGTAACTTTGAGGCATGTTGGAGGAGGATGGATAGTTCGCAAACCATGTGAGGTGTCCCAAGAACCCATGCGACTGGAGGTCCCTCTTGGACATAGGGGAATTCAAGGTGTCAACATGGTTTGAAAAACTATGTGGATGTCCAAAAACAATTGTCACTCTATTTCCTCTTAGATAGAGGATACCAAACGGTTGATGTATGGTTTGGAAAACTATGTGGCCAAACCATGAACCTCATTAAAAGTGGGAAAATTACATTTTTCCCCTCCCAGCCCTTATATTATTTTACCTTATTTTCCTCATCATTTCTTATCCAAAATCCTAGGGTGTGAATAAATAGATCCCCCTATCTTTCTAGGGAATTTGAGGTGTCGTTGAGTGAACATCAAAGCTCTAGGTAAGTCTCTTGACTCTATTTCTCTATATTTTCTAAAATATGGTTTACTTGGTTGTTCCTATTATTATAAATATTATGAACCCTATTTCCATGGATTTATACACTCGGGTGTTTGAGGCCATTATAGTTCAAATCAAGGGTCTTTTTTGGATGAGTGGTAGTCTATGAGCATGAGGTGGGTGGTCTAAAATATTTTACCCATATTCTAGATGTTTTTATTGTGTATGTGATTGTGCCAATGTGCTCCCATGATTCATTTTTATTTATTTGACTAAGAAAAATAATTTGGGCCTTAAATTGAAGTGTGAGACCCTTCATGGACCACATTGGGTATATTGATGATTCGAGATGGGGCTAAGTCTATCCATGGGGTATGTCAATCCCTCAAAAGTGGTGTAATGTGATTGGAAATGATAAGATACAGAACATATTAATGTAAACGGTTCATGATTTTCATTTGTTATGTTAGTATGGTTAAATGTATACTTGTTATAAATTGATTATAAGTGTTCATGAAATTTTAAAAGGATGATTTAAAATTTTACCTATGTTAAGTTTTGTGAAATTCCTAGGAGGCTTTTGAAATGGTTTGAATGGTATGTTTTGTATTTTGATCTAGTTGTGGTTTTCAATGATGGTAAACTATGTTTTAAAATGGATGATGTTTTGAGATGAGGTGTTAACATCAATGTGATTTTAAAATTGGTTTTTAAATGGGTTCTAAATATTTATTTTAAATGAGGGTGTGGTTTTCCATTTTGGTGAAATTGATTTAATAGATCTTTGAATGGTTTTAATGGAAATGGAGGTATTGGGCCTTATTTGTTTTCAAAGAGTAAGACCCATGTTTTATGGGTGGCTTCCAAGTGTTTAATAGGGGATGTTTGGTTTAAAATGAAATGTTAATTGGGATAAGAGATGATTAGGGGTAAGAATGATAAATAGTTAAAGGGGAATGAATCATGTTATTAAATGGTTGATTGAATGTTAAATGGTTGTGGTTATGAATAAATGGTAAATGAAAGGATGCTAAATGTGTTAATTTTAGTAAACCATGAAAGGCATGAATAATGGTATAGTTGGGGTGTTGAAATGATTCTCCTCATTTTTGGGTTGGGCCAGAATAATTCTCTAGTCCCCACTGAGGTATTGTGTGGTTGGAATGTTGAACTGATTCCCCTTGTCTTTAGGTCAGGTTAGACTAATGCTCTAGGCCCCGCTGATATACATACATATATATATATATGGGAATATGGACTAATGCTCTAATGTGATTTGGGTTAAAGTGAATTGTTTAAAGAATGTACCTTTTGACTTAAAGTGTGTGACCCCTATGACATATGGTTTAGATGACCAATAATGGTCGGGGTAGGTTTGGTTGGACTAGGTGTCACCTCAAAAACTGGGGGTCAACTAGTTAATTAATAAATGGTTGTTTTAAAACATGTTTCCTTTTATAAATTTTTTATTTCTCCCTTGGTTATCTATATACAATTTTTTAGATTAGTTATTGCTTTATGTACTATTGGTTGTGGCCTACTGAGTTGTACTCACACCCTGCTCGGGTCATTATGGCACATGGGTACCTGAGTAGATGCTACTTGTTTTAGTTACAGGTTCAGGATAGGGACCTAGATTTTGGTTTATGCTTTCATTGATAGGTTAGAGCATGGGATGTTAGGACTGGGTCTGGAAACGGGACAGTGTTTAGGTTTTTTCATAGTTTTGGTATTTGGTTTATTCATTGTATGACGTCCTGATATTTAGAGTGTACATTTCATTATTATATTAGGTTGTATTTAGGTTATAGTTGGAACTTTACAAATATTGTATCATTTACGGCTTGTTATAATTGTGGTATATTTTGATATTATATGTGCTTCTATTTTACTCTGATAAGTGGGTATAGTATCCCCATTGTACCTCCATAGACCCATGTTGCTAGTCGATAGCCTTTGGCATATGGGAATGTGTGATTGAAGTCATGTGGTGCACCGGATCAGGGAACCGACCATAGTGACACCTAGGACATGAAGTTACACCTTGTCCTTTTGGATCATACCTGTGTATTTTGGCTCATGGATGTGTACACTGTCTATGTTTAGGTATCCTGGTTGTGTCTGAGTACATGTCCATGCTCATGCACTATGGCCATGCTCGTGTTCTTGGACATTTCTATGCCCATGTAATCTTGGAGTACACGATGAGCTTCTAGTACCAGGTCACATGGAATTTATGGGTCATACACAGTGTCTGATATTTCTCTTTTCCCTAAACCCTATCCACCGTAGTAAAGAGGATACATGACGTGTGTTCTTCTAGACTACATGGCATATAGTTTGGTTTTTTATAAGAAGTAGAGCATGGACCTCACACGGACTTGAGATATACCATTTCCACTACCTTCCACACCTGTTTGACCACTCAAATCTTCCAAAACCAAAGGAAACATATTTGGTTGTCAATTCCTGGACTTCGATAGCCAGGAATCAGAAATTCGGTCACATCCATGGTAACCCATCACGTGTATGACATCGTTCAGGGTCTTCAAACCCCATAGACATCACCTAAAACCTTAAAATCCATCATGATCCATCAACAAACACTAATATATACATTGTGAATGGATTCACCACATATATGATAGTTTGATCATGCTTGAATTAGACATGATAATATTGAATCACTAACCTCATGGGTCAGTGATGAAGAACCTGAAAAAATGTGGAGGAAATGAACAAGAATGAATATTATGAGCATTCTTAGCTGATAAAATCCCATCCAATTATCATAAAGTGTGGAACCATGGGTGGAATCAAGGCATAAAAAAATCAGGTTTAGAAACTAAATCAGAATCGGGATCATGTGAATAACCGGTAATCACAAATCAATCAAAGCAGATAATGAATCTATGTTTATCAATTAACTCAAAGGTAAAAAATAGGAAATAACAAGCCCTACCTCGAGTTGGATTGATCTTTGATGAAGAATCTATTTTTTCTATGGATAAGAAGATTTACTGCATCTGTCATCCATCTCATGATTCACCTTGATTCATTCATCGATGATCTTAAATCCCAATCTGCCAACGAAGAACACTACCTCCTCCTCTCTAATATCCTATGGTTGTGTAGCTAACCCTAAAGATTTTTCCATATTGGGGTATTTAAATAAAATGGGTCTAGGTATTAGAATTTAAAATAAATTAAATTATTTATTTATTTATTTTACTTAACACACTGCCAATGGTCGTCTTCCATGAAATGTCTGATGTCGACAAACCTTTTGACATGCCTGGGGTAAACTCCATATTTCAAAATCAACTCTGGTCTCAAATTTCCCATATGAGGTCCCAAAAAATGGGAAACCCATTTAGTCTGATAAGATACTCACACATACTTTAATATATATTAATATTTTAAATATATTAATTCTAGGGTCCCAAGACACCTAAACACTACAGCAACTCTGAGGAAAAATCCAAATACATATATAGAAATATTCAAAGGACTAAATCCATAGATCCGGAGACTTAAACCTACCTCCATAGGCCATGGGTTGGTGACTGCTACCAAGGGTATAAAACATATAATGGGAGGCATTACCCTCAATATATGAAGAAAATGACAAGAGATAAGATGATTCCATCAATAAACAACACATAATATAAAATAAACCAAGATCCCATGATAATAAAATTCCACAATGCATTAAATGAAATATAAACAGTCACCCAAAATAAAGTACTAAAATACTCCTGGGCAGTAGTGCCAATAACAACTCTCTACTCCAAGCTAGTATAACCCAGCTCGATCACCAAAGATCTCCTACTCGCCAGAAAAATAGTTTATATATACATAGGGTAATCATAACATGTATACTTAGTAGGATCCTCCATAGGACCTCTCAATAAAATTTTAGAAGAGCATATTAATACTCTAGTGAATATGTGGTAGAAACCATAAGAATCTACAAGGTTAACTACCTGTTATTAGCCTTGCCAATTCCCACTCACCAAGTATCACATGCAATGTAGGAATATAATAGTATAAGAATATAATCATAGGTTCCCCTCAACCACTTCCTAACTAGTTTTATGCTCTGATGCACCAATTTATGACGTCATGTGATCCTATTCCTTCCATATCATCATCCTCATCATAATGGAAAATATAGAAACCCAAATTTTTCAAACATAGATATTACATCTTAATAGATGATTATTTATTACATAACATTTCAATCCATTATAGAATAATTTAGTTCTAGTATATTTCGAAACTTTGAAACATAAACAACTAGTTCATAAAATATCTACACAGTCTCTCACTTATTTATTCATAATTAGCACCTTTCTTAGACATATCATGCTTGATACCTTTTTTCATAACCTGGGGAAATAAAATATAAGAAAAGGGTAACTCATATGCTCGGTAAGGGTAAACAAGGGAGATATTAATGATCATATAAGCATAATAAGAGAAGAAAGGTTATGAGAACATGATCTTAACATTTTAAAATCATAACATGTATATCATAGATTATAATCTTAAGTCGTGGAATAAATATTGGTAGTTTATAATACATGAATCATAAGGGAATCAAAGAACATGAACCATGAAAGTTTAATATAGGAATAAGACATTGATTTTTGGCATACACATAAGAATAAAAATCATTTACATGGTGGTCAAGGCTTCTTACTGAGACTATCATAATGGAATGGTTTTACTCCCAAAAGCATCATAGTAGTTAAGGTTCACTCCCAAGTCTATCATTGTGGAAAAGGTCTCTAACTGAACTAGTTTGACTCCCCATTCCATTCCTTTTTATCTCATTAGATATCAATATTTACCCAATGAATTGGAGGGAGATTTAAGTCTCATCCATAACATAATGAAAATCATACATATGTGTGCCACAAGATCATAATGTATTCAACATATTAGAACTTGTGAAAATAAATGAGTTTCATAAACATTTCATCATTTCACTATAGAATAACCCATGGAAAAGAAATAAGTTTCATAAACATTGTGTCATAATATTTATAATAAATCTAGAGAAAGAATAATGATAGTATCCTTAGATCATATCCCCAATAAAAGATAAATTAAATCAAGGGTTTTTGTCTTTTATGAATATAAATACCATTAAAATGTCATTAAAACATTCTTGAAGAAAATAGCCTTTTCATTTTTGAAATCACTTATTTAAAAAAACTACGCAATTATAAAGGAAAACATTTTATTTGAAATGAACCATGTAAACTTGTAAAGGAATATTTTAATAAAAAAAATTATTCATGATGGTGTGAAAATACATTCATGTTGTATATGTTAAAAAACATTCATTTCATTCTTTTTTCGATAAAGTCTCAAGTACCTCATTTGGAAAACAAAAAAAAAGATTCCTTTAAAAACATATTATAAAAGTCATAAATTGGTGAAAATTAATTTAAAAATCACAGGATGATAGTGAAAACATTCTTTAAATTTTTTTTAAAAAATATGTATATGGGAGAGAGAGAAAATTAGACTGAAGAGAGAAATAAAGTTGATTTTCCTTAAAATTTATTTTTAGTTTCTTGAGAACTTAAGGTGAGGAAAATGAAAAGAAAACATGTATTTTTAAGAAATAACTATAGGAGAATAAAATTAATCATATTATTGAGGGATAGATAATAATATTTCATTATTGGAAACTTAATCATAAACAATCTTGATAAACAATGAGATTGTAATATAAAACGCTTATTACTTTGGTAAAATTTGAATCATAATCCACATGAAAGAAATAAACTTAGATAGATATATAAATCCCAATAAAATTTATAATGATAATAATAAAATACATTCAAGGGTAGTATATACACCGCAAAAAAGAAATAAGTGGTGAATATGGCATGTGTCCCACAGGAATAAAAGTGAGATGAAAATCTCTTTCCTTGAGTTTTCCTTACTTCGAAAGCTCTATAACCTCCTGTATAATAAATTTAAATTTATTATAATTCTATAAAAAATCATTTACATACTTATAATATCATATTTAATCTCTTTATAACATTTCAATACCCCCTTTTATCAATAATTCCTTATTAAAATCGTCATTTATGGGTTTTAACTGTTTCGTTTATCATGAGTATTTCAGTTCAGTAGTTCTGGTCCTTATACATTTATATTACTTACATAATCTCTAGAATATTAATAATTATATAAATATCATATATATTTATTATATGCTTATTTATAGTCATCTATAAAAGTTATAGATGGAAAAATAAATTGCATCATTCATGGAGATGGTAGGTTGTACGTACGCATGAATGTTGTTTTCATTTTTAAATAGATGAAACAAGAGAAAGGTAAATATTAATTCACCTTTAAAAGATAAGTATTATATCATATATATATATATTATTCATAAAATACATCGTTATTACCATTCAATTAAAATATAAATGAAAAATGAATCACATCACTTCATGGAGGTAGTAGTCCACATGTACGCATGAGCGATGTTATCATTTTCCAAAGGACTGGATGGTAAGAAGGTGGACATGATATTATCATCAAATAAGTATAATTATGTTATAAATATCATATATATATATATAAACATTATACACATCATAATACTCATCTATAAAATATGGTTATGAAAAATGAATTGTATCACTCTATGAAGACAGTAAGTCGTACATACGCATGAGTGATACTTTCACTTCTCATTTGATGGTAAAGATGATGTATAATGGTGTTTTAATAATCTTAATAATATTTTATAATATTTATGATACTTAATTTATTATTATATGATAAATACCATGGATTTATAGAAGGTAAAAAAGAGTATAAAAGAAAGTGATTGGTTAAGGCGATTACCTCTTCTTTGAAATGAATCCTTTAGATCTCCTCTAATGGGCTCTAGGGTTAGTCTTTTGGTAATATAAAAACCTATAGAATGTGTCTAGGTAAGTTAAGAAGATAAATTTTTAGAGTTTAATCAATATATAAGGCTCCAAGTGGTGTAAATAAGTGAGGGAGGAGGTGCCATTTTATAATTGAGGTGAGGGGCACTTTTGGAATTTTTCAAAAGATTAAATTATAATAAATTCATTCTCAAGTAAAATGCCTCCAAAAGGCTATGTATTCGAGGATAAGGTATGATAGGGTTTTAATACTATAAACCAATATAATTTATATAAGTTTTATTGTTATTTTAAACCTTGTCATTTTGATTAATTCTTAGTTAACTAATTTTAATTTTAATTACGAAAACATATTTTCAATATTAAACGGTTTTATTTTTTAATTATAAGGTAAAAAATGGCCCATAAATGGAAAATTTATGAAATTTTAGACCATATAATATCCACATTGTCTTATTTAAATATTATTATGAATTTTAAATAATTTAATAAAATATTATTTTGATAAAATATCATTATTGTCAATTTTGACACTATTCATTTAATTTGACTTAAATTACATAAAGAAAAATTTTAAATTTGAATATAATATTTTAACACAACACTAATATTTCATATACACCTATTAAATTTATTTAATACTATAAATTACTCAAATTATATCACTTTTAGTATTTTCAAAAATCATTAATTTTATTTTTCCATTAATTGAATAAATATTGTTTTGGCGTTGTATAAGAATTTAAGGTAATTATATAATTTCTAATAATTATAAATAAATTACCATAATGAGTCCAATTTAATCATGCAAAAAAAATCTTTTAATATTCATTCATAACTATTTTTTCCCTATGTGAACACATAAATGATGTTTAAAACTAAGAGAGTGACAATTTGTAAATTTCTTTAATTTAAATAATCTATAGGTCATTTTCATGGAAAATTGTCCATTAAAATAATAAATTTTAAGACTAAGGTAATAATGGTAGAATTAAATTCATCCAATACAAATTAGTATGAAAAAATTGTGGTCTTATCACTTATTTTTAATCTAGATTAACCTGATTTATCTTTTACTGGGGTGATAAATTTGACAACAGTTACTATTCATATTGACTAAAAAAATGAGTCTATTTATCAAATTTTAACCTCATAATTATAAATATTTATTTAATTTTATCTAATTTGATATCTATAAATAATGAAAATTAATTTTAATGTAAGTACGCAAAATGTGATAAAAACTACTTTTTAGAAGAAAAAAAATTATGCATAAAACTGGATTTATTCTTATCTTATGCCTAAAAAATTATTTATTGTTGGGCAAAAATCCCTCAAGGTACCATTGAAGTATTTTTGGGTTGATTGTGTTTGTTGACAAAGCAGGTTTCCATGGATAATTGTCGAGTTCTCGAGAATTTGTTAACACCTTATTGACAAAGAACGATGACAAAGGAAAGGACGATTTGGATGCGGTACAAAAGAGCAATACAAGGTGGCGCCGTTTCCCAGTGTTTTCCAAATTTTTGGGGTCCAAAATTTGGAATTTGGTGAGCATTGCGAAAAGTGGATTTCCATGAAGATCATATTTTTATATGGCAAAGGCATGAGTTTCGCAAAGATGGGATGTATGGATTGGATTTCACGAAGGCCAGAAAAATGGAGGCGGTGATGCTTCGCGATTACGTCAAAGCTTCGCGAACGGAAAAGTTGAAGGGCATCGCGGTGGTGAAGGGCTTTGCGAGGGAGATTCGTGGCGAAGGCGCGAAGGAATGTTGACGGTGATCCTTCGCGATTACGACGAGCTCCACGAACGGAAAATTGCCATGGTGCTTCGCGATTTGGACAGAATTCCGGCGGAAACTTCGGAGCTTTGTGATTGGCGATGACGTGGCGTTGACTTCGCGCGGAAGGGCCGAGGGTCGGTGGAATCGCCTATAAATAGAGGCTGACCCCCTCGAGAGAAAAAGATAGAATTTTCAGAGAAGATCATTTGCTCTCGTTTTGCAAAGGTGGTTCGCGGAGCCAGTGTGCTTTGCGAAAGAGGAGCTTCGCGGCGGCTATTGTAGCTCCGCGAAACCTGTGAGCTCCGTGTTGGCTTAGTAAGCTTCACGAGGGACATTGCTTTGCGACGGCTTGAGCTTCGAGAAAGTGCTTCGCGAGAGTGCTTCGCGAAAGGACAGGAGCTTCGCGAAGGCTTGTTTGAGCTTCGCGAAATTGGGAGCCTCGCGAAGTAGGGTGCTTTGTGAAGGTGTTACCAAAGGAATTGCCCAATGGTTAAGAGGCAAAGTGGTATTTGTAACGCCCCGACCCCAATTACCCAGAGTCGGTGCATTATTACATAACATTGGCATGATCACAAGAAAGATCAAATCTCGAAAGACCGATTGGTTTAGTAGCCTTGGAAACACTAGATATATTCATAAGTTTTACATTACATCATAAAATGAAAAACTACTACAACAACATAATGTTTCCACAGTCCACACTATAATCCCCTCATAATATCCCTGCAGGTCATTCATAACTTACATCTTCACATCCTAGGAAAAATAAAACATAGAAAAGGGGTGAGCTCAAATGCCCAGTAAGGATAACAATATATCGGAAACTTTCATAAATAAGAATAAACATTTAAGGCAATGTATAACTAAAACAAAAGCCTTTTAAACTTGAACATTTAACATAGTATGGCATAAATAAAATGAAATAATGTCATTTACTTATTCACATGGTTATTCTACTAATCGAATAATCACATGCAAAATCAATAACCACTTTCATAATGATGGAATGCATAATGCCAGACTATCATAACCACATAGCCAAGGCCTCGTGCCAAGACTACAAATAATATTTTGTCAAGGCCTTGTGCCAAGACACTAGTTTGTCTCATGAGACCTACCGATGCATCGAGGAGCTATAGCGGGCTCCACCCGTCACATATTAAGTCCAATGCATTCCCATATGAAAAGGTTTAAATATAACATAAACATTCGTATTAAAACTAGCATACGAAATGTCAATACTTTCACCATAAACTATGAATGGTATAAAAATAGCACATCCACAGTCAAACATATCACAAAACCTTCAATACAATATAGAAGTTTTGTATCATAATAAATCAACTTCAAATAATCTTAAAATCCATCAAAGGATGTTGACATAGATGAAATCAAAATTCTTTTTAAAGAAATATCTCATTTTATTTTGAAATCATTTAAGATCCATATAAAATAAAACATTTTCTTTGAAAATAATCTTATAAGATTGTAAGGGAAGCTTTGACGATTTTATAACGGCGGAAAATAACCGCACCCGCCGTATAAGTTAAAAAAACATTCTTATCTTAATTCTGTCGAAAAGGTTAAAAAGCACCTTGTTTGGAAAACGACGGAAAGATTCCCTTATAAACCTCTTATAAAAAGTCAAACAAGGGTATAAATGACTTTAACCCATATTATTTTAAATATTAAAAATGTTTTGAAATACATTTTGAAGAAACATGGACGTGGATGATAACGAGATCCCAGTAGATTATTACGTATAAAAAACCTCAGATAATGAAGAGATTGTGAAATAACCCTTACCTTGTACTTTTCCTTTGTTAGGGTAGGTTAACCTCCTGTATAATGGTGAAATAATTGTTATTAAATTATACAAGAATCATATACATTAATATGATATCATATATGATCTTTTAACATTGCTTTAATAATATCTTAGTATTATCGTCGTTTCGGGTGATAATCGATTCGTTCTTCTTAAATGTTTGGTTACGTAAGACATGTTTGTAATGGATAGATTATATCTTATTCATAATCAGAATGATATTAACATTATTTTTAACCCTAAAATGAGAATAAGACTTGAATGGATACGATGGAGAATGAATCTCATCGCGTTCGTGGAGACGGTAGTCCGTACGTACGCACGAACGCTACTTCCATTTAATTTTTATTTTAAAAGAATTGAATCCAAAAGATACATAGGTATATTACTATTCCAGTATAATATAATATTTTATATATGTTACTTAAGTTCATTAACACCATTTTTTATACGTTCCATGTGTGGTATGAACGAGTCATATCATTTTAAGGGGGCGGTAGTCCGCACTTCCTCAAATGAAATTATCGTATGTATATACAACATGAAACGAATAATGATATGAAATAAAATGGAATTACAGAAGCTTATATATAAAATATATATCATTAATATCATATTTAATTATAGTACCATCATAATGGCCACCATGAGAGGCGGTAAGATGTATTTGAACAATCATCGTTTCGTGAGGCGTTAGTTTTCCATCCACAGAAACATTATGTTCATCATCCATTAGATGGAGTTGTGTGTATGTGTAGTTTGAATCCTTCTTATAACAAAATCCTAGTATATTGTGGATACTGGTGTTGTTACAAAAGAAAGGAAATAAAAAGATTTTGGGGGTTGGAGAAGCAAAATAAATGAAAATAATTTAAGAGAAATCGTTACCTTTAATTTAGGTAACTCACTTTGGTTGGAACCAAAGGACTTCTTGAAATGCTTTCTGCCTAAGGGGAAGCTTCAAGGAGGAGGAGAGGGATGTGGGGAGCTTAGTTGGGCAGAGTTTGGACGAGCCAAGTGGCTTTAGAGGTGTGAGGAATGAGTAGAAGTGGTCTCCTTTTATAAGGGAGAAGAGGGGCTCTTTAGGAAAGAGTGAAAGTATTACTTTATAATATAATTATATTCGGTTTATAATGGTCCAAAAATCATTGAGGTCGAATATAAGATGACTCATATTCTAAATAACCTCAACCAATAAGAATTGGACAGGTTTTAGATAATATTTTAATCATTATAATCTTATTTATTTAAATGATTTATTAATGAGGTAAACATTGCATCATTATTGTGTCATTAATAATTTAAATTATTTGATGTCTAAAAATTATAAATAAAATATCATTATGTAGGAAATCTTTTTAGCTTTCTAATGAATATTTATAATCGAAAATACAACATGTATAACCCTATGTAAAAATTGTTCTTCTAAAAGATGTAAGCTTATGCCATTTTTATTTTTATTTTAACTTTATTAATATAAAGTGTCTCTACCACATACAAGTGGCTCCAAGGGGTCCCCAAATTGACCCAAGGATGCTCATGGTCGGGTATGTGTCCACCAATAAGGTTAGGACACGTTTTAGGGTAATTTTGTATTATTATAATATTATTTTTTAACCCTTATTTACCGGATTTACCCTTAACCATGGTAAATAAAATATTTACCACAGTAATTATTCAAAATGTCTAAAAATAAAAGTTACCTATTTACACAATTTGGAAATCCTGATTCCAAATATGGAATCTATTTTTCTAAATTCAAAACACAGAAGTGGCAGAAATTAATTTAAAATTAATTCCCGCTGTCAAAACAAAAAGCGTGTTTTTAAGAGATAATAACTATCAAAAGATTGACACTTGTTTATGTTCGGTTTAATTGTAAAATTATGTCTAATGACCAACATTATATTAAATTGTAAAAATATATTCTAAATATACTTTAAAACCACTTAAATTCATAATTTATCACTATTAATTATTTTGATTAAAAAAGTTGTTTTTAATTAAAATTTAGTAATTTTCACTATTCATCAAAATATGAAAGTTATCCGAAAAGTACCAAAATTTCACCTTAGGCTAAATTCGATATTCCGAATCCAAAAATGAAGTCCATTTCAAAATATAAAATATATATTATTTCAAAATTTAGGTATTACTATTCATAACGGCCAGTTTGATTGGTTGTGGTGTGTGTTAAAACTCGAAGTTGCGTACAACACACGCTACTGTTTTATTCAAAGGAAAGCGTACCGTGGAAGATTGGGATGTTTCATTTTAAATTTTTTGATGTCTCCATTTAGTCAAAAAGTTTAGAATATTGTATTTAAAAAGGTTTCACTATCAAAAGTTGATAAAAGTGCAATACTGAAAATGAATCTGTTCTTGCATTATGACTAAGAAACTCATAATATGGATTCTAAAATTATAAGGATTATATAAAGTTTAAAATTTAGTTAATACTATTCATGAACTCTTTTAATGGCTTTTTTTTTGGTAAGTCATGGTGCAATTGAACTCGGTGTTGCGTATAGTGCAATTTATTGAATTATTTTGAAGAAATAACACACTATGAAATCTTGGGGTGTTACATTCTCCCCTCCTTCAATAAATTGCGTCCTCGCAATTTGAAATTGTTCTTCGAAAATAAAAGGTTGAAAGTAGAAAATATATTTGTGGGAAAACCCACATCGGAAATTGGGTTACTAAAATTTAGTCTTAATATGAGGAAAAGAGAAATCAAAGGGTCACCACCAAATTATGATCTCGATTAGGAGAACATTGGTGGCAATTAGAGACATATAATCGGAGGAAAAACGTAAATATTTATAGGTAGTGATTGAGGTCATCAATCACAAACAAGTATAAAATTGAGGTCCTTAAATTCATCAATCTATGATGATTTGAAATACCATCGGTTCAACAAAACATAGGGTATTAGGATAACACATTTTTGACGTTTCAAAATATCCTAGTTGAAATCCCACATCGAAAAATGAATTAATGAGGCCTATATTTAAAATAAAGAGTCGAAAGTATGAAGATTACCGAAAATAACACATACTAGGGTTCCATGTAGGAAAATATGGATATGGAAGAAAAATCTAACCATCAATTATCTGATGGAGAGTGGTAGAGAACATGGCTATAAAAAGGCCAACAATCCCAAAGCCATAAATTAGTGATGATTTAAGGTACCATCTAGGAAAACATTTTTGTTCAAAGTTGCTTTTCTTAATATTGAGGAATTTATTTATGAGATTGGCTAAGATCATAAGGAGATATACTTACTTTATAATTAGAGTTTTATCCATTAATAAATTTCTACCACAAACTCATCTTTCACTCTAAAAGATAATAGAATGTAAAAAAATTCTATTTACACTATTCGTATAGGGTTCCAAAATAAACGAATTTATAATTCATCTACATGATCTTTTAATAAAAACTACATTATTTAATCCAGGACATCTCATGGGCCAGTGGTAGGTGATACACCCTTGTCGCCCTTCGGTTGCGGGTTCAAGTCTCGCAGCCTTGCCGGACGCGACGGGTTGCCGCCCGACCTCCGGGTTGTCCTTTTATGGCAATCCAAAATAATCCAAACTAGAACTATCCAAAATACTTCTGTCCAAACTCACAGTCTAACATTTATAAGGAAGGTAAACATAATATAGATCCTTTTTACCCCGTAATAGCATATGAATACCTTCATCATGTATTACCATATTCCTTATTGATTACATTCATGCTCCCCTATTCCATATAGAATGATGGATATACTTCATCAATCCAAAAATGTTTTAAACCCCAACAATAATGGAATATATAGATCATTAATCAGTTCCAAGGTAGTCAAGAATATCCAATATAATTTATCCAAATCAATCATGTATTATTCTAAAATCACTAACTCGGTATCAGAACCATATTATGGTTTATCTTTCTCTCAATCATATATTTTCCAAAAATTTATCCTGCTATTGAGTCACTTTTCTTTGTTCCACACAATCTCAAGTCCTTAATGAAATAGTACTACAGTACAATCCTTATATACTTCATAATTATTATAACAAGTACATTGTTGATACAACACTCAATTGACATAATCAACATAAGAACTCTAATCATTCCTCTTCATCTGTGGTAGTATCATAACTTGATTATTATCCAATAGCATCATTTTCGGCATAGTCTGATGACTGGAACATAGGTTCGCGTAGTGTCCAAACTCCTTGCAAATGAAGCATTGTACATTTGAAACCATTTTCTTACCCTTGCAGTCACGTACTTTGTGCCCTTTTCCTCCACACTTATAACAAACTCCCATTCCTTTCAGGTAAGTTCCAGGGTGTTTCTTTCCACAGTTACCACATATGAGAAAATTCTTCTTTTCCCTCTTCCCTTTATCCATCTTTCTCTCTTCTATCCTTTTCTTCTCTTGTTTCCCTTCAAAGCCATGGGACTCAGTAAACTCTTTACTTATCTTATCAACACATGATATTATTTCTTCATATGATGATAATACATGGGAGACTATTTCTCTTATAAATTCTAGCTTAAGACCATGAAAGATATGATCCTTCCTTCTCTTTGGATCATGTGCATTTCTGGAGTTCTCATTCCTTCTACTGGGCGCCATTTCTAAACAATGGAATACACTAGATCAGTTTATGAATCAAAATACATAATCTCATACTTATAAAACACTTAACATAAATTGAACTATTTATGGATATAATCCATAATCATAAGAATGTTTTCTTTGAGGAAGTATATACTCATACTCCCTTCAAAATGATTTGTAAAGAAAATGAGAGTTATCCTAAGCATATCCCCCGGGAGTGTCGTAACCAAGAGTGCAGCAAGGCCCGTTGTCGTGCACCAGTTCCCGTTCGAGTCTAGCTCAAAGCGGTGTTTTCGGGTTTTACCCCTAGGTACATCTGTGCCAGAGCCACCTCTACCTTCTCGTATCCAGACAGGGATGTATTGCTCGGAAAACTCACAAAATCTCTACAATACCAAAATTCTAGGAAGTTCTTCTATACTAATCCTCAAAGTTCATCTTAGGTCTACGTGCTCTAATCAGAGTTTATCTAAATCTAGCTTCCAAGGTTTGTACTAAACTTCCTCTGATACCAACTGTAACGCCCCGACCCCAGTTACCCAGAGTCGGTGCATTATTACATAACATTGGCATGATCACAAGAAAGATCAAATCTCGAAAGACCGATTGGTTTAGTAGCCTTGGAAACACTAGATATATTCATAAGTTTTACATTACATCATAAAATGAAAAACTACTACAACAACATAATGTTTCCACAGTCCACACTATAATCCCCTCATAATATCCCTACAGGTCATTCATAACTTACATCTTCACATCCTGGGAAAAATAAAACATAGAAAAGGGGTGAGCTCAAATGCCCAGTAAGGATAACAATATATCGGAAACTTTCATAAATAAGAATAAACATTTAAGGCAATGTATAACTAAAACAAAAGCCTTTTAAACTTGAACATTTAACATAGTATGGCATAAATAAAATGAAATAATGCCATTTAATTATTCACATGGTTATTCTACTAATCGAATAATCACATGCAAAATCAATAACCACTTTCATAATGATGGAATGCATAATGCCAGACTATCATAACCACATAGCCAAGGCCTCGTGCCAAGACTACAAATAAGATTTTGTCAAGGCCTTGTGCCAAGACACTAGTTTGTCTCATGAGACCTACCGATGCATCGAGGAGCTATAGCGGGCTCCACCCATCACATATTAAGTCCAATGCATTCCCATATGAAAAGGTTTAAATATAACATAAACATTCGTATTAAAACTAGCATACGAAATGTCAATACTTTCACCATAAACTATGAATGGTATAAAAATAGCACATCCACAGTCAAACATATCACAAAACCTTAAATACAATATAGAAGTTTTGTATCATAATAAATCAACTTCGAATAATCTTAAAATCCATCAAAGGATGTTGACATAGATGAAATCAAAATTATTTTTTAAAGAAATATCTCCTTTTATTTTGAAATCATTTAAGATCCATATAAAATAAAACATTTTCTTTGAAAATAATCTTATAAGATTGTAAGGGAAGCTTTGACGATTTTATAACGGCGGAAAATAACCGCACCCGCCGTATAAGTTAAAAAAACATTCTTATCTTAATTCTGTCGAAAAGGTTAAAAAGCACCTTGTTTGGAAAACGACGGAAAGATTCCCTTATAAACCTCTTATAAAAAGTCAAACAAGGGTATAAATGACTTTAACCCATATTATTTTAAATATTAAAAATGTTTTGAAATACATTTTGAAGAAACATGGACATGGATGATAACGAGATCCCAGTAGATTATTACGTATAAACAACCTCGGATAATGAAGAGATTGTGAAATAACCCTTACCTTGTACTTTTCCTTTGTTGGGGTAGGTTAACCTCCTGTATAATGGTGAAATAATTGTTATTAAATTATACAAGAATCATATACATTAATATGATATCATATATGATCTTTTAACATTGCTTTAATAATATCTTAGTATTATCGTCGTTTCGGGTGATAATCGATTCGTTCTTCTTAAATGTTTGGTTACGTAAGACATGTTTGTAATGGATAGATTATATCTTATTCATAATCAGAATGATATTAACATTATTTTTAACCCTAAAATGAGAATAAGACTTGAATGGATACGATGGAGAATGAATCTCATCGCGTTCGTGGAGACGGTAGTCCGTACGTACGCACGAACGCTACTTCCATTTAATTTTTATTTTAAAAGAATTGAATCCAAAAGATACATAGGTATATTACTATTCCAGTATAATATAATATTTTATATATGTTACTTAAGTTCATTAACACCATTTTTTATACGTTCCATGTGTGGTATGAACGAGTCATATCATTTTAAGGGGGCGGTAGTCCGCACTTCCTCAAATGAAATTATCGTATGTATATACAACATGAAACGAATAATGATATGAAATAAAATGGAATTACAGAAGCTTATATATAAAATATATATCATTAATATCATATTTAATTACAGTGCCATCATAATGGCCACCATGAGAGGCGGTAAGATGTATTTGAACAATCATCGTTTCGTGAGGCGTTAGTTTTCCATCCACAGAAACATTATGTTCATCATCCATTAGATGGAGTTGTGTGTATGTGTAGTTTGAATACTTCTTATAACAAAATACTAGTATATTGTGGATACTGGTGTTGTTACAAAAGAAAGGAAATAAAAAGAGTTTGGGGGTTGGAGAAGCAAAATAAATGAAAATAATTTAAGAGAAATCGTTACCTTTAATTTAGGTAACTCACTTTGGTTGGAACCAAAGGACTTCTTGAAATGCTTTCTGCCTAAGGGGAAGCTTCAAGGAGGAGGAGAGGGATGTGGGGAGCTTAGTTGGGCAGAGTTTAGACGAGCCAAGTGGCTTGAGAGGTGTGAGGAATGAGTAGAAGTGGTCTCCTTTTATAAGGGAGAAGAGGGGCTCTTTAGGAAAGAGTGAAAGTATTACTTTATAATATAATTATATTCGGTTTATAATGGTCCAAAAATCATTGAGGTCGAAGATAAGATGACTCATATTCTAAATAACCTCAACCAATAAGAATTGGACAGGTTTTAGATAATATTTTAATCATTATAATCTTATTTATTTAAATGATTTATTAATGAGGTAAACATTGCATCATTATTGTGTCATTAATAATTTAAATTATTTGATGTCTAAAAATTATAAATAAAATATCATTATGTAGGAAATCTTTTTAGCTTTCTAATGAATATTTATAATCGAAAATACAACATGTATAACCCTATGTAAAAATTGTTCTTCTAAAAGATGTAAGCTTATGCCATTTTTATTTTTATTTTAACTTTATTAATATAAAGTGTCCCTACCACATACAAGTGGCTCCAAGGGGTCCCCAAATTGACCCAAGGATGCTCATGGTCGGGTATGTGTCCACCAATAAGGTTAGGACACGTTTTAGGGTAATTTTGTATTATTATAATATTATTTTTTAACCCTTATTTACCGGATTTACCCTTAACCATGGTAAATAAAATATTTACCACAGTAATTATTCAAAATGTCTAAAAATAAAAGTTACCTATTTAAACAATTTGGACATCCTGATTCCAAATATGGAATCCATTTTTCTAAATTCAAAACACAGAAGTGGCAGAAATTAATTTAAAATTAATTCCCGCTGTCAAAACAAAAAGCGTGTTTTTAAGAGATAATAACTATCAAAAGATTGACACTTGTTTATGTTCGGTTTAATTGTAAAATTATGTCTAATGACCAAAATTATATTAAATTGTAAAAATATATTCTAAATATACTTTAAAACCACTCAAATTCATAATTTATCACTATTAATTATTTTGATTAAAAAAGTTGTTTTTAATTAAAATTTAGTAATTTTCACTATTCATCTAAATATGAAAGTTATCCGAAAAGTACCAAAATTTCACCTTAGGCTAAATTCGATATTCCGAATCCAAAAATGAAGTTCATTTCAAAATATAAAATATATATTATTTCAAAATTTAGGTATTACTATTCATAACGGCCAGTTTGATTGGTTGTGGTGTGTGTTAAAACTCGAAGTTGCGTACAACACACGCTACTGTTTTATTCAAAGGAAAGCGTACCGTGGAAGCTTGGGATGTTTCATTTTAAATTTTTCGATGTCTCCATTTAGTCAAAAAGTTTAGAATATTGTATTTAAAAATGTTTCACTATCAAAAGTTGATAAAAGTGCAATACTGAAAATGAATCTGTTCTTGCATTATGACTAAGAAACTCATAATATGGATTCTAAAATTATAAGGATTATATAAAGTTTAAAATTTAGTTAATACTATTCATGACCTCTTTTAATGGCTTTTTTTGGTAAGTCATGCTGCAATTGAACTCGGTGTTGCGTGTAGTGCAAGTTATTGAATTATTTTGAAGAAATAACACACTATGAAATCTTGGGGTGTTACAGTATTCATCAATGGATGAAAGTTGGACAATAATAGAGCATCCATCAACAGTTATGGATGCATGTATTCAAAAAAATGAAGAGACCTACAGGTCTATAAACTGTGAGTGGATTCCCTTCTAGAGCAGTGAGCTTAGGAAGAGGAAGAAGGTGATCCTCTCCACCGGCAGTGAGCCAGAGAGAGAGAAACAGGGAGTGACCCTTGGGAAAGCAGTGAGCTGACCCTAAACTTTGTAAAGGCAGTGATCCTGGGCATAGAAGTGATCTAGCCCGAACTTTGTATCCACATCTAGTGAAGAATAGTGGAATTTGGTACGACCGGCAACTTGTCGGCGTATGCTCCTTGGACGTAGCCCAGTGAGGGTGAACCAAGTAAAAATCTCTGTGTCTGCCTGTTTTCTTCCCTCCATTGCATTCAAATCATCATCATTAGATAAATAAGTGATCATAGTTTACACACAAGAGCAAACAAAGTGACCCTTGTAATAAAGAGGTCAAGATCCAGTGGGGTAGGAAGAACTTTGAAAAAGAATATCCATACCCTGATTCACCCCCCCCCCCCCTCTCAGGGTATATAGGCCCCTATTGGTCCTAACAATTGGTATCAGAGGGAGGTTGCTCTTATCAGATTTGTTTGCTCCGACTTGCTACAGTCGACCTGTGTGGTTCAAGAATCATTCTTCTCTTATCTCAGTGTGTCATGGCAAAGGGAAAAACATCAAAGAAGAATCCAAAGTCAGGTGGTATCCCTCAGTGCGGAAGTGTTTATGGGAAAAGTGTGATTCAACTAAAAGAATCAAATAGCTTACTAAAGGAATGCCTAGATGAATCTGATAGGGAAAATATTGATTTACTCAATCAAGATGTTGGAATGAGTGATGCACATGAACATCAAAGTGAGGCCGGAACAACTGATGATGATGAAGTTGCAAGAAGGCCACCAGCAGATGTTGTCAACATGACAAAGGAAGTGGACCGGAAGTTGGATGAAGAATTCAAATCTAAAGATATCTGGATCAAAGTATTGGAAATTGAGGTTAACAAGCTAAGAGGCTTAAATCAAAGGCTTATTGATATAGTTACTGACCTAACAGAGAAGAATGATTCACATGCTGAAGAACTACAAAAGATGACTAAAATGAAAGGAAAACAAAAGGCTGATGATTATGAAGAGAATCAAAAGTCAGATGAAGTTCAGAATCTGAAAGCTAGAAATGATTATCTAGCAGCACAGTTGTCTGAAGAAGTTCAAAAGAATCGAAGCCTACAACAAGAGAATGAATCTATCTCTAAATCTTTTTCTGAGGAAAAATTGAATGTAGTGAAGGAAAGTGCAATGGTGGAAAAGATGACACGTGAATTGGAAGATGAGATGAGTAGAGGGAAGCTTCTCAAGAGAGAACTTGATGTCCAACTTGAATCAAGGGAGACGGAGATTCAAAAGTTGGAAGAAGAGCTAGAATCAGTAAAGAAGGAATTAGAGAGTTCCAATGATAGAGGAAAGCCTAAAATGAAGGATTCCTTGCATTTACTATTTGATTATCCTTCGGCAGATGATGATGAAGTGAAAAGAAAATTTTCTATTTCTGAAAAGAGGCAAAAACAAATTTTCTCCACCCAAAGACCATATAGTTTGAGAAAAATTGGTATTGGATTCGATGAATCCCCTCCCGTGCATGACAGAAAGAGAGCTGGGAACAGTTCCAGAAATGGAAAAGATACTGTAGGTGCTGGAGATAGGCCTAAAAGGACAATTACAAAAAGAAGTGACAACATGTGCCATTTCTGCGGGATTCATGGCCACACATCAAGCTTCTGTTCAGAGGATCTGGAATACATTTCAGGCTATGAAAATAGAAACCTTGATAGATCTAAGAATAAGAAGAAACATCATGAGAAATCATAGAGAAGAGTCTCTCAGAGGATAACATTCATCAGATGTTATTACTGTGGAAGAATGGGACACACAATGAGTATGTGCCAGGAAGCTCAGGAGCTCCATGTTAGAGGAAAAACTCAAGCTGCATCAACATCTTGATATAAGAATGGTGAAATGAGGTATGTCTTTGATGTAAAATGTTTCATATGTTCTGATCATGGGCATTTGGCCAGACAGTGTAGCAAGAAGAAAGCGGGGAAGGAAAAAGACCTGAGAAAGAGATTACCAACTCCAGTGGTACATAATGAGAAATTATACACTGGGAGACAAAGTGGTAAGGTGAAAAATAGGCTTAGAGCCTCAGGGGAATCACATGGAGCTGAATGAAAGGTGTATCAGTCACCTCCTTTGTTGTACTCACAACCTCTCTCAAGGATAGAATGTGAACAAACCTGGAAGATTAAGGGGAGATCTACTCCAGCTGTGATAAAGAAGAATGAACATTCAATGGAGGACTCACCACCAGCGAAAAAGAGTGTGGTGACTCAGACATCTGATAAAAGAAAGATGAACAAAGAAAGCATCGAAAAATACGCATGTCGTGTTTCTCAGCGAGAAGTGAAGGAAAGAGGAAGACCCCTAAGATGGGAGAATAAGAAAGGGAAGATGCCAAACAGAGAGGTTCCTACTCATAGAAATAATCAAGGAAAATGGAATTTTGGTAGAACCTCAAAGAAGGAAATGTGTACTAGCGGTTTTATACCCCAAGCGGTGAGAAAGGTCGAGCCTACCAAATCTACATATCAGAAAAAGGCTCAGAATGTAGGCAATGAATGCCTAGTCATATGGACAGAATAGTTAAAGTTGTCTAGGCAGCTGGAGGAAGCAAGAAAGGAGTGTGATGCCCTCCAAGAAAAAATCAAAGGGTTGACCCATCAGGATCAACCACTATCCTCATTTTGAGGATTCGAGAAACAACCCCTCTCCCTATATATATAAATTCTATTAACTGATGATTCATGTGTTTCAGGTTTTAGGGAGATATGATCCATGGGGTAGTGGAATCTAAGGATGCGAAGTGGATAAGTGATATGCTCTAGAGTTTCAATTGATTCAAATTAGGTAGCAGAATTGAAAGTGAAAGGGAGAAACTGAGCATAATTAGAAGTGATTGTGTTATTAGCTTTATCTCTTGTTTCCTACACCGAGTTCCAACTCAGTAGGCTTAGAGATTTGGTTAATGGCTCGATGCTGAGTGCCAGATTAGTATAAATGGCGCACGTGGAGAAGAATGGTTATGGGTCTCTACTGTTGGGCCTAACAGATAGAAGTGTTGTGTAACACAGGGGGAGTATTCTATGTCCAAATCAGATTCAAGAGCCATCAATGCAAAAATTGGATGACTCAGCTCAGACATTCCCTATCGAGGGAAGAAAGAAACACATGGAGAAGCCGCAATAATCATGCATCTCATGCTTATCTTTGTTATCTAACAATATGGTATCAGCTGACTGTTTCTAGGATACCAAGAAGCTGCAAGAGAAAATCAAAGGCGTGTCAACAAAAATCTGAGAGAATAAGTTCAATGAAATGACATCAGTGAACAGTGACACAGAGAAAAGTAGCTGAAAGAAATGAAGCCACTAAAAAATGAGTCAGTGAACCACTTCCTGGTGAAAGTGTTGAGGAAGAAAGCAACACAGGGAGAGCAGAAGTGGCTGATACTGATTCAGAAGAAGACACTGATGATGAACAAGAAAGTGTCAAGTCTATGTCTACAAGGAATCCAAAGAGTTGAGCTGAAATTGATAGACAGAATATCATTGGTGATCAGTCGGATTCAGTTCAGGACATGAATGAAGAGCTGGATCAGAATTGAGAAGAATCAGACGTGGGAGATTGTTTCGAGGCCAGAAGATAAGAACGCCATCATGACTAAATGGTTCTATTAAGACAAGATGAATGAATATGGCATAGTGATTCGGAACAAAGCATGACTGATGTGAAAAGGAGACTCCCAAATAGAGGGAATAGATAGTGATGAGACATTTGCACCAGTTGCAAGGCTGGAGACAATCAGATTATTTTTTGCCATAGCAGTGCAAAGAAAGTTCAAAGTGTTCCAGATGGATGTCAAATCCACATTCTTAAATGTTGTTCTGGAAGAAGAGGTGTACATTGAGCAGCCAGATGGTTTTCTCATTCATGCGGATGAGAACAAAGTTTGCAGGCTGAAGACGGCATTGTATGGGCTGAAACAAGCACCAAGAGCATGGTACTCAAGGCTTGATCAATACTTGAAGAAGCTTGGTTTTCAGCGTGGAGGAGTTGATTACAATCTCTATTTCAGCAATGACAGTAATCAAAGGATGATGGTGCTAGTGTATGTCGATGACATAATTTTTGGCGGATCAGATGAAGCTCAGTGTAGACAGTTTTCCGAATTCATGAAAAATGAGTTTGAAATGTCAATGATTGGAGAGCTAACGTTTTTCCTTGGTCTACAGGTGATACAAGGAAGGAATGGAACTTTTATTTCTCAATCCAAATATGCCAAGGAGGTTTTAAGAAGGTTTGGAATGGATAATTCCAAGGAGATGAAGACTCTGGTTGCCACCCGGATGAAATTATCGAAAGATGAATATGGCAAGGCAGTTAATATCACAGAATATAGGAAAATTATTGGAAGTTTGTTGTACTTGACTACAACAAGGCCTGATATTTTTTTTGCCACATGCCAAGCAGCGAGATATCAGAGCAATCCCAAGGAAATCCACATGCTTGCAGTGAAAAGAATACTTCGTTATATCCAGGGTACAGTGGATTTCAGCTTGACATATACTGATAAATCTCAGACAGAGTTATTGGGATATACTGATGCAGACTGGGCCGGTTTAGCAGATGATAAAAAATCAACGTCAGGTGGTGCATTCTATCTTGGTGGATTGTGTATTTCTTGGCTAAGCAAGAAGCAAGATTGCATTTCATTGAGCATCGCAGAAGCTGAGTATATTACGGCCACTCAAGCATGCACACAGTTATTGTGGATGAAGCAGCAGCTTGATGATATGGGAGTTGAAGTGAAGTCTCCGATCGGAATCCAGTGTGACAACTCAAGTGCTATAAATCTTAGCAAAAATCTCGTCCATCATTCAAGGACAAAACACATTGAGATAAAGTATCATTTTATCAAGGAGAAAGTTGAGCAGGGAATCGTGAAGTTGGAGTATGTGCCTACAGAACTACAGGTTGCAGACATTCTGACAAAGGTCTTACCCAAGGAAGCATTTGAAAGGCATCGACTGGCTCTGGGAGTTCAGTCGATTCCCCGCACTTGAAACAGTGTGGATGTGGGCCCACCCCCCCCCCCTCTCCCCGAGGTATGATGTGTTTTTCCCTAATGTGCTGATATTTGTTCTCTACTATGTTACAGACTACAAAGGCATGACCTTTGGGTTCATTGACAAAGGGGGAGAAAATAGTGATTGTTCAAGGGGGAGACAGTGTGGCTATTTGAGAAATCATGACAGATACGGGGAGAAGCTGACCAGTGGAGCATCCAGATAGGGGGAGAAATGAGAAAGGGGAAGAGTATTAAATCTGACGATGCTAGAAGTGATCGATCAAAGAATAGTTATCACGACAGCTGAGGATCGTGATAAAAGCAGAACAGTGATGTTGGAATGGGAAGAGAAGGTTTCCAGCTATCACCAATTGGGATCAGTGTGGTTCAACAATTGGTATCAATTTAAGAATTGGTATCAGGTTGGAATCGACAATTGGTGTTTGACATGAAGTGATTCATTGATGAACTTTTCATACTACTCTTGTTTCTCACGTCGAGCACTGCTCATGTGGGCTTAGAGTACGTGTTAAGTGATTCCTTGAACGCTATCATAATCGCAAGAGGTGAATGGTGGTAGCGGCTGGAAGAAGACTCAGTGAGGTATCAAAGTGCATAAAATCATTCTAAGCAGAGTTATGAAGAGTTGTCAACAAACCCAAAGGGGGAGATTATTGGGCAAAAATCCCTCAAGGTACCATTGAAGTATTTTTGGGTTGATTGTGTTTGTTGAAAAAGCAGGTTTCCATGGATAATTGTCGAGTTCTCGAGAATTTGTTGACACCTTGTTGACAAAGAACGATGACAAAGGAAAGGACGATCTGGAGGCGGTACAAAAGAGCAGTACAAGGTGGCGTCGTTTCCTAGTGTTTGCCAAATTTTTGGGGTCCAAAATTTGGAATTTGGTGAGCATTGCAAAAAGTGGATTTCCATGAAGATCATATTTTTATATGGCAAAGGCATGAGTTTCACGAAGATGGGATGCATGGATTGGATTTTGCGAAGGCCAGAAAAATGGAGGCGGTGATGCTTCGTGATTACGTCAAAGCTTCGCGAATGGAAGAGTTGAAGCGCATCGCGGCGGTGAAGGGCTTTGCGAGGGAGCTTCGTGGCGAAGGCGTGAAGGAATGTTGACGGTGATCCTTCACGATTACGACGAGCTCCGCGAACGGAAAATTGTCGTGGTGCTTCGCGATTTGGACAGAATTCCGGCGGAAACTTCGGAGCTTCGCGATTGGCGATGACGTGGTGTTGACTTCACGTGGAAGGGCCGAGGGTCGGTGGAATCGCCTATAAATAGAGGCCGACCCCATCGATAAAAGAAGAGAGAATTTTCAGAGAAGATCATTTGCTCTCATTTTGCGAAGGTGGTTCGTGGAGCCAGTGTGCTTCGCGAAAGAGGAGTTTCACGGCGGCTATTGTAGCTCCACAAAACCTACGAGCTCCGCGTTGGCTTAGTAAGCCTCGCGAGGGACGTTGCTTTGAAACGGCTTGAGTTTCGCGAAAGTGCTTCGAGAGAGTGCTTCGCGAAAAGACAGGAGCTTCGCGAAGGCTTGTTTGAGCTTCGCGAAATTGGGAGCCTCGCGAAGTAGGGTGCTTTGCGAAGGTGTTACCAAAAGAATTGCCCAGTGGTTAAGAGGAAAAGTGGTATTCATCAGTGGATGAAAGTTGGACAATAACAGAGCATACATCAACAGTTATGGATGCATGTATTCAGGAAAATGAAGAGACCTACAGGTCTATAAACTATGAGTGGATTCCCTTCTAGAGCAGTGAGCTTATGAAGAGGAAGAAGGTGATCCTCTCCACCGGCAGTGAGCCAGAGAGAGAGAAACAGGGAGTGACCCTTGGGAAAGCAGTGAGCTGACCCTAAACTTTGTAAAGGCAGTGATCCTGGGCATAGAAGTGATCTAGCCCGAACTTTGTATCCACATCTAGTGAAGAATAGTGGAATTTGGTACGACCGGCAACTTGTCGGCGTATGCTCCTTGGACGTAGCCCAGTGAGGGTGAACCAAGTAAAAATCTCTGTGTCTGCCTGTTTTCTTCCCTCCATTGCATTCAAAGCATCATCATTAGATAAATAAGTGATCATAGTTTACACACAAGAGCAAACAAAGTGACCCTTGTAATAAAGAGGTCAAGATCCAGTGGGGTAGGAAGAACTTTGAAAAAGAATATTCATACCCTGATTCACCCCCCCTCTCAGGGTATATAGGCCCCTATTGGTCCTAACATTTATTGAATGTTTAAAAAAATTTATATAAATTAAATAATATATAAATTTCATTAAAATCATTCACCAATAGAGATTAATTTAATTTATTATAGTAAAAATACATTATACGCATAAAAACTATTTTTCAGAAAAATATTTATTTTTCTTTCAATTTATTTTTTTTATTTTAATTTATAATAAATTGATAACCAATAAATTAATTTTATAAATATATAACCATAATTTTTTTATAATTTATTTATTCCTATTCATACCCATAATGAAAGAGTTCAAGAACTAATGAAAGATTTGGTTCATCAAAGCCATAAATATCATAGGAGTGTTTTTGAGACCGAATGGCATAACTAGAAACTTGAAATGCCCATACCAACTCCTAAACGTTATCTTAGGTATATCCTCTTCTCAGACTCTCAACTGGTGGTACCCTGACTACAGATCAATCTTTAAAAACCAACATGCCCCTCTAAACTAGTCAAAGAGATCATCAATCATGGGCACAGGATATTTGTTCTTAACAGTCACCTGATTTAACTTTCAATAATCCACATAAATTTTAAGACTCGTCTTCCTTCTTAACAAAGAGGATGGGTGAAGCTCGTGGTGAGATGCTAGGATGAATAAATCTCTTAGCCTCTAGGTTATCAAGATGGAATTTAAGTTCCTCCAACTTAGCAAGTGTCATTCGATAAGATGGCATAAAAATGGGCATCATACTAGGAAGAAATTCAATAGATAACTAGACCTCTCTCTATGGAGGTAAACCAAAAAAATCATTCGGAAAGGCCTCAGGGTGCGTACACACCACTGCAGAAACCAGACTACCCGAATAAGGGTAAGTAGTATCAAGAAACATATCTGAAAACTGGCATGAGATTACCCCAACAAAAGGAACAACAGGCCCCACCCTTCCCAACCTAGAATCACACTCTCCCTAAAAAAACATGAATGACCCCATCGGAAGATAAGAACTGAAATTGACGGTGATAACAGTCTATCTGAACCTTAATGATGATCATCTAATCCATGCCAAGTATCAGGTCAAAGATGTCAAGATCGAGAACCAAAATGGCCCATATCACCTCGTAGTTGACTATCATCACTCGATGTGTGGGACACTTGTAACCTTGTTCAAACCTCTTTCCTAAATAGGTGGAAAGATCCAACAATGATAAAATAAGTTCTGAATGTAATCCTAACATGTCAACTAACTTTGATGATATAACAGTAGTTGGCCCTGCTTCAGATTCCTCTAGCACATAATCAGCTGCATAAATCCATTTGGTCTTAGCCACATGAACATCCCCCTTGGACTGAGGATTAGACTCACCACCCTTGGAAGCATCGGTACAGACCTGTGACCCTTGGTGAGAGTGGATCCTGCCTTACTGCCATGAGATATCCTTTCACAAAAATGCTTTGGATGGCCTGACAATCTGCAATGATGATAAGTCCTAAAAACTTCTGTACAATTAGGCTTGGTATGACCACACCTTCCACACTGATAGCAGACAAACTATTGTTATCCTAAAGAAGCCCCTGAAACTGGTTGTGAAGAAAATTGATCACCCTTGTGCTTCCTTTTCTGGCCAGAAAGCACACCCTGGAAAACTACTACACCAACTGAATCTCCACCCAAACCTAGCTTTCCAGCTATGTCTTCCTTAGCCAAAAATTCTTTGTTAACTACCTCCATCAAGGTTGGAAGGCACATCAGAATAAACATCGACTGAATATCCATCCTTGGTCCCAACTCAAACCTCTGAGTCTTTAGGTACTTATTGGTAACTAGATCTGGTGCCAGATGCATCAACTCAGCAAAGCGGGTGGAATACTCTAGAATGGTATGCTCTCCTTGCTCTAAGGTTAGAAACTCTCGGGTCTTTTCCGCACGTAACATCTCAGGGTAAAATTACTGATCAAATATCTTCTTAAAAAAGTCCAGGTAACATCCTCGTGCAACTTAGCTTTCACAATGGAATCTCACCATCTCATTCATAGTCCCACGGTCATGTATGTGGAAAAACCTACCATAGATTCCCACAAGAGTTTTTAATAAGTTGAAGATCCTCTCAATCTTCTCAAGCCACTCATCGGATTCTTGAGGTCCCTAGTCACAACAAAATATGGGTGGATATTGCTTAGTGAATTCAAAACCATGATCCACCACACATCTCAGGTTCCTGACACCCACATAACCAAGAGTTTGAATTGTACAGATTACAACTTCAACCAAAGAAGGGTCCACTAGAGGATTCATCTACAGATCTTGTCTCGCAGCTTCCTCTCTTGTATTTGGAAGAGATCTTCTCGGGGGCATTGTATGTTAAGCATAAGACTAACCAATCAACTTTAGAGCATATTCCAAAATCTTAGGACCAACTCCAAGAATTCATGTATATGCTTTAAAACATACAGAATTTAAAGAAATCAAGAATTTCGTGTATGAAAAGAAATTATTTATGAAGGAACAAGTCCATTTAAATAAAAATTCCACTTAGTTCATTCAAATGACCTCAAATTCCATGTCTCAAACTTTGAAAAAAAATTCTGACCACCCATGGTAACTCGAGTTCAGACACAGTAGTGAGTTGTCCAGGCACCCTCCTTCATTTACTATATGAATTCTGACGGTCCTAACTCCTTTCTACCTAAGTCACAAAACCAAACTCAAGCAGTGTTAACACACTTCAGGTTGAGCATCCCTCCCATACCAAATTGTAACAAACCAACCCAAGTCAACTAGAAAAGCCACCCGATCCATCTCGTCACATGGTGAGGTATAACAAAAGGCAAAAGAAACAAGTCTTGAATATAACCAAAACAAGACATACAACCATAATATAACATGGAAGAAAGATACATTCAAAATCCATACAATCTAACTCAAACCGGATAAACTGGAAAGTTTGAATAAAACAAGACCAACAAGTCTCCATGTGACCAATAGTCACCTCTAAACCATCCCCAACCAAAATCAACAACAAGAAGAGAAGCTAATATGCTACAAGATTCTCTTCCCTTTACCTGAATCCTGCAATACAACATCTACAACCACCCAAAGGTAAAAGTAGGATGTGAGCATAAAGCTCAGTGAGATACCACCACAGAGTCTATACAAGGTATAATATCAAGAATGCAACAGTTCTAGCTTTTAAAACAAAAACGGTTTTACAAAGCATATTTCATAAATCCAAACCCATTTGTAAATTATTTTCCTTTGGTTTTTCATAAAATCCTTTCATATCTATAAATCAAAGAATATTACAAGTAGAAATGATAAAATAGGGAATCATATCCACACCCATAAGGTAGCAGGTAAAACACATCCATGACATAATCCATCATGTGAAACCATGTGAAACCATGTGATACAACCTCATGAGTAAACATGTGAGCAACAATCCATGACAAAATCCATCATGCGATAAATACCCATAAATGAAAAATCACTCTGAATTGGGACCTATCCTATGGGAATATGTATTATACATAATAGAGCCTAAACTAGGCATAATGTTAGTACCAACCAATATCTTGTCCTGCCATAGTCCATCGATATCCTAAAAGCAACCCCTAGTGGTTCCACACACTAGGGTCACCTGTGTTTCTTTCCCGACGCACTCAAGGTTATCAATGTCATTGTCCAAGTCCATTTCAAAACCATGCTCACAATTTATAAAATATTTTCAAATCCAATCCTATTCTGCTTTGGTGTTTGAAAACTCATTTCCAATCAAAAACCACCATTCAAGCATTTAATCAAACCCTTGGTGTGTAAAAAAATGTTTTTAAAGAAAAACCCCTTTAAAAACATTTATCTTTCCAAGAAATCTCTTGAAACCACAAATCACTTCAATTCAATGAACAACCCATAGGAATTTTATAAGAATGATAATCAAATTTAAGATTTAACCATTTGTATATAAACACCTAACTCAAGACAATAGAACAAACTGCCCTTCAAAATAGAGAGCGTGGAAGGATAGATCAGGTCCTCACGATCCTAGATCCATAAGAAACAATGTCAATCCTTCATCAAACTCATTAGATCTAGTATGCACAACCTCTATGGATTCTGCAAGATGATAGGAGAAGGGATCTAGCGTAGATCTACAAAGAAGAGGAGAAACTAGATCAAAAATGCAACATACACTAGTGCAGAAAGTGGTTTTTCATGTCGGTTTTTCTTGCTTTTTAACGTCGGTTAGTACGCGGCGTTATTACAGGCGACGTAAATAAATTTTTAACGTCATTTAAAAATAAATAACGTTGTAAATGAATTACTTTATGGGTTTTTCACGTTGGTTATCACATAACTAATGTGAAAAACTAACTTGATAAATGTTTTTTCACGTCGATTATCAAATAACAGACGTGGAAAACAATTTTTTTTAATGATTTTCTTTTCAAACCTCCTCTCCGCAGCAGACAAGAGAAGAAAACAGGCACAAAACCAACAGAAAACAAGCAGAAGTAGCAGCAAAACAACTAACAAAACACATTTACAATTATAACTTTCAAAATTACAATATATAGTACAAATAAACTAAAATCCAACCACAACTGTAAAATGATTTGCCCATCCAAACACATTTACAATTAACTTTCAAAATTACAATATATAGTACAAACAAACTAAAATCCAACCACACATGTAAAATGATTTGCCCATTCAATTTGTAAGTGACTCAGCTCCTGTGCATTATAAGGTCGAGGGTCATCAAAAAATTACAAATTAAAAGGAAAGAATTTAACATATATCATGAATAAAATGAATAAAATATTAAAGAAAAGTTTGTAAAGAAATCTAACCTAGTGGAACTTCATAATTGTCTCAGTTGAAATTATTTCATACATAAATCTTAAAACATAATATTTACATTCTTTTACATCTTCTTGTTTATGACAACGCTGTTTAAAAGTGTTTTTCAATTCAAAATAACATTATTAAGTAATATATCCAAAATTTTCAAATTATAAATGAAAATTCACCTTTGTTTTTACATATTTGATCTTGACGCTCTTCTTTCTTGTGGTCTCTCGAAAGAAATTCTATACCATGTTTGAAAATAATATAAATTAAATAAATTTAAGTCATTATAATATAATTAAGTATTAAAAAATTCAAACTTTCATGTCCAATACATTCTTAAAATTTTGTCGTACTCCACCATGGATAGAGTATAACCAATAAAGTGTATTCTCTTTTGGACAAAAAACATCTAACATCCAATGGTCATTGAAAAGCATCCACCACGGCGTAGTGGATTGTACTACACCCATGGTGCCTTCGGTCAAGGAGAGTTCCTTTTTTTAAGGTGTTTGAACATCCGAAGATCTCACGCCATTAAAATCATGTCGAGCTGCCTTGACCGCCACCACACCCTGGACCATGACGTGGTGGAATCCCCTAAGTTGTTTTGGTCTGCCACGCTGAAGACCACTGCATAGAGACCTCCTGCTCTGTGTTTTCCCTAGCTTCACACTTTGCTCGACACTGCCACATCGCACGCTACGCTTAACCTTCCACAGCGTAGGGTGAAGTCTTTGGTCGTTTTGCCTCGCCACGCCAAAGACCACAGCGTGGTGTCACCCCTTTCACTTTTTCCCACAGCGCGACCCCCTAGTGCCTCCTCATCCATGCATGTTGCCATGCCCTTTAAAACAGACTCCCTGGTGTGTTTTCAATCGCCCGTTTCGCCTAGGGGTAACAACCCATGCGAAACACTCACCAAAACAGTCGATCAGGCTGTTTCACTTGTCATGGTGCACCCCAACACCAAACAGCTAACTCCAAAACGCTTCCCCTAAAACAACTTGCCACATGCAAGCCTCCAAAAACACCTTTGAACTTCCTCTTGGCACCTCTAAGCCCCAGGAAAACACAAAGTGAGGGATCCGGAAATCCGAGCCCTCACAAGACGGACCATAAAAGTCTTAAACACTTGTTAAGTCAACGAATTACCTCTATGGACCAGCAGTGTTGGCAGACAAAATTGTTACGATAAGACTTTGAGGTTGAGTACAAGCCTAGATGGGAAAACGGTGCAATTGATGCTCTTTCAAGGGTTGTGGAAGATGATGTTTTATATGTGGCAATTCCGAACCGTACAGGGTCGAAATGTAGCAATGCAGCGCGAAGTTCATTCGGATAAAGACTTGCAACCCATTATAACAGCTTTGGGGCAACGTGCAGGTGGTAAGGAAGGAATTTCTTTGCATAATGAAATGTTTTTCTTTAAAGGATGGTTGGTTTTATACAAAGATTCACAACCAATCCTGAAGCTTCTTCATTTCTATCATGCGATGCCCGCAAGCAGTCATAAGGTGTTCTTGAAAATCTATAAATGACTGGCTGGAGGGATATTATGGAAGGGGATGACCCAAACTGTTATGAGATATGTTCGCAGTTGTGATTTGTGTCGATGGAGTAAATATAAGACTTTGTCTCCAGATGGGTTATTACAACCACTTCCGACAACAGATTTGATTTGGGAAGAAATCTCTAGGGATTTCATTTCTGATCTGCCCAAATCTCAGGGCTTTGATGTGTTCCTCATTGTGAATCAGCTTTCAAAATATGTTCACTTCCTTCCACTAAAGGATCCTTACAAAGCCAAAGATGTGTCTAACCTTTTCATGAAGGAAATAGTCCACCTACATGGAATGCTGAGTACTATTGTCAGTGATAGGAATCCACTGTTTACAAGCTTTTTCTGGAAAGTGCAGTTTCGATTACCCGACACTAAACTGAAGATGAGTTCTTCATACCATCCCCAAACGGATGAGCAAACAAAAGCTGTGAACAAGAGCCTTGAAACTAATTTGCGGTATTTCTCTTCAGAACACCCGTGACATTGGGTTAAATGGTTGTGGTGGGCAGAATTTTGTTTTAATACTTCAACATTTATGAGGGGCAGATTCCGTTTGAAATTGTTTGTGGCCAAAAACCACCATATTTTCTCCATTATATTGTATGGGAGGCGGCTATAGATGTAATGGCTTAAGCTTTGGTAGACAGGGACAAAGTTCTACAGCAGCTTTGAGCAAATTTGTTGGACGCCCAACAATCCATGCGACATTCGGCAAATAAAAAATGCCGACAATTGATTTGCAAGAGGGAGACCTAGTTTTCATGAAGCTCTGCTCCCCTTACTCCACTTTTACTCCTACCAAGGTATGTCTTAAGCTCGTTACTATGGCCCTTTCCCTATTCTAGCCAAGGTTGGGACAATTGCTTATTGGCTTGCTCTTCCGGGAAACAATAAGGAACATCCGGTTTTTCATGTATCCCAACTTAAATTTGGTTGTTGGTGATTCTGTTTGCCAGGATTTTCTGCAGTATTTTCTGAGCGATACCACGGATCGGATTCTTCCCAAGCCATTTTGAAAACAAGAGGTTGTGGTTGTCAACGTCAATGGTTGGTGAAGTGGGGTGGCCAACAACAATGCTACTTGGGGAAATGGTGAGTTATTTCCTACCCAATTTCCTTATTTTCACCTTTGAGACAAGATGGATCTTCAAGAGGACAGAAATGATAGAACGGTTGGGGCTGGGGACATGACTTCCTAGCAACTGAAAACCTATTTTAGGTGGAAAAAGCATGTTGCTCATACTAAGGGAGTCTAGTCATTTTTCTGGTTGTTATAAATAAGAGTTTCTGTTTGAGGAGGGGGCAAGTCAGGAAAACTAAAGGCAGCAAAGCTGTTGGAGGCTGCGGCCTTGACTCCTGCGGACAGCCAGGAGAGTCTTCTTTGTTTGTACAATAAATAGAAGCATTCCGGTGAAATTCCTATTAATATAATATGAACTTTGCTATCAAGTGAAATGTACATTACAAAACCAATTAACATTAAAGCAATGCACAAATATACTTTTTCAATATGAGACTAAACAATGCAAATTACCTATGCAAATTAAGTGGACATCTCATAACAATCTGGGTAATTAACCACTTGTTTTCTTGCTCCTACGTACAAAGAACAAAGCAACAAAGTGACTGATGCACCCAAATGCAAAAGTTATTGTAGAAGCAACAATGTCAAACCATTCATTTTTATACACATTTCCCATATTGAAGATGTCTCTGACATTAAAAATTGTACAGATATGGAAGAACAAGGTGAAGCTGCAGGATCCAAAAACAAGAAAAAATCACAATTCTAGCTTAAAAGGAAAAAAGAAAACCCCGTTATTTACAGCCATGACCCAACTGTTTATTTAATCTTCTAATTTTTATCAACACATTCAATCCCTACACACTCGCCAACTGTCAAAATAAGTCGCACAAAAACCCAAGTCAGACACTATAAATCAAGAATATATCAGTAACTTCTTTGCAGCTCCCGCAAGAACCTTCAATCAGATCTTAATAAAAGGTTGTTGATCTGCTTATCACAATGGTAACTGCCAGAGAAACCAATTATTAATTTCCAGATTTGAGCAATCTAATTTATTGTATATATTCACATAAAAATAACTCATATTTCAGATCTTTCCACCGTTGACCCACTGATTTGTAAAGTTCGGAAAAAAAGAACATGGGATGACCAAGGATACCCCATAAGTCATTTCATGTCATTATATGTCGCCCAAATTAAAACTCTCAAACATAAGCTTATTTACCAGGAAGATCGTAACACCTGAAATTTTAGTTAAATATTTTTTTTAAACGCTAGAGGTTTGCTTTCAGAAAGTCTATTATATATCAACGACTCATTGCAATCTTCTGTTAATAATTATCATGGTGTTCGCTGCAAAACTAAAGACCCAAGTTGTACACTTTTTCTTTAACCAGATCCTAGATTATGATGGAATTAAAAACTTATTTTAAAACATGCATAGAGTAAGAAAATCATTACCAAGTATGCTAAAGATTCAAATCCCCTTTGTGAAGGAATGTCTCGGGGTAGACAGATGCATTTGTGAAATTGAGAGCCCTCTTGAGTTTCCAAGGATCTAAAACTTCAGCCTCCACCAAGAAAGTTGAACTGACAGGCCGATGATCTGAAAGACGCAAGTCTGTCTGTTTGTAACAAAGCTGTCTTATGCCTTTTCCAAACCATAGTATTCGATCACACCTGCACCATCTGAAGTACATCATGGAAGTAATCTATACAAATGAAAATATCATAACATAAAAAGCCTAAAGTCCTGTCATTTTTTTGATTGATAATTTGGTGAGTTGGGTAAGGTTATGTTTGACAACACTTACTGAAAAGTGCATATAGCACTGAACATAATTGTTTTTGTGTAAGCCTTTCCATGTTGTTTATTGAAAAAATATTTTTTTGACAATTATTTAAGTAGTTTTTTTAGAAATTTAAGTGCAGGTGTTTTTTTAAAACAAATACCATTTATTTTTTCAAGTTGTTTATCATAAGTTGTCCATGCTATAAGGGTCCCTTTGACGGCGCTTATTAATAAGTGCACTTATCACTTAGATAACTGCTTTTGCATATGTGTTTTCAGATAGCTTATTGAAAAATTTGGATCACTTATTTAAGTGATTTTCTTCTGGAATATAAGTGCAAGTGTTTTTTCAGAAACAGAATAAACACTAATTTTTTCAAAGTGTTTTTCACAAGTGATGAGTGCTATAGGCAGTTTTCAGTAAGTGTTGTCAAAGAGACCCTAAACACTTTTCAATAAGCATTGTCAAACACAAATAAATCAATATTTAAGCAAATATTTTACTCTAAATAAAAAATATATATAAATCAAAATAAAAAATGATGTGTTAAGGATGCATAAGTTGACATAGGGCTCCATTTAACAGTACTAATTAAAAACTGCTTACAGCACTAATCACTAAGCACCTTTTGTATAAGTGTTTCGGATTACTTTTTGAAAAATTGGTTTTTATCAGTAATATAAGGGGGTTTATTTTGAAATTTAAGTGGTTTTTTCAAAAACAAAATAGACATCGCTTATTTTTTCAAACTGCTTATGAGTGCTATAATAAGTTTTATCAAACCAAACCAAAGTATTTACGGATACATTAGATTGTGTTGGCTTATGAACTTATTAAATCGATAAACAAGTTACATTGCCAACATCATAATGCTTAGATAAGATTTTGGAAAGTGCATGGAAAATCAAAAGATGTAGGATCAACATAAAGATAAATAAAATGCATGTTGTGTTCACATAGCAATCAATTTTCTAAATTTTAAGGTTTCATGGCCCAGTATAAACTGAGAAATTGGGACTCACCAGGCCGGGGTTCTCTTCTTATCTCCTTCATTGGAAATTTCACCAACATATCTATCAGAATTTATTTCATACTTGTAAGTGGGTGGGAAATTGATGTGGCCCTCCCTCCATCCATCAAATACACGACCACTTTGGAGTTCTTGGTTAAGCTGCAAATAAAAAAATAATTCCATATACTGTTTTTTATAACAAAATTACTGGTGTAATATGTTCCAGCATTGTGAGTTTCACCTGGTCACTATTGATCAGTACATCCCATTTATTCCCGGCAACAAGTTTCCTGACATCTGCATCCAGCATGTTGAGGCGATAATTCAAATCCCCAAACCAGAATACCTGGCTGCAAATAAAACACCCAATCTCATTCATGTTGTTCATCATGCCTCATTTTAATAAACAAAACCCACCAAAAATTGAATTAAAGCTAGCCCCTTTACTTATTTTCATGTGGTCCGGCAAATTTCAAACAGAAAATGGCCTTTGTGTGTCTTTGTGTATATGGGGCAGGTATGAGTAAATAAGCCTACGGGCAACGTAGTCCTTTCTCTATTAGTTGTTAGAGGGGGTTGTTAGTTGTTAGGGAGTTGTTAGCTGGCTGGGCAGCTGGGTTATTAAATAGGAGAGAGGATGGCTGCAGAAGGGGGTCAAGGATTTATTTGGGGTTTCCAGGCTGGTTGTTGTGTAAGGGGGTCCGACCTTGGGAGGTGGGGCCAGGGCTGCGGGAAGTGGTCTTCTGCGGCAGCTCCCTCTCCTTCTTCCTTCTCTCCTACCTAGTGGTAATTCCATTTCTTTTCTCTTCTTCTGAATATAAACAAGAGCCAAAGGTGTTTGTACTGTTTATCTTCCACTGTCCTACGCACCAGTTAGGCAAGAACCTAACACCTTTACTTATTTTCATGTGGTCCAGCAAATTTCAAACAGAAAATGGCCTTTGTGTGTCTCTGTGTGCGTTACAAAGTCATGCTTTAATGAACAGAAAAGTTGTCAACAGAAAATTGAACTTGCATGGATGAAAAAACGACTAAATTATAATGCCAAAGTAGTGCAAGTGTACTCATGAGTAGGAATTGTCAATGGCTGATCAACATCTAAGATGGATGAGAAATGGGTTCTTCGTAATATCTCAGATACATCTGAGTTGCGCCTATGTTCATCCCGAACCCTGTGGCCAGAGGTCAGATGAGAGCAAACAAGGCAGATCCATGTCTGATAAAGGGACATGCTAACAGAAACAGAGCCCTGCAAACAGTAAACATCAGTAAGCCATCTATCCAGCAATTTCAAGGAGGCCCACTAGACTACATTGGAGCGAAAAGCTTGGCCATATTACCTAAAGTCTGTCAATTATGAAAAGGCCAAGCCTTACCAACCATGTATTTTCATTTCCATGCAAGATTTGAGTTTCATTTTTATCAGTATCATAGCTTGGAATTCAATTTTTCAACATGAGACCAAAAATGGACAGCTACTGATTGGTGTGAAACACAAATCTCTTGAATTCACAGTTTATCTTGTTTTGCGATTCTAATGTTGCATTAGTTAGATCCAATATGTGAATTGATCATCGCCTTATCTTGGAGACTTTGTGGTGTGATATAATAATATGAATTGTGTCTAAAAGGTGAAGAGACCGAACGAGACCCGATAAACTGTGTATTGACACATTTCACATAGTCGTATGAAACCAAAGACTGCCCAGGCCAAGGAAGGAATCCACGTCAGATTTAAGGCATGGGTAGGAAACATTACAAGGATTTGTTTGACAGCATTTATTGAAAAGTGTTTTCAAATGCAACCTAAAAGATTTGAGATGCTAGGTGGCCCCCCTTCTCCATGATAAGGGAATGTGAGTTCCCACTGTATCAAGTTAGGGTTTCTAACTTCCAAATCGGGGTTCTTTATAGCAATTTTAAGATGGGCCATGTGAAAATTGTCATCAATATGACCCAAACCAGATTGACAACGTAACGCAAATTTAAAAATTCAAAGAGCAACAATACCTTTTTTTATATACACTTACTAAAAGAGGTAGATGTGGGACTAAAAGGACCCTTAAACAAATCATTCAAAATGATCTTTTCAAAATGGTTTTAATGAAAATATGATCTTTAATAGAGCTAATTGACGACGTTTGATTCATGTAGCCGACCTCATTTAATTGAATTTAAGGCTTATTTGTTAGATGTTGTTGTTGTATATAATGAGTAACCATACCTTGTTGCCCATGTAGCCCATAATCCCAACTCCAACAGGGAATACCTTCAAATTGGTGACATGCCTCCTCAACCTTCTGCATACCCAAACTGATACATATATTCCCACCATCTGCTTGCTGACAATCCGCACATATCTGTGGCGTGGTTTGATATCATCCTCCATCCAGCTTCCCCTGCATCCCCATTCTTCTGAATCTTCCAAAAATACATCAGACTCCTCTCCAGGAAAGCCATTAACAGAAGCACTTGAAGGAGAATCCGGAAGCTGGGAAGGACGAACCAGTTGTTCAATGGCGGTCAGGCCAAGATTTCCAGAGCTGTGGTGGCATCGTTTCAGTCCACCGCCCTGTAATGCAAGGCTTTCCACCCAATCAAACCCGACCCTCCCAGAAGTGCTAGAAACTCTCCTCAACGTGGATCTCGAACCAGATCGGGCGCTAGGGTTTGAGTCCAAGGCTCGTTCGGGCCACTCCAATCTGGTGTCGCCGTCGATGCCGTAAACCAATCGCCCTAAGTCGAAATCCGTTCCACTTCCGTCGCCATCAACGATCCTCGCGGACGCCTTGCTGATCGCCTCTAATGGATCATCAGCGAGCGTCCCGGCCTGATCTGCAAGTATATCGGCAGCAGAGGATGTCCTGAGCACGGGAGACGGCGGGGCACTATAGCATTTGTGCTTGGTTTCGGGCTCCGAAGACTCGTTGAGGGCTCGGCGAATTATGGCTTCCCATTTCGAGATCGGCCTGCTATCCTCGGCGCCCAACACATTCCCTGCGTTCAACGGGACCACCTCCTGGAAGCTGCGTGTGCAAGGATGGTCGTGGAAGGTCAAAACTATAATTTCTTGTGAAATACAAACAGGTCGAGGGTAATTGCCTACCCGAGGATGTATATATCTGCGGGCTCAGTCATACAAAGCCATCCATCAATCTCAAGATCATCCGGAGGAAGTCTTCCAGCGACATTCCAAGTACCGATCGTAACCCTGGGGAAGAAATGAACGGTTAAATAATTGAGCGGATTACCATAACCGTAATCTTTTCTACAGGAATCAGAGCCAAACAAACCTCACGTCTTTCGCCTTAATGTACTGAGCACGCAGGGTCTCTGACACACTCCTCCGGTGTTTTGACCGGCAGCGCCTTGATGGAGCTGCGGAAGAGAGACGGTTTTCAAGCTCTACACTGTTCAGATTCAGACAAACAAGCACTGTAGAGAATGTGCCGGTACGATGAAGATGACTGGCACAAGGATTCAGACTCTCGGATTTAATTGAATCAGAGTGAGATTGAATTCTGACGAATTCACGACTGAATCTAATGATGCCTAAGGACAAAGAGTATACAGTAAGCGAATTGCTAAAAATTGAGATCGGGAATTGCCTGAATTCTGGAGTGGGCAGACTGACTGGTCCCTCCGTGATTTATGGGAAAGATGATCCTTGACCTGGAGCACCCTCCTCTCTTTAAGACGACAGTAAAAAAAAACAGCGATGTCAGAGCAGAAGAAATTGAGATGGTGGGCGAGCATGCATTAAATATACAGCCCGCGTACCGTCCTCCTCGCTGTCAGTTTCTGTGTCAGCCTCGTCCTCACTGAAGTCAGACGCCTGGGGCTTGATGTTCAGCCATTTCTTCATGACAATAGAAGGCCAGAATGCCTGCAAACACAGCCCAAATCGTAAATAATATTCATGAATTCGAGTTTTTTCTACGTATTACGAACAATTAACAGGTCCATCCGAACAGACCTCAGAACGCCGTCCGGATCTGGTTTTCATTGCTCTCCGACGACGATGAAAGATAGCACAACGCTTTGCCTCGCCCCTGAAGATTAATGTCTTAAATACGAGACATTCTGACCTTCAAGCGAACAATTTGGATTATTGAAGCTCTTACCCACTTCAAAATGACAGATGGAGAACGCGGGCCAATTCAGCGGATATCGACAACCTCAAGTTGCAGAGACATACCCTGGTTTGTATTTTTTTTTTTTTTTAAATCGCCATTAGAAGCCAGATGGAGATGTCGTTGAAAATTCAGTGGAACAGTTGCAAGTTGCATGGCATTTGGCTTGTCTTTTTCCCCACTTACCCCCAGTGCCGTACTTCCGTGTTCAAGTCCTATGTTAAGATACGGATGGGATGGTTTTTGGGGGGCAATGTCGTTTTAAATATTAATTAAAGTCTTAAGTATCATCTCCTTTTTATTTTTATTTTTATTTTTTTTTGACAAAGGAGGGACATTTAATTCATGTTTTTTTTTTTTTAACAAGGGAGATACATTTAATTCATGGGAGAGTACAAGTGAAATCATCGACATAAAATCATCCATTCAGGTATGAGAAACATCAGAGAGACCACGAAGTGCCAAAATATAATCTAATTTAATTTGAAAATTTATAATCTTTTTTATCCTCATTTTCTTATGTTTTTTAATCCAAAATGAAACATTTTCTACTGTTTTTTAATGGGGCGACAAGTAAATGTGATATAAATTGATACAATTTGTTATCAAATAATAATAAATTAAATCAATTTGACCTAATAATCAAAAAATGTAAAAAAAAAGCAAAAAAAACATGTTAGTAGAATTAATTACAATAGAGAACTTTATATTTGAAAAAATATCAATAAAAACTATTTTAAAATTAATTCTAATTAAATATTTTGGTGTGAGATGCAATTGACACCTATGGGATAAGATAAAGGAGATAGATTTGGAGTTTATGGAATACAAATACACGCCACATATAATATGCTCTTTAACACCGTGCAAAAAAACGTTTAACAATGCTAAAAAAACGTTGTACTCGGCGTTGTTAAAGGGGGTTCCCTTTATCAGCATTGGAAATAGCGTTGATAAAGGCTCAACCTGGTGCAGTGTGATATTTCTATAACATCACACTGCACCAAATACTTGTAACCTATATGCACCAAATATTTGTATCCTTTATGCAAAATATATAATTTAATTGAAATAAATTTTACACCATGGATACAAAAAAAACACTACTATATACACTTTGAACAATATTTTGTATAATTACATTTACAATTATAATCCACAAATATTTAAAAACATTGACGTTTCATCGTCTTTGGCGCCCGCGATCTCCTCTCAAAAAAGTCTGCTCATGGTATCAGTTGTCGAACAAATCACCTCAACCCGAGTAAAAAAATCTGTCTATATAAGAAAACAAATCTTATGTTAGTAATATTATAAAAGAAATAAATTAAATATTAATATGAAAGAATGCATTAATAAAATGCCAGTTTTAAATAAAAAGACACTTGAAATTATACCAGTCATATCGTGCGTCGTATTGAGGTGTGGTTGATTCATACACGTCGCAAATGAATTATCGATCGTTGTCCTAAAGTATCAAAACAATCAGAATGTGTGTTGCTCGATTTTGAATATGTCACTTGTTCTTTTTATTAAAATTAATGTCAATTTTAAATAAAGACATGCTTGAAATTATATCGGTCACATCGTACACTACTGCAAATTGACCTTTTAATAGTGCGTAAAAAGAGCTTTAACAGCGCTAAAAAAGCGTTGTTGTCATCAACGTTGTTAAAGGGGTCGCCTTTATCAACGTTAAAAAACGCTAATAAAGAAGTTATTTTATCAGCCCTAAAAAAACACTCATAAAATGGGCTTTTATCACTGCTAAAAAAAGAACGCGGTTAAAAGTCAAAAAATAATTTAAAAAATCTGCTTGGAAGTTGTCCCCTGTCAGTGCTTGAAGCCCCCCCCCCCACCAACAGTGCTACCCCCCCATCAGCGCTCAAAGCCCCCCTGTAACAGCACTAGCCCCTCATTCTTCACTCGCACGCGCGCGAATGCCGGTGTCGAGTTTCAAACCTGAGATTTGCTCTTTATGGATATGTACATTTACCACTCCTTTATAATGTTTTTTCCCTTTATCGCTCTTCTATTTTTTTCCTCCATTATTTTTCTTTATGTTTTTTTTGTATGTGTTTATAAACACACACGCACATATATTTACATATATCTATGCATCTATAAATATAATTATAAAAATTTATATTTATTTACATATATTATATATATTCATATTCATATACATATATTAGAATATATAGATGAATATATATTTTTATGCCAACACACACACAAATATATTTATATATATAAACATTATAAAAAGATATTTTATATCTAAACATGCTTGCATATTTATTTATAAAATTTAATTTTTATGTGTGAATATATACAAATGTGTATACATGTGTATATATTTAATTATAAATAAAACTATATTGTGAAAAATGATAAAATTTCAAAATCATAATATCAATATGAATGTAATGCCTGAGAATAAATCCAGTTTGTTGGGCATGTATTGTCTCAACAATATTCGATAATTTATGATGATTTTGATGCTCACAAACACCCTTGTTTGTTTTTTAATGAAGTTTGCTTGAGTGATTTTTTAGGAATTTATATCTGGGTTAAAGAAATTTAACATTATGAGAATTACTCTGAAAACACTATTTCAAACCCTACATTTAGAAAATGAGTGTATGGTTTATCAACCCCGCGTTACGCTGGAAAGTTAATGCTTGCATATGATATCAACCCTACGTTATGCTAAACAGTTTGCATTTGGATCAACATCCTTACATTTGGAGAATCGATGAACGTATGGATCAGCAACCCTACATTGGAAGTTGGTATTATTATTCATCAACCCTATGTTTAAGAAATAGAACGTATGGTTAATCAATGCTACGTTCAGAATATTTTGCTAAAAAGGTGAACATATGGATTATCAACCCTATGCTACTTTTATTCCCTCTGTTACGCGAAGAGGAAAGTATGGTTAAGGAACCATACGTTGGTAGGAATCCTACGCTGCGTAGTTTAACCCTACATTGTGTTTTCAACAACGAAGTTTTTAAGCCGCGTTTTCAATCTGAGATTGCTACAACGATCGAGTCAGAATTGAAGATTGATTCAAGGATTGTTATGATTGTTTTAAAGAACCGTATTCATCGGAGAAAATCACTCATGTTCCTAAGGGAAGTTATGATTCCCCTGGTCAATTGGAATTTGAATTTCCATGATCAGTCAAGCTATTCTTTTGGATCTGGAATACCGAAGCAAGCTATCTGTTCTATATATTCCTTCAGAGCATCTCTTCAAAAATATGTCTGATAAACGATTCACATATGTGACTACTTTATTGAAATTATCTTTTACAATGTTGCTGCAATGAACGATTAATTCTGAAAGAAGTTGTACTTTGGAGATATACATGTTCAATCTTTTACTGCTGTAAGATTACTACTGCTGTTTAAGTTGCTACATTATTAAAGATCATTTTGCAACATGGATCGCTTCAGATTGTTTCATTCTTGAAGATATTCTTTTCTGAAGAATAAGATTCATCAATTGTCAGTTGCTTGCTGCTACAACTGTAAATATCATCTTGAACCTTTGAAAACAATCTTTTGATTTATTAAAGTTTCAACTGCTCGTACTCAGTTGTGGTGGAGTATCAGCTTCTCGATCTAAGTTGTGGATAACCGGTTCTCTGTTATAGAACAAGAAGGATTTGTTATTAGTTTTATTGTAAAGGTGTCAACTGCCTGCACTCAGTTGTGAATTCATAGTCTTATGATAAGAGGACCATTCTAGTAAAATTTACCAAGCTCGTGGAGAGAGCGACTGGTAGAGTGGTTAGAGGATCTTTGTGTCCCAAACCACTATAAAAAGCTATGTTCTTTAATTTTGTTTATCCATTGCATGTTTTTTTACAGAAGCAAACACCGTATATCCGTATAAATCACAATGGGTGTCAAAAGCCAGAATTGTGGAAGATTTTTGAAAAGACACAATTTACCCCCTCTTGTGTTACTTTGAATATTCTGACCTAACAATTGGTATCAAATGAGAACTTTTTGAATAAATCTATAGCAAACTAAAAGTATAAAGTCTATACAAAGATGACAATGATTGATTCAAAAGAAGGAATGTCTATGGTACGAGCTCCATATTTTAATGGTAAAAATTATGGATGCTAAAAATCTCAAATGATTATCTATCTGAAAAATATTAGATTCAAAGTATACTAAAAAATCATTAATCCTTATAAGATTCCTGAGAAACCAGAAACTTGGATTGTTGAAACAGAAACAGAGTATGATATCAATTCAAAAGCGATGAATGCTATTATTTGTGGTCTTGGACCAGATGAATTCGATCGTGTATCACAATGTCCAACTGCCTATTAAATGTGGAAAATTATAGTAGTTTCTTATGAAGGAACATATAATGTTAAACATACGAGGTATGCTATAACAAAACTAAAACTTAACACCTTTAGAATGTTTGATGGAGAAATCATTACACAGATGAATACAAGGCTTACAGAAATTGTCAACAATATAACTATCTTAGGAGAACCTATCAAACAATCTGATCAATCCTTGAAAGTACTCAAAGTACTACCTTCAAAATGGAATGAAATATATGCTGTTATTTGCCAATCATCACCTGTCAAGGATCTGACAATGAACGAACTGATTGGAACACTGATGATGTATAAAGTAGAAATGCAGGCTGAAGCTGAAGATCATAAAATTATAGTGAAAAGGGAAAATACTGCTATGAAGGTGACATCTCAGAAGTATAAGAGAAGAACAAAGAAAGAATAAAAATTAGAGAAGAATTCAGATTCCTCAGATTCTGAAATGGAACTGGATTAGTTAGCTAGAAAGTTCAAAAAATTTTACAAGAAAAGAGGATTCAGAAAATCCTTCAGGAAGGATGACAAAGAACCAAGAGAAGTTCACTGCTATGAATGCAAGAAATTGGGTCATATCAAACCTAATTGTTCTCAATTGAAAGATTAAAGAAAAATGTTAGAAAAGAGATATAAGAAAAATGATGATTATGAGCCCAAAAGCAAAAGAGCAATGAAAACTACATAGAGTGTATCTGAAGACTCAAGCAACCCTTCAATGTTTAATTTAGAGAAGGAGCAATCATATCTAAAATCCAACATGTGCTTCATGGATGAAGAGGAAAAGGTACAAACTTATTACTCCTCTTATTCTGATATTAGTAGTTGCTCAAATGATAAATTGGATGCCTACTATTCTATGTTCGAAGAAAAATATGATTCCTTATTAAAGAAACATAAATCTTTGAAAAACATTCATAATTCTATTTTAGGTGAAAGAGATACCATGCTAAAACAACATCAGGAGCTACTTAAAAAATTCAATTCCTCTACATCAGACAGTATCAATCACAAAAAGAAAATTAAAGAACTACAGGGTGAAGTAGAATCCTATAAGAGTGCTGATCTTGTTTTTATTAAAGGATAAAATATTTTAAAACAAATTATTGGAAAGAATGTCATTAAAAAGGAAAGATTCAGAATAGGAAGCAAGGGGCAAGAAATCAAAATTGTATAAAAATTATTTTGTGACCAACTCAAAAAATGCTACCTGTTATTATTGTGGAACAAAAGGTCATTTCACTAATAACTATTATTTGAGAAATCCTCAAGTCATTGGTATTAAAAGAGATTTTGTTTTTAAAAGTTTTTCTAAAGCTAGAGATATAAATTATGTAAGAATAAATTAGATCTAGATTCCCATATCATTTCTCGCTAACACTACTGGACCAAAGAAGATATGGGTACCAAAACAAATATTTGTTTAATTACTTTTGTAGGAAACATGGCATAGAAAAAGAAAATATATATGATATATGGACAATGGATATTCTAAGAATATAAGTGGAGACTTAAAAAACTTTCATACACTGACTCAAATGGATGGAGGACTAGTCACTTTTGGTGACAATATGAAAGGAAAAATAGTTGGAGTTGGAACTGTTGGAGATCAAAAGACTTTTTTTAATCAATAAAGTACTATATGTTTAAGGGTTAAAGAGCAATCTAATAAGTATCTCTCAACTCTATGATGATGTATTTTGTGTTGATTTTTATAATAATTATTATTCTATCTTTAAAGATAAATTGCTTAATTTTAGAGCACATAGAACTAATAATATTTATACTTTGGATTTAAATTTCTTGTGTCAACAGAAAGTGAATAATTTAACTGCTAAGACAAATGAGTCATGGATTTGGCATAAAATTCTTTGACACAGTAATATATATTCTTTACAAAAATTATCTAAGAAATATTTATTTTATGATTTTCATAGTATTAATTTTGATAATGATAGATTCTGTGATGCATGCCAAATTGGCAAGCAACACAAATCTTATTTCAAATCTATTAACAAAATTGCTACATATAAACCTTTAGAACTTATCCACATAGATTTTTTTGAAACATCAAGAGTATAAAGTTTGATTGGTAAATTATATGTCTATGTTTTAGTTGATGACTATTCTATATTTACTTGGGTTTATTTTCTAAAACTCAAAAATGAAGTATTCATTGTTTTTGAAAGTTTTTGTAAAATTGTTCAAAATGAAAAAGGTTTTAAAATAATTTCATTGAGAAGTGATCGTGGTGGATAATTTGAGAATCAAGAATTAAATTATTTTTCTCAAATTTAGGTATTAAACACACTTTATCTGCACCAAGAACACCTCAATAAAATGGAATTGTTAAAAGAATAAATAAAACCATTAAAGAAATGGAAAGGATTATGCTGAATGACTAAAGTCTTCTAACTTATTTTTGGGTAGAAGATGTAATCACATCATGCTATATCATGAATAGAGTTTTAATAAGGCCTATTTTTAAAAAGACACCCTATGAACATTTGAATAACAAAAAACTTAAAGTACTTTAAAGTTTTTGGATGCAAGGTTTATATCTTGAATACTAAGGACAACCTTAGCAAGTTCGATTCAAAAGATGATGAAGGAATACTTTTGGGATATTCTTCTACCTCTAAAGCTTATATAGTGTTTAATAAAAAGTTAAGGATTGTTGAAGAATTAGTTCATGTGAAGTTTGATGAAACTGACACTTTTATCAAAGAGAAAGATCAAGAAAATGAAGTCACTAACTATTTTGACAACATGAGACTTGAAACCCTTAAAATTGATTTTGAAAATAATATTAATAAAATTCAGTTCGGTTCAGAAGAACATGATACTGAATATCCTAAAAGCGTCTTTCCAAGATAGTTTATAACTTTAAAGAACCATCCTCTAGAAAATGTTATAGGAGATCTAGACACAAGAATTAAAACTAGAAAAAATGTAGGAAACCTAGCAGAATTTTATGCATTTCTATCTCAGTTAGAACCTAAGACTATTGAATAATCCCTAGAAGATGAGAGTTGGATGCTAGAAATTAATGAAGAGATAAACCAATTCAAAATGAATGAATTTTGGGAACTAGTATAAAGACCAACTAATAATCTAGTTATAGGAAATAAGTGGGTATTTAGAAATAAATAGGATGATCAAAGGATCATAACCAAAAATAAAGCTAGATTAATAGCTAAAGGATATAATCAGGAAGAAGGTATAGATTATGATAAAACCTTTTCCTCTATAGCTAGAATAGAATCCATAAGAATCCTTTTAGCTTATGCATCTCATATGAATTTTAAATTATATCATATGGATGTCAAGTCTTCCTTTTTAAATGGTTATTCAATGGAAGAAGTTTATGTTGAGAAACCCCCTAGTTTTGAAAATCCTCAAAAACCAAACTCTATTTTTAAACTTACTAAAGCTCTCTATGGACTTAAATAAGCACCTAGAGCTTGGTATGAAATATTGAGTTCTTTTCTTTTGAAAAATGGATTTACTGTTGGATTGGAATATCCAACACTTTTTAAGAAAACAGTTTGTTCTAATATTTTATTAGTTTAAATTTATGTTGATGATGTTATTTTTGGTTCAAATAATAAAAATCTTTGTAATTATTTTTCAAAATTAATTCAAAAAGAATTTGAAATGAGTGTGATGAGAGAACTGAATTTCTTTTTAGGATTTCAGATTTATCAAAAAGATTATGGAAATTTTTTAAATCAAAGTAAATATATTATTGATTTACGAAAAATTTTGGGCTTGAAAACAGTAATACATATATAACTCCCATGTGTACTAATATAAAACATGATTTGGATGAAGTTGGAAAACAAGTAGACTACAAGTTATATAGAGGTATGATTGGAAGTTTGTTATATATTACTACTATCATACCATACATTATGTTGTTTGTATGTCTTTGTACTATATTTTAATAAAATACAAAATAGTCCCATCTTACTGCTATTAAAATAATTTTTAGATATTTAAAAGGAACTATTTTTCAATCTCTTCTTTACCCCAAAAATTATGATTTTAATTTAATTTCATATTCAGATACTGATTTTGGAGGTTGTAGATTATATAGAAAAAGTACCTCAGGAACCTATCACTTTTTAGGAAAATCATTAGTTTCATGGTCTAGTAAGAAACAACACTCAGTTGCCATATCAACCGCTAAAGAAGAATATATGTCTGCTGACAGTTGTTGTGCACAAGTATCGTCGATGGAAAAAACCCTACTAGACTTAAGACTAAATTTTAATAGTATACCTATTTTATATGATAGTACTAGTGAAATAAATATTTCAAAAAAAAATCCTATAAGTCATTATAGGACTAAGCACATTGATACAAGACATCATTTTCTAAGAGATCATGTCCTTAAAAAAGATATATCTTTAGAATTTGTTAACACCTAATATCAATTAGCTGATATTTTTACTAAACCACTTCCCGGTGAAAGTTTTAATTTTATTAAGGGGGAGTTAGGATTATTTATTTTTTAAATGAATGAATGATTTAATTTATTTTATTTTAATCTCTCTGTTTATATTTTAAGTATTGTATATGTTGTATATAAACTTTTATCATCCTTTATTTTATTTAGTTATGTGTTAGTTAGATTTTAAAAGAATTTAATTTTATCCATCTTTTCAAATAAAAAACTTAATGAGTACATTCTCAATCGGCGTGAGAAAATCATTTGCCTTCTCCCTCCCTCTTTATCCTCTCATACATGTCCCTTTTAGTTTATAGAGTATCTCTCCCACTCTTTTGATTACCATTTATTGAAAACCTAAACCTTCAATCCCTTTAATTTTGAAACCTTCAAAGATGGAAACCTCTCGAAGATCTGAAGATGCTGAGTTGGATGCAGCTACTTATTTGTTAGGTAAATCTTGTAAAGGGATCTAAGGAAAGGTAATCGATTTCGATTATTTAGATTCTACAAATCTTTCGTTCAAGGAAGAAATAATATTTTAAGGTTTGGATTATGCTTTTGGAGAAGATAACATGCCTATAGTATATGACATTAAAGTAAAGGAAATTTGTATAAATGCTTCGTTCAGTCTCAGATTCGATGAAGATACTATTGTCTCTAAGATTGATGATTATGATTTTTCTCTTTCTTCTGTGGAAATGGCTAAGTTGTTATGTTTCCCCCTTGAGGAGGAGTTTCAGTTTGATTTAAGAAATATTGGTAATAGAAAACATTTTTCAAAGAACATTATGTTTTCATTGTTTGGAACAAGAACTATCAAAAAGGTAATGACAAAAGTGATTAATCCTGACCATTGAGTAATGATGAAATTCATTCAATGAGATTTTTCCAAGGACTAATGAGCTAGAGAAATTCCTATATCCTAACATGTATGTCATGTTTTTGTTTTTGAATCACATTATGTTCAATTTCTATCAGTTTATGATAAGGTATCTAAACTATTGTTGCCTCAAGGATGCCAAAATAGGATATTATCCATATGGAAGGATTATTTCCTTTTTACTGCGAAGAAAATAAAAAAAATTCAATATGTTTTTTGGTAAAACATGTCATCACAACAACATCTTAAATACTGAGACTGTTAAGAAGCTAGGCTTTGTTTGGAGAAAATATTACAACCGTCTTATACAAATTGGTGCGGAACAACAACAAAGGCTATTGATAGCTACTCAGGGGGAGAAAAGAACGATCCCTTCAGTTGGATTTGTCAGACAGAGAACTGATGAAGAGGTTGAATCTAGGATAGAAGGAAATATTGTTCAGATAATAAGGATTACATTTGATATTCTAGAGATTGTAGATGAATCACCAGGAGTAGTTAAACGTGAAAATCCAGTGGTTGAGCATGTTGAGCAAGAGGTTCATAGCCAAAAAACATCAAAGGAAAGATGTCCCTGATCCTGAAACTCAATCTCTTATTATTCCTGATTTTGAAGATGTTGGAGGATCTGCCTTAAGAGATAGATTAATTGATAATAAAGAGACAAGTTTGGCCTTGATAGAATTTCATAACATGGAAGATATCCCTAACCATGAAACTCAATCTCCTGAATCTTCTGATCCCTATGCTGAAGCCTTAGTTATAAAATTAAATTTATTGGAGGCTCAGAACTTGTTTCTTAGACAAAAATTAAAAGATGTGAAAAAGAAGTTTAAAGAGTTCAAAAGTTCAACAGTGTTGAGATATGAGTTTTAATCTTAAAATCTCCATCTAATACAATTCAAAGACAATATAATTTTTGTTGGAGACCTTCAAGAGTTTATCAGCAAAATGTCTAGATATTTCAATATATTGAGAGATGAATCTGTCAAGAAGTCATATTTTTATGAGTTTAAGATGATGATAGGGAGAAAATATCAATCTCCCAGGGAAAGAAATCAAGCATCAATATCCTTTCAATAGACACCATCAGACCCGATCAGAAGGTTTGAATCAATTACTTTAGTGCTGACAGATTTCAATGATAGTATGCATATTCTTTAGTACAATAACACTCCTTTAAGTGTTCTATTAGACAATCAAAGTCATATGGTTAGTCAACTAAATTCAAATGAATCATGGTTGGGATTAGTGCTTAATCAAGTTAAGGATATGTTGACTTTATTCAATCAATCATAGGAAGTTGTGAATGAGTTTATGAAGATTAACTTGGTTAAGAATCTAAAAGTTAGTCAAGATTCGAAGAAGCTTCTTCAATAGTGTCCATAATTCCTCAACAACCATTTACAAAGCTTGTTGCTGAAGCTCATTGATATCAATGGTGTTGTTCAATCCATTCCTCATCCTACTTCACCCACTGCCTCTAGCGATTCTGATCATAGCCCATCATTTTAAAGACCCTTTGTTGACTGAGGACTGTACTCTAATTTTAAAACATTTGAATTTGTTTTAATTTCAATTTATTTTTTATTGAGATTTAGGTTTATTTTATTTTATTTAAGTTCAATACTTAACTACCAATCCTAAATTTATTTCTCTTCTCAGTTTTTATAACTATTCATTTATAGTTAAGTGCTACATTAACTATGGTTTAAATAATTTATTCTTTCAAACTATCTTTTTGATATCACAAAAAGGGGGATAATATTTGTAAGATAGAGTATCTATGGGAAAGAATATTTTCAAATCACAACATTTCATTAATCTATAAGTATCTATTTTCCTTTATTGAAATAATACTGTGAAATTGAAATATCAAAATATTTTCTATATCTATTTTTGTATATTTACACTATGAAATCGAAATATCCAAAATGTTATTGGGGTTTTCCCCAATCACTAGGGCATAGAGTTTGGCACAAGATTCCATTTAATATGTGGTAGAACCCAAACAGACACCCATATCAAAAGTTATGACCGTTTGAAGTTTGAGTTATGGTTTCAACTTATTTTAGATCTTTTATTAATTTTTTGATTTTTTATCTTTAAATTGTTATTAAATGACTATTACTTGATAATAATTATAAAATTATTAATTAAAAATATTTTTTAATTATTTTATTATTCATTTTTACTAAATATATTATATATTAAGTGTAAATATCTATTTAGCCTTATATAAATCATATTTAATAAAATATATTATATATTTATATGTTAATATATTATTTTTAATGATTTGTAATTTTTTTTATGAAATTTACCCTTTATCAGTGCTAGTAAAAAAATGATGATAAAGACCCCCTTTATCAGTGCTACTAAAAAAGTGTTGATAAAGGGAGTATGTTTAACAGCACTAAAAAAGCATTAATAAAGGGGGTACCTTTATCAATGCTAAAAAAAGTGCTGATAAAGAGGTACTTTTAACATCGTTTTTTAGCACTGATAAAGGTACCCCCTTTATCATCACTTTTTTTAATGTTGTTAAAAGGTGGCTCTACATAAACCCATTTTTGTGGTAGCGATACATCAAATTGAGGTATGGTTGACTCCCACTCATCACAAATTACTTATGAATCATTTTTATAAAGTATCAAAATAATATGACAGTGTTTTCTTGATTTTTAGTATGTCACTTGTGTTTTTTACTAAAATGTTATTTCAAACTAGAAACATGCACTTTGAGTTATACTGGACACATCATACATCAGTTTTACATGATACTACTTTCTATATGTCACAAATTACTTATGAATATCTTTCTTAAAATATCAAGACAATCAAAGCATGTTTTCTTAGTTTTCAGTGAGTGACACACATTTTGAGCTAAAATGTAAATTTTAAACTGATAACAGACATTTTGAGTCTTACCGGTCACACTATGAATCAGATTGAGGTGCAGTTGATTCCTACACATCAAAAATGACTCATGGGTTATTTTCCTAAAGTATCAAAATAATCAGAATGTGTTTTCTCAGTTTTTAGTATGTTAGTTATTATTTTTACTAAAATTAATGTCAATATTAAATAGAAAGACACACTTGAAGACATATCAGTAACATCATGTGTTATATTGAGGTGAAATTGATTCTTAAAATTCACAAATGACTTATGGATCATTGTAATAAATTATCAAAATAACCTGAATGTGTTTTCTCAAGTTCCAGTATGCCACTTTTTATTTTTACTAAAATTAATGTCAATTTAAATAAAAAGACACACTTGGAGTTATACCAATCACACCGTGCATCATATTGAGGTGTGATTGATTCCTACATGTCACAAATAACTTATGGATCATTTTCCTAAAGTATAAAACAATTGAAATTCGTTTTATCAGTTTTTATTATGTCACTTCTTCTTTTTACTAATGTTAATGTCAATTTTAAATAAATAGACACACTTGGAATTATATTAGCCACACCATGCATCATATTAAGGTGCAACTAATTCCTACATATAAAAAATGACTTATAGATTGTTTTCCTAAAGTATTAAAACAATTTGAATGTGTTTGATAATTTTTGAGTATTTCACTTGTTTTTTTATTAAAATGTCACTTGAAACTAGAAACATGCACTTTGAGTCATATCGGTCGCATCATGTATTGTTTTGATGTGAAAATTATTTATACACATCACAACTGACTTATGAATATTTTTCCTAAATTATCAAGACAATCAGAGTCCATTTGTTTGGTTTTCAGTGAGTAACACGTTTTGAGCTAAACTGTCAATTTTAAACTGATAATAGACATTTTGAGTCATACCAATCACACATTGTGTCAGATTGAGGTACATTTGATTCCTACATGTCAAAAATTACTTATAGATCATTTTCATAAAGTATAAAAACAATCTAAATGTGTTTGATCAGTTTTTAGTTTGTCACTTGTTCTTTTGACTAAAATTAATGTCAATTTTAAATAAATATACACACTTGTAATTATACCGGTCACACAATGCATCAGATTGAGGTTCGGTTGATTCATAAATGTCAAAAATTACTTATTGATTGTTTTACTAAAGTATCAAACAATCCTAATGCATTTTCTCAGTTTTGAGTATGTTGTTTTTATTTTTTATTAAAATGTCATTTTAAACTAGAACCACACACTTTGAGTCATATTGGTCGCATCATGTTTCGGTTTGACATGATACTGCTTCCTAAAAATCACAAATGAATCATGAATAATTTTTCTAAATTATCAATACAATTAGAGTGTGTTCTCTTGGTTTTCAATGAGTGGTACATTTTGAACTAAAATGCCAATTTTAAACTGATAACAGACATTTTTAGTGATACTGATTGCACCGTGCATTAGATTGAAGTCTTTTTGATTCTTACACATCACTAATGACTTATAGATCATTTTTAAAAAGTATAAAAATAATCAGAATTCATTTTTTAATTTTTAGTATGTCACTTGTTCTTTTTACTAAAATTAATGTCAATTTTAAATAAAAATAATCACTTAGAGTTATAATGGTCACATCGTGCGTCGTATTATGGAGAAGTTGTTTACTAAATGTCATAAATTACTTATGATTTTTTTTACTAAAGTATAAAAACAATCCAAATGTGTTTTATTAGTTTTTAGTATGTCACTTTTTCTTTTTACTAAAATGTCATTTAAAATTGGAAACACGTACTTTTAGTCATATGAGTTACATCATGTGTTAGTTTGACGTGAGAATGCTTCCTATACGTCACAACTGACTTATGAATCATTTTCCTAAATTATCAAGATAATCAGAGTGTGTTTGGTTGGTTTTTAGTTAGTGACACATGTTTTAAACTAAAATAAAATTTTAAACTGATAACAGACACATATCGGTCACACCATGCATCGGATTGAGTTGCGGTTGATTAATACTCATAAAAAATGACTTTTGGGTCATTTTCCTAAAGTATGAAAACAATATGAATGTGTTTTCTTAGTTTTGAGTATGTTAGTTATCCATTTTTACTAAAATTAATGTCAATTTTAAATAAAAAGATGCACATTGAGTTATACCTGTCACATCATCCCATTTCTTTTCTTTATCGAACTGCCAACACTACATATTGAGTTGATGTTCTTAGAAGAAAAACCTTCCTATACTCTTCTGGTTTTCAACAATGAGAAAGGTTTTTTGGCTAAGAATATCAACTCAATATGCATTGTTGTTAGTTCGATAAAGAAAGGTGACAAAAAGTGTGGTAACATTGGCATAAAAGAACATGTTATCTCTTTTGTGGCTTATTGCAGATAGTTGAAAGAAAAATATGACTTTCCAAAATATATGTGAAAAAAATTAAATAATTATCAGATAAAAAAAATAAGGAAATTAACTTAAAAATAGTAGATAAAATGATGAAAAAATTAATTAAATAAGTTGTAAGAATTAACCTTTTCATGATGGTTGTATACATTCTTGATCCATTTCCTTGTTGTCATTATCTTAGTTGTAGCCTTGAAATCCAATATCTCACAAGCATGAGAAGCTTTGAAAAAACCACCACAACTCAAACAAAATAATCCACTTCTATAATAAAACAATTCTTATGTGAGTAATACTAAAAATAAATAAATTAAACATAAATATAAAACAATTCATTACTTTTATAGAAGTCACATCTTCATGATATATGTTTACATTCTGCCATCATGTATGCTTCCCATTCATTTCTAAACAAATCTATGTCATCTTGTGAATATGAGAATTTTCAACAGTTATAGTAATACTAGAAAAATATAAACACACAAAGGATTAATAATTATTTTAAATAAAATAGTAATTATCTTAAAAAATACCTCTCTCAGGATGCTAGTTTGTTGATGGAATATGATCTATCTTATAAATTTATAATCACAATAACTACAATATTTTCCATTTTTTTGTTTTAGAAACTATAGAATCATTGAAAAAAATAAGTAATTTGTTTTGATATGTGTTTGGATAGTGAAATATTATTATATATACCTTGATACTTTTCCAATTGTAGAACATGTTAGGATCCTTGTGCACATGGACTGTCCTCATGCCATGATTTTCACAATATTATAAACCACCCCATTATAACATAATTCTCATTAAAACATAATATAAAATAGATAACTTGAAGTTTAGTTCTAAAATGTTGGATGTAGTGTATTATAAATTGAAAAACTTCATCACGCGTGGTTGGTTTGTTGGGTATCTATGCAGTGAATCCAAGAAATAAATCTTTGGAGTATCTAAATTGACCTCAATGAGCATACAATGTTGCCTAAAAACATAAAAAGGAATATTTAATAAAAGAAATGAAAATATCTTTGATATGAATAAATTATAGATTTTTACCCCTGCATCATTGGTATTAAGAAGAGTTTATCATCTGTAAGTTTTCTTTCAAACAATTTGTCCAGTTTTTCTACTATTTCATTCATTTTTTATTCTATTTTTGTTTGTTATATAGAAGTGACATGCAGAATAATGATACCAAATTTATTTTCATGGGGTAATCCCTTCAATTGGTATTCATATATACACTTGGAAAACATATTAAATGTATTTATTCATAATTAACATAGTATATCAGCTATTAGAAAAAACAAATTATGAAAACACACCTAATGTATACATTTACAACTGAGACTCCTAGACATTCATAGTTTAGGATTTCATTTACATTCTCAAGAGCAATGTAGTCTATAGATTCCTCTCTATACATTTGTTATTCAAAATCAACTATGTTATTACTAACACTTTTTAACTTTGTATCCACATGAACCTTTAACGTTAGTAAATACATATATTGAATGGGTGGGGTAAAGGTGATTTTGAAGATATTTTCGATCGGTTGGTTGATCCTTTAGATAGTTTTGATTCAACCTTTAATTTCACCCCTTCCCTTTGTATATATATAATAAAATTCATCATTTCAAACCTTTTTTCATTAATTGTTAAATGTTTTGCATGAAAAATAAATTGGAAATGAATACCTCTTTATCAACATGTTTTTTACAAGATCTGACGGTCATGCTATGAATGTTCCAACAGCTTGATTGACCATATGAACATCTATTTCATCAAGTGGAGCAGGTATCTTGGTTCTCGGCTCATGAGATACACTAATCACCACTCTCACATGATATTTTGGAAGTTGTTTGTTATGTAGAGTGTCTTCTTGGATATTTAACATGGTAACCCTCATTACAAGGCAATGAGTGGGTGTTGATAGATATAAATCGCTGTCATTTTCACCCTATAGAATACCAGTATAGGAAAAGTATCAGTGTCTACTTGATTCATATTTCATAGAAATAATTATGAGAATATCGTTTATCTCATCTAAGATAGGTCTTTTAGACAAATGACTCACCTCAAAGCTAGTGGGGGTGGGGAGAGATCTTCATGAAGTGGTTGTTATTGAGTTGTTTCTTCTCTTTGCTTCCCACCATAACATTTTCTAGAAACTAAACCTTCTGATGAAATTTTTCTTCAAGGTCAGATAATCTTAATTTCATATCTTTTATTTATGTATCTTTATCTTTTTATTATTTTATTTTCTCAAAATATGTTTGGGGTGTCACCCCAAAACCCGCACCTCTAACGTAGCCATACTGTTTTGGCCACTTCAAATCCATCGATAGTAGGTGTTCATCTAGTATAGGTGTTGATGATTTCTATGACTAAGTCAGATATAAAATATAGGAAAATAAGTAATCATTATTATTTAATAGGGATTTAAAGAAAAACAAATTTTTATTATGTCATACTTACACATGCTTCTCACAGTTTTTGTGTATTTTCATCTATTAGTATCTCATCTTTATTTACATGTGCCTCCTTCAATAGAACATGATGTAGGATGGAAGTGTATTTGTATTTTGATTCATCAATATTCATATAAATAGAGTAATATAATTATGTTGTTGTTTCATATCACATAAAATTATTATGGTATATTTAAAATGCGTACCATTTTTTTTCAAGTTAAGCGTACCCCATCCTTTCTTTATGGTAGGGGTACATTGGTTTTGCTACTCGTTCCTTATTTTTAGCACTCAATTGCTTCTTCATAAATAAAAAATTCTAAATCAAATTTATGAATATACATATTTTCAAACAATGTATTACCAACCACAATGTACCTAAAAATATATCTCCCCATCATGGTTAATAAATGAATCCCATGTTGCTTGTATTATCAGGTGTGTATATATAAGTGGTGGGTGTGGGTTTATTTTTTCATTTAGTATCTTTAAGATGAAATCTAATTAGAATTGTGTGAAATACTTTGTGAATAATTCCAACAAGAATTAATACAAATTTCTTATGGGAGTAATCTACTATAAATGAACTTTTTAAGGGATGATGAAGGGTAAGTCAATGTTTCATTATTTTATTTTTTAGTAAAATAAAGAAATGATATAATAATGTTACTGTAATATCTTTCCAAACCAGTGTCTTAAGAATGGGCACAACATGATTCCATGAATCTACATCAATAACCATGTGCTATCGAGTGCTGAGCTCAATGTAATTACTAAACATGAATTTTCTGGGGGTTAACAAGTTGGCCACACTCATTACATCCAACCTTGAATTTTATGTCTTTGAATTTCACCTTAATAATTTTTTGCTAACACCGTAACACTATAATGTTTCTATTTTTTCTATGAGATCTGTTCTTTATCATCTACCATATTCTCTAGTTCAACATTATCAATATTTTGTTTCTATGGATTGGTAGCATCAACATGTGCATAATGTTTTTGTTCCTCTGCACTAGGAGCAACAACGAGATGAGAAACCTATTGTTCTTTAGGATTAAAAGCATCATAACATGCATAAGTAATTATCTATAAAAGTGGTTTAATATTTAATTTATATTACATAAATGAATTAGTGAACATATAATAACATGAGGTAATGCAATGTATATTACAAAAAATATAACCTGAATATTAAACTCATTTTTTTAAAGGTTGAAGGGATTTGACCCCTTTATCGAGTATCCAAATACCTTCATTATGGTATCCTCTAACATAAATAAACCCATATACATTGAGACCACTGTGAAATGATTGTGGTGTCCCAATGAAAATTTTATCCTCAGTTGAATTTTCATTCGACCCTTGAGTGGTTTTGGTTGATAATAGAACAATTGACCACTTTTAGTTTGTGGGATCTAGGACATAAAATGATTGTATTGATTGTGATTCTATTATAAACAGTTCATCTCACTACTAGAAATAGAGCCTATACCAGCACTTTTTTCCCAACGGTTTAGAAAACCCGTTGTGAAAAAGAACCTATGCCAACAATTTACAAGAATCGTTGGCATAAGCTATTTTATGTTGGGTTTTCCCAATGGTTTAAGAAAACCGTTGGGAAAGAGATGTATTACCCACAATTTTTATTAACCATCAGAAAAAATTATACCCAATTTAGGGCTCCCTCCCTTGCCACATTTCATCCCCGCGCACTCTTCCCCTCCTCGACCTCGACCTCCTCCCGGCCTCCACCTCTGCCTCTCGGCCTCCGCCTCCGCCTCTCGACCCCCCTCCCTCTCCTTCGGCGATGTTCCCCTTCCCATCTCGGCTCCTTATCCAATGAAGACATCCCCCTACCCTCTTGGATCCCAGAGACATTCCCCCTCCCCTCTCGTCTCCCTCTCTTGGAAACATCCGATCTCAATCTCCTCCTCCGACATCCCCCGGCCCCCTCTCCAGTCACGCGCGAGACCCCCCATGGCCGAACACCCCGCGGGACTTCCCCCTCTCTCAGCTCCCTCTCCTCTCGCCTGGGCAATAATATTTTCAGGGACGACCCCTACCCTCCAAGATCTAGAGTAGCTATGGTGGAATCTAATATGGATGCCTTTCAGCTTTAGCTGATTGAGAGGTCTCAGCCTTGGCTTTGGGGAGCTTCTTATTCTATTGGTACTACTGTAATGGGTGTAATGTCTGCGTTTTCCCTACATTTTTGGTATCTACATTTTTTTCTACTATAAAACAATGAATTTATTATTGTTTTAGTGTTGTTTAATCTACAAATATTATTTCTGTTATATCTGCAATGATCATTTTAGGCCACGATAGGTGTCCCTGAAGATGGGATAATGTGTGCAGAGCTCCTGGATGCTACAGAAACTCAACAGTGTTCCTTATGGGGAAATAATCCTCTAAACTCACCAGGGATGTTGTGGATAGATGCCTCACATTTCACGGAGATAGTCGGGTGTTGTTTATGGGTATGTCTCCATGAATCCCATATTACCTTCATTTATGTTTGAGAGATTTTATACAATGGAATGGAACTTAATTAAATGTTTGATTTATGGTGAAATGAAATGGTTTTATTATACTCAGTGCTCGATCGAGCATCAATTTATCGGCTCGACCTTGAGATTGATCGAGCTACTCAATTAGGATCGACTTGTTTTGATTAAGATGTTTTATCATAATTTTAATTACAAGATCTTGATTGAATTCGAGCTCGAGATTGAAATTAAATACACATATATTGAATAAAAATAACATGTTAAAATATTAGATGTTAGATTAGCCTTTGTGACTGACTTGATTGTGTTATTATAACACTGAATTCGGCTTCACTACTCACATCTTGAGCTTGAAAAAATCCAAACTGAATTCAAGTATTTGTCGAGCGAGTCCAATTAGCTTGCAAGCACTCAAGGTTGTTTACAACCCTAATTTAGAGGGTCAAAGAAATAGGACATTGGATGAATTGGGATGTCATTATCTTTCATTTCATTCCCTCATTAAAAAAACTTCTAGAAAACTATTTTATCTAATAAATTCTTCTCTATCATTATTTTCTATCCATTTAATCATTGGCCCCATTTTTTACAGAATGTGATGGAACTGGCGAACCCAACAACATAGAACCTCAGACAAGGCCCTCTAATTCCTTCAATACATCCTATCCTATTAGAATTGTTTCTTAATTTTGGTTTGGGATTTTGTGATGTTTGACTGCTTAAATATACACATGGTTTTGTAGTCAATATCAGATCGCAGTGTGACGCAGCGGGGTTATAGCAGGGTTATGTGCACAATCTTCAACTCAACTAATGTAGCATAGGTGCATATTCAATGGCTAAGTGTAATAGTATGGTGTTTCCAACAACATGCTATATAAAGAACATAATGAAAAATAAATCGATTATTAAATGGAACTATTTCCCCCTTGCTTGCAGGAACATGATTTGAACCATGGGGTGATGTGGTTCTTATATATTGGGCGGTGACATGTATAGTCACAAGATACATGTATGTTTTTGTTTGGTTTTTATTTTATTTTCTTTATCACATTGGAAACTTAGGTATTTTACTTCTTTCTACAGATGGAGGGTAGTGATGCTATCATGACTAGTTGGCGTAGATCACTTGTATACTATAATACCATGAGGTGTGAGTGTGAGGAAACATTGGAAGATAGAGGAGCCTTGGGGTCTTCCATGAGATGGAATTGTTTTTCTAAAACATTGTGTGGGAACATTTCTGGAGTATGTTGGAGTCATGAAATAACCCCAAGTGTCTCCATGAGATAGCATAAATAACCCCAAGTGTCTCCAAGTGTCTCCATACATCGTATCATCCTCGCATGGGTTGGCCACTCGACCAATCCTATCAAACCTATCCTATTCTATCCTCTCAGTCACATAGTCTAGACTCATCTCTCGAGGATTATCCCATGCCTCGATGAACATCTCATCATCCAACTAGATAAAGAGGATTATTCACCTTATGATTTTCCTAGTCACAAAATCAAACCATGTTGAACCCATCTACATTATATTCTCAATAATCCAGTCAAGAACCTCATAAAAATCATGTATTATAACCCATCCCCACTAAATAGGTTCCATCCTAAGCTAAATCACACCAAGCCTCTTAGCATTATAATGCCAATCTGTCTGACAATACCCAATACCCACATTAGCATCTCATCCTTCATCTCTTTAGTTGAACTCTTGAATCATTAAATGGAGTAAAACCTTTCATAATACATTTTATATACTCAGAGGGTCCATCCCACTCTAAGAACCTACCAAGATTCCAATCCATCCTCATAAGTATTTCCTCATCAAATGCTAGATGTACAATTTCCACACCTATCACTACAAGGACCAATCCTTTTAGGAATATTTTACTTGATCTAAATCCTCATCGTTAGTGACACCAATCACATTAAAGTGCATAAATGTCAACCGAACCCTACATTCCAAGAATTATTCATGTGGACAGGCCCCATAACAACAAGCTAAGAACTAAAACCATAAATAAATATCCAAATACATGCATCATTGTTAAATAAATATCTCAAGTGTAAACATAAAAACCAAGAATAATAAGACCTCATCTCTTGTATCAAACAAAACCAAACTAAGTTGAAACTTGATCCAAATTGATTATATACCATTAATAGGAAGAGTAATTGTTAATTAATAGGAATATACTATTTGATAGTATCATTTTGAAACATTGATCTGTTTCCCATTTGCTTGCAGGAACATGATTTGACCCATGGGGCACTGTGGTACTTATATGTCAGGTGGTGATCGGTATAGTCACAGGAGATAGGTATGTTTTATTTTAGTTTTTATTTTATTTTCTTTATCACATTGGTCACTTAGATCTTTGATTGCTTTCTATGGACAAAGGGTATTTATATTCTGCGAAGGGTTCCAGAAGGAGTTCAGATTGATTTAGTCTACCATCTTTGATCTGAGGTAAGATTCTATGGTTATTACTTGTCTCGAACCTCATGTATTTGGGGTTTTGGTGTTTTTGACTCCATATTATGTTTTCAGTAGGGTGTTGGATCATTTCGTGCTGGTTCAGGTGGATTTGGTTCTCCACTGCCAATCTAGGTAAGGCTTTAATGCCATTGGTTGATTTCTCACTGGTTATATAGCATCCTTTATGTGTTTTAAGGTTCTTAATATCCTTTGTGTAGTGCGTTGATCCCTTCTCATTGGTTTCAAGTCTCCAAGTCAAGGGTTACTCGCCTGTGTGTGCATAGGTAAGTAAGTATATGTGTGTGGGTACCCCCGTTATGTGTATAGTCACCCATGGTAGTGATTATGCATGTATGGGGCTAGGTGTTCCCATGTATATATATATATAAATGCATATGTAGGTGAGTGGAGACTGATATATGCATACAAGCATACGTGCAAGGATCCCCTTACACATTCTCATGGCCATGCGGGTGTGTGAATAGGGGCTAGGTGTCCTTGCATGTGTGTGAAGGTGTGTATACCCAGTGGAGGAGTAGCCGATTTTAGTTAGAAAGCTCCAAGAGCCGAAGTGGACGGCTTGGTTCCACCTTGAGGTAGAGTCCCTCTCATAGCCTCTTTAATTTAGTAATTCTTTAAATTGAATTTAGCTTCTTTCTTAATTCTGCTTAATTATATTGAATCACATATCTTGAATAAGTGTTCTTTAATATAATTGTTTCATTTGATAAATAAAGTAATGTTTTTATAATAAAACCCCTCCAACGGAGGTGCGATGTCTGTAAAAACTCACAGTGATAGTTTAGGGTGTATGATTCTTTTCCTTCATTTCATTTCCCTTTAGATGTTGCGTCATTGTGCCGCTCACTACAACCTTCTGATGATCTCTTGTTATAACATATTAAATAGTTGATTTGTTCTATCATGTCTGTTGTGACCTTATCTTATGGAGAAACTCGTGTCAGGTGTTTTCCTAGCCTCTTGGCCACCCCTTTGGGTGTTTACCCGAGCCTATATATCTAAAAACACTAATGGTGTCATTGTTTAACACCTATCAGGCTTATGGTTCTCCCCACCATAATCTTCATCTTAACACTGCTTGGGGTGTTTGCCTGGACTCGATGCACATCTAATTTTTTACATATATGAATTCTCCCATAAGATTTGTGTTGCATCTTGAGATGTTAAAACATACTCAAATTCTATTGTTCTCAAGGTGACTAAATTTTTATTATTACAATTCCAAGAAATGCATATACCATTGATAAGTAATACACCTGCATAATTTGACTCTCAATCAGTAGTTTCAACTACCTAGTACCACTTTTAAAAACAACGAATATAAAATATATATCTTTATCATAACACAATCCCGAATCAAGAGTCTGTTTTTTATAACATAAGATCAGTTTCTATAATGTGAAGGACAACTACATAAGATTTATTTGGAATCCTGGGCAGAAGATACTGCCCTGCGGATGTCGCTGGACTGGGCCAACACACCGCGGTCACGCCGCGGTAATGCCGTTATTTGGCCCTGCTCCAGGACGACACCTCGTGACGGTTCACAGTCCTGTTGGAATCTGATGTATGATACCTAGATAGAGTTTTAGATACATTACCCATCCATAGTTAATGGTGAGGGAGGTGACGGCCAGAATGTTGCCCCACTTCCTCCCGCTCCCTTCACTCCTGACTAGAAGATGTTGCCCTGCGGATGTCGCTGGACCGGGCCAACACGCCACGGTCACGCCGCGGTCACGCTGCGATTTGGCCCTGCTTCAGGACGACACCCCACGGCGGTTCACAGTCCTATCGGAATTCGATGTATGACACCTAGATAGAGTTTTAGATACATTACCCACCCATAGTTAATTGGGAGGGAGGCGACGACCATAATGTTACCCCACCTCCTCCCACTCACTTTGCTCCTAGCCGGAAGATTCTTCCCCACAGATGTCACTAGACCAGGACAACATGCCGCAGTCATGACACAGTCACGCTGCAGTCATGCCGTGGTCACGCCGCGGTCACACCGCGGTCACGCTGTGATTTGGATCTACTCCAGGACAACACCCCTCGGCGGTTCGTAGTCCTGTTGGAATTTGATGTATGATACTTAGATATATTTTTATATACATTAACCACCCTTCTTCCTAGACGCCAGACAACCCCCCACCCTCCTCCCTGGACCCCGGACAGCCCCCGACCCTCCTCCCTAGACCCCAGACAGCCCCTTGGACAGCCCCCCCACCATCCTCCCTAGACCCCGGACAACCCCCCAGACAGCCCCCCGGATAGCCCCCCAACCCTCCTCCCTGGACCCCGGATCCCAATCTAAGCTCTCTTTAAGATTCACCCTAAATCCAAATGGAAAAGAGGGTTTTAGAGCTTCTGAAGAATATGAGAGAAGAGTGCAAACCCTAATCTAAAAGAGGAAGCAAGGAGAGGATTAGAATCACCCATATCTTTAATCCACACTTTACGGCACTCCAAACACCCAAGTGATGTGTACGAGTCAACCCCGACTCAAAACAAGGCATGTTGTGGTTGGTACCACTCAAAGTGTCTTACTTTTATTTGAAATGGACAATAGTTTAAGTGAAAACAAAAACTGGTATACGGAAAACCGACCAAATGCAATCGAATTCTGTTGATACTTTAGGAAAACAATCCATGGGTCATTTATGATGTGTAAGAGTCAGCCTCGCCTCAATCCAAGGCACGGTGTGGCTGACACCACTCAAACTGTATCACTTTTATTTGAAATGGACATGATTTTAAGTGAAAACAACAATTGGCATACGTAAAACTGACCAAACACATTCGGATTGTTTTGATACTTTAGGACAACGATCCATGGGTCATTTGTGATGTGTAAGAGTCAACCCCGCCTCAATCAGAGGCACGGTGTGGACGGTATCACTCCAAGTGTATATCTTTTGTTTAAAATGGACATCATTTTAAGTGAAAACAACAACTGACATACAGAAAACTGACAAAACACATTCAGATTCTGTTGAAAATTTAGGACAACGATCTGTGGGTCATTTTTGATGTGCACGAGTCAAACCCACCTCAATGAAAAGCGTGGTGTGGCCGACACCACTCAAAGCGTCTCTATTTTTTTTTAAATGAACATCATTTTAAGTGAAAACAACAACTGCCATATGAAAAACTGACCAAACACATTCGGATTGTGTTGATGCTTTAGGAAAATGATCCATGGGTCATATGTGACATGTACGAGTCAACCTCACCTCAATCTGAGGCGCAATCATTGGTAGAAATTCCACCTATACCAACGCTTTTTTCCTAAAGGTTTTAAAAAACCGTTGGTACAAATTTCCTATACCAACGGTTCATATGAACTATTGGCATATAGGTCACATGGATCGGTTTTCCCCAACGGTTAAAATGAATTGTTGGGATATATCTATCTAAAATCAATTCTCCATTGGGATACTTCTCCTATCCCTAAGCTTCACTTCTCCAAACCCTCAGTGCCACTCACATACTCCTCCCATACTCACTGCTTCTCCCATACCGACCACCCCTCTCCACTGATCCTATCCCGATTACCCCTCACTGCTCGCCACTCGCCGAATGCTGCTCGCCACTCGCCGCTCGCCGCTCCTCGCTCATCAGCACTCATGCATACCCCTTCAAGCCATAGTTATCAAAACCCTACAGGGCCGCTCTAATCCTCCCATCATTTCCACCGCTCTCATCCCCCTTGAGTTCCCCTCCTCCCATCCCAACTCTCGCTTGCCGATCACAGCTCCCCGCTCATGGTCGCTCGCTAATCACCCTTCTGCTGTGTAATCATCAATTCTAACTCTCTGTAATCTTGAATTCAGGTTAATTATGAGTTATTATTAGTATTTATATGATTTATTCAGGCTATATAACAGTCATTTACAATTTTTTATATGATTTATTTTAGCTCTGTTGATGATTCATGCCTTTAAAAAATTATCCAAAGGAGGGTGATTCAACAATACATCATTGAGTTCACCTGTACATTGAATCAATGTTTTTTTATTCCATATTTTCATAAATGAAACCCAATAACTGCAGGACATGCGTATTATAATCAGTATCCCAATTTGTTTGAGGGGTGATATTCCTTATTTAGATTCTTTTCTTGTTTCCTTTCTATTGATACAATGTGTTTGACTTTATAATGTTTTATGAGATCATTTCTCTTATTTGATGTGATGCTTTTTAATGGATTTTCCCTTTTTTGAGAGGCATCTCACATGAGAGTGTTTTTTTGGTTATTTAATGATGTTTCATGGTTATAAACCTTGTTCATCTGATGTGAAGCTATGTTCTTTATATAATTAGATCCTTGGGAGTAATCTCATAGGGTGGATGTTCAGGCCCCTTTATCTGCTTTTCAATTTTGTTTTAAATTCTAAAGGACACTAATTGTTTGAGAGATATCTGTTATAGGGTCCCAAATTTATAAAAACCTTTGTGTTTTATGAGGGTTTGAGGTTTCAAGAGGGTGATTAGAGCCTTTTACATTTTAAAATTATAATTTTATTCATGGTGTCACTTATTTGATCATTCATTTTATTTCTTGTCCATGTGGTAACTTTTCTGATTATGCAGTTACTAGTTTGTTTTTTCCACCCCTTATTTGACTATGAAATATTTTTTTTCTTATGGTAAATTGGTGAGTTTTATCACTTGTTTGTGTGAGGAAACATTGGAATCTAGAGTAGCCTTCAGGTCTTCTATGAGATGGATTTGTTTTTCTAAAACATTATTTGAGAACATTTTCAGAGTATGTTGGAGTCATGAAATAACCCCAAATGTCTCCATGAGATAGCATAAATAACCCCAAGTGTCTCCATACATTGTATCCTCTTCACATTGGTTGGACACTCACCCAATTATATCAAACATATCGTATTCTATCCTCTCAGTCACATAGTATAGACTCATCTCTCGAGGATTATCCCATAATCCTCATCCCACACAGTATAGTCTTCTCTCGGCATGTCGACCATTCCTTAATTATATTCTCAAGAATCCGGTCAAGAACCTCATTAAAATCATGTATTATAACCCAACCCCACTAACACACCAAGCCTCTTGGAATTATAATGCCAATATGTCCAAAAATACCCAATACTCACACTAGCATCTCATCCTTGAGCTCCTTAGTTGAACTTTTGATTCATTAAATGGAGTAAAACCTTTAATAATACATTTTATAGACTCTGAGGGACCATCCCACTCTAATAACCCACCAAGATTCTAATAAATCCTCATAAGTATTTCCTCATCAAAAACTAGATGTACAATTGCCACATCTATCACCAAAAGGCCCAATCCTCTTAGGAATATTTTACTCGATCTAAACCCTCATCCAATCCATACACATATCATCCAAATTATAAGACATATGTTAGACCACCATATCCCAATTTATATCTTATCCACTTGAAGACCTAGTGATAGGGTGAGTTCATTTCCATAAAATCACTAAATAATTTTATCTAAACCTAGGCGGCTTGTGAACACCATATCTATAGGTCTACTATGTTAATCTATTTACTTTTATTTAACGTCCTTAGAATCTATGACTCCCATGGAACATAGTTATAATCAATCCCTTGGAAATCTATGATCGAATAATCAAGTTAGTGTTTAAGGGTCTATCTAGGCTCTTAATATTGTCTTTATATACATAAGAATTCTTATTTAAAGAAACAATTAATTTAAGTAATGGTTGATCACCCATAGAGGTGCTTATACTTAATCTTCTAACTTCTAAATGATGTATTCCATCCACCTAAATGAGGAATTAAATAACTCCCCTTCCATGTTCATGTAAAACCTATATTTTCCAAAGAAATCATACTAACCACAAATATATAGGTGATAAAAATCAGAATATTGGTCCATGATCAAATCATTACTCATAGCTTCATCATAAACCTTCATGCCTTAATCCTTATATTAATCATATGATTTGACGTATACTTATCAGATTAGTGAATGTTGATTCATATTCAATCACTAACAATTTTTCCTACTCAATATCTAAGATATCTCAAGATCTATCTTGTTTAAGCTCATCTAGGAAGTTTTGGTCATTGAAGATTAGTTGGAATCACTTATAATAATGTTTTCATCCTTCCATTCCACAATAACTTTACACCACAACCTATCTTGACCCTTTAGTAATGGTGTATCCATGTAATTTCCCAAACAAAATTGTATTGAACAAAACCAAACTAAGCTGAAACTCGAGCCAAACTAATTATATACCATTTATAGGAAGATTAATTGTTAATTAATAGGAATGTACTTTTTGATAATATCATTTTGAAACATGGATTTATTTCACCCTTGCTTCAGGAACATGATTTGACCCATGTGGCGTTGTGGTTCTTATATGCTGGGAGGTGACATGTATAGTCACAGGAGATAGGTATGTTTTAGTTTAGTTTTTATTTTATTTTCTTTATTGCATTGGACACTTAGTTCTTTTACTGGTTTCTATGGACATGGAGTAGTTATATTCTACAAAGGATGCCATAAGGGGTTCAGATTGTTTCAGTCCACCAGCTTTGATCCGAGGTAAGATTATATGATTACTACTTGTCTCTCACCTCATATATTTTAGGTATTTCAATGTTTTTGACTCTATATTATATTTTTGGTAGGGAGTTGGATCGTTTTGTGTTGGTTTGGGTGGATTTGGTTCTCGCAAATTGAGGTAAGGCTTTAATTCTATTGGTTGGTTTTTCTCTGGTTATGTAGGGTCCTTTATGAGTTTTAAGGTTCCTAATATCCATTGTGTAGTGCATTGATCCCTGCTCATTGGTTTCGAGTCACCAAGTCAAAGGTGAATCACCTGCGTGTGCATAGGTAAGTAAGTATATGTATGTGGGTTACCCCATTATGTGTATAGTAAACCATGGAAATGATTATACACGTATGGGGCTAGGTGTGCCCATGTATATATATAAAAATTCATACGCAGGTGAGTGGAGACTGGTATATGCATATAAGTATATGTGTAAGGATCCCATTGCACATGATCATGGACATGCTAGTGTGTGCATATGGTCTAGGTGTACTTGCATGTGTGTGAAGGTGTGTATACCCAGTGGGGGGGTATCAGCTTTTAGTTATAAAGCTCCAAGATCTGAAGTGGATGACTTGGTTCCACCTCGAGGTAGGGTCCCTCTCCTAGTCTCTTTAATTCAAGAATGCTTTAAATTGTATTTACCTTATTTATTAATTATGATTAATTATATTGACCTAAATATCTTGAATAAGTGTTATTTTATATAATCGTTTCATTTGATAAATAAATTCATGTTTTTATAATAAAACCCCTCCAATGGAGGTGCACTGTCTGCGAAAACTCACAGTGATAATTATGTTGATCTAGTTGCTTAACTTATTTTATTTGATTTGTGCTAAATGAGTTTTAGAATAAATGTTAAATATAATTAAATGAATTTTGTGATAAAGCAATGCCATGATTTTATAATAAAACCCCTCGAACGGAGGTGCGCTGTCTTCTAAACCAAAGAGTAGTGATAGTTATTTGTATCATGTTTAGATTTGGTTTGAGTTTTCAATATGCCTCTTGTTGGTGTTTGTTTTGTGGATAGTTAGTTTTTTTTTCTTTGAATAATATAAATTGGCTTATCATACTCGTTTTACTCAAATGACATTGCCCGAGTAGGCATATTCCTTACCATGTCACTTTTCTTTTCACCCTTTGAATATTATAAATGAAATTGTCATGCTTAGGCGAAGTGAATGAATTTGTAAATGGTTTATGTTGGGTGTATGATTTCTAGTCATTATTGTATGAACTAGTGAATAGGTTTCATTTCAGCTCAGCTCATACCTTTTGAAGTTTCATCGTAGGGTTCATTGTACCCTATAAAGTCTCTCTTTCCTTCGGTGCTTCTTTTGAAGATCCAATCATAAGTTTCATGTACCTTATGAAGTCTTAATTGTACCTTATGAACTTTGCAGACTTTACGAAGGAACCTTACGAGATTCATGACCATTACGAAGGAATCTCAAAAGGTCCAGTTTACCTTGAAATTCTACTATACCTTAAGATGATCTACGCATACCCTAGTAGGTTTCCATGCCTCTACCCTGCTTCCTCCCGTTCCCTTCACTCCTGGTTGGAAGATGCTGCCCCGTGAATGTCGCTGGACCCGGAAAACATGTCGTGGTCACACCTCAGTCATTCCGCGGTCATTTGTGATGTGTACGAGTCAACCCCAACTCAATACGAGGCACAGTGTGGCCGACACCACTCAAACTGTCTCACTTTTATTTTAAATGGACATGATTTTAAGTGAAAACAACAACTGACATACAGGAAACTGAACAAACACATTTGTATTGTGTTGATACTTTAGGAAAATGATCCATGGGTCATTTTTGACATGTACAAGTCAACCCCGCCTCAATCCGGGGCACGGTGTGGCCGGTATCACTCCAAGTGTATGTCTTTTGTTTAAAATGGACATCATTTTAAGTGAAAACAACAACTGACATACGGAAAAAAGATCAAACACATTCAGACTCTATTGAAACTTTAGTAAAACAATCTATGGGTCATATGTGACATGTACAAGTCAACCCTACCTCAATCAAAAGCATGGTGTGGCCAAAACCACTCAAAGTGTCTCTCGTTTGTTTAAAATAAACATCATTTTAAGTGAAAACAACAACTGGCATACGAAAAACTAACCAAACGCATTCATATTCTATGTATACTTTCGAAAAAGGATCCATTGGTCATTTGTGACGTGTAAGGGTCATCCCCTACTCAATCTGAGGCATGGTGTGGCCGATATTACTCTAACTATCTCTCTTTTGTTTAAAATGGACATCATTTTAAGTAAAAATAACTGACATACAAAAAACCAACCAAACATATTCGGATTGTGTTGATACTTTAGAAAAAAGATCCATGGGTCTTATATGACGTGTATGAGTCAACCCCAACTCAATACAAGGTGTGGTGTGGCTGACACCACTCAAAGTGTCTCACCTTTATTTGAAATGGACATCATTTTAAGTGAAAACAATAACTGACATACTAAAAACCAACCAAATGAATTAGGATTCTATTTAAACTTTAGGAAAATAATACATGGGTCATATCTGATGTTTAAGATTAAAGCCCACCTCAATCTGAGGTGTGGTGTGGCCAACACCACTCAAAGTGTCTCTCTTTTGTTTAAAATGGACAACATTTTAAGTGAAAACAACAACTGACATACAAAAAACTAACAAAAAGCATTTGGATTCTATTGAAAATTTAGGAAAAAATCCATGGGTCATATGGGATATGTAAGAGTCAACCCTGACTCAATAAAAGGTGCTTTGTGGCGGTATCACTCTAACTATCTCTCTTTTGTTTAAAATTGACATCATTTTAAGTAAAGACAACTGACATACGGAAAACTGACCAAACGTATTCGGATTATGTTGATACTTTAGAAAAACGATCCATGGGTCATATGTGACATGTATGAGTAAACCTAGCCTCAATCCAAGGCATGGTGTAGCCGACACCACTCAATGTGTCTCACCTTTATTTGAAATGGACATCATTTTAAGTGAAAACGACAAATGACATACGAAAAACTGACCAAACACATTCAGATTATGTTGAAACTTTAGGAAAACGATCCATGGGTCATATGTGATGTGTAAGAGTCAACCACACCTAAATAAGAGGCGTGGTGTGGCTGAAACCACTCAAAGTGTCTCTCTTTTGTTTAAAATGGACAACATTTTAAGTGAAAACAACAACTGACATACGGAAAACCAACCAAACACATTCATATTCTATTGAAACTTTAGGAAAAAGATACATGGGTCATATGTGACATGTAATAGTCAACTCTTCCTCAATACGAGGTGCGGTGTGGCCAGTATCACTCTAACTGTCTCTCTTTTGTTTAAAATGGACATCATTTTAAGTAAAAACAACTGGCATATGAAAAATTGACCAAATTTATTCAGATTGTGTTGATACTTTAGAAAAATTACTCATGGGTCATATGTGATGTGTAAAAGTCAACCCCACCTAAATTCGAGGTGCGGTGTGGCCGACACCACTCAAAGTGTCTCTCTTTTGTTTCAAAAGGACATCATTTTAAGTGAATACAACAAATAAAATATAGAAAACCAACCAAAGGCATTTAGATTATATTTAAACTTTAGAAAAACTATCCATGGGTCATATATAATGTGTATGAGTCAACCCTACCTCAATCCGAGGGCCGGTGTGGCCGACACCACTCAAACTATCTCACTTTTATTTGAAATGGACATGATTTTAAGTGAAAACAAAAACCGACATACGGAAAACCAACCAAACACATTCAGATTGTGTTGATACTTTAATAAAATGATCCATGGGTTATTTGTGACATTTATGGTTCAATCTTGCCCCAATCCGGGGCACGGTGTGGCCGGTATCACTCCAAGTGTATGTCTTTTGTTTAAAATCAACATCATTTTAAGTGAAAACAACAATTGACATACGTAAAACTGACCAAATGCATTTAGATTCTATTTAAACTTCAGGAAAACGATTCATGGGTCATATGTGATGTGTACGAGTCAACCCTGCTTCAATCTGAAGCGTGGTGTGTCCGAAACCACTCAAAGTGTCTCTCTTTTGTTTAAAATGAACATCATTTTAAGTGAAAACAACAATTTCCATACGGAAAATTGACCAAACACATTCGGATTCTATTTAAAATTTAGGACAATGATCCATGGGTCATATGTGATGTGCACGAGTCAAACCTGACTCAATTCGAGGCGTGGTGTGGCCGACACCACTCAAAGTGTGTCTCTTTTGTTTAAAATGGACATCATTTTAAGTGAAAACAACAACTGACATACGAAAAACTGACCAAATGCATTAGGATTCTATTGAAACTTTAAGACAGCGATCCATGGGTCATATGTGACGTGTACGAGTAAACTCTGTCTCAATCCGAGGTATGGTGTGGCCGATATCACTCAAACTGTCTCTCTTTTGTTTAAAATGGACATCATTTTAAGTAAAACAATTGGCATATGGAAAAACAAACAAACATATTCGGATTGTGTTGATACTTTAGCACAACGATCCATGAGTCGTATGTGATGTGTATGAGTCATTTAAATGTCTTGGTCATGTCAAAGTCATTTAAATGTCTTGGGCATCCCTACCCATGATAATATCATCACATCAAAATCATTCATCCGCCTACTCATAGTTTTCTTCCCTACTCAAGAAACTCAACCTACGTCCTCTAACTGGTCCTACCCCTAGTATCCACATGCAATAGAAAAACACCAATACTCTAAGAGATTCTCATTTAATGAAAACCGGGAACCTCCATGTTCTTCCTACCAAAACCAAATCTCCCATGCACAATCTCTACCCAAAGAGAAAGTTTGCACATAAAACCACATCAACCCACATTTCCTTGAGCACCTATTATTCTCATGATAAAATTTATAAGTATAAGGACCACCCATTTTAATATACATTACACGGGATAGGAACCCAAACATGTCCATCCCTCTAGAAGACAACCACAAGGGTAAACCACAAGCACTCAAGTTCTCTTCCTCAAAACCAAAGCCTCCCTACATTCCAAAACCCATATCAGGTTTCACCATTCATATAATACTTTCAAAGTTCCAAAAAATCCATCTTGATGTCACACATTCAAAATCACACATAGCCTACTTGACCTATCTCATCTTCTGATGCATTTATCTAAGACTAATTTTACTTATGAAGTAATCATGCATTTATTCATTTCATTTTCTCATATGCTTCCAGAGCCTTAAACATAATATTTTCCTCTTATTTCTTGAAAAGTATTTTCAATTTAACATTTAATAATTTCTTTCAGTGATTACTACACCATGTTTTTTCCATATTTTTTATTGAAACTCTCTTCATAAGTTGAATTTAACCTTACATTCCTCAGGAATCAATCTTATGGAATCAATCTTAAGGACATCTTCAATTCATTAAGGTGTTATATTCTTTTGATCATCCTATTTTCTTCATATTTTGATGACCATAGTTTCTCAGTATTTATACAACCTTAAAAAGTAAAGTGTGTGAATTCTAGTTAGTATATTAACCAAAATAGTCCTGATTTTGGGATGGTTTGAAGATGGTTAAAATCATTGGGGAGAAATCTGTTTATCCCCCTTTTTGTGGCATCCATTTCTCTTAGTGGTTTCGAACTCACCAAATAGATTCAATCCATTTATTTCAGTGGTCCTATGACTTTCACTGGAATTGAGATCCTCCGACTGCTTCACTTTGGAAGTTTTAAAACCTCCTGCAAGTTTTGTGTGTCTTGAGGTCGACCAGTGGGTTAGTGATCTGGTCCTTAATCTCTAACCTATAGATATGGTATTTTTGGCTTGGATCTTGGAAGAAAAGAGGCATACCATGCAGGTTCACAGAACATGGAAGAAGCAGAGGCCTAGAAGGAGGGTGATTTCAACAGAGCCATTTCCAAGGTAGTTCCCCTACAGAACAGATTCTTAGATTTAGGTGAAGGGCCTTCAGATGATGATAATTCATGGAGTGGAAAAGGGTTGGTAACAGTTATCCCAAGAAGGTTGGGAATTTTAAAAAGGATAAATCTTCAGTGATTCAAGAAGGAGAAATTTAACCTTCTAAGAATTATCAGACTTTATTATAGTAAGAGGATGAGAAACCAACATTTTTCTACTAGAATGGAATGAATAAAGGAAAGAAATTGTCCATTGAATCCGATGATCGCCTAGTTACTATTAACCAACCAGTTTATTTAATATATCTCCAAAATTTCCTTTGGATTTTCAATCTATATTAACCAACCAGTTTCTTTAATATATCTCCAAAATTTCCTTTTTATTTTCAATCTCTCAAACTACTAGATTCTCAAAATTTATCAAACCTTTTGTAAACAGTTATCTTTAAACTATTAACACTTTGTATTTAACTTAAAGATTAGTTTAACAACAATTTTGTATCTTGGAGAGGTGCAGGTTTTTAGTTTTATAGGTTGGGGTTTACAGGTTGGGAAATATATTGGAGAGGTGCATGTTTATAGTTTTATAGGTTGGGATTTACATCTTTGGGAAATATATTTTTTATCTTTGGGTTTATAGTTTTACAGGTTTGGGTTTACAGGTTGGAGAGGTGCAGGTTTATAATTTTGCTGGTTTATAGTTTTACATGAAGGCTGTCCAGTTTTGGGGATATAAGATGTATACCAACGGTTCTACAAACTGTTGGTATACAGAGTATGCTGGACAGAGTATGCCAACAGTTTAGAACTGTTGATACATAGGACAAAGTATTCCAATGGTTCTGAAACCATTGGTATATAGGTATGCCAATGGTTCTGAAACCATTGGTATACTATGGGTTGGAATAAAATGTATACCAACGGTCTGAAAACCATTGGTATACCCACCAGTACCAACTATTCATAAACCGTTGGTACATATATATACCAATGATTTTAGTAGAACCGTTGGTATAAATCTACTGCCACGCCTCACACACCAACGAGTTGTGAAAACATTGGGAAATACTATCCCAACGGTTTTAGTGGATATCCCAACGGTTTAAAACCATTGGGAAAGATGGAATTTCCAGTAGTGTCTTTATAACCTTAATTACTGAAATCCATATTCACAAATCCCAAATCATCTATTTTAGTAACACTCATGTTATCAACCCACTTTCATTGAAAAATCATCACTTAGAGTGTTGTATAATCTAACTCCCATATTTGTTTGATGATTACAAAATATGAAATATTTGCATAAATTGTATTTTTTTTCTTAGTACTAGAATCATGCATCACTTTATCCATAAGTGTAACTATACTATTTTTCATGGTACTGCCTTCATCATGTTCATTTGTATAAAATGTATAACCATTAATTATATAACAATTTTAAGATAATACATATACACTTAGTCCTTTGGCTAGCCATCGAAGCTGTTCTGAAATTGAATCCATTTTTTCATTCGACTCATTAAAAATATGGTCTCAAAACCATTCTATTAACTATTGATTATGTGTATTTGATATCCAAATTTTATCCCTTTATGGATTCAAATGCCTAAGAATTTCTTTATGAGTTTCAAAATATGGGGAAACCTCTAAATTATTATGAAAAATGTAAAGGTAGGCTTGCTTCTGATCTGTAATATTGATTGTGACAACATCTATTCTAAAATTTTTTTACCCACAAGCCACCCATTGTGATGATATTTTGGCAGACCAATGATTTCTACACTGGACAGGTAGTCGGTACAGAATTCAAAAAATTCCTCAACAATATATTGCGCCACAATACAACCCTCTGGCTTACTTAAATTTTTGAAATACCCTTTTAAAATCTTCATATACCATTAAATGGGGTATATCCATCTATAATTTACAAGACCACATAGTAGAATATCTCTCACTAAGTGAACTATAAAGTGAACCATCATATAAAATAATCCCAGTGGGAAGAAAATTTGCAATTCACATAATATGACAACAATTTCCTTATCCATAGTTGAAAATTTCATCGAGTCTATAACATTATTGCATATAGATTTTAAAAATAACTAGAGATTGATTAATGTATGATATACATTCTTGGAAAAAATTCAACATAAAGCTAAATGAATTATATCTTGCATAAAAATATTGAAGTCATGTGATTTTAGATCCTTTAAATTTAAATTAGTCATTGAAGTGATATTATTTATATTCAATGAATACCCATATAGAACCTTTATATCATTCAAGAAGTTGCAAAACTAATATCACCTTTTCCTAGAAAGAGTGTAAGCAGCTGGAGGAATAAAAATCTGTTTTCACCCTTCATTGATGTTACCTTTTCTTGTATTCCCATGTCAATCATGTCCAATTTAGCTTTAATTCCATCCTTTGTTTTTCTAGGTTTATTTAGTAACATTCCAATGAAACCATCACATAATTTTTTTTCAACATGCATAATATCAAGAAAATGTCTAATGTATAAATGATTCTAGTATGGTAATTCAAAAAAAAAAACTGATATCTTTTTTCCAATCGGTTTTCATAAGATTTTTCAAATTTTTTTTACCAAAATAAGTGTTCACATCTTTTACTTTCTCAAATAGTTGATCACATGTTATAAGAGACAGTTTTTTACATTCTTATGAACTTCCATCAAATGATGTTTTTCAATATTGGTACTTATGTCATCAGAGTAGAAATCTATAATGTCCTAGAAAAATAGTCATCTATGAATGTTTCAACCTAATTGACTATGTACCGTGTTCATAAATGGGTCACCCTTGAATTCCTTTAATGTTATATCTTGAAAAATTTCTATAAGCAGGAAAGTCATCTATTATCACGTACAATATGGATCTCAATGTGAAATCTTCATTTCTGTAAGCATCACACAATGTAACACCCGAATCCCATAATAATTTAAAATATTCCATTAATGGAGTCAAATAAACATCAATATAATTACCCGATTGTTTTTGTCCTAATATAATCATAAATAACATAAATTATTTTCATTTTATGCATAACCACAGTGGAAAGTTATAATTTACCAACATAACTGACCATGTATTGTGAGTGCTGCTTTGAAAACCAAAAGGATTCACTCTATATATAAATAATGCAATATGAAGGTTTCTCAACTCAATTCCAAATTCAGGATACACATGATCAATTATCTTCCACTAAGGAGAGTCTTTTAGGTGATGAAGTTTCCCATCTTTATTTCTTGTATTTTCATGACACATCAATTTCCTTATAGTATCCTCACTTCCATATAGGCTCCTAAACCTTGGAACGGTTGGAAATCACCATACAACTTTTATAGGACCCGATTCATCTTTCTTGTATCGAGAAACACCAAGTGATTTGTGTTCCTTGTGAAATAGTATACAACCATTTGGACAATCATGTATTCTTTCATAGATCATACCCATTGAACACAAAATTCATTTAGTGTCATATATTTGGATATAGATATCATTATCGTCTGAGAGAATATCATTCAATAGAGCAATTAGTTTAGTAAAACTGTTGTCACTATCCATTGCAATATTTTAAATTATACAGCTTCAGTATGGCTGAAAATGCTGTATATTTAATGCAACCAACATACAATGACATTTTTGTACAACTCTTTAAATTATATTTTTTGTAAAATCATGAACTTCATCTTCAAATATCATTTTAATTTCTTCAATATGATCTTCATCATTATTCACACCTATAATCACATCCTTTATATGATCTTCTTCATTTTCCAAACTTGTAATCATATCATATGATCCATGTAATGCCTCAGATTTTCTGTGTATTATTTTTAAATATGATATAGAATTATTTAAAGACCAAGAATGGATAAGACACATCATTCTGTGGCCCGGTGATCATGGAATGGTGGTTTGAACTTTTTTTTATGTTAAATCAGTTGGCATGTGTGCACAGTTGTGGCAGTTTCCAAACAGATGCCCAGATTAAAAATATGAGGGCACAATTTCATCCAGGATGATGACTTTACCTAAGAGTGGGCCTAACCTCAACTGGTGTGGATAGAGGGATAAAGTTAATTTTTAGAAATTTTAAGTAAATTAAATTAAATTAAATTAAATTGAAAAGTTTACTTTATTTTATTTGTAAATGTTTGCTACTGCGCAATGATGGGGAAATTGTTTTGATAATTAATGGCATGAAATAATGATTCTAAAATAGCAACACTGACTCATTAATGCCACAATGTAATGAAACGCTGAAATGCATCCCCTTCTTTTTAATGGGTTAATCAAATGTTGGTTGTTGGTGGAAAATTGAGAGAAACTCTGGTGAAATCATGGAGATTTAGAGAGAACTATCGACAATTAAAAATGATGAATCAAAGGTGAGAATCGTTAAACTAACGGAGTTAAAGGATCTCAGTGACGATGGCAGCATAATCCCTTCGCCAGTGATCGATCCCTCCTTGAGGTAGGGGTTATGTTTTAAATTGTTTCTTCCCCATTCTTTAATTAAACCACGGACGTGGATCAACCTAAAAACTGGTTGACCCACTCATCATCGTTCTTGCAAGAGAGTTTTTCTTTATTGGGTTCGTTCCTGGGGATTTATTGTCATGTTTTAATGTTTTAATTTTCCCAATTTAAACTTTCTAAAGGGATTGGATTAACGCTATGGCGAATGATGGTGGAGGTTTGTTTCTCCTTTGTTGTTTTGTTTTCTTCCTCCCTCTTCCCCATGTTTTTTGCGTTCTTTGCGGGGATACAAATGAGGAATCATTGTGTGCTTGTTTCTTGGCACAATGATCCCAAAATAGAGATCTGGTATCGTGATGACCCAGTGGATGTGCGGAGGCGATAGTGACAGACGAATCGACATGGTTCATGAGTTCTTGTTATTTAAGTGTTCTTCATGCGAGTGAATCAGAACGTGTTTTTGGGGCTGATCAGAGGCCTGAAACTGACATAATCAGCTTTGTGATTTTGGGGTGACCTATACCCTTGAGTTTCATGGAGATCATATGGCCAGATCGAAGAACATAGCATCACCATAGGTGAGCCGGTGAAGAACCACGATTTTGGAAATTTCCACAGCACACAACGTGTATCTCGAAGAACATGCCGTGTGGGACCAAATCAGTGGAAACTATAGTTTTTAGAGTAAAAAAGTTGTCACAAGGTGTGTTACCCCATCACACAATGTGTGGGTCCTTACTCAAAGATCAATGTGTATTTTGGGAAATACACGGACACAGGATGAACTACACAGCCTCGCGACACTGCGTGTACTCCATACGCAACATGACAGAGGCGGCTTCATGGGACTCAACCTGTATCTCGGGAAATACACAAGGACGGTGTGGAGTACATGACCGTGTACTCCGCCATATGGACAGACCAGGCAGGATGCATGGGTTATCCCATATATTGGTTACATAGGATGGAACACACGGGTTGAAGCTGTGTACGGGCACACGACTACATACACGGAGGGAAACTCAGTTGTTTGGAGACAATGTGTGGTCCGTCCTACATGTCATGTACTTAATTTTCTACATAGCATGTTCTTATGACTTGGGCCATTTTACACGGGTAGTACCCGAAGTCGAGAGACACAGTGTGTGACCCTTTTACATGCCATGTATATCCAAGAACATGGTTTGATCCTCTTGTCCACCATCCCTTGGACAAGTTTCACTTGGGTTCGTTCCCCGTTTTCTCATTCCCCTGAAGGTCGGGTATCATTTCCTTCCACATGAGTATGATACGTTCAACATGAATTTTTGAGATAGAGTTAAGTATCCCTCCGAGAGGCCTGGATTGAGATCCTCTATCCATTCTTGACCCTAGGTAGAGTCAGGTATCAATGTGACTAATCTTACAGGATGCCAATCCTCTATTTAGCAGGTGAATCTGGATAAGTTGCAGTATCTGTGAAGGCCCTAGCATTGATCCTCATCTGTGTATCGTGATCTTTCCCCACCCAGGAGTGTGTTCTTCTGTAATAAGTGTACCTATCTCTCATGAATTTTCCGGATGAACGGTACTTCTCAGACAAACATTATCAGAGCTATCAGACTCATGAGTGAGTTCTCTCGAACGAGTGATTCGTGGAATCTTTGAACTGAATCCCTAGCATGGGTATGTGGTTGTGTGACTTGTCTCTAGACTATGAGTTAGGATTTTGAGTATATCTAGATTGTGTTTCTCTTGTTATATGTTCAGTAGACACATACTATGTAGTACTAATTATACCTTTACTTTGTGTATTTCTTTGTGATTTTGGGGGTCCTCTACTGAGTATTATTATACTCACCCCTACATGGGCTTTTCCTGCATGTGCCATGTCTTGTGTAGATGATCGACCTTTTGACGGAGTCTAGGGAGAACCAGGACCAGACTGGGCTTTCTGAGTTCTCTACAGGTTGAGGTGTTTATATGATTACGAGAAGCAGTACCAGTCCCTCTTGTGCTTACAGGTTGGAATTTGTAGTTTGCAGTCTCTTGTTTTTGGTGGGCTTGTATTCTGGACCATTTTTTCTTTCTGCACTTTACTTCCATTTTAATCTGTCGGTTGAGTTTATTTTTATGCATTCCTTTTGTTTCCTTAGTGGTTTTTACTTTTCATCATTTGTGGGATTGGAGATGTGTGCATGTGCACATGTACTTAGGCAATGCCTCCCATGTTAGTGACATGCCTACTCGGTGCTAGTCACTAGCCCCTAGCCTATTGGAGGCGTTCTTGGGGAGTCGCGGCATGGGCCCCACTGGGACGGGTCATGACGATCCATAAAACGCAGTGTTATCCCAGTCATTTTCTACATTCTCTTTCTCCCCATATTTATTCCAAAATTTATAACTTCAATAACTTTTGTGAAAGATCAAGTGTTCTTCCAATTCCTATAGACTAATTAGTCTTAAACAACAACCACATAAACATAGAAAAAGGATATAAGAAGGGTCATATGCATGATCTTTTGTAAACTTGATGAACTCTTTCACCTCATATTTATATTCTTTTGTCATACAATTGACATAAATCCATTCTCTATTCATATCCACCCTATTTGATTCAGTAATATTAATATTTAATAAAATGAAAACACAAAAGGGGAATTTCAAATAAGGGGAACCCAACATTTTAATTTTTCAAATAGTTTCATCATTCTTTGAAGTAAATGGGTAATTAAATTTATGAAAATAATTACTCCACTAGTGGTAGGTGTTATCCTATGAATTCATCTAGAAGATATGGGGGATAAGTCTCAGGAAAAAATGCAGTAATAAATGTTTGGGAGATGAATTTGATGAGGATTATAATTATTAGTTCATTTTGTTTCCTGAGACTTGTCCTAGTAGAAGCTAACACCAAATCATAGAGAAGATGTAGTTGTGGAGGACTACCCTAATTTTAACCATGCGGGTGATGTTGGATGAAAAGTAGGATTAGGATTTGCAATGGGGTTAAACATTAATTCACCTTTTGTGTGAGTGAGGTCATGATGGATATCCTATGGGTTGGATAGAGTTAGTGACATGCCCTTTTCATGGTGTTATTATCAATCTATATTATATATAAGGTGAGATTATATGTATCTAGGAGGTATCTGAAAGTTAATACGATCATATAAATATAGATAGTACCCTTTATGAGTAAACCATTGTCGACTGATGCAATTATAAAAATTAATCAAATGTGTTACCTCTTAGATACATTGTTGAATATGAAATCCAAAAGAAAAACAAAGCTAATTTTGAAACTCATTCAATAATGAATTAAAAGAAGACATCTAACTTCTATCATTTATAATTTAAAACATAAAATATTGTATATAATAAAATAAATCTTAATTATCCAAATGAATTTGTTGGAAAAATAATAATCATATTACAAAATTATAAAAATATAGAATTATAATTTATATAAATAAATTTTATAAAAGTATAAAAGTATTAAACTATTGATAAATTGAAAAAAATATACATGTATAAAAGTATAAATTACAAATGTATATATATTTATATCAGTATATAAAATTATAGACATATATAGAAGTATACAATTATATATAATTTATAAAATAATATACATTTTAAATAAATATATATAAGTTATATTTATTCAATACATGACCCGAAGACCCAGTTAGCATAGAACTCATTACATAGCCCAAAGGCCCACAATGGATGTGTGTTTAATGTAATTGTACCCCAAACACCTAATATATATATATAAACATTTAATAAAAAACTATTATTAAATTATATTAGTATAATATGATATACTATAAAATTTATAAAAGTATGTAAATTTTAAATCATATAAAACTATAAAATTATAAACTTGAAACACTTTGAATATGTCAAAAGTCATTTTCATACCATTAATTTTTAGTGCTTCCTATATATATTTTTAAAAATCCGATAGAGGGTCCATAGACTAATTATTAATGGGTTTTCATTATTAAATGCATATAAAATATTTTAATAGAAAATTGGTTGTTGTGAAAAAAAAAACACTTCATTTAATATAAATTAAGTTTTCTATGAATTATGGATAATGAAAATATAATCATTATAATTGAACACTATATCATTAATAAAAAATTATAAAATAATAATATTATACATATTGAATTTACATCCTTCAAAATATCAATGAAATACTCTTCTATAGAGAGAGTAAAATAAAATAATAACCTAGGTTGCAGCACTCTAACACAACAAATAAGTCTTCCATCTCTAGGCTCCAATTGAACCAGTCAGCAAAAATCCCTTCATAGAGAGAGTGTAGTTATTATATCTCTAATTATAAATCTAATACATCCCCTATCTATTCTCCATTTTAAAATCCATCTTGAATCAACCTTCATATTTTTATATGTACATGTGAATACCATGTGAATTTATCTCTTTAAATATATCCATAAGATAAAAATTAAATAATCCATGATAGATATACAACCAAAAAACATATCTATTTATCATCCTCCTTTGTATCTTTAACCTCATATTCCTAATCTGAGTTGTATTCTAACTCCTCAAATATAGACACACAAAATCATATAGGATATAAACTTCATCTTTCTTAATTCAAATATAAAAACATGTGTATGGAGAGAAATATTCATACTTTAAATCTACTTTGAATCTTTAGGTACTGGAATGGAAAAATTATGTGGTGAAAGGCACCCTTGAAACATAATTCTTGAGCCATTGGAAAAACCCACACATCCATGATATAACAACATCTCACAAAAAACAAGATGGGTGCTATTTGTTCAGTTCATTGAGAAGAAGTAAAGACACGCACATTGTGAGGTTCCATTAAAAAAATAGTGTTGTAGAGGTGCAAACAAAATAAATCCACACATACCTTAGATTTGGAGAGATCAATTCTTTGATAAACTAGACCGATAATAAGTGTAAGGTCCGGCAGCAGCGTCGACAATGTTCTGGTTCCATGAAACCTTGAGGGGTGAGTGGTGGAAGGGCTCTGTTAGGATTCAATTTATAAGAACCCACAAGACTTTTATCAGCACTTTCTAAAAAGCACTGCTAAAGGCTAGTTTTATCAGTGCTAAAATAGAAAGTGATGATAAAACTGACCTTTATCAGCACTTTCTTAGCACTGATAAAGATATCACTTTATAAGTGTTTTTTTAGTGCTAATAAAAAATGCTAATAAAGGTATAATCTTAATAATTTATTTATATTATTATATATAATTATATAATTATATATAATATATATATATATTTATAATATATATATATATATATATAATTTTTTATATATTTATAAATAAATAAATAAATAAATATATTTATAAAATTATAATAAATGTTTTTATTGTAGTTTTATAATTATTTAAATATATATAATTATAATTATAATTATAAATAAATATATTTATAAATATTTGTATATAACTATATATATATATATTTATTAATATATAAATAAATATATTTACAAAAATTATAATAAATTAATTTATTATAATTTTATAATTATTTAAATGTATATATATAATTATAATTATAAATAAATATATTTATAAATATTTATAAATAATTATAAATATATTTATAAATATATTTATTAATATTTTTAAATAATTATATATATATATTAATATTTAAAATATATATTTATGGATCTATGGCGTCGTGATTCATCTCTCTGGCAGCCAACCTTCTCCTGGATCCATGGCATTTTAACACACATTGATATGGTGCATCTACAGTTCATGCCGCTAACTCCCCCAAGGCTTCTATTGTCCCTGATAAGCCATGCCGCCGTGGTGCCAGAAATGACCCCGATGTCTTGCTTAGTTGGCGGCAGAAAATCCGGATCGGGTGTTCCACCTTCCACGAGTGCGATTTGTAGTGCCTTCTCTCCCTACAAATAGTTCACTGTTAGGGCAATTCGTCGGATGGGAAATATTTCACACATCAGATCTGATGCCGATACGGCCTCTAAAAAACTGAATTTAGGTAAACACTCGATTATTGCAAGATTAATCTTGACCAAGGGGTCAAAACTGTGGAAATTGTATGACCTAGTTGTGTATCTATCTGCAAAATGGGAATTTAGAAACTGAAGATGTGTTTCATTGGACAAATGATTTTTTCATATCCTCTTTCCCACTGACGATTTGAAGATGCATGCGTGGGGGTATGGTTCAATGTCAATCAAGCCTGATGTCATGCATCTTTGTGAATGGGATATGAATTTCAACCCATTGGAGGTACTTAGCTCATCCACTCAATTGTGGGTGATTTTTTTGGTTTAAACTGGCTGTTATGGCATCTGAAGATCCTATATGATATTGCTATTACTATTGGAGTTCATATTAAATTAGACAAAGAAACCGAGCTTGCTCATTTTGTACACTATGCTATATTTCTGGTTGAGGTTGACTTAGGCTCCACAAAGACTGATAATTTTTTTTTCTCCACTGATCTTGAGGAGATTGAGTTGAGAGTTGAATATGAGAAGGTCCTGAAATTATGTTTGAACTGCAAATTAATTGGTCATGACTTACTGAACTATAAAAGAGTAGTTTGTGGTTCCTACTGTTCAACTTGTGGCCATGTTGAACATAATTGCAACATGAAGAATCAGCCTATGAATGCATGTACTCAGGATACTGGTGTACAAATGATTAATGATCGGATTTCAGTAAGGGGGAATGCAAGTAATTATGCCTCACAACATGGATCTAATTTTAATATGATTAATGGTGTTAAGGACTCCTCTTCCTCCTTGGGGAAGAAAACAAGGGATGATATTGTTGTGTAGGAGGTCAATCCAAAATGCAGCCTAGTGTGCATGCACTTGTTGGGAAAGAGGGGGATTTTATCCCTATTTCAAATAATTTTGATACTTTTGACATAGGAAAGTAGGAAAATTTCGATGAAACAGGTGAGAAAGAGCATGTTGATTCTATTATGAATTTCAATGATTTGGAGAAGCTTGAAAATGCTATTCAATATGAAGTGGACAAGGAATTGATCCAAGAACAAGCTTTGACCTCCTCTATGAGGAAGGTAAAATCTAAGTTGGTATTGGCTTCTCCACTTCCTGTTAAGAAAAATGTAGTGAGTATCATTTTTTCATACCCTAGAAAATCTCCTTCACAGAATAGGGGTATGGTGCAGATCACCTATGATATGCTAGATTCTCCTAATTTGGAGTTTAGTGTGCAAGTATCACTAAATATTGGTAGCTCCAATGAAGCTGATGTCCCCTCTATGGACATTGTGAATCTTAATGTTAAGAAGAAGATGGAGTAAGGCCATTTTGATTTGGAAAGGAAAGAGTTGGGAGGGAATTTTCAACAATCCAAGACTTGGAAGTGAGGTTGAAATCCAAAAAATCATGGCTGAGGATGCGGTTGTGATGATTGGGATAGTGCATGAGGGCGTGACAGAAATGTGTCCACTAGGTCTTCTTCCAAGGGACTCACTCTAGAGTAGTAAAAGTTTAGAGAAAAGTATTTTTTTCTCTTTAATCAAAGGAACTGACAATTAGAGTGAGAAACTGCTGATGATTATGAGGACTCTCATCAGGATTATGGACTTGTTCTTGATTTGTAGACTCACTTTTATGGGTGTGGCCTTGCCCTTGTTTGATCCCATCCATCTTTCACGTGCTTGTTTATTTTTCTTTAATTTTAATAATAAGGGGCTTGACCCCATAATTTTTCAATAATATATATATATATATATTTATAAAATTATAATAAATGTTTTTATTATAATTTTGTAATTATTTAAATATATAAATATAAATATAAATATAAATATAAATAAATAAATATTTATTTATAATTTTAATTATAAATAAATATATTTATAAACATTTGTATATAATTATATATATATATATACCAAGAAGGTCCAGGAATCAGACGAACTTGCTCCTACCAAATTTATTGAAAACTAAAGGAAAAACATGAAAGAGAAAGGGTGAGATCAAACAAAGTACAAAACCTTATCCAAAAAAGAAAAACTACAAATCATAACCATCTCCATAATTTGGGATGTCATCAGCTAATTCCCATTTTGACTGTGAATTCTTCTGATTGAAAATCACATATTACTTTTCTTGAGTCATGAATACATAACACATGCATGTGTCATCATAAGAATAGGTAATCTAACATTTGGAGCATATATAACAACCCAATTATGTTCAAAAATAAACTTATAATCATAGATAGTGTCAATTATACTCATGCATATCAATATATGAACATAAACATTCCCATAAATATCATCATTATCTCATGATATATATATATGTATATATTTATTAACCCAATTCATTGGAGACAAATATTTATATATATATATAACTATAATTATAAATAAATATATTTTAAAAGTATTTATATATAATTATAAATATAATAAATATATTAATTATTTTAAAAAATTTATTATAATTTTCTAATTATTTATATATATATATGTAGTTGGGGTTTGGCTTAGTGGTAATCATCCCGTAATACTACATTGAGGTTGGGGGTTCAAAAACCATGAAGCATAGACACTGTAGTAGTACTGTAGCAGTGGTGAAATTGTAGCATCGACGACACTGTAGTGGTGGTGATCACTGTAGCAGGAACTGTAGTGACAACATCACTGTAGCGAGAACTATAACAACATAGATATTGTAGTAGCATTGTTCACCGGTGGGCCTTCGTGTCAAAATTATGGGCCTATGGGTCATGTAATGAGCTTCAAGCTCACCGGGCCTATGGTCCATGTATTGAATAATTAAGTCTTGATGGGTGGGCTATCCCCTGGGGGGCTATGGCCTGCCTTTCCTGCCTATGTATGAGGTGTGTGTGTCTAATTATGATTATACCCCAAACACCACATATATATATATATATTTATTTATAATCTTATAATAATTTTTTTAAAACATTATATATATATTTGAATTATAAAAATATATATATTAATATATCATATTTATATTAATTATAAACACACATTTTTTAATTAATTTATATGAGTAAACATTATTTTTGAATATAAATATAATAATTATATATATAATAATAATAGTTTTTATTAAAAACTTTTATCAGTGCTATGAATAGCGCTGATAAAGATAACCTTTATCAACACTAAAAAAAGCACTGATAAAGGATATACCTTTATCAGTAATTTTTTTAGCACTCAAAAAGGTTACCTTTATCAGTGCTTTTAGCTAGTGTTGATAAAGGCAAGACATTTATCAATGATTTATGTTTAGCATTGATAAAAGCAAGCGCATCCCTTATGCCGATTTGTGGTAGTGACATTTTACAATAAACACCTAATCAAATTCACATAACAACACACTTAGTTTGATATATGAATTGGGGGATTTTGTGATTTTTGATCATTGTTTTAATTTGTAGGTGACAAACCAAAAATAGGAGTAAGGGAAGAGATATTTGTTTATGGAACAAATTGAAAAAATAAACCAAAATAGTTCTATCACTTTGATTATTGAATTCTTAAATTTTCAATCAAATCCAACAAGTTTAAACATATTTTTCTCATACAGTTCAAGAAAAATTGAATTATTCACACTCCAATGTTATTTTTTTTAGATTTTTAACACACTAAAGGAAAAAACACGATTAAAATCTATTGCTAAATTTGTATTTTTTTATTACTATTTATTTAATTTTAGTCATGTTTTTTTAAAATGACCATGAAATTAATGATAATTAATAATAATAATTAATAAATAACTAAAACTTTAATTACATGTTAATAGATAATTAATTTTTAATTGCTAATTAATAATTAATAATTATTATTTATGATTTATAATCAATTATTATTTATTATTTATAATAAATTATTATTTATGATTTAAAATTTTAATTAATTATTAATTTATTTAAGGTCTTGGGGGTTACAAGAAAACGAAACAATTAACCGTTAGACACGAGGGACATGACACACCCCCTACAAAGGTTGACCCACTTCACAACTAGTCTATTACAATTTTATTATCCCAAAGGTCCAATATTTGATGACCCATAGAGCCCACATTCATGGCTCAAAGGCCCTAATGAGAATGACCCAAAAAGCCCAACTGCATGGTTCACAGTGTACCCCCTTCTTCTTCCTGGCCTAAAGGCCCTCCATTATTGAAACTTACTTACTTAATGTTCTAAGAGAATTTTAAAATCACACTTTAGCTTCAAATTACCATAAATTTTGATTTAGGTGCCTATTTGTGCACTTTGACCTGTTAAATCAAAACTTTCAAAAAAATTAGGATCATATTGATTTTTTGGTAATAATTAATAATAGGAAATTTATTAATGTTTTAAAAGAATTTTAAAATAGACCTTCAACTTCAAAAAAACATAAATTTTGATCTAGGTGTCCTTTTAGGCTTAGTGGCCTATCAAATAAAATATTATGATGATATCTACAACATTTGATACCATGGGAACCCCATACCCCCATTTTTATTGGTCAAAAGAGGCCCAATATGCCTCCAAAATAGAGTTTTAAGTCAAAGTATCCTATTTTTAGATCTTTCAATAGTATTAATTTCTTATTTAGGAGGTACTTTTTACAATTTTTAGGCAGGGTATGAATTTATTCATTGAGTTTACATTCCTATTGATATGAAGATGTTGAAATTGTAATGGTCTCCCCTCTTTTGGTGATTTATTTTTCTAATATATCTTATTTGACAAGGATTGTATCGAAATAATTAATCTTAGATACTCCTCCAATTATAATGACAATGCTTTAATTCGGATGTAATTCATGGTTAACCCTTAATGGTTTTGGACATTCCTTACAGTGGGAAGTTCGGGGTTAAGAATTATGTGTGTATGTGTATATTTATAGACATTTATATGTTTTGTGTGTGTATGTGTGTATCAAATTATATATATATATATATATATATCTATGTGTGTGGGTGGGTATATATATACACACTTATTTTTAGTTATATAGATATATAATTATATATATATATACATATTTTTGAAAATTTATTTGTATTTGTATATATTTATAGAAATTTATATGTATTTATGCATATTTATGCATATTTATAAATTTTTATATTTATATGTATTTATATTCATATAAATTTATATATATATTTTTATATGTTATATGGGTGTGTGTATATATATATATCAAATTATTTATATTTATTTATATATTTATATGTATTTATGTATATTTTTGTGTGTGTGGATTAATACATGTTGGAAAAAATACCTTTGGAGTGTGTTTTTGGTTGTGTTTGTTGACAGTGGGGTGAAAGGAATATTCAATGTAGTCTCTGTCTATGTTTTGATTCTATATATTGAAGGTTGAAAGATATATGGCAGGAGTTTGGATGAATTTGGTGCAATTTGGTGTTTTGTGGATTTTCATAAAAATGAAAAAGTCCCTATGTATGAAAATATGGCTATGTGATGGAGATAACATAATAAAATCAATGACATAAGGAATTTTAACTACATGAAGAACTTAGCTATGTGAAGGACTCACATATGTGAATCTACCACATAAGGAATTTGGCCACGTGGTGAATTTGGTTATGTGAAGAAATTTGACTATGTAAAGGGTCACACATGAAATTTTTACAGTGAGGCACATACACATTTAGTAGAAGGAATCCACATATGTGATTCTGAAGGTGTCCACATACTGGAATATATAAAGGGATCCATATAGGTATTTTTTCTCAGAAGGCAGGTGCAACATAAGGGATTTGGTTTCATGGATTTTCTAGAACCAAATGACCTTCAACATCTTGTATATTTCATCATAATTCAAATATGGTTGTTATAACCTGATTCAAATCAATAAAATATTCAAGGTAAGTTCAAGAAAACATATTTTAATAATTTTAATGAAGTTTGAGGCTATTTTATGGAATAAAAAATGGCCATGTCTCTCTTTGTGGGGAGTAAATCAAATTATGTGGGGAGTGGTGCAACACATGACAAGAGTGTTTTTGATACATGATCTGATAGAAAATTTGGATGCCAAATGATTTTTGTGCTTTCAAGGAGAAAAAGATGCCAGGGCATTAATGTGGGTCATACATGGAAATCCCTCTTTTACATGAAAAATATGGGAATATATTTTTCTTGAAAATGGGATGTTTTAATCTGATGTAAAAAACTAGGTGAAGAATTCCCTCTTTGTGCACATTTTTATATTCTATTTTATGAAGAAAAAAATAAGGGTAGTGATACACACCAGAACAGATGACCAACCTATTATAAGAGAGATTCAAGGTTATAGGTTGTAAGGTTGAAGATATGTTAGAAGATAAGAGAGGTGTTCCAAGATTCCTACTTTATAGAATTTCATGTGGAGTTCCTTAAACTGTGGAAGGTGCAACAAAGTGATATATTTTGAGAGAGGTGCAACATAAGAATGAAATTATAGACAATAAATTAAAATTTCTTTTAACTATAATTTCCTGACACCATGAGTGAGGATCTTGCATGCCAAAATTACAATTAATTTGTTTAATATCTGAATAAATTAATACCTAGGATTAGGAATTTTCCTTATTGATGAATTTTGATCATCCAAAAATACCCTTTTCGATTACCTTCATTTTTCTGTGAGGATCCAAGGATAGAATCCCTCTAGCGGTGATCTACATGTGCTCCTATGATATCTAAGAAAAGCCACTCGATCTTCAGGTGCTAGTACGGAGAATATAATGTCTTACATTGTTCATTCTTGATTTATCATTATTTTATCTTGAAGAAATCTCTCTTGAATTTCTCATTCTTGAGAGAGAGATAGAGAGAGGGAGGAGTCAAGAGAGAATTAATTGTGCCCAATAATTCTCTATTCTAAATTTTGGTTGATCTGCACAATAGATATAACCGTCTATTTATATATTTATGATTTAGGTTAAAATATTATTTAATTTCACGCTGAAAATTAAATAAAATTTAAAAACTTTAATAAATCCCATTCCACATAACAATAATAATAATATTTTTCTATGTTCCAACTTTCGCAAATTGATCAATAATATTTATTGACTTATAAATAATTATTTTATCACCAAACACAGTCTTGGTACATTTGAACTCCTCAGTATTTATTGAATACCTGTATAAATATCTTATTAATAAATAAATATTGTGAAACTGATGAATAAATATTTATTAAATATTCAATAAAATAAATAAATATATTTTTATTTACATGCTGATGAATAAATATTTATTTAATTATACGATCAAAATAACTTGAATAAAATTATTTCTCAGTCTTGAGAATAATATTTATTCCATTAATTAAATTCAAATAGAATTTAATCAGGATCAATAGAAACACTTAGTGTGTGACCCTCTAGGATTCTTTCTCCTTGGAATTAGGTGGGCTTTCCTAAAGTCTAATATTACTATCTAGAAATAGGTCAAAACATCTAATAGAAAGAAATTAATGTCGCAATAATGAAAACCACATATGAATTCTCACTGTGTAATATTATCCCTTTATCAAAATATATCATAAAATAGGTTTCACATTCATGTCACCAAACTATATGATTGAAAAGTCTTTCTTTGAATATTTGAAATAAAAACATCATTACACCATGGCCATGAAATTTAGGGCAACAATTTTATTCCAATCAAAGGGCTGAGATATTAGCTTCAATAAAGATGTAAGGGACAAATCCTTTCTCAACTTGTCCATTAATGAAATGTTCATAATGATGCACCCAACCTACCTTACTTCCTGCCAACATATGACGTGATGGTTTTCATCAGTAAATCTAAGTATGTGATTCATGTAATGCATTAATGATAATATTAAAGTCTAATGACCTTACACATGATTGCAAATAGGAATATCCAATGACACTAAAACCTACTGAATTTCTACTGGTGGTTCTATTATCATAATCTTTTATCTTAGAGATTACCAAAATAAAACTTCATGAGAAGAAGCCTCATATTCTTATGAGTACTCACACATAAAGGTCTATATACTATGTGTCCCATCATATCACTTTTAGATTCTCATCATAGCGGGGAACTTCTATGACCTTATCAATATGACAAATATTCTAGGACATTAATACATTAAATTCAAGTAGAATAATGTACAATATGTAACAATATGTTAAATTAATATTCTTTACATATAATATACATGTAATAAAAGTACAATCAGTTGGTCATAGGACACCAACTCTAACAAACTTACACTTGGACTAGATCCAACTGCCTACGATTTTGAGTTTACTAGACCTCACATGATAGTCATGTTTCTGTTGAGTCGAGGATTTCATCAAGGATTTCACCACATTTTTTTTCATGGAAATACTATTCACTACAAACACACCTCTCTGAGAAAAATTTCTCAAGAGATGATACTTCTGAAGTATGTGCTTCATCCAATGATGTGACCTTGGATCTTTTATGAGATCCACCAATAAAATGTAATAACAATAGAGTTTTATAGGATATTTACTACTAGGTACCACATAAAGCTCTTATACGAAGTTATACATCCATATTGCTTCCTTAGCTACCTCAAAAGTTGCAATATACTCAGACTCTGCTGTAGAATCTATGACCGTAGTCTTCTTGGATCTCTTTCGCTCACAACACCTCTATTAGAAGTGAATATGTTTCCTATTTTTAACTTCATACCATATCGACTAGTTTGGAAACTAGAATATGCATATCCTCTGATGACTAGTTCCTCATCTCCTCCATAAACTAAGAATATATCCTTAGTATGCCTCAGATACTTAAGGATAGTCTTAACTACCATCCAATGGTGGTCACCTAGATCAACATGATATCGTTCCACCATAATTAATGCATAGGCAACATATAGCCTAGTACATAGCATAACATACATGAATGAACCAATCACTAATGCATATGGTATCCTTTAAATTATATTTATTTCCTCATGTGTTTGAGGACACATTTTCCTAGAAAGAAAAATTCTATGTGACGTTGTCAACAATCTCCTCTTGGATTGTTCTATACTGAATCTCTTCAGTATCTTATTAATGTATATACTTCAACTTAGGTCGAGAAACCTATTGGATCTATCATGATGGATCTTGATTCCAAGAATATATATTGTCTCACCCAATTCCATCATAGAGAAGATTTTTTTTAATTACACCTTAATAGATTGTAAGACTGTTATTTAATTTCTATGAGTAATATGTCATCAACATATACTATTAAGAAAATGACCACACTTATACTAAACCATTTATAGACACAAGGATCAAATTCATTCTTTATGAAACAATATTCCATTATGGATTCATCAAAACAAATGTTCCATGACTTATATGATTTATTTAATCCATAAATGAATTTTTACAATTTTCATATCTTATTGGAATCCTTTGGAGTCACAAACCCTTCAGGTTGTGTCATATAGACATCTTCCCGAAGTTTCCTGTTAAGGAAGAATATTTTCAAAACAATTTTCCAAATTTCATAGTCATTTTAATCCTCAATATAAATCATAATTCTAATGGATTTCAGCATTGAAATAGGTGAAAAGGTTTCATCATAGTCAATGACTTTCCACTGTTTAAACCCTTTAGAAACTAGTCACTCCTTCTAGATAATGAATTTTCCTTAAATGTCTAGTTTCTTCTTGAATACCAATTTCAAACCAAAGGTATTTACATCTATTTTAGGGTATACCAAAATACAAACTTGGTTTTGGTACATGGAACCTATTTCAGAATTCATGGATTCTTTCCACTTGAAAACTTCTATTCCATCGAATGCTTCCTTGTAGGTTAGAGGATCATTATTATCAACTAATAATTAGTCTCTATAATTTGTGGATATAAAACCATAATGTTATAGTGATCTAACCTCTCTTTTACTCCTATAACAGTACTTGTGTCTCTAGAATAATTTCTTCTCCAATAGGGATTTATTGAATATGTACCTGTATCAACTATTGTGTGCCTTGAGCCTTGACTTCCTCAAAGGCTATATTTCTCCCACTATATATTTTAGATATGTCCTCCCTATCAAGGAATATGTAATGTCTTTCCACTATAAACTTTTTTATGAGGGGTCTTATAGGTAATATTCCTTTATTTCCTTAGGGTTTCCTATAAAGGTACACTTTTCCCATGGGGTGTAAGTTTGTTACCTGAAGATGCCTTAACAAACACTTCACTTCCCCACACATGTAAATTTGATAACATTATTTTTATTCCACTCTAAAATTCATATGGAATACCATTTATCAATTTAGTTGGTACTTGGTTTAGTATATGTGATTCCATTTGTAACACATACCAATGGAAGACTCTCATGGATCATCATTGATCTCATCATGTCCAACAAGGCATAGTTCCTCATTTAACTGACACCATTATACTGAAGTGTGTAAGGAGGAGTGAGTTGGGATAAGATCCAAAAATCCCATAAGTAATCAATTAAGTCTTGATTAAGATATTCTGCACCATGGTTTGAGTGAAGTTTCTTAATATTCATACTAAGATCGTTCTCAACTTAATTATTATATTCCTTGAATTTATCAAAACAAACCGACTTATACCTCATTAAGTAGACATACACATATAAACTAAAACCATGAGTAAAAGTTATTAAGTATGAGTATCCACCCCTTTATTCAATAGGAAATAGTCCACACACATCATTATGAACTAATTCAATAAGCTCTTTATCCCTTTCATCTTTCCCACTAAATGGATATTTGGTCATTTTGACTTATAAACATGCATGACATACACAAAGAGGTTTTAGTTCAAAATAATCTAAATATCTATCTTGATGTAATTTAGACAAGAACCTTTTATTTACATGACCGAGCTGGTGATTCCAAAGTTGGGTGTGGTATGAGTCATGTGAAGTAACTTCATTATTGATTTCTATTACTTGGTTCATATAATCCAACATATAAAGACTTTTATTTAAATGTGGATTACTATAAAAAATGATATATTTATAAAAAAAGTAACATTTATTCCCAAATTTGAAAATAAATCCATTCATATCAAGTCTGGATATATAAATAATGTTTTTGGTAACAAATAGAACATAATAACAACCTTTTAAAACCAAGATCATCATGGTCGATAACATGAGGTGGTAATACCCAATATCTACAATAAAAGTTTTATCTTTGTTGGATGATCATAGATCTACCTCCCCTAGGTCAATATTTAAAAATATACTTGGTTTCTGTATTTGAATACATATGTGAGCACTATAAGCTATATCTAATGCCCAATTCATAGAAACAAAATAATTTCACTCGATAACAAATACACATGAATCTTCCCCTTTCTTCTTTAGCTATGTGTAGTTTTTCTTCCAGTGGACCTTCTTACAACATGAAAAACAAAAAAAATCCTATTACCTTTCTTTCCCCTTAATATTCCTCTTCTTGGAATAATGTGAAGAAGATTTGGGCTTAAATATCTTTACTTTCCCTTTCTGTTTGTTCACCATAAGAATGAAAGGATTTTTATGCTTCATATCCATATCTACTTGGAAAAGAAGAGTGAGAAGATTTGGAAGAGACTTATAAATATTGTTTATATTAAAATTCATAACATAGATGGATAATCTCTAATGGATTGATTCCAGAATGAGATATTTTCCCACTTCTTCGGACAATTTAAACCCTAGAACCTCTAGGCACTCAATGCAGCCAATGAGCTTGACTACATGAAGCCCAACTAGGGCACCATCTCTAAGATTACTCTAAAAGAACACTTGGGAAATATCAAACTATTCTTATCTAGATCTCTCCTAGTAAAAACCATAGAGGTGATCAAGCATTCTATACACATCCATGTTTTCATGATACTTCATGATTTCACTAGAAATTGATAAAAGCATAAAACATTGAACATTGACCATGTCTCTCAAATGTTTTTTGTAGACAAGTAACTCTTCATCAATCACCTCTTAAGTAGGCGGATTAGGCATTGAGGATTCTAGCATGTAAGATTTCCACTCATAGTATAGAATAACCTGATGGCTTCTAAACCACTCCTAGAAGTTACTTCCATTTAATAGGTTGTCTTTCTACAATATTGATCACAAGGATAATGTGAATGATGAGATTTAAATTTTATTATACGATCAAAAGAGCATATTATTAGCAATTTTTCTTGATTAAAAATTATGTGATAAATAATAAATTAATTGATTTTATGAAATCTCCCACTATTTTATCAAGTCTCAATATCCCTCACCATTGAACTTGTAATGTCTAGTTGCTTTAACATTCTAGTGTAAAGGATCCATATTCCCATTTTCACAACCCCAAAAAGGGTTTTTAAGCCAATTGAAGGTATTTATGTAGGTAGGTCTTTTCCAACTATGGGATTGTAGCTCTTTGATCTGCTGTATAGATTCCCCAATCCTAAAATTCTGACTTGGATTTTCACAACACTTGCCTCCAAATTATACAAAGTGTATCAAGGGATAATTCTATTTATGTAAAATGGTTAATTCTTCCAAAAACCTTTATAAGAACCCCCAATATAAAATTAAGTGTCCCAACAATGGTTGGTCAAACACTTAGTTCTATTGAGTTTTGTTCCTAATCAAGTAATGAAAGGCCAAGTATGACTTAATATTAGGTTGAGGGATTTAAATTAATTATACATAAATTTTATCTTATTTTATTCTTTACTTGTATTTTTAATATTAAGTGTATTTTAATTAATTAATTAACCATGTTGGATAAAATATTTACACATAATTTATTTATTTAATTTATTATGCATAAATTTTATCTTGTTTTATCCTTTACATGTATTGTTAATATTAAGTGGATGTTACTTAATTAATTAAAAATGATAGATAAAACATTTATGTATAATACCTTTATTTAAATTCTATATTTTCAAATTAATTAATTTATTTATGTGACCGTGACCAAGAATCTATAAAATAAATAATTTCATAGATAGAAATAAATAAATAATTAATTAAATGACCTGATCATGAGTTTTATCTGATGGTTGATTTAATGAGTGGACATTAAATAAACCTATGACCTAGGGGAAATAACTTATTTTGATAATCTTGGTATGAGTTACAACATTCCACCTATACACTTGTGTATCACCTAAGTTAGCATTATTATAGTTTCGTCTTGAACTGCCTCTATGAACCTTTTGATACTCTACTAATTACAAGTATTTATGACTCACACGTAGGCGAGGGGAACCACAAGATTAGTTAAAAGGGGATGACATAAATATTCTTGTACATGTAGGTCCTACATAATAATTGAGGGAGGGATGAATCACATGCCATAATATTTAATTTAATAATAAATAATTACAAACCCATGCAATAATTAAATTAAAAAATACAATGCATAAATAGGTCTTGTTCAAGCTCATGAATGGTCATAAATGCAGTGAATACACAAAAGTATCCAGATAACATTTATTTCTATATTTTTTCTTTATTATTAAGATAAACATGATTTCATTGATTAATTAACTAATTCCCTTTCATCTTAATGATCATTTGAACTTAATTGAAGATACCCATCATTTATGGAATTCATGGAAAATAAATGGAATAACCAATAATGACATATTTATTACAATAAATTAATTGAAAATTTAAAAATCTTTAAAACCATTATTAAATTGTTAAACATACAATAAGTGTCAATCAATAAATTAAGGTTTTAATGCTACAATTTTTAATTTAATGTAATTTAATTTGTACATTAATTGGGAGACTACACGGCCTGTACAATCCAACCACACACTGTATACCTTGGGTTCCATGTATCCGAGTCACACACTTGGGGTTTCAGCGTGTTAACTAGTCCAAATTACATGACATGTACATGCCATCTACATGCCATGTATTTTCTTACCGTGTGCCATATTGGCCTGATCAACACATGATGTGCAATAAATGCACCACATGTAATTAACTACTTGAAGAATCCATGTACAATGTGCATGGGTACATGACGTGTGGTCTGGTTACACATCGAGTAACCCAATTTTACCAGCCAAAAATTTAGCACTTCTTGATGACATCTTTGGTCATTCTTTATTTGTTCTTAAACCTTTAAGAAAATTAAATACCGAATGAACATGATTAATATGTTAATAACATATTAATTCAAATAAGATTAAATAACTGATAACATGAAATGAAAATCTAACCACAATTTTGTACTGATCAACAATTAAATAAATAATTATAAATTTAAATGTGACCCCTCTAATACCACTTGATGGTTTCAGGTGCAAAAAAAGCATGTAGAGGTGGGTGGTATATTAAAATTTATTTTAAATATCATAGCCCAAAACCATGAGTGAGGATCTTACATGTCAAATTTACAATTAATTTATTTAATATATGAAGAAATTAATACTTGGGATTAGGAACTTTCTTCATTGATAAATTTTGATTATTCAAAAAGACTCTTTCGGATTGCCTTCATTGCACCATGAGGATCCATGGATATAATCCCTCTAGCAACATTCTAAATATTCTCCTATGATCTATGAGCAATACCACTCAATCTATGGGTCTAGTATATAGAATCAAATGTCTTTTGTTCATTCTTGATTGCTCGTTCTTTGGTCCTGAATAAACCTCTCTTGTGTTTCTCATTCTCATGAGAGAGAGAGGAAGAGTTGAGAGAAAATTCATTGTACCCAAAAATTTTCTATTCTCAATCTTGGATGATCTACATAATAGAAAAAATTGCCTATTTATAGAGTTAGGATTTAGGTTAAAATATTATTTAATTGCATACTGGCCATTAAATAACATTTAAAAACTTTAATAAATCCCTTGACACATAATAATAATAATATTATTTTATGGTGCTCCAACTTTCTAAAATTGATAAATAATATTTATCAACTTGTAAATAATTATTTTATCACCGGACATGGTGTTGGTCCATTCAAACTCCTCAGTATTTATTGAATACCCAAATAAATATTTTATTCATAAATAAATATTTCATTCAAATATGGGTGAATAAATATTTATTTAATATTTAATAAAATAAATAAATATATTTTTATTCACATAATGATGAATAAATATTTATTCAATTTATGTGATCAACATAACTTGAATAATATTATTCCATGGTCTTGAGAATAATACTTATTCCATTAATTAAATTGAAATAGAATTTAATCGATATCAACAGAAACACTTAGTGTGTGACCCTCTAGGATTCTTTCTCATTGAAATTAGGTGAGCTTGCCTAAAGTCCAAGATTACTATTTAGAAATGGGTTAAATCATACAAGAGAAAGAAATTAATATCAAAACAATGATGACCACAAATGAATGATAACTGTGTAATATAATCCCTTTATCACAATATCTCATCAAGTAGGTTACACATTCATGTCACCAACCTATATGCTTGATACATTTTTCTTTGACTATCCAAAATAAGTATATAATTATATCATTGAAATGGAATTTATATAAATGGTTTTATTCTAATAAAAGGTCCAAGATATTATCTTTCATAAAGATAGAAGGGAAAAATATTTCCTTGACTTATCCATTAATGACATGTCAATTGTAACACACCCAACATACCCTACTTCCCACCAACATGTGACATGGTGGTTTTCATCAGTAAATCTAAGTGCATGAGTCATGACATTAATTAATGATAATCTTAGTATAAGGCCCATTACACATGATTTGAAGATAGGAATATACGATGACACTAAAACATGTGGAATTTCTACTGGCATGTTTATTCTCATAATCTCCCATCTTGGATATTACCAAGTATGAACTTCATGAGAATAAGCCTCATCTAATTACGAGTACCCACACCTAATGTTATATATACTATGTTTCCCATAATAGTATGTTATCCAACCAGAAAACTATATTAAGAACATTATCATAGCACTTCAAGGTTCTCATCATAGCGGGGAACTTCTATGACCTTATCAATGTGACAAATACTCTAGGACATTATTAAATTAAAGTCATGAAGAAAAATGTACAATATGTAATAATATTTTAATTAATATTAATTACATAGAATATACATGTAATCAAAGTACAATAATTTGGTATTAGGACACCAAATCCAACAAGTGAGACCACTCCCAACCATGTAACCAAAAAAATAGTGAGCTTTACTATTTTATGTGCATAGGTGCATTGGCATGCGTGCTCCTTAGAGTATCTCATTTGGGTGAACCAAGAAAAATATATCATGTCTCTATTTATTGTTTTATCATTTTCATACATATTATAAGGGAGAGTATAGGGGGGTGAATCCTTATAAATAAAAAATCTAATGAAAAAAATGTTTAGTTGAACCTTGAGTTCATCAGAAGTTCATATCCACCAGTAGTTCAACACAAAATTTTTTCAAACTACTGAATCTTCCACCTATATCATAAAGAACCTGAATTAGGAATTAAAATAACACATTTATCACCTCTTAAAAGACATATCACACACAAAAGAAATTATTCAAAGAACAAGAAAAAAAGAACACTAGTTTTACATGATTCAGACTTTCATCCTATGTCCATGGGAGAACACTGCTAACACTTTTTTATTACAATAAGTACAAGATTTATAAACATTATAGCTTAGAAATACAGTGTTATACTTTTCATAATTTGGTACAATACAATACTTCATATATAAACCTCAACAGCTAGCCCTACATCCTTATATATAGGTTCATTGTCAGTCAAATATGTTATGAACCCCTCCTGCTAAAGATACCACAATGACGGGATAAATATAATGACCCCGAGTCCCACTTCTAGTAGGCCTCGGGTTGGACACTAACACCGAGGGTATAAAATTATTATGAAATGGGAGGAATTACCCTCTATAATAATAGAATATTAGGAGATAAGATGAATCATCCACATATAACTCCATGGTATAATATAAAAGAAACTAAAATCATCCCACATGCATGTATAGATGAAACTAATACAGATAAAGGTATCCAAAAGAAAATACCTAAAATTAAATATAAAGTAATATTAATTTTCCAAAAAGGTATGATCTAGTACTTTCCATCACAATCCATGTAATCCTCCTGGAAACTTAAAAATCAGTTATATACATAAGGTGAGTTTACAAGTACACTTAGTAGGAAAACCAAAGTCTCCCTTGCACATGTGAAAAAATAATACTAATGAACACAAGAGAAAAAAAGAGCCAAAAAAACCTAAAAAGGTCAACTATCTATCCCAACCTCACCAAGGCATGTTCACAAAATAACACAATCTAGGTGTAATAATATAATAAGAAGCATATCGATAAAGGGTACCCCATGCTGGTTTCCCACTAATTTTCCACTCACAAACCCCAACATTGTACTTAATAGTGCTACCATATATTCTGAATAATATATACCACCACCCCACAAGAATGGTCACATCACATCATGCCCACAAACACCTACTCCAACACCCCACAACATGATTATATCACATCTTTCCCAGATACACCTGGGCCATCACACCATAACCACTTCCATGACTATAGTAGTAGGGTATCATGAACATAAAGTACATAAACCTTGTGCTCTTCTCCTACCATGAATAACCCCCACAATAAGCCACATGGATGCTTCGTGACAGAGGCTGAGTCAGGCGGTGCTAGGACAACAGTGTGGGAGGCTTTGAGTGGTAGCATGATAGACGAGGGGGCCGCATGTTTAGATGGGTCAAATCCAATGGCCTTTTATTAGAAGGAGTGGTCTAGTTTGCCCAGATCTGAAATTGAGGTTTCTATTTGAACTTCTTCTGTTACGTATTTATGGATCTGAGATTTTTGGTGCTATGATTTTGATATCTTCGAATTGATCTGTTCTTCAACTCCATGGTTTCTACAGATATGTTGTGCTAATGTTGTTTTCTGCTTCTATTGTGGTGGTGGTGGGTGTGGGGTGTATTCGTCGGTGAGTCAAGACACCACCATAGGGATGGAGGTGTGATGAGAGATAGGGTGGGGGGGGGTGGCAGTGGGAGGTGATACACTGCCTGAGGGCTGGCAGTGTGATGGGAGACACCGCTAGAGAATAGTGGAGATGGGAGGGATACATCACCAAGAAGACCTAACAGTGTGTGGAGACATTACCAGGGTGAGAATGAGCTAGTAATGTGAAAATGAGACACCGCCAGATGATTCTGATAGTAGTAACCTGAAACAAAAATCAACAACATGAAATGAAAAATTACTAATTAAAGTAATTGATTTATTAAAACAAAAAAATCAATTTCTAAAATACTGACAAAGATAAAAATTAAAACATTAAAATTCTCATTTTAAATTATTATATACAAAATAAATTTAATTGAAATTTATTTAGCAGCGTATTATAATTAATTCATACTTAATTTAAAACAAAAAAAAACAAAAAATCAAGTTTGGTTAAGTTAATTAACAAATTAATTAATTAAAGAATTAATGAAATAAAATCATTAAATTAAAATTAATTATCACTAAGTATTAATTTTTTTTGAATAGAACTAGATTTTTAAAATTAATTAAATTACTTAAATTATAAAATAATAAAGTCAAAATTTATTTATTTATAAAGAATTAATTAAATTAAAGAATTAATAAATTAATTATTTTGAAAAAAATAATTGAAATAATGAAAGAATAAAAAAATAAAAATTAAATTTAAATAAAAATAATAATAATAAATGTATTCTAAAGAATAATGAATTAATTAATTTAATAATTATTCAAAATAACAAAAAATAATCAATAAAATACATGAATTTCACAAAAAATGAGTATTTTACCAGTTATAAACAAAAACACATTAATTGTTAATTATTTTACAAAATAAATTATTTTGATATTAAAAAGTTAATAAAAATATAAAAAAGGATGTGGAAAAGAGTGTGAAAACATAACCACATCACCGCCCCACAACACGATCATATCACATCTCTCCCAAAACACATGGGCCACCGCCCCACAACATGGTCACATCACATCTCACCTGAAAATACCTGGTCCATCACATAGCGCACTAATAGACCTCCATCCATCATAACCTATGCATATCTACTCTCCTAGAAGAAAAATAAGGAAAGAACAGGTTTCCATCAATCCATCATCATCATTGGGATGTTAGAAAAAACACCCTCTATATAAAAATACGGGCGTCGACACATAGTGCTCGATGTGGGTGGGGTGCGTATAGAAATCAAAAGGAATATGAAAGTATATACATTTAAACTCACTCAACCCCAACCTATGGGATCAAAAAAAACACTAACCATCTCACACCATCTCTATTGTCACTGCCACCTCTAAATACAAAACACCACACAAGACACAAGCAACATTTCATATTTTCAACTGATCCCATTATCTAACCAATTTATTTCGTTATTAAGCATCAACCACATTTAACAACACATCTCATAATTTATTTTTTCATTAATCATTTACATCCCACTAAACAAACCATCCCAACCCATTTTAAACATTATTAACCATTTATTCCATCACTACCCAGACATCTAGCACAATGAAACCACACATAACAAGCAGCTCATCATCCCTATTGTACCATCACCTCACCACCCCAAAATCATGTCCAAATAAACCATCACATCACCACCTTAAAATCACATCCAAACAAACCATCACCTCAATGGACTAAAATCATGGAAAAAACCATCACCTTGCCATCCTAAAAGCTCGTCCAAACAAACCATCACCTCATTGCCCTAAAAGCACATAAAAAACCATACATCACCCTACACTGCATCGAAACCACACATCACCTACCTACAGACATGAAAAAATGTTACAAAATGTTGGGTAAAAACCCCTCAAGGTGTCCTCTCAGTGTTTTGGGTGAGATTGTGTTTGTTGAAAAATCCAGATGAATTCAAATGAGTATGGTTGGTGTTTGCTGAAGAAGGTGTTTAAGGTGGTGAAATTTATCAGTGTTTTTCAAATTTTTGGGCCTCAAAATTAGGAGTTTGTTTTTAGAAAAAGAAGTTTTTTCGTGTAGGAGTATATGGTATGCGGACCGCGAAGTACAGTTCGCAGAACAAAAAGGTGGTACGTGAAATGACAGTAAAAATTGGCAAAGGGAATAATTCCACATAGAAGCACTATATAGACCACAAAGTGCGATATGCAGACCACATAAAAAAATGGTTCATGAGACAAAAATAGTTCACGAGAAGAAATGCGGTTTGTGGAAGGAAAATGGTTCTCATGAAGGATTGCAGTTCACAGGATGGATTTTCACTGGCAGAAACCAACTAGTGATTTGAGGTGCCATAAAGGAAGAGTGCCGGTATACAGACTGTGTAGGGAAGAATGGTTCACAGGAGAAAAGTACGTATTGAATTCGGTACCATATCGAAGATTTGGGTAAATCATAGATTATTGGATTTTTCAGATCTATTTGCCTATATAAAGACCACTAATCCCATCATTAATTAAAGTGGTTTTCATTAGAAAACATCTTCTATTTGGGAAGAAATTTGGATAAGTCCAAAAAACGTTTGCGAGGAGTCCGCGGAGGAGAATGGGTTCACGAGGAGGATTTTGCAAAAGGAGAAGGAGTTCACGGGAATGGTTCACGAAGGGGTTTTGAGTGGCTCTAAATATCACAAAAGAAAAGTTTCCACAAAATGGAAACGGTCCATGGACTAAGGAATTATGCAGAAGAAGAGGCAGTACGTGAAGGCAGTACAAGGAGGTGGTATGCAGAAGAGGTGGTCTGGAAAGCATATGCACTATGTGGTGCAATACAGTTTATAGAGGAAGAAGGTGGTTCTCGAAGTGACTTAAACAGTTTGAGAAATCAATTTCCACTAACTAACAATATGTGGAGAATTTTATTTCATCTATAGGTGAAAAATTAACTTCAATAGAGCATCTATCTATAGTTGAGGATGCATGCTTTCATGTAAATGAATAGATATACAAGTCCATAAACTATGAGTGGATCCCTTTCAAGAGTAGTGAGTAAAGGAAGAGGAATATGGTGATCCTTTCCAGCGATAGTGAGCTAGAGAAAGTGACATGGGGAGTGACACTTGGGAATGTAGTGTGCAAACCCTAAATCTTGTAATGGTAGTGAGCCTGGGCATAGAAGTGATCTAACCTGAACATCATTATTGGTAGCGAGCCTTAGTGAAATTGGTTCAATTGGAAAATTTCCATCATATGCTCCTTGGATGTATCCCAGTGAGGGTGAACCAAGTAAAAATATCTACATCCTTGTGCTTGATTTATTGATTTACTTTTGGTGCATTATCATCTGATAAAATTAAAAAAGACATGATCAACATTAACATTAAAAGAGAATAAGAAGTGACCCTTATAATAAAGAGGTCAAGATCCAGTGGGGCATGAAGAAGTTCGAAAACAATATCCATACCCTAATTCACCCCCTCTCTGGGTATCTAGGGACCTTTTGGACCTAACACAAAACATTAAAGACCATTTTAAATATTTAATAAAGGGTATTTTAACACATTTCACTTTATTTTAGGGGTGTTATCACATGAGCTATAAATCCATGGGAAACCATTTCATTAGATAAATAAAAGTGGTTAGAAAATTTCTATTTTGGGGTGATATCACAACAACATGCAATAAGGTTTCCATATCACAACAACTTCAGTGCAAAAAAAGGCTCCCAATATCCAAGATTTTTAGTGGGGCATCCATCCCATATAAACACAATATCACAATAATATCAAAGCTATAAAAGAATGATAATAATTACACTTCCCCATAAATTTCAATCAATATATTAATTTATCTTGATAAGTCCAACATAAACCACACACCATAGATAAAAAGGAGTAAAAACCTACAATATGATACACAAAATTGATAAACGAGGGATTATATACCTCAAAGAATCTTTTCCAACTCACCGAACACTTCAGGGTGAATAAGAAACGACCACAAACCACAATTGCATGAAAAACCCACGATTCAACATACACCTCATCAAGGGTTTATCAAAACATAGCCCATAATCACACCCAAAACCAAAACCACACCACCACAATAGATTTACAAGAGAAGAACTAGACAAAACCCTGGGAAAGAGATGATAACTCACCATAGATCACCAATAGGAATCCATTGGAACCAATGAATATAAATAGGATGAAGATGGATAAAAGATATCCTCAGGGAGCCTAGGGTTCGTCCAAAATGAGATAGAGAGAGAGAGGTGTGAATGAATGAAAATAAATTGTCCACAATGTTTATAAAATAAACCGAATCCCATCATTTTCACATTATGTAACCCATTCATGACGTTAAATCCATAGGTTTTCCAAAATTTCCAACTTCTATTGAAAACCACATTGCCTCAAACTTTTTTTAATTACACGTCATGAATTAATTTCATGACTTGAATCCATTTCATGGGCCCCCCTCATCCTCATACAAGTTGTGAAACTAGCCATCTATACAAGTTGTGAACCACCAATTCACATCGTGTACCACTTTCACGATGTGAATTTCCCACTACAACTTTACTACACCTCCAACCACCACATAACCTCCTCAAGACTTCTCCAAAACACCTCCAACACCCCAAAATAACAAAGTAACAAGCTGAGAAAGAATAATACATTACATCATATAACTCTAAAATGATTATTGCCCTCAAGAATATAAAACCAAGTTCAAAAGGAAATTAGGTCCAAACACCACCCTATGAGATACCTCTCAAGGACATCCTTACTCCTCAACGCTACCAATATCCAAAAAATCTAACAAAAACACCCATGAAATACACTACACAACCAAAAACCACCTCCTTTCACACAACCACACTGCTACACAACCACTGCACAACCATCCCAGCCTCTAAAAAACCCAAACCAACAATCGTTACAACCAACAAACCACACTACCCCGAACACATGAATCAAGGAATTCTATCCTCCATGTTAAGATACTATCTGCTCTGGGAGGCACTAACTCTCCCACATGGGTTTAGTCACATCATAATTAATGAATATTAATTAGAAATTAGGTCTTTCCCTTTATATATGTTGGAACTTTATCACACAATAAACATTACATTAAGGGAAAATAACACATCTCATAAAACATCAAGGTCAAAACATCACATCACAAGAAAAATAGAGTAAGTAAAAACTCAAAATAGATCCGAGTAATGGGTATGAATATGTCTCTCTCTCTCTTAAGTACTCTCCTATAGAACACTAAGGCTCCACAACATGAAAAATAAGGAAACGGTTCATCCATGCATCTCCTTCTCTTGGAGATCTTGGTTCTCTACTAGAAACTCTACAAACATCACGCCGTCCTCAATATAAAACTCTCCCTAGTCAATGACATGGGAGTAATTATGAAGATATAGATGATGGTAAGATACATGGAAGACACCATGGATCCTCTCCAGCTATGGTGGAAACACCAACTGATAAACCACCTCAAAAACTCACCCTATCACCTCAAAGGCCCCAACAAACCTAGGAGAAATATTACTCTATATACAAAACCTCTACTGCCCATGTTGAAGGGAAACCTTCAAGAACACATGGTCCCCAACCTCAATCTAAAAGGGCCTCCTCATGCAATTGGTATAAGAATTTTTTTGGTCCTGTACTTCTTTATTAATCTCATGAATAAGTTTAACCTTTTATTTTATGCTCTGTACCACATCAAGACCAAGAACTACTGCCTCCCCAACCTCTATCTAGCATAATGAAGAATGAAACAATTTCCTGGACAAAGCCTCAAATGGGACCATGCTGATGGATGAGTGATAACTGTTACTATAAGAAAACTCAACCAAGGTAAAGTGTTATTCCCACAATACACTGAAGTCTAAGATGCATTCTTGTAACATTTACTTTAGTGTTTGGATGATTTGATCTATCTGTCCATCTTTCCGAGAGTGGAAAGTAGTTTTGAGGCATAACTAAGTTCCAAAATCATACTATAATACCTTATAGACCTGTGTGGTAAAACATGCATCTAGATATGAGATAATGGTCCTCATAAATATATGAAACTACACACATCATCCACAAACCTCTTAAATAAATCATTCATTATGCCTGACTCCTTAATCGCTAATAAGTGGACCAATTTCTTCAACCGATACCCGATCACATGAATAGGATCACAACCACCCTAATCTAGGGGTAACCCTATGATGAAATACATTGATATTTCATCCCATTTCCACTCAGTAACATAAAAAGGATGCAATCAACCACCAGTGACATGATGTTCGACCTTTACCTGCTGGAAAACCAAATGCCTCACCATGAACTCTGTCACCACCCATTTCATATTGGGCCACCAAAATTGAATCCTCAATCCACTGTACATATTGGATACTCTTAGGTGTACTTCAAAAGGTGATCTATGAAACTTATTAAGGACTAATACATGCATCTATACCAAAAAAACAACCTCCTAAGAAACAACATCTAGTTTTGACCATCCTTCAACTATCCTTCCAGAGCATCACCATTGTAAATACAATCACACTTAACCTATGCCTATGAGTCTCTCCAATGTGACTAATCCACCTACTATATTAGATAGGACTACACCATCATATGAAATAAACAACCTCTATCATTATCTACCCTCTCATCTAGTCGAAAGTCTTGTAACTCCTCCACTCCTTTCCAAACGTCCCTAGACTCATGAACAACATCATTAAACAAATTTATACTCAAAGCGTTAGCCACAAAATTACACTTTATTGATATGTAGGAGATATAAAAATCATAATCTTTAAGAAAATCCATCTAACTTTTCTACCATAGATTCAGATCACACTGAGAAAATATATAATTCTAGATCTTGTAATTCATGAAAACCACAAAGTGCTCCCCAATGAGGTAATGCCTCCAAAACTTCAATGCAAACATAACCACTACTAGATCTAGATCATAAGTGGAATAGTTATTCTCATGGGGATGTAACAATATAGAACCAAAATTTATCACCACCCTCTACTAAATCAACATTCACCCCAAGACTAGACGAGAAGCATCATAAAACACCTCAAACATCACACCCTCCTCAGGAAACTAAAGCACTAAAAAAATTTCCCTTTAGGTAACTGAACACTGCCTGACACTGATTATTCCACACAAAAACATGGCCTTTCCTGGTCAATGATGTCAATGGGGTTGTAAATGAAGAGAAATTGGTCAAAAACCTCCGATAATATCTCATAAAACCAAGAAAGCTATGAAACTATAACATGTTATTGGGTGCTACCTAAGAAAAAAAAATTCTTTGGCCTTTGAAGGGTCCATTTCCACACCCTAATGTGACACCACATATCTAATGAAATGAACCTATTTCATACAAAACTCACACTTGGAAAACTTTCCATAAATATTGTGGTGTTGAAGGACCTACAAGACAACTATTAGATGCTTGACATGCTACACCTTTAACTTCAAGTAGATCAAGATATCATTGATGAATACGACAATGACTAGGTAAAGGAACTCATTGAATATAGAGTTCATAATCTCCATGAACATAGGTGGTGTGTTAATAACACCAAATGGTATGACTACAAACTCTAAGTTCCTACTACTACATCTAAAGGAAGTATTTGGATATTTCCCTCCTTCACCCTCAAATGGTGATATCCAGACCATAGATCAATCTTATAAAATCAACTCACCCCTCTTAGATAGTCTAAAAGATCATTTATACTATAATGGGGGTAACGGTTCTTGACCGTAACCTGATTTAACCTTTGATAGTCTATATACAATCTTATACTACCATCCTCCTTCTTGGAGAACAACACTAGAGCAACCTAAGGAGACCCATTGGGTCAAATAAAACCTCTCTTAATTAGATCATACACCTATATCCTCAACTCCCACAACTCTATGATCACCATCCAATAAGGATTCATCAAAATAGGTGAAGCACCGGGATTCAAGTCTACCAAACTCAACATCATGTCAAGGGGGTAGCATCAAAACCTCATTAGGGAAAACATCCAGAAACTCCCCAAAGTCCCTGGGGACCCCCACTATCCCAATGTCCATTGACTCCACTGCTAACTCAACCATAAAAGAAAAAATGGGCTCCATATTCTGAATTTCCACCTGATAACCTTGCTCACCAATGAAAAACACACACTGGAAATACACATTCGAGAACATGACTCTTCTCTATAAGTAGTCAATAATAATATGTATGGAATAAAACAAATCGATGACTAGGATGAAATTATATGGATACATCTATAGTAATAAAATATCCCCATAGGACTAATGTGGCCCCATCATAAGTCTATACTTCCAGCACACATCAAACAAGCTGGTCTGGTCTTTGACTAGAGGAGTAAACACTAGGGGATCAAGAAACCTCTCTACATCTAGTCCCAGAGCATGGACTAGAGCATATGTAACAAATCCATGAAAGTATCCTCAATAAAACTAGGCAAAAACAAGAGTAGATGATAAAATGAGAATACATTGAATGATCTCTATCCCCTCTAGCACTGTTTCCTCTACTATGTGCATTATACCATTCCCAACTCCTCTATATATCTAATGATTACCACCTTCATGATCAAGCTTGGGTCAAGGTCCCTGGACTTGAGAAACATCCTGAGGTCAGCCTCTACCCACTCCATCTCCCCTAAACAGAGCATAAGACTACTTCCCCTACTATGGAAACAATATCACTATAAACTACTACTGAGGCTGGCACTGAACCTATCCATCTCCACCAAACTAAGATCAAAGAACCACTAAGAACTAATTATGGTGATGTCCATGAGACTCATAGAAAAATCACACTGACCTAATATCCCTAGGAAAATAATAGAAACCACTATCCCCATAAGGCCGAAAGAGAAGTTGCTGAGGTCAACTCCCCACTGGTCAAAACCTTTAAGGTCATAGTACCTAATACCTATCAGTGATATCCCTTCTTTTGAAGGAACCCTAATTATTATCCTCTCACATTAAACCACCTCATGAGTGTATCCACTCGATCACCTATTCCTTATTCTATGCCTCATGATAAGTTTTCAACATAAAATGAGTTACTGCATACTGGATATAAGGATGGCGATACACCTCAAGACATCTTGAACAAGAATCCTCATATAGAAAAAGATCTGGGAAAAAATTAATAAGGTATTTAAACTTGATTCCCAACTCCCACACTGACACAATTTATTTTTTAAGAGAAATAATATCCCACCTCTTCACTGCCATGTTTTATGAATGGAACTCTGATCAGAACTCTTTCTGAAAGTAGACCCACAAAACATTTGTCTCCTTCCACTCACCTAGATACAACATCCATTATTGATGTATAAATCTCAACATCTAACTAACTTCCAAAGGGACCCAGTATCCCACTAGGTTTTAGATCAAAATAAAAGTGATCTCGAGCTCCTCCAGCTAGATCTTTGTCCCCAAATATGAAACACCTCCCTCATACTTCCATAAATATTACTATTGAAAATCAAGGAATTCCCTCTACCAAGATTAATAATCATATGAAAAATCAACCCTACGAAGATCAACTGGAATATCCTATTGAACCTCAATTGCTTGACCTACATGTGAACAATGTCTAGAATCCATAAATGAAAATAAAATAAGAATTTCCTAATCCTGATAATATGGAATTTTATTTAGATTCATTTTAATTCACTTTATTTATTTTAAAATTCCCAAAACACCCCTACTCAAATAGGAACACCAATCATAATGATGTAAGTACCTATCCTAGTTCTCTACCTTCCAAAAAGGTCTACATCACTTTTTCATTCAATAAGATCAGTTTCTATGCACTAGATCACGGGGGCCCTAAAATCCCTTGTCCTAGCCAATCTCCCTAGCCTATTTCATGCACACAGGTTAACTGGAACTGTTTCTATACCAACCCATGTAATCCTCACTATGAATAACTCCAAACTCCATCCAACCATCACCTCTGATACCACTCTGTCATGACTCCATCCCACCAAAGATACCGCAATGAAGGGAGAGAGATAATGACCCCCCTGAGTCCCACCTCTAGTAGGCCTTGGGTTGATGACTAGAACTGAGGGTATAAAAATATCAGGAAATGGGAAGCATTACCCTATATAATAATATAGGTTTGGGAGATAAGATAAATCATCCACAAGAAACTCCATGACATAATATAAAAAAAACCAAAATCATCCCACATGCATGTATAAATGAGACCGATACATATAAAAGTCTCTAAAACTAAATAGCCAAAAAAAGCTAAAGTAGTGACACAACAACTGTCAAAAAAGGTCCAAGCTAGTAATATATAGCATGATCCATATAATCTTCCTGGATACTTGAAAATTAGTTTATATACATAGGGTGAGAATACAAGTATACTCAGTAGGAAAACCAAATTCTTTTGTGAACTTGTGAAAGAAAAATACTAATGAACCCATGAGAAAACAATAGAACCAATAACACCTAAATAGTTCAACTACCCATCCTAGCCTCACCAAGGCATGCTTAACAAATAACACAAGACAAGTATAATAACATAATAAGAAGAATATCGATAAAGGGTACCTTACACCACTTTCACACTAACTTTGCACTCTTACACCCCAATTTTGTATGTCTTAGATCTCCCATCTCTTACAAATAACATATACCACCACCCCAAAAGCACGTTTACATTACATCATGCCTACATACACCTGGTCCACTACCCCAAACATAGTCATATCACATCTCACCTGAAGACACCTAAACCATCACACCACAAATAATTTCATAACCAGAGTAGTAGGGTATCATGAACATAAAGGAAATCAACCTCGTGCCATCATTCTACCTTTCAAGGATCCCACTATAATCATCCCAAATTAATGTCATATTAAATATCTCTCAAAAACACATGGACCATCACCCCACAACACGACCACATCACATATCACTCAAAAATACCTAGGACATCACTTAGTGCACTAATAGACCTCTATCCATCACAGTCTGTTCATAGTTACTTGGCTAAAAGAGAGAGTGGGAAATAACAGGTATCCATCTATCCATCCTCATCACCAAGATATTGGAAAAAACACACTCTATATAAAAATATAGGTGTCTTCACATAGTTCTTGACATCGGTGGGACGTGTATAGAAATCACAAGGAATATACAATTATATACATATACCCACAATCAGTCCTAACCTATGGGTTCACAAAAAAAACACTAACCAACTCACAACATCCCCACTAGTGCTACCAAATCTAAATGCATAACACCGCACATTCCACAAGACAAATTTCTCATTTCCAACCAATCCCATTATCCATCCCATTCATTTCATTATTAAGAATCAACCACATTTAACTTCACAACCCATCTTTTATTTATTTATTAATTATTTTCATACCACTAAAGAAACCATACCAATCCATTTTAAACATTATTAACTAGTTATTTCATCACTACCCATGCATCTAGCACAATGTAGTCACACATAACAATTATCTAATCATCCCCGTTTTATCATAACCTATCCTCCAAAAAAAAAAACCATCACCTCACCACTCCAAAATCATGAAAAAAACCATCACCTCACTATTCCAAAATCATGGCTAAACAAAACATCACCCTAACACCTCAAAATAACAACCAAACACACCATCGCCTCACCACCCCAAAAGCACAAAAAACCCATACATCACCCAACATTAAATTGTAACCAAACATCATTGCCCTACAAGCATGAACACACATCAAAACACATTAAAGATCATTTTACAGATTTAAAAAGGGGATTTTATTACATTTAATTTTATTTTAGGGGTGTTACCAAACAAGCCATAAATCCAAGGAAAAAATTTCATTAGAAAATATAAATGGTTATCTAATTTCCATTGCAAGGTGATATCATAATAACATACAACAATATTTTCATATCATAAAAACTACAATTCAAGAAAAGTATTCTGAAAACCATGATTTTCAGTGGGGTATTTAGACCATAAAAACAAAACATCACAATAATATAAAGCTATAAAAGCATTAAAATCACTCAATTTTCCTATAAATTTAAAAAAATGATTAATTTATATTTATTAGGCCAACAGAAACTGCCCCTATAGATAAAAATAGTAAACCCCTCTCATATGATAAAAAAAAGTGAGAAACGAGGGATTAACTACCTCAAAGAAGCTTTTCCAAATTACTACATATTACAGGGCAAAGAATAAATTCCCATAAACCAGAATCATATGAAAAAAACACAGAACAACATACACAACATCAAGGGTTTTTAAAAAATCAACCCATACTCACACCCTAAAACAAAACTGCACCACCATAATATATATTTGAGGGAATAATAAGAGAAAAACATGAGAAACAGAGAATAAATCACTAAAAATATTTAATGGGGATCCACTAAAACCAAAAAATCAAAGAAAGAGGAAGATGGATAGAAGATATCCTTGGGGGAACCTAGGGTTTTTCCAAAATGAGAGAGATAGAGGTGTGGATGAATGAAAATAAATCATCCATAAGGGTTATAAAATAACTGTAAAGACTTGAATTTTCCATGAATTTTTTTAATTAAATGGAAATATTACAAGTACATGAAAATTGACGGTGCGTGATTCCGAGGCCCGGTGTGCCTAGAATTTATTTCTAAACTTTTTTTTAGGTACGTTCCATAAATGTGTGAGTGGTGTTTTTTAAATTTTGAACCAATGCTTGGAATTGAAATCCAAGGACACCATTGAACTCACAGTGCTGATATTTGTTTAAGGAGACCTTTACCTCGACCGCAGCAGGTCGAGGGTGAAAGTTAGTTTTCGGACTTTTCGTGGGTGTGTTAAAAGAATAAAAAATAAAATAAAACATCTCTTATTTTATTTTACTTTGTGAAACCTCCCATTTGAATTTGGTGGTGGGGACCACCTGATCTTGAAACCTCCCATTTTGATATTAATAGTGGGGACCACCCTACCCTTGAACTCCCTCTTTAATATGGGAGGTGACTCTTGGTTTCTCGATCGAATTAATTGTGCCAACTTAAACTTAATTGTTGTGCCAACTCAATTAGTTTAATTTATATGTTGGATCCTCACCCTTATCTGGGTTGGGGGAATTATTGGAAAGGAGATAACTTGGAGAGAGAGCTTTGGAGAACATATTATTCAACAAAGGAGATTCTCCAATGAAGAACGAGGATGATGCTCGAGCCAAATCAGAGACATGTTGTGGGAGTGATGAACGCCGACGTTCAACGACTTCGTCTTCTTCCTCGCGCCACCTCCATCAGAAAATTGAGGTAGGGGATTTTTATATGATTGAATTTATTTATTTATTATTCATATTATAGTTTCACAATGATGATGTCCAAACTAACATGGCCATCATCCCACACTTAAACCTTGCCTCTTATCTTTTGTTCTTCATGTGTTCTTCATGCGTTTTTCAATGCCAAATATTTATTGACGCTGGAAACACAATATTTTTGTTGATCGCGACATATGGACACAAATTCCTCAACCCAAGGATTGTGAATATGCGATCTTTTTATTTTTTTCGGGCTTAGAATGAAACCGCAATGGCTCACGGAAGAAGGCGGTAACCGACAACCGACTGACCACATGAAGGAAGGGCAGCACGCATTCACACCGTCAGATGAGCAGGAGGTTGTGGCTTTTCAGACGTAGAAAAGAAAGGGGTGGCATTCAGAATGCCGGTTGGCCATGTAGAGGAGTGACAACATGCATCTGTGCCATAGGTGGAGCAGGAGGTCGCGACTGCTTGGCCGTAGCGGAGTCTGAAGGGTGGCCAACATCTGGCCAACTGCGGTGGAGCAGCGGCGTGCGACTGCACCACTGGGAAGAATTTCAGCCAGCCATCTGGATGGTCACGCCACACTGGGTGGGACCCCTTTGACGGGTATTGCATGCCAGTAGCAGAATAATCCATGGACCATTCAGGAAGATCAGGGGGCGCCTCCCCCTGGGTTTCGGTTAGGGAAGACTTGCCACGACAGACCACCAGCCGAACGGGCCGCACCGCAGCGGGCCGGGCTGCCCCCTACCCGGGCCAGGTCGGACCACAGCCCGCCAAGGCTGGTCCATCTAGGCTGGGTCGACCCGAACTGGGTTGGGTCGGCCCAGGCCGGGTCGGTCAGACTGGGTCGAACTGGACCCGAGCCTATCCGAACCAGTTTCACCTTTTTTGTCGTAACTTGAGAACCGGGCGTCCATTTGACAAACCATCTATGACAATGAAATACTTGGATCGAGACATTCCTTTTTTTATATTCCACTTGAGTTTTGGACAATGTTGGAGTATGGACGGGTTGGATCGAACCCCGAATCCAATCGGGCCCTCGGAGTAGAAACACTAATAACTTACAAACCGGGCGTCCGATTGACGCTCTGTCTGTTGCGTTGGGACCCTTATGACATGAAAGACCTTTGGGATACTTCTTCGTGGGAATTAGGGGATATTGATGTATGACTGATGTATTGGGGATCGGTTCTCCCAAACAGGCTACGTACGGAACCCTGCGACTGGCTGAGACTTGACGACTGCTGACCATTTCGACTCGGAGTGACTCAACATGCCCAGTGGGGAGCAGCTTTGTGTAATGTGGTATACCCATGGCGAGAAGAGCCTCTTTTTGATGTGGTAGACCCATGGTATTCAATAGGAGGACTACCTCATCATGCCACAAGGGGGGGCACCTCTGTGTGACGCGTTAGACCCACGGTGGGGAGTGCCTTTGTGTGACTCGAAAAACCCACAGTACTCGATCGGAGGAGTACCTCAATAGTACAAGGTTAGTGGGAAGTGCCTTTGTGTGATGAGGCAGGCCCACTATAATCGATAGAGGAGGAGTCCTCTAGCAGCTGAGGCGTTCGACGTTGTGACTGGGGAAGTTACTTGTTACTTCCCTAAGAATAAATCCTAGTGTGAGCTGTCTTTACCTTGTTCTTGTGATTGAGGTTATGCTATGTGGTACTTTACCTATGTGGTAATATACCTTCATGGTGTTATCCTAAGGTTTTTCTTTGAGGAACTCTAGGAGACCTCGGGGTCTCAGGGTCCCTACTGAGTATTATTATACTCACCCCTGCACAGTCTACGCCTGCACCTTGTTGTGTATGGTACAGATGACGGACAACGCTGTCTGAGAATGAGGGTACCTAGATTGGAGACTACTCAGAGGTGGACCTTAGACAAGGAAACTCATAGAGATGACCGTTTAAGATCTGTACCTACCCTTCAGGTAGGATACTTGGCAGGTGTTCACAACAGCTGTTCACTGTTTTACTTGTACTTTTTAGTTGGTCTTGTATTTCGACCCCTTTACTTTCAGTACACACCCTATTTACTATATATTTTAATTTGAACTTATATCTTACTGTGTGCTTTGTTTGTGTGAGTTTACAATTTATAAAGGCAACACCTTCCCATTTTAGGGAATATTCCTTTCGGTGCTTTTCACTAGCCCCTGGCCTATAGAAAGTGGGCTTGGGGTAGTCACGACATGGGCCCCGAGGGGCGGGTTATGAAAAATTGGTATAAGAGGAGTTTGGTTCTACCAAAGAACTAGGACTCTAATATTTTCTATGAAGTAATAGTGTTAAGTGTTATGAGTGTGGTTTTCAGTTTAGGGAGTCAAGTGTTGGTGCGGCGGCCAACGTATCCGTACACCAGGACCCTGACTTCTGATTTCCGACTTAGTGTATGAAAACATTAATTGTGTGTGTGTATTTGAAATTTTTTCTTGTGAACTCTTTGAGTCATCTCACCAGGTATAACTTATTGACCATGGCGCATCTATTTCTTTTCAGGAAGCCTCCATGCAGCCAGCCAGCTAGGATTCCAGTTAGAGTACATGATAACATCCCACTGAGCAATGAGGCTTCGGTGTAGGGCCCCCTTATGATAGTTGTACCATCGGGTGGTGTACCAGCAACACCACTACCCATTGGGTAGCTGATACCACCAGCACCAGCAGTAGAGGGTGCACGCCTCTTGAGCGTGTTGTATGAGTTCCAGCGCTAGAGGCCACCAAGGTTTTGGGGTGAGACAGATCCAATGGCGGCTGAGGATTGGCTAGAGGTCATGGTTAGAGTTTTCTGACTGGTAGGGACACCAACTGATCTCATGGCGATCCTTGCCGCCAGCCTTCTTTAGGTAGCAGCAGGAAGATGGTGGAGCTTGATGCTCCATGTTCATGACGAGGTGACACTCATCTGGGCAGACTTCGAGATCCTTTTTAGGGCAGACTTTGTCCCAACAGCCTTACGATTTGTGCGTATACAGGAGCTTCTCCACTTACAGTAGAGTAGCATGACCGTGGATCAGTATTCAGTGAGGTTCACCAACCACTCGTGCTACTCCACTGATATGAAGTGGGACCCTTTCTTTAGGGCCTAGACCTTCGAGCATGGGGCTCAGATGGGAGATTAGAGCTTCAATTGTTTCTCTCATCATTCTGACGCAGGAGGGGGTGTTAGAGTGAGAGCTCTTAGTGGAGAGTTTCCTTGCTAAACAGTCACCAAAAGTGAAACCCACCACTAGATGACACGTAGCAGAGATATCGGTGGCTAGCAGCAGACAGATGACATAGAGGTCTAAGAGAACCGGACCTACAGGAAGACGACTGCATGATATAGGGTCGGTGGTGTGGGGCTCTCGAGACGGAGTAGGACATATGAGGATCATGCAGTATTAATTGTGCATCGGGCAGGGTCACATGGCTCGTGACTGCCTGGCCCACCATACAGATGACCAGCAGACAGTCAAGGGACTGCTTGGGCAGAGATGAATATTTGACCAAAGAGGTCTGTAGGCAGAAGGTGGATGTGGTGGAGGAGCAGGTCGTGTAGTAGGCAGTGGGCGACGATTTGAGGTTCTACCTCCACCACCACTAGGAGGTCCACCCCAACCACAGGGAGTAGGTAGATAGGGGAAAGCTCAGCTCCAGGTAGCTGAGGCTTAAGAACACGACACTCTGGAGATGATATGAGGTATTATATGTGTCTACTCCACCTTATCTGTAGTACTTATAGACACAGGTTCCAGTCACTCTTTTATTTACACAACCCTATTTCAGAGCTTGGAGATTCCGGTGGAGCCGTTGACTCGATCCTTATGGATAGAGACTCCTATGGGAGAAAATTCGATGATTATGCACTGGTGCTGGTAGTGTGAGCTTAATCTAGGAGGCGAGATCTTCGGCTGAGATCTTCTAGTAGCGGCATTGAGGCCTTATTACATCATCTTGGGTATGGACTAGTTATCCACAATCCATGCTCATATTGACTGTATTAGGCATAAAGTGTGGTGTGTCTACATGGGTGGGACCAAGTTTTCCTTCACCGGTGATAAGGGAACCTTTGAATCATAGTATGGACTTACCCAGAGGAGGGTACAACCAATCACACATCAGTTGGATAGCCTTACCCTCAGAGTAGTTGATGTTGAGAGTTCGAGCTATCCTGTAGTGGTGGACCAGTACACTGATGTTTTTACTGATGATGTTCCGGGTCTACCTCCTCATAGAGAGGTGTAATTTTACATTTACTTATACCCCGGGACAAAACCGATATCTACACCAGCAAATCGGATGGCTCCTAGAGAGCTTCGGGAGCTGTGGGTACAACTAGAGGACTTTCAGAGCAAGTGGTTAATTAGGACCAATCTTTCTCCTTGGGAAACCCTGATTTTGTTTTCCAAGAAGGAAAATGGGAGTTTGAGACTTTGTGTGGACTATCGGCACCTGAACCAGATGACCATGAAGAACAAGTACCCACTTATGTGGATTGATGATCTCTTTGATCAGCTTAAGGGAGCACAATGGTTTTCAAAGATAGACCTCAGATCAGGTTATCACCAGCTCAGGGTATGAGACAAGGATGTGTAGAAGACAGCCTTTAGATGTCGGTATGGCCACTATGAGTTCTTGGTTATGCCATTCGGTGTGACCAACACCCCAGGAGTGTTCATGGGACTCATGAAAAGGATCTTCCAGCCATACCTCGATCGCTTTGTAGTAGTCTTCATCGACGACGTCCTGATATACTCAGCGACGAAGAAGGAGCATGCCTATCATCTGCATATAGTTTAGGACACACTTAGAGAGCACCAGCTTTATGTTAAGCTCTCTATGTGATAGTTTTGGATACGAGAGGTACACTTTCTAGGACACTTTATCTCAGAGGCTGGAGTTTCAGTAGATCCAGTGAAGATTGAGGCTGTGCTTTCTTGGGAGCCACCCAGGAGCATGACGGAGGTGCGAAGTTTCCTGGATTTGGCCAATTACTACCGAAGGTTTGTGCCTGACCTTTCCAATGTTGTGGCACCCTTATCAGCATTGAAAAAGAAGGGGTAACCCTTTGTGTGGTCAGAGAGATGACAAATTAGTTTCTAGGAGCTGAGGAATATACTGACGAGTGCCCCCATCTTGAGGAAACTAGAGGAGGGAGTTGGGTACGTAGTCTACTATGACGTATCAGGGACTGGGATCAAATGTGTCCTAATGAAGGAGCGAGCAGTTATCGCATATGGTTCTAAATAGTTGAGACAACATGAGCAGAACTAGGCTACCCATGACCTACAGTTATTAGTAGTGGTCTTCTCCTTGAAGATGTGGCAACATTACTTGATGGGAGAACATTTTACATTCTACTCTGATGAAAAGAGTCTCAGTTATATCTTCTATCAGAAGGACCTGAACCTGAGATAGCGGCGTTGGCTTGAGTTTCTCTAGAACTATGACTTCAAGATAGTCTATACTCCTGGTAAGGGGAACGTAGTAGCAGATGCACTCAGTAGAAGATCTGGTATACAGTTATTGAGTGAGGCAACAGAGCAACTAGACATTTTTCAGATATCCTACGTGGATCGAGATGGATCATATTATCTTCACTATCTGACAGAAACCCCCCCACTCCTTTAGAAAGTTAGGGAGGCACAACTTGGGGACATTGAATGCAAGTCTCGACGTGCTCAGATATCCATAGGACATACACCAGATGGATTTTCTAAGGGTGGGGAGCATGCCATTCTCTTCAGAGGGCGTACTGTGGTATTGGTGGTGCTTAGGGAGGAAGTTTTGAGGGAGTTATATACATCCCCTCTAATGGAACATCTAGGAGTGCCAGAGATGTACTAGGACCTTCGGTATCAGCACTGGTGGACGATAATGAAGAAATTAGTGGCAGAGTTTGTCTCTCGGTGCCTCACTTGTCAGCAAGTGAAGGCAGAGCACCGAGTTCCAGTAGGTTTGGTTCAGCCATTCGAGGTTCTAGATTTGAAGTGGGATGGAATATCCTTGGACTTCATGACAGGACTTCCACACACGTCCAGGGGTCATGATTCTATCTAGGTGATCATCAACTGACTCACCAAGTCGGCCCACTTTCTACCTATTAGAGAGAAGGGATCGATAGAGAGATTGGGATGCCTCTACATACCGAAGATTGTATGGATTCATGGAGTACCATATACTATTATCTCTGATCATGATATATTTTTTACTTACTAGCTATGGAAGGTGTTGAAGGAGGCATTTGGGACACAAATTGGATTGAGCACCACCTTCCATCCTCAGACGGATGGTCAGGAAGAGTGAACCATTCAGACCCTTGAAGATATACTGCATGCTTACATCCTAGATTTCATCCACATCTAGGAGGATCACTTTCCTTTAGTGGAGTTTGCGTACAACAATAGCTACTACTCCACTATCGGTATGGAACCATTCGAGGTGCTTTACATACGACCTTGAAGATCACATTTGTGCTGGACAGACCCAGAGGAGTCAACACTTATAGGACCAGAGATAGTACGAGCTACCACAGAGAAGGTTCATATCATCCAGGAGTGGATGAAGACTGCACAGAGTAGGCAAAAGTCCTATTCTAATAGGATACAGATACCTCTTGAGTTCGATGATGGTGATCATGTTTTTCTACAGGTCTCACCTTAATGAGGTTTTCGGATATTTGGATGGGGTGGTAAGTTATTTTTGAGGTTCATCAGACCCTTTCAGGTCCTCATCAGAGTTGGTGAAGTGTCTTACTACTCAGCTCTTACACCTTAGTTACACCGGGTGCACGATGTTTTCCATGTATCCCAGCTGAGGAGATACGTACATGATCCTTTGCACATAATTGACTGGGGCGAGTTGGACATCGATGTTGGGGCAATGTTTTCAGAGTTTCTAGTGGAGATTGAGGATATACAGGAGAAATTCCTTCATGGGTGGTCAATACCTCTAGTACGTGTTTGTTAGAAGCATGGGAACCACCAGGAGAGAACGTGGGAGCGGGAGGATCAGATTCATACTCAGTACCCCCACTTGTTTCGCTAGTTTGTATTGTGGATTTCGGAGACACAAAGCCCTGAGGTGGGGAGAATGTAAAGACCTGAATTTTTCAATGTGTTTTTTTAATTAAATGGAAATATTAGAAGTCCGTTAAAATTGACGGTGAGTGATTCCAAGTCTGGTGTGACCGGAATGAATTTCTGAATTTGTTTCGGGTACGTTCAATAAACGCATGAGTGTCATTATGTAACTTTTGAAACAGTGCTCAGAATAGAAATCCGAGGACACCATTGAACTCGCAGCACCGATATTTACTTAAGGAGACCTTCACCTCGACCGCAGTAGGTCAAGGGTGAATGTTAGTTTTCGAACTTTTTGTGGGTGTGTTAAAAGAATAAAGAATAAAATAAAACATCTCTTATTTTATTTTACTTTGTGAAACATACCATTTGAATTTGGTGGTGGGGACCACCCGAGCTTGAAACCCACCATTTTGAAATTAATGGTGGGGACCACCCGACCCTTGAACCCCCTCTTTAATGTGGGAGGTGACTCTTGGTTTCTCCTCTGAATTTATTGTGCCAACTTAAACTTAATTTTTGTGACAACTCAACTAGTTTAATTTATATGTTGGATCCTCACCTTTCTCTAGGTTGGGGGAATTGTTGGAAAGGAGAGTACTTGGAGGGAGATCTTTGGAGAACACATTCTCCAACAAAGGAGATTCTCGAATGAAGAACGAGGACGATGCTCGAGCCAGATCAGAGATGTGTTACGGGAGTGAAGAACGTCGACATTCGATGACTTTGTCTTCTTCCTCATGCCACCTTCATCGGAAAATCGAGGTAGGGGTTTTTTATATGATTTAATTTATTTATCAATTATTCATATTCTGGTTTCACAATGATGATGTCCAAACTAACATGGTCATCATCTCGCACTTAAACCTTGCCTCTTATCTTTTTTTCTTCATGCGTTCTTCAATGAAAAATATTTATTGATGCTGGAAATGCAATATTTTTGTTGAGAACGACATATGGACAAGGAGCCCTCAGACCATGGATCACGAATATGTGATTGTTTTATTTTTTTGGGCTTGGAATGAAACTGCAATGGCTTGCAGAAGAAGGTGGCGGCTGGCACCCGTCCGAACGCATGAAGGAAGGTCAACGTGCATTCATGTCGCTGGATGAGCAGGAGGCCACGAATTTTCAGCCACGACAAAGAAAGGGGTTGCAGGTGACATGCCGACCAACTGTGTAGCGGTGCGGCAGTGTGCGTCCGCGCCGCCGGTGGCGCAGGAGGCTGCGGCTGCTTGGCTGTGGCGGAGGCCGAAGGGTGGTTGACATCTGGACGATCATGGTGGAGCAGTGGTGCGCAACTGAGCCATTGGAAAGAAGCTCGGCCGGCCTTCCGGCCAGCCGCGCTAAACTGAGTAGGACCCCTCTGGTGGGTTCTGCGTGCCAGCAGCCGAACGGTCCATGAACCGTTTGGGAAGACTGGGGGGCGCCTCCCCCCGGCTATCAGTTAGGGAAGACCCACCACGGCGGACCAATAACCGAGCAGGCCGCACCGCAGCGGCCATGCCCAGAGGGCCAGGCCAGACCCAGGTCGACCCAAACTAGGTCGGGTCTGCCCAGGTCGAGTGGGGCTGGGTCGGTCCCGGGCCCATCCGAACCCAGTTTCTCCTTTTTGGTCGTAACTTGAGAACCAGACATCCGTTTGACGAACCATCTGTGAAACCAAAATACTTAGATCAAGATGGTCCTTTTGGTATACTCCACTTGAGTTTTGGATAATGTTGGATTACAGCTGGATTGGATTGACACCCAAATCCAACCGGGCCCTCGAAACGGAAACTCTAATAACTTATAGACCGGACATCCGATTGACGCACTGTCTATTGCGTTGAGACCCTTATGAGGTGAAGAACCTTTGGTATACTTATTTATATGACTTTGAGGTGATTTAGGTATGACCAATGGCTTGGGGAGTGGTTCTCCCAAGCACGCTATGTACAAAACCTTGTTACTGGATGAGACTTGACGACTGCTGACCATTTCAACTCGAAGTGACTCGACAGGCCCTATGGGGAGGGCCTTTATGTGACGTAGTAGATCCATGGTGGGGAGAGCCTCTGTGTGACACAGAATACCCATGATACTAGATAGGAGGAGTACCCCAGCAGTCCAAGGTTTTTGGGAAGCACCTCTGTGTGACGTGGTAGACCCACTGTACTTGATAGAGGAGGAGTTCTCCAGTAGCCGAGGCGTTCGACATTGTGATTGGGGATGTTACTTATTACTACCCCTAGAATAAATCCTGGTGTGAGATGTCTTTACCTTGTTCTTGTGATTGAGGTTATGCTATGTGGTACTTTACCTGTGTGGTAATCTACCTTTGTGGTGTTACCCTGAAGTTTTTATTTGTGGAACTCTAGGAGACCTTCAGGGTATCGGGGTTCCTACTAAGTATTTTTATACTCACCCCTACATGGGCTACACCCACACCTTGTTGTGTCTGGTCCAGACAACAGACACCGTTGACTGAGGACAAGGATACCTAGACTGGTGACTACTCAGAGGTGGACCTTAGATGAGGCGATCCACAGAGAAAACCGTTCAAGGGATGTACCTATCCTTTAGGTAGGATCCTTGGTGGGTGTTCATAGGAGCTGTTCATAGTTTTACTTGTACTTTCCAGTTTTACTTGTACTTTCCATTTGGGCTTGTATTTCAGCCCCTTTACTTTCATTACACACCATGTTTACTATATATTTTACTTTGATCTTGTATATTGTTGTGTGCTTGGTTTGTGTGAGTTTACAATTTATAAAGGAAACGCCTTCCCATTTTATGGAATATATCTTTCGGTGCTTGTCGCTAGCCCCTGGCCTATGGAAGCTGGGCTTGGGGTAGTCACGGCATGGACCTCAGGGGACAGGCTGTGACAATAACCTAGATCATTCCGGTTTCACATTATGTAACCCATTCATGATGTGGAATCCACAGGTTTTCCAAAAATCCCAAATTCCAAAAAAAAATCGCGTCACCTTGGCCTTTATTTAATTACATGTTATGAATTACTTTCATGACATGAATCTCTTTCATGGGTTCCCTTTCAGCTATAGACAAGCTATGAAATTGGCTAGCTACACATTCCGTGAAGCACTAATTCACATCGTGTACCCCTTTCATGATGTGGATTTCCTACTACAGCTATTTTGCACCTTCAACTATCACATTACCTCCTCAATCCTCCTCCAAAACACCTAAACACCCCAAAATGAAAATGTAATAGGCTGGGAAGGCATGAGTTATTAAAAAATAGGTATTTATAATCAACCATATATTTGAATTTTTCATTAATTTGAGGCTTTCACCGACCCAATTGTCACATGAGGTACACTGTTCAACACACCTAAAGGCCAATCTACACAATATCCATTAGAAGTTTGAAAAATTAAAGCAGTTTGACCTGTATGATGAGGGTTCCTATTGCCATTAATTTGACAGGGCCAAATTGAACCTCCAAAGCCTAAACAAACAATGAGTGAACTTTCAATACATGATCTTCTAATGAGTGAACTTATAATGAGTGAAATTATAATGAATGAACTTATAGAGACTTGAAGACACTTCATGATCAAAAAAATTTCTTAATTGAATATTTCTTTAAGGAAACTCATCAACATCCTCTAACACATTGGACCAACCAACTACTTCTTCCACATATGTTGCAGTGTTCTTCATTATACTCTCATTTAGTTGAGTCTCACCGAGGCATAATACTGCCCCAAGTTTTCTTGGACTAATATCTTTGTAAACATGCTAGCCATATTTTGTTTCCTTATAATTTTCTAAATATTGAACACCATGTCTTCTATAATATTCTAAATGAAATAAAATTTTAGTTTAATGTGTTTTTTTCTTGCATTAAATTATATATTATTATAAGGTGGATAACACTATGACTATCACAGAATAATGTTCCTCCTTTTGATGATTTTATGAGTTTCTTCATCAAGAACATTAAACAGATCATCTTCTTCCCAACTTTTGTAGCTTTGAAATACTATAATTCAGTTTTAGATAAAGTCACCACTAGCTATAGCCATGAGATCCATTTGATCACTCTTCTACCGAAGGTAAACATAAAACCCATTGTTCTTTTTTAGGTGTTGGGATCACCAGTAAAATCTAAATCTACAAAACCTTGAAGAAGACCATCTCCCCCAAAGCTCAAAGTTATATCTTTCAATCCTTTCAGGTATTAGATGATATAATTCAAAACATCCTAGTGTTCCTTCCTAGAGTTAGACATGAAAAAAATTACCACTATCATTGCAAAGATAATGTGACGCTACATACATATCATCACATACATCAAGATTCCTAAAACTGAAGCATAAAAAACTTTTTCCATGTACCGGTCCTTATCTTCCATAGAAGGTTCTCGTGCGTTGGATAAATTTAAGTGTCCAATGAGGGGACTTCTGATCAATTTACATCTAATCATTTGAAACCTTTAAATGATCTTATGAATGTATTCTTTTTTGGATAACACCAGAGTACTAGATTTTTTATCCCTCTCTATACTCATCACCAAGATTTTATTGTCTTGGAAAAGATCCTATATTTCTAATCTTTTAGAAACTTTCTCTTCAACTCTTTGTTTCACTAAATTTTCCATTTTACCAACAACATACCATCCCTATAAAGTATAAAAATTATGTAATTTCCATTATTATAGGAATCCTTCTAAAAAAAGTGATTAGAGTCACTCCTTTTTAAACCTTCCTCATCCATGAAGGTGTTGAAATTCTGGTTCCACTATCGAGGTTCTTGTTCCACTTCATATAGACTTCACTTCAATTTTCAAACAAGACTTTCCTTTTGATGGTCTTAAAAACACTTGGCCTTCTTCATGATGATATCCTATAACTAATAACCATATAGAAATTCATTATTCACATCAATCTACTAAAAGTGTAAAACAACACATGAAAAAATTATTTGAACTATTACTATTATATTATTCTTTACTATTGATGAAAATATTTATGAGAAATTGATTCCTTCTTTTTTTTGTAATCCTTTTACCACTAAAAATACCTTATATATTTTACTACCTTATTCTTATTATTTGAAATTTTAGACCCATTTTTTCTCTAGTTCTAATATACCCTTTTATAGTATAGTCATCTCCCAAGTTTCATTGAACTTTAATGAATTCATCTCTTCATCCATGTCTAACTACCACTACTTTGAGTCACTAAGTGTTTATCCCTATTCTAGACATTTGGGTTCCCCAAAATCCATTATAAGTAAGAAGTTAATTTCAACCTTATACCATTAGTATGGTTTTATGATTCTATAACATCTTCTTAGATAACTTTCTTTCTTCATTGAAACTTCAGTTTCCAATACTTGAACTTATAGTTCTCCTACTACTGATTGTTTTTATACCAGATATTTTTCTCAAACTTATGTAGATCTCATGTATTTTGGAATATCTACTATTGGTAGAAATTTTAATGCTTTTATTCTAATGTTAGGTCTTACTGGTATTTTTGAATTTCTAGTATTTTAATCTATACCAACTTGTACTTCACTAGTTAAACTCTTTTCCTTAACTTATAATTCATCCAATTTTTGATTCTTCTATTTTATCTTCTCATTGAATATTATATCTCAAATTTTTATGATCTTCCATTGATCATCACTCCATGTTTAGTAGTTAAAATCATCATTTCTATAGCCTATGAGAAAATTATCTTTGGACTTTTCCTCTAGCTTATCTCTATATGTTTCATAAATAATATCATATTAAATGAAACTAAAGATTTTTTGGTGTGAAAATTCCGATAGATTATCATAACAAAGTTCTTATGGTATAAGTTTTCCTACTTTATAGTCTGTAATTTTGTTGAAAAAATATATTATCATGTTAATTTATTCCACACAGATGGACTTGGGAATACCAGAGTGCACACACATGAATTTATATTTCTCAATCAAAGTCCAATTAATCCTCTACGACACTATATTTTATTTGTGGAGTTCTGGGTAATTTTCTCTTAAGACTAACCCCCTTCTTCTAAAAAATGTTTTAGAAGTTTATAATATTATATTCACCACCATTATCAAATCTTAAACAATTTAATTTATGATTTTTTTCCAATTCAACCATGTATTTCCATTTTCTAAAGGAATCAAACACATTAGATTTATTTTTAATAAAATAAACCCATAATTTTCTCATGCCATCATCAATGAATCTGAGGAAGTATCATGATCATCTGTGAGATTGAACTAAATAAGTTACCTATACATATTTATGAACAATCTCTATATTTTGGGATATGGGATTCTAAATATTTATATTAAATGAGACCATCTTTTTATTTCAAAAAACAAAACTCTAAAAACTTTTGATAGTTGTATGATAAAGATTTAGAATTCCCTTCCCTATTAGAAATTTTATGTTCTCACTAAGGTGACCCAATATACAATTCCAAACCTATAAATATATAGAGGATGAAATTACATCCATTGTGATTCCATATAAAACTCTATTATGATATAGGATTATGTATTTAATTCCTCATGACACAACCATGGATCCCCGAGTCACATTCTAGAATCCATTATTGATAGTAGTACTAAAACCATCATTATCTATCTGTCTCACTGAAATGAGATTCCTCATAAGACTTGGAATGTGTTACAATCCTTTAAATAAACACCACTCCCATTCTGTATCCTGATATTTACATATCCCTTTACAATCACTTCCAAAGATTCATCATTAGCTATAAAAACTTACCAAAGATTCTAAATACATAGTTTGTCATCATCCTCGATCATCTGATGAGTAGAAGGATCCACTAGATTCAACTATCCATAAATCTATAAAATTTTGAATAGTGAGAAAAATATTGATATCATATTCCATTGCAAAAGGAGGATGAGCAAGGAGATTTCACCATAGCAGAAGCTAAATGAATTTCAAGAATGAGAGGGTGTGGCACCTGCCATTGGGACAAGCCTGTTCATGTATGGTAAATCCTAACCGAACAACCATGCAAAGGTGGAGAGCTGATTTCATGATAAAGATGTTGGGGAGGAGTAGTTCCAATTAGTTAGTCTGGGTTGTATGTAATGTTTGAATCCTACAGGAAATGAATTCTTCTAAGGTCTATGGGCCATGTAATACTTACGTATACATGACTTGTAAGGGTTATACCTCACCCCTTTAAAGGTGGATTATCAAAAATCAATAAAAAATAAATGCCTTCGGGCCATTGGAGGAAACTTTGGGTAGTCGTTCCTCCAATATTTCCCTTACGATTTTTTAGTTTCTATGAATATTTCCTCACTTACTATAATTCCAGTAGGCAAGCCCTACACTAGTTGACTCTCTATGACTCTTCTCTCTAATCTTTTCTTCGAATTTTTAGTAATTTTTTAATGAGGTGATCATCCCCTTCCATTAGTATTTAGAGCACTACCATAAGGTTCTTATACCTCTATTCTCATTATCCATACTTTCTTTGATCAGTGTCAGGGTGAAGAAGATATTCCATAAATCTATATCCAATATGCAATTCATGGCTATAACATGTGCATGGGATATCAAGATTCATGCATGAAATAAGATTTCATGCATGATACTACCATTGATCAAATGAAAAAATGAATATTAAGTGGGTTGATATTTGGATTGTTCAGATCAATTAAATCCATCATTAAATGAAATAATTTCATTTTTATATGAAATGTATAAGAGTTAAATGTATACGATTCATGAACGGAACTTAGTATTTATACATGTGTTTTAACACATGTGTAAATGTTACAGCCCAAGGGGTTTCCTTATGGATTTATAAACTATTATCATGAGATGGAAGTGGTGTGGGATTAAGATCCCCATTCTTGGTTGAACTTACCTAAATCCACAACTTATTCCTTTACATGAAGATATTCTAGCACATCGTGGGAGTAAGAAAAATCCTACATATATGACATGTGATTCATTAGATTTGTAGATACATAGTGGATGTGGGATGAGAAGGTTTTACACTTATGTGATCTTTATAAAATCATGAAATGGTGTTTGAATATGTGACATAATCCCTATTATGTAATTTATGCCATTTACAATGTTTTTAATTTTAGTTTTTATCATAGTTTCATTTTATCTTTCATGGTATATCCTCCGAAAGGGGTTTTAATCACTTAATCTTGTTTTGAAAAATATTACTAAAATATAAATAAACCCTTAATTGGTATCAAATGGAACCCATGATTTAGATTTATGAACTCTATCATTGAAATTATAAAGAATATCAAAATAGAGTATCAATTTTCAAGTTTTATGAAAATCTAGAAAACTAGGTTTACTCTTAAATAGTGGGGATATGTAAAGGTAATAATAGATTTACCCTTATGTGGTTGAGATGAATAAGGGTAAACAAGTCTTAACCCTTATGTGTCTAAGATGCGTAAGGGTAACCATGAATTTAACCTTATACAAAGTATTTTGCGTAAGGTTCATCATGACTTACCCTTATATAGATCGGTGTACGTAATGGTCACCTGAGTTTACCCTTACACGAAATAAAGGAACGTGAGGATAATTAGGTTTTTGAAAGGGATACATAAGGGTAAGAAAGTTTTTATCAAAGCTACATAAAGGTAACCAACCAATTAACCTTACAAAAAATAGGTCTATGTAAAGGTCATACCCTTACACAGTGTGTAAGGGTAATCTTTTTATTGCCTTTACACAAATATTTTGTGTCAAGGAAGCACCCTTAGACAATGGTACCTAGAAGCCATATAAAGGTAAATTGAACCTTACCATTATGTGAAGGGTTCATTTAAGGGTAATATGCTGTGTACCCTTACGCAGTTTAAGGGTCATGAGATTCTACCCTTATGTAAACCATCTACGTATGGGTGGAAGGAATATTACCTTTACAAAATGGACTCGTGTAAGGGTCATGGAGTTATACCCTTAAGAAAAGGCTCTATAATCAATTTTCCTTTACACACAGTGTCTATGTAAGGGTAAATGGAGGATTTCCTTATGTATGAATGGGTTTTTATGTAAGGGTAACCATAAAAAATGTTAAAAAATGTTTTTAACATATTAAATGATTTTAATTATTTGTAAAATGTTTATAAATCATTATAATTGGTATTTTGGAATATTTTAAATTATAAAAGGTTTATAAATTAATTAATTATAAATTGATAATAATTAATTAAATGTTTATGAAACATTTTATTCCTAAATATTAAATGTTAATATTTAAATACATTTTAACAAATTATGTGAAAATTATTATGATATATAAATAAAAGGTTAAATTTAAAAATCATAATAAATAATTTATAAAGGGTTATAAATTATTAAATAATGGAAAAATATAACAAAATTTATATTTAAATTATAAATTGTTCATAATTAATTAATTTAAAATTTTCAAATTAAAGGGGGGTTTATTTGGATATTATTTAAGCCACATAAAAAGTGTTTTGAGGATTGATATAATCAAGGTTTAAATATTGATTAAATATATGATATTTAGAATATGTAAAATGTTTACATAATATAAATTGAATTTTAAATTGTTTATAATTCATTAAATATCATATATTTGAAATAAAAATTCCATAAAATGATAAATATGATAGTGTTAATATTTAAATGAATATAAAATGTTTATATTCATATTTATGGATTTACCATAATGTTAAATATGAAATTTTAAAGGGGTTGATAGTTAGCTTTAATTTATGAATTATTCATAAATGTTTATATAATGTTTAAATATTTGTTTTTTTAATCCTAATATATTTATTTTTTAGTTAATTTTTTAAGAAATATGAATATTTTGTTTGATTTGGTTTAAAATATTAAAATGATTCTAGGATAGAGCCTTTAATTACATTCTAAGAATGATCCCTTAATGAATTTATTTTTTCATCAACCCTGACCTTAGTTTGTAATTGAAGTTATTATCTTGAATTTAGTTGTTGAATATAGTTTTTACATTTTTCATGTTAGAGTTATGCTGAATTTTATTATATCTTGAGTAAAGTATCCTCGGGTTGAGGGACTTGGTACAAACTACCAACCTACATGGAGGATTATTCCTTGTCTAGGATGGTGAATGGGGTTGGATATTTTTATCTCTAGACTTACTCATGTGGATAACTCTATGAATTTACATTAAGTTTTCATGTAACTTATTCATATTATACATTTAGGTATGTATGAATATAAGTGACTTCTAATTTTGGGTGAGTATCACAAACATGTGGGTTGTGTAAAGATTTACACACCAATATGGTTTAAACATATTAGTTTGGTGGAGGTAATAAGATTATAAACTAAATTACTAGAAGTATGGATACATAAAATGGAATAACATAAGATAATATAGTGATATAAAGTCCCCTTTAAGTACTATGTGTGAGATTCCTTCCAAAGTGACACTTTTCAAGATCCTAATCATCCAACTAGGTAGTTTTGTGTCAAAGCTAGGCGCCCTTAGATTATCTTGTGTATGGAAAGAAAGTAACAAGTGACTCTAGATTGTCTTATCAGATATCATTGTGCCAAATCTGGATTCCCTTGGATTATACTTGGTTAGATAATTTTTTTGTAATTTTATCTGGGTAACATTTATCTGGGAAGACCTAATGTTTAGTATGCAAGAGGGATAGAGTCGAGTTTATCCATATAATGGATTAGAAAAATGGTTAACTATTTAATTATCTAAGAATCATATAAGATATGATTGGGATGATTCCCTACCTAAATAATTAATTGATGATATGAATGTTAAAGTGGACCCATTACTTAGTGAAATATGGATCTTGGCCTACTAATGGTTATGATGAATTTTTAAAAAGGGGTCATCTATTTAGTGGGGGCCCATTTAATAAAATTCCTTATTAAATGATTAATAATACATGACATACATCTGATAAAAGTTTTTTTGTATATAAATATCAATATCAAGCTAAAATTTTTGATCAATACTTGAAAGTAGAATCTTAATGTAAGCTACTACTTAGATCAGTAACTTAAGAAAAGTTTTTAAGAAATATTCACGATTTAAGATAAGTTATTAAAGTGAAAAAATTCTATACTTTGTAATAATTACTTCTTGATTAACTGAGTATTGAAGTTTTTTAAACAAGTGAATATAGATGTTTATTTAAGCATATAGTGGTTTCTTTAGAGCTTCAATAGAATTAGATAAAACATTTCTAAAGGAATATTAGTCTCCACTCATGTAATAAATATTATTGGGTATATCAATGAATTCAGTCTCATATACTCAATATGATTAGGTACATAAAAAAAATTCAATATGATTGAATATGTTGATAACTTGATGAGACTAAAGGTTTCATTAAAAATTTATTGGTTATAGAAATCAATTTTATTATTATGATAGATATATGATATCAATTTTATGATTTAAAAGTGTTGTAAATATAAAAAATTTCCAAAAGATGAAAATAATTGATGTTTGGAGCTTGAAGGATGCTTTCAAGTAATGGATCAAATTAGTTTCTGAAATGATAACTTAAATTATTCAAGCTTGGATAAACTAATAATAATATGTGTATTTTATATCATTTATATCTTGAGAAAAACATGTAAAAATTATATGTTTAAATTAAATGAGATGGATGTTTTTAATACACATGTTTTTGACCTATTTAATTTTATCACATACTTTAGGGGGATACTAAAAATGGCTTGTTTTGGTTAGGAAATTTATCCTATTGTCATCTATGAAAATGTTACAACAATATGATTAAATTAAATGAATATTTAACCTATATTCTAAAAGTGTTGGGAATATATATGAACTAGGCATATGATTTCTAGGTTCTAAAGTACTGTATAGATAGTACAAGTAGGTAAAAGTTCAAACCAGAAGAATAAAATTTGGTTGAAAAGTTCAATAATGTTTCATCAAGAATCCAACCAAGGTCATTGAAGCATAGGGTTATCATGAGGTCATTGAAACATAGGGTTATCATAAAGGAAGAGTAATTATTCAATATTATTGTATTATCCAAGATATACCTAAAGGGGTTTGTGAAATTTCATGGAATATTAATGTTAGGTATGGATGTTATAGAAATTAATTCATTGATTTTGAAAGGTATGTGGTACCAAATGTATATCTTAAAAAGTGTTTTAAATACAAAATAGTTAAAATTAAAGGGAATAATTTATCAATATTTTAGTTTATATCCGTAATATATATTAAATATATACTACATCAAGGATTTTAATGTAAAGGATTTTATCAAGCTCAAATGAATCCAATTAAAAGATGTGTATCTTCATATCATTTCTATTATGTGAAAAGAGAGTGTGTTTGATAACAAATAGTTTTTATGAAAAAATAATAGGATGATCAATTTTATGAACATGGTTTATGATTCATCAATCTATATAACATGTTTTTATAAGAAGATATAAATAGAAATTATTTATCCAAGATAAAATGTTTATCTAAGTATTTTTTAAAATATGTGGGAATGTGTCCCCCCCACCCATCAGTGGTATATTTTAAAAAAGTCTTTTTTAAATTAAAAATGCTCCAAACATATATAATACCATATATTATATGGAAATAATAGATTATTTTTTTAATATTACTACCAAAGGAAATAAATTTTATTTTCTAACAAAAAATGGTTTTTGTTTCTTAGTAGGATATTATGAAAAGAATACAGTGTTTAAGAGGCTAGTGGGAGTATGTTTGTACTTAAAGAGGTTAAAAATTAACAAATAAAAGATAATATTAAGTTTAAGTGTTTTTCCACTTAATATCATAAAATTTTTAGGATATGTGTTGGAAAAGAAAATTGTAAACTGTTATATTTAGTTACCATTTAAAATTGGATATGACTATTTCCTAAAGAATTATACTAGTCAAATATAAAGTGTTATTAAATCAATATCCTAAAATAGTTTAATATATGTGATGATAAAGTAAAATTTAAAGAGTTACATTTAGTTATCATGAAAAATAAAAGATAATACCCCTTGAAAGATTTTACCAGTAAAAATGAAAAGTTAATTACACTTGGTATCCTACAAAGAGTTCACAGTATGGAGATAAATAGAAACATAAAGAGTTAAATTAGTTGCTATAAATAAGTGATATCACTTTATATTGAGATAGTATAGGATTTATTAGTAAATAGAAATGTAATAACTTACATTTAGTTTCCATATTAAAGTGATTTTCAGTTTACCTCAAAAGAGTTTAAGAATACTGGTAAATAATAATATAAGTAGTTACATTATTTTAATGAAAATTTTGGGTGGGATATGGTTCCAAGGATGATGATGATTAAATTATAAATATTTATAAGTTTACAAGAGATGTTGACACCATAACATTTTATTTTTTATAGTTATTAAGTTTTAATATGTTTAAAGAGTTGAAAAAATAGGAATATGATTCTTAATTCTCACCATTATTCAAACAAGATTGCTTCATGGATGTTTCTTACTAAAGATTTTAGTGGGAGGGTTTTATTATATGGTCACATAGAGTTGTAAAGTAGTCACATATAGATGTGATAGGAATTACATATAATGTAAATAGTTAACAAAACCCAAAAGTATAGAAAACATAAGAATGATATGGCAGTTTATCACATATGATATGAAAAACTAGCGCTTATATTGGGTTTTCTAAGTATTATTAAAAGATTTTAAGAATATGAAAATGTGTCATATTAATATTCTTAAAGAGTTTAATAACATTAAAATATACCATTTTAAAGGTAACCTCCATTTACCATTATTTCACATTGACTACATTAATGTATATATATATATATGAATTTCATGAATTAAAATGATAATTGAACTCTCAAAGTATGAATTTGAGTTATCCCTAACCAAAGTTTATCATGGAGTATTATAGGTTATGAAGAAATTTTAAGGTTAGTGTGAGTAGGATTCTTATATATAGATACAAAATATGCTAATGAGGTACAAAATAAAGAATAATATATTCTTTATATGAACTATATGACTTATTAGGTATTACACATGGAGTGTCATATAGATTTCTTGGGTATAATAGGGATGCATGTATAATATTTGAGTCCCTACCACATGAGGTTAGTGAGATTCCTAATACGAGAACCTTTATACTTTGATACCATACTCACACAAGTCAACGTATGAACTTAGCTAATAAGGGGGTGGTTGGGCATTTTGTTGGTCATGTCATTGGTTGGAGATTAACCAATATATAATTTTTCCTCTTATATGATGTGTATGAATTCTAAGACCTTTATTAAGATAGAATATGAGAGTGTGATACTACACCTAAATATTATATATCTATCTGGATAAGTAACATGTGATGTGATTATCCATAAGGACGAATGAAATGTGATGTATTCATCGATCAGATCAGTCTACACTCAAGGAGTCAAGAATAGATAAGTTGGCTATATGGGATTGACATGATCTTTTTCCTTGGTCACTTGATGTCTTGGACAAAGGGAAAATATGGGAATGCACATTTTCATATGATACATACTGGTGGACATAGGTATAAAGATACATGTGTTTGATGGAGATCACACCATATACCTATATATCTTGAGTATAAATGATTCTTTGTTAGAGGAAAATATTTTTTACATATATAGATCCATATATTCATATTTTTTATCAATATTATAAAGGCTTATGGGGTCACATTTTTTGGTTGACTAAATGGGGATTGAGTTTGAATTTGAGACCCACTCTAAAAATTATTTTATAGTTAATCCAAAAGTGTTTTGGATGACTAATCACAAGGTATTTCATATAATGTGATACAAGGTTAAGTTAATGAAAACTTTAAAAAAGTGTTTTAGAAGATATCCAAATGGAATTTTAGATATGGTTTCAAAAGTTATTGTATACGATATAATATAAGTGGAAATGTCACAAAGTCTATGAGACTTTAGTACAAGTGGGATATTGAAAAAGATATAACCTAAATCTATAGCCTGTATATGATTTGTGGATATATCTTGTTCATGGAATATTGAGATGCATGCATGATATAATATTCCATGCATGATACCTCCTTTTATTAAATTAAAAACTGAATATTAAGTGTGTTAATATTTGGATAGTCCAGATCATTTAAAGCTATCATTAAATGAAAACATTTCATATTTATATGAACAATATAGGAGTTAAATGCATAAAATTCATGAACTAAACTTGGAATTTATACATGCATTTTAACACATGAATAAATGCTACAACACGAGGGTTTTCCTTGTTGCTTTATAAATCATTTTCATGCGATGAAAGTGGTCTAGAATTATAATCCTCATGCTTTAATAAACTTTACTAAACCCAAATATATCTTTATCCTTCTTAATTTTCATGTATATATTCTAGCTCATCACGGGAGTAAGGAAAATCTTGCATGTACAATATGTGATTCATTCGATCTATTGATACACCATAGAGGTGGGATGCCTATGTTTTCCACATATGTGATCTTTATCAAACCATGCAGTGGTGTTTGAATATTTATTAGAATACCATATTGTATGGTATACCATTTAAATTCCACTTATTCTTGACCTAATAAATTTTATGAGACTCTAATAAAACCCTTAATGGGGTGACTTTGATCACATCATGAAATAATTCCATCCATAATCCCTTGAACCACCCATAGGGTGAGTTCCATATTATATCACAAACCTCTCATATGAGAGTTTTACACATTCATCACATACCTACACCCAAGTAGTATTTAATTCATCACAAACCTCCACATAGGTAGTATTATTTAATTATCATAGATCTTTACCAAAGAATATTCTTTAGTTATCATAGACCTCTACACAAGGAGTATTCTTCAGTTATCACCAACCTCCACATAGGTAGTATTCAAGTCATCATGGAACTCCATATGAAGTCTTCTATAGTTATCATAGACCACCCAATATGGGCTATTAATATTTATAATAGACCTCCTAAAGGAGTTTTTTTAGTTATCACAAACCTCCCCCTTCATGGGGATTATACATAGTTATCACATACTAACCCTTATGGTTTTTTTCCAAATCATATAAAACAAAACAACCCATATATGAATTTTTCATATCATTTATAACATAATGAACCATATAGGAATTTTACAAATAAATTACATCATAACCTCCCATATGGTAATTTCCATTTAAAACCAAAATCATTTTTAAACCAACTTCATGTTTTTAAAAGGGTCTTACCATTTACTAACCTATTTATCCAATTTAAACTCCCAAACCATTTACAATATCGATGGTTGTGAAATTACATTTCACAAATATTGATTTAATCCATAAATTTCTTTTAATTTGTTTCAAAATAAATCTATTATCCAAAATAATTTCATTTTCAAAAACAAACTTATGATTTTCAAACCAATTCCCAAGTTTGAACCCACATCCTATGTGATCTATTAGGTTGTACCTATATAAGGTTCTAAGCATGAAAAGGGGCATTTAACAAAGGAAAAAACTTTTTTAAAACATTACAATTAAATTAGGATCATGTATTATAATTTCAAAATAACCATAGTACTGAAACACTTGAAGAATAAAGGAAGATTATGGGTTAAATGTAAGGAACACCTAAATCATTCTTAGTAAAATCCACCCATTTAATATTAACCATCGGTTCATCCTAAATTGATAGAAAATGAAAAACTAGAAAAATAACTTGAAAATAGGTCATATTAGCTAAATCCAGTGGAAAAATACTCAATACTAAAAGAAAACTAAAATATAAAGAAGATGAGCTATAGACTCACCCAATTCTCTCGAACACAAGAAAAAACACTCGAATTGGATACCAAATAGTGGATAACCACCAAGAATAAGGGGAAGAATAAGAGGAGGGGTGTACAGGAGGATACTGGAAAAGGGGGGGGGGTGTTAAAAAATTTAAGGGTGCAGAGGAATTTTTTTTACTTTTTCTAATATTAATGAGGAATACAGTTAGGCCACATGGTTTGGAAAACCATGTGCCAATCATACAGACTCAATATTTGAAGCACATAATGTCACACAGTTTTCCAAACTATGTGCATGCCTCTGAAATTTATTATAGAGGTTTCATGGTTTTCTAAAACCACTCATATGGTCTAAAAGAACTATGCACCTGTTCAAAACAAGCCACATGATTGGGATGTATGGTTAGCACTAACTATGCGCTAACTGTGTGCCCCAACCCATCTCCCCTGAAACTATAGTTTCAGACTCTAAAGATCCTGAGACTTATATGGGGACTCAAAGAACCTCCCAAGCCTCAAAGCACATATAAAAACATAAATTTAAGATTTTCAATCCTTGGAATTATATTTCGATTCTTTGTTTTAAAAACACCACGTCCACTAAATTGAAAATTCAAATTTCATTTATAATTTTTGATATGTACAGACATGAAATTTTATAACCTCATTACCTTAGTACTTATCATCCCCAAGAAACACTGATATATATCCATCTACATCATCTGACATACATTGATCACCAACTCTCATTAAAAAAAACCATTCCATCTATGAAACATCCAATGTGCTTCCCAATATGCAACTCAAAACACTAGACACAAGGATGATCAACCTCGTGCTAATGCTCATGATACCATTAAAACAACTAGACAATGCTCTATGAATCTCATATAACCCAAGACACCCATGTAATAATTTAGTTGATCACCCAACAATGGTTCTCCCCCAATAGGAATTAGTTTACAAGTCAGTTATAAACATTGACACCTTTCACTATTTGGATTTTCCTATAGAAACATGTTTCAAGTGGTCCACCAACTTGCTCAACACAATTCCCAGTAACTATACACACATGAGAGTGTTAATTGACACCAGTATCGACTTAAATTTCCATCATTGATCCAATATAGATATACATATAATGTCTAAGTGTAACCCAAACACATCAACACTTCCTTGAAAATCCCCATCCAACACTAGAAAAAGGGCCGCTACATCACCAATGATTCACCTGATGTAGTTATAAACCCACAATATCAAAAATAATGAAAAATAGATGTCCAAGACTCCTTCAACCAACCATACATGAGAACTCGTATCTTCTTCCACCGATATGATGTTAAAACTCCCAACCTTGACACCCCTATCTTTAGATGTATTCCCTAGTCATTCCAAGAACATATTGAGTTATAACCTAAATCTTTATGATTCCATTCCACATTCATATACCAAAACATCCACACTATTATCTATGATCTCATAAATCACAAGTGCAACACTACAATAAGTCAATATTTAATTAATCCAACTCATCTCAAGCCCAATACATCTGATTGGAATCTAATAAACAATACATGTAAATAATCTCTAGTATTCCCCAAGGAATCTTCATTGCATTGAAAGAAAAAAAAATACACTAATATATAGTGATGTTATGAAAATTCAATAACTTATAACATGATACAACTATATTTTTAGGATAAATATCACACAACCATGACCAACATGATTCTCACTAATAAATGAATTCCCTTATCATTATCCCACTGGGTTAAAAACCCAATCTCACAACCATCAACCTGTCTGTCACTGAATACAATTGTCAAATGTGGACCAACTTTCTCACTCCCAAGAGATAATCCAATCATAAAACATTAACCACTTTCAACTCATATAAAACTATTCTCAGTACTCATCAAAACTCATCCAATTAAGGGTTATGCCCTTTAATAGCTTATGGTGGATCCCCACTATACTACATTCCGTACACTGCTCCCTAAGCAATAACCCCAATAGGTTCCATCTTTACCAAACATGTGTTTCTCTTCCTGATCCATGATCAATGTCCCATCACTCTCAACCTAGAATGATATGTTGGTTTGACCATGCCATAACACCTCGATCCTAACCAGCACTGCCCCTCTCAATCGAGGTCTTTTCCTTTTCCAAAAAACCTTGAGCATCTCTTCCCACAACACCACCTATAGATCATTAGCCCTCAACTCACACATAGCTTATCATCATTGTAAGAAATGATAAGTTCCATGATCACAAGAAAACAAAACCTTAATTTATTGATTTACACAGTGCACACAACTACACCAACAGATCATGTAGTTCAACTCATGGTCCCAAGAGTCACATCATATCTAAACTATCTTGTATGAAAAAACCATTGACCATGCTCATGTGTAGGTCACCATTACTCATCCCAGAGTACCCTTAACACTCTTCTTCAAAATTGAGTACTAAATTTGTAATAAGTTTTAAAACAAAACTTCCCACCAGCTGGTTTCATACAAAACTACAAGCGTCAATCCCACTTGGTACACACTACTAAAATTATCCTTCAGAATAAATATGGTCAGGAACTCAACAAATCTTTCCCTAAACCCCCAACATTGATACTGAATACCATCACCCCATGTTATTTCACATTTTAAATCCATCCAAGGTGTCGCTTCACTAGTTATTCACACTTGAAACACCTCATGTGCATCAACCCAAGCACAAAGAATCACTTCAATTCCATTTAATGTGATGGGTGATCACTATTACACCATTTGGTTTTACCAAAACCCTGAGGTAACATATTTACTATAACCACTTTATAGAACCCAACTCATCATCCCATGAGTCAAGCATCACTGATCCTAGACTCTTCATCCTAACCAAAGAAAATACCATGCTCTTGATAGGTCACTCCTACTAACAATAGACACCTTAGATTCTCTCTTACATCAGTCCCTACACTCTACATGTATCAAGGCCAAGCACATGACCACCCATCAACCTGGTTTTCACTTACAGAACCAAAAACCGCTCACCTATGTGGACACTATGTACCAAAATAACACCCACAAGAATATGGATAGGCATCCAAATGATCCTTCCCTTTTAAAACCATCCTAGACATAATGACCAACACCATGGGTGATCAATTACAACCCTATTAATCTGGAATCACTAAACATGCACTAATTTCATAATCTAAGAGTTTACCTACTTCACACTAACAAGGAATCTCACAAGACTAGGTCAACCCCTCTCACGGGTTACCCTTGGAGGTCACATGACACCCACTCACTCAACTAGAGTCACAACTGAATGGCCACTAGGTCTTACCACATATCCTCTACACTAAACCACACAAAAGTCACAAATCATGGGATTCCACTCATACTAATCTCAAGTCACACAACATACAATGTTCCAACACCCAACTTAGGGTCTTTACAAACCAAGGGCTCTCACTATCCCCAAACAAACCATACACATGATCAATACCATCTTCACCCACATAAGGTCCCGAACACCCTCATATAATAGGGTCCCATAATTTGGGCATTCACAGTAACCCTACTACTTATACACTAGGTCAGGCCTAACATATAAGGCCTCTAAGTCACCACAACCAATAAGACTTCCCATCATTCTCAAGAAAATTTTCATTATTATTTTAAATTTTAAATTAATTAAAAACAACCATTATATAAAACTCATATTTTAAAGCTTAATAATTTCAAAATGGTTTTAAAACCATTTTAACACTTACTTTTCTTTAAATTTCCCATCCCATAGGATTCATGTTTCAAAACTTCTACAAGTTACCAAATTAAAAATTTCTCTAAGGCTTGGTTAAATAGAATACCATTCATAAGCTATGGAGTAAAACACTTTATGTGTTTCTTACTAGAAATTTATTTAACCAAAACCATCATAAATCCATTTATATCTTTCTATAAATCAATAAATCTCCCAAGAATTGGTCAAGTAAGATACCACTATATCAGTATATGGAAAACACCATATACGGTGCTTTAAACATTTTAAATACGACCCCTTACTACTAATAAAATATAGACCATAGTTAGATATAAATCATAATAATATAATGAAAAAAATAAACAAATAAAAACTTGATTCACAAGACAATATAATCACAAGAATCATACAATCAACATATAATACCCATATGCCTAGCATGATGCATGTCATGTGAATCCATATGTGCCTAAAATGATGCATGAATGTACCCGCACCATTTTTCCATACCGATCCAATAATGTAAATCCCATAAACCATATTGTCACACATAAAATGCATCACTAAAGGTAAAAATAAAATACAACCATAATAAAAAAAATCCAATGAAAAACTAGTCTTATACATAGAGACTCGAGTTTTACCCCAAGTATGGATTGATCACTCCTAGGAATGAGCTCACCAACAAGCCTTGACACAATCCTAGTATCTTATCTACTATAACCAAATAGTAAGACAAATAAAAAAGGTATCTAATACCAATTTGTGAAGTTTCTCTACCTTGAGACACTATATGGTGTCTAGACCACCAGTTTTTACATCACCTCAAGAATGCCTCCCCATAAACCATAGGATGTTGACTAACATCACGAGTCTCAAGTTGAATTATAGAGAGACTATACCTACTTATAAAAGTTACAATATCATCAGAAATAAAAACAAATAGATACCAATACATACAACTATCATAGATAAAACATGGAAATCACTATAAACAATTACAGTATCAAATTACATAACAAATGAATATATTATACATGTTAGATGAATCCATTAAGGGTGGATCATATATACAGGATAAAAAATAAAAAATAAAATAAAACTAAAACTCATCCCAAAACTAGTCTTGAATCCTGCTCTGTCCCATTTCCCATACTTCACTCTAACATGATAAGAAAAACCTCATATAATGGGATATTTCCCATAAACCTTAAATCTATGAAAAATAACTATATCTACCTGAGTACCTAAATTCAATGGCAGCTTGAGTAGGCTGTGAGTATAAATCAGTAGGCCATCACTAATGATGTCCTATAATAACTTATCTAAATTAAAATTGCATGCATAAGTGGTCAATAAAAATGGTTAGTATTTATAAAATGGTTTATATAAAAGCATTAAATAAACTTCCAAATCCCAAGTTCTTAATGAAACTCAAAATATTCTATACCTTTGTTGATCCTTAGGTTTATGATCACGATTGACCATACCTACTTTGTCTAGTGCTAGTGTGCCTTTGAGAATGTCATTAAATCATACCAACCATAATCCATCAAACCAAATGCTAGATACATTCCATAATATCCTAAAAAACCTCCCATATGGGAGTATTCCAAAGTCATCACATACCTCACACCAGAGAGAATTAAAGTGATCATGGAATCCAATCATGTAATATTCTTTAGTCATCACAGACCTCCACCTAGGGAGAATTATTTAGTTATCACATACCCCCACTTAGGGAGTCTTCTGTAGTTAGCACAAACCTCCACACGGGGAGTATTCAAGTTATCACATAACTCCATATAGATTATTTTATAGTTATCATAAACCAAACCATATAAGTTTATTAATAGTTATCATATGCCTCCTAAAAGATATTTCTTAGTTATCAAAAACATTTCCCTTCATAGGGAGTATACATAGTTATCAAATACCACCCCATATAGATGTTTTATGAATCACATAAAATAAAACCACCCATATGAGAATTTTCCACATCAATTATAACATAATTCCCCCTATGAACATTTTCCAAATAAATTACAAAATAACTACCCATATGGTTATTTCCATTTAAAACCAAAATCATTTTTAACCCCACATAAATTTTTTAAAAGGGACTTACCATTTACCAACCCATTTAGAACCAAAACCATTTACAATATCAATGGTTGTGAAATTCTATTTCAGAATCATCTATTTAATCCATAAATTCCTTTTAAAAAATTTCAATACAAATCCCTGACATAAACCAATTTCATTTTCAAAAACAAACTTCCCATTTTCAAACCAATTACCAAGTTCAAACCCATATCTTATGTTCTCTACTAGGGTGATCCTATCAAAGGTTTTAAGCATGAAAAAAGGGAATTTAACATAAGAAAAAAACTTTTAAAAAATTATAATTAAATTAGTTTCATGCCTCAGAATATCATCATTAATTAAAAATAGAAACAATTGAATAATGAATCATGAATATGAGTTAAATGTAAGAATAATATAACTCATGCTTAGTGAAGGCCACTCATCCAATATTGGCTGCCCATTCAGCCTAAATCGAGAGAAAATAAAAAACTAGATAAACTCTATGAAAATCTGTCATGTTATACAAAACCAAAAGAACACTACTCGATAGTATAATAAAACCAAAATAGTAGGAATATGAGTCGTAGACTTGCATGAGGTTCTCTAAATTAATAAATGACACTCAAATTGGACATAAAATAAAGGATAACCACTAAGAAGGGGGGAGGGGGGGGGGGATGAGAGGCGCTTGTGGAGGATACTGGACAACAGGGGGAGAAAAAGGGTGTTAAAACATTTAAGGGTGGAGGAGATTTTTTTAAATTTTTCTAATTTTAGTGAGGCACATTGTTAGGTTGCATGATTTGTAAAACTTTATTCCAACCATGCAGACTCACTGTCTGAGGCACACCATGTCACACAGTTAGTGAACATGGTTTTCCAAACCATACATATAATTTTAAAATTTATTATAGAGGTTTAATGGGTTTTCAGAGCTCCTTGAATGGATTAAACAAAGAATAAACCTTTTTAAAACAAGTTTCTTGGTTGGGGTGCATAGTTAGCACTCACCATGCACTAACCTTTCACCCCTACCTGTTTCCCTCAAAACCAAAATTTCAGAATCCAAAGATCCAAATAATCAAATGAGAAACCAAGCACCTAATGGGACTTAAAACACATAAAAATAAATTTTAAGATGTTTTAATCCTGATAATTCTAATTTGATGCTCAGTTTTAAAAACAACCTGACCACTAAATTGAAAATTCAAATTCCCTTTGGAATTCTCGACCCATAAAAATACGAGATCTTACACTTACCAAGAATAGTGATGTTCTATCCAATATTTACCATCCAAATTTATCCATATTTTCAGGTTTATCACCCTATATAAGTTTTATATACTTCTAGATTGGATTGTACTCTATTTTTATCTTCTAGAAACCAAAGTCAATTCTATTAAACTGATTGATTCAAACCTTGACTTTACTCATTTCTATATTTTCTGATGATAGTTTTATCAAATAAAATTAAACATAACTCTAAGGAAAGTAAAAATGATAACTGAATTGGAGAGTGTTTCCAAACCTAGGTATGCTCCAATAACACTTATCAGGGGAATAATCCTTCTGAAAAAAATTTTATATGAGAAAAATGATTAGTTGAACCTTGAGTTCACTGGAAGTTCATATCCACCGATAATTCAACATAGTGGAATTTAAAACTACTGTATCTTCTACCTATACATTATATAATCAAAATTATGAATTTAAAAAACACTATAATCAATAATGAAAATATAAATCATAGACATAAGAAATCGTTCAAAGAATAAGAAATAAAGAACACTAGTTTTACATGGTTTATACTTTCATCCTACATCCAAGGGAGAACACTGCTAAATATTTTGTAATACCATAAGTATAATATTTACAAAAATTGTAACTTAGAAATATAGAATTATATATTTTTTAATTTAGTATAATACAATAATTTAAATCTATACCTCAACATCTAGTCCCACCTCCTTATATAGAGGTTTATTTCTGGTTAAATAGGTAACACCAACTTCCAAAAATTTCATCCATCCATCCATTAACATATTTATTAAGTTGAGGCTTTCAATGAATTAACTATCCTAGCTGGAACACTATTAATCACACTTAAAGGATAATCTACACAATATCCATAAGAAGTTTGTGAACTTCTTGTGGTTTGAAATTATAGCATCCCATCTTTTTATAACATAAACTTTCATTACATTACACAAAACTGAGGATCTTTAAGGTTTAGTGTCTTGGAAACAAGGAACATAATACATGAAAACAACATAAAGAATTATTCTTAAATACTTGAAAGGCTTCTCCTTAAGTTAATCCTAGGTTCATTACTGCATCTCATAACCTGGGGACATACATCAAAAGTAAGGGTGAGCAGAAGGCCCAGTAAGGGAAACAAGAGAAACATTTTACATGTGAACTTGAGATACTTCAATAAGGACATGAAAAGAACTTTAAGGCATGAGAAAGAAATCATGAGATACATCATAATAAAAATAACATTTTTCATAACTTGAAGATGTGGCTGCAACATTTAATATAGACAATCATGAACATATCACCAAGGTCCATCCCCAAGGTTTCATTTGAAAATTACCAAGGTTATTCACCAAGATATCGTGAAAATTGTAATCTCTAGTGGTTACATCATTACCCAATGCATTGGAGCGCTATCAGGGAGCACCCTTAAATTTGACTTTATTATCATGTGAGCCACATATATCATCATCAAACATTTCATAAATAACCCATATAGCATAAAATAAATGGGTTTCATTTCATAATCATAATGTTTTAAAAACCGCTTTAAAGACATGATCTTTACGTCACTTTAAACCCACGGAAAGGGAAAGCGGGTTTCATGTATGTAAATCCCAGAATTTAAAATAGAACATTTTGGTATATATGTGAATATCCCTGTAGAAATATGAGCTTTGAGTATTCAATTTATAACATAACATAATTTTGAGAAAAGAGAGAGGCATTTTGAGACGAAAATTCTTCAGCATAACGGCTATGTTACAAGGTTTTTAGAAAACATTGAAAAGAGAGGGGACATGGGTCAAACATTCATAAATTACCCATAAAACAGTAGAGGGACAGAATATAAGGGATTTAAGAACATGGTAATGAAATTTGAAAATATACCATATGAAATGAAGAACATGAAAGGAAGACAAAAATAAGATTTCTCTTATGAAAATTCTGCAGCCTAACGGCGTTACATAAACTTCAACAAAAAATGAATTGATGAGATCAAATAGGGTCTCTCATCATATGAACATAAAAGATCAGTATTATAGATATAGAGATCATACCCCAACATAATAAAAAGGAACTTCCAAGACTTGACATGGAATTAAAGCTTTGAAAAGGGAGAAAGGCGCAAGGACCACTTAAAAATTCAGCAGCCTAACGACGCCACTTAAACTTAAAAATACTGAATTGAAGAGATAAAATGGGGTCTATCATAATATGGTCATAAAATATCAGTATTATAGATATAGAGATCATACCCCAAAAAAAATTAATTTGAAATAATTGACATGAAAGTAGAACTTCAAAACGAGAAGGGTGAAGAACCACTTAAAAATTCGGCAGCCTAACGACGCCACTTAAAACTTCAAAATACTGAATTGAAGAGATAAAATGGGGTCTATCATCATATGGTCATAAAATATCAGTATTATAGATATAGAGATCATACCCCAACAAAAAGGAACTTGAAATAATTGACAAGAAAGTAGAATTTCAAAATGAGAAGGGTGAAGAACCACTTACAAATTCGGCAGCCTAACGACGCCACTTAAAACTTCAAAATACTGAATTGAAGAGATCAAATGGGGTCTCTCATCATATGGTCATAAAATATCAGTATGATAGATATAGAGATCATACCCCAACATAACAAAAAGGAACTTGAGAGAATTGACATGAAAGTAGAACTTCAAAATGAGAAGGGTGAAGAACCACTTAAAAATTCGGCAGCCTAACGACGCCACTTAAAACTTCAAAATACCGAATCGAAGAGATAAAATGGGGTCTCTCATCATATGATCATAAAAGATCAGTATGATAAATTTAGAGATCATACCCCAACATAATAAAAAGGAACTTGAAATCCTTTACATGAAAATAGATCTTGAAAAAATGAGAAGGGAGAAAGAATCCGTTACAAAAAATTCGGCAGCCTAACGGCGCCACTTAAAACTTCATAAAACGAAATAATGAGAGTAAGAGGGGATATCTCATTATGTGAACATGAAAAGGGCAGTAAGAGGAGTATAAAAGAACACCATTTAACACAATAACATGGAGTATAAAAGAAATTACATAAAAGAGATTTCTTGAAAAGAAAGAGAGAGATCAGATCCCTTACCTTAAAACGTAACTCTTAAAACTCAAAGGTTTGGACCTTGAGGGCTTGGGGGCACCTTGGGAGGACTCCTTGGGAGGTAATGAGACCAGAACTTCGTTGAGTATGGTTTTGGAGTTGAAAATATGAGAGGAGGGCTTGGTATTTATAGGGAAAGTGAGGGGACAAGGCATTAATGGCCAAGGGACACCTCAAAAGTGGTTTTCTCCAAAGCATGGGCCCACCCATGGTACTTCCCATATAGTTAGGCCACATGGGGACCTCCGCACAATAATTAATCCTCTTTAGTCGAACATACCTTAAAATATCTCATGACATCATCATGACATGGTTATGATGTCATTAAACATACCGAAACCCTAAAACTGTATTTTTACTATTCACTGAAAATTCAACTTTCTCAGAAAAATCCCAAAATTTTACATTAACCAAATATCAATTCTATTATTTCAAAAATGAACTCTATTTTATAAAAATAATTTTCTAAATATTTTTAATTCATTTTTTAAATAAACACACTATTCACCAAATATTCATTTTTTTCAGAAAAATCCCCAAAAATTACCTTAACATAATATCGATGCTCTGAGTTCAAAAATGAAATCCATTTTATAAAAATAATTTTCTAAATATTTTTAATTTAATTTTTAATTAAAAAACACTATTCACCCGAAAAAACTAATACTTGAATAATAATTTATGAAACTGTTATTTACCCATTTTATTGAATCTCATTACTTAATATAGGTGTCTAAATTATATTAAAACTTTCTTTGAGTTAATTTACTAATCCATTTGGTCACATTACTAATCCTAAGCATAAAATCACTATTCATAATTTACTATTCATTAAAAATCAAGTTGATCTTATTAGACTCAAAATTTCGAACTGAACATAATTATAGAAGACCATTTTTTGAAATTCATTACACATTTTTATTTATTTAAGGTTTACATAAACATTTTTAAAATATCCTTTCTCTAAAATTCATCAAAAATATGCATACTATATTTATCCGGACATTTGAAAATTCATAAACTTCATCATAAGAAGAAATCCCAATTTTTATGTAAAATAAAGGATTAAACAAGGAAGTTACGGTCTCCTTACATAGCCCCTTATCACACCAGCATAGGACCTAAGTGTAAGGTGTGCTAAGGTGAGAGAATCCGAGGGAGGCTCGGCCAACATCGCACGAGTAGTAATTTCTATCAGTTTGAACTTCTCGCGAAGGAGATCCCGTTCTAGCTTCACACGATGAAGTTCAGCTTGGGTTTAGTCCAGAGCAAAGCCCAGTGGTGCTACCTCCTTCCCAAGTTCTGTTAGATGAGCTTCGATCGGTCCAAGACTACTGGGTGAGGCCATCGAATATTATTTCTATATTAATTAACCAAGATTGCTTGTATTTAGAGACAATAGTCAAAATGTTTAGTTTCCAGCGGTCATATTGACCAATGGTCAAATAACAGTCAAAACCCAACAGTCTCATTTTAATTATACTCATGTTATCAAATGAAAAATTTTTGTTGAGTATAAAAATAAAATAAAATAGCACATAAAATTAGGAAACAATATTTATTTAAAATTTCGGGTCGTTACAATCTTCCCCCTTAAGAAATTTCATCCTCGCAATTTTTAAAATTGGGTTTTGAAATTTCATTGAAAGTCCCACATCGGAAAAGGAGTCAGTAAAACTATTACATTAAAAGAAAGAAAGGGAAGTACAAAGGTCACCCGAGTTAACCCACACTAGGATTCCATGTAGGAAAACATGGACATGGAGGAGAAAACAAAGGGTCAAGTTCTGAGGGAGAGTGATAGAGAACATGATTAAAAGAAAGTTAACCATAAGAAAATCCGAAACTTATGATGTGTGTAAACGGTCTTTGATTACCTAGTAGGAAATGTAAACCAACAACATTTTTGTTTTACGTTTCTTTTCATAATTTTGAGGAATTCATTTACTACATAGAAAAAAAAACATAAGAAAATATACCTACCTTAAAGTAGAGTTTCATTCTTTAATAAGTCCCTACCAACACTAATCTTTTCTCCAAATGATGAGAATTCAAAAACACTTGGTCTCATAAAAAGCACAAGAATCATCTTCTAGAGAATCACATAATCTATAAAAGATTAACTATCTATTTCTTCTATCTTTAAACATTATACCAAAAATAGAAAGATTAAGGTAAAACAACTCTTCAAAAAGAAAGAATCTCATAGGAATGGAAACTACTTTTAAATCTTCAAAGTTCCATGGTACTACCCAAATTTCATCATAGACCATTCCATAAATAACGGTCCTTAAAATTCCTCAAAATAAACCAAACTAAGATTGAAACCCAAATACAAGAAGGATTTGATAACATAGTCTTCCAAAAATAAACTTCATCGTTCATCTTCAAACAAAATCAACCACTCCTAACATCTTATAACAAAAGTATATAACCTAAACACATTTTACTCAAGATAGGTTAATCATTCCCATAAGTAACCTAAATTAATATAAGTCCACCTTAAATTCATCGATTCTTCAAAATATAAGTCAACCTTACTCCTCAATGAAAATACCGTAGTAATCTATTTACCTCGATCATATAGGGTCCCTAAAATAGTGAACGTCTTCCAAAATAATAATCATCTTTTAATCCCCTAATCATCCCTGTCATATTAATACGACAATCATTGCATTTCCTATCACATTGGTTGTTGGGACATGTTCTTCCATTTCCCACCATTAACTAAGAAGAGAAAGCATATTTAGGGGCTTAAGTACTTAGCCAGTAATCATGAAAAGGAACTGAAAGCATATAATGATAACTTGTAGAAGAAAAGTATACCCTAACTTGTGATCCCCTAGGTTCCCATCTAGGTTATACATGATCACATATTCTTATGCGAATATTTATTTTATTTTATCTTTGTTCCTTTAACAATGGTTCATACTAAGCTTATGAATTTACCAAAGAATATCCCCCGGGAGTGTCGTAACCAAGAGTGAAGCAAGGCCCGTTGTCGTGTACCAGTTCCTGTTCGAGTCTAGATCAAAGCGGTGTTTTCGGGTTTTACCCCTATGTACATCTGTGTCAGAGCCACCTCTACCTGCTCGTATCCAGACAGGGATGTATTTTCTTGGCAACCCCTTACTCAATACTCACCAAAATACCAGGAATATTTCCTATATTTAAACTTTTCTATAGGGTTCTTCCTAGAGTTTTCATATCCTAATTTCCACAAATAACTAAACCATCCTTTGATACCAACTATAGTATCCCGTCTTTTTATAACATAAACTTTCATTACATTACACAAAACTAAGGATATTTAAGGTTTAGTGTCTTGGAAACAAGGAACATAATACATGAAAACAACATAAAGCATTCTTCTTAAACAATTGAAAGGATTCTCCTTAAGTTCATCCTAGGTTCATTACTGCATCTCATAACCTGGGGACACACATCAAAAGAAAGGGTGAGCAGAAGGCCCAGTAAGGGAAACAAGAGAAACATTTTACATGTGAACTTGAGATACTTCAATAAGGACATGAAAATAACTTTAAGGCATGAGAAATAAATCATGAGATACATCATAATAAAAATAAAATTTTTCATAACTTGAATATGTGGCTGAAAAATTTAATATAGACAATCATGAACATATCACCAAGGTCCATCCCTAATGTGTCATTTAAAAATTACCAAGGTTATTCACCAAGATATCATGAAAATTGTAATCTCTAGTGGTTACATAATTACCCAATGCATTGGAGCACTATCAGGGAGCACCCTTAAATTTGCCTTTATTATCATGTGAGACACATATATCATCATCAAAAATTTCATAAATAACCCATATAGCATAAAATAAATGGGTTTCATTTCATAATCATAATGTTTTAAAAACTGCTTTAAAGACATGATCTTTACGTCACTTTAAACCCAAAGAAAGGGAAAGCGAGTTTCATGTATGTAAATCCCAGAATTTAAAATAGAACATTTTGGTATATATGTGAATACCACTATATAAATATGATCTTTGAGTATTCAATTTATAACATAAAATAATTTTGATAAAAGAGAGAGGCATTTTGAGACGAAAATTCTGCAGCATAACGGCTATGTTACAAGGTTTTTAGAAAACATTGAAAAGAGAGGGGACATGGGTAAAACATTCATAAATAACCCATAAAATATTAGAGGGACAGAATATAAGGGATTTAAGAACATGGTAATGAAATTTTAAAATATACCATATGAAATGAAGAACATGAAAGGAAGACAAAAATAAGATTTCTCTTATGAAAATTCTGCAGCCTAACGGCATTACATAAACTTCAACCAAAAATGAATTGATGAGATCAAATAGGGTCTCTCATCATATGAACATAAAATATCAGTATTATAGATATAGAGATAATACCCCAACATAATAAAAAGTAACTTCCAAGACTTGACATAGAATTAGAACTTTGAAAAGGGAGAAAGGCGCAAGGACCACTTAAAAATTCAGCAGCCTAATGACGCCACTTAAACTTCAAAATACTAAATTGAAGAGATAAAATGGGGTATCTAATCATATGGTCATAAAATATCAGTATGATAGATATAGATATAATACCCCAAAAAAAAGGAACTTGAAATAATTGACATGAAAGTAGAACTTCAAAACGAGAAGGGTGAAGAACCACTTAAAAATTCGGCAGCCTAACGACGCCACTTAAAACTTTAAAATACTGAATTGAAGAGATCAAATGGGGTCTCTCATCATATGGTCATAAAATATAAGTATGATAGATATAGATATCATACCCCAACAAAAAGGATCTTGAAATAATTGACATGAAAGTAGAACTTTAAAACGAGAAGGGTGAAGAACCACTTAAAAATTCGGCAGCCTAACGGTGCCACTTAAAACTTCAAAATACTGAATTGAAGAGATCAAATGGGGTCTCTCATCATATGGTCATAAAATATTAGTATGATAGATATAGAGATCATACCCCAACATAACAAAAAGGAACTTGAAAGAATTGACATGAAAGTAGAACTTCAAAACGAGAAGGGTGAAGAACCACTTAAAAATTCGGCAGCCTAACGACGCCACTTAAAACTTCAAAATACTGAATTGAAGAGATAAAATGGGTCTCTCATCATATGATCATAAAAGATCAATATTATAAATTTAGAGATCATACCCCAATATAATAAAAAGGAACTTGAAATACTTTATATGAAAATAGATCTTGAAAAAATGAGAAGGGAGAAAGAATCCGTTACAAAAATTTCGGCAGCCTAACGGCGCCACTTAAAACTTCATAAAACGAAATAATGAGAGTAAGAGGGGATATCTCATTATGTGAACATGAAAAGGGCAGTAAGAGGAGTATAAAAGAACACCCTTTAACATAAGAACATGGAGCATAAAATAAATTACATAAAAGAGATTTCTTGAAAAGAAAGAGAGAGATCGTATCCCTTACCATAAAACATAACTCTTAAAACTCAAAGGTTTGGACCTTGAGGGATTGGGGGCACCTTGGGAGGACTCCTTGGGAGGTAAGGAGACCAGAAATTCGGTGAGTATGGTTTTGGAGTCGAAAAGATGAGAGGATGTTTTGGTATTTATAGGGAAATTGAGGGGACAAGGCATTAATGGCCAAGGGACACCTCAAAAGTGGTTTTCTCAAAAGCATGGGCCCACCCATGGTACTTCCCATAGAGTTAGGCCACATGGGGACCCCCACACAATAATTCATCCTCTTTAGTCGACTATCCCTTAAAATATCTCATGACATCATCATGACATGGTTATGATGTCATTAAACATACCGAAACCCTAAAACTGTATTTTTACTATTCACTGAAAATTCAACTTTCTCAGAAAAATCCCAAAATTTTACATTAACCGAATATTAATTCTCTTGTTTCAAAAATGAACTCTATTTTATAAAAATAATTTTCTAAATATTTTTAATTCATTTTTTAAATAAACAAACTATTCACCGAAAATTCATTTTTTTCAGAAAAATCCCCAAAAATTACCTTAACATAATATCGATGCTCTGAGTTCAAAAATGAAATCCATTTTATAAAAATAATTTTATAAATATTTTTAATTTAATTTTTAATTAAAAAACACTATTCACCCAAAAAAACTAATACTTGAATAATAATTTATGAAACTGTTATTTACCCATTTTATTGAATCTCATTACTTAATATAGGTGTCTAAATTATATTAAAACTTTCTTTGAGTGAATTTACTAATCCATTTGGTCACATTACTAATCCTAAGCGTAAAATCACTATTCATAATTCACTATTCATTAAAAATCATGTTGATCTTATTAGACTCGAAATTTTGTACTGAACATAATTGTAGAAGACCATTTTTTGAAAATCATTACAAATTTTTATTTATTTAAGGTTTACATAAACATTTTTAAAATATCCTTTCTCTAAAATTCATCAAAAATATGCATACTATATTTATCTGGACATTTGAAAATTCATAAACTTCATAATAAGAAGAAATCCCAATTTTTATTTAAAACAAAGGATTACACAAGGCAGTTACGGTCTCCTTACATAGCCCCTTATCACACCAGCATAGGACCTAAGTGTAAGGTGTGATAAGGTGAGAGAATCCGAGGGAGGCTCGGCCAACATCGCACGAGTAGTAATTTCTATCAGTTTGAACTTCCCGCGAAGGCGATCCCGTTCTAGCTTCACATGATGAAGTTCAGCTTGGGTTTGGTCCAGAGCAAAGCCCAATGGTGCTACCTCTTTCCCAAGTTCTGTTAGATGAGCTTCGATCGGTCCAAGACTACTGGGTGAGGCCATCGAATATTCTTTCTATATTAATTAACCAATATTGATTGTATTTAGAGACAATAGTCAAAACATTTAGTTTCCAGTGGTTATATTGACCAATGGTCAAATAATAGTCAAACCCCAACAGTATCATTTTAATTATACTCATGTTATCAAATGAAACATTTTTGTTGAGTATAAAAATAAAATAAAATAACACATAAAATTAGGAAACAAGATTTATTTAAAATTTCGGGTCGTTACAGACATGTATGCTGAAGGTTCTTATTATCATTATTTTGAAAAGGATGACATGAAATTCAAAAGACTAAACATCTAATGATATAACTTTTAATGTATTAGTTTTCTATGAGTAAACTTCCTAATAATTAAATAAACCTCAAGATATTAATAGATAGAATTATTCCTGATAATTTCATAATAAGATCTTGAAAAGGGGTAAACTTTAAAGTTTAATATACCCCAATTCACCCCCTCTTAGGGTACAAAATTTTTCTAGGTACCAAAAAACCGTATCAGAGTTGTGGTTGTTATGTATTTTATACCTCTAAAGTCATGGAAGCTATTTTTGACTATAAATATATTCCTGGCTTTGAAGGTAGAAACTTCTAGATATGAAAAAACTAGATGCAACATTATTTATAATCATTGGGGATGGAAGTGTATATAGCGTCCATTCATGGGATCAAAACCAACATGGATACTGTGGATTTATCTGAAAAGATCATGAAGAGATAGATGAATATTCCAAGGAAATTAATTATATAGGGGGAGCTTTATAAAACCCTATTTACAAAAAAGTAATGTCATACATGAATTCCCATGCTATAGGTTTTTTAGAATAAATATGAAGACTTAATAATGATCCTAAGTGAAATAGTTGATGCATTCTTTGATCATATGAATATTATCATGAGATGTATTAGAGATCCATAGCTAAGAGGAATTTCAGAGAGCAATGAATGCAAGCATAGGTGAGAAAAATTTCATATTCTAATTCTGTTTTTAATGGTTATTTCCTTTTTTGTGAAGTCATTGAGAATATAGTAGTGAATTTTTCATCAAGATAACATAAAAATGCGATAAAGGAGACCCTAATAAGAAGAGTTAAACAACATGAGACATCCTCAAGTGGGATGAAAACTCAAAACAAATATGAAAACCTGTATTTGGAAGAATATGAGTCCATGGAGTTAGAAGGACAATAATAATGTTCATCATCATCTAAAACTAACCAACAATCATGGTTTAATAAAATTAAATTAGAGAAGTTCAATGTTCTAAGATTTATTTAAGATAAATAGATATACATTATATATAGATTTTGGATAGTGGTTTCACTTCCCACATGATAGGAAACAAATATATGATCATAGGGATAAAATATAACAAGGATGGAGTTATGAGGTTTGGTAATGATGAGGGGATGAAAATAATTGGCTCTAAAAAGGAAAACATAGGTGTAAAGGACCTAAGAATCATAGATGTACTATTATTGTAGGGAATCTATCACAACCTTATTTGTTTAATCCAATTATGTGACTCTAATCATTCCATGAAATTCAATAGGATGACTTGTATTATAAAAGGAAAAATGGTACTGTAGTTTTATAAGGGAAAAAAGAAAATATATATCTCATTAATATAGAGGAGGAAAGTTTGATATTGTACAAGGAGGAGGAAAATAATTTATGGAATAAGATTATTTCCCATTTAATCCAAAAAATACCTAGAATATTTGGTGAAGAATGAAGGATCTCTATATTACCCTATGATCCCACGAGATCAAACTCACATGTGTGATACTTGTAAAAAAGAAAAGATAGTATAGAAAACCTACAAGATAAAGAATAAGAATTCAAAAATATTTATTAAGTATATGCATGTGAATTTGTGTGGGATAATGACACCCAAATTTGTGGTGCCTAGTGAATCATGCAGTCTCCCCAAAAGGGGGGGGGGGTGAATCATGGGTGACCATATTTTTAACAAATATATACTACTTAATATTTTAATTACTTTAATATGATCAAACCTATATTATTTTTTAGGATTTATGGATCTTTTATTAATACCCCTCACCACCTTTTCCTTATTTAATATAGATAATGTAAAGTAAAAAACACACATGGATTTTTATAAGGTTTGGTCCCAATATGGGTACCCACTCCTTACTGTGTTCAAAATCACTAATGAAATAGATTTTACACTATAATATCCATAAAAAATTACAAGTGGCATGGGAAGGAACCACCCTTAACCCTAATGATTTACTATATTATGAAAGTAGAGGATATTTTTATTGAGTTTGTATAGTCTTTAACCTTGAGGATGGAATGACATTGTTTATGCCGACACTACTAGTTCTTCAAGCCTCCTTTCAAACTTACTTGTGGATGGAACTTAAACTAACTATGATCATCATTTAAACTTTTATTCATTATATACAATCCTAATTATGAAAATTATAATTCCAAAAACCTCAACTTAAAAAACATGAATGCTTAAAACTCTTATAGGTAGGCACTTTGTGTTGGTTTTAATTATCAACTTTCATCAGAACCTAATGTTATGTTTTACTCAAAACTTCAACCTAACTAAATATTACTTGAAATATATGGTAAAAAAATTCCCCTCTTTTTCTATTCTCAACTCTACTCAACTTCATCTCCTTGCTCTAAATTTTATCATCCCTTTTTATAGGACAAAATTTCTTCAAAAAGTAAGGAATAAATGTGGGATCCAAATTTGAATTTCCTACTCAAATTTTAATTTGTTTGACCGTATTTTAAAATTTATAAAAAATATATTTAAAAATTACTCAAATTTCAACTAGATTTATGAGTTTTAAAAGTACAACTCAATATCTTTAAAATATTTATAATGTATGAACATGAAGGCTACTCCATCTGGAAATGTCACTAGTTTTCTTATACTTCCCTCTATCCGATTATCTTTTATCTAATCATAACCTCAGTGATAAAACTTCATACTACCATAACTCAATGAATTTTTAACTCAAACATTGTAAAGCCGATGTATAGTTTTCATAACTCAAAAATTTGTACAGCTTAAATTTATAACTCAAACTTTCTAAAAATCAAATTTATAACTCAAAGTTCATATAAGTAAACTTTATAAATCAAACTTTATAAAACATAACTTTATAAACCAAATATTTTACAACTCTAATTTATAAATCAGACTTTATACATCTCAAATTTATAACCCAAAATTTGTATAACTCAACTTTACAACTCAAAATTTTTACAACTCATCATTATAAATTGAACATTGTACAACTAAAATTTATAACTTGAAATTCATATAGTGAAATTTATAACTGAAACTTTTTATAGAGAAACATTATAACTCAAAATTTATACAAATAAACTTTATAATATGAAATTTTTACATATAAGCTTTATAACTCAAAATTTCTATAACTCAACTTTATAAATAGAAATTTAGAAATATTTGACATATGATTCCTCAACTTCTTATGATGAACTTTGTAAAGCTATAGTGAAAATTCTCCATATGGTATGATCATAACAGGTTTTCTCTATCTAATAGACTCATAAAATTCTATCCAGTGATCTTTATAGATTTCCTCCATCTAGTTTTCTACATCCAATGGATTCAAGAGAGTTCATCAAATAGACATTATATTTTTCTCTATGTGGTATAACTTTTTATTTTTCTCTATCTAGTACATATTTTTATTTTCCAACATCTGTTAAAACTTTTTAATTTTTCTCTATCAGATGAAAATTTGTATTTTTCTCCATCTGGAACAACTTTTTAATTTTCTCTATTTGGTATAAATTTGTAGCTTTATCCATCTGGTATAAATTTTTACTTTTCTCCATCTAATAAAACTTTGTACTTTTCTCTATCTGGTATAATTTTTTTAATTTCTCCATATGATAATTTATATAATCATTATGTTAAAATATTTTAGGATCATCAAAGCATCGTCTGACTTCCATTGTAAACTCTATAGGAAAATCATTAGGATAATCCATATGACACTCCATAGGTGATGTAATTGGAAACTCCATAGGAATTTCCTTAAGAAACTCTATATGAAACTCATTTAGAAACTCTATAGGAAAATTTATAAGAAACTTCATTAGAAACTCTATAAGAAAGTCCTTAAAAAACTCTATAGAAAACTCCAAAGTAAAATAATTTAAAAACTATATAGGAATATTTATAGGAAATTTTATTAGAAACTCTATAGGAAACTCATTAGGAAACTCCATTGGAAAATCCATAAGAAACTCTATAGGAAACTCCTTCAACTTACTCATTGACTTCTCCATAATCTATTGAAAATAAAGACAATACTTCCATTATCATCATTAAATTGGAAATTAAATATCCCTATTTGGATTTTTTGTTAATAAAAAATTCTCCCTAAAGTCAATGAGGTATCTCTCTCCATTGTTGATAATAAATTTAAATATTCTCCTATGATGGATATTATTTTTTACTCTCCCCCTTAATGATCTAAATTTGAATCTCCCTTATTAATATCATGGGGTGAGGAGGAATCCTTCTTCACAACTTTGATTCTTCCACATTTTATTTTTTTCTTAAATTTCCTAATATAATGATGTAATTAATTTTCTTAAATCAAAGAAATATAAATCAACCAACTATAAGTCTACGTGAGAGTACTTAGTGTAAAAAATAGGATTGATTAACTCAAGATTCAAAGATGTCCATAAAACACCTCAAGTGATATTAAATTTTATAAAATCTACTTTTAGGGGCAATTTCATCATATTTTCATTCAAATTACTTTTATCCACCCAATATCATCACAAATCAATCCTTGAATGGCACACCACTGTGCTAGTCCATCTAACTCGATGTTGTCTCGGGCCTCAGGATGCCTTTACCAGTGAGGTTAGCGATCACCACACAATCAAACATTGTGGTGACAGTATGATCTCCACTAGTGATCATTAAGAAGATTAATCATTGAATTTATAAGAAGACATTGGGTTTCCCTAGACACAACCATCATTTACCTTTATAAACAACCAAAATGAGCACAATAAAACAACAAATGAAAAAATAAAGTAAGAAACCTCATGAAAACCATGAAACCATCTACACAACTACTTTAAACTCCAACTCTAATAGATGAATCACTAAAAAAAGTGACACTAACCATAAAAAAACTAAATTTAGAATAAAAAAACTTATCATTTTCATAAATAATCTCCAAGTGACTTAAAATAACATGAACTATTGGGTTACTACTAAATCCAAGGATGATTCCACCTAAAGCTCAACTACAGTTAATAAAGTGTCTACAATGTATCCTACCAAACACTACCCATAATAAAAATCATCTTTATGGAAATCTATCACTATGAAAAGTGGTCTCTACCTACCCTAAACACAACAAACTCGATAAACCCTGCTTAGAAGCTACCCTAAAAGTAGACTAGAGAGTTTGGACCAAGATAACTATCGAATCTGGGGAAAAAAAGATAGGAAAATGTCAAACACTAACTCCACCAATGAATATATATAATAAAATAGGAAACTACAGAGAAAATAGTGATAAAAAAAACTATAAACAAATTAATTAAGGGGTTGACTCCAATGCAGTAGAGCCACCATTAATCACTCCCATCATCACAATCCCAAATAAAAACATATACCATAATGGTTAACCATTATAGGGTCAAGAACAATGGGTTAGGTATAAAAATAAAAGGATTATAAAGAGGGACATGGGAAATGATAACAAAAACCACCCACCATCTCCCAAAGAATACATAGGAAGAAAAAAATAATAATAAAGAAACTAAAAAACCCAAAGTATCCAAGACTCCTAAAAAGGATTCATCACCAAAAAAATCCACCACCATAATCCCAGACCACCATATCACCATCAAATCTAATCAAATATGGATTATCATACATTGAGTCAATTAAAAAGATAAAAAAATAGGATTAACTAAATCAGAACAAAATGGGAGGAACATATTACATAAAATAAAGAACTAAGATAATGAAGGGGAAAAATAAAAAAGGAGAATAAAGAAAATCAAGACCATGGGAGGGGCATAAATCATGGAGGTATAAATCCTTAACATTCCAAAGGAGGGGTGCCAGAGAGGAAAGGATGAAAATAATGAGGGGTATCACACAAAGAGGAAGAAAACCTAGAACACTGAATGAGATTAGGTGGAGAGTAAATCTAGGTGATAATAGATCCATCCTACCATAGGTTTATACTAACAGAGGTATTTTCTATAGTTTTATAAACTATAGAAATAATATATAACTATGGTTTAGGATAGTAGTGTATAATTTTAGTTTAGATTAATTGGGAATTTCTTGTGCTATAGGAAGAATTAAACCTTCGTTCTTGATGTGATTCATTTTTAAGTGCAAGGTGGGTGATCTATTTAATTTTTTGGTATTTAATTGAGTGATTATTGAAGTTCCCCAGGAATGGGTAACACCAATAAGGGAGGGGAGTTGAATTAGTGTTTCTTTCTAATATAATTAATTTAACTTTGAAATAATCCTCTATAGTTGATTAGGATTTGATCCACTAAAAAATGATAATCTAAACCTTAACTAATAAGGACTGAAAGTAAGAACATAGGGAACAAGTGTTTTTTACAAGGTTCAACACTAATATGGAAAACCCACTACTTAAATGGATAAATATGAGTTTTAGTCACATATTTTACACTAATTTATAGTTTTAGTTACCATTTGGGTTGAAAAGGTACCGCCCTTCACTCAAGACCTACCCTATTATATTTTACTCCAAAGGAAGCCATAGAACATGTTTGATATCTACTTCACTAGGATAATATATTTTCACTTTATAGGTAATGATCATGTTTATATGAAATAAATCTAGTTCTTAAAAAAAATTCACAACCTAAAAGGGTAAGATCTCTTTAACTCTAAGATTATTTAGAATCAATATAGATATTACTCTCTGTCCTTTAAATGATTATAAAATAGAAAGATCACTTCATATAGAACTTCAATGGTCTTCTTCTCAATCTCAAATCAATTATTACTCAAGATATTCATGTTTCTATCTCTCTATCTAGAACCCCCAACCCCATTCTCTATTTTGTTAGTTATTTTTTTAAAAAACACACCCAATCTTAGTGTACTCTATCTCTTTATTGCTCTCACTAGTCTGATCTCATTTAATGAGCATGTATTAATATTCTAGAATTTATTTAATTCATGAAATAAATTATATCTCAAATTATAGATAATTACTATAACCAAATGGTGTAATGAGATCCTCTACACATTTTTATAACTGACCATTCATACGGGCATATTCCCATAATCACTGAATATTGATTTATCATTTAACCATTATCTTTAGTGAAAATCTTAAAATACCCTTATTCTCATTTAAACTAAAAAAAATTCTTATGAGTTAATTTAGTAATGATCACCATTTAAAATAATTTATAAATAAATACAATTAAAAATTCTAGATAGTTTTATTAGTGATATCCACTCCTCATATCACTAAACAATCTTCAGTTTCCATATCCCTCCTTTAATTTTTCTTTGAAAACTGACACATGTTCTCATGATGCAAAAAATTTAACATTCAACTTTCATTACAACATATTTAGTTTCATGTGATTTAAGAATTTTAAAATAATAAAAAATTCTGCCATTTAATTTCCTCAAAATATTTTTCTTGAATCACAAATATCACTTGTGATATTTAAATTAATGAAGAACATCACTTGTATTATATAATTTTAATTTTATCAATCATTTATCTTGAATAAAAATTTTTTATTTGTGATTTTTTAGTCAATGAAGAGTGGGTTGAGCATAAAAAAAATTAATTTCCCTTAGAATATTTAATTTTGAAATTTCTAAAATATTATATACTTCTGAAATATCATAATTTCACTAACTATTAGCCAAAAACAACTCTTATAAAGTGTACAAGTCATAGTTATGATATTTAGAGAGATTCTATATTTTTTTTTGTTTTTCAGACAACTGATTTTTCATTAATCATACTTATAAAGTTTCCAATGATCCTTATAAAGTTTATAATAATTATTATGAAATCAGGAAATCACCCTTACAAAATTTAGGAATCATCCTTACCTAGTAAACAATGATTCTTAAAAATTTATGTATGATCCTGATGAAGTTTAGGATGATCATATGAATTCATAGAAAATCCTTAAGAAGTAAAACATGATCTTTATAAACTCATGAATTACTATTTTTTGGTATCTATATTACTGAAATGACTATTATGAAAAATTACTTAGCTAATTTTTCAGTTCCAATAAAAAAATTACAGAATTATTTAAATAATATTAGGGTTAATTTGCTTTATCTTAAGTCCTTTTTATCACTTAAAATTACCTCAAATGACTTTAATTGACCTTTTAAAATATAATAATATTTCTAAAGTACTTCAATTCAATTCTAAAGTCTTCTAGAAACATATGAACTCTTATTTGAGTACTTCAATAAAACTTCACCTCCTTTTTATTACTGCTTCAATTTATATTTTTTAAACCCTAATCCAAGAGATATTTAATACTAAACATAGCATCCACATTTATTATTAAATTTTTAGACGGTTTCTTTACACTTATAACAGTTTTATCTTTCTTTTAAATTAAACTTCACAAGCTATGAAATAACCAACATCTCCTCTTCATTATGAACTATGTAGGTAGTTCTTTATACTTCATCAGTACTATTAATTGGTTTTTATAAATACTATATCTAAAATAATGAATTTTATATAGCTTCTACCTAGAATCTATCTATCCAAGTATTCTAGATAGTGTATTCACTCTTATTTACCATTAAATATATGAATAACATACTTATGTTCTTTATTGGGTAGATTCTTCTTCCATCATCCAAAACTTATCAACATGATCATTGAAAAAAATAAAACCAATTCAAACATTTAGATACTTCAATTGTATATAAAATGTGAACCACTCTTATGATTTAATGTTATGTGTGAGATTAATTTCATGAGGATTAAGTTTAACTGACCTACAATGATTTTATATGAATTATAAAGTGTTAAAAGATTATATGAATATGTTTCAAGGATGTAAATGTGAAATTATACATATAAAATAATGAATAAATGATATAAATTGAGTATTAAATCATTAATATTAAGTTATCATTATTAATAGAATTAATAATGGTTTTATTGTAGTGAAAATTAATATTTTAGTGCCATTTTTATGTTAAATTTTTCTTTAGTTCTATATAAATTAGTACTATTATTTTATGACTTGAAGTGAATTAATTTGAATTAACAATTTTATATGATAGGAGTTTGGATTAGGATTTAGTGTTATAAATAATGTTTTTTATGTGATAATGGATATGGTTTGGGTAAAACTCACATCAATGAGTTAGAAGAATTAATAATAGATTTTAGTGAATGATTAATGAAGTTTTTGTGTCATAAAGTTATATACACTTGTTGGAAATTAAATTTTAATTAATGTAATAGATAAATAAAAGGAAAAATATATGTTTAATGGTGATTAAATGGAAAATGTTGATTTATGGGGTTTAAATTAGTGTTTTTTTATATAAAAATTTATTGATGGAATTTTTATATTAACGTAAGAAAAATGTGTTTGAAAATTAAGTGTTTTCATGAGAAATTGAAAAATAAATGAAATGTTTGTGTGGGATAGATAGAAAGTTATTGATAAATAATGTGTTGAATTTTTAAGTTGTGTTTGTGATATTATGAGATAACTCTTTTATTTAAAAATTTCTTTGATGTTGGCTAACTTGTAGGGAGCCTTAGGTTAAATTATAACTTAAGATAATGATATGCAGCCATGGATTTTTTATAGGATTTGTGTAAGGCTTGGGGTTTAATTATATGACATATGTTTGGCATAATGATTACATGATATGTTTGTTTTTATACCTTTTTGCATAGTTGATATTATAACTTCCATAAACATTTATCGAAGTAGGTATGATATACTTAGGTGACTTAGTTATCACCCAACACTTCAAATTTAATGTTGAAAATGAGATTCTATAATAAATTAATAGTTTTAAACCTTATATATTTGATCATATAAAACATAGAGTAATTTTTGGGGTTGAAGTGGTTTCAATTGAGAATTTATTTCACACATCTACTAAATACATACCTCATGTGAAAAAAGATTACATACATGATGTTGTAGGTAAAGGGAAGATGAGATAGTAGTCTGGAGATTATGTCAAGAGACATTTTTGGGATTTTTTTCTTATGTGGATATAATCATGTGGATGGTTTTTCTATAATTTAGTTTTTTACTCATTCTAGTTATATTAGTCATGTTATAGTGCTTGATATTTATTTTGAGGTCTTTCTTGGTTGTATGATACATATGGGAATTATGATATGCTATATTGACTTTATTGATCATTTTATCATTTTTATACTACTTATTAATATTGTATTATTTATTTTGTTATTTTTAATATGATATATATTTACCAGTAAATCACTCCCCAAAGGATATTACAAACCCTCGGTGGTAGTTTCCATCCTCTAGCTATGGTGGAGAAAACTTGAGTTAATGTGATTATTTTCATTGATGGAAAAATCATGATAGGGTTGGACATTAAAAAATTATACTTGAGTAGCATATTTTATGAGGTATTAGAATTTGGTAAATTAGTAGATTAAAGATTAAGATTCGATATTTGGTATGAAATCTATGTATGTGTGACTAGACAACACCACCATGGTAGATGTCCAAGTTTTTTCAGAGTATGAGATTGTATTTATTAGATTTTTAAATTATATTTTGGGGATACAATACTTATACTAGTTGAGGATGATTATATAGATACTCATGCATTATTTTCCCACATAGGGACATGACATATGTGCGCACACATGTGATTCTAATTGATTGATGAATTGATTTTCATTAAATTATTTAATTATTAATAAACTAAGTAATGTTTTCATAAATAGGTTATTATTAATAAATAATTTAACTAAAAACATTCACATAAATTTGATGATTTTATGTGATTGGTTTTATTTTATTACTCTCTTTGTGAACAAGTTTTGGAAGTGAAGCGTGATGTGATTATTTTATAAAAATTTTGATATCGATTTCTAACTATTGTGTTGCTTTTTATAGAATAATGGTACCAAATAAGTGTAATTATGAACCTTATGGGAAGGATGTGAATTAGAATCATTTTTTTGAATGATATATAAATGGGGAAGCCAAGCATGTTCCTCTAGTGGTAGATCTTATAACTCCCGTAAAGAAAAATTTTACTAAGAGTTTTTTTAAGGTGGTTCAAAATATCAGGGGGAGACCATCTTAGGATGTGGTAGTGATTTATAATGTGTTTAGAGATTTTAGAGCACAAAATACTCCTATTTTTAGAGAATATTGTGTAACTTTTAGAGAACAAGAGTGCCTCGAAGGCATGGATAAATGTTTTGAACTGATCAATGAACCATAGGGGAAGAAATTAAAGATTTTTGTCTTTATGATTAAGGTAATGGTGAAAATATGGTGGGATATTATGTTATAATATATAAGGATTGGTGAATTGTCATGGTATTATTTTCATGATCTATTTATTAAGTAGTTATATCCTTATACATTGAGTATATATAGAGGTAATGATTTCATAGAGCTGAAAATTTGTAAATACATTTTATCTTGACTATACCTCTAAATTTTGGAATTTATTAATTTTTATATAACCTTATGAGGTAGTTATACTTCTATATATTATCATTCTAAGTATGGTATAAAGTTATAGATTCATTCAAAAATTATATTTTTTTGTTTTCCTACTTTCATAGAAGTGGCAAAGAAGGCTCTTATGGTGGAGAATTATTGAGGAGAAGAAAAGAGGGATTCCATGGGAGATGGTAGATCTGGAGGCAATAAGAAGAAGAAGGGGGATAAGTATCATAGGGATGACGAGCAATCAAGTGTCTAGGGGAATAATTTTTCTTCTACCTCTTCCAGAGGTAGGGTATTATTTGAGTGTTATAAGTGTGTTTGTAAATTCCATACTTGAGATGTATATCTGAGTGAAACAAAGTAATATCATTATTGTAGTAAAAATGATCATCTTAAAAAAAGGAAGATATCTTGTATTGATGAAGGACATGATTTAGCTTACAATTAGAAATATCTTACATGGGATATTGGAACAAAAGATAGTTCAAATTGCATGTTTTTTTGGGAGGTTTGATCAGGGAGTTATAAAGGATTCTTAGAGATAGGTTTAGTGGGGAGATATAGTACAAGGTAGTTAAGTGAACAAGAGGCAGGGTTAATGTGTAAGGTCTTATTAGTTTTTTCTATTGAGTAGGTGATAGTTAATCTTAGTGAAGGTGAAATGGACCAACTTTTTAGGTGGGTGATATTGGGTTTATGTTTGGAAAGGTCATGTGTAATTGGGTGTTTTTGAATTTTCATCGGTGTCATTGGAGGTTGAGAACTAGTATTTTAGGTTTTGGCCTGGTCTTAGGATGAAATTTTTATTACAAATTGATGGTCAAACTACAACACATTCATTTCATTGTTATAGTCTTCTTGAGTGGTTGTGGTCACACCATAATTATAAGTATTGATCCATGAAGTACTAGTTATAAAGGGAATTGTGCAATGAGGGGGTGGTTATGCTACAATAGGAACTAAGGCCCGAATAATTGGGTTTCTTAGTTATATCTGGGGTAGATTCGTTACATTGTAACTTAGAGGTCCATACAACAATGTGTCATGGGATGATTTGTTACACCATGAAAAGGGTGGACACACCAAAAATGGGTCCTAAGTATTTTTTTATAAAAAATATTCAATGAAATGGAATTAAAATTTTAAAATAATGAAATGAGGATTCAAGATCATTTTCTTCCCATGCATGTTATTCACCCTTCTCCCATTTCCTTTGTAGAGACCTGAAGCTTGACGTACATGAACATTACATTACTTTTTCGTAATACTTAATACAAAACAAAAACAGACACACAAGGACCGTAATAGTTTAGTGTCTTTGGAAACTTGGAACATAATCTTCTAATCCTGGTGAAAGATCTTCAATGTCTCCCTTAAAGATCTTACCCCTTTTTTTTTTACCTAAAACCTTTCTTTATATCCTGGGGAAAAGAAAACAAAAAAAGGGTGAGCTAAAATGCTCAGTAAGGGTAAGCATGGATAAAATAAAACATACCATATACATTTGAACTTAAAAACATGAACATAATGTTTAAACATTAAAAGCTTGAGCAATGACATAAAACATGGAAGTACGTATGGCGTAGATCATAAAGAAACCATAATAATGATAACATATCATGGGAATAAAACATGTAATTGTGGAAACCATTCAGCACATGTCATGATTTCCATAGTAGCCAAGGCATTGCTGCCAAGACCATCTTGGTGGACAAAGTCCCTTTCTGAATCGAGTTCACTCCTCGTTTCAGTCCTGTAACACTAAACCGGATTAACTTACCGTTCCAGCCATATCTATCTCATGAGATATAAATCTTTACCCAATGCATTGTAGGGAGATATAGGTCCCACCCATCTCATAATGAAATCATTCTTACTTTTTCCACAAAATAAACATACATCATTCATAATAACCCAATAAATAAAATGGGTTTCATAAACATCATCCCATCATCACATAATCCATATAAAATAAATGGATATCATTTCATAAAAAAAATGAAACCATATAAATCATAGAGACATTACACTTGAAACATACACATGTGAAATAATGTCATCTTAGATGAAAATGGTTTTGATAAAACACCTTAAATGAATTCTTGAGGAAAATATCCTTTTTTCTTCAAAATCATTTTCTTTTCACAAAATGTCATGCAATTTTAAAAGAAAAGGTTTTTGTTGAAAATAGTCATGAAATATTTTGAAGTAAGAATCATTAAAATAAGGCTTTATAAAACCATAAAAATCCTTTCATGCTGTATATGTTAAAAAAACATTCTTATCGTACTTTTGTCGGAAAAGTCAAAAAAAGTACCTCATAACGTAAAAAAAATAAAGATTCCTTACATACCATGTAGTAAAAGTAAAAATTGGGTAAAAAGGACTTTAAACATACATGAAACCATTTTTAGGAACAAGGACATGGATGATAACAATAACCCCAGTAAATAATTACGAATAAGCAATCTCGGATAAAAATGAGATTTGCAAAATTATCCCTTACCTTAGGTCTGATATGCTTCGTACGTATCCGAACCCCCTGTATAATGATTTAAATAATTTTATTGACTTATTACAGAATAATATTAATTTTTATTATATAATATATGGTCCACTTATGACTTTTTATTACCCGTTCTTTTGTAAATTCATGTTAAAGTAGCGTTTTGGGTAAAATCGTCTCATTTGTCGTTCGTGTTTTAACTTGTAATTATTAATATGATTACTTGGATCATGATTACTTATATCCAGAATGTAAAACATGATTTATATATAATATATATTCAGAATATACATATATATAATATATCGATAAATGGAAAGAAATACACCGTTCATGGAGACGGTATGCCGTACGTACGCATGAATGCTGTTTTCGTTTCCTTATTGAATTGAATGGAATTAAGTAGATGACATACATATAAATATACATAAATCCAGTATCATTATTATGTCATATATTTCATTATTACTTATTATATATACTTTATAATCATTCATGAATTGTTAATCATTGAGAATGAATCTCATCGCGTCGTGGAGACGGTAGTCCGTACGTACGCACGAGCGATGATATCGTTCTCATGATCATGGAATTGTATTGGAGTGTATGTATAATATTCCAGAATCAATATCACTTTACAATAATCATATATAGTTATTATTTACACCATTATACCCATCCAAGTAAGGTGGTGGTGGAAAATAGATTACACCACGGCGTGGAGACGGTATTCTGTACGTATGCACGCGCGATGATTTCGTTTTCCGTAGGATGGATAGATGGTGAAATAGGGTTGTTTAATACTTATAATAACATATCAGTATATGAGTGATACTGATGTTATTACTTCATAATTAAACAACCTAATAAGAATAAGTGGAAGAAGAAATAAAGTTGAAAGAATTGGTAATGGACATTACCTCTTCTTTGAAGCGCCTCTTTGAGTCCTCCTCTTAGGGCACTAAAATTGGTCTTTTAAGAAGACCAGGACCTCTATGATGTTTATAGGGAAGTGGAGAAGATAATTTGGCAGGGATTGGCTGAGCTTGAAGGCTCAAAGTGGTGTGAGGAAGAGAGGGAGGAGGTTCCCTTTTATAAGGGAGGAGAGGGGCACCTTTGGAAATCTTAAAAATATTAATTTATAATAAATCTAACCCCACTTAAAAACCTTCAAAAATGACTCATATTAGAATATAATATGATATAGGGTTGTAATATCATCAACCAATAAAATTTAGACATTTTAGGAAATTATTTTAAACATTATCAACTTGATTTATCCTTACTTAATCAATTTAATTTTATTTATGGTAATAACATTCTAAATTTTACATTATAACAAAAAATTACTTATTTTTTGTGAATTTTCCATAATTGGATACTTTATAAAATTTTAGAACATATAAATTTAAATTTATAATTTTTAAATATTTTTGTGATTTTTAAACAATTTTATAATATGTTATTTTTATACAATAACAATAGTGTCAATTTTGAAACTACTCATTTATATGAATTTAAATAAAATATATACAGAAGATATGTTCGAAATAAAAGCTTTAATAGATTCATAAATGGCCATATGTATCTAGAAAATTAGTGGAGAACATTAAATAGTTCATATAATATTTATTTTATTATTTTTAATACCATTTATTTGGTTTATCTCTTAATAAAATAATTACTACAACATTTTTGTATAATTATTTAATATACTTATATGTTGAATAAAAATTAAAAATAAAATACTATGATGAATATAAATCTATTAAATTTCAGAATAATACTTTTACTCGAATTTATCATCTTAAAATCACAATAGTTAAATTATTATATTTATTAAATTATGAAGGCGACAACTTTGGCATCATTTAAAATAAAATAATATAAGGGTCATAATTGCTTGTATAAGACTTCAAATGGTCAAATATTCGACCATTTGATGATTATAGTTTAAATTTATATTACCAATAAGTTTTGGTCAAGGTTTTGTGCCTTTTATGCTCACTATTAGTTTAATAAAAACTATATTCTTGATTTTTCACTAGATAAATAATTTCTGCATAACTATTGTGTCACAATTAATGATAATTATTTAATCCCAAAAAATTCTAAATAAATTCTCATGATTTAGATAATTTTGTTAGATTTCTGGAGACTATTAATGTTCGAAGTTTCATAAAGTTTATCACTAACTTAAAATTATTATACTTATAGTATTTAAGAGAGTGACATGTTGTCACTTTCTTTGGTTTTAATAATAATTAAATTATTTTCATGGAAAAAAGTCCATTAAATGAATCTAATCCGACCCTTAGGTGATATGGGTCAAATTTTAGTCATCCAATAGGATTTTTCCAAGTGTTAGGGTAATTTTATAATCTTATATTTACCCTTAATTACTCGATTTACCTTTAACTATGGTAAATAAAATTTACCGTAGTTACTATTTACAATTCCCAAAAATAAAAATTAGCTTATTAAAATAATTTGGACCCACTGATTCCAAATATGGAATCCATTTTTCCAAATTCAATACACAAAAGTTGCAGAAATTAAATTAAAATTAATCCCGTTGTCGAAAGAAAACGAGTTTTTCTTTAAAACATTGCAAAAGATTGAATTGATTTAACCTACGAATTCAAGGTAAAATCAATGCTAATGACATACATTATATTAAATGGTAAAAATATATTCTATTTATACTTTAAAACCATTCAATATTATAATTTAACCACATAAGATATTACGATGAAAAAATTTGTTTTTAATTAAAATATAGCGTGTTTTTACTATTTATTAAAATATGAAAGTTATCAGAATAAAATGAAAAATTTATCCAAAGTAAATTTTTATTTCTTGATTCCAAAGAATAATTTTATTTTGTCAAATGGAACTTATAAACATTTCAAAAACTAGATTTAAAGTGGGTGCGCCATCAAAAGGCGACAAAAATGTATTTTTTGAAAAATAATTATTTTACCCGAAAAATTTATTTTGTTCTTATACCATATTCTAGAAAATGTGTAAGATGAATAATAATGTTATAAAATTCAAAATTTATTTAATACTATTCATAACGGCTAGTTCATAACAATATTATAATAATATATTGTTGTTTAGTAAAACCCGGTATTGCGTACAACACACGCTATCAGGGAAGGTCGCGATTGCGTGTAATGCAAGCCAAGTCAGGGTTGCGTGTAGTGCATGACTCCTTTGTTGTTGCGTATAAGAGAATCCAACCATATTTTATTTATACATTGAATATATATATATATATATATATATATATATAAACTCAATGTTGCGTAGAATAACTTCTATCAAACGAACTTGAAATTGTGTGTAACATGAGCCAAGAATAGTGTTGCATATACTGCAAGCTAATACGGTGTTACGTATAGCGCAAGATAATCTTGGTTTATCGTACAACAGAATATATGAATGAAATTAAAAAGAATTTATCTTATAAAATCTCAGGTTGTTACATTCTACCCCCCTTAAAATGAATTTCGCCCTCGAAATTCGTCAGGGTTATAAATCGTTTACTATTCATAGAAACCCACATCGTAAAAAGAAATACCAAAACTGAACTTTAAAAACTAAAGTATGAAATATAACAGTTACCCAAATTAACTCATCACTGGGTTTCCATATAGGATAACATTGGTGAAAATATGGATATAGAAGAGAAATCTAACCATCATGTTCTGATAGAGAGTGGTAGAGAACATGGCTATGAAAAAGACAACAACAACAAAGCCATAAATTTGTGATGATCTAGGGTACCATCTGATTCATCGGATATAAAGGCACTAGGACAACATTTTTGGTTTTCAAGATCATTTGCCTAAAGTTGAAGAATTTGAATTAGAATAAATACTTACTTTATTTTGGTACAATCTCACTGTTGTTCGTGCTTTGAACAATTTCCACTTCATCTATTAAAGAAATGAAGTTGAATTTGTTATTCGTGATGTGTTAAAAGATCATGTGATAGAATGATGGTTCATTCCATCTGTTTCAAACAAAAGTTTAGCAAAAGTTATCAAATATACATAAGTCCGTCTTTGTTGAGGTTAATCGTATATGAAAAAATGAACTTATACTTCATCTATCACGTTGCTTAATAAAATAAAACTAGTTTCTACTAACCATGGACTTCCTGTAGGTCAGTGGTAGGCGATAAAGGCCAGTCGCACTTCGGTTGTGGGTTCGATTCCCACAGCCTTGTCCGACGCGATGGGCTGTCGCCCGTCCTGCATGTTTTCCTTTTTCTAAAACTACATTACTATAACATCCCATCAATAATATCAAAAAAAGTTCTATCCTTAAACAATACTAACTTATGACCAACATAATCCATTCCAATCTTTAGGATTATCTAAAATACTTCGGTCCAAGCTCATAGTATAAAGAAAACAATTACTTGAAATGTCATCAACCAAGCATGTGAATACCATCATTTATCCCCCATATATCTTGTTGGTCACATTCCAATCATGTGAATACCTTAATCATGTATTCTCTTGAAAAATGAATACCCATTAAACCTTAGTGAAAACATGAATGCTGTCAAAAGTTAACTCTTTCCACATACCAAAATCCAAAAATTCTATATACTCAAACCATGATATAACCTTCTCCTTATATCATTCATGATCTCATTAATACTATCAAACATTTAATTTTCTCTTTATCCCTTCATTATGCGCATATCATCTACATTCCAAAAATATCTGAATAACCTTTCATGGATACTGGTAGCATTAATCATACACTTTCAAAACTCAAGTAAAGACAACAATGTAACAATCCTTAGATGTCTCTTCATTCCATAGTACCATGAGATTACTTATACAACATTACACTTGATAAACATGTAATCATTCCACTACCTTCTTAAACCATTGACCGAGATTCAACAATTCATTCATCTCACATATCATTTGTAGTCTCTTCATCATCATCAACATAAATACTACCCATACGGTCGTACTGATTCTCTTCATGAGACTTTCCCTTAGGGAATTGGTTTGCATAATGCCCGTACATTCCACATTTAAAACATTTAACCATTGTTGATGTCGTAGAAATACCATTATCCTCATCCATGGTGTTAACTGAACCTTTTACTTTTCACTTACTGGCTTTGTGTCCTTCTTTTCCACACCCAAAACATCTTCCAGTTCCCTTGAAACAATCTCCCCGATGCATCTTCCCACATGATTTACATGAGGGAAATTGAACTTTCTTTCCTCTATGATCATCATGGAACTCCATCTTTCTCTTATTATCTGAGTCGGGAAACTTAGCAAAGTTGAGATTATTGATCATATTATGAGATTGCTGATTAGGCATAATAACGATGTTTGGACTTCCAAATCCCGTTTCATTTGGTTTCTCATGAAGAATATCATTCCATTGTCCGTCAAATCCTCCATTATCATGAATCTTCCTGTTTCCAGCCATTTTCTAAAACCCAAAAAGAATAGTGTGAGAGGCAAAAATCATGCTAGGGAAAACAACATAATAAAGGGGGAGTAACTTCAATATCTAACATCTTGGGTTACCGTAATTCTAGTACTATAACCTATACTTATACTTAACCTTAGGGACATCCCTAGACATACCTTAGAAATATCTCTAGGGATCTCACTAAAGTTCTCATATCCTAGTTTCCAAAGGTTGACTAAACCTTTCCTCTAATACCAACTGTAGAGACCCGAAGCCTGACGTACATGAACATTACATTACTTTTGCAGAATACTTAATACATAACAAAAACAGACACACAAGGACCGTAATAGTTTAGTGTCTTTGGAAACTTGGAACGTAATCTTCTAATCGTGGTGAAAGATCTTCAATGTATCCCTTAAATATCTTCCCCCTTTTTTTACCTAAAACCTTTCTTTATATCCCGGGGAAAAGAAAACATAAAAAGGGTGAGCTCAAATTCTCAGTGAGGGTAAGCATGGATAAAATAAAACAAACCATATACATTTGAACTTAAAAACATGAACATAATGTTTAAACATCAAAAGCTTGAGCAATGACATAAAACATGGAAGTACATATGGCGTAGATCATAAGAATGATAACATAGAATGGGAATAAAACATGTAATTGTGGCAACCATTCAGCATATGTCATGATTTCCATAGTAGCCAAGTCATTGCTTCCAAGACCATCTTGGTGGACAAAGTCCCTTTCTGAATCGAGTTCACTCCTCGTTTCAGTCCTGTAACACTAAAATGGATTAACTTACCATTCCAGCCATGTCTATATCATGAGATATAAATCTTTACCCAATGCATTGGAGGGAGATATAGGTCCCACCCATCTCATAATGAAATCATTCTTACTTGTTCCACAAAATAAACATACATCATTCATAATAACCCAATAAATAAAATGGGTTTCATAAACATCATCCCATCATCACATAATCCATATAAAATAAATGGATATCATTTCATAAAAAAAATGAAACCAAGTAAATCATAGAGACATTACACTTGAAACATACACATGTGAAATAATGTCATCTTAGATGAAAATGGTTTTGATAAAACACCTTAAATGAATTCTTGAGGAAAATATCCTTTTTTCTTCAAAATAATTTTCTTTTCACAAAATGTCATGAAATTTTAGAAGCAAAGTTTTTATTGAAAATAGTCATGAAATCTTTTTAAGGAAGCTTCATAAAAATAAGGCTTTATAAAACCATAAAAATCCTTTCATGCTGTATACGTTAAAAAAACATTCTTATCGTACTTTTGTCGGAAAAGTCAAAAAAAGTACCTCGTAACCTAAACAAAAGAAATATTCCTTACATACCATGTAATAAAAGTCAAAAGTGGGTAAAAAGGACTTTAAACATACATGAAACCATTTTTAGGAACATGGACATGGATGATAACAATAACCCCAGTAAATAATTATGAATAAGCAATCTCAGATAAAAATGAGATTTGCAAAATTATCCCTTACCTTAGGTCTGATATGCTTAGTACGTATCTGAACCCCCTGTATAATGATTTAAATAATGTTATTGAATTATTACAGAATCATATTAATTGTTATTATATAATATATGGTCCACTTATGACTTTTTGTTACCCTTTCTTTTGTAAATTCATGTTAAAGTAGCGTTTTGGGTAAAATTGTCTCATTTGTCGTTCGTGTTTTAACTTGTAATTATTAATATGATTACTTGGATCATGATTACTTATATCCAGAATGTAAAACATGATTTATATATAATATATATTCAGAATATACATATATATAATATATCAATAAATGGAAAGAAATACACCGTTCATGGAGACGGTAGGCCGTACGTACGCATGAACGCTGTTTTTGTTTCCTTATTGAATTGAATGGAATTAAGTAGATGACATACATATAAATATACATAAACCCAGTATCATTATTATGTAATATATTTAATTATTACTTATTATATATAATTTATAATCATTCATGAATGGTTAATCATTGAGAATGAATCTCATCGTGTCATGGAGACGGTAGTCCGTATGTACTCACGAGCGATGATATCGTTCTCATGATCATGGAATTGTATTGGAGTGTATGTATACTATTATAGAATCAATATAAATTTACAATAATCATATATAGTTATTATTTATACCATTATACCCATCCAAGTAAGGTGGTGGTGGAAAATAGATTACACCACGGCGTGGAGACGGTATTCCGTACGTATGCATACGCGGTGATTTTGTTTTCCATAGGATGGATAGATGGTGAAATAGGGTTGTTTAATACTTATAATAACATATCATTATATTAGTGATACTTATGTTATTACTTCATAATGAAACAACCTAATAAGAATAAGTGGAAGAAGAAATAAAGTTGAAAGAATTGGTAACAGACATTACCTCTTCTTTGAAGCGCCTCTTTGAGTCCACCTTTTAGGGAACTAAAATTGGTCGTTGAAGAAGACCAGGACCTCTAGGATGTTTCTAGGTAAGTGGAGAAGAGAATTTTTCAGGTATTGTCCGAGCTTGAAGGCTCAATGTGGTGTGAGGAAGAGAGGGAGGAGGTGCCCTTTTATAAGGGAGGAGAGGGGCACCTTTGGAAATCTTAAAAATATTAATTTATAATAAATCTAACCCCACTGAAAAACCTTCAAAAATGAATCATATTATAATATAAGATGAGATAGGGTTGTAATCTCATCAACCAATAAAATTTAGACATGTTAGGAAATTATTTTAAACATTATCAACTTGATTTATCCTTACTTAATCAATTTAATTTTATTTGTGGTAATAACATTCTAAATTTAAAATTATAACAAAAAATTACTTATTTTTTGTTAATTGTCAATAATTGGATACTTTATAACATTTTAGACCATATAAATTTAAATTTATAATTTTTAAATATTTATGTTATTTTTAAACAATTTTATAATATGTTATTTTTATAAAATAACAATAGTGTCAATTTTGACACTATTCATTTATATGAATTTAAATAAAATATATACAGAATATATGTTCAAAATAAAAGCTTTAATATTTTCATAAAAGGCCATATGTATCTATAAAATTATTGGAGAATAGTAAATAGTTCATATAATATTTATTTTATTATTTTTAAAACCATTTTTTTGGTTTATCTCTTAATAAAATAATTACTACAACATTTTTTTTATAATTATTTAATATACTTATATGTTGCATAAAAATTAAAAATAAAATCCTATGATGAATTTAAATCTATTAAATTTCATAATAATACTTTTACTCGAATTTATCATCCTAAAATCACAATAGTTAAATTGTTATATTTATTAAATTATGAAGGTGACAACTTTGGAATCATTTAAAATAAAATAATATAAGTGTCATAATTGATTGTATAAGACTCCAAATGGTCAAATATTCTACCATTTGATGATTATAGTTTAAATTTACATTACCAATAAGTCTTGGTCAGGGTTTTGTGCCTTTTATGGTCACTATTAGTTTAATAAAAACTATATTCTTGATTTTTCACTAGATAAATAATTTCTGCATAACTATTGTGTCACAATTAATGATAATTATTTAATCCCAAAAAATTCTAAATAAATTCTCATGATTTATATAATTTTGTTAGATTTCTGGAGACTATTAATTTTATATGTTTCATGAAGTTTATCACTAACTTAAAATTATTATACTTATAGTATTTAAGAGAGTGACATGTTGTCACTTTCTTTGGTTTTAATAATAATTAAATTATTTTCATGGAAAAAAGTTCATTAAATGAATCTAATCTGACCCATAGGTGATATGGGTCGAATTTTAGTCATCCCATAGGATTTTTCCAAGTGTTAGGGTAATTTTATAATCTTCTATTTACCCTTAATTACCTGATTTACCTTTAACTATGGTAAATAAAATTTACCGTAGTTACTATTCACAATGCCAAAAAATAAAAAGTATCTTATTAACATAATTTGGACCCACTGATTCCAAATATGGAATCCATTTTTCCAAATTCAATACAAAAAAGTTTCAGAAATTAAATTAAAATTAATCCCGTTGTCGAAAGAAAACAGGTTTTTCTTTAAAACATTGCAAAAGATTAATTGATTTAACCTACGAATTCAAGGTAAATTCAATGCTAATGACATAAATTATATTAAATGGTAAAAATATATTCTATTTATACTTTAAAACCATTTAATATTATAATTTAACCACATAATATATTATGATGAAAAAAGTTGTTTTTAATTAAAATATAGCGTGTTTTTACTATTCATTAAAATATGAAAGTTATCAGAATAAAATGAAAAATTTATCCAAAGTAATTTTTTATTTCTTTATTCCAAATAATAATTTTATTTTGTCAAATGGAACTTATAAACAATTCAAAAACTATATTTAAAGTGGGTGCACCATCAAAAGGCGGCAAAACTGTATTTTTTGAAAAATACTTATTTTACCTGAAAAATTTATTTTGTTCTTATACTATGTTCTAGAAAATGTGTAAGATGAATAATAATGTTATAAAATTCAAAATTTAGTTAATACTATTCATAACATCTAGTTCATAATAATATTATAATAATATATTGTTGTTTAGTAAAACCCGGTATTGCATACAACACACGCTATCAGGGAAGGTCGCGATTGCGTGTAATGCAAGCCAAGTCAGGGTTGCGTGTATTGCACGACTCCTTTGTTGTTGCGTATAATAGAATCCAACCATATTTTATTTATACATTGAATATATATATATATAAATATATATATATACACTCAATGTTGCGTAGAATAACTTCTATCAAACGAACTTGAAATTGTGTGTAACATGAGCCAAGAATAGTGTTGCATATACTGCAAGCTAATACGGTGTTGCGTATAGCGCAAGATAATCTTGGTGTATTGTACAACAGAAGATATGAATGAAATTAAAAAGAATTTATCTTATAAAATCTCGGGTTGTTACATCCTTTACTATCCTCTCTTCCTAAGTGGGATCTCATCCATTCATGGTTTTTTATTTGATATGTTTATCATAAAGATTCATTTTAGGTAAGGATCAATGTCCTCTATTATCTATTTTTTGTTTTATCACCTTTATTATGTGTTTCGACTAAAATCTATATTTTAGGCCTTTTTCTATTGATTCTCGATTTCTCCCCCACCCCTGGGCTAAATTAGTTTGTTGAATTTTATGGGTGGGTTCCTACTAGTAATAGGTAGGTGGATCCTAGATATTTACATTGTTATATGTGTGTTATTTCATTGTGTGATTTATAGGCATGGGTAGGGTCATGTGAGTGATTGGGATAAGGACTATATGAGGTCTCTAAGGTACTTGAGGTGTGTTCTATGGATTTTATAGAGTGGTAAATTGTGGTTTGGGTTATGTTATTACAAGGTGTAATTTATATTTGTGTATATATCAGAACATAATTAATGAATTATTCTTTTTATTTCTAAAAATGATGTTGAATTTGTAATTTAATGGAGGTGTGTCTCACTAGTGTGGTATGCTGGTGATACATTGTTCACTAGTCATAGGGAGATGAAGGTTTATCAAGTTATGGTTGTGAGATATTTATGATGTATCTCACTATAGGGGTTGGGGTTATGAGGTCACATTCACATAGATAAATACCCATAAGGAGGTGTTGTCCATTGGATAATTGGAAGTATCCTCCATAGATGAGTGGCCTAGGGTGATGATGATGGTCATTAGTATAGAGGAGGGATAGACCATATATTTGGCTGTGGGGGTTTTTATAGTGTTTGAGACCACCGGTTGGAAGTATAATGATCACCATGTATGGTCTCCAATGGGATTATTGAGCTAAAAAATATAGATAATTAGTTTGTTGATCATAGTTCAGTGATTATCATTCACTGAGGGTCCATGATCATGGAGTTGGCTTGTTTGTTGAGGTTATGTGATGATGGGTGATGTTCTATTTTCCTCATGGTATATTGAGACTATGGGTATATCATCCTATTTTAGCACTAGATGAATTAGTTTTGGTTATCACACATGGATTGATAATTAAATAGTGGAGTGGGGTGTGTTTATTATATTGGTTTTCATACTTTAGACATTTTATACACTGATATATGTGTGGATATTATTTAGATATACCGTTGGCGACGACCTACTATGTTTATTATCACACCTGACATGGTACCTCTAGGAAACTTTTATAATTTTTTTCTTGTAGAATAATCAAGGGCGAGGTCCTTTCAACTAGTGTGTAGATGGATGGTGATGTGGAGGATGTGTATGTGAGAGGTTGATAGATTTTGAAGATGAACTAAGTGGATCCTTAGTGTTGTGTTGGAGTGGATCCTTTATTAATTTTGGTTATGTTGTTTGTGATCATCCCATAGGTGATCTATGGTAATTTTTATGGATTTCATGGAATTTTAGATATTCTTTTTTCTATTCACATGGTCCGATATGGTTATTTATCATGGTTATATTGTTTATAATGACAATTTTTTTATATTGCATTTTATTTTTATGTATTTTTATTTAAAGGGTATAATATCCCCACAATCACACCCTAGACCCTCACCACTACTCAACATAATCTTGTATATGAAGAGGTGTGCCTGAGGTTTGGGGAACTCTGAATCGACTGTCATTCGGGTGATCTAAGCGAGGGATACTACAAAGCGGTATAAGAGCAGAGTATTTTATTATTTGTGATATGGTAAATGAATATTTTAGAATATATTTATACTTATATCACATACTGTATTTTATTCCCAGACAACAGAAGTATGGTATGAAGTCCAAGTTATCAAGGGAACTAAGATTATTATCCTTGATTTCCATAATTATAGTGGATTTATTTTATTTGGATAGATATGATTTTTGATTTTATTTATTTATGATTCTTAAATCTTGGCATGTAGAGGTAAGATATATATCTCATAAATTAGTCTAAACACATAATATTCACCTAAAATTCATGTTCCTACTTTTGATTTCTATTACATTTCTAAAAAATAGTTTAGTTGTTTAAAGTTTTAGTAAAAAGGTAAATTGTGATTACCTTTATAACTTCTTAGTGGAATTATACTTAGCTAAACTAGGTTCTTGTTTCTTTGTATCATTAAGTATATATATTCTATGCATGTGTGTAGTCTATTAGTTGTACCAATCTAAAAAGGGTAGTTAAGTTATAAGGCTGTATAGTATAAGATTGAGGTGAAAATAGAGAAGTGTATGGGATAATGGGATGTTTAATCAATTATATATTTCCATATTTTTGGTATTTGAGTTGTTTTATATGCATTGATCATGATTTTTGGTTTCTAGTAATATTCCCCATCTATGAACTCTATTAAATCATCAGGAGTGAGGTTATGTGGTGTCACTCAGCTATGAACTGATTAGGTCCCATGAGGGAAGATATGAGTATGATATGTATATGAAGGTGCTAAGATATCTAGATAATTCAGTTGAGATAGGGTGACTATTTTATGATCACTTGAGGGAAAGTTTCATATAAGTTATTCAAATTATTTACTAATGAACTTAGGAAGTTGATCCATTTATGGAATATTCAACCATAGAGTTCCAGTTCCAGTATCAGGATCATTCTTTGTTTAAGGGAGATGGAAGATTCTGGGAAATTGAGTATTGGATTGAGTCATTTTAGATCATCTTTGATTATATTAAGACATCTCCAGGGCATAGGTTTATGTTGGTGATTTATATTCTTGGGGAACTAGTGAAATTCTAGTGGGATGTACAGGTACCAATAGGTATACATGAGGGTATATCTTCAAAGGAATTTGAGTATGGTATTTGACATGAAATTAGGGTACAAGTGAACATTTTTAGGTTGACCTAATTTTGTAGGCTGGTGAAACAAGACTTTATAGAAGAGAATAATTTGACTGATGGCTGTGTACCCAATCATGGGGATGGTACTAAAGCTATAAGTAGTTGGAAGTGGGGATATGAGGATACTGAGATGGGTGGTCAAATTAGGGGATCGTCTTTGAAATTTTATCAATATGGGCATACAAGACACATTGAAACCCAATGTGATTAGTCACCAAATGAGTGATAAGATTTTGGTAATATGGGGAACCTATGGAGGATTTTCTAAGTGATTTAATAGATAGCTATAATTTGGGGATTTGACAAGATTCAAGTATTTGAGGTGTAACTGAGTTTAGCTTGGGAGTAGTAGTTAGAGTTATTTTTCACACTCAATACATAGTGGAGGATATGGTGATAAATAGTGGGGGTAGTGTCTATTAAGGAGTTTGAATTTATAAAGAGGTTAGAATCTAGAGTTCAGGGATCTGGGTAGTTTCATGTGGTTGAGATGACCATTTCAAAGAAGGATAGAGAGCTGTTTATGGTTAAATGTATTATGTGACTTTGTTAATTTTGGTTTTCATGATGGGTGATGGTTTAATATGTGCATATATGGAAAGAGTAAAAAAAAATTGTTTTAGTTATGGGAATTGATTATATTACATAATGATGATGTTTTTTATGGATGATAACTTTGGTTTTAGGGTGATGGTTGGGTATGGTATCATCATCATGTCGGGTATATTGGTTAAAATGTAACAGAGTAGGTGATTCCTATAGTGGAAAGTACCAATAGTTGGAATTAGTTTCTTTGGATCTATTAGATATGAAAGTAGAAATATGAATTCAACACTATCTCTATATTTTTATAATTTAATGAGTGGGATTATCAGGTTTTAGTTAGTGTTGGATAGTGTTACAACTGGAGATATCTCGAGGGAGATATGTTCTATAGTGGGGAGGTTTCAATAGATTAGGTTTTTAGGTGAGAAATTTTAGGTCTTAGTTTATATTTATCATGAATAATTGGTAATATTTAAGGTGTTAAATGTGTTAGTAGAGGATAAGAACCAGTTTTTGAGGTTTCATCTTGGTCTCAAGCTAATTTTTTTATTACAGGTTAATGGTCACACTGCAACCCATGAGTTGTAACATTAATGTTTTCTCAAGGGGTTGTGGTCATGCCATAATCATATGGATTATATGGTAAATCCCTAACCATGAAGGGTGTTGTGTTGTAATGGAGTGTTCATTCCATAATGAGGCCTCAAACTTTGGTGTTTGTGTTTCTTGGCTCTATCTGGGGGAGATTCATTGCACCATGACTTGAAATACCATGTTTCAATATGGATAGGGGAATGGAATTACACCATGACCATGGTGGTTATACCACAATGGGTTCCTATGTGTTTTTTAAAATATAAGTTAAATGGAATTAAAAGTTAAAAATTGGGATCTCTCCTACAAGGGGGATCCAAATGACTCCCTTCTCTCCTCCCCTTCAATCTCCTCTTTTACCAAGAGGGATATTTTCTATTCATGGTATCTTCTTTGAGTATTTTATTATAGGGAGTTGATTTTGGTAAGTCTCAACACCCCTATCATATTTTGATGGTTTTATTTTCATTATAATGGGTTTTGAATGAAATATCCATTTTAGGGATTTTCTATGGATTCTAAATTTCTACCACCGCTGGTTAAACTAGGCTATGTAATTTAATGTGGGGGTTCCTATTAGTACTGGGAAGGAGGATCCTAGATCCTTCTACTATTATTCATGTGTTCTTATATTGTGTGATTTATAGGCATGGGTATAGTGATTTGAGAAATTGGGATCAAAACTAGTCTAGGTACTTGATATTTTTCCTCTATACGATCTTGAGTGGGAAATTTTGGTTTAGGTTGCACTATATCAATGTGAAATGTGTGGTGGTGGATGAAGTAGAACTTTATCAATGAGTCATTCTTATGGATGCTTGTAAATAATTTTGAATTTATGATTGGATAACAGTGTGTATTACTAGCATGGTTTGGTGGTGATACATCATTAAATGGTTATTAGGTGATGGAGGTTCACAAGTTGTGACCATGATATGTTGGTGATGTCACTCACTATAGGGAATGAGGTCATGTTCACATAGAGAGAGACCCATAAGGAGGTTTTGAACACTATATGACTGGTGGTATCCTCTATAGATGAGTAGCTTAGGGTGATGATGATGGTCATAAATACGGAGAAGGGATATTCCATAGACTTGGATATGGGGGTTTGTGTAGTGTTTGGGACCTTCAATTAGAAGAAGTATTCCCATAGTGTATGGGTTTCAATAGGGATTTTGAGATGGGAAATGTGGAGTCATGGTTGATTGGTCATGTTTTTTTGATTACCATTCATTGAGGGTCTATAAGAATGGTGTCTACTTGTTTTTCTGGGTTATTTGATGATGTTTGATGCATCATTCTTTCTCGAGGTGCACTTAGACTATGGGTAAATCTTCTCATTATGGAACTAGATTAAGTAGATAGTTTCCCAACCTATGGATTGATGAGAAAAAATTATAATGGGGTGTTTTTATCTCATTAGTTGTCATATGTTTCACTTTTCATGAAAGGAAATACATGTGGATATTATCTAGAAACCAAGTTGGTGGTGGCCTACAAAGTTAATATTTACACCCTTCAGGGGACCTCTAGGATTCATATATACTTTATGTATCATGAAATACCTGAGGTAAAGGTCCCTGTAACCAATGTGTACCTAGATGGTGATGAGACAAATGTATTGGTGGGAGGTTGATGGATTTTGTAGATAGCCCAGTGGATCATTGATGCCATTTTAAGTAGTTATTTTTTGAATTTTGGTAATGTTATATGTGATCAGTCCAAAAGTAATGTAGGGTAATTTTATATGACCTTATTAACATTGCAGATATTATATTACTGTTAATATGGTATGATATGGTTATTTCTCATGGTTATATTGCATATGGTGATGATTTTTGTTTGTATTGTTTTTTTGTTGTTATGGATTTTAATTAAAAAGGTATAAAATCCCTACTATCACACACTAGATCATAATTGGAATATAGAGAGGTTAAAATGAGGTCTGTGGCTCACTAGATCAAGTGTTGTTCATGTGATCTAGGCCATGAATGCTACAAATGGGTCTTCCATAATTAGAGGTATAATTTTGATTACCTCTTACTTATATAGTGTGTTATTAAATATCAATATTTTTTATTTTTTTATTTATAATTGTTTGGTATATAATTTATGTTTTTATATTGATTTTCAACACAATTTTTTTATATAAATACTCAATTTAGAATAATGGAGGAGTTCATCAGAAGATTCCCAACATGTGCTATTATTAGTAGCAGGTTTAAACATTTTTTAGACTTCTTCATTTTGGAGATGAAATGTTTTGATGTGATTATTTGAATGGATTGGTCAATAATTTTTTGGGGATATATATCAATTTTTACCAAATATGAATGACCATTTTTCCAACTTATGATGAATCTTATGTTTTTCTGGGAGAATGAGACTATCATTCTAGTAGGGCTAGATATGGCTTGGGAAAACTGAGGATGGTCACATCTCAGGTAATAGGGATGAGACTTAGATTATATGAGGGTGGTAGAAGTGTTTTTATTCCTCCCATATTTGTAAGATATTAGGATTTTTTTCCTAAATATTTTATAAGATTTTCACCAGAGAAGGAGGTGATGTTAATGATTAACGTGGTACCAAGTATCAAGCCCATATCCATACCTTCTTATCACATGAATCTAGCATAACCTGAAGAATTAAATATTTATTTAATATATTTTGAATCAAAAGGTATCATTAGAGAAATTGTGTCTCTATAGGGGTGATCTAGTGTTTTTTCTAAGAATATGAATGAGATCTTGCACTTTTTTTTAATTATCATAGGTTAAACTAGGTTACTATTAAAAATTGGTATTCTTTGGCATAGATTGGTGATTTATTTGATCAATTGAGAGAATATTAGTGGGTTTAAAAGTTTGATATTTGATAGGATATTATCAATTGAGAGTGAAATATGAATATTTTACAAAGATATCCTTTTAAACATGGTGTGTCCATTTTGAATTCTTGGTGATGACATTTAGGGTGAAAAACATAGATTATATTTTTATAGATTTAATGAACCATGTTTATAATATTTATATAGATTCATTTCAATTTTTTTATCTATGATATATTGATATACTCAGAATACCATGAGAATCATGGGGTACATTTTGATATTATCTTGTACACATTAATTTCTCACTAATTGTATATAAAGATATTGAAATTCCATTTTTCTTTTTGAGAAGTAAAATTACATTGGAATGTTTTTTTGAATCTATAATACCAATGGATTATAAGAATATAGAAGTTTTGATACCTTAGAACATTCCCAAGAATGTATTTAAGATCCAAAGTTTATTGTCCCTTGTATATTATTATCAACAATTTATTTGGAATTCTCTTTCCTAGTTGTGATTAGGATAGTGTTGAATAGAAATGCATTAAAGTTTCAATGGGATAATAAATGTGAGGTTGTATTTTAAGATCGAAAAAAGAGGTTGAAATTAGTTACTATTACCATTCTACCAGATCTAGGTAAGCTTTATGAGGCATATTTTGATGTCTCCAATATGGGTTTAGGTTATTTTCTAGTACATGAGGCTTAGGTGGTAGTGTATAGTTCTCAAAATCTATAGTTACATGAGAATAATTACACTACCAATGATTCAGTCTAGTTAGTAATTCTCCCCCAACATGATAAGACCAAACAAATCTATGAAAATAGGCCTACAAGACCTCAGGAATGCCTCTCTATATTATAGAGGCTGCCTATAAGTAGTGAGGGTCTATAAGTGATAATGGAGAGATTATACTCTAAAATATAAATATACATAAGGAAAAATGGAAGAAATATTAATAGAAAATAATTATAATATAATAATAAGAATAAGGGTATAAATATAGGTATTAATCAATTAAATAAAATATAGCATACTATAATAAGATGAGTAACTACAATGTTATAAAAGTCATATAAATGTAAATCGGATCACTCATGGGATGATCATATATAATGTGGTCTAAAATTTATAAACTTGAGGAGAAATCTTAAAATATAGAACCGAATCTCAACACTGTTGAGTCAATAAGGTTTTCCTTATGACTTTTCCATTCCTTCTTGTTTTGAAAATCACAAACATCTTATCTTAAGGAAAATTGTTTTCTTAAGGAAAATTGCTTTCTTAAGGAAAATTGCTTTTATAAGGAAAATTGCTTTTATAAGGAAAAATGCTTTCTTAAGGAAAATCGCTTTTATAAGAAAAATAATCCTTATCATATTTTCATCCATATTTTTCTTAAGTATGAGATTCGGATTCATTTTCTCGGAATCATTGAAACTTTGATATAAAGCATTCTGTTTTAGGATTCGGATTCTGGATAAGAACTATAAGGAAGTCTCATTCTGAATTCCGGATATGAACTCTGACTAAGCTCTATTCCAGGTTCAGGATACGAATTCCCATTACGAATTCTAATGAAGAATTCTCATTACGAATTCTAATGAAGAAATCTCATTCCGAATTCCCATTACGAATTCTAATAAAGAATTCTCATTACGAATTCTGGTGATGAATTCTCATTACGAATCCTGATGATGAATTCTCATTACGATTTCTGATGACGAATTCCTATTCCGAATTCTCATTCCGAATTCACCTATTAAACAGAATTTGAGTATCTTTGTTTTATACACTCTGAATTAATTCAGACTCCGAAAAATATCTTTGTTAGACTCCGAACTTTTATATTTCTTACATTTCTATAATTTTTCTATTCTTTATTATTTTTATTACACTCCGAATCTTCACTCCGAAGTGTTCATTCCAAACTTTTATGTTAGAATTTAAAACGATGTCGTACATTCTGTTATAATTAATTTGTTATAAAATGATGTCGTCTGTTTTGTTATAAACTAACCATTGTCTAAGTGACACGTGTACAGGTCCCTCCGATCTTTAAGGAAAATATGACCATTGGAGAAGGAGCCGACCTTACCTATAAATAGGAGCTCATTTGAAAGAGCTCGGTGCTGATTGAAAAAAGGCTGACTAATCTGCTTGAAGTGATTTCTAGAGAGAGAGGATCTTATTAACTCTCAAAGCTTCGTGCGACTCCGAATGTTGGTGATTACATTCGAGGGCTTCCGGGGATAGGAAGACAGAGGTGTCGACTACCTTAAAGTTCGAGGGATTCCTTGCTGAGGAAGACAGAGGTTGCCAACTACCTTGAAGTTGAGGGCTTGCGGGGATAGCAAGACAGAGACTCCGATCCTTGTATCGAGGGCTTACCCTGGTGTCGGTAATACGGACTTGCTTGAAAGTATAAATCAAGGGAACTTTATCCAAGGTTGTTGGATACCCTTCTCTTTGGGTTAAAAGACTTATTCTTGTTACTTGTAGTTTTACTACTAGTTTACATTCCGCTGCATCTTGTATCATAAGGAAAGTATAACTTTCTTATACTTCCTTATTTGTACTCTGATTCTTTTAGATTCTATACGCTTTAAGGTAGAATCTCATATTGTAATTGTTTGTTAAGTTTCAACTTCCGGAATCATACTTCTGGAACCGACTTTCGGAATCTGTGTTAGAGGTGTTGTGAATTTGCTTAGTTTAATCCTTGTTAAACTTAGTCCTTTTCTTTTCTTAAGGAAACTACAGTTATTCATAACTAACTTTAAAGGTTCCAAAGGAATTTTTAAAGTATACAATTCACCCCCCCTCTTGTATATTGAGCATCTCATACTATATTTCGATCCTACAAACACAGTCCTACATCATGACACAAATCATTCTTCTCCTAATCAACTATCTAATATGAGGCCCTTTCCCTTAACCGTGTCAAGAGTCATAAAGTTTACACATGTACCACGGTACCCATGAAGTGTGTGAGTATAAACTCAGTAAGACCCCATGAACATTGTTACTAGATAATATCCATTCTTATATTGGTTTATGAAAGGTGAAATGTACTGGTAAAATAGAAAAAAATATACCCTTCTCTACTCCATGCTAAACAAGCCATGGGTGGGAGGCCTACCCATTTTAGTCAATTCTAGAATGTGATGATGCCCCAATAGTCTGAATACACTTGGAGGCTTATATAGTTCTATAAAAATTCCTATACCACTTAGTGGAATATACTTCCACATTTATGATTCATCCAAAACAATCAAATAGATATGCCTAAAAGGAACACACCCCAAATAATAAAGACCATAATCAATCTATAACCCCTCAAAATATCCATCTCATTAACCCCATTGAGAACCCATATATAGTGAGTTTCATTACCAAAATAATTATCACAATCACCACATGAATATCATGGAAACATTTATGATGTATCCCTATATTTGTATAATGATCAATACCACCACAAAGTTCCACATTTAAAAAGTATCCCACCAAAAATCTAGTAACCAAATCACCCTAGTACTTATGTGCACACAATTCTCAAATGGCCTCAGCCCTAATGGTGATTGGTATCAACAATATCCTACAACCTCATGGTAGGTTAACCTCAATTTCACCATCATAAATGAATGATATCACCCCACATCATACTAGTGAATTACTTTTCCACCCAAATACAATCATCAAAACACAAATAAGTGACCATAAAAATAACTTTATGAACAAATCCTTGGTCTATTTATCTTGAAACCACTCGACTCCATCACTAATCAAACCATAAACTCACCTCATGTACTAAAAAACCTTTAGTAAACCTATCTTAATACATATATACCATGCGTTGACTTGTCTCTAGCTAATCTCACACACCTTCCCACACCCAAAAAACATACACTAAAAAATCATATAAATAGTAGAAGTATCTAGGCACCACCTACCCGGGATCACTACAATACTACAAAATAGGCCGTTATTAACACTATAAATGGCCTTTACTAGTGATATAAAATCATTGACCACATGAGTGAGGTTAAAATACCTGGTCTTTTATTAGTGCTGAAAACATGCTGATAAAGGTTTCCTTTATCAGTGCTAAAAAAATCACTAATAAATGGGACATTTATCAACACTTTTAAAAGAACTGATAAAGGAACCATTTATCAGTTCTTTAATTTAGTGCTACTAAAGGAACCATTTATCAACACTTTCAAAAGTGCTGATAAAGGGCCATTTTATAGTGTGTTGTAACAGCACACTATATAACCACTACAGTGTGTTATAACAGTACACCGCATCACTAGAAATACACCATATATCAACGAAACAATTCATAATGCAAGATTTAAATGAAATGAAATTTTCAACACAAGCACAAGAAAAAACACTATATAATAGAAATTTCATGTCACACCCAAACCATGGGTTTATTTTGCTTTTAAATATTTCTCAATGTTGTATATTTTGGTTGAAGCTCAGGTTTGGGACCCAGTTTTTTTTGAAGTTTAAAGATTTGGTGGGTTTTAGGCTAGTGCGTGGGCACCTCATGGTTAGTAGAAACCATGTGGTCAGCCCAGGTACCTGTGCGACTGCTTCTAGAATGAGAAGAATCTACCGCACGGTCTGTGCACAGTCACTTGAGCTGTGCAGGTTAACCACACAGTTTCCCATCACTTAGAATAAAAAAATTATAGGAATAATTAAATGAAATTATAAGCATTGTTTTAATAATAATAATGATGATGATGATATAATTATTAAGAACATTATTATTATTATTATTGTTTAAATATTATAATTATTATGAATATTAATTATTATTAATATTAAGAATTTTATTATTATTATTATTATTATTATTATCATTATTATCATTATGTTATTATTATTATTATTATTATAAAAAAATATTATTATTAATAATTTAATTAGATTCTTTTATTTTATTTTATTTTTTAGAAACTGTATGGGTTTCTTTACCCTTTATTCCCCTCTCCCACGCTCTCCCCTCCCTTCCCTGTGCATCATGCAACCACCCCCTGTGCACACCCCTTACTCCGAAGACGACCTCCTCTAGAACTGATCCCTCTCAGTGTGTCTTCTCTCCAACACTGCTCCCTCACTGGCGCGACTTTTCTCAGGCAATCTCCTACCTATGCAAAACCCCACTGACCCTCCTTCTCTAGTGTGCTACCTCACTGGCACTACCTTCTCTCCATCCAATGTCCCCCTCACTAGCGCCCTCCTCCTTCAGCGATGCCCCCCCTCCGATGATTGTTCTTTGGTTTGGGGTTTCTTTGTAGGGTTTTTGATTTGGTTAAAACCCTAGATATCAGGGTTATATTTTTAGAGTTGATCCCTAAAATTTTGGGTTCAATTTGATGATTAGGGTTCATTGGTTCCTGTTGAGGTTGGTTCTAGCTACTTCTGTCAAGGGAAACAGATTCACAATGGTTTTCAGGTATGGGTGCTTTGATTTTTTCATTATGGATAAATTTTAATTAAGGATTTTGTAGATTTTAAGTTTCCAAAAATTTTCTAGAGTGTGTTGGATATTGTGAAGTGGTTTCGGTCCTCCATTATCATTTTGGGGTATTATATTTCCTCCATTATTATTGTTGCTCCATTTAAAATTGGGGATCTTATAGTTTATAGGTTCTTGGTAATTTTCTTTGAGTGCATGGGTCCTTACCACAATGTTTTGAGTTTCTATTTGTGTTTCCAGTGCATTTGAAGACTTCAAGAAGGGTTTCACACACATATATAGGTATATATATATATATACATATATATATAAATACACCTTGCACATATTCCCTCATAGATTGGGAAATATTTCCATTGGATTAAGGGGTATATATATAAGAGTGTATGTGCATGAAATTATGGAGAAATTTCCATCAAAGGCATTGGGTGCTGAATTATTTGGCTTGGTTCTCTCATTTTGAGGTAAGATCCCTATGCATTAAAATTTAAATTTAAGAATCATTTATTTCTTGCACTTCAAATCTAGTTTTCAAATTAATTATTGATATATAATTGTCAGTAAATTTTTCTGTCTTGAATTGGAGTAGTCTCTCTCTTGTAATGTGTTGCAATAAATGACTTGATTTCATTTTTCACATTAACTGATTAATTAAATGCCCCTTTTGACTTTGTAAATGTTTTTTAGATTTAAAATGATGTTTTTGGTTTCTTAAATGGGTTTTGAAGTGTGTTTCTAGTTTTCAATGTTGCGTTTGTGTGGTTCTTTAAGAAACAGTTTAACATGTGATGGTTACACGAGGCACGTTTGGCACTTTAAACAAGATGGTTTCATCAAAAAACCCTACTTGTAATGGGTTATTTCCATATTGGTTAATGATATATGGGAGTTTCCTTGGTTTGTGAATTTCCTTATGTAATGATGGTTTAAAGGTGAGGGACTTGTTCCTTGGGGTGAGTTGGGGGTGACCCTGTTGTGTGTGTTGATTGTGTGTGATGAATGTGCTTGTGACTAAATAATTGTTTGGAATTATTGGTATACCCTCTTTTTAGTCTGAACAAGGGAGCCTATAATAGTGAGTGATTTTTTGGTGAACAATTTCCACACTAGTTTAGATTATGCACTAGATAGTGGACCATAACAGAAGAATATTTTGTTATTATTGCTATGGGATTGGGCCCCTCGATTAGGCCATGTTGGGCGATGATCAGGTGTTTGGGCATTATGACGTCATTAAGAAAGGAATTACTTAGGGATGAGTCACATTTATAATATGTTCTATATTATTAATGAGCTCCTAGTTTTTCCCATGTATTTCGGAACTTAGTTATCTACAGCAGTTGATTAAGGTACATTGTTTGGTTAGTCTCTCTTGCTTATTATTTTCCATTTCCCTTGTGTGATCATTTCTTTTTTACTTCTTTTATGGTGTATCTTTTTTATAAAGAGGATAAAATGATTTTCAAAATTTTGTGGTAAAAGTTTTTTAATTTTTTTTACACTTCTCTATCCCTCTTTCCTTAAAAAGTTTAAACCTTCATTCTTGGAAAAAAAATTAGTTTAAAATAAAAAGTGCAATGGACCATAATTTTATTTAGAAGGAAAACATGTGGAAAAATTATTTTATATGTTTTAGTTCCAACATGAAATTAACGTTTCTTTATTTAAAGGAGATTCATTTGGGAATAGATTACTTATGCATGCCTACTGAGTTTTAATACTCATGCCTATACTTCATTCTTATTTTTAGTCTCTGGTGTAGGTTTCAGCTTGATCTCGATCAACATGGGCGATGTTAAATCTATATATCAGAGAGTGACCTATGGGGTCACATAGAGTTTTAGTGGTCTTCAGGTTCAATTAGTTTTATTTTTCAGTTCTTACTTAGTCATTCTATTTGGTTTATTTATTTTGGGTTGCTCTTATTATTCCGCTACTTTTGTTTTTTTATATTGGGTGAAATAATTCCCATCTTCACTCTATTGATTCCCTTGGGAGGATCTTGTTTCCATGTTGCGACTCATGTGGGTGTGATAGTTTCTCCTTGGTTATAAGGAGGCATAGTTGTATCATTTTCTTAAAACCTCGGTGGTTGTGTCTCACCGGATATAGACCTCTATTAATGTTCTTTACATAGCCTGGTTATGTGAATCGAGTGTGGTATTGGGATGTGGTCATATGGGGGTGTAGAGTTTACAATATATGCTGGTTGTGGGTTTGATAGTCCATTATATGGGCCCCTATACCACCCTCCCCTCGTGGTGAGGACCTTTTGGTTCATGCGAGTAAGTTTTCGAGTTCGTTTAATCTCACTGGTTCTTATGGTGGGGAGACCCACTGTGGGTCTCATTAAAATCCATCAGGAATAAAAAAAGGAGTTATCCTATTTCTTATGGTGGGGATTCTATTCAGGCTTCCCTATGTTGATATTTCGGTTTAGTCTCTGGTCTCAGTTTGGTGGTGGATGGTCTCATGGAGAGCCACCTAATTTAGGGCTCTTCCTCTAAGTAAATATTGGGATGGGAGTGTTATGATAGTTTTTTTGAAATAAGTTTATAGAGGTACCCATCATATGTGGTTTAAATTCATTTTTTTATTTGAGTGGATGGATAGAGATTCACTTTGTGATGTTCAGGGTGTTTATATTTTGGGGTTGGATTGAGCGTCCTGAAAGTTCTGTGTCATTTAGATCAATCAACTGGTGATGTATAAAATTTTTGGGGTGGGTGACACTTAGCATGGAGTCCATTTTGGTCTCCCAAGTTCAATTTGTATGTTGTTTTTGTTGTTGGTAGTGTTCTTGCCTCACTCGTGGTTGTTTTTTATCAGGAACCTCTTTGATAAGAGAGAGTGTACCATATCTTGTTTTCTAAATAATCATGGGATGGATTTTTGGGGGTGGAAAGTGTTATGGTGGGGAGATTTTTCACACCATGACCACAAGTTTCTTTTGCTTTTAATTATTTCTCAATGTTGGACCTTTTATTTGAAGCTTGAGTTTGGGTCCCAGATTTTTTTTTGAAGTTTGTAGTCTTGGTGGGTTATAGGCCGATGCACGACACCACACAGTTAGCAGAAACCATTCAGTCAACCTAGGTACCCATGTATCTGCTTTTGGAATAGGAAGAAGCTACAACACGGTCTCTTGAGTCATGCAGGGTAACCGTGCAGTTTCTCAACATTTATAATAATAAAAAAATTAAAGTAATAATAAAATTAAATTATAACTATTATTTTAATAAAAATAAAAATGATGATGATATAATTATTAAGAACATTATTATTATTATTATTGTTAATATTATTATTAAAATTATTATTGTTATTATAAATATTATAAATATTATGAATATTAATTATTATTAGTATTAAGAATTTTATTATTATTATTATTATCATCCTAATGTTATTATTATTATCATCCTTATTATTTTTATTATAAAAAAATATTATTATTAATAATATAATTAGATTCTTTTATTTTATTTTATTTTTTAGAAACCCTAAGGGTTTTCCCCTTTCTTTCCCTCTCCCACACTCTCCCCTCCCTTCCTTATGTAGCACACGAACACCCCCCTTTTCACATCCCTTGCTCTGATAATGACCTCCTTGGGTGCCGCTCCCTCTCGACACATCTTCTATCCAGTGTCGCTCCCTCACCGACGCATCTTCTCTCTAGCGGCCTCCTTCTGATGCACAACCCAATCAGACCTCCTTCTATGGAATGCTACCTCACTAACACCACCTCCTCTCTGGCATCCTCATCCTCTGGTAGGGACCCCCCTCCTGTGAGTGTTCTTTGGTTTGGGGTTTTTAATTTGGCTAAAACCCTAGATACTGAGGTTTTAGTTTTAGAGTTGATCCCTAAAATTTTGGGTTCAATTTGGTAATTAGGGTTCATTGGTTTCTATTGTGGCTGGTTCTAGCTACCACCATCAAGGGAAGCAGATTCATAATGGTTTTTGGGTAAGGGTGCTTTGAGTTTTTCATTGTGGGTTAATTTTAATTAAGTATTTTATGGATTTTAAGTTGCTGATAATTTTTCTAGAGTGTGTTGGGTATCATGAAGTAGTTTTGGTCTGCCATCGTTGTTTTGGGGTAATATATTTCCTTTTTCATATTGTTTCTCCTTTTAAAATTGGTGCTCTTATAGTTTACACTTTCTTGGTAATTTTCTTTGAGTGTGTGGGTCCTTTTCGTGGTGTTTTGACTTTCTAGTTGTGTTTGTAGTGCATTTGATGACTTCAAGAAGGGTTTCATACACATACATAGGTTTGTATATCTATATCTATATATATAAATCTTCCTTACAAATATTCCCTTATGGTGTGAGAAATCTGTGCATTGGATTAAGTGGTATATATATAGAAGTGTATGTGCCTACAATTATGGATTGATCTTAATCAAAGGCATCGAGTGCTGAATTGTTCAGCTTGGTTCTCTTCTTTTGAGATAGGATCTCTATGAATTAACCTTTAAATTTTAGAATCATTTATTTATTTAATTTTCATCTAGTTTTATATTAAATATTTATATAAAATTGTTAGTAAAATTTTCTGTCTTGAATTGGAGTGGTGTCTCTAATGTAATGTGTTTCAATAAATGACTTGACTGCATTTTTCACATTAAGTTTTTGATGAAATTCCCCTTTGGACTTTTTAAATGTGTTTTAGATTTAAAATTATGGTTTGGGTTTCTTAAATGGGGTTCAAAGTGTTTTTCTGGTTTTCAAAGTGGTGTGTGTGTGGTTCTTTAAGAAATGGTTTAGAATGTGATGGTTTCACGAGGCCTAGTTGGCACTTTAAATAAAATGGTTTCATAAAAAAACCCTCCTTGGAATGGGTCCTTACCTTGTTGTTTGACAATAGATGGAAGTTTCCTTGGTTTGGGGCTTCCATTATGTAATGATAGTTTAAAGAAGAGGGAATTGTTCCTTGGGGTGAATCGAGGGTGAACCTGTTGTGTGTGTTAGTTTTGTGTGATTAATGTTATTATGACTGGATACTCATTTAATATTATTGGCTCACCACCTTTTTAGTACGATCATGGGAACCTAGCATAACGAGTGAATTTTTGGAGAATGATTACTACACTAGTTTAGATTATGCACTGGTTAGTGGCCCATATTAGGGGGATATTTTTTTATTATTACTATGGGATTGGGCCCCTTGGTCATGCCATGTAGGGCTATGGTAGGGAATTTGGGGATTATGATGTCATCAGGTAAGGAATGGCTTCAGGATAAGTCACATGTATAGTATGTTCTTGATTATTCTTGAGATCCTAGGTTTTCCCATGTATTTTGGAACTTAGTTATCTATAATTGATGATTGAGGTACATTGTTTGGTTGTTCTCTCTTGAATTTTATTTTCCATTTTTCTTGTGTGATTATTTCTTTTTTCCTTCATGTATGGTACATCTATTGGCTAAAGGGGATAACATTATTTTAAAAAGTTTGTGGAAAATGGTTTTTAAAATGTTTTAAACTTCTCTATCCATCTTTACTTAAAAATATTAAAGCTTTATTCTTGGAAAAGATATTAATTTAAAATAAAAAGGTCATTGAACTGTAATTTTCTCTAGAGGGAAAAAATGTGAAAAAATTATTTTATATATTATAGTTCAAACCTGAAATTAATGTTTCTTTTTTTAAATGAGATTAATTTTGGAATATATTACTTTGGCATGCCTACTAATTTTTAATACTCAATCTTATACTTCATTCTTGTTTTTAGTCTCAGGTGTAGGTTTCAGCTTGATCTTGATCACCATGGGAAATGTTGAGTCTTGGGATTGGAGAGTGACCCGTGGGGTCACGTGGAGTTTTAGTGATCTTTAGGTTCAGTTACTTTTATTTTTCAGTTATTTTATATTCATTCTATTTGGTTTATTTATTTTGGGATTCTATTATTATTCTACTGCTTTTGTTTATTTACATTGGGAGAAATCATTCCCATTGTCACTCTGTTGATGCCCTTTGCACCTGTCACCAGACTGGGAGGATCGGGAACACCTCACAGGCCTTGTCACGGGTTGGATCGGGTGATTGGTTTGAGGTTGACCCAGTTTTTTTCATGATATTTCAAACATTGGTTTATACAATTACATAAATACAAATTATTACATACATTCAAAAACATTAATGTTCCTTTATCTTTTAATCCCGACCAGACTCATACTATTTCCGAAAATACCACCCCTACTCAAGAAAAATAGTTCACTTTTATATGAAAATAATTATTATTTTAGTAATAATATATAGTAATAAATTAACATAAAGTGTTATTCATACTAAAATTGATGACAATTTTAAATAAAAAGATGCACTTGGAGTTATAATGGTCACACCGTGAATCAGTTTGAGGTGCGATTGATTCCAACACATCTCAAATGACTTGTGGATCATTTTCCTAAAATATTTAAACAATTTGAATTCATTTTATCAGTTTTTTAGTAGGTTAGTTTTCTTTTTTACTAAAATTGATGCTAATTTTAAATAAAAGCGTGCACTTGAAGTCATATCGGTCACACCATGCATTGGATTGAGGTGAGGCTGATTCATGCACAACTCAAATCACTTATGGATCATTTTAATAAATCATAAAAACAATATGATTGTGTTTGTTCGATTTTGAGTTGAATTTGATTCTTGTAAAGGCATGACACATTGAGTCAAGGGGCCACACTATGAATCAAATTGAGGTGCGGATGATATCTACACATCTCAAATGACTTATATATATTTTCCCTAAGTGTGAATGAAGTACAAGACTCCATAAAACTCTTTTTTCAATCATATAAAACCCTATCATTTTTTTAATAAACAAAAAAATATCTTGAACTGAACAACAGACCTACACAAAAGGTACAAAGACTGATTTCTAAAAAAATAGATATCTCCAAACATGCACAATAGAAAGAGGGGAAATAATTCATTAAAGGCTAACCATTTAAAGGTTCACATTCAGAAAAACAAAACCATTTGAACTATGAAATGATGATTTCATCAAATTTTTATAATGAAAGATGAACTTATAACAACCACAAAACAAAAACGAGGAAACTAAAAATTTCTTCACCACAACATGGGAGACAACAACTGAGCCAAAGTTTTGTATGTTTCTTTCAAAAAAACTCTGCCAAAAATGATTCCTCCACCAACTTCTATAAATGGAGATCCCTAGAGAATAGGAAACACTCCTTGATCCTTGGATGAAGACTCATAATGAAAAGAGAATCTTTCGACAGATCCTGCGACACCACCTACAGAGAAAAGGAAACCAACTCTTTAAAGTGTTCAATATAAGCCTTCACCGTCCACTGACCTTGTTGGACACTCATGAGTTCTTCCCATTTCGTTGTCTTTACCTCCTCAGTTATAAACCATCAGAAAAATACTAACTTAAAAACATCCCACACCATCCCAACTTTCATCATTGGTGGGGAAAACAACTCCCATTATTCCAAACATAGACCCTAAGAAGACCCATAATAGCATGAAATCTAACATATTTGGGAGTTCCCAACACTATGATGACATGATAAACTTCCTTAAGACACTTCACTACCTCTAATGAACCTCTATTTCCATAGAATATGGGAAATAACTGAGGAGAATTAGAAACGGGTTGATACCCACTAGAAAATTTAGGGACCTTTTTGGGTGGCATATTATAAATAACTCAAAAATAATAAAATCAGGTTCAGAATAAATTCCTCACATACCCACACATATTAAAACACTCACAAGGAATACCAAGGGTCACACTTACCACTTTATCACCAAACCCAATAATTTACCAAATTTTCAATCCAAAACATTTTCCTTTAAAACTCATTTTTTCCAATCTGAGACAATTCGAAAGAAATCATTTTAATTTTCAATTTTATTTTCATTTTAAAAGATTACTCACAAAAACCGAGACCAAAACAAGACATAATTCATGTTAAACCACATGAATGAAGAACTAGTAGTCATGATTAACCCGAAGACATGGTAGTGGTCCACAATTTACTTATCATATGAGTTTACTATGATTAAAAAGATTAGCAACCCCCATCAGTAATCAAATATCAAAAGTACCACCATATACATAATACTAGGCCACTAGGTTTTTGGTTGTGTTAATAGTATACTTACTTAAACTAGCTTATCAACATGTACCTGGTCCCATTCCATCAGGTACTCAGTGCCTACCACACAAGGGTACCTCTATCTCTTCACCACCTTCTCCTATCAAATCATCTAACTCCTCTTTTAACTCCCATTCAACACAAAATACACCCAAAATGAGACTAAGATACTAACATTAATGGGAATTACATTTTTAGATCAGATGAGGCATTTTAAACCTCCATAACCTTAATAATTTCATACAAAATAAGATTAAACCATATTCTTATAGTAATAGATTCAACCATTGGGTTTTCATATGTGTAAGGATATCTATTAAGAAATTTCCTAGACTTTCCCAAATATTTTAAAATGTTTGATATATTTCGAGGTTAATTTACTATTCTTTCTAATCCATTAGGAAACCAATATCAAGGAAAAATAAATAAACATATGTTCATTAACACTAATTTACAAGGGTCACCTCTAATGGTCACTGTAGTACATTGGTTTACTTTGAGTAGTTTCAAAATGTTTTTGAATTAACATCACTCGGTCTATTATTTCATGGATAAGACTAGGGCAATTTATATGAGATTATTCTATCTTTATCAAACATAAAGAAGAGTGATAATGTATTTAATATAATTATTCATACATGTCCATCTGGATAAATTTTTGATAACTATTTTTATAAGAGAACTCCACCAAGGAAACTTAATCCTTACAGGAGTCACTTAAGTCAAGAATTAAGGCTCAAACAATATCCTCTAATATCAAGATAGTCTTATTATAATGACCACTAGTCTATGGAATAATGGAAGTATAAAATTTCACCCATAAACTCTTTGAAAATTAATTTCCATTATATAACCAAGATAAAAACATCATATCCCTATCAAATATAGCACTGGACGGGACACCTGGAAGCATTATTATCTACTTGACATATAATTAATCGAGTTCATAAACTCAGGAAGCCTATTTAATATGTAATAAGTTCATCTTAGTTAGGTGATCCACTATAACCCACACTACATATTTCTATTTAGTTTATCTTGAAAAACTTGTTAAGAAATCCCTCATGATTTCATCCCATTTCCAAATAGGAAAAGAAAGTATTGAAAGAGTTCTTATTGGTTTTTTGTATTTTTCCATCACTAGATATAGGTAAAAAATTTAGCAAGGAATACTATGATTAATTTCATTATTATAGGAAAAAATTTGGTGAATCATATCATGGTACATCTTTATGATCCTTACATGAACCTAAAGGAGTTGTACTGACAGGTGTGAAGAGATGAGATGTAGGGTTCATAATGGTTAAGAACAACGCAAAATGAAAAACGAAAGACACAGAAAAAAAAGATCAAAAGATGATATAGGAAAACTAGAAAATAATATACATTGGATTCTATCCTTGATTCATCTCAGGAAACGTAGAGGAGTCATGTTGGTAATAGAGGAGTTCCACGAGAGCTTGAGAATTGCGACTGACTGAGTACCAGTTAGGGTACTTTTAAATAGACCGGGAACACTTTTAAAAGATATTTTAGAAAATCACTGATAAATATACCTTTTATCAGCATTAAATTGATAATCGATGTTAAAATGAATACTTATTAGTGCTAAAAAATGATGATAAATATAGAGATTTATTAGCACTAAGAAAACACTGATAAAAAACATCTTTATCAATGCTAATATTTTAGCACTGATAAAGAATATTTTTAAGAGTGATTTTTAGTATTGATAAAGGTTTTATTTAAATAAATTTATTATAATTTTATAATTATTAAATATATATAATTAATTATTTATAATTATATAAATACTTATTTAAAAAATAATAATTTTTTATTTATAATAATTATAAATTTATAAATTTATAAATATAGTAAATATACATTTATAAATAAATTTATTTACAAATATTTGTTTAAAAATATATTTTTAACATTATTAATGGATATATAATCTTAAATACATGCATTTTAAAAATGATTGAAATTGAATAATTCAAAATGAGTACACTTTAAAAATATTGAAAAAATAGATAAGTCTTATTAGTTAAATATAAATTATTAAAAAAATATGGATATATATATATATATTAAATTAAGATGAATACATATTGAAAATACTAAAACATAGTAAACAAATAAATATAAATAAAAAATAGAAAATGATGAAATTTAAAAATAAAATAAAAAATAAAAAAATATTAAAGATGAATGCCTAGACTATAATAGTATTAAAATTAAATAAATAAAATTGACCAATTAAAAACATAATATATTAAATGTATCATGTTATAATGAAATTCTAAAATATACTAAAATTTGAATAAATTACATTAATATTAAGTGTATTTGTTTCTATATATTGTGTAAATATATTTTTCTGTGTGTTTTTATATAAAACTTTATTAATTACATATATATATGTACATGAAATCAATGTAATAAATGACATTTCATATATATATGTTAAATTTAAAAATCAAACAACATTAAAAATGAATAAGAAATTAATATATTTTTAATTAACAATTTATTCATTATATATATATATTTAATATATATTATTTATTACTATTTATAATATATATATATATATATATATATATTATACTTATTCATTTTTATTAACAATTATTTCATTAATAAATTTTTAAATAATTTTGTAATTTATTCATTTATTCATTTTTTAATTATATATTCATTTATATATCTATATTTAATATATACTATTTATTAATATTTATAATATATATATATATATATATGTATATTAAATTTATTCATTTTTCTCAATAATTATTTAATTAATAAAATGTTTTATGTTACGAACCAGGTCGGGTCGCCATCCGAACCGATGCCCGACCCGGCCCGCGACAAGGCCTGGAGGGCGTTCCCGATCCCCACGGGCTGTCACAAGTGCCCGGATATCAAAATAAACTTTGGGAACGATTTACTCGAGTAAACAAATTTAAATTAGCCAACAAAATAAACCAAACAAAAGTAAAAGTTGCATCCAAACAAGTCTTTAACCAAAAACAGGTTTTTGAGTCACATGTAAAACCAAAACCCAAAAAATACTAAAAGTAAGGTGACCAAAAACCAACCTAAGAACTGTCACCCGTTGTGAGAACACCACCCTCAATCCACCACCACAACGCCATGTAAAGAGGCCTATTAACAACCTGAACCACTACTCCCAAAGGCTGGACCCTTACCTGTATCAGACGTAAATAGATCTACTTATACCCAAGGGTGTAAGTAGGGTGTGAGAAATCACCCAACAGGATGTCACCAAGAAAAGATTCCACACACAAATATTAAAATAAAATACATTTGCAATGATAAATAAAAGAAGATAAGAAATGATTAATAATGTTAGTGAAAATGGTTTTCATAAAATGACTTTAAAGAAAAGCAGTTTAAGGCAAACACATGTTTGGGCAGTAACTCAAGTGACATATCATGTATCATTTATGTGCGCAAAGTGACCGATAGCACCAAAGGATGGGAGAAAACCTATGGGAACTAGAAACAGGTGGGACCCTAGAACGTCGTGACTCGGTGAAACGTGGCTTAGAAGGCCACGACCCTCAGATAACGTGGCTTAGAAGACCATGAACCTCAGAAAATGTAACTTAAAAGGCCACGACCCTCAGATCATCATATGTTTACTTAGTGTTTCAATCGTCAATCCTGCCAGTGAAACCAGGCCGAGTCACCTCTGGAACACTAGCTCACTAGTCCTAGTCCCCCCACCTAATACCCCGTCTTCCCTTCTTGTTCTCACCTAAAATCAAAGTTCACATAACATGCCACATTCACACTGATATCCTTTTTGAAAACCACATGCACACCGAAACTTTTTAAAACATAAAATACATTGCTTACCTATTAAATTAAACTAGATACATAACTCAATGAAATCACTTTGATAATTAATCAAACCACTAAGAAAAATTATTAAACAGTTTCAAACATGTCACAAATATTTTTAATGGTAAAAAAGTCACTCATAAACCATTTTTAAAATAAAACATATTCTAACACACACTAAAATATAAACCGCGTCATCTTCACTTCCTAACTCACACCCTGCACAGTTTACAAACAATAATAACCAGTCCAAAGTGAGTTTTCACAATAAAAAAATGGACCAGCATCACATAAGTATACTTCTAAAAAAAATTATATGCACATTTAAAATGTAATTAAAACTAATTTTATAGCATGAAAACTGATTATAAAGGTGATGAAAAATTAAACCAACAAGTAAATGATCGCCATATAATAATTGAGTGTGGAATCACCTACCTACGTGTCGTAAGCTTCGCACAATTGGTGCTCAAAAGCCACCCCACCTAATGAACTTCAAACAAAATCAAAATCACCCTAAAATAAGGCTTAGTACAACCGCATTAGAATTGAATCAAATGCAAACTAAATTCTATTTGAAACATCACAAAAAAAAAAGAATGAATGAATAACTGGTGTATTTATCACCTATGGAGAGGGATTAGGAAGGATGGGCATATGAAATTGGGGGGTGCCGGAAGGCTATCTGATGGAGGGAGGAGGTGCACAACTTGGTGAGAGGTAGGAAGAATAAAGGTAGGTATGTGGTGTGGCTATCTGAAGAAAGTAGGTGGTGTGGAGCGGCTGTCCGGAAGAAAGGAGGTGGTGTGGCACGGCTGTCCGGAAGAGGAGAGGTGCGCGACTATCAGCTCAAGGAAGTAGGAGATAGTAGGGTGACCAGTTGAGCAGGAGGAAAACAGAGGGATGAAGCTTGGCGCGACAGAGGAGGAAGGATAGAGGTGCGGCTCCGGTTGGGCAAGACAGATGGGATGTGGGAGGGTGCAATGCTGGGAGGTAGCAGGGATGGCTAGGTTGGGGTGTACAGGAGGCAGCAAGGGAGACCATAGGGAGGGATGGGTGGCGAGGGCATGAACCAGAAAGGAGCAAGGTGGGATGGGGGCAAGAGGCAGCTAGGGTTTGACACGACACAAGGTGGGAGGAAGATGAACAGTAACCCGTGAGAGATAGAGAGAGAAAAAGAGGGAGGAAAAAAATAAAAGAAAATAGAAAATAATGGATAAAGAAAGAAGGAAATAAATAAAAATAAAAGAAGATAAGGGAATAAAAGAAAAGTAAAGGAGGGATAAAATAAAATAAGAATAAGGAGATAGGGAAAAATAAAAATAAATTAAAACCTCAAAAGAAAATCTAACCTAAATTAATAATAACAATAATAATAAAACTAATAATAATGACATAAATAACTATAATTATAAAAAATCCTATTTTTTATTCGGTTATTTAATCATCTGTGCCCCGGGATGACCGCACGTTAAACCGACGAAGCAACACGGCTTCACCCGTGCCCTGCCCGCGCATCGGGCGATGTCAAGATGACGCTCATTTATTAGCGCATAAACACAAAACTCAAGTTAGGCTCAGATCTCTTTTCAAACAAAAAATTAAATAAAAGAAAAAGAAATCATGGGATAAAAATTGAAATTTAAAACATACCTCAAGCGAAGTCCGGGTGTGACAATTCTCCCCACCATGAATACTTTACACCCTCAGAAAGTCAACTCAAAACCTGATAAGAGAATAGAAATGGGTACTCCTGATCAACCCAAGACTTCTGCTCCCAAGTCTCATTCTCTTCATTCCCATGTTGCCAAATAATGTGAACCAAAGTAATGGACTTTCCACGAAGCACCCTCTCCTGAGAATCCACTATCCACACTGGCCACTCAAACACTGATAAGTTTGGCTAAATCTCCAAATCTTCCCAATTCAACACATGTAAAGGATCAGGGTTATAATTTTTCAGTTGGGAGACATGAAATACATCATGAATTGACGTTAGCTATGAAGGCAAAGCTATCCTGCATGCCACTTTTCCAATTCGATCAGTAATCTCGAAAGGCCCAACATACCTCGGTGTTAGCTTCCCCTACTTCCCCAAACGACGGTGTCCCAAATGAGGGGACACCTTTAAGAACTCTCTTTCCCCCCACTGAAAATCAAGATCCCGGTGTCTTTGATCTGCATAAGATTTACGGTGACTCTGAGTTGTCAACAACCACCGTCTAATCTGCTTGACCTTCTCAGATGTCTCCTGAACAAGGCTCAGTTCCAAGAGTGAGGTCTCACCTACCTTAACCCAACACAAAGGAGACCGACAAGGCCGACCGTAGAGCGCCTCAAAGGGTTCCATTCTAATAGAGGATTGGTAACTGTTATTATAAGCAAACTCGACCAATCCCAAATGGCTATCCCATGATCCTCCTAAATCTGACACACATGTGTGGAGCATGTCCTCCAGAATATGATTCACCCGCTCCGTCTGGCCATCCGTCTGAGGATGGTATGCTGTGGTAATCCTAATCTACGACCCCAAAGCCTTCTGGAGGCCTCCCCAAAACCGAGATGTAAAGTGGGGTTCCCTATTAGAAACAACTGCTGACGACACACCCTGATGTCTGACCACTTTCTAGACATACAAACAGCCCAACTTTTCCACCTTCGCTGTATCTCTAATTGGGATAAAGTGAGTTGACTTGGTCAAGCAGTTAATCACTACCCAGATAGCATTCCTCCATCGAGGTGTACAATTCAATCCAATAATGAAGTCTATAGAGACCTCTTCCCACTTCTAGGTAGGAATGGGTAATGGATGGAGTAGGCTAGATGGTATCTGATGCTCTGCTTTTACCTACTGACAAGTGTAGCATCTCGATACAATGTCGGCTATGTACCACCTCATACCTGGCCACCAGAACTGATGGCGAACATCATTGTACACCTTGGTTGCACCAGGATGGATGACCCCCTGAGATTGGTGGCTATCTTTCAGCACCACCTTCCGTAGAGACAACTACACCACTGCGCGGCCCTTGAAGCACAAGATTCTCTCGGGAGACAAAGACCAATCAGAAGGAGTATCCCCACCATGAAGAAACTACATAGATCGCTGACACAGCTCGTCACCGGGATGCTCCCATTGAATCAACTCCATAAGAGTGGGAGTCAACTGAATGCTAGCCAAGAAAGTACCCCCGCTATGCTCCTTGCTCTCCAAGTGCATCCGAGCGAAGAGCCCCATCAAATTCCACTCATCGTTGGACTTCCTCAACACCTACGCTGGTACCTTCCTTCTCAAAGAGTCAGCAACAACATTTCCCTTTCTCGTAGTATAGACAATGTCAAAATCAAATCCCTGTAGATACTCGATCCAGTGGCGCTGCCTCATATTGAGATCCTTATGAGAGAAAATGTAGGCTAGGCTCTTATGGTCAGAATAGACCACAAATTTCTCCCCAAAGAGGTAGTGACACCAAGTCTCTAGGGCATGCATCACTTCTGCCAATTCTAAGTCGTGAGTTGAATAATTCTTCTCATGCTGCCAGAGCTGGTGAGAACCATAAACCACCACATGGTCATCCTGCATGAGTACACACCCATGGCCCGTTCCTGACACATCACAATAAACCACATATCACTTTCTGGATTTTGGTAAGGTCAACACAGGTGAAGTGGTGAACCACAACCTCAACTCCTCAAAGGATTCCTAATACTGTGGGATCCACTCAAACTTCACCCCTTTCCGGGTGAGTGTAGTCATGGGGGAGGCAAGCCACGAGAAGTCTCAGACAAAGCGCCTGTAGTAACCTACCAGGCCAAGAAAACTCCTGATCTCAAACACATTCCTCGGCTATTCCCATGACATAACCAAACTGATCTTCTTAGGGTCCAATGAAACCCCTTGTTTTGATATGACATGCCCCAGAAATTTCACTTCCCTGATCCAAAACATTCACTTTGAGAGTTTATCATATAGGCGATGGTCCCTCAAAGTGACCAAAACAATGCACAGGTGATGCTCAAGTTACTCCTCAGATCCAGATTAAACTAGGATATCGTCCACAAATACAAAGACAAACGAGTTGAGATATTGGTGGAATACCCTATTCACGAGTTCCATAAAAACTGTCAGAGCATTCGTCAATCCGAAAGGCATGACTAGATACTCGAAGTCACCATACCTGCTTCGGAAAGCCGTCTTCAGAATGTCTGCCTCTCTCACCCTGAGCTGGTGGTATCCCGAACGCAAGTCGATTTTGGATAACCAATTTTCCCCCTTCAGTTGGTCAAATAAATCGTCAATCTGGGGAAAAGGGTATTTATTCTTGATGGTCACCTTATTCAATTTCCGGTAATCAATGCACAACCGGAGGGTCCCATCGAGCTTCTTTGATAATAGAACTGGAGCGGCCCAAGGAGAGACACTCTGGCGAATAAATCCTTTGGATTCCAAATTGTCCAGCTATATCTCTAATTCCCTCAATTCTGTGGGGGGACATGCGATATGAGGGAAGAGATATAAGCTGTGTTCTCGACGCCAACTCAATTGAGAACTCCATGTCCCACTCTGGAGGTAAGCCTGAAAAATCATCTGGAAAGACCTCTTGGAACTCATCCAATACACGAGGCAACCCACCCTAAGAAACACCACCATCGTCCTCCAGTGCGAGCGATGACAAATGATAAGCAAGATTCCCTAACTCAGGGAGTGGAGGTCCCGAACGACCTGACCGAGGATCCCATTCTCCATGAAATATCTGTGGACTCCCATCTGGTGCCGTAAAGCTGACTCGGCGCCGATAGCAGTCAATATGGGCTTGGAAGCGCACCAACCAGTCCATGCCGAGGATCATATCAAATAGGTCCATATCAATGACCATGAAATCCCACTCCATATAGACTCTCGACACAGAGAGTGCGCACGACAGGCACCTAAGACCCTGCTCTTTTTTCTTACCCAGAGGTGTTACTAACTCCATTGCAACAGATAAAAGATCAGTTGGAAGGATCAACAAGTTCAAAAGATGGGAATATATAAAAGAAACTAAAGCACCAGTATCAAATAAAACTGCAACTATAGAAGATGCAATCAGAATGGTACCTCGAACAGTCGAAGGTCTTGCATCAGATCCCACCGGTGCCTGATCCACAGAATGAAAATGTCTGGTCCCTGCCTAAGAATGACCACTCACATGAGGCTCTGCCCTGATCTGGCTTTGCCTTGACGACGATTCGGTCCTAACACCATGGCCACCAAATCGAGATCCTGTCATCCTGGTTGGCTCTAACTGAACTGATACCCCCTGGAAGCCACAGATCTATCCCCACTTTGGTAAGGGCGTGAAGTCCTGTAGAAGCGCCGTAGATGTCCCATAACTCCACATCAATGGCATGGTTTGGGAGGGTATGGACAAGTAGGTTGGATGTGCCCTACCCTTCCGCACTGATGGAACACCACAGAACCCTCACCAGAAGCCCTAGATGAAGTTTTCCTGAGAGGATGACCTGAGCTACCACCACTCTTCTTCCATTGCTCATCACGCTTCCTATTCTTCTCGGATGAACTTCCACTTCCAAACCTTGATACTGATCCAGAAAACCCTGAATTTCTTCTCTGGTCAATCTCAACCATGCAAGCATGATTGACCACCTTGTCATAAGTTCCCATCTTGAACAAGAAGACCTGAGAGTGGATTTCTGGTCGATGGCCCTTCTCAAACTTCTAAGCTTTCAAATATTCACTTGAAACAATTTCAGGTGTGTATCGCACTAGCTCAATAAAGTAGTTTGCATACTCCATCACTATATGATCCCCTTGGGAATGATCCATGAACTCCTGGGATCTGGTGTAGGCCAAGAACTTGGTACAGTACTGCTTGTTGAAGATAGCTTTGAAATCCTTTGAACCCATCTGCTAATGATTCGCAGCCTGAATCACTGATTCCAACCACTTGCGACTGGAGCCCTATAGATGGAAAGAGGTACACTTTACCTTGACTTCCTCTGGAGTGTCAAGGAACTCAAACATACACTCTATCTTTTCCAACCATTCCTCTGCCTCTTGAGGTTCTGAACTACCTCAGAATAAAGGAGTTTTATTCTTTATAAATTTCTGAGATTTATCCCTCTTGGATCCAAACTCATCTCCTACAGATGGAATAAGGGTAGGGGCAGGAGTCAGACACTTTCCTAAAGTCTAAAAAGCTCGGACCATGGTTTCTACCAATCTCTGATCAAGCGGTGAGGGAGAACTCTCCCCAGCTTCCTCCCATTGGTGTGTATAAGCTCTCTGGGGAGGAATCTTGCTGCAAAGAGCAACAATCATAAAAGAACACCATCAACACATCATATCCAAAGAAAGGTCAAATTTTTAGAAAAATAAGTAATCCTCAGTAAACCAAATATGAAAAAATAACATCATGACCAAACTCTTCTTCCCCGAATGATGTCCACACACAGTCTGCAGCCTGCATGTCCCACCTGGAAGAGAAGTCAAACAAGCATCCTGACATCCCATGGAGACTCAGGGTCTGTTATGAGGTGTGCTAGCCAAGCACCCTACTTGCAACCAGAATTCTGAGCCCCTAAAATCCTAATCATGTCTAACTAGACTCGTCCCAAATAAAAAATAACTCAGAACATAAAATAAATCTCCCTCTGATTCCATTTTTTCACGAACCAGGTCGGGTATCCATCTGAACCGACACCCGACCTGGCCCACGACAAGTCCCTAAGGGCGTTCCTGATCCCCACGGGCTAGAAAAAGTTCCCAGGTATCAAAATAAACTTTGGGAACGATTTACCCAAGTAAACAAATTTAAAGCAGCCAACAAAATAAACCAAACAAAAGTAAAAGTTGTAGCCAAACAAGTCTTTAACCAAAAATAGGTTTTTGAGTCACATGTAAAACCAAAACCCAAAAAATACTAAAAGTAAGGTGACCAAAAACTAACCTAAGAACTGTCACCTGGCGTGAGAACACCACCCTCAAGCCACCACCACAACACCACATAAAGAGGCATGCTAACAAGCTGAGCCACTGCTCCCAAAGGTTAGACCCTTACCTATATCAGACGTAAACAGATCTACTTACACCCAAGGGTGTAAGTTGGGTGTGAGAAATCTCCTAGCAGGATTTCACCAAGAAAAGATTCCACACACAAATATTAAAATATAATACATTTACAATGATAAATAAAAGAAGACAAAAAATTCTTAACAATGTTAGTGAAAACGGTTTTCATAAAACGACTTTAAAGAAAATCAGTTTAAGGCAAACACATGTTTGGGAAATAACTCAAGTGACATATCATGTATCATTTATGTGTGCAAAGTGACCGGTAACACCAATACATGGGAGAGACCCTATGGGAACTAGACACAGGTGGGACCCTAGAATGTAGTGTCTTAGTGAAACGTGGCTTAGAAGGCAACGACCCTCAAATAATGTGGCTTAGAAGGCCACGACCCTCAGAAAATGTGTCTTAGAATGCCACGACCCTCAGATCATCATATGTTTAGTTAGTGTTGCAATCGTCAATCCTGCCAGTGAAACCAGGCCGAGTCATCTTTGGAACACTAGCTCGCTAGTCCTATTCCCCCCACCAAATACCCCGGCTTCCCTCCTTGTGCTCACCTAAAATCAAAGTTCACATAACGTGCCACCCGCACACTGATATCCTTTTTGAAAACCACACACAGACAAAAACTTTTTAAAACTTAAACTATACTGCTTACGCATTAAATTAAACTAGATACATAACTCAACAAAATCACATTGATAATTAAACAAACCACTAAGAAAATTTATTAAATAGTTTCAAATATGTTGAAAAAATTTTAAAGGGAAAAAAGTCACTCAAACCCCATTTTTAAAATAAAACATATTTTAACACACGCTAAAATACAAACTGCGTCATCTTCACTTCCTAACTCACACCCTGCACAGTTTACAAACAATAATAAAAAGTCCAAATTGAGTTTTCACAATAAAAAATGGACCAACATCACATATGTATACTTCCAATAAAAATTAGATGCACATTTAAAATGTAATTAAAACTAATTTTACAGTATGGAAACTGATTAGAAAGGTGCTGAAAAATTAAACCAACACACAAATGATTGCTAGATAATAATTGAGTGTGGAATCACCTACCTACGTGTCATAAGCTTCGCACTATTGGTGCGCAAAATCCATCTCACCTAATGCACTTCAAAAAAAATCAAAAGCACCCTAAAACAAGTCATAGGACAACCACATCATAATTGAATCAAACGCAAACTAAATTCTATTTGCAACATCACCAAAAAAATGAAAGAATGAATAAATGGTGTATTTCTCACCTACGACGAGGGATTAGGAAGGCTGGGAAGATGAAATTGGGGGGGTACCAGAAGGCTTTCAGATGGAGGGAGGAGGTGCATGGCTTGGTGCGAGGCAGGAGGAAGAAAGGGAGGTATGTGGTGTGGCTGTCCGAAGAAAGGAGGTGGTGTGGTGCAACTGTCTGGAAGACAGGAGGTGGTGTGGTGCGACTATCCGGAAGAGAAGAGGTGTGCGGCTATCATCTCAAGGCAGCAGGAGATAGCAGGGCGACCAGTTGAGTAGGAGGACAACATAGGGATGCGGCCTGGTGCGGCTCCGGCTGGGCAAGACGGACGGGATGTAGGAGGGCGCAGTGTCGGGAGGTAGCAGGGCCGACTAGGTTGGGGTGTGCAGGAGGCAGCAGGGGAGACCGTAGGGAAGGATGAGTGGTGAGGGCATGAGCCGACAAGGAGTAAGGTGGGATCGGGGCAAGAGGCGGCTAGGGTTTGACGCAACAGAAGGTGGGAGGTGGATGAACAGTAACCCATGAGAGATAGAGAGAGAAAAAGAGGGAGGAAAACAAATAAAATAAAATAGAAAAGAATGGATAAAAAAAGAAGGAAATAAATAAAAATAAAAGAAGATAAGAGAATAAAATAAAAGTAAAGGATAGATAAAATAAAATAAGAATAAGGAGATGGGGAAAAATAAAAATAAATTAAAACCTAAAAAGAAAATCTAACATAAAATAATAATAACAATAATAATAAAACTAATAATAATGACAGAAATAACTATAATTATAAAAAATACTATTTTTTTATTCGGTTATTTAATCATCTGCGCCCTGGGCTAACTGCGCATTAAACTGGCGAAGCAACATGGCTTCGCCTGTTCCCTGCCCGTGCATCGGGTGATGTCAAGATGACGCTCATTTATTAGCGCATAAACACAAAACTCGCGTTTGGCTCAGATCACTTTTCAACCAGACAATAAAATAAAATAAAAAGAAATCATGGGATAAAAATTGAAATTTAAAACATACCTCAAGCGAAGTCTGGGTGTGACATTTTATATTTTTCTTAATTTACCAATTTTAAATTTTTATTTGTTTAATTATTTTATTTTATTCATTTTACATATCTATATATTAAATATATACTATTGACTAATTTTAAAAATTATATATATTTATATTCAATTTATTCATTTTTAACAATAATTATTTAATTAATGAAATTGTTATTTTCTTAATATTATTTTTTTAATTATTTAATTTTATTTTAAACCTTTATCAGTACTAATAAAGAACTGATAAAGGTTACCATTTATCATCGCTTTATTTTTAGCACTTATAATGGGTACTTTTTATTAGCGTTAAAACTAAAGCATTGATAAAGGGTAACTTTTATCAGTATTAAAATAAATCACTGATAAATGTGAAATTTTATTATCGCTAAATAAAAATCACTAATAAAGAGTTCCCTTAATCAGTGATTTTATTTAGCATTGATAAATATGGCCTTTCTCTATGCATTTTTCTAGCGTTGAAAAATTCCTGCGTTGTTAAAGGAACGTTTTGTAGTAGTGCCAGAATCCTACCCATTGAATAGCATTATACAATTAAAATCCAACCAAATGAAATTACAAAATCTAGAATAAACCAAGAAATCATGGATATAAAACATGAAATGAGGATATAATGAAATAAATATAAAACAAACACAACAAGATTCTTATCCTTACCCATAATGATCCTTTGGAATTGACAATATGAAGATTCGACCAAGAATGAAGAAGATCCAACCTTAGAGAATAAAGAAATGTGTGGGAGAGGATAATAGGGTCAAATGGACTGTGAGGGAATAAATGAGTTTGGGCCCTCATTTAAACTAATTAAAAAAAATTAATTTTTAATCAATTATTTATTTTTAAGAAATCTACCTAGTTACCAACCAAGTACCAGGTCACCCTTCACCGGAAACATAGTACCCCAATGGGTAACTCCCTTGGGGAAATGTTTATACGATGGCCCTTGAAGAGGTACCCTCTTATACTAGATACACTAGGTACTCATTATAGTTTATCAGGTTTCTGGTTTTATCATCCTTAAGTGGAAAAAACCTATACCCTTGTTAACTCCTCAAAAACCGACTGTTGGCCTCTACCAATGCCTCCAACACCTCAAATAGGCCTAAATACACATTATTAGTCCAAAGTTAGAATAATAATTACTTATCTAAACACCCAGTCCATTAAAATCTATCCACTATAAAATAGCTCATCACCAAGTTGTCTTTAAACACGACACTGACCAACTATGACCATAACCCAAACATCATACTCATCCCATCATCAAGGAATTGAGATGATGCTGAATGCATTCATAAATTCCCAATGAAAATGGATAAAAATAATTAGGAATAATAATTCCAACTATGGGTACTCCCCACCACATATAAGGTCCTAAACATTATTGATCTGTTATTGTGAGCCTTTTGGGTGTTGAAGTTATTGGGATGAGATACGATTGAAGGTAGGCATAATGAGAGTTGAAATTCTAGTCATCATCTTGGGTTTCATGTTGATCGATCGGTGTTGCAACATGATTATTTTCTAGGATAATATAAGTTACTATAGTCTGGTGTATTGCATTGTGATCACATAGATTGTGGTGTGATGTGTTATGTTACACTATAGAGAGTTTTAGGGTGTTTTGTGTTTAATATTACATGAGAGTTATTACAGTGTGGTGTGTTATGCAATATCATGGAGGATTTTTGGATGTTTCAAGGTAAATATTATATAAGGGATATTGTGGCATGACTATAAAAATTTCACTATTGAATACTTGGTGGTTATTTTCACGCTTCATCCATATTTTTGGTTATTGTTCTGTGGTGCTTTGTGTTATTCCATGGTGTGAGTTTGGGGAGTTATTGAGTTTGAGGACGAGGCCAAGGATTATGAAGTGATCCTTATGTATTTGTAAATTATAGTGTGAATGATACAATTTAATTGTGATTATCCTTAGTTCCATCAAATATGGGTGGTTTGACTCTCTAATATATAGGGGATATTGTACATGGAATTCCATATTGGTCCACCTTGTGTCATGAACAAGGCTATCACACTATGATTGTGTGTTGTATATTTTTTCTTATAAATTCAGAGTATATAACAAATTTATTATATTTACTTAAATTTACATAAAAACCTAAGCCACTTATGTCCCATATTGAGTTCCCTTTGTTCATCATTTGGTGGTTCTTTGATCCTTGCCTTAGTGTGATTGAGATCCTTTGATCTAAGGGGTGTTTCTCTCCCTCTTTTTATCTCTTTCTCTATTCCTTCCCTATGTACTTATTCCATGAGGCTACAATAGTGAAGTTACTTCAATTTAGTGATTTTTTATCAAATTTTATGATGATATATTGATATGGTTAGGTATTTTGGTTGATATATTCAAGTTTTTTAGGGTTTAATCATCAATTCCTTTTCATTATTGTGCTACGTTGGTCAAATAACTAGTTAAGGTAGGGGATTCAAGACCTATCCTTTATTTTTTTAGGTGTAACTATAAAACTCTCATGACTTTCATTTCATTGGGTTATTTTATTTCCAGAAATAGGATAATGAGTGGGGTTAAATGAATTAAAGTTAAACAGAGTGATTCACAAGTACATTAAGAAATTCCATGTTATTTATTATCATTTTTATGCTTTTTCATTGACATTTCTACTAAGAATCCATGAATTATTTCTTGGAAAACCTTTTTTGTTACTATTAGTGTGCTATTATCACATATCATATATGATTAATCACTTAAAGATGGAAATAATATGGTATCATAGAAGTATAGAATTGGGATATTGATATTTGTATATGGGATGTTTGATTTAATTGAAAGAACGATTAATGAAAGGTTGTTAAATTTTATTTACTACTATGTCTTCCTTTATTTAATGCTATGTGTGGGGTATTTATTATTATGGTTAGATAGGCATTGGTTTGTTTTTGTGGTTGGTTGGGATTATGTTGTGTGGTTGTTGTTGTGTTAGTGGAGGATGGTCCAATACATGGTTTTTTATAGTGGTGGCATGGGTTTTGTGGATATTTTTGGGGTTTTGGACTTAGTTATTTTTTTGATGTGTTATAGTTACTCATTGGCAATTGAACATGGCTAGAATTAAAGAATCTAGTAATGAAAAATTGATTGGAATTGGTAAATAATGGGTTGTTTGGATAAAGGTGGGAATAAATGTATTAAATGATTAAGGAATGATTTGACAATAAATATATATCAATTAACAAAATTTTTCTAGTAAAATGGTAAATTTTTAATTGGATTAAATAGAAAAATAAAATGAGAATTTATTTATTTTTAGTGATAGTTGACTTGGTATAGGTGTGAGTTGGTTTCTATGTTAATTCACTAAGGCATTAGTATGTTTCTTCCACATTTTTACGAGAGGTTTTGGGTATAATAATACTAAGTATATGAGTATTCTCATACCTTTCTATATATATATATATGTGTGTGTGTGTGTGTGTGTTTTATTGGTTTCTAGGGGGAACTGGTGACCAATCTGAGTTGTACTAGCTCAAGGTGATGTTGGTACTCAAGAGTTATTGACTTAAAAGTTACCTTTTAGTGTCTTGTTTTTAGAGACCTTTAATTATGTATGAAATTTATATGCATTTTGGACTTGGTTTCATTTATATTTTATTGATCTGATTGATGTTTTTGGCCTATGTTCCCAGTATTATAAGGGTAATGACTTCAATTTATGTGTGAATGTAACCCCATTAATAGTCTCCAACCCATGGTATATTGGATGTGAAATTTTTATGTCACTCTTATCTTTAATGTAAGATTAACAAGGGTTCCCAGTAGGGGAGGGTCATAAAAAAGTGGTATGGTTCCATTCGAGGTGTTGTATAGGTGGTCTTTTAGATCTTCATTATGATGAACTCAGATTGGGGAGTTGGTGATCCTTAGACCAGATGTGGTGTAGAGAACGACTGAGAATGAGTATAAAATTCATGATTGAATGAAAGAAGATCATGGGTTCTAGAATCATTATGCTTATTAATGGAGGATACCTCTGGAGTTTTAAGACAAAGATCATTAATTCTTAAATTTTTATTCTCATAATAAAAAATAGAGGTTTGGTTGAGAGAGTAAGATTTTTCCTCATTTTACCAGTCCTTTTGAGGTGTTGGGACATATTAGTGAGGTGGTGTATCACTTTGATCTTCCTATGTAGCTAGATCAGATTCAAAAAAAATTCATTGTGTCACACCTTTTTTGGTATCTCTATGATTACTCCCATGTCATTAATTGGGGAGACTTGTATATTAAGGAATATACAATGTCCATGTAAAGGTAGAATAATATCCATGACTGTCATGATAAGGTGTTGTATAAGCATATCATTCTCTTAGTTTATGTCATATAGAGGTACAATTTCTTATAGGACTATACATGATAACATGAATTTCATATGCATAATCAATATATTGAGTTATTTTAAATCCCTACTTTTATGTTGTGATTCTTGATTTTGTGAATGTGTGATTGAAGCTATTATCTCTTATATGTTGTTTTGTATTTTTAGATATAAATTTCCTTATTTCAGAAGTGAATCCTATGGATGTTTATTTTTTTAAATTTTTTTATTCTTCTACAAACTTTAGATTTGATTTATGAGGATGAAAATCATTTGAAAGTTATCTAATTTAAGGTCTCAAAATTTCTTGGACTGTTACTTTTTATCTATCAGGTGTTGGTGGTATTGGGGAGAGATTCATTGAAAAATAGGTGGAGAATAAGCTGAAATTCCAAATCTCATCATGGGTTTAACTACAAAGACCCCAAATTTAGTAGCCCAAATCCGACAACTACTTTATTAAATTGGTATTGCATATAAGTGATCACATCCCAAATGATAGAATAGTTTATCATTCTTGTTAAACTAGATACATACATGAAATATCAAAAACATTTGAAAACATAAAATATAAAAAAGTATTTTCTTTTAGAACACTATTATTCCCTTTAGTATATACCTAAATATCACTCATAATACACTTCCATGAATCTTAATGAAATGAAATATAATAAAGGTGCAAGATCAAATTCTTAGTAAGGGTATGAATACAACATAAGCTAATACATAATGAATAATATGAAAAGAATAAATGATGATAAAATAATTCTATAAAAATCATCACATGCAATAAAAAATTATCAATAGATGTCATAACTATTAAAATAATCAAATTTTTATCAAAAAAATGATTTTAGAATGATGGAATGGAAAATTCCATACATCTAAAACTTACCATCGATTCCTCATGCCAAGAAACTTAAAATATACCATCAAGGCCTCATGACAAGACATCTAACTTAAATGAGTAAGGCCTTGGATAAATACCCAATATAGTTTGTCTCATGAGAACTAATGATGCATTGAGGGGTTGTGTAATTACATGCCCTAACCATTACTTAATAATTCCAATGCATTCATTATATGAATAAACAACACAACTTAATCAGTAATCCTTAAAAAATCAATAATTTTCTGTATTATAAGAATATCATATAGGATGCTAATACTTTATCCAGTCAAAATGAACATAAATGATCCATAAAAACATGTTTGATGGTATCATTGGAATATATTCTCAATAAATCATAATATTCAACAAATTATATTAACATAGATGAAAATAATTTAAAAAGATCACTAGAAAATTGTTTAAGGAGAATACCCTATTCAATTTAAAATCACTTATCTATAATCTAAAAATTTCCCAAATAATTAGGGAAATATTTTCATTGAATAGAATTTTATAAAATTCTAAAGGAATCATCAAAACAATGAGTTTTCATGATGGAGGTAAATTCTATTCATGCCATATAAGTTAAAAAAACATTCCTTTAACACTTTTGTAAAAGGTCAACAGGTATCTCGTTCAGAAAATTACCATAATATTCATTTTAAACAATTTTATAAAATTTAAAACATGGTTAAAAATTTATTTAATAAATAATTTGATAATTTTAAAAATAATCTTTAAAACAATATAAGAAAAATATGGACATGGAAGAAAAATATTCTTCACTGGGTAGAAAAACAGTCACTTTTCCCTAAAAAACATTAGTTTGGTATCTTGATATATTAAAGAGATGAAAATGAAAGTAAAACTTATAATTTATATAAATAACCATATTAGAAGAAAATATTTTTATTTTAAGGAAAACAAGATCAAATAATTCTCCCAACAGTGACTCAAACCTAAAAAATCATGAATAAGGATGAGATTGTGAAATAAACCCTTACCTCTATCCCAAATTCCTTCATATGTGTTCAAAACTCCTGTATAATAAATATATATTTATTATAAATATATTACATAATCACACTAATATACATTTTTTAAAAAAATAAATGGCATGAATTGGTCACCCAATTCATACCCAAATAAATTTATTAAATCCAAAGGTTTTATAGTAAAAAGAACGAGGTGTAATGCACTTACACCAACAAAAATATACAGAAAAAACATGATGAATAAAAGACCCAAATAGAAAAGAGAATCCTCTAACCTGATACACCTTAGCTCAAAAGGACTGCATAAGACTACCCCTTTCTCTGCAGGTCAACAGTGATACCTCTAAAGTGCAGGTCTGTATCTGCAATCCTTTGTAAAAACTAGAAAGGGAAGGACATCCTAGAGTGTCTCCAGATTAAGCTGCGGTCTCAGACATAAGAAAAACATAAGACATTTCGATTGCAATGTATTGAAGGAGTAGAGCACAACAATGGATAGAAAAAACCAGGTACACTACAATACATCTTTCTAGTTTCAGGGAAGGTAGGTTGCCTCAAAATACTGACATCGAACTAACATGATGATGAAAAAATAGACAAAAACACCGAAAGTTAAAAGCTACCACACCACAAAGAAGATCTGGTACAACAACAATAGATCTTCATCACCAAAAAAACAACCTGAATCCCCTAAAAATAAAGGTCATTTCCAATGAAAGTCATTAAAATTAAATCTTGGACTCTTCTTAAATTCCTCCACCACTATGACACATGGATTGAAGACAAGGATAACATTTCCTTTAATCATACGAATATACATTATAATGTATATTATTTACTTAAAACATTTTATCACCCATTTAATTACAATTATTTGTTAAAATCATAGTTCTGGGTGATAACTGCTTCGTTTTTCACATATGTTTTTGTTTGGTAGTTTTGGTACTTGTTCATTGATCATGGTTCCATAATATCCAAAATGTTAATAATTATATAAATTTTATATATATTCATTATATATTTATTTAGATTCATCCATAAAAAATATATATGAAAAAATTAATTACACCATTTATGGAGACGATAATTAGTACGTACGTATGAATGCTATTTTCACTTTTCAACGGATAGAATGAAAGAAAAGAAAATAATAATTAAACTTTAAAGAATCATTATTATATCATATATATCATATATATTTATTAAATCTACCCTTATTACCATCCATGTAAAGCATAAATGAAACATGGATCACATTGCTTTGTAGAGGTGGTAGTCCACACGTACTCAAGAGTGAAGTTATCGTCTTCCAACAGATTGGAAGGTAGGAAGGTAAATATGATATTATAATTAAATAAGAATAATTCTGTCATAAATATCACATATAAACATTAAAACCATTATAATATTCATCTATAATAGATGGTGATGAAAAATTAATTGTATCGCTACATGGAGATGGTAGGCCATACAAACACATGAGTGATACTTTCACTCCCCTTTTGATAGAAAAGAGGGTGGATAATGGTGGTTTAATAATCATAATAACATTTAAATATATTAAGTAATATGAAGTTATTATTTTATTATAAATACCATAGATTTATATTAGATAAAATAATAAGTAAAAAAGAAAGTGATTGGTTGAGACAATTACCTCTTCTTTGAAATAAATCTATTAGATATATTCTCAAGGACCCTAGAGTTAGTATTTTGGGGATAAAAAAACCTATAAAAATTTGATAATGATTTTTATAAGACACATTTTTAGGGTTTGGTCGAGCTATATGTCTAAAAGTGGTGTGAATAATTGAGATAATTGGTGTCCATTTATAAGGGAGGAGAGAGACACACTTGGAATTACAAAAAAAAGATTAAAATATAGCTAAGTCATTCTCAATCCAAATTCTAAAAAATGTACATATTTTAAAATAAAAATATTATAATTTAGGATATGGTATAAATATAATCAAAAACTAAAATTTATAGAGGTTTAAGTGGTATTTTAAACCTTATGTTTTTATTTAATCCCTTAGTTAACCTATTTTAACCTTAACCTCAATAACATATTTTCACTCTTAAATGGTTATAATTTTAATTATAAGGTGAAAATTAGATCATAAATGGAAAAGGTATGAAATATTAAATCATATATTATCAAACTTATCCTCTTTAAATATTTTTATGATTTTTAAATAATTTAATAAAATATTATTTTCATAAAATATCATTAATATCATTTTTGACACTATTCATTTAATTTGGCTCTAAATATACCAATACAAGGATGGAATTATAATATAATATTATAAAAAATAGATAATATATTATATAAATCCATAATTTTTTTTGGATCACTATAACTCACTCAAATTTTATTACTTTTAATATTTTTAAAATCATTTATTATATTTTTTTATTAATTAAAGAAATATTTTATCAACGTTGTGTAAGCATTTAAGTTAATTATAAAATTAATAAAAATTATAAATAAATTGATATAACTAAAATAATTTCATTATTATATAAAAAACCATTAATATTCACTCACAATTGCATTTATCTTTATGTGAATGGATAAGAGATATTTAAAAGTAAGAGGGTAACATTGTGTATTTTTATTTGCTTTAAATATTATATATGTTATTTTCATGGAAACGTGTCCATTAAATAACTAAATTTATAGAATAAGGTGATAGGGGTAGAATTATTTTCATCCAATTATAATTAAGATGAAAAATGGTTCCCTTAACACTTAGTTTTATACTAGGTTAACATGATTTACACTTTATCAAGGTGATAAATTTTACCATGATTACTATTTATAATGATCAGAAATAAAATGAGCCTATTTAAAAAATTTAAACCTCCTAATAAAAATATTATATCCAATTTTAAATATTAAATCTCTAAAATTTTCATAAATTAATTTTAAAATAAGTCTAGAAAATGTGATGAAAACTGCTTTTTAGAAAATACATTTTTAATTATAAAACTAGATTTATTCTTATCTCATACCTAGTAAAAACTCTAAATGGATTTTAAATTTTTTTATTGAATATATAGTATATAAATTTCATTAAAATATTTAACCAATAGTGATAAATTTAATTTATTAATATAAAAACACAATGTGAGCATAAAAATAGTTTTTTAGAAAAACATCTCTTTTTTCCTTCAATTGATTTTTATTTTCATTTCTAATAAATTGATAACTAATGAATTAATTTTATCCATGTAAAAACCATTTATTTTTTATAATTTAGTTATTACTATTCATACCCACCAATTTTAATGGCTATGTTATAACGATCACATTTAAATAATTTTTAATAGTAGATCACAGTTCGTTTAAAATAAGTGTTGTGTGTAACACATGATATAAAATAAATTAAATTTATTTAAAACTAAATATATTATAAAATCTCATGGAGTTATATTATACCCCCTAAAATATTTCTTCCCTTTAAATTTCATTACTCTAATACAAAAAACTAAGGACACTTCTTCCTCATCGCATCCTTATGTTCCCACATAGCTTCCTCAATTTTATGATTTCAACACAAAACTTTGCCCAGGTGAGTGGTCTTATTTCATATCACTATTTCCCTATGATCCAAAATATACATTATTTATTCCTCATAAGAGATATATTTATCTATTGGTATTTCCTATGATTTTAGTACATGTTATGGATCTGATATGTACTTCCTCAGGAGAGAAACATGAAACGCATCATGAAATTGAGAGGGATTTGGTGGAAGTACCAAGTGATAAGCTACCAGCCTAATACAATAAAAAATATTGAAGGAGAAAATATACCCAGGTATTATAGTTCAATTAATTATAAATCTAATTACCATATTCCAGGGATATATTTATAGAAATACCTCATCACCAACTTCAAAATATATATCTCATCAATAATTGTTATTATAAATTTTTGTCGAATCTGAGCTACCATTATGTGTTGTTTAATGGATTTGACATTATATTCCATTTACTTATCTATATTAGGTATCAATAGAATCATTTATCTAACTTCATCCCATCAAATTAGAGATTTACACTTATTTCCATTATAGGGGTTTATAAGGAGCCATCTGAATGCTCACGTAAAAGATATTGTTGTAATAAAATCAACTAGAGGAAATTATTGATCCCAAAAACCTTTAAAATTAATATAAAAAGATCTCATAATATCTTATAGGGTTTTATTTGTTATCTTAGACTATACATATATCAGAGTATGATAAGAAATGTTGAAAATAAACTCTATATCTAGAGGCCACTTAAGACTTTTCTAGAACTTTAAGGTAAATATTAGATCATGATCAAATACAATAGGAATGTGGTACTCCATGAAAACTTTCCACTTAATTAATATATATTCTATAAAGATGATCAATAGACAAATATTAGTTAATATAAATGAAGTGCTTTGACTTTATAAGGTGATCGACTATAACCCAAATGGAATTATTTCCTTTAGACATTTTATGGAGTCTAATGAAAAAATCCATGGTGATGTTTTCCGATTTCCATTTTGGTATGGGTAACGGTTGTAAAATCCCATTAAAATTATTTCACTTTTATTTAAATTGTTAACATACCAAGCACCATGATACATAATCCATAATATCTCTCTTTATGTTGTCCCACCAAAAATACACTTTTAGATATCTATACACCTTCATACTTCTAAGATGAATAGAGAATGATGAACAATGATCCACATATAATATATCCTTATAAAAATATGGTATGGATAGAAAAAATACATGGTTCTTGAACCTTATCATTTCAACATGATTATAGTTGAAATTAGGAACATTCCTTATATTCTTATGTAATTCCACATCTTCCTTAAGTGACTTCTTAATCCTCTCATGAGTGGATGGTTGAATATTAATTTGAGAAAGATATGATATTTAACCTTTCCTCATGATTTCAATATCCATATTATACAAATCCATAAATATTGGATCTCTTTAAATAACCACAATGGATAAAATGGAATGGTCTTTCTGAATCAAAGCATCACTCACTTTGCTCTCCTTTCTAGGGTGGTAATGTATTGAGCAATCATAATCTTTGATCATCTCCAAAATATTCTCTAGAACATATTAAATTCTTTTTATGTAAAATATAATTCAACAGTTTATGATTAGTATATATATTACACCTTTCACAATACATATAATTCCTCCATATCTTCAATGAAAAAATTACCACTGCCAACTCTAAATCTTGATTTGGGTAATTTTACTTATGAATTTTTAATTGAAGAGAGGTATATGTTACCAATATGTTATTATAAATGAGGAATCATCTAGGTCCCTTATTTAATGCATCACTATGGATTAAAAATCCTTCTCTACTATAGTGTAGTGTAAGCATAGGTGTGCTAACCAACCTTCTCCTCAGTTATTTGAAACTCTCTTCACATTCATCTATCTATAAGAACATAACCCCCTTTCAAGTCAACATAGTGAGTGGATTATATATTATTGATAAATATCTTAAAAATTTTCAGTTTTATCCAACCAAACTAAGAAAACTATACATTTTTATTATTGTGGTTGGTCTTGGACATTGTTCAATAACTTCCATCTTTTAAGGACCCACTGATATACCCTCACTTGAGATTATATGAAATAATAATAAAACATTATAAATCCAAAATTCACACTTGGTAAATTTATAAAACAAATTATCCTTCCTCAGGTCTTAAACATAATTCTAAAATTTTCTCCATTGTCTTACTTACTCTTTGAATATATAAGAATATAATCTATAAGGACTACCAAAAACTGACTAGGGTAATATATAAGGACTCTATTCATTAAATCCATGAATATAGAAGGAGTATTTGTGAGTCTAAAATGATTTTATATAAATTTACAATGACCATACCTCATATAAAAGTTTTTATTGGGTATATCCTCCTTCTTAATACTTAGTTTATGATATCCAAATCAAAGATTAATATTGTAAATATATATATATCCTTGTAATTGATCAAACATATCATCAATATTTGGGTTAGAAGATACTTTTTATTAATAATGATCTTGTTAAGTTTCTAATAATCAATGAAAAGATGTATTGACTCATCTTTCTTCTTAATAAAAATAATAGGTTTACCCCATGGTGAAGCACAAGGATTAATTAATCCCTTATCTAGATTCTATTGGATTTTATTCTTCAATTCCTATAACTCAATTAGGAATATTCTATTTAGATTCTTTGAAATAATCATAGAACCAGGTATGAGTTCTATTAAAAACTCAAATTTGTGATTTGGGAGAAGAATAGGAAATTCCTCAGGAAATACATCAACATATTCATAAACAATAGGAAAATTTTTAATGTTGAGTTTCTCCCAAACCATTTGAGATAAATATACCTCATGAATAGGTATAAAAATCCATAAGATGAAAGTAATTTCCTTTGGTAATTTGGTTTATCCCAACACTAATAAATAATTAAAGGCTGATTCAGAATATCGAATGTAACTTCACTTCCTCAAAAATTGATCTGGGATCTATACTAAGAGATCTAATCCATTCCCCAAATTGAATTTAAATCAACTAGAAGAAGTATAATAATATTAATAGGAAGAAAATTCACATAAAATTATATTAGAGAAGAGTTATAAACTTGACATGTGGTTATCCTACCATTATGATTTTTCACCGCCAACTCAATATCTAATAATTGATGTGGTAATATGATACCCTTGTAAAATTATTTAGATATAAAAGAGTGGGTAAAACTATAATCAAATAAAAAATTTCAATTCTGGGGTTGATGAACAATGTACATTTCACCAAATCACTAGGAACATCCACATCAACTATATTGATTTCATAATATTGGCTTTCTAACCTTGTATTATTTTTTGGTAAGTTCCATTTATGTTTAGATCATTGGTTGGAATAGTTCTCCACATAATTATTGTTAAATAATTTTACTTTTATGGATTATACCTTACCCTTTCATTCATGAGAAAGATGGCCTCTTTTGTACTCACTTGAAGAAAACTCATTTTCTTTTTACGCATTTAACAAGGTTTTTCCTTCGAAAAGAATCACATGTTTGAAAATTAATCTTTCTAATCTTCCCATTATCCATTTTTTTCTCTACCATAATCTTCTTCTATTTCTTTCCTTCAAATCCCTAATTCTTGTAGAATTAATTCTCTATCTTGATATCATATGATGACATGTCCTCATTTGATGAGAATGTTTAGGAGAATAGTTCCCATTAAAGGATTTGTTTATGATCATCAAAGAAATGTTCAATATTTACCTTTGGATTACGTATATGGTCTATAACATGTCTTGAAAACCTCATAATGTTAGCTTCATACTTAACAATATTTTCATCACCCTTTTGTCTCAAACTCAGTAATTTTCTCTCCATATCCACTCATTATTCATGAGAAAAATATTTTTCCATGAAAATTTCTTTAAAATACTTCCATTATATGTCTATTATTTCCTCTTAATCTTTAGTGTTTTTAGTTAATTACCACTATTGATCCAAATACCTTAAGTGATTATAAAATACCATGACTACCTTCTCCATTTCATTACTTCCCTAAGTTAGAAATATATTATCTAACAAAATTATCAATTTATCAGCTACAAATTGATTTATAGTCCCATTTAATGATGGAGGTTTCTAACACATGAAGTGGTATAAAATTGTTACACCACATTATGGTTCAAAATGTTTCTATATAATATAAATTTTATTGGTCATAACCTGAGTCAAATTTCTTATTATAGTTATAATTTTCTCAACTCCAGCTGTAGTTTCATCTCTAACTTCACAATCTTACCCAGGAGGGAAATACCTACATGAGTTATGTGCATTGATACAATTCCTATTCCTTCCACTAGGTACCATTTTTAAACAATTACAAACACTATATTAGATCCTAACATTTTGAAACATAATGTATAATTTTGAAAATAGTGAATTAATTTACATAAATTTAAAATTTATGCACAACTAATATTAGTATCATAAACATGGTTTATTTGAGAATATAATCAAATTATAAGAATAATTTCAAATATTTCATAATGGTTTATAAATAAAATCTTAATTAACTCAAGAATATACACTTGGAGTTTCAAACTAGGTGTGCACTAAGGACACACTCACCATACACCAAAATGATAGACATTATATACTTGACCTACACTTTTCAGGGAAATTACCCCTAGATGCATCTATACCAAAATATTTTCCACTTATGGTATATATATATATATATATATATATATCTATTTATAGCTTCTTGAAATTTAGAAATAAAACTTAAAAAATAATAATTTCAATAGAAAAAACTAATTTAGAAAAACAAACCAAACAAGGAATGATGCTGTGAGGCTAGATCTTAGCACTTCCCACCACCACCTCTATGTTTGGGGCCACTCTTCATACCAGGACCGCTCTTCGGAGTGCTAGCCCTGTCGCCCTTCTGAGATTTTGACATCACCTCTAACTTCTTCACATTCTTTTCATCCTTTAATTTTTATCCTTTCCTTAATCTTCTGAAGGGAAGCTTCACAGGACCAAATAATTTAGCAGTCTTGGTAAACTAGATACATACTTAAATCTCACATACAATCAAAACCATAAAATAAATCAATGTATTTTATTTGAGAAAACCATTATTAATTTTATCATATACCAAAATAATACACTTCTTATAATCTTGGAGAAAGGAAACATAATAAATAGGTGAGATTATATGCTTATTAAGGGAATTCATACACCGAAAGCTAATAAGTAAAGAATAATATGGTAAGAATAAATTATGATAAAATAATGCCATAAAAATAATCATATGAGATGGAAATATATCCATGGATATCATAATTATTAATATAATCACATGGATATCAAAAATAGATTTTATAATAATATAATTCCTATTTTTGGATATATAAAGCTTACCATTGAGGCCTCATGCAAAGAAATATAAAATATACCATCAAGTCCTCATTCCAAGACATCTTACAGAAATGGGTAATAAATACCCAATACATTGTATCTAATGATACCTACAGATGAATCGAGGGGATATGTAATTACATTCCCCAACAATCACATAATAATTCTAATGAATTAATCATATGAATAAAAATCCAACTTAATCAACATGACTTAAAAAATTAAAAAAATATATTTGAAGAACTAGCATACAAACTGTTGATACTTTCCCAAGTCAAATTGATCACAAACCATCAATAAAAATATTTTGGATGGTATATTTGGAATATATATTTAGTAAATGATAACATTCAACAAAGGATGATGACATGGATGAAAATAATTTAAAAATATCACTGTAAAATTATTTGACGAAAATACCTTTTTTCACTTTGAAATCATTTATCTAAAATATAAAAATTTACTAAATATTATAGAAATTATTTTCTCTAAAAATAAAATTTTAAAATTTTAAATGAATATTCAAAATAGTTAGTGTTCATGATTGTGGGATATTATATTCATTCCGTATTATTTTAAAAAAATTCCTTTCACACTTTTGTAAAAGGTCAAAAAAGCACCACATTCAGAAAAGGAAAATCATATTCCTTTCAAACCATTTTTTAAAAATTAAATAATGAGTAAAAATTTATTTCATAAATAATTGTAAAATATTAAAAATATTTTTAAAACATTTTATGGAAATTATTTACATGAAAGAAAAATATTCCCAACTAAGTATAAAAACATTAGTTTGGTATCCTAAATCCTTAAAGCGAGTAAAATGAAATGAAAAATTGTAATTTATAGAAATAAATATTATAGAATAAAATATATTAGGTTTAATATAGAAATATAAAATAATTATCCCATTGAATACTTAAACAAAAAATAATTTTGAATAATGATGAGATTGTGAAATAAAACCTTACCTCAGGTCCGACTTCGTTGGTATGTATTCAAAACTACTATATAATAAATATAGATTTATTATAAATCTATTAAATAACAATAATAATATATATAACACTAAATATTATTTACTTATAACCTTTTATCACCCATTTATTAACAATTATTTGTTAGAATCACAGTTCTGGGTGATAACTGCTTCATTTTTCACATATGTTTTGGTTCTCTAGTTTTTATACTTGTACATTGATCATAGTTTCATCATCTAAATAATATTAATAATGATTTAAATATCATATATATTATTTATTTATAGTTATCCTTAAATAAAAAATATGGAAAATTGAATTACACTATTTTTGGAGACAACAAGCCATACAAACGCTTGAACGCTGTTTTCATTTTTTGATGAAATGAATGAAAGAAAGGTAAATAATAATTAACCTATAAAGAATAATTATTATATAATATATATAATATATATTTATCAAATCTACCATTATAACAATAAATTTAAATAGTAAATGAGAAATGGACCACATCACTCTATGGAGGTGGTAGTCCACACATATGCATTAATGACGTTATCATTTTCCAACAAATTTGACAGTAATAAGGTAGATATTATATTATCATTACAGAATAATAATTATTTAATATTTATTTAATATATAAATATTAAAATCATAATAATAAACATCCATAATATATGGTTATAAAAAATGAATTATATCGCTATGTGGAGACGGTAAGTCATACATACGCACGAGCAATACTTTCACTTCCCTTTTGACAGAAAAGAGGGTCGATAATGGTGGTTAAATAATGATATTAAAATTTTATTTTATTAAGGATAATGAATTTATTATTTTATGATAAATACAACATATTTATAGGAGTTCATATAATAAGTAAAAATAAAGTTATTTGTTAATGAAATTACCTCTTTTTAAAAGAACTCCTTTAGATCTCCTCTTAAGGACCTTGGGGTTGGTATTTTGGAAAGACCATAACCTATAGAAATTTTATAATGAAATTTAGAATAGTAATTTTTATGTTTTGGTCAATATATATGGATTAATGTGGTGTGAATAATTGATAGAAGTGGTTTCCTTTTACAAGGGAGGATTGGGACACACTTGGAATTACTTAAATGATTAAAATATAATTAAGTCATTCTCAAGAAAAATGAATCAAAATGGACATATATTATAATTAAAAGTGTTTAAAATAGTATATTGATTAAATATCGTCATTAAATAAAAAAATTATAGTTTTACAGGGTATTTTAAACCTTATCTTTTGGTTTGACCCCTTAGTTAACCTATTTTAACCTTAATTATGGTAACGTCTTTTTCTCTCTTAAAGAGTTATAATTTTAATTTTAAGATGAAAATTAGATCATAAATAGAAAATTAATAAAATTTTAGATTATATATTATCAATATTTTCCTATTTCAATATTTTATTATTTTTAAATAGTTTAATAAAATATTATTTTAATAAAATATCATTAATGTCATTTTAATTGTATTCATTTAATTTGACTCTAAAGACACAAATAAAAAGATTAAATTTGAATATAATATTATAAAACAACACTAATATGTTATATTAATTTATTAAATTATTTTAACTCTATAAATCACTCAAATAATATTATTTTTAATATTTTAAAAATCATTTATTTTATTTTTCTTTTAATTAAAGAAATATCGTGTCGACTTTGTGTAAGAATTTAAGTTAATTATAAAATTACTAAAAATTATAAATAAATTATTATAATGAAAATAATTTCATTATTCTAAAAATAACAATTAATATTCATTTAAAACTTTCATTTGTCCTTATGTTAACACATATGATATATTTAAAAGTAATAGAGTGGTATTTTTTATTTTTATTTACTTTAAATATTATATAGGTCATTTTCATGGACAAGTGTCCCTAAAATAACTAAATTTAGAAAATAAAGTGATAATTTTTTAAATTAACTCATCCTATAATAATTAATATTAAAACTGGTGACCCTAACCTTAGTTTTATCTTAGGTTAACCAGATTTACCCTTGATTGAGGTGATAAATTTTACCACAGTTACTATTCATAAGGACAAAAAATAAGTGGAATATTTTACAGATTTGAACCTCATGATCCAAATAATATATCCATTTTTCAATATTGAATATTTATATATGGTATAAATTAATTTTAAAATAGTTATGCAAAACACAACGAAAATTTCTTTTTAGAAAAATATAATTTTTAAGCATAAAACCGAATTTATTCATATCCCATGCATAGAAAAAAAATATATGAATGTTAAAAAATTTGATTGAATATATAATATATATATTTCATTAAAATTTCTCACCAATATTGATAAATTTAATTTATTAATATAAAGACACATTGAATATATAAAAATAGTTTTTTAAAAAAAAATCTCTTTTTCCCTTCAAATGATTTTTATTTTTCCTTTATAATTAATTGATAACAAATGATTTAATTTTATATATGTGTAAACAATAAATGTTTAATAATTTAGTTATTCCTATTCATACTTACCAATATTAATAGCTGGGTTATAATGATCATATTTAAATAATATTTTAGTAGTAGATCATAGTCCTCTTAAACTTGGTGTTGCATGTAACATAAAATATTAAAAAAATTAAATTCTTTTAGAAAAAAATTTATCATAAAATATTGGGTTGTTACATTAAATATGATTAATAGGTGTTACACTATGATTTATTTTTTATAAATAAGAGTTTCTATAGTCTATTGTGTTATGCTATGATCACATAGACTGAAACATGGTATGTTCTGTTGTAGTGTGGAGAGTTTTGGTGTGTTTAAGGGTAATATTACATGAGATATATTGAGGTGTGGTGTGTTATTTTGTGTAACAATGACTTTTGGGATGTTTAGGGGTTATTATTACATAATGGATATTGTGTTGTGATTATAGACATTGATCTATTGAAGCTTGGGTGGTTGATTTTCATAGTTCTACTATTTTTCGGATTATTATGCCATGGTGGTTTGTGTTACACCATATTGTGAGTCTAGGGAGTTATCACGTTAGTGTATGAGGATAATTATTGCATCATGAACCTTTTTGATTAAAAAATTTCAATGTGAAGGGTACATTTTCACCTTGATTCTCCTCAGTCATATTGAACCTAGTTGGTTTGAATCCCTAGGAGAGATTTCACCATGAATTTCAGATTAGGCCACCATTGTGGGGGTTTGATCACCAGTTCCTTATCATTATTATGTTTCATTGGTCAAAGTACTGGTTAAGGTATGGAATTCAGGACCTACTTATTTATAATATGAAATTGTGTAAATAACATGAATTTTATTTAATTGGGTGTATTGTGTAATTAACCTAAAGAATATAATTAATGGGATTAAAGTAATTAAAGGGAAATAGATTGATCCACATATGCTTTATGAAAGTACATGTTATTTTTTATTATATCGTTGCTTTTCTATTGATATTTCTATTAATAATTCATGAATAATTATTGTGAAAACCTTGTTTTCTTCTATTATAGTGATATGATTACCTCCCATAAATGAATAATCAATTAAAATTGGTAATGAACAGGTATTATGGAAATATGGAATTGTGATGTGTATATTTTTACATGTAATTCTAATTTAATATATAATAATTATTAATAAGAGGTTTTTTAATATGATTTGTTTCTATATTTTTCTTTGTTTTCTATTGTGTGTGTGGATTCTTTCATATTGTGGTTATATATGTATTATTTGGTTTTTTTGGTTGGTTATGATGATAAGGTGTGATTTTTGTTGTAGTGGTAGAGAATGGGCTGGTGCATGGTTATTGCAGTGGAGACATGGTTGGTTGTGTGCAAAGGGGGTGGTTTGTGGCTATTTTGGTGAATGTTGGCATGGGTTTTATGGTGATTATTATGGTATAAAACTTTTTTTGTTGTGGGGTTTTGTTATATTTTTTATATGATAATAAAACATGACTATAATTAATGAAACAGGTAATGGGAAATGGAATGGAATTGATAAGTTGTGATTTTTTAATGAAATACAATAGTTGGTGTGAAAGAATAAAGGTGGTAATAAATGTGGATAATTATTAATTAATGGTTTTAAATTAAATATAGATAATTTAAAAAAAAATTCTAGTAAAATAGTAAATTTGGAATTGGATAAAATGGTGTGATAGAATGAGAAGTTAGGAAATTGACCTAGTATAGGTGCGAGTTGGTCCCACTGTTTATTCACTGAGTCATTAATATTATTATTCCACATTTTTGTGAGTGGTTTTTTGAACGATCCTTTTTATTATACATATATTATCTCATATATATATATATATTATTGGTTTCCAATAGGGAGTTAGTGGTTGATAAAGATCATAGTAGCTCGAGGTGATGTTGGTTTCATGAGTTGTTGTCTTAGGAGTTACATTTTGGTATTTACTTTTTTGAGACCTTTGGTTAATTATGACATTTAAATTCATAGTGTATTAGGTTTTATTTATATTATATGGATTTTATTAGTGGTTTTGTCATATTATGAGGGTAATTCCTTCTAATTATGTATGATTATACCCTCAGTTCTCATCACCAACTTATAGCCTATTGAAGGTTGGTTTTAAGAGTCACTATAATCTTTAAAATAGGTATATGAGGTGTTGTTAGTGGGGGTGGGTCATGACACTATAATAATTACCTACCTATTCACTCCATAAATAAACTACCCAATATGAGGATGATATCTTTTCTGACCATCACTCTAAAACCTATACTTACTGATCACTAGACACATTAAAACCACACATGATACTCAATTCCCAAATCTCAACCATCACTTGGTAGGTCTATCCCACATAACACACATTATGTACTACTACACATATAATAAATCCAAACTAATGGAATCATAATATAACCTTAACTATGAATAAATCTCTAGTATGCATAGAATAAATTATCCCAACCACATGTTACTGGATGAACAAAAACCTATATATCCCTAACCTCATAGTGGGGTCACACTCTATGTAATCCACTACCTTGTAACTGAACATAATATCCTCTATTAATACTAGAATATGAAAATTAATCTCTTCTACTACCTTATTACACTATTACAGGTCTTACCTAAAATACTTGAGTCTGACTAGACCCATGATCACTGGTTGACTATGATAAAAATATAATATAACCTCTATAAATATCCCATCTAACAATAATCCTAACACTCCTTGGGTATCTGATCATAACGATAATGAATGTAGCTTGAATTTATGTACTGATAATATCTAGATGATAACGCATTATAATGAGAAAAATATGGTCCTATACTCCTAATACCTAACCCAGACTCATCATACCCCAACTTCCTAATACCTAAATCCCCACTACTTACCACAACTAATATTGTTTTCTGGATGGGAACACCACCATAAGTCAAATTATGTTCTGTTATAAATTCATGGATCTTTACCTTAAAAAATGAAGTTAACCTAAAGATTTTCACTTGTACTCTGATATATTAACAAAGATCGTAAAAAAAAATTCACACTTTAGTGATATAATCTCCAACTAATTTCCTTGTAAAACAAAATAGATCTATGAACTTAGTGGCATAATAAAAGACTAACATCTCCCACTGTACTAAATGAATTAACTAATGATCTCAGTCCACCCTCAGTATATTGGGTATCAAGTTCTCAAGGAAATTCACTTAAAAATCATTTCAATACATACCATAATGTATAAAATTATATATGTACACATCACAAAAGTATTTCATAGCTCCCTTGATCATATACATCATTATTTTTACCCTTTTACCTAGAGTAATCTCAATATAGTCAAATATATTCTGATCCAACTCTATCCAACACTTAATTTTTTTGGGATCCAATATCTCTCTAAAACAATAGAGGATATTGAGACCGAAAATATATAGTATGATAACCTATAAATAACTCAACTACCTAAGTTCCTAGGACAATATTCTATATAAATCATACTAATATTTCCCTGAGATGAGCATCAAATAGTCATCACAATTCAACTTAATACTCATGCTACCCTAAAATCTCTATATGTGGAACAAGATCATCTTGAAAATCAAGGGTCACAAAAGGTATATGCCTTAGTGGTATCACATTGAAAACAAAATTTCATAGTAAATACATACATCATGGCTCAAATATTGAAAATAAGAAAATATTTAATAGGAAGTGTATCCAACTAACCCGTACACCTTCCTGTATGTACCCAAGCCTAACAACATAAAACCTTATGACCCAACCTACCCATTATAGGGTTAATTACCACACAGACACACACACACACGAATGATTCACATACCCAATGAAACTATAAATAAAAATAATATATTTTATTTTATTAGAATTACACCAATAATATGTTCAGTTTAGTACTATATAGTTTAAAATGGACACTTTAAACAAATAAAGCCTTTTCCAAAATCAGATAATCAAACACACATACAAGAACACACATGTGTGTGAACTATATGCCTAAAATGATTCATATGCACACAAAACCTCTTTTCTTTATAAGATAAGAGTTAAACTATAACCCAATATTCACTAAATATACATCATTTTTTAGATATCACCAAACCATAATATCAAAAATAAAAAGTAATATCTTGAACCTTGGTAACTTGGGAATCCTCTAACTATGAGTAAGATACTCAGCTATATAGGATTCATTTTCATGTTTTGTACATATTAAAACTATAATATACTATGATAAATAATGAAATAACAAACCACTTTGATACCACTTTATAACACTACCCTAACCCGTTCAGCTTAAATAGATTCAAGCTATATGTCACTGCATGACCTTAGGCATTCCTTTTGGTATGCCAGAGGCTGCAGGATAATAATGAGGGTATAAAGGTGATCATGGGGATATTATACCCTTTGATGTCAATATCTATAAATAATGATAGATGTAATATCAATAAATAATCATTACAATAAAACAATAAGAGTAGGGGCATACAACTAGGTACCAACCACAACCAATAACACCTCACATGCTATAACAATATATGCAACTGAAACATCATACAAGTCATGAAAAATTAAAAATGATCACCTGTGGGTTGATCATAAATAATATAGTTAAATTTTTTAAAAAGAGTGGATTCATCTTAGAATATGGAAATGAGTCTCCACTCGGTCCCACCTACTACAACCAACCATGCTACTCCTAATAAACCATCCAATGTCGGTCCCTTGACCTCACCCATGTTATGAGTTATAAATTTTGTATCTACATATATGTACCCATGAAATGTTTGATTATAAACTCAGTAACCCACTACCAATGGTGTCTATAGATAATATGAAAGATTACATGGGTTCATAAAAGGTAAAACATGCAATTAAATTGGAAAAAACAAACCTTGATCCACTATGATTTATAAGCCACAAGCGACAGACCTTCCTAATTCATCCAATTTTAGGTTGGGATGATAGTCCCATAGTCTACACACATAAGGATCATCACATATTCCACCCAAAATTCCCATACTAACAAGCATATCATGCTTCCAAACTTCTCATTCATATTATATAATCCACTAGAAATATCCCATGTCACAAGGACCATAATAAATCAATCACCCATCATAATCACTAGCTCATTATCCCTGATGAGAACCCATGTATAATGAGAGTATTTCCCCAAATAGTGATCAAAATCACCAAAAAAATATCATGAAAACATCCATGGTATGTCCCTCCATTGTTCTGATGTTCAACACCACCATTTAGTTCCCAAAAATCTAAAGAGTATCCCACTAATAATCTGGTGACCAAGTCACCCTCATCCTTATGTGCACATACCCCCCCAACAACCTCAACCCCAATAGTGAGTGCAATCACAAACATACTCTAACCATTAATCCAATAAACCCCATTCATTACATCATAGGTGAATGATATCACATGAAATCATACTAAAAAATCACATCACTACCCAAATACATGCATCACAATAGTCAGAATCCACTATAATAAAAACAATCCAAAAAAAAATCTGTCAATTGAACATCACATAATCCAACTTCATCACTTATCAACCCATAAACTAACCTTACCATAATAGATATCCCATAGGAAACCTCCCTTGAACATCATATACCTTGGCCAGTCCCGTTCCTAGTCACTCTCACACCCACTCCCATGATCACAAATCACATAGTGAGAAAAACATATACATGATAGAAGTATATAGACCCCACTACCTAGACTCAGTAGAACCCCACCCACTTAATATCATTAGATAATTTAGTTACAACCAGAGGATATTAAAAAATATATCATAAAACTTGAAATTAGGGATATCTAGTGAGTAATTAATAAATAGTGAAAGAAATAGGTAAAACACAAAAAATGTACTTATCCTTACCCATGTAAATCCCTTGGTACTAAAAACATGAAGATCCAACCAATAATAAAGAAGATCCATCCTTAAATAATTAAGGAACTGAAGACTAAGGAGAAGTGGTTCGAACAACCCATGAAGGGATAAATTATGTTGATCCCTCATTTGACCTAATTTTAACAAAATAATATTTAATTTTTTTTAAAAAATTATAATTTACCAACTCAGTACTAGCCCTTAGGTAATCGATCACTCATTTTCCATCCTGAAGATATAACCTTCTTCCAAGTACACCAAGTACTCGGTGATGTTTATCCCCAAGGGTAAATACCTCACACCAATGAAAACTCTTCAAAACCCGAATCTCAGCCTTTTCCAACACCTCTAATTGGTATAAATATATATAGTTGAGCCAGAATTAGATATGAAATCCTTATTTGAATACTCAAGTTGTTATATAGTCATAGTTGTTCCTATGCTTAAATTTTGGTGGGATTTTTTTTGGATGATAATTTTGTTTTATACATTGCTAATAAGAACTTAAATTACATATTTCTCAGTGAGATCTGAATATTTATCAGAAGATATAGGTCAAATATCTTAATTTTTTTGATTTTGAGATGATATATACTCAATTTAAATGAAATGTTATTGTTGATTCCTTAAGTACAAGATAAAAAGTTGATTTAATTTATTAATTAAAGAATGATTAGAAGCTTATATCACTTTTCTATGAGTTATATCTTGATGTATCTGAATAGGAAGGTCATATAGTTATTTCAACTATGTACATAACTTCATCTTGAATGGATCAAGTGAATTAGGGGAGTTTATTTAATTGAGTTTTGGGTTTTTATGATAAATCAAATAGTGGGGAGTAGATACCTGGGTAGACTATATATGGTGACTATATTTTATATTTTCATTAATATTTTTTTATGTTGGATTTATGAGATTAAATGATTAGTGATTTCAATATTTCTCAATGTGTAGTTCATTTTAGTTTAAAATGGATTTATCATACTGTTTTATGACACTTCTAGTGGCCAATACTGAAATGGGACATGGGTAGATTCATTTCTAGATGTTTTACCTATTAGAGGGTAAAATTTTAACATCAAAGGACAGCATGTATGCTTAAATAATTACCTATTTTATAGTAGAAACAAGATAATGTTTCAATTTATTTTTTCACTGAATTTATGATATCACTAAAAAGTAGAGATGTATTTTGGGTTATTACTAATTGGTTAAATAGTTACAAATTTTAATCTAATAGAAAAAACTCAAATAATTAAGGTTCTTATGAATATTTATGTATGAGAGATTCTAAGACTTCATGGGATACCAAAAAACACTACATTTGATTGTGATGTGAGATTCACATATTGATTATAACAATGCTTGTAAAAGGAATTGGTTACTCAAGTAAAGTTACACAAGAAATATCATATATATAGTGATGGTAAATCTAAATAAAATATTCAAATTCTTGAGGATATGATTCAAGAATTCATTATTGGTTTTGGTGGTGTGTAGGTTTACCATGTGGATTTGCTAGAGTTTTTTTTACAATAATAGCTTCCAATAATATATTCTGATGGATCCATTTGAGGAATTATATAGGAGGCTATGTTGATCTCTCTTATATTTGATAGAAGACAGAGATGTGTTTTTATTTAGGATAAGCACAATGTAAGAGGCATATGATTAGGTACAACTAATCAAAAAAGTTATTATCCATGACCTAAGTAGGTATAAGTATTATGATGATTAGAGGTATCAATATATTGAGTTTTTTTAAGAGATCATGTATTTACTTGATTCTTCCTTCGATATGGTTATTAAATATTTAGAAAAAATGGAAATTTTCTCTATAGTTTATTATAATATTTTAGATATTTGAGAGGGTTGGGAAGGCTGTTTTCTAGTTGTAATTAACGTCAAAGTATGATTAAATTCATGATGTATTTCATGTATATCAAATGAGTAAGTTTAAACTAAATTCATCTCATGTGATTCAGTATGATGAAGTGGAGTTAGAATTGAATGAATGTTTCATTGAGAGACTAGTTTATGTTGTGGAACAAAATGAAAATAGTATAAAGGGAAAATTCATACCTGTTTTACATATTATATGGAAACATGGATGTGTGTAAGATGAGACTTCATAATGAGAAGCAAAAATTAGGACTCAATGACTAGATTTGTTTGAGGGAAAATCTTAATGATGCTTCACAAGGTTGAGAACCATTATGGTGGAGAGTTTGAGAAAAAAATTCTATTTTAAGGTACGTTTAAATTATAAATTTTTTATGTTTTATTATTTATTTTTTTATTTGAAATTTTATTTTGAGATTTTAAAGGAGGATGAGGAGTTTGGGTGAGGAGCTAGAGCTGAGTGAAAAAAAATTCACTACAGTAGATTTCTAGAACTTCAATGGAGGCCAGTGAGAGTATGGTGTCCAAAAAATTTCTCTAGGTGGTTCCATGAGGTTGTTTTTGGTATTCATGGAGACTCCATTGGGATACGAGAACTCTGATGGAACACTAATGAAAGTCCAATGCCTTGGTCTAAGGGTTTTTAATAGGATAATTTCTATAATTTCATGCACATGGTATTTTTATTAGATTTATTATTTTTCCATTTAAAGAGATTATTTGTATTATAATTCCTCTCTCTAATATCTCCCTTTCCTTATTTAACTTATTGGACTAATTTATTCTTTAAATATTTCTAGAATTATAATACATAGGTAGCATTGGAATCATCAATTTAAGAGATTCAAAATCCATATCTATTTGTGTGAAGGAATCATGGTTTTATTTTTTTCACATTCTAATATTATTTTATGGTTTTAATTTGAAAAAATTAAGGATTTATTATGATAAAGTAAGGATTATGCCTTATTTCTTAGTGTGATACATTTTCCAAGTGTGAGGTAGGTGACCTATTACTTATTTGGAATTTAATTGAGTGATTATATATGAAATGTGAACTACACTACTACAAAGTAGGCCTTTAACAACATTGACATTTATCAGTGCTAGAAAAATGCATTGATAAAGTCCATATTTATCCGTATTGATAAAGGGAACCCTTTTTGAGCTCTTGTTTAGTGCTAATAAAATGTAACATTTATCAACGCTTTATTTTAGCACTGATAAAGTTCACCATTTATCAGCACTTTATTTTTATCACTAATAAAGGGTACCCTTTATCAACATTTTTTAGCACTAATAAAGGTCCATAATAAAATGAAATAATTAAACAAGTAAAAATAAAAATTTTAACAATTTAGTTAATTAAATAATTATTGTTAAAAAGGAAAAAATTGAATATACATATATATAAATTTTAAAAATTAATAAATACTATATATTAAATATATAGATATGTAAAATGAGTAAAATTAAATAATTAAACAAATAAAAATTTAAAATGAGTAAATTAAGAAAAATATTAAAAAAATTATTAATTAAATAATTATTAATAAAAATGAATAAATTTAATATACATATATATAGATTATAAATATTAATAAATAGAATATATTAAATATATATATATAAAACAAATAAATTGTAATATTAAACTGGAAAAATAAAAACTGAATAAATTACAAAATTATTTAAAAATTTATTAATGAAACAAATATTAATAAAAATGAATAAGTATAATATATATATTAATTATAAATAGTAATAAATAACATATATTAAATTTAAATATATATTAAATATATAAAATGTTATAATTAAAAACATATTAATGTCTTATTCATTTTTAATGCTGCTTTATTTTTTAATTTAACATATATCAAACGTTATGTGTTACATTGATTTCACATACCTATATATATATATATGTAATTAATGCATTTTTATATAAAATTCACACACAAATATATTTATGCAATTAATGAAATATTATATAGAAACACATACACCTAATATTTATGTAATTTATTCAAATTTTAGTATATTTTAGAATTTTATTATAACATGAAACATTTAATATATTATTTTTTAAATCAGTCAATTTTATTTATTTATTTTTAATACTATTATAGTTAAGGTATTATATATTTATTTTTACTATTTTTATTTTTTATTTTATTTTTGAATTTGATCATTTTCAATTATTTATTTATATATATTTATTTACTATGTTTTAGTATTTTAAATGTGTATTCATCATTGCTTCAATATATATATATATATATCCATATTTTTTTAATAATTTATATTTAATTAATAAAACTTATCCATTTTTTCAATATTTTTAAAGTGTACTCATTTTGAATTATTCAATTTCACTCATTTTTAAAATGCATTTATTAAAGATTTTATATCCACTAATAATGTTAAAAATATATTTATAAATAAATATTTAAAAATAAATAAATATATATAAATTTATATTTACTATATATATAAATATATATTTTTATAATTATTATAAATAAATAAATATTATTTTTAAATAAGTATTTATATAATTATAAATAAATAATTATATATATTTAAATAATTATAAAATTATAATAAACTTATTTAAATAATTATAATTATAAATCCTTTATAAGTGTTGATAAAGATTGATATCTATCATTGCTAAAAAATTTATGTTAAAAGAAATCTTTATCAGCGCTGATAAAGATGTCTTTTACCAACACCTATAAAGATGTCTTTTATCAGCATTGATAAAGAGGTCTTTTACTACTGCTAAAAAAGCGCCGATAAATATCCCTTCTGTCAGCACTTATCAATTTAGTGATGATAAAATTGATCTTTATCAGTGCTTTTTTGAAAGCACTGTTAAAAGTGTTACTGATATATTTAAAAGAACCCTAACCACAAATCTGTCACTCACAATTATCAAGCTCTCGCAAAACTCCCCTGATACCAGTACGACTCCTCTAAGTTTCCTCAGACAAATCAAGGCTATAATCCAATTTATGTTATTTTATACTTTTCCTCTATCGTTTTTTCATTTTTTAGGTTCTGTGTTTTTCATTTTTGCACTGTTCTTAATCATGAAAAACCCTACATCTCATCTCCTCACCCATGAAATAAATCGAGTGGTTTTATTTCATATTTTCCTTCCACAGAAAATGGTTTCGGGGAAAGAGAAGTGTTTTTCATATAGTAAGGTTAGTTAACATATATGTATGGTATTGTATGGATAAATAAAATAGATTTTTCACAACACCCTACTGCTTTAGGCTGGAAACATAAAACCTGAGTTTCTGAAATCTAGGATCAAACTATCAAATAGAAAAATCAGAAAAAGATATTATTTTTTTAGCTCGTTCTGTAGCATCTCATATGTATTATGCTTTCTCTCATCCTTCTAGAAACATTTTTATCTTTTCTTCATTTCATTATACTCTATTTTCCTATAATAGAGACTAAAACTTATAGTTCTTCTTCATTTTATTCACATGCTTCTGATCTAACTATTCAATAGTTGCACTTAAAAATTACAATGAAGGCACTCACATCTCTATCGTGGTCTAATAATTATAAATCCTCCTTCTAGTAATGTAATTATCTCAATGAAATCATTAATCTATCGAAGTAATCAGTAAAAGAGTGAAAAAAAATAAAAGAATCAACTGTAAAAATTCTATTGGCCATAGTGGATAAAGACATTCAAGAATAATTATGGAAATTTTTGTAGAAGTCTGAGGAAGTTGACTTCCTATGGATGGAACACCATAAGACCAAGTAAAAAACCATCCAAACAGTCGAGCTGTAAGACAGAGGAAATCGAAGTCCCCCACCACTTATAGCCTCTTCCAATATTTATTATTCTTAGCTACTTCCAACAACCTCAAAAAATATATATAGAAAATTAAAATTCTACCTCTATCCATTACTAACCTGACCCTCACCTAGAAAACCCTCCCCCACATTCCTATCATCATTGCTTTGTGTGAAACCTCTCTCTATGATAAAATCATTGAATTTATCATTGCATTATCTGAATGCCTAATTCAATCTATAGACTAATTGAAAATTAATTTTTTTTACCATAAACCCCCTTTTAAGGGCTGGGGGAAACCCAACATGACATCAAGGATTGAAAGACAAAAAACATGCCCCAACGATCCTAAAAGCCCAAGTCCATAGTCAACCTAGATCAAGACTGCAAGGAAAGTCCCCTCCCTAGTGTCAATAATGTTATGTCAAGCTCCCACCTTTACATAGCTGCTTGACTAGCTGTCTCATGCAGAGATGCCTGATCTTGGTTCTGATGGCAATTTCCATACCCTCTCAAACATCCAAATATGGATATAAGTGGTCTAGTGAAAGCTCCCTACTTTGAACCTCATTTGGATCAACCCTTTATAGTAGTTATGGTTGTATAATACCTTGAACTAAAGACCATAGAGGCCACACATATTCATACCACCATGAAAGCCAGTCGACATAGCCAAAAATACAAAATTCAAAAGTGGTTGCCAAGCCGCATTGAGCCCAAGCCACCACCTAAGGACTTACAGCATGTGCACATCATCACCTGCATCATTGCATCGACAAACAATTAATCGAACCCCATTGACATCGCCCAGTAGAATAACCGATGTCATCATCTCCAAATCAACATCGGAGTCAGAAAGCAGTAAGGCCCTAGGGAGATGAACCAAACTCCAAGCCGTCGAAACAACATCCCGGACACAGGAACCGTCACCAGAAGAAAATGCCAACACACTGGACCCATGAGGCACCCTCCTACACCACAACCACATTCCATCACATCCCAATGATACAGATTCTCCAAGATGCATAAAGCCTAGCCAACACTACCCAGGGCTGGATGACCCAACTACTACACCAAAAGAGCATTACCGATGAGGATATCCAAGATAATCTGAACCAAAAGTGCCACTCTGATCGTGAAACCGAGCATATATGAGTCGAGGAATAACCCACCCCGGAGGCTGACATCAATTATAAAACAAGACTCATAGTAATTGCAAGAGAGGGAAACTAGTGAGGACAAGGGGAGGGGGCACACCTATGAAACTGACGCCTCAATTCCAACATCTGACCTTCCAACATCAATGGCACAAACCACTTTAAGCTGAGAGACCCATAAAAAAACAACCCAAAACCATCAAAAGTAGATAAACATCGGTAAAGGGAATAAATATATAGAAATGAAGAAGGAGAGGGGGGGGGGCAATGCTGAGAAGCATGCAAGACTCCCCCTCCAGCCAACCATTGAAGAGGAACCCCAGTTGAGAGTTGGGAGAACCTTCGAGAGAGCGCTCCCTAATTAAATCCATAGAGATTCCACTTCATCTTTTACAATAAGTTCATGATCTAATTGTCCTCAAAACTATCTAGTTTCTTCATGAAGGTTTTAGGAATAATGGAAGCTTATAGATGGCATGCAAAACTCAACTTTTTAGTTATAATTTATGAATAATCATTTTTTTATATTATTAAAAAGACATGTACAATAAAAAACATAGATTACATTACTAAATAAAAATCCTAGAACAGGAAGAGGGGGACCATAAAATGTATTTTATAATTTATTTATAATTATATATTGAATTACCTCAATAATTAATTACACTTTTTAATTATATGGTTAACTAGATTTCATCATAATATTTTTCACTATTGGATCAAATTACATAATCCCTATGTGGATCCATATGGGAACCACAATCTTTGAAAATCATTGGAAACAAAATATATATCTCTCTCTCTTACCTATACCTATGCAATTTCACTCCTACTCTGTAAACTCATTCCAACTTCATACGAGACCACTGTGAACTGTATCTCCAGCTACTGTTGTGAAATAAGAATACAACACATAATAGTCTTAAGAAACATAAATAAATTTTCATAAATAAAGACCACAAGTTTCAAAAATATGGATATGTAAATAAGGATTCATTTTGGTAAGATAGATATACAATAAAATAAAGTCCATGCATAAAATTTCATAATTACATGCATCTTGAATGAAAATTATTACTATCTCAAACAGAGATATAATACTTCAATTATGTGACAAAGCTAACCTTCACTACCTTTATTTAATTTTTCTTTAGATGATTAATTTCCTTCCTTATCTTGATGATGGATTGAACTCCCTCTTGATGATGGATTATAATTCCTCAGACACTATGTTGTGATGGGTACAATGTATTATTTTTTATCTCTTTATCAAGGAGAATTATAATGGAGGAAATCATTTTTTTGAAATTCTGACCTTTAAACAATAAAATTTTTCAGAAATCATGGAGAAGGAGGAGGAGGTGGAGGCATAGGTGAAGGCGAAGGTAGAGTCAGAGTTGGAGATCGACATGGAGGAGGAGACTGAGGTATAGGAGGAGAATAAGTGATTTCTTACAAATAATAAAATTGTTTGGAAATGAATTATAATGAGGATCATACCATGATTGTGTTTGAGAACAATTGTTTAAAAGTGCACACAACACTTCTCACTTAAGATAAGATCCATTGTGAAAGTGTTTTAGGTGACTTACTGAAATAATTTTTTTCACCACTTGTTTAAGTGATTTTATATAGGGTAATAATCCACCTGTAAGATCAATCTGTGTTGGAAGATTCAATTTATCCACTAGTGTTATTGAAGCAATATCTGTACAAATCCCAATCATCAAATAGTTATATAATACAAATTAAATGTTTGAATAAATATGTGTGTAATAAACCACTAAAGATAGAAGGTGTATGAAAGAACTATTGGGGAAAACCAGCATTGATATATCGTGGTCATCGAGGATGGATAGTGTCAAAGTGTCTATTATTAGTTTAAAATTGGCATTTTAATACAAAAAAGTGCCACTCACTAAAAACCAAGAAAATGAACCTGGATTGTCTTGATAATTTAGTAAAATGATTTATAATTTATTTTTTGAATTTATGAATCAATCTCAATTCTAACCCACACAAAATTTGACCTTTATGACTCAATGTTCATGTTTCTAATTTAAAATGACATTTTAGTAAAAAATACACAATGGTGTACTAAAAATTGAGGAAACACATTCATATTGTTTTTATAATTTTGAAAAAAGATACATAATTAATTCATTATGTGTAAGAATCATCCAAACCTCAATCTGACACAGTGTGACTGGTATGACTCTAAGTGTATCTTTTATTCAAAATTGAAATTAATTTTAGTGAAAAAAAATTGACATAATCAAAACCAATAAAACACATACATATGGTTTTTTTACATTAGTAAAATGATCCACAATTCATTTTTGATGTGTAGGAATCATCTAAACCTCAATAAAACACACAATGTGACCAGTATGACTCCAAGTGTCCGTCATTAGTTTAAAATTGACATTTTACCACAAAAAGTGCCACTCTCTAAAAACCGATCAAACATGCTCAAATTGTCTTGATAATTTAGGACAAAAATTCATAATTAATTTTTAATGTGCATGAATTATTCTCATGTCAAACCCACACACTATACCACTTTTATGGATCAGAGTGCAAGTTTCCAGTTTAAAATGACATTTTAGTAAAAAAATTAAAGTGTCATACTCAAAACCATGGAAACGTATTATGTTTATTTTGATACTTTATTAAAACTATCCTTAATTCATTTAGGATGTTTAATAATCAATATAACCTAAATCTGACATACAATGGGACCAGTATGTCTCCAAGTGCATATTTTTATTCAAAATTGACATTAATTTTAGTAAAAAAACAACCAACATACTCAAAAAAAAAACATTCTGATTATTTTGGCACTTTAGGAAAATGATCCATAAGTAATTTTTGATTTGTATGAATCATCCTAACCTCAATATGACACATGGTTTAATATGTATGAATCCAAGTGTTTGTTATTAGTTTAAAATTTACATTTTAATGTAAAAAAGCGTCACTCACAGAAAACCAAAAAAAATCACTCATATTATCTTGGTAATTTGGTAAAATGATTCAAAATTAATTTTTGATTTGTATGAATAATTCTCATGTCAAACCCACACATTATTCTCTTGTGTGGCTCAAAGTGCATGAATCTAGTTTAAAATTACATTTTGGTAAAAAACATAAGTGGAATACTAAAAAATTATAAAACACATTCTTATTGTTTTTATACTTTAGGAAAATGATACATAAACCATTTCAGACATGTATAAATTAGCCACACCTCAATCTAACGCATGATGTGACCATTACGACACCAAGTATTCATTTTTATTCAAAAAGGACATTAATTTTAGTGAGAAAACAATTGACATACTCAAAAGTGAGAAAATTCATTTATATTATGTTATTACTTTAGGAAAATAATCCATAAGTCATTTTTGACATGTAAGAATAATCATCACCTCAATCTAATGCACAATGTGACCGGTATGACTCCAAGTGTCCATTATTAGTTTAAAATTGACATTTTAATACAAAAGTTGTCACTCACTAAAAACTGAGAAAACATGATTAGATTGTCTTGATAATTTTGGAAAATTATTATTAATTACTTTTTGATATGTATGAATCATTCTCATGTTAAAACCACACATGATTCCACCTATATGATTCAAAGTGTGTGTTTGGAGTTTAAAATGACATTTTAGTAAAAAAACACAAGTGGCATACTCAAAACCAAGGAAACATATTCTGATTGTTTTTATAATTTTTTAAAATTATTCATAAGTCATTTGTGACGTTTTGGAATAATATACACCTCAATACAACACACAGTGTAACTGGTGTGACTCTAAGTGTGTATATTTATTCAAAATTGGCATTAATTTTAGTGAATAAACAACTGACATACTCAAAACCAAGAAAATGTATTCATATTGTTTTAGTACTTTAGGACAATGATCTATAAGAAATTTTTTACATGTAGGAATCTTCCGCACCTCAATATGACACACAATGTGACCGATATGACTCCAAGTGTCTATAATCAGTTTAAGATTGACATTTTAATACAAAAAGTGTCACTCACTAAAAATCTAGAAAATATGCTCAAATTATATTGAAAATTTGGGAAAATTATTCATAATTCATTTTTTACATGTATGAATCAGTCTCATGTAAAACTCACACACAATACCACATGTGTAGCTCAAAGTTTTTGCTTCCAGTTTAAAATGACATTTAAGTAAAAACAAAAGTGGCATACTCAAAACTGAGGAAACACATTCTGATTTTTTGGTACTTTAAGAAAACGATCCATAAGTAATTTGGAAAACTTAGGAATCATCCTATCCTCAATATGATGCCTAGTGTTATCATTATGACTCCAAGTGCGTCTTTTTATTTAAAATAAACATTAATTTTATTGAAAAAATAACTAACATACTCAAAATAGAGTAAAAACATTCAGATTGTTTTTGTACTTTAGGAAAATGACTGATAAGTCATTTGTAACATGTTGGAATTAGCCTTATCTCAATCTGATGCATCGGTATGACTCCAAGTGTTTGTTAGCATTTTAAAATTGACATTTTAATACAAAAAAAGTGTCACTCCCTGAAAACCGAGAAAAAAATGATTGTATTGAAGGAAACGAACATTTTGTGAAAGCCCCAAATAGGTGGTATTTTAAAATATTTCAATCAAAAATCGACTTAAACTTGTCGAAATCTATGAATAGAAGCCCATTTTCAGCTGAGGACCACACGTGAAGCGTTTTAAGCACAAAAATTAATTGTAAAAATACCTAGTTTAAATATGAAGTCGTGCACGAAGTTTTCTCATCATTGGACATCACTGCTCAAATAATATGAAATATAACTCCTCTAGATCATCCACACATGCTTCAAGAAATATGTAGGAGTGTCGTGTGTCATAGTTTAGGTGCTAGCACGGAATTCCAATGATGAATTTGATGCTCTAACGATCATCGCATCGCTTCACTAGTGATGTATGAGAGAGATCTCAATGAAAGCTACTTGGATCCAGAGAATCTCTCTATAGATCATGGAAGAGATGATAAGAGAGAGAATCCCCATGAATAAAAATTGGAAAAATCCCCTCCTCTTCTATTTATAGTGTTTAATTAAAATACCCGGTATAGCCTCGCCGGACCTGAATACTTAATACACTATCAATGATATTTTATGACTAATAAATTGAGTCATAAATGTTATTATCACTCACTTTTAATATATTAAAATATATTACATGATAATAATTGAGTTCAAAACTTGACTTGTTTTTCCCATAAACATTAATTAAACCTTAAATAATTTAATATTGGTCAATTAATATTTTTCATGTATTTACTTAAAACTCGTAAATACATTTAATAAATAAATTCAATGATCATTATTCTAAACTTGAATAATATGAATTTATTTTTTGCATTGGTGATTGTTTATACTTGGAAAAATCTCGGACCCCAGTGGTGGGACTCACCATGTCCAAATATCCTATTCAATTGAATATGGCGAATTTTCAAATATGTTATTGTGCATGACCCTCTAGGGCCTTATCTTGACAGTAGTGAATAGTATTCACATACCAAGAGAAGGATCTAGCGACCCATCATGTCCCCTGAAGAGATAAGGATTGTCATAGTAGTGACAACCAACCTATGAACACACACTATGTAATATAGTCTCTTTGTCTGTAATATCTCATAAAGAAGGACGCACTCACGTGTCATCGCCCTTTTCTTGCTTTATTGTTTATTGATTTAACTAGACATATTTACCCTCAACTGCCATAGACACTGTCTTATAAAGGTACTTCCATCCTTATCAACATGTTCTGAGATATATTAATTCCCTAACTCGGAAGTGAAAAATCCTTTCTTGACCATTCAAGCAATGCCATGCCACCAATGATGCACCCAACACAAATTACCTCTCCATGACTTCATTACCATGGTTTTAATCTTGCATCAAAGTGCACAATAAAATGACAAACATTTGTAATAATCTCAAGTATGGTGACCATTACACATGATCATAGATAGGAACATCCAATGACACCTGAAACATGTGGTGATCCTATTGGCAGGTCAGTCCTCATGATCTCACTACTAGAGATCACTAAGTGAAAACATCATGAGAAAAAGTTTCAATGATTATGAGATCCCATCACCTGATATTCAAACATCTTCTGTGTCCAATCAGTAAGATGTATCTATACCATATAATATATATTTAAGATTAATGTCACAATATCTAGAGGTTCTCATTATAGCATGGGATCTTCTATAACCTTTATATGCGGCAATTAACCTTTGTACATTACCATTTCAATAGTGGACATAGAAAAGTCTACACTATAATGGTAAGATGACATCATGTATATCTAACTATATACACAATATGGTAATCAAAAGCTCTGAATAGTTGGGTATATGGAACCCACTATTTTAACACTCCCGCATGAACTAGATCCAACTTGCTAACCAAACTTGTTATCTACTCACATAATTAACGTCATGTTTCTACTGAGTAACGACTTTAGCTAATAGGTCTACCATAGTTCCACTATGTGGCTGTTCTGCTAATGCAACCTTGTCGCATTGAGTAAAACTTCTCAAGAGATGGTATCCTGAGTATATCCCACTTGTCCACTATCATAACTTGACATCTTGGCTAGTAAGAATATCATAATTTACATTGTGATAATACTTTTCTTACCAGGTGTGATTCTAAGAATTGGAACAAAGAAATGCATTTATCTTTTGTACTTTCTGAAATACAATTAGATACTTCTGACTACATCCCTTGTAGTGCTCCTGGATATGACTGATATTTTCCTACTATAAAATATACATTGGTAATATTAGTTCTTGCACATATCATGGAATACATGATTAATCTATCTCTTAAGTGTATGAACTTAAAATCACCATGTTTATCTCTTCCAATGTCCTGGACATGTCAACCTGAAGAGATTATGCCCTGTGACATAGGCAACAATTAATCTCTTGAATTATTCCAACTTTCATTTTTCAATAGAATGTCACTATATGTACAATTGAATAAGACCAAACAACCTGTAGATCTACCTTAGTAGATCATATTATCTAGAACTTAGGTTGTTACTTTAAGACAATCACTATAGAATAAATTTCATCTTGATCTCAACTAACTTGGAGACCAATTTCGGTTTTGTATATGTTGCCGAACATACTTTGCTTTGAAAACTTTGACGCTCCCACTAACCTCTTGTAGACACATGGAAATAATTTTTTGAAAATTTATATTCTATAATCATGTTACTTACATTAATCCTAAATCATATTTTAGTAACTTGCAACCTTTATTTGCATTTAGTGACGTGACTGTCCCTTTCTGGTTGCGTCGTATAGACACCATCCATGATTGGTGGTCATGAAATCCAATGATAAATAATTTAATAATAGATATTAGCTATGATAAGTAAAATTATAATGTATTTAGTCATAACAACTTGGTAAAACAAATCAAGCCTTATTGGTACTATGCTTGTACCATCCATGTATCAACGCACTTGAATGCCCACCATAATATTCAAAATAATAAGCCCCTTTTTTACTTTGATACATGGAATCTATTAATTTAATTTTAGTTGGTATTATAAATTTTAGATAATTTCCATACACTACTTACTTGTAGGAAATATTATTCACATTTAATAATAGATCACCGACCGTGTTGAAAAACCATCACCATGGTTTTATCCTTCCTATGTAGTATGTGTCTCTAGAACATACTTTGTTCTACATGCGCTTGTAGAACCAGTTCCTATGCCAACTATTTGTGCATCATGATCATTGACTAAACGCAATTCAATATATCCCTCACTATCTATAATAGAGTTATGGACCCTTATATAGAAGTGTAGTCTATTTCTTGACTACCTACTTTTTTTATCTTAGGGATTTATGTAATATCCTAAAAACTCGTTAGTATTATTACACTAAATGCACAATGTGTTTGTCTTGATGAACGTTTGTTAATTTGCAAACCATTTTCTTACAAACACATGTTGTTATGAAATAATAGATTTACATCATACTATGACTCATATGATATCCATTTTTCATTTTAGTTAGAATATGATTATGGGATTACACTTTTATTAGTAAAGCATTTCATGAAATATAATGGAAGTTTTTTCAAGCTGCAACATTGATACTCTTTACATCATGACTATGATGTATAAAACATGAGTTTAGGAATTACTCCATGCTACATTTTATTGATCAATTTTAACATGTAAGACTTCATCATCGATCCTCCTCATTAACATCAAATCCATGATGCGGATAAGGTAATGTGTGTTTAGGAATTACTCCATGCTACATTATCATGATTGATGATTGCACAACCAAGATATTATTCAGCATGCCGGCTCAAAGTACCTCATATCTTATGACCATTCACTTACTTCATTTTACCATTCCTTAATTACTTAAAGGAATCATATGAAGTATACATACCTCTAGATTATACTTGTAATAGTTCTCGTTCACTTGTTAAACTATTTCCAAATTCTTTGTGACAAACCTTTATTTGAAAATTTCCTTTTACAAACAAAAGACATCGATAATACCAGAAGTATTTAGTTGTGCCGAGCCTAAATACCATACTTGGTATATTCATGACATCCAATTTTATTACTACTTGAAAAATAATTATCTTGTCACAAATGGGTATAAGTCTTACATTTATATTCATCACTAATTACATATGATTCATGTATCACTGAACTAGTGATTGAGTTTACCAAAAACAAAATTCATTCCAGAACCTGAAAGATTGTCTCCTAGCATCCAAGGACACGTGAGATTATTGTTTTTGGTTATACTCAATAACAGTTCAACACAAATATTTCACATGGCAATTAAGAAGTTGTGCACTCCTCACCCCTGGCCTAGGTATCACACTTTTGCAGCCACTTGGAGAATACACCTAACTTCTAGTAATATATCTATAATTACTAGGTAACTATATTTAAATACACATATATAAAAATCATATAGTATTAAATACCCAAGTAGTAAAAGGAAACATTACATTAATGAATATGCCTGATGTAAAAGAGACAACTTGCTTATTTCAATAATTTTATTGCTTTAAAAATTCCATAGTATTATTTTATAATATGCAATGAAAATAAGCTTTGTTAATACCTCATTAATTGAAGGATGTCACGAATGTGCCATTAGAAGCACTTTCCTTTTGGATTTTTCTCATTATCTTTCCATTTATTCACCATAAGAATTAATGATGAAATAATCTTTAATATTCTTATTATCTTAGCAAACCTTACCTAAATTGGTAATGAAGTGTTTACTCAATACTTGTTTGTTTTGTAACTTAAAATGATACTTGAGTAATGTGGTGAAAATGATATGATAAAGTGATCTATTTAGAGATCATGATCGATATTTCAATTTACACATGCCGGTGTAACATTTCTTTATTCATATCATTGATTTGCTTTCTCCTTGAAAAACATATCAGAGATGAGACTTCATGTTATATCTTCCATGTCCCGGTGTAGTGACCACAATTGACACTGAATGTTGATGAAAACATAATGATGTAATAATCACATGCTTTATACATTAGTCTCCTATAAGCAATTTCACCCTCTCTTCTTGAGGTAGTTTAATAGTGTTGGGGACACTGGAACCTTGAGTTTCTTATATCATAGTACTATGAGCACACGCCTGTAATATTCATGGATACTCGTGTCAGTGAGGACATTTACTTTGTCCAATATTTATTATAGTTTAAAATTGTGGTATAATTTTCCATTTTACTAAAAAAATTAATTTTAGCTGATTAGTTCTTTATCTTGATTACCATATAATAAATTTTGATTAAATAATTAAATAAATGTCTCCCACTATTTTATCAGATTCTAGGAACTATCTGTACTAGAATCAGAATACTCTATCACTGGAGTACTCTAGTGGCAAGGATCTAGGAACCACCCCTCATAGTCTACAAGATATGGCTATGCCACTAATTAGAGGGTTCAAGGTAGGATTTTGGTTGGCTGACCGATTTAACTTGCAGTTCCTTGATCTGTTGAGTGAAGTCCTAGCTTCTAAAATCATAGCTTGATTTACTCAATGATTGTATCTAAAATTACAACAAGCTAGATATGGCTATTTCTTTACTGAAATTTTAGTTAAGTCAACCCATCACTCATATAAGGAATCTCTGGTAGTAAGAGGCACCCTCTACTATGGCACAACCAATAACCTAAACACCTGTTTTTTTCAAATTTGAATGACAGAAGGTTGTTTAGAATTAATATATCTTTGAGGGTTTTATTATTTTTAGTGTGATGAAAGAAATCATTTTCTATTTTTATAGGCATGTACTATGTGATCACACTCAAAAATAACCGTGCAATAAATAGAAATTTCATCACATCACATGTTCATTTTATCTTACATGCTTGTTTATTATTATTTTATTTGATCATGCTCTAACTACACATTCAAAAAATAATAAACAATGAAATAAAATGAAAAACTTGATCATGAGCTGGTACTTATGGTTGATTCGTTGAGTGAATAACAGACCAACATATACCTTAAGGACAATACCTTTAGTCGTGTGGCTTAAAACTTGAATAGAAACGTCTGCTCATCTAATGCATCCAACTTCGGTCTAGTGCATTGCTGTCACTTGGCACGAAGTGCATCATACCTCATCTCATTATTATAAAAATGTATTTTTATACAGGCGGGGGGGGGGGGGTCTTGGGATATAAAATATAACCTTGAGAATGGGTGCGCAAGCCCTTATACATATAATGACACTTGAGATGCCACAGAAATCTTCTTTTATCTAATTAAACTAATTATTAGAAAACAACATGAAATAATTAAATAAAAAAATTAAATAATTAATTAAATAAAATACACCAGACAAATATTGGTCGATCTCAAGCTCATGATCAGTATACGCATTAAACTTGCGTGTGTAAACTAAATGTAGAATAAAAATTAAACTTGCATTAAATAATTCGAGGGAATTATTTTATTGGATTAAAATTTGACTCTAATTTTAATTCAATATTAATACGTTGTTCGATCCCATTTAATTGGTTTAATTTTAAAACTAAAAATTAAATTAATTAATTAATTTAATTAATCACCAAATTAAATTAATTACGCCGCATTAAATTTTAATAACCAAAAAATAATGTTTAATTAATTTAATTCTCAATAGAAATTAAATCAATTAAATCAATTATTTTTTTATTAAATTAAATCACTCAGGCCCATAAAATCTTGGTCAGGGCCTGTGCGGGTTAGGGTAAACCTGCGCAGGCTCAATCCGGGCAGTACTGACCCCAGGCATAGGCATTTTGGGATGGGCGGGTCCGCCTAAGCCCGTTCTATGATGGGAGGACCCACCCAAGTCTGTTTTAGGGTAGTGCATGTTACCTGCTCGCTAGGAGGACTTGGTGGCGACTGGGGTTTCAGTCTGCCGGCTACTGCAACCCGGAGGACGATCACCCATGCAGTGGAGATCATGGGGGCCTGGTGAGATGTGGTCATGGGTGAACTGACATAGAGGTACCCCAGCAGGGCTATCCATAGCTAGCAGGGATGCTGGAAGAGGGCGATGGTCCTAGCATGGGGCTGCGCTGAGGGAGGAGGTGGTCTCACCGGGAGGTGGCGTTGGCTATGTAAGAGGAGGTGGTCGGGAGTGGAGCTGGAAGGGAGCGGGACACCTAAGTCACTGGATGGGGTGATAGCGGTGGTGGTGCCTGCTAAAGGAGGTAGCGCAATGAGAGGGGGAGCCCAATGAGTTCTGCATGGTCTGGTAAGGAGGTGGCCACAGGTGTCTGAAAAGGTGCAGTCCGACGGGACGTCGGTCCGTAGGCGGCTGGAGGGAGAAGCTTGGATAGAGGTGAAGCAGCGATGTAGGGTGTCAACGACTCAGAGGGGCTGTCGGCCGAGTGCTGTTGGTGCGGGAGCAGGACACTATTCGTTTGTAGAAGGTGTCCTAGTTTTTGGCCCTGGCATCGCTGCGCCTGCAGTAGAAGAGAGGCAGCCCAGGTGGGCCGCTGTGCACTGCGTGAAGGAGACCCAAGGTGGTGGGGGTGTTAGGATGGTGAGGGCGTGCCTGTGCAGAGGCGGACGCCACTTGTGTGACCTGGTTTGCATGTCCACCCCCTTTTTTGAACAGATACCTACTTTGAAAGTCTCCCCATCATATGTTTTTCCCTCTCAAGACCTGATTTGTAGGTCTTGCCTCTTTTTTTTTGTTTTTCTAAATCCTACACATTCAACTTGAGAAAAATAATAATAATATTATAATAATATTATTATTATTATCAAAATAAAATTAATATTATTATTAAAATAAAATTAATATTATTTTTATAATAAAATAAAATAATTTTATAATAATAATAATAATAATACAATTATTTTTAATAAAATCATATCAACACTAAATTGTTTTTGCAATGAGTATTTCGACCATGAAATTTCCGGTCTAAATACAAACCATCACTGAAATTCAGTCTCAAATCCGAATTCAAAACTTCGGATGACTGCAGACTGGTCATCTGATGTCCAAATCTTATTCTGTCTGCGATGTTGGAACCGTATCGACACCCTTCATTAAATTTAATGAAAATTTAATCTATAATTGGATTAAAATCAACATGTTTTTTTCTGATAACATTTTAAGGAACCAAGCGTGCAGTAGAAGCCCCAAATAGGTGGGGTTTTGAAAATTTTCCATCGACAATTGAAGTAAACTTGTCAACGGTGGTGCATAGTAGCCCAATTTTAGCTGAGGACCACATGTGAAGTGTTTTAAGCACAAAAATAAATCATAAAATACCCAGTTTAAATCTGAAGTCGTGCGTGACGTCTGCTCATCATTGGCAATCAATGATCAAATAATCTGACATAGAACTCCACTATATCATCCACACATGCTTCAAGAAATCCGTGGGAGTGTTGTACATCATAATCGGGGTGCTAGTGTGGAATTCCGATGACGCCTTCGATGCTCCCACGATCATTGCATCACTTCGCTAGCGATGCCTAAGAGAGATCTCAATTCAAGCTCCTTGGATCTATAGAATCTCTCTCTAGATCATGGGAGAGAGGATATGAGAGAGAATCCCTATGAATAGTACATGTCAAAAGCCCATCCTGTTCTATTTATAGTGTTTAATTAAAATACCTAGTATAGCCTCATTGGCCCTGAATACTTAACACACTGTCAACAAGATTTTATTACTACTAAACTGAGTCATAAATATTATTATCACCCACTTATAATATATTTAAATATATAAAGTGATAATAAATGAGTCCAAAACTTGACTTGTCATTCCTATAAATGTTAATTGAACCTTAAATAATTTAATATTCGTCAATTAATATTTTTCATGTATTTACTTAAAACTGGTAAATACATTTAATAAATAAATTCAATGCTCATTATTTTAAATTTGAATAATATGAATTTATTTATTGTATTGATGATCATTTATCCTTAGAAAAATCCCGAACCCCAGTGGTGGGTCCCACCAGGTCAAAATCTCTTATTTAACTAAATAGGGCAGATTCTCAAACACACTATTGTGTGTGACCCTCTAGTCCCTTATCTCGACAATAGTGAACAATATTCACAGAATAAGAGTTGGATGCAGCAATCCATCATGGCCCCTAAAGAGATAAGGATTGTCACAACAACGATAATCAACCTACAAACACGCACTGTGTAATATAGTCTCTTTGTCTATAATATCTCATAAAGTAGGATGCACTCATGTGTCATCGCCCTTTTCTTGCTTTATTGTTTATTGAATTAACGGGATGGATTTAACCTCGACTTTTATGGACATGGTCTTATAAAGGTACTGTCATCCTTATCAACATGGTCTAAGATATATTACTTCCATAACCCAGAAGCGACAAATCCTTTCTTGACCATTCAACCAATTCCATGCCACCAATAACACACCCAACACAAACTACCTCACCACAACTTCATTGGTATGATTTTCATTTTACATCAAAGTATACAATCATGTGACATACATTGGTAATGATCTCAATTCAGGAGACCATTACACATGATCATAGATAGGAATATTCAATGACACCCGAAATATGTGGTGTTCTTATTGGTGAGTCATTCCTCATGATCTCACTACTAGAGATCACCAAGTTCGAACTTCCTAAGAAGAAGTCTCAATATTTATGATCCCCCAACACTTAATTGCCAAACATCTACTGTGTCCAATCAATAAGATGTATTTAGACCATATAACATATATTTAACATTAATGTCACAAAATCTAGAGGTTCTCATTATAGAATGGGATCTACTATAACCTTTTGATACAAAAATTAACCTTTGGACATTACCATTTTAATAGTGAATGCAGAAAATTATACACTATAATAGTAAGATGACATCATGTATTACTAACTCAATAAATGACATAGTAACCAAAATCACTAAATAGTTGAGTCTAGGGAACCCACTATTTCAGCACATATTGTATCAATAATTTGGGAAAATGATTCATAATTAATTTGTGATGTTTATGAATGAGTCTCATGTCACACCAACAAATGATTCCACCTGTATGGATCAAAGTGCATGTTTCCAGTTCAAAATGAAATTTTAGTAAAAAACAAAAGTGGCATACTCAAAACTAATGAAACACATTCCGATTGTTTTAATACTTTAGGTAAATGATCCATAAGTCATTTGGGATATGTAGGAATTAGCTGTACCTCAATCTGACGCACAATGTGACTGTTATGACTCTATCGACATCTTTTTATTCAAAATTGAGATTAATTTTTGTGTAAAAAACAAATGACATATTCAAAACTGAGCAAGTTCATTTTGATTATTTTGGTACTTTAGGAAAACAACCCACAAGTCATTTGTGATGTGTCAGAATTATCCGAACCACAATCTGATGTATGGTGTGACCAATATTACTCTAATTGTGTCTTTTTATTAAAAACTAGCATTAATTTTAATAAGAAAACATACTCAAAACTGAGAAAATGCATTCAAATTATTTTGGTACTTCAAAAAAACGATCCATAAGTCATTTGTGACACTCACTCCTTAATTGAACTCATAGTGTGACTGGTATGACTCAAAGTGTGCCTTTTTATTCAAAATTGACATTAATTTTAGTAAAAAAACAAATGACATACTCTATAATAGTTTTTTTCTTATATTCATGTTATAAATTTTATTTCATTTAAATTCAGTATTTTTATCTTATTTTAGTAATTTATATTTCTATTTCTGGTGATGTAGTGTGTCATTAAATCACAATGCATGCCTTATTTCTGGTGCTGCAGTGTGCTGTAGCATCACACTACAGTATTCCACTTAATCAGTGCTACTAAATGTGTTGATAAAGGATCATTTATTAGTGATTTTAAAAGAGCTGATAAAGATCCATTTCTCAACACTTTAAAAATCGCTGATATAGAGAGCATTTATCAGCGCTTGTTGAATCACTGATAAAGGGATCCTTTATCAGCACTTTTTAAAGCACTTATAAAGAAATATTTATATATGATTTTAAAAGAAATGATAAGGGGTCTCTTTATCAGTGCTATATAAAAGCACTCATAAATGGTGTCTTTTATCAGTGCTTTTAAAAGCACTTATAAAAGTAGGATTTATCAGTGCTTTTATTTTCACTAATAAAGCTACACTTTATCAGCACTTTTCTTGTGCTGATAAAAGCCTTGGACTTTTAACCACACTGAGGTATTCAATGCTTTTCTAGTACTGATAAAGGATTATTTTAGCACTATTAATGGCCTTTTTGTAGTAGTGATACTCTTGTAATTTAATGTTATGTGTGTACTTAATTCCATGATAATTAAGTTCAATTGATTTAGAATGATTTTACATGAAATTTAAAGCATTAAACATATTGTATAAATATGTTCCAAGTGTGTAAATTTAAAATTATATTTGGAAATTCTTAATAAATAGAATAAATGGAGTATTAAATCACGAATTTGAAGTTATCATTATTAATATAATTAATAATTATTTTTTTATGATAAGAATTAATGTTTTATTATCATTTTATCATGTTAGAGTGTTTTTTATTCTATATAAATTCATACTATTATTTTATAAATTTAATTTAATTAATATGAATCAATTTTCTAGATTGATGGGTGGTTGGATTGATTTTTAGTGCCAGAATTAATGTGAGTTTATATAATGATGGATATGGATTGGGTGAAACTCTTGTTAGAAATTTTCAATAATTACTTATGATTTTTAGTGAATGACTGAAAAAAATTTTGTGTCATAATATGGTTTATATTTTCTATAAATTTCATTTTAATTAATTAAAGAGGGAAATAAATAGAAAAATATATGATTCATAGCGATTAAATAGAAAATTTTATTTTAATGGGTATTAAATTGAGGAGTTTTATATGAAATATGATTGATGGAATTTTTATTTAAACACATGAAAATTTTGTTTAAAAATTAAGTGTTTTCATGAGAAATTGAAAAATAAATGAAATATTATTGTGGGGTAAATTAAAAGTGATTGATAACTAGATGTGATTTTTTGAGTTTTTCTTGTGATATTATTATATAACTCTATTTTTATGAATTTTTCATAAAGTAATGTAACACATAGGGATACTTGGGTTAGGCTATTCCTTTAGAAGATGATAATAAATCCTTGTATAAAGGTATACATGGTGTGTAGTATGGTCACACATTGTGTTCCTGGACCCCGGGTACTACCCGTGTCATTATAACATGTCTTATAAAGAGAGAGTACATGGCATGTAGAAATAATTACATTTCGTTCCCTTTTATCTGGGGTCCACCCATGTACTCTGGCTTTGTGAAACCCGAGTACTCCTACCCATGTCTGTGTATCTCTCGAGATACTTTCCAAGTCTCCAAGAAGGGCCTACATGCTATGGTCTAGGGTCACATGTCGTGTGGCATTTAACTAAATCTAGAAACCCTAGCTGCTTCTGAGTGGGGGCCACATGCCGTGTAACCCTGGGTTACACGCCATGTTGATCATGATTTTCCAGAAACTTCTATTCCTCCTGTTCATGGCCCAGTCGATCCTCTAGTATTCGATTTAATTCTCTGTTCACCATGAAGCCAGATATCCAAGATTTTCTTTCCATTGAAACACAACATTGGTGGGTTTTCGGCCTTCAATCGGTTATGAAATCTGATTTTGATCACCTAAATGTAAAATAACCTAAAGAATTATATCTCTTGAATCGGTTCGATTCATCCATTGGAATCATCATCACGCCTTTTTTATGCCATTATGATGTTGTATTTTCAATTTTAGATCGTTGTTCCAAGAAATGAAGGTGCAATGATCAATAATTCGTAATCCACAAACAACAAAGGACATGTATAACAAATGGGGTAGAAGAAATACGCACAAGGAGACAAACCAGAGGAACATACCTTGAACGTTGTTCATTTAAATCTCGATACATTCTCATAAGAACAATCAACAAATCAAATAATAAATCAACCCTATAAATCCCATAGTATAATTTCATCACGTAAGAACTATCAAACCTCAGATCAACCTGTTCATTGTTTGGTCCACATTTGTCATTGAATCTAAGAACATGGAAAGAAAAATCCAAATAACAACATCCTAACTAGAGTTTGGATCATTCACTAAAGATGACCAATCGTCACATCACTAGCGTTGGTGAGATCCATCAAAAATAGCATCTGTCGATCTCTGATCCAAGATTCATTATCATTTTCTGTCGATTGAGTTCTCCAGGGTTCTCTCCAAAGCCTCCAAAAAATTCCAGGGTTATTAGCTTAACCTTAAATCCCTTATTAAAAGGATAATTTAATAGAAACATCATTAGGTCGCTAAAAAACATTAAAATAAAATAAATTCTTATTTTATTTTATTTATTAAAAATCCAAAAACTACTTTTCATAGATGACCTGCGCCGATCAGTGTTAGGTTGTTCCTAGGGTAAAATTACTATTCTAAATGCAATAGTGTCCTCATATTTCTGATCTGAGCACCCTTTTATAAGTTATTCCACTTTTTCAGGAAACCAGTACATGCGTGCTATTTAATATTTTAATATATTTCAAACATTTATTTCAGGAAAATTTGGCCTCAATATTGCATGCCATCTCAGCTTCTAGCCTCTAATTAATTCCATATAATATTTAAAAATAATACATAGAAAAATACAGGGCATTTCATTCTCCTCACCTTGGGGATTTATGTCCCCAAAAAACCCAAAAACAAAGGATACTAAAAAAGAAGTGGGTATTGTGCATGAATTTGAGCCTCCTGCTCCCATGTGATCTTCTAAAGATTAATGTGATGCCATTTGACATGAACCAAGGGAATCACTCACCCACACGGGATCCTCTCCTTTTGATCCACGATCTCTACCTGGTACTCAACAAAAGTTTCTCCATCATCAATTTCCAACTCACCCTAGTCAATGACATGGGATGTGTCATGCACGTACCTCCTCAGTTGTGACACATGGAAGACATCGTGTACCCAGTCCAATTGTGGGGGGAAGAGCTAAGTGTTAATCCACCTCGCCAACTCTATGTAGTATCTGAAAATTGCCAATGAACCTTAGAGATAAATTTCCACCCTGACCAAATATGCACAATCCACGATGAGGTGAAACTAGAAGGAATGCATGGTCTCCTTCCCTGAACTATAATGGCCTCCTCCACCTGTCAGCATAATATTTCTAAAATATATGTGTAGTATTCATCTGATCCTAAATGATCTTAACCTTCTTGGTAGTAGCTCATAATAACTTCGGGCCTATGAGTGCTGACTCTCCTGGGTCCATCAAACAAAGTGGTGACTAGAAGGGTTTCTCATACAAATTATCCAATGGTGCCATAAAAATGGTGGAATTGTATATGTTGTTGTACGAAAACTCTACCAAAGGTAGGTGATCCTCCCAACTATGACTGAATTCCAACATGCAAGACCACAACATGTCCTCTAGGAACTGAATGGTCCCCTCTATCTGTCCATATTTCTAGGGGTGAAACACCTTGCTCAATCGTAACCGAGCCCCAAACATATCCTTCAATCCCTTATACAACTGGGATGTAAAGTGATCATCATGATCAGAAACTATCATCAATGGTAATCCATATAGTTGAACTATCTTTTGAATGTCAAGGCATCACACACTCTCTATGAAACTCTACTCCTAGATAGCTAGGAAGTGGTCCGACTTGGTGAGTCAGTCAATGATCACCCAGATAGCATTGTGTCCCCTAGATATATGTGGTAAACCCATCATAAATTCCATCAATATCCCATCACACATCCATTCTAGCACCTAAAGGGGTTGAGATAAACCCACTGGAATCAAGTATGGTCCCCAATGCATCGCAGAAAACTACTTACTCGACACCCTCCTCTAAAAATATCAAGATCAGCGTACTCTTCAAACACTACCTCAACTACTGAAAAGACTACTAGAACTTCTCTATCCACACGAAAGGCCACCCTTTTCAAGAAAAAGCTATCATATGAACTAATATCCTAGAGAAATAAGTTATGAATCTCCAGTAATAGCCTGCTAGCCCAAGGAAACTATACACCTCCATCATGCTCCTAGGTGGCTCCCATGATAACACTGCCTCCAACTTGGTCGGGTCTACTCCCACTCCATCCACTAAGATAACATGTCCTATAAAGTGGAATACCTAGATCCAGAACTAGAACTTCAAGTGTTTATCATCAATCTGGTTCTCTCGGAGTACGTTCCAAACCTTCCTTAGGTATCTCACATGCTCCTCCTTGGACATCAAGTACACAAGGATATCGTTGATGAAGATTACCATGAAACAGACTAAGTAAGACTGAAAGACCCGATTCACGAGTCCCATGAACACAATGGGGGAGTTATTCATGAAAAATGGCATCACCAAGTACTCATAGTGACTGTATAGGCACCTAAAAGATGTCTTTGGTCTATCATTACCTTGTACTCTCAACTGGTGATAAACCGATCGAAGGTAAACCTTTAAGAACCATTGTTCCCCTCTCAAATGATCTAAGAGGTAATTGGTCCTTTTTAGTGGATAATTTTTCTTTATATTTACCTGGTTCAAGTGTCGTTAGTCTACACACAACCTCAAGATCTTGTCTTCCTTTTTAGCAAACAAAACTGGGGCCAACCAGGGTGAAACAATAGGTCTCACAAATCCCTTACTCTACATGTCCTCCAACTACACCCTTGGCTCATGAAACTCTACATGATCCATCTGATATTCTGGTGCTGATATCAGTGTCATTATAGGGTATAAATCAATGCAAAATTATATCTCCCTATGGGGAGGTAAACCTAAAACATACTCTAGAAAGATATCCTCATGATCCACCACTACTACTGGGAACTAAAAAATCATAATGTATGCTGCTCCATGGGTCAGGCTAGCCAACTCATGAGTGATAAAATGAACCATCCTATGAATGAGTGTATCCTATGTTACATGGGTCTCATTTTATCTAAAAAAGGAAAACCTCATTCCATCACTGCAGATACACCGTAACCATGTCCTAAAATAGTCAATCTGGGCATGAACCATGAATAACTAGTCCATACTAAGAATGACATCATAAGGTCTCATCACTGACACCAAGAGGTTCCAACCAAAACTCTTTCCTCCAAGGTTCAGGTCACACTATCAACATAGACGTGTGATCACTGAGTCTTCTCCAGTGGGTGTCCCCAAGCATAAGGGTTGAGTCAATGGTTCAACCAGAATCTCTAGGCCTCGAACAAGATATGTGATGAGAAATTAATGAATATAATATATGTCTATTAGTAAAAAAAATAAAGTATAAAATACATATATCAAACCTAGAATCATCCCAGGATCCCCTGGGTTATACACCTTGACCGCATGCAGTTGTCCCTACCCCTATCCTCTAGATCCCTGAGCCTAACATGGACCTCATGGGGGTGGTGGTGGTAACATGTCAAAATGTTGACCACATCCTACTACCCTCCTAACTTCTCTTCTATGTCTTCTACCCTATATATATACCAACTCTTATCATTTCCTCTGCCTTGGTGGTCCATCCACCATCTCTCTATTAGTAGCATGACATGTTAGATAATCTCGAGAAAGATGCCCCCTACCGTCAAATGTGTAGCACCGCCTCTCCCTAGGCTGTCTGGACCCACCCTATGATCCTTTAACTGTAGATCATGTATCCTAGGATCTCCTCCTAAAACATATCCCACATCGAGATCCCTAAGACTAACGTCGTCTCCCTACTGCCAAGGTATCTGCACCCACTTGTCTACTACTGATGGTCACTGGTTGTATCTGTTCATTTAAGAAGCTTTCGACCACCAAATCTCACTCAAGCACCCCATCATAAGTTAGAATGAATAGAGGTATAATGCTATCTTGGATGTCTCTATGAAAACCTCACTCAAAGGTCTGATCTATGAAGTGTTGATCTATAACCATATCCATCAAGTGCCTGGAAAGGTCAGTGAACCTTGATGAATAGTCAGAAAACATCAAAATACCCTATTAGAGCTGAATAAGATCTTGTATACACATAGATATCAGCTTAACTGGTGATAAATCCTCTCTAAAGAGACCCTCTAACTCCATCCATGAAATAATATCCTCATCGTGAGTCTGTGTGGAAAAACTCCCATATCGACCTACTGAGCCATGAAGAAGGCTTGATACTTGGATCACTATATGGTCCATCGGTGTCCTGACTAGATGAAAAAATCTGATCACTGCGTCAAGATAGTCCTCAACCGCCTGAGGTTCGGGATCACCTCAGAACCTAAGGGGTCTCTATCTCTGAAACTTATGGAGTGCACTCAACTTTTACTCCTCGTCTGTTAGTACTACAGGTACCATGTGCTGATCCACAAGTGGTGGTATGGCTGGTGTACCACTTGGAGGTAACATCTAGGGAACGGGTCCCAATATCAAATCCTTGTCACTAAGGGGGTTATACTCATGCTTGAGTTGCTGAATCCTATCTGGTATAAATCTAGAGGGCATCCTATAAGAAAAAAATATGTACCACGGTCAATGAGTATATCTAGAGAGCTAAATCAAGAAGTACATAGAACCAAAACCCATTACTATATGATGAATGATGCATTATTTTCCCTGCAACCAGTGTTCTCATGTACCGAGTCAAAAAGCAGGTTATTAGAGTCTTGGTGTATGGATACATCGGTCGCCTGCACCAACACTGGAGTCCCTAACCTGAAAGACGAACTCGAAACACTTAACAATGTTTCCCCAAACCAATCTCATAAAATATTGGTTTTAAGGTAGAACTGAACACCTCTAATACCACTCTGTCATGACCCATCCCAATGGGGCCCATTCCACAACTCCCTATGCTCACCTCTAATAAGCCAGGGGATGGTGACTAGCACCGAGTAAGAATATCACTAACATAGGAGGCATTTCCTATATAACTATATGCATGAACACATCTCCAATCCCACAAATGATGAAATGTAAAAACCACTAAGAAAAAAATTCATGTATAATGCCATCCCAACCAATAGAGTATGACAAGATATAAAGTGCAATAAAGTAAACTAGGACAGAATACAAGCCCAATAAAATAAATAATCTATAAACTAAAAATTCAAACCTTTAAACAAAATAGGTACTAGGACTGCTAATCAAATCCATTGGAACACCATGGCTCCCCTAAAATCACAAGGCTCTGTCCAGTCATGGTTTGTCAAATAGTCGCTCGTCTGCACATGACACAACACATGTGGGCAAAGCCCATGCCGGGGTGAGTATTAAAATACATAGTAGGATACAATAAAACCATAAAGAAATACACAAATAAAGAGGTACAATCATCCCTCCATAGTATATTTCTATAAAACATATAACAATAATATCTAGATATACTCAAATCAGGACATGTGGTCTAGAGGTCAGTTGCAACTACCTCATACCCATACTAAGGATTTAGTTTGATGATTCCAAAAAGCAATCATATGGAAGGCCACACTCCTATGTTTGATAGCATTAATGACCTATGTTAAAAAATTATTGTTTATAAGAAAGCATCATGAGAGTGAAATATTGATAGATCTGAAGAGATAGATTTAAAACAATATATGAGGATCACAACCAGGGCCATGGGGTGATACCAACAACTCCATTTGGATTAACTTGCTAACTAGCGGATCAACACTTGGTGAAGTTGGTCACATCAATACCAATTACTATACATACGCCATGAAGAATGAATAGAGGATTCTACTCCGGGACTCTAAGAGGGTATTTCAACAACACTGTCCAGGAAATCCAACAAAAGGGATCATAATCCTATGTGTAGAAAACGATACCCTCTAACGTTCAAGGAAGTGATAAAGGGATTTAACCCTGACTAAACATGTCCTAGATATGGTGAAAAATATAATAAATCCATGTATAAAGGTATAAAAATGTGTAGTAGGGTCACACGCTGTGTTCCTTGACCTCAGGTACTACCTGTGTACAAAAATCCACGTTTTGAGAACATATCTTGTAAAGAGAGAGTACACAAGATTTAAAAAGACTTACATGTCGTTTCCTTCCATCTGGGGTCCACCCATGTACTCTGGCCATGTTCCAGTACATGGTGTCAACCCATGTAGCTATGCTCGTGTACCAGTACATGGGGTAATCTGTGTAACTAGTTAGCCAGGCCATGTGGGGGAGTACACGCCATGTGGGAAACCTATGTACTCCACCCCATGTCCGTGTTTCTATCGAGATGCATTCTGAGTCTCTGGGAATGGACTACATTCCATGTGGAATTTAACTAACTTCCAAAACCCTAGCCTCTACTGAGTGGGGGCCACACGCCATGTAACCCCGAGTTACATTCTGTGTTGATCTCTATTTTCCCGAAACCGTTGTTCTTCATCCACGCACCTCGATCAATCCTACAGTGTTTGATACAATTCTCTTTTCACCTCAAAATTGGATATCCAAGGTTATCTCAGCATTGAAACACTGAATCGGTGGGTTTCAAGCCTTCAATAAGCTCTAAAATCCGATTCTGATCATCCACATGTAAAATCACCCGAAGAATGACATCTCTTGAATTGATTAGATTTGTCCATCACCATCACCATTTCATCTCTGTTAGGTTGTCTTAATGTTGGATCTTCAATTTTGAATTATTGTGATGAGAAACAAAGGTAAAGGCACAATGATCAATCATTCATAATCCATAAAGAATGAAGAATGCGTAGAACATATAGGGGAGAAGAAATACAAATAAGGAAACAAACTCGAGGAATATACCTTAACCATTGTTCATTTCAGTCTTGATCCATTCCTATAAGAATTATTGAAAAATCAAATAATAAATCAACCCCATAAATCCCACAGTTTAAGCTCATCCCACAAGAATGATTGAACCACAGATCAACCTATCCATTGGTTGGTCCATGTTTTTCATTGAATCTAATAATGAGGAAAGAAATATCCAAATAAAAACATCCTACCTTGGGGTTGGATCCTTCACTGAAGATAATTTACCATCACATCTTCACCATTAGAAGGATCCGTAAAAAATAGCGTCTTTCGATCTCTGATTCAAGCTTCATCATCATTTTCCATCGAGAGGGTTCTACGGGGTTCTCTCCAGATCCTCTAAGAAATTCCAAGGTTATGAGCCTAAACCTAGATCCTTTCTATAAAGGATACTTTAAAATAAATTTCATTGCATCACTGTGAAATTCTAAAATAAAATAAATTCTTATTTTATTTTATTTATTAAAATGAAAAAAGTAAATTTCACAACTATCTCATTCCAACCGATGTTAGGTCATGCCTACGGTAAAATCGATGCTCTAAACGCAACAGTGCCCTCATATTTCTGATCTAGTCACCCATTCAGAAGTTATTTCAAATTTTTAGGAAAACAACACGTGCATGCTATTTAATATTTTAATATTTTTAAAACATTTATTCCAAGAACCATGGGCATCATAATTGCACGCCATCTCAGTGCCTAGTCTCAATTTAATCCTATATAATTTTTAAAAATAATACATGGGAAAATCTGGGATATTACTTGCAAAAAATAATAATTTCCCAAATTATTTCCCCCTTGTATTTTCATAAAGCAGTGGAAATATTTACCCTCAATAAATTGAATATTTTTAGCAAAAAAATTGATTTTAGTTTTACAAAGATGGTTGAACATTAAAAATTTGAAAATAAATTAAACCCACTTCATTTTTCATTCAATTAAAAGTCCAAACTTCTCTTTACCTCCAAGAGAATAGTCTCACATAATTAATAGTAAAAATAATTTATGCACTCTTTTTGGACAAGAAAAATTTAAAATTTAAAATTTAATGTAATTAAATCATAAAAAATATTAAATAATAATATAAAATATTCAATATATATTAGGATATTCATTTTCTAATTCATTTGAGTGTATATATTTCGAGTTTGAATCCAATTAAAAGAGTTCAAGGGAAATAATGGTTATATAACATTCACACAATCTTTTACAAAAGTCAACAATTTTCAAATAAGATAATGAAAAATATTTAACCCAACTAAATCCAAGGAATAATATATAATTAAAATTCTAAAATCATCTAAATAATATTCAAACTTCATAATAATTTAAAATCACTAAAAAATTATTTATTAAAGCTTGAAAGACAATAAAATTTCATAGTTTTTTGGTTTTTTCAATGGGTTTACATTATGGTAAAGTTATGCACATTGAAAGACCCAATCACCAATACTAAAACTCAACATTTTCCCCAATTGTGAATTTAAGATAGCAAAACATGTGAAATCAGTTCTAAAGTTCTGAAAGATTTGGAAATTCAGTTGAAAAGAAACATTTATGGGAAGTCATAAGAATTATCAAAGTCTTTTTTCCACACAATACAAATAATTATCAACTCTTAGCATTAAAAAATAATTTCTAATGTTTAATACTTAAAAAATTATGATTAATAATAAAATGTGTAAAATAGTAAAAGTTTAAGTGTTCTAATTGATTAACAACCCAAAAAATAATATCCAACATGACATGGAACTAAAATACACTCTAAAATAACCTATTTATTGGAAGTAACCATCATGTTTTAATATAAAATCCAGCATGAAATTGTTATACCATTTCAAAAACAAATAAATAAATAAATTCAAAGTGGTAGAAATAGGAGGATTTTAAAAAACATAAAAATGAGAAAAATTTTAAGGAAAAAATCCCCTGAAATAGATGCTCTGTTACCCTTAAATCCACAAAAAATACCCCTTTATTACTTTGAAAATGTTCCTCAGGTTATCATGAAAACTCCAAAATATAGAAACAAATAAACATTTATGTTCATAAAAATTCATCTCAAGTAAAATATAACCAATTTTTAAGAAAATAAGAGGGTAGAAAAGTTTATTCATGTTATATCTTCTGTTAATTAACGTAGATTGTAAAAATTATACTCTAATAGGAAGATAAAGTAGAGAGAATCTCCAAGTTGATTCCATATGATAAAAAACAGAAACACCATCATTCCATCCAACTCATTTAATTTTCTATAAAGAGAAATTATGAATCATAAAGAAAAAACTAACACTATAAATGGTTAGTACCATCCCACACGGTTATTCAAAAAAAAAATGGAAGAAACAATATGATTATACATTGGTATTCAGCTTCCAACAAAATGAAATCCTACCACAAAGTTTTCTTATTACCTTCTCTAAAAAGTTTTAGCCTATTTCCATTAACAATAAATGGAACATCCTTCCCATGATCTCAAATATACATAACACCAAAATGGAAAATGTGAGTTATAATAAAAGGAACATCCAATTTGGAATGAAATTTACTAGTAAAATATTTATCTTGAAGTTATACAATAATACTTTATCTCTAATATGAAAATATTTATTCAAAATCATCTTATCTTGCACAAATTTTGTTTTGTCATTAAAAACCCTTGTATTTTCATAGGCACTATTCTTTATTTCTTCTAACTCTTACAAAAAAATCTTCTTATATTTTCTGGCTTCAAAAAAATTAAAATTACAAGATTTTAATTCCCAAGAATCAGGATTCTATACCTCCATAGGAAAATGAAAATCTCTTCCAAAAACTATCTGATATGGTGACATCCCTATTGGAGTCTTATAGGTAGTCCTATATGACCATAGAGAATCCTCAAGCCTTAAGCTATAATATTTCATTTTTGGGTTAATATTTTTCTCAATAATGTGATTAATCTCTCTATTATACACTTAATCTATCCCATTAATTTGAGGGTGATAGGGTGTATACACTTTATGACCAACCCTATATCTTTTCAAAAAAGCCTCTAATGTTCTTTTACATAAATGAGTTCCATGAGCTATAAGAATAAATATTTGCATCCTAAATCTAAAAAGCATATTTCTCTTGAAAAATTGGTACACAACTCTATAATTATATATTCTAGTTGGAATAACTTCAATCCACTTTGACACATGGTCTACTACAAGTAGGATGTGAATATATTTAAAGGAATTAGGGTAAATTCCCATAAAATCCATTCCCCAAACATAAAAACAAAAAAAAAACAATTGAGGTTGTTTTCATATCTCATGTATTTGGGAAATGTTTCCTTATAATTTAAAAGATTTAAAAGTCCTACAAAATTCATGGGAATCTTTGAAAATGATGTGCCAAAATAGACTTAAATAAAACACTTTTCTCACTATTCTCCATGGGCAGAAGTTACCTCCATAGCTCAAACTATGAAATAAATTAATCACTAAATAAATATCATAATTTTTTATACATATCCTAAAAATTTGATCACTTACCAAATTCCATAGTTAAGGATCATTGAATTTTTTTTTCCTTGACTCAAAAATTAGTTTAGCAACATTCTACTTGGAAAACCAATAGAAATAATTTCACCAGATAAGTAATTCACATTTTTTAAAAACCATGACCTCTTGTCAACAAAAACATAATATAGTTTCTCTCTAAGGAAAAAAACTCAATTTTGTTCAACAAAATATTTATCATGACTAAATTCAGTAGGTATCCTACTCAAATGATCAACCATAGTGTTCTAAATCTCTTTTATATCTTGGATCTCTATGTACAATTCTTGAAGTAACAAAATATATCTCACCAGCCTTGATTTTGATTCTTGATTTTTCATGAGATATAGAACAGTATAATGGCCAGTGAAGACTACTACCTTAGATCTCAAAATATAGTTCCTAAAATTATTAAGGGAAAAAATCTAACAAATCCTTCTCTTTCTTAGGGTAATTGTATTTGGTAGTATGTAGAGTCCTACAAGAATATGTAATGAAATGTTATTTACACTCTACTATCTTCCCAAGAATTTCCCCAAATATAATTTCAAATCACAGATCATTATATCAAATATAAATTACCAATTTGGTGACTAAACTATTGGTGGGAACATAAGTTTATATTTTAGTTCATTAAAGGATTCCCTATATTTATCATCAAAGGAAAAAAAGTAATTTATTTATGAATAATTCTTTTCAAAGGTAAATAAGTTCAGCTAAAGTCTTCTATAAACTTCCTATAAAACCCAGGATGGCCAAGAAAAGATATAATATCCTTCACAAACTTAGGAAAAGGAAGTTAAGAGATGATTTCAACCTTGGAAATTTCCACCCAAATAATATTCCTAGACACTTAATGACCTAGAACAATTCCACTTTCAACCATAAATAGAATTTATCAAAGTTCATAATGAGGTTATTTTCAATTCACACCCTAATCATAGATCCTAGACATCTCATATATCTCTTAAAATATAAACCATATACTATAAATTCATCCATAAATACCTCCATGTATTACTCAATAAATTTAGAAAAAAATACTAAGAATGCATCTTTAGAAGGTGGTGAGAGAATTAAAAATCCAAATAGAATTATCCAATAATAAAAGGTACCAAAATGACACGTTAAAGTTATTTTATCTTGGTAATATAGAGCAATGTGAATTTGGAAGTATCCAAAAAAACCATCTAAGAAGAAATAATGGGATTGAATAGCTGAACTTTCAAGGATTTGATCAAGAAAAGGAAAGGGTAAGTGGTCCTTCTTAGTCACTAGTTTAGCCTCCTATAATCAATTTATACCCTCCACATATTGGGAAAACTAGAAAGTACTTACTCTCTAAATTCAATTTTAATAAATTTTAATACCACTCTTTTAGGTACAATATAAACTAGAATTACCCATAAACTATCAGAAAAGGGGTAAATAATACACATAGCCAATAAGGTAGTCACCTCCTTCTTAACCACTTCTAGAAGGTTAGTATGCAATCTCCTATGGAATTGTCTAAGAGGTTTGTAATTTCTTTCTAAGAGTATCCTATACATTCACACTGAAGGAATAATCTTATGAAAATCATCTAAATACCAACATAAAGCTTCATATTCTCCTTATAGACCTATAAAAGTTATTTTTATTGTTCATTGGATATCCCAATTTCAATTATAATAGTGATTTTTTTTCATTCCAAATAGAAATATTTTTAATTTTTAGGAAAAGGTTTATGTTCAAGAATAGGTGGGATGTCTCCTTTGTAAAAAATAGATTCTATAGGTTCTTTAACTTTATTTTTAGCCTCTTTATCTTCCCTAAGAATATAATAATAACAAACTCCAATACTACCAAAGAAATCATTTTCAAGAGGAAAATATGATTTATCCTCAAAATAAATTTCATATTCAAGGTCACAAATATATGGTGACTTTTCAAAGACATTTTTAGAAGAATTTATGTTCTAAATATTTTATTCATAAGAAACAATCTCAGAGAAAATCTATAACCACAATTTTATCACTTTCAATAGAATATAAATCAATTTTACCCATTTTAGGTTCAATTTCACTTGAAAATTCAAAATTTAGAATAGGCTTACATGTTCCAAGAAACTTGAAAAATATTTATCCTTTCCACTAAAATTTTTAGTAAAATTTTCATCCTTTTCATGTTATGAAATTTTCAAAATAGCATAAAATGTCTTAAAAAATAGATTTATTTTCAAAAAAATTACTATAGATTTTAGATTTTCCAATAGACTCTTTTTTATCAGGAAGTTAATTTTCCAAAGAATTCAAAGTCTGGTTATCTTGAATAAAATTAGAAAATAATTCTGTATAAATCTAGTCAATCATGTTAACTTAGTGTGTAGAATAGTCCTCCATATGATTTTTCATCTATTTGATAAAATGTAAATTAACCATATTACCTCCAAAATTTAAAGAAAGAGTCCCTTTATGAACATTGATAATTACCTTAATAGTTTTCAGGAATGGTATTACTAAAATTAATAGTTATTATGAACAGAAACTACCATACACTATATATAACATGTAAAAATTAGTAGGGAACATTAAATAATTAACCCTTTCCAACACATCCTCAATAACTCCATCAGGAATAGCTACAATAATCTAGCTGGATGAAAATACCAAAATATTTAAGCTCTCCAACCCGTATAGATGAAAACATAGAATAAGTCATAACATTTATGGAGGATCCAAAATATATCATTTCATATTCAAATTGATTATTACTAATCACACGTGAAATAGAAAACATACATTTGTTTTTGTATTTCACATGGAGGGAATGTTAGATCATGGAAGAAATATTTCTTCCAAAATTAACTTTCTCACCTCCCTTTAAATTCATTTTCTGGGTGCACATCACCTTAAGAAATTTAGAACATCAAGATATTTATTTTATAGTATCTAACAAAGGGATTTTAACTAGGGATTTTGTAAAATATTCAAGAACTTATTTTTTCATTTTATTTTCAACATTTTTATTAATAGGAGGGATTCCAAAAGGATAAGGTGACAAATCCCTATATATTTTGTGATCATCTTATGATTTTTTCCATTTTTAAAATCCCATTAGGTTTATAAAATCCCTATAGGTTCTTTCAAGTTGGATTTATTTATCTTTTATTTTATTTTTTATTGTTATAATAGTGTGTGGACAATAGGTTTTTGTAAAGTTTCAGTAGGTGATTTAAAAAATATATCAAGAGGTTTTTCATCAGATGGTTAAATAGGTTCAGCTAGTAGTTTAGTTACATCTTCATGTCAATTCTCTTTAGTTTTAGAAGTATAACTATATTTTTAGGTTCTTATTTGTTATATTCATATTGGGGGTTTTGAATTTCAGTTCTTCTTCTCAAAATTATTACATTAACATTATATCTTCATCTCATGTTCACTTTAGATTATGATATTAAATTACCACTTCTTTGATTTTTCAAACCACTAATTTCAGTTTCCATCTGACCCATTCAGGTCACCATATTTTTTAACAACACTTGTTGTTGTTGATAAATATCTTTTTGACCATATCTTATTTGATTTTCTTGTTGTTTTTTATTCTCTTGGTTTTGAATGCTTATAAAATTCACACCAGTTTGGTTTTAAAATTGATTTTTATTGTACCTAGGTAGCTGGTAAAAATTTTGGGTTATAAAATTATTTTTTGACTGATAATTAGGCTTAAATATATTATTCTATTTTTTATTCTATCCTTTGTGGATTTTTTTATATTTTAAATTCCAATATTGAAAATTTTGACTAAGAAATTGGTTATTCGGATTATTCTGGAAAGGTTTTCTAGAAAAGGACCCATTACATGATTTAGGTCATTATAACAGTAAAAGACATTGATCTTTGTAATGATCAAAAGTATAATAGATGATACATTGTATCTAAATGGGATAAACTAGTTCTGGAAAATATTGTGAAGGGATAAAGTTAGTCAACATTTTTCTAGTCATGCTAGCAAGATCACTCAGATGATTATCTACTCAACTATTGTCACAAATATAAGTAGATACTTCCATAGTTGGTTTAACATGGATAAATACCCTTGTCACAAACTACTGTAAATTATATTCCATATTATAATTGATATTCATAGAATCTATGGGATTATTTTATACCAAATATCCATAGCAATAGTATCAATCATAATTCTATCCATCAAGACTTTTCCCTCATAAAAATATTGGATTGGGAGTTAATTAGAAATTTGGTAATTTGGGAAGTTATAGAATTTTTTAACCTCTCCCAATATTAATGTAAAGTATCTCCTAGTAAATTCTTAATTACATAATTATCTTTACTAAGAGAGGTAGTCTTAAAAGATAGAAATTCTTTTTCTAAGGAAATGTTCTTAAGTTATCACCACCTCTCTATAGTAGTGCATTGGGAGTATTATAACCACTCCTTGGTGTTTATTCTTGTATAATTACATTTTTTCTAGATTTCAATTTTCTATAACTTGTTTGATTTTTTTTTCAATAGTTTTAGCTCTAAAGTTGTATGAATTTCTACATTCCAAATTTTCAAAGTTATTGAAAATATAGTATATTTTTTCCTTTTAAGAAATAATTTTACTTTTTATTTGTTTTTAAAGCAAAATATGATATTTTTTATTTATTTTTTAAACCCTTGTTAGCCTTTCTAGAAATGAATTTAATTGAATCATGTGGTTTTTATGATGTTTTTACCATAATTCAAATTTTAAATCTAAGAACTATATTATACTAGCAACCAATGTTATCTACTAATGAGACCACCCTTTAATAATTTTTCAATCATGGTTTTATAATTTATATTATTTTTTAAAGTTTTAAGGGAATTTATGTTACATTAAAATAATTTAATATAATTTTTAAACATAAATAAACTAAAATAGTGAAACAAGTGCAATAATAAAATAAGTTGAAAAGAAATAATGTGTGGATATAGTGGGAAACGGGGAGTCAACAGTTTACAGAATATATAGAAATGGAAAAATCTAGTAGATCTCTTAGTTAAATATTTCTTCACTACTTTAAATTTTTTTAAACTTAAAATCTCTCAATGCATGTATTAAAATCTCAATGCATGAATTTAATTTGACTTGAAAAGTTATGGTCATAATCTAAAATCTCAGTTTTGACATGATTTTATTAAGAGATAGTTGAGGTTCTCAATGATCACTAATAACTAAGACACAATTATGATCCCTTTTCACTTATAATTCTCAATTAAGAATTGATAATTTTAAACAATAAGAGTGAATCATCAAACTCCTAACCAAATAGAATTAATATCCCACACTCTATGAACAACACACTCTGATCGAAAATGTATCAATAATATAATGGAATAGAAAAGAAGAACATGAAGTGATTGAAAAAATAATCATTAAATTCCAATTTATTATTTAATGAATATAATTTTTTAGTGATATTATAGTAAATTATTTAAGAATTTTAAGTATATAAAGAAATCACTATTTGAATCCATAAGATTTGTCCATAAGGAATCAAGAAAATCATGATTGTGAAGCATATAAAACCTTTGATCTTTATCAACATCATAATTCATAGAACCTCTGTAGAAGATATTCCACTTTCCACTCCCATCAATCCATTTCAGAAGTTCTCTATAAGTTATTGTCTACTATCTCTATAATAATTCCTTTTTTTAGATTTTAATGAGATAATTTAATTTTTGAGAAATATAACTATCTCCCAATACTTAATTTATTTCATTATGTCCATATGAGAGAATAAATTCTCAAACCTTGAGTCACTGTCAGTGTAATAATATAAAAAATCCTAAATTTATTCTAATTAAAAAGACTCATAAATTGCTATAGGTTTCACTAATGTCAATATGAAAACATTATCTCTCATCCTCTATTTCTCAAAAAAAATATTACAAAGAATCAACTACACCAAATCCATTCATAAAAACACACATTCCTTAAGATTTATCCCCTTCAACATCCAAAAATTATCCTTTTAACTAGGATGAACTTTCAGTTAAAAACCCACAACCCTTGTTGAAAACTTAATAGAAACAACTCTAAATTCAACCAGGGGAACAAATGAACACACTCTTGGAAATTCCATCAAGAACAATCACTATACCCACCTTCAAGATCACTTCCCAAACATATGGGATCCATAACATCCATCCTTCACTTTGATTCAATCTTGCAAAAAAAACATCAACCAGAAAACACAAAATAAAGAAACCTCCAACTAGATTCACCCATCCACAACACTCATTTGGCCGATAAATTCCTCAAAATGCTCATATGAGCACAAAAACCTGATCTCAACATCAATCTATATAAACTATTTTTTAAAACTTCACATGTACTCTTTCAATCTTCAATCCAATTCATTGGAGGAAATAAAAAACAATATCATAGAAACTCATCAGTTATTGGTTTTGGAAAATTGAGCTCAAAATATCAGATGAAGAACCCTTTATCCATGAAATATCATTATCAAAGCCACCAATATATGTGGTATGATGTTTCCACAAATTTAGGATAATATATCGAGCCTGATCGATTTTTATCTTCAAAATATTGGGTCAACCACAATCAATTCAGTAGGTTCTCTTATTTGGTCACGAGTGTTCATCATCGAATTGCTGGTATATATTTGATTTGGGGAAGTGGAAAAAATTAACCCTTCTTTAGTCAATATCATAAGTATCATGGTACTGGGTCATATTATTTAGGAATCAAGTTGATTTCTCTTCATAAAATCAATCTAAATATTCAATAGTCAAAACTCATGATAGAAATCTTCTCATTTTCCCCTTTACAACTCTATGTGATTCTTGATTTTTCATCAGATTTGGTTGGAATCAACACTCAAACTAACTTCGGATATAACTCAGGTATTCATTTGTCTTCATCATGGATCATAAGAAAGATAATTTTTCCTTAGTTTGGTTTTCTTCACTGGGCATCATAAAAAAAAATTGGATCAAATATCAGTATTCTTCTTCAGGATCGTTAATATCAGATCTAGTAACAACGATGTCTAGCTTAACTAATATTCAATAGATTGAGCTTCTTCTATAATCATGGTTTTTTTTCATTGGAAAAATGGTTGGGGATGGGAGTGAGAATCATCTGCATGCAATATAAAAATTTTGTGTTTGTGAGAGGCTACCAATTGGTTACATGAGTTTCACATTTAAATCAGTTATGTGAGTAGCTGCTTAAAACCAGCTATGTGGGTATCTTTCAATTCACCCATGTGAGACCTTCAAATTTTGGCTACATAGTTACACTACTTGAAAAAATGGGTATGCGGATATACCTCAGAATTGGTTATGTAAATCCATTTTGGATATTCTTTACTTCGTTGCATCTTGAAAAAAGGTTATGTATCTGCTTTTAAATTTCTAGAAAAGATGCTTCTCCATCCAAATTCCTTTTAAAATTACTAAATAAATATTCCAAAAAAAATAAATTAAAAAAAATTAATTTTTTAAATAATTATAAATATAACTTAAAAAAAATCCAAACACGTAATTTCATTAAAACAATATAAGATTAAAAATAAAAATCACATCGCTTAAATTATCTAAATGATTAAATAATTAAAAAAATAATGAAAATTAAATGTTATAAAAAAATTTAATTAAAATTCAATGTTACCAATTATTAAATTATATAATGAAAATAAATTAAATGTTAAACTAAAATTAATTAATTAATATATTAATAACAAAAACAAAAAATCTTATAATTATTAAATAAATATAACATAAAAATAAATAATACTAAAAACTAATAAAAACCTTAAAATTATATGATTTAACACATATTTAAAAAAGTTTAAATAAATAAAAAATTACAAAAATAAATTATTTAATTAAAAACATAATTTTATAAAGAAAAATACAATTTAATCAAATAATAGTTTTGAAAAATTAGTATCAAAATATTGTTACATCGAACAAGGTCCTCCCCTTTATATGGTTGGATTTCTTCAGATCAACCTGGGGAGAAAAGGCTTCAATTTGAAATTACTGCTCACACAAACCTTTATCCAATCACATTTAATATCTTCTAAGGATATTGGGTTTTGAATCAACCAAAACCTCTACAAAACATGGCATCAATGATCTCTAACTCGCCCAAAAATATTTTCTTAAATCATGAACTCTATTCATGAATATCACACATTGAATGTCCATATCAACATCTTCATAATCATTATGAATTCATAATGTTCAAGTGAAGTCACTCAACATATTATTTGGTCTAACTTCTATAGTCTTTAATCATCATCTCCTAGATATTCCTTTGTCTCATTTGTACATAAACTTTTACTACCTTTGATTAGAATTATTCTTATGATTCCGGTGAAATTTAACTATTGGTTAAATCACATTGTTTGACATTTGGATCATATATTGATCATATAAATTGTTTCTTTTCAATACCTATAAAAATCCTAAGGTTTCCTGTTCTTTTGGTGTGGCTGGCTCATTATCTAGTCTTCTATTGTACCATCTTTTAGTGAAATCATAGGTAGTATTTATTTTCTTCTAAAAGATCTTAGATATCAGACTTTCTCCTAATTTTATTAATATATATCCAACTCATCTTAAATCACTGTACTCAAATGTAATTATGATATATATTCTATTGAAATAATAACATAATATATTTTAACTAAACTTACAGTGTATCCTTCATTAAAACACCAATCTCTCCATGCCTTCACAATCTTTCTATTATCCAGACTTCTGGATTTATTTTTTAAGTATCTTATGAAAACATCAAATACCATAGTTAGAAAATGAAAATATTCCTATTAACTAATCATTTCACTTTAAACCTTATCATAGGGTGAATTTACAAAAGTCTCTAGACACAGTTGTCCAAAATCACAAATTTTTATTGGTCACCTAAAAATAATATTCCAAAAATAATTGAAAAAAATATAACACTTTCATAATCCTAATAGAACTTCAATATACCCTTTCTTATTTTTTGGAAACACAAAAATTTTTAATAAAATTTTTTTTTTACATTCCATAGAATAATATAGTTTCTTAAGGGGAAAATTCCTAACAAAACACTGCAAGAAAAAAAATATTTTTAGAGAATTCCATATCTTGGTGAAAAAAAATTGTAGAGAAGTGAATTTTATATACTCCCCCTTAATCCATAAACCTTAACTTTAAGATTACACTTTGTGTGTGGATTTTATTTATTGAAAAGTGAATTTAAATGGTGTTCAATGAGATAACAATATCTCATTGTGGTCAATATGATGAATTAGTTCCAAAGACAATGAAGCTTGGATGAATACCTCAAGTCATGATATTAAAAGAGACATGTGAATGGTTTGAAGACTTTGAGTTTCAAGATGATTCATGGAGAATTTTTATGGATTAATTTGATAAAATTTTATGTCATGGATGAATAATTCTCCTAATAAAATATGATTATTATTTGTAGTTTTGTATTTCCCAAAAATCATAAGTAAGTTGTAAAACTCATGAGTCTATCTTGATAAAAGGAAGGGGAAGAAGAAGTACTGACAATCATATTAAGAATCTAGTTGGAAGAAAATAGGTGCTACCAATCATATTCAGGTTTTATTGGAAAGAAGGATGTTGTTGGAAGAGAGGTAAGTTACAATAATTTCCTTGATAAACTTGATGATGCTAAAGGCAATCGATCAAAGGTTAAATATCATGACAGATAATGTTTGTGATTAAAGAAGCTGGGTGATTTTGGAATGAAATGAATTTTAGTAGAATATGGTTGATGTTTTAAATGATGAATCAATTTGTGTTTGTTGAAAATTCCATATGACTATTAATTAGTATGGTTGGGGTTTTCGAATAAGATTTTTAAGGTGGCTCTCTTTCCCAGTGTTTTCTAAATGTTTGGGCCTCAAAATTGGTTTTTTTTGGAAAAGGAAGGGTTTTTTGCAAAGGATTTCATGGAATATAGTTTGAGGACCATAGAGAATAGTTCATATACTAAAAATGAGGTATTTTGAATGAACAAGGAAAATCGGTAAGGAAAAATTTCTACATAGTAATACTATGTGGACCGCAAAGTGCAATATGTGGACCACGTAGAGAAAAACAGTTTGTAGGAGACTCATAGTTCAAGGGAGGATAATTTTTTATGGGAGTAATGTCATTTTAAAAATGAGGTGGTGATTTTAGGATCCATAAATAGTTTCTTTTTGTGGGAGACAATGACCACTATAATGATTAAGCCGATATACAGACCACATAGCAGTTCACGGTGAAGGATGTACCACACCAAAGTTTTGAGTAATTCAGATTAATAGGTTTTGTAGATTTGTTTGACAATATAAAGATACCTAATCAGATAATTTATTAAGAGATTATTTTTTGAGAAGAGATCATTACTACTAAAAGAATTTTGGTAAGTCCAAAAGAGTTCATAAGGGAGAATTTGATAAAGTATAGTTGTTCGTGAGAAATCATTTCCATGAAGAAGATAATTCATGGGGATAGTGTGTGAAATTGGTTTGCGGGTTTGATTATATATAGAGAAAAAAGGGGTAGTAAAGCATCAATAGTCCACAGGGCATCAACAATCCACAGGGTATCAACCATCTGCGAAGCAAAGGCGGTCCGCAAAAGGGAAGGTTGCTCATGAAGCACTCTTGTCACGTGGTGCAACTCAGTATACAGAGGGCACAAGGTAGTTTGTGGAGGAGACATGATTATTCACAGAGGATAAATAAAGATTACACATGATAGGTGTTTACACCCTCATCGTGCTTCAAAAAGAAGACAGTCCATGGAAACTCGACACATGTTAAACTCATATGCTTTTAGTGATTATTAAAGAATATTTTTGTGAACCAGTGCTTGGGTATTATACCACAAATGTGTTTCGCAAAGTAAAACCACATGTGTACTTGGATGACACACAATGGATAGAGAATAGAAAAAACACATAGTTTGTTTTTGTGAAGAAAAACCAGACGTGCACCTAAGTTCATATTTGCAAAAGGAAGAAGAGAAGTAAACAGATACACTCATGTGTTGGTATTGAGTGTAGAAGAAATGGAATAAGACACTTTATACACAATTTTAAATTATTATGTATCCATGAGTAATAGATTATACCCACTAAAAGATTTATTATTATTCAGAGTAGATTTATTATGATGATGATGTGTTGATCTAATCATTATTGTTTTAATAATCACAAATAATTTTTATGATTCTAGCATTATTAGAAGAAGGTGATTCATTGCAGTTGGTTTTGCATTGAAGAATAATGAGAGATCAAGACACTACTATACACAATTTAATATATTTGCGTGTCACATGTCAAAGGGAGAATAGGATGTGACCAGACAAACTGATATTAGTTGATCATCATTTGGGTCAAGGAGAATTCAGTTCATCATTCTACTACATTCATATTATTGTGACTAATAGAAGAATAAGATAGTGAATCTATCAAGTTTGCTTCTAGAAAGGTATAAGGTGAGTTTATTGAAATTTTTTATGCAAGTAACAAAGTTAAGAAAAAGGCTATGGAAGAACAAATAAGAACTACGACATCAGACAATAATCAATAGGTGTGGTAATTTCTTAGTGTTACAAACCCTTATCAACAAGAAGAAGACTATCTTTAGAGGTAGTATAAAGATCCATCCAAGTGCTATAAAACACACACTATTGGATTATTTACATAATTCTACATGAACACACTATTGGATTTTTTTCACAGCTCTACATGAGTGTAAGGGAATATCCTACTCGTTGTAACCACATTCAAAGGATTTTTTTCTCATGGTTATGTAGTCAGGATTATTTTCAAACTATTTTAAGGACTAGCTACTCTTATAGAGTAGTGATCCATGTAAAAATATCATGTGTTTGTATTTTCTTATATAATATTATTGCGCAAGATAGGGAAAAGAGAATAATAGAATTGAGATTCTAATATGTCAAAGAGGTAAAGCGATAAAAATTTGAATTAGATTAAAAATACCCCAATATTAATTCACCACCCTATTAGTATAAGGCATATGCCAAACTGGTCCTAACAAACATTTCACCCATTCTTTATAAAAATTCCATCCGTAGACTAATGGATGATATAAAATTGTGTACTCATCCTTTTGATAAAGAGTTTTACCAATCTGAAACTTTGAAAACCTAATTCTAGGTATAGTGGGGGGACTACCCATAATTTCTACCCAGTGATAGGGGAAGAATGAACACGAATTTTTATCCTTAATTAATCAAACTTTTCCCTTAGAATCACTTTAATGAAAATATCAATATTTTTATACTTTTTTTAAAATATACTTCAATTTAACTTATTTAGAAGAAAATTTATCCGTTATGAAATAAAAATTCATTTCAATACGTTTTGATCAGTAGTGTTGTACCATATTCTTTGAATAATCAATTTTACTTTGATTATCATAAAAAATTTTAATTTTTTTTTCATAATACAATTTAAAGTATTAAAAATAAACTTTTATCCACGTTATTTGATTGTAATAATGGGTGGAAACAATATATTATGATTTCTCTATACCCATATTTACTGGGTTTTTTCTTAATATGCTAACAAATAAAACTCTTTCTAAAAAGAATGTTCCTCTGAATGTGGATTTTTTATCATCAGAATCACCATCCCCAATCAACATCCATCAATCCATGTAAGTTTAACTCATTAATTATTTGATAAATTAAGACAAAGTTTTATGTTCTTTAACATACCACAAAATTCTTTTATTTTACTTTGAGTGTGATTCATTTGGATCACTCTAATATCTGACCCCAAAATGATTGTATACATAATGTTCGATTAAAAATTTTTAGATAGAGTTAACTTCCAATTAACATTTGGATATTTCTTTGATAATTTTTTTTCTATATTCATATTTACATAGATTTACTCTAATAAATATAAATGTAACAACTTAATTTGAATATATCATATCAAAATTTATCAATAGATCCTTGGTGTACATTTCCTATAAAAGGATGATATAACTTCCATTTTTTACAACCAACATCCTTAGAAAAAATTTTATCTCTTCAAGAATAAAAATTTCAAAGTACTATTTCATTTTGTTTAATAAATCCTTCCTTGAATGATCATTCTCACTGATAAAAATTATATCATCAACATAAAAAAAATGAATTTCAGAGGTCCTGAAATTTTCTCTTTCAGATATAATTTGATATCGATTTTTTACTTTAGAAAATTTCAATATCTTTAAGAAATAACAAATTTTAGAGTTCCACAAATGATGGGGTTGATTCAACCCATGTAAAGAATTCAATAGTGAAAAATATGTTTAAAATGATTCACTTTTCATGTCATTTACTTATAGTCTATGTTATAAATAATTTTACATGTCGGTTATAAAATAATCGACATGAAAAGTATGAGGATCATCTTTTCAACATCATTTATTAAACAAATAATGTGAAAAACCTTTAATTTTTTATGAAATTTTGACATAATTATTTTTTATTCATTCATTCTCATGAGAGTATTAGGTTTTCTCTTACCAAATAAACCCAAACCCTTTATTATCTTATCTGATAGCCTCAAATATCTTTTAGTTGGCATTAATGATTGTTTTCCACCCTAAACAATCATCAGCCACCACTTTATCTCTCTCTACACCATCTTTCCATTACTGTTGCATTCTCATTCACCCCTTTTTAAATATCTATTTTTGGTTTGTGTTTATTGTTATGATTTTTCATGTATCCAAGGTATGTTTTTACTTGATGAATGTTGTTTTTTTATTTTTTTTATTGAATGAACTCTATCATGTAAAGACCCAAAATTTACATGTAAAATTTTTTAAATGAGAATTTTATGAGTCCATGAAAATTGACGGCGCATGATTCTGAGGCCTGGAGTGCCTGGAATGAATTTCTGAACTTTTGTTCAGGTAAATTCAGTAAACATGCGAGTGGGTTTTTATAAATTTTGAACTGGTTCTTGGAATTAAAATACGAGGACATCGTTGAAATCGCAGTGCCAATATTCAGTAAGGAGACATTCACCTCGACCGTAGTGGTTCGAGAGTGAAAGATAGATTTTGGGTTTTTTGTGAAGGAATAAAATAAAATAAAATGGTGTAACATTTTATTTTTATTTTATTTTGAAACCACCCATGTGAATATTTCACAGGTGGGGACCACCTGAACTAAAACCTCTCATGAGAGGTTATGTAGGTGGGGACCACTGAGCCTAACCCCCCATGAGAGGTTATGGTGGTGGGGACCACCTGAGGCTTAAAACCCCATGAACCTCTTGAACTCCCTCATAAGTGTGGGCAAGCCTCTTAAACTTATCCACTTAAATGGTGCCACCCCCTTTAATTTATTATGCCAACCTATATAATTAATTAACCCAATTTAAAATTGTGCCCACAATTAAAATTGGGGAAACAAAACAATTGGCTATTATTCATTTTGGGGGAAAGTATTGGCAAAGTGGAGAGCTCTTGGAGGCTTACACTTCTTACAACGAAGAACGCCGATGCACGACCTCGACTTCTTCTTCAGAACATCCTTCAACGAAGAACGCCATCGAAGAACGTTCTTCGGAAATTAAGGAATAGGACAAAAAATGATCCCGACATCGAAACGTGGTTTCAGAAGTGAAGATTGTAGGCACTCTTTTCGCCTTCTTCTACTTCCTTCTCAGGCCAATGTCAAAGAACAATAGGTGGTAGGGTGGTTGTTGGAAATTATTCTCTCTTTCTATTATTAATAATTATTCTTAATTTAAGAAGGAATTATAGCTGCTTTCTACCGCTCTAATGCAGAGAGTACAGGCCAAGCAAACATGGACTGTCCTCTCCGAAAACCTTGTGATTAATTGTTGATCAAGATGGAGGAACAAATATGAACTACAGTGGGGAACGAGAACGGCGACCAACACCACCATTGGCTGTAATGAAGGTGACAACGCAACGGATCGACCCTGTAGCCACCGACGCCCCGCGACCTCCACACCCTGCAGCACCACCACCCGCAGCCTCTACACCATCCTCGGTCGAGCTGCCACCTTCCGCTGCTAATCCGACATCCACGACCGAACCCTATGGCCGAGTCACCTCCCCGTAGTCGGGCCACCGTCCGTGGCCGCACTGCCCCGTAGCTGAGCTGCAGCCCTGCGGATCTGCCGTCCGCGGCCCTGCCCCACCGTCTGCGGCCCTGCCGCACCGTCCGCGGCCTCGCCGTGCCACCCTGTGGCCTCCACCCCCCTGAACGAGCCACCTCGGGTCGGGCCGAGCCACCTCGAACCCTCGCGACACCCCTCGGACAAGCTTCCTCGTGGCATCCGCTCTCCAGGCGGAGCCACCCCATTCCCTCGCAGCACCCCCACAGCCAAGCCGCCTTCCGTGGTCGATCCGACCTATGAACAAGCCAACCCGCGACCTCCACCGCCCCATGGCACCCGCGGCCTCTGCGGCCTATCATAGCCCTCGTGGCCTTTCGGACCGGCCAGCGGGTCGAGCCACACCACGAGCCGGTTGGACCTCAACCGGGTTGACCCAGGCCAGGTCTGGGTCCAGCCAGTCTGACTGGGTTAGACCGGACTCAGACCATATATGAACCTATACTTTATTTGGGCCATAACTTTGGCATCAGACGTTCGTTTGATGAACTGTTAGCGGCGCTGGAAATCATGGAGTGAGACAATATCTTTAGGTATACCCCACTGTGTGGGTCAGTTCCTAGTGATCCTGTGTGGGTTATCTTCTTTATAGAGTAATATGATTCAGTAGTTACATCAAATCATTTCTACTACTGTACTTATGTTATACCTAGTGTGAGATGAGTTCGTATCTGTGTGGTACTCTCTTTTGTGATAATATCTTGGTGGTATTCTTCTGTGTGGGGTAACTATGTGGTACTTTCCTTTGTGGTTTTCCTTCCTTGTGGAACAGTTGAGCTTTGGGATTTTGGGTTGGACCCTGTGTTTCATCATGATTGAGATGGGTATACTTGATAACTTAGGTATATGTATGGGCATATACCTAAGTGGGGTTGACAGTTGACTTCATGCTTTGAGGTTTATCATTTGTGGATTTTGTGATACCTTGAGGGTCTCGGGGTCCCTACTGAGTATCATTATACTCACCCCTGCATGGGCTATGCCCGCACCTTGTTGTGATTGGTGCAGATGACAGACAATGTTGATCGAGACTGAGGGTACCAGTACTGGATGGTGCCCAAAGAAGGACCTTAAGATGATTCGTTACATGGAGGAGACGAAAAGATGTGGAGTGATGAGGAGGTGATCTGTACCTACCCTTCAGGTAGGAACCTCAGAGGATGACCCAGTAAATTTTTTCCTTTTTTCTCCAGTTTACTTGTACTTTCGGTTTCTTGTACTTTTTAGTTGGGCTTGTATTCTATCCCCTTTTACTTACTACACTCACTTTGTTTTGTTTACTTGAGTTCTTATCTTGTTGTGTGCTTGGTTGCATGTACTTACTAGTTATAAAGTCTATGCCTTCCTAGTTTTATGGAATACACCTTTGGTGTTAGTCTCCAGCCCCTAGCCTTTGGAATGAGGGTTTAGGGTGGTCACGGCATGGGCCCTAGGGGACGGGTCATGATAAATTGGCATCAGAGGCGTCGGTTCTACCGTAGAACATAGGACTCTGATATTTTATTTTAACAGTAATAGTGTTAAGTGTAGTGAGTGTGGTTATCAGTTTAGGGAATCCAATGTTGGTGCAGCAGCCGACGTATCCATACACTAGGACCGTAACTTATGATGTCTGACTTAGTGTATGAAAACACTAATTGCGTGTGTGTTTTTTAGAGTTTTCTTTGTGATCTCTTTGGGTGAACTCACCAGGCATAACTTTTTGACCGTGGTGCACCTGTTTCTTTTCAGGATGCCTCTGTGTAGACAACCAACTAGGGTTCTGAGAGTAGTACGCACTAATAGCCCACTGAGTGACGAGGCCTCGGTATAGGGACCCTTTGCAGTAGAGACACCAGCGGTACGATTAACCATTGGGCCACTGATTCCACCAGCCCTAGCAACAAATGCTGCACACCACTTGAGCGTGTTGCACGAGTTCCAGTGCCAGAGCCCACACAGGTTTAGGGGAGAGATGGACCCACATACAGCTGAGGATTTGTTGGCAGTTGTAGTGAGAGTTTTTTGATTATTAGGGACACCATCTGATCTCATGGTGACCCTTTCCACCATCCTTCTACTGGAAGTAGCAGGAAGATGGTGGAGTTTGATGCTCCAGGATCACGATGAGGTGAAACTTCTCTGGGCAGACTTTGAGAGCCTTTTTAGGGCAGAGTTTGTTCTAGAGATTCTTCGCATATTGCGCATTCAGGAGCTACTTCATCTGTAGCAAGGAAGAATGACTATGGCTCAGTAATCAGTGAGGTTCACTGACCTCTCATGTTACTCGAATGATATGGTGTGAGACCCATTCTTTAGGGCCTAAACCTTCGAGCAGGGGATCAGGAGAGATATCATGGATTCGATGATCTCACTCAGCATCCTGACACAGGTGGGAGTGTTACAGTGAGCCCTCTTAGTGGAGAGTTTCCTTACTGAGCAGTCACCTGCAATGGGACCCACCACCAGTCCTCACATAGTGGAGTCTTTTTCAGCTGGCTGTAGACAGATGATGTAGATGTCCAAGAGGAACTGACCTATAGGTGGACAACTGAAGATTCAGGGTTGGTTGTGTGAGACACCTGAGGCAGAGACGGTCATGCCAGGAGTGGGAAATGTTACACATGCGGTGGGCAGGGTCACATGGATCATGACTGTCTGACCCATAGTACGGATGATCAACAAAGGGTCGTAGGACCACCCAGCCAGGGACAGAGGTTCAACTGAGATGGTTTGCAAGGAGTAGGCGGATGTGGTAGAGGAGATGGTCGTGCAGTTGGAGGTGGGTGACGATTCAAGATGTTACCACCACCCCCACTAGGTGGTCCACCCTGGCCACAGGGAGTAGGTGGAAATGGTTGAGCTCAGCTCCAGGAAGCTGAGGCCAATGATCACGGTGCTACGAATATGTTACGAGGTGCAATCTGTGTCTACTCCACCTTAGTTACAATACTTATAGACACAGGTTCCAATCAATCTTTTATTGACACTTCCCTTGTTCAGAGCTCGTAGATTTCGATGGAGACGTTGGCTTGGTTCTTACAGCTAGAGACGTCTATGAGAGTATATTCAACGATTACGCACTCGTGATGGAAGTGTGATCTTACTATAGGAGGTGAGAGTTTCGGCAAGGATATCCTAGCAGTGGTGTTGAGGTGTTACAACATTATCTTGGGTATGGACTGGTTATCTACAGTCCATGCTTAGATTGACTATATTAGGCAAAAAGTGTGATGTGTTCGCTTGGATGGGACAAGTTTTACCTTCACCGGCGAGAGGGGATCCTTTACAGCACAGGATGTACTTACCTAGAGGAGAGTGTATCCAATCACTCATCATTTGGCTATCCTTACCCTCAGAGCGGTTGATGTGGAGAATCCGATATATCCTGTAGTGGTGGAACAGTATGCGGATGTCTTCCCTAAAGATGTTTTGGGTCTACCTTCTCACAGAGATGTGGAATTTTACTTTGACTTGTACCCCATGATATCACCGATATCTACACCAGCATATCAGATGGCACCAGTGGAGCTTCGTGAGCTACGGGTACAACTAGAGGACTTTCAGGGTAAGGGATTCATTCAGCCCAGCATTTCACCTTGGGTAGCCTTGATTTTTTTCACCAAGAAGGTGGATAGAAGCTTGAGGCTTTGTTTTGACTATCTACACCTAAATCAAGTGACCATGAAGAACAAGTACCCACTTTTGAGGATTGACGAGCTCTTTGATCATCTGAAGGGGGCATAGTGGTTCTTGAAGATAGACCTCAGATCAGGCTGTCACCAGCTCAGAGTACGAGACCAGGATGTGAGAAGACGACTTTCAGATGTCGGTACGACCACTATGAGTTATTGGTTATGTCATTCAACATAACCAATTCTACAGAAGAGTTCATGGGACTCATGAACAGGATATTTCATCCATACCTTGACTCTTTGTAGTAGTCTTCATTGAAGACATTCTGATCTACTCGGCTACTAAGGAGGAGCATGCCTATCATTTTCAGGTAGTGCTGGACACAATTCGAGAGCACCAGCTTTATAGTAAGATCTCAAAGTTCCAGTTATGGATCTGAGAGGTTCACTTTCTTGTACATGTCATATCGGAGGCTGGAGTTGCAATGGATCCAGTGAAGATTGATGTGGTACTTTCTTGGGAGCCACCCAAGAGTGTGACGGAGGTACGAAGTTTCTTGGGTTTGGCTGGATACTACCGGAGGTTTGTGCCAGATTTCTCCAAAGTTATATCACCTCTATCGGCATTGACGAAGAAGGGGAAACCCTTCATGCGGTTAGAGAGATGCCAGCAGAGTTTTCAGGAGCTGAGGCAAAGGCTGACTAGTGCCCCTATCTTGAGGCTTCCAGAGGAGGGAGTAGGGTACGTAGTCTACTGCGACGTATCAGGGATTGGGCTTGGATGTGTCCAGATACTGGAGCGAGCAGTGATTTCATATGGTTCTCAATAGTTGAGATTGCATGGGAAGAACTACCCTACGCATGACTTGGAGTTAGCAGCAGTGGTCTTCACCTTGAAGATGTAGAGGCACTATCTGAAGGGTGAACGTTTTACAGTCTACTCAGATCATAAGAGTCTCAGGTATATCTTTTCTCAGAAGGAACTAAATCTGAGACAACTATGTTGGCTTGAGTTCCTCTAGGACTATGACTTTTAGATAGTCCATACTCCTAGGAAGGGGAATGTTGTAGCAGATTCACTCAATAGGAGATATTGTATATAGATGCTAGGAGAGAAGATAGAGTAGCAAGCCGCTTTACAGATATCCTTTGTGGACAGATATGGAGAAGCATTTCTTCAGTCTCTTACAGTTACTCCCCCACTTCTTTAGCTAGTCAGGGAGGCACATCATGGGTACACTGACTGTGAGACACAATGTGCTCAGATATCCACAGGATAGGCACCTTATGGATTTTCTAAAGGTGGGGAGCACGTCATCCTCTTCAGAGGACGTACCATGGTACCAGTGCCTCTTCCGGAAGAAGTGTTGAGGGAGTTCCACACACACCATCTAGCGGTACATCCAGGAGTGGAAAAGATGTACCAAGATCTCTGGTGATAGCACTAGTGGTTGGGGATGAAGAAATAAGTAGCAGAGTTTGTCTCTTGGTGCCTCACTTATCAGCAGGTGAAGGCAGGGCATCAGGTACCAACAAGCTTGGTATATCATTTAGAGGTCCTAGAGTGGAAGTGGGATGGGATATCCATGGACTTCGTGGCAGGTATTCCGCGTACATCCAAGGGCCATGACTCGATTTGGGTGATCATCGACAGACTCACCAAGTCGGCCCACTTCCTACCGATCAGAGAGGAGGGTTCAGTAGAGAGATTGGGATGCCTCTATGTGCAGAAGATTGTGTGGTTACATGTAGTACCCTCGACAATTGTCTCTGATCATGATGCATGTTTTACTTCCTGGCTATGGAAGGGGTTTCAGAAGGCTTTCGGGATGCAACTTCATTTGAGCACCACCTTTCATCCTTAGATGGATGGTCAGACTGAGTGTACCATTCAAACCCTAGAGGACATGCTACGTGCTTATGTCCTCTATTTCGGTCGCATCTAGAAGGATCACTTTCCGTTGGTGGATTTTTCATACAACAACAGTTATCAATCCACCATTGAGATGGAACCTTTCGAGGCCTTGTACGGGAAACCTTGCAGATCACCACTATGTTGGACTGGCCTAGGGGAGTTAGCACTCGTGGGACCAAAGATGGAACAGGCTACCATAGAGAAGATGTAGATCATCCAAGAGTAGATGAAGACTGTATAGAGCAGGCAGAAGTCTTATGCTGTCAGGAGACAGAGACCTCTGGAGTTCGAGGATGGTGACCATGTCTTTCTACGGGTCTCACCCCGATGAGGTCTGCAGAGATTTGGTCGTGGCAGCAAGTTATCTATGAGACTAATTGGACCTTTGGAGGTCCTTAGTAGAGTTGGTGAGGTGGCGTACCACTTAGCTCTTCCACCTCAGTTGCACTGGGTGCACGACATCTTCCACATATCCTAGCTAAGGAGATACGTGCATGACCCTTCCCACATCAACGACCATGGCGAGTTGGACGTTGATGACGGGGTGAATTTTACGAAGGTTCCAGTAGAGATTGAGGATCGATAGGAGTGGGTCCTTCGTGGGCAGTCGATACCTCAAGTGCATGTTCACTGGTAGCACGAGAACCTCCAGGAGAGCACATGGGAGCGGGAGGATCTGATGCGTGCTTAATACCCCCACATGTTCCCTTAGTTTGAGTTGTGGCTTATGGGGATGTAAATCCCTGTGGTGGATATAATGTAAAGACCCAAAATTTCCATGAAATTTTTTTAAATGGGAATTTTATGAGTCTGAAAAAATTGACGACGTGTGATTCTGAGACCTGGAGTGCCCATAATGAATTTCTGAACTTTTGTTCAGGTACGTTCAGTAAACGTGCGAGCGAGTTTTTCTAACTTTTGAACCGGTGTATGGAATTAAAATCTGAGGACACCACTGAACTCGCAGATCCGGTATTCACTAAGGAGACCTTCACCTCGATTGTAGTGGGTTGAGAGTGAAAGATAGAAATTTGGTTTTTCGTGAAGGAATAAAATAAAATAAAATCGTGTAACATTTTATTTTTATTTTATTTTGAAACCACCCATGTGGATATTTCACACGTGGGGACCAGCTGAACTAAAACCTCCCATGAGAGGTTCTGGAGGTGGGGACCACCGAGCCTAATCTCCCATGAGAGGTTATAGTGGTGGGGACCACCCGAGGCTTAAACCCCCTTGAACCCCTTGAACTCCCTCATAAGTGTGGGGAATCCTCTTAAACTTCCCCCAATTAAATAGTGCCACCCCTTTTAATTTATTATGCCAACCTATGTCATTAATTAATCCAATTTAAAATTGTGCCAATAATTAAAATTGGGGAAACACAATAGTTGGCTATTATTCATTTTGGGGGAAAGTATTGTAAAATGGGAGAGCTCTAGGAGGCTTACACTTCTTCAACAAAGAACACCAGCGCATGACTTTGACTTCTTCTTCGGAACATCCTACAACAAAGAAATCCATCGAAGAACATTCTTCAGAAATCAAGGGAGAGTATGATGAACAAGCCCAACATCGAAGCATGGTTTTGGAAGCGATGATCGTAGGCACTCTCTTCACCTTCTTCAACTTCCTTCTCGCGCCAATGTCAACAAACAATCCGAGGTAGGGTGGTTGTTTGAAATTCGTCTCTCTTTCCTTTCTTGATAATTCTTCATAATTCAAGAAGGAATTATAGACGCTTGCTACAACTCTAACATGGAGAGTGCGGGCCAAACAAACTTGGCCCATCCTCTCCACAAAACTTGTGATTAATTGTGGATCGCGATGGAGGAATGACTACGAAACACGGTGGGGCATGAGAACAGCGGCCGACACCACCGTCGACCCCAACGAAGGTGACAACACAACAGCGCCGCCACATGGCCCCCGCCGCCTGCAGACTCTGCACCGTCCATGGCCGGGCTGCCGCCCTGCGGCCAAGCCACCACCCTCTGCGGTCGAGACACCATCTGTGACCGAACCCCGCGGTCAAGTCACCGCATCGTGGCCAAGCCGCCACCCTCTGCAGTCGAGACGACATCTGTGACCGAACCCCATGGCCGAGTCACCGCCCCACAGCTGGGCTACCGTCCGTGGCTGAACCGCCCCGCAGCCGGGCCTTTGACCCAAGGCTCCGTCATTCGAGACCCTGCCGCGCTGCCCGCAGCCTTGCCAGGCCGCCCTTCTCCCTCACGACACCCCTCGGTTAGGCCGCCCCGCAACCTCCGCCCTATCAGCTGAGCTGCCCCGAGCCAGGCTGAGCTACCCTGTGCCCTCGTAGAACCCCTGCAGCTGAAACTCCATCTACAGTTGAGCTGTCGTCCACGGACAATCCACTGTCCGCGGCCGAGCCGACCAGCGGCCTCTGCCACCCCGCGACACCTGCGGCCTCTGTGTCCTCTCGTGGCCCTCATTGCCTACCAGGTCACCCATCGGGCCGGGACGCACCATGGGTCGGGTTAACCTAAACCAGATCGACCCGGGTAGGTCTAGTTTGGGTCGGTCCGACCGGGTTAGACTGGACCCAGACCAGATTTGAACATATAATTTACTTGGGTCATAACTTTGGCACTGAACGTCCGTTTGAAGAACCATCAAAGGTGCTGGAAATCTTGGAGCAAGAAAATCCCTTTGAGTTTAACCCACTAAAGTTTTGGGTAAATTTGAGGTATGGTCGGGTTGGATCGAGCACGAATCCAACTGAGCCCCCAGGACTAAAAGGCTAATAACTCACAGACCAGACGTCCGATTGATGCTATGTCTGTTGCGTTGAGACCCATATGACATGGAGAACCTTTGAGATACTTATTCATGGGACTTCATAGAATTTGGAGTATCGACCAGTGAATTGTAGAGAGGATCCTTCTGGAGAAGAGCAGACTTAGTGCGGGAACCCAGTAGCTGGCTGTGACGAGACGAATGAAGAGCGATTCTATGTGGGTCAGCTCCTAGGGATCCTATGTGGGTCAGCTCCTAGTGATCTTATGTGGGTCAGATCCTATCAATCCAATTTGGGTCAGCTCTTATCGATCCTCTGTGGGTTAGATCCTAGCGATCCTTTGTGGTTCAGCTCCTAGCGATCCAATGTGGGTCAGCTTCTAGCGATCCTATGTGGGTCAGCTCCTTGCTATGCTATGTGGGTCAGCTCCTAGCGATCCTGTGTGGGAAGATCCTAGTGATCCTTTGTGTGTCATCTCATAATGATACAATGTGGGTCATCTTATTTACAGAGTAAGATGATTTATTAGTTACATCTAATCATTTCTACTACTGTACTTAAGTTATACTGAGTGTGAGCTGAGTTCATACCTGTGTGGTAGTATCCTTTGTGGTAATACCTTGGTGGTATTCTTATATATGGCATACCTGTGTGGTACTTGCCTTTGTGGTTCTCTTTACTTGTGGAATATTTGAGATTTTTTCTTTTGGGTTGGACCCTATGTTTCCTCATGATTAAGATGGGTATACTTGATAACTTAGGTATATGTATGGGCATATACCTAAGTGGGGTTGACAGTTGACGTCATGCTTTGAGGTTTATCATTTTTGGATTTTGAGAGACCTTGAGGGTCTCGGGTTCCCTAATGAGTATCATTATACTCACCCCTACATGGGCTATGCCTGAACCTTGTTGTGTTTGGTGCAGACGATAGACATCGTTGATCGAGACTGAGGGTACCAGGATTGGACGGTGCCCATAGGAGGACCTTATGATGATTCAGTACATGAAGGAGACGGATGGACGTGGAGTGCTAAGGAGGCGATCTATACCTAACCTTCAGGTAGGAACCTTAGAGGAAGACTCAGCAGTTGTCTTCCTTTTTTCTCCAGTTTAATTTTACTTTCAGTTTCTTGTACTTTCTAGTTGGGCTTGTATTTTGGCCCCTTTTACTTATTGCACTCACTATGTTTAGTTTACTTGAGTTTGTATCTTGTTGTGTGCTTGGTTTCATGTGCTTACAGGTTATAAGGGAAATTCCTTCTCAGTTTTAGGGAACACGCCTTTGGTGGTAGTCTCCAGCCCCAATCCTATGGAAGGAGGTCTTGGGGTGGTCATGGCATGGGCCCCGGGGGACGGGTGGTGACATATAACCACTATTATTTGAAATATCTTCATGATTTTGTATTTTTAGTTTGGATTATCCACCTATCTAAGGTATTTTTTAATTATTGAATTATTTATTTTTGATTAATGTTTTATTAAATGATTATTTTTTTAATTGGTGTTATAGATAATTTTAATTTACCACTTAATGTATGTTTATAGTATGTTTTTTGTCTGTATTTTGAATAGAAATTTTGAAGGTATAGTGTATTATGTTGTTTGAATATGGAGTATTGATAATATATATTTATATGATCATATTGAATGCATGATAATTTTATATTTTTTTATGAAATAATGATAATGAAATATGTTCAAAGTGATACTTTTATTTATCAAAATTTTCAAATTTATTTTATTTTTGAAATAATTTTTTGGTAATTTTTTGTTGTTATTTATAAAAGTAAATTTGAAATTAAATTTCAAAATATAATAACATATTCTTAATTCTTGATATTTGTTATAGAAAATAATGAGTCAAAGTTGGATTAACACACTATGAACAAGTGATAAATATAAGGAAGGTGTTGATTCTTTTTTAGAATTATCTAAATAAAATGTAAAAAACAATGACATGTTTTTTTGTCTATGGTTAAAATGTTTATATATGAAAAATTTAAAAAGAATAGAAATCAAAGATCATTTAATTTTTCATGGTTTTAATATGAGTTATAACCCTTGGGTTTTGTATGGTGAAATTAGGTAAAATTCAAAATTTATTAGGGATGCTTATTTTTAATATGATAAGTCTGATTAAATTGAAAAAATGATTCATGGTATTGAAGTATATGTAAATAATAAAGAATCAATAATTGAGAATCTATATGGTGTTGTTGAAAACCCACTATATCCAGGTTGTATAGAATTTATGGTTTTATCACTGGTGTTAAGATTGGTTAACTTGAAAGAAAAAAAGGATTAACAAGAGTTTTATAGAGTTTCTATAGATATTGAAAGACATAATTCCTAAAGACAACAATATTCTATATTCACATTATAATGTGAAAAAATATTATTCCCAATGGGTATAGGGATCAATAAGATACATGACTACCTGAATGATTGTGTAATATATAGGAAGGAATATAAAGGTATGTTAAAGTGTTCTAAATGTGGGACATCACAGTATTAGTTAGAAGGAAAATCACAGGATGATTTAGCAGTTACAAAGAATATTGAAAATTAAATTTGCATCTTATTATAATTCTTCATTTGAAATATTTATTTACAAATTAAAATGATACAAAAAGGTTAATATGGAATGAAGATGAGTGGTTATCTAATGTAAGATTATGTTATCCAGTTGATTGTCCACTGAAAAAAAAATTGATTAACGATTTCGTACATTCTTAAATGAAGTTAGAAATATAAGAATTGGATTGTGCACACATAGAATTAATACATATAAAATCCTTAGTAAAAAACACTTTTCCTGGTATCTTTTATTAGAAATTTAAAACTTATCTTCAGATTTTTTTTATGAATCAGAAATATATCATGTTGAATTTAATGATTTCTAGACCAAAACTGCCTGGAAATGATATCGATGTTTTCTTATCACCATTAATTGATGATTTGGGACTTTTATAGGAGGAAAGTATTAATGTGTATAATTATTTTAAAATGGATCATTTTTAATTTCATTGAATGATTATGTTCAATATAAATGACTTTCTAATAAAAGTAAATTTGTCGAGATACAATGTTAAGTGGCATAAATTTTGTCTAATTTATAAAAAAAGACTTCGTATTATCAACTAAAAAATGGGAGAAAAAAATTACATGGTTCATAAAAGTTTTTTTGTCTATAGATAACTATTATAAAATATTAATAAAGGAATTCAATGACTCTCCAGAATTTTATATTACTCCAAAACAATTTTCCACTGATTAATATTTTCAGATGGTGAAAAAAATTATTTTCACATTTGGAGAGACACAAAAATATGGTAATGATAGAAATATTTAGAAGAAAATATAAACATTTTTTGGGTTTCCATATTGAATATATCAAGAGGTCAAACATAATATTGATGTTATGCATGTGGGGAAGAATATATATGATAGTTTAACTAGGGAATTGTTATACATTAAAGGAAAGAATAAATATGGGTTGAGTGCAAGATTGGAATTACTCACAATGGGAATACGCTTGGAGTTAGATCCCATGAGCATACCTACCTCCAAATTCTCATACATTATCAAAGTGGGAGATTTTTTTCATTGTCTCTATGGTATCAAAGTGCCCTAGTTTTTTTATTCACATGTAAAAAAATTTGTGTCACTAAAAAATTTCCCAGCTAGAAACGGGAGATATACCAATGGACCTATACTAATGATTATTGTTAACTATTAGAAAATAATATAAATGTAAAGGATATAACAATGGTTTCCTTAAACAATTTGTATATATAATTCTATACTAATAGTTTTTAAAATTTGTTTGTATAGAGTAGGTTGTACCAATGATTTTAAAAAACCGTGGGTATAACCTTTATCACATATCCCAACTGTTCAGAGTCCCATCCTCTAATATTACTCCCATCGAGATTCAAACCTATCAGTGGCCTTCCAATTTCTTAAATAACAAAAATGATATCTCCTCGGACTATGTTTTGATTCTGTTGTTCTTAAACATCAAACTGGTGAGTTCCAAATCCACTATATCTTATGAAAAGAATTGTTTTCATTTTTTTCTTGGTATAAAATACTAACCTAGATTCATTTTTTTCAAGATTATTCTTGATTCAATGAAAGAGTGTTAGTTTTGATTATATTTTTTATTGTATTTCATAACAAATTTTATTATAAGTGATGTATTTTTTAAATTTATCTAATCATTGCTTCTATATAAATCTATTATAAACCTATTATTTTTTGTGATATATGAGGTAAATATATAATTATTTATTATAGTACTTTTTTGCGAATATATTAATGGGTTTTGAGATTATTTATTTAAATGTTTTATTTTAATAATTTAAATCATTCATTTCAGGTCTTAAACATGTTTTGATTTAAAATGTAATATATGGTTTGAATATATGTATTGGTCTTATTTTCATAAAATTTGAATATGGATGGAATTTTTTTATCACTTGAACATCATTATTAAATTATGTTAATTTATTCAGAAAAAATATTTATATAAAGGGGTGGATCCTTTCTTTTTATTTTTCTAAAGAGAAGTTTGTGTTATGCCTTATGCCTTATGTGGGTTCTTTTGAGTAAGCATTTTTCATGACATATTACATACAAAACCATTTCTTAGTTTACTAATAATATAATCTAGTCATTGACCAACGTCAACTAATTCCATGTTTTTTTGTAACTTGTGATATTTAGACCATTATATATACCATGGTTCATGTTTGATATACATTATTTTCTTTCATATTATAATTCTTATACAAACTAGTTTTTCAGTTATTACTTACATATTTTTTTTATGGTATTATTTATAGTTATTTATCATTGATTTAATGGAAATAAATATTATGGTTTTATATATATAATATTTTGTTATATTTTATATTATAATTCTCATATGGACTAGTTTGTCAGTTATAGTTTTATATAAAGTTATTTTTTTTATTTCCTTAAATATATTTTGTATTTAACTTCAATATTATTTCATGGATTTTAAAACACAATATATAAAAAATTTTAGATAATGGATAGAAGTTGTATGTATGAAATTGATCAAATATCAAATAATTTTCAGTAAAAGTTAGATAAATTTTTATAGTTTGAATTTAATAATACTTCTGGTAGAGGTCTTACACACTGCCTGTTTTATAATTTTATTGGAAGACCTTAGTTAATTACTAAATAAATTAGATTCCATATAAAAAAACTTATTTTCAAACAAAAAATTATGTATGATATCATAATGGGGATAAAAGAAAGTTTCAAAATAGTCATGATCTGAATAAGAGGATTGGATTAGAGAATTTATTATAAGACCAGTTTCTCTTTATTATTCATCATGAGGTCAAAATTATTCCAATAGAAAAATAAAATTATAATATTACACATGATGCATTTAAAGAAAATGATAACATTTACAAGGTGAAAAATTGAAGAAAGCATTCATGGATCTAGTATATCAGTAATGTGGTGAAATGAAAAAGTTGTAATTTTTAATATGATTTTTTCATGGGAAATCCATGTATGTAATTTCTAATAATATTATCAATTATATTCTTACATTTTTTAAATAATTACTTCCAAAGGATACAAGTATTCCCTTAAACCATTATATAGAATGACATTTGATTAATCAACTTGTATTTTCTAAAAATAATCAAGCTTACCTAAAAGATTTCATTTTATTTTGGGAGGAAAATGCGGGCCTAAATGATTTTATAAAATGTATCACATCTCTATAGAAGATAAATTATAATAGAACACTATCTCATGTGCCATAGAAAGTAATGTGGCACTTTCTATTGATTTCCAAACTTCAAAATCTTTTCATGTTTGATAAAATATCAATAAATATTTTATGGCATGATACTAAGAGAAATATGGATGATGATGAATTCATTCATCCTATACATGGATTACTATAGAAGATATTTGATACTTGATATTCAAATTTTTCATATGAGGTGTGTAATGTGATTTCAGGTATATCATGTGATAAATTTAATCTGTTTGGTAAGTTTATTACTTTATATAGTACATGGATAGTTTTTATACACATTTATAACCTTTCTCCATGTATAGTATGAAATAAATCATTCAATTTCTTGATTATACTCATTTCTGGACCTTAATATCCTGGAAATGATATAGATGTATACTTGAAACCATTAATAAAATAATTTAAGAATCATTCGAATGTGGATGTGTGCACATATTATTCTTTTTCAAAAGAAATATTTCAAATGTGTGTTACACTTATGTGGATGATAAATGATTTTTTTTTCTTATGCAATGATGTCTAGATGAAGTACAAAGGGAAAAAATTCCTATCCTATTTTTATAAATAATACACTATCTAAAATACTTAGAAATCATCATAGTTTATATTTTATGGGAAATCAATTATTATTTATGAAGGATTATCCATATAGTAATAATCTTTGATGGTTTGAAAATACCATGGAGACCAAAAATCCAACTAATCATATGTATGGAACTGATGTTCTTAATGAATTGAAAGATTTTAGTTTTTCATTTAAGAAAGTTTAGATGAAATATTGAAAGATGATGAATGTTTTCAATAAATCCAATTACAATTGGAAGAAGAAAATTATTTTCTTTTATTTTCCTTATTATCCAACCAATTTGTTACATCATTGTTTACATTTATTTAATATTTCATAAAATATACATGAAATGTTTCTTTAAATTCTTATAAATTTTAAGGGGAATAAAAAATATGATTTAAGATATCGACATGACTTATTGAATTAGGTTATCAAACCATTATTGCATCATTTTTTATCAGTGAAAATAAATAGAACATTTCATATGATTTTTATATAATGACACATTCTGAAAAAAAATCTATAAGTACTATATATGATCAATGTTCTCAATGGTTATTCAAGTAGCATATCAAAATGGGTCAACAAAAGGTAGTTGAAGCTAAAATATTTGATGAATCCTAATTATCAAATCCTTCTTAAATAGTTGATTCTAATAATGATATATCTTCTATTATCCAATAATATAAAGATGGTAGTGATTTGATTATTCAATTTTTAAAATAGATATTTTTTCTAAAAAATTTCCAAGTATTTCTTGGAAAAAATATAGAAAGAGGCACCATTTATTTTATGTGAGTTATAGAAAAATTTTCCTTTATCATTTTTTACATGCATTTTATATCTAAATATCCATATTACAACTAAAATACTTCTTTAAGAACCTATTTATTTTCATTGGATATGTCAATATGGATTAAATATATATACTTCGAAGTCTTATTTCTAGAATAGGAATCATCTTGAAGGTTCCATTGTGATAGGTTACTTGGCTCAAGAATGTATAGATTTCTATTCAATGAATATCTTTGATATTACCATGATATATAACCAGCCAATGAGAAAATAACAATTGTAATATGATCAAATTAAACCTTTTTTCCATCAATTCCCTAAATAGGTGGAATTTATGGATCATATACACTGAATACAATAATCCTTAAAGAGAAGGATATGGAACTTCACACTTTCTTTTTTAACTATGATTTGTTTGATGACTATATAAAGTAAATTTAACATGTATATGTTATCTCATCCCATGTAATTGTATAGATGTGTTAAATGTTTTATATATATTTATGCAGGGAACATAAATAAATTATAAATATAATCCATCATTCATTACCTTCGATAAGGATAGATACTTTACATATCAAATAGTTTTATTCTTGGTTGAAATTGAAGGTAGAAGTATTACTACAATAAAATTAAAAAATAAATATTCATTTATATTTCAGGTATTGAGTTTACCTATTTACTATGTCTCTAATGAAATAATCACTTTTGATTTTGGTTATAATTATTTGGTTCATGAATGAAAATCAAATTTGATCAATGTGTAAAAATTTATTATCACTAAATGAGTAGTGAACATGAGAACACAAAGTGATTGTGTTATGGAAACTGTAACAATGGACTATTATACCAGTGCATCATATGGTAGGCCTCAATATAAAAATTTATCTTGTTAGAACATTATTCAAAAAATAGTAATTTTTTATTATTACACCCATGGTCAAGTTTCTATGATGAAATTAAAGGTTTTTGATTCAACGATGAGAAATGGAATATTTATTAATGACTATAGATTTCAAGTTATTAACACGATTCATATTCTTTCTATTGAAGAGCCGTATATTTTAGCATCATTGGTGGAACAATTTTTTTTATGTGAAACATCGTCTAATACATAAATTCAGTGTCATTATTGAAGTAATATCAAGGAATATTTTTTATAATGGTGGGGGTGAAATTGAAACCATCACTACCCCCATTGTCTTTGATCAATTCATTACTTGAAATGAATCAAATAGTTCAATTGTTAAAGATGATTTTGAAACTAAATTTGTGGTGGTTAATATATATAATCATCCATATGTGTTCTTATTTTTTATCTCTAATTAGTTTTTTTTCAATATGGTATTATTCAAATTGTTTTAATTTTGGTTTTAAATATTTTGTATCTAACATAACCTTCATGTGCATTTTCAATATAAAGTGGTCATATTTTTCTTTGAGTTTCATTTTATAATATTGAATAAAACTATATTAGAAGCTAAAAATCCTAAAAAAACAAAGCAATCCAATTTTAAAAAAACAATATGAATTGAACTAAGACTTATTAAAAAAATTATTGTGAAAAACAATAATAATGTGTGAGAATGGATTAATGAAAACATGGCCAAATTTCCAAATGAACTAACCCAAATTATAAAAAAAATGAACTAGCCCAGAAAATGTAAAAATTAACTAATTAAGTGACCAAAATGAACCAAATATCCTAATAAAATATGAATTGAATCGAATTAAAAATATAAGAAGAAAACTATATCGTAACCAAGTTTAACATGCCAATTAAAATGTGTTGATTTTTCTATGACATGCCTTTTATATTTTGATATTATTTTCATTGAATATGATACAATTATGTTATTTGAACACCTATAATTTATTTGTATTGAAAATTGATATCCCTTAATTAAGTCACATCACCTTTTCTTTCTTGGTTGGATGACACATTACTTAAATTTTTTAATTAAATGAATATTTTTTTCTAATGTAGGAAATGAAAAAAATTGAAGAGATATGAAGGAAATGTATTTCCAATAATAATAACCAAATTAGATAGATGGTAATTCCTACTATGGTGCTTTTTGTGAGTATACTATTTCAATATATATATATATATATATATATATATTTCAACAACACATGATGTCATGTGATTAATCTTTTTAAAAATTTCAATCAAGAACAATCACCCGTGAGAGAACTTTTCCCGAATCAACCTAGTGGTGATGGAATTAAACATGAAATTTTGAGTGGGGTGGTACTAAATCTACTCAGACTATTGATCATACCCAATCATGTCTTGAACCTTTGTTAGATGCACCATATAGAATAGTTTCTTACCCCTCAATTCTATTAGAGGCATTCAGGATATTTAAACCTCCCATACCATCACCACCATTTATGAATAATCATCCTCATATATCTTTTCCTTATCTGAATATAGATCCCAATCCATATATATTATAATTTTTGATATACTTCTATTGTATCTCATTTTCCTCCCACTTTTTTATCTCCAATATTTTATGTTCATGCTCCTTTTACTTTTGATTTAGTGCATTCTGAGAAGGCATTGGACACCACAACAATACAGGCTAATGATTCTCCATGACCTAGGGATCTAGTATCACACACTAATTATCCTAGCTTAGGTATATGTATATAACCATAGTATAAAAATTTAACCATTATTTTTTTTCATTATAAGATATACTAATTTAATATTTTTATTTTATTATTTCACAATTGGATATTCCACTATAAGGTGGCATGGGTGTACATGCATGTGTGAATTGTAGAACTTCAACACATAGGTGACAGTTGAGTATAATAAGGATAATCAAATTATTGGTAAAACAATAATATAATATAGTATTTTTATAGCGATTCTTGTCAAATACTATAAAATCATCTCTATTAAGACACTCTCTAAGAGACACCTTGAAAATGAAATAAAGGATAATTTTTGGGATCAAATATGGGTAATAAAATTCATTATATTTAATTTTATATTTTTATTTTATTTATATGAATTAATATTTTGTTTGTATCATCATTATAATTTTCCACGTAGTGAAGTTTTGAGGATTACATGGCTAATAGAATTAGGTGAGCAATGGAGAGAATATAAAAATGAGTTGTATAATGGTTGGGTTTATATATTTGGAATTGATTTAGATTTTATACATATCCTAAATGATTATATAGTAACATAGTACCAGTAAATTATTTATTATTGGAGGAGTGATGAGTTTAAAGAGTTAATTAAATTTGGGGGTTTTGATTGAAAACGATGATGATTTTCACTAGTAATCTATTTTTTTATTGAATATTATTTTTTAGGAAACATAAAAAAGAAATTAAAAAAAAGGATTCTATGAAGAATCTCCATACTTTGTGGTTAAATATTATGTGTAAACATGAGAGGAATAAAGTATTTTGAATTTAAACTTTTAATTATGTGTAAATTCTAATAATTAGTATTTCTTGACATATTATGATTTAGTTAGACCCTCTAAAAAGAAGATTCAACATTTGGGTCTATTTACTTATATTTAAGTAATTTAATAAATTTTTTCCACTGGATAAATAGAAACCTTAATATTACTTATATATGACACAATATTTCTAAATAACTTAAGCACATATAATTTGGAAAAGTATTGTATGAAAAAAACATTTCAGAAATTAAGCCAATTTTTAGTTCATCCAAACATTAGATTGAGACTTCAACATTGATGAATGAAATATAGATAAAGTTATAATATTTTTAACTAAACAAATGACATGAAATTATGATATATATATATATATATATCATTGAAAAATATATGCATATATATTTTGGAAAACTGATGATCTATAGAAAATTTTTAGAACTTTAGGGATATTTAATATTTTCATTTTAATTTGATTGATTATTATTTTTCATATTTGGGGGTAATACAATAAATTTTTATAAAATTTAATTCAATTGGTATTGGTTATTTTCATTCAAATATTGGTTAAAATTAGTAAATTTTGTTAAAAAATATAGTATTATTGAATAATGATTTTATATATTCAATGTATTTATAGAGGGTGGTATTGAACATTGAAGGATGTGTGCCTCAAGAAAAAAAATATTTCTCAAGAATAAAGTAAAAAGATGGAAGTGAAGTAAATTAATAGACACAAAAATATATTGTAAGTTTTACTTTACATATTTTAAATTTTAATATCTATATTTTTTCTAAATAGTTTATTTATATTTGAAAATTCATTCTTTAGAGGCCCTTTATGAGAAGGAAGATGAAAAATTTGGACCAAATGATCATTTTCACAAGATGTTAAGAGATGAGAACTATGGGAGAGTATATGATCAACTAGGGAATATTATTTTCCCCATTAGATATTGGCCCACTTTATATTACACTAATATTTTTGGTAGCACCAAGTTGGAAATGGATCATGAAGTGGTAGAAAAGGCTCATATAGAGGTAGTAGAGGCTAAAAATATCCACGAAGGAGCACGAATGAAGTCTAAAGCACAATGAGAAATTATGAAAGTTATGACAGTTTCATGTACATCACTTCCACCAAATACCATTGGGGTTTTTGTTACATGCATGCTGATGATGTATTTATTATATGATACACCAGGAGATAGTGATGATGGTGGTCAATATAATGACTTTCCTAGAAATGATGATGGAGATGTAATGATTGTGATGGTGACAATGATGATGATGGTAACAGTGAGGGTGATGGTGATGGAAATAGTAATGATGATGGTGATGATTATTCGCACCTCCTTTTTTTAATGATCAAAATAATATTTCAATTATTTCTAATAAATTTAATTTTTTATAATAGTATATTAATTTATAAATAAAATTTGTATAATTGTTAAAAAGTGTCACTTTTAGTTCAATTTATTCTACCACTAGCTATGTGCCACCACCAGGTTTAGCCACTACCAAGATTACCTACCACTAGAGCATGCCACTATCAGGTGTGCTATCATCAGGGGTGATACCGCCATAATTTTCTTCTACTAGAAGGGATAACACTATATTGTGGTACTTATAGACATTATACTACCAGGTTTGTGATCTTGACGATTACCTATCACCTGGGGTGTCACCGTCAGCTTGCTACCTTTGTTCTTTGATGTCATCAGAGTTGTGTCATTGTCATATTTTTCCATCATCTCTATTCTTATAAGTTTGAATTAATTTCTTCGATGGATATATTATGGGAGTTCAGGTAGATGGATTATTTTATGATTATTTCAAAACTATTTCATGGATGCATTAATGAGAGTTCAGAGGCTCAATACGAGGATCCAAAAGATCCTTATGATTTTTCTTCAACATGTGCATGTAGTGATTTATATTTCAGAGGATGTTCCTCATATTTATGTCTAATAGAATTCCATACTATCAAGAGGCTACAAATTATTGAATGCTAGAAGTGATCATCATGTGAGAGCTTACACAATGATACATTTGACTGTGAAAGATAGGAGTATACTGAAGATCAATATCCTTTCCTAAAGACTGAAAAGAGAGCCTTGCAACACTCTTTTTTACTACAAATTTCATAGAAATAGTCTGAGACCCTCAACAAGAAAAATCTGAGGACCCTCAAGAATCTCAAGAACTATAGACCGAGTAGAACTACTTCATCCATATCTTATTACTTTTTCTTTCTATTGTATTATTTTACTTTATTATAGTGTATTATTTTCTATGTTTATTAATATGCACCGAATACTATGCTAGAATATAAGAATACTAGATATTATCTTCGATCTATTTTTATCTGTTTACCAATAGTATTTTTGGAAGGGGTCCCTATGTGGCATGTGTTGTTTTTATTCCCACATGTAAATGTGGAATAGTATTTGAGCCTGGATAACTTATAAGTTGTTTCTTGTATACCTGGTCCATGTTGTGGATTATATTATTGATATATAATCTTCTTGGTAGCAGGTGATTTCCAAGTGGAAGTGATTAGGTCTCATCTTGAGATTGAACACCTTGTTTATTCTTTTGTATGATTTTGTATTGTTTTCTTCATTTCAAATATTTAAACTATGTTTTGTTTTTATCTGTAAAAAAAACTAGTACTTTTATAGTTATAATTAATTAGTGTTTATATAAGTATTTGTTTGAGTAAATCTATTTAAAAAGTTAATGTAATTTTTCATATTGTTTTAACTAATCCTTAATTAACCTTTGATAGATCATTTAAAATATCAAAATTATATCAAACTATTTTTTTAATTTGGTGATTTTTTTTAAATTGGGTTATTTTAATTGAGATTTTTTAACATAAATTTTATTGGGTACTCAATTCACCCCCTCAGGAATTACTCACTCTGACCAAAATTTGGCATCAGAGGGTTTTAAATATCTTTTCAAATGTTATTTTAGTTGTGTTTTAAAGATCTCAATTTTTTTAGTACAAAATTTAGTTCTTTATAGATAATATACAATAAGATTATGCTACTAATAGAAATAATTTATTTAATAGAATAAATTATATGTAAAATCAAGATGAAAATGCATATTGAGAGCATGTGTTTTGAAATCTGGACTGCAATTTAGATAAATATTAAATTTATAAAACTGATATAAATACATGATATGATCCTATCAAAGATACTTATAATAAAAACTATAAATCCATGAATTATTTTTATTTTTCTTTGGGTGTTTAAGAATTTTATAAAATATCTTCATGTATAACTTCTTTTGAAAATGCGTAACTTTAGTTATTGATCATAAAGGAACATCTAATGTTTAAAAAATGTGATTAAATACCTATACTATTAAATATTATAGTTTTAAAATGAAACTTGATTATCCTATTTTTTACATTTTTCTCAAGTTAAATGATATTTTGAATTCAATGCACACTATGAGAAAGAAGGTTACTAAAAAATATCAAGTCATGTGAATTCTTAGATGCTTACCAAAAATATAGAGGGGAACATTAATATCAATCAAGGAATCATGTAACATCAATACAAAACCTATTAAGGATATTATTGTTAAATTGATGATGCATGAGGAGGAAATAAAAGTGAACATAGAATAGGATGGTGAACGAAAAATAAAATATGTAACCTTTGAGAATACTACTTCAAAACAAAAATAGAAAACTCAATCCAATAGTTAAAGTGATGAAGAATCACCTACTGATAGTAATGAAGAGATATCCCACCTAGACATAAGGTTTAAAAGGTTTTATAAGAAGAATAAGTTCTTTAAGAAACCAAACTATAAAGGTAAATGTGATAATTTAGGAAATTAGAGAAAATATTTTGATAAAGATGACACTTCAAATGAAGTCATTTATTATGAGTGTAAAAGGAAAGTTCATGTAAAAGATGATTGTCTTAAGTTGAAATAAACAAATAAGTATGATGATAACAATAAGATGAATAAGAAATAAATAAAAGATACTTGTAGTGGGTTCTTAATACAACTCAAGTGATTTAGAAACAACCCAATAGGATAAAAAAATGACATATCTAATATGTGTTTTATGGAAAAAACATCTGAGGTATCCAATGTATTTTCTACTTCTTCTATACATATTTCTAATCATTATAGAGATGAAAATAATAATGTAAACATGTATAATTAGGATATTTTTGAATAATAAAACATGATATAAGATACATTTAATGAGATTTAGGATAAGTATAAAATCTTAAATAAATTTCATGCTTTTATTATTAATTTCAAATCTAACATTATTTTAAAAAAGCAGAAAAATGCTCAATTGTTAAAAATGAACAATGAATTTAAATTTTTGAATTAGAAACTAAAGAAGGATCTAGAAATTTTTACAAATGGTAGAAATAATATTTCCCAAATGCTTGGAAAGAAGAATACTCCCAAATACACAATTGGTATAGGGTATCAACCTGGACATAGAAGAATTGTTAAAAATAGTATTATTCCTAGTTTTAGTTCTACTACTAGATTTTATTCATCTGGGACCAACAAAGTCTTTTTTTATAAAAGTTTAAAATCTACTTATAATAAACCTATAAAAAATTATGGGTTCTTAAAGCTTTAATTACCAACATTACTGGAACTAAGAATATTTGGTTACCAAAATAATTGTTGGTTTAAAATTTGTTTTATAGGATACTTTCTTGAAAATCTCTTGTAAAAACCTATAGTACTTGGAAATAAGCTGTTCCAGACATATGACTAAAGATTTTTCATGTTTCAAGAATCTGATTAAAGTGGATGGTGGATATATCACTTTTAGTGATAATTTTAAAGTTAAAATTATTAGCCTTGGCCAAATTTTTAATTCTAACACTATCTTAATTTCAAAATTATTATTTGTAGAAGGTTTAAAATACAATATTCTTAGAATGTCAAAACTATGTGATGATGGTTTTCATGTGATGTTTGAAAATAATTCTTACAATGTTTTTTATTATAAAAATTCTTTATTATTTACTTCCTTTATAAATGAAAATGTTTATTCTATTAATTTAGACACTTTATTTCCTAAAAATATTTCTTATCTAAGTACCTTTCACAATGAATCTTTAATTTTCCATATGAGACTAGGCCATTTTTATATTCACTCACTTAGAAATATCACTAGGAAATTGTTAGATAAAGATCTACCTAAACTATAATTCCCAAATGAAAAAGTATATAATCCTTGTTAAAAAGGGGAGCAGCACAATATATCATTCAAATCAAAGAAATAATTTTTAACTTCTCAACCACAAGAGTTGGTTCAAATGGTATTTTTTGGACCATATAAGGTTTATAGTCTAAATGTGAAGCACTGTATTTATGTCCCTATGGATTAATTTTCAAGGTATACTTGGGTATTATTTTTAGCTCACAAAAGTGAATATTTCTCTTATTTTATCAAGTATGCTAAATCGATAGAAAATATTAGTGGACTTAGTATTAATAGATTAAGAATTTATTATGGTCATGAGTTTAAAAATCAATACTTTTAATCATTTTTCTTAGAAAATGGATATAATCAAAACTTTTATACTCCTAGGTACCCATAATATAATGGTGCTATAGAAAGAATAAATTGGACCCATCAAGAAATTACCCAAACTATGCTTAATGATTATGATCTTCCTATTGATTTTTGGGTAGGGGCTGTGAATATAACATGTTATATAATTAATAGAGTTTTGATTAAACCTATCTTAAATAAAACCACTTATTAATTATGAAATGGTATAAATAAAAAGATTAATTACTTTAGAGTTTTTGGTTGAAAAACCTTTTTTCTTAATAGTAAGGATAATATTTAAAAAATTAATTCTAAGAGTGATGATGGAATTTTAATTTGTTATTAATTCTCTACGAAAAAATATAAGGGGTTTAATAAAAAACCAAGACTATGGAAGAATATTTTCTTGTTAAATTTTATGAGATAGATCCACAAGAACCTAAGACCCATTTATAAAACCTTAAGGATGATTTATCAAATCTGAACATCAATAACAAAAATACTAACAATTTTGTGAATCAAGAAAAAAAATAATCTAGTTTTAATGAATAAATTGAACCTATAGATGATTCTAATATATCTAGCCCTTATTTTCCTAGAACTATTAAGACTCATAGATACCATCCCCTAGATTCTATAGTTAGATATCTAGATAGAGGTGAAAAAACATATCTTCTCTTAGAAATCAGGTTGAATATCTTGAATTCTGTCATATACTGAACTTAAGAACATCAGGGATGTAATTAATGATGAATTATAGATAATTAAAATGCAAGAGAAACTTATTCAATTTAGAAATAGATTTTGGAAACTTTTAGTTAGACCTAAAGACGCTCTGACTATTCGCACTAATTGGGTGTTTAGTAACAAAGTTGATGAATAAAAAACTATAGTAAGAAATAAATCTAAGTTGGTTACACAAGGGTAAAGTTAATAAGAGGGTATTGACTATAATAAAACCTTTGCACCAATGGCTAGAATTGAATCCATTAGATTACTACTTGCCTATTAAGAACATTTGGATCTCAAACTATATCAAATGAATGTAAAAAATGAATTCTTAAATGGTTATATAGTTGAGGATGTTTTTATTGAAAAACCCCCTAAATTTTAAAATCCTTATTTTCCAAATAATGTTATCAAATTAAAAAAAAATTATTAGGCTTAAAAGAGGATCCTAGAGCTTGGTATGATAGGCTCAACTCTTTTATAATCTCTATAGGTTTTTCAAAAGGTATATCTAATCCTTATATTTTTATAAAAATAATTTCAAAAGATATTTTAGTAGTTAAAATATATATTGATGATATTATATTTTGATCTTATAAAAATTATTTATGTACTTATTTTTCAAAAATAATGAAAAATGAATTTGAAATGTGTTTAACGAGAAAACTTAAATTATTTCTTGGTTTCAAAATATTTTAAAATAAATATGAAATTATTTTAAATCAAATTAATGACACTAAAAAACTTATAAAACGTTTTATTTTGGATAGGGCTAAAATTAGTGATACTCCCATGAGTAATACTTATAAACGAGATCTTGATGAAACTGGAAAGTTAATGGATCAAACCAGTTATAGAGGCATGATTGTAAGTTTGATATACTTAACTTCTAGCGGACCTTAAATTACATTTATTGTGTGTATGTGTTCTTGATTTCAGGAAAACCCTAAGGAGTCTCATGTACTTACTGTTGAAAGGATTTTTATATACCTCAAATATAAAACCAATTTAGGAATGTTCTACCCCAAATGACAAGCATTTTAATTAGTAATTTATTCATATGATGATTTTGGTAGTTGTAAGTTAGATAGAAAAAGAACCTTTGAAACATGTCATATTTTGGGAAAGTATCTAGTTTCTTATTGTAGTAAAAAGAAAAACTTTGTTGCACTTTCAACTACTGAAGCTGAATAAATAGTCACAGAGAGTTTTTGTGCAAAAAATTGTGGATGAAACACACTTTTATAGACTAGGATATCAATTCATACATGTCCTTATAAATTATAACAACACAAGTGCGATAAAAATTTCTAAAAATCATGTATATAGTTACAAAACAAAGAATATTGATGTCAGACATCACATTTTGAGGGATCATTTTCAAAAGGGTGATATAACTCTTGAATTCATAGGAACTGAACATTATATTACTAATATTTTTACAAAGACCTTGAATTATAATAGGTGGATATACAAAAAACATGAATTAGGAATGATAAATTTCATTTATTCTTTAATCTTGGGATGACCCACAATTGTTAAAGCCACAATTCAAAAAGACACTATTGGAAAAGACATCATTGGAAAATCCTCCATTATAAAATCCACCTCTAGGAAAGCCACCATTGGAATGATCCTCCTTTTGTATAATACACCATTTGAATGATCCATTGTTAGAATGATTAATTATTGGAATGATCCACTGTTGGAATGATCCACTGTTGGGGTGCTACCATTGAACCTCAATTTTTTCTTCTGTTACTAATTTTTTATGTTAATATTTTTATTTGATTTAATCATTTATATTTTATTATATTTTTGAATTTTAATCCCTAAATGATAAATTGGGATTAAATTCATAAATCAATGCATCTCCCTTTGAACCGAAATGTTTCACCTACCCTTTATCTCATGACCTTCTAACTTTTCACGTATTTTCTACAAAATTAATTTTGAAATTATGTTGAGAGTTAAGTGACCTAAAATATTGTCACTAGAGGGATAATAGACAATAAATAATACTAGAGGATAACCGAACTGAGCTGCTATCAGGTTAAGGAACCTACCACTTTCAAATCACTTAGTGGTTTCTGAACAGAAAGGGGAATTTAGTATTATGATATATTAAGACATGTAAATTATATTTATTATGAAATGTGGGGATATAATTAATCTCTATAGATACCTCATGGTGAATATGATGGAAATGTGTAATTCATCATCTTGGTCCAATTATTTGATTTATCCTAAGTTAATTTCCACAATTTTAGAAAAAAATTGTGATAGGTGAAGAGAAAGAGGTAAAAGTCAAGTGTGGTTCTTTTTGGTTAGGTAAAGCTATTTGTAAAAGGATGAAAATTAGTTGTAATACATAGTTGGGAAATTGGTTTGAATATAATGAAATGATCTATAAGGATTTTAATCTTGTAGGCCATCCTAATAGACCCAAGAACCTTATTGATCTTGGATTGGATCTAGATGAGGTAGAGGAATATTCAAATGATGAAGTTTTTGTTAAAGAAGATTTGGTTTTTGTAGAAGAGAAGGTGGCTACCTCAGTTGAAGAGGGTAGTGACCCAAATATTATAAAGATCCCTATCATGACTTTTGGAATTGCCAGTCCACCTACCTCTCTTCCTGGTAGAAAGAGTCACTTAAGTAAAGGGGATGAAGAAGAGAAAACTAAAATTTATAGAGATGAATAGATTATAAGTTCTTATAAATCCTCTAATGAAGTTGTGTATATATATGATGATGATAATTATAATGGTGAGAATGGATATGATGATGAGGATGGTAGTAGTGACAGACCTGAAAATGATGATGATGATGAAACTATTAGGACTGAGTCACATCATCCATCCCCTGATGGTTCTATTTCCTCAGTTAGGTATATAGAGAGACCTATTTTTGTTCATATATATAGAGATGTTTCCTCATCTGTAGGAGAGTCTAGAGAATCTTATGAGGGGGAAGAATCCCCAATTCCTATCATAGTTTCTCCTATAGATTCGTATACTAATAGAGTGGAAGTAGATTCTCATGATGAGTGGGAAAGGTTCCCAGGTGTTATATAGATTAGTTTAGACTATTCAGAGCCTAAGGATGTTGAAGAAGATGTTGGAGAGAAAATAGATGCTCGGGGTGGTTTTTTTGTCTTAGGATGAAGTTCATCAAAGGGGATCCTTCACTTGGTTCCAAACTGCTTGGACTATCATACCCAGATTTAGATGTTGATAATGGTGGTCATAACCATAGTATTCCACCAGATTATTATGGAACTACTATCTCAGTTGTAGTTAGGGAATGTCCTAATGGATCCTTAGTTGAGCTGATTGGTCAGTTCGGTGAGCTTCATTCTTTTTCTTTAGATGTACCTACAAAATCAGAGCCTGCAGAGGCTTCTATGCATAGAGTTGAGAGAGATTATACCCAAGTGGCATCATATTATGTATATAAAGTAGAATTATATTCTTTCATAGAAAGGATTATTTCATACTTTAGTAGAGTGTTGAGGTCTCAGGCACCTCCTTTTACATAGCTTAGTGAAGATGATTCTAGAAACCTATTGAAGCTGGTTTAATGTCACATTCAATCTAAGATTAATTTTAATATTAAAGAATTAGAAATTGAATATAGAATATTTTAAAGTGATATGGAGACAATGAGATCTATTTTAGATGAGTTAAGGACCTCCTTTACAACCTTTTAAGATGCCTTATTGAGGATATTGGAGAGTTTTCTAGCTATTGCATCCATATTCAATGCTCCACATCCCTCAGCTTCTATTATGGTTGAATTTAATAGATATAGTTTTATGGAGTAGATCCATGCTATTATGGGTGACATACCTACTTAACATTAGGAGGAATTGAGAAAAATTCATCATCATGGTGAGCAGATACACAAACTATTAAGGTAGTGTTTAAATGAAACCTTAAGTTACTAGGAAACCATCATTAAAGCCATTAAATACTATCCTTTTGGGTTGTATACCAAACATGAGTTGAATTCCCATTTCAATTTTTTGGATGAAAAACTAAGGATTCCAACTATTACTAGGGATTTCAAGGAATAGTTTGACCAATTTAAGGTAATTATGCCTCTACACAAGAAATTTACAGAGGAGAAGAAATATTTCTTTAGTGATATGGAGAGAGGAGGAAAAATTATTATGGATTTTTTAAACCTTATGAAGCCCTTCCTATATGTGTTTGGTACTACTTTGGTTGCTCCAGAGGTGATTCACATGACAATATCCACCTCTAATCCTTCTTCAAACCCTTTACCTCCTCATTTCTAACATTTTAGCATGTATTCAGTTGATCATGTCAGGCATCTCAGACCTATTATGATCAGAGATATTCCTACCACTACATTCAGACCCTCAGCCTCCACCTCAATGCCTCTTACGTCTAACAAAGGAAAAGGACTTACTAATCCTACCTCTCAATAAGGGAGTGACTCTTATTATCCATAGTCTTTGATAGTGATTTTCTTGTATTTTCCATGTTTTTCTTTTTTTTTGTAATGCAATCACTTTTTATATTAATTAAATATCTCTATTATTCTTCATCTCTTTTCAAAGTTACCTTTGATAATATATTTATATTTGATACTATTTTTTTAATCCCTTTATTATTAACTTTTTGATAATCCCAAAAGTGAGAGAATAGTACGTTATTTCCCATTTCCTTTGATAAACAAATACTTGATACAACTATTATTTAAATAATATTTGGAAGGTATTTACTTTACCTTTGTTAATCTTTGATATCTAAATTATTCCTTGAAACTAAACATAATCCAACCTTATCCTTTTATATGTTTTCTTTGATACCATGATTATTTTGGAAGTCATTATTTGATACAAAATTATTTTTAAGGTTTATATCTTTCGATACTATATTTATTTGGATGTAATTTGAGTTCTTTTATTTTGGTATTTGATACTATACCTTTGATAAAAAATCTATTTCAGGAAATTTTGTTTTGAAATTTAATTTCCAAATATCACATTTTCTTTTTGAAATGTTCATAAGACTACTATCCTTAAAACTAATATATTTATGCTTAATTATGTTTTATATGTGGTTTATAAACCACCATGATTGGAAATCATCAAAAGGGGTAGATTATAGGTACCACCTTGTTTTATTGCTAAAAAATAATGTTTCCTTTGTTTCTAATGAATTTAATGTTTTATATAGCACATTACTTTATAAAGAAATTTTGTCCATGTGTTTAAAAGATCCACCATTAATTCATTTTTTTCTATCATTAGTTGTGTGCCACCACAAGGTTTAGCCACCATAAGGATTACCTACTTCCAGAGCATTACACCGCTAGGTGTGCTACCATCGAGCATGATATTACCATAATTTTCTAACACCATAAAAGCTACCACTAGTGTGTTTTATATCTAGACGTTCCACCACCAGGCATGTGATACCACTATATTACCTACTTCTAGGGGTTCCACTTTTATCTTGATACCATTATTCTTTTTTTATGTTAGAGTTGTGCTACTGTTAGATTTTTCCAACATCGATGTTCTGATAAGTTTAAAATAATGCTTCAATGACTATATTATGGGAGTTAATTCAAAGAGATTATTTTATGATTATTCCTAACCTATTGTATGGATTAATTTAATATAGGTCAAAATATCAATATGATGATCTAGAAGATCCTTATGATTATTATTCAATGGGATCATGTAGTTATTTTTGTTTCATAGGATATTCTTCATGTGTGTGTGTCTAATATAATGTTGTAAGATCAAGAGGATGTAAATTCTGTAATGTTGAAAGTGACCATAATGTGAGATATTACATGTTGATACATTCAATTTAGAAATATATGATTACATTTAGGATCAATATCCTTTCCAAAATATTAAAAATCAAACATTACAACAATCTATTTTACTACAAATTTTAGACAAATAGTTTAAGCTTCTCCCCAAGAAAAATATGAGGACTCTTGAGCACTAAAAACTGAGCAACAATACTTCTTCCATACCTTATTACTTACTCTTTCTACTGTTTTCTTTTACCTTTGAGTAGTGTTTTGTTTTCTCTTTTTATTAACACACACTAAATCCTATTCTAGAATTGTAGAATACTATATATTCTCTTCTATATCTTTTTATTTGTTTACTCGTAGTGTTTTTGGAAGAGGTATTTATGTGTCATATGTTGTTTTTGTTTCCACGTGTAACTATGGAAGAGTATTTAAGTTTGAACAACTTGTAAGATGTTTCTTGAATACCTGATCTAGGTTGTGGATCATATTATTGATATATAATATTCTTGATAGTAGGTTATTTCCAAGTGGAAGGGATTAGGTCCCAGTAATCCCCTTTCAAATTCAATTTGGTGATATTGTTTTTTTCTTCATTTTTAAGCTCTAAATCATGTTTAGTTTTTATCTGTAAACAAAACTATTACTTTTATAGTTAGTCTTATTTAGTGTTTATATATGTTTTTTTTGAGTAAATCAATTTCAAAAGTTAATTTACTTTTTAATATTGTTTTAAATGATCCTTAATAAAGCTTTGAGATATTATTTAAAAGATAAAACTTATATCAAATTCCTATTTTGATTAACTAGGTGATTTTTTAAAAAAAATTAAGGGATTTTACTTGAACTTATTTTTAACAAAAAAAATTATTAGGTACTCAATTCACCTCCTCTTGATACTCACTATGACCAATAATGATGATGATGATGGTGATTATGATATTGATGAATAAGTTGGTGATGATGGTGATGATAGCGATGATAGTGGTTTTCATGAGAGAGATATTGATCCTCTACATTTATCACTAATATTTATGACACATGATGTTTGATGACTGAATGTGATTGGATATATGTGTTTTTTTAAATGTTTATTATAAACGGTTTAATGAATTAATTTTTTTATGAGTTTTTCTATATTGTCTACTAGTTGTTTATGGGTGTGGGTACATGTGTTTGGGGTGTGTGATGGTTTTGGACCAACATTAAAGGTACTACTGGATGCCTATTTTAAGGAGGGTTATAACAATGGTTTTTAAAACCATTAGTATTGGGTAAATACAGCCTAGATATTCCAACAATTTGAAGAAAACCATTGGTATAAGGATTTAACCACACCTAGGAACCCAACAGTTTAGGGAACCATTGGTATATCCTATACCAATAGTTCCACATCCTATACCAATGGTTTAAAACCATTGGTATATGGTATATTTCAAGTTGTTTTTGAAGTTATAAGTCATGAAATATCATGATCTTCATATCATGATGTAATAACTACTACTAGTTGGATTGCATGGAATATTGTTCATCCGTATCAAAATGACTATCATGAAGGTATGTTATTTTTTCAATTCAATTTATAACAAATTTATTGATTTGAATTCATTGAATAATTTATAGAACTATGTGGTTTATATACTTTTTCAACTGAAAATTTATTTTCCTCCACATTTTTTGATATCATAATGCAATTAATGTTTTATTTGGTGCAATAAATAAATCTTTGAGAACTATATATCTATGTTGGATGTATCCTTTTAAAAGGTATATAAAGATATTAAAGGGATGTTTTCAGAATCCATATAAAACAAAAGCCTATATTATTGAGAAGTTTATTTCTGAGGAGGTTATGGAGTTTTTTACAAGCTACTTTTTTGCAGTGGAGAATATCAGTTTTCCTACATATCTCTATGAATGATTCAATTATGAAAGAAAGGAGATATGTAGATTAAAAGTGAAATAATTGAAATTTGAATATATAAATCTGGTAAATTTATATATCTTGAATATCATATATGATATTCATCCATATATAACATTTTAGATTAATGTGTTAGAATAATGTTATCAAAATAATAAAGATATATATGTTCTGAATGAGCATAAGTTTTTTTGTTATGGTTTAAAGAAACCATACATGGTAGATTAGATTCAGTAGAAACATTACAATGGTTAGTGTGTGGCCCAAGTTTATTTTATAACATGGTATGGGTATGAAATTAATGGTTATACATTTTATACAAAATATCATGACAATAGAAGTGCAATTCATAATAGTATTTTATTAGAGTTTTCATAAGTAATGCATATTTTGAGTGATAAGGACAAAAACCCAATGTCCAAATCATGTGTATATTATGGAGTCATTAAAGAAATATGTTTGTCTGATTATATTAAATTTTGAGTTTTTGTGTTTAAATAAAAATGGTTTATCGGTAACAACAGTGCCAGACATGATGAACTTAGTATAAAACTAGTTAATCTGAATAAATTAGAATATAAAATAAATACTTTTAACATGTAAATACATTAAAAATTAATTTTATATGTTCTTAATACCTTAAATGTGTAGTGGTATACAATTATACAATGAAAAATATATTTTGGTGATGAAAAACTTAAAGAAGATGCTGATTTATATGAGTTCTCCACTCTCATGGAAATATTAACATAGAATATAGATGAACACGTCCTATACAATGTTTGTTCCATATATAATGATCATTAAGAAGTAATATGGGAAAATAATCCTTTATTAATTTCCTAATATTTTAGGTAGTATATATTTATTTCTTGAATACTTTTAATTTTTTTATAAAATTCTAGATATATTAGTTTTATTTTTTTACTTAAAACACATATTATAAATAATATATTGAAATATTTATTTATATTAGTTTTGTTTTGTTTGTATCATTTTTCAATTATTCAAATTTATATATAACTCTTAGATTTATATTAATTTTTAGTTAAGATTTGTTTTATTTTTTCTATATCATTTTATTTTTCATAAATAATGTTAGTATTATTTTAATATTTTTAACTAATAATGAATAAGATAAAGAATATTTTCAGTATTATTTTTAAAATTGTTTTTAACTACTCTAATAAATATGAAAAATATTGAGTTTTTGGTATTTTTTTGTTTTTTTTATCATTTTAAAAAAATTATTTAAAACTTTATTTAACAGTTGGATTTGTATAATCATTTATTTAATTTTTTTCCTTCATTTATATCATTACATCTCTCACTAATGTTGTTATAATTTTAGTTAATTACTTTAACAAATATGAGTAAAATTATGTTTAGTTTATTTTACTTTATGTTGGATCATTTTTTCATTTTTTATTTAATTTTATATGTAATAGTTGGATTTGTATATTTTTTTTCTAATTGTTTGTTACCTTGATTTATAGTATAATTTTAGATCAAACAACTGAGTTACCCCAATGTTTTTGGAAAAAACAATAAACATAATTCTTTTGAGGAGACTCTTCATCCTTCACCAAATGATCCATATACTTCTACAAGGGAAGATAAGACTTCTAATGTTGGTGAATGTGGCAACACACGTTTACCAAAATTATAAATTGACCATAGATGGGACGTGGGGATATTAGTTGATTTTGATGATAAAAATATTCCAAGGGGTCTAAATTCAAATCAATTTAAGATTTTTGATTTAATGAAATCTTAGGAAAAAGTTAGTATTTTTATTTGTGATTGGAAAATTTTCAACAAAGAGATAATATCTCATTTATAGGAGACAATTTTTGTAATCTCGTCTATTATTATTTTACTAATCATGAATTTCTTTTACTAATATAGATTTTTAAATTCTTATCAAATGAAATATGGTATTAATAACACTAGAGAAGTTAGGAAGAAATTTTTAACATTGGATAATAGTAGTATGAGGGATTTTAAATCAACCCTCACATACGATTTCATTTTTGGGAAAAGACAAAATAAAAATCTATGTGATATATATCCTTTTCTAGATAAAGATACATGGAATCAATTTATTAAAAGTTTATAAAAGGAATCATTTTTATTAAGTGAAATGTTAGATTTTATAAGTTTTTTATATTAATTATTTTTTTATTATTAATTTACAACAACTATGGTGATCTCATCATGAGATCACATCCAAAAATTTATACCCTCATACTTTATCTTATGAAGGTTATACATTATTGAAAAAAATGATGGCTGAAAATTTAAAAAAAATGAGAGATGATTCTTCAATTTATACAATGGTTGGACCACTTCCCCCCATATAAACATGAAAAATATAAGAGGTCCTAAATAAAAAAAGGTCTAATATCTTACAGAAGAGTTTAGGGTTGTAACAAAGGGGATTGTAATAAGTTATTTAATTTATTTATTTTATTTAAGATAATTAAAATCTTGATTTATTGTGATTCAATAATGAATGTATAAAATATTCAATATAGGAATCCCATTATGATAGGAGCACACTGGGGACCATTATACATTGGGGTAAGAATTCAATTTTATTTACTATATTGGGAAAGCCTGAACACTCGAGTCATGTGCAAGGATACATGGAAGGTGTATCAGTAAAAAAAGTGTTTTGTTATTCTAAAGCATCATCAAAGGAGGATGTATATATAATAAAAATAGAATATTTAGAATCTAAATTTCAAGATGTGGGTGAGATTATGGAGGATAGGATCATAGATTTAGTAAAATCGATGTTTTTAGACATGCCAAGACAGTTTTAGGCTGAAAATACCACTCTGTTACCTCCACTTGCAGATCTAATTCTTCCACCCCTGCCTACTTATCAGACTCCTAAACCAACTTCCCCATAGCTTTGCCTCTATTTTGAGTTATATTTTTAGGAATATCAGTATCATATTTTTTCATATGGGATTATTTTTTATATTTGGGATACCATTTATTATCAAAAAATAGAGATATATCAACTTAAGGTCATTTTTCTAGATATTATAAATAGATCAGTAAGATTACAATGTCCTACAGATGAGGTCACTATAATTCGACATATTATCAACTATTTTTTAGATTTTCCATCTAAAATTATTAGGAAAAGTACTACTGAGTTATGTATAGATTATATCCTTTATTTAATAATGGGATGAATTTTTTTAACATTTTAAAATTTATTTATTTATTTCTATTTTCTAAAAAGAATACTTAAAAGTAAAGAAATAATTTATAGATAATAACAAGTATGGGCTACTATGATTTTCATATATATCTTTCAATAATTTTAATTTATTAAAAATCAATAGTTATGTTTTTTATTAGGTTAATTTATATAATTATCATTTTGTATGATACTACATCTGTATATATATTTTTAGACCCATGATTTATTTCACTAGTAGTGATGATAATGAAAGATACATAACAAATAGTGTATATTACTAAAATATTTCAAAATAATTCAATTCAGTGTTGGATGCTTCCTTATATTCAAGAGTATGAAAAATATATTTTATAAAGTGTTATATATCTTAAATAAAATCCACTCACATTATATTTTTTATATATTAGTGTCCATTGGATGATTTTTGTTTTTTCAAAACAAAATATAACTTATCGGTTGTGCTCTATACATGGAAGTGTGTTAGAAAATTTTAGCTAAGTATTGAACATGTAAGTTTGATTATTTTAATACTTTTATATTATAATTAATTTTAATTTTATTTTATACATACCATTTTCAAACAAAGCATGGGATTTCTTTAGAGAGAATGGAAAAATGGAGCACAAAGACAAAATATGTAAAATCAAAGGTGAATTATCATTTATTATTACTATATTTTTATTACAAGAACTTAAAATACTATTTTGAGTTGATAAAGTATTTTGAAATAGAATTTTCATCCTTAATAATGAGTAAAGGTATGTGGATATTATATTATAAGATTTATGTTTGAAATAATTTCAACCAAAATAGTTAAAAAATTATGAAATAATATATTTTATTATAACATTTCCTTTAATTTATCTTGTATTTATATTGATAATACATGAAAAATTATTTATTTTTTAATTTAATATTTTTGAAAACCCTTTCCCTTATACTGAACAAGAGCTAAATCAATTTCAAATAGAATGGTAAGATTAATTCATAGGTTTGATTGGTTTTTATTTTATTTGTAATAGATATTGTAAAGTTTAAATTTCATATTGTAAAGTTAAAATGATTTAAATTTGTGATTTTGATTTTGGGTTTTTGTGCTGCTATTTTCTATTTATAGTTCTCTTATTATACTAGAGGGATATTATATTTAAATTATATATATATAATCATTTTTCATATCATTTATTGTATAATAGATATAAAAAATTTAAGTAAATCTTTTTTCCCATCAATTATTTTATAACCAACATGTGAAAATAGTATATCATGTTGGTTATTTAAAATTACTAATGTGATAAAGGGGTTTTCAAATTGGTTTTTATACAAATGATGTGAAAATATCTTCCAATTGTAGAATTATTGGTTGGTTTTAAGGAGTTTTCTACAAAATTACATGAAATATAGTTTTTCACACTATCTAACAATAAACAACATCAAAAACATATTAACAACATATCTTCCAATAACATCACAGGGTAAACAATGTTAACCCCCCCAAATGACATGGAAAACCCTTTTTTGTTTAGTTTAAAAACATAATACAATCCTCATCAAGTATGAATCCCTTTATTTGTTTAATATAATTTCACCATTTGAGAATACTGAATTTATATCCATCTGAAAAAACCAATATTTCTGATGCGTAGAAATATTAAAAAATATTTGGATAGTCTCAGGCCACGAAACATGGGAAAGGGTTTCTGAAAATTTTTTACCTTACACCTATGAATATCCCTTGAAATATAACCTTGATTTGTTTCATGAAACTTCTCCCTTTTTGTTGATCATATTCTTCAACACTCATTTAGTTCTAATAATATTATTTTCTTCCAGTCACATAGTAATCTCCCAGATTCTATTCTTCACAATTAGATCCAACTCCTCATTCATGGAATTCAACCATTCCTTGTGAATAAATTATTTTGATACTAACTAAGGTTCAACTTGATAGATAAGTGTTCTTTGATTCCATATTATAAGATTCCTTCTTATTTGAACTAGATCTTTATATCTAATAATGATATTATTTGGTTCAAATTCATTCTTTAATATCTTGGAATTTGAATTTTTGTTTTAAATGGAACCTTTTACATCAATGGATCCCTTTGAACATGTTTTCTTGATATTAGACACACAAATTAATTCCTCTCTAATAGTTATATAGGAATATTCTTTTCTATATTCCACTGGTCCATCAGATTCACCTTTATCTTTTTCCTTTGGTTTAAAATTATTTTTAATCACTTTAACATCACATGATTCCACCATTTTTTGTGGTCATTTATTTTATCACATTTATCTCATTATATTGGTTTAATAACCTAGGAAAATCCCTTCACCATATTTTTCATTAAATTTTATAAAATTTTGAATTTTGATCTTTATTAGTTAAGGACTCCCAAAGACTGTAAAATATTTCACCATAGGGTTCTTCTTGTACCACATATCATAAGGGTAATGTATGATTTTTTTATTAGTAATAATATATTATAATCATGTACAATAGTATATATATTTTTCCTACATGATAATTTAGAGAGTTTTTATTCTGTAATCACGATCCTTTTACATTTTAATAAAAAACCTTTTTCCCTTTATACAATTAAATTTTTCTTAGGGGTATAGGGATCACTATACTAATGTTTTGTTCTATGAATTGATAAATTATATATGAAATAGTTACATATTGAATCCTTAGCATTGTCCATTGTTATCCTCTCAAAATATACACCAAGTTCCTTTCCATCTTCCCTTCTATAAAAGTTAAATATTTCCACAAAATTATATTTACTTTTCATGAACATAAAAATAGTAATTCAGGTGAATTCATCAATAAAAGTGAAAAAGTATCAATAAATAATTATATATTTATGTCTCATTATTCCACAAACATCACAATGTTTAAGTTTAAAAGGTCTGGTAAACCAAAATTTTACCATTTTATATCGTCCATTAGTCATATTCCCTTTTTAAAAAGATTCACAAATGATAGTTCTTTCTCTATTTAGAAGAGTTAAATATCTCACAACTTATTCATTTGGGATTTTTCTCATGTTTTATTATCTAAAATGGCCAAAATTATAAAGTATAAAATTTCTAAATCTGACTCTCTATGTTTTCTTTAGGATTCATGGTGTTAAGGGGATGTTTCTAGGTATTTTAGGTGGTAGAAGATGTTTTTTGGCCATTTATTAGGTCGAGATGCCATAACTGAGGGTGTGGTACTATTAATTTTAAGATAATTTATATTTTTGTTCATGGTGTTACCATTTATTTTTTGGTGTTTTAAGCCCTTGGAAATTTTCATGATTTCCTATTTAGGGTCAGGGGGTACCATAGTGAACTAATGGCCATGGTTTCCATTTTAGGTGAGTTTTTTGAGCTATGTAAAGGTATATACTATCTCATGTAGGGGATTTTGAGTTGTATATGTACTTATTGGTTCACCATAAAGAGAAAAACCACTAGGGTGTCCATTTTGAGAGGGTTTTTTGGAGGAGTGGAGCACGCATAAGGGTACCACAAAAATTATGAATCTCAGATAAGGGTAAACTGAAGTACCGTTACACATGTATTTTTTCTTTATATGTAAATTTAGGTCCTCTTGGTGTTGGGATAAACCAAGGGTAGTAAAATTTCTTGGCTGACCATTTTGGAATCATTTTTTCACAAAGAGTTCATCTTTATGAAATGGGGACCACAAAAACATCATGGTTTAGTCATTTTGATGGGAATTATGGTGAGTTGAGTTAAAAGTAAAATAGAAATTGAGTTTCATGAGATGGATGAGGAAAAATGAGTAGGATCTCACCATGTTATAGGCCTTGGAATGGTGGGTCAAAAAATTGAGGTATTTTTATGTATGCTATAGTAGAGGTTATGGTGACAGTCAAGGGTGATTTAAAATAAATTCAAAATGCATAATAATTTAGGGGATAAACCAATTCAAACATTGAAGAAGTAGATTTTACTTTTAATGTGGAGTAATATGGGTGTAGTGATATTCCCTACATTGTGGTGGATACTTTTGAATATTCCTTTATAAATAGAGGTCTATATACCCCTTAGTTTAATTTTTCCAACTTCTCTTGATCTCTATCCAAATCCCAAGCCTCTCACCACTCTCTGACTGTGCTTTTAAGAGTCTAATAACTTTGGTTCATCCCAATTGATGTTTCCTTCAGTGGTGTATGATTCTTTATCTTTAGTTATTTCTTAGAGAATGTTTTACTTTTTATTGAGATAGAAGATTTATGGACTCATCTTTTATCTTTTAGAATAATATACATGGTCTAACTTGGTATGATTAGTTTTATTCATAAAATCACGTTATCCTTTTGTTATGATTGGTGTCACTTAATGGGTGTGTTTATATTGTGGTAAGAGAGAATATATTATTGTAAAAACACATTAAACGATAAAAAAATTAATAAGGGAATGATAAAATGAGAATCAGAACTTGGAAATTGGGAAATATTTTTACATTTATTTAATGACTTCCATATTTTTGTCTATATTTCTATGTTTTTATTCTATTGTATATAGTTGTTAAAATTTTGTAATTTTAAGGAACCTCATCACCCTCTGAATTACCTAATTTGATAATATAGTTAAAGAAAAAGGATTTGTTTTCCCATGATAATCATTATGTGTCAGGCCTCATTATTTATGGTTTTTGGGGTGGTCTTCTTTATAGTGGAAATATTAGAAGATCCCTGATGACTTAATAATTTAATAATTAATTAAATATTCAAATAAGAATAGAAATTTTAGAGTTGGTAATGAGATTTGTATTTCTAGAAATTGTTTATACTTGTTGTTATTTATACTCGTTTGATTTTCCAAGAAAGGGGTGTGTAGGGATATTGATTCTTATTAAGACTTCCTTTATATTAGATTAAACTAGTTTATGAAATAGAAATGGTAATAATGAATAGGGAACTATAATGGGAAGTGTGAATAATGGTGAATATGATAAGCTAGAATTGTGATGAAATTGAGAGTGGAATGGGTGATGATTAATTGTATTCAGTAAATATTTCTCTTGAGTATTGATAAATTTGTAACATGTTTAATGGAGAAATTATTTTGAATATTATAATGGGTAGGTTTATGTAAAGGAAATTTAAAATATTGAAACCTAAGGGAATTTACTTCAATCATAATTCTAAATAAATTATGGGATGAATATGAAATTAATGGATTGGAAGTTTAATGAGATATTAATAAATTTTTTAAGACTAGAATAAAAAGTAATCATGGGTTTTAATGATTGTTAAACAAGTTTATATTGAATGAATGAATAATAAATCCAATTAGGTTGGGAATTAGTAAATGATGGGGAAAAAGTAATGTGGAAATGAGAAAATTTTTGTTATGGTTTCCTTTCCCGAAACCTTGGTTGTACTTTTATTGTTACCACCTTATTGTGAAACATATTCTTTGATAGATGATTTATAAATTGTGACTGGAATTATGAAAGTGGTTATAGATTGATGACGAAGTTTCATGGTGGGGTTCATGTATAGTAAGGTAGGAATGATTTTGATGTATTATATGTTCACAATAACCTATTGTGATTTATAAATTATGGTGATGATGGAATAGTTGGTGGTGATGCTTGATGGTTATGTAAAATTAGTGGAAATATCTAGAAATGTTAGAGCATAGGTGGGGGTTATACATGAAAGGAGGTGGATACAAGTTTGATGTCCTCTATTTTTATGCTACCCACTAAATATATGGCTGGGAAATGGATATGCTATCATTATAGTGTTACTTAATGTGATAGATCTTGGTTAGATATTTATATGTGATTAAATAAATCTTCTTATGCCAACATAAGATATCAAACTTGATCATAGATTGGGGTAGGAAGGTTCATGAACTGAACTACATAAAACTCAGATAGTTTATAGATATGTTTATCAGTTTTATTCTATTATTTTGTTCCAAATCAGATAGAGAGAGGCTTACCTACCAGTTAGCTACCTCTTATTCGATAAAAATATCTAGTCAAAGGTAAGAGTGGTGATGTAAATTTCTAGGATCATAATTTTCAGAGTTGTAGTGTTGATATTTGGAATTGTATCTAATCTTGGGTTGGCTATTGGTGATGGTATTGGTTGTGATTTCTCATATAATCCTTATATGTGTTATTTAAATGATTATAAACATGACTTTATTTTATTTATTAATGGTTTCACATTTTATTAATATTACATATTTAGTGCACATGGATGTTCATTTTTTTAGAAGGATGGTCCTATTAAGTACTCCTAAGTTCTCACCCACCATAGTTTATTAAATTTTTACAAGATGATCTGATGGAAATTAAATCTGTTGTTTGAGTAGCTCGAATAGAGTTGGTAGATGATGTGGATTTTAGAGTTCATCTTTCATATATCTTCTTGATGTGATGTATTTTACATATAAGTATCTTTCAAGTAATGGAAACTTATTTATGTAATGAAAATTATTGGTATTGATTAGTGGATGTTCTCTTATCCCATATCCTTAAATTCTTTTATTGAGGGTAATTCCTCTCATTGTGGGCTTCATTCCCTCGATGTTGGTCATGTCACACCCTGATCTCGCTGATTCGTGACTTGCGCATGAGTTATAAAACTGTGCGGCAATAACGCATCTTAACCCTTTATGTGATCAGTGCCAGGTGGCATGGTTCGAGCGCAATTCGCCCAACCGTGTGCACGACGGTACATGAGTCGTGAAATTGAGCGATGTTTAAAATAAATAAAATATTTTCTTATTAGGGTTGTTAAATTGTTATTGTTATTATTTTTATTATTATTTTTATTTTCATTATTATTATTGTTATTCATATTATTATTTCTATTGTTAATAAATTTTATTAATATTATCTTTATTATTGATATTTTTATTATTATTATTTGTATCATTATTATTATTATTATTCTATTATTATTATTATTATTATTATTATTATTACTAACTCTATTTTTATTAAATTAATTGAATGAAAAAAAACTAATCTAAACCCTAATACCCGGCCAGCCCCCCCCCCCCTTCCCCCCCTTCCTGGTCGCGGCCGCACCCCCCCCCCCCTCTCCCTTTCTTGCGCTCAGTCATCTCTCCCTATGCCGCCTTTGGTGCTCGCTTCTCCCTCCACCTCGCCCATCCGCTACGCCCGGTGCTCCCTCCACCTGGCCCAGCACCCCCCCCCCCCCGTTCGTCCCCCTCTCCTCAGGCACAGCCGCCCCGCGCGACCCCCTCTTCTTCCCGTCATCGCCGCCCGCACCCCCCTATCGGCTTCCCATTGCCGCCTACCAGCATCCCTACCTCACCACGCCGAGGCCCTCACCTCACCTCCTGAAGCCCCACCTCCTTCACTTGCCATGATTCGACACCCAACAACCAGCCGACCCCCTTCCGCTTCCATATCGCCCCAACCCTCCTCCGGTAGCTTTGAACCCGGCCATCTCCCCCTCCTTGTGCGACCCTACTGCCTTCGCCCTTTACGTATGGGTAAGGGTTTCCTTCCTCTCGTCTTGGGGTTTAGTGTTCCAGTTGGTTGGATATTAGTTTTAGGATGACTTCATGTTGATTTTGTCCTTGTTTTGAATGTAACTTGATTCCTTAGGTATTTCTTGGGGTGCATTTGGAGCACAATTAAAATTCGCACCGAAACATGGGGTTCTCTTCATGCGAAGTAAGTTGTTTCATGCCCTACCACCACTAGATGAATTTAGTATGCTTAATGGAATTTATTAATGTGTTCCTTAAGTTGTTTTTATGGAGCGAAGGGTGTTTTTGTTTTAAATGGTTGGTGTATTTTTGTTAATGTGTTTGTTTTGGGAATGGTTGGTGTGTTTTGGTGTTGTTTTGGTGCAACGTTTTCAAAATAGGTTTAGGGTGCATTTGGATGGTGTAAACTATGTTTTTAGGAGTATTAAGAGGAGTACATGTTAAAAAGTTTTTTTTCAATGTGTAGAAAATCTTTTTGGATGTTTCAACTTTGGTTTTCAACTGTATAAAATTTTATTAGATTGTATTAGTTATGTGAATTATATCATGAAAAGGTGAGGATGGACTGTTGATTTTCAAGAAACATGTTTACGTGAAATGGGGTGTGTTTTAATATAATACCCTCTTTGTGTCACTTGGTGGTGTTTCATTGTTTCGGCCCTTGTTTTGTTTTTTTATAGTGTTTTCTATGTTTGGCAGTTTGATTATTTATTTTAGAGTGTTTTAAGAAATAATGTAAATGGTGCAAAGTATGTTTTGAAACCGTTATGAGGGGTTTTTGCGTTGTTGTTCTAAGTCAGTGGATATGGGGTTTCAATTATTTTGCATTTGTCATAGTGCATTGGTGTGTAAAACCTGCATTACTACAGTCTTCAGTAGGTTTCATGTTCTTGTGTGTGAGTGTGATATGTGTCGCATCGTCATCGTAACCGAGCATCGAGCTGAGGTAGGTCCCCCACTACACTTAACTTTAGATTTAAGATTTATTAATTTTTTGTTGTTTTATTAATTTTTAATGAATGATAAATAATATAAGACAATAAATTTTTAAATGATTATTTGATGTGAAAAGGTCCGTTTATTTTATACCGAACACTTGGGACATTTTCTTGATGAGTGGAAACCCAGTATTGAAAGAATGCTCGTTTGGCCTTTAAACATAATTCACATAATTTCAAATTTACTTCTAGTTTTAAAGATAAATTATTTCTTATGAACAAGTGTTTTGGGTTTTCTCGAGAAATGAGGTTTTGCTTTAAAATTAGTGAAGGCCCGTTTGACACTTTAATAAAATAAATTGTTTTGGAAAACCCATTAAAGGGTGATCTTTGGTGTTCGTTGACAGCGTGAGCTTTATGTGATGTTTTTGCATCATTACTGGTTGATTTACATTGTGGACGCACCCTTTTTTATTGCTTGTGTTGACATGGGAACCTGACATAGTGAGTGAATCTTCTGAGAATGATTGCTGCACTAGTTTAGAATATGCACTGTCTAGTGGCCCCATAGTAGGGGAATACTGAGTTATTGCTGCTATGGGTATTGGTCCCCTCATTTAGACCATGCAGGGCTATACCGGGTAGTAGTATGGGTGTTATGACATTATCGAGTTAGGGCATGCCTTCATGATGAGTCAGTTGAATAGTATGTTCTGTATTGTTCACGATCTCCTAGGTTCAACCCATGTTTCTTTTTGTGTTTATTTGTATGTGGTGGACGATTGAGAGTTCTAGTTCGGTTGCTGACCCATGTGTGCCACTTTTTCCATTTCCCTTGGTGTGTGTTGTGTGTTAATTGTAGTTTTCCTTTTTGGACAATAACTAAAGCTTGGTTTTCTACTTGTTCGCAACAACATTTTAAAATGCAATGCACCTGTTCATTTCAAACATTAATTTTTTTTAAATTAAAAAAGTAAATGGACTGTTACTTGTTTTAAAAATGAAATTGTGTGTGGAAACTAATATTTTATATAATTTAGTTCAAATCTGGAATTGATAAATTCTTTATTTATTGGTATGTGCATTGGGAATAGAATTAGTCGGGCCTACCTACTGAGTTTTAGATACTCACACCTATAGTGTTTTCTTGTTTTTAGTTCTCTTGCGGGTTCCAGCTTTAGCTGTTCGCCTTGAGCGACGTTGGTTGTGGTTTTGGAGAGTGACCCACGGGGTCACATGGAGTTTTGGTTGTGGTCAGGTTAGTAGCGTTGTTGGTTGTTCTTTATTTATTTTCTTTTGTTCTATTTTTTTCCACTACTTAGTTTATTTTCTTTTGGGTCAAATCGTTCCCACCTATTTAATTTTGATGTTTGACACTAGTTTCCAACCCATGGGGATCGGTAATGCCCCTCGGTCCATGTCACGGGCTGACTTGGGTGACCAGTTGAGGGTCGACCTGGGTTGGTTCGTGACAAAATGGTATCAGAGGAGGCCCTTGTTATTTGGGGTGTCTGGTAGATGAAGATTAGGATTGTAGAGACTCGAGAGTTAAGTACGGGAAGGACGCCATGAACCCTTTCCCGTTTCACACCTCGAGTCACCATGGGTAGTTTGGGAATTCAGTCTTTGTTTCATTTTGGTTTGTTTTGGATTAAGGGATGAAAACGGAGGTAAACTGATGTTACATCATGATCTCACATGGAGTAGTGACCCATGTGGAGTCCAGGTACACAGTTTGAATTCCTCCTAGTTGTTGACGCTTACATGGGGCATGACCCACTACCATGTCGCCAGGTTAATCATGACTACTAGTCCCTCTGGTGGTTTGATGCAAGTTGAGTGTCGTTTTCATTCTGGTTGGTGTAAGTGCGTTTTTGGAAATGGAAAAAAGGGTTTTTGAAAATGGGACTGATTTCTTTTAAATGACTTTAAATTTTTGAAATGGGTTTTAAAACTGAAAGCCTTTGGTATGGAAAGCTGGTGTTTGCTTTGAAATTGGTCGAGAATGGTTTGGGTTGAAACCTCAGGTACTCCTTATGAACGTTTTCACATGTGAGAGGATGTGTGGAAAGTGCATGTTGGTGCGTATGAATTAAAGTGGATGAAGAAATGTGCAATGGTTCGTGGGATTACTTGGGTGTGTTTGAAATTAAAGGCTTGACCTTGTTTTCTAAATTGTCTTTTAAAGAGGAAAATGGTTTTAGAAATTGATTTTGGTTTGAAAAGTGGATTTGGTATTTGGAAAGTGGTCTTGAAAGAAAGCAGTTTTTAAATATAAAAAAGGGATGGTTTTGGAATCTGAAATGAAATGGGAAATTTGGACAGGGAATTTTGGGATGTGTTTGTGGTTGTTTGGTTTTTCTTTGAGCTGGTAGTTTTTGGATGAGGGTACTTTATTGATGTTTCTTTGATTGATATCGGTTTAGTCTTGGTGTTATATATGTTGTTCAGAAATGTCACCCAGAAAGGTCCATAGAGTTTTGATGAGTCATGCCCAGTTTTTGGTTTTTCTCAAACGTTGTCTGTCCTTCATGGTTATTGGAGTCTGTTAGAGACAGTGGAGTGGCTTGAAGAGGTTGAGTGCATCTTCATGGTATTGGGAACTCCCAAATTTGTTAGAATGCATGTTGTTTTGGGTCTGTTTGGCGGTCCATCTATGGACAAGTAGGAGTTGTTCACCCCGCCATTACTACAAGTTGGGATGATGTGGTATGTCTTTAAGGTCATCTTCATTAAATGGTTTATATTTGTGGAGGTGAAGACGAATAAGATGGAAGAGATTTTGTGTGTTCATCATGGCCAATAGACGGTGAAAGCGTATTTTGAACATTTCAAGGATCTTGTGTCTCTTTTTTCAGGGGTAGTGTCGCAGGACTGGATGACGACTTCTCCCTTCATTGGGGGTCTTCATCCATAGATCAAGGAGTGAGTCCTCCCTTTTTGGGAGAATCACTTTTGAGAATTTGGTGCATGAGGTGTTCTTAGCTGAGTTGGTTTCCGAAGTGCAAACGATTGACAATACACCGTATCCAGTTGCTTGTGAAGGTCCCCCATCTGATGAGCAGAGTGTGTCAGGTAAGTTTGTTTCAAAAGAGTTCTTTGTGGTGGATCTAACTTCTAGTTCATCAGAATGTCTAATGGTGTACCGTCATTATGGAGGGTTAGGGCATATGAGCCATTATGTCACACCCCTCTAAAGACGTGCCATCATTTCAGGTGTCTGGATCATCTAGATAAGCTTTGTAGGAAGCGTCGCCTGGGGAGGACACTGTGACCAGAAGATTCTAGGGCCTGACTGTGAGGCAAGAGATGCTTCAACCATCAGTGCCCCAACCACAGGTCTTGGGGTGAAGCTCGCGCACAGTCAAGGCATCAGAGGCATGTGAGACCTTTTTTTGGTTCTTTGTCTTTCATCTTTGAATCGAGACATTCAGGGTTTTCATGTCCTTGTTTTCCTGCTTTTGTAAGTTCATATTTTACGGTAATAGTGCAATGAACTTATTCTTTCATGATCATAGTATTTGCGTTCTTCTGAATGTTGCCTCCAGAATTGTTTTTTTTAAAGGGTTTTTGGCCTTGTGTGGGTTGGTCCTGATTTCATTAGTGATTGTTTGGAGATGTGAGTGTTGGGGGTTTTTGCCTTGCGCTGAGAGTTCTGGGTTTTAGTGGAAGTGTTGTCTCGCTCAAGCTAAGGGAGTTCGATGTGTTGGGAGTTTTAAATCGGTTTGGGGAATTCTTAGTTCTAGCAGTGTTGTTATAGGGAGTTCATTGCTTTGGTGCCCCGATATGCCGGGTGGCTTTGTAGTGGTGTTGTGTTTAAGTCTCAGCGGTCCCGCTCAACTCAGGTGGAGAAGTCGGTAGGTTTATTTTGGGGGTTCCCTCGTTCCTTGTTGTGGTGATGGTTTTGTTTGGATAATTTAAAGAGGTCAACATGGTTTTTGGGACCTAGGTTTTCTGGGTTTCTCTGTAATAGGTTTCTCGTATAAGTCTTGGTGGATTTTTTTGGGTTTTAAAGTTTCTGTGTTAGTCATGTTCTTGTGGTAGGGAGAACCCTCTCATGTTCTCCCCTCATTTTATGTCATGGGTTCTTCGTGACCGGTTGGGTGTGACTTGTAGAGTGAATCATCAAACTGAGGTTCTTGTTTTTCCTTTTGGATCTGTTTAGGCATGGACTCAAGATTTGGTTATCTTTTCACTTGGTGACTTTCTTGGGGCAGATTGTGACTATGGTGGGGAGAATTGTCACACCCTTGATGCATGACTTGCGCACGAGTTATAAAACTGTGCGTAAATCATGCATCTTAACCCTTTATGTGATCAGTGCCGGGTGGCATGGTTCGACCGCGGTTCTCCCAACCGCACGCACGGCGGCACGTGAGTCGTGCAGTTGAGCGATGTTTAAAATAAATAAAATATTTTCTTATTAGGGTTGTTAAATTGTTATTATTATTATTATTATTATTATTTTTATTTTCATTATTATTATTATTATTATTATTATTATTATTATTATTATTGTTAATAAATTTTATTAATATTATCTTTATTATTGATATTTTTATTATTATTATTTGTATCATTATTACTATTATAATTCTAGTTTTATTATTATTATTATTATTACTAATTCTATTTTTATTAATGTAATTGAATGAAAAATATATATACTAACCTAAACCCTAATACCCAGCCAGGCCCCCCTCCCCCTTTCCCCCCCTTCCTGGTCGCGGCCGCACCCCCGCTCTCCCTTCCTTGGACTCAGCCGCCACTCCCTGTGCCACCTCCGGCACTTGCCGCTCCCTCCGCCTCACCTAGCTGCTGTGCCTGACGCTCCCTCCACCTCGCCCAGACCCCCCCCCCCCCCACCCCCGTGCAGTCCCCTCTCCTCCGGTGCAGCCACCCCGCGCGATCCCCTCTTCTTCCCGTCGTCGCTGCCCGCACACCCCTGTCGGCTTCCCATCGCCGCCCGCATGCTTCCCTCCCTCGCCGCGCCAAGGCCCTCGCCTCACCTCCTAAAGCCCTACCTCCTTCGCCTTCCTCGATTCGGAACCCAGCAACCAGCCAACCCCCTTCCGCTTCCATATCGCCCCAACCCTCCTCCGGCAGCTTTGAACCCGGCCATCGCCCCCCTTGTTGTGTGACCCTACTGCCTTCGGCCTTTCCGTATGGGTAAGGGTTTCCTTCCTCTCTTCTTGGGGTTCAGTGTTCCAGTTGGTTAAAAATTAGTTTTAGGATGGCTTCATGTTGATTTTGTCCTTGTTTTAAATGGAACTTGATTCCTTAGGGATTGGTTGGGGTGCATTTGGTGCACAATTGAAATTCGCACCAAAACATGGGGTTCTCTTCATGCGAAGTAAGTTGTTCCATACCCTACCATCACTATATGACTTTAGTATTCTTAATGGAATTTATTAATGTGTTCCTTGACTTGTTTTTGTGGAGAGAAGGGTGTTTTTGTTTTGAATGTTTGGTGTGTTTTTGTTAATGTGTTTGTTTTGGGAATGGTTGGTGTGTTTTGGTGTTGTTTTGGTGCAACGTTTTCAAAATGGGTTTAGGGTGCATTTGGATGGTGCGAACTATGTTTTCAGGGGTATTAAGAGAATTATGTGTTAAAAAGTGGTTTTTCAATGAGTAGAAAATCTTTTTGGATGTTTCGACTTTGGTTTTCAACTATGTAGAATTTTATTAGATTGTATTAGTTATGTGAATTGTATCTTGAAAAGGTGACGATGGATGGTTGATTTTCAAGAACAATGTTTACGTGAAATGGGGTGTGTTTTAATATAAAACCCTCTTTGTGTCACTTGGTGGTGTTTCATTATGTCGGCCCTTGTTCTGTTTTTTTTATAGTGTTTTCTAAGTTGGGCAGTTTGATTATTTATTTTAGAGCATTTTAAGAAATAATGTAAATGGTGTGAAGTGTGTTTTGAAACCGTTATGAGCGGTTTTTGCATTGTTGTTCTAAGTCAGTGGATATGGGTTTTCAGTGGTTTTTCGTTTGTCGCAGCGCATTGGTGAGTAAAACCTACGTTACTGCAGTCTTCAGTAGGTTGCACATTTTTGTGAGCGAGTGTGAGATGTGCCGCATCGTCGTCGTAACCAAGTAGCGATCCGAGGTAGGTCCCCCACTCCACTTACCTTTAGATTTAAGATTTATTAATTTCATTTTGATTTATTAATTTTTAATGAATGAGAAATAATATAACATAAAAAATTTTAAATGAATATTTGGTTTAAAAAGAGCCGTTTATTTTATACCGAACACTTGGGACACTTTCTTGACAAGTGGACACCCAGTATTGAAAGAATGCCCTTTTTTCCTTTAAACATAAGTCATGGAATTTAAAATGTACTTATATTTTTAAAGATAAATGATTTCTTCTGAACAATTGTTTTGGGTTTTCTTGTGAAATGAGGTTTTTCTTTAAAATTGGTGAAGGTTCATTTGACACTTTAATAAAATAAATTGTTTTGGAAAACCCATTCAGGGGTGATCTTTGGGGTGCATTGACTGCGTGAGCTGTATGTGATGTTTTTGCATCGTGACTGATTGATTTACATTGTGGACGCACCCCTTTTTATTGCTTGTGTTGACATGGGAACCTGGCATAGTGAGTGAATCTTCTGAGAATGATTGTTGCACTAGTTTAGTATACGCACTGCTTAGTGGCCCCATAGTAGGGGAATACTGAGTTATTGCTGTTATGGGGATTGGGCCCCTCGGTTAGGCCATTCAGGGCTATACCGGGTAGTAGTATGGGAATTATGGCATCATCGAGTTAGGGCATGCCTCCAGGATGAGTCTGATATATAGTATATTCTGGATTGTTCACGATCTCCTAGGTTCGACCCATGTTTCTTTTTGTGTTTATTTATATGTGGTGGACGGTTGAGAGGTCTAGTTTGGTTGCTGACCCATGTGTGCCACTTTTTCCATTACCCTTGGTGTGTGTTGTGTGTAACGTGTTGTTTTCCTTTTTGGCCAATAACTAAAGCTTGGTTTTCTACTTCTTCGCAACAACATTTTAAAATGCTATGCACCTCTTCCTTTCAAACATTAAAAATTATTTTTAAATTAAAAAGGGGAATGGACTCTTACTTGTTTTAAAAATGAAAGTGTGTGTGGAAACTAATATTTTATATAATTTATTTCAAACCTGGAATTGATAAATTCTTTATTTATTGGTATGTGCATTGGGAATAGAATTAGTCAAGCCTACCTACTGAGTTTTAAATACTCACGCCTATAGTGTTTTATTGTCTTTAGTTCTGTTGCAGGTTCTAGCTTCAGTTGTTCTCCTTGAGCGATGTTGGTTGTGGTATTGGAAAGTGACCCATGGGGTCACATGGAGTTTTGGTTGTGGTCAGGTTAGTATCGTTGCTGGTTGTTCTTTATTTATTTGCTTTTGTTCTATTTGTTTTTCCACTGCTTAGTTTATTTTCTTTTGGGCCAAATCGTTCCCACATATTTAATTTTGATGCCCGACACTATTTTCCAGCCCGTGGGGATAGGGAACTCCCCTTGGGCCATGTCGCGGGCCGACTCGGGTGACCGGTTCTGGGTCGACCCGGGTTGGTTCATGACAGGTCACCACCCCATGGTTTATTGGAGGTAGCCTTCAGGGTCCACTCCATCTCATCATTTATATCCCAGGAGAGGTACTAGTGGGGAAGGTGGGGGAGGGGTTGTGAAAAATTATTATATGCCATAACTAATTTTCATCTTTCACACCTAGGTAACATGAGTTACTCCAATCACCAATCTAAAACATATTTACTTCAGTTATAACTCCTTAAGAATAGTTTTTCCATTATTAAAGAACCATATGATTAAATAATTTCTCTAAAATACAACTTTTATTCCATCATAAATCATATAGCTTAAACTTAGTAAGTTGTGTTTAATTCCATCAACAACCTTATAATTTAACTTTTGATCATCCGTAATAGTTGTTCCACTTCCATTTATTTTTAGGGAACTATTATTTTCAAAGTTAACATATCCTCCCTTAAATTCTTTGAATTTTCAAAAAAAAATCACATCACTTGTCATATTTGAGGATTATCCTCTATAAGGAATCTATAACTTCTCTTTTTAGATATATTTCCAAGATACTTCAATAAGAAATGAATTTTATTCCATTTTTTATTTTCCTGCGTCCTTCTCTTTGTCATCACATTATATTTTTCATGGTAATATATCCCTAAACTTCTCCATATAGTCTTCTGGTTATACATAACTTCCATAGGTTTCTTCTAGGAATCTAAATTTGTTCCATATAGAAGTTTTTTTCCATTTTTATTTCTTTTACCTAGAAATTTTCCTCTCCTTTTAGAAATTTCTTCCTTCAATTGGATGTTTTCTCCCCCTTAACTCATGCCTTCTCTATGTGAAATACATGTTGTTCCAAAAATTATTAGATTTGTGTCTAAATCTTCCACAACACCAACAATAACCATTGAACCTTGACATTTTTGAGTGATAAAAATTCTAATTATAGAATAATTATTATGGTTCATAGGATGATAAAATACAATCTTTTATTATACATTAGTGAGACTTCATATATAAATAATACTTAACTTATTTTTTTGAATAGAATTTCTCACCATTATTCACTATAGAAGCTAGTCCCTTTTTGGATGATGAGTCAACATGGTTAGTTAAAACTGACTCAATTTTATATATTTTAGGAAACAAATCACCTATTTTTTCTGACCAATTTTTTAATAGCTCATGAATATTTAGTTTTAAATTACATTACCTTATTGAAATAATATTTTAACTTCTTCATAATTTTTTCAACTTCAATACATAAAGATTTTTTCATTCCCAAATTATATTCCATTTTAGAAACCTTCTCACCTTTATTCTTCAAAATTTTATCTTACTCAATCTCCTTTAACTTAATTTTATTTATTTTTTCAATGTTTAAAATATCATATTTGAGAAAATATTATTCACTTTCAACCTTCTTCCCCCCTTTGTTTTTCAATAAGAAAAATATATTTTTAATTTTAATATTTTGTACATGGTAGGTTTCAAGTTCTGATTTCATCATGTGTTCTATGTATGTTACTTCAAATTCTTATTCTTATTCACCCAAGGTTTTCTCAAGTTTTACCCAATCCATAAAGTTTCATAATTTCTTAATAATTTTTTCATCAGATGATATAGATTTTTATGAGTCCCCAATTTCTTCCTTGCTCAGTAAACTTATTCTCTTCTTTCAAGTGGACTTAAATTTTTGTTCATTTATTCTTATAAATTTTATTTTATTTTTATTCGACTTATTATTCCAAGTATTTTCATCAATATCATCATCTTCAAACTCACTTCCTTTGCTTTTAGGGAAATTAATGGAAAAAATCTCAACTCTGCTACACTTGAAGAATTTCAACATGAGCTTACTATTGTACTTCCTTTCCCCCTTCCTGAAATTTCAATATATAAGAGACATTATCTTATTACTATCCTTATCTATATAATATTAATCTTTCATTTCATCAAAAAATTTATATTTCAATACATTTATTTTAGTTTTATTTATGGATTCAAATGTTATATATTCCTTAACATTTTTCTTCAATGTCAAGGCCTTCTTTATTTCATATTCTAATAGGATATTTTAAATTTCACCTTGAGATAGAACATATTTATCCTCTATGAATTAAATTTTGGGATAAAATATTTCTATAAAAATTGTCATTATTTTTTTAATAATATTACAGTCTGACATAGTGCTCTAAATCCCATGATGTTATTGAATATTTCATTAATTCTTGTGAAATAATCATCAATGGTTTATTTATCATCCATATTCAAGTTCTCAAACTAACTTCTTTAGATTTTAAGTTTTGATTTCTTTACTTGATCGGTGCCTTCAAAGATACTTTTTGGATTATCCAAATTATCCTTAGCTATTTTAAGGATTACAAACTAAGTGTAAAATTTATCTGAAAAACAAATAAGTATTGAATTTTGTTCCTTACCATCAAATTACAATTTATTTTTTTTTTGAAAAAAACCCATTGGTGTATCCTTTCTCTAGGTGAAAACCCTATTGTAGTTGTATTCACAAATTCTAAGCCAAGAGATGGGAGATATGGTATCATAATATTTTTTCACTCGTGGTATTTTTTTCATCAAAGGTAGGGATACCATGGTTGTTTACTGAATTAATGTTCTCAAATTTTGATTAATGGGTCAATAGAGGGAACTTTATCATATACCACTTTTTTATGTCAGGGAAGGGGTAAACCATTGAGAATATGGGATTGAATTAGTGGTTCCTATTTGAAACTTACTTTTGCATTAATTTAACTCCTATGACTTGTTAAGGTCTCAAACCACTCAGGAAATAAAAATCACTCTCACTTGTATGGATTAAATTAAATAATAAATTAATACACAAGGATTTTTACTTTATTTATTCCGTAATAGGGAACCTAATATTTATTGTGTTGGTTGTCTTCCCAAGCCACATATTTTCCTTTGTAAAAAATTATCAATTAAAATGGTTTTAGAAGGGATCAAACTTTACCCCAAAGTGAATCCCATACTTATGTATCATGATAATATGATTATAATGGTTCACACTAGTTATAATATATGGATTATCCTTAGATCCTCTTGAATAGAAAAACATCTTCTGCTCACAAAATTTGATCTGTAAAACCCAGATATCTAGAATTTATATATATAAGTTTATAAACTTTAGCCTCATCAACCTAGTGATGTAATTCTTCAAACCAATGTATTAAGAATGTAGTTCAAGATCTTGATAATATTTTTTACTCAAAATTATCATAATCAACAACAAACCCCCATTGATCGAGGTCTTCCCCTTTATATAGTTGTAATTATTATAATAAACTCAAGGAGTATGGTATTAAATTTGAAATTCCTACTCACACAAACCTTCAGTACACCAAATTTAATATCTTCTTAGGATATTAAGTTTTAAATTAGTAAAAACTCCCATAAAACTTTACATCAGTGATCCTTAACACATCCATAAATCTTGGATTAAATCATAAACATCCCTTCATGAATGATTGAAATTTTATTTTTTACTATCAAAATACTTTTGCAGAAAAAGTGAGAAACCAAGGAATAGAATTACAACAGAAAAAACCGAAACAAAACCCAAGACTAAACTACAGGGTCTGCTCCTACCCATAAAAATATCACAGTGACCAACCTACATCAATGCATGACCACCCAGAAAATAGTCCCATGAAAAATTTAATGGGAACGAAACCTATGGTATAACCATACCCTCTCATACAACCATGTTCATATGGAATGCACTGGTGTAGGCAAAATGATCTGAACCCCAACTGAAGTAGTCCCATGTAGAGTACTGGTCAGTGCCATCGAGAAAACACATCAAAGGAAGAAAATGTCACCAAGAGAAACCCATCCGGTCCAGCGTACCTCCCAATCTGATCAGATAATCCAACACCTTAAAAAGAGTTATTGAAAATTAGTTTAAGATTAATATAGGTAAATTCACTACACAGTTTCTATGATATAGAATTAACCTGGATGCCTGGCTCACTTGCCAATAGATTTTCAAATTCATAATCCATATTATCCCATGAATTCATGTACTCTTCAAGTATAATCCTCCCTTTATTGAAGCCCCCTACTAGAATAAGATCCATCTTGTAAATCTAGGGGTATTTTTCCTCATTCATAGTTACCTTTATGGACCTTTCCATCATTTTCAACGCCTCCTATTCGATCACATTAAGAAGCAAAACCTGGTCCCCCACCTCTTCTTCAGAGCTTAACACAATCTCACTTTTTGAATATCACTCTTTGAATGACTATTTAAGAATCATCATGATGATTATGACTTCAAAATGTTTATTTGAAGTCACTTGGAATCTTTTGTTGGTCTAAATTTAGTAAACTTCACTCAACATATTATGGTTCTAACTTTGTCTTATCACCACTTAAACTTACACTGGATTTTCTCTTCTAGAATTACTCTTATGGTTTTAATGACCTTAAACTATTGGTTTAATCATCTTTTTTGATATTTGGCCCAAATCTTGATCATATCACCTTTAATTTTCACGAATTATAAAAATTATAATGTTTCCTATTCTTCTAGTGAGGTTGACTAATTCTATGGTCATCTTTTGATCCATATTCTAGTGAAATCATAAATATTATTTCTTTTACTATTTTGTATCATTAAAATTGGCCTTTATATTTATCAACTTAATATCTTACCAACTCAAATTAAATCCCAAAACTCAATAGTAATTTTGATATATCTTCTATTGAAATAATAACACAAAATCACCAAACTAAATTTCTATAGAATCCTCTAAGAAAGCACACATCTCTCTAAGTTTTACAATCTTCTTATCATTCTGACATCTTTCCATATTTTGAGAGAATATTTTGACAACCTCATATCCCATCATAAAAACATGCACATAATCCACTCATTTAATTAGTTCACTTTAACCATTATCATCCAGTTACTCTATGAAAGCCTCCATACACAATTTTATAGACTAAAAAACCTTTACTAATCAGCTAAAAAACATTATTCCAAATTGAGTTGAAAACAAATAAAAAACCTTCATAATTCTAGGGGAACTTTAGTTTTAAGTCACTTATAATGGAATTTTGAAAAATACGAGACTAATATTATAGGGATTAACTGGGATCCACTTATTAAATCATTCCATGTATCATATGGTCTAGTGGAACATTAGGGAATATATATTTCATTTATATTATTATAACCATAAATGTGAATAAACTTAATTATTTAAATAATAACTAATAAAGTAATCATCATTTTACCAAATACTATACCAAGTGTTATCTAGTTAATTAAAGTCACTTACATATACATCATTATGAAAATTAATGATCCACTCCCTATTTATCCATGTACTATACATTTTTAATATATTTTGGATTATTGAGACTGTTATCACTTATTTTTTTCTTATTTAATTATTATAAAAACTGTTATGATTTATATACCCAATAATTTTGTATGTTCTCTACTAATAACGCTTTATTAGAGTAGTTTTAAGAATCTAATTTTTTATAATACAATTTGTTATCTTATTTAAAATGAAATATATTTTATAAAGTAAAATTAGGATAATGTTTTCTTAATATTGATTTTTAAAATAAGTGGATTTTGAAAAATTTAAGGTGTTGAAAATAGATGTGACATTTTATTTTGAAATTGTATTATTTTATCTTGTAAAATCCTTCTAAATGACTAAATGTCATTAAATGACCAAAAATATATAGTAGGAAAATCATAGTTGAATCCTAGATAATTCTTATTATGTAGAATCCCATAAGATCTTGGGTAGTTTAGTGGGTGATTTTTGTGGATTTTGGTAATCCTAGTGGAGATGTTTTATATCAAAATATTAAGGTATAGAGTGTTTTATATTAATTTTGAAAGTTTTTCATCAAAATTTTGGAGAAATAATCAAAATATATTTTAGTGTAGTATTGTTAGAATGTCTTTGTAATATTATAAATTTATGATTTTTTACAGTTTGAATTGATTTGGTATATTAGACATTTGAGACGTGATAATGTTTTGGGATATGTGTTGGTATAATTTTTATTATTATGTCTTGTGGGTAATAAGATTTCAAGGTATCTTGTGATTTAGTTTTCAATGTGCAGTCACACATCAAAAAATTGGTATGTATTTTTGAGTTATGTATTAGAATTATTTTCTATGAATTAGTGGCTATGAGAGATATTAAATTTAAAAAAAATAGTTAGTTCAACTTTTGGGGTATGAAAAGTGTTGTGGTGAGGAGATTGTAAATTATTGTGCTAATTAATATGGAATTTACGCTAATTATGGGAAAATAGTCGATTAGTTCATGATTTTGTTTGATTTTTTGAGTTCTGGAAGAGAATTCATTTTTCATTTTGGGGTTTAGTCTTGAATTTTTATGTTTAAGGATGTAATTATAAGATTTTTTGGGTGTGCTTGTCTTTTAATAGGCAATTTAGAGATAGTTATGGATTTTATGTAGATTAGGAAGTGGCAACACCTGCAATTTAAAACTAAAAGTGGCACCAAGTACCCTATGAGGCTAGATAGTGCAGGGTTTGTTTTAGAGGGTCCACTGAGTACCTAGTGACTCTATAATGGGTACTCTATAGTCCTAGGTATTTCTTTTTAAAAATGGAGTGGGTTTATCTTAGTCCATTCAAGAGCCTATCTCTTGTATATTTTTGGTTTCTTTCATCCCCTCATTTTATCTCATGATCTAAGGATGATCTAATGTGGTTTGATTTGAATAATTTAAGTTAATTTATCCTCCTATTTCTCTTATTCCATCTATCAATCTTCCCCTGTGTTTCCTTACATCTTGGTTAGGGATTTGATGTTGTGATTTCACAAAATTATGGTTAAATCGCAAATTAAATTAAGGCTCCCCATTTCTTTGAATAAAGTAAGATCTAATGAATTTATTTACTTATTTTTATTACTATTTTAGTATGAAATGATTGATTAGTGATTTTTATTAGTGATTTCATGGTTTCAAATTGAAATTAGAGTATGTTTAGTGTAACGGCCCAAACTTTCATTAATGGAAATCCCTCTTGATCTAAATAAATGTCTCATTATGTAAAATATTTTGTGAACTTATTTGGTTTTATGATTTGGATTTTTAAAATACCGTTAAGAAATGTGATTTTTTCTAATATAGCCGTTGAATAGTGATCACATGATTATTATTAATATAGGGCTTTAACAAATTTGATTTACTCAGACAAAGGAAGTGATGACCTCATCCAATAGACTTACCCCATACAAAACCCATTAGTTGGAGCTATGAAAGGAGGTGGCATCATTGGGCTTCGGTCTTGTCCAAGACCAAACCCAACTTGAACACATTAAGCTTGAGAGGAACCGACTATGGAAGAAATGGAAGTAAATAGAGATTACCACTCGAGCAATGCTATCTGATCCACCCCAAGAGTTTATCCCCATCACGCACCTAACCCTTCAGTCTTATACGGGTGTTATAAGGGGTTATGTAACAAGACCCTAGCACTATGACTGTGTACATTATTTTTTTATATAGAATGTGCATTCATTTTATTATTGTTACTTTGTAAATAGTTTTTAAAGCACAAATTTTATTTTTTGTTAATATTCAACTAAGAAATATATTTTGATGAATTAATGGATTTTTGAATTAAATAATATTTCAATAAAATATTATTAAAATTAAATTACTTTTTATTAAATATAAATGATCATATAATTTTATGAATGCAATTGTAAGTTTTATTAAGGTTTGAAAGTCGTTTTTGTCAAAACCCAAGAATTTTCGATAAATGTCGGTTTTTATTTTAAAAGTAAAAATTCAAATATTTAGAAAATTATTTAGATAAAATGAATATATTTTTTTTGAATTAGGATGTTTAAAATATCTAATGGTGAATTTTTCATAATTTTCTAAGACTGTCGAATTTTTGGGTAAAAATTAAATACCATTTAAATATATAATGTGTTTTATGACATCATAATGACACAATAGTGATGTATTAAAATAATATAAATATTATGTTCAGCCAATATATGTTTTATAATTAAAATAATGTGATTTTAAATTTTATTTATTTATTTTACAAAGCTTTAGTGGACCCTCCAAGACTTATAAAAAAATTTGTCTTTTTAAATTGTTTTCCTTGAGAGTGTGACTCACCTCCACATAAGAAAACCTATTATTTTAAGAAGTTTGGCCCTTGTCCTTATAAAATATGTTTTCCCACTCCCCTTTGTAAAAAACCATGGGAAAAACCCATGGGCTGGTTTTTGGTTTTGATTAGTTTAATTTGAGGTGTCTCAAACATAAATAATAAAGAGTTCCCTCTCCTTTCCTATATAAACCCACCCAAGTTCCCACTTTCTATTCACTCAAAGACTTTTTAGTTCAGCCAAACCCTGACCTCCTATCTCTATAATCCTACCAAGGTGCCCCAATATCTCAAGAATCCTCTCTCAAGCCTCTCCCGAGCTTTTGGGATTACACTTCCAAGTTAGGGATTTCTTCCTTTCTCATTTTTGTCCAATATTCTTTAAGTTTTTATGACCATTTTTTCAATTAAAAATTTATGGGTATAATTTCTCACCTCCCCCATAATGCCCTATTCATGTTTGGATGATGGGAGACCACTTTCTCTCTCATTAATTCCTATCATGTACACCCGTTACCATGCCAAAAATCCTTGAGGGATTTCTCTCTCCTCTTTTACATCCAAGTAATTATTTTGTATTATGCATCTAAATTATTTTACGTTTGTTGGGACATGTATCTATATGACCCTATTACTTTCTATTTCATGTATATATGACGAGACACCCTTTTCTCTCACATAAAACATTTTCATTAATCCTTATGTCACGTTGTTATGCTGCCGAAATTGCCCTATATTTCTCCAAGCCAAGATCATTGTATAGTGAATACCATACTCATTTCTCTATCAAGGGAATTCACCTTTATACACATATACATATTTAATGGTACTTTAATGTATTTTTTAACATTACTTAATCATGTAATAACTTATGATGTTGATTGATTCCATGATCTATGTGGCACACTTATGCATGAAATGAAATGTTTAAGAAGGGTGCACCCTGATAGCACTCTAATGCATTGGGTAAAGTATAGTATCATGATACGCCATGTGTAATGGATTTTGACTCATTATAATTCAAATTAAATTAGGTTTTAATTGTTCTTGAAGTGCAATGAGGGTTTAATCATGCTCTATGTGCAATGAACCTTGACTCATGCTAATTACATGTTAAGTGTTGTTGCCATATTTCTATGTTATGATTATAATGCTTTATCAAGCCTTTATGTTCATGTTTCTCTTATGATCCATTGATATTACTATTGTCTAAAATGTATTTTATTCCTCATGTTATTCCATATTTATTCCCTTACTGGGCTTTATAGGTCACTCTTTTCTTATGCATGTGATCATTTTATCCCATGAAATGCTAAGTACGAGGGAATGTAGTGGTCATGTAAAGGAAGGTTTCAATAAAGATGTTGTGTGTTTTATGTTCTAAGCTATTATGTAATGTTACTAAGACCCAAATACACTAGACATCTCGATCTTCTATGTTGTATCAATTCAATATTTTATGTAATAAATCAGGTTTAAGTGTGTAATAAAAAGAAGGGTTATTATAGTTGGTATTAGAAGATAGGTTTAGTTATTTTTGGGATTAGTATTAGAAAACCCTATTAAAGACTTAGAGATAAGAATAAGTATAATAAAAACATCCCTAGGTATTGGTGAGTATTGATTAAGTGGTTTATCAAGCAAATAAATCCCTGTCTAAATATGATAAGGTAAAGGCGGTTGTCACACAGATGTATCTTAGGGGTAAAACCTGAAAACCCGGCTTTGAGCTAGACTCAAATGAGAACAGGTGCATGACAATGGGTATCGCTGCACTCTTGGTTATGAAACTCCCGGGGGATATGCTTTGGTAAAATCACAAGATTTGTATGAACCATTATTAAGGGGGAAAAATATCCCTAAGAATATATATTAGAAAGTAAATCATGAATAACATTGATTGAAGCCAATGGATTCATAAGTTAAGGAAATAAAAGTTATTTATAAGTAATCAGTTTTTTCCTTGCATTATCCTTTATGTGTTACCCCTAACTTTCCTTTCATTAAGGAATAATAAATCATTAGACTTCAAGTAGTTTAATAACAAAATTTTATAATGTCTAGAGAGTAACTCAAAATTTTATATGTTTCGTCAGTAGGATAAAGGATAGTTTCGAGATGGAAGGGGAAGAACCTCATACAACACTCTTGTCCCTTCCTGGGGACTTGCAAGCTATAATTATAGAAAATTCATGCTCATATAGCTTCAAACCCTTTTATAATGTACACATTTCTTGAAATATGCTCTACGACATATCAAAAACCTCCTCCATACCATGTAATCATCAGGGATCATGGCACACCTATGATCAAATATTAAGCTCCCAACTCTACCACATTTTAAGATGAGGGAGTTACCATTCGGGTATTTTAAAATATTTCACCCTATCCATATATTATGATACACTATTTGATTTTAGAATAGATGCAGAAGTGGGAGACCTCTGAGAAGCCCATATATACATAGTATTATCTTCCAGTATTTTTGGAAACTTAGACAATATATTAGAAGAACCACATTTCAAAAAGTTCAAATCTGACTCTGTCAGACTATTTTACAGAAACTTGGTACATGGTGATGTTTTGAAACTATATTTTAGTAACAAATATTTTCAAAAAGTGCATCATATTTTCCATCGGTACAATCCAAGGTGCACGGACTATGTCTGGACTAAGGAACTAGAAGACTTTGACTGTGCATTGAAGTATTGTTGCAATAAGTGGACCCTAGCTCTCTGTGATCGATGTGATAATGAGGGTTGGGGAATTATTAATGGTGATGTGTAAGTAATACTGAAGTCGTGTTTAAATTTTAGAGTTCTTTTTGTATGTAATCAATTTGTGAGGACACAATTCTTTTAAGGGGGGAGATTGTAACGACCCAAGCTTCGATTAATGGAAATCCATCTTGATCTAATTAAATGTATCATTTTGTAAATTTTTTTGTGAACTTATTTGGTTTTATGATTTGGATTTTTAAAATACCGTTAAGAAATATGATTTTTTCTAATATATTCGTTGAATATTGATCACACGATTAGTATAAATATAGGGCTTTAACAAATCCAATTTACTCAGATAAAGGAAGTGACGGCCTCATCCAGTAGACTTACCCCATACAAAGCCAATTTGTTGGATCTATGAAAGGAGGTGGCATCATTGGGCTTCAATCTTGACCAAGACCAAACCAAGCTTGAAAACATTAAGCTTGAGTGGAACTAACTATGGCAGAAATGGAAGTTAATAGAGATTACCACTCGAGCAATGATATCCGAGCCACCCCAAGAGTCTGTCCCCATCACGTACCTAACCCTTTGGTCTTATGCGTGTGTTATAAGGGGTTATGTAACAAGACCCAAGAACTATGACTATATACATTATTTTTGTATAAATAATGTGCATTCATTTTATTATTGTTACTTTGTAAATAGTTTTTAAAGCACAAATAGTATTTTTAGTTAATATTCAACTAAGAAATATATTTTGATGAATTAATGGAGTTTTTAATTAAATAATATTTTAACAAAATATTATTATAATTAAATCACTTTTTATTAAATATAAATGATCATATAATTTTATGAATTTAATTGTAATTTTTATTAAGGTTTGAAAGTTGTTTTTGTCAAAACCCATGAATTTTCGATAAATGTTAGTTTTTATTTTAAAAGTAAAAATTCACATATTTATAAAATTATTTAGATAAAATGAATATTATTTTTGGAATTAGGATATCAAAATTATCCAATGGTGACTTTTTCATAATTTTCTGAGACAGTCAAATTTTTGGGTAAAAATTAAATACCATTTAAATATATAATGTGTTTTATGACATCATAATGAACCAATAGTGATGTAATAATATAATATAAACATTATTTTAGGCCAATATATGTTTTATAATTAAAATAATGTGATTGTATATTTTTTTGATTTATTTTACAAATCTTTTGTGGACCCTCCAAAACTTATAAAAAAATTGTCTTTTTAAATTGTTTTCTTTGAAGGTGTGACTCACCTCCTCATAAGAAACCCTATTATTTTAAGAAGTTCGGACATTGGACTTATAAAATACTGTTTTCCACTCCCCTTTGGAAAAAACTATGGGCAAAAACCATGGGCTGGTTTGTGGTTTTGATTAGTTTAATGTGAGGTGTCTCAAACCTAAATAATAAATAATTCCTTCTCCTTTCCTATATAAACCCACACAAGCTCCCACTTCCTCTTTAATAAAAGCCTTTGGAGTTTGACATACCCCTGAACTCATCCCTCTATAATCCTCCCAATGTGCCCTAATATCTCAAGAATCCTCTCTTGAGCCTCTCCCAAGCCTTTGGGATCACACATCCAAGTAAGGGATTTCTTCCTTTCTCATTTTTGTCCAATATTATTTAAGTTGTTATGTCCTTTTTTTCAATTAAAAATGTTTGGGTATGATTTCAAACCTCACCCATACTATCCTCTTAGTGTTTTAATGATGGGAGACCCCTTTCTCTCTCATTAATGCCTCCCATGTACACCTGTTACCATGCCAAAATTCCATGAGGGATTTCTCTCTCCTCTTTTACATCCAAGTAATTATTTTGTATTATGCACCTAAATTCCATTAATATTTTTGGTAAATGTATCTATATGATCCCCTCACTGTCCATTTAATTTATATATTATGAGACTCCCTTTTCTTTCTCATCAACAATTTTCATGAATCCTTATGTCATGCCATTATGCTGCCAAAATTGCATCACGTTTTTCCAAGCCAAGATCCTTGTGTAGTGAATACCGTACCCATTTCTCTATCAAGGGTATTAACCTTTATAAACATATAAATATTGAATGGTACTTTCATGTATTTATTCCACATTAATTAATCATGAAATAACTTATAATTTTGATTGATTCCATGATCCATGTGGCACACTTATGCATGAAATGAAATGTTTAAGAAGGGTGTGCCCTAATAGCGCTCCAATGCATTGGGTAAAGTATAGTATCATGATATTTCATGTGAAATGGTTGTTGAATCTTTATAATTAAAGGGAAACAAGGTGTTACTCATGCTTCAAGTGCAATGAGGGTTTAATCATTCTCTATGTGCAATGAGCCTTGACCCATGCTAATTCCATGTTAAGTGTTGTTACCACATTTCCATGTTATGATTATCATGACTATATGTTAATGTTTCTCTTGTGATCCATTGATATGCCTGTTTTATAACATGTATTGTATTCCTCATTTTATTCCATGTTTATTCCCTTATTGATCTTTATAGCTCACCCTTTCCTTATGCATGTCCTCATGTTATCCCTTGCAATGCTATGTATGAGGGAATGTAAAGGTCATGTAAAGGAATCTTTTAATAATGATGTTGTGTGTTTTATGTTCTAAGCTGTTATGTAATGTTTCTAAGCCCCAAAGACACTATACCTCTAGATCTTCTATGTTGTATCAAGTGAATATTTTATGTAATAAATCAAGTTTAAGTGTGTAATAAAAAGCAGGGTTGTTATATTTACGTTGTTCTAACTAAATATTTAGGACTTTATTATATATGAGAGATTTTAAGGGTTTTTTTGTTTATTTTTGGATTTTAGTTATTATTGAGATATGTTTATTATTTAAATCATTTATCTATTTATGTAATATTGTTTTGTGGATTATAGGATCTATTTTATTGATGTCATAGTTTTATTTTATGATAGTGTTGTAGGTTAAGGTGGGGGTTTTAAATATTTGAGTGAATTTCCAATTTATGTATGGGACATGCCTATTTCTTATTTTAAAAAGTATTAATAGTGTTAAAAAAATATTTTATATATTATGAATGAATTTTTTTAACAATATTTTCATACATTAAGTAAAATTATTTTCAATGTTGTTTTACATGATATATTTAATGCTTTTGACTTATTATTACCTTATCTAAAAACCCATGGCTTATTTCTTTGTGTAAATTGAATTCCAGTAAAGCCTTTGCATTAAAATTATTATTTATTTTATGTAAATTTTTTTTGGAATATCTCATAGTTTTTTTCATTGTATTCTTTACACATTATTGTATATTTTTTGATATAAAAGAAAAGTTAGTATGAATATGTTTAATTAAGATTAATTTTTTAAAATTGGGTGTCAATTTGTATTATTATATAATTTTATTTAGGTATACTACATTTATTATATTCTAAAGCTTCATGACGTAAAAAATATCAATTTCTTCTTTAGTCATTGATAATCCCACTTTTATATGAGTTTATGGTTTGTTCTCTTAAGAATTTTTGGCATATAATATTTTCCTTCCTAAATTTAAATCTTTTTTAGTGTAAATGCGTGTTATATTGTTTCCAAAGCTTTTCTATTGGGGTGTGTTTCCTAATCATTCTGATGTTTGATGACAGTCACATTATTTCCCCACATTCCCACTTTCTAAAGGTGGGTGGCATCTGTCACCTCTTCAGGGATGTTTGTTCCATGATCATAACTGGATGATGGGATGTTAGTTCCTCCTTCCATGGATTCATCCTCAGATCTCATTTCCTAGTTCAGGTCTCCCTTAAAGAGTAAGATGTTGTTCGTGAAACTCACTCTTGGTTCCATCTCTTCATGGACACTAGTTAATTACACTACTTTTGTTGGGATATTCCAAGGGGTACAGTCAGGGAAGTTACCTTCGGTTAGGGGAGTAGTTAGGTTGAGGTATATGTGGCATGTCTTGATGCTGGAACACTGTAAAAACTATATTATTCCTCATCACAGGGCTTCTCAAGGGTGAAGAAACCTGAGTCTTACCACATCTATTGTGGGGTATCTTATGCGAGAGGTATTTATCTGAGGTTTTTCTCAGATTCTCGTGTTTAACACAGGGTATGATATAATTTTAATGTATTTTAGAGATGGATTGTACATATCAAAACACTGATAAGAGTAAACCAGATGGGTACATCCCTAGGAGAGAGCACAAGGAGTGTTTACCAGATGGATGGATCAGAACACCCAATGAGGACATACCTAGGATGGTGTGTCCCTAAAAAGTGAAGGTTTCACACTATGAAGGCTGATCTGGACACCACAAGGGGAGGATTATGGAATGTGGGTCCCAATATTGGGGACACCAAGGTTTACTATTGTCTAGGATTGATCCTCATAGAGGCTTCTTATATATCCGTGTGTTGGGGAATCAAAACCCATATAGTTTGAATGGATAATTTGGGGATTACACACTAAGATCGCCCGAGTTCTACTGGGAGAAACAATCACATGGATGAAAGGGGTTGACGCACTAAGATATCCCATGTGGATGATTTGACCCCACCGTGATAAGGGTGGGGTGATGGAATAGATGGTCGGGGATTATGCACTGTTAGCTTCCCGTATGAATGGCATGATCCCACCTGGATTTGGTTTCCTAGGTAAGAATCAGGATGGATGATTTAATGTGAATATGATGATTTTGGGTCTGAACCTCATGTAGGTTTCCTATGTTCCCTACCCAGGAGGTAGGGATCAAAGTCAATATAGTTCTAGAGTGGGGCGATGAGTCACCTGAGGAGGTGGATTCTGAGAATAGATGCATGGATAGGACCCAAAGGACATAGAACCTTGGGTTGAGGCATGATCTTCCCAAAAAATAGGTGTTCAAGGGAGATATTAGGATGATACATGAATGATGGTATTGAACCATAGAAAGCCTTCCTACGTATCCATAGGGTAGGGAATTAAAGTCCACATAGTTCAGGATGGAGCATGGAATCTAGGGGTACACAAAGAACAGTGACCTAGAAACATGTTGGGTATTATAATCCCTTCACAAAATGGATACTCTTTGTTGGAGAATTATGGATTGAGTGTGGGGATTATGCATGGTTAGCTATCCAGGTGGATCAGAACACCTCATGAAGGTGAATCCAGGATATGTGTTCTAAAAAGGGAAGATGTCACATCATGAGGGTACATCCCTAGGAGGGAGCACCAAAGTTTACCACTGACTGAGGTTGAACCTCAGAGAGGCTTTCTATGTACTTTTCCTAGGAGGCAGGGATCAAAACCCACATAGTTTGAGAATAAAAGGGGGCTCTCAGTTTAACATCTTGTTGGATGAAGAAAATGTGTTAGGATTGAACCTCAATGAGGTTTCTTACATACCATGTCTGGGAGGTAGAGATCATAGTCAACATAGTTTAGTATAGAACCTAAAATCAAGGTGTACACAAAGGATAGAGACCTAGAGACAAATTCATGGGGATGTATAGCTTTGTGATGGAGCTTCACGAGGCAGGCCCCTTTTATGATTTTTGTGGCTTTACTAATCCATTTTAAGGAACGAATTTCAGTTCCAACAAATGATGCCCCTTAGAAAGGGATTGGAGGAGAAAAAGGGGTTGGATTCTGAGGGTATATCATAAAAAATATGTATATCGCAAATCCTCTTCATGATGAGAGTGCACATAGGTGTGGGGTGAGATCGCTACAAAACTCAAGGCAGCCATGGGCGTGCCGTGAAGCTCACAAGGCCTCCACCTATAAATATGGCATGAGGGCCCCCATTTTGTCTACATCTTCTCTCTATGAACATGTGCTTGATTTCTCAAATCATGAAGCTCTAGAACCCCTATAAACGCTATTTGAAAACTGAGTTCCATAGATCATTGATCTGCGGATTCTACTTAGCGAACCAGTGCATCAAAATCCCTTATTGTTCTAATAAGAAAGTCGAGTCCTTCACGGCTCTGTGATTTTGTTCTCTGTGAGGTGTGCTTTACGAACATGATTCATGAACATGCTTTGGGAATAGTGAAGAAATTTGACCAATTCCCAAAACAAAATTGAAAACCAAGAAGATGCTATGGAAATCCTTGCAGATGTCGCTTGAAGGGAAGACATGGAGAACATTACTGAGCATGGGGAATGTGTATGAATTCATTATGATCATGAATCCTTGGTGGTGCTATTATCTTAATGGAAGGAGTAATATCCCATCTACAAGAGGTTTTCACTATACAACTTTAGTCTGAGGTATGATTCCTTCATCCCTAAATCAAGTAGGGTTGAACCGGCTTACTGGTTCAAGGGCACGCCATACCAATATCAGTGGTTTGGGACCACCGATGGACACACCTAGAAGTACCATATTTTTGTTGTTGTTGAGTGCCTTTATAAGAACATCAATAATATTGATAGGAAAGTAATGAAACTAGAGGTATATCCACCATAATACCACACCATAATTAAGGTGGGCTTAAGTAACCTAAAGAAGGGGTGGAATGATATTGGTATCTATGCTAGGGAGGAAACTTCATGGATGAGTGGGCCTGGGATTACTGGGTGTGTGCATGCTATAATGAATTTAGGGAAGAGATTAGGAGGGTAGTCTTGTATGAGGTAGCAAGCCCTTCTCAATTCCATATCTACCAGAAAAAACACATGATGTAAGAGCTACTAAGTAGGTGTTCAATGAGGACCAACACTTTCCATTTGCATCATGGGGAGGTCAGAATCAGCCTCTGGGATCTACACCAAATCTTGGGGATTTCCATTCTAGGGTAATCTATGAAGAATTACTCCTAGAGGAGAATAAATAAGAGGATCTAGAGAAGATTCCACGACTGGAAAATATATTGATGGATATGGTGCCATTAAAGGACAAGTATTCAATAAGGGATGTCCATTTTAAGTAGTGGTTTGGGAATTTCCTGAATTTCCCACAAGAGAATCCTACTGAGGGAGAGAAGGAACCTAGGAAACTACTAATGAGGGCCCCACCTATCCAAGGGGAGATCATCATAGCAAGGGGGTATCTTACTGGAAGATCTTGGAGGACATCCAATAGTGACAATGGGGCATAATTTCAAAACTGATCAGAAACCAGTGGTTAGGTTGGATGGGTTTATCTCTATGCTTATTTGTGGGTGAATGTTTCTGGTCTGGGATGCGTACATGGGTGTGTGGCTAAGCACATTCATCATGGTAGCTATGCTGTACATGGGGTAGAACGTTAACCTTGGTATCCCAGTACTGGAAAAATTATATAAGGTGTTAGGGAACATCAGTAAGGGGAGGAAGACACAATTGGTGTGAAAATTCAATTTCTATCCCTTCCCATTGACAATGGGAGTATTCACTGATGATGGACTAAGAATTGAGGAGCATTAATAATATCTCATGGACTTCTGAGGTGGATTACTGGTGGTGTGGGAAGATCTCAAGCCTATTTTTGATCCATATACACCACATCGCTTTGTGAATAAATTCTAGTGCATGTAAAGGTTAACCCCACAAGTTTAACTATGGGTAGGTCATAAGGACCAACTGTGTGTAATGAGGTAGATGTGTCTTCTGTTCACATGAGAATATGGGAAGATGTAAAATGAGTTGCCTCCGCCCACTATTACTTAAGGGCTAGTCAAGGAGTATGCAAATATTTAGTAGAAAACCTACTTGAGGGAGATGCTGAAGAAAAGGATCATCCATGTTGATGATGGGGTGCACCCTTAACCCCGAAGTTGAGTTCGGACAATGGAAAGGATACGTCATGGTGGCATAGATGGTGAACATCATGATGGTGGAGCTTCAGTTATGGCAGGGATAGTAATTACAAGGCTTTCTTTGAGTAGAGGTGAAAGAGGAGAGTTGTTAGACCAAATGGCTCCAAATGAAAAGACTGAGGAGGAAGGAAGGCCACCAATAGGGTTCCGAAGGATACCTACCCAGTCTCCTGGTAAATGGCTATGCTACGTAGATATTCATGGGGATTCTATTTATCCAAAGGTTTGGGAAACTTGGGACATTAATATATAATTTATTATCCCTTCCCAGATGTGGGACTGCCTTAATCATCTTGGGATGGATCTTTCAGAGATTATCCATGTCAGGGGTATCTTTCTTAGTGTCTCAAGTAAAGGGGAAACAATACATAGCTGATATGGAAGACTTCATGCATTCCAGGGGCACTCTACATCTAATGATGGATCAGGATAAAGTATAGGTCGATCAAAAATCCCCACCACAACCGTCTTCTACTGAGCTGAGGGATTTCTTCCCTTTGGATGAAGAATCTGAAGAATCTTGGAAAGAAGACGTCGACAAGGGAAGCCCTTTGGAGGAAGGCAAGGTTACAGCCTCAAATATTGAAGAATTTTCTGAGAATCTTGAGGTAAACTCTAAACAATTTCATTGTTCTAGGATATTATCCATGTCATCCAAGTTTCTCAATCAACATTTTTCCAATGTAGGAGATCCTCATATGGAATACCCCTTCCCTTATAAAAAATTATGTAGCTTTAGGATCTGTGCCAAGGATAATGGTGAGTGCAGGGTATGTCAAGGCTGTGACTACCTGAGTGACCATTCTAGAATCTTTAGAAATTCCAACCATATACAGGGGGTCACCACCTAGGATTCCAACAATAACTACTCAAGGGAATGATCAGATATTCAACCTTGGTAAGTATTATTATTCACATATTCATAACATTTGTCCATAGGACTAGGCCAAATAACATTTTCTTTGTCCTAAGAATCCTTCAAGCAGTGTGTGCAATGATAGTGAGGATGGTTGGGGTCCCTAGAGCTCCTTTCTTGAGGGGAAGACTGATTATTGGGGAATCGGATGCCCGAGATGGCCAGACCGTGGTGATCACTATTATGGATAAAGCCACTATAAGGGAATAAATAAAACTTATTGAGGTGGGATCCAATAATTAATATCAACCACACAATGTGGAATCTATCTCATCTAATAGGATTCTAGAGGAGGATCCTACAGCTGAACTTTTGGAGGTGTCCCAAAATATGAACATGCTGACCTAGAGGAGTTGGACGAGACCTCTTCTAATGAGGAGGATAGCCAAGATATGAATTTTCAGTCATTGAAACTAATTAGGTGCTTTATTGATGACACTCCATAATCAAAGTGGATAAATAATATGGGAAAACTTCTCCCATAGCTACATGACCTATGCACTAGAGGGGTAGATGCATGGAATCTACATAAGCTCATCTAGGACTATCTCATGGAGAAGATATAGGAGTATGACCATGTAATAAATGTTGACAGGTAGTGAAGGAATTATTTGAATACTTCAGAGCATCATGAGGATGAAAAGGAGATCAAATTCTAGGAAACATAGATAAAAGAGTGCTCTTCTTTCACCACTACACAATCAGAATACATATCATGGTTACGTGTTCAATTTGTAGAAGATGAGGATCATCTTAGGTGAGCATCATGTGTGGTGTTCAACATGAGTTTTTAATAATATAGAGTGTAGATCAGGTCTGAGGAACTTCACCCTGTGTCCAATGATGAAGGAAGGGAGCTCAGAAGGCGACAACAACTCTTGGATGCCACACAACAAAGGGCGGTGGAGATGAGATGCTCCATTGAAAGGTCCAATCCATAGTGGCAACATTTTTTTGAACTCATAGACATATTCTCATGATTGATTTCTTATTTAGACTGTGTGCATGGAAATCTTGTTGTTGTTTTAGATTATTTCACTCCAACCATAGCGAAACAACTAATAATCAATCCCTAAGATGACATGGGTCATGCTCGGTATGAGAAACAAGAGACAGCCATATGATAACTTGCTTTGGGTACTAGATTTCCATCCAATCATTGAATACTAAAGGTTTGAATGACCACTGAGATCTTAGAGATGAGAGAGTTGTCTGTGACTAGAGAGTAAATTTCTCAAAGTATCCAACCCACCTTTCCCAATGTGCTTTAGTGCATGAGAGGGATAATTCCAGGGGAATTGGAACCAATCTGAACAAAGGATAATGAAAATTTTTAATCACGATACTCAAAATCCAAAATGTATTGAGGGTGGTATGAATATGGAGGATAAATTTTGACCATGTTTTCAAAACAGTATCCATATCATGTTAGCCTGAAATGGGGACAAACAAATGAGGTCCAACCACTAACCGTGTTCAAAACATAGGTCCAAACTCGAAGTTTCATCTGATGTCTTTTGGAACAATGTCACAGGATGGAAGGTGAGCCAAAATGGCATGGTACCAGGCAGTTAGGGGGTTACCTTAGGCATGAATGAGGATGAGGATCCAAATAAAGGGCACACAAAGCATAGAGATGGAGTGATGGAGTATTTGAATGGATTATAACACTCTTGAAATTACATCACCCTAATGAAATCACTTTGGGTAAAAGCATCAGTCTAAATCAAGATCAAACCTACTTCTAGAAAGGATATATCTTTTGGGGACCTAGGGAACCTTTCATTTTTATTCCATGAAAATGAAGAAAATTTATGGAATATTTTAACATCATATGATCAGGATATTTCACATAGTTTAAGGTCATACACTCTAGACCAAAGACAATAGTTTAAAGTCATGTTATATGCATTGGGATCTCCTAGTTTAAGGTCATAGAGTTTGAACTGTAAGGGAAAGGGGATAGAATGGTTAATTAACCTAGGGATTGTCCCACTGACAAAGTTTCTGGGCATTTCTATGTATCCTTCAAGGGTAAGAATCAATCCATACGTATTTCTTCATTTCCATACTATTTAACATCATGTGGGATGAAAGTCGTGATGTAGTTTATTATCATACGGATAGAACATGGATGCCCCAAAAGATAAATGTATGGTGTGGTACATAACTCGATGTGAATGAGGATAGATAAGTCCATGCCACATCATGCATTTTTAGAAGGGGATCTGAGGAAAAAAATTCTGGAATGGGGAGTATACAATCCCACAGCTGCACCTGGGGATGATATGTCTAGATGTCACTACGTATCCTACACAAAATGAATCAATACATACATAGTTTCTCAATTTCTTATAGTTTAAAATCTTGTGGTAATGATGAAACAGTTTAAAGTTATGTCAGATTTGGAAGCATAGTTTAACATCATAGGGCATGGATAGTAGAGATTTTAATTTAAAGGTCATAGAGCTAAGTCCAAAAGGTGCCCAGTTTAATGTAATGTGCATGGGACTTGCCTGTATAGTTTAATGTCATGTGGTATGGATGAAGGAGATCTTATTTTATGGTCATAGAGTTCAAACCAGAAGAATGTGATTTGTAATGAGATTCCAAAATGTAACCTGGCATGAATGAGGACCAAAGGGGTTCGTACAACAATACAATTTCTCAAGAGAAGACATGCATTGTTTAAAGTCATGATTCCTGGAATTTGGGACCTAAAAACCAAGTTTAAGGTCATAGAGTTTTGACTGTGAGCTATGAAAATTTATATGCCAGTATAAACCATATCAAAACCTCTAATCCCACGTGATCTATGCTTGGTGTGGTAAAAAAGGGGCAAAAAATATGTGTACAACACGTGTAAACATAGGATAAGGGAACAGAGGTGTGGAGGCAGAGGATGACCCCATGACACTGGTATTCCAACTCAACATGCAAAGGTGCATGGAGGAATGACACTGAGGGTATTGAAATTCCTTCTAGAAATAAGTATTTGATAAGGAAAGTGAATCACGAGACCGAATTTTAGGGAATGAATGAATTGGTGATAATGATGGAGGATAAAGATTGACCATGTTCACTACACAATATCCATATCGTGTGACTTGGAAAGGGAACAAACAATAAAGGATTGACAGTTGGCCATATTCTCAACGCGGGACTTATATCAAATTATCATTCAAGATCCTCTAGGACGTTGGCCTAGGATGGTAGGCAAGCCAAAGTGGCATGGAACCAAGCTTTCTGGGGGTCCTTTTAGATGTGAAACATTATGGAGACCCAAATTAAGGGCACAAAAAACATGGTAGTGGGATGAGAAAATATCCATGAATGATCCAACTATCTAAGAACCATACCATGGTGTATCTGATCATGTTAGTGTGGCAAGACAGAGATAGGGGGATTCAATTTTAGGTAGATGACTCAAAAGGACATGTAAATAAAAGTGGGAAAATGGATTTATCAACCTAGGGTTTGACCCTATAACAAAAATTTTGGGCGTTCCTATGTATCCTGTGAGGGAAAGAATCAATCTGCATGTAGTTCTTGATATTTCATGTATTTTAGCATCATATGATAAGGATGGAGATGGTATAATGAGGTCCTGATGGGGATGCACATGGTTTGATAAAGAAAACCTGGTGTGAATGAGGAAAAAGAAGTCCACATTGCACCATGAATTCCTACAAAGGGGAACTTAGGCCAAGAGGTCAGGAAAAGGAATGTAAGAACTTGGGGCTGGACCCAGGAAAAAAACATTCAGTAATTTCTATGTATACTTCGAGGGAAAAAAATCAAGCCATATGTAGTTATGGAGATGTTGTGCAGTTTAGAGTCATGTGATAAGGATGGAGATGAAGGGGTTTGTTCTCTAGGTGGAGTACATGGTGTGGCTCTAGTAAACCCAATTTAAATGAGTACCAAAGGGAAGTACACACCACACTATGCACTCCTAGAAGAAACGTCATGTTGTAAAACAGAAAATGGGGGAGCTGGGGCTGGACCCTAAAACAAAACATCTGGGCATTCCTACGTATCCTATAAGGAAAGGAATCAATCCATATGTTAGTTTTGGAAATTCTATACACTTTAACGTCATGTGGTAAGGATGAATGGTGGAAAAATAGTTTAATTTCATGCATTTATGTCACGAACCCCTCCCACCAAAGATGCACCTCCTGAGATGACAATGGTGAAAGGGAGATAATGACCCCCGAGTCCCACCTCCAGTAGGCCCTGGGGTGGAGACTAGCACCAAGGGTATGAGTTTTCACAAATATGGGAGGCATTACCCTTTTATTATTTAAGATCGGGAAACAGGACAAGTCAACCATGAAAAATAAAAAAAAGAAAGTGTATAGAAATAAACTCAAACCAATCCGACATGCATGTTTAAATAGTTCTGAAACAAGGTACAAGTACAAAGAAGCTCAAAAAGTACAACACCAAAAGAAACAAGTACAACAAACTACAAAACTCCAACTGTCTCGACTAGTAGGGTCCCACATGACCCTGGTAGTCCTCCTGGAAACATGAAAGTAAAAGTAGGGTGAGCATACAATTATACTCAGTAGGGAAACCTAAAGCTCTCATGCACAAGTGGGGAGACATCCTAATGTCCCGTGATAACAACAGAAGAAACCAAAACCTAACAAGGAATTATATCCACCCAACCTCACTAGCCACACTCACCGAAAACACAATCAAAATAGGTATTAGTATATAAGAACAAGAGTATTGGGTACCCCGCACCATTTTCCCCCACTAGCAGCTGCTCTTCCTAACGGTGAACGTCCTAATGCTACCACACTCCTCCCGCCCACACACACTTGAGCCTCACAACCACGTATCCTGCCCGCACACACCTGGGCCTCACCACCATGTATCCTGCCCGCACACACATGGGCCTCACCACCATGTCTCCTGCCCGCACACACCTAGGCCTCACCACCACATATCCTGCCCACACATACCTAGGCCTCACCACCATGTATCCCGCCCGTACACACCTGGGCCTCACTACTATGTATCCCGCTCGCACACACCTGGGCCTCATCCAGAAGATTCTTGGGAAAACAAACCTGCCTGAAGAGTCTTTGGCCAAAACCACCCCAATCGAAACCTACCCGAAGAGTCTGTGGTGTAAGGTCACCTCAAGCCATCATAGCCTAGGGAAGAAGCAGCAGGAAGGAGCTAGTAACTAGGGGAAAACACCCTCTCCCATGAAATGGGAGTGTTCAGAACTAAGTGCTCAACATGGGTGGGGTGCGATAAAAAACAAAGATATATATATATATATATATATATATATATATATATATATATATATATACCAAACACTCAGCTCAACCTATGGCTTCTAAAAAGACAACTGAATATGTGCCTTGGCACTGCTACTGCTAATCATGCATACAACAAACAACCCCAACCCCATTTAGGTTTTCATGTCTCAACAGAATTAGTTTATTAATTCCTTAACTACTGGGCATCTATCTACAACCAACCACATCGATCATTCGTAAAACATATCCCCGCCATCCAAAAATCAAGTTAGGAAAACACAAGAAACACAACCAAGTCCTTCTTATTAACCAACCAACCCCATTAACTATTATTCCTATTCCACTATCAAGCCACACCATTCTAGTGTTACTCTCCCCAGAATCAATTCTGATCATCATCCTATCCTTGTTAATCTCCTCATTAATGATCGAAAACCTTTCTTTAATTTTAAATTTAACAATGCTTGGTCTTCGAATCCTGATTGTGTCACTTTTATTTCTAACACTTGGAACTCCATGAAGCATCATAAAGATTATTTTGCTTGTTTACGTAAATTGAAAGTTCTTAAACAAGATCTCAAAGGTTGGTGTAAAAACTATAACTCTCAAATAGATCTTGACATCTCTTACCTTGAAAATGAACTTAGTTGCTTCCAAACTCAGAACACTAATTCTGATTTTATTTTGGATCCTCAGTTGGAAGCTAATATCTCTTCTAAACTCAATTCTTTACTTACTTTCAAAGACAATATTCGTAAACGGATGTTTAGAACTAAATGGCTTACTAATGGAGATCGTAATACTAAATTTTATAATTGTCTGCAAAGAATTCGAAAGTATATCCGTCCTCTATCTATGCTCATCCATAATGACTTGGTCATTGATTCTGAAGGAGCCATCACAGATCATGTTACCTCTCATTTTTATAATATTTTAAATGGTCTGGATAGAAATGTTGAACTTAAACCTGACATCATTCCTTTGTTAGTTGATGAAGGAGATAGTAAGACTCTTTTAAGCATTCCTCTAGATCACGAAATTAAATACATTGTTTTTGGTTTAAACCCAGACAGTGCTCCTGGCCCAGATGGTTTCAATAATTGTTTTTTCCAAAACCATTGGGACATCATCCAAAATGATTTTTGTAATCTTGTCAAGATCTTCTTCATTCATGGAACTCTTCCTCATGGAATCAATTCTCAATTTCTAACTTTAATTCCTAAAGTTGAGAATGCATATGAGATTCATCAATTTAGACCTATATCTTTGATTAACACTATTTATAAAATCATCACTAAAATTATTGAAAATAGACTTGCTCCTATCTTCAATAGAATTGTTTCTTGGAACCAATTTGGTTTTATCAAGGTAAGATCCATTCAGGATTGCAGTTGCCTTGCTTATGAATGTACGAACACTTTGAATAAAAAATATAGAGGTGGTTGTGTGGCCATCAAAATGGATATTAGAAAAGCTTTCGATACCATTGATTGAAATTTTATATATGAAGTTCTTAGAAGCTTTGGTTTTAATGATTCCTTCATTGGTAGAATCAAGACTCTCTTTCATTCGGCTCATATCTCTATCCTGATTAATGGTACCCCTCATGGTTTCTTTAAATGCTCTAAAGGTTTCAGGCAGGAAGACCCTCTTTCTACCATCCTCTTTGTCATTGCTGAAGATTATCTTAGTAGGCTCATTAATCACCAGGTCGAGCAACATTTGATTAAACCGATTCAGGTGGCTAGGAACTTAAATGCCCCCACCCACCTTTTATATGCTGATGATATTATCTTATTCATAAAAGGAGAACAGAGAAATCTTCATGCTCTTAAGAAAACTATAACTCATTATGAGGATGTCTCTAGTCAAGCAATCTCCTGGAACAAATCTTACATATATTTTGGAAAAAAAATTCCTGTAAGAAGGAAAATTGGTATTATAAATTACCTGGGTATTAAAGAGGGTAATTTACCATTCACTTATTTGGGTGTTCCTATTTTCTGGGGTCAACCCAAAGCTATCTATTTTTCTAACATCATTTCTCATATCACTAATAAACTTGCTAATTGGAAAGGGAAGTCTCTCTCCATGGCTGGAAGAATCTGTTTGGTTAAATATACCATTGTTTCTAAAATGGTCTATTCCCTTATGGTCTATAAATGGCCATTTGGTATTTTTAAAAAAATCAATACTTATATTAAAAACTTCATTTGGTCTGGAAGCATTTTAGAAAAGAAGCTTGTCACTATTCCTTGGAATTCTTGTTGTAAACCCATTTCTAATGGTGGAATTGGCATCAAAAATTTAAAGTTGTTTAATGATGCTCTTCAGGCCTGCCTTACTTGGCGTATCATTAATTCTTCTTCTAAAGCTACTGACTTTCTTAAACATAGGTTTTTCTCTAAACTTTTCAAAGGTAATCCGAACTTCATTAACTCTTCCATCTGGCCTTCCATCCGGGACTCCTATCATAAAAACATGCAAAATTCTAGATGGATTGTCAGTGCTGATTCTTCCATCAATTTTTGGTGTGGAAAATGGTGTGGCATCCCTTTGATCTCTTTGTTACCCCCCAGTAATCTTCTTGTAGACACTGATTAGACTATAAAAGAGGTCTTTCAATCTCCTGATTGTGATCTCCCAGATCTTATTATGCAAGCTATTGAGAATTATACTTTTTTCTTCTGTTGGTGATTTCTTTGTTTGGTAACCTTCTTCTAATGGTATTCTAGACTCTAAAAGCTATTATAAACATAATTTTTCTGACCATGATTCTAATTTTTCTTGGGTGAATCAATTTAACAAACCTTTGATTAAACCTTCCAGGCTTACCCATATTTGGCACATTGTGCACAATAGATTACCTTTGGAAACTAGTCTTCAAACCTTTGGCATATCTCTTTGTTCCAAGTGTTGTTTGTGTAACCAATATAGGGAAGATTCCAATCATCTATTTCTATCTTGTGCGATGGCCTCTTCTCTTTGGAATTACATCTTCGATCTTTTTAATTTCATAAATCCCCTTAATGAATCAATTTCTTTGTTTCTAAATAATTGCACTAGACATGATGCTTCCCTGCAGGTCAAAAACTTGTTTCTTGTGGTAGTGGTGGAACTCATGCATGATATCTGGTATGTTAGAAATGATCTCATTCACAATAATCACTCTCTTAATCTTAATGCAGGGAAGTCTCGTATTCTTCTTGTGATTCATGAAGCAACCTCAATTCAAAAGGACTGTTGCAATAACTCTGTTGGTGATTTTATGATCCTTCGTCATCTTCATATTCCTGGCATTTTTTCAAAGCCTAAACGTTCCTTGGAAGTTTTTTGGCAACCTCCAATTCCAGGATGGATTAAAGTGAACGTCGATGGCGCTTCTAAAGGCAACCCTGGCCCTTCCAGTTGTGGTGGTGTCTTTAGAGACTCAGCTGGTCAATGTCAGGGTTGTTTCTTTGCTGGATGTGGTCACTCTTCATCTCTGGAGGCATAAATTCTTGGAGTTATTCATGTTGTTGATTTTACTCTTCAAAGAGGCTGGAGAAAGCTTTGGATTGAAAGTGATTCAACCACTATTATACATTCCATCTGGAACGGCAACATCCATCTAGCCTGGTCCCTCACAGCTCGTTGGATGAACTGTCTTAATTTTCTCCATGGGATTGATTTTATCGCTACTCATGCCTATCGTGAAGCAAATTTCGTTGCTGATGCCCTAGCCAACAAAGGTGTCCATCAAAGCATGACTTGGCTGGATGTTATTCCTTCTGACTTATTATATCTTTTTGATAGAGATTGTAAAAAAATCCCCTCCTTTCTCATTTTGTAATCTATTTTTGCTTATCAATAAATTATGCTTTGGTCTTTGACCAAAGCATTACCTTTAAAAAAATCCACACCATTCACTAACTTTTCCACTTTTATTTATTAATCACAACCCATAGTTTGTTCACATTCAAACCCAACCCTGCATCCCCGCTTCCAACCACGACAACCACAACACACCGAAACCCGTACATTATTATCCCTTTAATAACATTTATCACATCCCCGCTTCCCATCACCAACATAGTATTCACACCAACCCACAACCAAACCAGAAGCAGCCCCTCTACTCACCCGATCCACAACAACCCACAAAACAAGGTTCATGCCGCATCATCGCCCCTTTTTATCATCATTTACTGCATCCCCACTGCCTTTTCTATTTGTAACAACCCAGGATTAACCCCCTTTCACATGTAACCAATCCAACACCCACATGTTTATTATTCTATTTTGTTCAACCGGGGTGATCACACAAGGGTTCCAGATTTTAATCATCCAATTTTACGTGATTAACCAAATTCCACATTCCACAAAGTTCCATCCACAAAAAAACTATCTAGAAATATAGGTAAGCATTTAATTGCGCAATAAAAGGCCCCCAATGACCGTGATTTTTAGTAGGCATAATCCTATTCAATTCACAACATAATATCACAGGATATAAAATAATGTAACAACATTCACAACTTCCCATCCCCGTTATATAAGCCAGTTATTATCTTTATTAAAATGGTTAAAATTTGTTTCACGTAAACAAGAGTACACCCACCCCGCATGTTGCACAAATTAGAGAGACTAAGATAATATCCGTACCTCAACAGGTTCTGATAACAACGCTCCCCCCTGATCAACTTTAGAAGACGTCTGTCGGCATCTGTCACTTTTGGAAAAGCCCGAAAAAACCTCCTTGGGTGGAAGCTGGGAAGGAAAAGCCGACGGATCCAAGCTCAGAAGTTCCGCCTTGTCGTTACGATCCCGTGGCTTCTGAAGGATCATAAATCGGAGCTCGGATGAAGAAGTTATGGAAGAAAAAGTGCCTTCGAGTCTCTTGGGAGAGCTCTGCTCAGAGGAAAGGGGAGGAGAGGGGTGTGTTGAAAAGGAGGAGGATACCCCTCCTTTTATAGGTGTGAAACACAGAAGTACACGGTGTGTAATTTATGGTACATGGCATATACTTGGCCATTTCACATGGTCACCACATGGCTTCTAACACGGCCTTCAATGCGGCACATGACCATTGACTGGTCAACACATGGTTTTAAGGTAACGCACACGTGGGAGACACTACACGTCATGTAGTATTGACTACACGGTGTGTACTCATTTATTTCACATGGAAATGACACGGCTCCAACATGGAACATGGCCATTGATTGGTCAACATATAGTTTGAAGGTAACGCATACGCGGGGGGAGACTACACGGCGTGTAGTATTGGGTACACGACGTGTACCCATTTATTTCACACGGCAAAGGCACGACCTTCAATACGGGGTATACCCAACGAGGGGTTACACGACGTGTACTCACACTACACGGTGTGTACTTACAAAATTCTAAAAAGTGTGGGAAAAGTCCATTTTACCCTCCAGAACACTTCGTGGCCTTCTTTTTGACAAAGGAATGGGCTGGAGAGGTCCGGGACATTACATCAGATACCTCTTAAAATATTCTCATCCCCAAGAATTCAAAATCAACCCAGAGGGACCCAACAAGATACCTCTTAGGGCTCTCGTTATAACAGGAACCCAACCATCAACCCTAATCATATGTGTTAGGAATTCCTTCTCCTATGTCGAGATATTATTTGCTTTAGGTGGCACTAACTCGCCTACATGAGTTTAATCGCATCCTCATTAATGCATCTCAATTAATAATTGGGTCTTCCCAATTTCATACATTAGGATTTTTCAACATGCACTACCCCCAACACCACATAACCAACACACTGCCCGAACATGTGGTTTGGGGAAATTCCTTCTTCTATGTCGGGATATTATTCTCTTTAGGTGGTACTGACTCGCCCACATGGGTTCAATCGCATCCGCATTAATGTGTCTAGATTAAGGATCAGGTTTTTTCCTTTTTCCCACACATCTGGACATGCTACACACTTCCATAGAACAAGGAAACAAAAGGTCTCACAACTGAAAATCCAAGCATTCCATATATCAAAGGTATAGAGTACAGAAAAAAAGCTTAGAAGAACAAGGAAAAACACAAGTCAAAACAACTCCGGGTACTGAGTGGGCATCTGGGTCTCCCGCTCCCAAGTGCTCTCCTTGAGGCCGACATGCCTCCACAACACACGAACCAAGGGAATGGTTTGTCCATGGAGAACCTTATCTTTACGATCTTCGATTCTTACTAGTCATTTCTCAAAGGTCGCGTCGTCTCCCATATCTAACTCTCCCCAATCGATAACGTGAGAATTTTTCTGTAAGTATCGATGAAGCTGGGAGACGTGGAAGGCGTCATAAACCTTCTCCAACTAAGGTGGCAGGGCCAGCTGATATTCCACCTCACCGACTCGCCTCAGCACCTTGAAAAGTCCGATGAACCTAGGGGAGAGCTTACTCCCCTTCCCAAACCTCCTCTTCCCCTGTCGAGGGGAAACCTTTAAGAACACATGGTCTCCCACCTTGAACTCCAAGGGCCTCCTCTGATGATCAGCATAAGACTTCTGTCGGTCCTGAGCCATTTTCATCCTCTCACGCACAAGATGGACTTTCTCTGTGGTGCTCTACACTACCTATGGCCCAAGAGCACCTATCTCACCAACCTCTGCCCAGAAAATGGGTGAATGAAATGGTCTTCCATACAAAGCCTCAAATGGTTCCATGCGAATAGAAGAGTGGAAGCTATTGTTGTAGGAAAACTCTACTAAAGGAAAGTGTCGTACCCATGATCCTCCAACGTCTGGATTGTCTGCTCTGTTTGCCCATCGGTCTGGGGGTGGAAAGTAGTGCTAAGGCATAACTGGGTTCCAAAAGCATGTTGTAACCCCCTCCAGACTCGTGAGGTAAACCGAGTATTCCTATCTGAGACAATAGTCTTCGGAACTCCATGCAAATGCACCACCTCGTCTACGTACCTATGTGCTAAGGTACTCACCGGGACCGACTCCTTAATTTCTAAGAAGTGAGCTGATTTCGTCAGCCGATCCACCACTACCCATATAGCATCATAACCTCCCTGAGCTCTAGGTAGTCCTATGACGAAGTCCATCGAGATGTCATCCCACTTCCACTCAGGGACATCTAAAGGATGAAACAAACCACTGGGAACTCGGTGTTAAGTCTTCACTTGCTGACACACTAGGCATTTAGCCACAAACTCCGCCACTGCCCGTTTCACCCCGGGCCACCAAAACAGTTCCCTCAAGCCTTGGTACATTTTTGAAACTCCCAGATGTACCGCCAAGGCTGAGCTATGGAACTCACGGAGAACTCCCTCACGCATCGCCTCTGGAACAAACAACCTTCCATGGAAAAGCATCTGATGTCGGCTATCCTCTGACCATCCTTCTGGAGGGTTTCCCTGATCGACACGATCCCGCATCACTTCCGCCTCGGATTCTCCCCACTGAGACTCTTCCACCTACTGCGACAAGGAGGATTGCACTATAATCTGAAACAAACAGCCTCTAACACCTTCTACCCTGGCATCCAAGTGCAAGGTAGCCAACTCTCCCATAACTTTCCAAGCATCAGTGGATTCTCGAACCACTTCCCTATGCGACTTCCAACTCAAGGCATCAGCCACAAAATTGCCCTTACCTTCAGTGAAAGAGATCTTGAAGTCGTAGTCTTGGAGAAACTCAACCCATCTCCGTTGCCGCAAGTTGAAGTCGTGTTGAGAGAAGATATAACATAAGCTCTTGTGATATGAGAAGATCACAAAGCGCTCCCAAAAGAGTTAATGTTGCCACAACTTCAGTGCGAACACTACTGCTGCAAGTTCCAGGTCATGGGTGGCATAGTTACGCTCGTGAGGGCGCAACTGGCTAGACCCATAACAGATCACACTCTTCTTCTGCATCAGTACGCACCCCAAACCAAGGCTCGAAGCATCACAAAACACCTCATACAACATACCTTCCTCTAGTTACCTGAGTATGGGAGCACTGACCAACTTCTCCTTCAGGTAGTAGAAATCTTTCTGGCCCTACTCGCTCCATAGGAAGACCTGTTTCTTCTTAGTCAAAGCTGTCAATGGAGCAGCAACTCGAGAGAAGTCCGAAACGAACCTCTGATAGTAACATGCTAACCTCGGAAAACTACGAACTTATGCCACACTCTTGGGTGCTACCCAAGAAAAAACTTTCTCCACCTTCGACGGGTCCACTGACACTCCATGCTGAGACACCATGTGCCCAAGGAAGTGCACTTCTTGTGTCAAGAACTTACATTTCGACAATTTACCATAAAGCTGGTGGTGTCGAAGGACTTCCAAGACTTCCCTGAGATGCTCAACGTGCTCCTCCTCTGATCTTGAGTAGATCAGGATGCCATCAATAAACATAATGACGAACTGGTCCAGAAACTCTTGAAAGACAAAGTTTATAAGTCCCATGAACACAGCTGGTGCATTCGTAACTCCAAACGGCATCACTACAAACTCAAAGTTCCCATACCTGCACCTGAAATCCGACTTCAAGATGTCACTGTCCTTCACCCTCAGCTAATGATATCCCAAACATAGATCAATCTTAGAAAACCAACCTACTCCCCTAGGCTGGTCGAAGAGATCATCTATCCTTGGGAGGGGGTAACGGTTCTTGACCGTTACCTGGTTCAACCTTCGGTAGTCTATGCATATCCTAAGACCACCATATGCCTTCTTCATGAACAAAACTGGAGCACCCCATGGCGACACGCTGGGTCGAAAAAAACCCTTCTCCATCAGATCTTCAATCTGAATCTGAAACTCCCGCAGCTCCGAAGGTGCCATCCAATAAGGGTCCATCAAAATCGAATGGGCACTAGGATGTAAGTATATCTCGAACTCAACTTCACGTCAGGGGGGGGCGGTAGACTCACAACCTCCTCAGGAAAAACATCGAGGAACTCCCCAACAACCTCTGGGACATCCATCATCTCTGCATTAGCTGGAACTACTGATAACTCACCTAACAGAGAAAGGAGAGGCTCCACACGCCGGCTTCCCAAATGATAGCTCCTCTCACCAACAAAAGCTACATGCTTCCCATCCACATCAGAGAACACGACTCTTCTATGGAAGTATTCGATAACGGAACTAACAGAAAACAACTAGTCGATGACTAGGATGACATCGTATGGCTGAATCTGTAACAGAAGAAGGTCCCCACTAGATCGATGTGGTCCCAACGTCAGCCCACATCCTCGGAAAACACAAGATACTCTGGTCTGACCTCCAACTTGTGTAATCAGCAACAGGGGTACGAGAAGTCTCTGCATGTCTATTTCCAAAGCATGGGCTAGACCAGGTTCAACAAAGGAGTACAAGGCTCCTGAATCGAACAAAGTAGAAACGAGAGTGCTGAACAAACAAATTGTACCTCGCACCACCTCTGGTCCTGCTAGAGTGGCCAACTCTACTGCGTGCAACTATTCACGCTAAGCTTCTCTACCTCTATAATTTCATCCACCTCCCCGACCACGCCCTGTTCAAGGTCCCTGAGGAGCACCCTGAGGTTTTCCTCCTCCCTCAAAGTCTGCCCTTGGAGGAGCATGGTCCTGCTGCTGCTGGAAGGGCCTCACCGGCAACTGGTGTAGCTGAGGTGGGTGCTGAACCTGCCCACCTCCACTGTACTGAGCTCGAGTCAGGCACCGACTCTGAACGTGCTCAAAACCTCCACAAGAGAAACAATTCGGTCCTGGGCTCGTGTAAAAGGGACGAGGACCTGAAGATCTGAACTGGAACTACTAGGGCCTGCTCCCCATTAGCCTAAACCTGGAAGGTCCCATCATAGGAGACCTGCTGCTGATTGCCTTTCCCTTCGACGAACCTGGTTGAAACCCCTCATGTGGTGCACCTCCCAGCGATTGCATCCTCTCTACAACCTCTGCCTTCTTCTGTACTTCCAAGTACGTCGGAAGGGTGAAGGGGGTGACAACATACTGGAGTGAAGGATGAAGCGCCTCCTCTAAACGTCTCGCCTGAGACTCCTCATCCGGAAAGAGATCCAGAGAAAAGCGTAGGATATCCTTGAACTTGATCCCCAACTCTCGTACAGACATACTCCCCTGATGGAGGGAGAATAACTCCTTCCGCTTCTCCGCCTTGATCATGGAAGAAAGGAATTCTTCTCGGAATTCCTTCTCAAAGTCAGCTCACCGAACCTCTGCCTCTATCCTCTCTCCAAGGTAGAGTGTCCACCACTGTCGCGCCGCACCTCTCAGCTGACTGACTTCTAGGGGAACCCAGTACTTCCTCGGAGCACGGATCAAGGTAAAAGTGATCCCTAGATCCTCAAGACACCCCTCTGTATCCATATCCTAAGTACTACCCTCGTACTTATTGAGGGTTTGCCGCTGGAAGGAGCGGAGAGTCTTCTGCCACTGGCTATCTTCCTCCTCTCGGTCAATCCTCAATTGATCGACCGCCTGAATCTGCTGGGCCTCAGCCGTCTAAGTCACCTAGGGATGACATCTAGGTGCCATAGTTGTACGGTAAACAAGGATTGCCTGATCCCAAGTAGTAAGGAAATTTCTCAAGATTTTATTTTATCACATTATTTTAATTTCTTTCCCAGAACGCCCAAATCAAGTAAAACACAATCATGATGATGCATGTACCTTCCCTAGGGTCTCGACCCTGCAATCAATGTGGTCTCACTTGGTCGTTCGGTAGGCTCAGAGTCCTTGCATCGGATCACGGGGGGGCCTAAAATCCCGTGTCCTAGCCGGTCTTCCCTGGCCTATGTCACGCACCAAGATTAACCAACACTGTTGCCCTACCATCCCATGAAATAATCACTATGCCTAACTCCAGACTCCATGCTATTTCTCAACCATCACCTCTGATACCATTATGTAATGACCCCCTCCCACCATAGATGCCCCTCATGAGCTAGAAATGGTGAAAGGGAGATAATGACCCCCGAGTCCCACCTCTAGTAGGCCCCAGGGTGGCGAATAGCACCAAGGGTTTGAGTTTTCACAAAATGGGAGGCATTACCCTTTTTATTATTTAAGATTAGGAAATAGGACAAGTCAACCACCAAAAAGAAAAAAATCAAGTGTATAGAAATAAACCCAAACCAATCCCACATGCATGCTTAAATAGTTCTGAAACAAGGTACAAGTACAAATAATCTCAAAAAGTACAATACCAAAAGAAACAAGTACAACAAATTGTAGAAACTCCAACTGTCCCGACTAGTAGGGTCCCTCACGGCCCTGGTAGTCCTCCTGGAAACCTGAAAGTAAAATTAGGGTGAGCATACAAGTATACTCAGTAGGGAAACCTAAATCTCCCGTGCACAAGTGGGGAGACATCCTAATTTCCCATGAGAACAACAGAAGAAACCAAAACCTAACAAGGAATTATATCCACCCAACCTCACTATCCACACTCACCAAAAACACAATCAAAATAGGTAGTAGTATATAAAAACAAAAGTATTGGGTACCCCGCACCATTTTCCCCCACTAGCTAGCTGCTCTTCCTAACGGTGAACGTCTTGACACTACCACACTCTTCCCACCCACACACACCTGGGCCTCACAACCACGTATCCCACCCGCACACACCTGGGCCTCACCACCACGTATCCCACTCACACACACCTGGCCCTCACAACCACGTATCCCTCCCGCACACACTTGGGACTCACCACCACGTATCCCGCCCGCACACACCTGGGCCTCACCACCACGTATCCCACCCGCACATACCCGGGCCTCATCCCGAAGATTATAGGGAAAACAAACCTGTCTGAAGAGTCTTGGGCCAAAACCACCCCAATCAAAACCTACCAGAAGAGTCTTAGGTGTAAGGTCACCTCAAGCCATCACAGTCTAGGGAAGGAGCAGGAAGGAGCTAGTAACTAGGGTAAAACACCCTCTCCCATGAAATGGGATTGTTCGTCACTAAGTGATCAACATGGGTGGGGTGCGATAAAAAACAAAGATACAGATATATATATATATACCAAACACTCATCCCAACCTATGGAATCTAAACAGAGAACTGAACATGTGCCTCGGCACTGCTACTGCGAAGCATGCATACATCAAACAACCCCAACCCCATTTATGTTTTCATGTCTCAATAGTATTAGTTTATTAATTCCTTAACTACTGGGAATCTATCCATAACCAACCACATCGATCATTCGTAAAACATATCCCTGCCATCCACAAATCAAGTTAGGAAAACACAAGCAACACAGCCAAGTCCTTCTTATTAACCAACCAACCCCATTAACTATTATTCCCATTCCACTATCAAGCCCCACCATTCACTAACTTTTCCACTTTTATTTATTAATCACAACCCATATTTCGTTCACATTCAAACCCATCCCTGCAGCCCCACTGCCAACCACCATAACCACAACACACCGAAACCGGTACATTATTATCCCCTTAATACCATTTATCATAGCCCCGCTTCCCATCACTAACATAGTATTCACACCAACCCACAACCAAACCAACAGCAGCCCCGCTGCTCACCCAATCCACAAAAACCCACAAAACAAGGTTCATGCCACATCATCGCCCCTTTTTATCATCATTTACCGTAGCCCCACTGCCTGTTCTATTCGTAACAACCCAAGATTCACCCCCCTTTCACACGTAACCAAGACAACACCCACATGTTTATTATTCCATTTTGTTCTACTGGGGTGATCACACAAGGGTTCCAGATTTTAATCATCCAACTTTACATGATTAACCAAATTCCACATTCCATAAAGTTCCATCCACAAAAAAAAACAGTCTAGAAAGATAGGGCATCATTTAATTACGCAAGTAAAGGCCCCCAACGACTATGATTTTCAGTAGGCATAAGCCTATTCAATTCACAACATAATATCACTAGATAAAAAATAATGTAACAACATTCACAAATTCACATCCCCATTATATAATCCAGTTATTATCTTTATTAAAACGGTTCAAAAGTTTTTCACATAAACAAGAGGACACCCACCCCACATGTTTCACAAATTATAGAGACAAAGGTAATATACCTACCTCAACAGGTTGTGATAACAATGCTCCCCCCCGGATAAACTTTAGAAGACGTCCATCGGCATCCGTCACTTCTAGAAAAGCCTGGAAAAACCTCCTTGGGTGGAATATGGGAAGGAAAACCTAACGGATCTAAGCTCATAAGTTCTACCTCATCGTTACAATCTAGTGGCCGCTGACGGATCATAAATCGGAGCTCAAAAGAAGAAGTTATGGAAGAAAAAGAGCCTTCAAGTCTCTTGGGGGAGCTCTGATCAGAGGAAAGGGGAGGAGAGGGGTGTGTTGAAAAGGAGGAGGGGACCCCTCCTTTTATAGGCATGAAAAACAAAAGTACATGGTGTGTAATTTATGGTACATGGTGTGTACTTGGCCATTTCACACGGTCACCACACAGCTTCCAACACGGCCTTCAACACGGCACACGGCCATTGACTAGTCAACACACAGTTTGAAGGTAACGCACATACGGGGAGACACTACATGGAATGTAGTATTGACTACATGGTGTGTACTCATTTATTTCACACGGAAAGGACACGACTCCAACATGGCACACGGCCGTTGACTGGTCAACATACGGTTTGAAGGTAACGCATATGCGGGGAGGGACTACACGGCGTGTATTATTGGGTACACGGCGTGTACCCATTTATTTCAAACGGAAAAGGCATGACCTTCAACATGGGGTATACCCAGCGAGGGGGTACACGGTGTGTACTCACACTACACGGCGTGTACTTACAAAATTCTGAAAAGTGTGGGAAAAGTCCATTTTACCCTCAAGAACACTTCGTGACCTTCATTTTGACAAAGGAATGGGCCGGAGAGGTCCGGGCCATTGCAATTTAGGATAGGGGAGATCTTAGTTTATGGTCATAGAGCTCAAACTGTGAGACATATTTGATGTTTGTGTTTTATGATCATGCATGATGAGAGATCACTGATGCAAAGTACTGCTTGGAGAATTTGGAATTGGTGGGAGGAGTAATGAGCTCACCATCTATGGTGACCAGAGAGTATTCAACATTGGGGTAGACCTTGTGGATGATGTAAGGTACTTACCATTTAGGCTCTAACTTTGGTGGCTTCCTTCTAGGAATATTCGGTATCCTTAGGGCCAATACCATATCACCCTGAAGGAAGGAGTGGAGATGAACTTTATTATTGAAATATCTGGTGTTCTTATTCTCGTGCCTCTAAAGATTGTTCAAGGCCCAGAGCCTATTATCATGAAGGGATTCCAATTAATACAGAAGGAATTATTCCACCTTTTCTAGTGTCTTCTGATCATAGATAACTGTGAGGAGTGACGCAAACTGAATCTCAATGGCAAGAACCCCCTTTATCCCGTAAACCAGGGAGTATGGGGTAATTTGGGTGGAATTATGAGTTGTTTTATTGTAATATCAAAGAGTGTTGATAAGCCTATCTAGATATCTCTTTTTATTCAGACCAACCATATTATTTAAGATTTTATAAAGGGTATTATTTAATTCCTCTATCTATATATTTTCTTACACATGATGGTGAGAAGTGTGGTTAGATAGGATGTTGTACTTAATGTATAGATTATTCATCTTGGAAACTCAAAAGTTGGTGTTGTTATTGGTGAGAATTATGTGAGGGACTTCAAATAAATGAATGATATTGGAGCTCACAAAATCAATGAGAGAACAGGACTTGAATTCCTTGAGCAGTGTCACCTCTTCCCACTTGGAAAAGAAATCTGTGGTAGTCAAGATAAACCTACAATCGTGAGCTTTTGCTGGTGGGTATGGACCCAAGATGTCAAGCACCCAAACTAAAAAGGGGAAGGAGTACTTGGTAGTATGGAGAGGTTCCAGCATCTAATTCACAAAGTTAGCATGGATTTTTCATGCATGAATCCTATTGAAGAACTCCATGCAGTCGTGGATCATGGTGGGCTAGAAGTAGCCAAACCTTTGGATCTGATGGGAGAGCTTCGACCCTGCCTAATGAGATCTATAGAAAACACCATGAACTTACTACATAACCTAGGGAATATCATAACCTTGAATGCAGTGGAGGATAAATCCATTGAACCCATGCCTATAAAGGATCTTCTCATGGGGGGATCACATTGTAGGGTGAACTACACTGCACGCCAATGGATTTGCTCACGTTTGGATATGTCTGTCAGTATGTGGCCATGTTGGGGGTACTATAAGAAATAAATAATCCAATCAAGGGTATATTTTTTGACGATAGGGGGATCTATAGGTCCCAATGTGGATAAACCGATGGTGAGATGGCTTACCTTCTGGCTATCATCATTGTCCAGAGTGATGGGAGTGATGACTGTTCAATGCACCACATGGATAATCAAATCATCATAGCCAGTATTTAAAAGAGATGTGGAAAGGCTATCCAAAGCATATTATTGATCTTTCTATGACTGAGGAACATGAATGACCATATGTTACGAAGGTAACTAGGCCATTAGCTGGAAATTTCACTCTAATAAGGGTATGATCTTCTGCTTCCTGACGACGTAGTCACCATTAACCTATTTGATGACTAGTTCAAAGTCCCCCTTCATATGTAGGTGAGGAACATCAATCTCATAGGATTAATTTAGACCAATGATGAGGTCCTAATACTCCACCCTATTGTTGGTGAATCCTTCAGACAACAAGAATGAAAAGCACATAACAACCTGTATAGGTGTGATGAAGATGATACCCAAGACTACTCTATTGAGTCTAGGTTTATTAAGCCTTCTACCAGTAGGGATCTTGGATGCACCATCAAAGTGAATCTTCCATCATGGCATGGCTTGATCCATTTAGAGGATGGACTCATCTAGTATGTCAAGATTTAGTGAATGTTATGCGAGAGCTGGATGGGTGGCAAGGAATTTTTCCAGTGCCTGACCCTTGATAGATTTCTGTGGAATGAACCTGAGGTGAAAATAATAAAGGATCACAACCCACCGAGCTAGATGGCCTTCCATCATAGGTATAATTATAATATTCTTTAGAAAGTCCACACGGGACACCACCTGTATCGCATGGTGATGTAGATAATGATGAATCTTCTGCACTGAAAAAACCAATGCGAGGCAACTCTTCTCAATAGATGAGTATCTGGTCTCTGTATCAAGGAGTATGAAGCTGAGATAGTATAGATTGTTCTTTGTCCCTTCATTGTTCTTATGGGAGATAAGGGCACCAGGGGATCATTCAAGAGTGGTCATATGAAGGACTAGCGGTTTTCCAGATACTGTTGGCATGGGAACTAGAGGTTATAGAAAATAATATTTGATCTCCTTAAAGGTGGTGTGACACTCTTAATTCCAATGACAGACAACACCCTTCTTCATGATCTAGGAAAATGGATTACACTTTCCAGCCATATTCGTAATGAATCCACGTATATAGGCCATGTGTCTTTGAAACCCTTAGAGTTCCAAGAGATTGCTCGGAGGAGGCATCTGACTGATAGCCTTTATCTTCTCTAGATCAATATCAATGCCTCTATATATGACAATAAATAATAGGAACTTCCCAGAGGTGACCCCGAAGGAACAATTCAAGGGGTTCATATTTAGATGTACGGAGTGGAGGAATACAAATAATTTATCAAGATCTATGAGATGATTTTGACACCGGTAGGATTTTACCACCAGATCATCCACATATAATTCCATTAGTGTCTCGATGATCGGATTGAATCGATGGTACATGGAACACTAACAGCTGGCACATGCATTCTTCAGACTCAAAGGCATTACCAGGTAACAAAAAATACCTTGTGGTGCTCTGAAGGTGGTAGACTCTTCATCCTCAAGGGCCATTAGGATTTTGTTGTATCAATAATACCCATTCATGTAGGAGAGATCCTATAATATTGCAGTAGCATTAATCAAAATATCTATCACTGGAAGGGGAAATTCTTCATTTAGATGGTGAAAGTTGAGATCCCAGAAGTCGATTCCAACTTTGATCTGTCTGTTCTTTTTCCCTACAGGAATGATGTTGGCTAACCATATGGGGTAATAGACTTCATTTATAAAGATGGATTTGATAAGTTTATCAAATTTGGCCTCAACCATGGAACCATGAGAGGGTTTCATCTTTCGTGGAGGCTATTTGAATCCATGATGACCTACTAGGAGGCTAAGATGGTGAAAAAAAATATGAGGATCCAATCCTGGCATCTCATCATAGCTCTAGATAAATACATCATGATGTTGTTTCAAGGCATCCACATAATATTGTTGCTTTTTTGTAAGCATGGATATGTTGATCGGTGTTGGTCTTGAGTCTGACTTGGTACCGAGATTCACTTGTATCAACTCGTCGACCGTGGTGGAGACACCTTCTTCAAACATAAGAGAATTGTCCTCTAAATCCTCTTCATTGTATGTAGTGATAGGATCATTGGTAGGGGTAAATTGTTTTGAGTTATCTAACCTAAATGGAATGATAGTGCTAGCCTAAGCGGTAGTATAATCTTCATTAGGATACTTGTGTACTTCTAAAACCATAGAGACAAAGGCTATCAATCTGATCTTATTAGGCCTTCAATCCAAGGCTCTATGTTTGATAACATAAAATTAGTAGTGGCATGTCAGCTTGAGTCAGTTCAACCCGGCTCGATGAAACAAGCAATTATGGTGTATTGCTGTCACCATGGGGCGGATGTACTGATATCTTATAGGGGTAATGGGATATGGAATCAGTTGATCCTGATTCGTGTAGGAGTACGAGGTGATATTCCGGCATTCCCTATGTCTAGGGATGCATTTCCCACTCCTTCCAGAGATGACGAAGTAATTTCCCAAGTCCAGGGTAGTGGCCTCTAACTGGTGAATTGGGAGGATGAAATCATCATCCAAGTCTGTCCATGAGTTCTCCATAATAGAAGTGTGCTCTACCTCATTATAATGAACCTTATTATCCTTTCTACTGTAATAGTCGACATCTAGGTATCAGGATTCACAGGAGTCAAAGGGAGATGTGTCACCTTGGATCACACCAACTTGACCATTAATAGTGTACTTTAGGCATTGGTGATAAGAGGAAGGAATTTTTTTCACATAGGTGGATCCAGTGTCTACCCATCAACGTGTTATAGGTGATTTCCTATGAGATGACCATAAAATTAGTGCTGGTAATCAAGCCACTGAATTGGGTCTTTAGGAAGATCTTTCCAACCAGAATCCACTCTGTCCTATCATAACTTTCAATATTCAGGTTAGAGGGATTCAGATTTTCCTCAATCAGTCCCAACTTGCGGAGTTTCCAGGTCGGTATGAGATTGATCCAAGAGACTATGTCGACAAGAATGTGGTGGAACTCCATGATATTAAACTGGATAATGATATATAATGGGAAGATGTTCCCCTGAATGGTAGAATCTTCATCCTCCCCTGAAAATTAGATTATGGCCTGACATTCGGCATTCTCAACTTCCACCTCATGGATGGCATCTACATCTTCCACCTCTATTTTGAACTGGAGGGGGATTCTCAAAGACTCTATGAGGGATTAATGCATATTTGTAGATAGTCAGAGATATTAAAGGATCAAGATCTTTGTAGGAATTTTGGTGAGGTGATTAATCACATCATACTTCATTGCAAAGTACACATGTCTTTTGATAGGAGGTTTCCTAATGGAAGGGGGTGTGATGGGCACTACTGGTCGGATGGGTATATTCTGATTGGTTCTTCAGATATAAAATTTATTTCTTGTTGAACTACAAAAAAATGATGGATATGTGATGGATATATGGATGAGTTTTTTCCACAACTAGGCATGTCTAATCATATCATGGTTGCGGTGGCTCAGCTTAATCAAGAAGCATAAACGGTAGTGGGGGTGAACCAGACGAGACAGGATGAGAGGACTATGTGTGTTGAGCTCTACACTGAGCGTACTATCTGATATTAGTGGCATGAACGTCTTAGCTAGAAGCACTGAACAATGCATTCTGGAGATTCACATATCCACGAATTCATCGATGCTAATGCCGAATTGGGATATTAGGAGGGTCTGCATGGTGCTCTTCATTATCAGGAACCACGTAAGGATCCACCAGCCCGACGATGTTTAAAAAGGAAAACTTATAACCATCACTTGAAGAATCCTACATTACTGATTGGATTGTAGGGGAAATCCCCATCTCTTGGATCATTAAGTCTCTGAGAGTATGAGATTACTTTGGCACCAGTAGGGGACTTTTCCTTCCCTTGTGTTTTCAGTGCCTGCTCTTTCAGGAAGTGGAAGGCTGAGATGTTGATGCAGTAGTAGATGTTGGGGGATATGTGGAGACCTAGAATGGTTCAGGATGGTTCAAAAGAGCATGGATGATACCATGATCATGAGTTACTACCTTGAAATCCATCCATTCGTCTTACTTCTGAGACCCGTGACTAGAGAACTGCTGTCATTCACCCTCATTATCACTATCAAACTTTGTAGAAACACACACCACCAATGCTGGGGCCATACCTAATATGACTATGTTGTTTCTGACCTATTCTCAGAGCTATTCCTTGAACATGTAACATTTCTTGAGAGTGTGTCTGAGGATCCATTGATAGGGGCGCTAGTTGGGGTGAACAACAAGATCAGCCTCTTCAAGCTTTTTTACATACTGGGAGCCTCAGAATTCCCTGATCCAAGCCACTCTAGAAATAGAATGGGACCTCATCCTCTTAAAATGAGTAGTTATGGTTTATCCTATTCGACAAAGGGACTTTGAGATCCTGGCCATGATGAGGGTCTAGATTTTAGCAAGGATGTGGAACTTTATTATATCATTGTAGTGGTGGTGGTTGATGGGTTAGCGCCTGCCAATTATAAGGTGAGTGTTTCTGACCTTGAGGTTAAGGGTGAGGCAGCATCCCTTGACGAGGTTGTGGAGGTGGTTCTTTCAGAAATAATTCCAATAGTCATGGGGCCTCTACCTGTACAATGACTGTAGTCTCAGACTTAGCACCCCTTCTTGCAGAAGCTGCGAGAGGAAGCAGACATGAATGTATGGCAGGATACAAGGATTCCACTAGAAGCTAAGCCTTGTCAGATAAATCTCAAAACCCACCTGGGAATTTATGAGTGATGAGGTAGGGAACCAAATCAGTATTCACATTTTCCACGCACATCCTTAGAAAATGTTCCTGAGTCAGTGGCATGTCGTGTGAATATGTGAGGCACTTCCACATAGTGAGAAAGTCTGTGATACACTCATCTTATAGAGACCCAAACATTAAATACATGGACATTACATTTCATTTTATTAATACTTAATACATGACACAAACAGACGCCCAAATACCGTGTTAGTTTAGTGCCTCTAGAAACTCAGAACATATTCTTCAAATCATGGTGAAAGATCTTCAACATCTCCCATAAAGATCTTCCCCTTTTCTTTTCCTACCTAAAACCATTATTTATATCCTAGGGAAAATAAAACATAAAAAGGGTGAGCTTAAATTCTCAGTAAGTGTAAAAATGGATAAAATAAAACAAACCATAAACTTTTGAACGTAAAAACATGAACATAAAGTTTAAACATCAAAATCTTGAGCCTTAAAATAAATCTTGGTAGTACGTAAGGCATAGATCATAAGGGAACATTAATCATGATAAAATATCATGGGAATAAAAAATTGAATTATGGAAAAACATTAAGCACATAATATGATTTCCATAGTAGGAAAGGCATTACTTCCAGGACCATCATAGTGGACAAAGTTCATTACTAAACTGGGTTTTCTTGTCGTTCTAACAATGTATTACTGAACCGAATTTACCTATTCTTCCAGTCATGTTTATCTCATGATATTGGAGGGATATATAGGTCTCAACCATCTCATAATGAAATCATTCTTACATGTTCCACAAAACATAAGTCATTCATCATAGCATAACCCGAGAAATTAAATGGGTTTTTTTAAACATCATTCCATCATAACATAATACATATAAAATACCATTGAATTATTAACACAATAAAATCATCATAATAATAGGGATAGAAACATAACCCTATTTAAAGAGTATCATCTTAGATGGAAAATAATTTTGATAAACCACATGAACTTAATTATTGAGGAAAATATCTTTTCTTTTTAAAAAATGTTTCCTTTTCTAAAAATGCCATGCAATTTTTAAAGAAAATAATTTAATTGAAAATAAACTTGAAATAGTTTAGAGGAATATTTGTGGAAATAATTTGTAATGAATATGTAAAAACCCTTTCATGCTGTATAAGTTCAAAAACATTCTCCTCATACTTTTTCCAGAAAAGTCAAAAAAGTACCTTGTATGGTAAACAAAAGAAATATTACTTCCATACCACGTAGTAAAATTCAAAAAGGGGTAAAAATGAATTTAAAAATACAAAGAATAATTTTAAATACTTTATGAAAATAAATTTAGAAAACATATAAATATAACCCCAGTAAATAATTACGTATAAACAATATCGAATAAAAATGAGATTGCAAAATTATCTCTTACCTTAGGTCTGATTTCTTATGTATGTATCAAAAACTCATGTATAGTGGATTTAAACATATTATTAACTTGTAAAAGAACCATAATAATATTTATGATATCATATATGATTCACTTATGACTTTATATTACCCGTTCATTTGTCAATTCCATGTTAAAGCAACATTTCAGGTAATAATCGTTTCATTTATCATACGTGTTTGGACTTGTTATTATTCATATTATTACTTAGATCATGGTTTAATTACTTACATAATTTAAAACATGGTTTATATATATCATATATATTCAGTATATAAATATATATATAATATATAGATAAATAAAATAGAATACACTATTCATGGAGACGGTAGGTTGTACGTACGCATAAACGTTGTTTTCGTTTCCTTATTTAATTGGATAGAAGTAAGTAAAGTAAATATACATATATAAATAAATACAATATCATTATTATATTATATATACTTTATAATCATTCTTGAATGGTTAACATGGAGAATGAATCTCATCGCGTCATGGAGATGGTAAGTCGTACGTACGCACGAGTGATGATATCGTTCCCATAATTGTTTAATGCTATTGAAGAGGATGGTGTATAATCACTCAGAATTAGTATCATGTTATAATAATCATATATAGTAATTATTTCTACCATTATACTCATCCAATTAAGGTGGTGGTGAAAAACAGATTACACCACGACGTGGAGACGGTAATCTGTACGTACGCATGCACGATGATTTCATTTTTATTAGGATAGATATAAGGTGAAATAGGGTTGTTTCATATTTATAATAACATTTTAGTATATTATTGATACTGATGTTATTACTTTATAATGAAACAAATAAATAATATAAAGTATAAGAAGAAATAAATTTTAAAGAATCGGTAGAAGATATTACCTCTTCTTGACGTGCCTCCTTTAAATTTCCTCTTAGGGCACTAGAGTTGGTATTTTTAGAAGACCAGAACCTCTATAATGTAACTAGGAAAGTTGATAGGAGAAAATTTCAAGGTTTTTCCAAACTTTAAGGCTCAAAATGGAGTGTATAGGAATCGGGGGAGGTTCCCTTTTATAAGAGAGTAAATGGACACATTAGGAAACTCTCAAAAATATTAATTTATAATAAAATAAAACCCTACCCAAAACCTCCAAATTTCACCAAATTAGATGATGAGGTGATATAGGGTTGTAATATCATCAACCAATAAATTTTTTAAAACTTATTTTTTCAATTTAAACCTTATCTTTTTAATTGACACTTAGTTATTCTATTAAATTTTAATTTTGGTAATAACATTCTAGATATTTAATGGTAATGAATATTTACTTATGTGGTGTTAATTTAACATAAGTGGATACTTTATTATATTTTAAACCTTATAATTATCACTTTGTATTTTTTAAATATTTTTATGCTTTTTTAATAATTTAATAAAATGTTATGTTTATAAAATGTCAATAGTGTCAATTTTGAAACTATTCATTTATTAGGATTTAAATAAAATTAACACAAAGATAAATTCAAAAAAAATATTTAATGCACTAATAAAATGTAATATTCACCTATAAAATTCATGTATCACTTCAATTAGTTCAAAAGATATTTCTTTTAATATTTTTAAAATCATTTATTTGATATTTCTATTAATAAAATAATTTTTACATCACTACTGTGTCATCATTAATGATAATTAATTAATCTATAAAAATTATAAATAAATTCACATGATTTAGATAATTTAATTATATTTCTATTGAATATTTAATTTCTAATTTTTATGAATTTTATCACTAAATTAAAATCATTACTCTTATAAAATATAAGAGAGTGAAATGTTGTCACTTTCTTTTGTTTTAATAATAATTACATCATTTTCATGGAAAAATGTCCATGAAATAAATCTATTCAAAAAATTAGGTGATATGGGTTGAATTTTATTCATCCAATAGAATTTTGGTAGGTGTTAGGGTAATTTTATAATATTATTTTTACCCATAATTACCTGATTTACCCTTTAACTATGGTGAATAAAATAATTACCGAAGTTACTATTCAAAATGTCAAAAAATAAAAGGTTACTTTTTACCAAATCTGAACCTTATGATTCCAAATATGGAATCAATTTTTCCAAATTAAAAACATAGAAGTTGCAGTAATTATTTTAAAATTAATTCCCATTTTCAAAACCAAAAAGTGGGTTTTTTAAGAAGTAATAACTATAAAAAGATTGACATGTGTTTATGTCCAATTTAAAAGTGAAACAACTTAAAATTACCAAAATTGGATTAAATGGTAAAATTATAATCCAATTAAACTTTAAAACTAATTAAAAAGATAATCTAATTATATAAATAAATTAGATAAAAAGGCAGTTTTGAATTAAAATGCAGTATTATTCACCATTCATTAAAATTTTAATTTTATTAGAAAAATACCAAAAATTAAAAAAAAAAAAATTTTAATTATTTATTATAAATAATAATTTAATTTTATAAAATTTAACTTATAAAAGTGTCAAAAACTAGATTTAAAATCAGTGCTCTATCAAAAGACGGTAAAACTGCATTTTTTGAAAAATACTTCTTTTATCCGAAAAATTGATTTTGTTCTCATTAAATTTTCTAAAAAATGTGTAAAATAAATTATAATGTTATATAAAATTAAAATTTTGGTTAATACTATTCATAACGCCTAGTTTATATCTCATTAAATAATAATATTTTAATAATATATCATTGTTTAGGGAAACTCAGTATCGCGTACCATGCAAGCTATCAAGGAAGGTCACCCTTGCGTGTAATGAAAGTCAAGTTAGTGTTGTGTATACTTCAAGATTCCTTTGGTATTTTGTATAACATTATCTAAAATTAGTTCAACACAAGCCTAAAATAGTTTTACGTATACTTCAAGCTAATACAATGTTGTATATAGTGCAATCTAATCTTGGTGTAGTGTAAAACAAAAGACATAAAAGAAATTAAAAATAATATATCTCATAAAATCTAAGGGTGTTACATTATACCCCCTTTAAAATGAATTTCACCCTCGAAATTTTTCAAGGTTATAAATAGTTTACTACTTGAAAGTTTATTTCATGGAAACCCACATCGTAAAAAGGGATACTAAAACTTCATTTTAAAAAAGAAAGTTAGAAACATAACAGTTACCCAAATTAACTCATCATTGGGTTTCCACATATGAGAACATAGGTGGGATGTGAAAGCATGGATATGGAAGAGAAAAAAAACCATCATGTTCTGGTGGATAATGATAGAGAACAAGGTTTGGAGAAAGTTAACTACCAGAAATCTAAAAATCTTTAATGATTTAAGGACCATCTGATTCATCAGATAATAAAATACTAGGATAACATTTTTTTCTTTACTAGATTATTTTCCTAAAGTTGAAGAATTTTTCATTAGAAGAAATACTTACTTGATTTCAGTACTGTTGATCGTTCTATGAACAATTTACACTTTAACACTTATTTAATGAAATGAAGTTGAATTTTTCATTCTTGAAGTGTTAGCAGATCATGTGATAGAATGATAGTTCATTCCATCTGTCTCTATCAAAAAAAATTAGCACATGTTACTAAATATACATAAGTCATTCTATGGTGAGATTAATCATATATGGTTCCAAAAATGGACTTATACTTAATTTATCATAACACTTAATAAAATAAAACTAATTTATACTAACCAGGGACTTATTGTAGGCTAGTGGTAAGCAATAAAGGCCTATCATACTTTGGTTGTTGGTTCGATTCCCGCACCCTTTTCTAACACGACGGGTTGTCGCCCGTCCTATAGGTTGTCCTTTTTCTAAAACTATACTATTATAACATTCCATAAATAATATAAAAAACATTTTTATCCTTAAAAAATACTGTCTAATGTTCAAATTAATTCATTCCACCCTTTAGGCTTATCCAAAATACTTTTGTCCAATCTCACAGTACAAAGAAAACAATTACCAGAAAGGTTATATAACAAGAATGTGAATACCATCATTTATCCCCCATTTATCAGAAGATATATCTTTTTGGTCACATTCCAAACATTTGAATGACTTCGTCACGTATTCTCTTGAAATACGATAATAACAAAAATTACCATATAACCTTAGTGACAACATGCATTCTATCAAAATTTACTCTTTCACAAAACAAATATACCAAAAATTCTATATACTCAAACCATGATATCACTTTTTCCTTTTATTAGTCATGAGCTCATTAATACTATCAAACATATTATTTTATCTTTATCCCTTCATTATGCTCATATCATTTACTTTCCAAAAATATTTCAATCACTTTTTATGGTTATCATTACAATATAATTATGGAAAACCATAATATACCAATACATAGATATTCCAATATTCCATAATATTATAAATGAGATTCTACAACACTATATTGAAATCCCATTACATAAACACTTAATCATTTCGCTACTTCATTGTCATACTCAACATCACCAATAGTGATCGCATGTGACTTCCCTTTGTCTTTTTCCTTAAGAGGTTGTTGATGTCGATCATCATTAACCCTAGGATTAGGGCATTGGTTAGTATAATTCACCATTTCCATGCACTTATAGCATTTAAGTGTTGGTGGTGCCTTCTATGTAGTCTTTTCTCCATTAACATCATTAACAAACCTTTTCCCATTACCTCAACACACAACTTCTCGATGCCCTTATTTTCTATACTTGAAAAATTTTCTTGTCCCTTTAAGACAATCTCCACCATTCTTCTTTCCACACTTTGAAAATAAGGTAAAATTTATCTTCTTTTCACCATTTTTTTAGATTTTCCCTTGAACTCCATCTTTCATTTATTATCAAAAACCATGAGATGGATATGTAACACCAAATTCTAGTTCTACCTTGATAGTACAACGCACAATATCTTCATAGCTACTGAAGTCTCTTATAGATAATTCCATTCGAAGACTTGGTTTTAAGCCACTGAATAATCAATCAAATTTACTTTTAGGTTGGATGATAAAGCCAGAATCATACCTTGAAAACCTAGTAAAATTTTCCTCGTATATACCAATAGATTCATCATACTTTTTCTTAAGCTCAAGAAACTCGTTTTACATCTTTGTTCGAAGAATATGAGGGAAGTAATTATTGAAAAATAAGTTCTTGAACTCATCCAATCCATGGATTCAATTTCATTTTACTGCCTCGTATTCTTAATTAGAGTCCATCACTGGTCTGCTTCACCTTCTAAATGATATACAACCAAAATGAACTTTTTATGTTCTGAATAGCGAAGAATGGAAAATATCATTTCAATGGTATTGATCCATTGACCAGAAATAATTAGATCATAAGACCTAATGAAAGAAGGTGGACATTTCCTCAGGAAGGACTTAATAGAATTTTGTTCCCTTCTCTTCTCATTTGGGAGTCCAAAATGATTCATAGCTTCTGTAAGTATAGAAATAAGATTTTTCATTACATCTCCCAAAAAAATTGGTTGTTCAGGAGGAAAATCATTGAATTTCCTAGTGCATTGATCATTAACATAGTTTCTTTAAGTTCCATTCATCGTCTAAAACCCAAAAATAATAGTGTGAGAGGAAAAAACTATACTAGGAAAACAACATAGTCAAGGGGGAGTACCTTAAATCTCTAACATCTTAGGTTTAATTATAGTTTATTCATGATTTTTACCATAATTTCAGGACTATATTCTATACTTATACTCAACCTTAGGGACATCCCTATACATACCTTAGAAATATCTCTAGGTTTTTCACTAAAGTTTTTGCGTCTTAATTTCCAAAGGTTAACTAAACCTTCACTCTGATACCAACTGTAGAGACCCAAACTTGGAGTACATGGACATTACATTTCTTTTGAGGAATACTTAATACATGACACAAATAGACGCCCAATGACTATGTTAGTTTAGTTCCTTTGGAAACTTGTAACATAATCTTCTAATCATGGTGAAAGGTCTTCAACATCTCCCATAAAGATATTCCCCTTTTGTTTTCCTACCTAAAACCATTATTTATATCCTGGGGAAAAGAAAACATAAAAATGGTGAGCTCCGATACTCATTAAGGGTAAACATGGAGAAAATAAAACAAACCATAATCATTTGAACTTAAAAACATGAACATATAGTTTAAACATAAAAATATTGAGCCATAAAATAAGTCTTGGAAAAACATAAGGCATAGATCACAAGGGAACATTAATCATGATAAAATATCATAGTAATAAAACATGTAATTGTGTTAAACCATTAATCACATAATATTATTTTCATAGTAGCCAAGGTATTACTTCCAAGACCATCATATCTGACAAATTCTATTCCTGAACCAGGTTTACTTATCATTCTAACCATCTATTACTGAACCAGATTTACCTTCTTTTCCAGTCATGTATATCTCATGAGATATAAATCTTTACCCAATTCATTATAGGGATATATATGTCTCACCCATATCATAATAAAATCATTCTTACATGTGCCACAAAATATAAGTCATTCATCATAGCATAACCCAACAAATAAAATGGGTTTTCTTAAACATTATTCCATCATAACATAATCCATATAAAATACCATTACATAATTAAAATAATAAAATAATAGTAATAATAGGGATAAAAACATAACTCTATTTAAATATTATCATCTTAGATGGAAAATAATTTCGATAAACCACTTGAACTTAATTCTTGCGAAAAATATCCTTTCTTTTTCAAAAAAAATTCTTTTCTTAAAATTCCACACAATTTTAAAAGAAAATAATTTATTTTAAAATAAACTTGAAATATTATAGAAGAATATTTTTAGAAATAAGGTGTCATGAATATGTAAAAACTCGTTCATGCCGTATAAGTTAAAAAAATAATCTCCTCTTACTTTTTTCTAGAAAAGTCAAAAAGTACCTTGTATGGTAAACAAAATAAAATTCCTTATATACCATGAAGTAAAATTCAAAAAGGGGTAAAAATGAATTTAAACATAAATAAAATAATTTTAAACATTTTATGAAAACAAATTTAGAAAATATATAAATATACCCTTAGTAAATAATTACGTATAAATAATCTCAGATAAAAATGTGATTGAAAAATTATCCCTTACCTTAGGTTTGATTTCTTCTATATGTGTCTGAAACTACTATATAGTGGGTTTAAACATATTATTAACTTTTAAAATAACCATAATAATATTTATGATATCATATATTATTCACTTATGACTTTATATTACCCATTCATTTTTCAATTTCATGTTAAAGAAACGTTTCGGGTAATAATCGTTTCATTTAGCATACATGTTTGGACTTGTTATTATTAATATGATTACTTAGATAATTATTTAATTACTTAAATAATGTAAAACATGATTTATATATATCTTATATATTTAATATATAAATATATATATAATATATAGATAAATGAAATAGAATACACCGTTCATAGAGACGGTAGGTTGTACATACGCATGAACGTTGTTTTCATTTCCTCATAGAATTGGATGGAATTAAGCTAATTAAATATACATATATAATTAAATATAGTAACATTATTATATTATATATACTTTATAATCATTCTTGAATGGTAAACATGGAGAATGAATCTCATCACGTTATGGAGATGGTAAGTCGTACGTACGCACGAGCGATGATATCATTCCAATAATTGTTGAATGGTATTGAAGAAGATGGTGTATAATATCTCATAATTAGTATCATGTTATAATAATCATATATAGTAATTATTTCCACCATTATACTCATCCAATTAAGGTGGTGGTGAAAAACATATTACACCACAGCATGGAGATGGAAATCTGTACGTACGCATGCGCGGTGATTTCATTTTTCTTAGGATAGATAGAAGTTGAAATAGGGTTGTTTCATATTTATAATAATATTTAAGTATATGAGTGGTACTTATTTTATTAATTTATAATTAAACAACTAAATAATAGAAAGTATAAGAATAAATAAATTTGAAAGAATCAGAAGAAGATATTACCCCTTCTCGACGTGCCTCATTTAAATTTCCTCTTAGGGCACTAGAGTTGGTCTTTTTAGAATACCAGAACCTCTATAATGTAACTAGGAAACTTTAGAGTAGAAATTGGTAGGGTTTGGTCAAGTATTAAGGCTCAAAATTAGTGAATAGGAAAGGGAGGAGGTGACCTTTTATAAGAGAGGAAAGGGGCACTTTAGGAAACTCTCAAAAACATTAATTTATAATAAAATAAAACCATACCCAAAAACCTCCAAAGTTTCCCAAATTATAATATAATATGATATAGGGTTGTAATATCATCAAAAAATAAATTTTTTACAACTTATTTTTGTCAATTTATACCTTATCTTTTTAATTGACACTTAGTTATTCTATTAAATTTTAATTTTGGTAATAACATTATAGATATTTAATGGAAATTAATATTTACTTATATGGTGTTAATATACCATAAATGGGTAATTTCTTCCATTTTAAACCTTATAATTATCAATATGTAATTTTTAAATATTTTTATTATTTTTAAATAATTTAATAAAACATTATGTTTATAAAATGTTAATAGTGTCAATTTTGACACTATTCATTTATTAGGATTTAAGTAAAATTCAAACAAATATAAATTAGAAAAAAAAATATTTAATACACTCTTAAAATGTCATAGTCACCTATAAAATTTGTGGATCACATCAATTAGTTCATATGATATTTCTTTTAATATTTTCAAAACCATTTATTTTATATTTCTATTAATTAAATAATTTTTACATCACTATTATATCATCATTAATGATAATGAATTAATCTCTAAAATTTATAAATAAATTCACATGATGTATATAATTTATTCATATTTCTATTGAATATTTACTTTAGATGTTTTATAAAGTTTATTAGTAAAATAAAATTATTACACTTATAAGATATAAGAGAGTGACATGTTGTCACTTTCTTTTGTTTTAATAATAATTACATCATTTTCATAGACAAAGGTCCATGAAATGAATCTATTCTGACCATTCATTGATATTTTTAATGTCTCGGATTTTCCATGTATTTTTTTTAAAATATTATATGGAATTATTTTGAGACCAGACCTTTCAACGTCGTGCGATTCTGAGGCTTGAAATGCCTAGAATAAATGTTTAAAATAAATTAAAATTTTTAACAGTTCACATGAGCGGTTTTCTAGAAAAAATGGAATATATTTTAAATGGGTTTCCAGATTGGAAATCTGAGGGCACCGTTGTGTTCAGAGCAGTGACTTTACCTTAGGTTGGGCCTTACATCGACCGGCATGGGATAGCTGCAAGAGTTAGTTTTCGGGATGTTCTTAATGGAAATAAAATATAATAATAATTTATTTATTTTTGTTTTTTTTGCACAATGACCAAGTTCCCTCCTCTTTAAATACCTTCTTATGGAAAGTTTTCAGTGTTAGACACATAAACTAGTGAAATTTAGGATTGACTATTAGATATTTGGTGGGGAACCCATTGGTAGATGACGGCGACGCAAGCAATCGACACACTTCAGAGTCAACGAACCTTGCCAACGAACACGACACAATGATTGTTCTTACACCGAATCGAGGTAAGGGTTGTTATTTCAATTCTTTTTCCCCATTCTTGGATTTAACTATGAACGAAGATCAACCCACGAATAGGTTGATCCACGGATTCATACATTTTTGCAGGAGGGTTGTTATTGAGTTGATCTCGAGAAATTAATCCAGGTTAGATTATTGTTTTGATTTTATTCCACTTGATCCAACTAACGGGATCAGATCAATGCTGTGACAAATGACAGTGGAGGTTTGTTCCTCAATTTTTTTGTTGGGTTTCTTTCCCATTTCTTTTTCTCATGCGTTCTTTGCGTTCTTCATGGGATGATGAATAATGGATCGTTGCATATCTGTTTTGCGATGCAATGATCCCAAATTGGAGATCTGACATCATGACAACCCATTAGAGATACGACGGCGATGGTGGAAGATGAATCGACACGGTTTGGGATTTCTCATTCTTTGAGTGTTCTTCGTGTGGGTGAATTAGAGCATGTTTTTAGGGCTTATCAGAGGCCATGAAACTGATGGAATCAGCTTCATGATGATCAGGAAACCTCAACCCTTCAGTTTCATGATGATCGGATGACCAGATCAAGTATCGGAGGAGCTCTGAGGTGTGGTGACAAAGAACGTTGGTTCTGTAAATTTCCAAAGAACACAGCATGTATTCCCGAAGAACACACCGTGTGGTACTGGCTTAGTGTTGGCTAGGGTTTTGCGAGGTAAGAAGTAATGACATGGTGTGTTCTCTGAAGAACACGGTGTGTGGATCCATACATGGGACTCAGCATGTACCTCAGGTGATACACAGACACGTAATGGAGTACACGGTCATATACTCCACCACACGACCAGACCAGGCCGGCTACATGGGTTACCCTATGTACCACTTACATGGGATGGTGCACACAGGATAAAGCCATGTACGGGCACATGGCCGCATACACAGAGGCGACCCCAGTTACTCAGACACGACATGCGATCTGTACTACACATTTTGTACTGACTTTCCTACGCAACCAGCCTTGCGACACAGGTCATAGTACACGGGCAGTACTCGGGGTCAGAAGACATAGCGTGTGACACTTCTACATGCCATGTAAATTTCAATACATGGATTTATCATCTTTTAGACCGTGTCTTGGACAAGTTTCATTTGGGTTAGTACCCCTTTTTTTCATTTTCTTGAAGGTCATGTATCATTCCCTTCTATTGGTGTATGATCCCTTCAGCAGGACTTTCCGAGATAGAGTCAGGTATCCCTCCAAGAGGCATAGAGCGAGATCCTCTATCCATTATTGACCCTAGTTAGAGTCAGGTATCGATGTGCCTACTTCCATGGGGCATCGATACTCTACTTAGAAGGTGAATCTGGATGAGTCGGGGTATCCGCCAAGGTCCCTGAAGTGATCCTTATATGTGTATTGTGATCTTTCCCCACTCAGGAGTGTGTTCTCCCAGAATGAGTTTATCTATCTCTTGTGACCTTTCCCAACAGATAGTACTTCTCTGAAGGATATCATCAGAGCTATCCGACTCATGGAGTGAGTTCTACCAGATGATTGCTTTGTGGAATCTTTGAACTAAATCCCTAGTGGGGGTATGTTGTTGCGTGACTTGTCCCTAGACTATGAGATTGAGTTTTGAGTATACCTAGATATTTTTCTATTACTCTTTCTATATGTTTGGTAGACATATTTTTTAGAGATGATTGTACCTTTACTTTATGTACTGCTTTGTGGTTTTTGGGGTCCTCTATTGAGTATTGTTATACTCACCCCTACACGGGCTTTATCCGCACGTGTTGTGTCTTGTGCAGACGAGCAACCTTTTGATAGAGTCCATGGTGGAACAGGATAGGACCAAGCTTTCTAAGTTCCCTATAGGTTGAGGTGTTCCTATGGATATGAGCAGTAGTCTTAGTACCTCCTTGGGTTTACAGGTTGGACTGTGTAGTTTTTATACTCTTGTTTTTGGCGGGATTGTATTTTGGCCCAGTTTACTTTCAGTACATTACTTTCTTTCGTACTATGTTGGTTGGGTTTAGTTGTATGCATGCACTTTTTTCCCTAGTGGTTTTTACATTTCAGCATTGGGGGCTTGGAGATGTGTGCGTATGTACAGGTACTTAGTCAATTCCTCCCATGTTAGTAATTTGCCTACTTGGTGCTGGTCACCAGCCCCTGGCCTATTTGAGGTAGGCTTGGGGAGTCGCGACGTGGGACCAACTAGGAAGAGTCATGACAGAGTGGTATCAGAGGTGGTCGGTTCTACCTTAGGACCAGGATTCTGTGATATTGGTTTGGGGTAATATTGTTAAGTGTTTCGAGCTCAGTTTTCAGGTCAGAGACTTCAGTGTTGGTGTGGGCGGCCCACATATCCATACACCAGGACTCTGATAACCTAATTTTCAACTTAGTACATGAAAACACTAGTTATGGGGAAATAAAATAATGTTACATGCATCATATAGGAGTGGTTTGTGTTTTCCATTCCCTTTTTTCAGCTATCCAGATATACTCACTAACCATAGTACATCTTGTTTTCTTATATGATGCCTCTATGATGCATACCCGCTAGGATTCAGCAGCACGATCATGAGGATGACCCCCTTAGTGTGAGGTGTATGACCCAGGGACTCCAAGGATTATCCAAGGTACGATCTGTATCTTCGCTACCTTATATTCCATACTTATAGACACAGGTTCGATTCATTCCTTCATCTCCACTTGTCTTGTGTGAAACCTTGAGATTCCGGTAGAGTTTTTGACTCAGTCCTTATGTTTGGAGAAACCTACGAGAGGAGACTCGATGATCACACAACTTTATAGATAGTGTGATCTTACCCTTGTAGGTGAGAGTTTTGGTTGGAACCTCTTGGTGGTAGCATCGAGACCTTATGACATCATTCTCAGTATGGATTGGTTATCTTCAGTCCATGCCCAGATTGAATGATTTAGGCAAAGGGTGTGGTGTGTCTATAGTGATGGGATGAGGTTTTCTTTTGTCATAGAAAAGGAGACCCAGGCAGCACAGAATGGTCTCATACATAGGAGGGTGCAGCCGATCACTCATGATTTGGCTAGCCTTTCCCTCGGAGTAGTAGATTTTATGAGCTCCCAATTCCCAACAGTAGTGGCAGAGTACAAGGATGTCTTTTCTGAAGATGTTCCAGGAATACCTCCCCACCAGAAAATCGACTTCTACATCGACTTTGACCCTGGTATGACACTGATTTTCCTCATAATCATATCATATGACTCTCGTAGAGCTTTCTGAGATGAGGGTGTAGTTGGAGGATTTGAAAACCAAGAGTTTCATAAGACCCAGCATTTCACCCTGGGCAGCCCCAGTCTTGTTTACCACAAAGGTAGAAGGGAGTTTGAGGTCGTTCATGGATTACCAGAACCTAAATTAGGTAACGGTGAAGAACAAGTATCCATTACTGAGAATTGACGACCTCTTCGGTCAGCTAAGAGGGGAATAGTGGTTCTCGAAGGTTGAACTTCGATCAAGTTATCACCAGTTATGAGTACGTGATGAGGATATACCGAAGACAAATTTCAGATGCCTCTATGGTCATTATGAGTATTTGGTGATGCCTTTTGGTGTGAAAAATTCCCCCACAGTGTTCATGGGATTGATGAATCGGACCTTCCATCCATACTTAGATCAGTTCGTAGTGGTCTTCATTGACAACATCCTTGTGTACTCGACGTCAAAGGAGGAGCATGTGAGACACCTGAAGATGCTTCTAGATGTACTCTAAGAGCACTGGATTTATGGGAAGCTCTCGAAGTACCAGTTCTGGATTCAGGAGGTCCACTTTCTGGGACATGTCATCTCAGAAGATGGTGTAGTTGTGGACTCATCCAAGGTGGAGGCAGTGTTAGCAAGGGAGCCTCCTCAGAGCGTGATGGAGGTGCGGAGCTTCCTTGGGTCGGCAGGATATTATCTGAGATTCATTCCTGATTTCTCACGAATATCAGCACCGATCACTTCCTTTACGAGTAAGGGACAACCCTTCATATGGACGGAAAAGTTCCAGTATTCTTTTGAGCAGTTGAGGCACAGTTTGACGAGCACCCCGATCTTGAGATTACCGGAGGAGAGTGTCGGGTACGTATTTTTCTATGATGTATCGGGGATCGAGCTTGGATGTGTCCTGATTTAGATATAGGTAGTAATTTCTTATGGTTCACAATATCTTAGAACACATGAGCATAAATATGTGACCCACGATCTTGAGTTGCCGGCAATAGTCTTCGCATTGAAGATGTGGCGACACTACCTTATGGGTCAGCAGTTTATCGTCTAATCTGACCAGAAGAGCCTCAAGTATATCTTCTCATAGAAATATATGAGTCTGAGGTAGAGGTGTTGGATAGAGTTCCTCCAGGACTATGATTTCAAGATCATCTATACTCCTAGGAAGGGGAACAAGGTGGTGGATGCTCTTAGAAAAAGTTCGAGCTTGAAGTTATTGAGTGAGGCGACAAAGTATTTAGCCACGTTGCAGTTATCCTTCGTGGACAGAGAGAATGAATCTTACCTTCAGTCAATGGCTGTCACCCCTTCACTCTTACAACGAGTTATGGAGTCACATCTTGGGGATGTTGACCGTGAGGCTTTACATGCTTAGTTATCCATAGGACATGCTCCTGATGGATGTTCTCAAGGTGGGGAGCACGTACTTATTTTTAGAGGAAACAATGTTGTACCAGGGGCGTCGTAGGAGGAGGTCCTGAGAGAGTTCCATACATCCCCTTTGGCGGTACATCCCGACGTGCTGAATATGTACCAGGATCTCTGATGACAGTTTTGATGGTCAGGCATGAAGAAGGTTGTATTAGAGTTTGTTTCTCCAAGCCTTACATGCCAGCAGGTGAAGGATGAGCACCAGGTTCCGGCGGGATTAGCTCACCCCCTAGAAGTTTTAGAATGAAAGTGGGATGGAATATCAATGGAATTTATGATGGGATTACCATGGATTCCCAAGGGTCATGATTCCTTCTGGGTGATCGTTGTCTGACTCACCAAGTCAGCCCACTTTCTAGCTATCAGGGATCAGAGTTCCGTAGAGAGCTTGGGACACCTCTACGTGAAAGAGTTAGTTCTGCTTCATGGTGTCCCTTCAAAAATAGTCTCATATTGAGATTCCTACTTCACATCCCAGTTGTGGAAGGTATTTTAGGAGTCTTTTGGGACTCAGATACGCTTGAGCATAGTGTGCCATACCCAGACTGATGGTCAGACGAAGAGGACCATTTAGGTTCTAGAGGATATGTTTTGGGCCTGTATCTTGGACTTTGGTCACAGTTTGGAGGACCACCTAACATTGGTGGATTTTGTATACAACAATAGCTACCACTCCACCATTGGTATGGAACTTTTTGAGGCTTTATATGGGAGACCCTGCCAATCACCGTTTTGCTGGACTGACCTCAGAGAGTCAGCACTCATGGGTCCAAAGTTGGCGTGAGCTACCACCAACAAGGTGCAGATCATCTGGGAGCAGACGAAGACTACACAGAGCTGGTATAAGACTTATTATGACATGTGACAGAGACCTCTAGAGTTTTAGGAGGGAGACCACATCTTTCTATGGGTCTCACCTCGATGAGGGTTGTAGAGATTTGGTCAGGGTGGAAAGCTATATCCAAGGTTCATTGAACCTTTCCAGATACCGTGCAGAGTTGGAGAGGTGGTGTACCACCTAGATATAACACTACATTTACATCAGGTACATGATGTCTTCCACATGCCACAGCTGAGAAGGTACGTGCCTGACTTATCGCACGCCATCGACTGGGGCGATTTGTACATCGAGGATGGAGTGACCTTTGCTGAGTACACGGTGGAGATTGAGGATCAGCAAGAGAGGATATTTCATGGGAAATCAATTCCTTTGGTGCGCATCTAGTGGAAACATGGGAATCTTCAATATATCACATGAGAGTGGGAGACTCAGATCCATGCCCAATACCCACATCTTTTTGAGTAGATCTTGTTTTGTATTTTTAGGGACACAAACCCCCAATGTGGGGAGGATGTAATGTATTGGATTTTCCATGTATTTTTTTTAAATATTACATGGAATTATTTCGAGATCATACCTTTCGACAACATGTGATTCTGAGGACCGAAGTTCCCAGAATAAATGTTTGAAATAAATTAAAATTTTAAATAGCACGTGTGAGAAGTTTTCCTGCAAAAGTAAAATATCTTTTAAATGGGTGCCCGGATCTGAAATATAAGGGCACCATTGCATTTAGAGAAGCAACTTTACCTTAGGTGGGGCCTAACATCAACCCATGCGGGATAGCTATTAGTGTTAGTTTTCGGGATGTTCTTAATGTAAATAAAATAAAATCATAATTTATTTATTTTTGTTTCCTTTTTGTGCATTGACCAAGTTTCCTCCTCTTTAAAAACCTACTTATGGAAAGTTCATAGGGTTATCCGCATAACCCTATGAAATTGAGGATTGGACATTAGAGATTTGGAGGAGAACCCATTGGCAGATGATGGTAATGCGATCAATCGACGCACTTTAGAGTCGACAAACCTTACCAATGAGCAAGACACAACGATCGTTCTTACACCTAATCGATGTAGGGGTTGTTATTTTAATTATTCTTCCCCATTCTTGGATTTAATAATGAGCACGGATAAACCCACGAATAGGTTTATCCGTAGATTCGTACATTTTTTCCGGAGGGTTTTTATTGGGTTGATCTCAAGAAATTAATCCATGTCAGATTATTGTTTTGATTCTGCTCTACTTGATCCTACTAATGGAAGAGGATCAACGCTGTGAAAAATGATGGCAGAGGTTCGTTCCTTAATTTTTCTATTGGATTCATTTACCCTTTCTTTTTCCCATGAGTTCTTCATGTTCTTCATGTGGCGAAGAACAATGGATCATTGCGTATCCTTTTTGTGATGTAATGATCCCAAATTAGAGATCTGACATCATGATGACCAAGCAGAGACACGATGGTGATGGCAGGAGATGAATCGACACACTTTGGGATTTCTTGTTCTTCGAGCATTCTTCATGTAGGTGAATCAAAGCACATTTTTGGGGCCGATCGGAGGCGTGAAACTGATGGAATCAGATTCATGATGATCAGGAGACTTCAACCCTTCAGTTTCATGGTGATCAGATGGCCGGATCTAGGATCAAAGGAGCTCTGAGGCACAGTGATGAAGAACATCGGTTCTGGAAATTTCTGAAGAACACTGTGTTTATTTTCGAAGAACACGCCATGTGGTACTAGTTCAACGGTGGCTAGGGTTTCCTGAGGCACAAAACAATGATATGGTGTGTTCTCTGAAGAACACATTGTGTTCTTCTAAGAACATAGTGTGTGGGTCCTTATGCGGGACTCGGCGTGTACCTCAGGTGATACATGGACATGGGATGGAGTACATGATTTTTTACTCCACCACACGGCCAGACCAGGCCAGCTACATGGGTTACCCCGTGTACTGTTTACACGGGATGGGGCACATAGGATAAATCCATGTATAGGCACACGGCCACATACACGGATCCTACCCCAGTTACTCAAACACAGTGTGTGATCTGTATTACATGTCGTGTAATAAATTTCCTACATGACTAGCCTTGCGACATGGGTCATAGTACACAGGTAGTATCCAGGGTCACAAGACATGGCATGTGACACTTCTACACACCATGTAATTTTCATTACATGGCTTGATATTCTTTTCCACCATGTCTTGGAAATGTTTTGTTTAGGGTAGTGCCCCTTTTTCTCATTTCCCTGAAGGTCAAGTATCATTCCCTTCTATAGGAGTATGATCCCTTCAGTAGGACTTTCTGAGATAGAGTCAGTTATCCCTCTGAGAGGCCTAGAGTAAGATCCCTAATCTATTATTGACCCTAAGTAGAGTTAGGTATTGATGTGACTACTTCCACGGGGCACCGATCCTCTACTTAGAAGATGAATCCGGATGATTCATGGTATCTGCCAAGGCCCTGGCAGTGATCCTCATCTGTGTATCGTGATCTTTCCCCACTCAGTAGTATGTTCTCCCGGAATGAGTGCATCTATCTCTTGTGACCTTTCCCAATTGACAGTACTTCTTGGATGGACTTCATCAGAGCTATCCAACTGATGGAGTGAGTTCTCCCAGATGAGTTCTTTGTGGAATCTTCGAACTAAATCCCTTGTGGGGGTATGTTGTTGTGTGACTTATCCCTATACTACGAGATTGGGTTTTGAGTATACCTGGATATTTTTCTGTTACTCTTGATATATGTATAGTAGACACATTTTTTAGAGATGGTTGTACCTTTCCTTTGTGTATTGTTTTGTGGTTTTCAGTGACCTCTACTGATTATTGTTATACTCACCCTTGCACGAGCTTTGCCCATATGTGTCATGTCTTGTGTAGATGAGCATCCTTTTGACAGAGTCCAGGGTGGACTAGGACAGGACTGAGATTTCTAAGTTCCCTACAGGCTGAGGTGTTCCTACGGCTATGATCAGTAGTCCCAGTACCTCCTTATGTTTACAGGTTGGACTTTGTAGTTTTCAGACTCTTGTTTTTGGTGGGCTTGTATTCTGGCCCAGTTTACTTTTAGTACTTTACTTTTCATCGTACTCTGTTGGTTGGGTTTAGTTGTATGCATAAATTTTGTTCCCTAGTGGTTTTTACATTTTAGCAGTATGGGCTTGGATATGTGTGCATGTGTATAGGTACTTAGGTAATGCCTCCCACGTTAGTAATATGCCTTCTCGGTGCTCATCACCAGCCCCAGGCCTATTGAAGGTGGGCTTGGAGATTCACAACGTGGGCCCCACTGGGACGAGTTGTGAAAATATGGTTTGAATTTTATTCATCCAATAGAATTTTTTTAGGAGTTATGGTAATTTTATAATGTTATTTTTACCATTAATTACCTGATTTACCGTTTAACCATGGTAAATAAAATAATTATTGAAGTTAACATTCATAATGCCCAAAAAAAGGTACATAATTACACAATTTGAACCTTTTAATTCAAAATATGGAATCCATTTTTCCAAATTAAAAACACAGAAGTTTCATTAATTAATTTAAAATTAATTCCTGTTACCAAACCAAAAAGCAAGTTTTTTAAGAAGTAATAACTATCAAAATATTGGCATGTGTTTATATCCAATTTAAATTTGAAATAACTTCCAATGACCAAAATTGGATTAAATGATAAAAATATAATATTCACTTTAAAAATAATTAAAAAGATAATATAACTATATAAATAAATTAGATAAAAAGTAGTTTTGAATTAAAATACAGTATTTTTCACAATTCATTAAAATTTTAATTTTATTAGAAAAATACAAAAAAATTCAAAAAAAGTAAATTTTTTATGTCCCACTTCCAAAGAAGAAGTTAATTTTTTCAAATTTAACATATAAAATTTTCAAAAACTATATTTAATATGGGTTTACCAACAAAATTCCGTGAAACTTCATTTTTTGAAAAATACTTCTTCTATCTGAAAAATTGTTTCTTTTATCATTTCATGTTCTAGAAAATATGTAAGATGAATTCTAATGTTATATAAAATTAAAATTTTGGTTAATAATATTCATAAAATCTATTTTATATCTCATTAAATAATAATATTTTAATAATATATCATTATTTAGTGAAATTTGGTATCGCGTACCACACAAGCTATCGAAGAAGATCGCTCTTGCGTGTAACACAAGCCAATTCATTGTTGCATGTAGTGAAAGATTCCTTTGGTGTTTTTTATAACATAATTGAAACTTAGTTCATTTATACATTGAAGAAAATCTATACTCAGTGTTGTGTGAAATTAATTCTATCAAAAGAACTTGAAATTGTGTGCAACACAAGCCAAGAATAGTGTTGCATATACTACAAGCTAATACTTTGTTACATATAGCCCAAGCTAATCTTGGTGTAGTTTACAACACAAGACATAAAATAAATTAAAAATAATCTATCTTATAAAATCTCAGGTTTTTACACATCTAGACTTTGTTTTCACTTTAAGAGGTCTGCAATAATTTTCATGTGAGTAGTGGAGATGAACTGATGCAGAAACTGCCTGCAGAGATCCTCCCAACAAACCACAGTCCTAATCGGTAACTAGCTATACCAGACGAATGCAAGACCTTTCAGTATCTGTACAATGAATTAGATCTTGGAGGCCTCCTACTGCACTGGAGTCCCTAGAATAGGTCCACATCTTGAAATGAATTGGGCCAGGTGCTACAGTGGATTTCTCATCCCATTTAAGGGGAAGAAAGTGGGGTTCTTGAAATCCAGGGGTGTTGGAATATCATCAACCCATGTTGGAGATGAATTTCTATTAGGTCGGATCACCACCTACCAGGTCTCAAGAGCCTCAATATGGGAAACAATATCAGCCATCATATCAACCTAGAAGGGATTCCTATCGTGATGAGGATTCCTGATCACCAGTGCGTTAGAAGGCTCTTCAACATGATAGGTGGGGCCAGTAGCTCATGGGGTGGCTTCTAGAACAACACATGGGGTTTTTGGAGGGTTGACTTATGGATTAGTTGGAGGAAGAACCTATAGAGCCACCTAAGGGGCTTCTGGGGGAACAACTTGTGGGGCCAGATCTCAAAAAAGAGTCTCGTACAGGTGGATTCAGCAATTCATACCACGCTCGCTTGCCATAAACTCCACAATATACTCTATCTAGATGGATGGGGCTGTTGAGATCATGAGGATGCAACTTTTTGTGTAGGATCTACATCTTCCCTTGTTTCCCCAGTAGAGTACGGTTGGGATCATTTTGGGGATTACCATAATTGGGGCATCATTCCACGGTATGCTCAGTGAGGAGATCATTGACAATACATTTCTTCTTTGTGAGCTATTGATGCAACACATCATTTTCGAGATCATCCTCCTTCTTTAGTACAGAACAAGGTGGGTTGGAGGGTTAAACACTTCTGGGGGGATTTTCTCTTGTTAGGGTCTCGACCAAGAGTTAGTGAGTCAAACGAGTCTGTAAGACCAAGAAACTGTCTCTACTGGCGAGTGACCATACCTGGGAGTTCCAAGAGGTGCGACACTCCCCTATGGGGTAGGTTCTCTTAAAGGAGTCCCATATTAGATTACTTCTCTGAGAGCTCATCCATGTTGATTGTGAATGTGCATGGAGGCATATCCTCGATATCACCAGGTGAGTCGGGTTTTCGCATAATCGGGCTAAAGTGAAGGGATTCATACTTCCTCCAACTGTAGATCTAAATATGTGGAGATACCTTGATGATAAATTTTCAGAAAAAAGTAAATATCTGGATGCATAGATGTTGAATAATTAGATGATAACTGGATGATGTAGGGTATTGTTCCACGGGATATATGACCAACTCAACTAGGAGACATTACTGGATGATATCGTTGTAGTGCTCCTGGCTCTTCAGATAAGCCAAATGACAATGTTGAAGATAGAAATGTGTCATCCCTAGGGTCTGACAGAGATACATGACCTCTTCCTGGTTGAGGGACTCTAGGATGTTGAAGTTTATAGTTGTAATCAGCCATTTCATATTGGGGAAGTGATCCATGGAGAGAATGTCCCACTAGATCCTTTGCTCAGAAGAGGGATCCAATGTTTTATTTCCCCATTCATAAACTGAGGTAATCTAGGGAATGAGAAATAACATTGATATAGACTGTTGTGGTAGTGTTTTGATCAGTGGGGAGTACAACGTGCAAGCTAAAAACCCACTACATACAGGGGTATATCTTAGGGACTGTACTGATTGCATCACCACATCCCTATAGGATGGGGTGTTGACCACTACTTATTGCACCAGGGTGGTGGCCATTGGGTGTTAGATTAGGCTGGTTCTCATCATCTACCAAACTTGATAACAAATCTTCATGGACTCGTGTTGAGGTAGAGAGTGCATTAGGTGACAATAGTGAAGATTGTACAGTGAGACCCTAGAAAGGATCCAAATCCTCATCCTCCTATTTGTATCTATAGAGAGACACATGGATATAGTGTATCTCACTTTCCGAGAGGACGAATTTGAAATTTTGGGTTCCTACCCCAGACCTTGATATAGAGGATTGGGGTGAAGGCTCTATCATCAAGTCTCATTCTGCTTCAGAATCTAAAACTTGGACTGGGTTGACCATGATTTGATGCCTCTCAGGATTCTTCTTGTAGTGTCAATGATTCTCCCTCCTGACCCAAGGTGGTTCTTTAGGGAAAGGTGAATTTGTGTCATGAGGAGAACCTCCACACAGGTTGGTGCTAGAGTGGGTAGGACATGCGCCTGAGTTGGATATGATATGAGTAGTTCCTTCATATTGGTTATCATTGAAGTGGGGAGGACCTCCACTTTGATGAGCTGGGGTGTGAGGGGCACCCAGGAATGTGACAAATGGAACATGGGGAGGACCATCATGTCTACTTCCTAGTGTGTGGAGAGGGCCTCCATGGTAAGGAGTTTTGTAGTGGGGAGGACCTCCATTGGAGCTAGAGATAACATGGCTAGGACCTCCATGCTGATAGATGGTGGAGTGAGGAGGACTTTCACTATAGTTGATGTTGTTGTGGGGAGGGCCTATGCTTGATATGGTGACGATGCAAAGAGGAACTTCATGTTGATGACCTGATATATAGGGAAAAATTCCATACCTAAGATCATGGGCACAGGGAGGAACTCTGTGATGGGAATCGACAAGGTGGGGAGGACCTCCACTTAGACCGGTGACGATGGCATGAGGAGGCCTCCATGCTGAGCGCAAGATCGGGGAGGACCTCCACTATGGATAGTGACGGTACATGGAGGTCTTACGTACTGAACGATATCATCATAGGTTGGCCCACAATGGCTTCTTCTTATTCCAACGACCAGAAGAGTCAACCTAGACCGCCCAAGGGGTGGTTGGGACCTTAATCCTGATCGGGCATAGAAGTACCCCTACTCTATAGTAATCGGGGATATATAGTGTGCATCAGTGGTGGCATGGGCCACTGATGCTATAGAATATAATGCCCTCTGATGATCATTCTCATAAACATGTACCCAATGTTGACATCCAGGTAGCCAAACTAGGGCCAACTGGGTAGGGGTGTAGACCACCTGCTCCTCAGTCTATGATACTAGATGGTGACATTGACACAACCTGGTGGGAGCCCTCCTTGGTGGATCCCTGGTTGAAGCCGAAGTCAGGATAACTCGAACATCCCTTATTTAGTAGATGTAAGGGAGTGATTCATATGAGTGTTCTAGGGAGAGACTCCTAAAATGGTTGGATGTCTGAGTGGGGAGAATCATCTCCCTGTGCATCCTATAGGGGCATTGGTAACGATGAGGAATAGAAGCATCTAGATCTTGGTGGGCCATATCCCTAGTCAGGATGACCCCCTTCTCTTCATATTGCCGAATAATAGTATCAACCACCCTCATCTGAATAAAATTTTAGGGTGAGATGGGGTGTGGGAATCCAATATTTTTAGTCGAGTAAGATGTTATGGTGGAGATAAAGCTATGCGGGAAAGTTGCAACATCATTCCTCCTATCCCTATGTCTACCGGCGAGGGTGATTGGTTCTCTATAACTATAGCTTGGGTCCTACAAAGAATGAAGATTCACCCATCAGTATAGATATTAGTAAAGTGATTCCTAATTCCCTAGTGATGTTTAGTCTTCCATGGTCAAAGAGAAATTTCCACACTGACAATTCCATAGACTGGAGTGCACAATGATTAACTGCCCCAAACTCTAGTGAGTTCCATGCCAAGCCCACTATTTGGATTGGTGGGACTGGCTCTGGATATCTAAATCTGGTGACACGCTCATCTTCTGATGTCTCAGACACTACTAATACCCATTTTGAGGAGAATATATTCATGTCGGGTTCACCATTTCTATTTTAGATGCTTTTCCACCAAGGTGTGTCACTTGGGCATACTGATGTTTGCTTATAGTCGCATTGTGGCCCTATATTTCTACTTTCCAATGACAAGCGACATCCATCACCACTTCAGGGAAATTTTCTCCTTGATCAAAATAGGATGATGGGGTGTTGGTTTTTCCTTCTGTGGATTCCTCCTCAAATCTATTCTCCTAGTCTAGGTCTCCCATAAATATTAATACATTTTTCATGAAACTCACTCCAGGTGCCATCTCTTTGTAGACACTAATTAATTACACTGCTACTATTGAGAAATTCCAAAGGGTTCAGTAAGGGAAGCAATCTTCAGTAAGGGGAGTAGTCAAGTTGAGGCATCTATGGAATTTCTTGACACTAGAACACTATAAAACCTATATTATTCCTTTTCATAGGGCTACTCAAGGACATAGAAACCTGAAGATTCCCACATAGATTATGGGGTATCTTATTCCTGAGGAATGTCTCTGAGGTTTTCCTTCAATTACTATTTTTAACATAGGGTATTTTTTGAGTTTAACATCTTGAGGATATGGATTGGATTGATCAAAACACTGATAATATGGACCATATGTGTACATCCCTAGGATGGAGCACATGCAGTGTTTACCAGATGGATGGATCAAAACACCCAATGAGGACAGACCCAGTATGTTGTGTCCCAAAAAGGGAAGGTTTCACACTTTCAAGGTTGATCTGGACACCACAAAGGGGAAGATTAGGGAAGGTGGGTCCTAGAAAATAGGACACAAAGGTACACCATAGGCTGGGATTGAACTTCATGGAGGCTTTCTACATATCCCCATGGTGGGGAATCAAAACCCAAATAAATTGAATGAATGATTTGGGGCTTACACACAGAAAATACCCGGGTGTTGTTGCGAAAAGAAATCACATGGATGAATGGGGCTTATGCATTGATACAAATCATGTGTATGATGTGACCCCATTGTGATAAGGGTGGGGTGATAGAATAGATGACCAGGTCTTATGCATGGTTATCTGCCTATATGAATGGTGTGATCCCACTAGGATGTGGAAACTTGGGTAAGAATCAGGATGGTTGATAGATGATTTAAGGAAGTGGATGAGATGAATGGGGTGAAACTGATGTGAAGATAATAGTTTTGGGCATGAAACTTAGGGAGGTTTCCTACATACCCTACCTGGGAGGCAGGGATCAAAGTCAATGTAGTTTTGGAGTTAGGTGATGAGTCACCTGAGGAGGTGGCTCGTGAGAATGGATGTATGGATAGGACCCAAATGAAATGGAACCTTGGGTTGATGTATGGTCTTCCCAAAACATAGGGGCTCAAGGGAGAGATCAGGATGAGACATGAATGATGGTATTGAACCCTAGAAAGGACTCCTATGTATCCCCATGGTAGGGAATCAAATTCCACATAGTTCAGGATAGAGCATAGAATCGGGGTGCACATAAAGGACAATGACCCAGAGACGTGTTGGGGATTATGCGTGATTAGAATCCCCTCACAAGATGAATAATCTTGGTTGGAGGAGTATGTACTGAGTGTGTGTCTTATTCATGGTTAGCTGCACATGTGGATCAGAACACCTCATGGAGGTGTATCCAAGAGATGTGACCCAAAAAGTGAAGATGTCACATCATGAGGGTACTTCCCTAGGAGGGAGCACCAAAGTTTAATACTGACCAGGTTTGAACCTCAAATATACTTCCTACATACCTTGCCTAGGAGGCAGTGATAAAAACCCACACAGTTTGAAAAGAAAAAGGGTCTCATAGTTTTACATCATGCTGAATGAAGAAAAGGTTTTGGGATTGAACCTCAAATAGGTATCCTACGTACCCTGCCTATGAGGCATAGATCAAAGTCAACATAGTTCAGGATGGATCATAGAATCAAGGTTTACACAAAGGATAGTGACCTAGATACATGTTGTGGCATATGCATGGTTAGTAGCCCCTCAAAAGTGGGATACTCTTGGTTGGAGGAGTATGGATTGAGTGTGGGGATTAGGCATGGTTATCCACCTGGGTGGATCAAAACACCTCATGGAGGTGGATCCAGAAGATGTGTCCCAAAAAGGGAATATTTCACATCAAGAGGGAACATATCTAAGAGGAGGAACCAAATTTTACCATTGACTGGGGTTGAACCTCAAAGAGGTTTCCAACATACCCTGCTTAAGAGGCATGGATTTAAACCCACGTAGTTTAAGAAGGAAAAAGGTATAGCAGTTTAATATCATACTAGATGAAGAAAAGGTGTTGGGATTGAATATCACAAAGGTTTCATACATACCCTAATTGGGAGGTAGGGGTAAAAGTCAATGTAGTTATGGAGTTAACGATGCAGTTTAATGTTATGAGGGATGAGAGGTGAACCAATGTGAAATGGTTAGAACAAATGGATGATGGACTTGAACCTCAGTGAGGCTTCCTATGTATCCCCATGGTAGAAAATCAAAGTCCACGTAGTTTAGGATTGAGCATAAAATCAGGGTGTACACAAAGTAGAATGGCTTGGAAACATGTTGGGGATTACGTGTGGTTAGAAAACCAAGGAAGATTTCATGGTTAATGCTTACTATTAGACCATGTGAGTCATGGTCGGTGTGAGAAATAAGAGGCAGCAACAGATTTGAAGATTGTGTCATGAGAGGTGTGGCCACGAGGGATGGTGTAGTGCTTACGCATGGCTAGAATCCTAGGGAGATGGTGATTGGGACTTACTCCAAGAGGTAATCCCAAGGAGGATGTACATATTTATGATGAGGATATATTCGTCATACAGGGAACACCCTATCAAGGTGGGTTGGGTATTATGAAAAGGTTTCCTGAGGCGATCACGTAAATGGAAAGAGAAGGTGGAATTAAAAGGTGGGGAATGAAAGGATCCTGGTCACATCCCCTCACTAGTCCACTCAGGCCAAATACACATATGGAAACTCATAGTTTAAAGTCATGTGTTGGGGATGTGGGGTGTTTGGAAGTTTAATTTCCTACATCTTGAACGAGGAGGACTCACTCCCTCCCCCTAGGACTTACATAACTTATACCAACCCACACTTGGGGAAGGGAAGACACAAGAAATTCCAAGATACAATGGGGTAGAGGAGTGGTCACTCGATGGGATCACATTAGTTTTTCTATGTGAAGATGCAATAGCCATTAGTGTTCATATATGAAGAAGCATAAGGCAAGGCAATGCAACATGAAGCACCACTCGAGGAACCATGAAATAACTTCATACAAGACTAGAGGGTTGCACGGGATAAGGGATTGTGAATCATAAGGCCTCATGAAGAGGGGATTCTCAAAGGAAGGTGCTTCTCAAATCATGGTGAAAAGGATCTCCACAGAGGGAGGAAATTTTCAAAGAATGGAGACCCAGACAAGGCATGGAGTCTGCTTGTTCTTGGAGGGTGATTCACAAAGGCTGAATTCTTTGCGAAGTCCCAAGTCCCCAAAAGGTACTACTACCTTCAAGATGAACTTAGGGATTCACGAAGGGTATTTCCACTTAAATCAAAGAAAAAAGGATCAAAGGAAAAACTAGTTCGCAATACCTGGGTACCTTGGGTGATGCATTTTCTAGATGGTTCACAGAGCAAAGGGAGCTTCACGAAATGAGAGATTAGATGGTGAAATGCTAGGGTTTAGATCCTTTAGGTGGGGTTGAACTACCTATTTATAGGCTCCAGGAATCGTGATTCTCCAAGGGTGTTCCATGAAGATGATGGTGCTTCTCAACTGGTGGCATCTTCATCAGACTCGCCTAGGATTCCGCCTTTTCTCTGTAGCAGTCGTCGTGCTTGTTAGACTTCATAGAGGCTTATTTATTTTCTCTATGGTAGTCATCATGACCATAATACTTTATAGAGGCTTCCATATTTTCTCGGTGGCAGTCATGAAGAGGTCTGTCTGTAGGCTTAGTATCATTGGCGGGGATGGACAACTCTACATTGGAGCTTTATGAGGTAGGACCCTTTGGTAATTTTTGTGCCTTTGATGATCCATTTCAAGGAATGAACTTTAGCACCAACAAATTTCCCTCAATCCAACTCTCTCTCACGTAGCAAAATCAGATTGGTTATGGGACCTCAATCATGCCTCCCCATATTCCAGAGTATTTCAACTAGTGGTGGGGGTATGATGATTTAGTGGGGTGACTATACCCCCTATTACAGATTTATAATACAACGAAAATAAAAAAAATATTAGAGTAGTTGAAATAATATAAATAGTAAAACATACAACTGTGAAGTAAAAAAATAGGAACCAATAAACTGATAATAATAAATCATGCATGACAGGTTCAAATGAATCTAAATTTCAAGTTGAAGGTAATAAAAATAAAAGAACCAACTAACACAAATAATCACAAAATAACCCTGTCCTAAAACCCATGTTGATCTCATCTCCAAAATTCATCCCATACAGAAAGAAAAAATCAATAATAATATACCTTACCATTATCCAAACATGTTTCTATCTAATCTTATTTGGTACCAAATGACAGCCCGAATAGCGTGTGATTAAAACTTAGTAGGTTAACACCACTATGTCTAAACAAAACTAATATGATAATAATTGAATACAATAAAGTGATAAACAACTATATTAATTAATAAATTAATATAATACAATAATCAAACTACTTTGTAACCCTGCCAAAATATCTCTGATCATGTATCATAACCATGCCAAACATAACCACATAACGATTGAATAATTAAATAACCCGGAAAATTCCTCTATATAAGCATTTCATCATCCCGTGAATATCCCTCTATATATGAATTTTATTAACCCAAGCATAGACCCTTGTATAAAAATTTCAACATCTTAGTCCAAGCCCTCAATATAATAATTACAACATGAAATTGGTCCAAGACCTCTATATAATCATTACAACATGAAACTAGTTCATGCTCACTATATAAACATTACAACATGAAACTAGGACTATCTGTCTAAATGAGAATTACAACATGAATCAAAACACTATTCATAACTACAAGGATATGACAATATCATATCATAAGACTCAATGGTTAATTCTAAAAATTACCATTTTTCTCTCAATTGCACATTCACTTTTTATATAAAATTATCACCAGTCAATTCGATAAAATATAATATATTACCAAAGTGATTCTATATCAAGAAATCACCTGGGTTCTCATATCATGATAAACACACTTTAATCTATTATCTAATTAATTTTTAATCTAGGTTTCACACACCCAATGGTAGCCACAAGACAATTCACAACACCAATGAATCCCAAGAGATCCAAGGAAATAATACAATCCATGATTTATCATAATTAATTATTCAATTAATTAATGAATAATTTGTGTTGATGAATTTACAATATTTCACATACTTTAAAATTAATAATACCATAGAGATAGGTTTTATACCACCTAACTTTAACTAGAGATTAATGCATTGCTTCGAAATTGAAACGCCAACAAGTACAATGGCATGAAATATCAAAAGAATAAACCTTGATCATAGAATATCCATATCAACACCCAAAACAATTGTGGTCAAGAGATTCCACCACCACAACTAGAGAATAATTTAAAATATGGGAAAACCTTATCAAAACAAATTGATAGGGATTAGAAACATGATTGGGACATCAAAAATGGTGGAAGGCTCTCCAAAATCATTTGTAAATTACATAGGTCTAGAAATAGAAAGGCTGCATGAAATCATAGAATGAATAATATTCCCATCATGGATTTAAAATTTCCTAGACTAAGAAATACATGTCATATAATCCTTTCACATCATGTATTTTTCTATTATCAAGTTACACTAAAAATTGTGTCACTTCAGGTTAAAATAACCCTCCTCAAATATTACATAACATGAACTAGGTTCACGGCATGTATTCATTTCAAGTATTAAACCCATTTCACATCATATTCCAAGAAATAGTTACATGTCATGTAATATTTACATGGTTTGTAAATTTCCTATATAAAACTTCAATATTATCTTTTTCTAAATTTCTCGAACAACCTCTAAATCCTTCCAAACTCGCAAAACACCCTCGAGAGCCCCTTTAACACATTTATACCTAGACTCATTTAATTAAAACAAACATACATCCCTAAACTTTAGGTCATTTTTTAAAATAAAATATCTCCATATCTAAATCATACTCAACCAACAAGGATCAAACAAGAAGAAAAACCCTACCAAAATAAGTTAAATAAAAAACTTAAAAAAGGATTAACTAGAAAAAGATGGGATATTAAAACATCACCATCATATAAAAGCTCATACTAGATCTTCTCAAAGAATCACTATAGGGTCTTTGTGAAAATTTATAGCCATTGTACTCACATATCAGACTCCCTCTCACAAGACTTCTCTTGAACATTACCAAGTTTCCAGTGCACTCGAACTAGAGGTATAGTCCTCCCCTGGAGATACTTCTCACTTTGATCCACAATTTGTATTGGATACTTCTCAAAGTATGCATCTACATAAATATTTATTTCCTCATTGTATTCCACAAGATATGTTATAGGATAATATCTCTAAAGCTACGATATAAAAAACACATCATCCATAGAACTATAACTATATGGAAGGGAAAATCGATACGCCACTAGGCCGACCATTCCACTATCTCAAATGGACTAAAAAACTTAATGATAGCTTTACCTGTTTCCTGGTATTGTGTTTCCCTAACCTAGGTGAAACTTGAAGGAAAACCTGATTACTAACCTTAAACTTCAGAGGTCATATTTGATGAACAATATACGATTTCTTCCTACTCTATGCAGTCTCCAACCGATTCCTGATTAACTGAACCTTCTCACACATCTCCTACATGAGAAAAGTTCAAACCAATAGTGAATCACCTGCCTCCAACCAAAAAAGAGTTTAACAACATGGAATGCCATACAAGGTCTCAAAATGTTTCATTTGGATCGATGCTTGGAACCTGTTTTTATATGAAAACTCCATGAGTTCCATATGTTTCTCCCATAAACCACAAAAATCCAAAACATAGGCTCATAACATATCCTCTAGAATATGAATAGTCTACTTAGATTGACCACTAGTCTGAGGATGATGGTTCATTCTCATAAGAACCTGTAATCCTAGAACCTTCTAAAGACCCAACCAAAACTGAGATGTAAAATAAGGATCTCTATTAGAAATGATACTCCTCAGAACACCATGAAATAAAACTATTTCTAGCATTTAGAGACTACCTAGATCTTTAGTGGTTAAAGTATCCTTGATAGGAAAAAAGTGGACTACCTTTTTCATTTGATCTACGATCTCCCAAAATGCATCATTATTACAGGTTTTCTTGGGTAATACTTTCATGAAATACATAGTGAAATTATCCCATTACCATTACAAAATGGGCAAAGGTTTCAACATCCCAGTAGGCCTCTGATGCTCAACCTTCACCTAATGACTAGTGAAACATATCACCATAAATCCAGCTACCTTATTATTTATTCCTAACCATCAGTACTGTTTATAGAGATCATGAAACATCATTGTCAAACCAGGATTTACTGATCATTGAGAATCTTGATACTCTCTCATCGTCTCCTTTTACAATCCCATAGGAACTCATAATCATACACAAAAAATTATACAATTTACACTTCCAATAAACCATCCTGTTGGAATCTCCCCACCATATTAGCTGTCTCTCAGAACTAAGCCCTCTGGATTAGATAACTACTCTATCTTGATTTGGTCCAAAATAACAGGTATAATAGTTTTCGAAGTTAGATCTACTCATCCCTATAACTCCTTAACATATAGATAAATTTCTACAGATAGGTTCATCATATTCCACTCATCATAAGACACCTGAAATACCTCTGTTTGGGTCTTATGGATCAAGGAATAAAAAATGAAATTTCCCTTTCTTGGTGTATAATCCAAATTGAAGTAGAAATATTATAGATACTCAACCCATATCCCATGTTGAAGGCTTAGGTACCACTGAGAGAAGATGTATTTAAGGATCTTTTGGTCCATGTATACCACAAACCTCTCTCCCAAAATATAATTTCACCATCATCTTAGGTAATTACCACCATATATAACTCCATATCATGAGTAGGATAATTTATCTCATGTAGTCTTAGCTGTCTAGAACCATAAGCAACCACTCAATCCTCCTACATCATAAATACTCTGAGTCTAACTCAGGATGTGTCATGGTACATGGTACATGATTTACCCAGCATAGGTAAAGTGAGGATAGGTGATGAGGTCATCCTGCTCTTTAGATCATGAAAATTTGTCTTGTAAGAATCTAACCAAACTAACTTCACTTCTTTCTTGGTCATTATAGGCACCAATGATTCCAAATGGGATAAGTCTTGGATAACGTGTCAATAATAACCCATAACATCCATAAATATCCAAATATCAAAGTTATTATTTGGACTCTCTCAAGATACCATAGCTTCAACCTTCTTTGGATCCATTTAAACTTCTTATTATGAGATAGAATGGCCCAAGAAGTGCACTTTATCAATCTATAAGCTACATTTGGTTATCCTGGTGTAAATTTTATTCCCTCTCAATATACTTAATATGATGTCAAGATGTTGGGAATGATAATTTGATGACTTGGAGTAAATTAAGATTTCATTAACAAAAACCACCACAAATCGATCCAAAAAGGATGAAAGATCTAATTCATTAAGGCCATGAATATTGTGGATGCATTTTTCAGACCGAACAATGTCACTAAAAACTCATACAATCCATACATGATCCTAAAAATATTATGAGGTATGTCCAATGGTCTCACCCTCTATTGGTGGTATCTTGATCTCAAATAGATCTTACAGAAGATCTTATCACCTCTTAATAGATCAAAGAGATCATCGATAAATGGAAGGGTATAACAGTTTTTTACCATCATCAGGTTCAATCTTTGATAATCCATACATAATCACAAAGTCCCTCTAGCATTCTTGGTGAAAAGAACTGAAGAACCCCATGGAGATATATTAATCCATATGAAACAATTATATTCTAGATCTTCCAACTAAACATTCAACTCTTAAAGAATTGTTGGTGTTATCCTATAAGGTGGGATAGAAACTAGATCTATTCTCAACACTAAATTGATCATGGAATTGATCTCTCACTTGAGTGGTAATCTATAGAATTCATCAAAAAAAGACATCCTTAAAATTATCTACCATTTGAGGAAAAGTATCATGTTCTATTCCATCATCATATAGATAAATTTTTTATTATCTAATTTTTGAGACAATTAAATCTTCATTGAACTAATACTATATGACCAGCCTGAATATCCCACTAACCCTGGTGAAAGTAGATTCCTCCTTCTGGAGATAGAAATGCAACTCTCCTCTGACAATAGTAGACATGATCCAAGTGTAGAACTAACCAATATATACCAAGAATCAAATAAAACCCTATCATTTCATTAACAAACAATTCCCAAAAGAAATGGTAACCACCAATTTCTAGAGAACATGCCTTGAAACATATGATATTCTCTAACCACACTCCAAATAGTGTATTGATGGTCAAAACACCATCCAAGATTCTTATAACCAAGATCAAACCATTTTTAAAAACATCAAATAAAAAGGAATGTGATGCTCCTATATCAAAAAAATTAAAAAGGGGTAGATGATAAAATAATAGTACCTATGACTATAAAAGTTCATACATCCACACTATCTAGAGTAGACTGCATAGCATGTAGCTGACTATCCCCTCTACCCTGAGATCCAATATGACTCTCCTAAGTTATTCCCTCTACCTGGTATTATCACTTCTGTACTGGGGTACCATATCCCCAACCTCAACCTGAACGTCCAGTGGAACTCCAACTACCTATCTACTAAGAGGTAAATGAGTCCTTCCTAGACTTTGGTATCTATCATGATCCCATGACACTACTCTTCTATAGCATTCCACTACAAAACCACTATAGGTGGCTTAGCCTACCACAAGAATGAAACTCCAAATTAGGGTATAGAAACTAAGGCTGCTTGTGGCCCAAAATTTCACAATAATAGCATTGTAAAAGAACATGTTCCTAAGATGGATACCCACTACCCTGACTAATATTACCACTATTTCCATGGAGACAACTAACATAGATTCACTTGTTTCTATAAGAAAAGTATCTCCCATTTTTTCATGTTGAAATAGTGAGGCTGTTGCTCGAGGTATCTCTTAAATTCCATTCCATGATGAGTGTATGATTCATCACTTCCAAAAAGATACTCAAGTGAAATATATTCACCTATGACTTGGTCTCATAGAAAATCCCATCCTGAAAACATATCACTATTAAGATCTCATTAGTAGATAAAGATGGTGTAAATCAAAGCAAGACAGTGAAATGTCCCTCATCGTTCATCACTAACATTCCCTTATATGTCAGGTGCATGAACTCCTGAGCCTTCTCATCACTTAATGTCTCTGGATATAAGTGGATTAATATATTCACCTTGAAGTCCTTCCAATATAACTCCTCTTACTACCCATATTTCTCTATAATGTCCCACCAATGCTTGGCAGGTCCACAAAGCATATACGCAGCAAGATTCACCCTCCTATCTATAGTTTTCTTGAGGTTATTAAAGATCATCTAGACTGACTCAATCCATAAATTAGTTTCCTAGGATCCTCTCTTCCCAGTGATCTTAGGTAGATGTTGTATCGGAAACTCTCTCGTCAGCTTAGATATCTAAGGCATGGTGCAAAAAAGTCTCCCTTTCCATGGATCACATAACCCTCATGAAGATTTTGTGAAACTAAACAGCCTTCTGATCCTTAGGATATATAGGAAGCTTCATTTCAGCTACATTATGATCATGCTAATTTCCACTCTCCTAACACTCAACTCGAAGGGGATGAGGAGTCATTTTCTCTACAAGAAAAATTCACTCCTTAGAACACTAGATAACAATAAGGTCAAACTCAATAGGTGGCAATGACAAATAACTATTGGGGCATGGTTTCTCTAAACATTAATTAAAAGTGTTTTATCATAAAATAACAGTTCTATTATTTCATTTATCATATATAATATGTATCTCATTTCAAAATTTATATAGGAAATATATCACATGATATAAAAATTTCCTTATCACGAACAACACAAGTCAAGATATATCCCTAGGTGACTATCATGATGCATGCATACCCATCTCACACCATAACATTCATCGAGTATAAATATCTTAAAACAATAACATTACACAACATTTGAATCACCCTGGGTGAAATAACATCAAATCTTAACAAGAGAAAATCATGACCAACAATCCTGTCCCCGGGCACTCAGATTTTCCCGTGTACATGGGTTAGCCACTCTCATTAACAAGATCATTACCAAGTCCTGACACATCCAAATATATTTTTCTACCATTCCCAAATAATAAATAAATATAAAAAAGAACATGTTACTCTAATACCACTTTATAATGCCCATCGATTCGGCTCTCTATCATGTGGCAAAATCAGGATGATTAATGGACATTAAGAATGCCTCCCCATACACCAAAGGTTGTTGACTAGTAGTGGGGGTGTGATGATATAGTGGGGAGACTATACCCCCTAGTACAGGGTTACAATACAGCAGAAATAAACAAAAATTTTGAGTAAAAAATAGAGGAAATAGTACAACATATAACTTGGAAGTAAAAAGGAGGAATTAATAAACCAATAATAATGAATCATGTTTTATAGGCTTAAATTTTCATAATGTTAAGTGAAATATAATATAAATAAAAGAACCAACTGACAAAAATAATCTCAAAAGACCCTAGTCCCAAACCCCATGATGATCCCATCTCCAAACTCTAACCCATCCAGTAAGAAACAATTATCAACAAGGTCCCTTTCCCTTGTCCAAACCTGCATCCATGTAATCTATTTAGGAACCGAATAGTGGTCTGAAATGGGTGTGAGTAAAACTTGGTAGGTTGATACCACCATGTCTAAACAAAACCATTTTGATAATAAGTGCATGTAATAAAGGGATAAATAGGTGTATTAATTAATCAATTAATATAAAACAAAAAATAACCTATTTTGGTACCATGTGAGAATATCTCTAAGCCTGTAGCACAACCATGACAATCATAACTACATAACCAGAGAATAATCAAATAAATGGGAAAATATCTCTATATAATAATTTCAAAATTCTGGGAATAACCCTCTATATAATAAATTCTACATCCCAGGAATAACACTCTGTATAATAATTTCACCATCCCATGCCAAGCCCTCTATATTAGCATTACAACATGAAACTGGACCAAGTCCACTATATAGGTATTACAACATGAAATTATGCCAAACCAGCTATATAATAATTACAGTATTAATCACAACACAAGTCATAATAAAAAATATATCATGATATTATATCATAATCCTCAATAGTTAATTCTACAAATTATTATTTGTCTTTCAACTTCACATTCACATATTATATCAAATTTACACTAGTCAGTTAGACAAATAATAATGAAATACCAAATTGATTATATATTAATAAATCACCTAGTTTATCATATCAAGATAATTACACTTTAATACATTATCAATTTCATTTTTAGTTCTGGGTTCACACACCCAACGGTGGCTACAAGTCAAGTTGAAACACCATTGAAGTGATCCATGTAAATAATTCAATACATGATTTATCATAATTCATAATTAAATTAATTAATTCACATGTTTCATCAGTGCATTCACAAAAATTTCAAATACTTTACAATTAAATAGACCATATGGTTAGGTTTTAGACCACCTGCCTTTAACCAAAAATTAATACAATACTTCAAAATGGTAACACCAATAAGAAAAGAGGTAAAAAATATCTCAAGAATAAATCTTTATCACAAAAAATCCATATTAAAACCTAAACTAACAATTTTCAAGATATTCTACTACCACAACAAGATAATAATGGAAGAGAGGGGAAAATCTAAAAAAACAACTCATTAGGGATTGGATGCATGATCAGGACATCTAAAATGAATGAAGGTTCTCCAAAATCACCTAAGTCTAGAGAGAGGAGGGTTTTATGAAATTAGAGAATAAATAATTTTTAAATCATGGATTTAAAACAACTAAACCTAAGAAATTCATAGTTTTTAGTCAAAAGAATTTCATTTAATTTTTAATTATTGAGTAATGATGAAAAACACGCCAACTTTGTTTAAAATTATACTACTCAAATATTACATGGTGTGAACCAAGTTCATGAAATATATTAATTTCACATCCTAAAACCATTTCATGGAATCTTCCTTGAGACAGTTACATGTCATGTAACATTTACACAACATGTAAATGTCCTGTAGATAGCTTTAATCTCATTTTTTCTGAAGCACCCGAACCACCTTTGAAGACTTCCAAACTCATTAAAAACCCTAGTGATCCCCTTTAACAGGTTTATAAATAGACTCCATTAACTAAAAAAATACATACCTAAACTTTAGGTTATTTACCCCAGTAAAATATCTTCATCTCCGAATAAGACTCAACCCCCAAGGTTCAAACAAGAAGGAAAACCAAACCAAAATAGGTTTAATGAAAAACTCAAAGAGGGATGTACCTAGGAAAAGATGGGATCTTACACTGTGTAATAAAAAAATATTTCTCATTGCATATTTTTCATTTTTTTAGGAAGGTAATAATTTCATCCCTATTTAACCTTCATGAGTCAAAAATTAATGATATATACTTAACTTTAGTTAATATTTTGCATCATTGGTGATATTATGATTCAGTTAACTTAAGTGGGAAGTAATGATATGTTTCTTAAACACATTGGCTTTCTTTAAATAGTTTTAACTAAAAAATATATGGTGTTTTTAAATTTTAAATAATTTCTTTACATAAAGTTCTGATCTTGATTTTAGTATTATATAAAATTATTGATTTATGAAAGGAAATTATAAAACTACTTCCTTTATAAAAATTATCTTTGTCTATGTTTTAATTGATGTATAGTTTTTAAGGTAAATCAAGTTATCTTATTTTTAAAATATAAAAGCATAAAGTGAAAAACATTTGTTTATAAATAAATATTTTCTTTAAATTAAGTTTTAGATATAAAGAACCTATTTTAGAAAATAATTTTTCATTCAATGGAAAACAGTTAATCCAAACACTTTACTTTGTACCTTGTAGAGCTTATTGATAATTGACATGGATTTTTATTTGTGTCTTATTTTATAATTCATAGATATTGTTAATAGAATTCCTTAAGTAGTGATTAAACCATGGATTATATCATGTTTCAAATTGATGCTAGTATGTTTAATTTTTATTTATTGTAGTTCCTTCATATTTTAGTTTATTAGTATGTTAGTGTTACATATTACCTTTATTTTCATTATTATTAAATTATTTATAGAATTATACATGTGTGAATATTGTTTTTAGTTGTATCAAATGTGTTGTTTGATGTAGCTAGCAATGGTTTTTTGAGCATGACTATTGTTTTAATAGTTGTTAAGTATGTTAAATATGATATATTTATATTATTTTAACTGTAAGAAAGTATGAATTGGATAGATAATGATTAATTATATGGTATTACAATGTTTTAGGATCTTAAAAGAAATGGAAAACATAGTATAAGAGGGGTTTAATTAAAGATTGAAAAAAACTAACAATTTTCATCCTCTTAAAAATATATTTGTACAGATACTACGAATAAATGGTAAACCCATACTAAAATGAAGGAAAAATCATAGTAAAAATATTTAAGTGTTGGTATTTTTAAATTATAAATGAATTTTATATGCATGGTAAAAATATAAAAACTATAAATATGACAAACAAAGGCCAATAAAATGATCAAATCAATAGTAATTCATGAAAGAATACAACATAATTTAAAAAATAGACTTGAATTATTGGTTAGTGAACCAAATAATTATTTAAAATAATATTATTAAAACCTCAATTTTAAACAAAAGTGATCAATAGATCCATAAACTAGATCTAAGGTACTCACGACTTTAAATGTACCACAAGGTATCTACTTCTTAAATCCCTAGGCTTGGATCTGTCTTTCTTACCCCTAGAATCTCTTGATTATCCTGATTAGTATTTCCTGTATTATCACTCTAAAGCTCAATTTACCCACTACTTAGACTGGTATCTCAGTACTTCCACTATAATAATTGGTATCTTGGTATTCCCCACTACTTTAATTGGAACCTCAGTTTTCCCAAGAAATTTGATCGGTAGATTAGAAAAAATAATTACAATAAGAAATCATAGATGCTTTTATAATGAAAATTTATAAAGTATAAGCTCTATAAAAACACACAAAAAGAAAAAAAATCTTAATTACACTAGTCAATAAGAGGTTGGAGACTTTAACTGATTGAAACTCTCAAAGTATTATTTTATCACTTTCATTATATTCTAGTCCATTAGGTGAAGCTTTATTTATAATCAATACTCCAATAGTATCATTCCACATATCTCGGGGTTAGTTGTAACAACATTGGTAGTATCTTACTATTTATATTTTGATGGACTCAGTGTCTCACCATATTTACTAATGAGTCGAATTAACCCCACTATAGTGATTTTTCATTTGAAATAAACAATATGATTTACATTTCTAGTGTAAAAAACCATAAATTGTCATTATTTTGAGATTACTAATATCATCATAATTTCACAAATCCTCATACCACCATTATTTCATAAAATCGTATATTATTGGTATTTTTATTAAATATTTTTATATTCTAAAACCATCAAAGTTAAAACAATACAATTCAATCAAATAAAATACTAAATGAAGTGTTTGGTGGTTTTCAAAAACAAGTGAAGTAAAGTGATTCAATGACTCAAAAATATTCCCCTTTTAGAAGTACAAAAATAAAAAATTAAGATGAACTAAAATACTCCATATATATATTCAGATAAAGATAAACTTATTTATTTCTTTGGTATGTTCTCTAGATAGGTTTACCCTTTTTAAAAACATATTTATTCTATTTTAAAATAGATAACAACAATGATTATTTTAAAGTATCCCCCCCCCCTTTGTAAATTAAATAAAATTCTCCCCCACCCCATAAATTATTTTTAATTTTTAAATAATTTATCCCCCTTTGTATTTTTCAAAAATAATTTCCTAAAAAGAAAATTTTCTTTTAAAAGGTTATGAAAAATTATTTTCTCTTTATACAAATAAGTAAAAAATGTTAGAAATCTTATATAATCAGAAATAGAAAAAAAATATTAAGTATAATTCAAACAATGAGAGAAAATATTATCAAAAAAATATCAAAAAATGTTATTGGGATAATATCATGAAAATGGTTGTTGAACAGTGTTATAAAGATACAAAAAATCAAAAAAAATAAAATCAATATTTCTTAATTTATTTTTTTATCATGTGCTTTATTTTCAAATGTATTTCCATTGCTCATTAAAATGGTAATCTTGAACTGTGAAATTATCTTCAAATTAGGTACCTTCTTTAAAAATCTATCATCCTAATCATTCAATAACCGATTCTTCTTGAAAAATTTCCTTTATAACAAATTGAACTTCTAGATTATCAATTTAGATTTCTATTTAAACTCATTAAAATTTTAACTCTGATCCATTATTTACAAATTTTTAATTATTAAAAGATTCTTCAAATATCCAATGGGTGAAGAAATTTAATTAAATTTTCTTTAAAGATGTTTCGTGACTTATTTAAGAATTATTGATTTATCAAAGAGAATATCATTTCTTCAATAAAGATAAATTGTGTGTTCTCCAATGGAATTTATATCCTTGAGTTTATCTTTTAAACACTTTTAAAATTTCTTTAAATTATGATAATGAAGTCCAATTTCTTCTCTTCCTTAATTCAAATCTTCCTTAACTGATGCGGGAGAATATATTAAATATATTTTCCACTTTGGTTTATAAGTATGCTTCATTTGATTTTTAATGAGTCTCAATATTACACTTAATTATAGTATCATCTTAATGGTATGATTAATTCTTATTTGTACGATTAGAAAAAAGTCAATATTATGATAAAAAGATCAAGATATAACTAAAGAAGTTGATTCCCATGAGTTTTCATTTTTCTTCTTATGATCTTTTGAAACTATTGGTTGGTCTTCCTGAACTTTGAAATTTTATAAATAAGAATCCTCAATATCAATATAATCATCATTAACTATATTTATACCATAACAATTTCACTCAAATGAATTTTATTAAAAGGAACTAGAACTATAACTTTCTTATGATGAAACTGGTTTTTGAAAATCTTTCTTGGAATGAGATAAAGTAAATTCTAAGTATGTATGAACTAAATATTAAAGAGGAGATAAATATTCAACTATAGTTTTATTGGAAAGTACTTAATTAGTATTATCAACTAGTTTTCCAATGAATTATTTCAAAAAATATTATTCTAGTATAACTTCTACTTTAGTATATAGAGGGGGACAACTTCTTGTGGAACTATAGCTGACTGGACTTCATCTAGTTAGACTTATAATGGATAAACTTTTGATGGATTTATAACTGTAATTAAAACTAACTAATGAGAAAAATATAGAGATAAGGATTTTTCATACCCTTTTGAGGTTACTTTTTTTATTTACCTTCAAAATCTTGTTTTCTTTTCAACAGTATTTTAGGAACAATGTACTCCTTGAGGATTACTCTAGGAAGGATAGATTTAACAATTTGTGATTACTTCAGATTTAAGTAATATTTCATATTATTCTTCTCTTATTTAAAATTATGTTCAATATTTTTTTTTAAGGCCTTATTCTTAGATTATTATAGATTGAAATATGGCTTCCCTACTGCTCTTTATTCATTCCCCATCTTCATTTATTCAGATTTTTCATTAAGAAAACTATTATGTGTATCAATTGAATTCTGAATATGATCATCTAAAGAACTAATTTTCTTTTTCAAATAATCCACTTTTCAATGAAATTGTGTTTCAACCATTTTAAACTTTTCCTTATTCAAAGTTACAAAAACTTTTTTTGATTCAAAATCCTCAATCGATTTAAGTTTATTTTTCTCAAGGATTGTATATAAAATATGATCTTTCCTTTTCACTAGAATCTAAACTTCCTTAATTTTAAAATCTCCTTAAATTAATTTATAAATATCATTAGATGCATCAACTAATGATTTTTCAACAAAAATAATCCCTTGAAATCTAAATTCAATCTCATCCTTGAGATTGTCTTCACATTAATTGGATTCTCTTCTTGTATTTCAGAATGAGATTTATTCTCAACATTTTCTTCCTTAGATAACTTTACAAGAAGTATTTTTAGAATCCAAAAATATATTAATATATTCTTATTAACTGCTTCATTTTGAATGGATTATATATAAGACCATATAAACTTAACAAGATTAGACTTTCTGAACTTTATAAAGCACTATGGTAAGTGGACATCCAATATCTTTATTGTATCTTTATTTCCCTTCCTCAAAATTGGAAATGATAAGATCCACTAAAAAACTATTCTTGCATTAGGAAGTATATTCCATTTATTATGAACTTTATTATTAAACACAAAATGGTTTTTTTATTCAAACTTGAAAAATTATCCATAAACTTTAGGTAATTTATTAGACACAAAAAGAGACTCTCCCTCAAATGATATTTCTTGTAGCTCGATAAATTTTTTTAATGTCTGGGAAAAAATTTGAAAAAAGAGTAAAAAAATTACTTTCTTCACTCCTCATTTATAAAATTTAGAAGATACTAAAAATAAAAGACTGTATTATCTCTCTAATGTCTAGTTCTTCAGATGATACCAAGATTATATAAGAACATGGGTAAACCTTTCTTAAAAAACTGCAAGATCTTTACTTATGATAGTAATGAATGCATCTAATGAACTCTAGGTCTACCTATTTATAAAGGTATATTTGGAATATGAAGAGTCACCATAGATTTAATTGATCCAAAATCTTAGATTTTATCTCTCCAAAACACATAATTTCATATTTATTTCACAAGGAATTATTTGATTTTTAAATTTCTCATGTTTTATATATTTAAATGGAATTTTGAAATATAAATAAATAAATAATATTTTAAAATTCAAGTAAAAATGAAATACATGTAAAGGAAAAATATTTTGAAATTTATGTAAAAATAAAATACAATTAAATATACAATATTTTTAAATTTAGGTAAAAATGAAATATAAGTAAATAAATAATATTTTGAATATTTAGTAAATATAAAACACTTCCTAAAAATATAATAAAATGGAAAAAAATTATAAAGTTGGAAGTTATCTTCTGTTAATGAATATATTAGTTTTATTATTTCAACTATGGTTACATAAATGTTTTTACTTAATTTTTATGTTCTATATAAAATTAAAAATTGTTTAAAAATTAGCTATAAAAATTAACAAGTACTTCCCCTAAATACAAGGAATAAATTCAATGTAGTAATAAAACCTAAAGTAATAAATTTAAAAAAATGTAAATAAGAAATACTAGAGGCACTGGTGATATGTATTCAACTACTAGTGCATATAAATAAAAGACTTTTGAATCATACTTTGGGTAGATAGACCTCCTTTGGTCTAGAAGAATTAGAAAATAAGATCTTTGGAACACATAATTTCTTTTATTTTTTATGTTCAAATTCTTCAATATCCTTTGATATAAATTCATGATGTCTTCTAAATGATTTAATTCTATTAAATGTCTAATTTTTCCTTTAATAACCTCCTCTCTGACACATAGTGTAAAAGGTTGATTGATTTGGAATAAAATAGCTTTGTTAGTAGACTGAACTTTTGATGGTTTTACTTCCCAAACTAGATAATTTTGTGATAGTTCTTAATTGATTATACAACTTCTCAAGTTCCTTTATTCTAATTTTAAACCTAGTTAAAAATTTATTTAGACTTTTAATCTATGATTTTACCTTAATAAACTCATTATCATTATGATAAATAGATATATTCTTCATTTACTTCTCAATATTTTCCTACTTCTAATTATCTAACATTATATTAACTTCTGATAAATTGAATTTGATTTTTATTTTCATTTCAATAGTTAGATTCATGATTTCCAATTTATAATTATCTAACTCATAAATAATTTTGGAATCATTTTTTATAACTTAAGTTAATTTTTAACCATCACAAAACTCTATTTTCTTTCTACAACTCCATTTTTTAGATTTGTGTACTTTTTATAAAGTCCCTAATACATATCTTTATATTCAATCACATAAGCCTTCATCTCATTGTATGTTTATGGAAACTTTTTATCATCATCATAATATTATGAACATTCATTATCATTCTCACTTTCCCTATCATAAAAATATAATCATTTAGAATCTAGAATAAAATTTTAAAGGGCTTCGATAGAAATCCTTCCCATAAAACATTTTTCATTAGCATAAAATATTTTAATTTTCTATTGTACTTTCTATCTTTTAATGAACTATCTGTAGTAGTGTCACCACTATAGCACTCCAAGTATCCATATATTTTAATATTTTATTACTTTTATATTTATAATAATTTCTATAATACTTATTATCTTTCATTTTATGCTTATAACAATATAGTCAAATAGGAGAAAGTTTTTTACATTCATATCAGATAGGTTTAATAGAATATCTCTTATCATGATTATCATTTCTATCCTTTATATATTTCAAATAATCTATTTTAAAATTATGATTCTTTAACAATATTATTTCTAAATTAGAAATGTCACATTTATTTGGTTATCCTTCACTATATTGTGATGATTTTTTAGATTTCATTTTAGAAATATCTTTTAGAGATATAAAAGGAAAAAGATACTTAAATTTTCTTTCTTTCCATTTGAGCATATACTTTTAATCTAATTTCATACTTTATGAATGTTATAAGTCATCAAGACTTAATTTAGTAATTTTATTTTTATCATTTATAGTTGTTCTTCTAGATTTTCATTCTATAGGTAATATATTTATAACCTTTTCAACAAGTTGTTCATTCGATAATTCCTTTTCTCAAAGTGAATGTAAGTTGTTGAAAATATTCATGAATATTTGATGAATTTTAGCAATAGATTCAACATGTAGAAAATAAAAGGCATGATAGTCATCTCCTAGCATATATCAATTGGTTTCAAGAACATTTGAAGTTACAAAATGAGTAACTTCAAGTTTTTTCCATATACCACAAGTTTTTCGACATGAAGAAACTTGAATATATATATTTCTATAAATATATCATAGAATCATATTTCTAACTATTAAGTTTAGATGAAATTTATTATTTTATTCTCTAAAAAAGCAATAAATTTTTTTTCCAGTATTTTATAGTTACCTATAAGAATAGGTATAAGGACCCGACCTTAAATGTTAAAAAATATTGATTTTTATGAAAATAATTAATCCCCTTATATTTTAGGATCTTTAAAGTTTATATATTTAATGAATTAGTTAATAACCCTTACATAAATAAATATTACAACACAAATTGGACCCGTCCACTTAGTAACCATTCTTCCCACTAAACAAATCTTTTAAGATATTACAAGTTTTATTTTCATGACACATATTAACAATCTATATCTTGACCTCATCCTTGTCCTTAATAATCATTATAAACATATGAGTAACATTTTTAAATGTGGGATAAGCACAAAAATTTTATTAATGGACATAAAAAAAAGAAATAAATAAACCCATTAGTCCATGGACACTCATAAAAATTTTCCTTTTTCAAAATAAAGTGTGAGATCAAAATAAACATTTTCTTATTCAAAAAATAAACTTCTCTACCCAATGATTTTCATAACACATTTCATTAGAAATATTTAAGGAAAAATGAAACTAATAAAGGTTTCTTTGAAATCATAAAAAAAATCATAAAAAATTTTCAAAAACTTATACTTTTCACCCTTAAGAAGTGGCATATATTTAAATTTAAATAAAATCTCATTAAATTAACTTGTGAATTCAAAAGATTATTGTAAAAAACAATATAAATTGAATATAAGTCATGTAGGTAACTTGGGACATCATTTTTATATGACTATTATAAATGTAATAACCTATCCATTAAATTCCAATAATCTCTTAGGAGAAACATAACTAGTTAAATTCCTCCATTTACCTAATTTATTAGAGATCTATATCGGTATCACCCATCCTTGGTCTATAACAAAACCACCCATACTTGATTTATAACTGAAAAAACCATCCTTGGTTTAAAATAGAACCACCCGTAATCATAAAAAATTCCCCATAACCATAAGATAATCAAAACACATGAAATATTGGATAAAAATATTCTTTTCAATAATAATAAAAACATTTTAGGATATCTAAATATACATTCCATAAAAAACCATTTTTGAAAATAATTTTAAAAAATGGAAAGAGGGGTTTAAATTAAAGGAAAAAAATAAATCTTGTAAAGGAATACAAAAATCAAATAATGGTTATTACGGTGGGAAACACTTTTGATGTTGTGTATGTTAAAATATAACATTCCTTTTATATTTTGTAAACAAAGTCAAAATGCACAGTATAAAAAACATAAAAAAATTACTTTTGAAAACCTTTTAAAGAAATTAAAAAAGTGACATAAAATTTCCTTTCTAATTCATTTATTTCTATATAAATATATCCTTAAATTAATTTTTAAAATATGTACATTTAAGAGAAATATTTAGAAAATAAATCTTTGAAAAATTTAAAATAAGGTTTTTAAAGTAAAGTATCCCTTACCTTGATTCATAAACATCAATTAAATTCTTTATATTCGTGAATAATAAACTTATGTTAATTTTTTAATTTTTTTAATAACCTTTTTGAAGTTTATTATAACTTTTATTTTAGTTATCACCAACTTATATATAATTAATAAATCAATTAATTTCACATCAGATGTTTTGATGATATTCAATTCATATGTCCAAAATGACTTTAGTAAGTTGAATATGTTCATAGAGTTTATTATCCCACCATATACAGAATAATAATCATGACATAATTATCATTTTTATATTCCAATTATACTTTTAAAACAAACTATGAAATATGGTTATGAAAAATGAACTACATTACAGTCCTGGAGACGGTAGACTGTATGTACGCATGAGTAAAATTTCCATTTTTCAACAATCATGTTGGAAGTATTAAATTAATATAAATTAATTTTCGTATTAAAATGGAACAAAATAGATATAATTTAAATATAATATGATTATTATTATAAATAATCTCATTAAATAAAAATTATAAAATTTTAGATTATGGTTTCACCCTTATCTTTTTGTTTTAACCATCCATTAACCCTTTTGATGATTACCAAAATAACAAAGTCTTTTAATTTTAGGGTCAAGAGAGTTAATATAAAAGTAAAATTGATATATAAATGGAACATGGATGATATTTGAAACCATATACCAATAAATGGGACATGTATAGTATTTTTAGGAATTTTTTATCATTTAATAAAATATTATTTACTATAAAATATCATTAATATCATTTTTAGAACTATTCATTTAATTTGACTTTGAAATAAACATAACATCAAATGAAATAAAATATAATCATTTAAAACATTCCTAACATGTTATATTTATCTATAAAATCCATTTAACACAATAATTCGGTCAAATTATATCACTTTTAATATATTTAGAATCATTTATTTTATTTATCTATTAATTAGATAAATATTATGTCAGCATTTCATAAGAATTTAAGGTAATTATTTCATCACTAAAATTTATAAATAAATTTCCATGATAAAAAAATATTTTAAATAAATATTTATAACTAAACATAAGATATTTTTATCCCTACCATAAAATATTATTGAAATTACAATTTAGAAAGTGTTGAATTATTATCTTTTACTTAAATATTGTGAAGGTGAAAATCAAATAAATATCGTACCAACTTTCCATATTTTTGAAACTTGGATGGACATGGAAAAAATACACTCATAAAATATGATAAAGTAAATTTTTAGGCTCATTTCTTAGTCTTTATCATATTATTTTTAACTTTAATTACTTGACTTAACATTACCGTGGTAATAATTATTTACCATAGTTACTATTCAAAATAACCTCAAATAAAAGGGTCCTTTTACAAAATTTAAAAATACTGATTCCAAATATGTAATAATTTTTTAATGATTCAATTTATATAAGTGTAATAAATTAATTTAAGATCAAAATGCAAAACATAATGAAAAAAATATTCAAAAAAATGTGTTTTTAAGCCCAAAAATGAACTTATATAAAAATTAGGTAAAATGATGATTAAATTGTAGTTAATTAGATTATATATAATTAAATAATAATTATGTTAATTTTATATAAAATTAAAATAATTATGGAACTTTTTAGAAGAAATGAAAATTTTACTAAAACTGATATTTTTCACTATTCACTGAAAAAAATCATTTCAGAAATATCCTAAAAATTAATACTAATATAATTTTAATATGTTGATTTCAAAAATGAAGTTCATTTTTACAAATTCAAATTATTTAATTTCTAAATTTAACTTTTAAAAAAACCATACAATGCATAAAAAACCTAATATGTTTAAAAATAATACCTTTTTATTTTTGACTGAAAAATTACATAATATGAATATAAATTTATAAAAATTTAATTAATGAATATATGAAAATATTTTTTCCATAAATTTCCTCAGCCATTATATTCATCCCCATTTTTAAATTACATCCTCATAATTTTATTCATTACTTAAAAAGTGGGGATATCTTTCCCTCATAATTTTTTTCAGATTCTCATGTTGCTTCTTCAAACATATGGTTTTTTCACAAAACCTCAACCTAGCAGACAAACATATTCCTTAACACCAACTCTATATATTAAATAATCTGAAAAAAATCCTCATATGAATTTTTTTCTTCCAATTGAAATATTTCAGGGATAAAAACATGTGATTCATCTGGCACATATCTTCTTAATAATGAAACATGAAATATGTCATATACCTAAGAAAAACTCAGAGTTAAGGCCACACAATAGGAAAATGATCAAAATTTCTCCAATTTTTCATATAGTTTAATGTAACACATACTTAACTTTATATTTTTACCAAAATACATAACATTTTTCCATGGTGAAACTTTAAGAAAAACATGATCACCTACCTCAAAAGAAATATATTTTCTACAATTATCTGTATAACTTTTTTACCTACTCTGAGTCATCCTCATGTACTACTGAATCATTTTCACCTTCTTAGTCATTTATTCTACCAATTTGGGTCCCAATAACTTTCTTTCCCTAACTTCATCTCAACAAGTTACATTCAGACATTAATTTATATATAAATGCTAAAAAGGGGTCATCTGTATACTAGAAGGAAAACTGTTATTATATGAAAAGTCAACCAAAGTTAGATGTTGATCCCAAATTCCCTTATAATTCGTTGAATAAGCACAAAGTATATCCTCCAGATTCTAAATTATTCTTTCTTAATCTCTATCTAATTGAGGATGAAAATATATATTGAAATTTAGTTTAGTACCCAGAGAATTTTGATGACTCCTCCAAAGATTAGTGGTGAATTTAGGATCATGATTAGATATAAAAAAAATAGGGAATACATGTAATACAATTATATATTTAACATAAAGTCAAGAAATTTTATCCAAATAAATATTATCTCAAATTGTAAAATGAAAAAATTTAGTTAATCGATCAACCATTACCCAAATCACATTATTACCTTGAGATGTATTTGGTAATCCCACCAAAAAATCCATGGATAAATTATCCCATTTCAATTCTAGAACTAGAAAATGATGAGTCATCCCCTTGGGTAATTGTCATTTGGCATTAAAATATTTTCAATTCAAAAAATTCATAGTAAAATTTATAATATCTTTCTTTATTCATTACCACTAGAAATGTTCTCATAGGTCATTATAAATTTTATTGATGCTATGATGAAAAGAAAATTGAGAACTATGAGCCTCACTCAATAGTTATTTCTTCAACTGGGATCACATGAAACACATAGCCTTTCTCTAAAGCTCAAAACACCTTCTTTTTCGACAATAAATTAAGGAAACTTATCTTTCATAACCAACTCTACATTTTCCTATAACTCACATTCTTCCTTTTTAGATTGATTAATTCTTTATGTGAGAGATGGTTTTATTAAAAACTAAAGCTAAATAGAGGGAGTTCTTACAGACACAATTTCTAATCCATCATTCATCAAATCATTAAAAAAGGATAATTTCCTAGGTAGAGAATAGTTAATTATGCATTACCTTTCTGACTCAAAGCATCAAATACTTTGTTTGATTTACCTAGATGGTAATGAATTGTATTGTCATAATTTTTTATCAATTCCATCCATCTGATATATCTCACATTCAACTCTTTTTAAGTGAATATATACTTCAATATTTTATGATCAGTATATATTTCATGTTGTACTCTATATAAATAATGTCTCTAAATTTTTAAAGAAAACACTATAACCACTAGTTCAAGGTCATATGTAGGATAATTTTACTTATAATGTTTTAATTGAATTAAAGAATAGGAAATTAACTGATCATTTTTCATTAAAACAAAACCTAGTCCCTTTAATAAATCATATTTTTAGATAACAAAAGTCACCATTTCTAGATTGAAGATCCAAAACTAGAGCCATTCAAGTAATTTTAGAAACTAATTTTTCAATTATAGAATTATTACTTGAGATATTAAATAAGTGGGTTTTGAAATTAGATTAGAATAAGGCATTAATTCAATGGTAAATTAAACTTCATGATTAGGTATAAGACTAGGAAAATTATCAGAAAAACATATAGGTATTCTTTTACTACCAAAATATCATTAATTTGAATAGTTCCTATATTTTTAATAATATGAGCACGATGAATTTCATTTCCATATCTTATTAGTTTCTCAACTTATTGATATGTTATAAATGGTATGAATTGATTATTATATATAAACAAAAACTCATTTAAAAAAATCAACTTCCTTTCCCCTACAATCTATCTTAGCATGACAAACTAAAAGCTAATCCATACCCAGAATAATAACATATTCTACAATGATAGAGAAAATAATATTTGTAGGGAAAACCATTCCATATATAATAATAAGAAGATCTTTGTAATTTATTATTTCCTTAATACTACCCTAATATGTTTTTACAAAAAGTACTAAATTCATTTCATGAGGTAAAATTTTCATTTTATGAGAAATATTTTCAAAAATGAAAGAATATGTAGAACCCAAATAAAAAAATTCATTAGCATAGTCTGAATAAGTAATTAATGTACTTGTTACCACTTTTTTTAATAGAACAATATCTTTTAAAGTAGTTGTAAAGGATTTCACCACACCCTTCTACTCATAGTCATGATGATTCCCATGATTTGTTCCCTTCTTCAGACATACATCTACATAATGACCTATCTCATCAAATTTAAAACAATTTAATGCCTTTTTATAAATACTGATAAAACTAATACCAATATATTTTTCTTTACAATCACATGTCATATTCCCAAACTAACCACATAGAATCACTTACCATATTTCATAATACATTATCCAAGGTGATTTTTACCACACTTATCACAAACTAAAAACATTATTTTCTTACCCTCGTATTTCATTGATGGATTCTTCCCATTTTATAAAAGATGTATTCTTTTTTCTACTTTTCATTATAAAAAACATGACCATAAAAAAACTCCATTTCCACCTTCTATACACATGAAACAAGTTTATCATAACTTTTAAATTCATTGGAATCTAGTGCTCTTTATTTTTTTGACTTAATTCCTGAGTAAAACTGATGAATTTTACTATAAAGGTCCTGGATAAAATTTGGTGCATGCCTTCATAATCAAGTGATTTTTTATTACTATGAAACTACTAAATATTCCTCTTTATTCCTTAATCCCAATAATTATTTTTCCACCTTGTGTCAAAAAAACCTTATGAAAATATTTCTCATAAAAAATATTCTTAAATGTATACCAGTATTTGGGGTCAATATCTTCTATTTCTCTAGTATTCTTAACCATTGATCAGCTTCACTTTCAAAATAGTAAATAGAAAGAGATACCTTTTAATGATATGAATATCCCAATACTTTAAATATATTTTATATATATTTAATATATATATCAACTACCATTAATTCAGAAAATATATTGAAATAATGAGGGTGTTGTCTCATAAAATGATCTAATATTAACATGTTCCTCTATGGTTGATTCAGAAGCTCTCTAGCATAGTTACCACCACTATTTATAGCCTACATCAACTGATCCATCACAACAACAAACTTATTGGTTCCAATTCAAACTATTCCAGGTCATTGATTTAGAAAGATATTGTTCTCTTGGTTTCTTATTACTATAGCTTTCTTGTTTCCTCTTTGAAAAACCATTCTAAATAGGCATAGTTTAAATGAAGAAACATAACAATATTCAAATTATATATCATTATAACCATAAATTATAATATCTTAAAAGTATTTACTTTCATTATCCTAACCTATAAAATTATCTAAACCATTCAACTGATACTAACTATAAGTACATGACCTTTAACATTACATAATATTTAGTTTTATTTCAAGAATAAATTATATTACATTTGATGATCTTTATGGTTTATATTTTTTGAGAATTAGTTTATCACCCTTACATAAATAAATATTATATAAAAAACTGGTCACTTCCACTTAGTATACATTTTCCCAATAAAACAAAAAAATTAAGATATAAAAAGTTTTATTTTAATGAAAAATCTTGGAAATTTTTATATTCACATCATCATTGTCTCTATTCATACTTAAAAATTTGTGAAAACATTTTAAAATATGATAATATAACAAAAATATCATTAAGGAAATAAATAATCTCATTAGTCTATGATCACTCATAAAAATTTGCCTTTTTGAAAATAAAGTTTAAGCAAAAAATAATCATTATATTACTCAAGAAACCAACTTCTCTCCCCCAAATATTTATTTAAAAATTTTCATTAGAAATATTAAATGAAAAAAATTAAATTCATAAAGGTTTCTATCAAATCAGGATAAATGTTGGACAGACTTAAATTATTCCAACATATCTCAGTTTATGTGTTTTGATGATTCACAAAATCCATACTATTATTCTAACAAGTTTTTCTTAAGTGTCTATGGTCATATCAAAAGAACTTATATTATGATTGATTATCTAAATATTTATCTTACAATGTGTGAAGATTTCATTTTATAACAATGTTAATTTATCTTACTGAAATAAATGTTATCTTCTGGCTTCTCTGAATCTGAAGAATCAATAGTGAAAGTTTATCTCACGGCATGAAATATTATCTTACGAGAATTAGATATAATTTTACAATTGCATGTCTTTATAATATACTGAAGGTTTATCTTACATAGTATTGAGAATTGTTAATATTACAAAGAAATAAAGATTTAAGTATCCTAAGGACATTCATAAAAGATTATCTTATGAAGTATCAGAATAATTTTTTCAGTCAAGTATTACACATCGGCACCTTTTATATTACATAAAAAAATTCCTCTACGTAAAATGAAAGTCAATTTATATTATAAACTAAATACTAGAGATATATTTTATCTTATGAAGTATCTTCAGAAATTCATCTTATGAAGACAGTATTACCTAACACATAAAGATCACCACGATTACCTATAGTTATTATTGTGATAAGTTGTGTCCTAATTTTTTGTCCTTTAAAAAAAGTGTGTCTATTTAAGAAAAATTCTATGTCACATTGCCATAAATACAAATATTCAAATAAGAAGAAGGTCTCTGACATTATTTCTATAGATGTATATTCCATATTTGGAAATAATTGATGCATATCACTAAAAGACTACATTATCAATTATGTATCTCTCTCTTTCTCAATGGATTATCAAATCAACCATTTTGATTATATTGTATACTCATGTTTAAAATTAAAATAAGAGATAGAAATAGTAGAGTTAGCAGGTGTATAAAATAAATAGATAACACAATAAGGAAAACGTAGATGTGTGTACTTACTTGTAAAAAAACACCATATACTCTTTATATAGAAAACTTTGAACTATTGCTTAAGAATAGTGATTAAAAGTTTATATTTTTCATATAAAGATCACCTAGAGTTTTATATTGAAGACTATCATCCTCTTAGGATGAAACTTCATCTACTATCAGTTTCTTCTTATAACTATGTGTTTCAAAGTATCTTTAAAGACTCTTTTATCCCTTTTTCAATGATAATCAGTGTAAGTGAGAGTATTAAGGACATGGATAACACTTGTGAAGGTAGATCCTAGTGGAAAGATCTTGTACCTTTGTAATAAGTGAAAACTGATCTTACTCAACTGGGATTCCCTAGTAAAAGGGTTGTTTTAATGAATATCACCAAACTTATAGAGTTGTATGTTGGTGGAGTGGACTAGGGGATTTATGTTCCCCAAAACACTATAAATATTTGTGTTCAGCTTATTTTTTGTGTGATTTCATATTTCCTCTACATATATTCTTAAGGAAATATTTGAACTCACATAACTTGAAGAAGGTGGTCTAATATCAAAGAAAATTTTAGAAACTCAATTCACCCCCCTCTTGAGTTATTCATCTAGTCATCATCTGGGAAAACAATGGTATTAGATCTCATGACTCTTGAGTTCACATCTATCAAAGGTTGATGTCCAAATATATTTTCCAATGGATTTTATGCCTGATAAATTATGCCCAAATATCTTTGAAATTGGGTAAAAGTTTAAAATTTACGTTTCCTACTAACTACTGTATATGTGGTGAGAAAGTTTGAACTCATAACAAAGGTGGAACTACTAATTTGCTATAAAAACCTTCAAAAACACCCCACTTTTGTTAGCAGTGGGGAAACTTTTTTTTAATATTTTCTATTTTTTTATATTTTTTCTCTAAGTAAACTATGCCTTAATTAAAATACAATGAACTAGGAAATAGTCTGAAAAAGGTAAGTAAGAGAAAGATAGAATGTTGATATATGAACCATTAGAATGAAATTCCTGGGGAAAACTCTATTCTACTAGTTTAATATATTTCCTTTTCACAAAAATTATTGAAAACAAAACCACTAAAAAATAATAATGTATTTCCCTCAACAAGAAATAAGTCATTCAATTTGATCAATCTCGGAGTTTCCCAGTCCAAGAAAGGATAAACTACATAATTTTTATTTAAAAAGTACAACAAAAAAGACTCACCGTTAGTTCTAATGTTTTCATTTTGAATTAAATGTTTTATAAAATGTATCCATGATCATAATCACTGAATTATCGTGAAATTGAAAATCAAATTCTAGTGGCATGATTCAGTTCAATGAATTTAGAATTGAGCTTTCCAATCAATATTGAATACATTAAAATGAAAATTATAAAGGTAGATTAAAAATAACCATCAGATCTTGAAATTTTCCCTGAACTAAAAATTTTTAGCTACCTATCATGTTCATTACAACAATTGAAAACATCTAACTATAGAGTACAATAATTGAAATGAAAAAGGAAGAGGAGACTCCCTCCCAAGATGCTCTACTATTGGACACTTCGGATCTCCAAGATTGATTCTCCAAGGATCTCTAGGATGTGCTATAAGGATGTGTTTTTCTCTCTAGGAAGTGAGAATGAGTAAATTATTTGTGAATGAATGAGTTTCCCCCCCCCTGCCCTCATGCTTCTCTATTTTTATAAAACCTCTATCATGTGATGCATGTCACCCCCTATTTTCCATATATTTGTAGTGTTCTTCATTGTTGCACCGTACATGTGCACTTTTTCGTGCATCCCACATCACTCAATCCTAACCCTTATAACTAACTTCTCTATAGGAAGTTAAAATGAACATGGATTTCATTTTGGATACCTGCATGAATCTACAAAATAGAATAGAAAAATGGTTAAACAATTTGACATAAAAAAATAAGAGTTAAAAAAACATTAACTATGATTAATAGTAAAAATAATTATTAGATTAATGTAAAGATTAAATAATTAGTAGTTATTAATTAAGATTATATTATTTGATTACATTATTAAAACTAATAAATTATAAGATTTTATTAAAAGTTTTTATTATGTTAAATTGTTTACTTATTTAATTAAATATTTTTATTATAGTTATTTATTAATTTTGTTATTTATAAATAAAATTATTAAGTTTATAAATTAATATTTATTTAAATTATTAATATTATTAGTAATTAGCTATTATAATTTTAAATTAGATTGTTTTCTATTTAATTAAATTAATTACATTATTTTATTTATTAATTTTATTATTATATTTATAATTAATTTATTTAAAAAGTTAAATTATAATTATTAAATTTATTAAAGTATTTATTTTATTTTATTTATTTTAATTTTATTATAATTAATTATTAATATCTACATTTTATTTAATCAATTTAGTTTTATATTTTTATTTTATTATTATTTACTTATTTACTATAATTATTAAATATATATTTTTCAATTAAATTTTTATCCTCCCCCCATCTCCTTCTCCAATGTCGCAAGGGGAGAAGTAGTACGGTTTTTTCTGGAACCATCTGTGATATCTCCCTCAGTGTGTCTCTCTACTGGCAGACCTCCCCTTAAGCACAGCGACACACTACGGTTCAGAATCATCTTTTAGCTTCCCTCATCCTCAGTGCTTCTTCATTAGTGCAACACAAATTTCTATAGCTTCTTCAGCAAGTCTCGAGGGCACGGCTTCATTCTGTGGCACTGGAGCCCATCTGGTCCAACCTATTCGGTCGGTGACTTCGCATTGGATCTTGAAAAGCATGGAAAATAGGCGCACAAGTTTTTTTCTTATTCAGAACTAAAATCTAATTTCGATGTAGGCTCAGATGTCCTTCGATGGTGGTGTTTGGCACTATGATTTAGCTTCAACATCCACAGCCATGATAGGGGTTGTGGTGGCACAGTTGTAGATTGGGGTTTTCTCTTAGATCTATAATGGTAGGGATTCAGGGTTTGGGTTGATGATCATTACGAAGGGTGTTAAATCTAGGTTTGTATCTGGTTTGATATGGTTGTAAACTTTTGTTTTGAGTATGCAGTGGATTATGAAGATGGTGAAGAAGTGAAAGGGGTTGGAGGTGCTTGGTGCGATGGGGGTAGGACGGTGAGTCAGTGAAGGAGGGGTAACGGTGAAACTGGTTTGAGGGAGTGGTGGCACAGTGAGATACTGTCACAGTGACAGTGATACATCAATAGGAAAAAAAATAAATGGTTCCACTATTGAGGTAGAATGTTGGCACCAGAAGCGATAGCGTTATGAGTGGAATAATGGCAGGTTGAAGGATCAGTGGCATGTCTCACCGTTAAGAGAGAACGGTGAGACGGTGAAGTGGTGAGACAATAGGGAAAAGTGTTATAGAAAAACTATGGAATAGTAATAGATTAAAATGGTCTGAGCATAAGTCTGCAACAAAGTTAAAGAAATTAAAAACATAAATAAAATAAAAACTAAATAATTTATTAAAAACAAAAATAAAAATAAGTTAAATTCACATAAAATTTAAATTAATTTATTAAAGTATAAAACTTAAATCAAAAACTTAAAATAAAATGTAACTAAAATAATCAAAATAATATAATTAATAATATCAAAGCAAGAAACTAAAATTTAAAATAAAAACTGAATAAAAGACTAATTAAAATAATTTGATAAATTATAATTCATAACATTTAACTTTAAAAGGATAAATAATAATCAACTAATGAATGAAAATAAATTATAAAAGTTAATATATTTTAAAGAAAGAATAATTGAAAGATTAGATATTAAATTATAGATGCATATAATTAAAATACATTGGTAAATTAATTGATTAACTAAAATAAAAATTTTCATTCCAAAACAATACTTTAAAATTAAAGAACAAAAATAAAGAATAAAATAAAACAAATAATTTTAAAGGCTAAATTACAACATTAGTTAAAAAATAATTAATGAATGAATTTAATTATAAAATTATAGAAGGGTTAATATCTAGTAAAAAGTGTAAAAAAATTAATAAAATCATTAAAAAATAATTGAAAATATTTGTCAAACTAGATGTTTCTAGAACCACATAAAATTATCCCACACTTATGCATTGTTTGTCCAAAAACGATTCCATGTTTTATTATCATTGAAAATAGAAGAATGATTAATATTACTCAGCTCAAACTGTAATGTTTCCAACAATTTGAAATCAGAGGACCACCCATTGTGAAATAGGCTTTTGAGATGAAATCATCAAAAGAAAACTTGCCTTAAATAATATCTTACTAGTAATCAAGAAAACAGTGAATCATCTACCTATGAGAGTGTCCTGCCTCATAATGAATCTTCTTAATGACTTATTTCAATTAAAGATTAAGTTCAAAGATCAAGAGTGACAATAGGTTAAAAATATATAGAATTAAAAACTTAACTAGAGAAACTTAAAACTTTGAATCATTACCTAATTTTCAAATATATATATATATATATATATATATATATATATTTGAATCACCTTATTGATACAACCTAAATGATTCTCATATAAACCAAATTTCCCCTTCTTCATCTGGCGTTCATCATTCCCCTCACATTAATGAACTCTTTTTTGAACTTGTACACTTTAATTTATTTTTCCTAAGCCATGTAACATGTGATAAGTACTATTTATATGCACTTATTCAAGGTGTAAAGAAGGCTTATAGTAAATAGAAACAAACCCAGTATCTAGGGTCTTTGAGATTCACTCTAGGTTCCCAAATGCCCAAATTACTCCAGTTTCAAAATATTTATATAAAAACCATTTACATTTGATTATTAAGGTGATTGATTTTTAATAATTTAAAAGAAAGGTTTTTTCCCTGGGAAAGAGTTCAAATTTCCAGTTACTAAGGTTATACTCACAATTCTACAAAAATGTTACCCATATCACTCTCAAAAGTAGTTCATAAACCACATTTTCTTAAAATTACTAAGCATGTTCACTCAACAATCTTTAACCCAAATTAATTTCATATTCGAAGTAGATCTTAACTACCAGTAAAGCATTATATTTAGGAAAGATTCAATTAAAGTACAATGTACAACTGAAATTGTGTAAATTTTTTGAAAACTTTTTACCATTTTTACAAAAAAATGAAAAAACAGTGGGAACTGATGGGATTTTAATAAGAAAAGTTTGGATAAACATATATTGACCCCCTCCCCTACACTTAAAACCCAAATTTTTCCCCAAATTTGAATTCAAATGTAGAGAAGAACAATTTATCAGTTAAAGTTTAAAGTAGATTTTCAAAAAGGTAGATTAATGACATATATTAAGGTCTCATTGTAGTTAAAATGAATATTTTTTTTCTACAAAAATACTTTAATACTATAGGTTAGCATGATTTTTTATGAATTAAGTAACAAAAAAATTCGATATATTTTAAATAGTTACATATGAAACAAGTGGTCTGCATGCTCCTCCTTATTGAATAAATGAATTTCATTATTATTAAAATCATTCTATTGCTTGAACTTAGGTTTGGGGGGGTACATGAAGAATGGTTGTTATATTTATGAATCTTATTTTATCTATTGAGTGTTAGAATGCTGATTTCATCAATTTTACTCAACTTGATCAATATTTTCTCACCAGCACTCTTAAAATCATAATTCAGAGCCTTAACTGCCCAAAATGATTTGTGTTGCAACTCTACAGGCAAATGACATCACTTTCTAAACAAAAGCCAATATAGATATATACCTATTGGGGTCTTGAAATCTATTCTATATACCCGTAAATCCTCATCTAGTTTAATAAACCAATATTTTCTAGATATTGAGATAGTTTCTCAAGAATTTTTTCCAATTCCCAGTTAGGAATTTCCACTTGTCCAATAGATTTTAGATGATAAGCAATACCAGTTTTATGGGAATAACCATAATTTTCTATCAAAGCATTAAAATTTTAGTTCTTAAAATGTGTTCCATTATCAGTGATAAAGGCTTTTGGGACTCCAAATCTTGAGAAAATAATCTTTTTGAAAAAATTTATGAAACTATTGGATTTATTTTTGGGTAGTGTCACTGCCTCAACCCACTTTGAAACATAATCTATAGGAACTTAAATGTACTCATTACCATGTGATGATGTAAATGGACCCATAAAATCTATACCCTAGACATTAAAAATATCTACTTCTAAAATACCCTTTTGGGGTAACTCCTACTTCCTACCAACATTTCTTAACCTCTTACATGTGTTACAACCTATAACAAAACTCATAGTGTAACGACCCAAAATTTTATTAATGAAAATTCCTCTTAATCTAATTAAATATCTTATTATGTAAAATGGTTATATAAAACATATTCACTTCCTTGGTTTTATGTTTTTGGATTTTAAAATACCATTTAGAATTGTTACCATTGCTAATATAGTCATTGAATATCGATCACATGATTAGTATAAATATAGGGCTTTAACAAATCCAATTTAACCAGACAAAGGAAGTGATGGATTCATCCAGTATAATTACTCCATACTAAGCCCATTTATTAGATCTCATAAAGGAGGTAGTGTCATTGGGCTTCTCTCTTGACTAATCCCAAGTTGAGCTTGAACATGTTAAACTTGAACAGAATTTCTTACGGGAGAAGTGGAAGTCAATAGATATTACCACCCGAGCGATGTTATTTGAGCCACTCCAATAGTCTTTCATCATCACACACCTTAACCTTAGGTATTATTCTGGTGTTATAAGGGATTATTTAACAAGACCCTAGAACTATTATTTTGCTCATTATTTTTGTATAGAATAAAGAATGTATATTCATTTCATTATTATTACTTTGTAAATGGATTTTAAAGCACAAATAGTAATTTTAGTTAATATTCAATTAAGAAGTCTATTTTGATGAATTAATGGGTTTTTTAATAAAATAATATTGTAATAAAATATCATTACTAAATTAAATTTTATTATATATAAATGATCGTATAATTTTTATAAATACAATTCTAATTTTTATTAAGGTTTGAAAGTTGTTTTTGTCAAAACCCATGAATTTTTTATAAATGTTGATTTTTATTTTCAAAGTAAATATTTACATATTTGAAAAATTATTTAGATAAAGTGAATATTATTTTTGGAATAAGTACATCAAAATTATCCAATGGTGAATTTTTCATAATTTTCTAAGACAGTTGAATTTTTGGGTAAAAATTAAATACCATTTAAATATATAATGTGTTTTATGACATCATAATGACCCAATAGTGATGTAATAAAATAACATAAAGAGGATATTAGGCCAATATATTTTTTACCTTTAAAATAATATTATTTTAAATTTGTTTTATTAATTTTATGGTGCCTTAGGGGACCCTCCAAGACTTATAAAACATTTTAACATTTTAAAATGATTTCTTTGAGAGTGTAACTCACCTCCACATAATAAAGCCTAATATTTTAACAATTCTTTCTATTTTCCTTCTAAAATAATTTTTTCCACTCCCCTTTGGAAAAAAATGGTAAAAACCCATGGTTATGTTTGTGGTTTTGATAAGTTTAATGTGTGGTGTCCAAAACCTAAATAATAAAAAATTCCCTCTTTTTTCCTATATAAACCCACTCAATCTCCCATTCCTCTTCACTAAAAACATTTGGAGCTTGATAAACCCCTTAAATACTCTCTCTATAATCCTCCCAAGTTTCTCCAAGCTCCAAATAATCCTCTCTCAGTCCTCTCCCAAGCCTTTGGGATCACACTTCCATGTAAGGGATTTCCTTCCTTTCTCATTTTTTTCATGTTTATTTATGTTTTTATTCCCTTTTATTTTCAATTAAAAATGTTGGGGTAAGATTTAGAACCTCCCCCATACTTCCCTACTTATGTTTTTAATGGTGATATACCTATTTCTCTCTCATTAATTCCTCTCATGTACACCTGTTACCGTGCCGAAATTCTGTAAGTAATTTCTCTCTTCTCATTTACATTCAAGCAATTCTTTTATATTGTGAAACTTAATTCCATTAAATATGTTGGGACATGTATCTATATGACCCCCTTACTATCCATTTCATGTAAATATTATGATACACATATTTCTCTCTCATTAACCATTTTTATGGATTCTTATGTCACGTTATTATGCTTCTGAAATTGCACTACGATTTTCCAAGATAAAGTCATTGTGTAGTGAATACCATGTCTATTTCTTTATCAAGGGTATTAAACCTAATGAACATTTACTTATTGATTATATAGTTTCATGTATGACTTCCACATTCCTTTATCATGGAATAAATTAGGATGTTTAATGAATCCATGTTATATGATCCATGTGGCACAATTATGCATGAAATGAAATGATTAAGAAGGGTGCACCCTGATAGCACTCCAATGCCTTGCGTAAAGACTAGTATCATTATACGTCAAGTAAAATGAGGGTTTACTCATGATAATTAAAGTTCAATGAGGGTTTACTCATGCTCCATGTGCAATGAGCCTTGGATCATGCTAAAATCATGTTAAATGTTGTTGCCACATTTCCATGTTATAATAATCATGTTATATCATGCCTTTATGTTCATGTTTCTCTTATGATCCATTTATATGCCTATTGCTTAACATGTATTTTATCCTTCATGTTATTCCTTGTTTACTCCCTTACTGGTCTTTATAGCTCACCATTTTCTTATTCATGTCCTCAGTTTATCCCATGCAATATTAAGTACGAAGTAATGTGTGTGGTCATATAAAGGAAGTTTTCAATAAAGATGTTGTATTTTTATGTCTTAAGTTGTCATGTAATGTACCTAATTTCCCAAGATACCATACCTATAGATCCTTAGATATGTATTAAGTGAAATTTTATATAATAAATCATGTTTAAGTGTGTAATAAAGAGAAGGGTTGTTATACATAGCATCTCTGAATAAGATGGGACAATAAAAACCATACTGAAGGACTTTATAAGCTGTCCTTTCACCATCATGGTGACCTCCCTAGGGTGAGGATTGACAACTCTCAAGAATAGGTAGCATCTCTTCCTCAGATACACATCTCCTAATAATCCCATCATCGCACCTCCTAAACAACAAGGGGTCATCTCAAAGGTAATAGTTAAGTTCAGAGATGAATTTTTTTCTTTGGTTATTGGAAATTTTTTTAGGAAAGACTCCTACTGCTAGGAAATTGGAAAAATATGCATACCATGAAGACTGAATGATTGAAATAGTGAGTTGTTTTTCACTAGGAAATGAAGAATTGATCTCCCTTGTATCTTCATAATGAGTGTGAGGAAGGATGGATATGCTATCAGCAACTAAATTTTCATCTCCCTGCTTATCCCTAATCTCTAAATCAAATTCTTATAGCAACAAAATACATCTAATCAGCCTGGGTTTGGTTTCTTTCTTAGACAAAAAGTTCTTAAAATAATAATATTCAATGAAAATGATGATTTTTGAACCTAAGAGGTACTATCTAAACTTCTCTAGAGAAAACATAATAGCTAACAACTCCTTTTTAGTAGTGGTATAGTTTCTTTGAGCCTCATCTAGAAACTTACTAGAATAATAAACCACATGAAGCTTCTTATCTCTCCTCTATCCTAGGACAGCTCTAATAGATATATCACTATCATCACACATAAGTTTAAAAGGAATTTTCTAATCAGGTGCAGTGATGATAGGTGATGTAGTGAGTTTTTCCTTAAGCAGATTGAAATATTTTAAATAGTTTTCATAAAAATTGAAAGGTACATCTCTAACTAATAGAGAACACAATGGATTAGTTATTTTAGAAAATTCTTTGATAAACCTCTGGTATAAACTAGAATGGCCTCAAAAACTTCTAATACCTATTACATTTTCAGAAGGTGTGAGTTTTTGAATGACTTCTATCTTTGCATTATCAACTTCTAGACCTCTCTTTGACACTTTATGTCCTAGCACAATACCTTCAGTGACCATAAATTGATACTTTACCAATTAAGAACTAAATTAGTCTCTATTCATCACTCCAAAACTAATCCCAAATTTCATAAACATGTATCAAATGTACTACCCACAATGGAGAAATCATCCATGAACACCTCAATGATCCTCACAATCATATCAAAAAAAATATCCATCATGCACCTTTGAAAGGTATTGGGGATCCACACAACCCAAAGGGAATCCACAGGTAGGAAAATGTCCCAAAGGGGCATGTAAAAGTAGTCTTATCTTGATCCTTTGGAGTAATATGAATCTGATTGTAACCAGAATACCCATCTAGGAAATAGAAAAATCCATTCCCAGTAATCCTCTCAAGAATTTGATTAAGAAAAGGCATTGAAAAATTTTCCTTCCTAGTGGTTGCATTAGGCTTTCTATAATCTATAAAAACTCTCCATTATGTAGATTTTCTAACTTGAATTTCATCATTCTTTTCATTTTTAACAACAGTGAAACCTCTTTTCGTAGGGAAAACTTGGACCAGACTGACCCAAGTGCTATCAAATAATAGGGTAAATTATTCAAGTATCCAAAAGTTTAATTACTTCTTCTCAAACAAACTCTTTCATGTTTGGATTCAATCTTCTTTGAAACTCTACCCTAGGCTTATGGTCCAGCTCCATAGGAATTTTATGCATGCAGAATGAGGGAAGAATACCCCTTATATCAGCTATGATCCAACCTATAGAATATTTAAACTTTTTAAGAACATTAAATAATCTATCTTCTCGATTTTCATTAATTTTAGTAGAAATTATAATAGAAAGTGTAGAATTATCACCCAAAATGAATATTTCAAATGATCAGGGAGTGGTTTCAGTTCTAGAATGGGTGGTTTTTTACTTGAAGGATGACTCTTGGGCCCTGGGGGACCAAGATCTTCAACATATTTTTTATAAGGAGTATGAATAGATGAAATATTTTCAATTTCTAGATCACATTCAGAATTAAAAATACTGTTTTCCAAAGTGAACATCTCACTGTCCAGATTTTCCAGATTTGAAATTAACAGATTTACTAAAGAAAAATCATCAAGTTGCTTCAACATCTCTACATCAACAACATCAAAGTGCTCAGAAGTGTTGGTGCTAATAGTAAAACCCTCAAATTAACCCAAAAATCTAATAATTTTAGAAACAGAGAAATCTCTTGCAGTAAAAACTAGAAGGTTTTTCAGATCTGGAAAATTTTCCAGATTCAGTGTTTGAGCATAATTTTCATCTTGTGAGACATGAAAATCTGAATTTTCAGCTTCCAAATGAATTTATTCAACATAGGATTTATTTTTAGATTCTTCTAATTTTCTAGTTGAGTTTTCATCTTCCAAATACTCTACCATTGAACTTTTTTCAGAAAAAATAGGTTCTTTGACATTTTTAAACATAATAAACTCTTCTTGTTGTTCTCTAATATTAAAGATAAGTTTACCTTTATACACATAAATTACAAAACCACCCCTTGCCAAGAAGGGCCTACCCAAGATGATGGGCACCTCTTGATCACACTCCATATCAAGGACTAAAAATTATGCAGGAAGAAACAATTTCCCAACCCTAACTAATGAATCGTCTACCCTACCCATAGGATAAGTGAATGAATGGTCAGCTAGCTGGAGTATGACATTGGTGGGTTAAAGATCACCCAATCTCAACTATTTGAACAGTGAGTATGGGAGCAGGTTAATACTATCACCTAATTCACACAGGTATTTGATCTTACCATAATTTCACAAGGTACAAGGGATGAAAAAACTACCTGGGTCTTTTAGTTTGGGTGGGATTTTCTTTTGTATCACATCACTACATTCTTCAGTGAGTCTGTAGGTAGCAAATTATTTAAGCGTCTTTTAATTTTAAACCATTTTTTTAAAGATTTTAAGTAGGATGATATTTTAATTAAAGCTTGGATGAATGGAATGTTCACTTTAATTTTGGACAAGAGACCAAGGAACTAAAGAAGTTCAACCTTGGTGTTACTTTGAGGATTAATTTTTTCAAGGAAATGGATGGGTGGGGAAACTTTTCTTAGGATAGTAGGCATATCCTTCAAATATTCATCAAATATTTCTTTTCCTTTATTATTTTTATTTTTAGAATAATTTTCATTATGATTTTTAAGTTAAAAATTCATATTCTCTTCATTTACAACAATTTTTTCTTGATTTACATATTGGTTAAAAGGCATATTTTTATTTCTATTTTCACATAGTTTTTCATTTTGGGCATTCTCATAATCTTATTTAGTAATAGTTTGAGTATTAATCCCACTTCTAGTGACAACGTTCATAGATTTATCTATAGTATTAAGTTTATTTGTACTAAGTAATCTTCCATTATCCCAAGATGTAAAGTCTTTATCTATTTGGCCCAATTGAGTTTCCATGTTTTTCATTCTTGCATCATTTTTCATTTTATCTGACTCATATTGATTTTTATGTTTATTTAATTGAGTCATGAATATTTATTCTTGAGAACCCATTTTATTAAAAATTTGATCTAACTTAGAATACATTTGGTTATCATGATTTCCTTATGAATTAGAAGACTCACCCCTTTGTTGAATTTGAAAATTTTGTTTATGTTGGTTCTGATAATTAGGTGTAGTGGTTTTTTTATCATTCCTTGATCTTTTCATGATAAATTTAGATGGTTCCTATATCCTTGGATGTTGTTTTTTGAAAATGAATCTTATTTAAGAGGCACCCTATGACCATAATTAAAAATGTTATAGTTTTATTTTTGTGCTGGAATGTCAAGATTAGGGCAAAAATTTTCAGTATGCCCAAACATTCCACACTAGGAACATTGTTCCCTTAATGATCAGTTATTGTTTTAATAACCCAATTAATTAAAATTATGTTTTGAATTCTGTTTCATTAAAGATTGAAGTTGGTTGGTGATTTTAGCAAGTTGTACTTGAGTTTTATTCATTGAACTAGTACCAATATTAACATTAGGATTTCTATTCACTCTCTTTCATCTTAAATTTTTATGTTGGGAGTTCAAAGAAAGATTATTAAATATTTTTCTTAGTTATTCATAAGTTTTATCATTATAGTTACCCCCAGTCAGTTGATCAGCTAGGTTTTGACCAGAGGAGGATAGCCCTTAATAGAAGGTATATTTTTAGAAAAGTAACAGCTCATGCCTTCCCTAGAAAAAACACCAAAAACTAATTCCTAACTATTGTTGAAATTGGGTAAAAGTTTAAAATTTATATTTCCTACTAACAACTATATATGTGGTGAGCAAGGTCAAACCCACAGGAAAGGTGGAACAACCAATTTTCTATAAAAACATTTGAAAACACCCCACTATTGTCAGCAGTGGAGAAACTTTTTAAAAAAATATTTTCTATTTTTTTATATTTTTTATCAAAGTAAACAAAGTCTTAACTAAACTATGATGAACTAGGAAATAGTTTGAAAAAATTAAGTAACTAAAAGATAGAATATTGATATATGAACAATCAGAATCAAATTTCCAGAAAAAACTCTATTCTACTAGTTTAAAATATTTCATTTTTACAAAAATGATTGCAAATGAAACAACTGAAAATGACTAACTTATTTCCCTCGTCAGTAGATAAGTCACCTAGGTTGACCAATCTCGGAGTTCTCCACTCCAATAAAGGTTCAACTACATAAATTTGATTTGAAAAGTATAATAGAACATATCACCATTAGTTTTGAAGTTTTCTTTTTGAATTAAATGTTTTAGAAAATGTATCCATGGTCATTCTCACCAAATGATCGTGGAATTGAAAATCGAATGATAGTGACATAATACAGTTGAATAAATTCAGAATTGATCTCACTGATCAATACAGAATACATTAAAATGAAAAGTAAAAAAGGAATATTAAAAATAAATATTAGATCTAGAAATTTTCCCCAAAATAAAAATGTTTAGCTACCTATCATGTTCATTATAGAAATTGAAAACATCGAACTAGAGAGTATAGTAATTGAAATTAACAAGGAATACGAGACTCCCTCCCGTGCTGCTCAACTAATGGACACATCATATCTCTAAGATTGATTATTTAAGGATCTTCAGGAAGTGATACAAGGATGTTCTTTGCTCTCTAAGAAGTGGGAATGAGTGAATGAGTTGTGAATGAATGAGTTCCCCCTTGTGTTACTCTATTTTTCTAAAACCTTTGTCATGTGTTGCATGTCACCCCCTGTTTTCCACTAACTTCAAGTGTTCTTCATTGTTGCACCGCACACGTGCACTTTTCTGTGCATCTCACGTCACTCTATCCTAACCCTTGTAACAAAATTCTCTCCAGGTAGTTAAAATGAACCTGTATGTCATTCTGGATACCTGTATGAATCTCTAAAATAGAACAGAAAAAGGGTTAAACAATTTGACGTAAAAAAATAAGAGTTAAAAAAAATATTACCTCTTATAAATAGTAAATATAATTATTAAATTAATGTAAGGATTAAATAATTAGTACTTATTAATTAAGATTATATTATTTAACTACATTATTAAAACTAATAAATTACAATATTTTATTAAAATCTTTTATTTTGTTAATTTTTTTAGATATTTAATTAAATATTTTTATTATAGTTATTTATTTATTAAGTTTAGGATTTATAAATAAAAGTATTAAGTTTATAACTTAATATTTATTTATATTATTAATATAATTAGTAATTAGCTATTAAATTTTTAAATTAGATTATTTTTTATTTAATTAAATTACTTACATTATTTTATTTATTACTTTCATTATTATAATTATAATTACTTTACTTAAAAAGTTAAATTGTATTTATTAAGTTTATTAAAGTATTTATTTAAATTTATTTATTTTAATTTTATTATAAGTTATTATTAATATCTACATTTTATTTAATCAATTTAGAATCATCTTCAAGATTCCCTCATCCTCAGTGCTTCTTCATCAAGTTTGAGCCCATCGGGTCCAACCTATTCGGTCAGTGACTTCGCATTGAAGCTTAGAAAGTAGGTAAAATAGGCGCATGAGTTTTTTTCATTTTTAGATCTAAAATCTATTTGCGGTGTAGGATCAAATTTCCTTCTATCATATCATTCGGCACTATGATTCAGGTTCAACATCCACAGCAGCGGTAGGGGTTGCGGTGGCACGGTTGTCGATCTGGGTTTGCACTTAGATCTGCAATGGTAGGGATTTTGGGTTTGTATCTGTTTTGATATAGTTGTAAACATTTAGTTTGAGTATGAGGTGGATTGAGAAGATAGCGGAGAATTGAAAGGGGCTGGTGGTTCATGGTGCGATGGGGGTAGGATGGTGAGACAGTGAAGTGGTGAGATAGTAAGGGAACAGGTGCTACAGCAAAACTGTGGAACAATAAAAGATTAAAACGATGTCAGAATAAATCAGAAACAAAGTTAAAGAAATTAAAAACTTAAATAAAATAAAAACTAATATAAAAACAAAAAAAAACTAAATTTAAATAAAATTTAAATTAATTAATTAAAGTATAAAACTTAATTCAAAAACTTAAAAGAAACTCTAACTAAAATAATAAAAATAATCTAATTAATAATCTCAAAGAAGGAAAATAAAGTTTAAAGCAAAAATTTAATTAAAGACTAATTAAAATAATTGAAAAAATTATAATTCATAGAATTAAACTTTAAAAGGAAAAAAATAAATAAATTATTGAATGCGAATAAATTATTAAAGTTAATTTATTTTAAAGAAAACACAATTGAAAGATTAGATGTTAAATTATAGATAAAGATAACTAAAATATGTTGGTAAATTAATTAATTAACTAAAATAAAAAAAGTCATTACAAAACATTACTTAAAAAATAAAGATTAAAATAAATCTAATAATTTTTATGGCTAAATTAAAAAATTAGATAAAAAATAATTAATAAGTGAATTTAATTATAAAATTATAGAAGTGTTAATATTTTGTAAAAAGTGTAAAAATAATTAATAAAATAGTTAAAAATTAATTGAAAAGATGTGGCAGACTAGGTGTTTTTAGAGACACATCAATAACCAAGAAGCTAGGTCAATGTTTAGAGCTCCGTACTTCAATGGTAAATACTATGGTTGCTGTAAAGCTCACATGATCATCTATATGAAAAATCTTGGATTGAAAGTTTATCTCAAAGTAGTTAAGCCCTATGAAATTCCTAAGACAGAACTTAAAACATGGGATGCTACAACTAAAGAAAATTATGATCTAAAATACAAAGTTATAAATGTTATCATACATAGGTTAGGACCAGATGAGTTTAATAGCACCTCTCAATATCAAACAAAAAATGAAATGTGGGCCACTATGGTAGTTGTATATGAAGGTACTGACAATGTGAAAGCTCTCAGATATGATTCAACTAATATTAAGTTCGACACATTCAAAATTTCTGAAGGATAGATAATTACTCAACTAAAAGGAAGACTCATTGAGATTGTGAACAAAATTGATACTATAGGAATACCTATAATTGAGCTCGAATAAGTGTTGAAAGTTCTAAGGTTATTACCACCTAAGTGGAGTGGAAAATCATCTACTATTAAAAAATCTACATATGTCAAAAAAATCAGGATAAAATATCTCATTAGAACTCTTATGATGTATAAAGCTGAAATGGAAGCTGGTGTTGGAGAACATAATATGATCAAGAAAAAAAATGATTCCTTGAAATTTTCTAATTTTAAAGATGATAGGAAAAGAAAAATCACACAATTCTATAAAAAATCTGAATAATTAGATTCCTTAATAAATCATAGAACAAAATATGAGTTTTCTTAGATTTCATGAAAATCCAAAAAAATATACAACAAGAGAATAGGTTTTAGGATACCTTTTAAAAAGTGAAAGAAAAATGGTGACAATACAAAAGACATAAAGTGATATGAATGAAAAAATATAAGACACATCAATCCCGATTTTACATAGATTAAGGATGATAAAAAACTAGAAAATAGATACTTCAAGAAACCTAATTATAAGAAGAAATCTATGAAGTCCACTGGTAGTGTTTCTGAAGATTCTAACGAATGTACATCATCAAAATTAGAATCTGAAGGTATTATTCAGAAGGAAAACATATGTTTTATAGAACAATCATATGAGGTACATTCTTATTACTCTTTTGGTCATGATCATGAATCAAAAAATGAAAACTACTCCATAAAAAGAAATCAAAAAATGAAAACTGATAATATAAAGAATTAAATGAGTATTGCACCATGTTAGAAACCAAGAATGAAATCTTGAAAAATAAAAATAAATACTTTTGAAACTCTTACAATAAAATTTTTAGTGAAGAGGAAAACCTGAATAAATATATTTTATATTTAAAAAATCAGTTGGAAAAAACTACTACCTCAAATACTAAACAAGTCAAGACAATTGAGAACCTACATAAGGAGGTTCAAAAATTCAATGATGATGCAAGTGTATTTACTATATTTAAAGATTATTTAAAAAAATCCTCAGTTATAATCAACTTATAAAATAAAATTTTGGAATTTGAATCCAAGTCTAAAGGCCTAAAAATTATGGAAAACATTTTTTTCCTTGTTCAGAAAATAAAAAACATTCCAAAGTCACTGCTTTTCATTGTGGAGAAGTAGGACAATATTCCAACATTTTTTATTTAAAAACATCAAGTTTGTAGAATAAAAAAATGATCTTGTTTAAAAATATTTTCTAAAACAAGATTAAAAGTTTTTTGGAAATAAAAAAAATACGGATGCCTATATCTCTTATATAGAATATTTCTAAACCCAAAAGAGTTTGGGTACCAAAAACTTTTGTTGTTTGATTTTTCATTGTATGGAAAAAACAATGTGAATAGTAATGAAAAATGGTTTATGGACATTGGTTGTTCAATACATATGAGTGCTTATTTCTCCAATTTTTAATCACTATCCAAAATTGATAGAGGCTATGTCACTTTTTGTGATAATGTAAAATAAAATATAGTTGTCATCAGATCTGTTGTAAATTCTCATTCAATCCATATCAATAAAGTTATCTATGTTGAAGGCTTGAATCACAACCTGATAATTATTTCTCAACTGTGTGATGATGGTTATTCTTTTTTTCTAACAATTCATGTTTAGTCCTCAAAGATAAATTTATCAAGTTTAAAGCACCCAATAAAGACAATGTTTACACACTATATCTCGATTCTTTGGGTAGACAGAATATGAATTGTTTAAATAATTAAATTGATGAATCATGGATTTGGCATAGAAGGCTTGGACATTTTAATGTTCATTCCATGAAAAAAATTTATGAGAAACATTTAATTTATGACTTTATTAACCTAGAATTGGATAGAAATAAGCTATGTGATGAATTAAAAATTGTCAATCAACACAAGTCATCCTTTAAACCAATTAAAGATGTTGTTATATCTAGACCTATTGACCTTATCCATAGAGATTTTTTTAGAACTACTAGAACTACAAGTCTTGATAGAAAATCATTTTTTATCTGTTAGTTAATTATTTTGTTAGATTTACATGGGTTTTATTTTTAAAACTCAGAACTAAAGCATGATCTATTTTTATTGATTTCTGTGAACATGTGAAAAATGAGAAGGTTACTAATATCATGTCCTTGAGAAGTGATCATTGAGGTGAATTTGAGAATCATGAATTTAACTCTTAATAATCTAAGCAAATAATTAAACATGTATTCTCTACCACCAGAGCACCTCAATGAAATAGTATTTTTGAAAGGAGGAATATGAATTTAGAAAAAATTACAAGGACCATGTTATGTGAATATAACATGCCCACTCATTTCTAGTCCATGGATATTAACAAATCATTTTATGTCATTAACAGAGTTTTAATAAGACCTATTATAAATAAAACACCCTATGAGTTATGGAATAATAAAAAACCAAAGGTAGGATACTTTAAAGTATTTGTTTGCAAGGTTTGTATCTAAAACAACAAGGATAATCTTGGAAATTTATATCTAAAGGCTGATAAAGTTATCTTCCTAGGTTACTCTACTACTTCCAACTCTTATACAGTTTTCAATAAAAGGTCAAGGATTGTTTAAGAAGTAACTCATGTGAATTTTTATGAAAGTGGTCCTTTTGATCACCAAATGATTCAAACTAGTGATTAAAGCGATTCCCTCAAAGATATGAGACTTGAATCCCTCTTTAACAACAACAAGGATGATGATTTGGAAATTGAATACTTTAAAACATATCTATAAAGTGTTGATACTAGTGAACCAAGAAGTGTGTTGCCTAGAATACCTAGAAATATTAAATATAATCCTCTATAAACAGTTATAAGAAACTTAGATGGAGTAAGAACTAAAATAAACATGGGAAATCTAATTGAATTCTCTGACTTTTTGTCCCAACTAGAACTTAACTCTATTGAAGAATCTTTATCAAATAAAATTTGGTTCTCAGCTATGCAAGAAGAGTTAAATTAGTTTACAAGAAATAAATTGTGGAAATTATTTGAAATACCCTTGTACTACCCTGTAATTATAAAAAAATGGGTTTTAGAAACAAATAATATGATAAAATTGTGTAATAACTAGTAAAAACAATCTTAATTAGTTTCTAAAGAATACAATAAAGAAGAGGTAATATACTACAAAGAAGAATTTTGTTTTGGTAGCAAGGTTAAAAGCTATTATAACCCTTGTAGCATATACATCATTTATGAATATTAAATTATATAAAATGGATGTTAAATATGATTTTATAAATTAATTTTTAATGGAGGGAGTTTATGTAGAATAACCTCTTGCTTTTAAAGATCCACATTTTCAAAATTCTATTTTTAAACGTACCAAATATTTATTTAAAATTAAACAAGCTCCAAGGGAATTGTATGAGAGATTAAGATATTTTATTTTATCAAATGGTTTTACAGTAGGAATGGAAGACCCTGAATTTTTCAAGAAAAATTCATCCTCAGATATTTTCTTAATAAAAATATATATATATTATGTTATTTTCAGATCAAAAAATCAAAAATTGTCCAATTATTTTTCAAATATTATGAAAAAATAATTTTAAATGAGTATTATAGGTGAGTTCAACTACCTTTTAAGATTTGAAATTTACTAAAAAATATTTTGTAAATGTTTTAAATAAAATAAAATATATATTGTTTTATTTAAGAAGTTTTGACATGAAAACAGTAAGACCTACTCGACTCCTATGAGCTTCTATTAGGCCAAAGTTTTCTTTTGGTTATATTTTTTGTCAATAGGTTGATATTTTTAGTATGTTGAGAAGTTAATTAAAATATGTATTGAATAATGGAGCGTGTGTGGATTTGTTAATTAGATCCATAACCATCGCCATGAAAATATCCCCCAGACAATCAGAACCATACCATAGGCATGAGTCATTGAATATGATCTATCAAATTGGGATGTTGATAGAAAGTCATAAGCTTCTGGAAATCATACTAAGTCTGGAATGAAAGTTTCGATCATGATGAGGAAGTTTTTTAGAGTTTTAGTGCCTCCAATGAAAACCAGATGATGCTTTTTTGTTTTTTTATTTCATAAAATTCATAAGCTTTCTGAAGACTTATGATGAAATCCTTATGAAGGAAATGGGGAGATCTGGAGCTACCAATCATATTGAGGATTTTTTGTAAAGAACAAAGTCACTGAGAAATGGAAAGTTACAATAATTTACATTATAATCCAGATGATGATGAATAAAATCCTAAATGTATTCAAAGTTACAAGTAATTCATGATACAAGCTGTGCCTTGTGGAAGAGAGGAGAATACAATGTGAATCATTCTAGTTGTTGCTTATCAGTTTAAGTAACACCGGACATAGAAGGATGAAGATCATCAGTATGAGAATCATTAGTGTGACAATATTAGAAGTATGGAATATTAATCTTATTAAAGAAAATAAGTCACTGTCAACACTGGTCAATTAAACGTGGTATGCCACCGATCCATTATAATAGATTTTGACATTGATTCATATTGTTGGTATCCTTTGTATATCAGATGTAACATTTTATCAAAGGTATAATAATGGAGGAATGTTGAATTTTATTTTAATTGGTTCAAGAAAATAAGAATCCATACTTTGTTATCTTACAATTGGTTCAAGATAAAAAAGAATAAAAGTATTGATTTTTCCTCAAGAATAAGTAAAGAATCATCAGACTAGGCACTGATAACATTCATAGGAGTGAAGTAGAGACTGATCTATCATATGAAGTTTGAAACTGATAAAGTCATTGAATGCTAAAATTTATCATAGATGGGATCATCGGTCTAAGGAATTAAAGAAAATAAGAAATAATTTGAAGATATTTCATAATGGTTTTAAATGTCTTACATTTAATAGTTGGTATAGAGAATTTGTATGAGAATAATTTCAATGTTTAAAAGTGGTCATCATAATGGGTCATCTTTAGTTCTGTATATGTTTTCATCATAATAAAGAATCAGAATGACAAATCATATTAAATAATTAGACCAAAGAAATGTTTTTGAACTTGAAGAAGTATGATTTTTTTAGAAGATTTGAGAGAATCCTAGAAGTATTAAGAAGGGTTAAATAAATAAAATTTGAATACTTAATTGAATGATAAATTCAGGATTATGAATTTCATTGAGTAGGAAGTGAAATTGTTTTTCCTACCTTTTCCATTCTAGGGTGCCTATAAAAGGGGAGTTCAGTCCATTTGTACTATGTGTGAAAACATGAATTGTTAACATGAACTGATAGCTCTGAAATTTTTTTTCTCAGGTATTGATTTTCCAAGCTGACTTTATCTTTTAGTTTGATGCTAAGGGAGTTCCCTTATAATGAATCCAATAGAGTGAGTCTTGATCCAATCAATGGATCAAGTTCCAATGGATGATTCTTAATCAAAGCAAGTCTATTTAAGTAATCCCATATGAGTGACATCTATTGGAGAAAGGATCATCGAACCAAGTTCAATTGGATTGAGGAATTGTGAGCTATTTATTATGTTCCTACTCAATTGTAGAAAGAAATAGTAGAAGGAGAATTGGATCAAGGCCAATCAGATAGATCCCATCGTACTGAGGTTACCGAAATGAGGCAGATCAGACTGACCTTACTGAGGAAGTTTTCTAGACTAAGTTTCTATAACAAGATTCAATACTAACAAGTTCCTTAGAGAATTTTTGAATTTCATAAATATTTTATACCGGTAAATTTTGATTCGGCTTACTTATGGAGGAATTGAAGACTTTCTGAAGTGGATCAGGAAATAAGAAGAAAGTGAGGCTTGTAATTGTAGATACTTACTAGTTACTGAAAAGGCTTGTCCTTCTGGGGTGTATAACCAGTTTTTGGAAAGTGTATACTAAAAAGAATAGTTGGGGGTAAAACCAACTATAGTAGGAAAGTTGCTACTCATATTGTGGAATTTTTCACTACTTGTTCCTTTTTATTCTAGAAATAATTTAGATAATGAATCCATGTTAGTCTAACTAAACAACATATAAAGGATTATCTATTTTTACCAAGCCTTGTAAATATCTTTTTCAACCTTCTCTTTATATTTTTTTCATACAAAAGGTGAGGTTGAGAAATTATACTTGAGTGGATTGTAACCTTAACAAGTTTCATAGGTTAAGAAAGTTTACTATAGTAGTTAAGAAAAAATGTCTTATAAAAGAAAAGGAACCACTGATTCACCCCCCCCCCCACACACAGTGGTCTTGATCCTACCTAGAAACAAAATTTGATATTAGATCCTAGGTTCCCTCTGAAAGATCCATCTATGAGAATGGACAATTTGAATTTTTTGAAGTATAAGGGGATTTGAATTTTCAATGGTAATAACTATCATATCTAGAAAGATAGAACACTACCATATATTATGTCTCTTGGGTATGATGTTTTGGAAGCTATTACAGATATATTTACTCCTCATATAGATAATGCTCCTCTTACTACTACTAATAAAAGAAATCTTGAGAATGATGGAAGAGATAAAAATTCTTTACTCTCATCACTAACTGAAAGTGAGTTTCTTAGAGTAAAGAGAGTTGTAACTTCCAAAATTATCTGGGATAAGTTGAAAATAAATTATGAATTCCATAAAAATGTGAAGAAGGAAAAGTTACAGATTTGGAGGCTGAAGTATGAATATATAAAAATGGATGAGCATGAATCTTTTGGTGACTTCTTTAAAAGTGTAAATGATATTGTTGGAGCCGTAAGTTGTCTTGGTGATAAATTGGAAGACTCAACCATTGTTGAAAAGATATTGAGAATTATTCCTGATAAGTTTGATTCCAAATTTTCATATTTGTAATATAGAGATACAATAACTCAATATTTAGATGATTTTCACAATACTCTTATTAATTATGAAATGCGAAGAGATATGGTTATGAAAAGTAAAGAAAAGTTTTTTTAATAAATGGAATTAAAATATTTGTTAAAATGGAAAAAAAATAATGAAGTTAAAGAAGAATCAAGTTATTCAAAATCATAGTAAAAAGATGAATATTTCAACACAATAGCTTCCCTTATTTCTAATAAATGCATGGAAAATGAAAAATCAAAGCCCTCAAATATTGGAATTATGAAGGGAAGGTACATTTTGCATAGAATTTTATTAATAAGAACATTGATGAGTATGATTCTGAGGAAGATGATGAAAAATATCAGAAATAAAATTGGAAGAAATATAAAGAAATATTTCCTTATAACAAGAAGAAGAAAAGTTATCTAAGTAGAATAAATAAGGATGATTTCTCTTCTATTGATGAACATGATCATAAAATCAACTTTATTACTTAAGTTAGAAGTGTAAGTGATTCATCTATCAGTGATGATGATTATAATGATATGTTAGAAATGGAATGGATTCTCAAAAGGAATTTAGATAATTCACCTGAAAAAAATACTCAACTTAAGAAATAAATAAGGAAGTTATAGAAATATGTTAAATACATAACTTTTGAGAGTGGTGGTCTTGAAAGAAAACTGAAAAATTATGAAGAAAATTTAGCTAGAAATGATAATCACAACAATATAAAATATACACTTATTGAATAAAGTAAATAGAACAAGTTGAAAATAGTTGAATCCAAAAAAAATATAGATGTTATAAAAATTAATCTAGTTGAGAAAGAAGAAGATTTTTTAAAAACACAATCAATGTTTATTATAGTAAAAAGTGAGATAATAAATATAAAATAAAACTTCACCAAGGAAGTTGATGTTAAAGGTGAAACTTCTAAATAAGGTTAAAATAAAGGATTACAAAAGAAAGCCTATGAGAGAACATATTTCACCAAGAAAGATAAAAATTCTTTAGGAAAGTTTCCTCTTGAAAAATTGGTCCATGATTTGTGACTAAAAATAACAATAATTTTTTGAACAAGTTCATTATCATTCTAAAAAATCAAGATTCAGAGGTCATTTTTAGTGTTGTGGAGTTTTTGGACACATAGCTTATTTGTGATGGCATTACATTTCTTTAACAAGAAGTAAGTATGAATCAAGGGGATCTATTATGATCAGAGAATATCAAATGTTACTAAAAATTAGGTGGAATAAAAAAATGAAACTTAGAAGATAAATAAAGGTGAGTATGTTAAGAAAGTGGAGAAAAACAAACATGATGAGTCAAAAAAAATGATTAGTTATTTATCCAGAACAAGTTGACATGGCTATAAAGTTAAAAGAAGCACAAACATTTGCTGAAGAAAATGGGAATAAAATGTTTCTGAAGATGTGATAAAAAATGATAAAAAGATATCAACAGATTGTGGTTTGAAAATTAATAAAATATGCAAGAGATATGAGAAAGAAGGGAATGTTACTAGATGTTGTTTAACTATTCATATGGAACAAGAGAAAGGAATGGGAGATTTTTTATAAAATCATTATAAAAAAAGGTTCCAAAATAAGAAAAGAAATCCTTATCAGAAGAATCTACAGATGAAAAGAAACTTGTTTCAAAATTTGAGAAGGATGAACAGTAGGAATAAAATACATATAATGCAAAATCAAAGAAGATGAAGAAAATAGAAAGGTTGAGAGAGGAATCTCGGTTCGAAAGATGATTATAAGCAATAATTGAGGTTCCTCTTTATTCCAAAAGTATTTATATTTGTACTAACATGTAAGGAATTGAAGTAGTTAAAATAAGGATGTTGACATTGATTATTATCTTACTATTCTTGTAAAAGAAAGTAACGAGGTTACAAAATATGATTTCTTGAAAGTTGTGACTATAAACCTAAACTTTATTATATATTTATTAAGATGGGTGTAAGTTATTTTTATCTTAAACAAATCCTTTCAATATTTCCCTATAAATGAGAATGTTGAAAGGAGCATGAAAATTTATTGCATGATAGTTTTCTTATGAAAAACATTGATAACATTAATTATACAATCGTGTTTTCTATACTAGGTTCTACCATGTAGAATTAGAGTTTTTTAGTTAAATTCACTTTGTTAATAAACACATGTGATACTTATGTTCTCCTCAATAATAATTTCAATATTTTAAAATAAAAATTTCAAACCCTTACCAATGGGATCATTTATCAAGAAGCTAAAAACTTATTATGATGGTCACTTTCAATTTGATTTCCAATAAGGGGGATAGATAAGGAAATGAGGGAGAGATAAGAAATTGGGGGAGTAAGAAAGGGGTGGTAAGAATAAAAAGTGAGAAAAGAAAAAAAAAATATATTATTTTGAAGTGTTTGAAGTGGGTATTTATAACATACACAAAGGGGGATATTGTTAAGACCAAGTTCTATTTTGGTTTTATTTATTTTTAATAGGTAAATATGTTTAGTATGTTTAGAATTTAATCAAAATACAAATTGAAGAAGATAGTGTGTGTGAAGTATTCAATCAGATCTAGAACCAATGGAATGAAAATTTTCCCAAGACTATAAGACTCGGGACACAGGCATGTTTTGTTGAATATAATCCATCGGATTAGTGTGTTGATAGAAATTCAGGAGCTTATAGAAATTGTATTGAGTCTTGAATGTAAGTGGTGATCATAATGAGGAAGTGTTCTGGGTTCTGAATGGCTCTCCTGAAAACCTAAAAAATTCTTTGTTTTTTTTATTTCACAAATGTCATAAGTTGGTCTAGATGCTTGTGATGCAAGATTATGAAGAAAAGGGGAATAGATGGTGATTCCAATTATATTGAGGATTGGTTGGGAAGAAGAAAGTTTTTGAGGAATGGGAAGTTACAATACATTCCATTATAAGTCATATGATTCTGAAGTAGGTCCTAAATATATTCAAATTCATGAGGAAGTCATGATACAATATGGAGTTAGTGTAAGAGAGGAGAAAATGATTTGAATCATTCTATCTACTAGTCATAAGTTTAAGGAATTTCAGAAATATAAGGATGAAGATCATCAATATCAGAATCATTAGTGTGATAATATCGAAAGGCTGGGAAATTGATCTTGATGAAGAAAATAAGCAACTGCCGACATCGGTCCATTGGGTGCGGTATTCCACAAATCCATCTTAATATATTCTGAAAATAATTCATATTGTTGGTATCATTTGTATATTGGATGCAAAGTTTTATCAGAGGAAGAATAATTGAGGAAGTTTGAATTGTATTTTAATTGGATCAAGAAAATAATAAGTCGTACTTTGTTCTCTTTCAATTGGTTCAAGTGAAAAAGAACAAAAGTATTGATTATTTCCTAAGAATAAGTGAAGACTCATCAGACTATACATTTAAAACATTCATCGGAGTGAAGTGGAGACCAATCCATAATATGAATTCTGACACTGATAATGTCATCAGATTCTAGACTTCATCGAACATGGGATCATCGGTGTGAGGAATTGAATAAAAGGATAAATACTTTGAAGAAATTTCAAAATGGTTTTCAATGTCTTAATTTTAATAGTTGGTATGGATAATCTATATGATAAGACTTTCATTATTTAAAATAGGTCATTATAATGGGATGTATTCATTTTTTGTATATTTTTTCATCATAATAAAGAATATGAATGATGAATTGTATTGAAGAATTATACTGAAGAAATATTTGTGAACTTGAAGAAGTTTGAAGTTTTGAGAATATTCGAGAATCTCCTAAAAGTATTTAGAAGGGCTGAAGAAGTTAAATTTTAACACTTAAATGAATGAGAAACTCGGGATTACAAATTTCATTGAGTGGGAAGTGAAATTGTTTTTCATGCTTTTTCCATTCTTGGGTGCCTATAAAAGGAGAGATCTTACCATTTGTATTGTGTGTGAAAACTTGAATTGTTAACATGCACCAAGAGCACTGAAATTTGTTTTTTCAAGTATTGAGTTTCCAACTAGATTTTTCTTCATGTTAATTCTAAGTAAGTACCATTATAATGAATCCATAGTATTGAGGTTCAATCCGATCAATGAAGTAAGTTCCAGGGGATGATTCTTCATTGGAGAAAATCCATCGAAGTAAGACCATCAGAGAAAAATCCATTGGGGCAACATAAATTGGACGGAGTTCCATACGATGGATTAATTTTGAGCTATATATTGAGTTCCTACTAAATTGAAGAAATAAATAGAATAAGGATAATTAGACCGAGTCTAATCAGATGGATCCCATCAGATTGAGGTTACCGAACTGAGGTTTATTGGACTAACCTTACTGAGGAAGTTTTTCGGACTGGTTTTTTGGAATAATTTTCAAGACCAAAAAGTTCCTTAGAGAATTTTTGAAGTTATTGAATATTGTACAAAGGTAAAGTTATACTCATATTAATTGTGGAGTAAGTGAAGACTTTCTGAATTGGATTAGGAAAGAAGAAGGAAAGTGAATCTTGTAACTGTGGATATGTACCAGTTGCTAAAAAGGATTTTCTTTCTGGGTGTATAAACAGTTGTGGGAAAGTGGAAACTGAAAATGATAGTTGGGGGTATATCCAACTATAGTAGGAAATTTGATCTTGGGATTGTATAATTGTTCACAACTTTTGACTTTGTATTCTGAAAATAAGTTAGTGAAAGAATCCATGTTGGTGGAACTATCAAACATGATATGGAGTTGGTTTTTGTACCGAACCTTGTAAATATCATGTGATTCATTATCTTTATATTTTTTTCATATGAAAGGTAAGGGTGATAAGTTATACTTGAGTGGATAGTAACCTTAACAAGTTTTAGAGGTTAATAAATTTTACTAAATTAGTTAAGAAAAAATCTATTATAAAAGAAAAGGAACCATTTATTCATCCCCCCTCACAGTGGTCTTAATCCTACCTGGGAACAATAGCTCCAATATTAAACTTGATTTAGATGAAATTGGAAAACCAGTTGACAAAAATTTGTATAGAGGAATCATTGGAAGTTTGTTATATCACACTGCATAAAGGTTAAACATTATGGTTTTTGTATGTCTTTGTGAAATATTCCAATCCAATCCAAAAGAATCTCATTTAAATGATACCAAAAAAAATTAAGTTATTTAAAATTAATGGTCTCTCTTTCTCTTTTCCCACAAACTTCTGATTTTAATTTGATTTGTTATTTGGATGCATATTTTTTATGGTTATAGATATATAGAAAAAACACCTCAAGAACCTATCAATTCCTTGGTAAATCTCTAATATCTTTGTTGAGTAAGAAAAAAAACTTCGTAACATTATCAACTATCGAAGATGAATATATTTCAGTAGGAAGTATTTGTACACAAGTTTTGTGGATAAAACAAACTCTAATGTATTTTAGATTTAATTTTAATCGTCTTCCAATAAAATGTGATAATACAGGTGCTATCAATATTTCAAAGAATTTGATAAACCATTCAAGAACAAAACACATTGATTTAATACATAATTTATTAATATATCATCAACAAAAGAATGATATATTTTTAGAGTTTGTTTTCATATAAAATCAATTAGAATATATTTTGAATAAACCATTATTTTCTGATAGATTCAATTTTATTAGATTAGAAATAGGTTTTAATTTATTTTACTTAGAGGTTACAATTCTTTCTTCTCTTTTATGAAATATTATGTTTATATAATTGCCTAAATTTATTTAATAATCATGTTTTATTCAATATATATCAATACCATATTAAATGACCAATCATATCAGTAGTCCATGTCACCAATATTTTGTAATGATCACTCTGCACATCACTATGTGACACCTCAATTACCAAAAAATGAAAAACTAAGAGATAATGTATCAACTCTACGTGTGAAAACTTTTTTCAAGCCCTTAATCCCTCATCCTTCTCTAATTTAAACACTTACTACCCTAACCTTTAAGTTCTTTATACTGCACTGAGAATGACAAAGACCGTGTGAACTGACAAAACTTCCATGATTAGGGAAAAGTGTCAAAGAACAATGAGTAAGGTTTTGAGTGGATGAGAAATAGACATTTTGTAGATATATGGAACATTTATTCTACTCAAAAATGTTATAAATTGAAAAGTATGGGAGTACATGTTTGATGAAAAGCGAACCAAGTTTGTTTTTGAGAAGGAGGTCCATGAGTTTTATGAAACAATAGTCTTTCATTTTGGTGATAAATAGAAACTTTTCACTACAACCATTAATAAGAAACACCTTTTGATAAATTCATTTCAAATATATGTGTCATTCAAATGTCCTCATGAGTTTCATACACACTTCAGTATTATATTTCTTGAGATAGAAAAATTCAGTCCACCTAAAATCATGAAGTCTCTATTTGGATTTGTGGTTATTGAGAAAAACCAACCAAGGAAATGGAACCTAAAAGAAAAATTATTGTGAATTTCATCTAGTCTTTTATCAATCAATGTACTAGTTAGTTTGAGAAATTTTAGTTTGAATATATTACATTATTATACATGTTCATGATCGAAAAGCCTAAAATCTAGTATGATATATCATGAGATATTTATATCATGTTCAAAATAGGTTTGTTAGTTTCTATCCTTATAGAAGGATGTTAACCTTGTTTTTTCATAATGATGGAGTTTTCCTCAATGAAAAAATAGAAACTCATTGTTGTGGTTTTATAACTTTGAGAGAAACTATTGTAAGGAAAAGTTGTTTGTATGGGAGTTTCTCTCAAAAAATTGGTTTTAGTGAGTCGTGAAGAAGAAATTGAAATATATCCTTCCCTGATTTAGGGGGATACATCCCAAATGGGATTATCAAGTGATGTTGGAATTCCATCAGAAAGATGATTTGTTCAAATGAATGTCTCATATGAGTTGACCCTTGCTGATATATAGAGAAGAGTTAGAATTTTTGTTCAGCCTGAAGCACAAGTTAATCCAATAGAAACTTTTCCTCTAATCCCACAAGTCATAGAATAATTAACCTCTAAAGTTACTTAGTTAATAATTATTGATCAATGGAAAAAAAATTCAATATCCCCAAGTACTGTACCTTTCATTCCAATGTCTCCATCTAAAAAAGAAAATCAATAATTATCATAAGAAAAAAAATTACAAGCAAAAGAATTTAGATAAAATGAATAAAAAGTTCATTTTGAATAAAATTTAAAATTTGATGATGCTTGAAGAATGTAAGTTCAAAAAGATATACCCTATCTTATTCACACAGAGCACATATGCTCATAATATCATTATACTGACAAGGTTAATATGATATAGCTCCAGAAATCTACTCGAGATTATTGTCTAAAATGGAATTAATAAAATCTCTAGTGATTGATTCTAGTAATGAAATAAGGACTATTTAGGATCAAATGTCGGTGAAGGATGAAATTTAATATATAAATTTGTTGGTTCGATCAATTATTGAAAATTTGTCAAGGGAATCTATTATAGGAACTTTAAATAGTTCTGATGAATTGTCAAAACAAATGTAATTATCTCAAGTTGTTGATACGATGACTGCATCTCTTGATTCTCTACAGTGTAAGATTATCTCAAGGGATATGTTTCAATAATTTCATAAAATAATGGTATATGAAGGTAGAAAGTTACCATTTCTCCCTAAAGAAGTGGTTAATTTAGTTGATCAATCAATAAAAGAAATCAGTTCTTTGTTAAATAAAAACATAACATAAATTCAAGGAAATTCAGTCTAAGTGAAGAAGGATTTATTCTTTATCATCATTGATTTACAAAATTTGGATGATTCATTATCAAACAAAATTGAGGTTATGTAAAAAAATTGTAATATCTACATGATGTAGTGGTTAACAGTTTGAATCCAGATTCCTCCAAAGATGAAGAAGATATAGAAGCTGATGCAGTTGTAGAACCATTGGAAAGATAAGTTTATACAAAAGGAAAATAAGTTTATTTTGTTGTTTTCATGATAGAAAACTAGTTCGAAGTGTTGAAAAATATGATATCTAATTGCACAAAGAAGGGAGACATGCAAAATTTTATGGGGAATTTCTCTCAGAAACAATGGAATGGTTTCACAACTCTTTTAGACAACTAAAAAAATGAATTGGTAAAAAGGATCTATGCTTGTGAAGATGCACTATTTTATATTCATGGAAGGCATTTTATAAGACCACAAATTATTAATGGTAATTCGTCTACCAGTAAGTGTTTGAAGGAAAATTTGATCCCACTGAAATCTATCAAATAGAAAACCTCATGTTTTCTAAAGAATTGTCCTTAGATTTAACTAAATAGGCCTCTAAAATATCCTTTACCTGTGTAGATAAGTTTGATATAGTGAGGGAATTGCAGGATTCTCTCAACATTCAATATGATTTAGTAAGGGTCTCTCAAAATGATCATGTAGAACTTGGAGAATCCTTACTGACACTGGGTGATGTTATTGGGAAAACCACTGATCCTCCACTACTATTATCCTCTTTACCCATTGTAAAACTCTTATCTTTCAAGAAACCTCATTAGTAAAATTATTTTTTGTTTCAATATTGATGAATTCTTCTAATCTTGTGAAAATAAATTGTTCTCTTTTTAACAAACATTTGAATCATTTCATGTTACTATTTCATGCACCTTTTTAACAAATATTTGAACACTTTCTATATTTTTTTTAATGCTTTATTAATTCTTATTTTTAATTTAACTTTCCTTACTATCTTTTATTATCACAAATTTATGCTAAATTTAATTCATTTTTAGTAAAATTTACTATTTATAGTTGTTCATGTGCTACATTGACTATATTTCTTTACTCTACTTATTTTTGATATCACAAAAATGGGGAGAAAGAGTACAAAAATTTAAATTAATTCAATATTGATGCACCTTCTATGAAATTTTTATGTTTTATATTTCATTGTTTTTGTGATCATAAAAAAGGGGGATATTTTTGTATAGCCTTATATTGTTCCAAAATATCTCAGTTTATATGTTTTTATAATTCAAAAAATCCCTATCATTATTCGAACAAGTTTGTCTTAAGTGTCTTAGGTCATATCAAAAGAACTTATCTTACTATTTATTCCCTAAATATTTATCGTACAATGTGTAAAGTATTTATTTTATTAAAAAGTTACATTATCTTAAGAAAATCAATGATTATCTTCTGCCTTCTTAGAATCTAAAGGCTACATGGTGAAAGTTTATCTTATGGCATAAAATATTATCTTACGACAGGGATAATTTTACAATGATATGTATTTATATTAAGTTGAAGTTTTATCTTACGTAGTATTGAGAATAGATTATATTAAAAATAAATAATAGATTAAATTATCTTAAATAAATTCATAAAATATTATCTTTTGAAGTATTAGAAGAAGTTTTTTAGTCAAGTATTACATGTCAGCACCTTTTATCTTATTCATAAAATTCATCTGCACAAAATTAAACTCAGTTTCTCTTATGCACTGAATAATAGAGGTATATTTTATCTTATGAAGTCTCTTTATAAATTCATCTTATGAATATAGTTCTACCTAACACATAAAGATCATCATGATTACCTATCGTATTTATTTTGATAATTTGTTTCTTGCCTTTCAGTATTTCATAAAAAATTTGTCTATTTAAGGAAACATTTATGTCATGTTTCCATAAATACAAATATACAAAGAAGAAGAAGGTATATAACATTTTTTCTACAGATATATATTCCATATTTGGAAATAATGATTGCATATCATTAAAATCCTATCTTATCAACTCTCTATATCTTTCTTAATGGATTATCAAGTTAACTATTTTGATTATCTTGTATGATCGTGTTCATAATTAAAACAAGTGATATAAATATTAGAGTGTTTCCCAGGAGTTTCTAAGACCCAGATTTATTTTTAGATTTCTTACAGGGAAAATGGTTATTTGGACTCATCCATTTGGTCTGTAATGAAGTCCACTTATGAAAAAATCATCACAAACTCTCAATGGATTGTCAACATGAATTCCTCTATGAATTTTTGGTATGAAAACTGGGCAGGCACACCTCTCATTAATCAAATCAGCACAATTAGAGGGGACATTGATCACAGTGCAACAATCAAAGAGCAGCTAAAAATAGTGAAATGATCCTATATGATATAACGCACATAGTTACTGGGTATGAATTCACTAATTAGGATTATTTTATCATCTGTAAAGGTTCTACTAAAGGTATCTTGGACTCAAAAACCTTCTACAATCATGTTCAACATGGTGAGCATAACATGATTGGTTATTTAAGCAGGAAATGAATGATACCCTTAAGATTTACCCTACTTTTCATGCTATACTTCAATAAGATTCTAGTGTATATTAACCTACAAAGAGTAGGAATCTATTTATACTCTAAATGTTCCTTATACAATTGGTATAGAGAGAATATTGACCAATTGTTCTATAGTTGTAAAATAGTTGTGGCCTTTTAGAAGGTTGTTTTAAATTTTTTCAATTTGAACACCCCCCACCCAAAAAAATTTGTTTATTGTTTTTTGGATACTGCACATGTTGTACAGCTCTCTATGTAGCTCTCTGTTTTATTCCAGGTAGCATGTTCTGAGGTAATACACTCCATCTGGTAGAGAAGAAACAAATCTCTCCATAGTATGGTGAACTTAAATATTGAACACACCATCATGAGGATCCTAGATACAATTCAAACTGTCAACATGATTCATACATAAAAATGTAGAAACTCAATTGGATACTTTTTCATCCTCAGGCGGCTAAAGATTTATGGTAATTTCCCTCCCACAAGAGACCCATTTGAAGTGTTTTAGACCCCACCCTTTGATATTTGGATTAAATTCAATACAAATGGGTCATCTAGGGGAAAACCAGGACCTTCTTGTTATGGTTCCATTTTTAGAGACTACTAGGGGAAGTGGTGGAATGTCTCTATGGTCCCAAAATACATGCAACTGCTCTTTAATCACAAATTATGGGCCTCATCATGGTAGTTGATCTTTCCAAAAAAATAAATTGGGATAATATCTAGCTTGAATATGATTCAACTACTATTTTCCATGCCATTCGAACATGTCAGATTCACCTAGCATGGAGCATGACGATAAAGTGGGCTAAATGTCTTGAACAAATTTCTTCCATGAACTATTTCACCACTAACACATTTAGAGAATTAAACTACATAGATGATGGACTTTCCAACATAGGGGTTGTTGGGTCGGAACAAACGAGGAAAGATGGCAAGAGGGGGGGTGAATTGCCTTTTAAAAAATGATTAACAAATTAAAAATCAAAGTAAAGTGCAGCGGAAATAAAGAGGCAATCACACAAGAAATTGATAACGGAGTTCGGCCAAAACCCGGCCTACGTCTCCGCTCCCAACTCAACCGTTGAGAGATTCCTACCGCTTGCTTTTCAATGGTTTTAGCAAGAAACCCACTAGGCTTTGAGGTAGCACTAGAACCTATTACAGCTTGCTTTTTGTGGTTTAGCAAGAACCCACTTGCTTTTAATGGTTTAGCAAGAACCCACTAGCCTTTTTAACGGGTGAAGGCTAGCTCACCGAAACACAAGCCTTTTAAAAGGAAAGGCTTGAAGAAACCTCTTCACACCTTAATGGTGGTGTGAAACCCAAAAGAAAGGGGGATGAGAAAAGGGTTTGGGGTTTATAGGCACAAACCCAATTTTAAGCTCAAAATAAATATACAATAAGAACCGTATTTTGAGAAGCCTTGGGCGCCTTTGATTGGATGGAGATGTTGAAGGCCGCTTCCAAGCTTCTTTGGAGAGGAGCTCCTTGGATGTGGAAGTTGTTGGAGCTATTGGGGTTCCCTTGGAGGAAGTCGCCGGAGGTTGGCCAATTGATGCAAAATATGTCCGTGGGCTTCCGTATAGTTCCGGTAAGTGTCTGGGGCTTCCTTGGCCTTTATTTATAGGCATGGAACCCTTGTGGAGGCTTCGGAGCCGTTGGAGAGGCTTAAAGAGCCGTTGGGAGCCAAGTGGGCCAGCCTGGTCAAACTGCAACGGCTAGTTTGACTGGCTCCACCGGCTGACCGGTACAGTACCACCGGTTGGCCGGTGTGTGCAAAAAGGCATAGGATTCCTGTCCAGGGGCCACCGGCTGACCGGTGCCAGAGCCACCGGCTGGCCGGTGGAAAGACAGTAGCTGGCACTGTTGGGAGAGGGTTCCACCGGCTGGCCGGTGCTGAGGCCACCGGTTGGCCGGTGGGGAGGCAGTAGCTTCCTCTGCTGTGCAGGTGCCACCGGCTGGCCGCTGGTGTGCCACCGGTTGGCCGGTGGTCTGGACAGAAGGATGCCTTCTGTCCAGGCTCCACCGGCTGGCCGGTGGTGAAGCCACCGGTTGGCCGGTGGACTGAAAATCAGTCCATTTGGGCATTCTTGCTTTCCTGAATTGATTCCTATCATCCAAAAACACTTGAAAGAGGATTAGATAAATATGAGGGTGATTGTGATCATGAAAATAAAACAACGAGGGGAACGAGATGTACAACAATCTCCCCCTATTTTGATGATCACAATCACCAAAACAATTAATGTAAAATACTGAAATTGAAAGGAGACATTCTTAAAGGATAATTTAAAAATAAATCAAATTATGATAGAGAAGACTCTCCCCCAATCAATCAAGAAATTTCTCCCCCTTTGTGATTATCAAAATAGAATGGGGCATAAAACTTGATTGAGGGAGAAGATTTGAAAAACTAGATTGAGATTTGAAAATCAATTTAGATTCTTGAAATTGAAATGAAAATTTGAATAACAGTTTGAATTGAAAGTTTTGAATCAAAAACCAATTGAAATTTGAAATTTGAAACCAAATGAAAATTTTTGAAATGAGAAATTCGAATTGAATATTTTGAAATGAAAATTTTGAAATGAGAAATTCGAATTGAATATTTTGAAATGAAAATTTTGATACCAAGTGTTGAAATTGAAAGTTGGAATCGAAAATTTTGAAATTACAAAAAAGATTAAAAGATCCTAACTCCCCCTAAATAAAAACAAAAAATCACCAGGGAGAGGGATTTTGAAAAGAGATGATTTTCGGCCCGGAGAGACTCGCTAGAAGGGATTTTTCAATCCATACTTTTCTCATGGCGGGTCTTCTCCTATAGAATTCGTCCGAATAAAAAATCGATTTGGGTTGACCATACCGGGCGTTTTTACAATTACATTCATAAATAAGGTGCCCAGGTTTTTTGCAATAGTTACAAAATTTAAAACTAGAGCTCCCCCTTACAAAAACAGTTGGTGCATGGGAGGAGGAAGCTATATTGGTATATCCTAGCCCTTGGGTGGTTCTTGAAATTCGTTGAGAACCAAGCAATTTTGAAAGATTTTGTTCCCCTTGGGTGAACTTAGCTAGGGATTCTCTAAGGTCCTTGATGGTTGATTCCAAAGAATCAACATTTGGAAAATTTTGGATTTTTAGGGAGAGTTCCTCCTTCTCTTTGAGAAGTTGGTCTTTTTCGGAGGAAAGCTTTTTGAAATTCTTTTTCAAAGCGACAAATTTTGAAGAAAGCTCATGAAAACCATTTTCTAATTGATCTCTAACGTGTTGGAGTTCTTCATATGACAAATGATTTAAAGAATTGGAATTTGAAGAACAAGAGGAGGAGTCGGAAGATGTTACCTCATGGAATTCCATTAGGCATTTTGTACCTTGGTCGCTCGAGGAGGAGGAGGAGGATGAAGAGGTGGAGCTATCACTCCATGTTGCCTTTGAAGCCTTCTTCTTTTTCTTCTTCTTGGCCCTTTTCTTGTGAAGTGGGCAAGCGGGTACGGATTTTGCATCGGGTTCAAGCTTTTGAATGGGTTCTTGCTTTTGAGCCATGCTAGTACCTTCATGGGTTAGCTCTAAAAATTTCCAAATATCATGTGAAGTAGAGCAAGAAGAAATATGATCAAAAACATTTCGGTCAAAGCCACAATGAAGAGCATTCATGGCTTTGCCATCAAGCTCGAAATTTGCAATGTCGGCGGCGGTCCATTTAGACTCATCGGGAGAAGAGAGCGTAAAACCATGCATAACAATTCTATAAATTGGATAGCTAATGCTTTTTAAAAAAGTGGTCATGCGGGTTTTCCAAAAAGTATAATCGGCTCCATCAAAGAATGGAGCACGATCCAAAGAATGTCCTTCGGGGGATTGAGAGGAAGAAGCGGTAGAAGCCATCAAAAAAAATAGGATCTTTAAATTTGAAACCGGTTAGGGAATTATTCAAATGCGTCCTCTGATACCAATTGTTGGGTCGGAACAAACGAGGAAAGATGGCAAGAGGGGGGGTGAATTGCCTTTTAAAAAATGATTAACAAATTAAAAATCAAAGTAAAGTGAAGCGGAAATAAAGAGGCAATCACACAAGAAATTGATAACGGAGTTCGGCCAAAACCCGGCCTACGTCTCCGCTCCCAACTCAACCATTGAGAGATTCCTACCGCTTGCTTTTCAATGGTTTTAGCAAGAAACCCACTAGGCTTTGAGGTAGCACTAGAACCTATTACAGCTTGCTTTTTGTGGTTTAGCAAGAACCCACTTGCTTTTAATGGTTTAGCAAGAACCCACTAGCCTTTTTAACGGGTGAAGGCTAGCTCACCGAAACACAAGCCTTTTAAAAGGAAAGGCTTGAAGAAACCTCTTCACACCTTAATGGTGGTGTGAAACCCAAAAGAAAGGGGGATGAGAAAAGGGTTTGGGGTTTGTAGGCACAAACCCAATTTTAAGCTCAAAATAAATATACAATAAGAACTGTATTTTGAGAAGCCTTGGGCGCCTTTGATTGGATGGAGATGTTGAAGGCCGCTTCCAAGCTTCTTTGGAGGAGCTCCTTGGATGTGGAAGTTGTTGGAGCTATTGGGGTTCCCTTGGAGGAAGTCGCCGGAGGTTGGCCAATTGATGCAAAATATGTCCGTGGGCTTCCGTATAGTTCCGGTAAGTGTCTGGGGCTTCCTTGGCCTTTATTTATAGGCATGGAACCCTTGGGGAGGCTTCGGAGCCGTTGGAGAGGCTTAAAGAGCCGTTGGGAGCCAAGTGGGCCAGCCTGGTCAAACTGCAACGGCTAGTTTGACTGGCTCCACCGGCTGACCGGTACAGTACCACCGGTTGGCCGGTGTGTGCAAAAAGGCATAGGATTCCTGTCCAGGGGCCACCGGCTGACCGGTGCCAGAGCCACCGGCTGGCCGGTGGCAAGACAGTAGCTGGCACTGTTGGGAGAGGGTTCCACCGGCTGGCCGGTGCTGAGTCCACCGGTTGGCCGGTGGGGAGGCAGTAGCTTCCTCTGCTGTGCAGGTGCCACCGGCTGGCCGCTGTTGTGCCACCGGTTGGCCGGTGGTGAAGCCACCGGTTGGCCGGTGGACTGAAAATCAGTCCATTTGGGCCTTCTTGCTTTCCTGAATTGATTCCTATCATCCAAAAACACTTGAAAGAGGATTAGATAAATATGAGGGTGATTGTGATCATGAAAATAAAACAACGAGGGGAACGAGATGTACAACAGGGGTTACTACAGAAAGATATATCCACTTGACCACTTTACCTGATGACATGGTTTCCCTTTTTCTCTGGGATAAATGTAAAACTACTTCATTTAGTTTTTTGTAAATTTTTTTGTTTAATTCCAAGATACATAGAGCTAATTTTTCTCAAAAAAATGAAAATGAAAACGTGTGTTCTTACTTAGAAACACAAAAACACCATCTACTATGTATATATAAAACATTGTATAATTACTTAAGAATAGTGATTACAAGTTTATATTTTCATTTGAATATCTCCCAGAGTTGTATCTTGAAGACTATTATCCTCTTAGAATGCATATTCTTCTACATTCATTTTCTTCTTGAAACTATGTGTTTCAAAGTATCTTTAGAGACCCTTTTATTCATTTTTCATTGATACTCGGTGTAACTAAGTGTATTAAGAATGTGAATAAGCCTTGTGAAGGTAGAGCCTGGTTGAAATCTCTTTCACCTTTGTAATAAGTGAAAGATACTTGCACTTAGCTGGGATCTCTTGGTAAAAGGGTTGTTTTAGTGAAAATCATCAAACTCGTAGAGTTGAGTGTTGGTACAGTGGACTAGAGGATTTCTATTACCTTGACCATTATAAATATTTGTGTTCACTTTTTTTCTATGTGATTTCATATTTAGGATGTATATCTTATGGAAATATTTGGACTCACATACCTTGAATATGGTGTTATAATATCAAATAAATTTTTACAAACTAAATTCACCCCCATTGTTGAGTTATTCAGCTAGCCATTATCTAGGAAAATAATAAACTCATTAAAAAAATTTCAAATATTTATACGTTTCACCCTTAAAAATTATCATATACTTTTATTTAAAAGTAATCTAATTAGCATACCTAGGAAATCAAAATATTTCTATAAAAATTCATATAAATTATAGATAAGTCATATAGGTAAATTGGGAAATAATTTTTATATCACTCTTATAAATGGAATAAACTACCTATTAAATTCAAATAATATCCTAATAGAAACCAAATTGGTTAACTTCATCCCATTACCCAATGCATTGGAGAACTATATTGGGATCACCCATCCTTGGTTTATAGTTAAACTATCATGACCCGTCCTCGGGGCCCGTGTCGTGACTAACCCAAGCCCGCCTTCCATAGGCCAAAAGCTGGCAACTAGCACCAAAGGCATAAATCCCTAAGCTGAGAAGGCATTTCCTTTATAGTAGTAACACACACACAAATAGAGTAAGCTGGAAGCAAAGCACTAAGTGAAAACTGTATGCAAAAAGTAGTGCTGAAAGTAAAAGGGGCCGAAAATACAAGCCCAGCAGTAAAGTACAGGTACAACAAAGGGTAGGTACAAATGTCCAGGTCAACACTCTGCGTCTATCGGTCCGTTCCGTGTACCGTCTTGTCGTGTGGTTCACCTCCAGGTATCGCCCGGTCCTGGATCTCTCTCGGTCTCTGTCAACATTTTCCGTCATCTGCATCCAACACAACGAGGTGCGGGCATAGCCCGTGCAGGGGTGAGTATAACGATACTCAGTAGGGACCCCGAGACCCCCAAAGGCCTCCCAGAATCCACGAAGGATAAACCACAGAAGAAAAGATACAATCACGAAGTATCAAACAACCCTACTTAGGTAGATGCCCATACATATATGTAAGTTATCAACCACAGTTCAGCTCCAACTCTCGAGCTCAAGCACAACCCAGTCCACACAGGAAAGTAAAGTCAATCACATCGATGATAAAGATTCAAAGTCAAGACTCAGCTCACACAGGTATACATCTTTCATATAGCGATAGATATGATCATATGTATTCACTAATTCATCTAAGATGTCGGACCCACATAGGATACAAGACCAGCTAAGCTGTTAGACCCACAGAGGACACAAGACCAGCTACTCTGTCGGACCCACACAGGGTAAACGTACAGATGTCAAACTGCCGGACCCACACAGGATACAAGAATAGTAGCCATCGCACTGATTTATCTACGTTGTCGGATCCACACAGGATACAAGTACAGAGGTCAAACTGTCAGACCCACACAGGATACAAGAACAGTATCCATCGCACTGATTTATCTAAGCTATCGGAACCACACAGGATACAAGACTAGCTACTCTGTCGAACCCACACAGGATATAAGTACAGAGGTCAAACTATTGGAACCACACAGGATACAAGAACAATAGTCATTTTTGTCGAACCCATGGAGAATTCGGGTACAATTTTCATTGTCGTCGAACCCACGAAGTATCCTAGTACGGTAGTCATCATCGCAGTTGCAGCCAGCTCAACAGTTCTCGCACACAGCACGCTCGATTCCAGGAGGTTCCACTCCTCGAGCAAAAGGTTTGATACATAAACTATCATGAATACAAAGTTTATGTATCCCAAAGTTCTGTCTCATCAAAAGAAATACAACGCGACAGATTACGCGTCAATCTGAGGCCCGGTCTGAGAGTTATTGGATTTTCCATTCCAGGGGCCCGGTTGAAATTATGCTCGTTCCAAACCCGGAAGTTTTCCAAATTTGTCCAAAACTCACTTAGATTATTCAAAAAGGAACATCTCAACACGAGGATCCCAGTTCTGCAAATGGCGCGTCGTTCGGACATGCGGTCTTGAAGATATCCATGTTTAACCGAAACAGGCTCGGCCCGTCAAGCCTAGTGGGCTGGCGGGTCGGTCGGTTCTGGCTCGACGGGTCCGACCCGGCTAGGGGGTCAGCCCGGCCCGGTGGGGCGTGGCCCAGCCTAGTGTTGCGGCCCAGCCTGCATGAGGATGGCTCAGCCAGCTGGCTGAGCAGAGCGGGGGGCGCGGCCCCCCGGTTTCTTGCAACAGCGGCACCGAGCAGTGCCGCCTCTCCTGCCCGGCCGGCCGAAGCCGACCGGTTTTTCCGATGCAAGAAGCCTACTATGCGGTTCTCAGATCCTCCGCACGTGTCACCCTTGGGCGCCGCGGTTTCTTCCACCTGGTCGGCAGGCGGCCGACTGGTTCGCCCGCCGAAGCGGCCCACCCAACGCGGGCCTCGGTCCCTCCGCAGTGCGGCGCCTCTTGGCGTCACGGTCTTCTGCCCGGCTGGCCATAGTCGGCTGGTTCATCCAGCAAGGGGCCCACACAACGGGACACGGTCTTCCCATAGAGTGGTGCCAAGGGGGAGTCGTGGTCCTCCAGCCCAGCCGGTTTTCTTCCTCTGAGGGGCCTGCACCGCGGGCGGCAGTTTCCTCCACGCGGCCGGTGTGCGGTCGTTGCTTCCGGTCGCCATCACCTCCGGACACCACCGCCTCCGATCGCCGCCTCCAAAATATTCAAGAACCAATGGAGGGTCATCGGGTCGTGTTCGTTCAGCCCGCACCCTCCACGTTAGGCGATAACAAATGGCCACAAACAATCACTTTCATTCATCGAAGACACGAGTATAATTTTAATAAACTAAAATCATACAAAAATCCCCTACCTCTTATATGACGTTGCACGTCCATGAGCCGCGAAAGACGAGCATCGCGGTAGTCTGGCATTATTCCGTCAACGTCGGGGAAATTCATTGTCGTAGGTGGAATCCTTTGCAGGCGGCTTCTTTTCCCTTGTCGCGGAGGAAGAGGAAGGAAGACACATTGTCGTTCTTCAGTGGAATTGGCATTCTTCATCAAAGAGGATGTTGTTCTTCATGGAAAGGACTCTCCCTTTTTAATTCTCCCAAATCTCTCCAACACAACAAGCCATCCCCAAATAATAGCTCAGCCTATTATTTTATACTCACACAATTTTCAAATTAATTTAAAAATTAGAGGAGCCAAAATTAATTGTTCATTAATTGAAAATGTGTTGGCACATTCATGAGAGGATGGTGGAAGTCTCAATTAAAGAGGGGAGGTGTCAAATTAATTAAGGGAAGTTTATGGGGATTTTAAGAGGAAGGTGAGGGGTTAGGATCGTGTGGGTCCCACCACACATTATCCTCCCATGGGAGATTATGTGGGATGTGGGCCCCACCTCTAGCTCCTCTTTAGAGATAATAACCACCCCTTAACAAAAAATTATATGACACATAATTTTTTTATTTATTTTAAAGAAGTCCCAAAAATTAACTTCTCCTCCCGTACAAATACAACTGCAGAAAAGGTCCCCTTAAGTGAATACCGTCACTGAGAGTTCATTGGTTCCCCTGGATTTCAATCCTGAGAACCAGTTCAAAAGATAGAAAAACCTGCACATACGTTTACTGAACGTACCTGAACAAAACTTCAGAAATTGATTCCGGGCACATCGGGCCTCAGAATTAGGCACCGTCAGAAAATGCGGACTCATAAAATTACAAAGAAATTAAGAAAAAAATTCCTTGAAATTTCCTAGTCTTTACATTACCCCCACCTCATGGATTTATGTCCCTGTAAATATACAACACACTAGGTAAAAAAAATGGGGGTACTGAGAATGCATCTGAGCCTCCCGCTCCCATGTGCTCTTCTGGAGGTTTCCATGCTGTAAGCGAATGCACACCAGAGCATATCGACCTTCCATGAAGGACCCGCTCCTGTCGATACTCGATCTCCACTGGGACCTCTATGAACGATGCCCCGTCATCGATGTCCATCTCCCCATGGTCAATTATGTGGGATGGGTCGTGCACGTATCTCCTCAGCTAAGATGCGTGGAAGACGTCATGCACCCGGTGCAACTGAGGTGGAATGGCCAGGCAATAAGCCATCTCGGCTACCCTACTGAGGACCTAGAACGGTCCGATGAATCATGGTGATAACTTGACGCCTCGGCCAAATCTCCGTAGACCTCATCGAGGTGAGACTCGTAAGAAGACATGGTCACCATCCTCAAACTCTAGTGGTCTCTGTCTCCTATCATCATAGAACTTTTGTCTTTCTATGCAGTCTTCATCCGCTCCTGGATGATATGAAACTTCTTCTTCGTAGCCTACACCATCTCTGGTCCTACAATTGCTGACTCCCCTGGGTCAGTCCAGCATAGAATTGATCTGCAAGGTCGGTCATACAGTGCCTCGTATGGTTCCATCTCGATGGTGGAGTGGTAGTTGTTGTTCTATGAAAACTCCACCAAGGTTAAGTGATCCCCCCAGCTATGACTAAAGTCAAGGACACATGAACGGAGCATTTCCTCGAGAGTCTGAATGGTCCTCTCTGTCTGGCCATCCGTCTGAGGATGGAAGGCGGTTTTCAGACGTAGCTGTGTGCAAAAATCCTCCTATAACCTCTTCGATAACCGGGAGGTGAAATAAGAATCTCGATCATAGATGATATTTGATGGCACACCATGAAGTCGTACGATATTCCAAAGGTAGAGGCGTCCCAACCTCTCCACTGAGCCCTGCTCTCTAATCAGTAGGAAGTGGGATGACTTGGTGAGTTGGTCAATGATCACCTAGATAGATTCGTGCCCTCTGGATGCACGTGGAAGTCCTATCATGAAATCCATGGATATACCGTCCCACTTTCACTCTAGGGCCTATAAGGGTTGTACCAAGCCTGCTGGTACCCAGTGCTCTGCCTTCACTTGCTGACAAGTGAGGCATAGAGAGACAAACTCTACTACTACTTTCTTCATACCTGGCCACCAGTGCCTGTCCTGAGGATATCTGAGCACGTCGTGTCTCACAGTCAACATCCCCACACTGCACCTCTCTGACTCACTGAAGAAGTGGAGGAGTGACTGTGAGAGACTGAAAAAAGGCTGCTCCATCTCTATCCACAAAGGATATCTACAACGCGGCCAGCTACTCTGTCACCTCTCCTAGCAGCTGAATGCCCGATCTCCTACTGAGAGTATCTGCTACAACGTTCCCCTTCCCAGGAGTATAGACTATCTCAAAGTCTTAGTCCTAAAGGAACTCAAGCCATCGTCACTATCTCAGGATCAGGTCCTTCTATGAGAAGATGTACCTGAGATTCTGGTGGTCAGAGTAGACTGTAAAATGATCGCCCATCAGATAGTTCCACCACATCTTCGAGGCGAAGACCACTGCTGCAAACTTCAGGTCATGGGTAGCATAGTTTTTCTCATGTTGTCTCAACTTCCATGAACCATAAGTGATCACTGCTCGCTCCTACATCAGTACACACCCGAGTATGGTCCCAGATGTGTCACAGTAAACTACATACCCTATTCCCTCCTCTGGTAGCCTCAATATGGGCACACTGGTCAATCTCTGCCTCAGCTCTCGAAAGCTCTGCTAGCATCTCTCTGACCACATGAAGGGTTTTCCCTTCTTCTTCAATGCTGAAAGCAGTGTTATAACTCTGGATAATTCTGGCACAAAGGTAAGTCTGGCCGACTCATGAGGGTTCGACCACACCCTCTTATGCATGATTTCATCTTGTGCTTCCTAGGTTTTCCTTTTCACCGTCCAAGGAAAACCACATCCCAACATGGTAGATAAACCACAACCCTTTTGGCCTAATACAGTCATTATGTGCATGAAATGTGGTTTCCCAGTCCATACCCAAACTAACGTCGTAAGGCCTCGACATTGCCACCAAGAGGTTCCAACCGAAACTCTCGACTCAAGGGTCAAATCACACCGTCGGCCTAAGTGTGATTATCGAGTCTCCTCCCAAAGGTATCTCCAGAAATGAGGGTAAAGTAAATGGCTTAACTAGAAACTCTAGGTCTGGGACAAGATTCATGGAGGGGAGGAATGATTGGTACCTATGTCTATTGATACGGTAGCTGGTAGTAGACACAGACCGTACCTCAAATCATTCCTAGAGCCCTTGGGTCACACTCCTTGACCTCATGCAGCTACTCTCTTCCCATGCCCTCTAGCTCCCTGAGCCTAGCTGGGACTATAAAGATGGGTGGTTGTAACATGTCAAAATGTTCACCACCCCATGCTGCTCTCCTAGCTCTGCTTCCACATCTGCTTCCCTACAGATTCATCTGTCCTTGACACTTCCTCTTCAAAACATTTACACGCTCAAGTCTCAGTGACTGGTGTCGGTTTCATGATTCCAACTACTAACTTTCTCTGGCTATAACCGCTTAGCCAATGAACATTCAACCACAAAGGTTCTCTCTAGCACCACAACATAAGTAAGAATGCATAGAGGAAAATGTGATGGCTCGGAAATCCTTATACACACCTCGCTTGGAGGTCTGAGCTCTAGATCACTGATCGTATCATATTCATTGAGTACTAGGATAGATCGGTATGCCTCGATGAATACTCAGCTACCGACACGTCGTCCTGCCGAAGCTGTATAAGCTCTAGTAAACTCTCAACCACCTCCTCAAGCCAGTCCTTAGCCGCTTGTGGGTCAGGCTCACCTCGGAACCTGAGGGGTATCTGATGTTGAATCACGTGTAAGGCACTAAGTATACAAGTTTCCTCTACCGGTACTACAGGTAGTGTCTACTGACCAATGACAGTTATATAGTTGGCACACTGCCTGTAGGTACCATCTCGGAAAATGGTCCAAGTACTGAAACCTCATCACTATACGAACCAACCTCATGGTCACTCACTGGGAAACACTATTAGCTAATATTACCATCTGCTCTATTAGTGTCTCAACTAGGAAGAGAACTATAGCAATCGCATCCAGTTAGTCCTCTACTGCTTGGTAATCTGTCTCGCCTCGTAACCTTGAAGGCCTCTACCGCTGGGACTCATGCAACATGCTCAATCATCATGCACCATCCTCCAATGTGGCTGGTGGTATCTACTTCCCAACGTGTGGTGGTGTTGCTGGTACACCACCCGAAGGTGCCAACGTAGAAAGAGGGCCCTACACCGGAGGCTCGTCGCTCAGTGGGCCGTCATCGTGTACTCTCTTGGAAACCCTAGCTGGATGTCTTTGCAGTGACATCCTGATAAGGAACAGGTGCACCACGATCAATAAGTTATACCTGGTGATATGAATCAAAGAGACCACAAAGGAAACTCTTGAAACACACATGAAAACAGTGTTTTCATGCACTGAGTCGGAAATCAGAAGACAGGGTCCTGGTGTATGGATACGTCGGTCGCCGCACCAACATTGGACTCCCTGGACTGAAAACCACACTCAATACTCTTAACACTATTGCTTCATAGAAAATAATGATCAGAGTCATGAGTTTTGAAGTAGAACTGACTACTCTGATACCAATTTTTCATGACCCGTCCTCGGGGCTTGTTTCGTGACTACCCCAAACCCGTTTTCCATAGGCCAGGGGCTGGAGACTAGCACCAAAGGCGTAAATCCCTAAGTTGGGAAGGCATTTCCTTTATATTAGTAACACACACACACAAATAGAGTAAGCTGGAAGCAAAGCACTAAGTGAAAACTGTATACAAAAAGTAGTGCTGAAAGTAAATGGGTCCAAAAATACAAGCCCAACAGTAAAGTACAGGTACAACGAAAAACAAGTATAACTGGAAAAGGGACAACAGCTGGAAAGGGAAGCTCCTGGAAAGTCCACTAAGTATCCTACCTGAAGGGTAGGTACAAATGTCCACCTCAACACTCCACGTCTATCGGTTTGTTCCGTGTACCGTCTCGTCGTGTGGTCCACCTCCAGGTATCACTCGGTCCTGGATCTCTCTTGGTCTCTGTCAACATTGTCCGTCATCTGCATCCAACACAACGAGGTGTAGGAATAGCCCGTGCAGGGGTGAGTATAATGATACTCAGTAGGGACCCCGAGACCCCTGAAGGCCTCCCAGAATCCACAAAGGATAAACCACAGATGAAAAGATACAATCACGAAGTATCAAACAACCCTACTTAGGTAGATTCCCATACATATACCTAAGATATCAACCACAGTTCAGCTCCAAATCTCAAGCTCAAGCACAACCCAGTCCACATAGGAAAGTAAATTCAATCACATCGATGATAAATATTGAAATTCAAGACTCATCTCACACAGGTATACATCTTTCGTATAGCGATAGAGATGATCAGATGTAGTCACTGATTCATCTAAGTTGTCGGACCCACACAGGATACAAGACCATCTAAGCCGTCAGACCCACATAGGATACAAGACCAGCTACTCTGTCAGACCCACGCAGGGTACAAGTACAGAGGTAAAATTGTCAAACCCACATAGGATACAAGAACAGTAGCCATCGCACTAATTTATCTAAGCTGTCAGACCCAAACAGGATACAAGACTAGCTACTCTGTCAGACCTATACAGGATACAAGTACAGAGGTCAAACTACCAGACCCACAAAGGATACAAGAACAGTAGCCATCGCATTGATTTATCTAAGCTGTCAGACCCACACATGATACAAGACCAGCTAATCTGTCAGACCCACACAGGATACAAGTATAGAGTTCAAACTTCCGGACCCACACAGGATACAAGAACATTAGTCATCGATTTCGAACCCACGGAGGATTCTTGTACAATTGTCATCGTCGTTGAACCCACAGAGGATCCCAGTATGGTAGTCATCGTTGCAGTCGCAGCCAGCTCTAGGGTTCCCACACACAACAAACTCGATTCCGGGATGGTCCGCTCCTCAAGCAAAGGGGTTGATACATCAACTATCACGAATTCCAGATTTTATGTATCCCAAAGTTCCATCTCATCAAAAGAAACCCAACGCGATAGACGGCGCGTCAATCGGAAGCCCGGTCTGAGAGTTATTGGCTTTTTCGTTCCAGGGGCCCGATTGAAATTATGCTCATTCCAAACCCGGTTGTTTTCCAAAGTTTTCAAAAACTCACTTAGAGTATCTCAAAAGGACCATCTCGTCATGAGGATCCCAGTGCCGCATATGGCGTGTCGTTCGGACGTGCGGTCTTGAAGATATTCATGTTTAAGCGAAACAGGTCTGGCCCGTCAAGCCTAGTGGGCTGGTGGGTCGGCCTGTTCTGGCTCGGTGATTCCAACCCGGCTGGGAGTTTGGCCCGTCCCGATGGGGCGGAGCCCGGCCCGCGGCTGGCCGAGCAAAGCGGGGGGTGCAGCCCCCCAGTTTCTTACAATGGAGCCGCCAAGCGGCGCCGCCTCTCCTGCCCGGTCGGCTTTTCCGATGCTAGTGGCCCGCTGTGCGGGCCACAGATCCTCTGCACGTGGCTCCCTTAGGCGCTGAGGTTTCTTCTGCCCGGCCGGCAAGCGGCCCGCCAGTTCGCCCACTGAAGCGGGCTATCTAGCACGGGCCGCGGTCCCTCCACAGCGCGGTGCCTCATGGTTTCGCGGTCTTCTACCCGGCCATCCATAGCTGGCCGATTCGTCCAGCAAGCGACCCACAAAGCGGGTCGCGGTCTTCCCACAGCACAGCGCCAAGGGGGTGCTGCAATCCTCCAGCCCGGCCGACTACAGCCGATCGGTTTTCTTCGTCTGAGTGGCCCGCACCGCGGGTCGTAGTTTTCTCCACGTGGTCGGTCCGTGATCGTTTCTTCTATTCATCGTCGCCTTCGGAAGCCTCCACCTCTAGTCACCGCCTCTAAAATATTCAAGAACCAACGAAGGGTCGTCCGGCTGTGTTTGTTCGGCCCACACCCTCCACGTTAGGCGATAACAAATGGCCATAGACGATCACTTGCATTCATCAAAAATGAGAGTATAATTTTATTAAACTAAATTCATACAAAAACCCCCTACCTTGTATATGACGTTGCACGCTGACGAGCCACAAAAGACGAGCATCGCGGTAGTCGGGCATTGTTCCATCAACGTTGGGGAAAGTCATTGTCGTAGGCGTCGTCCTTTGCGGGCGGCGTCTTCTCCCTTGTCACGGAGGAAGAGGAAGGAAGACTCATCGTCGTTCTTCGGTGGAATCGGTGTTCTTTGTCGAAGAGGATTCCATTCTTTGTGGAAAGGACTCTCCCTTTCCAATTCTCCCAAAGCTCTCCAACACGAAAATCCAACCTCAAATAATAGCTTAGCTTATTATTTTGTCCTCACATGATTTTCAAATTAAATCAAAAATTATAGGAGCCAAAATTAATTGTTCATTAATTGAAAATGTGTTGGCACATTCATGAGAGGAGGGTGGAAGTCTCAATTAAAGAGGGGAGGTGTTAAATTATTTAAGGGGAGTTTATAGGGAGTTTAAGAGGAAGTTGAGGGGTTAGGCTCGTTTGGGACCCACCACACATTATCCTCCCATGGAAGGTTATGTGGGATGTGGGCCCCACCTCTAACTCCTCTTTGGACATAATAACTACCCCTTAACAAAAAATAATCTAACACATAATTTTTTTATTTATTTTAAAGAAGTCCCAAAAATTAACTTCTCCTCTCGTACAAACACAACTGTGATAAAGCTCCCCTTAAGCGAATATCGGCGCTGCGAGTTTATCGATGCCCTCAGATTTCAATTCCGAGCACCGGTTCAAAAGATAGAAAAACCCACATGTACGTTTACTGAACGTACCTGAATAAAACTTCATAAATTGATTCCGGACACACCGGGCCTGGGAATTAGGCACCTTTAAAAACTGTAGACTCGTAAAATTCCAAATAAATTAAGAAAAACATTTCCTTGAAATTTCCGGGTCTTTATAGAAACCACATATCCTTGGTTTATAATGTAACCACCCATCATTTTTTTATAGAATTACCACACATCATCATAAATAATTCCCTAGAATCATAACATAATCATAACACATTTATTATTGGATAAAAATATTATTTACACTCATAAGGAAAAAAATTTCAGATATCAAAATATCCATTCCATATAAAACACTTTTTAAAAATACTTAGAATAAAATAAAAGAGGATTTTTATTTAAAGGGAAATCATAAAATATTATAAAGTAATTCAAACATAAAATAATGGTTATATTGGTAGGAAAAACCATTGAATTAGTATATGTTAAAATAAAACATTCCTATTTTCTTTTATAAAGAAAGCCAATATGTTCCTTATAAAATATGTAAAAAGGTTCCTTTTGAAAAAAAAATCAAAATAAAGTAAAGAAGATACATAAAATTTCATTTATAATTAATTTATTTACATATAAATACATATATAAAATAATTTTCAGGATATTTATAGGTAAGATAAATATTTATAGAATAATATTTAAAACATTTAAAATGAGGTTTTAAAAGCAAATTATCACTTACCTTGAGTCCGACTCATTACATACATCCTTTATATTCTTGAATAACAAATTTATGTTAATTATTTATATTATTAAAAACCTTTTTCAAGTTTATTATTAATTCTATTTTATTTTTTACCATGTTATATACAATTACTTAATCAATTAAGTTCACGTACGTTGAATGTTTTGATGATATTCAGTACATATGTCTAAAATGAATTTGGTAGGTTGACTATGGTTAGATAAATTATTATTATACCATATCCAGAATAATAATCATTAAATAATTATAATTTTTATATATCAATTATACTTTTAAAATCAACTCTAAAATATTTTTATTAAAAATGAACTTTGTTACAATCATGGAGATGAGAGGTCACACATACTCATGAGTAACATTCCCATTTTTCAAAAATCATGGTGGAAAGAAGGTAAGTATTATTTTTTATTTAAAAAATTATTAATATATCAAAAATATAATATTATTTATTTAAATACACTTATATATACCATTCATGTGTTTTGTTTATGAAAAATTAATCACATCGCTTCGTGGAGGTGGTAGTCCACACGTACGCATGAACAATGTTATCATTTTTCAATGGATGAAAATCTAAGAAGTTATATGATATATTATCGTTATATAATGATAAATATGTCATTAATATCATATATATACATTAATTCTATCATTATAACCAGCTATGAGATGTTTTGATGGAAAATGAATTACATCGGTTCACAAGGTGATAGTCTGTCATACACACGAGCGATGGTTTATTTTTCCAATTGATAGAAGAAGTGGATGGATATTGGTTATGAAATTATTATAATAAAATATTGTTATATTGGATATATTTATGTTATTATTTCATCATGGTTGAATAATATTTAAAGGATGTGGAATAAGAAATAAAACTAAAACATTCGGTTAAAAGTTATACCTCTTCTTCTAACAACCTCCATTATTTTACACCTTAAGCCCTCTAAGGTTAGTATTTTGCATAAAACAAGAAATATAGAATGATTTTAGGGATTTTATGAATGTATTTTGGTAGTTTTTTGAAAAAAATATTTTTAAGTGTGATGAAAATAGTATAGGAGGTTCCCTTTTATAAGTGATGAGTGGGATACTCTCGGATTTTATTAAAGTATTAAATTGATATAAATTAACTATCATATTAAAATGGATATAAATTGATATAATTATAATATAATATTATTATGTGTATAAATAATCTCATTTAATAAAAAATTGGCATGTTTAGGTGATGTTTTCACCCATATATTTTTGTTTTAACTCATCATTGACCCTTTTGACGATTACCATGATAACAAAGTTTGTTACTCTTTAGGGGTAAAGATAGTTACTATAAAAGGTAAATTAGACCATAAATGTTAAATTATTTATATTTTAAATCATATATCAATCAATTGGATGAATATAGTATTTTCACAAACTTTAAGCCATTCAATAAAATAATATTTGTTATAAAATATCACTAATGTCATTTTTTGAACTATTCATTAAATTTGACTTTGAAAACAACATGATAGGAAAGGAATTTGAGTTTTATCTTTTAAAAAATCCCTAAACTGTTATATTTATCAAAAAAAGGAACACATTAATTCATTCAAATTATATTAGTTTTAATATTTTTAGAATCATTTATTTTATTTTTTAATTAATTGAATAAATATTGTGTTAGGGTTGCGTAAACATTTAAGATAATTATTTCATCACTAAAAATTATAAATAAATTAACATGATAAAAATATAATTTATCTATCTGATAAAAATTCATAACTAGATATACATTTTTTATCTTTTTCCTAAAATATTATATATATTAAAACCAAGAAAGTGACATTTTTTACTTTATCTGTTACTTAAATAATATAAAGGTCAAAATGTAAAGACCCAAAAATTTCAAGGAAAATTTTTTCTTAATTTTCTTTGGAATTTTACAAGAACGCATTTTCTGACGGCGCCTGATTCCGAGGCCCGGTGTGCCCGGAATCAATTTCCGAAGTTTAGCTTGGGTACGTTCAGTGAACGAACGAGTGGGAATTTCTAACTTTTGAACCGATACTCAGAATCAAATTCCAAGGGCACCGATGGAACCGCAGCGCTGGTATTTTCTTAGGAATGCCTATTCCAGAGTTGTGTTTACACGAGGGTAGTTGTTAAAAAATTGTGAAAGTTAAAATAAAAATTTAACTTCAATTTTTATTTTCCTTAAGTGTTTTTATCCATTGGATGGAAGTTGGGTAACTACCCAACTTCCCTTGGGAGGTTAAGAGGGTGGTGGGTCCCACACGAACCCCACCCCTTCATATCCTCTAACCCCCTCAACTCACCATTAATGTTGTGAACTTAAGTTATAACTTATGACATTAATGTAGTGAGTTTAATGTGAGTTTTTGAAATTCAAACTCTTGAATTTAAAAGGTTTATGTTGTGTTAATAAATTAAGTGTGGGCTTAATTTATTTTGGGTTAGTTTCTTTGTTGCTTGGGAGGTTTGGGAGAATCGTTGAGAAACTTGAAGATCTTCTTCGTCTTCGACGAAGAACGTGAAGAATGGTTCTTCTCTGATGAAGAACATCGACCCCACGACCTAGAAGACTTGGTGTTACGGATTCTTCCGTCTTCATCTTCCTCCACGACAAGGGAGAAGTCACCGACTGTGGTGATCATCGCCAACGACAATGTACCTCCCTTCTTCATCATAGCAACAAGTGAGGAGACGTTGTTTCCTCCTCGGACGCACCCTGACGTCCATGAAATCTACGTTCGACGTGCGACGTCAAATATCAAGGTAGGGGTTTGTTTTGTTTTATTCTTGATACTATCTTTGACGTTCTATGGGTAATTAGAACCCCCCTTGTTATCGTTTAACGGGAGGAGGCCGGACCGCACGAACACGACCGATCCTCCTCCATTTTTATTCTTTCTTGTCGTTGTGGATCGAAAGAGACTGACGCAGTGTCGTCGCACCGCGTGGGAAAGAACGACAAGAAAAACGTGACGTCCGAAAGAAAGTGACGTGGTGCCGTCGCACTGCATGGGAAAGAATGGCAAGGATGCACGACATCGTCACACAGCGTGGGATCGAGCGGCAAGAATGTGCGACGTCGTCACGCCACGCATTCAAAATTTTAAAACCTCGTGTGTGGGTATTTTATTGCAAGGTGATCGTATAATTTATTTTGGATACATTATACCCTCGTAAATGATTAAAATCATGTGTTTAATTATTTTCCAATTGATAACACCTAACGTTGAGGGCGTGGGCCGAACAAACACGACCCGACAACCCTCCGCAGCTTGTTTATCGATGTGCGGATCAACGGACGAGGACGAAGCAGGCCGCTATGGCATTTGAATTCCTTCGCAGTGAAGGTAGGGTCCCAGGACGACCGTTGGCGAAGACGGCAGGGGAAACGGACCACCGGAGCGCGTCCGGTGGTCCGTGGAAGACGGTGGCGGCGCGCCGTCGGCTTCAATTAGCGGCGAGGGGGCGGCCGCGCACACCCCCGCCCGCGACTTCTGCTCGGCCGCGCTGGCCGAGCCGGACTGAGCCGGGCCGGGCCGGGCCCAGCCGGGCCCATCCGGGTCAGACCCAGGTCGGGTCAACCCAAGGGGGGGTCGGGCCGGGTCGGTCCGAGCCCAGACCCCCCGATTCGGACTACTTTCGGTCAAATACCCATATCGTGGGATACGGACCTCCGATCGACACACCGTTAGTTGCGTAGCAATCCTTGGAACGAGACGGTCGTTTTTTTATATTACACTCAAGGTTTCGTAGAAATTTATGTTCGGCCGGGTTGGTTCGTACACGAAACCAATCGGGTCCTCGGAGTGGAAACGGATATATCTTTAGCACCGGACGTCCTATTGATGTGTCATCGACTTTGATGGATTCCTCTAAGTGAGATGGATCTTTTTTCTTACTCCGCTCGAGGTTTGGATGCCGACGGAGTGTGGTCAGGTTGGTTCGCTCATGAAACCAATCGGACCCCTGGAATGGAAAAGCCAATAACTCACAGACCGGGCGTCCGATTGATGCACCGTTTGTTTCATTGAATTCCTCTTAAAGTGATGGAACTTTTGGAATACTTCACCCGATATTTGGATACAGTTGGATAGTGGCCGGGTTGGATCGCACTCGAAATCCAACCGGGCCCCTGGAACGGAAAAGCTGATATCTTTCAGACAGGACGTCCGTTTGACGAACCGTCTGCGGCGTTGGTGATCACGTTGAGAAACGGTCCCTTTAAGTTTAACCTATGAGAGTTGGGGTATAGTTGAGATACAGCCGGGTTGGTTCGTACATGAGACTAACCGGGCCCTTGGGATGAAAAGGATAATAACTCACAGACCGGGTGTCCGATTGACGCGCTGTCTGTTGTGTTGAGACCCCTGTGACGAGGCGGTCCTTTGAGACACTTCTTCGTGGGACTTTGTTGTACTTGGTGTATCGACTAGTAGCTTGTGGAGCGGACCTTCCTGGAGACGAGCGTGCGGAGTACGGAGACCGTGTAGCCGTCTGAGACCTGACGACTGCTTGACCGATCGATTCAGTGTGTTTCGGATAGCCCAGTGGGGAGCGCTTGGTTGTAGCGGCAGACCCACGGCAGATGAGCACTTGGTTGTAGCGGCAGACCCGCGGTACTCAACTGAAGGAGTACCTCTAGAGGCTATGAGGGGGAGTGCTTGGTTGTAGCGGCAGACCCACGGCGGATGAGCGCTTGGTTGTAGCGGCAGACCCGCGGTACTCAACAGAAGGAGTACCTCTTGAGGCTGAGAGGGGGAGCACTTGGTTGTAGCGGCAGACCCATGGTGGGAAGTGCTTGTTTTTAGCAGCATGCCCACAATACTTTACAGGAGGAGTACCTCAGCAGTCTTAGGTTAGTGAGCAGTACCTCAGAGTCGTGACAAGACCATTGTACACTCCAGAGACGGGGCTCTTCAGCAGTTACGGTTTCGATAATAAAATCATGGTTTGAGCTGAGTCTATGACCTTTGTGTTTCCTCATGATTGATATGGGTTACTTGATAACTTAGGTATATGTATGGGAATATACCTGGGTAGTGGTTATCTGTTGATTTCACAATCCTTTTGTTTTCTCATGAATGAGATGGGTTACTTGATAACTTAGGTATATGTATGGGTATATACCTAAGTAGAGGTTATCTATTGAGATATTCTTTGTGGTTATCCTTGTTGGTTTAGTGAGACCTTAAGAGTCTTAGGTTCCCTACTGAGTATCGTTATACTCACCCCTGCACGGGCTATGCCCGCACCTCGTTGTATTGGTTTCAGACGACGGACAGTGCTGATGGAGGCCGAGTGTTTGAGGACTGGACGGTACCCGGAGGTGGACTACACGACGAGTCAGTACCCAGAGGTGGACTATACGACAAGTCAATACCTGGAGGTGGACTACACGATGAGTTAGTATTTGGAGGCGGACTTCACAGTGAGACGACACTCGGAGGAGGTTGACGGGCGAGAGCGTTGTGGAGGCTATCTGTACCTACCCTTCAGGTAGGATCCGTGGTGGACGATCTAGGAGCCGTGCCATCTGTACCTACCCTTCAGGTAGGATCTGAGGAGGATGACCCAGGAGCCTCTTTCGTTATTCCAGCTGTTGTCTTTTCCTGTTGTACTTTTTTCAGTTGTAGTTGTACTTTCATTTGGGTTTGTATTCTGGCCCATTTACCTTTCATCACTTCACTTTGTACTTAGTGTTTTACTTCCGCTTGTACTCTGTGGTGTTTTTTTACTTTTATAAAGGCAATGCCTTCCCAGTTATCGGGATTTACGCCTTTAGTTCTAGTCACCAGCCCCTGGCCTATGGAAGGCGGGCTTGGGGTAGTCACGGCACAGTTCCCGAGGATGGGTCATGACAAATTGGTATCAAAGGAGTTCGGTTCTACCGTAGAACTCAGGAATCTGATCTTTCTCTATGTGAAGCAATAGTGTTAAGGGTACCAAGTGTGGTCTTCAGTTCAGGGAGTCTAGTGTTGGTGCGGCATCCGACGTATCCGTACACCAGGACCCTGACTACTGATTTCCGACTTTGTACATGAAAACACTGATTGCATGTTTGTTTCCAAAGTATTAAAGTCAGCTCAAACCAGGTCAGCTCACCAGGTATAAATGTTGACCGTGACGCATCTGTTCAGGATGTCTCCATGCAGACAGTCAGTTGGAGTTCCGAGAGAGTACTCGATGACGGCTCACCGAGCGACGAGGCTCCGGTGCAAGGCCCTTTTTACTATGTTGGCACCCTCGGGTGGTGTACCAGCAGAACCACCACCTGTTGGGCAGCAGATGCCAATAGTTATACTAGCAAACTATGCATGCTGGAAGAGCACGTTGCACGAGTTCCAGCAACAGCGGCCTCCGAGGTTACGAGGCGAGATAGATTCCCAGACAGCAGAGCAGTGGCTGGAGGCGATTGCTAGAGTTTTCCGCCTAGTTGAGAGATCAGTAGAGTGGATGGTGGACTTTGACACTAGTTTTTTTTAGTGAATGACCATGAGGATGGTCCGCATAGTGATGAGGCTTCGGTACGTGGACCGATGCCTGAGATAGTACCTTTGGGTAGTGTTTCAGCTATACATCACTACCTGTTGGTCAACAGTTACAACTGGCGGTACCGGTAGGTGACACATGTAAGCTTACTGCCTTACATGTGTTCTAACATCAGATACCCTAAATTTCTGAGGTGAACCTGACTCACAGGAGTTTGAGGACTGGATTGAGGGGGTGGCAGAGAGTTTTCTAGAGCTTATACAGTTTCGGCGGGATGACGTGTTGATAGCTGAGAATTCATCGAGGCATACCGAACATACCGGGTACTCGATGGATGCGTTTCGATCAGTGAAATAGAGGTCGGACCTCTGATCATGGTATGTTTAAGGGATTCCGAGCCAACACCTTTTCTCTATGAATTCCTACTTAGGCTAGGCTGATAGAAGGAACCTTTGTGGTTGAGAATTCTTTGCTGAAAAAATACAGCCATAGAATGATAGAAGTTTGGAAAGCAGGAAACTGGCGCCAGTCTCAGGTACTTGGGCGTGTAAAATGTTTCAAGAAGAGGAAATGTTAAGGATAGATGAATTTGCAGAGCAGCAGACATGGAGTCAGAGCTAGGAGAGCAGCTTGTGGTGGTGTACATTTCAACATGTTACCATCACCCGCCTTTGTAGTCCCCACTAGACTCAGGGAGTTGGAGAGTAGGGGAAGAGATTAGCTGCTTGCGGTCATGGAGTGCGACCAAAAAGGGATCTAAGTATGATTCAAAGTGCAGACTTTGTCTTCTACTAGCTTCCATAGCCACAGAAATCGATACGAATCATCCCTTCCTTCCATGAATCTAGTCCCAGACCTAGAGTTTCTGGTTAAGCCGTTGACTTGACCCTCACGTCTGGAGATAACTTTGGGAGGAGACTCGATAGTCACACATACGCTGATGGTGTGATCTAACCCTTGAGGTGAGAGTCTCAGTTGGGACCTCTTGGTGGCAGCGTTGAGGCCTTACGACGTTAGTTTGAGTATGGATTTGGAAATCACTGTTCATACTCAAATTGATGGTATTAGGCAAACATCGAGATGGGTTTTCCTTGGTCGAGGAAAAGGAAACCCTGGGCATAACAAGTTAAATTCATGCACGGGAGGGTGAGACCGATCACTCTTGAGTCGGCCAACCTTACCCTCATGGCAGCAATCGTTTGAGTTCTAGTTCTAGCAGGAATTGGAAACCTCTGGAGTTCAAGGATGACGATCACGTCCTTATACGGGTCTCACCTCGACGAGGTTTACGGAGATGTGGACAAGGTGGCAAGTTATCTCCAAGGTTCAACGGACCTTTCTAGGTCCTCAGCTGGGTAGGCGAGGTGGTTTACCACTTGACCCATCCACCTCAGTTTCACTAGGTTCACAACGTCTTCCACGTATCTCAACTGAAAAGATACATGCTTGATCCTTCACACATCATCGACCTCAGGGAGTTGGACGTCGATGACAGGGAATCATGCACGGAGGTTCCAGTGGGGATTGAGGATCGACGGGAGCAGGTCCTACGAGGACAGTCGATTCCTCTTGTGCGTTTTCGTAGGCAGCACAGAAACCTCCAGGTGAGAACATGGGAGCGGAAGGCTCAAGATGCGTGCTCTGTACCGCTTTTGTGACCCTGGTTTGTGTTGAATCTTTACGGGGACGTAAATCCCTGAGGTGGGAGTAATGTAAAGACCTGGAAATTTCAAGGAAAATTTTTTCTTAATTTTCTTTGGAATTTTACAAGAATGTTGTTTCTGACGGCGCCTGATTCCGAGGCCCGGTGTGCCCGGAATCAATTTCCGAAGTTTAGCTCGGGTACCTTCAGTGAACGAACGAGTGGGAATTTCTAACTTTTGAACCGATACTCGGAATCAAATTTCGAGGCACCGATGGAACCGCAGCACCGATATTTTCTTAGGAACGCCTATTCTGGAGTTGCGTTTACATGAGGTAAGTTGTTAAAAAATTGTGAAAGTTAAAATAAAAATTTAACTTCAATTTTTATTTTCCTTAAGTGTTTTTATCCATTGGATGGAAGTTGGGTAACTACCCAACTTCCCTTGGGAGGTTAAGAGGGTGGTGGGTCCCACACGAACCCCACCCCTTCAAATCCTCTAACCCCCTCAACTCACCATTAATGTTGTGAACCTAAGTTATAACTTATGACATTAATGTAGTGAGTTTAATGTGAGTTTTTGAAATTCAAACTCTTGAATTTCAAAGGTTTATGTTGTGTTAATAAATTAAGTGTGGGATTAATTTATTTTGGGTTAGTTTCTTTGTTTCTTGGGAGGTTTGGGAGAATCGTTGAGAAACTTGAAGATCTTCTTCGTCTTCGATGAAGAAGGTGAAGAACGGTTCTTCTCCGATGAAGAACATCGACCCCACGACCTAGAAGACTCGGCGTTCCGGATTCTTCCGTCTTCATCTTCCTCCACGACAAGGGAGAAGTCGTCGACCATGGTGATCATCGCCAATGACAACGTACCTCCCTTCTTCATCATAGCAATAAGTGAGGAGACGTCGTTTTCTCCTCAGACGCACCCCGACGTCCACGGAATCTACGTCTGACGTGCGACGTCAAATATCAAGGTAGGGGTTTGTTTCGTTTTATTCTTGATTCTATCTTTGACATTCTACGGGTAATGAGAACCCCCCTTGTTATCGTTTAACGGGAGGAGGCCGGACCGCACGAACACGGCTGATCCTCCTCCCTTTTTATTCTTTCTTGTCATTGCGGATCGAAAGAGAGTGACGCGGTGTCGTCACACCGTGTAGGAAATAACGACAAGAAAAATGTGATGTCCGAAAGAAAGTGATGTGGTGCCATCGCACTGTGTGGGAAAGAACGGCAAGGATGTGCGACATCGTCACGCCGCACGGGATCGAGCGGCAAGAATGCGCGACGTCGTCACGCCGCGCATTCAAAATTTTAAACCCTCGTGCGTGGGTATTTGATTGCAAGGTGATCGTATAATTTATTTTGGATAAATTATACCCTCTTCAATGATTAAAATCATGTGTTTAATTATTTTCCAATTGATAACACCTAACGCGGAAGGCACGGGCTGAACAAACACGGCCCGACAAACCTCCACAGCTTTTTTATCGATGTGCGGATTGATGGATGACGATGAAGCAGGACGCTATGGCATTTAAATTCCTTCTTAGTGAAGGTAGGGTCCCGGTAGGACCGTTGGTGAAGACGGTAGGGGAAACGGACCACCGGAGCGCGTCCGGTGGTCCACAGAAGACGGTGGCGGCGTGCCGCCGACTTCAATTAGCGGCGAGGGGGCGGCCGCGCACACCCCCGTCCGCGGCTTCCGCTCGGCCGCGATGGCTGATCCGGACCAAGCCGGGCTAGGCCGAGCCAGGATGGGCCCATCTGGGTCGGACCCAGGTCGGGTCGACCCGGTTCGGGTCGACCCGGGGGGGGTCGGCCCGGGCCCAGACCCCCCAATTCGGACTACTTTCGGTCAAAAACCCATATCCTGGGCTACAGACCTCAGATCGACGCACCATCAGTTGGGTAGCGATCCTTCGAACGAGACGGTCATTTCGGTATATTACACTCAAGGTTTCGGAGAAATTTGGTTTCGGCCGGGTTGGTTCGTACACAAAACCAATCGGGTCCTCGGAGCGGAAACGGATATATCTTTAGCACCGGACGTCCGATTGACGTGCCGTCGACTTTGATGTATTCCTCTAAGTGAGATGGATCTTTTGGCTTACTCCGCTCGAGGTTTGGATGCTGACGTAGTGCGGTCGGGTTGGTTCGCTCACGAAACCAACCGGGCCCCTGGAACGAAAAAGCCAATAACTCACAGACCGGGCGTCCGATTGACACACCGTCTGTTTCGTTGAATTCCTCTTGAAGAGACAAAACTTTTGGCATACTTCGCCCGAGATTTGGATACATTTGGATAGTGGCCAGGTTGGATCGCACCCGAAATCCAACCGGGCCCCGGGAACAGAAAAGCTGATATCTTTCAGACAGGACGTCCGTTTGACGAACCGTTTGCGGCATTGGTGATCACGTTGAGAAACGGTCCCTTTAAGTTTACCCTATGAGAGTTGGGGTACAATTGAGATACAGCCGGGTTGGTTTGTACACGAGACCAACCGGGCCCCTGGGACTAAAAGGCTAATAACTCACAGACCGGGCGTCCGATTGACGCGCCGTCTATTGTGTTGAGACCACTGTGACGAGGCGGTCCTTTGAGACACTTATTCATGGGACTTTGTGATACTCGGGGTATCGACCAGTAGCTTGTGGAGCGGACCCTCCTGGAGACGAGTGTGCGGAGTACGGAGACCGTGTAGCCGGCTGAGACCTGACGACTGCTTGACCGATCGATTCAGTGTGTTTTGGATAGCCCAGTGGGGAGCGCTTCGTTGTAGCGGAAGACCCACAGCGGATGAGCGCTTGGTTGTAGCGGCAAACCCTCGGTACTCAACTGAAGGAGTACCTCTGGAGGCTACGAGGGGGAGTGCTTGGTTGTAGCGGTAGACCCACGGCGGATGAGCGCTTGGTTGTAGCGGCAGACCCGCGGTACTCAACAGAAGCAGTACCTCTTAAGGCTATGAGGGGGAACGCTTGGTTGTAGCTACAGACCCATGGTGGGAAGTGCTTGGTTGTAGCAGCAGGCCCACAGTACTCGACAGGAGGAGTACCTCAGCAGTCTTAGGTTAGTGAGCAGTACCTTGGAGTCGTGACAGGACCACTGTACACTCCAGAGACGGAGCTCTTCAGCAGTTATAGTTTCGATAATAAAATCCTGGTTTGAGCTGAGTCTATGACCTTTGTGTTTCCTCATGATTGAGATGGGTTACTTGATAACTTAGGTATATGTATGGGCATATACCTAGGTAGTGGTTATCCGTTGATTTCACAATCCTTGTGTTTCCTCATGATTGAGATGGGTTACTTGATAACTTAGGTATATGTATGGGTATATACCTAAGTAGAGGTTATCTGTTGAGATCTTATTTGTGGTTATACTTGTTGGTTTAGTGAGACCTTGAGGGTCTCGGGGTCCCTACTGAGTATTGTTATACTCACCCCTGCACGGGCTATGCCTGCACCTCGTTGTGTTGGTTGTAGACGACAGACAGTGCTGATGGAGGTCGAGTGTTCAAGGACTGGATGGTACCCGGAGGTGGACTACATGACGAGTCAGTACCCAGAGGTGGACTATATGACGAGTCAGTTTCCGGAGGTGGACTACACGACGAGTCAGTATCTGGAGGCGGACTTCACAGTGAGACGACACTGGGAGGAGGTTGACGGGCGAGAGCGTTGTGGAGGCTATCTGTACCTACCCTTCAGGTAGGATCCGTGGTGGATGATCTAGGAGTTGCTCCATCTGTACCTACCCTTCAGGTAGGATCTGAGGAGGATGACCCAGGAGCCTCTTTCGTTCCTCCAGCTGTTGTCTTTTCCTGTTGTACTTTGTTCAGTTGTAGTTGTACTTTCATTTGGGTTTGTATTCTGGCCCATTTACCTTTCAGCACTTCTCTTGGTACTTAGTGTTTTACTTCCACTTGTACTCTGTGGTGTTTTGTTACTTTTATAAAGGCAATGCCTTCCCAGTTATCGGTATTTACGCCTTTGGTGCTAGTCGCCAGCCCCTGGCCTATGGAAGGCGGGCTTGGGGTAGTCACGGCACGGTTCCAGAGGAAGGGTCGTGACACAAAATAAAATAAATAAGGAAAAAAATTACCATATGTTAAAAATTTGGATGTAAATAGACTAACTACACTCATCTGATAGAATAAATTCAAGTTTTAGGGTCAATTTTAAGTCATTATCATATTATTTTTAATCTTAATTACTTGATTTACCCTTACTGTTGTGACAATTATTCACTATGATTACTATTAACAATGGTAAAAAATAAATGGGAACTATTTACCAAATTTTAACCTCTTGATTAAAAATATATAATTCATTTTTAAAGAATCAATTTCTATAAGTATTAGAAAATAATTTAACATAAAAACACAAAATGAAATAAAAAATGATTTTTAGAAAAATGTGTTTTAAGAACAAAAAATGAACTTATACCAAAGTCAAGTAAAATTATGATTAAAATTTAATTAATTATATTACATATAATTGATTAAGAATTGTTTTAATTTAATATCAAATTCATGGAATTATTGTAATTTTAAAAGGAAATGAAAATTTTACCAAAACTAATATTTTTCACTATCCGCTAAAAAATTAATATTTTTAGAAAAATACCAAAAAATAATCCGAAGATAATTTTGACATGATGAATTCAAAAATGAAGTTAATTTTTCAAATTAAAATTCAATAATTTTTAAATTGAGAATTTAAATAAAACCATATAATTCATGAAAAAATCCAATTTATATAAAAATAAATCATTTTCGTTTTGACTGGAAAATTACCTAATATGAATATAAATTTATAAAAAATAATTAATGAATATATAAAATTTTTTATCTTATAATTACTTTGTTCATTAAAATAAGATAGTTATCAACTCCAATATTGATCATAAATGTTTTCATTCTTTCTCTCCAATATTCATAATCATTTCTATCAAAGATAAGTGGTCGGTTTGGATTTAGATTATTGATTGATTAGGCGTCTATACCTTCCATAATTAAAAATATATTGTACATACTATTAAGTGTAAGGAAACTAAAATATGAAAATAAAATAAATAAGTATAAAATTCTATGTTATTTTCAAATATTTAAACCTCATATAATACCAAATGTAGGATCATAAAAGAAATGGAAAATACACTACATGTGGGCGTGAATTGTAGTTTGAAAAATAAAAATTTTCATCCTCCGCAAGATATATATGTATTGGTACTATAAAAAACCAATAAAACCACAAAAAATCAAAGTAAAATTAGAGTAGAGATATTTAAGTATCATTATTTTATAATTTCTAATAAACATAATTTATACAATAGAAATTAAAAAGCAATCGGTATTACAAAAAAAATACCAATAAAAGGATTAAATCAATAGTAATTCAAGAAAGAAAATTGTGTAAGTTTAAAAACTAAACATGAAGTATTGGTTATAAAACCAAATAATCCTTAAAAGGATATTATTAAAGTCTCACGTTTAAACCAAAGAGATCAGTATATCTATAGACCTAGTATGAGGTATCTATGACTTTAATCCTATTGAAAGATATCTAATTCTTAAATCCTAAAGTGTGGAACTATCTTCTTTGACCTGGAAGCCCTCAATCAGCATGTTCAGTATTTCCCACTTTAATAAAATGAATCTTTTTTTACCTACTACTTAAACCAGAATCTTGGTACTTCCTCTACAACAACTGATAGCTCGGTATGCCCCATTATACTAAATGTTAGCTCTATTTTACCCCACTACATTGATCGATAGCTTGGTGAATATAATTACAATAATAAATGTTAGAATTTTTTACAATGAAAGCCTATCAAGCATAAAATCTTATAAAACAATCAAAAATAAAAAACAATCATTAGTACACTAAGAGGTTAAATAATTTAATTAATTTCAACTCTTATAGTATTATTGTATCACTTTTGTTATTTAATGGTCTATAAGTTGCATCTATGTTTATAATAAATTCTCCAATAGTTGGATTCCATATATCTCAGGGTCAATTACAATGACATCAGAAACATATTATTATCTATATTCTAATAGACTCAGCATCTCTTCATATCTACTCGTAAGTTCAATCAACATTGATAAAGTTATTTTATTATTTAAAATAAACAATCAAGATTATATATCTAGTTTAGTGAAACCATAAACTATTAGTATTTCTAGATTCCTAAGATCAATGGATTTTTAAAAATCCTTAGACCATAATTATTTCATAAAACCTTAGATTATTGATATTTTTCATAAATGGTTTTATATTTTGAAATATGAAAAGATAAAATAATAAACGTAATTTTTATAAAATAATAAATGAAGTGTTTTATGTTATTCAAAATATGGGAATTAAAGTGATTCAATAACCCAACAAATTTTATAACTTAGTATACCTATTCATCTTTCCCATGAGACAGGTCAATAGTGACTTGACTTAGTATACACCATTACCTTTCCCTGGGGTAGTCTTATGCCTTGAATCTAGTATATATTCCTTTTGGATGTGATAGGCTGCAATATTTCTCTACCTCTATAAATAACCATGACACCGATTTAGGATCAAATAAAGTGAGTTTAGGTGTAGATCCTCTCGGTATATGGAGTTATTGGTTATGACTTTTAATTAATTTTTTTATTTTCTTATTAGTTTTTACTACCATTTTTTTTATTTGTGACTACTTGTAAAATTATTTTATTATATATATATGTAAATTAATAGACATGTTCATTCATACAGTTGTTCATTCACTATTGACTTGACGAATGTTGGTGGTGCCCTACTAAATATGTATATGTTTACACCCATCATGGACACTCTGGTGGACATGCATTTTTACTTGCTAAATTTTATATATGATAGTTAAATTGGTAGTTTTTTGATGTGTTAATGATTAACTGTATGTTGTTACTAGTTCATTTATTCAGTCTCAATGAGGTCTTGGGTATGAGGCCTTGTTTTAAAGGATAATTTTTATCCCATCGCTTATTTCATTCAGTTATTTTGTGTTTATATAGTTGTATATGACTACCTTGGTGGGTCACATATAGGTTGATTTTGTGTTCCAAATCATATTATTGTATAGATTTATTTATTTTCCTTGTATTCATTATCCAATTTACTGTAGTTTGTTTATTTATCTTGGGAACTACCAAATTATCGATAATCCATGTCAATTCATTGGGATAGATTTTCCTTTACTTATCATTATAATTAAAGTGGTAAATTCATTACCTAATGGTATACTGATACCTATGGCACAAGTCTTTATCCCCTAGTGATAAAGGAATCCCCTTGGGGTTAGCGGTGGTCTTGAAACAGGTATTTTTTAGGTATTTGGGATTAGTCTATTAAAAAATACCTAAGATAAAATGGTGATATGTTTTTAAAAAATCCATTTAAATACTATATTTTACATTCCTTTCAAATAAAATACTTTTTAATTTAAAGATCATTCAGTATGGGTGGCCCTAACCATAAGGTGACCATGAATTATCCTATATAAGTAAAGTAGATTATAAGTGACCCTAACCATTATATACTTATATGTGATATGAGATTTGGGTTACACTTAACTGGGAATATCTTACTGTTACGATACCAATGGAATAGATTTTAGTGAATCCATATGACGGATTTGGATGAAGAGTTATCCACTCAAATTATCCAAGATTCATATCTAATATGATTGATATATTTGTCTATTATATATTTTCATGACTTGTATTATGAGCTTTTATGGGCTGAATCATGATGAAATATGGATCTTGGACCACAAATGGATATGATGTAAATTAAAAGGGTTCATCATTTTATTGGGAGAACCATTAATAAAATTAATTAAATGAATGTAAATCATAATACTCATCTAATAAAAGTTTATATTGTAAATATAATGGCATCATCATCATCAAATATGAATTTTATTTCAATCCTTGAAAAGAAAAATATTAATGGAAGTAATTTCCTAGACTTTTATAGAAACTTACAAATCACTCTTAATAAATAATGAAAATTTTATATTTTAGAGAAAAATCTTACTAGGTAACCAAATATTGATATTATTCAACAAGTGGATCTATATTACTTTGATAAGAATAGATAAATTAACAAAAGGTTTATAAGGCATTATATGCAAGATGATTGAAGGAACTATAGTTTCCACTCATGTACTTGATATCATTGGGTATATCAATGACTTGGAGATACTTGAGGCTTCCTTTAAGGCTTAATATGGTTATGAACTTTTTCTATAGTGAATGTTATAAAGGTTTTGATGGTATGAATGAGTTTAAAAAAATGTTTACCCTATTTCTTCAAAGAATTGAGGATAACCGAGAAGAAGATGGGATGTATAGGATCTAGTACTTGATTGATAGTACAAAAGGTTAAATTATTTATCTATATAATTATGATTGGATTGTATAATTTTTTATCTTGATCATTGAAACCTAAAGGAGGTGTTAGGAAATAAGGGTAGTATTTCCATTGTATGGAATTGTATTGAATGCTTTAGGGATCTTAAGAAACTCCATGGATTGTCCATGTTAGGTATTGGTGTTATAGAAATAAATTCTTTTATTTTTAAGGGTATATAGTACCAAATATATAATTTATAAATGCTATAAAAATAAAAGAGTTAAAAATCAAGGTAAGAATTTATGAATCTATTAGTTTTTATTCATACATAGTAGTAGAGGTTTCCATTATGAAAATTTGTAATGAAAAGGAATATTTAAAGTTTAGATTAATTTTAGTAAATTATGTGTATTCTTATATCATTTCTATTATATGATAAGATGATTTATTTTTAAACAAATAGTTAGTAATTCATTAGATTCTATAACATGGTTTGTAAAGGGTTAAATGATAAAAGGTTTTTATCTAGGATAAAATATTGTATCCAATATATTTGTTAAAATATGAGGAATCAATATCCCACCACCCATAAATGGTATATTTTAAATAATAAAGTCTTATTTTTATAATAATTATCTAAATATATAGAATACCATTAGAGATATGGTTGTTAATAGTTTATTTGTCAAATATTCCCACTTGAAGATTCTAGGAATAGTGTAATCATCAGATGGGGCATTCCCAACTTATATTTTTATTTTTAATTGATGATTAATATGAGATTTACATTGATGATAAAATCTATGACCAAAGTAATTGAATCAAATATTAATTTATGAGTGAATTTCAAAACCAAAGTAGAGGATCATGACATATTATTTATAATTAGTTTAAATAAATAAATAATTACCTTGATATGAATTCATTATTCATTGATGAATCAAAAAACTTCTTTAAATCATACCATTGTTGTGTTTTTAGACTAAAGATAATATTCCATCTAGAAATGATCCACACATTCTCCATGAACAACTAAATATCATCGTAGTTATCTCCATGTGCCAACATAGTAGATCCTAACACTTGTGTCGTTCATCTTTGATCGCACCAAGAATATCTTCAAGGGAGAGTTCTTTTTGTCTCTTTATAATTTAGAGTGGTGGAGGAGGAGGATATCTCTCCATTCTTGAGATAATTCTTGTAGAGAGATATCTCTATGTATTTGAGAGAATTTTCTCAAAATGTCATTGTGCATAATAAATGAAATGGAAACTCGTATGAAAATAATATAATTGGGTTTATATACCAGTAGGGATAGAAAAAAATAATTTTACATGCACCCTTATTATTTTCCTTAATACCTATAGATCCCCATGTATATAATAACATTATTATTATTTATTGAAAGGCACAAAACTCATGAATTAAATTATATATTATTTTATTCAAATAATATTTAATATATATTATTTCTCACCAAACCATTAAACTTGGTTAGTAATTACTCGACTATATTTATTGATCCTTGAATAATAAATATTTATTTAATAAGTAAATATAAATGCATTATTCACCAATAAATAAATATTATATTCACTAATAGAAAATAAATATTTATTAAATATTCTACTCATAAAATATTCTCATGAATAACTAGTGATGAAATATGTGAGATCATGTAGACATGAATAACTATTAAACCACATGTAGGAATAATATTCATTAAAATTTATAAATAATATAAAATAATATTATTTAATTGAGGTTCTAGAAACCTTAGTGTGTGACCCTCTATTCCTCTTTCTTAGTGGCATTAGGCGAAATAGCCCAAAGTACAAGGTTAGCATATAGCAATATGCCAAGGTACCCATAGAGAAAAAATTTAATGTTGTAATGACATAAATCCTCATAAAAACACTTATTGTGTAATATAATCCCTTCATCGTGATATCCCTAATCAAGTAGATTGCATGTCAGTGTCATCAACCTATGTTCTCAAGATCTCTTACATTGACTTTCAGAAATTTGAACTTTCCTATAGAACACCAGGGCCATGGATTTTTTTAGGTTATATTTATAGTGACCTAGGATTCTGATAAATAAATATTACATATTTTTGGAGTAATATTACAAACATTTCATATATACATGTACAAAGACCATATAGTTTTAGTTTCTTTAGATAGTAGATACACAATCTTTTTATTTTATGAAAGATCTTCAATATATCCCATAAAGATATTCCCATTTATTAATCTTTATAGACATACCCTACTTAAAACCATTCATCAAAACCTATGGAAAGGAAACATAATAAATAATGATCTTAGATGCTCAGTAATCATAAATAAGGGTGTATAAATTATCACATAGTCATAACATGAGCACAAGGGTATGTGAAAATGATCATAACATTTGAAAACCATAGCTTGCATAACATAGATCAGAATCCTAAGTTATGGCATAAATATTGGTAGTTAATAAGACATGAATCATAAATTAAATATATGAATATGATCCATTAAATAATAACATAAACATAGGAGTGTTAAAAAACATAACCTTATAAAATTTTGAATATATATAAATAGAAATAGGTTCACTCATTAAGTTAAGTACATGAAATTAGACCCCCTGATAAACTTATGGACATGAAAGCCAAGTCCACCTATAATCTTATGGATAGGTAATCCTATTCCATGAATAAAATTATAGACATTAAAACTATTCCCATTCGTAATATTATGGACATAAAACTAGGTCCACACATAACCATATGGACATGAAACTAGGTCCGCGAGTAACAATGTGAACATGAAATAAGGTTCATGCATAGAATAATTAACTCGTGAGTTATCTATCTTTACACAATGCATTGTAGGGTTATATAATTATAGTCTCACCCATAAAAGTAATGAATAAATACATATGTGTGCTAGAAAATCATTAAACAATCATCATATCATAACTTTTCTAAGAAGCGGGGTTTTGTAAACATTTAATCAATCCATTTTAGCATAACCCATGGAAAATAAATGGGTTTCATAAACATATCATCATCATAATAATAAAACATCCATATAAAGAATAAGTATGGTACCATTGAATCATATATCTAGTAAAACATAAGAAACACCAAAGGTTGTTGTATTTTAGGAATAGAAATTCCATAAAAATATCATTAAAATATTCTTGAGGAAAATATCCTTTCAATTTTGAAATCAATTATTTAAAATATAATTTTTTTTAAAATATTAAAAAAATTCCTTTTAAATAAACTTATAAGATTATAAAAGAATATTTAAATCATTTATTGGTCATGATGGTGTGAAATACCATTCATATCGTACATTTTAAAATAAATATTCCTTTCACATTTTAAGTAAAATGTAAAAAGTAACTTGTTCAAAAAATGACAAGAAGATTAATTTTAAACCATATTTTAAAAACTAAAAAATAGGTAAAAATGACTTTAAACAATCATAGGATAATATTAATACATTTTTAAAATATTTTTATAAAACATGGATATGTAAGAGAAAATATTTTCAACCAAAGAGAGAAAAAAATCAGGTTTCCTTAAAAACAATATTTTGGACTCTTGAGTGCATAAAGAGAGGAAAATGAAATAAAAACATATAATTTATATAAATAAACATATTATAATAAAACTAATAATTTTCATGAGATATAGATCATAATATTTCATCATTGGAAGCATAATCATAAATAATCCTGATAAACAATGAGATTGTATTATAAAACCATTACCACTTTGGTAACTTTTGAATCTTAAGGCCCATGAAAGAAATATACTTATATGGATATGTAAATATCAATAACCTTCATAGTATCATAATAAAATACATTAATATTCAATATTTATAGTATATAAAATAAATAAGTTGTGAATACGGCATGTGTCCCAGGGAAATAAAAGTGAGACAAAAATACCTTACCTCAAGTCTCAACTTTATTAATACATGTTTAAACCTCCTGTATAATAAATATATATTTATTATAAATCAATTATATAACCATAATCATATATATCACACCATATATTATTTACTTATAATTTTTTACCGCCCTTTCATTAACAATTTTTATCGAAATCATAGTTCCAGGTGATAACTGCTTCATTTTTCAGGTATATTATGTTTCAGTAGTTTTTGTCATTTTATTTTAATTATGGTTACATAATTTATAGAATTTTAATAATTATATAATATCATATATTCATTATATACATATTTAGTTTCATTAATAAAATTTACAGATGGAAAAATTAATTACATCGTTCATGGAGACGATAGGTCGTACGTATGTATGAATGATGTTTCCATTTTTTTATAGAAAGAATGAAATAAAGATGAATATGAATTCACATTTACATAATAATTTTTATATCATATATATAATATATATTCATTAAATATATACTTATTACCATCCATGTCAAAATAAAACAAAAAATGTATCACGTCGCTTTGTGGATACGACAGTCCACACATAAACATGAGCGACGTAATCATTTTCCAAAGGATTGGATGGTAATAATTTAGTTGTGGAATTATATTACTGAATTATAATTATGTTATAAATATCATATATATTAATTAAATCCATCATTATATCCACCCATGAGATACGATGATGGAAAATTAATTACATCGATTCGCGATATGGTAGTCTACCATACACATGATTGACAGTTTCGAATCTAACTGACCTGCATGGTGTCATTGATTACACATGAGAATTAATCAGATTAAAATTTATATTTCCCAAAATAAACTTAGATACTAAGGAATAGTAAAGTGGAATTCTAGGGTCGAACCCACAGGGAGAACTTGTAAGCAAGAAAACTATTGGTAAGAACCTTTTGGTAGGATTCCTCATGGTCTCTATTAGGGTTGGGTTTTATAAAACAATGTATCTTGGGATTCAATAATATTTAAAGAAGGGATAATAGTCAATTTTAGGGTATAAGCAATAGATAATCCTAAATCTATCTTGGGATAAACCTGTGGTTTAGGCTAAAAAGAAGTGTAAAGGTCATTAATTGGTCTTGGTATAACCAATTAGATCTACCTAAGTTGGAAAATACTCTTTGGTCCATAGAAAGTTGACAAACTAATTGCAGAAAACATAGATTCTAGGTAAAAAGAATCATAGGTTATTGGTCCTATCATTCTCAACTCCAATTAGGTTAAGTATCCTTCATTTTTCACCTATGATGGTCAGGTTAGTTGAAAAATAATGATATTAACAATTTTTTAACATAATTATTATCTATAGGGTTAATAAGTTTTGATTCATCAATACACTATGTTTAAATCCATCCTTTCTGTCAACCCCTAACCCTAAGAGGACTATCCATGCATGATGGTACTAAATGAAAGTAGGGAGATAGGAAACATGATTGATATAATGAATAAACAATTTAAATAAAATAAATATAAACATTAAATCATATGAAAGAAATAAAATACTAACTTGAATGAAGAAATAGTGAAAATGTAGTAAAAATTGATGTTGCGTGAAAAAAAGGATTGGATTGAGACATCAGAACAAAAAAACTGATTAATGATTCTCAAAATGGAAATTGATAATAAATTAATGATTAAAACAATAAAGTAAATAAATAGAAATAAGTTCTAAAGAAAACGGGAAAGAAACAAAGAATAATTGAGGAAAAAAGCCATGCATCTGAACTCTCATCTATGCTTTGGGGTGATAAGTATTTATAGTCTCAAGCATTACATGACGTGTAAGTGAATCACATCATGTAACACATTTAAGTGACTCGTGCATTGAGTAATTCATGGTGTGTAAGTTGATTTCATGTCATGTACTTAAGATTTGCAAATTTATATGAAGATCTTGTATCTTCAGTTTTCATAGATTGTATATTTGGTGGAAATTAGGTTTTGAACTTTTCACATTGTGTATTGATCTCATTTCATATCATCATCAGGTTTTCAATTAGAATATTTCAAGATGTGTAATTTGGGTTCATGTCATGTACTTGTTTCATGCCTTGTACTTTGGATTCATAGATTGCAATTTAGCTGGCAGGTGGTCTACTCAAGGAGTACATGTCATGTACTTTAGATTCATAATGTGAAATGTTGATTTTTTTATATCATTCCTGCTTTGAGTCTTGAGTTCATAATTCCAACGAAAAAAAACCAAACCCAATGTATTGTCAATTAAATCATGATGAATCATTAAATAAAAATATACAAAATATGTATATGAATTTGGATTATCAAATTCCCCCACAATTGAACAGTTTATTATCCTCAAGAAAAAATCATCTCAATAGGGATTCCAAATAAAATAATTTTTAAATAGGAGACATTCATTACAACCAATAATATGAAACTAAGTACTAACAGAAAAATAAATTACTCTATAATCAATCCTATAGAGAAAATAAATCATGCCTCATAGTTGAGTTCTTTATTCTAATTATTTTCCTATTTTAATTAAAATTTCATAACTATTCCATATAATTATACCCATGTTGCAATTTACCTCAAAATAAATTTTCCCTCATATCTCATGGTAAAAGAAACTTAAGTTATGATCATACCCTGAATACATGTTCATAACCATAGGATTTCATTGGTTCTAATATCTCTATTTTGTAAATAAAAATACAAAATTAATCATGAGGGATTAAGGAATAAGGTTCAAATATCTCTTAGGCTGAGAGAATGTGGGTAGATGATAAAAATGTATCTATTCTCTAAATAGATCAAAAGGGGTCCTCGAATATGTCAAGAAATCATAAATAATGTTCTTTGTTCTATTCTATTTTTTATTTTATTTATTTTTTGAAAATCATGTCTTGGTTAGATCTCACATCCATCACCTAACCACATATGATCCATCATAATATTCATCAGTCGAGTAATGGTGATTTTTGAACTTCCTAATACACAATCCATTTTTTTCTTGTTTTCAAAGGAATGTGGTTTTCATAGAAAATGATAAAGGTAATCATAAACCATGTCATATCAATATGGTAAAAATGCCACCATGCATATCCTCAGTATCACCATCTCATGTATGGATGAGTTAAAAATCCCTTATACTTATTCAAACGAAAATCATTTATAGTACCAAGAGTATGGTAGGAAGGGATAATTTTCTTCAAATGGATCCATAAAAACAAGGTTATTCATAGATACTACAGGATTAAGAAGGAAAGTTGTACAGTTGGGTCCTAGGAAAAATGTCTCAACTAAGACTATCTCAATAATTTTAACAGTGTATTTGTTTAACCATAGCCTCAATAAGAATACAATTCAAGTTATGATAGGTTTACATTCCCAAAGTATCTCTCAAGAAATATGCTCACAAAATAATATAACAGTGTAGGTCTAAAATCCTCTCAGTAATGGGAGTATAAAAAATAGCTATAAATCACTCAAGGCATAGTATCTAGTAATAACTCAATAAAAATAAATTGTAATAATCTAAAATTATAATTAAATTACTCTAATGAGAAATCATGCTAAAATTATAAATGGGAATAAAAATCAATTTCAAAAATCTTTAACTAAACATCTTCATTTACTTAAATGTGTGCAATGAGATTTCAAGTTAAAGTATGCTTTCAATGGAAAATGTATCCTAAACTAATGAAAACAAACAAGAATCCAATTTAATTTACAATAAATCTTAATAAATATTCCCCCACACTTAAAATCATATAGTGTTCTCATTGTTCTATAAAGTTCCGTGGGATGGATATCGATAGAAAAAAAAAATGAAATAGAAATTGATGAATTTTAAATTAAGGAATTGAGAGCTCCCTATAATGAAGGTCCTGGCATGGGGGGAATCGTTGGATGTTGATTGGAAATTGGGATACCTATAAAAATAATTATAATCAAAATACCTTAACTAGATAAACCATTAGTATATATGGGTTGTGAAATATATAAGTAGAAAATTGGGTAGGTGCACATAGTCAATAACAGGATAAATAATCTCAGATAAATTCATGAAATGGATAAAATGAAGTTCTAGACAACCACAAAACAGAGAGTGCTAGAAAATAAAAACAAATTTCCGAAGCACACAATGAAAATATAGAAAATAAAAAATATGGGTTTCCCCTATAAAGTTATAACAATGAAGTTTTTTTCTAGAAAGATGGAAAAAAATCAGTTGTTACCATCCATCAGCTCGTATGTCCTCTACCTCTTGTATGAAATGGTGGTGGTATTGTTGACCACATGGGGATGCTTTGTGGTATTAACCACCTCAAAATGGGTCGTCCAAAATTCTCATATAGAAGTATAAAATTCTGTTCAAATAGGGAGGAGGCTCATGCTGAGTATGAATCTAGATCTAGATCTCCTCAATCTATGTATGTATGTCAGCTAAAATATGATACATGTCATGAACAATGTCATAAGGTGGCCCCACAGACTCATAAATGGATATTGAGGATGAAGTAGATCTAGAAATTCCTACATAAATGTATAAGTAAAAATGAAAATGAGGAAAAAATAAATTCAGTAAAAAAATATATATCTCATATATAGATATGAAAAATAGTACATCATAAAATATATAATATAATGAGAATAAAAAAACAGACACCCAAATATAAAAAAAATAGTGGAGGGTTACATGGATAAAACTAAATGGTATATATAGTGTCTCCACTATCCACATCATTATTCCCCTATAGGATAGTGGGTGCCTAAAGTTGTCTCTCTGTATAGATGTTATCAATGGATGTTGGGGCTGGAGGATAAACTACTGTGGTGGGTTATGTGGTTCTAGAAATAGGCTTGGTCGAGAAGGGAGTGGGAGAGGTTTCAATCCATACTAAGGTCATACATCTAGCATCTGGATCAATTAGAGGCACCTCAGAGGTAGAATTGAGGGTGGGGTACTCACCCCATCATGCATACTCTGCTAAAAAATCCTTCTAGGTAGCATAGTCTATGAGCTTAGAGGGGATCTGTAGGGGTGGTTTGTGGGGTGGGAATGGAAGATGAAGAGAGGTCTATAGAGGGTGGTGGGTGTGTAGATATAGTGTATGTTGGTGGGGTAGGGATGTTGAACTATATTGGGATGGTAAAATAAATGTCTAGGTGAAGGAAAATATGGAACTGGTTCTCTAGAATACACTGGAGAACAAGCAATATGTTAGATAGAAATGGTGGGGTAGGTGCAGATCTGACAGGGGTTGGTGGTGCAGTGGTGGTGGTAGGGGAAGTGGTGTAAGTAGGGGAAGGTGTTGGTGGGTGGGAAGATGAATGTGTTGATTCAATAGAGGTAGGATCTTCATGAGTAGGGGATAGGGTAGGCTGAGCTAGATCCATAGCTGGATCTTCCAAATACTTTGGGGCCCACTGGTAGCTCCCCTAAATCTTCTTCAATAACCACATCTTATAGATCATGAGGAGTTTGATAGACTTTATCTAGAAAACTGAGGGGCTAAGTGTTGTCGAATACACTGATATATCTTACTAGATGGGTAATGAAGTTACCTCACATCAAGGTACCTCAGACCCACCTCACCTGGGTCTGGTAGTATGTGGAAAACCGGCATGCCATGTTGATGGTAGGACCACCCATGGATGAGGCTAGGATTATCACCTTAATATGAATGATTCTCCCACAAGAATCTCCTTGGTCTAACCATACCTGAACAATATCCCAGTGAATAATCCTTAAAGAGGTACCCCACAGCTAGGTACTCTTCACCATATGTGGATCATGGATGCTTCTTAGACCCTAGGAAATCAGTGGTCAACTCCCTTCCACATCCCACTTTCTTGGCTCCAGTCACACGGAATCATAAAAAGGGGAAGTAATGAAATCCTAAGTTTAGATACTAAGTTCAATGATGAAGTCTCCAACTGTGAGCTCCCAAATCCTTCCACCAAGGCAGACAATGGCATGCACCACATTGAACTCCAACGTAGCCAAAAACTCAAGGAACAACTCCTTGAATATCTCATCAGGTACCTCTATAATGGAGGTAATGTGTATCTATATTAAAATATTGAGAACCTCCTCATGAAAATGGATTTTCTCAAGAACTTATAGTTTTAGGGTCTTCTTGGACCTCATTATCTTAGCATGTAAGTGGACCACGCATAGATAGTGCTCAGGGGAAGAAAAATAAAGGCACAAGTGTAGGTACGACTATGGGGAAGCACCATGGGATCTATTAGAAGTAGAATAAAAATCATTATAGGACAATGGGAAGGAATAATCTGTTTTGTAGGATTATATGGATGCATCTGTGGGTGGTGGAGGAGGAGAAACCCCCTGGCACTTGGGTGGTGGAGGATCATCTCCCTAGGAGGGTGTTTTATAATTTTTGTATGGGATATTATGGTTGGAGGGAAACAGAGGATGGGGGAGGGTGACCAAGAAATGGAACAGGGGAGGATAGGAGTGTGTCTAGAGTTCAATCAAGTGGAGAGGTATTCATAATTTTAAGGAGTGCACAGGGGTAAGGGAGGTCGATGGTTAGGGTTTAAGGTGGTGGGGGAGGATATGTAGCGAACCTAGGGTTCATGAATTTTAAATTTGTCCATACTAATTATTGTATTTTATATAATACATGATTTGAATTTATTGAGATTTTATTTTTCAAGACCCTAACATTTTCACAACATGTAACTTCTTTACACAGCATGAATATATATATATATATATATATATATTCAATTCTAAATTTTAAATTTTAAAAATTTTATAAGAACATCTCTAAACTATCTCCATCATAATTGAACTTTCCTAAAGTCTAATCCTACCTATTAAAACTATACTATGTTTCCTCTGAATCAATTTTTAGGTAATTTTTTAGAGCAATACATGATTCTATTTATAAGGTTTTAAAAATAAGTACACACCCATCATAGAATGTTTCTTAAAAATGGAGAGTATGAATGGTGGGACTAAATTCCTCATCAAAGGTATGGTGTAATTCACATCCTTTTGAGAACTGTATCCATTTTCAATAGGATTTAGTTTCTTTCCACCTTCCTTACTATTCATATAGTCATCTTTCTTTTCAATAATAAAGATGGCTTGAAAATCCAATGAATCACAGATTTTCTTAGCAACTTTTACTAAATCGAACACATCTTGTTCTTCAACAACACTAAATATTAGCCTTCCTAGGTTTACATTGATCAATTCCTTCCTAGTAGTGAGAAATGGTCATCCAATGATGATATAAATTTCTCTCTCTTCTTCTATATCCAAGATAAGAAAATCAACAGGAAATATGAATTTAACAACCTTTACTAAGACATCCCCAAGAATTCCTTAATGATAGTTGATTGATTGGTTAGTAAGTTGGAGTGAAACTATTGTTGGTTTTAATTATACTAGTCCTAGATTTTTTAAGACACTCATGAGCATGATATTGATACTTTCACCTAGATTACACATGTCTCTTTCTAAATTTTATGTCCCAATAGTGTAAGAAATTGAGAATATCCTGGGGTATCACATTTTTTTGTGGAATCTTCTACTGAAAAACAATAGAGAATAATTTATTTAAGGAGATCACTCCTAGATCTTTCATTTTATTTTTTTATTGAGCTAAACTCCTTAAAAAAATTAGCATAATCATCCATTTTAGCAATCTCTTCTGAAAATGGGATATTGATGTGAAATTGTTTAAAAATCTATAAAAAATCGGTAATGTCCCTTTTTTTTAGCTTGAATCATCCTCTCTATAAAGGAAATATGAGATTTTTATGGTGTTGGACCCATATAAATATCATCTTTTTTAGACTTCTCTTTAACTATTTTTGTTTTAGTTGGATATGTTTTAAGTTATTTTTCTTGACTATCTTTAATTGTGTTGTCATTGTTATCCTATCTAATGATTGAATCGTGTGTTTCAGGACCTTTTAACTTCTTTTATTTACCTATTTATGGATACTAAAAGTATATAATTTTTTTACTCCTAATCACCATATATTTTTTATTCTATATTGGATGAGTCTTGGTATTACTAAGAAGCATACCCGGTACTTTTTTTGAGAGGGTATTGGAGATCTTTCCCACTTGATGATCAAGGTTGCACAGGGCAGCCCTTTAGTGTTTCATTTAAGCCTATTAAGTATTAATACTCTAATTTAATTTTTTAATGAAGGAAATGAGTAGGTTCTCAATATTGGATTGAAGAGTTTTGTCTTGTTGTGGCGATCTTAAAAGATATTTATGGAATTACTATTGAAATCTAGGGGGAAATGTTTGTTGGGGTATTTATTGTTGTGATTGAGGAACATAATTATATGGGGGTACCCATGTGGTCATTGATTAAATGGTGGTGATTAAACACTCCTATATTGATAATAAAATGGATTATATTATTACATACAATAATCTAGCCTATGTTGATAGCATTGTTGTTGGTATTGTTGGGGTTTCTGATACTACTATTTTTGAGCAAGTGGAAACTAATGATTTTATTGATTGTAATTGAAATAATTATAGTCTTGGAATTGAGGATCTTTTATACCTACCCTATAATCCATATATGGGTGTGGTCCTCCACACATTTTACATGATTGTATCTCCATAACAGAAGAAGGAGGGGGTAATGATGTAGGCAATTTAAATGACTCAAACTTTTTTTTCAGGGCTTCAATTTGAGCTATGAGGTGGGTATTTTCCTCCACCTGATGTATTCTTCATCAGAAATTCCTCTATCACTCTTCCATATAATATTATTGCGGGAAATATCATCTTACAAATCTCAGATGACTTCATGTTTCTTTATCATGAGATCGCCATCAGCGGTGGAATTTATAATTATACGTGTAGCCGGTTAGAGTCCTTGGTAAAAGTTTTTCAACTTTATCCACATATCGAGTCTATGATGAGATAATTTTCAAATCAGCTCCTTGAATCAGCCCTGTTATTCCAAGGCTGAATCAACATCCACCAAGTTAAAGTTTTAGATTTCATCCAATAGTTTTCAGGTTCATATCAGTGGGAAATATTTATCTAGAAATTTCATTGTTAAGTCGTCCCAAGTCATGATAGACTTGGGAGCTTGAATTTTAAGACAATACTTGGATTGGTAGTGTAATGAGAGTGTTAATACATGAATTTTAATGGCATCATACAATTAACCTTGTTTGAGAAAGGTGTCATTGACCTCTAGAAAATTGGAAATTTATTCATGGGGGTCTTTTCTTTAATTCCACTAAATGGCCCCATGTTCTGGATCTTATAGATGGGTATAGGTTTAATCTCAAATGTGTTTTCCTAAATAGTAGGGAACACAATGTTGGGTTTCACACCACTAATGGACAGTAATTTGTAATCCATGATGGTGTGCTCTAATAGTGGTGGTCTCTCCTTCTGATGTTTGGGTGGAACATATTAGAGGTTTTTTGGGGTGGAGGCACATGATTGTTACATTCATCCATTACAAAATGGTAATGTGAAAAAAAAATGTTTCAATTTTAGGATTGAAATCTACCAATTTTGGTGTTTCCAGGCTCCTAGAAGGATTCTGTGGGCCCTAGTACATGTACTAAGCTAAAGATAATTTAATGTAGGTTTTATTCCATGGGAAAAAATTGTAAAATTAAAATGATGAAAATTAAGGGTAAGGTGAGGTAATCCTAGGTTTGTACCAAATGTCATTTCACCTAAGCATAGTCATCCCTAACAAAATATCCAAAATTTGAAAATCCCCTACAGCATCGTTGATTACACACTGGTGTTTTTCATATTAAAATTTATATTTATCAAACTACACTTGGCTATTAAGGTGTAGTAAAGTTTTATTTTAGGGTTGAACCCACAAAGACAACTTTTAAGTAAGAAAACTATCAGTAAGAAACTTTTGGTAGTATTTCTCATGATCTCTCTTAGGTTTTGGTTTTCTAAAACTATGTATCTTGGGATTTAATCAGATAAAAAGAAGGGATAAGGGTCAATTTCAAGGTATAGGAAAAATATAATCCTAAATCTATCTTGGTATATACATATGAATTGGGTTGAAAAGTAGTGAAAAGGTCAACAATTGGTCTTAGTCAAACCAATTATATCTACCTAAGCTAGAAACTACCTCTTGTTCTATAGATATTCGACAACCTAAGTGTAATAATATTAGCTTCTAGGTATAAATAATCATAGGTTATTGGCCCTAGACTACTTAGCTCCAATTAATTCATGAATCATTCATTTTAAATGTCGCAACCCAACCCAATGAGGCTTGATATGAAACTACCCTAGGCCCGCCTTCATAGTCTAGGGGATAGTGACAAACACTAAAAGGTATAACTAATATAGGAGTCCTTTTCCTAATGTACATGTATGCACACACCCAACCATATTCATGAAGAAATGAAGATGAATAATAAAAAAAAGATACAACATCTAGAAAATAAACCATGCATGTAAAACCACTAGGGAGTACAAGATTATGACTACATAAACTAGAAAGAAAAGGGTAAAAATACACGCCCAACTATAAATATTTTCTGACCTGAAAAATATGGAAAAGTAAATACTAAGAGATCCTATCTTCTAATCACTAAGCTCCAACCACCATACGTGATCTAATGCACCAGGTATCCCTACGCTCCTCTATAGTCACTATCGACCTGTTCTTCATCTATATAAGACACAACATGTGTGGGAAAAGTCTATTCATGGGTGAGTACATACATACCTAATAGGATTCCTCAAAAGATGAATGTGGGGAAGTAAGAGACACGATATGAATAGGAATATCAACTCATATAAAGAGAGTAAAAAATCCAAAAACATAGATACAGATATATATAATCTCAAAAAAATAATCCCAAATGAGAGAGATGGTATCTCTATCTCATAGCTCAACCCGGAAACGAGTGACATCAGTTTCAAGAGGTCCATCAAAAATGAATAGAATCTCGCATGTCTAGCTATAAGAGTATCCATGTGGAGGGACAAAACCTCATCACTACACCGCATAGTCGATGGGGAACAACCTCCAAGAATAGAACCCACACCCTAGTGCATCATAGGGGTACCACTCAGTGTAAGGAGGACCCACTCCCTATCTGGTATGGGGTACAGTAGATAGAGGATCCACATCCTAATGCCATAGGGGGTACCACTTGGTGTAAGGAGTAATCATGTCCTATCTGATTGGGGGTACCACTCAATAGATAGAGGAATCGTTCCCTAGTTTCATAGGGGGTACCACTTTGTGTAAGGAGGACCCACTCCCTAACCGATAGGGGTACCAGTTAGTAGAGAGAGGACTCACACCCTAGTCTGTTAGGGGGTACCACTCTAATGATCCCACCCCATCATTTTCATCATTGAGCACTACCTAAAGAATAATAACACTCAAAAAACCTCACATCATATCTCGAAAGACACTATGGAGGCCTCCATCACATTATATGTGTAAAAAACTAAAAATGGGTTACTTACAGACCAAAATCTGAGTCCAAACAAAGGATATATGAGTGGTAGAAGTTTCTTCATAAAGTAAGGGAGGGTATATGGTGTGTAAGAGGACTCATATGGCATGTGGTACCACCCTTCTACCTGGTTTTTTCCCTATTGGTACATGTATCACTGACCATATATCCCTACACAGCATGTAAGGGGACTATATGGCATGCCTCTACCAACTGGGGTCATGCTCGTGCTTGTGGATATGTCTGTGTAACCCTTCATGTGCCTATGTACTTCGGTACATGGTGTGTCCTCCCACACGGGGTACTACCCATGTGCTCCACCACATGGCATGTCTACCCAAGGTGGGTCACATGGAGTGTGGCCCAGAAACATGACATGTGATCCTTATATTTTCCAAAAACATTAGTGTCTCATACATATGGGTACTACATGAGATATGTTCATACCACTACATTTCTTATAGTCAGGATTTTCATAGAATCTCAAATCTACTTTGGGGATCTCATGTCCACCTTCACTGTTTTAAATAAAACCTCTAGGACACCCAAAATCGAAGGGGAATCCTCTGTTCAACATTTTTAATCATCTATTGGTTGGAAAACAGGATTCTGATTCACTCGTATAAAGCCCGCACACCGCCATCATCTGTGGTGCCTCGCGTCACCTCATTGGATCTTTGAATCCATGATGGAATCACTCATATCCCGTAAAACATCCTAATCTATCTCTTATTTTTTAACCCATTTGTTTCATATGAATCTTCTATGAATCCAAGGGTCTGATTGGGTTTGATCCTGCCATGCAATTTCAAACTGAGACCCCATAGTCCAATTGGTGAAGAATTTGAAGAACATATGGGGTTAAATCACCCAAAAAAAGGTGTAACCATCATTTTCCAAGAATTCTTTTATAATAAATCCATATTTTGATTCTTTGGGTGAGAAACATGTCATATCAATGATTAATTTAATAATAAATTGAAAACTAGTACATAGGTACATGCACAAGCTTGATTTAACATAGATCAAGAGATAGATTCAATCATGCTCAATATATTTAATCATAATGGGTGAAAATAAAAAAAATGAATAGTCCTACCTCAATTTAGGTTGTTTGTTGATGAAGAACTCACTCGCTAATGAATAAGATAAGTTATTGTGTTTGTTACGCCATGATTCACCTAGATCTGAAGGTTTATCATTGTCTAATTTTGATTCACCAACATAAGGTGGAAGGAATATCCTCTCAATGGTCCCAGGGTTATGCGGATAACCCTGGAGATCCATCATAAAATAATATTTATATTGGATTTTATATTTTAGGTGTTTTATTAAATAAAAAAATATTTATTTATTTTAATTAAATGCACCTGCCAATGGTCGTTTTTATCCAAACTCCCCACACCGACCAATTTTTGGTCACTCTAAGGGTAAACCTCAAATTTCGGACTCAAACATGGTATCATATTTCTAATCTAAGAATCTATTAAAGATATGTCCCATTTTCTTTAAGAAATAGTGTTCACATGATATAAAATATTTTTAATATTTTTATAAAATTAATTCTGGGCACACTAGGCCTCGGAATCGCATGTTGTATCAATTATTGGATCCAATAATATTTATAGATATATTCCAAAGTCTCACATGGAAAAAAAGGTCTCTTAATTATCCCCTCATCCAAGATTTTCATCCTCAAAAATAAAAACTAAACAAAAAGGTCAGGATACTGAGTCCGCATCTGGATCTCCCGCTCCTAGGATTTCTCCTACATACCCCCATGTTACCACAACACATAAACCAAGGGAATGGTCCATTCATGCATGGTTCTCTCTTATCAATACTTGATCACCACCAAGTGCTCCACAAAATTGGATCCATCCTCGATCTCTAGCTCACCCCAGTCAATAATGTGTATAGGTTTATGCATGTATCTCCTCATCTGTGAAATATGGAAGACATCGTGCACCCACTCCAAATGTGGGGGTAGGGCAAGGTGGTAAGAATACTCACCAACCCTCTCTAAGATCTTGAATGGTCTGATGAACCTTGATAATAGCTTGCCTCTTTGGCCAAATCTCCATAATCCTCATTAAGGGGAGACTCCTAGGAAAATGTGGTCTCCCTACTCAAACTCCAAGGGCCCATGACGTTGATTTGTGTAAGTTTTTTGTATGTCTTGTGTTGTCCTCAACTACTCACGGATGATCTAGACCTTCTCTATTGTTTCTTACATCAAACCTATCCCAAAAAGAGATTCCTCACCAATCTCAATTCAGCACAGGGGTGACCTGAAGGGTCTCCCATATAGGGCCCCAAAAAGTTTCATGTCGATAGTAAAGTGGTATCTATTATTGTACACAAAATCTACCAAGGAAAAATGATCCTCCCATATATATCTAAAGTCTAACACGCAAGACATAATCATATACTCCAACAACTGGATAGTGCACTTGGTCTTCCCATATTTATGGGGGTGGAAGGCTATACTCATCCTCATTTGGGCCCCGAATGCCTCCTACAGCCCTCTCCATAACCATTATGTGAACTATGCATCACGGTCGGAGAAGATTGTCAATGGAACCTCGTAAAGGTGAAAAATCTCCCATATAAAAAACTTCCCAAACAATCTCCTCTAAACTATGCTCCCTGATATAAAGGAAGTGCACCGAATTTATGAGTCGATCAACTAGAAAACAAATAAAATCATGGCCTCTCACTGCCTATAGAATCCCTATCATGAAGTTCATGTATATTCCATCTCATTTCCTCTTCACGGTCTTAAGGGGTTGCAAAAAATCTTCTAAAAACCGGTGCTCAATCTTCACCTACTGACAGGTGAGACATAATGAGATGAACTCATCCATACTCTATATTATACCAACCCACAAAAATAATTGATAAAGGTATTTATAAATCATCCCCACACCGGCATTTATAGCCAAAGGAGATGTGTGGAACTCTCTCATTACCTCCTCCAGTATCATGTTTGGGACCACCATCCATCCCTTGAGAAGGATGATGTGATTCCCTCCTTCAAAAAATCCATCTAGTGAATCTCTAGAAGATATCTGGTCATGTAAGACCTTAGAGTCAATGTATACCAACTGGAACTCTATCACATGCTGAAGGAGAGGAGGAGTCAATACCATGAACAAAAGAAAATTTCTACCCTCCTGCTCAACCAGGGTCAGCTACAAGGAGGATAACTGCTTAGACGCTTCCTACACCAAACAAGTCCGGTAATTCATGCTAAGGGAATCTTCTACCATGTTTCCCTTATAAAGAGTATAGACTATCTAAATGTCATAGTTCTAGATGAAATCCAACCAGATCCTCTACTTTTGTTTTAGGTATCACTATGTGAATACATACCTGAGGCTCTTATGGTTTGAGTAAACCAAAAAGCATTCTCCTAGAAGATAGTGCATCCATATCCTTAGATAGAATACTATCGTTGCTAGCTCTAGGTTGTGAGTTATGTATTCCTACTCATGGTCTCTCAACTACTTGGACCCATTTGAGATAATTGTCTTCCATTTCATCAATATATAGTTGAGCCTAGATCCTAAGGCATTATAATATACTATGTACTCCATGACTTTCTCTAGTAATATAAAAATAAGAGCACTCATCAGCCTCATCTCCTCAAAGGCTCTCTGGCACTGCTCGGTCAAGGTAAAAGGATTCCCTTTCTATGATAGGGGAGTCAAATGGATAAAATGCTAGATAAGTCTTACACAAACCACCTGTAGTACCCCACCAAACCATGAAAACTCTACACCTATGATGCATAATTGGGTGGCTCCCATGAAAGCACTGTATCGAGCTTCTCTAGGTCTATATCTAATTCATGCTCAAAAATGACATGCCCTAGAAAGTTAACCTTGTGAATCCAAAACTAGAACTTTGAGAGCTTAGCATAAATTCAGTTCTTTCGAAGAAAATCTAGGACTATCCTCAAGTTCTCTACATGATCTTCCTCTCACACAGAGTATAAAAGTATATCATCAAAGAAGAAAACTAAAATTTGGTCCAAGTATGGATAGAAGATCCATTTCATCAAATCCATAATCATAGTGAGGGAATTCATCACACCTAAAGACATCACTAAGAACTCATAGTGTCCATGGCGACATAGGAATTCCATATTTGGAATATTAGCCTCACGAACTCCAAACTGGTGGTAGCTGGACCTAAGATCAATCTTCAAGAACCATCTCATGCCTTTAAACTAATCAAAGAGGTCATAAATTCTCGAAAAGGGTTACTTGTTATTTTTCCTATCTTGGTTAAGGTAATAATTGTCCACACAATTCCACAAGATCTTGCCCACATTTTTCATGAACAACACCAAAGATTTCTTAGGGGATACACTATGTCTGATAAATCCCTACTCTCAAAGGTCCTCCAACTAGAACCATAGATCCTAGAGCTCTCTAGGGGACATTTGATATGATGAAAAATATATCAAAGTAGACTCGAGGTGTAAGTAGACGGAAAAATCCATCTCCCACCTCATAGGTAGTCCTGAGACGTCCTAGAGGAATAAATGCATAAAATTTTCCATAAGTGAAGGAATCTATATGCATGAAGAGCTTACTACATCGAGGGATACACTCTCCAACTTATGTGCGATGGGGTGCATCCTTATACTCGCAAAAATCTACTCATCCTACCATGAGATATCTCTCACCCACAAAGGGGAATCTCATCCCATCAGTGTGAATCCATATGACTCATCTTTAGTGACCTTCAATCTAGGTTCGGACCATAGACAACCAATCCATATCCAAGATGAAATCATAGGGTTCCATCATGATGGAAAAAAGGTCTCATTAGAACCTATCTCTACCAAGTGATAGCTCAAACTATTGGAAGATAAAAAATATATAGAAGAAACATTCCCCATAGGAACCTCAAGACAAAGTTGTTATGATAAATCCTCAACTGGGGGTTCTAGCTTTCACACCAAGAGTAAAGAGATTAAGTAATGAATCTCACATGTGTCTACTAATATTGAAGAAAGAGTTATAAAAACACAAATTGTACCTCTAATCATCTCATGTTACACTAGGTTATACACATCCATAGCCTATATATTTCTGAAACCCTGAATACCAGCTCTATGAGCCTAATGTGAACCTCCTAGTGGTGGCGGTGGTGGTGTCATTGAAAAAAAAGCATTGCTTAGAGGCAGTTTATTTGCGGTGGGTTTCATAAATTCCATGAATTAAATCTGGTTAAAAAATATAATATAGCAACAATTTGATCAAACCCCAGCTATATTTTTATTATTTTAACAATTAGCGGTGATTTTAATTAAACTACTTCTAAATGTTTTTAAAAAAACCCTAATTCCTCCCCCTCCCCACTCCCTTTGTGTGACCCTGACCCCATTCCACCACCTCCCTCCCCCAACCTCCACTTCTACCTTCCCTAGCGGTGACCCTGACCCCGTGACCACTATTCCACCCACCCCTCCGACCTACCTCTGACCATCTTGCTAAAGACCCCAATCCCCGCAACACCCCCCTATGACATCGACCCTCATGAACCCCCCCCCCCCCCTACGAACTCCCTCTCCCCAGCTCGTGATTCCCCTCCTCACTGGCAACACATACCCCCCCCCCCCCCCAACCTCTCACTCTCTAGCTTGGTTCCCCTCCTCAACGGAGACATAGACCACCCTATAACCTTCCTCTCCCTAGCTCAGATCCCCTCCTCAGCAGAAATGCATAGCCCCCTAAAAGGTTTCAAGATATTCACCCTAAATATATTATTGGGTATCATTATATGGAAAATCATGGGTGATAAAAAGATTATAGAATTTGTTTTCCATTCATTAAATAGTAATTTATATATGTAATTTTGGTTAATAATGTGTTATTTAGATTTTGAAGTTATTTTTTTGGAGTTATAATAATAATTATTTTTTATTATGTTGTATTAAATTAAAAAATAAATCTATTTATGTTACAAGTTGGTTATGGGATCTAGATCATTCATAATTTCATGGTTTGTATTTGATATTAATGAATTCCACTTTGTTCTATATATGTTAATGCCTACAATTTTTGAAATATACATAATTGAGACTATTTTCCAACTCATGACCAATCGGTGGTAGGGTTTGGGGCCATACATGGTTTCATCACGAATCCTAGAAAGGTATATAAGGATAAAGGCTTTTAAAATGAGAAGTTAGACCCTTTTTAATTTATCAGAATGATTCATGTTTTATTCATATGTGAGGAATCATTTAGTTTAATAAAATATATATAATAATGATGGAGTAGTTAGGATTAATTTTTACATGCATGATAATCAATTATTGGTTATGGTAATTGGAACAACCAATATAGTTTCATTGATTTTATTTTAACTAACGTGACTTTTAAGATAACTAATTATAGTGTGTAGTTTTTTTTAGTCAAAAAAATATTTTTTTTATTATTTTATTTGAAAATAACAATACATATTATTTAAATTTATGTTAACATCATGATTTTTATATTTAGATCAAATTAAAGGAAAATATGACTCAATGTTATGTGAACAGATTTGATTTATATAATTCATGGAACAACATGAAGTCACACTAAACCAATTAAATAGAATATAGAAATATAGAGTTGAATATTTTGTGTATTCATGGAATATCATGATATCCAAATAATGTATACTTTTTATTTATATTTGTAAATGGGTACACTTGATCTTAGTCAGATCATGTTATATTGTTCATACATTTCTCAATGTAGCTAATTTTTCAATGGAATGAACCATCCTTAGTTACAGTACTAGGGTAGAATACAATATTATATTTTTCTCCCATAAAAATAATATCATCTACATATAAAATATCAAAAAATGATACATATTTAATGTATATGCTATTTTCCACATTTCCATCATTAAATATTAATTGTTTCAAGCAAGTATATAACTTCAAATACCATTATCTTGAGTCTTATACTAACATGTATAGATCCTTCTTTAACCTAAAAAAATTAATTTTATCTTTATCAAGAAAGACACTTTATATTCAAATGCTAGGAATGTGCATTTGGGATTTTTTTGGATGGTTTTAAACCTTTTATTACTCTAAGTACTAATTATAGCCTTTTCAAAATTGTTTTGAACCCCTATAATCTACCTACATGGTTGTGTATGAATAATACTTCTTTCATTATTTCAATGATTATTCCTAGAAATCAAATGCCTATAAATGAAATTGATGTATACCTTCAACCTCTAGTAAAATAATTACAATAATTATGGGATGGTGGAATGGAAACATATAATTATTCAATAAGATAACTGTTCAAAATTCATGCTACTTTAATTTAGACAATTAGTGAATTTCTTGGACTAGGAGATTTATCTGGTTAGAACACTCATACTGGTTTGGTTTTTCCAATTTTTATTTTTGATTTTGATCCTCAATGATTACCTCATAGAAGAAAATGGTGTTTTATGTCTCATCATTAATTTCTTGATGATTTTCATAAATTCATGTTTAAAAATACATGATTAAAAGGAAATATTGAATTGAGAAATTCATCAAAGTTGTTATCTGGTTCACAAATATTGGGATAGTTAATGGATTTCGCTAAAGAATTTGGAAAATGACATCAATTTAAAGATTGGGAAATGGGTATTAGGTAAAATATCCAAAGAATACAGAACATACAAATATAATAAAAAGAGTATATTTTTAAAAATTCCTTATTGGGAGTTTAATTTGATACATCATAATATTTATTTAATTCATATTGAGAATAATTTTTGTGACAATGTAATTTTTATAGTACTTAATGTGTAGGGTAAATAGAAGGATCGCCTTAATGCCCGTAAGGATTTGGAGTCAATGAATATAAATTATGGTTTGTGGGAAAATGAGAATGGAAAGTATCCTTAAGATTTTTTACAATGAAAAATAATGAGAAATATGTATTCCTTCACACTTTAAAGAATGTAAAAGTGGTAGATAGATATTTAAGTAATAGATCAAGGTGTGTTGAATTAAAACATATAATGTTACATGGATTGAAAAGTTATGAATCGTATATTTTTATGGAGAAGTTATTGTCACTGGATTTTCATAATACTTTACCTAGAAAAATAACTATGGTTCTATTTGAGTTTTGTACCTTTTTCAGAGATCTTTGTGGAAAAACTAAAAATAAAATTGAGCTTGATAAACATCGAGAAAGAATATTTTTTTGACACTGTCATTTGGAGATGTTATTTCCCCCTTAATTCTTCACATTCATGATTCATTTGATTGTTCATTTGGTTGAAGAAGCTAAACTTGGTGTACCAGTACACTATCGATATATGTATCCAATTGAGAGGTACATTGAGATATTTTTTTCATTGTTGAATTAAATTTTATCAAATATTTACATTTTTTTATAATATGTTTCTTATTGTTTTACATCATATAATTAGGTCATTTGAAATCATATGTGAGGAATAAAGCTCAACCAGAAGGCTCCATTATGGAAGGTTACATAGCTTAAGAGTGCTTGACCTTTTGTTCTAAGTATTTGGATGGGTTTGAGACTAGATTCAATCAGGTTGGACAAGATGAATAAATATCCACTAATTCTCATTCAGAAAATTAGTCATCAGTATTTCCAACTAGTGGATGACTAATTGGAATGGGGTAAAATTTTACACTGATTGAATTGGAGTTTCTACAAGCACATAGATATGTGCTACTCAATAGTGTTATTACGGATCCGTTTATTTAAGAATTTTGATTGCAAATAAAGAGGCAACTGAGGGCTTGAGATCTAAATGAGATGGAATTAACAAAATATATTAATAAGGATCTTGTTGAATGGTTTTACGATCATGTAATTATATAATAACATTCATATTATTTATGTGTAATTATTTTGTCTGTGTTAAAAGTAACATATTATATATTTTTTTCTAGATAATGGATATTGATAATCGAGGTGAAATATCTAATTATTTGAAGTTTTTGGATCGAGGTCCTCTAAGGTGGGATAAGTGATTTTATGCCTACAATATTCATGGATTTAGGTTTTATACAATTTATTGTGAAGAAGAATTGAAAACTCATAATAGTGTTGTATTTACATTTACAAAGGTGGGATACTATGGGAAGTTGAATGATATAATTGAATTAAACTATCATAGACAGTTTTTAGTTTTCTTATTCAAATGAAACTGGGTCAATATTGATAGGGGTATAATGAAAGATTCGTTACATTTTATTTATGTCAACTTCTCTTGCTTGATGGATACCAGTGAGCATTCATAGCATGATCCATTTATATTGGATTCACAAGTGAATATGGTTTATTATGTGGATGATGAATTACATGAAGTTTGGAGTGTTGTTTTACACTTAAAGTAGATATATACTTATATTATATGGGTGATGAAGATCAATTGGAAATTGGTTCTTTTTTATAGTGAATCTCATCAACCACAAAACATTGAATAGTTTTTACTCACAATATCAATATCGTAAAACTTGCAAGAGAGGGTGAAAATAAAGGAATCGCCACAATAGAGGTTAAAAACAATCAATATAATAAATATGAAGATAATTGAATGTATAAATTGGTAATGAAAATATATTACAATTTCTCATTGATAAGTGTTTCATACATATATACATTGTTTTAGTTTTTTTGTTAAAATATTTTAATTTTTCATTTTTTATACATTTAATTTACCTTAACCATTTGAAATGTAGGAATGCTGAGAACAAAAAAATTAGCATACTGGCCAATTAGAATCTCATATCACGCTGCCACTACCATTATATTTTGTGGATCATAGTGATTATGTTTTACCTGATACTTCTAGCTAGCCAGTCATTTCCCCAGATGTCGTTAGTAGCCCACTGCCTAATTCACCTCTAGAAATAGAGCAGTATGTCACCCCTCTATCTAGGGGATGTTGGTGAGTTACCGTTACTGGTATATATGTCATTTTTCAAAAAAAAATATATATTTTATTAATTATTTAATTAATTTTTAAAATAGATAATGACAACCATAGAAGGGATAAAAATATGAACACTACAGATGTATGGGACCTGAAGGATTTCAAGATTATCATTCCATTTGATGAGTTTGGAGTTCCTACTGGTGATGCTGCCAGAATCTATGGGTTGATTCTTGGTAACCTTTCTTGCAAGATGGTGATATTTCTAATTGATTATAAATATTAGATGTATATTCCTACAGATTGGAAAAATGATGTCTTTGATACTCAAATAAAGGTAATATTAATTTAATATTCCTTGAAAATTAATTTAAAATACATGAGTAAAATTTTGTAATATACTAATAAAGTGTTATGTTTTTAATTTATAGATGTTTTTTCATTTTGATGTCCTAGAATCCATTCCACACCCATGGACTTCGAAAATTTTGGGCAAGAAATTGAGAGATTTTAAATGGATATTATGGCATTAGTTTAATGATACCTCTCTGAGATCATAAAAAATGTATGAGAAAGTGCATGATGGAATTTCTTATGATAAATTCAATCTCTTTATAGATATTAATAGTGATGCATTTCATGAGGTAATTGTATAGTTTATAGTATATTAATAATATAAACACAGTAAAATTATATTTTTTATTAATGTTTCTATTTTTTTAGGAATTATCTAAAAAAATATGTGAATCTTTAGAAGCAATTCATTCCTCACATTACAGGGTCTTATATTTTTTTTTAAGAAAAATGGGGGTTCAAAACCCATTGGGAGCATGTACTATAGAAGTGGATGGTTGTAGCAATGAAAACACTATAGCGGCAGTGGGACTATAGCAGTAGCATCGACGGGAACTGTAGCAGGCATCTACTATAGTAGTACTATTCATAAAAGGGGCCTTGGGCCAAAAATTCAGGTCTATGGCCCATGTAATTGGCTACATGACCACTAGGCCTTCAGGACAAAAATATATGATGTAATAAATCAAGTAGTTAGGGGGTTATCCCTTGGCGGGGTTATGACCTACCTTTTATGCATGTGTGTGTGTGGTATGTGTGTGTTTGATATAATTGTACCCCCAAGCACCTAATATAATATTATTATAACTCAAGGTTTTTTTTAACTTCTTTACATTTTTTATAAAGGTTAATGAATTGAGTCACTCTATTGGATGAACAAAGATGTGGTTTAAAGTGCATATAATACCTGATGATAGTTTTGTAGATGACCCTACTAAAGATGTTGGAGTAAGTTCTTTTCATTAAAATTTCATATTATTTCATTACCATAAAAACGTAAAAATAAAAAATATATTATAACAACTAACAATCCTTAAACCCAATTAAATGGGGCCAGCTACATGTATGAAACGATGATAATTTTGCATCATTTGATACATCTAGGTGAACTCAATTAATTAGGTTTAAGTCTTGTTTGTTGTTATAATATAATTTTTATTATTATGTTTTTATAGTTTTGAAATAACAATAAATACTAATGAAAAGTTTATTAATTGGATAACATTATGAAGTTTGGATATTTAAAAAAATCATTGTTAATATTTTTTATTAAAACATTAAAATTCAAGAAGTATGGTATGAGAACCCTTCACAATAATCATTAATTTCCCAAAAAAGATGTATTTGGAATTGTTTAAGGGAAAAACATCATAGACATATACGAAAGATTGGTTATGGGCCAACTCTATCAGTTGTCTTTGGTAGGGCGGTATCATATGTTACTGCTACACCCAGTGGGGGTTTGAGTAGGGTTTTTGATAGGGAATAATAAAGATAAATTGCAATATTGAAAGAAAAAAATGCAAGAACAAGACTCTTATAGTAAAACACTTGATCAGTGGTGGTCACAAATGGAAAATTATTTAGTTTTTGTATTTTAGAAAATAACTGACACGATCCCTGAGGAAATTTCCAGCCATATAGCTTATCCTACTGAGGTAAATTCTAAATTTCATAGATCATTCAAACATTTGAAAAGAAAACATACAACATCCATAAATAAAACTAAAATGACACTTTTATATAGAAAACATGAATTTAAAGTCATAACGACCACATCTTGTGATGGATTGATGTGTAGTTGATTCCTATACATCAAAAATGAATTATAGACTGTTATCCAAAAGTGTAAAAATAATTCAATCTTGTTTTCTTGGTTTTGACTTAATAAACACTTCTAAAATGTACAAAATCCTTTAAAAACAAGTGTTGGGGGGGAAACTGGGGAAACGATGTCATATTTTCTTGAAATCATGGTAATTATGAAATATAGGAATTGATGATATGTCATTTTGAATTATGGTTTTCTCATTATGTCCATAAACATATTTTTAGTGTTTTAAAACACTAAAACATCGGTGGAATGATCAAAACCATAGAAAATGACCTCAAATTGATGTCAAATCATGAGAAAATCATTGTTGAGTTTTTTCTTTGATGTGTACACATAGAAAACCTGTCAATATGATGTGTGGTGTGGTCATAATTACTTTATGTACACTTACAAACGGTATAAAAACATTTAAAAACAAGTTTTAGGGGGTAAAAATTATGAAAATGACTTTTTATTTCCCTGAAATCATGGGATAATGACTATAGATTAAATTTTGAAATGTAAGAACTGAAAGCATGTCATTATGAATTAAAATTTTTCTTTTATAGTCATAAACATGTTTTTAGTATTTTAAAACACTAAAAAATGAATGGTATAGTAAAAACTATAAAAAATGACCTCATATTGATGTGAAATCATGGTACGACTATCTGTGTGTTTTTCGAAGTGCAGGCATAGACAACGTGTCAGTCCAACATGTGGTGTGGTTGTAATTACTCAGTATATACTTATGAAAGGTACAAAAATCCTTTAAAAACAAGTTTAGGGGGGTCAAAACTAGGAAAAGGATGTTGTACTACCCTAAAATCATGGTAAAATGATCATATATTTAATTTTGAAAGGTAGGAATTGAAGACACATCATTTTAAATTACAGTTTTCCCATTATGGATGTAAATTTTGTTGAGTCAATAATGTTTTCTTATAACTTTTCCATTCCTCTATGATTTAAAAATCACAAACACTTTATCACAAGAAAAATTTCTCTCCATAAGTTCTATCTTAATAAGGAAAATATTCCTTCCCCAAGGAAATTTATCCTTACCATGTTTTTCATTGTTCTTATTTTAGTTTATATAAATCTAACTCTTTTTATTTCTAAGTGTTAAATTAGGTTTCATATCTAAAACCTTAGAATTCTATAAATACTTAGATATAGAGTATTCTGTTTTCAGGATCCGAATTCTGGTGATGAATTCTCTGAAATTCATACTCTGAATTCTCTGAAATTCAGACTCTGAATTCTCTGAAATTTAGACTCTGAATTCCTTAGAATTTAGACTCTAAATTACTTAGAATTGAGACTCTGAATTCCTTAGAATTCATACTCATAATTCTTTAGAATTCAGACTCTGAATTCATTAGAATTCGGACTCTGAATTCCTTAGAATTCGGACTTCAAATTCCTTAGAATTCAGACTTTTAATTCCTTAGAATTCAAACTCCGAATTCCTCAAAATTCCGGTTTCGAATTCCTCAGAATTCAGACCCCTAATTCCTCATAATTATGATTCTGAATTCCTTGAAAAATATAATCATAATATCCATATAATATAGAATTCAAATGTTCTTAGACTCCAAATTTTATTTTCCTTAGACTCTAAAAAAATTTATTTGGTTGAGCAACCATATTTTATTTACGCTTGTTATTGTTATAAAATGATGTCGTGCATTCTATTTCTAACTAACTATTGTTTGTGTGACACATGTATAGGTCCCTCCAAAATTCAAGGAAAAATATAACCATTGGAGGAGGGGGCCGACCATTGGAAATGTACCTATAAATAGGATCTCATTTGAACTAGATCACAAATTTTATGACTATTATACAACTATAGAGATTACATGCTGAAGTAATTTCTAGAGAGAGAGACTCTCATGATTTGTGCTTATTGAACATCTTGTTTAATTTGCTTCGTGTGACTCTAATTGTTGTTGTGTACAATTGAGGGCTTCTGGGGATAGGAAGACAGAGGTACCGACTACCTTAAAGTTTGAGGACTTCCTTAATAAGGAAGACAGAGGTGTCAACTACCTTGAAGTTCGAGGGCTTGCGGGGATAGCAATATAGACTCTAATATTATTATCGAGGGCTTACCCTAGTGTGTGTAAGACATAATTTCTTGAATGTATAAATCAAGGGACTTTTATCCAAGGTTGTTGGATACCCTACTCTTTGGGTTAAAAAGATTTCATACTTGTTACTTATATTGTTTCAAGTTTGTTTTCCCCTGTATTTTGATTGATAAGGAAAGTATAACTATCTCATAATTTCTTATACTTGTACTCTGATTAGTAATATTCTATACACTTTGAGGTAGAATATTTGTCCTTGTAAACTTTTCTTAAGTTTCATTTCCAGAACCATATTTCCGGAATCAAGAAAGTCTGTATAACTAAGAGGTCTTGTGAATTTATCTTGTTTAACTTTGTTAAAAATTACCATCTTTAAAAGTTACAAAGGAATTTTTTAAAGTATACAATTCACCCCCCCCCCCCCACCCTTATATATTGAGCATCTACGTCATTATTTTGATCCTACAATTGGTATCAGAGAAGGTCTCTGAAATACTTATATTCACATATAATTTTTCTTGCTCAAGTTTTTCCTTGTTCTATATTTTCCTTGCTTAGGATATTTTTATTCTTGTTTATAAACTTTTATTACTAACAATTTTGTGTGGAAAGATTTTTTATTTGAGATGGAAGGAATGAATGTTGCTTCAATTGACAATATTAATCCTTCTAGACCATATATAATTGATGGGAATGATTATGAATATTATAGAGATCATATAAATACTTTTGTCATTAATACTGGAGTGGAAAACATTGTAATGCTTACTGGAGATGACAAGATTCCTGATAAGGAAGTCAGAACTTTTATTAATCTAGAAAAGTCAGAATATCAACTTAACTATAAGGTACGCAATACTTTGTTGTGTTCCATGACCAGGAATATATATAGCTAGATTTATTCTTGTGAAGCTACAAATTGTATTTGGAAGAAATTAGAGGTCACTCATTTTGGAGCTTCTAAAGTTATCGAAACTATAAGAGCTATGCTCAGAGATGAATATCATGGTTTTTTCTTTCCTTATGGAGAACCAGATTTTAAGTTACAATAAAGGTTTATGACCATTGTTAATAGTTTACAGTCTATGGGTGAGAGCAGTTTAGATGATGAGACACTTGTGGACAAGATTATATATATCATGCCTAATGAGTGGGAATCAAAGAGGACGGCTATAGATGAGAATAGGAAAGTCTCACAGATTACTCTTGATGAGATTTTTGGAACTCTTATTCAACACAAGACAAGAATGAAAATAGATTCTGATCTAAATAAGAAGAATAATGTAAATGGAAGTGTTGCTTTTACAACTACTTCAAATCATATGAAAGCATGGACTCCTGAGAGAGTTACAAGATCCAAATCTAAGAGGACTGTTATTCAATATGAATCAAGTGAAAGTAAGCATTCTAAGAATAAAATAGCTAATATTGATCGAAGTATGAATAAGATAGTTGGGAAGAAAGACTTTCAGTATAGATATAAGAAGAAAGAAATAAATGATAAGAAAGACTCTAAAGTCACTTGCTATGAATGAAAAAGATTATGGCATATAAGGCCAGATTATCCTATGCTTAATAGAAAATATAGAAAGGAAATGCATTCTGAGAGGAATAAAAAGAAATACTACAAGGATAAATCTAAGAAAGTTTTGAAAGCTAATGACACCTGGAGTGACAATGGTGGTGACTCTTCTAAATAATCCTCAGAGTACGAATATTCTGTTCAGAAGAATCTTGGTTTACTTGCCAAGATACCTATTGAAAATAATTATCTAATGGCCAAGGTACATAATACTGAATCCATAACCAATGTATCCTTTAATTCTAATTATAGTGATAGTAAATATTATGAATCTTCAGATGAAAAATCTTATTCTGATGAAGATAATACTTTACCTACCTATAAAGAAGTTTCTAGTTTTGCTAAGCTTCTTGAGAATGAAAATTCTAAAGTCAAGAAAAATCATGATAAGGAAAATTCTAGGATTTCTATTCTTACTAAGGAAGTATCAGATATTTCTAAATATCTTGATAAAAAAACCCTTGATTTTTTAAGTATTTCAAAAACTCTTGAGGAAGTTAATTCTGAGAAGGATAAACTTTCTAAGGATCTAGAAAATGTAATTTCTAAAAAAATGTTTTCGAGACTAACTCTAGTGCTAAAACTAATGTTTTTTAGGATAAGAACTTAATTATTAAGCTAAAGTCGGAAATATTTTCCTTGAGGAAGTGTTTGTAAAACTTTACCTTAGGTAAGGAAAATTTTGATAAGATGTATTCCCAAATTCAATCTCTAAGAAATAATTCTGGTTTTGGTTATACTAGTTCAAAACCGTTTTTTAGTAACAATTATTGTGTTCCTCAAAGTGATCCATTCTGCACTAAGTGTTAGTGTGGTGGGAATTGGGCAAAAAATTGTTCCTTAAACAAAACTCAGTCTTTAGGTTTTTATAAAGCTTATTTTTCTAAGAAAATGTAGATTCCTAAAATTTTTCTTTCTGAATTTTCCGGATCAAAGAAAGTTTGGGTTCCAAAAGTCTAAAACTCTTGTTTTCGTGAAATTAAAGATAATACCAATAGCAATACATGGTACATGGATACTGTATGTTCCCATCACATGACTGTTAACAAAAACTTCTTTTAAAATATTATCAAGACAAAGGGAGGAAAAGTAACTTTCAAAGATAATGCCCAGGGAGAAATTATTGGTATTGGAAACATTGTTCTTCTTAGAAAAACTTTGATTTAAAATGTTTTATTTGTTAAGGGTCTTAAGAACAACCTTATTAGCATAAGTCAATTATGTGATGAAGGTTACCTTGTGAATTTTAGGAATGATAAATTTTTAGTACAAAATTCCAAGGAAGAGTTTATTCTTTCTTCCCATAGGCAAGATAATGTATACACACAAAACTTAGAAGACCTTAGAATCCAATATCTACCTTGTCTTAGTGAAATGGAAGATCATTCTTGGTTATGGAATAGGAGTTTAGGACATTGTAACCTTATAAACCTATGAAAACTCTTTAAGAAAATACTAGTTAAGGATATACTAGATATTAGATTTGATTCTTCAAAAGTTTGTGATCCTTGATAATATAGAAAGTAGCATAAATAAAGTTTTAAATCAATTGGTTAAGTCTCAACTACTGATGAATTATAGTTAGTGTATATGGATCTTTCTGGTCCAACGCAAACTAGAAGCATTGGAGGAAAATATTATGTATTTTTCTTAGTTGATGATTACACTAGATTTACATGGGTCTATTTTCTAGCAAAGAAATCTGAAGTCTTTTCTTATTTCAAAAGTTTTAGATCCCAAGTTAAAAATGAGAAAAACCTTCCATTGATAACAATTCATAGTGATCATGGAGGATAATTTCAAAATTCTGATTTTAAAACTTTTTGTAGTAAAAAAGGCATTACTTGTAACTTCTTAGCAATAAGAACTCCTCAACAAAATGGTGTTGTTGAAATAATAAATAGAATTCTTTGATAACAAGAACCATGTTGAATTAATATTCGATAGCCAAACATTTTTGGATTGAATCTATAAGTACTTCTTGTTATACTATAAATCGTGTTTTGATTAGACCTTCTCTTAATAAAACTCATTATGAGTTATGGAACGGTGGAAAACCTAGACTTTCCTACTTCAAGGTTTTTGGTTTCAAGGTATTCAATCTAAATACTAAAGATAATCTACATAAATTTTCACCAAAATATGATGAAGAAATTTTCATATGATACTCCACAACCTATAAGGCCTATAGAGTTTTCAATAAAAACACTTGTACTGTTGAAGAAACATTACATGTTAAATTTGATGAAACTGATCACTTTGTTTTTAAACAACCTCAACCTACATCTTCATATGTGTTTTCAAAAACTGGTTATCAACCCTTCATAGAATATTCTTATGATAATGAAAATTCTCAAGAAAATTTTTCTGAAGCATTTACCCCAGAAAATTTCCTACCCTATATTGATGAATAGGTTTTACAAAACCCAAATTAGTTGTTTCTTAATAATCATCCTGGTGATAGTATCATTGGTGATGTAAATCAACCTGTAAGGACTAGAAGTTCCTTAAGAAATGAAGTAGAACATCTAGCATTCCTTTCCCAATTAGAACCAAAACGCACTGATGAAGCTTTAGGTGATGATGATTGGATAAAATCAATGCAAGATGAGCTAAATGAATTCAAAAGAAATAAAGTCTGGACCTTGGTTGAAAGACCTAAGGAAACTTCTGTTATTGGAGTAAAATGGCTCTTTAGAAATAAATTTGATGAAAATGGAATCATTGTAAGAAATAAAGTTAGATTGGTTGCTAAAGTCTATAATAAACAAGAAGGAATAGACTATGAAGAAACCTATGATCCAGTAGCTAGAATTGAATCTATTTGTATTCTACTTGCCTTTGCAGAATTCTTGAATTTCAAACTTTTTCAAATGGATGTTAAATGTGGTTTCCTTAATGGTTATGTTCAAGAGGAAGTTTTTGTTGAACAAACTCCTGTTTTTGAAGATAAAAAACATCCTAAATATGTTTTCAAACATACTAAAGCTTTTTATAGACTCAAGAAATCCCCTAGAACTTGGTATAATAGACTTACAAGGTTTTTGCTTCAAAGCAATTATTTTAAGGGAAATGCTGATCTAACCCTTTTTATAAATAAAGATAATAAAAATGTTTTGATTGTTCAAATTTATGTTGATGACATTATATTTGGTTCAACTTAGCAATCCTTAACTGATTCCTTAGTGGATCTAATGAAATCAGAGTTCGAAATGAGTATGATGGGTGAGTTAACATTTTTCCTTGGTTTTCAAATTTCTCGAAAACCAAAAGGAATCTATATATCCCAACATAAGTATATCAAAGATATTATTAAAAATTATGGATATGACAACACTAAGAGTATAAGTACTCCCATTGGTACCTCAAATTCACTTAAACTTGATGAATCCAGGAAACCAATAGATCAAACATCTTTTAGAGGTATGATAGGAAGTCTACTTTACTTGATAGCTAGTAATCCAGACTTAATTTTTTCAGTATTCTTATGTGAAAGATATCAATCCAATCCAAAGAAATCTCATTTAAAGGCATTTAAAAGTATTTTTCACTACTTAAAGGGAAACATGGATCTAGTAATCTTTTATACTTCTGGAAATTATTTTGTTTTAAAAAGTTTTTTGGATGCTAACTTTAATGGATGTAAAATAGATAGAAAAAGTTCATCTGGAAATTATCATTTCTTATGAGATTCATTAATTTCTTGTTCATGAAAAAAATAACACTCAGTAGTACTTTCCACTGCTGAAGCTGAATATGTAGTAGTTGGAAGTTGTTGTGCTCAAGTGTTGTAGATGCAACACACACTCACAGACTATGGAATGAGTTTTACCAAAACAAAAATATTGTGTGATAATACTAGTGCCATTGCCTTAAGAAAAAACCCTGTAAATCACTCTCGTGCAAAACACATAGATATTAGGCATCACTTTCTTAGGGATCACACACAAAAAGAAGATATCATTCTTCAATTTATCAGAACGCAAGATCAACTTGTTGATATTTTCACAAAATCATTAAAATCTGATAGATTTTAATAAATTAAACATAAGTTAAATATGATAACCGTAAGGTAATCTTCCATATTAACTTCTTGTTGAAACCTATCTCCTTACAGTAAGAAACTAATTTTCATAGGGGGAGTACATATTCTTGTTAGTTAGAATGAAATTTTTTCGTAATGAAAATTTTTTGTAATGAAAATTTTATGTAATGAAAATTTTTTGTAATATAAATTTTACGTAATGAAAATTTTTTGTTATAGAAATTTTTCGTAGTTTAAAATTTTCATAGTCAAAAATTTTTCATAGTCAAAAATTTTCATAGTTAAAATTTTTCGTAGTCAAAATTTTTGTTGTTTAAAATTTTTGTATCCCAATATTCTTCAAGAATAATTTTCCTCATTATGAATAATTTCCCTAAGAAATCCAAAAGGTATGATTTCTTTCCCTAAGTTTTCATAATCAACCTTTTTACTTGCTGGTATTTTATTTTGTTTTAAGCAAAAAAATTTGTATTCATTTTAATTTTTTTCTTAAATCTGATTGTTTTTTCAAAAAACCTAAAAAGATCGGATTGGACCAAATTTCCTTTTGTGGTTATCTTTTAAACTGTCAGATCTGATCAAAAAGTGTTCAGCCATTGGATCAATCATGGAAGGTGAACCGTCGTCTCAACACCTATATAAAGGACCCTAGATATCTTTTCCCACATCAAACTCCAAGCTCTTGCGTACTGAAGCTCTGCCCTTCTTACTTAAGGTCGTTTCAGATCTTCAAGGTTTCCTCAGTTCCAAATGTCTGTTAAAGCTTCATCTCAAAAATAAATGTCATCTGTAAAGGAAATATCTGAATGGAAAATTTACAGAGAAAGGTCGGTTCATATGAATTTCTTTGCTAAGTATGATTCCACCATCTCTAAGAATATCAAGCTGAATGGGTGAGAGAGTGTTTGCATATCTAAATTGAAAGCATAGGATCTGGTGTATCCGGAGTTGCTAGTTTAATTCTATGAGATAGTAAGTTTTTTCAATGAAGTAGGAAGAGATAAATTTTCTTTCAAGAGTTACGGGAAGACATATTCTCTTTCTTATAGCAAGGAAGCCAGTCTGATTGGTATTCCTTATCAAGGGTAAGCTGATTTTTGTACTCACAAACTACCTGATGTATCAAGTTACTTTGATAAGGAAAAAGCTCTATCTTGCCTTGGTCTTTCAGAGGTGAAGACTTTGAAGATAGTACATATATCTACAAACCGTCAGATTCTTGAATTATGGGTTCAAGGGTTTATCATACTGAGAAAAGAAGATAAGGATACTCTAAATAATATTGATATGTATATATTGGATTTCTTGGTGAACCTCAGAAATATTAACCTAGTCAAGTATATCTTGGTTACGATTGAAAATATCAAGAATGGGAATGTGAAGTCTCATATTATCATATATATATCCATTCTTTCAAATATAATTGTTCTTTGTCTTTATTCTTTTAAGATTCCTTGCATTTCTAAGCCAAGAAATTATAAGGTGATGCTTTTGAGTGATGATACTCTAAGGAGAATAAAAATTGGATTTAATAGTCAATCCAGAGAATTTCATGATTTATCGGAAGCAGAAGTGGAAGATCTATCAAAAAATCTAGAGATGGATGAAACCTCTAAGAAGGGTGGAAGGAAGAGGAGAACCAAGGATCTAAAAGAGAAATCAAAAACCCCGGTGGCTAAGGAAAGTCAGTTAGCACCACTGAAGATTAAGAAGCAAAAGATGTATACTGATGAAGTGGATACAAAGTGGAGAGAAGATAAGAAGAACAAGAATGTAGGGGAGACTAGTTTTGGCTTGGATTATACTAAGGAAAAGGCTTTGAAAGTAAAGTTTTCTAAAGATCTTGAGAAGAAACAGAAAGAGGAGAAGCAGAAGAAGAATAAGAAGAAGAAGAAGATGTCGGAAGTTGAGATAGTCTAATCCCTTATTAAGGCAGCCGAGAAAGCTTTTGAACAAGTTCAGGTACTAGAATCATTTCTACAAGAATCAATTCCTGAGACTCCAGGAAAGAAGTTTGCAATTCCAGAAAAACATCAAGAAGTAGTAGTTGAAGAAGAATTAGTAGAATAAGAAGAAGAAGAAGAAGGCAGAGGTGATATCGAAGATATCATAAAGCAAGTAGAAGATTATTATGATAAGGAAATCCCTTCTAAGAAGTTATCAATCCAAACTTCTGAAGTCGAGTCTTAAAAAATTTCTACCCCAACAAAAGATGAGAAGGGTGAGGAAGAAGTGAATAAGTTGTCTGAAAATAAAAATAGCAATCATGATTTCATTCACCAAGGGGATGTTGAGGAAGGAGCGGAGAAGAAAGAAGTTGATGAAGATAAAATTGTTCAACTATCAGATAGTGAACATGAATCACCCAATAAATAAGAATTCAATCCAAATTATGATAAGGGAAAACAGGTGGTAATTGATAAACCTAGAAAAATAATGGAAAAGAAGAAAGAAGTTGGTGCTTCATCAAAGAGGAAGGTTGTTGAAATAGAAAAATAATCATCACTAACCAAAGTATCGAATTCAGAATCATCCTCACTTGGACATGACTTTGTTGTTCAGTCTTTGAAAAATCTTGTTGGAACTATTCTCTTATTTCTTAGTATAGACTCGAGATTCCAGACTATTCAACATACATTAAACCAAAAATCAGATTTTGTTTCCTTGGTGATGGATAAATGTGTTATTCTCGAGGAAGATTTCAAATCTTTTCTCATTAGCTATGAGGATCATAAAATATCTTGTAAGAAGATGATAAGTTGGTCAAGGAAGAAAATAGAAAAGATGAGAATCTTTGATGAATTTCAAGATAGTTTCAAGGATACTTTTGACACTGAAGATGTGAATATCAAGGATATCACTAATATTTTTGAGGAAAATCTAACTCTTAAATAGAATTCTTGGAAGAAAGAAGTGAAATATATGAATGGGAAATTAAATTTAGTTGCTCGGAGTTAGAATAGGGAAATGGATCTCAGAATTGAGATTGAAGAGAATCTTTCTAAGCAAGAAGAAGTTCTCAAGGCCCAGGAAGAATCTCTTAAGGCTCAAGAAGAGAAAATTAAATCCTTAGAGAAGAAAATAGAAGATCAGGATCAGTTGCTCAAGCATGAAAAAGAGGATCACAAGGAACTCAAGAATCTGAAGACTGTTGTGAAGAATATGATGCTGAAGGAGAAGGAAGGATAATATTTTCCAAATCTAATCTTTTGTTGTATTTTCCTGTTGTATAAATTTTTTCAATCTTAATGAAATTCCTATTGCACTTTATTTTTTTTTTGTTTAGTACTAATATTTCAGGTACCAAATCCATTTTCCTTTCCCTTTATTCTTTTTTGAAAATCACAAATGGGGAGAAAGGAATGTCAAAAATAATATTAAGTAAAGAAGAAATTTTACTAATTAAGGGGGATTTCATCCAAGGGGGAGTTTTCATCATGAAGATTTTCATATGCAAGAAAATGTAAAATCTCATTCAGGAAATCAAGAATATAATCCTCAGTGTTTTCAAAGCCTAAGGGGGAGTTAGTTTTATTCACTATGATCCAAAAAGGGGGATATTGTTTAGACAATAAGGTTTCCTTATGAATTTTCCATTCCTCTGTGTTTTGAAAATCACAAAGACTTTATCACAAGGCAAATTTTTCTCCATAATTTTTATCTTAATAAGGAAAATTTTCCTTCCCCAAGGAAATTTACCCTTACCATGTTTTTTATTGTTCTTATTTTAGTTTCTATAAATCTAACTCTTTTTATTCCTAAGTGTTAAATTTGGTTTCATATCTAAAACCTCATAATTATATAAATAATTAGATATAGAGTATTCTGTTTTCAATATCCGAATTCAGGTTCAGAAAACTCAGAAATTCAGACTTTGAATTCTTTGAAATTCAGACTCCAAATTCTCTGAAATTTAGACTCCGAATTCTTTGAAATTTATACTCTGAATTCTCTGAAATTCTGACTCTGAATTCCTTATAATTCTGACTTCTAATTCCTTAGAATTCATACTCTGATTTCCTTATAATTAAGACTTTGAATTCCTTAGAATTCAGACTTCGAATTCCTTAGAATTTAGACTCCTGATTCATTATAATTCTGACTCCGAATTCCTTAGAATTCAGACTCTGAATTCCTTAGAATTTAGCCTCCAAATTCCTCAGAGTTCTGATTTCTGAATTCCTCATAATTCTGACTTAGAATTCCTTATGATTCTGATTCCGAATTCTTTGAAAAACAGAATCTGAATATCCATATAATATAGAATTCGAATGTTCTTAGACTCCGAACTTTATTTTCCTTAGACTCTAGAAAATTATATTTGGTTGATCAACCATATTTTACTTACCCTTGTTAGTGTTATAAAATGATATTGTGCATTCTGTTTCTAAATAACCGTTGGTTGAGTGACACGTGTACAGGTCCCTCCAAAATTCAAGGAAAAATATGACTGTTGGAGGAGGGAGTCGACCATTAGAAATGTGCCTATAAATAGGATCTCATTTGAAAGAGCTCACAACTTTGATGACAGTTATACAACTCTAGATATTACATGCTGAAGTGATTTCTAGAGAGATATACTCTCATTCTTTGTGCATACTGAACATATTGTTCAACTTGTTTCATACGACTCTGATTGTTGTTGTGTACAATTGAGGGATTCTTGGGATAGGAAGACAGATTTGTCGACTACCTTAAAGTTCGAGGAATTCCTTGATAAGGAAGACATAGGTGTCGACTACCTTGAAGTTTGAGGGCTTGCAGGGATAGCAAGACAGACTCTGATATTCTTATCGAAGGCTTACCCTGGTGTGGGTAAGATAGTCTTTCTTAAAAGTATAAATCAAGGGACCTTTATCCAAGGTTGTTGGATACCCTAATCTTTGGGTTAAAAAGATTTCATACTTGTTACTTGTATTATTTCAAGTTTGTTTTCCGCTGCATTTTGATTGATAAGGAAATTATAACTATCTTATACATTTTTATACTTGTACTCTGATTAGTAAGATTTTATACGCTTTGAGGTAGAATCTTTGTCCTTGTAAACTTTCCTTAAGTTTCATTTCTGGAACCATATTTCTGGAATCAAGCTAGTTTGTAGAACTAAGAGGTCTTGTGAATTTATATTGTTTAACTTTGTAAAACATTACCATCTTTAAAAGTTCCAAAGTAATTTTTTAAAGTATAAAATTCACCCCCCTGTATATTGAGCATCTACATCAATATTTTGATCCTACAAATGTGTTTTTAGTGCTTTAAAACACTAAAACATATATGGAATGGTAAAAACCATAGAAAAAAACCTCATATTGGTGTGAAATCATGATACAACCACCACTAAGTTTTTTTTTATGTGTATACATAGACAGTGCTCTAATTCGACATATGGTGCGGTCGGAATTACTTAGTATACACTTACGAAATGTACAAAAGCCTTTAAAACAAGTGTCGAGGGATAAAAATTAGGAAAACAATGTCGAATTTCCCTAAAATCTTATGACAATGACCATAGATTTAATTTTTAAATATTTGAACTAACGGCACGTCATTCTAAATTACAGTTTTTCTGTTATGCCTGTAAATGCATTTTTAGTGTTTTAAAACACTAAAACATGCATGGAATGGTAATAACCATAGAAAACAACCTCAGATTGATGTTAAATCATGGTAAACCCACCTCTAGGTTTTTTTTACATGTATTCATAGATAATTCATCAATCTGATTGTGGTGTGGTCAAAATTACTCAATAGAAACTTCTGAAAAGTACAAAATCCTTTAAAAACAAGTTTTGGGGGGTCAAAACTAGGAAAACGGCATCTAGTTACCATGAAATCCTAGAATAGTGACCATATATTTAATTTTTAAATACAGGAACTGACAACACATCATTCTGAATTATGTTTTTTTATTGTGGTTGTAAACACATTTTTAGGGTTTTAAAACACTAAAATGTGAGTGGAACAGTAAAAACCATAGAAAACAACCTCATATTGATGTTTAATCATGGTAAAATAACCACGGAGTTTTTTTTTTATGTGTACACATAGACAACATGTCAATATGATATGCAGTGTGGTCAAAATTACTTGGTATACACTTCTAAAAGGTACAAAAGCCTTTAAAAATAAGTATCGAGGGGTCAAAACTAGGAAAACAACATCATATTTCTCTAAAATCATGGGATAATGACCATATATTTAATTTTGAAATGTAGGAACCTATGACACATCATTCCAAAAAAAGGTTTTCCCATTATGGATGTAAATGCATTTTTAGTGTTTTAAAACACTAAAACGTGCATAGAATGGTCAAAACCATATCAAATGACCTCATATTCATGTGAAATCTTGGTAAAACTACTTATGAGTTGTTTTCTATGTATAAACATAGAAAAAAAGTCAATATAGTGTGTGGTGTGGTTGGAATTATTCAATAAACACTTCTGAAAGGTATAAAATCCTTTAAAAACAAGTATTGGGGGGTCAAAAACTAGGCAAACGACATCATATTTCCCTAAATTAATAGGAAAATGACCATAGAATTAATTTTGAAATTTAGAAACTGAAGGTAAGTCATTGTAAATTACATTTTTCCTGTTATGGTTTTAAATGTGTTTTTACTATTTTAAAATGCTAAAACATGTGTGGAACGGTCAAAACCATAGAAAATGACCCCAGATTGATGTAAAATCATGGGAAAACCAATTATGAGTTGTTTTTTATGTGTATTAATATACAAAACATAAATATGATGTGCTATGTGGTCGTAATTACTCATTATACACTAATAAAAGTTAAAAAATCCTTTAAAAACAAGTATCAGTGGGTCAAAACCAGAAAAACAATATCAGATTACCTTGAAATCACAATAAAATAACTGTATATTTAATTGTGAAATTTAGGAACCAATGGAACATTATTTTGAATTATGGTTTTCCTGTTATGACTATAAATTCATTTTTAGTCTTTTAAAACACTAAAACATGCATGGAATGGTCAAAACCATATAAAATGACCTCATATTGATGTAAAATCATGGGGAAACCACCTATGAGTTTTTTTTTATGTGTATGTGTAGAAAACACATCAATATGACATGAGGTGTGGTATGAATTACTCGGTATACACTTCTAAAAGGTACAAAAGCCTTTAAAAACAAGTATTAGGGGGTCAAAACTAAGAAATCGATGTTGGACTAACCTAAAATCATGGGATAAGAACTATATATTTAATTTTGAATTGTTAGAACTGAAGACATGTCATTCTAAATTATAATTTTCCTGATATGGATATAAATACATTTTTAGTGTTTTAAAATATTAAAACATTTATGGAATAGTCAAAACCATAGAAAATGACCTTGGATTGATGTGAAATCAGGGGACAACCACTGCTGAGTTGTCTTTCAAATATAAGACATTTTGTGATTTTAAAATCATTAAGATTTTTTTATTAAGTAACTTTCAAGCACATCGCATGTCGCTTTAAAAATAAATTAGAATATTTACTTATCCCTTTTCAGTTTCAACTATTAAATATTATCTTGAATAATATGTTTATGTTTTCAAAGTATTTTTCATTATATATTTTTTTTAAGTTAAAATTTCTTCTATTTGATTGAAAAAATAACAAATTTTATGTGCATCATTTTGAATATATTTTTCGTCTTTTATCTTTCATATTTCTTTTCATAAATGTTTTGGTTTTAATTATAGGTGATAGATACTGGAAGTAGGTAGGAAGTTGAATATTTCGATCTATGAAATTATTCATAAGTTAGTCATGATGGTTCTTAGATTCCATGGTATTTTAAAATTTTATCAATTATTCTACTGTAATTCTAACTTATTATGTGTAGTTTTAATTTTTGTTTTATTTTTTGTTAAAGTTGTTGAGATAACATGGTCGGTTTCAGTTGATGAGATGATGTAGAGGAAGAAAGATGCAGTGGGGGTCATGACATGGATGTATATTGGGCATGGGTTGTTTTTTAACATATTTTATATGTATATTGATAGATGTATAAGTTGATTGAGATTAAGGTTATGATGATTGGATATTTTCATATGATGGTGGATGTATGATATATGTATGATGGGTTTATCATATATTTCTTTTTTAGTTTATTGTATGCCGGTTTTTTTATATTTATTGTTTTTATTAAATATTTTAAAAAAATAAAACATATTTAACTATGGTTTTAAGTAACCGCCATTAAATACGTAACATATAATATGTTTAGCAGCGGTTAGGCTTAACCATCGCTAATATGTTCTATGGTGGATTTTTGTATTTTATTTACATTTACCCCAAATATTTTTTTATAAAAAAACCACCTCTAGATAAAAAAGTAACCATCTCTAAATGATCCGAAAACGAAACTCAATAAAATCACTGCAAAATTAAAAAAACGACCCTAAATGACTAGTGACCATGCAATATGCGATGGTTTTAATAATCGTCGCGACACTATTAGGGGTGGTTTAAACCGCCGCAAGTAAAAAAAACTACTGCTATTGCCCCTTTTTGTACTATGGAAGGATCTCATAACATTTCCCACCACTCATAGATCCTACTTCTAAAGCCTCACTTGCTCCTCTTCTAGCTCTTCCTCCTTAGGGCCTACCCTACCCTCGCTTGGGAGATCCGTGTTCATGGTGCTGCATCTGTAATGCTAGCCCATCCACTATCATTCTTCCCTCCTCAGCATGTCTAGTCTAAAAATCACGCGCCATGTGGCCTCACCCATCACAATCATAGCACCTCCCATCTCCAGGATGCTCTAGTCCTCTACGTTTTCCCTATTCTACATGACCATGTGTCTGATTCTAATTATGGGGAGGTATCTTGTGCTGAGATCATGCTGAATGGAACCTACTAGCTATTGTAGATAAATCATCTCTATAATACCCACTATTAGATCTAGCTTCCTAGAATCCCTCTAAAGGTAATATCTCCATCACTAGTGCCCGTTCCAGCACTCTAACATAATTAGGAATGAAAAGGGGTATCATATTGGCACGAATGACTCTGTGGAGACCCTGATCAAACTTCCATGCATAGAAGTAGCCATCTCGGATCATGTCGAGGGAGCACCATGGAAGTTCTATAAACCTCACCACATACTCTAAAACTATCATACCTCTCTTTTATAGATCCATAAGATCCTGAATTCGAACTAAGCATAAGAATGAGGGGTAGTACTCCTCCTGAAATAACTACTAGAAGTCAATCCAAGAGAGTGTTGACTCCTTGTGCATCTACATAACAAGGCTCCACCAGTTCCCATATACTCCATGAAAGGATAGATTCTAACACAACCACCTAATCAATTAGTGTCCAGATAAGCCTAAAAACATGGATCATAGACTCTATCTAATCTTATACTACTTTGGGATCTGGCTTTTAGTGGAACCTCAGTGGCCTCTAGTGCTAGAAATCACACAGTGCACCAAGACTGCGTACATCCTTAGCCTACACTTCTAGTATGATTTGATTCTTGAAAGGTGGGGGTGCTTATACCTATCCACTTGGAGGAATAGTTGCACACTATGTCCTCTGAACTGAGGCCTCATCACACATCATATCATTGTCATGATTCAGAATGGATAACCAGGATGGTTGTCATTGCGGAGGCATCCTATAAATTTAATCAAGACACACCATGATCAGATGATCATATATATATGGGTATATGACTCAAGAATTGAAGGAACCATGTAGGCAGTGGAATCCCCAAAAGGTGGGATTTAAAAAAATCTCCGACAATCAATGTAATCTTGTCGATGTTAGTGAACATCTTCCTGACTTAAGCTAAGGATCACGTGTGAAGAGTTTTAAGCACAAAAATATAACCATAAAATATCTATTTTAGATCTGAAGTCACATATGACATCTTCTCATCATTGGTGAACACTTCTCAAAGAATCTAAAACCTAATTTCTCTATACCTTCCACAGGAACTTCAATAAATCTATGGTAGTGCCGATCGTCGAATTTCAGGTGTTAGCGCAGAGATTCGATGATGCTTTCAACGCTCTGACGATCACTGCATCCCTTATCTTGTGATGCCTGAGAGAGAGAGAGAGAGCTCCATATGACCACCTTGGACCCATATCCTCTCACTCTAGAATGTGGTAGAGAGATTTAGAGAGAGATATACAGGAATATTTGTGAGCAAATCCATCTTCTCCTCTATTTATAGAGTGTAATGAAATTACCTGAAAACTCCATCCCAACCCCCGAATAATTAACACACTATATAAATAATATTTTTACTATTAAAATGAGTCATAAATATTATTCATTATTATTATAACTTTTGTATAATATATTAAATATATTATGTGATAATAATTTATCCATTAACTCAGCTCTTACTTCCACATATATTAATGAACCTTGAATATTTTAATATTCAATAAAATAATATTTTTCATGTATTTACTTAAAAATTTAAAATAAAATTAATAAATAAATTCAATACCCATTATTTATAACTTGAATAATATGAATTTATTTATTGAATTAGTGACCGTATCTTTTTGGAAAAATCCTGGACCTCAATGGTGGGTCCCACCATGTCCAAAACTCTTATTCAACTGAATAGGGCAGATTCTCGAATACGCTATTGTGTGTGACCCTCTGGGCCCTTATCTCGATAGTATTGAATATTATTCATAGACCAAGAGAGGTATCTAGCAACCCATCATGGCCCCTAAAGAGATAATGATCATCACAGAAGCAATAACCAACCTACTAACACGTACTGTGTAATATAATCTTTTTGTCATTAATATCTCATAAAGTAGGATTCACTCATGTGTCATATAACTTTTTATTGATTTATTATTTATTAATCTAACTAGACGAACTTACCCTGGAATACCATGTCCATGGTCTTATGAAGGTACTATCATCCATATCAATATAGCCTAAGATATATTACTTCCATAACCTGGAAGCAACAAATCATTTCTTAAAAATTCAACCAATGTCATGCCATCAATGACGCACCCAACACAAACTATCTCACCAGAATTTCAACATCATGTTTTTCATCTTGAATCAAAGTACTCGATCAAATGACATGCACTAGAAATGATCTCAAATCTGGAGAACATTACACGTGATTGTAGATAGGAACATCTTATGACATCTAAAACATGTGGTGATCCTATTGGCGGGTTTGTCCTCATGATCTCACTACTAAAGATCACCAAGTACGAACTTCATGAGAAGAAGTCTCAATGATTATGAGCCCCTAGAATTTGACAGTAAAACATCTACTATGTCTGATCAGTAATATGTTTCTAGACCATAGAACATATATTTAAGATTAATGTCATAGTATCTTGAGGTTATCATTATAGCCTGGGATCTTCTATACCCTTTAGATGCAATAATTAATATTTGGACATTACCATTTCAATAGTGGACACAGAAAATTACACATTATAATAGTAAGATGACATCAAGTATAGATAACTATATACAATATATGGTAATCAAAAGCATCATATAGTTGGGTCTAGGGAACCCACTATTTCAACACTCCTACTTGTACTATATCCAACTTTATAACCATACTTGTTAACTAATCTCATAATAAAGATTATGTTTCTACTGAGTAATGGATTTAGCGACTGGGCTCACCATGGTTCTGTCACATGGCTATTTTACTATAGTGACCTTATCTCCTTGAGTAAAACTTCTCAAGAGATGGTATCCCCGAGTATATCCCTTTTTGTCCACTATCATAACTTGACATCTTGGATATTAAGAATATCATAATTGAAATTATGATAATATTTTCCTTTATAGGTGTGATTCCAAGAACTGGAAAAAATCATTGCATCTAACTACTTCTTAAATACCTTAGAAGTTGCAACGTACTCAGTCTTTGTAGGTATGGATACCATTGGATTATATGAGCTTGTCTTGCTCATCACCTTATCCTAACTATGATATTATATCACATCGATCTATTGAAGACTAGTTTTTATCCCCAGAAATCGGTATCCTTTCTTCTACACTTACCATGTACATATAATTTTGTACTTGTCAAAGTAAAAATAAATAGTTCTAACTACATCACTTGCAGTGCTCCTGGATATAACTGATATTTTCCTACTATAAAATATACCTTGTAAATATCAGTTCTTGTACATATCATGGCATAAATGATTTATTCATCGCTTAGACGTATGGATTTAAATCATCACATTTATCTCCTCCTTTGTCTCGGACATGTCAACCTAGAGAGGTTATGCCATGTGAAATTGGTAACAATTCCCCCTTGAATTGTTCCAACTTATATTTTTCAATACTATGTCACTATATGTATGATTGACTAGGTCCATGCAACCTTTAGATCTACCTCAGTAGATCTTGTTCCCTAGAACTTAGGTTTCTACTTTAAATCAATCACTGGAGAATAAATTTCATCTTGGTCTTAACTAATTGTAAGACCAATGTCTATTTTCATATGTTTCCAAACATACTTTACTTCGAAAACCTTAGAGATCCCACTAACATCTGGTAGACACATGGAAATCATTCATTCCAAATGAATACTCTATGATCATATTTCTTACTTCAATCCTAAACTGGATTTCAGTAACTTGAAACATTTATTAGAATTATGTGATGTGACCATCCATTTCTGGTTGAGTCATATAGACATCATCCACGATTAGTGGTCATGACACCAAATTCTTAATATAATGATCATAGAAATCATCTATGGTAAGTAAAATTCTAATGGATTTATCCATACCGACTTGGTATAACCAATCGAGAATTATTGGTACCACACTTGTACTATCCATGTATCAACTCATTTAAATACCCACCACAGTATTTAGAATTATATGTCCCTTTTCTGTTTGATACATAGAATCCATTTATAGAATTTTAATTGATCTTGTCAATCTTATCTAATTTCCATATACTTCTCACTTTTAGAAAATATTATTCTCAATGAATAATTGATCACCAGCCACAGTGAATACAAAATCCATCACCATGGTTTTTTCCTTCCTACGCAGTATGTGTCTCTGGAACATACTTTGTTCCACATGTTCTAGTGGAACTAGTTCCTATGATAACTATTTGTGCATCTGATGCATTGACTAAGCTCAATTCAATCTTACTTCCACTATATCTAATAGAGAATTACAACCTTTTATAGAACCATAGTCTATCACTTGACTACATCTTTTCTATCTCGTGAATTTGTGTAACATCCTGAGAAACCGTTATGATAATTACAATAGATGCACATTGTGTTTGTACCTGATGTGAGTTTGTTTATGTCCAAACCCCTTGCATCCAAACACATGTCTTTATGACATAATATATTTACATAATACTATGACTTGTATGTTGTCCATTTTTCATTATAGTTGGCATATGGTTGTGGGATATCGTTGTTATTTTTAAAGCATTTCATAAAATATAATGGAAGTTTTTGCAAGTTGTCACATTGATACACCTTACTCCAATGGCCCGAAGGCCTTTATTTTTTATTGATTTTTTATCATCCACCTTTCAAGGGGTCAGGTGGAACCCTTACAAGGCCCGTAGGCGTAAGTATTACATGGCCCATAGGCCTTAGAGGAAATCATTACCCGTAGGCTTCAAACATTACATATAACCCAGAATAACTTCTTGGAACTGCTCCTCCCCATTATCTTCATCATGAAATCAGCTCTCCACCTTTGCATGGATGTTCGGCTGGGCTTTTCCGTGCATGCACAGGCTTGTCTCAATGGTAGGTGGCATACCCTCTCATTCTTTCAATTTATTTAACTTCTACTATGGTGAAATCCTCTTGATCATCCTTCTTCTGGAGCTTGTTCCTTGTAGGTTGTCTGGTTTACATCTCCACTTAAGGTGGCCCGAAGGCCTTACTAACCCGAAGTCCTGGGTGACCTGAAGACCTTAAAGGACTTGGCGACCAAATCGGTGTCCTGAAGGCCTAAACGGGGGAATGGTCCCAACTGCTACAATGCCAACCAGTACCTGTTATAGTTCCCGCTACAGTACTGCTACAGGTCCCACTACAATACCTACTACAGTGCTGCTACAGTGCCCAGAAATTATGTCTCCGCCTGGATTTGATCACGGGTCTCCTGGATGCACTTAAGGAGTCCTCACCAACTAGGCTGAGGCTCATGTGCCACATTAATACACCTTACATCATAACCTTGATGTATAAAATGTGCATTTTGGAATTACTCCACACTACATTTTGTTGGTCAATGCTAACATATAAGACTTCATAATCGATCTTCCTTATTAACATCAATGTCAGGATGTAGATAAGGTAATGTGTGTTTAGGAATTACTCCACACTATATTAGCATGATCAATAATTGCATTTTCAATATATTATTCAGCATGCTGGCTCTAAGCAACTCATATCTTCTGACCATGCATATACTTCACTTTACAATTCCTTAATTACTTAAAGGAATCGTATGAAGTATATATATACCTTTATCTTTGACTTGAAATAGTTCATACTTGTTGAACTAATTTCAAAATCTTTGTGACATACCTTTATTTCTAAAGGTTTCTTTGTCCAAACTATAGACGTTAGTAATACCAAAGGTGTTTAGCTGTGTTGAGCCTAAATACTATACTGGTTATATTCTTGATGTCCACTTTTATTTTTGTTTGAAAAAGAAATATCTTTCCACAACAGGGTATATTCTTACATTTATATTCATCACACATTGCATGTGATTCATGTTTTATTGAACTAGTTATTGAGTATTAAATACCAAAAACAATATTCATTCTAAAAACCTAGAATAATGTATCCTTGTGTCAAAAGGGCACGTGAGATAAATTTTTTGGTTATACTAAATAATAGTTCTACATGAATATGTCACTTGGAAATAAAGAAGTCATGTACTTCTCACCACTGGACTAGGTATCACCCTTTCACATCCACTTGGAGAATACACCTGGCTTCCAGTAAATTTTCTACACTTAATTGGTCATCGTATTATAATACACATATGTCACCAGCATGTTGTATTTAATACCCATGAAGTAAAACTAAAACATTATAATTGATGAATATTTTTGAAGAAGAAGTGGGTAACTTTCTTCTTTAATTCAATTTATTTATTTTAAACTTCCATTGTTTTATTTTATAATGTGCAATGAAAATAACCTTTATTAATACCTCATTTATTGAAGGACATTGTGAATGTTCCATTTGGAATTACTTTCCTTTTGTCCTTTTCCTATTGTCTTTCAATTTATTCGCCATAAGAATTAAAGACAAAACTTTCTTTAATATTATTATTTACTTGGAGATCATTACCTAAATTGGTAATGAAGCATTTACTCAATACTTGTTCATATTATAATTTAAAACGAAACTTGAGTAAAGGGGTGAAAATTATATGATAAAGATATCCATTTAAAGATCATGATCCATATTTCAATTTACACCTGCTGGTGTACCCATCCCCTTATTCATATCATTGCTTCGCTTTCTCCTTGAAAACAACTCAGAGATGAGACTTCATGTTTTATCATCCATGTCTTGATGTAGTGACCGCAACTAACATCGGACATTGATGAAAGAATAATGACATAACCATCATATGCTATTTACATTAGTCTCCTGTAAGAAATTTCACCCTCACTTCTTGAGGTATTTTAACAGGTGTTGGGGATAATGGCACCTTGAGTTTCCTATATCATAGTACTATGCACATGTGCCTGTACTATTCTTAGATAATCGTGTCAATGAGGAAATTTACTTTTTCCAATATTTATCACAGTTTGAACTTATGGTATAATTTTTTATTTTACTAAAAAAATAAATTCTAGTAGATTAGTACTTTTCTCTAGATTATTGGGTTAGGCATTTTGATTAAATAATTAAAGCATTAAATATCTCCCACTATTTTTATCAAATTCTAGGAACCCTCTGTGCTAGAATCGGAATACTCTATCTCTAGAGTTTTCTAGTGGCAAGGATCCTAAAACCACCCCTCATAGTCTACAAGTTATGGTTACGCCACTACTTGGAGGGCTCAAGGTAGACTTTTGGCTGGCCAACCGTATGAACTCACAATTCCTTAATCTGTTGAGTGAAGTCTCAGCTTCTAAAATCAGAACTTGATCTTTTAAATTCTTACCTCTAAAATGATATCAAGTTAGCTTTGGATAATCCTTACTAGAACTTTAGTTAATTTGAAACATCACTCTTATAAGGACTCCCCGATAGTAAGAGGCACCCTTAGCTATGGCATGACCGGCACCCCAAGCACCCGATTTTGTCCAAATTCCAATGAGGGAAGCTGGTTATGACTTAATATATCTTTGAGGGTTTTATTATTTTTAGTGTGATGAAAGAAATAATTTTCTATTTTTATAAGCATGTACTATGTGATTACACTCACAACTAACCATGCATGAAATAGAAAACTTCATCACATCACATGTTTATTTTATCTTGCATGTTTGTTTATTATTATTCTATGTGATCGCACATTAACTACACATTCACCAAAATAATAAACCATTCAAAATAAAATGATGACCTGATCATGAGCCGGTACTATTGGTTGATCTATTGAGTGAATAGCGGACCAACCTTGACCCTAGGAGTAATACCTTGAGTCATGTCGCCTGCGACTCAAAAAGCAGCATGTGCCCCTCCAATGCATCAAATCTCCTCTCTGGTGCATCGTCATGACATGTCACGATGTGTGTTAGTGGTCATCTCATCATTATACAAAAATACTCGCACGTGGGTGAGGAGAACTAGGGAGTATATAAAAACCAACTCTGAGAATGTGCATGCAGACCCTTATACATATAAGACGATACACAAATCAGCTTTTAATTAATTAAACTAATTATTAAAGAACCAACATGCAATAATTAAATAAATTAAATAAAATTCACCAGACAAACATGGGATGGTATTAGGATCATGATTAGTCATATACACATTAAAATCATGTATATTAAATAGATCCAGAATTAAATTAAACTTGCATTAAAAATAGACTCGAGGGCATTATATTATTAAATTAAAATTTCACTCTAATTTTAATTCAATATATATACGTCGTTCGGTCCCATTTAATTAATTTAATTTTAAAACTAAAAAATAAATTAATTAATTAATTTAATTAAAGACTGAATTAAATTAATTTGCACCACATTTAATTAAATTAATTTATTAATCCAAAAAATAATATTTAATTAATTTAATTTACTACTAAAGTTAAATTAATTATTTTTATTAACTTTTGATTCAATTAAAATTATTTGGGCCCCATAAACCCCAAAAAGTGACAGTATGGGTCGAATCGAAACCCATGCAGGCCCATTATGGGCTGTACCGACCCCATGGGGTGTGATATGGACCAGGAAGGTCTTCCCAATCCCGTTTCAGGCTGGGCAGACCCATCCTGTCCAATTCGGGACAGACCCAAGAGAATCTGCATATTACCTTACCGCTGAAGGCAACGGTGATCGGTGGTCTCCATGAAAAATGGTGATCTGTGGCTCAGCCATATTTAGGATGGCTGTAGGTTCTGTGTGACGAGGTCAAGGCAGTGCAAGACACAACGAGGGGGTTTTCCATGAGAAAAAAAGGCGGCTAGAACCTTTCATTGGTCGACATGGATCAGGGAACACCCTGGAAGGCAATACTCATCAGAAGAGGCCTTGACTAGCTTGATTAGGGGTCGGCCATGCTTGGGTAGGGAGGAGTGCCGAAGGGGCTGTCCAGATCTAGATATGCTAGAGAAGGAGCTGGAAAGTGAAGGTCGGTCGGTGTGCTGCACCTGGTTGGTGCGATGGGACGATGCAGGGAGGTGTTGAGGGAGGAGGACGGCCAGCTATGGATGCTTGTAGTAGGGAGGATCTGGGATCAGGGTGCCAACATGGTGCGGGAGGTCAGCGTGATGTCGTGGCTAGGAGGAGGCAGCCCTATAGGGGTCGTCGCACCGTCCCCCAAAACATCCTTTTTTATATTTTTTTAAATTACCTGAGACCTGCAAACCAAGTCCCCCCTTCTTTTTTTGTGTGTCTTCTCTTGTTTTCCAGCTGGCGCCCCACTAGGTAACCCCTCACTTTTTGTTTTTGTTTTTTCTTTTGACAAAACACCACCAAAAAATCCAACCTTTATTAAAATTTTCCAAAACCTATCTATTAGGCTTTGAAAATATAATAATATTACTATAATAATATTATTATTATAATAATAAAAATCATCTAATATTATTATTATAATAATAATACAATTAATTTTAAGAAATTAATATTATTGAAAAACTATTTTTTGGTGAGTATTTCAGCCACCGGATTTCCAGTCGAAATACAAAACATCATCGGAATTCAGTCTTGAATCTGATTCAAAACTTTAGATGGTTGCAGACTGGTCAACCGATGTCTGATTCTGATTCCTTCTACGGTGTTGGAACCATAACTACATCCATTATAAGGTTTAATGAAAATTTAATTTATTTTGGTTTAAAATCAACAAACCTCCCTTTGATACCACTTGAAGGAACTGAGTAGGCAATGGAAGCTCCAAAAGGTGTGATTTTAAAAAATTTCTCCGACGATCGGTGTAATCTTGTCGATGTCGGTGAACAGCTACTTGGTTTAAGCTGAGGATCATGCATGAAGATTTTTAAGCACAAAAATATAACCATAAAATACCTGGTTTAGATCTAAATCCACACATGACGTCTACTCGTCATTAGCGATTGCTGCTCAAAGAATATGAAGTCTAATTCATCTAGATCATCCACACACACTTCAAGAAATTTTTGGAAGCACCGATCATCGAATTCTAGGTGCTAGCATGGAGATCTGACGATGCTTTCAATGCTCTGATGATCACCGCATCACTTCGCATAAGTTTCCTAAGAGAGAGAGCTTCATCTGATCTCCTTGGATCCAGAGCCTCTCTCTCTCTCTAGAATGTGGGAGAGATATGTAGAGAGAGAGAGAGAGACATGAATATTTCTTATCAAATCCCTCTTCTCCTCTATTTATAGAGTGTAATGAAATTACCCTGAAATGCCAGCCCGACCCCCGAATAATTAACACACTATATAAATAATATTTTGACTATTAAAATGAGTCATAAATATTATTTATTATTATTATCACTTTTATATAATATATTAAATATATTACATGGTAATAATTAATCCATTAACTCATCTCTTACTCAGAAAAATATTAATGAACCTTGAATATTTTAATATTCGTTCAACTAATATTTTTCATGTATTTACTTAAAACTTATAAATATAATTAATAAATAAAGTAAATATCCATTATTCATAATTTGAATAATATGAATTTATTTATTTCATTGGTGATCGTATCTCCTTTGAAAAATCTCGGACCCCAGTGGTGGGGCCCACCATGTCCAAAACACCTATTCAATTGAATAGGGCATATTCTCAAATACGCTATTGTGTGTGACCCTCTAGACCCTTATCTCGATAGCAGTAAATATTATTCATATACCAAGAGCAGGATCTAGCAACCCATCCTGAACCCCTAAAGAGATAAGGATTTTAACAGTGGCGACAACCAACCTACGAACACATACTATTTAATATAATCCCTTTGTCATTAATATCTCATAAAGCAGAACACACTCACATGTCATCACCCTTTTTCTTGATTTATTATTTGTTTATCTAACTGGACGGACTTACCCTTGACTACCATGGTCATGGTCTTATGAAGGTACTACCATACATATAAACATGGCCTCAGATATATTACTTCCATAACCTGGAAGTGACAAATTTTTTCTTGACCATTCAACCAATGTCATTCCATCAATGATGCACCCAACACAAAATACCTCGCCACAATTTCAATATCATGGTTTTTGTCTTGCATCAAATTATGAGATCAAATGACATACACTGGAAATGATCTCATGTCCAAAGACCATTACACATGATCATAGATAGGAACATCCAATGACACCCGAAACATGTGGTGTTCCTATTGGTGATTTTGTCCTCATGATCTCACTACTAGAGATCACCAAGTGTGAACTTCATGAGAAGAAGTCTCAATGCTTATGATCCCCCAACACCTCATAGTTAAACATCTACTATGTCTGATAGTAATATGCATCTAGAACATAGAACATATATTTAAGATTAATGTTATACGATCTAAAGGTTCTCATTATAGCCTGGGATCTGCTATACCCTTTTGATATGACAATTAATCTTTGGACATTACCATTTCAATTGTGGATGCAGAAAAGTCCACACTATAATGGTAAGATGACATCATGTATAGTTAACTGTATACACACTATGGTAATCAAAAGCATCGCATAGTTGGTTCTAGGGAACCCACTATTTCAACAAGAAGGATAGTAAAAAAGACAAAATCCTATATGTTTCATGTACCATTAATCCCTACAAACAATGTATTGATATTCCGAGTCAACAGTCAGGTAGTTAGAGTCCTGGTGAATGGACATCTTGTCCTCCCACACCAAAATTGGGTTCCCTAGCCTGAAATCCACACTCAAAACACTTTGAAACTATTTCCCTAAGTCCTAATCAAATCCTCATAAGAGGAAAACTCCAAAAACCATCCCAAGGAATGAACTCCTCTTATACCAATTTATCAAAACCCAACCCAATGGGTCTTGATCCTTAAATACACTAATCCCACATCCATTGGATATGGGTTGGTGACAAGTGAAAAAATGAATAACTAATATGGGAGGCCTTTAACTAATGTACCTATATAAACACACCCAACCATATCCATCCAGATTTTTATAAGAATAATAATAAAAAGATTCAATATTTAAAGAATAAACCATACATGTAAAACCACTAGGGAGTATAAGAGTATGACCACATAAACTGGAAATAAAAGGGAAAAAATACATTCCCAACCAGAAATATGTCTCAACCTAATAAAACTAGAAAAGTAACTGCTAAGAGATCCCAGCTCTGAATCTCCAAGATCTGACCACCATACATGTTCCAATGCACTAGGTATCCCTAAGCTCCTCTATAATCATCATTAACATGTTTGTCATCTGCATAAGACATTACATGTGTAGTAAAATCATATATAGGGGTGAGTATATACATACCCATTAGGATTCCCCAAAATCTAAATGGGGAGTAGTAAGAGACAAGATAAGAATAGACAACTCAACCCATAGCAAGAGAGTGAAAAAATCTAAAAACATGGGTAAAAATATATATATGCTCAACAAAATAATCCCAAACAATAGAGAAAGGGGATCTCCATCTCACAAACTATCCTAGAAAATAGTTCCATCTATTCCAAGAGGTCCATCAATGATGCTTAGCAACTCAAGTGTCTGTACATAAGAGTGCCCGTGTGGAGGGACTAAACCACCCCAATGTGTCAAACAGTCAAGGGGGAATAACCTACAAGTTGAGGACCTACATCCTAGTTCATCGGGGGTACCACTCATTTTAAGGAGGACCATCACCCTATATGATAGAGGTAACTCTCAATAGATAGTGGAATCATTCCCTAGTTCCATAGGGGGTTCCACTCAGTAGATAGAGGAATCACACCCTAATTCCATAGAAGGTACCACTTAGTGTAAGGAGGACCCATGCCCTATCTGATAGAGGGTACCACTTAGTATATAGATGACCTCTTCCCTAGTTATATTTGGGGGTACCACTTGGTGTAAGGAGGCCTTACGCCCTATTTGATAGGGGGATACCACTTGGTAGATAGAGGACTCATGCCCAAGTTTGTCAGGGGGTACCACTCTAATGATCATGCCTGATCACTGTCATCATCGGGCACTACCTAAAGAAGTGTCACACTTGAAACACCTCACATAATATCTCTAAATACACAATGATGTCCACCACCACATTCTACATGAAAAAAAAACTCAAAATAGGCTACTCACATACCAAAATATGAGTCCAAATGAAGGAGATATGAGTGGTTGAAGTTTCCTCAAAAGGGAAGGTAGGGTACACGGCATGTAATGGGACCCACACTATGTGTTTCCCCACCCTACTATTTGGTCGTTCCCCTTACAGTTCATGGATCACTACCCATGTATCCCTATAAGTCATGTAAGGGGACTACACAACATTCCTCAGCCACCCAGTGTCCTGCCCATGCTTTTTACCATGTCCATGTAACCTTTAAAATGCCCGTATACTTCAGTACATGACATGTCCTCCCACATAGGGTCCTTCCTGTGTCATCCACCACATAGGTTGTCTACCTGGGGAGGGTCACATGGCATGTGGCCCAGCCACATGGCATGTGATCCATAACTTTTACAAAACCCTAGTGCCTTAGTCATAAGGGAACTATACAGTGTGTGGTCATCCCATTACATGCCATGTAGTAGGTATTTTAAAGAATCTAATATATTTTTTTGGATCCCTTATTCACCTTCACCTCTTTGGATCTCATATCCAGGTTACTTGAAATTGAATGGGAATCCTCTGTTCTTTATTTTCGATCATCTGTTGGCCTGAAAACGGGATTCTGATTCACCCATACAAAGAATGCACGTCGTCTTCATCCATAGTGACTCCCATAAACTCATCGTATCTCCAAACCCATGGTGGAATAATCCATATCCCACAATACATCTCGATCCATACCTAATTTTTCAAACTGGTTGTTGCATGTGAATCTGTCGCAAATCCGAGGGTCCGATCAGACTTGATCCCACCTAACAATGTCTAACTAAGACCCTATAGGACAATTAGTGAAGAAAATGAAGAAAATATGGGGGAAAAGCACCAAAATAAAGGTATAACAATTATTTTCTAATCTTTCCTATCCAACAGATCCAGATTGTGATGCCTGGAGTGATAAACATGGCATATCAAGGATTAATTTAATAATCAATTGAAAACCAAAACATAAGCATATACAAAGGCTTGATTTAATGTAAATCAAGAGATAAATTCAATCATGATTAGTGTATTTAATCATAAGGGGAAAAATTCTCACATGATGAGTCTTGACTTGATTCAGACTGTTCGTTGATAAAGAATTCACTCTCCAATGAAGAAGAAATGTTGTTGCATTCATTGCACCTTGATTCACGAGGATCTGTGGGTTATTCGTCATCTAATTTCGATTCTCTAATGGAAGATTATGCGAATAACCCTAGTGACTCAACATAACATCATATTTATAGAGTAGGATAATTAAATAAATAAATTTAATTATTTATTTTAATTAAACACACCCGCCAATGGTTTCTTTTATACAAACTCCTCATGCCAACCAATTTTAGATCATGCCTAGGGTAAAACTCACATTCCAGACTCACCAGTGGTCTCAAATTTATGATCTGAGAATCTGTTTAATATATATCACATTATTTTTAATAAATAGTGCATGCATGATATAAAATAAATTTAATATTTTTATAATATTAATTTTGGGAACACCAGGCCTCGGAATCGCAAGTCGTATTAGTGCCTAGCTCTAGAAATATTTCTAGATATATTATAATGTCTTAAAAGGAAAAAATAGGGTATCTATATTGCACCTTATATGGTCAAGGTAGTTTAAAAATAATGAGATTAATAATTTTTTAACCTAATTACTACCCATAGGGTTACCGCATTTTGATTAATAGATTCATTGTGTTTAAATATACCCTTACTCTCAACCCCTAACCTTTAGTGGATTATCCATGCATGATCATACTAAATGAAAGAAGGGAAATGGGAAACATGCTTGATATAATGAATAAATAGTTTAAATCAAATAAATCTACAATTGAAATCATATTAAAGTAATTAAATACTAACTTGAATGAAGAAATAATGAATAATGAAATCATAATCAACATTTCATGGAAAATGGTATTGGATTCAGACATTGGAACAACAAACAAGAAGGGAACAAGGCCCATAATATAAATAGGCAACAAATAAATGCTTAAAATAATAAATTAAAGTAATAAAAACAAGTTTGAATGAAACCAATAAATAAATAAAGAATAACAAAAGAAAAAATTTGGGCATACGAACTCTCTTCTACATATCGAGGGAACTCAAATATTAATAGGTCCAGGAATTACATGGTGTATAACTGAATCACATCATACAACTCCTTTAAGTGAATACTACTTTGAGTCTTTCATGGCATGTAAATGGATTTCACCCTTTGTACTTTAGATCCACAAATTTCTCCAAAGATCTTGAATCTTAGGATTTCATATCTTGTATCTTCAACAGCAATTAGGTTTCAAACTTTTCATGTTTTGTATTGAGTTAATTTTGTGTATCTTCGTCAGTTTTTAAATTTAAATCTTTCATGATATGTAATCTGGATTCACATTGTGTACTTGGTTCATGATTTGTACTTTGGATTCCTGGATTTCAATTTGGCTAATAGGTGGTATTCTCAAGGAGTACACATTGTGTACTTCATATTCACAACATGTAATGTTCAATTTTTCTGTTTTCCTAGAATTCCTTCTTTGAGTCTTGAATTCCTAATTCCTATAAAAACAAACCAAAACCTAGTGTATTATCGAGTAAATAATGATTAATCATTAAATAAATATATCCAAAAGATTTATATGAATTTATCTTATCAGTTTCCCATTTGATGGAAGAGGATATAGGTATATGTTATTACATTAACATAATAATATATAAGTATATAGTATATACTTATACTATTATATCATTATAGTTTAGGAATATTTTAAGGAGTTTAAAGAATAAATAAAACAAAAACTCTTGATTAATAATGATACATTTTCTTCGGAAAACCTCTTTAGGTTGTCGCCAAAATCCTTATTAAGAGGGTTTCATAATCAAAATAAGTCCTATAAGAAATAAGGTGGAATTAAGGAAGATATTTGGGTAGGTATTTTCCAAACCAAAAGGTTTTTTAAGTGTGAATATGAGAGGATAGGGTTTCCCTTTTATAAGTGGGGTGAGGACAAACTTAGAATTTTGGAAAAGAAAAAATATACTCATGTTTTACACATGCCACAAGGCTTCAAAATGGGTCATTATCAAACCTTAGATGATATATGGTATAAATATGTCCATAAAATAATAATTGGATAAGTTTTTAGGTCATTTTTACCCTTATCCTTTTAGTTTAATCCCGATTAAACTCGTTTTAAACTTAACCGTGGTAATTAATTTTTAAAAATTTTATTATTCATTATGACCAAAAATTAAGTTGACCTTATTCTATAATATTAATTATGATTATTAAAAATATGGAATTAGTTTTTATAAATTAAATTCATATAAGTGGTAGAATATAATTTAAAATTAAATCTGCAAACGCATTGAAAAATGATTTTCCAAAGAAAAAGTCTTCAAAAGTAGAAAATATTTTTATACCAAAAGTCAATATGAAATTGATTCTAATTACCTAAATTGGATTAATAATAATATAATTTTACTAATTTTACTTTTAAAATATTTTAAAAAAAGATGTAACATTGTAAATATTTTAATTTAAAAGGCAGTATTTAACAAAAATAGGTATTTTTTACTATTCAGTCAGTATTTTTTACTATTAATCAAAGAATAAAAATTTTCATAAAATTATGAAAAATTCACCCTAAGATAATTTTGAAATTTTAATTCCAAAAATGAAGTTATCTTTTTCAATTAATTTTTTTTAAAGTGTCAAAAATTAATTTTATTTTTTTCACATAAATTAATGAAAATTATTTTTGAGAAGAAATGTATTTTCGAAGTATATAAAGACTATAACAAAAATTAAGTACTTATTTATCAATATATTTTCTTTGTCTAAAACCATTATACTTAATTTTTTTAAAAAAAATTATTCATATTCATACCCTAATTTTAATGGCTAGGTTATAATGGTCATGTTTAGATATTTTAATAGTATATCATGATTATTTTAAACTCAGTGTTGTGTTTAACGCATGCTATCTAAGAAATAAAATTTATTTAAAGAGAAATATATTATAAAATATTGGGGTGTTACATTATATCCCCTTAGGTAAATTGTGTCTTTATAATTTGAACTTGATCTCAATAATCAAGGTTTTGACACTTAAAAATTACTTTGTGAGAAACCCACATCATAAAAGGGTTGATAAGACTTACACTTAAAAAGAGGGAAATAAAATACAAAATTTATCTATAATAACACATAAATAGGTTCCAAAGTAGGAAAAAATAGTGGGAATTTAAAATATGTACATGTAAGAAAAGATCTATCCCTAAATAATGATAAAGAGTGATAGAGATCATTGATTACAATATAGTGAATGATCATAATAAAGTTAATGACCACAAAACTATAAGCCAAAGTGGTGTGAAAAAGGAATCAATTCATCAGAAATGAGAGTAATGGGATAAAATTTTCATTTCAATATATTTTCCCTAATGTTGAGGATTATTTTACCCTCATCTAGAGAATACTTGAAAATATACTTTCTTAAAATATTTTTATTTTATAATCACAATTTCACACCTTGGTTCTGATTCTAAAAATTTACACTTTATTTATTTCTCCAAGTAATTAATATCAAAGATTAATTTTTTATGCCTGAAGCACTAAAATTATCTTTTAATGGATCATAATATCTATAAAAGGATAGAAATTTATTCCCCTTGTATCTATATATTTACCAAAACCAAAATGGTTAGAATAATTTATAAAATGAATTAAGTTATAATACTTCAATAATAAAACCCAAAGTTCAACTTAACCCATTCCATAAATAGGTAACCTTAAGGCTTCTTCAAAATATGTCTTACCAAAATTAAATTCCAAATATTGGAATTATTTTATCTCATATCCTTCTATGATCAACTTAACAACTATATTGAAATCATTTTAATCACTCATAAAGTCTCATACCAAAATGTATATACCTTAATCATTTTCCAAAATAAAATAAGATATGTTCCCAAAATCTAATTATCACTTTATTCCTTAAATAATCTCCTATCATAGATAAAAAAAAATTATTGGAAGCTTTGGTTCATCCTTGAAATTATAGATGGTCATAGATTGATTCAAAATATCAAATATGATTTCATTATTCTAAAATATATGTAAAGAGAGATAATAAATGCTCAGAATCGCATCAAATCTCACAAAAGTATGAATAATAATATTTTCAAAGGGATCCTTCATACAAAATCCAATATGAAATTCCCAACACTTGAGTGGAGGATAAGTGTACCCTAATTATTATGATCCACTTCAGCTATTCTGATTGCATAAAATTTATCTTTGCCCTGTGTATTCATAGGTTGTTCGGAATTATTATCCTCATTAGACCTTAGATTAGGGAATTGATTCATATAATTCCCAAAATCATTTTATTTATTGAACTTAAGTGTGGGTGGTGTATTATTTTGAACCCTCTCTTCATTCCTTTTATTGACTGGATTCTTTACATTACTTTGATAATATTTTTTTTGATAGACAGTTTTCCCACACTTGACACATTTTTTTGTTCCTTTCAGGAATTCACTTGAGTGTTCCTTCCCATATTTTTGGAAAGTAAGAGGTTGAAACATTTTCTTCCCTCCATGTGATATACCATTAGAGCTTCCATGAAACTATGTCTCCCTTTTCTTATCACCAGAACCATGAGGGTTTGCAACTTTCATTTTCACTTTGAGTTCACATTGAATGATTTCATTATAACTTCCAAAGTACATTATAGCTAATGAGTTTTGAATACTTGGTTTCAAACCACTAAGAATCAGTCAATTTTTATTTCAAGGCTGATGATTAAACTAGAAGCATACCTTACAAGTATTGTAAAATTTTCCTCATAGGTAACAATGGATTTATCATCCATATGATTAAGCTAAAGAAATTCCTTCTCCATTTTTGTATGTAAAATATAAGGAAATTACTTACTAAAAAATATCCCCTTAAACTCATCCTATTCCATATAGTTAATTATATCCACTTTCCTCATATTCTTGATAAGATTCCACCATTGATCTGTTTCTCCATCCAAATGATAAATAGTTAGGACAAATTTTTCATGGTTTTATCACTAAATAAAATAAAATATATTTTACATCTCATTGATCAATTGCTCAGTAACCATTGGATTTTAATTAACATTAATAGAGGGTGTACGTTGCTGTATAAAAGATTCAATAGTATGTTTCTCCCTCCTTAGTAAATTAATAAGTTCAACATGAACTATGTTACCACATATATATTAATAGAGTCGAGTGATTATAGTCACAAAATATTTTATCCCAACTTCTAATCCATTTGGTTTATCATGAGGATGGTCATTTCATTAGCTGTCACATTTTTTTCTCTCACGATTCCTTTGGGTTTCAGTCATTGATGAAAACCAAAAAGCATAGTGTGAGAAACAATAATCATAGTGGGAAACCACATAATCATGAAAAAACATTTATATGATATCTAAATCAAGACGCATAATTTTTAATCTATGAAACCTTAGGTTTAACCTAGGTCATTTATGGTCATCATCTATTCAAATCCTTCATGATGATTTATAAAAAGTTTGTGAATTTACAAAACATATCCCTGAGAGTGTCAAACCAGGTGTGTATTAAGGCTCATTTTCATGCACCAAGTGATGATCAGGTCAAATATCAATGTTCTCTTTTTATAGTTATTACCCCTATTTACAATTGTTTCATTGCCACATCCACTTGTAGTATCTAGACAGGGATGTACTGTAATGACCCACCTTTTCAATGAAGGTATGTATTGTTGGATTTTCTTTTTGAATACCTTAAATGGCCCTAATAAGGGTTTCTAATCAATACAAGGAGGTATTGGGAAAATTGGTGGCTCGTACGGAGCCCAAAGTTCTTGAAAATGGGCTAAGTGACTGGGCCGCATGATTTTTATGAAACCGTGTGACCCTGGGCGCACGCCCGTGCATCTGCATGTAGGGGAACTTATAAGTGGAATAATTTGTATGCAACCATGTGACCTGAGAAGAATGTTTGTGTGGCCTACTGTAGATATGGGACAGAGGCTTATTTCATGATTTGAGCACAGTTTTAAAATTGTGTGCTTAAACTGTGCAACCCCAAATTTTGGGGTGAAATGTCCTTTTTTCCCCTCATTAAACTTTAAAGCTTATTTATCCTTATCCCTTGCTACTCCATTGTTCAACAATGGATTTTCTCATATTTTGAGCTCAAGAACACCTAAACATATCCTTTAATGTAAATATCACCTCTAGTGTCCGGTCCTCAATCCATTGGAAGTAATAAATCCATCTCGGTAAGCTCCCCTAGTCTCTTAACTCCTATCAAGGTTCTTATTACCATATATTTCACTATTTTGATGTAGGATCATATGCCTTATTTTCAGGTAATTATACTATTTCTCAGAACTCTTCCAACCTTATTTGAATCTGAGGCTGATATTGAGTGATCAATTGTCTATGGCCTTGAGGTAGATGGTCACATCGTTTTCCATTTGAGTTTTGATCATTTCGTAATTATGTCATTGTGTCATATACCGGCCTTTATTGAGCATATCTATTATAATGGTTACTTCATGTATAAATGATCTTTTCACCTTATTAAATGTCTATTTGTTCCTTTCTTAGCGGTTTAGAGGTTGCACATACCATATATGGGCACCCCTTGAGTGTACTATTGAAATTAGCCATTTTAGCATATCGGTGTAAAATGCCTAAAACTCTTTTTAGATTCCAAATTTTTTTATAAATATGATTTCCCTTGTTATATGTGTATTACATGTGACCCAAGTAACCCCTTAGGTTCTTGTCCCTCATATGGTTGGAATTTCTTAAGTGGGAAATTTCTTTAATGAACGTGTCTACTCTGAATGACCTTTAAGCCTTATAAATGGTTTTACCATATCTTAAATGAGTAGAATGAATTGTTTAGGGTGAATGGATTGTATAGGATGGATTATGAAATATGGTGACATCCCTTTAAATGAATTAAACATGACCCTTCCAATTAACACTTGATCTATATGACTTGGTTTCCATGTTTTAATGAATTGTAAGATTTAAATTAAATTGATATTGACCCATGAAATGCAAGAGAGGTATTTGCCTCATGTATTGAATTATATATAAATTACCATGCCTTTGATAATGTTTAAAATGAAATTCATAAGTGTTTATGCCTTGTGTATCGAATTATAAATTAATGTGCCTCTTATATGTGTGTGGGGGGGTTATGTAAAAGAAATGGATGAGAGGTAATTCCCTATTCTAGTTATATAATAATATACCTTTATAGTGGCTAGTACACTATGGTAAGGGACTCATTGAGAATAGTGATATCACTCTTCCTTACATTGAGTGTTGAGCATGGAATCTCACACCAGTGATACGATATGGGCATTGGGTTTTATGTTTCATATACCATGATAAAGTGTTTCCATGGCATCCCACTCACCATCATAATTATTGTTGCATGACATATCTTTCTCTTCTTAGGATATATGGCATGTAACATTGGATTAATCTTTTAGTATCATTAGAATGGTATGAATATGTGAGTTATTCCCCGATCCAACAAGCACTATTATTCTAGGTATATAGCAATTAGGCATCAAGAAGTAGTAGTTGAAGAAGAAGTAGTAGAATAAGAAGAAGAAGAAGAAGGCAGAGGTGATATCGAAGATATCATAAAGCAAGTAGAAGATTATTATGATAAGGAAATCCCTTCTAAGAAGTTATCAATCCAAACTTCTGAAGTCGAGTCTTAAAAAATTTCTACCCCAACAAAAGATGAGAAGGGTGAGGAAGAAGTGAATAAGTTGTCTGAAAATAAAAATAGCAATCATGATTTCATTCACCAAGGGGATGTTGAGGAAGGAGCGGAGAAGAAAGAAGTTGATGAAGATAAAATTGTTCAACTATCAGATAGTGAACATGAATCACCCAATCAATAAGAATTCAATCCAAATTATGATAAGGGAAAACAGATGGTAATTGATAAACCTAGAAAAATAATGGAAAAGAAGAAAGAAGTTGGTGCTTCATCAAAGAGGAAGGTTGTTGAAATAGAAAAAGAATCATCACTAACCAAAGTATCGAATTCAGAATCATCCTCACTTGGACATGACTTTGTTGTTCAGTCTTTGAAAAATCTTGTTGGAACTATTCTCTTATTTCTTAGTATAGACTCGATATTCCAGACTATTCAGCATACATTAAACCAAAAATCAGATTTTGTTTCCTTGGTGATGGATAAATGTGTTATTCTCAAGGAAGATTTCAAATATTTTCTCATTAGCTATGAGGCTCATAAAAGATCTTGTAAGAAGATGATAAGTTGGTCAAGGAAGAAAATAGAAAAGATGAGAATCTTTGATGAATTTAAAGATAGTTTCAAGGATACTTTTGACACTGAAGATGTGAAGATCAAGGATATCACTAATATTTTTGAGGAAAATCTAACTCTTAAATAGAATTCTTGGAAGAAAGAAGTGAAATATATGAATGGGAAATTAAATTTAGTTGCTCGGAGTTAGAAGAGGGAAATGGATCTCAGAATTGAGATTGAAGAGAATCTTTCTAAGCAAGAAGAAGTTCTCAAGGCCCAGGAAGAATCTCTTAAGGCTCAAGAAGAGAAAATTAAATCCTTAGAGAAGAAAATAGAAGATCAGGATCAGTTGCTCAAGCATGAAAAAGAGGATCACAAGGAACTCAAGAATCTGAAGACTGTTGTGAAGAATATGATGCTGAAGGAGAAGGAAGGATAATATTTTACAAATCTAATCTTTTGTTGTATTTTCCTGTTGTATAAATTTTTTCAATCTTAATGAAATTCCTATTGCACTTTATTTTTTTTTGTTTAGTACTAATATTTCAGGTACCAAATCCATTTTCCTTTCCCTTTATTCCTTTTTGAAAATGACAAATGGGGAGAAAGGAATGTCAAAAATAATATTAAGTAAAGAAGAAATTTTACTAAGTAAGGGGGATTTCATCCAAGGGGGAGTTTTCATCATGAAGATTTTCATATGCAAGAAAATGTAAAATCTCATTCAGGAAATCAAGAATATAATCCTCAGTGTTTTCAAAGCCTAAGGGGGAGTTAGTTTTATTCACTATGATCCAAAAAGGGGGATATTGTTTAGACAATAAGGTTTCCTTATAAATTTTCCATTCCTCTATGTTTTGAAAATCACAAAGACTTTATCACAAGGCAAATTTTTCTCCATAATTTTTATCTTAATAAGGAAAATTTTCCTTCCCCAAGGAAATTTACCCTTACCATGTTTTTTATTTTTCTTATTTTAGTTTCTATAAATCTAACTCTTTTTATTCCTAAGTGTTAAATTTGGTTTCATATCTAAAACCTCATAATTATATAAATAATTAGATATAGAGTATTCTGTTTTCAAGATCCGAATTCAGGTTCAGAAAACTCAGAAATTCAGACTTTGAATTCTTTGAAATTCAGACTCCAAATTCTCTGAAATTTAGACTCCGAATTCTTTGAAATTTATACTCTGAATTCTCTGAAATTCTGACTCTGAATTCCTTATAATTCTGACTTCTAATTCCTTATAATTCATACTCTGATTTCCTTATAATTCAGACTTTGAATTCCTTAGAATTCAGACTTCGAATTCCTTAGAATTTAGACTCCTAATTCATTATAATTCTGACTCCGAATTCCTTAGAATTCAGACTCTGAATTCCTTAGAATTTAGCCTCCAAATTCCTCAGAGTTCTGATTCTGAATTCCTCATAATTCTGACTTAGAATTCCTTATGATTCTGATTCCGAATTCTTTGAAAAACAGAATTTGAATATCCATATAATATAGAATTCGAATGTTCTTAGACTCCGAACTTTATTTTCCTTAGACTCTGGAAAATTATATTTGGTTGATCAACCATATTTTACTTACCCTTGTTAGTGTTATAAAATGATGTTGTGCATTTTGTTTCTAAATAACCGTTGGTTGAGTGACATGTGTACAGGTCCCTCCAAAATTCAAGGAAAAATATGACTGTTGGAGGAGGGAGTCGACCATTAGAAATGTGCCTATAAATAGGATCTCATTTGAAAGAGCTCACAACTTTGATGACAGTTATACAACTCTAGATATTACATGCTGAAGTGATTTCTAGAGAGATATACTCTCATTCTTTGTGCATACTGAACATATTGTTCAACTTGTTTCATACGACTCTGATTGTTGTTGTGTACAATTGAGGGATTCTTGGGATAGGAAGACAGAGTTGTCGACTACCTTAAAGTTCGAGGAATTCCTTGATAAGGAAGACATAGGTGTTGACTACCTTGAAGTTTGAGGGCTTGCAGGGATAGCAAGACAGACTCTGATATTCTTATCGAAGGCTTACCCTGGTGTGGGTAAGATAGTCTTTCTTAAAAGTATAAATCAAGGGACCTTTATCCAAGGTTGTTGGATACCCTACTCTTTGGGTTAAAAATATTTCATACTTGTTACTTGTATTATTTCAAGTTTGTTTTCCGCTGCATTTTGATTGATAAGGAAATTATAACTATATTATACTTTTTTATACTTGTACTCTGATTAGTAAGATTTTATACGCTTTGAGGTAGAATCTTTGCCCTTGTAAACTTTCCTTAAGTTTCATTTCTGGAACCATATTTCTGGAATCAAGCTAGTTTGTAGAACTAAGAGGTCTTGTGAATTTATATTGTTTAACTTTGTAAAACATTACCATCTTTAAAAGTTCCAAAGTAATTTTTTAAAGTATAAAATTCACCCCCCTGTATATTGAGAATCTACATCAATATTTTGATCCTACAAATGTGTTTTTAGTGCTTTAAAACACTAAAACATATATGGAATGGTAAAAACCATAGAAAAAAACCTCATATTGGTGTGAAATCATGATACAACCACCACTAAGTTTTTTTTTGATGTGTATACATAGACAGTGCTCTAATTCGACATGTGGTGCGGTCGGAATTACTTAGTATACACTTACGAAATGTACAAAAGCCTTTAAAACAAGTGTCGAGGGATAAAAATTAGGAAAACAATGTCGAATTTCCCTAAAATCTTATGACAATGACCATAGATTTAATTTTTAAATATTTGAACTAACGGCACGTCATTCTAAATTACAGTTTTCCTGTTATGCCTGTAAATGCATTTTTAGTGTTTTAAAACACTAAAACATGCATGGAATGGTAATAACCATAGAAAACAACCTCAGATTGATGTTAAATCATGGTAAACCCACCTCTAGGTTTTTTTTACATGTATGCATAGATAATTCATCAATCTGATTGTGGTGTGGTCAAAATTACTCAATAGAAACTTCTGAAAAGTACAAAATCCTTTAAAAACAAGTTTTGTGGGGTCAAAACAAGGAAAACGGCATCTAGTTCCCATGAAATCCTAGAATAGTGACCATATATTTAATTTTTAAATGCAGGAACTGACAACACATCATTCTGAATTATGTTTTTTTATTGTGGTTGTAAACACATTTTTAGGGTTTTAAAACACTAAAATGTGAGTGGAACAGTAAAAACCATAGAAAACAACCTCATATTGATGTTTAATCATGGTAAAACAACCACAGAGTTTTTTGTTATGTGTACACATAGACAACATGTCAATATGATGTGTAGTGTGGTCAGAATTACTTGGTATACACTTCTAAAAGGTACAAAAGCCTTTAAAAATAAGTATCGAGGGGTCAAAACTAGGAAAACAACATCATATTTCTCTAAAATCATGGGATAATGACCATATATTTAATTGTGAAATGTAGGAACCTATGACACATCATTCCAAAAAAAGGTTTTCCCGTTATGGATGTAAATGCATTTTTAGTGTTTTAAAACACTAAAACGTGCATAGAATGGTCAAAACCATATCAAATGACCTCATATTCATGTGAAATCTTGGTAAAACTACTTATGAGTTGTTTTCTATGTATAAACATAGAAAAAAAGTCAATATAGTGTGTGGTGTGGTTGGAATTATTCAATAAACACTTCTGAAAGGTACAAAATCCTTTAAAAACAAGTACTGGGGGGTCAAAAACTAGGCAAACGACATCATATTTCCCTAAATTAATAGGAAAATGACCATAGATTTAATTTTGAAATTTAGAAACTGAAGGTAAGTCATTGTAAATTACAGTTTTCCTGTTATGGTTTTAAATGTGTTTTTACTATTTTAAAATGCTAAAACATGTGTGGAACGGTCAAAACCATAGAAAATGACCCCAGATTGATGTAAAATCATGGGAAAACCAATTATGAGTTGTTTTTTATGTGTATTAATAGACAAAACATAAATATGATGTGCGATGTGGTCGTAATTACTCATTATACACTAATAAAAGTTAAAAAATCCTTTAAAAACAAGTATCAGTGGGTCAAAACCAGAAAAACAATATCGGATTACCTTGAAATCACAATAAAATAACTGTATATTTAATTGTGAAATTTAGGAACCAATGGAACATTATTTTGAATTATGGTTTTCCTGTTATGACTATAAATTCATTTTTAGTCTTTTAAAACACTAAAACATGCATGGAATGGTCAAAACCATATAAAATGACCTCATATTGATGTAAAATCATGGGGAAACCACCTATGAGTTTTTTTTTATGTGTATGTGTAGAAAACACATCAATATGACATGAGGTGTGGTATGAATTACTCGGTATACACTTCTAAAAGGTACAAAAGCCTTTAAAAACAAGTATTAGGGGGTCAAAACTAAGAAATCGATGTTGGACTAACCTAAGATCATGGGATAAGAACCATATATTTAATTTTGAATTGTTAGAACTGAAGACATGTCATTCTAAATTATAATTTTCCTGATATGGATATAAATACATTTTTAGTGTTTTAAAATATTAAAACATTTATGGAATAGTCAAAACCATAGAAAATGACCTTGGATTGATGTGAAATCAGGGGACAACCACTGCTGAGTTGTCTTTCAAATATAAGACATTTTGTGATTTTAAAATCATTAAGATTTTTTTATTAAGTAAATTTCAAGCACATCGCATGTCGCTTTAAAAATAAATTAGAATATTTACTTATCCCTTTTCAGTTTCAACTATTAAATATTATCTTGAATAATATGTTTATGTTTTCAAAGTATTTTTCATTATATATTTTTTTTAAGTTAAAATTTCTTCTATTTGATTGAAAAAATAACAAATTTTATGTGCATCATTTTGAATATATTTTGCGTCTTTTCTCTTTCATATTTCTTTTCATAAATGTTTTGGTTTTAATTATAGGTGATAGATACTGGAAGTAGGTAGGAAGTTGAATATTTCGATCTATGAAATTATTCATAAGTTAGTCATGATGGTTCTTAGATTCCATGGTATTTTAAAATTTTATCAATTATTCTACTGTAATTCTAACTTATTATGTGTAGTTTTAATTTTTGTTTTATTTTTTGTTAAAGTTGTTGAGATAACATGGTCGGTTTCAGTTGATGAGATGATGTAGAGGAAGAAAGATGCAGTGGGGGTCATGACATGGATGTATATTGGGCATGGGTTGTTTTTTAACATATTTTATATGTATATTGATAGATGTATAAGTTGATTGAGATTGAGGTTATGATGATTGGATATTTTCATATGATGGTGGATGTATGATATATGTATGATGGGTTTATCATATATTTCTTTTTTAGTTTATTGTATGCCGGTTTTTTTATATTTATTGTTTTTATTAAATATTTTAAAAAAATAAAACATATTTAACTATGGTTTTAAGTAACCGCCATTAAATACGTAACATATAATATGTTTAGCAGCGGTTAGGCTTAACCATCGCTAATATGTTCTATGGTGGATTTTTGTATTTTATTTACATTTACCCCAAATATTTTTTTATAAAAAAACCACCTCTAGATAAAAAAGTAACCATCTCTAAATGATCCGAAAACGAAACTCAATAAAATCACTGCAAAATTAAAAAAACGACCCTAAATGACTAGTGACCATGCAATATGCGATGGTTTTAATAATCGTCGCTACACTATTAGGGGTGGTTTAAACCACCGCAAGTAAAAAAAACTACTGCTATTGCCCCTTTTTGTACTATGGAAGGATCTCATAACATTTCCCACCACTCATAGATCCTACTTCTAAAGCCTCACTTGCTCCTCTTCTAGCTCTTCCTCCTTAGGGCCTACCCTACCCTCACTTGGGAGATCCGTGTTCATGGTGCTGCATCTGTAATGCTAGCCCATCCACTATCAGTCTTCCCTCCTCAGCATGTCTAGTCTAAAAATCACGCGCCATGTGGCCTCACCCATCACAATCATAGCACCTCCCATCTCTAGGATGCTCTAGTCCTCTACGTTTTCCCTATTCTACATGACCATGTGTCTGATTCTAATTATGGGGAGGTATCTTGTGCTGAGATCATGCTGAATGGAACCTACTATCTATTGTAGATAAATCATCTCTATAATACCCACTATTAGATCTAGCTTCCTAGAATCCCTATAAAGGTAATATCTCCATCACTAGTGCCCGTTCCAGCACTCTAACATAATTAGGAATGAAAAGGGGTATCATATTGGCACGAATGACTCTGTAGAGACCCTGATCAAACTTCCATGCATAGAAGTATCCATCTCGGATCATGTCGAGGGAGCACCATGGAAGTTCTATAAACCTCACCACATACTCTAAAACTATCATACCTCTCTTTTATAGATCCATAAGATCCTGAATTCGAACTAAGCATAAGAATGAGGGGTAGTACTCCTCCTGAAATAACTACTAGAAGTCAATCCAAGAGAGTGTTGACTCCTTGTGCATCTACATAACAAGGCTCCACCAGTTCCCATATACGCCATGAAAGGCTAGATTCTAACACAACCACCTAATCAATTAGTGTCCAGATAAGCCTAAAAACATGGATCATAGACTCTATCTAATCTTATACTACTTTGGGATCTGGCTTGTAGTGGAACCTCAGTGGCCTCTAGTGCTAGAAATCACAGAGTGCACCAAGACTGCGTACATCCTTAGCCTACACTTCTAGTATGATTTGATTCTTGAAAGGTGGGGGTGCTTATACCTATCCACTTGGAGGAATAGTTGCACACTATGTCCTCTGAACTGAGGCCTCATCACACATCATATCATTGTCATGATTCAGAATGGATAACCTGGATGGTTGTCATTGCGGAGGCATCCTATAAATTTAATCAAGACACACCATGATCAGATGATCATATATATATGGGTATATGACTCAAGAATTGAAGGAACCATGTAGGCAGTGGAATCCCCAAAAGGTGGGATTTAAAAAAATCTCTGACAATCAATGTAATCTTGTCGATGTTAGTGAACATATGCCTGACTTAAGCTAAGGATCACGTGTGAAGAGTTTTAAGCACAAAAATATAACCATAAAATATCTATTTTAGATCTGAAGTCACATATGACATCTTCTCATCATTGGTGAACACTTCTCAAAGAATCTAAAACCTAATTTCTCTATATCTTCCACAAGAACTTCAATAAATCTATGGTAGTGCCGATCGTCGAATTTCAGGTGCTAGCGCAGAGATTCGATGATGCTTTCAACGCTCCGACGATCACTGCATCCCTTATCTTGTGATGCCTGAGAGAGAGAGAGAGAGCTCCATCTGACCACCTTGGACCCATATCCTCTCTCTCTAGAATGTGGTAGAGAGATTTAGAGAGAGATATACAGGAATATTTGTGAGCAAATCCATCTTCTCCTCTATTTATAGAGTGTAATGAAATTACCTGAAAACTCCATCCCAACCCCCGAATAATTAACACACTATATAAATAATATTTTTACTATTAAAATGAGTCATAAATATTATTCATTATTATTATAACTTTTGTATAATATATTAAATATATTATGTGATAATAATTTATCCATTAACTCAGCTCTTACTTCCACAAATATTAATGAACCTTGAATATTTTAATATTCAATAAAATAATATTTTTCATGTATTTACTTAAAAATTTAAAATAAAATTAATAAATAAATTCAATACCCATTATTTATAACTTGAATAATATGAATTTATTTATTGAATTAGTGACCGTATCTTTTTGGAAAAATCCTGGACCTCAATGGTGGGTCCCACCATGTCCAAAACTCTTATTCAACTGAATAGGGCAGATTCTCGAATACGCTATTGTGTGTGACCCTCTGGGCCCTTATCTCGATAGTAGTGAATATTATTCATAGACCAAGAGAGGTATCTAGCAACCCATCATGGCCCCTAAAGAGATAATGATCATCACAGAAGCAATAACCAACCTACTAACACGTACTGTGTAATATAATCTTTTTGTCATTAATATCTCATAAAGTAGGATGCACTCATGTGTCATATCCCTTTTTATTGATTTATTATTTATTAATCTAACTAGACGAACTTACCCTGGAATACCATGTCCATGGTCTTATGAAGGTACTATCATCCATATCAATATAGCCTAAGATATATTACTTCCATAACCTCGAAGCAACAAATCATTTCTTAACAATTCAACCAATGTCATGCCATCAATGACGCACCCAACACAAACTACCTCACCACAATTTCAACATCATGTTTTTCATCTTGCATCAAAGTACTCGATCAAATGACATGCACTAGAAATGATCTCAAATCTGGAGAACATTACACGTGATTGTAGATAGGAACATCTTATGACATCTAAAACATGTGGTGATCCTATTGGCGGGTTTGTCCTCATGATCTCACTACTAAAGATCACCAAGTACGAACTTCATGAGAATAAGTCTCAATGATTATGAGCCCCTAGAATTTGATAGTAAAACATCTACTATGTCTGATCAGTAATATGTTTCTAGACCATAGAACATATATTTAAGATTAATGTCATAGTATCTTGAGGTTCTCATTATAGCATGGGATCTTCTATACCCTTTAGATGCAATAATTAATATTTGGACATTACCATTTCAATAGTGGACACAGAAAATTACACATTATAATAGTAAGATGACATCAAGTATAGATAACTATATACAATATATGGTAATCAAAAGAATCATATAGTTGGGTCTAGGGAACCCACTATTTCAACACTCCTACTTGTACTATATCCAACTTTATAACCATACTTGTTAACTAATCTCATAATAAAGATTATGTTTCTCCTGAGTAATGGCTTTAGCAACTGGGCTCACCATGGTTCTGTCACATGGCTATTTTACTATAGTGACCTTATCTCCTTGAGTAAAACTTCTCAAGAGATGGTATCCCTGAGTATATCCCTTTTTGTCCACTATCATAACTTGACATCTTGGATATTAAGAATATCATAATTGAAATTATGATAATATTTTCCTTTATAGGTGTGATTCCAAGAACTGGAAAAAATCATTGCATCTAACTACTTCTTAAATACCTTAGAAGTTGCAACGTACTCAGTCTTTGTAGGTATGGATACCATTGGATTATATGAGCTTGTCTTGCTCATCACCTTATCCTAACTACGATATTATATCACATCGATCTATTGAAGACTAGTTTTTATCCCCAGAAATCGGTATCCTTTCTTCTACACTTACCATGTACTTATAATTTTGTACTTGTCAAAGTAAAAATAAATAGTTCTAACTACATCACTTGCAGTGCTCCTGGATATAACTGATATTTTCCTACTATAAAATATACCTTGTAAATATCAGTTCTTGTACATATCATGGCATAAATGATTGATTCATCGCTTAGACGTATGGATTTAAATCATCACATTTATCTCCTCCTTTGTCTCGGACATGTCAAACTAGAGAGGTTATGCCATGTGACATTGGTAACAATTCCCCCTTGAATTGTTCCAACTTATATTTTTCAATACTATGTCACTATATGTATGATTGACTAGGTCCATGCAACCTTTAGATCTACCTCAGTAGATCTTGTTCCCTAGAACTTAGGTTTCTACTTTAAATCAATCACTGGAGAATAAATTTCATCTTGGTCTTAACTAATTGTAAGACCAATGTCTATTTTCATATGTTTCCAAACCTACTTTACTTCGAAAACCTTAGAGATCCCACTAACATCTGGTAGACACATGGAAATCATTCATTCCAAATGAATACTCTATGATCATATTTCGTACTTCAATCCTAAACTGGATTTCAGTAACTTGAAACATTTATTAGAATTATGTGATGTGACCATCCATTTCTGGTTGAGTCATATAGACATCATCCACGATTAGTGGTCATGACACCAAATTCTTAATATAATGATCATAGAAATCATCTATGGTAAGTAAAATTCTAATGGATTTAGCCATACCGACTTGGTATAACCAATCGAGAATTATTGGTACCACACTTGTACTATCCATGTATCAACTCATTTAAATACCCACCACAGTATTTAGAATTATATGTCCCTTTTCTCTTTGATACATAGAATCCATTTATAGAATTTTAATTGATCTTGTCAATCTTATCTAATTTCCATATACTTCTCACTTTTAGTAAATATTATTCTCAATGAATAATTGATCACCAGCCACAGTGAATACAAAATCCATCACCATGGTTTTGTCCTTCCTACGCAGTATGTGTCTCTGGAACATACTTTGTTCCACATGTTCTAGTGGAACTAGTTCCTATGATAACTATTTGTGCATCTGACGCATTGACTAAGCTCAATTCAATCTTACTTCCACTATATCTAATAGAGAATTACAACCTTTTATAGAACCATAGTCTATCACTTGACTACATCTTTTCTATCTCGTGAATTTGTGTAACATCCTGAGAAACCGTTATGATAATTACAATAGATGCACATTGTGTTTGTACCTGATTTGAGTTTGTTTATGTCCAAACCCCTTGCATCCAAACACATGTCTTTATGACATAATATATTTACATAATACTATGACTTGTATGTTGTCCATTTTTCATTATAGTTGGCATATGGTTGTGGGATATCGTTGTTATTTTTAAAGCATTTCATAAAATATAATGGAAGTTTTTGCAAGTTGTCACATTGATACACCTTACTCCAATGGCCCGAAGGCCTTTATTTTTTATTGATTTTTTATCATCCACCTTTCAAGGGGTGAGGTGGAACCCTTACAAGGCCCGTAGGCGTAAGTATTACATGGCCCATAGGCCTTAGAGGAAATCATTACCCGTAGGCTTCAAACATTACATATAACCCAGAATAACTTCTTGGAACTGCTCCTCCCCATTATCTTCATCATGAAATCAGATCTCCACCTTTGCATGGATGTTCGGCTGGGTTTTTCCGTGCATGCATAGGCTTGTCTCGATGGTAGGTGGCATACCCTCTCATTCTTTCAATTTGTTTAACTTCTACTATGGTGAAATCCTCTTGATCATCCTTCTTCTGGAGCTTGTTCCTTGTAGGTTGTCTGGTTTACATCTCCACTTAAGGTGGCCCGAAGGCCTTACTAACCCGAAGTCCTGGGTGACCTGAAGACCTTAAAGGACTCGGCGACCAAATCGGTGTCCTGAAGGCCTAAATGGGGGAATGGTCCCAACTGCTACAATGCCAACCAGTACCTGTTATAGTTCCCGCTATAGTACTGCTACAGGTCCCACTACAATACCTACTACAGTGCTGCTACAGTGCCCAGAAATTATGTCTCCGCCTGGATTTGATCACGGGTCTCCTGGATGAACTTAAGGAGTCCTCACCAACTAGGTTGAGGCTCATGTGCCACATTAATACACCTTACATCATAACCTTGATGTATAAAATGTGCATTTTGGAATTACTCCACACTACATTTTGTTGGTCAATGCTAACATATAAGACTTCATAATCGATCTTCCTTATTAACATCAATGTCAGGATGTAGATAAGGTAATGTGTGTTTAGGAATTACTCCACACTATATTAGCATGATCAATAATTGCATTTTCAATATATTATTCAGCATGCTGGCTCTAAGCAACTCATATCTTCTGACCATGCATATACTTCACTTTAGAATTCCTTAATTACTTAAAGGAATCGTATGAAGTATATATATACCTTTATCTTTGACTTGAAATAGTTCATACTTTTTGAACTAATTTCAAAATCTTTGTGACATACCTTTATTTCTAAAGGTTTCTTTGTCCAAACTATAGACGTTAGTAATACCAAAGGTGTTTAGCTGTGTTGAGCCTAAATACTATACTGGTTATATTCTTGATGTCCACTTTTATTTTTGTTTGAAAAAGAAATATCTTTCCACAAGAGGGTATATTCTTACATTTATATTCATCACTCATTGCATGTGATTCATGTTTTATTGAACTAGTTATTGAGTATTAAATACCAAAAACAATATTCATTCTAAAAACCTAGAATAATGTATCCTTGTGTCAAAAGGGCACGTGAGATAAATTTTTTGGTTATACTAAATAATAGTTCTACATGAATATGTCACTTGGAAATAAAGAAGTCATGTACTTATCACCACTGGACTAGGTATCACCCTTTCACAGCCACTTGGAGAATACACCTGGCTTCCAGTAAATTTTCTACACTTAATTGGTCACCGTATTATAATACACATATGTCACCAGCATGTTGTATTTAATACCCATGAAGTAAAACTAAAACATTATAATTGATGAATATTTTTGAAGAAGAAGTGGGTAACTTGCTTCTTTAATTCAATTTATTTATTTTAAACTTCCATTGTTTTATTTTATAATGTGCAATGAAAATAACCTTTATTAATACCTCATTCATTGAAGGACATTGTGAATGTTCCATTTGGAATTACTTTCCTTTTGGCCTTTTCCTATTGTCTTTCAATTTATTCGCCATAATAATTAAAGACAAAACTTTCTTTAATATTATTATTTACTTGGAGATCATTACCTAAATTGGTAATGAAGCATTTACTCAATACTTGTTCATATTATAATTTAAAACGAAACTTGAGTAAAGGGGTGAAAATTATATGAGAAAGATATCCATTTAAAGATCATGATCCATCTTTCAATTTACACATGCTGGTGTAAACATCCCCTTATTCGTATCATTGCTTCTCTTTCTCCTTGAAAACAACTCAGAGATGAGACTTCATGTTTTATCATCCATGTCTTGATGTAGTGACCGCAACTAACATCGGACATTGATGAAAGAATAATGACATAACCATCATATGCTATTTACATTAGTCACCTGTAAGAAATTTCACCCTCACTTCTTGAGGTATTTTAACAGGTGTTGGGGATAATGGCACCTTGAGTTTCCTATATCATAGTACTATGCACATGTGCCTGTACTATTCTTAGATAATCGTGTCAATGAGGAAATTCACTTTTTCCAATATTTATCACAGTTTGAACTTATGGTATAATTTTTTATTTTACTACAAAAATAAATTCTAGTAGATTAGTACTTTTCTCTAGATTATTGGGTTAGGCATTTTGATTAAATAATTAAAGCATTAAATATCTCCCACTATTTTTATCAAATTCTAGGAACCCTCTGTGCTAGAATCGGAATACTCTATCTCTAGAGTTTTCTAGTGGCAAGGATCCTAAAACCACCCCTCATAGTCTACAAGTTATGGTTACGCCACTACTTGGAGGGCTCAAGGTAGACTTTTGGATGGCCAACCGTATGAACTCACAATTCCTTAATCTGTTGAGTGAAGTCTCAGCTTCTAAAATCAGAACTTGATTTTTTAAATTCTTACCACTAAAATGATATCAAGTTAGCTTTGGATAATCCTTACTAGAACTTTAGTTAATTTGAAACATCACTCTTATAAGGACTCCCCGATAGTAAGAGGCACCCTTAGCTATGGCATGACCGGCACCCCAAGCACCCGATTTTGTCCAAATTCCAATGAGGGAAGCTGGTTATGACTTAATATATCTTTGAGGGTTTTATTATTTTTAGTGTGATGAAAGAAATAATTTTCTATTTTTATAAGCATGTACTATGTGATTACACTCACAACTAACCATGCATGAAATAGAAAACTTCATCACATCACATGTTTATTTTATCTTGCATGTTTGTTTATTATTATTCTATGTGATCGCACATTAACTACACATTCACCAAAATAATAAACCATTCAAAATAAAATGATGACCTGATCATGAGCCGGTACTATTGGTTGATCTATTGAGTGAATAGCGGACCAACCTTGACCCTAGGAGTAATACCTTGAGTCATGTCGCCTGCGACTCAAAACGCAGCATGTGCCCCTCCAATGCATCAAATCTCCTCTCTGGTGCATCGTCATGACATGTCACGATGTGTGTTAGTGGTCATCTCATCATTATACAAAAATACTCGCACGTGGGTGAGGAGAACTAGGGAGTATATAAAAACCAACTCTGAGAATGTGCATGCAGACCCTTATACATATAAGACGATACACAAATCAGCTTTTAATTAATTAAACTAATTATTAAAGAACCAACATGAAATAATTAAATAAATTAAATAAAATTTACCAGACAAACATGGGATGGTATTAGGATCATGATTAGTCATATACACATTAAAATCATGTATATTAAATAGATCCAGAATTAAATTAAACTTGCATTAAAAATAGACTCGAGGGTATTATATTATTAAATTAAAATTTCACTCTAATTTTAATTCAATATATATACGTCGTTCGGTCCCATTTAATTAATTTAATTTTAAAACTAAATAATAAATTAATTAATTAATTTAATTAAAGACTGAATTAAATTAATTTGCACCACATTTAATTAAATTAATTTATTAATCCAAAAAATAATATTTAATTAATTTAATTTACTACTAAAGTTAAATTAATTATTTTTATTAACTTTTGATTAAATTAAAATTATTTGGGCCCCATAAACCCCAAGAAGTGACAGTACGGGTCGAATCGAAACCCATGCAGGCCCATTATGGGCTGTACCGACCCCATGGGGTGTGATATGGACCAGGAAGGTCTTCCCAATCCCATTTCAGGCTGGGCAGACCCATCCTGTCCAATTGGGGACAGAACCAAGAGAATCTGCATATTACCTTACCGCTGAAGGAAACGGTGATCAGTGGTCTCCATGAAAAATGGTGATCTGTGGCTCAGCCATATTTAGGACGGCTGTAGGTTCTGTGTGACGAGGTCAAGGCAGTGCAAGACACAACGAGGGGGTTTTCCATGAGAAAAAAAGGCGGCTAGAACCTTTCATGGGTCAACATGGATCAGGGAACACCCTGGAAGGCAATACTCATCAGAAGAGGCCTTGACTAGCTAGATTAGGGTCGGCCATGCTTGGGTAGGGAGGAGTGCCGAAGGGGCTGTCCAGATCTAGATATGCTAGAGAAGGAGCTGGAAAGTGAAGGTCGGTCGGTGTGCTGCACCTGGTTGGTGTGATGGGACGATGCAGGGAGGTGTTGAGGCAGGAGGACGGCCAGCTATGGCTGCTTGTAGTAGGGAGGATCTGGGATCAGGGTGCCAACATGGTGCGGGAGGTCAGCGTGACGTCGTGGCTAGGAGGAGGCAGCCCTATAGGGGTCGTCGCGCCGGCCCCCAAAACATCCTTTTTTATATTTTTTTAAATTACCTGAGACCTGCAAACCAAGTCCCCCCTTCTTTTTTTGTGTGTCTTCTCTTGTTTTCCAGCTGGCGCCCCACTAGGTAACCACTCACTTTTTGTTTTTGTTTTTTCTTTTGACAAAACACCACCAAAAAATCCAACCTTTATTAAAATTTTCCAAAACCTATCTATTAGGCTTTGAAAATATAATAATATTACTATAATAATATTATTATTATAATAATAAAAATCATCTAATTTTATTATTATAATAATAATACAATTAATTTTAAGAAATTAATATTATTGAAAAACTATTTTTTGGTGAGTATTTCAGCCACCGGATTTCCAGTCGAAATACAAAACATCATCGGAATTCAGTCTTGAATCTGATTCAAAACTTTAGATGGTTGCAGACTGGCCAACCGATGTCCGATTCTGATTCCTTCTACGGTGTTGGAACCATAACTACATCCATTATAAGGTTTAATGAAAATTTAATTTATTTTGGTTTAAAATCAACAAACCTCCCTTTGATACCACTTGAAGGAACTGAGTAGGCAATGGAAGCTCCAAAAGGTGTGATTTTAAAAAAATTTCTCCGACGATCGGTGTAATCTTGTCGATGTCGGTGAACAGCTACTTGGTTTAAGCTGAGGATCATGCATGAAAATTTTTAAGCACAAAAATATAACCATAAAATACCTGGTTTAGATCTGAATCCACACATGACGTCTACTCGTCATTAGCGATTGCTGCTCAAAGAATATGAAGTCTAATTCATCTAGATCATCCACACACACTTCAAGAAATTTGTGGAAGCACGGATCATCGAATTATAGGGGCTAGCGTGGAGATCCGACGATTCTTTCAACACTCTGATGATCACCGCATCACTTCGCATAAGTTTCCTAAGAGAGAGAGCTTCATCTGATCTCCTTGGATCTAGAGCCTCTCTCTCTCTCTCTAGAATGTGGGAGAGATATGTAGAGAGAGAGAGAGAGACATGAATATTTCTTATCAAATCCCTCTTCTCCTCTATTTATAGAGTGTAATGAAATTACCCTGAAATGCCAGCCCGACCCCCGAATAATTAACACACTATATAAATAATATTTTGACTATTAAAATGAGTCATAAATATTATTCATTATTATTATCACTTTTATATAATATATTAAATATATTACATGGTAATAATTAATCCATTAACTCATCTCTTACTCCCAAAAATATTAATGAACCTTGAATATTTTAATATTCGTTCAAGTAATATTTTTCATGTATTTACTTAAAACTTATAAATATAATTAATAAATAAAGTAAATATCCATTATTCATAACTTGAATAATATGAATTTATTTATTGCATTGGTGATCGTATCTCCTTTGAAAAATCTCGGACCCCAGTGGTGGGGCCCACCATGTCCAAAACACCTATTCAATTGAATAGGGCATATTATCAAATACGCTATTGTGTGTGACCCTCTAGACCCTTATCTCGATAGCAGTAAATATTATTCATATACCAAGAGCAGGATCTAGCAACCCATCCTGAACCCCTAAAGAGATAAGGATTTTAACAGTGGCGATAACCAACCTACGAACACATACTATTTAATATAATCCCTTTTTCATTAATATCTCATAAAGCAGAACACACTCACATGTCATCGCCCTTTTTCTTGATTTATTATTTGTTTATCTAACTGGACGGACTTACCCTTGACTACCATGGTCATGGTCTTATAAAGGTACTACCATACATATAAACATGGCCTCAGATATATTACTTCCATAACCTAGAAGTGACAAATTTTTTCTTGACCATTCAACCAATGTCATTCCATCAATGATGCACCCAACACAAAATACCTCGCCACAATTTCAATATCATGGTTTTTGTCTTGCATCAAATTATGAGATCAAATGACATACACTGGAAATGATATCATGTCCAAAGACCATTACACATGATCATAGATAGGAACATTCAATGACACCCGAAACATGTGGTGTTCCTATTGGTGATTTTGTCCTCATGATCTCACTACTAGAGATCACCAAGTGTGAACTTCATGAGAAGAAGTCTCAGTGCTTATGATCCCCCAACACCTGATAGTTAAACATCTACTATGTCCGATAGTAATATGCATCTAGAACATAGAACATATATTTAAGATTAATGTTATACTATCTCAAGGTTCTCATTATAGCCTGGGATCTGCTATACCCTTTTGATATGACAATTAATCTTTGGACATTACCATTTCAATTGTGGATGCAGAAAAGTCCACACTATAATGGTAAGATGACATCATGTATAGTTAACTGTATACACACTATGGTAATCAAAAGCATCGCATAGTTGGTTCTAGGGAACCCACTATTTCAACAAGAAGGATAGTAAAAATGACAAAATCCTATATGTTTCATGTACCATTAATCCCTACAAACAATGTATTGATATTCCGAGTCAACAATCAGGTAGTTAGAGTCCTGGTGAATGGACATCTTGTCCTCCCACACCAAAATTGGGTTCCCTAGCCTGAAATCCACACTCAAAACACTTTGAAACTATTTACCTAAGTCCTAATCAAATCCTCATAAGGGGAAAACTCCAAAAACCATCCCAAGGAATGAACTCCTCTTATACCAATTTATCAAAACCCAACCCAATGGGTCTTGATCCTTAAATACACTAATCCCACCTCCATTGGATATGGGTTGGTGACAAGTGCAAAAATGAATAACTAATATGGGAGGCCTTTAACTAATGTACCTATATAAACACACCCAACCATATCCATCCAGATTTTTATAAAAATAATAATAAAAAGATTCAATATTTAAAGAATAAACCATACATGTAAAACCACTAGGGAGTATAAGAGTATGACCACATAAACTGGAAATAAAAGGGAAAAAATACATTCCCAACCAGAAATATGTCTCAACCTAATAAAACTAGAAAAGTAACTGCTAAGAGATCCCAGCTCTGAATCTCCAAGATCTGACCACCATACATGTTCCAATGCACTATGTATCCCTAAGCTCCTCTATAATCATCATTGACATGTTTGTCATCTGCATAAGACATTACATGTGTAGTAAAATCATATATAGGGGTGAGTATATACATACCCATTAGGATGCCCCAAAATCTAAATGGGGAGTAGTAAGAGACAAGATAAGAATAGACAACTCAACCCATAGCAAGAGAGTGAAAAAATCTAAAAACATGGGTAAAAATATATATGTGCTCAACAAAATAATCCCAAACAATAGAGAAAGGGGATCTCCATCTCACAAACTATCCTAGAAAATAGTTCCATCTATTCCAAGAGGTCCATCAATGATGCTTAGCAACTCAAGTGTCTGTACATAAGAGTGCCCGTGTGGAGGGACTAAACCACCCCAATGTGTCAAACAGTCAAGGGGGAATAACCTACAAGTTGAGGACCTACATCCTAGTTCATCGGGGGTACCACTCATTTTAAGGAGGACCCTCACCCTATATGATAGAGGTAACTCTCAATAGATAGTGGAATCATTCCCTAGTTCCATAGGGGGTTCCACTCAGTAGATAGAGGAATCACACCCTAATTCCATAGAAGGTACCACTTAGTGTAAGGAGGACCCATGCCCTATCTGATAGAGGGTACCACTTAGTAGATAGAGGACCTCTTCCCTAGTTATATTTGGGGGTACCACTTGGTGTAAGGAGGCCTTACGCCCTATTTGATAGGGGGATACCACTTGGTAGATAGAGGACTCGTGCCCAAGTTTGTCAGGGGGTACCACTCTAATGATCATGCCTGATCACTGTCATCATCGGGCACTACCTAAAGAAGTGTCACACTTGAAACACCTCACATAATATCTCTAAATACACAATGATGTCCACCACCACATTCTACATGAAAAAAAAACTCAAAATAGGCTACTCACATACCAAAATATGAGTCCAAATGAAGGAGATATGAGTGGTTGAAGTTTCCTCAAAAGGGAAGGTAGGGTACACGGCATGTAATGGGACCCACACTATGTTTTTCCCCACCCTACTATTTGGTCGTTCCCCTTACAGTTCATGGATCACTACCCATGTATCCCTATAAGTCATGTAAGGGGACTACACAACATTCCTCAGCCACCCAGTGTCCTGCCCATGCTTTTTACCATGTCCATGTAACCTTTAAAATGCCTGTATACTTCAGTACATGACATGTCCTCCCACACAGGGTCCTTCCTGTGTCATCCACCATATAGGTTGTCTACCTGGGGAGGGTCACATGGCATGTGGCCCAGCCACATGGCATGTGATCCATAACTTTTACAAAACCCTAGTGCCTTAGTCGTAGGGGAACTATACAGTGTGTGGTCATCCCATTACATGCCATGTAGTAGGTATTTTAAAGAATCTAATATATTTTTTTGAATCCCTTATTCACCTTCACCTCTTTGGATCTCATATCCAGGTTACTTGAAATTGAATGGGAATCCTCTGTTCTTTATTTTCGATCATCTGTTGGCCTGAAAACGGGATTCTGATTCACCCATACAAAGCATGCACGTCGTCTTCATCCATAGTGCCTCCCATAAACTCATCGTATCTCCAAACCCATGGTGGAATAATCCATATCCCACAATACATCTCGATCCATACCTAATTTTTCAAACTGGTTGTTGCATGTGAATCTATCGCAAATCCAAGGGTCCGATCAGACTTGATCCCACCTAACAATGTCTAACTAAGACCCTATAGGCCAATTAGTGAAGAAAATGAAGAAAATATGGGGGAAAAGCACCAAACTAAAGGTATAACAATTATTTTCCAATCTTTCCTATCCAACAGATCCAGATTGTGATGCCTAGAGTGATAAACATGGCATATCAAGGATTAATTTAATAATCAATTGAAAACCAAAACATAAGCATATACAAAGGCTTGATTTAATGTAAATCAAGAGATAAATTCAATCATTATTAGTGTATTTAATCATAAGGGGAAAAAATTATCACATGATGAGTCTTGACTTGATTCAGACTATTCGTTGATAAAGAATTCACTCTCCAATGAAGAAGAAATGTTGTTGCATTCATTGCACCTTGATTCACGAGGATCTGTGGGTTATTCGTCATCTAATTTCGATTCTCCAATGGAAGATTATGTGAATAACCCTAGTGACCCAACATAACATCATATTTATAGAGTAGGATAATTAAATAAATAAATTTAATTATTTATTTTAATTAAACACACCCGCCAATGGTTTCTTTTATACAAACTCCTCATGCCAACCAATTTTAGATCATGCCTAGGGTAAAACTCACATTCCAGACTCACCAGTGGTCTCAAATTTATGATCTGAGAATCTGTTTAATATATATCACATTATTTTTAATAAATAGTGCATGCATGATATAAAATAAATTTAATATTTTTATAATATTAATTTTGGGAACACCAGGCCTCGGAATCGCAAGTCGTATTAGTGCCTAGCTCTAGAAATATTTCTAGATATATTATAATGTCTTAAAAGGAAAAAATAGGGTATCTATATTGCACCTTATATGGTCAAGGTAGTTTCAAAATAATGAGATTAATAATTTTTTTAACCTAATACTACCCATAGGGTTACCGCATTTTGATTAATAGATTCATTGCGTTTAAATATACCCTTACTCTCAACCCCTAACCTTTAGTGGATTATCCATGCATGATCATACTAAATGAAAGAAGGTAAATGGGAAACATGCTTGATATAATGAATAAATAGTTTAAATCAAATAAATCTACAATTGAAATCATATTAAAGTAATTAAATACTAACTTGAATGAAGAAATAATGAATAATGAAATCATAATCAACATTTCATGGAAAATGGTATTGGATTCAGACATTGGAACAACAAACAAGAAGGGAACAAGGCTCATAATATAAATAGGCAACAAATAAATGCTTAAAATAATAAATTAAAGTAATAAAAACAAGTTTGAATGAAACCAATAAATAAATAAAGAATAACAAAAGAAAAAATTTGGGCATACGAACTCTCTTCTACATATCGAGGGAACTCAAATATTAATAGGTCCAGGAATTACATGGTGTATAACTGAATCACATCATACAACTCCTTTAAGTGAATACTACTTTGAGTCTTTCATGGCATGTAAGTGGATTTCACCCTGTGTACTTTAGATCCACAAATTTCTCCAAAGATCTTGAATCTTAGGATTTCATATCTTGTATCTTCAACAGCAATTAGGTTTCAAACTTTTCATGTTTTGTATTGAGTTAATTTTGTGTATCTTCGTCAGTTTTTAAATTTAAATCTTTCATGATATGTAATCTGGATTCACATTGTGTACTTGGTTCATGATTTGTACTTTGGATTCATGGATTTCAATTTGGCTAATAGGTGGTATTCTCAAGGAGTACACATTGTGTACTTCATATTCACAACATGTAATGTTCAATTTTTCTGTTTTCCTAGAATTCCTTCTTTGAGTCTTGAATTCCTAATTCCTATAAAAACAAACCAAAACCTAGTGTATTATCGAGTAAATAATGATTAATCATTAAATAAATATATCCAAAAGATTTATATGAATTTATCTTATCAGTTTCCCATTTGATGGAAGAGGATATAGGTATATGTTATTACATTAACATAATAATATATAAGTATATAGTATATACTTATACTATTATATCATTATAGTTTAGGAATATTTTAAGGAGTTTAAAGAATAAATAAAACAAAAACTCTTGATTAATAATGATACATTTTCTTCGGAAAACCTCTTTAGGTTGTCGCCAAAATCCTTATTAAGAGGGTTTCATAATCAAAATAAGTCCTATAAGAAATAAGGTGGAATTAAGGAAGATATTTGGGTAGGTATTTTCCAAACCAAAAGGTTTTTTAAGTGTGAATATGAGAGGATAGGGTTTCCCTTTTATAAGTGGGGTGAGGACAAACTTAGAATTTTGGAAAAGAAAAAATATACTCATGTTTTACACATGCCACAAGGCTTCAAAATGGGTCATTATCAAACCTTAGATGATATATGGTATAAATATGTCCATAAAATAATAATTGGATAAGTTTTTAGGTCATTTTTACCCTTATCCTTTTAGTTTAATCCCGATTAAACTCGTTTTAAACTTAACCGTGGTAATTAATTTTTAAAAATTTTATTATTCATTATGACCAAAAATTAAGTTGACCTTATTCTATAATATTAATTATGATTATTAAAAATATGGAATTAGTTTTTATAAATTAAATTCATATAATTGGTAGAATTTAATTTAAAATTAAATCTGCAAACGCATTGAAAAATGATTTTCCAAAGAAAAAGTCTTCAAAAGTATAAAATATTTTTATACCAAAAGTCAATATGAAATTGATTCTAATTACCTAAATTGGATTAATAATAATATAATTTTACTAATTTTACTTTTGAAATGTTTTAAAACAAGATGTAACATTGTAAATATTTTAATCTAAAAGGCAGTATTTAACAAAAATAGGTATTTTTTACTATTCAGTCAGTATTTTTTACTATTCATCAAAGACTAAAAATTTTCATAAAATTATGAAAAATTCACCCTAAGATAATTTTGAAATTTTAATTCCAAAAATGAAGTTATCTTTTTCAATTAATTTTTTTTAAAGTGTCAAAAATTAATTTTATTTTTTTCACATAAATTAATGAAAATTATTTTTGAGAAGAAATGTATTTTCGAAGTATATAAAGACTATAACAAAAATTAAGTACTTATTTATCAATATATTTTCTTTGTCTAAAACCATTATACTTAATTTTTTAAAAAAAATTATTTATATTCATACCCTAATTTTAATGGCTAGGTTATAATGGTCATGTTTAGATATTTTAATAGTATATCATGATTATTTTAAACTCGGTGTTGTGTTTAACGCATGCTATCTAAGAAATAAAATTTATTTAAAGAGAAATATATTATAAAATATTGGGGTGTTACATTATATCCCCTTAGGTAAATTGTGTCTTTATAATTTGAACTTGATCTCAATAATCAAGGTTTTGACACTTAAAAATTACTTTGTGAGAAACCCACATCATAAAAGGGTTGATAAGACTTACACTTAAAAAGAGGGAAATAAAATACAAAATTTATCTATAATAACACATAAATAGGTTCCAAAGTAGGAAAAAAATAGTGGGAATTTAAAATATGTACATGTAAGAAAAGATCTATCCCTAAATAATGATAAAGAGTGATAGAGATCATTGATTACAATATAGTGAATGATCATAATAAAGTTAATGACCACAAAACTATAAGCCAAAGTGGTGTGAAAAAGGAATCAATTCATCAGAAATGAGAGTAATGGGATAAAATTTTCATTTCAATATATTTTCCCTAATGTTGAGGATTATTTTACCCTCATCTAGAGAATACTTGAAAATATACTTTCTTAAAATATTTTTATTTTATAATCACAATTTCACACCTTGGTTCTGATTCTAAAAATTTACACTTTATTTATTTCTCCAAGTAATTAATATCAAAGATTAATTTTTTATGCCTGAAGCACTAAAATTATCTTTTAATGGATCATAATATCTATAAAAGGATAGAAATTTATTCCCCTTGTATCTATATATTTACCAAAACAAAAATGGTTAGAAGAATTTATAAAATGAATTAAGTTATAATACTTCAATAATAAAACCCAAAGTTCAACTTAACCCATTCCATAAATAGGTAACCTTAAGGCTTCTTCAAAATATGTCTTAACAAAATTAAATTCCAAATATTGGAATTATTTTGTCTCATATCCTTCTATGATCAACTTAACAACTATATTGAAATCATTTTAATCACTCATAAAGTCTCATACCAAAATGTATATACCTTAATCATTTTCCAAAATAAAATAAGATATGTTCCCAAAATCTAATTATCACTTTATTCCTTAAATAATCTCCTATCATAGATAAAAAAAAATTATTGGAAGCTTTGGTTCATCCTTGAAATTATAGATGGTCATAGATTGATTAAAAATATCAAATATGATTTCATTATTCTAAAATATATGTAAAGAGAGATAATAAATGCTCAGAATCGCATCAAATCTCACAAAAGTATGAATAATAATATTTTCAAAGGGATCCTTCATACAAAATCCAATATGAAATTCCCAACACTTGAGTGGAGGATAAGTGTACCCTAATTATTATGATCCACTTCAGCTATTCTGATTGCATAAAATTTATCTTTGCCCTGTGTATTCATAGGTTGTTGGGAATTATTATCCTTATTAGACCTTAGATTAGGGAATTGATTCATATAATTCCCAAAATCATTTTATTTATTGAACTTAAGTGTGGGTGGTGTATTATTTTGAACCCTCTCTTCATTCCTTTTATTGACTGGATTCTTTACATTACTTTGATAATATTTTTTTTGATAGACAGTTTTCCCACACTTGACACATTTTTTTGTTCCTTTCAGGAATTCACTTGAGTTTTCCTTCCCATATTTTTGGAAAGTAAGAGGTTGAAACATTTTCTTCCCTCCATGTGATATACCATTAGAGCTTCCATGAAACTATGTCTCCCTTTTCTTATCACCAGAACCATGAGGGTTTGCAACTTTCATTTTCACTTTGAGTTTACATTGAATGATTTCATTATAACTTCCAAAGTACATTATAGCTAATGAGTTTTGAATACTTGGTTTCAAACCACTAAGAATCAGTCAATTTTTATTTCAAGGCTGATGATTAAACTAGAAGCATACCTTACAAGTATTGTAAAATTTTCCTCATAGGTAACAATGGATTTATCATCCATATGATTAAGCTAAAGAAATTCCTTCTCCATTTTTGTATGTAAAATATAAGGCAATTACTTACTAAAAAATATCCCCTTAAACTCATCCTATTCCATATAGTTAATTCTATCCACTTTCCTCATATTCTTGATAAGATTCCACCATTTATCTGTTTCTCCGTCCAAATGATAAATAGTTAGGACAAATTTTTCATGGTTTGATCACTAAATAAAATAAAATATATTTTACATCGCATTGATCAATTGCTCAGTAACCATTGGATTTTAATTAACATTAATAGAGGGTGTACGTTGCTGCATAAAAGATTCAATAGTATGTTTCTCCCTCCTTAGTAAATTAATAAGTTCAACATGAACTATGTTACCACATATATATTAATAGAGTCGAGTGATTATAGTCACAAAATATTTTATCCCAACTTCTAATCCATTTGGTTTATCATGAGGATGGTCATTTCATTAGCTGTCACATTTTTTTCTCTCACGATTCCTTTGGGTTTCAGTCATTGATGAAAACCAAAAAGCATAGTGTGAGAAACAATAATCATAGTGGGAAACCACATAATCATGAAAAAACATTTATATGATATCTAAATCAAGACGCCTAATTTTTAATCTATGAAACCTTAGGTTTAACCTAGGTTATTTATGGTCATCATCTATTCAAATCCTTCATGATGATTTATAAAAAGTTTGTGAATTTACAAAACATATCCCTGAGAGTGTCAAACCAGGTGTGTATTAAGGCTCATTTTCATGCATCAAGTGATGATCAGGTCAAATATCAATGTGCTCTTTTTATAGTTATTACCCCTATTTACAATTGTTTCATTGCCACATCCACTTGTAGTATCTAGACAGGGATGTACTGTAATGACCCACCTTTTCAATGAAGGTATGTATTGTTGGATTTTCTTTTTGAATACCTTAAATGGCCCTAATAAGGGTTTCTAATCAATACAAGGAGGTATTGGGAAAATTGGTGGCTCGTACGGAGCCCAAAGTTCTTGAAAATGGGCTAAGTGACTGGGCCGCATGATTTTTATGAAACCGTGTGACCCTGGGCGCACGCCCGTGCATCTGCATGTAGGGGAACTTATAAGTGGAATAATTTGTATGCAACCATGTGACCTGAGAAGAATGTTTGTGTGGCCTACTGTAGATATGGGACAGAGGCTTATTTCATGATTTGAGCACAGTTTTAAAATTGTGTGCTTAAACTGTGCGACCCCAAATTTTGGGGTGAAATGTCCTTTTTTCCCCTCATTAAACTTTAAAGCTTATTTATCCTTCTCCCTTGCTACTCCATTGTTCAACAATGGATTTTCTCATATTTTGAGCTCAAGAACACCTAAACATATCCTTTAATGTAAATATCACCTCTAGTGTTCGGTCCTCAATCCATTGGAAGTAATAAATCCATCTCGGTAAGCTCCCCTAGTCTCTTAACTCCTATCAAGGTTCTTATTACCATATATTTCACTATTTTGATGTAGGATCATATGCCTTATTTTCAGGTAATTATACTATTTCTCAGAACTCTTCCAACCTTATTTGAATCTGAGGCTGATATTGAGTGATCAATTGTCTATGGCCTTGAGGTAGATGGTCACATCGTTTTCCATTTGAGTTTTGATCATTTCGTAATTATGTCATTGTGTCATATACCGGCCTTTATTGAGCATATCTATTATAATGGTTACTTCATGTATAAATGATCTTTTCACCATATTAAATGTCTATTTGTTCCTTTCTTAGCGGTTTAGAGGTTGCACATACCATATATGGGCACCCCTTGAGTGTACCATTGAAATTAGCCATTTTAGCATATCAGTGTAAAATGCCTAAAACTCTTTTTAGATTCCAAATTTTTTTATAAATATGATTTCCCTTGTTATATGTGTATTACATGTGACCCAAGTAACCCCTTAGGTTCTTGTCCCTCATATGGTTGGAATTTCTTAAGTGGGAAATTTCTTTAATGAACGTGTCTACTCTGAATGACCTTTAAGCCTTATAAATGGTTTTACCATATCTTAAATGAGTAGAATGAATTGTTTAGGGTGAATGGATTGTATAGGATGGATTATGAAATATGGTGACATCCCTTTAAATGAATTAAACATGACCCTTCCAATTAACACTTGATCTATATGACTTGGTTTCCATGTTTTAATGAATTGTAAGATTTAAATTAAATTGATATTGACCCATGAAATGCAAGAGAGGTATTTGCCTCATGTATTGAATTATATATAAATTACCATGCCTTTGATAATGTTTAAAATGAAATTCATAAGTGTTTATGCCTTGTGTATCGAATTATAAATTAATGTGCCTCTTATATGTGTGTGGGGGGGGTTATGTAAAAGAAATGGATGAGAGGTAATTCCCTATTCTAGTTATATAATAATATACCTTTATAGTGGCTAATACACTATGGTAAGGGACTCATTGAGAATAGTGATATCACTCTTCCTTACATTGAGTGTTGAGCATGGAATCTCACACCAGTGATACGATATGGGCATTGGGTTTTATGTTTCATATACCATGATAAAGTGTTTCCATGGAATCCCACTCACCATCATAATTATTGTTGCATGACATATCTTTCTCTTCTTAGGATATATGGCATGTAACCTTGGATTAATCTTTTAGTATCATTATAATGGTATGAATATGTGAGTTATTCCCCGATCCAACAAGCACTAGTATTCTAGGTATATAGCCATTAGGCATCCTCAAACACTTTGTTCATATATGTGGATGTAATATTGAACTAAACTATATATATTCTTATAATTAATATTATATATATAGTGATATGATTAGACTTCTTTTTAGCTATGATCTGAAGCAGGTAGACCCACTTGGCGTCCTTTAGGAACTTGAGAGGTCGGTTATTTATTTATTTAGCATTGTTTTATTATACTTATTTTGTTTTCACAATGTTTAGTTATGATCACTACTCAGATTACACATAGACATCATTGGTGGTGGCCTACTAATATTTTTATCTCACACCCTACTTAGGTTGCCTTTAGTACCTGATAAGACTATCTTCCTATGAGTATTGATAAGAGAAAATACCCTTCTATAGGTTATTGATTTGCTTGTTTATATGGATCTCTGGAGTAGAGGATCGGGCATAGGCTCAAGATGATTATGGAATAGTTTTGTCCTTTTTTCCTTTTTTAGTTTGTATAGAATGTTGTACTTGCATGTTCCTTTTTTTTATTATATAATACCATGAATCATGTATCAAACACTACCAGTGAGGATTTTGGTTATTATATTTAGTTGTTCATTTATTTATTCCTACCACAGCTTACTTATTGAGTTATCTGTTTACTCTTTCACAGTTTATTGATTTTGATTGTTTATATTATGCTTCTTTGTTGATTTCATCTATTGTATCTAATGTGCCACTCTTACATGAGGGTATAGTCTCCCCACTATACCACCCTTACACCCTTGATACTAGTTGGAAGCCTCAACATATGGGGAGGTGCGTTGAGGCTATGTGACCCACTAGATCGAGGTTCGACTTATGTGGATCCTGGTTTTGGACATTAAAAAGTGGTATCATAGGGGTTCCATTCTTTCTTTACTATTTTGAGACAATAGATTATATATTTGGAACACTTAGGTACTTGTTCATAAGTCATGCTTGGGCATCGCGAACCCATGTTCAGGGAAATGGCCAAGTTGATTGTATTATAATTTTTGTTTTTCTTATGCCTATTTTTATTGATATCATTTCATCGATGGGTGATGCACTTGATTTTTGATGTTATTGATATTGGTGATTATTGAAATTATGATTTTTTATCATGGACCAATTAAATGAGGGTTTTTCATTAGATCATGCATCATTATAGGCACAGTATGATTAATATTTCGTACATTATGTCATACCATGTTTAGTTTTAGTGTGCATTTTCCTATTACATATTTATAGTGCCTTGATTATATTGAATTGTGCTAATGCTTCTTATAGGTATTGGAAAACATAATTGATACTTAAAGTTTCTTCCTTAACCTAATAGTTTTTTCCTGAATAGGTTAAAGTAGACACCTTAATAATTAAATTATGGCATGTTGGGCTATAGACCATCGGTCACATAAGCTAGAACATGTTGTGGTGTGTGTTAAGTAGATTCCATATTTGGTTCATAAGGAGTATAGGAACTTATGGATTGAAAATGGTAAGCCATTTAATTCAACCATCTAAAGTGATTTAATCATTTGAAAATAACAAATTCAAAATGAATGTGAATTATAAAGAAAGAACATCCATCTTCTAAATTTTAGATATTGATACTCAGACCCAAACCTACCCTTAGTAGTGGGTAGTGGGTATCTATTATGTTATTATGGACTATTATGGTCTATTCTACCATCTAGACCTAGATTTTGATCAGTCATAGAGGCATGATCATTCTATAGGAAGGTGTTACACTTGTTCTAGTTTCCTATCTGTAGCTGCTATACTTTATTAAATCTCTTATGAGGTGTGTATTTGGTATTATAGTTTCATGCTACCATGATGTCCTCCTATCGTATGCTCTGAAGGCGGTGATGACCACATAACTAAGGTGGTGAGTCATGAACTACCAATGATTCTTCCTATAGATCCACCTATGGATCCTGTTCTTATTCCATATATGGTAACTAACACCAGTTCCAAGAGGGTTTTCTATGTATGCTTTAGTTTATGCAATTCATAGTTTTACCTTCCCCAGGTATGGTAGAGTTGACTTTCACATTTCAGTAGCATCATCCTCTCACATTTTTTAGGGATGGAGGACCTTATGATGCAGAGTCTTGGCTAGAAGCAATTCTTTCTATATTCAAGCATCTAGAAAAACCTCTAGAGAAAATGGTCAAACTAGATACTTATAAGTTATTTGATTCATCCAAGAGGTGGTAGGATGTCATCACTCAGGTATATTGGCATCGTGATATGGTCTGGGATGATTTTCAGACCATCTTCTATGGCTACTTCTTCCCATAGACTCTGAGGGCTAATAGATCTAGATAGTTCATGAACCTAAAGTAGGGAAGCATGTCAGTTATGGAATGATTTTATCATTTCACATAGCTACTGTGATTCTCTCCTACTCTAATTATTGATGATTTTATGACCACTATTCTATTTGAGTATGGGATGGTTTACGCTATCTGATCATAGGTAAATGTGTTCAAATTGACAATCATTTATGAAATCCTCAACCAATTCCTAATCATAGAGCATAAATTGAGGGATGTTAAAGGTAAGAGTCAGGGCGGTTCATCACCTAGAGCTTCCAATGGTTCTTATCATGGTAAGAAGAATTGTTTTGAGACTACTCACAAAGGTAGTAACAGACAAGCTCCTCGTGCAGAGATCTTTATTATCTGACACTAGTGTGGGAAGCTAAGATACATCAAGTCTTAGTGTCCATGGTATCTAGTCGAGTGTAGAATTTTTGGTAGGATGGGCCATCTCCTAAATTTTTTTAGGAATTTCCCTCCAGTTCCTAGTGAGCATGGATCTCCACCTACTCCTTATCCAGGAGAAGGGTTAGTAGGATCATAAAAGGAAAGCAGCTAGAATACCATTGGTCAATTAGGCCAAGGTGAAGGTATAGGTAGATGCAGTCATACTTATGATTATTAGCGCTAGCAGAGCGGGCCTACTCAAGGCAGTAAGGTAGCGACCCGGGTCTGCAAAATAGGCTAGTTACATGCAGTCCAACCTACACTATAGGAGCAGAGTGTTGGACCATCTACTGTATGAGGTATTGTTCTTTTTACCTCCACTTTATTATCTGCTTTATTTAAAATAGGCACATCTCACTCATTCATATTTGAGATTATAATGGGATGTTTGGGCCTTGATGTTGAAAACTTTCATGGCATCATGATTCTAGATACATCATTAGGTATCCATTCAGAGAGAATTCACAATTATAAGTAATTCCCCATTGATATAAATAGTTACCATTTCATATGGAATATTTATATCTTCAACATGATGGGATTCGATGCAATCATTAGGATGGACTGGTTAGTTCTCTATTGAGACCATATCGACTACTATCATCAAATGGTAACATTTACATCACCAAAGGGCATTAGGAATTTTCATAAGGATGAATGAGATGTGCTAGCTTCTCAATCAGGACCCAAGCGATAGAGGTTGTGTAATGTAATAGCGCGGATCGCTAGTATTTTCCTAGATGATCAGGGGTTACAACACATAGTTTTTTCTCCTATAGTGGATCATTTTAGATATGTCATTCATAAATACTTCTCTGGTATTCCTCTGGTGTGAGAGGCAAATTTTACTATTGATCTTGTTCTAGGAGTAGCACCAATGAACATTCCTCCTTGTAGGATGAAACCTAAGGAGATTTTGGAGCTCAAGAAGCAATTAGAGGATCTATAGGATAAAGGAATTATACACCCGGGCACTTATCCTTAGGGTTCACCAGTTATTTTTTCTAAGAAGGTAGATAGTACCCTTAGGATTTATTTGGATTACCACTGACTTAATCAGCTCACTGTAAATAATTGGTATCCACTACCTAGAATAGACAACCTCTTTGATCATCTTTGAGGAGTGAAAGTGTTTTCAAAGATAGATTTGAGTTTGGGATATCATTAGGTGCATGTCATGACTTCATACATACCTTTCACAACCTTTAGAAGTAGGTACGGTCTCTATGAGTACCTTTTTATGTCATTTAGACTCATATATGCACTTTTATTTTTCATGGATTTTATGAATTGGGTATTTCACCCATATCTAGATTTATTTTTGGTTGTCTTTTTTATGATATATTAGTGTATTCATGCTCCATATGTGACCCTGAAACCTATCCTGAGATTGTGATGAATACACTGAGAGAGAATAAACTCTATAATAAGATCATTAAATCCCACTTCTGGATAAACAAATTCTACTTTTTGGGTCATATCATCTCAGAGTCATGAGTTTAAGTAGACCTATAAAAAGTGAAAGTTGTTGTTTCTTAGGAGAATCCCAAAAATTCATTTGATATTTGATGTTTCTTGGGGATATCTGGATACTATATATGCTTCATCCTAGATTTATCATGACTTACAGCACCGCTTATATTCTTAACAAAGAAGGGTGTGAAATTAGTTTGGTCAAAATCTTGTGGAGTATCCTTTTAGTATTTTAAGGGTAGACTAACTTAAAAACTGATACTGATTATTCTAGAGCCAAGAAGAATCTATACTTTGTATTGTTACACATTAGGTATCAGACTTGTGGTTGTTCTGATGTAGTATGAGTGAATATTTATGTTTGGGTCTTGTCAGTTGAGTCCTCACGAGTATAATTACTTGAAGTACGATCTTGATCTTACTACTATTGTTCATTATTATGATGTTGGAGACACTATTTACTTGGTGAGAATTCTATGGTGTTCACAGACCACAAAATCCTCAAATATATCTTCACACAATGGGATCTGAATCTCAGGAAACATAAGTTGGTTGAGTACCTATAGTCATTTGATTTCAAGCTTGCCTACACACTAGGAAAGGGAAATTTAGTAGTTGATGCTATAAGATGGAAGACTCGTACATAGGAAGTTTAGGAATCCAGTGTTGAATGGAATATTATGGCCTTATTCCCAGATATGCATGTTGAGGTTCAGAAGGACCATGGTCAGACAATCCTCTCAGCCTTATCATTTACTTTTACTCTTCTAAAATGAGTATGAATGAGGCAGTTATCTGATCTTGGAGGACATGTCCTATGGGAAAGCGTTTTAGATGATGATACATCTTTAGGTTGGACCATGAATGGGGATGATCATTTATTGTTCTATGGGCATGTATGGGTCCTAGAAGACATCAAAGAGAAGATAATGTGGGAATTTCATGCCTCAGCATGGGTGGTACACCCCAATTTCACTAAAATGTATCAAGATCTATAAAGATAGTATTGGTGGCCTTGTATGAAACATGATATTTCCGGCTTCGTCACTTGATGTTCCACTTGTCAGTAGGTGAAGGCAGAACATCTGTGACTGGTAGGGATTTTACAGTTGTTGGTCATTCCTTAGTGGAAATGGGATGAAGTTTTGATGGATTTTGTGACTGGTCTACCCAGATCACCTCATGGAAATGATACAGTGTGGGTTGTCATTGATCATCTGAAAAGGGTCACACACTTCTTACCTGTGTGAGATACCTTCACAGTGGATGATTTAGGAATGTTGTACATTAGATAGGTTGTACACCTTCATGGATCTCCTCATTATATCATATCTGAGAGATATTATCATTTCATGTCATGATTCTAGCAGGGGTTGCAGAAGGCCTTGGGTATATAGGTACTTTTGAGCATGGCCTATCTCCCACAGACCGATGGACAAACAAAACATATAATTCAGGTTCTGGAGGAATTTCTCTATACATGCATTCTCAACTTTGGGGGTTATTGGGAGAAAAACATTCCTCTTTTATAGTTTTCTTATAACAACACCTTTTAGACTATCATCGATATGCATCCTTATAAAGCCTTATATGGTAGGAATTTTCACTTGCCTCTATGCTATCTAGAGGTGGGGGAAGTAGCTATTCTTGGACCACGTCTTGTCTAGGAGACTATATAGTTGGTCCAGCTGATTAGTAAATGCATGTTGACATATTAGTTTAGATAGTATTCTTATACTAACAGATGTAAGTAACCTATTTATTTTGAGGTTGGAAACTGGGTTTTCTTGTGATTCTTGCCCGGGTTGGGGCATAGACATATCAGGAAGCGGGGTAAGCTCTCACTAATATTCATTGGACTCTTTGAGGTCATGAAGTGGATCAGATCAGTGGCTTCCCAATTGAAACTTTCTTAGAGATACCAATACATGCATGATATTTTTATGTATCTTATCTTTACTGATATTATACATACCCAACTCATATATTTCAGCCTTATATGGTTGAATTAGATATGGATTATTCCTTTAAGGATTATCCCATTTGAATTTTTGATCTTTGCATAAAGACGCTCTGAAGTAGTTTTGTTCCACTTGTATGGGTGTTATAGAAGCATGGATGAGTATAGGACAAGACCTAGGAGTGGGAAGATAATATAATTTCTCAATGGATGGAACTCTTTATTAAAATTTCCTCTTTAATCATAGAATTCCAACTCGGGGGTGAGTTGCTTTGAGTAGGGAAGATTGTAACAACCAGTCTTTTCAATAAAGGTATGAATCATTGGTTTTTCTTTTTGAATTACTTAAACATACCTAATTGTGATTTCTAATCAATCTAATGGGGTCTTGAGATCATTTGGGGCTTTTTGGGAGTCTAGATTTCTTGAAAATGGGCTAAGTGACTAGGCTGCATGGTTTGTTTGAAACTGTGTGACCTATGGTGAATGCCCATGAATTTGTAGATAGGGGAACCTGTAGGTCATATGATTTGTCTGTAACCATGTGAATTTAGGAGCATGGACATGTGTCCTGTTACATATTTGGGATAGAGTCTTATCACATGGTTGGGCATGATTTGAAATTGTGCATCTAAACCATGCGACCCCAAATTTTGGGGTGAAATGTCCATTTTTTTCCTTTATGTAAATTTAAATCTTATTTATTCTTCTCCCTTTATCCTCCAGTGTCTAGAAGTGAATTTACTCCTATTTTGAGCTTAAGATCACCTAAATATGGGCTTTGAAGTAACTCTCTCCTCTGATGTCTGATCCTCGATCCATCGGAAGCTACAAATCCATCTCAGTAAGCTCCCCTAGTCTCTCAAATCCTATCAAGGTTATTCTTTCCATATATTACACTATTTAGGTGTAGGATCATATGAAATATTTCTAGGTAATTGTAATGTTTCTCAAATCTATTCCAACTTGCTTCAAATATTAGGCTGATATTGAGTGATTAGTCATCTATGTCCTTGAGGTAGGCGGTCATGCCATTTTCTATTTGAGTTTTGGACATTTCATAATTATACCATCATTCCATATATTGGCCTTTGTTAAGAATATCTATTATAATGGTTACTTAATGTATAAATGGACTTTTCACCATAGTAAATGTCTATTTGGTCCTTTATTAGTGGTTTATAGGTTGCACATATCATATATGGACACCGCTTTGGTGTGCCATTGAAATTGGCCATTTTGGACAATTGGTGTAAAATGCCTAAAACTCCTTTTAGCTTCTAGATTGTTTTATAAATGTAATTTCCCTTGTTATATGTGTATTAAATGTGACCCAAGGCAACCCTTAGGTGCTTGGAACTCTTATAGTTGGAATTTCCCAAGTGGGAAATTGCCTTAATGGACGTGTCTTCTCTAAATAAACTTTGAGCCTTATAATGGTTTTACTATGTATTAAATGATTTGAATGAATTTTTTAAGGTGAATGGATTTTATAGGATTCATTTTGTAAGATTGTGACATCCCTTTAAATAGATTGACCATGACCCTTCCAATTGACACTTGAGCCATATGACTTGGTTTCCATGTTTTAATGAATTGTAAGGTTTAAATGAAATTTATCTTGGCCCATGACATGCATGAGAGGTCTTTGCTCCATGTATTGAATTATATATAAATTACCATGCCTTTTATAATGTTTAAAATTAAATTCGTAAGAGGTTATTCCTTATGTATCAAATTGTAAATGAATATGCCTCTCTTATATATATAGGGGCTACGTAAAATAAATGGATGGGAGGTAATGCCCCATGCTAGTTATATAATAATATGCCTTTATAGAGGCTGAGACATGATGGTAAGGGACTCATTGAGCATGGTGCTATCACACTCCCTTACATTGGGTGTTGAGCATGGTGTCTTGTACCAGTGATGTGATATGGGTGTTGGGATTTATACGCCACATACCATGATAGAGTGTTCCTATGGTGGACCACGCACCATCCCGAGCATTGTTGCATGATGTCTCTCACTCTTCTTGGGATGTAGGGAGTGTAGCCTTGGATTGAGATTTTAGGCTTGTTAGACTGGTATGGATATGTGATTTATGCCCTAGTCCAACCAACACTAGTATTATAGGTATATGGCCATTATAAATCCTCACGCACTTGGTTCATATAGGTGGATGAAATATAGAACTAAACTACATATATATATTATAATTGATATTATATATATAGTGATATGATCAGACTTCTTTCCAGCTACGAGATGAAGCAGGTAGGCCCGCTAGGTGTCTTTTAGGAACTTGAGAAGGTAGTTATTTATTTATTTATCATTTTTTTACTATATTGTTATTGAATGCACACTGTTTAGTTATGAGCACTACTCAGATTACATATAGACACCATTGGTGGTGGCCTAATGATATTTTTATCTCACACCCTACTCGGGCTACCCTTGGTACTTGAGAATATTATATTCTTATAGGTATTGATAAGGTAAAATTCTATACTGAAGGTTGTTGAGTATATTTTTTATATGGATCTCAAGAGAAGTGGATCGGGAATAGGCTCGAGATGCTTATGGAGATGTTTTGTCCTTTTGTCCTTTTTTTAGTTTGTATATAATGTTTTACTTGCCTGTTTATTTTTTCATTATAAAATTCCATGCATCATGTATCAAACACTGCTAGTGAGGATTTTGGTTATTATATTCAATTATTTGGTTATCTATTTCTTCTACTTCTTACTTATTAAGTTATCTATTTACACTTCCACAATTTATTAATTATGATTGTTTATATTATTCTTCCATTGTTTATTATTTCTGTTGCATCCATTTTTTCACTATGATATAAGGGTATATTCTTGCCATTATACCACCCTTTCACCCTCACTGCTAGTCGGTAGCCTCTGGTGTATGGGGAGGTATGCTTGAGTCCATGTGACCCACCTGCTTGAGGTCCATCTTAAGTGGATTCTAGGTCAGGATGTTACATGTAATTTCTTGGAAACTTCTTTCTTTTTTTTCGAAAAAAAATCTAGGAAACTTTCCTATAATTTGAATTATACTTAGGTTTCTCACTAATTTTTTCTAACCCTAATCCCTAAAGATTAACTAATTCCTACTTTTGATACTAGCTATAGTGATCCAGGCTTCTCATACATAAATATTATATCTTTTTAGATGAATATTCAAAAAAATAACAAATACACACCAGATGAATGTATAGGTTTAGTGTATTTTGAGACTAGATACAAAATATTCTTATTTCATGAAATATATTCAATATATCCCATAAATATCTTCCCATTTATTAATATTTATAAAAATTCCCTACTTAAAACCTTTATTCAAAATTTGGGTAAAGGAAACATAATAAAGGGTGAGATCATATGCTCGGTAAGGGAAAACAAGGTGATATCAATGATCAATTAGTTATAACATAAGAATAAGGGTATGAAAACATGATTTTAACATTTGGAAACCATACCCTGCATAACATAGATTATAATTTAGAGTTATGGCATAAAGTTTGGTGGTTCATAAGATATGAATCATAATGGAAATCTATGAACATGATCCCAAAGAGAATAACATAGACAGAGGAATTTGGAAAAAAACATAAGATTATGACATTGTGAACATGTATAAATATAAATGAGTTCACTCATTAAGTTAAGGATGAGAAATCACCCCATTGCATAAAATCTAGGTCCATGCATAATATTATGAACATGGAATCTAGGTCCACACATAAAATTATGGACATGAAAAAAAGGCCCACACTTAATCACATGACCATGAAAATAGGTCCACACATAACCTTATGGGCATTAAAATAATTCCACACATAACATTGTGAAGATGACATTAGGTTCACACATAGAATAATTAACTCATTAGTTATCCATATTTACCCAATGTATTGGAGGGATATATAATTATAGTCCCACCCATAACATAATGAGAACCATACATATGTGTTTCATAAACTCATTAAACATTTATCATATCATTATATCATAACCCATGCATAGAAACATGGTTTCATAAACATTTCATCAATTCATCTTAGCATAAACCATGGAAAATAAATAAGTTAAATAAACATCTCATCATAATAATCATAAACCATTGAGAGAAAGAATAAGTATGGTACCATTGGATCATATCCTTAGTAAAACATAAACAACCCCAAATGGTTTTTTCATTGATGAATAGGAATTCCATAAAAAGATCATTAAAACATTTTTGATAAAAATACCCTTTATATTTGGAAATAAATTATTTAAAATCTAAAAAATTCCAAAATATTAAAGAAATTTTTTTATTGAAAATAACCTTATAAAATTATAAGTTAATATTTAAATCATTTATTGGTCATGATGTCAGGAAATATCATTCATACCATACATGTTAAAACAAATATTCCCTTCACATTTTCAGTAAAAAATCAAAAGTGCCTCATTCGGAAAATGATAAGAATATTCATTTTAAATAATTTTATAAAAAAGTGAAATATGGGTAAAAATGACTTTAAACAATCATAGGAAAATATTAAAACATTTTTAGAAAACATGGATATGGAAACAAAGTATTTTTGACTTAAGATATAAATAAAGTCGGTTTTCCTTAAAAAATATTTTTGGAAATTTGAGTACATAAATAGAGAAAAATGAAAGGAAAACATGTAATTTCATAAAATAACCATATTAGAAGAAAATTTATGATTTTATTGATATATAAATCAAAATATTTCATCATCAAAAGCATAATCATAAACAATACCGATAAATAATGAGATTGTATCATAAAACTTTTACCACTTTAGTAACATTTGAATCATAAGCCCCATGAATGAAAGAAACTTGGATGGATATTTAAATCCCCATAAATTTCACAAGAATCATCATAAAATAAATTCATTGGTATTATATACACCATATAAAATAAACAAGTAGTGAATATGGAATATGTCCCATAGAAATAAAAGTGAGACGGAAATCCCTTACATCAAGTTTGATTTTCTTCGTACACATTCATACATACTGTATAATAAATATATATTTAATATAAATTAATTAAATAAAAATAATAATATATATAATACCATATATGATTTACTTATAACCTTTTACCACTCATTAATTAATAATTCTTTATTGAAATCATTGTTCTGAGTAATAACTGCTTTGTTTTTCACATATGTCTTGGTTCAGTAGTTTTGGTCATTGTGATTTGATTATAGTTACATAATTTATAAAATTTTAATAATTATATAATATAATATATATTAATTATATAAATATTTATATTCATTCATAAAAGTTAGATATAGATAAATGAATTACACCGTTCATGGAGACGGTATGTCATACATACGCATGAATTTTGTTTCCTTTTTTTTATAGAGGAAACGAAAGAATGATAAATATGAATCCAACTTTAAAAAATAATTTTTATTTCATATATATCATATATATTCATTAAATATATCCTTATTACCATCCATGTAAAAATAAAATGAAAAATGTATTACATTGCTTTGTAGAGGTGGGAGTCCACACGTACACACGAGTGATGTTATAATTTTCCAAAAAAAATGAAGGTAAGAAGGTAGGTAAGATATTATATTATATAAGTATAATAATTTAATTAAATAAAATATATATACTTCAAATCCATCATTATATCCACCTGTGAGAGGTGGTTATGGAAAACGAATTACATCGGTTCGTGAGAAGATAGTCCGTCATACACACGATCGATGGTTTTGCTTCCCATTTGATGAAAGAGGATATAGATATATGTTATTAAATTAACATAATAACATATAAGTATGTTTTATATAATTATTTTATTATATAATAATATTTTAATAATATTTTAAGGAGGTGAAAGAAGAAATAAAACAAAAATGCTTGGTTAAAAATAATACCTCTTCTTCGGACAACCTCTTTAGGTTTGCACCAAAATCCTTCTTAGGAGGGTTTCCTGATCAAACATAGTCCTATAGGAAGTTAGGGGGAAGTAAGGAAGATATTTGGGTAGGTATTTTTTTAACCAAAAGGCTTTTTAAGGGTAAATAGGAGAGGATAGTGGGTTCCTTTTTATAAGTGGGAGAGATGACACACTTGGATTTTTTTAAAAGAAAAATATATATCCACATTTTATACATTTCAAAAGGATAAAAAATGGATAATTATCGAAACTTATATTATATAAGATCAATATATTATCATAAAATAAGAATTTTAAAAGTTTTTATCTCATTGTAACCCTTATCTTTTTTAGTTTAACCCCCGGTAAACTCGTTTTAACCTTAACCGTTGTAATTAATTTTTACTACTTTTAATATTCATTAGAACCAAAAATTAATTTTAAATTATTATATAATATTAATTATTATGATTTAAAATATGAAATACATTTTTCCAAATTCAATTCATAGATGTGGCAGAATTTAATTTAAAATTAAACCCACAAACCCGATGAAAAAACAGGTTTCCAAAGAAAAAACTTTCAAAAGTATACAAAGTATTTATATCAAAATTCAACATGAAATTGACTAAAATGAACTAAATTATATTAATAGTAATATAATTTTAATAATTTTAATTTTAAACCATTTTAAAACAAGATTTAACTTTGTAAATATTTTAAATGAAAAGATAGTTTTTAATAAAAAATGGTATTTTTCACCATTCATTGAAAAATTAATCTTTTCAAAATATTATAAAATATTAACCCTATGATAATTTTTAAATGTTGGTTACAAAATTTATGTTCTATTTTTTAAATAGATTTTCTAAATGTGACAAAAAATAATTTTATTATTTGTTCAAAAAAATCAATGAAAATCATTTTTGAGAAGAAATGTATTTTCGAACTATATAAAGACTTTACCAAAAAAATAATTATTTATTTATAAATATATTTTATTTATATAAAACCATTATAATTAATTTTAAAAAGTTGTTTATTTATATTCATACCTCCAATTTTAACGGCTAGGTTATAACAGTCATGTTTAAATATTTTAATAGTATGTCACAGTTTCTTTAAACTCAGTGTTGAAAGTAACAAAAGATATCTAAGGAATAAATTTTATTTAAAGATAATATATATTATAAAATATTAGGGTGTTACAATATCATTTTCATCAAATTTTCTGAGATATCAACTTCTCTTAAAGAGCATAAGAGATGAATCATTTATCTCATTATTCTTTAATGAAATATTACTCTTGACGCACCCAATATATCCTACTTTGTTATGAACATATGTCATCATGGTTTTCATCAATACATAAAATTATGTGAATCATAACATTCATTAATAATAATATTAAATTCTAAGGGTCAATTCAAACATATGTAGATAGAAACATGCAATGGCAGATATAAATGTGGATTTCCCACTGGCAGATCTTGTTCTTATAATCTCCTACACTAGAAATTACCAAGGGCTCACACCATGAGAAGGTGGCTAAAAGTCTTATGAGTCTCCACCCATGATAGAATATATCATTTTTGTCTCTAAAATTATTTTATCCAACTATTGAACATATATTTAAGAATATTTTTGTGGCACTTATAGGTTCTCATCATAGCATGGAACTGTTATAACCTTTCATTGTGATAGTTACTCTTATGACATTATCACTTACTATGTCATGAAGAATAATAATCATGATGTGATAATTATTTTATTAATATTAAAAAATATGAATACAGATAATCATAAATTACATAGAATTTGGTTCTAAGGTACCAACTCCAACACCACTAAAGGAAATAAATGTTATTTATAGAACAAAAATGAGTTTGTGTATTTTAGCATGATATTCTGGAAAGAATATAGTTTCTAAGAGGATAGTGGGAGTGTTTTTGTACTTTAATAGGTTTAAATTTTAAGGAATAAAATATTATACCATTCAATATTCAATGTGAAAATCACTTAAAATTCTAAAAGATATTAGGGTATATTGGGGAAGAGTAATAATGTAAAGATTTATATTTAGTTACCAAAATGATCTCAAAGGAAATAATTTAATGGAAATGTACTGAAAGATTATGATGATGAACATAGAAGGAGTTTTAATAAGTCAAAATAAGTTATTAACATCTTAGAATTTGATGTTGTGAAGTATATGAGTTTTAATACTTATTTAACAAGTTAAGTACTAGGAATGTGATTGAAAAATCTCATCATTTTTCAAAAAATATTTCTTCATAGATGTTATCCTTTAAAGGAGTTTAGGTGGAGGTTTTTACCTAATAGTGTCATATAAATGTAATAAGAATTATATTAAGATGTAATGGGTTTAACAAAACCTAAAAGTTAAGAAAACATAAGGCCTCTCTGGTGGTCTAACATATAGGATATGATTAGATGGAAACTTATGTATGGTCCTTTTAATATTATTAAAAGAGTTTAATAATATAAAGTGCATCATTTTATAAAAAATATAGTCTCTAATTTTTCATTCTTTCACATTTGTTGCATATATTTCATGAAGAGTAATGAGAATTGACTGCTCAAAGTATGAATTTTAGTTTTCCCTAACTGATGTTCATCATGGATTACTATAGGTTATGATAAAATGTTAATGTTAGTATATGCATGATTTATTATAGAGATATGAAATAAGATAATGTATCAAAAAATTAATTTTTTGTATAGGATGGCCCAGGAAATATAACACATAGAGTGTTAATGTTTCATATTTGGATTTCCATGTACTTTAGGTTAGAAAATATACCTATACTTAGAACCTTCATGCTTTGATACCTTTCTTACACTGGATTTGAGGCTGATATAATCAATAAATGGTTGGGTATGTTTTTTATCATGTTGTCTATTTAGTTTATTCAAGATAATATTTTCCCTCTCATATGATGAGTATGACATCTAGACCCTCAATTGAGATAGACTAAAGGAGTATATGACCATACCTATATAATACATGTGATGTGATTATTTATTGGATAAGAATAATGTTATGTTCTCATCCATTAGGGTGAATGAAATTTGGCATGTTCATCTATTTGGTTAGTCTACACTCTAAAAATTGAGGATGCATGAGTAGCTATATAGAATTGAAACACTTCATTTCCTATGGTTACTAGACGTCTTATAAAAAGGGATCATATGAAAATTTATTATTCTATATTTTACAATTTGTGTACATAGGTATCAATATGAATATGTTTGATAGAGATCATATTAAGTCCCTTTATAGCTTAGGTAGTGTTGATTCTTTTCCAAAGGATGATCTTTGTTTGTATTTATGGATTGATGGATTTATATTTTTTATTAATCTTATAAAGGCTAGTGGAATCACACTTTGTGGGTTAATGAATGTGTATTGAGTTTTATGAAACTCTATTAGCTTCTATAAAAGTGTTTATACTTTATATAAAAGTACTTTTGGATGGATATTCATGACATATTGGATATGATCTGATATACAGTGAAGTTTATAAAAGCTTTCCAAAAGTGTTTTGAAAGATATCCAAAATGAGTTTTTTATTTTATTTCATAAGTTATTTTGTATTATTTGATATAAGGTGAAATGATACAAAGTCTATTATGATTTAATGAAAGTGGGGGATTAATGATGACATGACTTAAAGCCTATATACATATGATGTATTTTGGAAAATACCATAATGTATGATATGGTGATGTCATATAGTATAACATTCATGGTATAAAATTCATATTATATGTCTTTAGGAATATCCTTTAATATGATATACTGATAACATATTGTGATTTATTAATCTAATCATAGTGTACAATTTGGTTATGTCATAAGGCAGTGATGTGTGAAGAATCATATTGTTCGATGTCAATAACACTCTACAATTGATTAAAGGCAACTAAATGTTAAAATTTATCATTTGAATAGTCTTAAACATTGTGTATCATTGATTAAAAGTGTTTTATATGATGAAACATTTGGGAGAATCACATGAATACAATTATATGATAAATACATGCATCAGTCGTGGGCTACAAGTGTTGAAACTAATGCATTACTCATATATTATGTAATGTATGAGTAAATGAATGGAGGCCCAAGGAGAATCCTTGAAGCCTATATAAATAGGATGAAGGACATGAAAAATGGTGTGTATGGTTCTTGTGTATTTTCCCATGATACGATATTTTATCCTTCCTTTTCCTAAAGAGATACTAGTATATTGTGGTGTGAATGAGAATATCACCTAAACATTGGGTGATTCAGGTTATCCCATGGATACACCTTGGAGGAAGGATCATCTTGGTTTCTTCTCAGTGATCTTTATTAAACTCGTGTTTGAATATAGGAGGTTAGAACAACTTCAGTGTATGTTATACACATATATTATTTATTTTATATTGTGAGTGGTTTCAGTTTTATAGCATGGTGATTTTGGTTTTTAGTTTATTTAAGTCTTATAATGCTTAAATAAGTGTTATTTGATCCTAAGAAACCTATTAAGAAAAGGGTTGTAAGAAGAGTTAGTTTTTAAATAAAGTGGATAGGTATGATATGAAAGGTTTACCTATTTTAATCATGGGAAATATAGATTTAATATCAATAAGATCTAAATAAAAAATATATAGATCAAAAGGAAGGAAGAAAAAATGAAGTAAGAGATGGAGGAAATTGTATGTGTTAATAACGCACTACTAGAAAATGAGGCTTTGGAGACCCCTTACACGGGTGACCGCTAATGAAGGTCGCAAGGATTCAATATATATATATATATATCATTGGAGCCCCCCACCCTCCCCCCCACCCTAGAGCCCGATCCCAACCCCCCCCCCCCTACAGCTGCTCGTCCCCTCCCTCCCTGTAATGGCTCGGACCTCTCCGGCCCATTACTTTATCAAAAAGAGGGTCTTGAATTGTTCTGAAGGGTAAATGGACTTTTCCCACACTTTTCAGAATTTTTTAAGTACACGCCATGTAGTATGAGTACATGTCGTGTACCCCCTCGCCGGGTATACCCCGTGTTGAAGGTCGTGTCCTTGCCGTGTGAAATAAATGGGTACATGCCATGTACCCAATACTACACGCCGTGTAGTCCCTCCCCGCATACGCATTACCCTCAAACCATGTGTTGACCAGTCAACGGTCGTGTGCCGTGTTGGAGCCGTGTCCTTGCCGTGTGAAATAAATGGGTACACGCCGTGTACCCAATACTACATGCCGTGTAGTCCCTCCCCGCGTACGCGTTACCCTCAAACTGTGTGTTGACCAGTCAACGGTCGTGTGTCATGTTGAAGCTGTGTCCTTGTCGTGTGAAATAAATGGGTACATGCCATGTACCCAAGACTACATGTCGTGTAGTCCCTCCTCGTGTATGCATTACCTTCAAACCGTGTGTTGACCAGTCAACGGTCGCGTTCCGCGTTGAAGTCCGTGTTGGAAGCCATGTGGTGATCGTGTGAAATGGCCAAGTACACACCGTGTACCATAAAGTACATGCCATGTACTTTTGTTTTTCATGCCTATAAAAGGAGGGGTCCCCTCCTCCTTTTCAACTCACCCCTCTCTTCCTCATTCCTCTGAGCAGAGCTCTCCTAAGAGACTCGAAGGCTCTTTTTCTTCCATAACTTCTTCGTTCGAGCTCCAATTTATGATCTGTCAGCGGCCATGGGATCATAACGACGAGGCGGAACTTCTAATCTTGGATCCGTCGGCATTTCCCTCCTAGCTTCCACCCAAGCAGGTTTTTCCGGGGTTTTTTATAAGTGACGGACGCTGACAGACGTCTTCTAAAGTTGATCCGGGGGGGAGCGTTGTTATCAGAACCTGTTGAGGTAGGGATCTTACCTTCGTCTCTCTAAATTTGTGCATCTTGCAGGGTGGGTGTCCTTTTGTTTACATGAAACACTTTTTAACCAGTTTAATGAAAATAATAACTGGATTATATAATGGGGAAGGGAATTTGTGAATGCAGTTACCCTTTATTTATATCCTGTGATATTATGTTGTCAATTGAATAGGCTTATGCCTACTGAAAATCACGGTCGTTGGGGGCCTTTGCTTGCGCAATTAAATGCTGCCCCATCTTTCTAGACCGTTTATGGATGGAAACTTCATAGAATTTGGAAATTGGTTAATCATGTAAATTTAGATGATTAAATGCAAATTTGGAACTCTTGTGTGATCACCCCAGTTGAACTAAATTGAAATAATAAACATGTGGGTGTTTTTGGGGTTAATTTATGTAAAGGGGGATGTTTTTGTGGGTTGTTGTGGATTTGGTGAGCAGCGGGGCTACGGTTGGCTTGGTTGTGGGTTAGTGATGGGCAGCGGGGCTGCGATGAACAATATCAAGGGATGATGATGTACGGTGTGGTTGTGGTTATGGTGGTTGGAAGTGGGGCTGCAGGGATAGGTTTGAATATGAACGAACTATGGGTTGTGATTAATAAATAAAAGTGGAAGAGTTAATGAATGGTGGGTCCTGATAGTGGAATGGTAATAAAATTTAATGGGGTTGGTTGGTTAATAAGAAGGACTTGGTTGTGTTACTTGTGTTTTCCTAACTTTATTTGTGGATGGCAGGGATATGTTTCACGAATGATCGATGTGGTTGGTTGTGGATAGTTGCCCAGTAGTTAAGGACCTAATAAACTGATTCTGTTGAAACATGAAAACCTAAATGGGTTTGGGGTTGTTTGTTGTATGCATGCTTCGTAGTAGCAGTGACGAGGCACGTGCTCAGTTTTCTGTTAGAAGCCATAGGTTGGGTTGAGTGTTTGGTATATATATACATATCTGTATCTTTGTGTTTTATCGCACCCCACCCATGTTGAGCACTTAGTGTCGAACACTCCCATTTCATGGGAGAGGGTGTTTTCCCCTTAGTTACTAGATCCTTCCTACTCCTTCTTCCCTAGGTTGTGATGTCTTGAGGTGACCTTACACCCAAGACTCTTTGGGTAGGTTTCGATTGGGGTGGTTTAGCCAAGACTCTTAGGGCAGGTTTTACTTTTTCCCAAGAACCTTTGGGATGAGGCTCAGGTGTGTGCGGGCAGGATACATGGTTGTGAGGCCCAGGTGTGTGTGGGTGGGATACGTGGTTGTGAGGCCCAGGTGTGTGCGGGTGGGATACGTGGTTGTGAGGCCCAGGTGTGTGCGGGCGGGATACGTGGTTGTGAGGCCCAGGTGTGTGCGGGCAGGATGAGTGTGGTAGCATTAGGACGTTCGCTGTTAGGAAGAGCAGCTAACTAGTGGGAGAAAATTGTGTGGGGTACCCAATACTTTTGTTCTTATATACTACTACCTGTTGTGATTGTGTTTTTGGTGAGTGTGGATGGTGAGGTTGGGTGGATAGAATTCCTTGTTAGGTTTTGGTTTCTTCTGTTGTTCTCACGGGACATTAGGATGTCTCCCCACTTGTGCACGGGAGCTTTAGGTTTCCCTACTGAGTATACTTGTATGCTCACCCTATGTTTACTTTCAGGTTTCCAGGAGGACTACCAGGGTCGTGCGAGACCCTACTAGTCGGGACAGTTGGAGTTGTTGCAGTTTGTTGTACTTGTTTCTTTTGGTATTGTACTTTTTGAGCTTCTTTGTACTTGTACCTTATTTCAGAACTATTTAAACATGCATGTGGGATTGGTTTGGGTTTATTTCTATACACTTGCTCTTTTTCTTTTTGGTGGTTGACTTTTCCTATTTCTCAATCTTAAATAATAAAAAGGGTAATGCCTCCCATATTTGTGAAAACTCATACCCTTGGTGCTAGTCGACACCCTGGGGCCTACTGGAGGTGGGACTCGGGGGTCATTATCTCTCTTTCACCATTGCTAGCTTAGGAGGGGCATCTTTAGTGGGAGGGGGTCGTGACACTCACCGCACCACCGCCACCGCCAGTCCCCTCCCTCGCTGCACCATCGATGCTGCATCGCCTCTACCTCTGGCTCCCCGCCGATGTTGTCGCTCATCCCCTCCCTTGCCGCACCACCCATCCCCTCCCTCGCTACACCGCCGCCACCTCACCGCCTCCTCCTCTAGCTCCCCACCGATGTTTCCGCTCATACCCTCCCTCACCACACTGCCTCTGACTCCGGCTCCCTTCCACTTCCCTTCCTCTTCCTCATAGCACCACCTCCAGCTCCCCTCCCTTCCAAATTTTTCGCGCTATTAGGTATTCCCTAATTTTCATTTTAGGGTTTTGATTTTTGGGCAATTTAAATTTGACATGCATTAAGATTATATGAATATTGTGTGTGAAAAAAAAAGTGTGGAAATGGAAGTTCATGTGTATATGGGCTTATGTGCATGAAGAATTATGAAATAGTGTGTGTTAACTGTGTGTGTATGAGAAGACTTCACACTTTACTTGAGGTTGGAAGTTACATACAATGTAGAGTCCATGTATATATTGACTGGATTGATATTAAGTTGTGTTATTATTTGATTTATACCATTCTTGAGTTTATCACATGTCTTTGTGTGTGTGTGTATCCCATGAGAAAATGTTTGAGGTTTGACCACATGTGTGTGCTTGCATATCCCATGAGACCCTTGTTTGAGTTTGATAATATGTGTGTGTTTCGATACTATATGTTATTATTAATATTATATGTTGTTACTCTATATGATATTCCATGTTTCAATGTGACGTACTTTGTATATTTTTTAGTTGATGGGTTATATTGTATTTTTTTAGCCTCACATAGGGTCATGGTAGACTTATGTGATCTGAACCTTGAGGTGACAATGGGGCATGATGGTATTCAAGGACATGACTTGAGATGTAGTTTTGGGATATGAATGCCCAAGGGAGTGTACAAATGTGTTGGCCTTATGTATTAACTGAGTGAGAGATGGGTCTTGATGGCCTTCTATGATTTGACTTGACACTCTTACCTTTTGTATGTTTTTTAATACATGACGTGACATTGTGGTTGACTAAGTTCATAAATTTTGTTATAACTAAATTTCCATCACAGAGCCAAAGTTTTTTTAGTGCATGACCACTCTGAACATGGTTGTTTGTTTTATTTCATACACATTTATTTATTATCACAACATAAACTCTTATACCATTACACATGTGTTAAGTACAAATTGGTTGTTTCCTACTACTTTCATATTCCCACCATGCATGGGCATCTATATGCATGTGAAGACTTCATAGTTTGGGATACAAGAAAGGGAAAGGCCCTGATGATAGGGGATAGGATATGGACAATGGTGTTTAGAGGTAGAATTAGGATGTAATTTAGAGTGATGTATCAATATTTTTTCACATTCTTATTATTTCTCACACTTTTATTGACGTAACACTTTGGGGGTATTTGGGTTTTTACTATATGACTTGAGATACCTGCCATGGATTGTGATTTTTCATTGTTTATTGACTCTATTATGTTATTGTTTATCCTTTTATTTATTGATATCAAGGGTATATTTTCTGCACTGATGACATTAAGACCCTTACTGCTAGTAACAAACATCTTGCATAAAAGTATACCTACTTGAGGCCATGAGGAACGCTGTCTTGGACCCAGTGATTCAGCATGGGGAATCACATTCATTGTCCCACATATTCTCTAATGATAACATAAGTCAAGATAGATTGTTATTTTTTTCTAGAATTATATATATTTGATGTTATCCTTGATATAGATTAGTTAGTTTTCCATAAATTAGAGATTGATTTCTATATTTTATGGTTAATATTTATTTCCTCTGATGGCACAAAGGCAGTGTGAATCCAAGAGGTAATGAGACATTATTTGTACAAAGATACATTTTCTCTGAGTTTGAGAATATTATACATATTCTTGTGTGAAGTATTCACTATTTGATCAAGATTGTAAAAGGTGCATGGTTTGAAAAGGTATCATGCATACTTATTTAGGTTAATGCACAATAAATAGGCTATTCACACATAAATGTAAATGTGCATTGAAAATTATAAGTGGAAAATGTGTTGATTTATTGGTAGGCATTAACTTAGTTGATAAGGTTGATAGTTCAAGATTGGTATTTGATGAATTTTTTCATGTACCACATACGTATGTAGGTTATTATGTTGTGTTTCATTTTTTTCTTGATTTAGCATTTGAATTTCTATAGCTATAGTTTCTTTATATGTTTTGATTATAGTGTATCAAAATTTATTCATTATGATATTAGTGGACCATAGATCCTTATTGTTCATATTGGTTTGCTATTTTTTAGTATACCCAATATATAATATATTTTTTTTCTTAACTGATCGGCTCCCCGACTCATATGATCAAATGATTTAAGTAATGTCATTATATATGACCCATGATCTATCCAAATCTATATTATGAAGAACAATATATTTAAGGGAACCAATGATCATGTTTACAGGAGGAGAATATGATAAGTGTGAGTCACTTTATGGAAACACATTTGAGAACCAAACCTGAAATTCACAGCTCAATGCTGACAAGTTTGTTGTGGATGACCCAATCGGTTACCTTAGGATAAAAATTAACCAATTATTATGCAAAATTAAATAGTTGTGAAGAAAAATTAGTATACCAGATGTTTTAATAATAAGCTGTCATAGCTATAATATTCCTTTCTTGAAAAATGTTTACTCTATGGAATTATAGACCAAATTCATTCTCAATATAGTTTCTTCATTATACATATTTTCATCTAATATTTAATGAGTTATGAAATATTTCATTTCCATTTTTTTAAAAAATTTAATCAAAATATTATTAGGGACTCTTGAATATATAATCATCATTAGATTTACCATACCAACATGGTAGCGATGACATGGACTTTCACTTACATTCCATTATCTATTCTCTTGTTTATTATTTTGAGATATAAATTGTTTATTTTATCAATGGTTTACATGAAATTGGTTAGTCTTTATTTTAAATATATTTGATATGAAAAATGAATGTAATATGAAGTCTTGTGTAAATGTTTGTTATATAGATATTATTATGGATAAGAGTTGGATTGATCTTCCAAATCGAACGTCTAGAGAATATTTAAAGGTCATTATGAAGTTTATTGAGTTCATTTGAGGATTTCAAAGTGAATATATTAGTTTTCCATGTATAAAATGTGAAAATAGATATCAATTCACATGTGATACCATGATGGAGCACCTATTATTGAATGGATTTCTGAAAAATTATAAGAGTTAGAATCATCATGGGGAAGAATATATTCTTTTTCAAAATATAGATACAGTTCATATGAATGTTGATGTGAGGATGAATGATCCAATGCATGAAATTATTACTGCAATGGTATATGGGTTTGCTCCTGAAGGCATTAGCATCCAGAATGTTGAGACTGGTGAGATAAATCTGCGCTCTGGTGAAGATCATGATTCGAGGAGGTTTTATGAAGTACTTGATGATGCAAAAATATAATTATATTCTAGATGTAATTCTTACAATATATTTTCATTTATTGTGGAGTTGTTTAATTTGAAGACTTTGAATCAGTGGTCAGACACATCGTTCGACATGTTGTTGGTGTTATTGAAAAAGTTTCTTTCTATCGACGTTAATATTCCTGAGTCATATTACCATGCTCCTGAGTTGATAGAGAACTTAGGTTTTACATATGATACCATAGATTCATGTGCAAATAACTTTATGTTTTTTAGAAAAGAAACTTCCCATTTGGATATTTGTACGGTCATTGGCGCTTCCAAGTGGAAAAAGAATAGGGGAAATCAGACTCATCAAAGTCAGACTGCGAAACAGGGAAAATTGATTGTCGTAAATCAAATGCGTTACTTTTCCCTAAATTTGAGGTTGAAAATATTTTTTATTTCATTTAAAGTTTCTAATTTAATGAGATGGAATGGGGAAAGAAATCAGGAAAGTGATATGTTAACCCACCCAGCAGACTCTCATGCATGGAAGGATTTAAATAAGAGACACCCCAACTTTTCTAAATATGTTCATAATGTCCGATTGGGGTTGGCAATAGATGGTTTAAATCCATTCAAGTTTATGGTTGGTGAAACTCATAACACATGGCCCGTGGTGTTGGTTCCATATAATCTTCCTTCATGGCTTTATATGAAGCAACAATTTATATTACTTTCCACTCTTATTGATAGAACTAGAAGTCCAGGGGATAAGATTGATGTTTACCTTCAGCCATTGATTGATGAGTTGAATGAATTTTGGGGTGATAGTGTGATGAATTATGACTGTGAAACGAATGAAATTTTCAAACTGCAGGCTACTTTATTGTGGAAAATCAATGACTTCTTAGCTTATGCAAATTTATCAGGCTAGAGTACAAATGGGGAATTTGTTTTCCCTTTTTGTAATAAAAGTAAAAAATATGTATGGCTTAAATATTCCAAAAAATGGGAATACATGGGTTATAGACGTTTTCTCCCCCCTCATCATAGGTTTAGAAAGGACGGAGTGACATTTGATGGTTTTAGAGAGTTCATCCCAACACTAAAGATCATGACATGAGTCGAAATGTTATTGTATATTGAGGAAGAAAACATCCACATGGTATATGAATTTCTAGATTTGGTGGCTCATCCATTACCGAATATTCGTCGTGCGGGTAGACAATGTAGTTACAATTGGAAAAATAAAAGTATTTTTTACAATATCCCCTATTAGAAAACTAACATTCTAAGTCATAATTTGGATTTCATGCACATTGAAAAAAAAAATTGTGATAATATATTGTGAACCATTTTAGGTTTCAGTGGAAAATCAAAGTACCATGTTAATGCACATCGTGATTTAGAAGAAATGGGTATAAGGAAACAGTTTCATTTATAGTTAGCTGAGGGAAATAAGGTATATATGCTTGTTTCACAGTATACGATGACAATCACATACTACTTAATCAGTTGATTCTAATCGCAATTTGTGATTGTTTATCCTCCAATGTTGTTCAACCATTTATTGAGATGAGTAATTTTTTTAGAAAGCTTTGTTTAATAAATCAACGAATAATTTATTTAAAAATTTTGTAGGACTGAATTATACTTATGATTTTTCACTTTGAGAAACTATTTCCCACCTCATTTTTTGATGTTATGGTTCACTTGATAGTGAACCTAACTGATGAAGTAAAGGTTGTTGGTCCAGTACAATTCAGGTGGATGTATTCTATTGAGAAGTATCTGAATACATTGAAACGATTTGTATACAATAGAGCTCATTTGAATGCATCAATAGCCAATGGTTATTTAATGGATGAGTGTACTACTTTTTGTGCAGAATATCTTATAGATGTTGAAAAAAATTAGATAATCCCTATCGGATTCATGACGGTCTAGTTAGAGAAGGAACCATATTTTATATGGACATCATCGAGTGGATACAAGCGCATCGATATATCTTGTTCAATACTCCAGGAGTTGCACCATTAATGTAGTAAGTATATTATCACTTTTATTGTTTAAATTTTACATGTTTTTTTGAATAAGTTTATCATTTAAACATCACATTATCATTTATAGGAAACACATTAATGAGCTAAAAGAAGAGATGTATCATGCAATTGAGTATCAAATTCAACAATCTCATTATGCGTCATTTCATGATTGGTTCAATCATTTTGTACGTATAAATTGATTTTCATTATGAGTGAAGTATTATACTAATTTCTTTCTGCAGAAATCATTATTGAATTCTGTGAATTATGTAGGTTCATAACTCGAGGGAGTTAGGTGGCCCTACGCTAACTGAAGAATTTATCCAACTAGCTGGGGGTATATCTATAATGGATCATTGTTATAAAGTTATAGATGCTAATAGATTTTGATTTCACATTAAATATGTTGATGATAAACAAGAAATATAAAATAGTGGCATTGGTTTTCCATTCGTTGATTATGGTTATTACTATGGTCAATTGACAGACATCATTGAAGTTGTATATGCACACGGGTTGAAGTGCATATTGTTAGTGTAATTGGGTTGATCCAGTGTGTGGAAGTAAATTTGATCAATATTAGTTTACATTGGTGAATTTTAACTATATATTATACAGAAATTAATGAGTTGATAATGAAACTTTCATTTTGACATCACAAGTGGAACAAGTATTCTTTGTTACTTTGCCTTCGAATCCTAGTTGGAAAGTTGTGAAAATGTCCTGGTGAGGAGTATTTTTATTTGAAAAATATGAACCTGAGATTGTTACCATTGTTTCTCAATAGCTTGATCAACATATCATAGTTCAACATGAAGAAGATATTTATTGGGTTAGAGCAGTCATTGAAGGAGAAACAGTCAATTTGCATGTTTAATGAAAGGTGTAATTGTTTTCCCACTCTTTAGTTTAAATTATCTTTTTAAAATTGTTTAAAACAACCCAAAACTCCCCCTGGATACCCACCCTCCACCCCACCTACATGTCCCATCCCCCTCTACTTGGACACCCCCCCTCCCGAACAGCCCCCCCCCCCCCCTCCCGGACAGCCCACCTCCCAAAACTCCCCCTAGAAAGCCCCCCCCCCCTCCCACCCCCACCTACACAACCCCTCCACCTCCACCTGGACACCCCCCTCCCAAACACCCCCACCAACCCCCTACATAGCCCCTCCCCCTCCACCTAGACAGCCCCCTCACCCATCCCTGAACAACCCCTACTCCCAACCCCCCTGGACAGCCCCCCCCCCCAGATAGCCCACCCCCCAAAACTCCCCCCGGATGCCCCCCCCCACCCCCACCTTCACAGCCCCTCCCCCCCAAAAAAAACTCCCCTCGGACAGCCACCCCCCTTCAGACAGCCCACCCCCCCCCCCCAAAACTCCCCCCAGACAACACCCCCCCCCACCCACCCACCACCCCTGGACAGCCCCCACTCCAACCCACCCCCCCCAGATAGCCCCCCCACCTAGACAGCCCCACTCCCAACCCATACAGCCCCCACCCCCACCCTGACCACCCAACCCCTCCCCCTTGGACAACCCCCCCTCCCAACCCCATACAGCCCCACACCTACCCATGATAAAAGATTTTTTAACTTCTTACTGTAAAATTAGAAAGATATTTATACTAGAAAATCTAAGAAGTATTCTATTATATGAATGGTTAATAACTAGGTAAAATAGTCCACTATAGTAAATCACTTCATGTTAAAAGAACCCTCTAAATATAGGCATTTTTTGTACATAATTTTATTTCTGTTTTGTTAAATTTATGATTTTTTAAAATCCATTTACAACTAATTATTCTATCCCTTTTTGTTTTATTAACAACTGTACAAGTTTGATTTTTTTTTAAATCTAATTTATCTTTTTGACCCTTTGGATGTTCCCCTTACTAATGTTTTCTACGACTGCAGGCATGTCAGGGGAACAGGCAGTAGATCCATATCATCCATATGAGTCATCTACGTCTCAGGATTGAGGTATGTTTGAATGTAACTGTGTTTATTTTTTTATGTAATGTCTAAACACATATATATATATATATATTCACATCTATCATGTAACACCCCAAGATTTTATAGTGTGTTATTTCTTCAAAATAATTCAATAACTTGCACTACACGCAACACCGAGTTCAAGCGCACCATGACTTACCAAACAAGCCGTTCAAAAGAGGTTATGAATAGTATTAACTAAATTTTAAACTTTATATAATCCTTATAATTTTAGAATCCATATTATGAGTTTCTTAGACATAATTTAAGAACAAATTCATTTTTTTCAGATAAAAGAAGTATTTTTCAAAAAATGCACTTTTACCAAATTTTAATAGTGAAACCCTTTTTTTTTAAATACAATATTTTAAACTTTTATATAATCAATTTTACTAAATAAATTTATTCTTTAGAATGGGGACATCAAAAATTTATAATGAAACACCCCAAGCTTCCACGGTACATTTCCCTTTGAATAATGCAATGGCGTGCATTGTACGCAACTTCGAGATTCTAACACACCACAACCAATCAAACTAGCTATTATGAATAGTAATACCTACATTTTGAAATTTTATAAATTTTATCTTTCGAAATGGACTTCATTTTTGGATTTGTAATATCGAAATTATCTTAGGGTGAAATTTTGGTACTTTTCAGATAACTTTTATATTTTGATGAATAGTGAAAATTACAAAATTTTAATTAAAAACAACTTTTTAAATCGAAATAATTAATAGTGATAAATTATTAATTTGAGTGGTTTTAAAGTATATTTATAATATATTTTTACCATTTAATACAATTTTGGTCATTGGACATAATTTCACAATTAAACCGAACATAAACAAGTATCAATATTTTGATAGTTATTCTATCTTAAAAACATGCTTTTTGTTTTGACAGCGGGAATTAATTTTAAATTAATTTCTGTCACTTCTGTGTTTTGAATTTGGAAAAATGGATTCCATATTTGGAATCAGTATTTCCAAATTGTGTAAATAGGTAACTTTTATTTTTAGACATTTTGAATAATTACTTCGGTAAATATTTTATTTACCATGGTTAAAGGGTAAATCTGGTAAATAAGGGTTAAAAAATAATATTATAATAATACTAAATTACCTTAAAACGTTTCCTAACCTTATTTGTGGATACATGTCCAACCATAGTCATCTTTGGGTCGATTTTGGGACCCCATGAGGCCACTTGTAGGTGATAGGGACACTTTATTTTAATTAAGTTAAAATAAATACAAAAATGACATAAGCATATATCTTTTAGAAAAACAATTTTTACATAAGGTTATATATGTTGGATTTTCTACTATAAATATTCATTAGAAATATTAAAATATTTCCTACATAATTGTATTTTATTTATAATTTTTAGATATTATATAATTTAATTTATTTATGACACAATGGTGATGCAGTAATTACCTAATTAATGAAAAATTAGAATAATTGATATTATAAATACCCAAATAAATGTAATTTGAGACTTTTTATAAATACCAATAATTTTATAGGATAATATTACATTTTGTGAATGATTTAATTAACTTTTTTCGAAGTAATCATTCTGTTATGATTTTTACAAAAATTAATTATTGAATAGTGTCAAAATTGACATAAAAGAGTTTTTAAAACAAATATTATATTATTAATTGATATTAAATTCATAAAAATATAAGGTTCGGCCAAGAGACTTATATCATCATAGGTGTATCATTAATGGACCACTGGGGGGTCTCTTGGTTGTATATAGTAATTTTATTAACCATATAATATAAAAATACAAAGAGACATTGTAAAAATGAAACTAATTAACTAAGAGTTAATACTTAAAGATAAGGTTAATATAGTAACCCAAACCTGTCTAAATACTATTGGTTGAGTGGTTTTCAATCTATCCCTACCTTAACCTTTAAATAATACAATTTTTAGCCATTAGAAACCGAATATGAATTTATTATAAAATAATATTTCTAGCTTTTCCAAAGGTGCCCCTCACCCCTCTTATAAAAGGGCACTCCTCCTTCTCATTAATTCACACCTTAAAAGGCTTTTGGTTTGGACAAACCCTGCCCAAATACTCTCTAAACTTCCCTCAATTCAACCTAGAGTCCTTAGTTTGATCAGAAAGCCAACCTAAGGAGCCCTTTTGATCAAATCAAAAGGAATAACCCAAAGAAGAGGTAATGTTTTCACCACCCTTTATCAAATTCATTTCTTCTTCAACTTCTTCTTTCTTTGTTTTTCCCATTATAAAATAATGAATCCAGTATCTCCTATATACTGTAATATTATTATAAATATGGTACAACTATATTCAGTATTCTATCCATCCTTTGAATGACATGTCACCATACGTGCGTACGTACGGCTTACCGTCTCCACATCATGGTGTAATTGTTATTCAATATATTATTATTTGGATGGGTATAATAATGATTTGTAATTCATTTAAATAATAAATATAACATGATAATGATTCTACATATATGATATACCATCCAATTATATATTATTTTAATATCAAAAGAATGATATTATCGCTCGTGCGTACGTACGGACTACCGTCTCCACGAACGCAATGAGATTCATTCTCCATCGTATCCATTCAAGTTTAATTATCATTTGAAGATTAATAATAATATTTAAGGACTTGATATCATTTTGTATATGAATAATATACAACCTATCCAAAACAAACATGGCTTACATAACAAAACATATAAAAGAAAATGAGTAAGTTAACACACAAAACGACGATAATTCTAAAATATTATTAACAAATCAATGTTAAAAGATCATATATGATATCATATTAATTTAAATGATTCTTGTATAATTTAATAACAATTATTTCACCATTATACAGGAGTTTAACCTACCCCAACCAAGGAAAAGTACAAGGTAAGGGTTTATTTCGCAATCTCTTCATTATTCGAGGTTGTTTATATGTAATAATCTACTGGGACTTCTTTATCATCCACATCCATGTTTCTTAAAAATATATTTAAAAACATTTTTACTATTTACTAGAATATGGGTTAAAGTCATTTATACCCTTTTTGACTTTTATAAGTGGTTTATAAAGGAATATTTCCGTCTTTTTCCAAACAAGGTCCTTTTTAACATTTTCGACAGAATTAAGGTAAGAATGTTTTTTTAACTTATACGGAAGGTGCAGCTATTTTCCGCCGTTATAAAATCGTCGAAGCTTACCTTACAATCTTATAAGAATATTTTCAAAGAAAATTTTTTATTTTATAAATATATGACTCTTAAATTATTTCAAAATAGAAAGAGATATTTCTCTAAAAAGAGTTTTGATTTCATCTATGTCAACATCCTTTGATGGATTTTACGCTTATTTGAAATTGATTTATTATTATACAAAACTTCTATATTGTATTGAAGGTTTTATGATATGTTTGACTGTGGATGTGTTATTTTTATACCATTCGTGGTTTATGGATGAAGTATTTACATTTCGTATACTAGTTTTAATAGGAATGTTTATGTTATGTTTAAACCTTTTCATATGGGAATGCATTGGACTTAATATATGACAGGTGGAGCCTGCTATAGCTTCTCGATGCATCAGTAGGTCTCATGAGACAAACTAGTTTCTTGGAACAAGGCCTTGATAAAATCTTATTTGTAGTCTTGGCACGAGGCTTTGGCTATGTGGTTATGATAGTCTGACATTATGCATTCCATCATTATGAAAGTGGTTATTGATATTGCATGTGATTATTCAATTAGTAGAATATCCATGTGAATAAGTAAATGTAATTATTTCATTTTATATCTTCCATATTATGTTGAAGTTCAAGTTTAAAAGGCTTTTGTTTTAGTTATACATTGCCTTAAATTTTTATTCCTATTTATGAAAGTTTTCGCTATATTGTTATCCTTACTGGGCATTTGAGCTCACCCCATTATATGTTTTATTTTTTCCAGGATGTGAAGAAGTATTTTATGAATGACCTGTAGGGATAGTGTGAGGGGATAAGAGTGTGGACTATGGAGACTATATTGTTGTAGTTTTCATTTTATGATGTAATGTAAACATTATGAATGTATCTAGTTATTCCAAAGCTACTAAACTAATCGGTCTTCCAAGACTTGATTTTTCTTGTGATCATGCCAATGTTATGTAATAATGCACCAACTCTAGGTAACTGGGGTCGAGGCATTATAGTTGGTATCAAAGGAAGTTTAGTAAAAACCTTGGAAGGTAGATTTAGATAAAATCTGATTAGAACACATAGATTTAAGATGGAATTTGAGGATTAGTATAGAAGAACTTCCTAGAATTTTGGTATTATAGAGATTTTGTGAGTTTTCTGAGCAATACATCCCTATCTAGATACGATCAAGTAGAGGCGGCTCTGGCACAGATGTACCTAGGGGTAAAACCCGAAAACACCGCTTTGAGCTAGACTCAAACGGGAACTGGTGCACGACAACGGGCATTGCTGCACTCTTAGTTACGACACTCCTGGGGGATATGCTTAGGATAATTCTTATTTTCTTTAAAAACCATTATGAAGGGTTTATGAGTATATATTTCCTCAAATGAGACATTTTTATGATTATGGATTATATCCATAAAATATTTAATTTATGTTATGTGTTTTACAAGTTTGGGATTATGTATTGTTATTCATAAACTAATCTAGTGTATGCCATTGTTTAGAAATGGTGCCCAGTAGAAGGAATGAGAACTCCGGCAATGAACATGATCCAAAGAGAAAGAAGGATCATATCTTTCATGGTCTTAATCCAGAATTTATAAGAGAAATATTCTCCCATGTATTATCATCATATAAAGAAATAATATCATGTGTTGATAAGATAAGTAAAGAGTTTACTGAGTCCTATGGATTTGAAGGGAAGCAAGATAAGAAAAGGATGGAAGAGAGAAATATGGATAAAGGGAATAGGGAAAAGAAGAATTTTACCATATGTGATAACTGTGGGAAGAAACACCCAGGAATTTGCCTGAAAGGAATGGGAGTTTGTTATAAGTGTGGAGGAAAAGGGCACAAAGTACATGACTGCAAGGGTAAGAAAATAGTTTCAAATGTACAATGCTTCATTTGCAAGGAGTTTGGACACTATGTGAACCTATGTCCCAGTCATCAAACTATGCCGCAAATGATACTATTGGATAATAATCAAGTTATGATACTACCACAGATGAAGAGGAATGATTATAGTTCTTATGTTGATTATGTCATTTGAGTGTTGTATCAACAATGTACTTGTTATAATAATTATGGAGTATATAAGGATTGTACTATAGTACTATTTAATTAAGGACTTGAGGTTGTGTGGAACAAAGAAAAGTGACTCAATAGCAGGTTAAATTTTTGGAAAATATATGGTTGAGAGAATGATAAACCATAATATAGTTCTGATACCGAGGTAGTGATTTTAGAATAATACATGATTGATTTGGATAAATTATATTGGATATTCTTGACTACCTTGAAACTGATTAATGATTTTTATATTCCATCATTGTTGGGGTTTACAACATTTTTGTATTGAAAGAGTATATCCATTATTCTTTAAGGAATAAGGGATCATGAATGTAATCAATAAGGTTTTATGGTAATTCAGGATGTTACAGTGTTTTAAAAGAATACATGATGAAGGTGTTCACATGTTATTATGCAGCAAAAAGGATCTTAATTTTTGGACTAAATCATTTTGGATAGTTCTAGTTTGGATTATTTTTGGATTGCCATAAAAGGACAACCCGGAGGTTGGGCGGAAACCCGTCGCGTCTGGTAAGGTTGTGAGACTTGAACCCACAACCGAAGGGCGACAAGGGTGTATCACCTACCACTAGACCACGTAATGTTCGGGATTAAATAATGTAGTTTTAAAATATCTGGTAGATGAATTATAAATTTATTTTTTTTGGAACCCTGTACGAATAGGATAAAGAGAATATATTTTTTTTACGTTCTATTATCTTTTAGAGTGAAAGATGAGTTTGTGGTAGAAATTAGTTAAAGGATGGAACTCTACTTGTCGAGAATATATTTTTCTTCTTCTCTTATTCTATGAAGAAATTAATTCTTATAATTTATTTAAGTAATCCTAAAACCAAAAATGTGTTATCCTAATACCCTATGTTTTGTTGAACTGATGGTATTTCAAATCATCCTAGATTGATGAATTTAAGGACCTCAATTTTACCCTTGTTTGTGATTGATGACCTCAATAACTACCTACAAATATTTATGTATTTCCTCCAATTATATGTCTCTAATTTCTACCAACGTTCTCCTAATCGAGATCATGATTTGGTGGTGACCCTTTCATTTCCCTTTTCCTCATATTAAGACTAAATTTTAGTAACCCAATTTCCGATGTGGGTTTTCCCACAAAGATATTTTCTATTTTCAACCTTTTATTTTCGAAGACAATTTCAAATTGTGAGGATGAAATTTATTGAAGGAGGGGAGAATGTAACACTCCAAGATTTCATAGTGTTTTATTTCTTCAAAATAATTCCATAACTTGCACTACACGCAACACCGAGTTAAAGCGCACCATGACTTACCAAAACAAGCCGTTCAAAAGAGGTTATGAATAGTATTAACTAAATTTTAAACTTTATATAATCCTTATAATTTTAGAATCCATATTATGAGTTTATTAGACATAATGTAAGAACAAATTCATTTTTTCAGATAAAAAGAAGTATTTTTCAAAAAATGCACTTTTACCAACTTTTAATAGTGAAACCCTTTTTTTTTTAAATACAATATTTTAAACTTTTATATATTCAATTTGACTAAATAAATTTATTCTTTAGAATGGGGACATTAAAAATTTACAATGAAACACCCCAAGCTTCCACAGTACGTTTCCCTTTGAATAATGTAATGGCGTGCATTGTACGCAACTTCGAGATTCTAACACACCACAACCAATCAACTAGCCGTTATGAATAGTAATACCTACATTTGAAATTTATAAATTTTATCTTTGAAATGGACTTCATTTTTGGATTCTTAATATGGAAATTAGCTTAGGGTGAAATTTTGGTACTTTTCGGATAACTTTCATATTTTGATGAATAGTGAAAATTACTAAATTTTAATTAAAAACAAATTTTTTAATTGAAATAATTAATAGTGATAAATTATTAATTTGAGTGGTTTTAAAGTATATTTAGAATATATTTTACCATTTAATACAATTTTGGTCATTGTAAATAATTTCACAATTAAACCCGAACATAAACAAGTATCAATCTTTTGATAGTTATTATATCTTAAAAACATGCTTTTTGTTTTGATAGCGGGAATTAATTTTAATTAATTTCTGCCACTTCTGTGTTTTGAATTTGGAAAAATGGATTTTATATTTGTAATCATGATGTCTAAATTGTGTAAATAGGTAACTTTTATTTTTAGACATTTTGAATAATTACTTCAGTAAATATTTTATTTACCATGGTTAAAGGGTAAATCCGGTAAATAAGGGTTAAAAATAATATTATAATAATACTAAATTACCCTAAAACGTGTCCTAACCTTATTGGTGGATACATTTCCGACCATGGGAATCTTTGGGTCGATTTTGGGACCCCATGGAGCCACTTGTAGGTGATAGGGACACTTTATTTTAATTAAGTTAAAATAAATATAAAAATGACATAAGCATATATCTTTTAGCAAAAAAAATTTACATAGGGTTAAATATGTTGTATTTTCGACTATAAATATTCATTAGAAATATAAAAATATTTCCTACATAATTGTATTTTATTTATAATTTTTAGACATTATATAATTTAATTTATTTATGACACAATGGTGATGCAGTAATTTCCTAATTAATGAAAAAATAGAATAATTGATATTATAAATACTCAAATAAATGTAATTTGAGACTTTTTATAAATACCAATAATTTTCTAAAATAATATGAAATGTTAGGAATTATTTAATTAACTTTTTTATAGGTAATCATTCTGTTATGATTTTTACAAAAATAAATTATTGTATAGTGTCAAAATTGACATAAAAGAGTTTTTAAAACAAATATTATATTATTAATTAATATTAAATTCCTAAAAATCCAAGGTTCGGCCAAGATACTTATATCATGATAGGTGTATCATTAATGGACCACTTGGGGATCGCTTGGATGTATATATTAAGTTTATTAACCATATAATATGAAAATACAAAGAGACATTGTAAAAGTGAAACTAATTAACTAAGAGTTAATACTTAAAGATAAGGTTAATATAGTAACCCAAACCTGTCTAAATCCTATTGGTTGAGTGGTTTTCAACCTATCCCCACCATAACCTTAAAATAATCCAATTTGGATCCATTAGAAACCGAATATGAATTTATTATAAAATAATATTTCTAGCTTTTCCAAAGGTTCCCCTTACCCCTTTATAAAAGGGCACTCCTCCTTCTCATTAATTCACACCTTCAAAGCCTTTTGGTTCGGCCAACCCTGACCAAATACTCTCTTAACTTCTTTAACTTCAACCTATATGCCTTAGTTTGATCAGAAAGCCAACCTAAGGAGACCTTTTGATCAAATCAAAAGGAAGAACCCGAAGAAGTGGTAATGTTTTCACCACCCTTTATCAAATTCATTTCTTCTTCAACTTCTTCTTTCTTTGTTTTTCCCATTCTAAAATAATGAATCCAGTATCTCCTATATACTGTAATATTATTATAAATATGGTACAACCATATTCAGTATTCTATCCATCCTTTGAATGACATGTCACCATACGTGCGTACGTACGGCTTACCATCTCCATATCGTGGTGTAATTGTTATTCAATATATTATTATTTGGATAGGTATAATAATGATTTGTAATTCATGTAAATAATAAATATAACATGATAATGATTCTGCATATATGATATACCATCCAATTATATATTATTTTAATATCAAATGAATGATATTGTCGCTCGTGCGTACGTACGGACTACCGTCTCCACGAACGCGATGAGATTCATTCTCCATCGTATCCATTCAAGCCTAATTCTCATTTGAATATTAATAATAATTTTTAAGGACTTAATATCAATCTGGATATGAATAAGATACAACCTATCCATAACAAATATGGCTTACATAACAAAACATATAAAAGAAAATGAGTAAGTTAACACACGAAACGACGATAATTCTAAAATATTATTAAGAAATCAATGTTAAAAGATCATATATGATATCATATTAATGTAAATGATTCTTTTATAATTTAATAACAATTATTTCACCATTATACAGGAGGTTAACCTACCCCAACCAAGTAAAAGTACAAGTTAAGGGTTTATTTTGTAATATCTTCATTATCCGAGGTTGTTTATACGTAATAATCTACTGGGACTTCTTTATCATCCACATCCATGTTTCTTAAAAATGTATTTAAAAACATTTTTACTATTTACTAAAATATGGGTTAAAGTCATTTATACCCTTTTTGACTTTTATAAGTGGTTTATAAAGGAATCTTTTCGTCATTTTCCAAACAAGGTCATTTTTAACCTTTTCGACATAATTAAGGTAAGAATGTTTTTTTAACTTATACGACAGGTGTGGATATTTTCCGCCGTTATTAAATCGTCGAAGCTTCTCTTACAATATTATAAGAATATTTTCAAAGAAAATGTTTTATTTTATAAATATATGACTCTTAAATGATTTCAAAATAGAAAGAGATATTTCTCTAAAAAGATTTTTGATTTCATCTATGTCAATATCCTTTGATGGATTTTACGCTTATTTGAAGTTGATTTATTATGATACAAAACTTCTATATTGTATTGAAGGTTTTATGATATGTTTGACTGTGGATGTGTTATTTTTATACCATTCGTGGTTTATTGATGAAGTATTTACATTTTGTATGTTAGTTTTAATACGAATGTTTATGTTATGTTTAAACCTTTTCATATGGGAATGCATTGGACTTAATATGTGACGGGTAGAGCCCGCTATAGCTCCTCGATGCATCAGTAGGTCTCATGAGACAAACTAGTGTCTTGGCACAAGGCCTTAACAAAATCTTATTTTTAGTCTTGGCATGAGGCCTTGGATATGTGGTTATGATAGTCTGGCATTATGCATTCCATCATTATGAAAGTGGTTATTGATATTTCATGTGATTATTCGATTAGTAGAATATCCATGTGAATAAGTAAATTTAATTATTTCATTTTATTTCTGCCATATTATGTTTAAGTTCAAGTTTAAAAGGCTTTTGTTTTAGTTATACATTGCCTTAAATGTTTATTCTTATTTATGAAAGTTTCCGCTATATTGTTATCCTTACTGGGCATTTGAGCTCACCCCTTTCTATGTTTTATTTTTCCCAGGATGTGAAGAAGTATTTTATGAATAACCTAAAGGGATAGTATGAGGGGATAAGAGTGTGGACTATAGAGACTATATTGTTGTAGTTTTCATTTTATGATGTAATGTAAACATTATGAATATATCTAGTTATTCCAAAGCTACTAAACTAATCGGTCTTCCGAGACTTGATATTTCTTGTGATCATGCCAATGTTATGTAATAATGCACCGATTCTGGGTAATTGGGTTCGGGGCGTTACATATCAAATTATGTATAAAATTTCTTTCAAAAGGATCTGACTTGACTGATTCTTCCTCTCGCAAGAGAGGCCCTGGTCGTAGCATTTCATCATGGAATTTTGACATGACCTTTGATGTTTCATTTGACGAGAGATTTCATTCTGTGGGATTGACTACCCCTGCATTTATACATTAGTTGGGTCATATAATACGCGGACCACATTGATGTCCATTGACCACGCATGATTGGGATTCTATCCCTCCGGATACATTAGATCTTCTTTAGAGGGAAGTTTAGGTAAGATGACCATTTTAGTTTATTCCCTATGTTTAAAAAATACTAACATGTGTGATTTTTTTTCTTAAATAGAATAATCTGAAAGTGTGCCCCAATGATTTTTGGCCAGTGTGTATGGGAAAATGTTGTAATATGTGGAAAGATTATAAATTCAAAGTCAAGAGGGGTCACTGGGTACCAAATATGGGTGCCCCAGACATTCTGGAAAAAGTCCCGAGAGGTGTTCTCCCATCTCATTGGTGTGACTTAGTTGTATATTATTATATTGAGGCCATTGTGGTTAGTATATTTGTTTTGTTATATATATTTTCAAGAATGTGTGACATTATATTTTTTTGAAATTTGAATTAATTGAATGTAGGAGGTGTCAGCAAGTCATTCCGAGAATCGAGCGTTGCAGGGACAACTTCACAGGCTCGGGACTCGTCACATGTCTCAGATCTGACATGATGTATTTATTATTCATTTTTAATTTATTATTTAATATGTTTTTGTGTTATATTTTTGTATTTTATTTGTATACAGTTATGGGAGCAAGTTTCACTGACTGATAAAATGTCGGTGTGGATGAAAACTCGTGATCGAAATGATCTAGAGGCTGCAGCTCTTATAGTAAATGTTTGTAATCATTACCAATACTTACATGCATCTGTATATAAATATATATGTATATTTATTTGTATATATATTTAAATATTTCACAGTCTCAATTTGAAGCTGATTTATAACAGCTTCCAGAGGACCAGCGACACCTTCTCATGAAAAGGGATGAGATATTCCATCGCATTTTTGGTCGTGATGGGCATGGATATAGTTTGACCTATGGAATGGGGATTCCTCACTATGTAGTATCACATGATGAGGTTTTTGGTTCTATTTTTGCTCAGATGACACAACAGCTATCAGATTTCGAAGCACGGTTGTGCACTTCTGAGGAGGTAAATATGCAATTGATCGTTGAGGTTAGAACACTGCAGGAATATGTGTGTCTGGGTGATGGTACAGGGGATCATATGATGTAGGTTTATAATGAATTTATTTATTTACTTTATATTATTTTTTTTATTAAAATATTTATAATTTTTATTTGTTGTAGGCACCTCGCACACCGGATGGAGGTAGCAGCCATAACCACACATGACGCATCATATTCACGAGGTGTGTTTCTTTTATATTTATTATTGAATTAATGTTATATATTGATTTAGACTTTAAATTTATAATTATTTTAGATTAGAAAAATTTATGTTTTTAAAAACTCTGAAGTTTTTTTAATTTTAAGAGTATGATCAGTAATTAGATACTTTATTATGATAGATAATTTCCTAAAATCCCCATTGGAGGATAAGAATTAGGCTAGGTGGCTCAATGGACTAATGTCCCAATGTCCTTATGGTCCAATGTCCTAATGGCCTATTGGCCCAAGGATCGAATGGCCTACTGGCCTAACACCCCAACGGCCTAACGTCCCAATGGCCTAACGGCCCAACGGCCTAACGACCCAATGGAACAATTGGCCAAATGGACTAATGTCCTAATTACCTAATGTTCTATTGGCCTAATGGAATATTATCTTATTGGCCTAATGACCAAATGGACTAATGGCCTTTTTCCAAATAAAAAAATGAACTAATCGCCTAATGGACAATGTTGTTGCTTTATACCATGATAACAGTTTTCCTACTGTGTTGCTAGATAGTGCACTATATATACTATTCTTGTTAGTGTGTTTTGTTATGCAGTGGATTATCATGTTGTTCTTGATATAAATTGGTAAATAATGTAAAGCCCAAATTGATTGATAATTAATTGGATAGAGAATTAAGAGTCGTGTTTACTGAATTTAGTGTTGGTTATAATTTGATAATAATCTAAGTGACACATTGTGCATGTGTAATTGAAAATGAATCTGTTGGTGGGGGCTACAGGGTGGAAGGGGAGGGGTTGTGCAGGTGGGGGGATGTCCGAGGAAAGTTTGGGGGGCTATTCGGGGAAAGTTTGGGGGGGTTGTCCGGGGGTGGGGGTTGTCCAGGGAAGGGGGTTGGGAGTGGTGGCTATCTAGGGGTGGGGGGATGGGGGGCTTTCGGGGGGAGTGTGGGGCTGCGAGGGGGGTTATCTAAGGGTTTGGGGGGTTGTCCGGGGGCGGGGGTTTTCCAGGGGGGTTGTCCAGGGGGAGTGGAGGGGTAGAACTGGGGTTGTCCAGGGGGGTTATCCAAGGGAGAGAGTGTGAGTTGTCTGGGGGTGGGGGGGGAGCTGTCTAGGGTGAGTGTGGGGGAGGGGGTGTTGTCTAGGGGGAGTTTTTTTGGGGGGTTTCCGGGGGGGTTGGGAGTGGGGGATGTTTAGGTTGTAGGGGTCTGTTCAGGGTGGGGGATATTTGGCGGGGTGTGGGGGTTGGGAGTGGAGATGTCCGGGGGGAGTAGTTGTTCGTGGGGCTGTCCGGGGGGTGGGGGTTGTCCGGGGGGGCTTCCGGGGGAGTGTGGGGCTGCGAGGGGGGGTTGTCCAAGGGGTTGGGGGGTTGTCCGAGGCTGGGGGGCTGGGGGGTGTCCAAGGGGGGCTGTTTGGGGGGAGTGTGGAGGTTGGGAATGGGGTTGTTTGGGGAGGTTGTCCAGGGGGAGTGGGGGTCGTCTGGGGGTGGGGGGTTGTACGGGGTGAGTGGGGGGGACTGTTCGGGGAGAGTTTTTTTTTTTTTTTTTGGGGGGGGGGGGGTTGGGAGTGGGGGTTGGGGGCTGGGGGCTGGGGGTTGTTTAGGGTGTGGGGGGTGTTCAAGGTGTGGGATGTCCAGGGGGGTTGGGAGTGGGGCTGTCCAGGGGGTTTGGGAGTGGGGGCTGTCCGGGGGTGGAGGGGTTGTTCGGGGAGAGTGTTAGGGGGGAGTGTGGGGGCTATAGGGGATTGGGAGGGGGTTGTCCAAGGGGGAGGGGTTGGGGGCTATTCAGTAATGAACTTTACTCTATATAGTTCAATGTTGAATGAACGCAGCCGAATGGTTGTCCAAACCTCTTTCCAAACCACCTCATCGCATACAAGCAGCACAGTAGTTCACTACAAGAGTAGAGTAGTGAGCCTAATGGACTAATAGGCTAATGTCAAAATTGGCCTAATGGCCAATTGGCCAAATGGACTACTGTCCTAATTACCTAATGTCCTATTCTCCTAATGGAATATTTGCCTATTAGGTTAATGACGAAATGGCCTAATGACATATTAGCCTATTGGCCTAATGACCAATTGGCTAAATGGAGACTTGGATAATTGGCCAAATTCCCAAATTCCCAAATGGCCAAATTCCCAAACGGCCAAATTCCCAAAGGGCCAAATTCCCAAACGGCCGAACGCCCAAACGGCCGAACGCCCAAACGGCCGAACGCCCAAACGGCCGAACGCCCAAACGGCCGAACGCCCAAACGGCCGAACGCCCTAACGGCCCAACGCCCTAACGGCCCAACGCCCTAACGGCCCAACGCCCTAACGGCCCAACACCCTAACGGCCCAACAGCCAAACGCCCAAATGGCCTAAACGTCCTAATGGCCAAACGCCCTAATGGCCTAAACGCCCTAAAGGCCAAACGCCCTAAAGGCCCAACGCCTTAACGGCCTAACACCATAATTTCCTAACACCCTAACGTCATAACGGCCCAACGCCCCAATGGCCCAATGCCCCAACGACCCAACGCCCCAACACCCCAATGGCCCAATGGCCTAACGCCCCAACGACCCAACGGCCTAACGCCCCAACAGCCTAACACCCCAACGGCCTAACGACCCAATGGAACAACTGGCCAAATGGACTAATGTCCTAATTACCTAATGTCCTATTGGCCTAATGACCAAATAGCCTAATGTCCTTTTTCCCAAATGAAAGCCTAATGACCAATGTTGTTGCTTTATACCATGATAACAGTTTTCCTACTGTGTTGTTAGATAGTCTATTATATATATTATTCTTGTTAGTATGTTTTTTTATGCAGTGGATTAGCATGTTGTTCTTGGTAGAAATGGGTAAAGAATGTAAAGCCTGAATTGATTGATAATTAATTGGATATAGAATTGAGAGTCATGTTTACTGAATCTGGTGTTGGTTATAATTTAATAATAATCAAAGTGACACATTGCGCATGTGTAATTGAAAATGAATCTATTGTTGGGGTGTAGGGTGGAAAAAGAGGGGTTGTGCAGGTGGGGGGATGTCTGAGGAAAGTTTTTTTTGGGGGGGGGGGAGGGAGGTGCGGGCGGGTTCCGGGGAGGGGGTGGGGGGGGCTTTGGGGGAGCTTTCGGGGGGTGGGGTTGCGAGGGGGGGTTGTCCAAGGGGTTGGGGGTTGTCCAGGGGTGGGGGCTGTCCAGGGGGGCTGTCCGGGGGGGAGTGTGGGGGGGTTGGGAGTGGGGATGTCTAGGGGGGCTGTCCAAGGGGGTTGGGAGTGGGGCTGGTGGGGTGTTGTCTGGGGGGGGCTGTCAGGGTAGGGGCTGTCCGGGGGTGTGGGGGGGTGGGGGGGTTGGGAGTGGGGCTGTCTGGGGGGGTTGGGAGTGGGGGTTGTCCGAGGGTGGGGGGGGTTGTCCGATGGTCGTTTTTTTTTTGGGGGGTGTGGGGGCTATAGGGGTTGGGAGGGGGTGTTTTAAGGGGGAGGGTGGAGGGCTATTCAGTACTGAATTTTACTCTATATAGTTCAATGTCGAGCGAACGCAGCTAAATGGTTGTCCAAAACCTCTTTCCAAACCACCTCATCGCATACGAATAGCACAGTAGGTTACTACTAGAGTAGAGTAGTGAGCCTAATGGCTTGATGACCTAATACCAAAATTGGCCTAATAGCCAATTGGCTAAATGGAGATTTGGCCAATTGGCCAAATTTCCAAATGGTCAAACGCCCTAACGGTCAAACACTCTAACTACCTAACGCTCTAACGGCCTAACGCCCTAACGGCCTAACCACTACTAGAAAAATACCCTATACCAACGGTTTGGAACTGTTGGTATATGCCTCCAAACCGTTGGCTAGTAAGTCGTGGGGATAGGTCTATGCCAACAGTTTTGGGAAAACCGTTGGTATAAGTAATATGAAAATTTATACCAATGGTTCCATAAAACCGTTGGTGTATGTAATTCAAAAAAGAATCACTCAGTTGGTTTTGATCCCAGCACCTCCCGTTTGTGATTGAACGACCTAACCACTAACCTAACTTACTTTTGTGAACATAATTTCATAAATATATATGTGTATTATCATAAGTATTTTAAATTTTGATTTATTTAATGTCCTCTGTAAGAGGATTCCATTAAAAATACATGTACCTATACCAACGGTTTTGAGAACCGTTGGTATAGGTCCAAATTAGTGAACTATACCAACGATTTGTCCAAAATCGTTGGTATAGCTCCAAATTAGTGACCTATACCAACGGTTTTGGGAAAACCATTGGTATAGGTCCATATAAGTGGCCTATACCAACGGTTTTGGCCAAACCATTGGTATAGGTCCAAATTAGTGAACTATACCAACGGTTTTCCCAAAACCGTTGGTATAGATCTTCTTTCCAGTAGTGAACGGCATAATTGCCCAATTTGATTATTATATATATATACTAATTGAATAAATATGTCCAATTTGCATTTGCTTTGTTTAGTTGTTTCTTTTGTATCTTATTGTAGGTTTATTGAAGCAGAAGATTAGAATGGATTGGGGTTGTTTGGATCGCTGGATATGTGAAGAAGTATGTGTGTCATTTATTGTTTTTGAGGATCTTGGTGTTTTTTCTGTTTGGAATTGATTTGTTTTTTTCTGGTTTTAGCTCTGTTTTTGTTGTTCGAGAAGTACCACTGTAATTTTAAAAAAAAAATCTGTGGTTAGTGGCCACCTTTGGCGGTCGCTAATGGCTGGATTTTTTTCTAAAGTCCAGCGACCGCCATTGGCGGCCGCTATAGGCCGATTTTTAGGTTACCTACAGGGACCGCCAATGGCGGTCGCTATAGATCGACCCAATAGCGACCGCTATTCGGCCGAGCGTTAGGTCACCTACAGAGACCGCCATTGGCGGTCGCTACAACCCTATAACGACGGGTCTAATGTGACCGCCATTGGCGGTCTCAAGGCAGTCTCTAAAGACCATTAGCGACTGCCAATGGCGGTCGCTAATGGTCCAATTTCCAGTAGTGATGTTGAGTACAAATACAATTTATGCAGAGGATATATGCCCTGGGTTTTGTTTCAATCCCCTATAAACTAAATGTGTTAGTAATTTAAAGCACAATATATATGAAAAAAATGTATCATCTAAGTATTTATTTGTTAATAAGAAGTTTTCTACTTGTCCCCTTTCCTTTTTCCTTTTTCTCTTCTTTTTTTAATGATAGACACAACTTGTAGTGAATGAATTTAGAAAAATGAATAATTGATTTTATGAAGTATTTTTAAATATTGTTCAATTAAGGATCGATTTTGAAGCTTTTCAAAATGAAAATAAAGTTATTTTTTAATTGGAAGATATGGAAAGGAAGCTAATAAGGCCAATACATGAAGACTTTGATTAAATGAAAGAAGAAAATGTTTATCATTTCAATCAAATCTATAATACCAACTGATGTGACATACATGACCTAATCTTCATGGTTTAGAACAAAGAAAATGAGATAAATCCTGAGTTTAATGGACAAAAATAGGCAAGCTATAGATGATTGCTACTTTTTATTTAAACAATGCACCTAACAACAAACAAATTATCTAATTCACACAATGGTGCACTTTCAATGACACACAAATTGAGAGTTTTGTGATATTGAATTACCGATCGAACTTATAGATTGAAAAAAACAATAATATGAAAGAAAAAAAGAAAAAGAAATTGAAATATAAAAAACACAAACCATTAGCACACAAATATGCAACATGTCATTCCAGAATATGGGTCTTAAATTTGTTGCCTTATTCCTCGACTTTTGGAATCTTTGATTCTAAACAAGGTAAACATTTGTCACATCACATGTCTTCGATTCGTCAAGTGGTACTTGGACATGAGAACTGATAGGGTGATCTATGAAGAAATGTATGAAATGTTTAATTAGTGGAGTGGAACTTTCATTGCATCAGTTGTTTCTCCTGAGATATTAAATTTGATAATTTATAAAAATACAAAATGTCATTATCATGATTATAATTTTATTTATAAACAGTCGATTGATTATTTGTAATGTATTAAAGCGCAGCTTTAATTTTTTACAATTAACTCTTAAAAAATTTATAGCCAAACTCCATTAAAAAGTTAGTTTTAAATCATTTACAATTATTTATTCAATTATTTATAAGATAAATAATATTTGCAGTGATAAAATTTTCCAACGCCAACTGTCTGCAAATTTCAATCAAAATGGAAAAAATGTGCGAAACCATCGCTAAGAAGACGAGTGGGCACCAAAATGCGTGGGCAAATGCAGAAAGTCTGGGCCACCCGCACTCCCGCACACAACCCTGATGAAGACGGCCCATTATTGCGCCAAGAAGGATACGCAATTGACAGATTTACTAAAGGTGACCGTGTTGCGATGACAGCTGTCTCGGATCTGCACCGGCCCCACTGGTTAGATGGATAACCATACCCCCATCTCTGGTGGGTGTGCAAAGCAAATAAGTCCTAATCATGGCCCAAAGTCCTGCTTATTTGGTGGCCCAATGGCCTGAAGACCAATGCATACTATCTTTGAGCAGGTCCAATTGTATTTTATGATTCACATTACTACAATTTTCGCTATATTCAATGCTATCTTTTATCAGTGTTAAAAAAATATTATCTTTGAGCAAGTCCAGTTGTATTTTACGATTCACATTACTACAGTTTTCGCTACATTCAGCGCTACCTTTTATCTGTGTTAAAAGAATACTGGTAAATGAGATATTTTTACGAGTGTTGAAAAAAAACAACGATAAATGTCATTTGTATCAATGCTAGAAAAGAATGATGACATCATTTTTAGCACTGATAAATCATGTCATTTATCAGCGCTTTAGCTAGCTTAATAAATGGTGACATTTATCATCGCCGATAAAGGGTACAATATATAAAATATTATATATATATATATATATATCTACATAAATTCAATTTATATATATATTTAATCATTTATACTTTTGTTTATAATATATTTAAATTCAGGTTTTAAAATTTACAATATACATATGTATTTATATTCATATTTAAATTTATATGTTTATATTCATAATGTTATATAATTATGTGTGTGATTATATATATTTATATATATTATAAATATAAATATATATACATATATAAGCACGCACACACACATATATAATGTATATATACATATATATATATATATATTATAAAATATCGTATGAACTCTATAAATAAATGTATAAATATATTAAATATGGTTCGTATCTAAATTTATTATATATTTACAATGAAATTATATAATTTAATTACAATATGCATTTATTTATATCTATATGTGTGTTTGCATACACACACACACACACACACACACACACATTGTATATAAATAAACATATAAATATATTGAAATATTAATATAGATATAAAATGTATATGTAAAAATATAATTCATATTAAAATAAAATGTTACTATTAATCTCATTTTCAAAATTTATATATGTTAATATAATATTAAAATATCATTTAAATAATTATATAAATATATAAATGAACACATATTTGTTTAAGAATATTTATTTACAATATGTGTGTGCGTGTGATCGTTGGTGACATGACGTGAATCTTCGTTATGGCTTGAAAAGCTCATTGTGTGACAAAAGAAAAAAGTGAAAAATAATGGGGGTCAATATACATGTATGTATATAAAATACGCATTTGTGCATGTGTGTATGTTTATATGTGTATGGTGTGTGAGTGTGTGTGTTTGTGTGTGGATGTGTATGTATGTGTGTGTATGAGCATGTATGCATGCATGCATGTGTATATATGTTTATATGTATCTGTCTGAATGCATGTGTATGTATATGTAAGTGTGCATGTGCATATGTACGTATGTGGGTGTGCACGCGCGCGCGTATATGTGTATGTATATGCATGTGTGTGTGTGTGTGCATGTCTGTGTATGTGTATGTGAGTGTATGCATGTGTATCTGTATGTGCATGCACATGTGTAGGCATGTGCATGTGTATACATGTGTATGTATATGTGTATATGTATGTACATGTGCATGTATATGCATGTGTATGTGTGTGTATGCTCATGTGTTTGTTTGTGTACGTGCATGTATGTGTATGTGTATATGCATGTATGTGTAAGTGTATGTATGTGTACACATATGCATGTGTATGTGCATGTGTATGTTTGTGTATGTATGTGTATGTATATGTGTATGTGTATGTGTATGTGTATGTACGTGTATGTGTATGTACGTGTACGTATGTATATTTACGTATGTGTATGTGTATGCATGTGTATGTGTATGTCTGACGGTGTATATGCATATGTATGTATATGTGTATGTGTATAACTGGATACACACAAGTATGTGTTGGTTCACCTATACATTACACACGCATAAAAAATATTTATACATTGATATAAATAATAATATTTTTAATTATAATTAAAAAATTTAAAAGTAGTTAATGATTAATTATATTTTTTATATACAATCAATACAGTATATAAATCCCTATAATTAATTAGAAATGATAATATATATATATATTATCAACTGTAAATCTATTTAAATATAAATATTAAAATTCTTATAGTTTTATAATTAATTATATACCGTGAAAAATATTTATACATAATGTTACAATTTATACATTTATATGTAATATTTTGCAAACGGGTGCCATTCAAGTGGAACAAACACTGCCCGTTGCACCCAGAGTCGGGGGTTCAAACCCGACCGATGTGCTCCCCAATTCCGGGGACATGGGCAGAAAGAGACCCAACGCGTGACGCCGGGCATGATAGATGGTAGGGCCCCTTTCGGGGAAGCGGGATTCCTCCCACACACTAAGCGCATGGGCGACGGTTGGGAGGGCCCTTTCCGGGGGCAACGAATGTCAGTGGCGGGCAAAGGAGGGTAGAGCGACAACAAGGCGCAACACGGGTGGCACAAGCATGTCGATGGAGGATAGAGGAGGGCGGGGCGAGGGCGGAATTTTGTGGGCAGCAAGGCGAGGCAGGGGTGATGCAGGTCGGCTAGAGACGGTCTCCGACGGCAGTGGTGTGGGCATAGGCGAGCGCAGGGTAGGACCTACGGGTTATGGGTCTACGGGCCAATTTTCAAGCTATTGGGCATTTGAACTACAAAAAATATTTAATAAAAAAGGTTCGATGGGTGATTTTCAATCATAGTAGGGAGAGATGATGCTCGACCAATTGGGTGTCTGGGTGTGAGAGTTGGTTTCGGTCTTGTAACCCCCGAACTAATAATAAATAAATATGTAATATTTGTAATATGTTTATAATTTACATAATTAATATTTATTAATTTTTTATTTTTTTTATTTAAATATTTATACAATTATTATTTATTCATTTTTAATTAGCAATTTATTATAAATCTTTTGTATTTAAATGCAATTTTTAATATTTATTCATTTTTATTTTAATATTTGTTCCTTTAATATTTTTGTAATTTATGTAAATAATATTATGAATTCACTTTTTTTAAATATTTTTTGTAATTTAATATTTTTTTAATATTTATTTATACATTTTTTGGGTGCGTTGACACCTACCATTCGACCCCCTTCTTGCACGAATTTCTGATGCAGGATAGAGGGGCGCCCTGTAACAGCACGACAGAGGGAAACACAATGTGACATTTGTCGGTAGGGGGGCGACATTCAGACCAGTGATACAGTGCGATGATTGTTGGCAGAGGCCGGCGTGACATTAGATTGGTGACACGACGCGATGCATGATTTTCATTTGGGTCTTCGAGTTATCTCCTTCAAGGGCCTTTGAGCCACACTCAATTGGGCCTCAGGGCTATCTAGAATTTGAGCCTTTGCGCCACTCCATGTAATAAAATAGGTTCAGTGGATGCTTCTCATTCGTTGTGGGGAGGGATGAGTGTAACTGTATGTGCCTTTCTGATCTGTTACTTTCCTTTTTAGTGGTTGGAGGCATTTAGAGGAGCTTCGAGGAGAGTTTAATAGGGTCTTGGAGCTGCATCAAGAAATTCACGATGTGAAATAGGAATCCACGGCATGAATGTGTGTTTTACGGCTTGTGAGGCTCGCGGTTCACGACTTGTACGCGGTGGTGGAGTAGTGCATGAAACGGATTCACGATGTGAAAAGGTTAATTCATGACATGTATTAAATTCTGGCCAAGGTGCCACGAATTTGGATGGATGTCCAATATATGGGGAATTCACACCTTATATGTGGTTCACAACTTGTATTTCACAGACCCTAGGGAATTCACGACGTGAATATGGAATTCACATCGTGAATCAGGCGACTTACGACATGTTTATAGGGTTGGAGTTTGACAAACCCTCTCATATTGCACTTTTTTCCTTTTGGTTTTGGGCGATACTTAGACACTTTCGAAGGATCTTCCAGCCCCTCTTCCCCGACATTGATCCTTGGGTTTTGACAATTGATCATTGGTTATCTGAGGTAGGTTCTTCTCCCTTTCCCCCTTGTTTCCTTGCTTTCTTCCCTCGAAGATTCGTTGTGGTGGTGTTGCTTTGGTTCAGGGTGTGTTTGGGTTATGATTTTGATAAACCCTTGGTGTGGCTCTGGTTGATCCAGAGTTTCCTAGTGCAGTTGTGATTTTCGGGTTGCCTCTTCTTTGCCCTGTCGTGCGCAACGAGAATCAAAAAGCTTCTTTCACTACTACAAAACTCATTTTTAACATCGCTAAAAATGATATTTTTCAGCGCTTAAAAGCTCTAACAATCTAAGCGATATTAAAATCCATCGTCCTTTATCAACGCCTTTTGGAAGCGCTGATAATGAGTATCTTTATCAACACTTTTTATTATCACTGATAAAGGATACCTTTATCAGTGCTAGTTAAAACGTTGATAAAAGGTTGCTTTATCAGTACTAGATGAAACACTGATAAAGGATAACATTTATCAGTGCTAGATGAGGTGCTTATAAAGTGACCATTTATCAGTGCTAGATGAAGCGCTGATAAAAACCATTTCAGTGGCTACATATCCACAACCCTACAACAACCATGCAACAACCTTGTAAAATCAAACCCAACTAGAATACATAACAAGAAATAGAAATATACAGTAAACCGAATTGGAATACAAATAACACATTGCACTATCATTTCAATTCAAAATTTACATAGAAAATATTTACATTTATGTCATATTTACAATTAACCAAAAAAATTACAACCCATATACAAAATCAAAACTAGCAGACTTTTTCTAACAATCAACCTCTGTATAAAAGTTTATAAATGCAATAAAACCAATGTTTATTTTAGTAACATTAAATAAAAAATAAACAAATTATAATTCTAATGTTATATAATCCACATATGATAAATTATATTATTATTTACTATATATATTAATGATATTATCAATTAATCGTGTGTCAGATTGATGTGTGACCATATCCTATATGTTAGAAATATATTTTGGATTGTTTTCCTAAAGTTTGAAAATGGTATGAGCTTGTTTTCTCGGTTTTGGCTATGTGATGTGCATTTTAAATTAAAATGACACTTATATTGAAAACACACACTTTGAGTCATACTGACCACATCATGTGTTAGATTGATGTGTGGTCCATTCTTACACGTCACAAATGAATTATGGATCATTTTTTTTAAAGTTTTAAAACAATCCAAGCTCGTTTGCTTGATTTTGGCTACGTAAGAGACATTTTAAACTAAAATCACACTAATATTGAAAACAAGTACTTCGAGTCATACTAACCACATTGTGTGTTGGATTGATGTGCAATTGATTCATACATGTCAAAAATGAATTATGGATTGTTTTTGTAAAGTTTTAAAACAATCCAAGCTTATTTGATCGGTTTTGGCTATGTGAGGCGTGTTTTAAACTAAAATGGCAGTAATATTGAAAACACGCACTTTGAGTCATACTGATTGTATCACGTGTCAAATTGAAATACATTTGATTCTTACACATCATAAATATATTATGGATTATTTTTCTAATGTTTTAAAACAATATGATATCGTTTTCTCAGTTTGTGAGACGTGTTTTCAACATAAATGACACTTATATTAAAAACACACACTTTGAGTCATACCGACCACATAGTGTGTTGGATTGATGTTTGGTCGATTCCTACACATCAAAAATATATCATGCATCATTTTCCTAAAATTTGAAATCAATATGAGCTCATTTTCTCGGGTTTGTCTATGTGATACATGTTTTAAACTAAAATGACCCTTTTATATTGAAAACATGCACTTTGAGCCATAACGACCACATCATCTGTCGAATTGATGCATGATCAATTCCTACATGTCAAAAATGAATTATGGATCATTTTCTAACGTTTAAAAACAATACAATCTCATTTTATTTATTTTGGCTATGTGAAGTGTGTTTTAAACTAAAATGACACTTATATTAAAAACATGCATTTTGAGTCATACCGACCACATCGTGTGTTGGATTGATGTGTGGTCGATTCCTGCACATCATAAATATATTATAGATTATTTTCCTAAAGTTTTAAAACAATATGAGATCATTTTCTCAGTTTTGTCTATGTGATATGCATTTTAAACTAAAATGAAACTTTTACATTGAAAACATACATTTCAAGTCATACCGACCACATCATCCATCAAAATGACATGAGGTTGATTCCTATACATAAAAAATGAATTATGGATCACTATATGAAATTTTGAAAATAATCCAAGTTTTTTTTCTTAGTTTTGTTTATATGATTTTCCTTTTAAACTAAAATGACACTTTTATATTGAAAACACGCACTTCGAGTCATATCGACCACATCATGTTTCAGATTGATGCAAGGTCAATTACTACATGTCAGGAATAAATTATTGATCATTTTACTAAAATTTTAAAATAATACGATATTTTTTTTCTTGGTTTTGGATATGTGATACATACTTTAAACTAAAATTACACTTATATTAAAAACACGTACTTCGAGTCATACCGACCACATCATCTTTCAGATTAATGTGCGGTCAACTCCTACAAATCAAAAATGAAATATGGATCGTTTTTATAAATTTTAAAAATAATATGAGATCATTTTCTCACTTTTGATCATGTGATATTTATTTTAAACTAAAATTAAACTTCTATATTGAAAACATGTACTTAGAGTCATACTGACCACACCGAGTGTTGGATTGATGTGGGGTTGATTCCTACATGTCAAAAATTAATTATGAATCATTTAATTAAAATTTGAAAATAATTTTAGATCAATTTCTTGGTTTTGGCATTGTGATACACTTTTTAAACTGAAATGACACTTATATTGAAAACACACGCTTTGAGCCATATTGACCACATCATGTGTCATATTGGATTTCGGTCAATTCCTACATGTGAAAAATAAATTATGGATTGTTGTCCTAAATTTTGAAAAAAATGATCTCATTTTCTTGGTTTTGATCATGTGACGTACGTTTTAAACTAAAATGAAACTTTTATATTGAAAATGCACACTTCGAGTCATACTGACCACATCAGGTGTCAGATTGATGTGCAATCGATTTCCACACATCACAAAAAAATTATGGATCATTTTACTAAAGTTTGAAAATAATACATGCTCTCTTTCTCAGTTTTAGATATGTGACATGTGTTTTAAACTAAAATGACACTTTTATATTGAAAACATGCACTTCAAGTCATATCGACCACATCAGGTGTTGGATTAATGTGAGGTGAATTATTACACATCAAAAATGACTTATGGATAATTTTCCTAAAGTATCAAAACAATCTATATTTGTTTTATTTATTTTGATCATGTGATGTGTGTTTTGAACTAATGTGTAAATTTAACAAAATAAGTATCAGATAAAAATGATAAGGAAATTAACTAAAAAAATTAGATAGAATGATGATAAAATTAAATAAATAAGTAGTAGGAAGTCACGTATTCATGATGTTTGTATACATTCTAACACAATGTATTCTATCCATTTTTTCTAAACAAATCGATTTCCTCCCTTATACTTCTCCTTGATAAATAGATAAAAAATAATATATAATAATTCTAATACTAATGATTCAAATCCCAAGTGTATCTTTAAGGTCATATCCTATATTAGATCACAAACATAGTAGGTAATCATCTAAATTTTATGTTGGAAAACATTCTGACACCATGTATGCTGCCCATTCATCTCTAATTTTTTTTTACTTATTCGTTTGAGTATGTAGACTGTTGGAAATATTGGTAGTACTGAGAAAATATAAACAAACAAATTATTAAGAAATATTTTTAATGAAATTTTAATTACATTCAGAAATAACCTGCTCAGGGATGTTAGTCTTTTGATGGTATATGACATCTTTCATAAGTTTGCAAACATAATATCCACAATAATTATTGTTATCTTGCTTTGAAAACTGCATAAATATTGACTAAAATAAGAAAATTGTTTTGAAATATGTTTTTATAGTTAAATATTTATATATACACCACAACCTATTTCCATTTGAAGTAATCCATAGGATTCTTATTTACAGTCACCGACCTCATACTATGATTTAGCCTATATTTATAGATCACCCTATCATAGTAAAATTATTGTTAAAATAAAAACTAAAACATATAATTCAAATTTTATCTATAAAATGTTGATTGTAATGCATTACAAATTCAAAATAAACATCATGTGTGGTTGGTTTGATGAAAATCCATGCATTGGATCTAAAAAATAAATATTTTAGGTATCTAAATTGATTAAGATCAACATCCAGTGCTTCCTACAAAAATAACTAATGAAAAAAATAAAAATATATTTTATATGATCAAATTATAGAGTTTTACCTCTGCATTGTGGGCATAAAAAAGAGTCATTTTTTGTTATTTATTTTTCAAGCGCCTCATTTATATCATCTTTTTTCTTATCAATTTATTTCAACTCCAAATAAATTTCATCCATATAAATGATACAAGGATTAATGAATCCAAATATTTATTTGCGGAGTTTTACCTTAATACAGTAGTAAAATAAAATCTTGTAGAAAATATGAATAATTATTAACTTTAATGAACATATTAGATCACTTTTTGTACATACGTATGATTAAAATGTACCTTATGCATGTATTCACAACTAAGACTCCTAGCCATTCAAACTTGAGAATCTCATTTATATTTTCGAGACTAACCAAATTTTTAATGACATTTCCATATATTTCTTCTTTATATTGAATGTAGGAAACATATCCATCTTTGAATTTGGTGTCTGCATGAAGTTGTAATGATAATATATGTTGTATTGTAACTGGTGGGGCAAAGGTACTCCTGGAAGGTCTTTTTATTTTCTTAGTCGATTCACTGGATTGTATTGAACCAACCTTCCATTTTACCACCAATTTATCTGCCTGTAATACCATACCTCACTTAAATACTTTTTTTTTACAAATGGTTACAAGTTTTTCATTTGATTTTTTAAGTACATTCCTTATATATATTTATAATATTATAAAACCATTCTATAAAAGTTATAATAGAATAATTAATTATTTTAATTTCTGGATCATCATGTAGAATATGCAACTCAGTGCTCAGATCTTGATCTACTTTAATACCCACTCTCATGTGTTCTATTTTTTGTTCGCTTTGATCCTTTCACATATATTGGTCTGCCAAACTAGATTGGATAATAATATCTTTTAAAGAATCTATTTGTGCCTACAATCCTTTCATCATTTGATATGTATCTTTTTATGGTTTTGTATTCTCAAAATATGTTCAAGGTGACACTCCAAAACCTACACCTCTAACACGACCATATTGTTCCAACCGCTTCAAATATACTAAAATTGGTTTTTCTTCATGTACGGTTGCTACCAATTCTTATGTCTAAACTGTATAAAAATTATATGAACATAAATAGATATTTTTATATAATACTGTTATAAAGAATAAAAAATTACTATTATTTCATACTTACACATGTTTCCTATACTGATTTTTTTGTTTTCAGTAATGAGTTTACACTCTTTATTTACATGGGACTCCTTCTATAGCACATGACATGGGATGAAAGTGGCTTTGGATTTTGATTCATCAATATATATATATATATATACATATATAAGGAACATATGTTGTTTTATATAACATAAAACTTTTATTTTATATTTATAATACATATCATTTTCTTCTCTAGTGAAGCGTATCCAATCCTTACTTTGTAATAGGGGTACATTGGTTTTGATGCACGTTGTTTATTTTCATCACCCCTTTTCCGTTTCATAAATTAACAATTTTAAATTAAATTGGATAAAATAAATAATGTAAAATAATATATTATTGATTAAAATGCACTTGAAATGATTTATCATTGTGATGATTGATGAAAAAATTCCATGTTTCCAGTTTTATAATGTGTTCATAAGTAACTAGTGGGCAGAGATTTAATTTCCCCTCAAAATACCTAAGATGAAACTTGGTAAGAGTGTCTAGAAGCCTCTATGGGATTTTCCAATGGACATTAAGACATATTTCTTACATAAATCATCTAAAATAAGCAAAATTTGCAAGGGATATTGAAAATTAAATCAATGTTTCATTATATAATTTTTCGGTAAAATAGAGAATGTATAGTGTAACATTATCTTAATATCTTACCAAAGGGTTTCCTTCATTATAGACTGGACATAGCGCAATTAATATATATCAATTATCACACTCATTCTCATTGTAACCCCAACATAACTAATGGACATTGACTTTTTGGGGTCAACAGGTTGGCCACATTGATTCTGGCCAACCTCAAATTTTATACCCTTTCTTCTTACCTTGACAATTTTAGTCAAAACATTGATGATACATCATTCTTGTTTTTTCATCAACATGATGTTGATCCCCTAATAATTATACAATTTCAACATCAAACATCAGTTCTTCCCTAAGATTGGTAACACCATAATGTGTATAATTCATTTTATGTATCCAAACATTTAATTTAGATTATGTTAATACAATAGAGAACACATAATATTATGAGGAAAAAATAGTATATTAAAAAACCTTTAACCTGCTCATTGAAATATCTTTCTTTTCTTTAAAGGTTAAAGGGGTTTTTCTCCTCTATCAAGAATTCAAATCCCCTATTTGTGGTCTCCTCTAATGTACAAGAAATTGTATACATTAGTACCACCATGAAATTATCGTGATCTCACAATGAAAGGGTAATCCTTGATTAAATTATCATCTGAACCTACAATTGTTTTAGTCACAAGCAATACAATTGACCAATTCTTGTTTATTAGATCTAAGAAATAAAATACTTGCACTATTTGTGATTTTAGTATGAACGAATCATCCTTTTACCCTTCCAAACTAAAATTCACCTTCACAAATCCCATTTCATCAAATTTCACTGCACTCCTATTGTCAACCCATTTGAAACAGAAAATAAACACTTGAAACGTTGTATAATCCAACTCGTATATCTGTTTGATGATGTTAAAATATGACATATTCACAAAAATTAGATTTCTATCCTTGGAACCAAATACGTGCATTGCTTCTTCCACAATCATAACTCCACTATTTTTATCATACCAAAATCATCATGTTATTTTTTATAGAACATATAACCATTAATTACAAAACCAGTGTAAAATATAACATTTAAATTTAGTCCCTTGGCTATCCATTAAAGTCATTCAGTAATTGAATTCATATTTTTAGATAACTCCTAATAAATATGATCTCGGAAACATCTTATAAATTATTGATTATGTGTATTTGATATCCATATTTCAGTCCTTGATGAATTCAAATATATAATAATTGATTTTTGGGCTTCAACATATGGATAAACATCTTCATTGTTATGTAAAATGTAAAGGTGAGTTTTCTCCCTCTCCGTGAAAGTAATTGTAACAGCATATCTTCTGAAAATACATTTTCCCATAAGGTGTCCACTATGAAGAGACTTTGGGAGACCGATGAAATCAACATCTAATAGGTAATCAATACAAAATTCAATAGATTCTTCAATAATATATCGTTCTACAATACAAAATTTTGTCCAACTTCAATTCTTAACGCACCCTTTCAAAATATTCATATACCATTCAATAGGTTATATCCATCTATAATGGACATGACCACATAGTTGAACCTCTATAACGAAGTGATACATAAACTAGACCATTAAATCAAAGAATAATGGTGGGAAGAACATCTTCAATTCATATAATATTACTACAATATCCTTAATCATTATTGGAAACTTCATAGGGTCTATAACTTTACTGCACATAGCTTTAAAAAAGAAGTAGAGTTTGGTTAATGTATATCATACATTTTTAAGACAGAATATAATGAAAATTGATGAACATTAAATATTGTATCAAAACATGATAGTCATGTGATTTTATTACCTATAAATTTAAATTAGTCACTTACATGACATTCTTGATATTTTATTAACACCCCTCTGAAACTTTTACACCATTAAGGAAAATGAAAAATTTCAATTTTTCTTGTGTGAATAGAGTGTAAGTAGCTGAAGGAAGAAAAATATTCCTTTTAACCTTCAATAATTCCAACTCTTCCCTTATCCTGATGTTAATAATGTACAAACTTTCATTAATTCTATATTTTTTTCCTGGAACATTTAGTAATTTTCCAATAACACTATCAAATACATTTTTTTTCTACATGCATGAAATCAATAAAATGTATGCCATACAAAAATTATAGTACGATAATTTAAAGAAAATTGATATCTTTTTCCAACCATATTTCCTAAGGTTTTTTTGAAAATGGTTTACTTAAAATAGTGTCAATATATTTTACTTTATTGAAAAGTTGATCGCCCATTAGTAGAGATGGTGTTACACCTTATTCGATATTCCTATCGAATACTATCATTCCAGATCAATATTTATACTGTCGAGTTAATAATTTTCAATGTACTAGAAACATAGTCTTAAAGGAATGTTTAAACCAAACTGAGTGTGTGCATTCTTCACAAATGGGACACCCCAATATACCTTTAATGCTATAACCTGAAAATTTTACATAAGAAGGAAAGTCATTTATCATCCCATAAAACATGGCCCTCAATGTGAATTCTTCACTTCTATGAGAATCATACATTGTAACACCTATATCTCACATAAATTTTATATCTTTGATCAATGGATCCAAATTGAAATCAATATCATTAATGGGTTGTTTTGGTCTACATATAAACATAGAAAACATAATGTATTGGTGTTTCATGCATAACCATGGCGGTAAGTTCTAATTTATCAACATAACTAGACATGTACTACGAGTACTAATCTTTAAACCAAAAGGATTTATTCTATATGTAGATAACACAAGAAGGAATTTTCTTGGCTCATTTCCAAATTCAGGATACTCATAATCAATTCTCTTCCACTAAGGTGAGTTTGCTAGATAATTTAGTTTCCCATATTTAATTCTTATATATATGTACCATGTCAATTTTATCATGGTTTCCAAACATGCATATAGTCTTCTAAACCATGGAATGATAATAAAGTACCATACATATTTTTAAGTACTCGATTCATCTTTCCTGTACCAATTTGCATCACACTTGGGGCATTTTATAAGTGATTCATGGTCCTTGTGAAAAAATATACAATCATTTGGACAATCATGTATTTTTAGATATCATAACCATTTAACGTAGAATTAATTTAGCATCATATGTTTGAAAAATAAATTCATTTTCTTTTGGTATTATATCATTCAGGATACCAAGTAGTTTTTTAAAGATGGCATCACTCCATCCACTGCCTTCTTTCAAATTATATAACTTCAATACAACTAAAAATGTTATGTATTTATTTCGACCGATATTCAATGGTCTCTTAGAATAACTATTTAACTTCTCAAACAACTTTGGACAACCATGAAGATCATCTTCAATTTCCATTTTCATTTCTTTCATACGATCTCTATTATTATTTACACTGGTATTCATATAAAATGATCCATAAACCACAGTATCATCCCAATCGGTGTTCATGTTCAGTTTTTCCCCATGTTTAGTCCAACATTTATAGATCTGATCAATTTGGTGACAAATAAAATGTCATTCCAACTCTTCCAGACTATTTTTTCTAAAATAAAAACAACACAAACGGAGATAAAAGATTTGAGAAGAGTCATATGCATGATCTATTATAAACTTGATGAACTCTTTAACTCCATATTCATAATCTTTTGTCATATGATTAATATGCATCCATTTTCAATTAATATTTATCATATTAGGTTCATAAAATATTCATTTTTTACAATAAATAAATGAATAAAAATAATATATTCATTATCAAAGGAGAAAGTTATAGATAATTATAATAAGTGGAACCCAACATTTGAATGTTCTCAATTATGATTCATGACAAGTTATAATTTTACACAAGGGTGACGTGAAAATAAAAAACTTGGGGTAAATATGTGGCTGTTGGTCTAGGTTCTTGATTTGATGTTGTGTGGAAAAAAAGGTGGTAATAAATATTTTGGTAAAAAAATTATTTATTATTATATAGAAGACTTACCTTGGAAATTATTGTTCTTTCTTTTCATTTAATTGTGACATGAATTTCTAAATTTCTGTAAAAATATATTTCCTCAAAACATACAAGGTCACATAATCACCAAATTTTGACACAAGGTCAAGGAGATAGAAATTTCATGAAATGAATGGATGAAACTATTATTGATGACATAAGTGAAATTGTATTCCATGTTACTATCTTTTTCTATAGATTATTCTAGACCATATATTATAGGAATACCAACAAATATATTTGTACTATAACCCACTGATGAACCCCTATTTCAAAAATTGTAGAGTTATCAATCTTAGGTATATTTCACATATCCCAAAATATCCAAAACATATATTTAGTTTCATTAAAAACACCAAAAATACTTTTTATTAACAAACATTCCAAAAAATTTAGTTACCATGGATTTCACATCACTGAGATAAAAAAAATTCAGATTCCACCTATAACAATGACACAAATCACTATAAGTCATCTCCCGCATATAGTAGTCAAAACCTTCATAGGTATATCCAAAAGATTATTCTAATTCTTAATAAAATCCACACCACATGTATAGTTAGGGGAGATTATAATAAAATGTATAAAATTCTTCCAATATATTTTATTCCTATATGTGTATGAGATAAATGTGTTTTAAATCAGAACTTTTTATGGGTGACACTCAAACCATTCCTAATGATAAACAATAGATCAAAATAATAATAATATTGTGCACATGGATGAATCAAAATAAATAATGTAAACTAACAATACATTTTTTCCAGTAGACCATGCATTTACTGTAAATACCCATTTGATGTCTGTATTTCATAATTCCAACTTTAAACTTTACTAATACACTTTACACACTAAAAACCACCTATTAGAGATGCGAGTTAGCTTCTAGAAACATGTTTTAATGAGTTTTACTCATTATATCACTTGTTTATTTATAAAATGCCTTAAATTTCATGGCAATTAAACAACTAAATATTTAATTTTCACAATTCATAAGAAAAATCAATCAAACCCATACCCAATATTCCTATTTAAGCATATTATAATGGTCAAAACTGGAATTATCAATTTTAAATCCATACAACACTTGAACCAATCTATACCCCTCAAACATCATGTAATTAATTTAATATAAGAAATTCCATACTAAATTCAATAACCCAAGAAAATTCTAACTCAAAGATTCATCACACCTAATATAAATCATTACTAAAAACCAAAAAATTTTATAATTACTGAAATCATAACCAAAACCATTTTCATATAACTAAATAAATCACAACCCAATTATATTAACACAAAATAAAAGGAGTTTAAAATTAGAATATCATAAAATGATTTTTTTAAAAACATTTACTCTCCAAAACAATACATTACACCTAAAATGGTTCAAGAACAATCACATTTGTTTCTTAAAATATAAGGAAACTAAATTATTTCCAAGAAAAACTTTGAAATAAAAGAAACAAAGAAAATTTCATATTCAAAATCCTTTAAACCTTTTTATTCTGAATAAAACTTCACAAACAAGAAATGCAACCATAAATTTAGTTTATAAACACTTTACAACTCATTCAAATATCCCATTAGATAAAAATTTATGTATATTTGAAAATAATAATCAGCTTAATATATGAAAATGATAATTTATTCAATAATAATTACTTTTTCTCACTTTATAAAAATCCAATTTATAATTTAACTCAAGCGACAACCAACTTTAAATAATTATTTAAAACATTTCATTGCATAATAATAATCATTTAATAAATAATTCAAGTATCCTTTATGCTAAAAAGTAAGAGTTGTTAAAATTAATATTCATGTAAATCATAAAATTTAGATATATATATATATATACACATATATATATATAAACTATAAATATACATTAATCAAACACTTACAAACATTTAAAAGAAAAAATATGAGAATCACTTAAACATTTCAATTATAATAGGTTCAAAACACATTACTTGAACAATTATGAATCCAACATTCTTAAATTAATTCACATACATAAAGAACACTTTAAAGTATACCCAAAACCCTTTTCCTTAAAATTTTCAGGATATATTTCATGACTATAAATCCTCTATTCTCAAACACATCCCTAAAGAAAACCATCATATATACAAACTTCAACTCATTCAAACTAAATACCATTAAAGTTTTTTAGAAAAAACATTATAAACAACCTTACTAAATGATTGGAATTAAAGAATTCATCATTATAATAAGTGAAATGAAAAAAATTGAGTTTTCATTCCAATAATTTTTTTTAAACAAAAAAAATTATTAAAAATGGATCCTTTCAATCTGTAGATGCCTAAAAACCAAATTAGTAGAAATCAAATCAAATCAAATAAATTCCAATATATATTTTTTGAAATGATACAAGTTCTTATATAGTTAAAGATACTTTAAATAAAAGTACACAAAATACCATGAAACCAATAAAAGTAGAGAGAACCCATAAAATCTCTAATAACTACCTATAAAAAACCATTCAAACTAATTAGATCAAATATAATTATAAATGATACACACAAATTGTAAAATGAAGTATCAAACCCTCACTAATTAGGCTGCGACTATAGCTAAACTTTTAATCAAGGTTATAATGTTGTTCAATGATATTTAAATTGACATATTTCATGTTCAAAATATGAATGAAAATCATCCAATAAAGTGAGAGCATATAATGACCTTTCTAGAATATCATAAAGTGATAATAATGAAATAAGTTTAAATTTATTCTATTGAAAACCTTATATTTCCAAAATAATTTCTATAGATACTAATATAACATAATATTATTACATTAAAAAATACTGAAACACTAAAACATAATTTTTTTATTTCAAATAAAATTTCAAAACATTAAGTTTATTATAAAAATTTCACAATAAAGAGAAAATTAAATTCTTTAATATCACAAAATTTTAAAGGAATCATTAAACTTTATAATTTTATTTTAAATATTGATAATCTAATTCTTTAAATTTTCTAGAAAAAAAATTTCATGTCGAAGTTTACATTTGAAAATTTTAAAAATAATCATTATAATATAATTCATTAAATTTACGCATCTAGATAAATAATTCTATAGATTAATTAATAAATCAATCAATCACCATGCATATCATCGAATAAATAAAGAAAACATATCAAAATACATCAAGAAATGTTTCAATAAATTAGATTATCAATTATAACCATTAATGAAAACAATAAATAATAATAAGGGGGTGTCTAATGAATTAAAAAAATCAAGAATAAAACCTCTAACAAGTTCAAGAGATAATAATGTGGATTATCCAATTTCCAGTGATGTGAGAACCACCCCTATTTATAAGCCAATCGCCTCACTCATACCTATCAGTAAAACTCGCTTTTCATGACCAACATGACCCACTCATACTAGCCAATAAATATAACCCTAAACACCTTAGTGAGTGGAATGATCCTAGACATGATCAAGTTAGAATAATTGGCCGGACAATCAGAATCAACCAATTTCCCTCAACTAACTTCACTAGTAGAACTCCCAAAAGAACTATTCCTTACTAAATAGGATATAGTCAGTTTAATCAAAAATAGATAACAAAATTCCCTCAATATTACACTAAAATTAATATGATTCCCATGAAGTAGTTGATGAGAAGTGATGCTACAATGATAATTAATATAACCCTATCCCATATCCAGAAACACACTTTATTCCAATACCTCATATACATATATATAAAAATGTAATGACATCAACCATATCAATACAAAATTCACCAATGAACAAAACTCATGGGATTAAAATAAGGGTAAAAATGGTTTAATGAAATAGGAGTTATTTAACAAAGGTTCTAAATATTCCTATACAGTGAATACAAAGAAAAATGTTTGACAATGATCTGTTTGAAAACATTTTAAAAATGATATAATTCATAACTCTATTTTTAAAGTATCAAACTACCCTTTGGAACATTTATTAGGAAAAAAATTTAAAATCCCCTTTTATTTAACACCTTTTTAAAATTGAATTTGATTTAAAAAATAAATTTTAAAACTATATGATGTTTCATTCAATTAAAACTAGTAAGAAACATCATAAAAAAACACATGAATGGTTAAGGACAAAAATTATAGATAACAACAGATGGAAACCCATAAAATAAAATCTATAGGATTTGTATTTAACAAAAATCTAAACTTAAATCACACGTCAACCTTAAAACAAAACATTGTACTAAATCACATATCAGACTAAACACATTTCAAATATTCAAAATCACTGAAGGAAACTCTCTAGTAATTTAATCATATATATATATATATAATAACAAAAAATTTAAATTGAATTTAATTGTAAAACATGAAAACCTACCTTTTGAAACGAAATAATTTTTTAACCTTTTAAGTTTCTATGTAACACTAATTATTACTAAAAAAATAGACATAATTCTTAAAAAAGTTATGATAAAAAATTTAAGCATACAAGGTACATATGAAAAAGGGGGAAACATGAAATCACCTACAAGGAACATGAAAAGTTGAAGAAAGTCCCTAACAATTGATGATACAATTATCTTAAATAGAACCCGAACACCCTACGAACCGAGACATCAAAAATTTAGAACCTGAACCCAACTAAGGTTCAGACAATAACATGAAGTAGTGATGGAGGAGAAAGAATAACATGGATGGAGGATAAAATGAAGAAGGATTAGATACTCTAACCATGATTCATCTGAGAGAAGGTTGAGGGGGGGCTGCGGTAGAGCTGGACTTCTACGAGATATTGAATAGTGCAAGAGAAATTGTTCCGGTGAGGGTTATATTTATAAGTTAGCGAAGAGTTTTATCAGCATAAGAAAAGCATTGATAAATGCCTATCTTTATCATAACTATAATTTTAACAATGATAAAGATATATTTTATTAGCTCTAAATATAATAGCACTGATAACGATCTATATAATTAATATTTAATAATATAATTAATAGAATTAATAGAATTAATAGAATTAATATAATTAATACAATTAATACAATTAATACAATTAATATAATTAATATGATTAAAAAATTTAACTGTATATAATTATAAATAAATATTCATATAATAATAAATACATTTTAATAATTATAAATATATATAATTATAAATAAATAATCATTTATATAATTAAAAATATATTAAAATAATTGTAAATATATATTTATAAATATAATTATATATATATATATGTATTTATAATTATACTTATAAATATATATATATATATATATGTAAATATATTTATAAATATTTTTATATATTATAAATTTATTTATTAAATTATATATAATTATATATATTTATTAATATATAAATATAAATAAATAAAAATAAAAATAAAAATAATAAAAATACTTATTATTAAAATATATTTAATATAATTTTATAATTATTTAGAAATATAATTATTTATTTATAATTAAATAAATACTTTTTAAAAAAAATTATATATATTTACTGAATTGGGTTATAATCTTGGGAGTGTGGAAAAAGGTTGCATTAATTTTGAGGAAGATTTAAACACTAACCTTGTAGGCTTGGAAGAAGTTTAGGCTGACATGGTGCAGGGTAAAGTGGGGGCACCTTATGTGAAGGAGAGATCATCTAAGGATACTCTAAGCACGACCCCTCCACCAAGGGATGACATAAAACAACTAGAAATGGATGGTGGATCAAATTAGGAACCAATGGATGATCAATCTATTGATGAAGTTACTGTACATAATGTGGTTGATCAACAGTTAAAGTAAGAGAATATAACTGTATCAAGAGCTTGCAAGAGTAAACAAAAAATGAATGCTGAAACTTCTATTAAGTCTAAAAATAGGAAGACAACAACTATGCTTCAATCTAATGTTGAACATGAATGTTCTCTAATACCTTTAGATATTGATGTCTTGAGATTTGGTATTTCTCCTCTCTACATAAAAAATCAGTTCTTGGAATTTAAGAAAGTGGATGAGAGTGAAGATCCTCTACCTAGAAAGGGCTCTGATTCTTCAGAAGCAAGGATATCATCCACTTTTGATGTGGGTGTTCTGACATTCAATGCTAAAACATCACATGAAACTTTAAAATCAAATGTGATTACTCATAATCTCTATGGCGTGCTTGATTCTCTTAATAAAGGGTAGGATAGTGGAGAGCAGATTGGCTGAGAGGCATGATGTGCTGTTGTTGTCCTAAAAAATATTTCTAAAGGGGAAATATAGCCAGATGTGGACTAGACCCTCATAGGGAAATCCAATGAGGTTACCATGCTCAACGACACTTCTAATAAGGTGGAGGTTCCGGCAGATGTTATGAAATATGACTTAGATGACAATGGTATTGAGGGACTTTGGCAACAAGTAAAAACTTGGAGGATAGGCTGTCATACTAGAGTTCTAGGACATGGATGTGGGTGATTTGATTAAAATACTATGCGAGATGTGGAGTGCTGAATTAGGGTTGAAATTAGAAAAAATTTAGGCGTTTGACTATTTTTTTGATAAGGGCGGTTTTCTATGTCTGACCTCATCTTTCATCTTCTCTATTTTCTTTGTTTTTAATAAAAGGGATTTGAACTTAAATTTTCAAAAAAATATAAATATATTTATTTAAAAATACTTATTTACAAATAAAATTTTAACATTATTAATTAATATATAATCTTCAATGCATGGACGTTAAAAATGTGTGAAATTGAATAAAAAAAATGAATAGAATTTAAAAAAATGGATAATTTTTATTAATAATACATTTAAAAAAAATTAAATATGAATATATATTAAAATGAACACGAATACACATTGAAAATATTAAAGCATAGTAAATAAATATGTATAAATAAATATTATAAAATGATTAAATTCCAAAAAAATAAATATTAAAAATGAATAAATAAAATTTATCGATAAAAAAAAATATATTTAATATACTATGTTACTAAATGAAATTTTAAAATAAATAATAAAATTTGAATAAATTAGATAAATATTATGCGTGTGTGTTTTCATATAATATTGCATTAATTATGTAAATCTGTGTGTGAAATTAATGTGGGTGTATATATATACAACATAAGTTTGATACATGTTAAATTGAACAATGACATTATATAATATGAAACATCTATTAGTGAAATAAATAATGATAATAATGAATAAATTTAAAAAAAATGAATAAGTGTTATTAATTATATAGATTATTAAAAAAAATTGAAATCAAATATTTATAAATACACGTGTTAAAATTAAAATGAATACCTATTAATTATATAAATTGCAACCATATTAAAAAAAATTAATTATTAATGTATAAACATGCATAAATAAATATTGAAAATGGATAAAATTACAAATATATAGAACAATGAAAGTTTAAAAATGAATAAATTATAAAAAAATTTAAAAATTAAGATTATTAATGAATAAATAATATTAAAAATGAATAAATTATAAAATATATTAAAAAGTAATAAATAGTATATATTGAATAAAAATATAAAAAATGATAAAATTTATCAATTAGAAACATAATATATATTAAATATATTATGTTAATAAAAATAATTCTAAAATGAATATTAAAAATTGAATAAATTACAAAAATATTATGTGTGTATGTTTTGTATATAAAAATGCATTAATTACATATATGTATGTGTGAAATCAATATAACAGACATTTGATATATGTTAAATTGAAAAATCAAACGACATTCAATTAAATGTCCATTACTCAATACAATTAGTCAATATTTTTAATTAAGATTATTTTTTAATTATAAACCATTTTTCACTAAATATATGACTTATTTAATGTAAGCATACATATTTTTTATTAGATAAATCATATTTTAGGAAATATTATAAATATAATGATATATATATAGAAATATATATGAATATATTTCTATATTAAAAATATTAAATATATTAATGAATAATTATGTATAAAAACCATTAAAAATGAATAATACATTAATGTATTTTTAATTATTACATTTTATTTATTTTATATATTTATATTTAATATATATTATTTATTAATATTAATAATATATATATATATATATATTAATTTTTTTCATTTTTATTAATAATTGTTTCATTAATAATTTTTTATTATTAAAATTTATTTATTTTATATATCTATATTCAATATACACTATTTACTAATAATTATAATTTTTATATATGTATATTAAATTTATTCATTTTTATTAATAATTATTTAATTAATAAAAATTTTAATATTTTTTTAATTTACTCATTTTTAATTTTATTTGTTTAATTATTTTAATTTATTCATTTTATATATCTATATTTAATATATTCTATTTATTAATATTTATAATATATATATATATATTAAATTTATTAATAATTATTTATTTAATAAAATTGTTTATATTTTTTTAATTGATTCATTTTTAATTTTTATTTCTTTAATTATTTCAAATTTTTTAATATTTTTAATACTTGTATTTTTTATTTTTATTTTTATTAGAGTATACAAAAAATTGGGGGCCGTATATAGGTCTGCATGGGACCAGGGCCGGGCTGTGTATAAGCCCGGATGGGGGGTAGATGGGAGGGTCGTGTAAGACCTGACTCATGTGGCTTGTGTGTATAGATGTGTATGCAGGTGCCGATCCCCTGCTACCATGGCACGTTGTGTTAGTGGGGCGCCCATGCTTATAAAGCGTGGCACTCACAAACAAGAAGTATGATGTCGGGCGGCTGTGCGGGAAAACCCTTCATTAGCATTAGATAAAAGCATTGATAAAGACCACCCTTTATCAGTACTAAATAAAAAACACTGATAAAGGGTGGACTCTATCAGAGCTTAAAAAACGCGTTGATAAAAATTCCCTTTATTAGTGCTTTTATCCAGTGTTGATAAAGGCTACTACTGCTTATTGTGGGTTTTATAGCAGTTTTTGAGTTAGGGGATCCTCGTTCTCTCCCTATTTATGTGCAATGTGTGGGGATTTCATGTTTTTTCCTTTCCTTTGGGGGATAGTAAGGGTCGTCTTAATAAAGACAATTAATTGGAAAATTTGAAAATGACGGGGATGGGGAGTAATCACATGCTTTACCACTTTGTTGAAATTGCTAACGATACTATGTATGTTTATTGCAAATACTGAAAATTATAGATGTTGGGAGCCTTGTTTGTGCTATAGAATATATTCATGTGAGACCCTTGTTGTGTTGTTGTTTGATTTCACCCTAAATAAAAGGCTAAATAACAAACATCTGGTTAATATTTGGTTGCCCATTGAAATCTGGTTTGTGTGATAATACCCATGCTAAATAAAGAAGTGAAATAATGAAATCCCTTGAAAATAAATTGTGGAAGCCTGGGTGTGATGCTATGTGTGGTTGTTCTTTTTGTTTTTCCTTATGTATTGTGTCTTTTTGCGCAGTGGTGGTAGTGACCAACTATTCTGTAAAATAAGCAGGGAAATAGTGAGAATGGTGTTGGCATGGGGTATGATGCAGACTATTGTGTTGTTGTGATGTGAAATGGTTATGTGTGGTGGTTGTGATGTGTGATGTGGTTGGTTGACATGGGATGTGTTGTGGGAAGGTGTGTGGTGGTTGTGTTGTGCTGTGGTGATGTGTGGTGGTTGTGACGTGCGATGTGGTTGGTTGGCATGGGATGCGTTGTGGGTAGGTGTGTGGCGGTTGTGTTGTGTGGCGGTGATTTGTGGTGGTTGTGATGTGTGATGTGGTTGGTTAGAATGGGATGCATTTTGGGTAGGTGTGTGGTGTCTGTGTTGTGTGGTGGTTGAGATGATTGGTTGTTGCGATGTGGTGGCTTGGATGATGTGGTATTGTAGTGATGGTTGGCATGAGATGAATGGGCTGTTTTGTGGTGTGTCCATGTCAGTTTCCTAGTTATCCATGGAATAAATTTTAATGCTAAAATGGAATGCTAGGGGTTATTAAATGAATAAAGAATGGGTTGGAAATGATGTGTGGTAATTTTATTAAATGAATTGAATAAATAAATGGGTTGTGGAGATGTGTAAATTTTGGGTTTGGTAATTAAAAGTGGAAATGCGTGGCTTTGTGCGGTGGTTGTGTGGTGTGTTCCATAAAGTGGTGCTAGATGTTGTGACGGTTGATGTGTGGTGCGATAGTGGTTTTGTGGTGTACACTGGTGTAGTTGTTATGGACCCATATGCTGGGCACTGTTTTCTATCAACATATCATTTATTTTATATTATTTCTTATACGCACCCACCCAAATTGGGTAACCTTAACAATGCTTAAAGGTTTTGGGTTTCGAGTGTTTCCCCAACATTCAGGTTGGTGGTGATATAGATGGATGGCTACCTCTTCTTCTCTGCTATTCCTTTATCAGCGATGGCCCAGGTGTATTCAGACGAGATGTGGTGTAATGAACCATGTTTCATTGGGCAAGATGTGATGCAATGAGGTTGTAACGTGATGCGATGTGTGGTGGGGGTCATACATGGTAGGATGAGGGAACATGATTGATATACTTTACATTCATGATACCCTACTATCCTAGTTATGTGATGAGATATGGTGTGATGGTCTAGGTGTATTTGAGATAGATGTGATGTGATGGCCCAGGTGTCTACAGGTGAGATCTGTTGAGATGTGATATGTATGGAAGGGATGAGAGCACAAGACGTTCAATGTTGGGGTGTGGTAGCGACAAATTAGTAGGGAAGCTACAATGAGGTGCCTTTTTATTCTTGATTACTATGTTACTATATTGGATGCGTGATTTAGTGAGCGATCCATGGTGAGGCTGAGACTAGTTAGTTAACCTGTTTAGGTTCTTGTTGGTTCTGCTATTTGTTCATTGGAACATTAGCATGTTTTTTTTTCAATTGTAGACTTGAGAACTTGGGTATAATCCTAATAAGTACACTTGTATGATCACCCTAAACATATACTTTTTAGGATTCTATGAGGAATTTGGGGACTGAGCTGGACATTTATAGCTTGGGTTGTAGAGTTACTATTGAGTCACTTTTATAGGAATTTTCTTTTGTTACCTTACTTTGGAGAATTTTATTTTTATCTATTGAAATTGTACATTCATTGTGGTATGGTTTGGGTTCAATTTTATATCATGTGATGGTGTTTCTTGGTGGTTTCTTATCTTATCTCTTGATCCTATTTTTCTTAGAGGGTAATGCCTCTCATTTGTGATATTTTTATAACCTTGGTACGTGTTTCTATCCTGGGGCCTATGGGAGGCAAGACTTGGGGGCCATTTTCTCTCTTCCTTCATTTCCAGCCTAAAAGGGGTACCTTTTTTGGGAGTGAGGTCATGATAGAGTTGTATCAGAGGTCTTGGTTGAGATATATGGTAGAGTTTAGAGTTAGGTGCTGTTAGGATTACATGGTTTGGTAGGGAAATAGTTTCGGTTGATCATAGTGTATGACATAGGCTAGGGAGACCGTATTGGACATGATATTTTAGGCCCCCCCATGGTATAGTGCATGAAATCTAAGATTATTGAACTATGACATCCCAAACCTAGTTCACCCATAAGTAACTGAACTCGGTTAGCCACATGGACTCAAGTGAACCTCCCTATATTCCAGAGGCTTCCAACTAGAAGTGAGGGTCTATTATGGTATAATAAGGAGAATATGACCTATTATCTTGTTAGTAGACTCATCATCTAGTATCATCCTCTAATCTGGGTTGGAATGAGAGAAATCAAATAAATAAAAAAACACCATGAAAACAGGGCATATCAGCTCACACAAAAATATAATTTTATACGGTGTGATAAAGGGTGAAAAGAAACATGAGGAATCATATACTTACCATTTGATATCCAATGTCACGAACAATGCTTGAATTGGATGCCATATGGAGATTCTAGTTCAAAGCCTAGGTGAAGGGGACTGGAGAGAAGCACTCCACTGCTGCTGCTGTGCATGAGAAAAGAGGGAGGAGGATGGAAAAAACATGTTTAAAGGAATCAAGGGAAAAAAGAAATTACACCTTTTTTATAGGTCTCAAGGTATTTATGGCATAAAATGGGATTTACAACATAAATTACCCATTCATTAGGTTTTTCCGAACTTACAAGTTATACCTAATAACAATTTACGATGTAAAATTTTCTACACATAGAATCCTTTATTTACTATAGACCTACCTCAAAAAGGCTAGAGAAACCATTTTTCATGGTCCAAACAAAAAATGATCAAAACCAAAAATTTAAAAAGAACATACCTAGAAAATATGGGATCTTACAACCCCCCCTAAAATAACTCATCTCTATGTTTCCCTTCCAAGGGTAGTTGAACATCATCTACGAATAAATTCGACCACTAAACATGTATATCAACCTCTCTCTCCCATATCTCATACTACACATAGCCATGCTGCCATAACTCACATACTAGAATAACTTTCCTTCCATGGAGATCCTTCATGCCATTATCAATGATAAAAACATGATACTCCTAAAAAAACATCAACATCCAACTCGAACTCATCAAGAAGAAGGAAATGAGATGGATCTAAATGATAAAAAATAATATAAGAAACATGAAATATTTCGTACATGTATTGATACATATGAGGTAAAACTAACCAATAGGCTACTAGCCCGACTCTCCCCATGGTATTGAAAGGCTTTAAAAATCATGGTACCTATTTCCCCTATCTTTGAATCCATCTATGACCCAATATAGGCAAAACACACAAGAAAAAATGATCTTCCACCTCAAACTCTAGAGGTTAGTGGCGGTGATCAACATAAGACTTCTTCCTAGACATATCTATATCCATATAATTTCTGATAATCTATACCTAATCTGATGTCTCTAGAATGATATGTGGTCCCAACAGCACTTCCTCTCCTACCTCTAACTAGCACAGGGGTTAACGACACAACCTACCATATAGGGATACATAAGTAGCCATCCGTATAGTATCTTGAAAGATATTATTATAAGATAATTTAGAAATTGGTAAATTTTTCTCCTAAGATCCTCTAAAATCTAGGACACATTCTCAGAGCATATCCTCCAACACCTGTATCATATGCTCTAATTGACTATTGGTCTGTAGGTTGTAAGCTATGCTTAGAAACACTTATGAACCTAGATCCTCCAAAACCCCTTCCAGAACCACAATTTATAACAAGAATCCCCATCCGATAAAATGATACATGGAATCACATTAATTCTTATGATCTCCCTGACATATATCCTCCCAAGTCCACCCACTAAAAAGGTCTCTCAGATAGGTAGAAAGTGGGAAACCTTCATTATCTTGTCCACAATAACCCATACTATGTCATAGCCTCGAGGAGAATTTGTAAATCCCCTCACAAAATCCATAGTGACATCATCCCATTTCTATTTTGGGATAGTTAATAACTATAAAAGTCCTGTCGGTCACTAGTATTTCACCTTCACTTGTTGATAGGTGAAACACCGTGCAACGAAACCTACAATCTTTCTTTTCATTCCCGACCACTAATACTGGCGGCATAAGTCACAATATATCTTTGTAAGACTGAGACATACTTCCTAAGAAGATTCATGAGAATATCACATTAATTCCTCTTGTATGTATTCTAGAACTTAAAAACACCCATGAATGCATAATATTTCATCCCTGTTAACCAGGTGGTGGATCCTTTCTTGAAACACTCTCCCTTAGGACTAATCCCTCATGATTAGACAGTCATATCATCTTCACTCTATATAACATCTAATGTTTACTAATAATGATGTGGGTATAGGCTACCCCGAGATAGTCCTCTACCTCTAAATGCATCTCATAAAATAAATCCATAAACTGCCATTCACTACTAGCCTCCTAAACCATGTGTGTTTGAGTTTTATAGCTCATAGAATCAGCCATTGCATTTCCTTTTCTAGGTGTATAATCATCAAATTCAAAAGACTATAGGTATTCAAACCACCTTCATTTTACGAGATTCAAGTCACACTGAGTGAAAATGTATTTAAGGATTTTGTGATCTATGTATAAAACAAACATCTCTACCAATAGACAATTCCTCGTATAATTAAAGGCATGAACTATAGCTATTGTATCTAGGTCATTAATTGGGTAATTTCACTCATGATGCCTCAATTTATGAGACCTATATGCCATAACTCACTTATCCTTCATTAGAACTACTCCTAGACTGATTCCTAATACATCATAATAAACTACATAGTTTCTTCTCAGCTCTATAAAAATAAAGATTAGCACTGATGTCATCCTTTATTTCAACTCTAGAAAAGAATTCTCACAAGACTTCGACCATGTAAAATTAACACTCTTCTTAGTCAATCCCATAAGAGGTGCTTCTAGGGGTAAAAATTCTTGTATAAATCTCCTATAATATCTATATATCCCAAAGAAACTATTAATTTCAAAGATGATCTTGAGATTATCCCAAGATACCATGGATATATCCTTCTATGGATACATAGATACTCCCATCACTAAGATAATGTGACCCATGAAGTGAACTTTATCAATCCATAAGTATAACTTTGTGATCTTGGAATAAAACCAGTGATCTCTCAGTGTAGTCAATATGATGCCAAGTTGTTTAGAATGATCACATTGAGTACGAGAATACACCAAGATATAATCCATGGAAACCATAATTAAATAATCAAGGTATGGGTGTAAAACTTGATTCATTGGAGTTATAAAAACTATTGGTGCATTCCTAAGACCGAACGACATGAAAAAATACTCATACAATACATATCTATTATAGAATGTTTTATGTGGTATATCTAATGTCCTAACATATACTTGATGATATCCCAACCTCAAATCAAATTTTGAGAAAACCCTAGCTTCTTAGATTTGGCCAAAGTGGTCTTCTGTACAAGGTAGTGGATACTGGTTTTTAATCACAAGCTTGTTCAATTTCAAATAATCCACAAAAAGACTAAGGTTCCCATACACCTTTTTGGAGAAAATCATGGGTGAACCATAGGGTAAAGTACTGGGTCATATAAACCCTATTGCCTCCAGGTCCTCTATATGACTTTTTAGTTCCTAAATCTTAGTAAGATCCATCCTATAAGGCATGATAGATACCAGTATTACTCATGGTACTAGATCAATAGTGAACTCTACCTCTCTCTTAAAAGGTATCCTAAAAAAGTCATCAGGGAATTAATCCCTAAAATGATCCACCACAATAGGGAAATCTATTTGATTTTTTCCCCAATCACTCAGAAAAGTATTTGAAATATGGGCTATCACTCTGCCCATCCCACAATGCTCAGGTCCAGATCAATTCTCCTAGACATCTAGTTCTCCTTTGTGAATATAGTTACTACCCTAGAGTGATGTGAAGAACACCCTATGGTGATATAAATTGATATGATCATGGTAAGGTACTAATCAACCCATCCTGAGAATGATATCAAAGTTTTTAATCTCAAGTAAGAAAAGGTTCCATATGAAATGATAACCACCCATCTCAAGGCACATTGGCATACACTCTTCGATCAAATTCCCAATAGAGTATCAAGAGTCATTGATCTATAGAAATTCTTGATCATGAGGCCAATACTTTCAATAATTTCCATAGATATGAAAGAATTTGAAGCACCCATGTAAATAAGGTTTATACTAGAGTATAGGCTACTAAAATCGTACCTCAGACTATAGATGGCCTAACACTCTTCTCATCAGGTGTTGGTTATACTGCATATATCTTTCTAGATCCATGACCCTAGGATACAACCTAACTACCCTGGGCAGGCCTGCTCTACTGGTTCTAAATATCTATTTTCTAGATTATTTGGCCACATCCACCTCCTCAGCCTGAATGGATAGTAGTTATCCAGATTCCCACCTATCAAGGAGTTACTGATCCCACTCCTGAAGGTAGAGTAGGTGTAGATCCTCTCCCACTAGGTACAGATGGAGAGGTCCTTAAAAACCAATGAAGATGCCCCATCATGCCATAGGTTCAACACTCAACGAGGTCTCTATCACACTGAGGCTTTGTGTGACTTGGATTCCCACACTAATGGCACAAAACATGGTGACCGATGTGGATACTCTGACATCCACCAATCTAACAAGAACCCTTTATGCGACACTTTCTGCCGCCAATTTTAGTACTTCCTAGTGTAAGTGTTGAAATGATCTGGTCCGAACCTTTATCTTACCTTATATTTCACTTAGTGATGAGGTCCTAGTTCATTATTTTTGAAATGGCAGTAAACCTGAAGATGTTCAACTACAATTGTATTTCATTCCTCAGTTCATCCTCAAATCACATATCCCTAGATAGTTCATCACCCAAAAGAATTGATGTGGATAAATTAAGCTCAGTAAAGTGAGTTGAATAGTCTATAATAGACATAGTGCCCTGATTTAGGTGTATCAACTACCTAGATCGACTAGCTCTCAAATTCTCAAGATAGAAGTAATCATAGAAAGTAGTATGGAAATATCTCCAAACCATAACTCAATTTATATATTCTTACATGATAACATCCCACCACATCTTGTAAGATCTATGAAACATTTATGTAGTGAGCTTCACTCTCATTTTAGGAGGTGTCTCAAGATGCTCAAAGATATATAGCATGAACTCCAGCCATGACTCAGTAGCTTGGAGGCCGCCTTCCCCTAAAAAAGTAGAAGGGTGCTATTGTTGGAACTCCCAAGTCAAATATTCCATATAAGGGGCATGTTGTGGAGATCCCTATATATAATACACTAATTATAAGAAACCCTATAAAATATGATAATCATTTCCTAGATAAAGTATAATAAGAGGTTATACATGTGGTACTACAAGAGGCAATAATAGTGGATTAGGGCCCACTAACTCTAGAGCATGGTCATCTTATATCATGAATCAAGACGGAGTTCCATCCAACCTAACACCCCACCCAGTCAGTGGTATGGCCCACAGGGTGTGCCTAATCCCCATAGACTAGAAACTAGTGCCTGGGTATCAATAACATACTTTGGGAATGATTTATCCCATGAGTATAACCATAACAAATAAAAAAAATAGAATAATAAACCACAATTGATAACATAACCAAACAAGGTACAATAATTTCTAGAATCAAGGTTTTACAACTTTAACCAAAAACCAGAATACTATAATGGAAAAGAAACCAAAAAATGTCCCAAAAAATCCTCTGTGAAACATGAGGTCATCACCCTAAATCCACCACCACCAACACCTACAACAAGTGGAAGACTAAAAACCAGATCCTCCACACCATGAAACATCTTTCCTTTACTATGGTCATACATAACAAAGTCTACATAAAAACAAATGTGCATGCAGGGTGTGATCCAAAGCCCAGTAGGATGCCACAAAAAAAATTCCATGATACAACATTAGAAGACATATTAACATGCACATTTATACAAAATCCTTTTAAACATTTTCAAGATTTTTTAATAAAAACCATTCTCAAGGAAAAAATTTAAAGGAAAACCATTTCTCAAAAAACTTTCTTCAAAATGAAGTATACACAAGGTCCATCATATACTAATATATAGAACCACATCACATAAGCATAATGTTATAATAGAGCACCATGGGTAAATACCTAAGGGTATCTAGAATAAGTGATTCACTAAGAATCTCATACCCCAGTGATCAATATCCTCCAACTCAATTACCAACAAATTTCCCATGCATGAGCCACCAGGAAGGATCCATCCCAAGGGTCTAGTGGTCTCCAGATAATAATCCAATGCCAAAATGTTCTTGTGCATGATCCACTAGGATGGATCATCCCAAGGACCTAATGGTATCCTATCATATCACATGTTTAGTTAGTGTTTCAAGTGTGAATCCTACTAAGTGAATAAGGGCCTTTCCACTTCCGAGTCAACTAGTTTCAATCCACTAGAAGAATCCAGGCCTTGACACTTCTAAAACACTAGTGTACTAGTTCTAGTTTACCCACCTAGATACCTGAGATTCCCTTTTTGATAAAATTCAATTTCACCCATCACATAAACATTACTTTTAAAAACACATTCCAAGCCACACAAGCACACAAGGAAATCACCTCTTTCTCAAACAAAAACATGGAAATAACAATATTCCACAACCAAAATTACTTTCCATTATATACACACCAAACACATTTCAAAACACATTTTACACCACTTTCATCATTCATGAAACATATTTGGAAACATCACAAGAAAATCACAAAATTAATCTAACCATTTTTATGGGCCAATCCCCTTTCAAATCCACACACAAACCAAGCTCATTTCACAATGTGCTTCAAAACATTTACACAATTAAAAAATCATATTTAAAGGTGCACAAAAAAAATCCAACATGCCAAAATAATCCATTTTCCTTTGAAAACCCACATTCAACACATTCACACATCAAGTAACTTTCAAATCACATTTTTCACCTTTCACAAAATCATAAAAACACTTCCAAGAAGCACCACAATGAAGCACATACAAATAATAACAATTTTACTTTGAAGATACCATTTTCATTACATAAGAATGAAAAAATATTTCAAAAAACATATTTAACACCACCCAATCAATTCATATAGCACATTTATAGACCCAAACAAGCATATTAAAAGCTTCTAAAAATGTTAGATCATGGAACCACTTACCTCGAGCTTGGAAACTTCCGGAAATTGGTGCAAAACCACAAAAAAACCACCAAATAACCCTATAAAGGAAAGATACAACAATAATCATCAATATATCTCCCACAAAAACAAGAAAAACCACTTCATAGGCCAAATAACCTGTTGGAAAAGAAGAACCCAAAAAGGGAGGAGGAGAAACCCTAAAAGAAGGAAGAAACCATGGGATAAAACACTTACTTGATGATTAATTTATGAATCCAGACCAAAAAAACCAAAGTAAGGGAGTCTAAGTGACACAAGAGGGATAAATGGAGGCAAATAAGGATATATATCTCAAATGGGGCAAGAAAGGAAGGATTTCGGGTTAAATCCATATAGGACACAAAGGTAATTTTCAAAATTTTAATGACCTGGACATGGTGTATGATTTTCCTGAATGGTTTTCCAAACCATGCAATAAAGGTGCATCCATCTCTATCCAAGAGTAACAAGTCACATGGTTACCCTGCATAGTTTAAAAATCGTATGGTTTCCAACTATCAAAAATTAAACTTGGCCACATGGTTTCCTGGGTAAGGGGGAAATATTTTCCAAACTGTGCGCCAACCATGCGCCACCTGCTGTAAACCCAAAAAAATCCAATTTTCACCAAAAAATCCTGGGAAAGATCAAGTATAAACATAGGATAAAGAATAAACAAAATATCACCTCAAAATTTTAAACCCATCACACCTAGAATTTGAGAGAAAAACTAATATTCACAAATGAATCAGATCATAGAGTTAAAACAAAAAAACCTGGGTGTGATAATTATCTCCACCATAATTCTTTCTGACCCTAGAAATCCACAACATTCTCCAGTTGATAGATCAAGGACAAAGTATTTCCATGACCACATGATCCAACCTATCAAATTGAGAACAAACCAACCACCACCAAAAGAAACTCATAGAACCTCTCTAGAAATAAACTAATGAGTCCAAACCACTTCCAAGAAATAATGAAAGGCTTGAATCACATCTTTAAAAAAGACCAATGTTCTCTAAAATGGAGAGGAACTCAAAATTTAACAAATTTAAAAATAAACCACCTCCCACCGAACCAACTCTAGAAACCAAACTGAATTATCAACATGGGAGGCCGAAACAGACTTCCCACTATTAGAAAGCAAGCAACTTTGATCAAAACTAGAAGAAACCGCAATGAGACCCGTGGTGGGTCTTTCCACCATAAGAAACCAATTATACTAGGTTAACACGAGAAACCCAATGCGGGTCAACCCAAAACTCTCCACATAGGCCAAAAAACCCCCACCACAAGGGGAATGAACTTGATGGGGGAAACACCAACCCAAGCAACGAGCTAAAACAAAAACCAACTCATGAAGGCTAACCACACAAGGGAAACCAATCTAAATATTAAATCCAAAAAGGCACACCATTGGAATTCTAAGAAAATAGAACCACCAAACCTCATTATAACCAAGGTGGAACTCTTCAAGCCACAATGATTGCAATAAGGAAATGAGGTTTCTACACCTCATTACATAAAATGGAACCTTTCAAGATGAGGAAGATACTATAGAAAATATTAAGCTATCCCCATTACCACACTAAAGAAAAAAAGATAGACCGAGGTCCCTCACACCCCTAGGATTCCTAACTATGCGCCAACTTCACTCTAGGTCCTATGGATGGAGCCCTGATGTTTGAAGCATATACTACCTCATAATCAGGATATAAAAATACTTGGTCAAAAATAATTCTTTCCACCAAAATAGGGATTCAAAAGATACATACTCATCATCCCCTTTCACTTTGAATGAGAAATAGTATAGGCAAGATACTAAATAAGAAAACCCCCATTTAAAATGAAAATATTTAGAATTTTTTGAAATAAAAATACAATTCCATTGAAACAGAAGATCACAAGAGATTGAAAACACCCAATTTTACAATTTAAGGAGAAAAAACACAACACAAAACCACCATACACAAACATTACAACCATACAAAGGGACCCTAAATCGATCCCAAACAATACAACACTCCTGCATACTAGCTCCACATCACCTCCTAGAAACATCCCAACAAAACCACTGCAAGTGACCTAAGAGTCCACATGTATGATAGGTATATAGAGAATTTGAGCATGATTAATTCTTATTATTTGTCTTGCTTTACTTATGGCACACCCTAATCCTATGCTTAGAAGAAGCCAAATAAATATCAAGAGGTCTTTTTAATTCCACGACCCACACCAATTGCTTCAGAACACTTACCCATATCATTATTAGAATTAAATTCACAACTTATAGAGATCATATGAATATTTTATGCATTAAGAAATAATTATATAACAACCTAAATATGAATAGATTTCCCCACCACAATGGAAAAAGAGGTTAATCCGAGCTTTGACACCTTTGGCTGTAGACCATGAGAAATCCTACTCTCAAAATTATGAGCTTTCGAGAAATCATTCTCAAACCAATCCAAAAGATAAGGAACTAGGTTCAACAAATGATAAAAATACTATAGCACCATTCCGTCACCTTACTACAGACAACACATTTCCATTCTCTTTCTCACCTTCACTAACTTAGAGAAATACTTCTGGATGAACGAAGCCTTGAATAACTTCTAAATAATATCTTCTAGAGGTTTTCTTCGCGAAACCGACTTCCACCACCTCTAGGTCATATATTTAAGCCTAAAGGTAGTAAAATTAACATTTAATGACTTAGGAAACTCAAGAATATTGAGTATCCTTTTGATTTTCTGCATCAACTCTTCCACTTCGGGAGGATCTGCTTGACCATAAAAGAGAGGCAGATTTAACTTCTAAAACTCAAGGAGGAAATCCTTAGGTTGATCAATTAAAAGGTTTTCTAATGGTGGACACCCATTGGTGCACTATGAACATCCATCAAAACTTTGTGGGGGTGAACACTAACCAAATGGAGAACAAAAAGATCAACCAAAACCAACTCATAAACATCATTCCAAAATTATAGGAAAACAATCCATGTAACCACTGGATATCAAAACATTACAAATTTTCTCTTAAATCACTTTTAAAAGAAAAAAAACTTGGTGGGTTGAAAACTCACCAATGGTATTCCATGGAGTCTCACACATGCATATTCTCAGGCTAGACTAGGAACCCATAACTTTATGTCAATCTGGGCACTCATCCACTCATGAAAATCTACGCACTCATCCACCCATGTCATCAACTGTCCACATTCCCACACATCTCCATGCATGTGGCCACTCATGGGAATACAAAATGACAAAACAAAAATTTTAAACTTTACAAGACAAAAAATTCAACCCACACTTTCAAATTCTCAATTTAATTCCCATTTCATAATTCATAAAACTTTTTAAAATTTCACTCACCACCAAGTCAAAAATCACATTCAAATACCACACATAAAATCATTTTGTCTTTTCTCAAAATAAAATCCAGTGTATCCCATTCAAAAATCCATTTAATCTCATTCAAAACATTTTTTTAGCAACTCAACAAATATTATTTCATAAATGATCATTTTATTAAAAACTCATCTCTTCTAATTTAAAACAAGTTTCCAAAAAAAACTTCCATTTTGAAACAATCAATTTAAAAAAACCCAATTTTTTTATTATAAACATTAAACCATTATCCTTTTACCCTAAAGCGTCATTTTATAAAAATTCATTTTTCTAAATCCTTCCTCAAATTTAATTTTGAAAATCTATTTTCCACTTTCCAAGAACCAAACCATCACCACTAAAAATATAGTTTTTTATAATTCCAAAACAAGATTTACCAAAACAATTCTCAGAATCCAAAAATACACAAAAAAATTAACAAGGGGAAACTAGTGTTAATTGGTGACTTGCCCATATGGTTGGTGGACATACACCAATTGCACCACCATCACAAAGAGTATTCTAGGACCATTTCCTTGGATCCACATAGCTTTCTAGGCCCTAAGAGCTCACTGAGACCATTAGACCAACTCCCTTTTCATATCCTAGACACAAAAAACCATAAGGACCAAATAAAACCAAAGAAACCCAAATTTTCATAGAAACTTAAGGTTCATTCCAAAAAGTATTGGCTAGACACTCCCTCATACCTACACCCTGAGGTTACAAATATCCTACTCTATCTACCTTGAAATCCCAAATAACATAGGGTGATCAGTAAGATAGATCCTCTAAATAACCAGTCTACTATGATACCATTTTTTCACAAACCAAGATGGAGTTCTATCCAACCCAACACCTGACCCAGTTCACTGAATGGCCCAAAGGGCATCTCTAATCCTTATGGTATGAAAACTAGTGACTGATCATCAACAATATACTTTAGGGGTGATTTCACCTATGATTATAACCATAACCAATCAACAAAATAGAACAATAAACCATAACTAATAACGTAACCAAACAAGGTACAAAAATTTACTGAATCGAGGTTTTACAAATTTAACCAAAAACCAAAATACTATAATAGAAAAGAAACCAAAAAACATCCCAAGAAATCCTCCATTAAACATGAGGGAATCACCCTCAAGACACTACCACCAACACCTACAATAAGTAGAAGACTAAAAATCATATCCACTACACCACGACACATCTTTACTTTACTTGGGCCATACATAATAAAGTCTACGTACACCCAAATGTGTATGTACGGTGTGATCCAAAGATCATTAGGGTTCAACCCAAAATAAAACATTTTAAGAAAAAACATTCTCAAGGAAACAATTTCAAGGAAAACCATTTCTCAAAAAACTTTCTTCAAAATTAAGTATACACAAGGTCCACCATATACCGATGGAAGGAACCACATCCCATAAGCATCATGACATAATAGATAACCATGGGTAAATACCTAAGGGTAGAAAGAACAAGTGAGTCACTAAGAACCTCATACCTTTGTGATCATTATCTTCTAACTCAACTACCAAGAGCTTTCCTGTGTACGAGTCACTAGGAGGGATCCATCCAAAGGGCTTAGTGGTCTCAAGATAATAAGCCAATGCCAACACGTTATCATGCATGTTACATTAGTAGGGATTATACCAAGGGCCTAGTGGTCTCTAATCATATCACATGTTTAGTTAGTGTTGCAAGTGTGAATCTTGCTAAGTTAATTTGGGCCTTGCCACTTCCGAGTCAACTAGTCTCAATCCACTAGAAGAATCTGGGCCTTGAAACTTCCAAAACACTAGCATACTAGTTCAAGTTTACCCAACTAGATACTTGGGATTCCCTTTATACTCAAATTCCATTTCACCCATCACATAACCATCACTTTTATAAACACATGCCAAGCCACACAAGCACACAATGAAATCACTTCTTTCTCAAACAACACATAGAAACCACCATTTTCCATAAACAAAATCAATTTTCATTTTAAACACACTAAAACCATTTCAAAAAACATTATTACACCACTTGAATAATTCATGAAACCCATTAGGAAACATCACAATAAAATTACACAATTAATACAACCATTTTCACGGGACAAGTCCCTTTCAAATCCACACATAAACCAAGTTCATTTCACAATGTGATTCACATCATTTACATAATTCAAAAATAATATTTAATGGTTAATAAAAAAAATCCAACATGCCAAAATAATCCATTTTCATTTGAAAACCCACTTTCAACACATTCTCACCTCAAATGACTTTGAAAACACATTTCATACCTTTTAAAAAAAATCATAAAAACACTTCTAAGAAGCACCACAATGAAGAACATACAAATAATAACCATTTTCCTTTGAAAATATCATTTTCATCATATATTCATGCCAAAATCTTCCCAAAAAATATTTCCCACAAAACAAGAAATTCATTGAGAATATTCATAGAGACAAACAAGCTTATAAAAAGCATCTAAAAATATTATAGCATGGAACCACATACCCTAATCTTGGAAACTTCCCAAAATTGATGCGAAACCACAATCGCACCCCCACAAGACCCTATAAAGGAAATATCCAAGAATAATCATCAATATCTCCCCCAAAAATACAATAAAAAAATCTCCATAGGTAAAATAACCCACTCTAAAAGAAGAACCCAAAAAGGTAGGAGGATAAGCCCTAAAAGAAGGAAGAAACCATGGGATAAAACACTTACTTGATGATTACTTGATGAATCCACACCAAAACCACCAAAGGAATGGAGTCCAAGGGAGCTAAGAGGGAGAGAGGGAGGTGCAAAGGGCTAGAGAGATCAAATGTGAAAGATCCTAGATAGGATGATTGTATCACTGAGAGGGGGAGGGGGTGAATCAATGATACTATTTGTTTTATATTTCCTTGAAACAACCTTCACATACTGTTAAAGATTCAATTCCCTGTTGAAAAAAATTCAACTACACATCCAAAGGAACACAAGTATTTAAAAGGTTCACTATTCAATATGAATATCTATGTCCTTGGTATGGTTTGGAAATGATAAAATACCATACAATCCACTAGAAATCAATCCTTCGATTACAATGAGTAGGATATACTCTTACACTCATGTAGCACTATTTAAACAATTCCAATAGTGCGTGTACACCCTCTTAGCACAAATAGGGTAATACAATGATTATGTAACAACTCATGCTACCTGTTCTTCTTTTTAATTTAAAAAATTTAATCAATTGAAATAAAATTATTCCCTTTATTACCGAGAATGTAAGAACTTCTTGGACTCTGTTATGAGAAACTCAGTCTGATTTTCCGAGTCTGATTTCTATGAGTACGATTCTTCCCAATAGGATTCTTCCAATCCAATTTTATTTTCAGAATACAAAATAAATGAATCGACACCACTTCAATTCCTGAGCTAGATAAACTTAGTAAGATTCTTCCGCAGTTTGAGAACCCAAATATGGAAATCCTGAAGCTGATTAATTCATATTGATATGATGATAAACCAAATACAATTTACAAGATGAATATGGTAATCAACTGAATACGATAATCACTGAGTACAATTATCATCTGAATACAACATTATGATCTTGTATTTTCTCATATGTATTCTTCCCATCAGAACCTCTTCAACAAAGATCAATATGGTATCTTATTTCTATCACTAAAAACTCAAAGATTCTCTCTCTACTACAGTGAACAATACCAACTGTCAGAAAGTAAAAATTACTTCTCCTTTTATAGGTTACCTTGAGAGGTTTGGTAGAGAATCTCAAAAAACTTTCCTGCTCACACAAATTCACAAAAAATTCAATTTCCCATGAAATATAGGGATGCATTTTGACTTCATCAACTCTTCTCGAAACTTCTTGATTATTATACAACAATCATTTCTTTTACAGACTCTCATTTTAATTTCCTGACTAATTTCAATACATGAGTCAGATTATCTGAATCCAATTTATTCAAAATAATGCTCTATACCAATTGTAAGAAAGTGTATGAAGAAATGAACACCACTCTAATTTGCTGAATATGATAATTCTTATAAATGTCAAGTTCCCCCTTGATAATACATCTGGAAAAATCCTTTTCTTTTTTCTCTTGACCCACTTGAGATACAAAACTTCATATTTTCCTCTTCTCTTGACCTTTTTGAAAACCTACAAAGTAATTCAACCCTTTTGAAATGATTTACTACATTGTTGATCTCATTCTCACCTATTTTCATCCATCAGCCTCAAAAAATTCCTTCTCTGAATACAATTTTCTAGAATACAATCTTTATGAGTACGATTGGCCTAGATACACTCATTTCTGGGTACAATCATTCTGGGTACAATATTTTTTCTTTCTGAGCCCGAGTATGATCATTCTAGGTACAAAAAGTTTTTTATGATTTATATGGATGATCTGACGCTATAGTGAATCAATACCATCTCTTACTCCATTTCCACCCAGACACGATAAATTTGGGTACGATTCCTTTTCAATTGAAAACATCTCTTTCTTCTCTTCCACCTAGATATGATAAATCTGGGTATGATTTGGAAGACCTCTTTTCCCTTTTCTTCCATCAAGATTTCATCATAAGTTCTCAATTCAACTTATGATTTATATAAAATATAAAGCAGAAAAGCATCATCACATTTATTTTATCATAGTTATAAAGAATTCGATTATCCATCAAAATAGTCATTTCTTTCACACCGAATTCAGATTGAATCCGATGAACATTTACTTCCAGCAAGATACATTCTCCATGCGACTGATTATCTTGATCAATTCCTCATTAAAATATTTTCCCATCCTCATTACGATCTTTTCCCATACCGAACCCAAGGTGAGTTAGATCAGAACCACTTATTCTATAATAGCTTCTAATCATTACGATGGTCAAAAGTGAGTCTGATTTTTTTAGAAAACAATGGCCAATACGATTTCCACCAAATATAAAGGGAAGCGATTTTATTTCTTCAAAAACTTTCCTTGACAAAAAAAGACAAACACATTTATTATTTATCTCGGTCTTAACAATATCCCCATTTGGATTTTGTTGTCAACCAAGTTTCATAAACCACAGAACTTTGTATCCTCAAGAAATGGATTACTTATCAATAATTATAAGCCCATGAGAGCTAACTCATTGTAGGAAACAAGAATCATTGATAGAAAAACCATGCTTTCTAAAAGTAGTGATTATGAAAACCTTCTTCTTTTTACTTCTTCGTCTCTTCTTCAACCTCAGATTTTATTCATCCTTCCTAGAATACAAAACAATTTATTTTCCAATAACCACTCCAACAAAAATTTAGAATAGTTCACTCCCAAAATAGTGTTATGTTCACAGATTACCCAAAAATCTCTCTTTTAACATGAAATACATTGATTTATAAAAAAAATTCCCCCATGAAAAAAAATCCAAAGGTAAGATGAGAGAGGGAAAAAAACACATACCTAAAACTTGAAGAGAAAGAGGTTGTACATGTAAAGACCCGTAAATTTCAAGGGAATTTTTTTCTTAATTTTCTTTGGGATTTTACGAGTATGCAGTTTCTGAAGGCACCTGATTCCGAGGCCCAGTGTGCCCGAAATCAATTTCCGAAGTTTAGCTCGGGTACGTTCAGTGAACGAACGAGCGGGTTTTCCTAACTTTTGAATCGGTGCTCGGAATCAAAATCCGAGGGCACCGATAAAATAGTAGCACCAGTAATTGCTTAGGAACACCATTTCTGGAGTTGCGTTTGCTCGAGTGAGGTTATTAAATAAATGGGTTAACTAAAGAATGAAATAAAAATTTGCGCTACAATTTTTATTTTCTATTCTAAGTAGTTTTAACCTATGCAAGGATGTTGGAGTGGGGCCCACCACATCCTAAATCCATTTGGTAGGATAATAGTGATGTTGGTCCCACACTAGCCCCACCCCTTCAAAACTCTTAAAACCTCCCTCGTACATTTAATTGTGTAACACACCTGTATGACCTTTTTAAATAACAGGTCAACTCTTCCAATTTATTGGACTGTTAAAGGCTCTTCAATTAATTTAATTAATTGAATGGAATCTTTTTTTTTGAATTTCAAATTTAATGTGGGCATGCGTGTGTGTTAATAAAATAAGACAGTGTCTTATTTTATTGGGGGTTGATTCGTTGTGCGGAAACAAGGAGAGGACTCTTACGCTCTGAAGAACATCCCCTTCCTCGTCGAAGAACGTGAAGAATGCCGAGTCTACGACGAAGAACTCCATCACCGCAAGGGAATTGCCGTGCCATCTCCTCTCCTCTCTGCAGCCGGTGAGAGACACCTTCTTCGGAGAACGACGACGCGCCGCATCCTTCTTCAGGCGAACACCGACGACGTATACGGCGCCGTCTTCCGCGACGTCGTCTTCTGCAATGCCGTCTTCCGCGACGCCGTTTTTCCACGACGACCATTGTTCAAAAACTCCTTGAGGTAGGGGTTAATTTTGTTCGTGATTATTCTTTGCCTCTCATCGTCTTTTATTTGGGGCCGCCTGTTATCGTTATAACGGGAGGAGGTCGGACCGTACGAACACGATCGACCCTCCTCCCCCTTTGATGTTGTACTTGTTGCGGCACGAACAAAGGCAGCGCGGTGCAATGGCACCACGCGGAAATAAGAGGAACGTGGTGAAGAAGCGCGGCGCCGTCGCGCCGCGCTGTTGAGGCCGAAAGAAGCCGTGGCTGGAGTTGGGCCGTGGCGAAGGGGCACGACACCGTCGTGCCGTGCCGGAGAACCACGAGGAGGGTATGGTCGGAGCGGGCCGCGGTAGAGGGGCGCGGCACATCGCGCCGCGCCAGACGGACCAAGGCCGTGACCTTTGGCTGCGGCGGAGAAGGAGAGGGTGGCTGAAGCCGCCGGTGCACAGGGGGCGGGACCGGCTTGTTCCGCGTGACACACTGGCCGACCGTTACGGCCGGCCAGATCCGAAAACAGGGGGATTAAACCCCCGGTCAATGAAGCAGGCGGAACCCCCTGTGGGTCCGCCGTCCTTTTGAAGGGGGTGGCGGCTCCCCCCCTTCCGAGCTCACGCGGCACGCGGCGCCCGTATCGGGCTGACCAGCCGTGCCGGCTGGACCGGCCGCACCGGGCCGGGCCTCCCGCGCCGGGCTGGGCCACGCCCTAGTGGGCCGGACCCGGACTTGGGTTGGGTCGACCCGGTTCCGGCCGACCCAGGGGGTCTTGGGCCGGGTCGGTCCGGGCCTAAAACCCCCTAAAACCGGACTGGTTCGTTTAAATGCCCGTAACTTAGGCTAAGGACCTCTGATCGACGCACCGTCAGTTGCGATGAGATCCTTGGATTGAGCCAGTCGATTCGGTATATTACAATCAAGGTTTTGGAGAACTTTGGGTAAGGACAGGTTGGTTCGAACATGAAACCAACCGGGCCCTCGGAGCGGAAACGCTTATAACTTGAGCTCCGGACGTCCGATTGACGTGCCATCGACTTTGTTGGATTCCTCTTAGTGATACAGACCTTTTGGATTAATCCTCTCGAGGTTTGGACGTAGTTGGAGTGCAGTAGGGTTGTTTTTGACTTAAAAACCAACCGGGCCCCTGGAACGAAAAAACGAATAACTCTCAGACCGGGCGTCTGATTGACGTGTCGTCTGTCATGTTGAGTTCCTTTTGTCGAGACATAACTTTGGAATACATAAATTACAGACTACGTGTCATTTGATGTATCGACCCCCTTGGCTCGTGGAGCGGACCCTCCCGGAATCGAGTATGCTATGTGTCAGAACCCTAGAGATGGCTGCGACTGCGACGACGATGACGACTGCACTGAAATCCTCCGTGGGTTCGGCAACGACGATGACTGCACTACAATCCTCTGTGGGTTCGGCAGTGATGACGACCGTACTGAAATCCTCCGTGGGTTTGACGACGATGACTACTGTTCTTGTATCCTACGTGGGTCTGGCAGTACTACTTTTCTTGTATCCTACATGGGTCCGACAATATTTGACTATGTACTTGTATCTTACGTGGGTCCGGCAGAGTAGTTGGTCTTGTATCCTATGTGGGTCCGACAACTTAGCTGGTTTAGTATCCTATGTGGGTCCCAGCTTAGATGAATTAGTGGCTACATCTGATCATCTCTATCACTTTACGAAGAAGTATACCTGTGTGAGCTGAGTCTTGACTTTCAATCATTATATTCGATATGATTGACTTGCTTTCCTATATGGATTGGGTTGTGCTTTTCTGTGTGGATTGGGTTGTACTATCCTATGTGGACGTGATCAAACTTGGGCTCAGATGTTGGAGTCGAACTGGAATTGATGACTTAGGTATATGTATGGGCATATACCTAAGTAGTGTTGGATGTTACTTCGTGATTGTATCTTTCCTTGTGGATTATCCTTTGTGGATTCTAGGAGACCTTTAGGGGTCTCGGGGTCCCTACTGAGTAGTGTATACTCACCCCTGCACGGGCTATGCCTGCACTACGTTGTGTTGGATGCAGACGACGGACAACGCTGATCGTGGTTGAGGCTTGTGGAGAAAGTCATTACCTGGAGGTGGACCACTGGGAGGGATGTACACAGAGCGGACGACTGGACCTGAGGAGATGAGGAGGCTATCTGTACCCACCCTTCAGGTGGGATTTCCAGTGGACGGCTCGACGTTACTGCTTTACTTTTCAGTTGCTGTACTTTCTTTCCAGTTGTACATTACTTTCATTTTGGGTTTGTATTCTGGGCCACTTACTTTTCCGCACTTACTATTGTACCCAGTTTTACTTAGTGTTTACTTCTGATTGCTTACTCTGTGGTGTTTGTTTACTTTATAAAGGAAATGCCTTCCCCTTTTTGTCGGGATTTATGCCTTGGTGCTAGTCGCCATCCCCTGGCCTATGGGAGGCGGGCTTGGGGTAGTCACGGCATGGGTCTTGAGGACGGGTCGTGACAAATTGGTATCAGAGGAGTTTGGTTCTATCGCAGAACTTAGGACTCTGATCTTTCTTCTATGTGAAGCAATAGTGTTAAGGGTATTGAGTGTGGTTATCAGTCCAGGGAGTCCAGTGTTGGTGCAGCAGCCGACGTATCCATACACCAGGACCCTGAATTCTAATTTCCAACTCAATACACGAAAACATTGATTACATGTGTGTTTCAAAGTTTTCTTTGTGATTACTTTGTGTCAGCTCACCAGGTATACTGTTTTGACCGTGGCGCACCTGTCTCTTTTCAGGATGGCCCCACGACGGCAGCCAGCTAGGGTTCTGAGCTTTGTGCGAGACGACAACCCACTGAGCGACGATGCCTTGGTGTAGGGCCCTTTTACAGCGGAGGCACTGGCGGTACCTATACCCGTCGAGCCACCGATGCCACCAGCCCAAGCCACTGAGAGTTCACGTCGCCTTAGTGCACTGCACGAGTTTCAGCGTCAGAGACCGCCCAGGTTCCACGGGGAGAAAGACCCTCTGGCAGCCGAGGATTGGCTGGAGGCTGTAGTTCGATCTTTCAGGTTAGTGGGGACACCAGTTGACCTCATGGCGATCCTTGTAGCGAGCCTCCTACACGCGACATCAGGAAGATGGTGGAGCTTGATGCTCCAGGTGCACAACGAGGCATCTCTCCTCTGGATGGACTTTGAGAGCCTCTTCCACTTGGAGTTCGTCCCAGCCACCCTATGTGCGGTGCGCATCCAGGAGCTACTACAGCTACGGCAGGGCAGCATGACGGTCGCCCAATACTCGGCGAGATTTACCGATCTCTTGCGCTATTCGACAGACATGGTACATGACCCATTCTTTCGGGCCCGAACCTTTGAGCAGGGACTGAGGCATGAGATCAGGGCATCGATGATCTCCCTCAGCATTCCAACACAGGCAGGAGTACTGGAGTGAGCCCTTCTCATAGAGAGCTTTCTTGCTGAGCCTACACCAGTAGCGAGACCTACCGCAGGGCGGCACGTAGCAGAGTCGTCTGCAGCTGGCAGTCGACGGATGTCACATGGGTCCAGGCAGACCAGACCATCAGGCGGACGACCTCAGGACACTGGCTTAGAGGTGTGGGGCACACGGCGCAGAGCCAGCCTTCCGAGGAGCAGACAGTGCTACGCATACGGCGGGCAGGGCCACATGGCTCGTGATTGCCCGACCCGCCATGAAGAGGAGCAACAGACGGTTGAGGGGCCACCCAGGAATAGGCAGAGGGTCGACCGTGGCGGTCCACAGAGAGCAGGCGGACGAGGCAGGGGAGCTGGCTGAGCAGCAGGTGGTGGGCGACGCTTTGAGGCTTTACCACCACCACCACCAGGAGGTCCAGCCCGACCATAGGGAGGTGGCGGGCAGAGGAAGGATCAGCTTCAGGTAGTGGAGGCCTACGACCACGGTGCGCCAAAGATGATTCGAGGTACTATCTATGTCTACTCCACCCTTTCTATAGTTCTTATAGACACAAGAGCGAGTCATTCTTTCATTGCCGCTGCCCTTGTTCGGAGCTCGGAGATTCCGACGGAGCCGTTGGCTCGATCCTTACGTCTAGATACTCCTATGGGAGCAGACTCGAAGATTACACACTGGTGCCCATAGTGTGAGCTTACTCTAGGAGGCGAGAGCTTCGGCTGGGATCTTCTTATAGCGGCGTTGAGGCCTTACGACGTCATCTTGGGCATGGATTGGTTATCTACAGTCCATGCTCAGATTGACTGTATTAGGCGCAAGGTGCGGTGTGTCTGCACCGACGGAAGTAGGTTCACCTTCACCGGTGAGAAGGGAGCCTCTACAGCGCATGATGGACTCACACAGAGGAGAGGAAAACCCATCACTCATCAGTTGGCTAGCCTCATCCTAGGAGCAGTTGGCGTGCGGAGTCCGAGTTTTCCTGTAGTGGTGGATCAGTATGCGGACGTTTTTTCTGACGACGTTCCAGGAATACCTCCTCGTAGAGAGGTAGACTTCTATATTGACCTATACCCCGAGACAACCCTGATATCCACAACAGCATATCGGATGGCTCCCGTTGAGCTTCGAGAGCTACGGGTACAGCTGGAGGACTTTCAGGGAAAGGGATTCATCCGACCCAGTGTTTCACCCTGGACTTCCCCGATTTTGTTCACCAAGAAAGAGGACGAGAGCTTGCGACTATGTGTCGACTATCGTCGCCTGAACCAGGTGACCGTGAGGAACAAGTATCCGCTACCGAGGATTGACGACCTCTTTGATCAGCTCAAGGGAGCACGGTGGTTCTCGAAGATAGACCTCAGGTCAGGCTATCATCAGCTCAGAGTTCGGGACGAGGACATGCAGAAGATGGACTTCAGATGTCGGTATGGCCACTATGAGTTCTTGGTTATGCCACTTGGCGTAACCAATTCTCCAGCGGTGTTCATAAGTCTCATAAACAAGATCTTTCAGCCATACCTCGATCGATTTGTCGTGGTCTTCATTAACGACATACTGATATACTCGACCACTAAGGAGGATCACGCCTACCACTTGCGGGTTATACTAGACACACTCCAAGAGCACCATATTTATGGTAAGCTCTTGAAGTTTTAGTTCTGGTTACATGAGGTCCACTTCTTGGGAAACGTCATCTCTGAGGCGGGAGTTGCGGTGGACCCTGCGAAGATCGAGGCAGTGCTATCCTGGGAGCCACCCAGGAGCGTGGCGGAGCTGCGGAGTTTCTTAGTTCTAGCTGGGTACTACCGAAGATTTGTGTCAGACTTTTCCAGAGTTGAGGCACCACTTTCAGCTTTTACGAAGAAGGGGAAACCATTAGTGTGGTCAGATAGATGTCAGCAGAGCTTACAGAAGCTGAGATAAAGATTGACCCGTGCACCTATCCTGAGGCTACCGAAGAAGGGAGTAGGGTACGTAGTCTACTGCGATGCATCAGGGACTGGACTCAGATGTGTCCTGATGCAGGAGCGGGCAGTGATCACCTATGGATCACATCATTTGAGGCAACATGAGAATAACTATGCTACCCATGACCTGAAGTTAGCAGCAGTGGTCTTCACTCTGAAGATGTGGCGACACTATTTGATGGGCGAGCGCTTTACAGTCTACTCTGACCATCAGAGTCTCAGGTACATCTTATCGCAGAAAGACCTGAATCTGAGACAGCGGTGATGGCTCGAGTTCCTCCAGGACTATGACTTTGAGATAGTCTATACTCCTGGAAAGGGGAACGTAGTAGCCAATGCTCTCAGCAGGAGGACGAGAATTCAGCTACTCGGGGAGGCGACGGAGTGGCTAACCGCTTTGCAGATATCCTTCGTGGATATAGATAGAGCAGCATTTCTTCAATCACTCATAGTCACTCCTCCACTTCTGCAGCAGGTCAGAGAGGCACAATGTGGGGATGCTGACTGTGAGACGCGGCGTGCACAGATATCCTCAGGACTGGCACCTGATGGTTTTTCTATGAGAGAAGAGCACGTCATCCTTTTCAGAGGATGTACCATGGTACCAACTGCTTTATAGGAGTAGGTGATGAGATAATTTCACACTTCCCCTTTAGCGGTACATCCAGGAGTGGCGAAGATGTACCAGGATCTCAGACGATAGCACTGGTGGCCGGGTATGAAGAAGGCTGTAGCTGAGTTCGTTTCTCGATGCCTCACCTGTCAGCAGGTGAAGGCGGAGCACCAGGTACCAGCAGGCTTGGTTAAACCCTTGGAGGTCCCAGAGTGGAAGTGGGATGGGATATCTGTGGATTTCGTGACTGGACTTCCACGTACTTCCAGAGGTCACGACTCCATTTGGGTGATTGTCGACCGACTCACCAAGTCGACCCACTTCTTACCCATCAGAGAGTAGGGCTCAGTGGAGAGCTTGGGATGCCTCTACGTATAGGAGATTATACGACTTCATGGTGTGCCATCATCTATCGTCTCCGATCGATATGCTCGCTTTACTTCCCGGCTTTGGAAGGGGTTGTAGGAGGCATTCGGGATGTGGCTACATCTGAGCACCACCTTTCACCCTCAGACGGATGGTCAGACGGAGAAGACCATTCAGACTCTTGAGGACATGCTCCGTGCATGTGTCCTCGACTTTGGTCATAGCTGGGAGGATCACCTACCATTGGTGGAGTTTGCGTACAACAACAGCTACCACTCCACCATCAGGATGACACCATACGAGGCATTGTACGACCGACCTTGCAGATCACCTCTGTGCTGGACAGACCCTGGGGAGTCAGCACTTGTGGGACCGGAGATGGTCCAGGCCAAGACAGAGAAGGTCCAGGTCATCCAAGAGCAGATGAGGACAGCTCAGAGCCGACAGAAGTCTTATGCTGACAGGAGACGAAGACCACTAGAGTTCGAGGATGGCAACCACGTCTTCTTGCGGGTCTCACCTCGACGTGGATTATGAAAATTTGGCCGAGGATGCAAGTTATCTCTATGCTTCATCGGACCATTCCAGGTTCTCAGCAGGATAGGAGAGGTGGCTTATCGCCTGGCTCTACCACCCCAGTTGCACCAGGTGCACGACGTCTTCCACGTATCTCAGCTGAGGAGGTACGTGCATGACCCAACGCATATCATCGACATGGGGAGTTGGACATTGACGATGGGGCGAATTTTGCGGAGGTCCCGGTGGAGATCGAGGATCGATAGGAGTGGGTCCTACGTGGGCGGTCGATTCATTTAGGGCACATCAGATGGCAGCACGTGAACCTCTAGGAGAGCACTTGGGAGCGGGAGGCTCATATCCGTGCTCAGTACCCTCATTTGTTCCCCTAGTTTGTGATGTATCTTTACGGGGACGTAAAGCCCTGATGTGGGAGTAATTTAAAGACCCGTAAATTTCAAGAGAATTTTTTCTTAATTTTATTTGGAATTTTATGAGTACGTAGTTTCTGACAGAACCTGATTTCGAGCCCCGGTGTGCCCGGAATCAATTTCCGAAGTTTAGCTCGGGTACGTTCAGTGAACGAATGAGAGAGTTTTCCTAACTTTTGAACCAGTTCTCGGAATCGAAATCTGAGGGCACCAATGAAATCGCAGCGCCAGTAATTACTTAGGAACACCATTTCTGGAGTTGCGTTTGCTCGGGTGAGGTTATTAAATAAATGGGTTAACTAAAGAATGAAATAAAAAATTGCGCTACAATTTTTATTTTCTATTCTAAGTAGTTTTAACCTATGCAAGGATGTTGGAGTGGGGCCCACCACATACTAACTCCATTTGGTAGGATAATAGTGAGGTGGGTCCCACACGATCCTCACCCCTTCAAAACCTTTAAAACCTCCCTCGTGCATTTAATTGTGTAACACACCCGCACCCCCTTTTTAAATAACAGGTCAACTCTTCCAATTTATTGGACTATTAAGGGATCTTCAATTAATTTAATTAATTGAATGGAATCTTTTTTTTTGAATTTCAAATTTAATGTGGGAATGCGTGTGTGTTAATAAAATAATACAATGTATTATTTTATTGGGGGTTTATTTGTTGTGCGGAAACAAGGAGAGGACTCTTGCGCTCTGAATAACATCTCCTTACTCGTCGAAGAACGCGAAGAACGCCGAGTCTACGACGAAGAACTCCATCACCACAAGGGAATCGCCGTGCCGTCTCCTCTCCTCTCTGCAGCCGGTGAGAGACACCTTCTTCGGAGAATGAAGACACGCCACATCCTTCTTTGGGAGAACACCGACGACGTATACGGTGCCGTCTTCCGCGACGCCGTCTTCCGCAACGCCGTCTTCCTCGACGCCGTTTTTCCGGGATGACCATTGTCCGACAACTCCTTGAGGCAGGGGTTAATTTTGTTCCTGATTATTCTTTTCCGTTCATCATCTTTTATTTGGGGATGCCTTTTATCGTTATAACAGGAGGAGGTCGGACCGCACGAACACGGCCGACCCTCCTCCCCCTTTGATGTTGTACTTGTTGCGGTACAAACAAAGGCAGCGCGGTGCAACGACACCACGCAGAAACAAGAGGAACGCGGCGAAGAAGCGCGGCGCCGTCGTGCCGCGCTGTTGAGGCCGAAAGAAGCCGCGACCGGAGTCGGGCCGTGGCGAAGGGGCACGGCGCCGGCGCGCCGCACCCGAGAACCACGAGGAGGCTGCGGCAGGAGCGGGCCGCGGCGGAGGGGCGCGGCGCCGTCGCGCCGCGCTGGATGGACCAAGGCCGTGGTAGAGCAGGAGAGGGCGGCCGGAGCCGCCGGCCTCCGGTGCACAGGGGGCGGGACCGGCTGGTCCCACGCGACACATTGGCTGGACGTTACGGCCGGCCAGATCCGAAAACCGGGGGATTAAACCTCTGGTCAATGACGCAGGCGGACCCCCCCTGTGGGTTCGCCATCCGTTTGAAGGGAGTGGCGGCTCCCCCCCTTCCGCGCTCACGCGGCGCGCGGAGCTCGTGCCGGGCCGGGCCGCACCGGCTGGGACGGGCCGCGCCCTAGGGGGTCGGACCCAGACCCGGGTCGGGTTGACCCGGTTCGGACCGACTCAGGGGGTCTTGGGCCAGGTCGGTCCGGGCCCAAAACCCCCTAAAACCGGACAGGTTCGTTTAAATGCCCCTAACTTGGGCTACGGACCTCCGATCGATGCACCATCAGTTGTGATGATATCCTTGGATCGAGATGGTAGATTCGGTATATTACACTCAAGGTTTTGGAGAACTTTGGGTATGGACGGGTTGGTTCGAACACGAAACCAACCGGGCCCTCGGAGCGGAAACACTTATAACTTGATCTCCAGACGTCCGATTGACGTGCCGTCAAATTTTTTGGATTCCTCTTAGTGAGACAGAACTTTTGGATTACTCCACTCGAGGTTTGGACACATTTGGAGTGCGGTCGGGTTGGTTTTGACTTAAAAACCAACCGGGCCCCTGGAACGAAGAAGCCAATAACTCTCAGACCGGGCGTCCGATTGACGCACCATCTGTCACGTTGAGTTCCTTTTGTCGAGATGGAACTTTGGGATACATAAAATCCGGAATACATTTCAGTTGATGTATCGAACCCCTTGGCTCATGGAGAAAAACCTCCCGGAATCGATCATGCTGTGTGCGGGAACCCTAGAGCTAGCTGTGACTGCGACGATGATGACGACTGCACTGAAATCCTCCATGGGTTCGGCAGCGATGATGACCATACTGAAATCCTCTATGGGTTCGATGATGATGACTACTATTCTTGTATCCTACGTGGGTCTGGCAGTACTACTGTTCTTGTATCCTACGTGGGTCTGACAGTATTTGACTATGTACTTGTATCCTACGTGGGTCCGGCAGAGTAGCTGGTCTTGTATCCTACGTGGGTCCAACAACTTAGCTGGTTTAGTATCCTACGTGGGTCCCAGCTTAGATGAATCAGTGGCTAAATATGATCATATCTATCACTTTATGAAGAAGTATACTTGTGTGAGCTGAGTTTTGACTTTCAATCATTATCTTCGATATGATTGACTTGCTTTCCTATATGGATTGGGTTGTGCTTTCCTGTGTGGATTGGGTTGTACTATCCTGTGTGGACGTGATCGAACTTGGGATCGGATGTTGGAGCTAAACTGGAATTGATGACTTAGGTATATGTATGGGCATATACCTAAGTAGTGTTGGATGTTACTTTATGATTGTATCTTTCCTTGTGGATTATCCTTTGTGGATTCTGGGAGACCTTCGGGGGTCTCGGGGTCCCTAATGAGTAGCGTATACTCACCCCTGCATGAGCTATGCCCGCACTACATTGTGTTGGATGCAGACGAAGGAAAACGCTGATCGTGGTTGAGGCTTGTGGAGCAAGTCGGTACCTGGAGGTGGACCACTGGGCGGGACGTACACAGAGCAGACGACTGGACCTGAGGAGCTGAGGAGGCTATCTGTACCCACCCTTCAGGTGGAATTTCCAGTGGACGGCTCGACGTTGCTACTTTACTTTTCAGTTGTTGTACTTTCTTTCCAGTTGTACATTACTTTCATTTTGGGTTTGTATTCTGGCCCACTTACTTTTCTGCACTTACTATTGTACCCAGTTTTACTTAGTGTTTACTTCTGCTTGCTTACTCTGTGGTGTTTGTTTACTTTATAAAGGCAATTCCTTCCCCTTTTTGTCGGGATTTATGCCTTGGTGCTAGTCGCCAGCCCCTGGCCTATGGGAGGTGGGCTTGGGGCAGTCACGACATGGGTCCCGAGGACAGGTTGTGACAGTACACCCATGTTTAACCTCAATTTAGAAAATGATACCTTTGGTTAGGGTTTTATGAATATATCAACAACTTGTTCCGTTGTTGGAACATATTCCAGCTTCAATTCATTTTTCTCCACATGATCTTTGATGAAATGATATTTGATATCAATATGTTTTGAATGGGAATATTGAATAAGAATATTGGTGATATTGATTGTGCTTTGATTATCACAACCCAAGATCAAGGGTAACTTCAATTCAATAAGTAAATCTTATAATTGTGTTTTCATCCACATAAGTTGAGTAGTGGATTGAGTGGTAGAAACATACTCAGATTCCTCTATAATGAGAGTTATTGAATTCTATTTATTTGAATTCCAAATAACATAATTATTTCCCAGAAATAATACTCCACTAGTTGTTGATCTTCTATCATTAACATTTCCTACCCAATCAACATCCGAATACCCAAAAAATCAATATTATTTGAACTTTAATAGATGATTCTGAATTCTATTGTGCCTCTGATGTATTTGAGAATTATTTTTCCTACAAGTAAATGTGATTTTTTGGAGCACTCTGAAATATGAAACATACGGTAACAACATAAACAATGTTGGGTCTTGAGGTAGTCAAATAAAACAGGCTTCCAATCAGCTTCTAACACACTTTTTGATCAACTTGTTTTCCTTCTCCATCTTTACCCAACTTGGTTCCCACTGAAATTGATGTGGAAACATGTTTTGAGTTTTCCATGATGAACCTATTAAGAAGTTCCTTATCATACTTTTCTTGAGAAAGAAAATTGTATTCCTTTATTTTATGTATTTGTAACCCAAGAAAGTATTTCATTTCCCCCAGCATGGACATTTCAAATACCTTCTTCATTTATTCAGAAAATCTTTCACAAGCTCTTTCATCATTCCCAACAAATATAATATCATCAACATAAAAAATTATAATGAGGGAATGCTCTTGAATTTCTCTGATATAAATATTACTATCCACTCTTCCTTTCTTAAAACTCATCTTCCTTAAGCATGTATCCAATTTGGAATACCATGGCCTCAGAGCTTATTTTATCCCATATAAGGCCTTATTCAATCTATACATATAACTTTAATCTTTCCCAACAATAAATCCATAAATTTGTTCAATATAAAATTCCTCTTCAAGATCAACATTAAAGAATGCAGATTTAACATCCATTTGGAAGACTTTGTAGCCTTGTTGTGTAGAAATAGAAATAAAGATTCTAATTGTCTCAAGTTTTTACACCAAATAAAAGGTTTCATTGAAATCATTGCCTTCAATCTGAGAATACCCTTTGCATACCAATCTTTATTTATTTCTTATCACTTAACTTTCTTCATTCATCTCATTCCAGAAAATCTACTATCTTCCAATAATGTTTTTTAGGATTAGGTAAGAGTTCCCATGTATCATTCTTTTTGATTTGATCCAATTATTAATTCATGGATTAATCCCATTTTATCTACTCAAAATCTTATTTCACATAATTCGGTTGCACTTTTGAATATGGAGAAGTATGTGTAATTGAATTGGTTGTTCTTATTTTTTTAACCTTATGATGTTGATCACCAATAATGTTCTGATCCTTCAATTTCTTCCTCATCCTATGATGAGATTTTTAATTGTATTCCTCATCATTGGAAATAGATAAGTCTGATTCTTATTCTTAAGAAGGATTACAATTGTTTGTATCCTTATATGTATTGTTTTCTTCATCTTTCTCAACTTCTTTTTTGCCTGAATATGTTTTTATTTATCACCTCTTTCTATTAATTTTACATCAAAAAAATCAAAAATTATTTTTGTCTCCTTCTTAAATCATCTATATCCCGTTCCTTCTAGAGCATAGCTAAGAAAGATTCTATCTTCACCTTTCTACTCAAAATTTCAAAAATTTCCACCTTTATTATTTATAATACATGGACTCCCAAAAAAATCTAAAGTGATTTAAACTTGGAGTTTTTCCATAAAACAATTCATATGGAGTTATACCTAATTGAGGCCTATAGAAACAATGGTTCTTAATATAAATAGAATTACTCATGGATTACCTCCAAAAGTAATGAGAGAGACCATGTTCAAGTAACATGGTCCTTTCCATTTCCACCAAGCTTCTATTCTTTATTTTAGAAACCCCATTTTTTTAAGGAGTTTATGGGGAACTATACTCATGATAAATTCCATGATTCTCAAGATATTATTCAAATTATTCACTTCTATATTCACCACCATTATCTGTTCGCAACTTCTTCACTGAAAACTCACATTCCTTTTCTACTTTTCTCCTGAAACTTTTAAACATTTTCAAAGAATCTGATTTATGTTTCATATAAATAACACAATTAATGTGAGTAAAATCATCAATGAACGTAATGAAGTACTTATCTCTATTTTTATAATGTTTTCTCATTATCCCATAGATATCAGAATGAATCATCTCTTGGGGCTATTTTGAACAAATATCAACTTTCTTATGCACAACATTTTTAATATTTCCTTTATGACAGATAGTGCAACACCAATATCTTATTCTTAAAAAATCAAGAATGTCTCGTACACTATCTATTTTAGATAACTTGATAATGTTTCTATAACACATGTGTCCCATAATTTTATGTCACAAATTATTCTCTTCCATAATACTCATGTAATAAGAGTTTTGTATTTTACCAACCTGAAAAAAATTCCCCTTTATACTTTGGCATATTGTAACAATATTCTCATATTCTCCACTTTTCAAAAAAATACATCTTTTTTGAAGATAAATTTGTTACCCTCATCACACAATTGTGAAACACTTAGCAAATTGTGTTTCATCCCATCAACATACAATGTTTTTTTGGATGTTATATTTTCTTTTCCAATGATGGATAATCTAACACCTTTGATTTTTAGGGATTAATTATTACTAAATGTCACCATGAATTATTTAAAATATTTCACATTATTCAAAAATTTAAAGTCACCTATCATGTGAGAAGAACACCCACTTTCAAGTATCTAAGGTCATTCTCCCTTTGAAAATTTCAATGCAGTTTCAATAACAAGAGCTTTTTCTCCTCTCATTTATTTCTTCACTTATGACTTGTGAGTATTATAGAGTCTTTTTTTGTGCCGATAACAAAAAAAGACATCATTTTTCAAGGTTTCCAGGTTGTTCAAATATTTAACAAGTAGTTTCTAGGAGATGTAACCCATTTTCAATTTTCATTTCATTCTTTTCAGGTTTCTTTACAAAAGACTTCCTAGAATTATTTCTTTGAGGAGATTGACTCACCCTAAAATTTTTCCTTTCATTACATGAGGGATAATTGTAATGTTTTTTGTTAAAAAGCTTATAATTTATATGTTTCTTAATCCCCACAATACCATCAATAGCCACAGGAGGAGTATTTGCCTCTGAAACTTCCGTATTGATTGAATCTATGAATACATTTCTCAGCTACCTTCTTCTCTTTATTTTATGATCTAGCAACCTTTCTATTGTCAATAAAATTCTTCTTCTTCTTTTCAACCTTAATAGAATTAGTAGTATTTGAAAATTTTCTAGATTCAGGTTTCTTTGAGACTTTTTAATTCCCAACATTATTGGTCTTGGCCACATACATAACTTTTCTATCTTTCTTCTTTTCAGAAACAACTCCATAGTTCTTCTCACCATTTGAAGGTAACTTTTGTTGAACATTCTATGGTTTCTCATTTCAAGAAATTTCACCAAATTTAGTGATAGAGTTTTGGAAACTTGGATTTCTCAATTAATATTTAGATAAATTTTGTTGGAAAAGTTCCAACTATTGTTTTTTTTCTTTCAGCTTCACTTCTAGATGCTCATTAAAATTATTTTCTTCTTCAATAGATTTCTTCAAATCAGCAATCTCTTTATATATCTTCAATTTCTCATCAGAAAAACATTATTTATTTCTTATAGAAGGGAATTTATCTTCCAAATTTCTATTTTTATTTTCAATCCTTCTGATATTTATCAAAAATTCTTTTAATTATTCTTTCAAATGTATTTCAAGTTGCGTTTCTTCTTTTTTAGGACCACTACTTCTGAATTATTCATCATTCAATATTACAATAAAAGTATTCTCAATACCATACTCAAAATATTTTTATAATTAAGCATCACCACCTTCTTCTTCTTCTTCTTCTTCATCGTTTGATAAGAAACTTCTTCTTTTGAATTTGAAGAATTTTCTTTCATTCCCAGTGGAATTTGATTTTTATTTGTCTCCTTGTTTCTTCCACGATCTTCTAGGATTTATTTATTCTTACTCAATATCCAATTATTTCTTTCTCTAAGGAAATTTAGCCAAAAAATTACCAAATCCTCCACATTCGAAACATTTCAAGGGAAGTTTCCCTTTATATTTACCTATACCTATTTTCACATTTTTAGAAAACAAGGATAAAATAGCATTGAGATTTTTATTTACCTCATTTTCTGAGTTAGAATCACCATATTCTTCTTCAAAAATAATATTCTTTTACTTTACCTTATTTTTAGACTTGAAATGCATTTCTCTATCAACTTTTGTTTTAATTTTCATATCTTTCTCTCTTATCATTTTATAAGTGATAAGAGTGATATGAAAATCATCAAGAGATAATGTTTCATAATCTCTGTCTTCTAATGAAGAAACTTTTTCATTAAATTTGTTAGGTAGGATTATCAAGATATTTTCAACAACTATAGAGTCATCTATATTTTTACTACGACATATAATATTACTCACAACGTCATTCACCCTGTTAAAGAAGTCCCCAATAGATTCATGCCCACCCATCTTCAAATATTCATATTTCAATATCCAGATTTGTAGCTTTTCTTTCTTCACTTTTGTATTCCCCTCATATATGTTTTTCAATTTATCCCATATACCTTTGGATTTAGAAACTCCTTTCACTCTCAAGAATTCACTTTCATAAAGTGATGAAAATATAGCATTTTCCCCTTCTATTATTCTCCAGATTCTTCTTATTAATAGATATAATAGGAGATTTATTATAAATGGAATAAAACCCGACTCTTTTAGCTTCAAGAACGTCATAACTGATAGATATGATAAATATTTCCATCAAATACCATAATAAATTATTATTCATACAATTCAAATTCTCCATTAGCAGAGAATAAGCGAAGGGAACCTGGTTCTGATACTAGTTGAAAGAGCCCGATCAGGATGATTGTATCACTAAGAGGGGGAGGGGGTGAATCAGTAACACTCCCTTTTTATGTTTCCTTGAGAAAAACTTAACCTCCTGTTAAATATTCAATTCCCTACTAAAAAAATTCAACCACACATCCAAAGGAACACAATTATTTACAAGGTTCACTATTCAATAAGAATAGCTACATCCTTGGTATGGTTTGGAAATGATCCAATACCGTAAATTCCGCTAGAAATAAATAATTGTATTACAATGAGTAGGATATACACTTACACTTTTTTAAAACTTTGTAAACAATTCCAATAATGCATGTTCACCCTCTTAGAATAAATAGGGTAATACAATGATTATGCAACAACTTATGTTACCTATGATTCTTTTCAATTTCACAAATGTATTCAATTGAAATACAATTCTTTACTTTATTACCCAGATGAAGGAAAGAACTTCCTGGACTTTGTTATGATATACTTAGTCTTATTTTTTGAGTCCAATTACTCTAATTATGATTCTTCACAATACGATTCTTCCAGTCTGATTTTCTTTTTAGAATATGAAAGAAATGAATCAGCACCACTTCAATTCCTGAGCCTGATAAAATCAATATGATTCTTCCTCAGCCCAAGAACCTGAATATGGAAATCCTGAAGCCGATTAATCAAGATTGATATGATGATCAGTAGAATACAATTGAAAATATGAATATAGTAGTCAACTGAATACGATAATCACTGAGTATGATTGTCAGCTGAATACAATGTTGCTATCTTGTCTTTTCTCTTATGTATTCTTCCCTTCATAACATCTTCAACAAAGATCAATAGAGAATATTCTTTCTCTCATTGAAAAATCAAATATTCTCTCTATACTACAAAAAACAATACCAATAGTCAGAAAGTAAAAAGTAATTATCCTTTTATAGGTGACCCTCAAGAGGTTTTGTCAGGAATCCCAAAAAACTTTCCCGCTCAAAAAAATTCACCCAAAATTTAACTTCCCCTAAAATATTGGGATTCATTTTTACTTAATCATCTCATCTCGAAGATTCTAAATTCTTATACAAAAATCACTTCTTCTTTAGAATCTCATTTCAATTTCCATACTAATTTCAATACATGAGTCTGATTCTCTGGATCTGATTTCTTCAAAACAATGCTCTGTACCAATTGTAAGAAAGTGTATGAAGAAATGAATAACACTCTGATTTTCTGAATATGATCATTCTTATGAATTTTGAGATCCCCTTGATATTACATCCAAAAAAATCCTTCTCTTTGTCTCTTTACCCACTTAATATACAAAACTTCATCTTCTCCTCTTCTCTTGACTCAGTTGGAAAACTACAAAGTAATTCAACCCTTTTTAAATGGTTTACTACATTGTTGATATCATTCTATCCATCTATTTTCATCCATAAAACTCAAGGAATTACTTCTCTAGATACGATTATCCATAGTATGATATTTCTGAGTACGATTGTCCTAGATACACTCATTTCTAGGTATGATCATTCTGGGCATGATATTTTTTTATTTCTGACCCTAGGTATGATCATTCTGGGCATGATATTTTTTTATTTCTGACCCTAGGTATGATCATCCTGGTTACAAAAAGTTTTTTCTGCTTCAAATGGATGATCAGTCACTATAGTGAATCAAAACCATCTCTTACTCTACTTCCACCCAGATATGATAAATCTAGGTATGATTCCTTTTCAATCATCAACATCTCTTTCTTCTCTTCCACCCAGATATGATAAATCTAGGTACGATTTGGAAGACATATTCTCCCTTTTCTTCCACCAAGATTGAATCATAAGTTATCGATTAAACTTATTATTTATATGAAATAAAAATCAGTAAATCATTGTCATAGTTATTTTATCTTATTCATAAAGACTTCGATTCACCATAAAAAAGTCACTTATTTCACACCGAATTTAGAGTGAATCCAATGATAATTTTATTCCAAAAAGATACATTATCCATGCGACCGATTCTCTTGATCAATTCCTCATTAGGATCTTTTCCCATACTCATTATGATATTTTCCCATACCGAACCCAAGGCAAGTCTAAACAGAACCACTTCTTCTAGAATAGATTCTCCTCATCATGATGGTTAAAAGTGAGTACGATTTTTTTTAGAAAACAATGGTCAGTACGATTTACACCAAACACAAAGAGAAGTGATTTTATTTCTTCAAAAACTTTCCTTGACAACAAAAGACAACACCTTTATTCTTCAGCTTGGTCCTAAAGAATGGGGTGAGCAAGGGAGGATTTGGGGTTAAATCTTGAGAGGACACAAATGTAATTTCTAAATTTTTAATGACCTTGACATGGAACACAATTCTCCCATACAGTTTTCCAAACCGTTTGAAAACTATGTGTCCCTATCTATCCAAGAGGAACAAACCACATGGTTACCCCACACTGTTTGAAAACCGTGCAGTAATTATGTAGTTACCCACTATCCAAAAATGAAATTTGGCCACATAGTTTCCTAGGAAAGTCATACGATTTTCCAAATTGTGGGCCAACCGTGCTCCACCTACTATCAACCTAACACTCCCATTTTCACCAAAAACTCTAGAGAAAAATCAAGGATAAACATAGGATAAAAAATAAACAAAATATCACCTCAAAATATAAACCCATCACACCTGGAACTCAAGAGAATGATTGAGATCCACAAATGAACTGGATCAGAGAGTTAAAATAAAAAAACTAGGGTGTGACATCTTCACCTTCCTAGCGTTTAACTCGAGGTCTTCAGGGATGAATAAATTTATAATTCCCAATGAACACCTCAAAATGAGGTTAAATAATGGAATAAATCATATATAAAAGGAATATGATAGGTACAACACCTTCCTACCCAATATTCACTCCCAACTACCCACTACTAAGACTAGGTTTGGGTCAAAGTTAGAGTCCCACATAAGGGGTTCCAATATATAAATTTTCAATTGTAAGTTATAGAGGAAAACACCCTTTAAGTTTCAATTAGAAACCCCATTTAATGAAAACCATTTATTTTAACTTTTAATAATTTTCAAGTTTATATTTATATACATCACAGTCCAGTTAGATGAGTTACCATTCTCAAATTATAAATACCTATGCTATATAAGTTACAATTAGAACTTCATGTAATTAACACTAGTGCCATACATATAGTCTCAGAATTTAACAATTCCATATATGATGGTTAGATTATATAGATCACCATTCTCAATTTGTCAAAGAATTAGCATTATAAATTACAACTAGATTCCATTTAATCACAACTAAATAATGTTTAAATCCATATAAATCAATATACATGGATAAAATATGTGATAATTGGTTAGTTAAGGTTCCATCATTAATCAATATGGTAAAAAATAATTTAGGTTTGTACAAACACTTTAAATAACCAATTATTTATACCCTTCCTGAAAGAAACATTAGTAATTTACAAATATAACAATCAAGGCACTAAAAATTACTGTAACCATTTCACGCAATAAAATAAACATGTAATGGAATATCCATGACATATAAATCCTCATGTGTCTATATTGATCCAAGTTACAATTCTTCCTTTACATATCGGGCCAAGGGTACAAGAAAATTTATAATGATAATGGTAATAAATACCACAAATAATGTGTGTCACCCATCGATGAAATCATTACAACTGTAATAGATATAATTAAGAACAATAAGTCCCATCCCAAGTAATTTTTATTTTCCTTGTACATGGGTTAGCTACTCCTAAGCATATTCTCATTACCAAATTCAGGCACATACTTGTCTCCTTTTTACTAACCCTAAATAGTAATTAAAAGAAAAGAAAGCCTCTGATACCACTTTGTGACATCCTGGATCCAGTTCACTCATAAATAACTAAACCTGGTTGTCCATAGGGCCTCAAGTATGCCTCCCCATATATTGGAGGATACCGACTAACATCGATGGTCTATGATGGAATAGTGGGAATACTATACCCTCTTATCAGAGTGGAACACAATAGTGAATAATAGATAAATCATTGGAATCAATATAAATGGAAACAACGGAAAATCATATGGTAGTGTAAGTAAACACCCATATAAGAGTAAATATCCAAAATCCATAAGCAGTTTCATATACAAAATGAATATTTCACGATTCTATACAAAATAGGAGTATAAATAACATGACAACATACATAAACAGTTCAAGCTATAAAAAAAATGAACGAAAGACTAAAATATCTTACAATATAGAATCATGAGAATTATTTCATCCATCTTCTCACATAATCCATCCTAGTACATGAAGTCAAGCATATATAGTAGATTTTTTTCACTTATCTACACAAGTATTCATGAAGTTTTTCTAGGTACCAATTAGAAGACAGAACATCGTGTGAGTAAAACTTAGTAGGCCTACACCAATAGTGTCTATAACCAATCTAGTCTACGAGTATATAATGAAGAAATATTTAGGTAATAATAAAAAAGTAGAAACTAAAATAAATGATTCCCATGTCAGATTGGGTTCCCCATGGGATACCCATGCAACACTAATTACTTTGAACAAATCTATAATGTCTCCGAATATTTATTATTTAAGAAACAAAAGGATATTCATGTCCATTAATTACAAATAAAAAAAGAACTTTACGTCTATAAAAAATAAAGAATGTCACATACATAAATTACAAGTAGCAATAAGGAATTTCATGTCCATTAATTTGAAATAAACATTAAGGAACACCATGTCCATAAATTCAAAATAATAAATAATGAACATCATGTCCATAAATTCAATATAATCAAGGAGTAATGTCATGTTCATAAATTCCAGATAAGAAATAAGGAACATCATGCCCATTGAAGAAGTTAAGAATTATGTAATCACATCCATGTAATTTAATCAATTCAATCTATCATTTAAGTTATACCACTAAGAGTAATAAGAATGGGCCAAGTGTGATCTACTTGTGACTAAATTACTTAACAAGGTTTAAGCGACATGGGATTAACATTAAACTTTTATTTAATTCATTTATAATAAATCAAGTGTTCCATGGGTAGGTCTATACCATATCTCAATTCACCGAGTTAATTTAAAACATCCCTCAAGCCAAGGTCAAGCCAAAAACACCTTAGTGGTGTTTTGGTCACAAGGAGGAAAAATAGGTCATCATGGAATTTAATTGAACCCACCCAAAGGGATAGTTCAGGTTTAGGTTTTCAACCTCTAACTAGTTATCATGGTCACCTAGCATGTCAAATTTAAGGTCCAGGAGATCAATTTAAGATATTACATATTTTAGGAGAAATGCACAGAAAATATGACATGTAACTCAATAACAAAATAATATAAACCTAACTTTTTAAGAAAAGGTATATAACAACTACCTTATCTTGATAGTATAATCATTTTCTAGTGTTTACCTCTAATCTAGGATGGAATGAGTAAAATCGACAAAATAGAAAAACGCCCTAAAAATTGGGCATATTAACTTGCACAGAAATAACATATGATATAGTGTGATAAAAAAGAAAAGAAACAAAAGGAATCATAGAATTACCATTAGATATCCAACATGATTAATGATTCTTGAATCAAACACTAGATGAAGAGGCTATCTCAAAGCCTAGGTGAATGGAAGATAAGAGAAGCTCTCCACCACTACTACTGCGTGTGAGAAAAGAGGGAGGAGGAGGAAAAAATCAAGGTAAAAGGAACCGAGAGAAAAAAAGGAAATTCCCATTTTTATAAGTATCTAGGTATTTATAACATACAAATTTAATTTATGAAAAAAATTCTACTTTTCAAAGGGTTTTCTAAAACTTAAAGGTTTTTCCCAGGGACAATTTACAGTGTAAATTGACAATTTATACCATAAATTAATAATTTACAGCATAAATTTTTCTACTTAATGACTCCTTCATTTGATGTAGACCTACCAAAAAAGGCTTTAAAAACCATTTTACAATGTCCAAACCAAAATAAATGAACCAAAAAATTAAATAAGAATATACCCAAATAAAGACAGGATATTACAAAATAACCAAGTGAGGTGGACATGTTTACAGAGTAGAGACATAGGAGAGGTACATGAATCATGATTTATTGTGTTTATATATGAATTGAGTGATTTTGGAAAATTAACTTTAATTAGTTAAATAAATCTATGATAAAATTTAATGCTATAAGGCTTAGGGTTCCTTCTTTATTTTTAATAATGGATCCTGTTCATTATCAAGGAGTAGCTTAAGTGGTTGAGGTTCATCAGGATGATGCAATTTATTGTCATTATATTGACCCAAAAGAGGAGGATGAGGCTTGACAGATGATTTTTCATTCCTTTTAATGAAAGGGTTTGGGGAAGTATGAGGGAAGTGTCTTGGATCTAGAGATGGAAAGATAGTTGGAGAAGTATGAGATCTCTTTTGGTCTAATTCAAGATCATGATGAATTTTGGGTTCCATTGGTGGTTATTCAGTTGTGGGGATCTCTACACCAATAGTGGATACTATAACTTGGTGAATAAAATGAAGAAGATATTTTATGGACCAACTTTTAGAAGGAGTTTAGTTTGGAATTCCTATCATCAATGATAAAGGAAGTTAATTGGTTGGATTTGATCTCCCTTATATAGGGGAGATCGATTGTGTGGTAGCTTGGGATTAAGTTTAAGGAACTATTTCACTTTTCCCTAGATGTTTTCAAGATTCAGAGTCCAGAGAATAGCATTTGGAGGAGGCTTTACACCCAGTGATCAAGTATAAATTCAATCCATTTTCACTTTCTACGCACCTGGAGGTTCATAATAAGGAAGAGGTTATCAAGTAAACTATTTACTTGGGATTTTACCCTTGGGAGAGTTTCTAGTAGAGAGTCTCAAGGAGAAGAGTTTTGTATAGTGGGTCACGAGTGTTCAAGTAGTTAGGGTTTCGACTAGTGGGGAGTTGACCGTGGCGAGTCCCCTCCTATACTTCAAGGATAGATGGATCTTGAGTATATGATGGGAAATTCCCATTTTCATGTTATGTTTTTAGGGAAATGTTCACTACCATTTTCAATGTATGGCCACTCAGGGTGGCCAGTTTTAGATGGGCATTTCAATCCCCTTAGCAGTATCATCTCTTGCCTCCGAGGTAGTTTCACTAGTAGGGACCACCAAAACTTATTCAACAGGTGAGGGAAGATGGTGTTGGTAGAGGGTAGACTTATTATGGTACCCATCCATAGGGAACTAGGACAGAGTGTGGTCATGGAGTCTAACAACAGAGAGACAAAGGAGCAGGGAATGGTCAGATTCACATGTTAGAGGCATCATTGCCAGTAGGGCTAGAGGTTGTTAGAGGTATGAATGGTTTATCATATACCCTTGTTTGTGCCTTGTTTGATTCAAGATCCTCACAATCCTTTATTGCTCCTAATTTGGTTTGTGTTTTGGTATTGTATGTGGAGTGACTTCCAATGAATATAGTGTTATCTACACCAATTGGAGGTTAGGATACTTTGTTTGATGTGTGCCATGGATATAGACCAGTTATGGGACATCATTAGTTTGTGAGATATTTATTCTTGTTATAAATACAACTGTATGATGTTATCATTGTCAAGGGATAGTTGTATTCTGTATGAATAGTAATCAACTATTTCTGAAGGAATTTTTTGTTTTCTAATGTGGAGGTCCAGTGAGTGGTGTTCATTGGAGAGCATGGTTATTAGATGGGTGATAGGAAAGTAGAGCCTCTATTTTCTCAGTTGGTAGAGTTATCCATGAAATCTTTCGCAGAGGATGTTCCCAAGGTTGTGGAGGAGTTATAAATGTTTTCCTATATGAGGTTATGACACTACCCCCTTGATGCGATGTCGATTTTGGGATAGAGTTTCAACTAGTAAAGTGTCTAATTTTGATGGATCCCTATCTAATGGAGCCTATGGAGCTACACAAGTTGAGGTTTCTAGTGGATAATCCAATTAATATGGGTTTTATCAGACCCAATATATATCATTGGGGTGATCCAATATTTTTCTCTAATAAGGAAGATGGTGGTCTGAGGTTGTGCGTAGTCTACCGGAGGTTGAACCAGGTAATGGATAAGAAACATTATCCTCTTTCAAGGACCAATGATCTGTTCAACCAGTTGAAGGGATACAATTGGTATTCAAAGGCAGAATTTTGGTCTAATATTAGTAGATGAGGGTGAAAGATGAGGATATCCTAAAGAGAACCTTCAGGTGTAGGCATGGATACTTTGAGTTCATGGTCATGCCTTTTGGTGTCACTAATTCACTAGTTGTGTTCATGGGGATTAATAAATCCTTCCTCTATGAGTAACCTGACTAAATTTTTATCATTTTTATCAATGATATATTGTTCTAATAAAATTTAGAGTAAGATCATGCCAAAAATATCAGAGATTTATTGTAGGTCCTTTGAAAACATCGTCTCTATAGAAAGTTATCCATCTGTAAGTTCTGGACATGTGATTTTTTTCTTGGACATGTGGTGTCTTAGTAGGGTACAACCATAGACCTATATAAGATCGAGGAAATTTTTTCTTGGGAAGCACCCAATAATGTGAAAAAGGTTTACAATTTTATTAGTATGGCTGACTATTATTGGATATTTGTGTCCGATTTATTTTGGTTTATAGTTAAATTGATAGATTTGACTAGGAAAGACCATGACATCATGTGGATTGATTAGTTCTAGGAATCATTCAGTTACCAAAAGGATAAGTTGGTCAATGCTTCAGTGCTCTAGTTTCCAAAGGAGGGTGCGATGTTTGAGGTTTTCTATGATGCTTCCCATTAGTGATTAGGATGTTTCTTAATGAAGTAGAGGGTAGTGAGCTCTTACGAGTCTAGGAATTTACATACCCATTAGAATTAATATTCCACCCATGATCTAGAGCTATAATCCAATGTGTTTACACCGAGGCTATGATGACATTACTTCAACGATGAACACTTTGTGGTTTTTATGGACCATAAGAGCCTAAAATATGTTTTTATCAGTGTGATTTGAATCTATTACAAAATAGGTGAATGATTTTTTTTAGGATTATGATTTTGAGATCTATTACACCTTGATAAAGGGTAATGTTTTTTCCGATGCATTGAGTCAGAATTCTTGAGGGGATGTGGTTTGGGAGTCTACCAATATTTGGAAAGGGATGAAGGAGCTGTAGTGATGTATCTTGATGTTGGAGAGAGCATTGGTCAGGGTTGTATTCATTATATGACCATGGATTCATCCTTGATGAAAAAGGTGGATTAGTATTAGTGGGGAGGCTCATAGGAAGAGCTGATTCATGAATGTGTTTCCTAGAGTGATGTTCTAGAGGGATGGTTGAAACGAGGTGTTATTTCAGGGGAGGTTATTTGTTCTGTTGGTAGTGCAGGAGTAAGTTCTCCTTGAGTTTCACAACTCACCTTTAGCAGGGCATCTCAGTGAGACCAAGAAGTAACTTGGCTTGAGAAGGAAACATTGGTGGTTGGGGATGAAATGGGAAGTGGAAGAGTTTACAAATAAGTTTCTGTTTTTTCAGTAGGTGAAAGCAGAGCACTGTTTTTTTGGTGGTTTGTTGCAGTCCTGGATATTATTGAGTAGAAATGGGAAGACATCTTGATGTATTTTTTCACTGGGTTACCTCAGGATCAGGGGAGGGGGGGGGGGGGGTTATAATGTAATTTGGGTGGTAGTGTACTGATTGATGAAGTTGGATCATTTTATAGAAAATTTTGAGTTGAGTTTCATGGATGTCTTGATGAAGTGTCATATGGATGATTTGGTTAGGTTTCATGGGTTACCAAGGACTATCATCTCTGACCAAGATCCTCATTTTACCTCATCAGTATGATGGTTATTTCAGCATACTTTTGGTTCCTAGATGTTCCTTAACACTCATTTCCACCCTCAGATATATTTTCAGATGGAGTAGACCATCAAGACACTGGAGGATATGTTGCGAGATTGTCTCTTGGACATTGGTGGATAGTGGTTAAGGAACCTACCTCTAGTTGAGTTCACATATAAAAAAACTATCACTTATCCATTAGAATGACACTATTTGAGGTGTTTTATGGGATTATGTTTCATTATCTATTATTCTAGATAGAGATTGGTGAGTTAGCAATTCTTAGTCCTGAGATGGTGTAGAGAAATACCAAGAAGATCTAGTTAGTACGAGAAAGGATGGGGGAAGAGTAGGGCCATCATAGGTCCTATACTGATTATAGGTGAAGTCCCCTAGAGTTTGAGGTTGGAGACTATGTGTTCTCTATGGTTTCTCCTCAACAAGGAAAATAGAGGTTTTGTAGGGGGAATAGGATTTCTCCCTAGTTCATTGGGCCTTTTTAGGTGTTGGATCATGTTAGATTATTGGTTAACACCCCCACTATGGATAGAAAGGATCCAGAACATCTTCCATGTGTCCCATATTTATTGGTATCTTCATGATAACTCATATATCATTTATTGGGGAGAGTTGGATATTGAGGATGATGTTGAATTTATGGAGAGACCAGTAGAGATCTTGGATCATATTGGAGGAGAGTACTTGGGAGTGAGAGGCACGTATGCATTCCCATTACCTATATTTATTTTTATCCTTTCATTGTTTAGTTTTTTTAATAATGTGATGCTTGGAACTTGTTGTTTTATAAGATGTTCTATTTCCTTGATGGTGTAATTTGTGATAAATATTCCAGTACATGAATTGGTTAAAAACTAATTCTTAATCAAGACATGTTATACCATGACATGTTTAAAATCATGTTGGTGAGTCAGTGCTTCCTAAAGTAGATAATATCTTGATACGGGAGATAAAATTTCTTGATTTTTGTGCTTGACTATACATATGTGTTGGTTATGGTAGTTGTTGTCTTGGGATTTGTGGAGGTTGTGATGGTTGTGTAGATGATTATGTGGTAAAGTGGAGGCTTGTGGTTGGTGTTAGATGATTTTATTTAGTTCCTAGTGATGGATGGTGATGCGATTGTGCATAGTATTTGTGGGAATTTTGGTTTAGTGTGTTTGGATGGTTGTGTTTGAGGTGTAATGAGATCCCTAAGAGGCATCTCACATGGTGGTTGTTCAGACCCTATCCTTCCTTATAGATTTGGTTTTAATTCTCTAAGATGAGAATCATTTAATATGTATCTAATGTAATGGTCTATGCCTTTCCATCCCGTTACTTTTCTATTTTGGTGGTTGGAGGCATTTAGAGGATCCTTGAGGAGAGTTTAGTGGAGGCTAGAGATTCAATAGGAAACTCATGATGTGAAATAGGAATTCACATCATGAATATGTTTTTTATGTCTTGTGTGTCCTGCAGTTCATGGATTGTATGTGATAGTGGAATATTCATGAAACATATTAACGAAGTGAAAGGGTAATTCACTACATTTATTAAACTCAATATGAGGCTCTATGTATTTTAGTAGAAGTTTGAGATATTGAGAATTCATTTCTTGTATGTGGTTCACATATTTTATTTCATGAAACTCATAGAATTCATGATGTGAATATGGAATTCACACCATGAATTAGGTAAATTAAATAATGTTTATAAGGTTGGTGTTCAGTCAAACCCTCTAATTCCACACTCTTTTCCTTTCAGTTTTGTGCAAACCCTAGATACTTTCAAAGGATATTCTATCCCCTCTCCTTCGATGTCTATCATTGGGTTCTAATAGTTGGTCTTTGGTTATTTTATATAGGTTATTCTCCCTTACCCCTTGTTTCCTTTCATTATTACCTTTAAGTTTCACTACAATGGTGTTTCTTTGGTTTATGGTGTGTTTGGGATATGATTTTCATAAACCCTTGATGCATTTCAGGTTCATCAAGGGTTTCCTAATGTGGTTGTGAATTTTTAATTTTGTATTATTTTCCTTGTTGTGCACAGTGAGAATCAAAAATCTTGTTTAAGGCAGGGGATCCTCATTCTCTCCCTATTTATGTACAATGTGTGGGGATTTCATGTTTTTTCCTTACTTAGGGTGGATTTTAAGGGCTATCTTAATAAATATAATTGATCATAAAATATGAAATTGATGGTGATGGGGAGTAATCACATGATTGGATACTTTTTTTGAATTTCTAATGATAATATACATTCTTGTTTCTGAAGGTTCCGGGCGCAGCGGAAGCGCGTGGGTGGATGTGCCCACTTGGATTTTTTTCATTAGCAATGATCAATCCGGGATCAATATGATGATAAACGCCAGTCTCCATGGATCGAATCACAGAAAAAGACAAAGAAGATGGTTTGTCCCGGAACCACAAACAAGGATCGTTACAGGTTGATTATAGTTAATTTAATTAATTATAAAGAAATACCTTTTGGGTGTTCTTTCTTTGTTAATGTTCTCGATCACGTTGTCGATGTGATCCGTCGTTGCGTCATAGAAGCCAAGTGTAGACTCTCTCTAGCAGTGATCCACACGTGTACCTTGTATCTCTGGACTTCGCCAAAGGATTCTCCGGGTGCTAGCGTGGAGAAGCCTTTGCTTGCGTTTTCCACCTTAGATCGTCTTAATCCGATGGAAGAGGATCTCTCTTGGTCTTGAGAGTGTTCTTGGAGGAAGAGGTTCTTTTGGTCTTGAAAGAATTCTCTAGAGATGTTGTGCACAACGATTCTCTTGTGTGTCGGAAAAGAGTTGGGGTTGTGAGGATATTTATAATCGGGTGTGTGGGGTTATAGAGTTATGACAATAAATAAACACGTTATGCGTTTTATTTATTTCATTGACTCTTATTTAAAACCCCCATGTCGAATAAATAATCCCTTGACATGAACCTACGATGATTATAATAAATATCATTTAAAACAATATTATATCCTCAAAATCCCGACTGGAAAAACTACACGGCGTGTAATAATAAATACATGGCGTGTACTTGTTTTTCATTGAAAACTACACGGCGTGTACATTAAATGTACACGACGTGTATATCTTGTTTTCATTTATTCATTTCCTTTCTAAAATAAAACTATATGGCGTGTACATTTAATAATACATGGCGTGTACTTGTTTTATTTTATTTTTCCTCCATCATTTAAAACAACTTAGGCTTCCTTGAATAATTATTAAACCACGTACGAGAATAATCTTTATTCAACTTGAGATACTTGGATACACTTAGTGTGTGACCCTCTAGGCCTCTTTCTCGTTGGCATTAGGCAGGCTTGCCTAAAGTCTAATATTACTGTCTAGCAAAGGGTCAAGGCACCCAAGAGAAAGAAGTTGACGCCGCATTGACATATCACCTCATACGAACGCTTACTGTGTAATTTAATCCCTTTGTCTCAATATCTCATCAAGCAGGTTTCATGGAAGTGTCATAAACCTATATGCTTGATCCGTCGTTCTTTGACTACCTGAAATAAACTCGTCGTTTACACCATGGCCATGGAATTTAATGCGACAGTTCTATTTCAATCAAAGGGCCGAGATATCAACTTCTATAAATGGAAGGGACAAATCCTTCCTCGACTTATCCATTAACAACATGTCACTCGTGACGCACCCAACGTACCCTACTTCCCGCCAACTGTCTGCGTGACGGTTTTCGTCAGTAAATCTAAGCGCGCGAGTCATGAAATGAGTTAATGATAATCTTCCAGTCTAAGGAACATTACACACGCTCACAGATAGCAATATCCGATGACACCAATACATGCAAAATTACTACTGGCGGGTCTATTCTCATAATCTCCCATCTTGGAGATTACCAAGTGAGAACTCCATGAGAGAGAGTCTCGTCTTCTTACGAGTACTCGCACATGATGGTCTGTATACTATGTGTCCTATCATAGTATGTCATCCAACCGTAAAACTTTATTTAAGAATATTGTTATAGCATTTCAAGGTTCTCATCATAGCGGGGATCTGCTATAACCTTATTAATGCAACAAATATTCCAGGACATTATTATATTATAGTCATACAGAAAAATGAAAAATATATAATAAGTGAACATTCATGTAATCAAAGTACAAAATAGTTGGTTCTCAGGACACCAACCCTTACAGTTTCCAATACTGTAAATCATGACTGCTGGGAGGCATGTTTTTGCTGTAGAAGATATGAATGCGAGACCCTTGCTATGTTGTTGTTTGATCAAATCCTGAATAAAAGTCTAAAGAATGTAAATCTTTATAATAATTGATTTCCCATGGAAATATAGTTTGTGTGATAATAAACATGATAAATAAATAAGTGAAATAATGAAGTCCCTTGAAAATAAATTATGGAAGATGAGGTATGGTGATATGTGTGGTTGTGCTATTGTGTTTTCTTGTGTGTTGTGAGCTATTTTGTAGTGGTGGTAGTGATCATATGGACTATGAAATAAGTGGGGAAGTGGTGATAATGGTGTTGAAATGGGGTATGATGTGGGATGTTGTGCTATTATGATGTGCGATCGCGATGTACATTGGTTGTGATGTGTGATGTAGTTAGTTTGCATGGGATGTGTTATGGGAAGGTGTGTGGTGGTTTTTTTGTGTGGTGGTGATGTGCGGCGTGGTTGGTTGGAATGGGATGCATTATGAGAAAGTGTGAACTGTTTTTTTTGTGCAGTGGTGATGTGCAATGGTTTTGATGTGCAATGTGGTTGGTTGGAATGTGATTCATTTTTGGAAGGTGTGCGGTGGTTGTGTTGTGAGATGGTGATATGTGGTGGTTGAGATGGGTGGTTGGTGTGATGTGGTGGATTGGATAATGTGGAATTGTGGTGATGTTTGGATTGGGATGGATGAACTATTGTCCAGTGTGGTTATGTTAGTTTCCTTTTTATCCATGGAATAATTTTCAATGATAAAATGAAATTCCATGCATTGTTAAATGAATAAAAAATGGTCTAGAAAATGATGTGTCGTAATTGGATTAAATAAATTGAATAAATGAATGGGACATAGAGATGTGTAAATGGTGGGTTTGGTAATTTAAAGTGTAAATGTGTGGATTTGGGTGGTGTGTTTCATATAGTGGTGGTAGCCGTTATGATAGTTGATGTGTAGTGTGATGGTGGTGTTGTGGTGTACACTGGTGAAGTTATTTGGGACCCATAGGTTGGGTATTGTGTGATACATATATATATATATCATGTATTTTATGTTATTTTCTATATTCACCCCACCCGAGTTATATAACCTTTCTAACACCCAAAGGTTTTGGGTTCTAAGTGTTTTACACAACATCCAGGTTGGTGGTGATATAGATGGTTGGTTACCCCCTCTTCCCCACTCTTCCTTCTTCAGTGATGACCCAGGTGTATTTGGGAGAGACGTGGTGTGATATCCCAGGTGCATTCAGAAGATATGTGACATAATTAGGATGTGAAGTGATGTGATGTGTGGTGGGGGTCATGTATGGTAGGAGGATAGAGTGGGTTTGATTTACTTTATATTCATGATACGAAACTATCCTTGTTATGTGATGAGATGTGGTGTGATGGTCAAGGTGTCTTCGAGCGAGATGTGATGTGATGACCCAGATGTATGCAGGTGAGATGTGATATTTATGGAAGGAATGGGAGAACAAGATGTTTTAAATTGGGGTGTGAGAGTGGGGAATCAGTGGGAAAGTAGCAGGGATGAACCTTGTTAATCTTGATTACTACGTTACAATGTTGGATGTACAATCTCGTGAGTGATCTATGGTGAGGATGGAATTGTTTAGTTGACCTGTTGCTTGTTGCTTCTGTTGTTTGTTCACTGGTACATTATCATGCTTTTTTCATATGTGCACTTGATACCTTGGGTATAATACTAATTATTATACTTGTATACTCAACCTATGTATATAAACCATTTTTAAGGTTTCTAGGAGGAATTTAGTGGCCGATATGGACATTTCTAGCTTGGGTTGTGAAGCTGCTATTGAGTCACTGCTATAAGACTTGTCTTTTGGTACCTTTATTTGGAGGCTTTCATTCATATCTATTGACATTGTACACGAATTGTGGGATGGTTTGGGTTCACTTTTATATCATATTATGCAGTTTCTTAGCGGTTTCTTATCCTATATTCCGATCCTATTTTTCTTAGATGGTAATACCTCCATTTGTCATATTTTTATACCCCTAGAGCTTGTCACCAACCCGACGCCAACTAGAAGTGGGACTCAGGGTTCATTATCTCTCTTCCTTCATTTTAATACCAAGAGGGATATCTTTGGATGGATGAGGGTCATGATAATGATACTTGATCAACTAGGGTATCTGGGTGTGTGTGTATTTGCGGTTTTTAATCCCCTATACAAAATATAGATTATATATATATATTTAAATATTTGTGTAATTTATAAAATTAATATTATTTATTTATTCATATTTTATTATGTGTTTATCATCACCAGTTTGAGTGTTGATAAAAGTTCATTTTATCAGTGCTAAAAGGAAAAACACTCATAAATTAGAATTTTGTTATCTCTTCCTTAGCATTGATAAATCCATATATATGTTAGTGATAAAAAACACTAACAAAATTTTCCTTTATGAGCACTTATATTTTTAGTGTTGATAAAGGGTACTTTTATCATCACTTTTTTAGTTAGAATTGATAAAACTCTCCCCTTATTTTAAAATTACCTTAAAATATTTCACCACTCCTCACATCGTTCAATATCTCATGAAACCGAAGCACTACATTAGCCAAACTGATTTTTTTTGGAAAAATCAACCCTCAAAACTGAAGGTATTCTATTCATAACTTGTATTTAAGGATTTATCAACTGATCCCTCATTTTTTTTACATTTGTTTTCATTTAACTTTACTTGTTTTTCTATAACCGTTCTTCCAATATGTGTTTTTTTGTGATTGATTTTTTGGTTTGTTCTTCCTTTTTTTTGAAAAAATAAACCCCTTAAGGGTGATTTCCATGTTAGCTACAAATGATTTAAAATTTTGGAAACATCTACCCACAACTTTTATTTGTTTTTAATCAATTTTTTGCATTGTTTTTTAGAATGTTATACTAGTATCCAACAAAGAAGGCTCAATTTTTTTTACCTTTTTAAGTTAATTTTAAAAATGAAAAAAATACATTTTGGAATTTTAGAAACTAACTAAATAAAATCCTTTCAAAAAACATAATAAAAAATATAATTTTATCTTTAAAATAATTATTCTATAGTTTTTAAAACCTATCTATATTATGTCATAATCAATTCTTAATTTATAAGTCTTTCACTTATATTATCTCTCAGGTGTCATGTAATAGAAGATTGTAAAGACTATACCATATCTAGATTTGAAAATGACTTTGATTTCTACTCATATATAAAATCAGTTCTCCTTCTTTTCTTTGATAAAATCATTAGTTTTCCTTGAGGCAATACACATAATTTAATTTTTTTTAATTATATTATAAAACATAGGATTTATATTTATTCTTTTATTTACAATATATATATGTTTTATAATATATATATTTTTTAAATTAGACTTTATATAATTTATGGATGTAAAAAATCATACGTTATATAGACACCTTATTTGTATTTATTTTTCCATATCATTTATGGGTGGGTGGTTTGGGTTTGGGGGGGGGGGGGGGTCATGAGGTCCAGTCCCCAGGCTTGAGTTTTTTAGTATAGTTTTCCTTCCATGTGATTTATTCTATAGTGGAGGATGTAATCAACCATATGTGTATTTTTTATTTATTGTAAAATATGAATATTGTTGAACCAAATAGGATGAATATGACTTGAAAATGGGTGGATTACAATCATATGATATAAGAGTTTGAGGATAAGGCTAAATAATTCATCAAGTTAGCAACATAACATACATATGATACTTATCAAATAATTTTTCATTGTTTATGTTGTTTTTATTTAAGAATAATTTCTCCAATGGAGTTGGAAGAACACTTGAGCTGTCACGGAATAGATCAAACTTATACATGTTGGAATAAAAATGGGGAAGAAATTAATGTAGCTAGAGACTATTTTAACACTATATTTTTGGATCATTTGATATGATTATAAGTTTATATTATGATAGAGATAACACTATAGTTTATAGATCATTTTATATTCTTGAAAGTGTAAACAATGATGGAGATCATTTTGAGGAAATTACAATGGAAGTTGAAAATGAACTTAGATATTTTTCAAATATATTTGAGAAGATAAATATCTATTAAAAGAAACTATTTTATGCTGGTTGTACTAAATATAAAACATTTTTAGCTATACTGTAGCTATATGATCTAAAATCTATAGACACACAAACTTTACAAACCCACTTTCTCTCTTGAATGATTGCTACCAGAAGATAACGAGTTTTCCTATCCAATATATAACACTAAGTGAATTCTATTCTCAATAGGTATGATATTTGAAATAATAAATTATTTTCCAAAGGACTTTATATAGTTTCATAAGGACCATGAATCACTTAAAAAATTCCTTAAGTGTGGTGCAGCTCAATACAAAAAATATTATTCAAGTCCTTCAAAAGTTTTATGATACTTTCCAATCATTACAAGGTTTATACACCTATATGTAAGTGAGGATATTAAAAGACAATTAACATGGCCTATAGATACATGAATGAAATATAGAAAACTTTTTCACCCATACAACTCTTCCTAGTGGAAGAAAATTAATCATTGGCATCCTGAATTTGGAAACGAGCTGAAAAACCTTCATCATTTAATATATACATATAAAAGGAATCCTTTTGGCATATAAAGTATCACTCATACTACTTGTCTAGTTATGTTGGTAAATTATAACTTTCCACCATGGTTATATATAAATAAAAAATACATTATGCTATCTCTACTTATATCAGGAACAGACAACCAGATGATAATATTGATATTTATTTGGATCCATTGATTAAAGATATGAAATTAATGTGGTATTTAGGTGTCGTGTTGTATTATGCTCATATCAATGAATATTTTACATTGAGATCCATATTGTATGGGATGATAAATGAATTTCCTTATTATGAAAAATTTTTAGGTTATAAAATTAAATTAATTATAGGGTGACCCATTTATGAAGAAGGAACACACTTAGTTAGGTTGAAAAATTCTTTAAAGAGCGTGTCTATCAAAAAACCTAAATTTTCACCATGAATACATAAATACTGATCTCAGATGGAAATATTCAATGAGAATATAGAAGAATCCATAACACTATCTCCACTAATAGGTGATAAAGAGTTTGATAAAGTAAAGGATATTGTCAACATTTTTGGTAAACCCTTTTTGAAAAACCTTATAAAAAATGAGGTATAAAAATTGGTAAATTTTTCTTGAATTTACATACTAGAATTGTTTGTATGTCAGACATTTTATTGAAGTCATGCACATTGAAAAAATGTATGTGATAGTTTTATTGGCACGTTACTAAATACACCTAAAAAAGGATGAAATTAAGGCTATGTTGGACATGATTGAAATGGGGATAAGAGAAGAGTTGGCACTAGTGAAAGGTGAAATACATAATTGTCTTCCTCCATCAACATACACTCTTTCTAGGAAAGATGGATTTTAGTTTTTCAACTACCTGAATGGTGTAAAGGTACTAGAGGGGTATTCATCAAATGTAAATAATTTCATATAGATGACTAATTTTAAGTTAAAGGGTATAAAATCATATGATTTTCATGTTTTGATGAAATATTTAATGCTCATGTATTTAAATTTTTTCCTGACTAAAAATGTTAGACACACATTAACCGTGATTTTTTTTCAAAGAGATATGTAGTAAATTCAAAGTTCTGATGAAGTTTCCAACTATGGAAAAGGAAATTACTATCATATTAAATAAATTGGAGTTGTTCTTCCTACCACAATTATTCCATATAATGTTTCAATTATTGGTTCATTTGGTTAGAGATATCTATCTATGTGGTCCTATATATTATATATAAATATACCTCATTGAATGGTATATAGATATTTTGAAAGGGTATAGCATAAATTAAAGTCTACCATAAGGTTCTATTATATAATGTTATATTATTGAGGAATCCATTGAACTATATTCCAATTACATGCCTAATGTGAATAACATTGGTCTCCTATAATTTAGTCACAATGAGAACCTTGTGGGTGAAATAATTTTTTAAAGAGATGTTGTTGCAATTACCATTATAAAGTGGGATCATTCTCAACTTTATGTTTTACATAACAATATAGAGATTGAACCATATATTGAAAACCAAAAAGTAATTCTTAAGAACTTGAATTCATCAATTATTGACACTTATAAATTAAATACACATAATCATTAGTTTATAGGATGGTTTTGAGACTATATTTTTAAGAAGTTGTCTACAAATTTGAATTCAATTTCAGAATGACTTCTATAACAACCTTGACCCGTATTTCCCAGAGTAAGTGGTTATTTTATTAAAATTACATAGATATAAGAGATCACATCACCAAGGATCAATAAGTTTAGTAGTATTGAAGAAATATATAAATACATGGTTACCTTATTACATTGGTAATTAAACATAGAACATAATAAAGGAAAATAAACTGATTCCTTAACACTTATTCCAATATTACATATATATAACATGGGGAAGGAAAACAAATAAATGGGTGAGATAAAATTCTTGGTAAGGGTTACATGAATCAATAATAAGTGAAGCAATGTCAATAAGTAATAGTAATTATTCTAAGGTAAATAATCTAAAAAAAATTCCATCAATACATTGAGAACAAAAATGCAACCATAGATTTTTCCATAGTGAAAATCTCATGGAATGTAATAATTGAATACTAAATGAGGAAAATGATTATTTATTGGATGTCATATAGCCGACACATGAACCATTATACCATAAATAATGTTTAAGTATGTGGGTAGAAACCCATATGATTATTATTGGAAACAAACACAAAGGGTTCATCGCCAATTATTTTTTCTCACGAGACCTGTCAATGCACCGAGGGGCTATCTATAATCAGGCCCCACTCATCCCTGTAAGTATAAAGAATTCTTCATACATAGATTCAATTTAATAAAATCATTCAAATAAAACACCGTATTTAAAAATGGTATATAGATAATACAATAATCATATCCATTATACAATAAATATGTATATTTAATGAAATATTCAATGAATGATGATCATAAATAAAAGGGAAGTATATATACACCACACATAAGGAATAAGTGGTGAATAAGGCATAACCAAAGGGAATATCATAATGATTCCCATGAAATAATGAATTTAAATAATAAATGGACATTAATAAGGGAAAATAGGAATATATAATGATAAATTATGTCTAAATAAAGTGAAAACATGTAAAAAGAGTTTTTAAGAAACTTTAGAAATGTGCCACTTTAGTGAAGTTGAAGGGAAAATATTAAAGATTCTTTAAAACGAACAAAAGTATAATTGTTTCTATAAAACTAGAAATTAAAAATGATATTTTTTTATGATAAAAAGTTTGTTTTTATAAAAATATTGGTGGATTAAAATAGATTATGGAGTGTACTTGATAATGGGAAAGAAATCAAGAAGTTCCCTTTAATCAGGCTTGCTTATCAGGAGGAATTAAAAACAAAATCTTATAAAACATGTATTTACCATAAATAAAGGAATAATTGATCTAAGTATATATTTTTGGAACATAAAAAAATTATTTATGATTATTAAATAATAATAATAATTAATAATTACATTGGGGAAAAGAGAGAAAAAGAGTAACCTGAAGGAAAAATGGCAGTTCGGGGAGTATCCCTTACCTTATGTACGAAAGTGCTCCGCTCTTGCAATTAATGTCTTGGATAATGAAATTATATTCATTAATAATTTAATTAAGAACCTATTAAACATTTATTTTATTTATTATAATTTTATCAAGTTCATTTATGGCCTCTTTGATGAGTTATATTATTCAATTTTTTCGTTTAGGAGTGTTCATTCCTTATTTTTCATGATTGGTTAACTTTTATACATGTATGAAAGATCATGTAAAATGGGAATAATTATCCATAATTGAAATTATATGTTATCAATTAACTTAAATAATATTAATTTTTCTTATATAATTTTTTTTCCAAATATTAGTATGATTCATTTGATAAAATGTTAATGATAACCGTTTAGATTATTTTGGCATTTTTCGATAATCACAAATGAGTTTTGTTTTATTAATTAATATTATGTATATATAATGGTTACAAAACACTATATAACTTATAATATTTATAATAAAGTCTTATTTAACCATAATAATGGTTTTATTACCAGCCTTAAGGTGTTAATGTAAAATGAAAATGCATCGTTCATGACGACGGTAAATCGACACATCACAAGTTTTTTTTTTCATTTTTAGAATAAAAGAGAGATGATAAGAATTTTGATGATGGATATTCCATTAACATAATAAAATTACAGTATATATATAAGATTATGAAGTTATAATGAATGTTTTTATATATTTGGTAAGGATAGGATAAGAAAAGAAAATAAATTAAAAGAAAATTAAAATAATGAAAAGGGATTTTACCTCTTGAATTCCTCTCCTTGAGAACTTTCTTAAGGAACTTTGAAATGGTATTTTGGGTGAGACCAATAAGAAAAAAATATGGGGGAGAGTTTTGGTAGAGGTATTGGGAAAAAATTGGAAAAGATTCATGGCTTTGGTGGTGTGATGAGAAGAGGTGGTGAGGGGTGGTATTTATAGTGGAGGAGAGGAGTGTTTTTTGATTATTTTATTCATTAGTTTATTATTTTGGCTCAAGACTATGAATAGTGATGAGTATTGTGACTAAATATAGTAAATAGTAAATGTGAGTTTGAACTAATGGTGCTTACATCATACATACATCAACCATGACTCAATAATTCATGTATTTGGCTAATACCGTAAATTACCGTATTTCACTATTCACAAAAAATTACACTATTTTAGAAAAAGCCCAAAAATTAACCCTAACCATTTTTAGAAGTGTAGAATTTAAAAGTAGACTCCTTTTTTTGAAATTAAATTTATAAATATGATAAATTTAATTTTTAATTAAAATCGTTATTTATTTTAAAAATATTGATTTTAAAATTATAATTGATTTTATGACACTTTGAAAAATTAATTAAGGTCTCATACAATTATATTATAATAATAAGACAAAAAAATATTAATTTATGAATATATTTTATGAAAATAAACTTTATTTTAAATTATTATATTAATTATAAAATTGTAAATAAACATTTATGTTTTACAAAAATACCAACACTTAAATTATCATTTTTAAACATTTATTTACTTATTCCATGATATAAATATATCATATTTTTATTAATAATATACATAAATTTTATTTATAATTTCATAGGTAAGTTTACTATTATATTGGTCATATTACTATTCCTAATGGTCACATTACTATTCTAATGGTTAAGTTACCATTTAACTGTATATCAAAGTTCATTTGTGAAATGTAAACTATCAAATGAGTTGAATTTAATTAAGAAGATTCATACCATAAAATATTAGGGTGTTATAACTTCTGTGGCCAACCATAAGACCAAGTGTATATGTATTATCATGCAATGGTAATGTAATAAAAAATTATTCATTCTATACAAAGGAAAAATATGAACATAGTATGATGAAAAACAATATAGTGACTATTTTGGTAAAAGAGATGTATGTATTTGGTACCAAGGAAAAAAAATTCAATTTAAATGGATATTTCATACTTTGGAATCATCAAAAAAATATGGGAGTTGGATTATACAACATTCCCGGTGTTTATTTTTTTTTATGAAAATTGGTTGATAACAGGAGTGAAATTAAAATTATTAAATTAGGATTTGTGAAAGTGAATTTTAGTAAGGAAGGATACCATGAAAAATTGTTCATAATGGAATCATAGGTTGTACAGGTACTTCATGTCCCAGATCTTGTAAAAACAATTGTCCAATTGTTCTATTGCCGACTAAAACCACTGCAGGGTCAAATGAAAATTCTATTAAGGATGACCATTTCATTGGGTTATCTCAATCATTTCATGGTGGTATAGATATATATGGTGTCTTGTATATCATAGGGGACCACAATGAGGGGATTTAGAAACTCGATAGAGGGGCTAAATCCCTTTAACCTTTAAAGAAAAAAATAGATTTCAATGACCAATTTAAAGTTTTTTAATATATAATGTGTTATCTAATTATATTATGTGTTCATAATAGTATTTACATAAACTAAATTAAAATTTTAACTAATTCTATAGATAATGGATTATCCACATGCTGATACTCCCAATCCATAGGAACAACATGTTTCTCTAAACATTGGTGCTACCAATCCCAAGGAATAATATATTGACGATGTTGAAACCGAGTAAATAATAAAAGGTGAACAACATATGGATGGGAAAATACAAGAGCATCATAGTGTTACATTCTTAACAAAAATTATTATGGTGAGAAGTAAAGGCCTAAAATTCTATGTTATAAGGAATGCATGTGGACAAACTATTGACCCTAAAAATTCTATTTTCATGAGTTATATTAGGGTTACTACTTGAATGCACATTCTAATAAAAGTAGATACATGGAACAATGCTGTTCTTGTATTAATGACAATAATTTAGGTATAAATTAGGGTAAAATTACAATATAATTTATTTATTTTACTAAAAAATAAAAGTCGAAACATTGATTTACTCTTCATTATCCCCTGTAGAGTATATTTATATTAGATGATTTTCAAATTAAATTCATATTAATAGTCATTGGAAAGTCTCATAGATCCTTTTAGATAATTCTTATTAAGAAACATCTTAGGTATGTTGAGGGGAAGGTAAAAACCCACCCACAAGCCATATATGAAGACATGATAAACCAAGAAATATGTAGTTATTTCATTGGACCTCATGAGGAGGAATCATTTAGGTACATTTCAATTGGTAATATTTTATTTTATATTACATATATTAGTCACTTTGATTCAAAATTGTAAATTTATGAAACAATAAAGGAGTACTAAAAATAAGTAGCTTGCCAAAGTAACCCTATCATAAAGTAAGGGTTAGCCACATTTAACTTCAAAAATAGTATGTATTTTAAATATACAGTAATAATTTTTACATGATATGAAAAAATAACATATTTATGTTCCTTTAATTCTATGCAGATTGATGAATTAGAATCTAAAGACACTTCTATCCCACATCATTTTCAATTAAATGATCCTTTTGTAAATAAAAAAGGACAAATAGTATATGAAAATACATAAAGATTATGAGGATCATTCATAAGTAATACATAATAGAAATTTGTTTTGTTTTAAATTAGTATTATATATCAATGATTTCTTATTTTCCTATATTTTTGTCTAGTTTTGACACAAGAATCATCACCGGATAGACCCAATGAAAACCTTCTTTCCATGGCCTTAAAGTGGCCAAATATATATGCCTGCATTAGAGGTGCAGGTTTTGGAGTGTCACCTAGAATATATTTTTGAGAAATCAAAGATATATGTGGATAAAGGTAAGAAAAAATATGGCATGTAGATATAAATAAATCCTCTAAAAGAATAAGTTAATTTTTCATCTAACTTATTAGACATGTTTATGGGAAGGGATCAAGGATAAGACACAATATAACAACAACCACTACATGAAGATTCACCATAGTTTTGAGGCTAGACATTCCCCTAAATGATCTACCTTACTAGAGGTAATTGATTTTTTTCATAACTATTTCTATGAAATGTGAATCAAACAAATACTAATAACTTTCATAAATTTAAATTCTATAGTGTGAGATTTATTGTGATTTATATCTATCAGCACCCACCTATCACCTTTTTGTGAGGGGTAAAATGTACAATATCCAAAGAGATATTCTACAAAAATATCCAAAAGATCACGTGAGATTATAGATTCACATAGATCGTTGTAACATCCTGACTCGGGATCCACTTAACCCATGCCCTAAGCTGGTGGGTCACATGGCCTCAAGAGAGCCTCTCCGTATGCAAGGTGATATTGAATACCAACAAGGGTGTAAAGGTGGTATAATGGGGAGACTATACCTACATGTCAGAGTAGCGTAGTGGATAAAATTAGATACAATCAACAATGGAAGCATAATTTAAACAGGTAGAATAAATAGATAAAAATTACAGAAGCATAAATAGATAATTGAACAATAGATAATAATATCAAAATCCTCTATAGTAGTGCCTGATACATGTATGCATGGCATGGTGTAATACATAAAGGGAATAGGTAGATACAAGCATGCTATACCATAGTAAAAAATAAAAAAGGAAAAAATTTTCCCCATAAGAATTCCGATCTAAATCCTGATCCTATGTCGATGCTCTATCTAAGAAAAAGCATATCAAAAACCTGTAGTAGGGAGCTTTCCCTTATCAATACCCACAAACAAATAATCTTCTCGGGTACCAAAGGTAGCCTGAGTTGGGTGTGAGATAAAAATATTAGTAGGCCACCACCAATGATGTATACGTGTAATCCGAGTAGTGCTCATAACTAAACATTGTACAGGTATAAATAGAATAGTAAAACAAAGCTGAAATAAATAACCATCCTACTCAGGTTCCTATAGGACACCTGGAGGGTCTACATACTTTAGCCCATGGATGGAATGTGTGTATGATCATGTCACTATATATATAGTATTAATAATATATATAGTTTAATTTTATATTTCATCCACCTATACAAACCAAGTACGTGTAGACGTAAGTGGTCATATACCTAGAATACTAGTGCTCACTGGATTGAGGCATAACTCAGACATCCATGACCAGTCTAATGATCCTATAAGCTCATGCAATAGGGTATATTACCTACATCCCAATAGAGTGATATAAGTCATGCTACAAAAATCGGTATGGCGAGTGAGCCTCTATGAAAACACTCTAATCATGGAATGTGGTGCCTCATCCCAACATCCATATAGCATCATTAGTGGGAGATTCTATACTCCACACCCGATGTAAGGGAGAGTGATTATTTTCCATGCTCAATGGTTCCTTACCATTGTATCACATCCTCTATAAAGGCATATTATAATTATAACTAGCATGGGGAATTACCTTCCATCCATTCCTTTCATATATCCCATATACATAGAAGAGGCATAATCATTTATAACATAGTACATAAGGCATAACCTATTATACATGTCATTATCCAAGTTTGATTTCATTTAAGTCATTACAATTCATATGAATCATTTTATAAAGCGTAGAAAAAGGGCATGGACTTACCATACCTTGGGTTCATTCCATTTAAAACCAATTGATTCATTTTAAGAAAGGAAACCCATCATGCATTATCTATTTCATTTAAATCAACCCATTCAATTTACTAAAACATGACAAGTTCACTTATAAGGCTCAAGTTTCAATTGGAAGGTTCCATGTTCAATTCATTTAAAGGATGAAACCATCTTTCATAATCCATCCTACACAATCCACACACCATAACTAATTCATTAAATTCATTAAGAAATGGAAACTCGATTTATATGACCAAAGGGGTCACTTAGAGGGTGACATGGGAAACAAGCTAATTTCTTACCTTGTAAATTCTAATTATAAAAGGCCCAAACACCTAATAAGTGATTGGGATCATTTAACAATTATATAACTGAGGGGAAATTCATTTAAAATAGAATATAGAAACTATTTAGGAGTTCTGATCATTTGAGCTAATGGACCAAAATGGTCATTTTCACTTGGCCACCCATGGGGTGACCATATAAGGTAAGTACAACCTCTAAACCCAAAAAAGGATCAATAGACATTTATTAAGGTGGGACGATCAATTATACATGAAGTAATCAAAATAATTGAGATGTTTAGAAAAATACAGCATGTGGCACAACAATTTAATTACGAAATTTCAAAACTCAAGGGGAAAATGATGTGACCACATACCTTAAGGCCGTAGAGAATTCCTTTCTCAATATCAGCCTCAGATTCAGAGTAGGTTGGAAGAGATATGAGAAATGGTCCAATTCCCTAAAAATATAGAAAATGATCCTTCACCTAAATAGCATAATGGATTTCAAGATTAACTCCAATTGGAGTTGATAGACTAGGGGATCTGACCTTGAGGAATCCAATGCTTCCGATGGATCGAAGAAATGACACAAGATGAGGAAGTTATATTAATTCCTAACTTTGAGAGAATTTGAACTCAAAATAGGAGGATAACCAAGGATGGTTTCTATAGGGAGAAGAAGAAAAGGTAAATAAGGTTTTAACTTAAGTGAGGAAAAAATGGTCATTTCACCCCAAAATATCAAGGCTTACAGTTTGACTGCACGGTTTGGCCAAACTGTGTGCAAACCATGATCAGTTCACTACTACTTGGGGAACAATACATGGTTAGGGGTACAATTTGACTAACCATGTGAAAACCATGAAAAAATTCTTTGTCCCATTTCTGTAACTATCCACATGGTCGTGTGCCCTAGGTCGCATGGTTGTAGACAAACCATGCGACCCAGTCCATTTTCCCTTTTCAGAGATCTGGGATTCAAAAAATCCCTAGACACCCCGTGACCTCTATGACTTTATTAGACATCATTATTAGGTCTATTTAAGAAATTAAAATTTAAAAACTAATGATCCGTAACTTTTTTAAAATATAGGTCATTACAACCTCCCCTCCTTAAAGAAACTCATCCCTAAGTTGGAATTTTGAGGGTAAAGCGGTATCATCAGCAAAGAGTTTTGGCCATTGAGAATGTATATCAGCTTCCCACTCCCAGGTATCATCTTGTACTTATCCATACTACCATAGCACCCATACCAAAGGAATGGACCTACCTTAGAGTTTCTTCACGCTCTGATCCACTATACATACTGGATTCTCTTCAAAGGAAGCATCTATATCCAATTCAACCTCATCAGGATAAAAGACATGTGATGATTCTGGATAGTATCAAAGAAGCTGATACACATGAAAGAAATCATAGATAGACCGATATCTCTAAGTAAGTGAAAAATGGTAAGCCACTGGTCCAATTTATTTCATAACCTAAAAGGGTCCAATGAACCTGAGGGATAGATTACCCTGCTTCCAAATACGTCTATGCCCTAACCTGGGTGATATTTTCAAGAAAACTCAGTATCTAATATTGAACTCAAGAGGTCGCTGGCATCTTTTGGCATATAACCTCTTTCTAGACTGAGCTATCAACATGTTATTTTTGATTAGCTGGACTTGCTCTGCAGTCTCCTTCATGAGATGTGGTCCAATTATAGCTACTTCCCTATCTCTAGATAGCATCGAGGGGAGAGGAAAGGCCTACCATATAAGTATTCATAGGGATCCATCTCAATGGTATCCTGAAATCTATTATTATTAGAGAACTCAATGAGGGGAATATGTTTATCCGAGGAACCTCCAAAGTCATGGAAACATGCATATAGAATTTCCTATAAAACATGGATTGTACACTCTGTCCATCCATCAGTCTATTGGTGATAGGCCATGCTCAGAAGTACCTGTGTACCTAAGGCCTTCTATAACCCCTACCAGAACCATGATGTGAAATGAGTGTCTCTGTAAAAAATGATAGAACAAGTAGATCCATGAATACATACAACCTCTCTAACATATAGTCTTCCTAGACCATCTACCATAAAGGTCTCTCACACAGGTAAGAAGTGTATGACCTTCATCAAGTGATTAATGACAACCCACACTGCATCATTACCTCGAGGTGATTTGGGTAGACCATTCATGAAATCCATCAAAATATCATCCCATATCCACTAGGTAATAGACAACGAATATAAAATCCCTACTGTATGCTGATGTTTCACCTTCCCCTACTAACAAGTGGAACATCGAGTGATGAATCCAACAATCCCATGTTTCATACTAGTCCACCAGTACTAGCGTTGTATATATCAATACATTTTGGTTAAACCGATGTGAACCATCCATGCTGAATTGTGGAATTACCACATCATCTCCTCTCTGATGTTTGATGAGACCCATACATGCCCATGGAATAATAAGGTATCATTTCCATCCATGGTCCAACCTAAAGATGTTTCATCATCTGAAACACTTTGCCTTAGGAAAAGGCCTTTGTGATTAGATAACTACCTCTTCCTTACATGTTCCATAAGAATAGAAGTCACTGCTAAGGATGAGAGGATAGTATGGACATGGTCCTCCTGAACCTCAACATGAATCTCTGATAAATAGGCCACAATCTACAATTCACCACTGGATTCTTGAATCACCTGGGTCTAATTATTTTAGCTCAGAGCATCGTCTACTGAATTCCCCTTTCCAAGCATGTAGGCAAGCTCAAAATCAAATGACTGTAGGTAATCTACCCACCTACACTGTAGGATATTGAGATCCCACTATGTAAAGATGTACTTGAGGATCTGGTCTGTGAATTCCACAAAACAATCTCCAAGTAGATAGTGTCTCTAATAGTGTAAGGTATAAACTACAACAACGAGCTCAAGGTCATGCTTTAGGTAATTCCACTCATGAGGCCTCAAATGAAGAGACCCATATGTAAAGACTCACTTGTCTGGCATCATAATAGTTCCAAGAATGAAACTAGATGTGTCATAATATACAACATAGCTCCTTCCTAGATCCAGTAGAATCATTATTAACACTGAATTCAAATGGGCCTTCAAATCATAAAAGGCTACTTTACAAGATTTTGACCATACAAATTTCACACCCTTATTTGTCAAGCCAGTAAGCAGCACTGCAAGGTTTGAGAAATCTGGGATGAAGCATATGTAATATCCAGCTATCCCCGTGAAATTATGAATTTCAAATAAATTCTTGAACTGATCCTAGGAAACTATATTTCTCACTTTATTTGGGTCTACTAACACTTATGAATCTGAGATAATGTGACCCAGGAAGTAGACTCTATTGATCCAAAAGTTTCATTTACTAAGTTTTACATAGAGATAATTATCTATCAGTGTATTCATCACGATCTCAAGATGGGTTTCACGATTATTTATGGAGTGTGAATACACCGAGATATCATCAAAAAAGACAACCAAAAATGAATCTAGATACGGGCGGAATACCCAATTCATAATATATATAAAGACCTTAGGTTCATTCATAAGTCCTAAAGACATAACTAGGTACTCATAAAGACCATACATGATTCTAAAAGCTGTGCAATGTATTTATGAAGTCTTGACACACACCTGATGATAGCCTGACCTTAGATATAACTTTGAAAATACTTTCACTCCTTGGAGTTGATCAAAGAGGTCTTCTATTCTAGGTAGTGGATACTGGTTTTTAATTGTGAATTGATTCAACCGATGGTAATCCACACAAAGCATGAGGGTACAATATAAATTCATAGAACTGGTGAACCCAAAGGAGAAGTGCTAGGGCATATGAATCCTTTAGCCTCAAGATCCTACAATTTCTTATTGAGCTCCAGAATCTCCTTATGTGCCATCCTATAAGGAGGAATGGTCATTGATGATTATCTCAGTGTTAGATCAATAGTAAAATCTACCTCTTGCCCCAGAGGTAGACCAAAGAAGTTTTCAATAAAGGCATCTCTGAAATTCTCCACTATGGGAAGAAAAATAGTGGGTCATAACCCCTAATCATCTGGGAAAATACTTGTGATCTGATCTATTACACTACCCATCCTCTACTACTCGGGTCCTTCTCATGTCGCACTGACATCCCATCCACCCTTAAGCACATCCTAAATCCCTATAGTGATGTAAACATCACCCTATGATGATATTAGTCAATGTGGGATTGATAGGGAACTAACCGGTCTATCCTAATGATTTCATCAAAGACTATAATGTCGAGGATATAAAAATCACACACAAAAAGGTAACCACCTATCTCAAGGGGACAATTTTTACAATGAAGAACACCCTCAGAATAGATACCTAAAAGGGTGTCCACCATCAAAACACCCTGAAAGTGCTCAATATCAAGGTCCATACTTCCCATAATAGTCTTAGATATAAAAGTGCGAGACGTGAAAATTTCAAATAAAGTAGACACGAAATTTGAGGCTACTAGAATTATACCTCATATAGTATAAGGTCAAAAACTATACTCATCATTCATAGACTAGGCTACATATAACTAGCCTGTACCATGACCCTAAGTCACTGCCTCACTTCCCTGAGCAAGCCCGCTCTACTGGCACTAATAATTGTAAGTCTAACTGCCTCTACCTTGACTGCCACCTTGACCTGATTGACTAGTGGTATTCTAGCTTCCTACCTATCATGATCCTACTAGACCCACTCTTGACCAAGGAGTAGGTGTATATCCCCACTCGCTAGGAAATATAGGTAAAGTCCTTCAAAAACGTTGGATATGGCCCATCCTTCCACATGTTCTACACTCCACTAGATCCCATAAGCACTGAGTCTTCATATGTCCTTGATTCTTACACTGGTGACAAATCAAGAAGCTATCATTGTGAGGATCCTGGCTACTGATACCCCCACGAGAAACCTCGAAGCGACACTTGCACCCAGAATATTAACCAATTCTATCTTTAGATTCTGAAACTCCCTAACTCGCACCATCATATTCCCTTAGACTCTTTTATTTAATTAGGGCATGGATTAAAATTTCAAAAATTATTGTCAATATAAACACATTGACCTGCGGCCAAATGGCGTAAACTATCTCATCCTCAAATTGGCTGGAAGTCATAATATCATCAACATCTAGAGTAGGATAGAATCACAAAAAATCTATGAAATGAGTAGAGTATTTCATAACTGACATAATCCCCTACTACAAGTTCATGAATTATCTAGCTCTATCTGCCATCAGAGTCCGGGGAAAGAAGTAATTGTATAAGATCATCTAGAAATCCTTACAGACCATATCTTCATGCCGGTCTACTTGGGTGATTATGTCCCACCACCGTTTAGATGAATCTCATAGCGTATAAGCTACCAAATTAACCCTCTTTTTTGGAGGCATATCTAGATACTCGAATATATATAGGATTTCCTTGAGCCAAGACTCCATAGAATTTGGCCCAGCATCCCACAAGATGGTGGGAGGATACTGCTGTTGAAATTTTTGAGTCAACTCTTCCATGATTGAGGAAGGTCAAACTACACCTTTTATTGACTACAACATATGAATAAAACCCTCTCAAAATTGGGAATCTACACCCATATTAAGAACAAGAAGAGGATCCATAGGTGGCACTGTAGGAGGAATCACTAGCAGCTTAGTTCCCTCCACCTTAGGAGCATGGTCATCACCACCTTCAAGGTGTAAAAAAAGAGTACACCATAATATCATGACACTATAATTCCAAAAAAATCCCTTAGAATATATTTAAGCAATTTATAATATTTTATTTAAGAAACTAGGGTAGGAGTATATCCATACTATGGAAACAACCACACCTCTTTTATTGCTTCAAAATTAAGGTCTAGCTCATAGAAGAGACCATAACAGTCCACAATAATGTAAAAGAGATACCCCACTACTCGCTACTAAGCCCGGGCTCAGGTCCAAGTCTCTATGATGGATATACAAGATGCATGTTTTCACGTTATAAGTCATATTAATTTTGAAATAGTGATTATTTAAACATATTTAAACATATTTAAATGGTTGAATTTAGTGTATTACCATTTTCAATCCATAAGGTCCCATACTCTTTATGAACCAAAATATAGCCTTAACTTAACCCACACCATAACATGTTCTATCTCATGTGACCAATGGTCCATATCTCAACGGGCCATAATTGACTGCTTAAGGTGTTTGCTTTAACCTATTCAGGAAAACATTGTTAGGATAAGGCATATAATTTAAGTATCTATTATGTTTTCTAATCTCTGCAAGAAGTTCTATCACAATTCAATATATATACAAGGCATTATAAATACACAATAGGAAAATATGCATGATGAAAATCGACATGACATGGAAAAAATTCATGGAATATTGTCGGAGTGTGCCTAATAACGATTCATGTAGCAATGATCCTTTCCCTCATATCATCAGGCCAAGGATAAAATAAATCCTCAATTAGAACAATAATAATAAACACAACACAACATTTTCATCACCCAATGATGAAGTAACATAAATAGTAATAGGAAAAAGCATAACAAAAATTATAATTTAGGTAAATCAGCCTTTAACCCAAACATGGATTTATGATGCCCAAGCATGACTTATGACCAAGTCCCAAGTGTTCCTAGATATCCAATATATTGTATTTTTATATTAAAACAAGAAAGGAAAATCCTCTAATACCACCTTTTAACGTCCCGACCTCGGATCCACTTAACCCGTGCCCCGAGATGGTGGTTCACATGGCCTCAAGAGTGCCTCCCCATATTCTAGAGGCTTCTGGCTACCAGTGAGGGTGTAAAGGTTGTAAAATTGGGAGACTATAGCCTCATGTCATAGTAGAAAAATAGATATAATTAGATACAATCAAAAATGAAAGCATAATTTAAATAGATAGAATAAATAGACAAGTAACTGCGGAAGTGTAAATAGATAACCGAACAACTGATAATAATATCAAAAACCTCTATGATAGTGTTTGATATATGTATACATGGAATGATGTAATACAGAAAGGGAAAAGGTAGATACAAGCATGTTATACCATAGTAAAAAATACAAAAAGAAAAAAAAAATTCTCCATAAGTATCCTGAGATAAAGCCTGGTCCTCTGCTCTATGCTCTATCTAAGCAAAATAATACAACAACTAGTGGCAGGGTGCTTTCCCTTATCAATACCCATAGACAGATAAACTTCTCAAGTACCAAAGGTAGCCCGAGTAGGGTGTGAGACAAAAATCTTAGTAGGCCACCATCAACAGTGTCCACGTTTAATCCGATTAGTGTTCATAACTAAATAGTGCACAAGTATAAGCATAATAGTAAAACAAAGCTGAAATAAATAACCATCCCTCCTAGGTTCCTATAGGACACCTGGCGGGTCTACCTGCTTCATCCCATGGATGGAATGTGTGTCTGATCATGTAACTATATATATAGTATAAATAATATATATAGTTTAATTGTATATTTCATCCACCTATATGAACTAAGTATATGTAGAAGTAAGTGTCCATATACCTAGAATACTAGCTCTGGATGGACCGGGGTGTAACTCAGACATCCATGACTAGTCTAATGAGCCTATAATCTCATGCAATAGGGTACATGCCCTACATCCCAATAGAGTGAGAGACATCATTATACAATAATCAGGATGGTGAGTGAGCCTCCATAACAACACTCTAATCATGGAATGTGGCACTTCATCCCAACATCCATATAGTATTACTGGTGTGAGATGCCAACTCCACACTCGATGTAAGAGAGTGTGATTATCCACCATGATCAATTGTCCCTTACCATAGTATCACAACCTCTATAAAGGAGTAATATAATTATAACTAGAATGGGGCATTACCTCACATCCATTTCTTTCATATATCTCATATATATAGAAGAGTAATAATCATTTATAATACAGTACATAAGGCATAACCTCTTATGATTTTCATTAGCCAAGTTTGATTCCATCTAAGTCATTACAATTCATATGAAGCATTTTATAAAGCATAAACAAAGGGCATGAGCTTACCATACCTTGGGGTCATTCCATTTAAAACCAATCAGTTCATTTTAATAAAGGCAACCCAATATGCATTATCCATTTCATTTAAATCAACCCATTCAATTTACAAAAACATGCCAAGTTCACTTATAAGGCTCAAGTGTCAATTGGAAGGTGTCATGGTCAATTCATTTAAAGGATTCCATCATATTTTATAATCCATACTACACAATTCATTCACTATAACCAATTCATTCAACTCATTAAGACATGGAAACTCCATTTATAAGATCAAAGGGGTCACTTAGAGGGTTACATGGGAACAAGCCAATTTCCTACTTAGGAAATTCTAACTATAAAAGGGACAAACACATATGGAGTGATTGGGATAATTTAAAACCTATATAACTGATGAAAAATTCATTTAAAATCTAATACATAAACTATTTTGTAGTTCTTTTCATTTGATCCAATTGTCCAAAATGGTCATTTTCACTTGCCACACCCATGGGGTGACCATATAAGGCAATTAAAACCTCTAAACCACCAAACAAAGATCAATAAACATGTATTAAGGTGAGAGGGTCAATTAGACATGAAGGAATCAATATAATTGTGATGTTTAGAAAAATACAGCATGCAACAAAATGAAATAATTATGAAATGACAAAACTCAAATGGAAAACAATGTGACTACATACCTCAAGGCTGTAGACGATGCCTCACTCAATATCAACATCAGATTCGGAGTACATCAGAAGACATATTAGAAATGGTCCAATACCCTAAAAATAATGCAAATGATATTTCAACTAAATAGTATAATGGATTCAAAGATTAATTTTGATATGATTTGAGATATTCGGTGAGCCCACCTTGAGGAATCCAATGCTTCCAACAGATCGAATAATGGACATTAGATGAAAAAGTTATATCAATGCCTAAATTTGGGAGAATTTAAGCTCAAAAGAGGAGGAAAACCAAGGCTAGATACTAGAGGGAGAAGAAGAAAAGTGAAATAATGGTTTAACTTAATTGAGGGGTCAAAATGGTCATTTCACCCCAAAATATCAAGGCACATGGTTTGGCCGCATAGTTTGGCCAAACCGTGTGCAAACCATGATCACTTCACTGCTACTTAAGGAACACCACATGGTTAGGTGAACGATTTGACTAACTATGTAAAAACTATGAAAAAATTGTATGTACTATGAATATAATTGGCCACATGGTCATTTACTCTTGGTCGCACGGTTGCAGACAAACCGTGCAACTTAGTCTATTTTTCCCTTTTTGGAGCTTCGGGCTCCGAACGATCCCCATTCACATCCATGACCTCCATGACTTGATTAGACATCGTTATTAGGATTTCTTAAGATATTAAAATTGAAAAAACTAATGATCCATACCTTCTTTGAAAATATACGTCGTTACACTCATGATCTAAGCACCGTGGTACCTATTCCCCTTAATGATCTGAATGTTCACATAGTCAAAATTTATATTGGAACTTTCATATCATGGATATTTAATATTATTAAGATACATGGGGATAAAGAAACATTTATTTTTAGATTTACTTTATATGAAAAACCAATAACAATTAATAAAAAAACCTGAAATAGGTATGTTGTTATAGATGAGAAAATAAAAAGGGAAATAGAAGTCTGAGCCAAAACAGTCTAGAACATCAATCGGTAAATCAAAAAAATCTTCCGAGAGTATATTTACCCCACCAATACTTTTAATTTTATTAAAATTACAATTTCATGAGAATACAATTTTAAATGATCAAAATATGGCCTAAATTCAATTTAAAGAAAAAAGTTATCGAAAATATATTACAAACATGATTGGTCTTTAGAGTGTAAATGAAATTCTCAAGAATGAATGACTGGGAGCCTCGATTGTAAATGTATACATGAGTCACATTTTCATAATCCATTTTTCTAATAATTGAGCTACTAACTTGTAAAAAAATTGTACTCTTTAGTCCTCATATCACTTCTATATATAATCTAAAATGGTAGAATTTGAAATTTCAGAAAAAGTAGAGAAAGTAGCTACAAATTTTAGATAGAAAATAATATATGGAATGATATTCTTTATTCCTACAATGTAGGGGAAAAACTATATAATCTAATCATATAAAATATATTTTCATTTTTCATTATCTATTCCTTTTTATTTTTCTAGGTATCACTAGATTCTCATTATAGTCAATTTGGATACTCTAAAGATTTATTTATTTTCGATCCAAATCATGGATTTCTAGAAAATCAACCACACATAATGTCTTTTAGAAAATTTTAATACACTATATTCTACATTTTATAGATAAAATTCCAAGTATATATTTCATATTATGTTTTATTGGGAATTTTATTATGATAGGGTGGTGTTTACTTATCATAAAAATCATGGTATTATGATGAACAATGTGTATAAGGATCCTATATATTACTTTAATTGGACATGTATTAGTGAATATATTATAATATTTCATTATCAAAACATATATCGAAACATATTACTCATTTTTCTCAATGTTTCTATAGTTTCCAAAACAAATTAATGGAAAATATTATGGTTATTATATTTGTAAATTTATGAAATATATTGTATTCCATCAATAAACTAGCATATTTTAAGAGGTATTTATGAAGGTAGTTACAATTTATTATAAAATATTTATTATTTTTTTTATTTATATTTTTCTAGTACTACAAGGGATATTAAAAATCCATGTATTCAAAATAGGAAGTAGATTTGTTTAGAAATGAGTGATTAACTTATATGGTGTTAGAATGTTTGAATACATAATGAAGAGGTGATTTCCTATTGATTATTTTTTTAATTTTCTTATCATTTTATGTACTTATTATTTAGTGATTTTCTCTAAGAATAATGTGCCTATAAAGATCACAAATTTCCTCTATACAAAGTTCAAGGTCCTTCTTAAAGGACAGAATCATTTCTATGGCGAAGAACCAGAATTCTAAAGTGAAAATGATTAGTTGACATAAAGTGGGTTTCTAAATTGGAAATGATATTAGCCTTAAATATGGACCTTGAATACTATATGGTGGCCTTTTTCACTCTTAATAAATATAAATTCATGGAGAAAAATAAATTATCAATGAATGGTTTGGAAAGCATGATGCACTAAGGTACTATTTAATGTTATCACTATGGAGATGTTCAATATTTATTTGATTTTTTTTATTTTCATTAGTGATTTAAGTCATTCCCATTAGCTATGTATACAAAGATGATAAACCAAGAAACATGGAGTTCTTTAATTTCCCATCGTGAGGAGGAATCATTTTAGGTACATTATAATTGGTAATATTTTATTTGACATTACATATATTAACAAATTTGATTTAAATTTTTTAATTTATGAAAAATTAATGGAGTGATAAAAATAAGTAGTATATAATAAAACCAACACACCGCTATCATAAAGAAAATATGGGGCATGATTCACTTGAAATAAATGGTACATATTTTAAATCTATAGTAATAATTTTTATGTGATATAAAACAATACCATAGTTATGTTCCTTTGATTCTATGAAGATTGGTGAATCATAATCTAAATTCACTTCCATCCCATGTCATGGGTTGTGGAAGGAGGATCATGTAAATAAAAAAGAAAAAATAGTAGATAAAAATACACAAAGAGTATAGTGATCATGTGTAAGTAAGACATAATAAAATTTTATTTTGTTTTAAATCAGTATCACATAATTATGCCCACTTATTTTACTATATTTTTTGTTTGATTTATACATAAGAATCATCATTGACTGTACATAATGAAAACCTCCATTCTGTGGCCTTAAAGCAGCCAAAACAAAATTTTCACGTCAGAGGTGCATGTTTTGGTGGGTCAGCTCAAATATATTTTAAAAAATAAAAGGAATATGGGGATAAAGGTAAGAAAACATATGTCATGAATACATAAATAAGTCATATAAAAGAAAATTTAATTGGAATTTTGACTTATTAGACATATTTATAGGAAGGGATCAAGGAAAATAAATAATACAATAATAACCACTACATGTAGAGCCACCCCAAGATTTGAGGCTAGCTATTCCCCTCAAAGGTTTGCCTTACTATAGGTAATAAATTTTTTCATAACTATTTATATGAAATACAAATAAAAAAATACTAATACCCTTAATGTACTAAAATTATATAGGTTTAAATTGATTGTAATTTATATCTATCATTATCCACCCATCACTTTAGTGGGAGGGGTACAATTTACAATATTCAATGAGATATTTTAATCAACAAAAAATTATAAACAATTATGTGAGAGTAGGTATTCACAAATCCCATGAGTCAAGCACTACGATACCCATTCTCCTTGATTATATGGATGTTCACACATACAAACATTATATCAAAACTTTCATAGCATGGTCATATAGTATTATAAATATACATGGTGATAATGAGGTATGTTATTTCTAATTTATTTTATATGAAAACCCTTAAAAATTAATAAAATAAGGTTTGAACATTTATATTCTATTACATATGAGAAAAAAGAAGGATAAATAGAAGGCTGAGTGAAAACGGTATATAGGATCAACCAATAAATCAAAAAATCTATTTGAGATCTCCTTTACCCCACTAATTCCATTATAAAATTTATTAACATTAAAGGTTCATGAGAATATGATGCTAAATGATCAAAAACATGTCCTAAATTCAATTTAAAGAAAAAAATGTATGGATAGTCCATTATAGACATGATTGGTCTTTTTAGTGTAAAAGAAATTCTCAAGAATGAATGACTGGGATCCATGGTTGTGAATTTATAAATGACGTACATTTTCATAATTTGTTTTTCCAATAATTAATCTACTATGTTAATTACTATTAAATACTTTACATATTTTTCTACTGGCATACATATCACTACTATGTGATGGTAAAACTCTAAAAATAAAAATTTGGACTCATTAGTCCTCATATAACTTCTACACAAGAATTTAAAATAGGATAAGTTAAAATTTCAATAAAATTATAGAAAGTAACTACAAAGTTTAGTCATAAAATAAAAGATGACAAGCTATTCTTAATACCTACAATGTAGGGATACAACTCTATAATCTAATTATATAAAATATATTTTCATTACTTATTCCTTTTTTATAGGTGGAACTAGATACTCATTGTGGTCATTTTGGATACACCAAAGATTTATTTTTTTCGATCCAAAGAATGGATTTCCATCAATTCAACCACACATGATGTATTTTATCAATTTTAATACACTAATTTAAAAATTTTACAAATAAAATTTAAGTTATACATGTTATATTATGTTTTAATGAGATTTTTTTATGATAGGGTGGTGTTTAATTTTCGTCGAAAATCATTCTATGAGGATGAACAGTGCACATAAGAGTCCTATAAATCACTTTAACTGGAGACGTATTAGGGTATATATAATAACATTTCACTCTCAAAACATGTGTCCAAATAGGGTACTTATTTTTCTCAATATTTCTATAGTTTTCAAAAAAATTTAATAATAATGATTTTAGTCATTATATTTATTAGTTTATAAAGTATATTTTATTCCATCAATAAACTAGAATCCTCGAAGAGGTATTTCTAAAGATAGTTACAATTTAATATAAAATATTTATTAACCATTTGTTTATTTATAAATTTCCAGTACTAACAGGGTTATTTATAGTCCATGTATTTAAAAGAGGAAGTAGATTTGTTTAGAAATTAGTGAGAAACTTACATGGTGTCAAAATGTTTTTAGACATCACGAAAAGGTGATTTCCTAATGATTATTTAGTTAATTTTCTTATCGTTTTATCTACTACATATTTAGTTAATTTTATTATCATTTTTATCTACTAATTATTTATTTAAATTTTACATAGATTAAGATTAGGTGATTTTATACTGATTTTCTCTAATAATTTTATGCCTATGAAGTGCACAAAAGACCTCCATACAGAGTTCATGGCCCTTCTTGAATGAAAAAATCATTACTATAAGGAAGAATAATAATTTTGAATTGGAAATTATTAGATGAAATGAAGTGGTTTTATGAAGTAGAAATGATATTATCATTCATTAAGGACCTTAAACTCCATATGGTGGCCTTTTTCACTCTTTATAGGCACACAATTCTTCTATAAACATGGATTCTCAATGAAGGATTTAGAAAGGATGATCCACTATGTTAATTTTTAATTTTATCACTATGAATATGTTATTTATTTATTTTATTTGTTTATTTTCAATACTGATGAAATGAATTCCGTTTTGGGTCCAAGACCTTTTAATAAAATATCATCAAGAAAAATTTATTTTTTAATGATAGAAAATAAAGTTATTTAATTTAATACAGTAGGTGATTTGGGAATGAAACTATCACATGTATATAATTATACTTACTCCCTTTGGGTAAAATGTATACATTTATTCATACTCCCTTCATGATTATACAAAATTGTTTAAGGGTAACCATTCCTATCAAAGTAACATTTTAGTTCAAAATGCACATAACATAGTTAAAACTAATAAAACACATCATATTTTCTTGATACTTTAGGAAAATGATCCATGATTCATTTTTGAAAAGTATAAATAAAAAATACATAAATCCAACACATGGTGTGTATGGTATGACTAAAAGTTCATGTTTTCATTTAAAATTGACATTTTAGTTCAAAACATGCATTACATACTCAAAACTAAGAAAACATACTTAGATTGTCTTTATAATTTAGTAAAAGGATCCATGATTCATTTATGACATGCAAGAATTATTCTCAAGTTAATCCGATACAAAGTATGCATGGTGTGATTGATAGTGCATGTTTTCAATTAAAAATGACATTTTAGTTCAAAACATACATTACACACTCAAAATCTAGTAAACACACTTGGATTTTCATAAAATTTTAGATTTTTTTTATAATTCGTTTTTTACATATAAGAATTAACCGTACATAAATCCAATACATGGTGTAGTCAGTATGTATGAAAGTGCATGTTTTCATTTAAAAGTTACATTTTAGTTCTAAACAGATGTTAAATACTCAAAATAGATCAAACGTGATTGGATTGTCTTGATAATTTAGGAAAAATGATTATTGATTTATTTTTTCCATTTATGAATTAGCTGTAAATAAATTTGACACATGGTATGACCAGATTGACTAAAAGTGAAAGTTTTTAGGTTAAAAGTGACATTTTAGTATGAAACATGCATCACATACTCAAAACCGAACAAACAAACTTAAATTTCCTTGATAATTTAGGAAAATAATATTAATTAACCAAAATTTAACCCGATATATGGTGTGGCCAGTATGACCAATAGTGTGTGTTTTCATTTAAAATGACATTTTAGTTCAAAACATGCATCACATACTCAAAATTTAAAAAACAAACTTGGTTTATAATGATATTTTAGGAAAATTATATATTATTTATTTGTGACATGTAAGAATTTACCCCAAATAAATGTAATAAAAAATGTTCCTGAATTGTCTATAAGTGCAACCTTTCAGTTTAAAATCAAAATTTTAGTCTAAATCACACATCACATACTCCAAACCTAGAAAAAACACTCATATTATCTTGATACATTAATAAAATTAGTTTTAATTCATTTTTTATGTATAGTAATTAACATCAAATCAATTCGATACATGGTATAACCAATTTTACCAACAATGCACATTTTAATTTTAAAATGAAATTTTAATTAAAAACATGCATCACATATTGAAACTCAGAAATGAACTCAAATTTTCCTAATATTTTATGAAAAATATTTATAATTAATTTGTGACATGTTGGAATTAACCACACATCAATCTGCTACATGGTGTGGCCGGTATGACTAAAAGTGAATGTTTTCATTTAAAAGTGACATTTTAGTTCTAAATGCACTTCACAGACTAAAAACTAATAAAACATAGTTATATTGTCTTAATATTTTAGTAAAATGATTCATGATTTATTTATAAAACTTAGTAGTTAACTTCACATAAATTCGACACACAGTGTGTTCATATTGGATGAATGTGCATGTTTTCAGTTTAATAGTGATGTTTTAGTCTAAAACATGTGTCACATACTCAAAACTAAGAAAATTCCCTCATAATGTCTTGATAATTTATGAAAATTATATGTGATTCATTTTTTATGTATAATAATTAAACTTAAATCAATCTAATACTTGGTGTGACCAATATGATCAAGAGTGAATATTTTCATTTAAACCTGTCATTTTAGTTCAAAATGCACACTACATGCTCAAAATCAAGAAAAAACACTCGAATTTTCCTTCTATTTAATTATAATAATCTGAGATTTATTTTTAATGTGTTGGAATTAACTGCACGTCAATTCGGAACACAGTTTGGCCAGAATGACTCAAAGTTTGTGTTTTCATTTAAAAGTGACATTTTAGTTCCAAACACACATGAGATACTCAAAACCAAGTAAACATGCTCGTATTATCTTGACAGTTTATAATAATGACCCATGATTCATTTGTGATGTTTAAGAATTTACCTAAAATGAATCTGATAAAGGGTGTGGTCTGTATGATCAATAACACAAGTTTTTATTTAAAAATGACATTTTTGTTCAAAACATGTGTTACATACTCAAAACCAAGAAAAAACACTCTAATCATCTTAACATTTTTTAAAAAATATTGATAGTTTATTTGTGACCTATAATAATTAACCACACATCAATCCTACATATGGCATGGATGATATGACTAAAAGTACATGTTTTCATTTTAAAAAGACATTTTAGTTCGAAATGTATGTCACATACTCAACACAAAGAAAAAAAACCTAGATTGAATTGATACTGTATGAAAATTATACATGATTCATTTTTTATGTTTATGAATTAACTACACATCAATCAAACACACGATGTGTCCAGAGTGACATAAATTTCATATTTTCAGTTTAAAAGTGACATTTTAGTCTTAATCGCACATCACATACTCAAAACAAAGAAAACATGTTCACATTGTCTTGATACTTTTGAATAATGATATATAATTCATTTTTGATGTGTATTAATTAACATTATGTCAATCTGATACAGAATGTGACTGGTATGACTGATAATGCATTTTTTCAATTAAAAATGACATTCTAGTTCAAAAATAAATGTCACATATTACTTTGAAATATTTTTTTATTTATGTATTGTGTTATCCTATTTGTTTATCCATTATCATTTAGAATTCATGTTCTCCTTATTTATTTATTTTTACGAATACATTATTTTTCCATGTTTAAGTTTCATTTTTTTAGTATTACTAACCTAAACATTTTTTTATTATAGGTGTACTCTTATTTTGTTCATATTGGGGTGGTGTGTTTGAAAAATGGTTGCAAAATCAGGGTATATTGGAAGCGGGTTCCAAGGAAATTGGAATACAAGGCTACTTAGTTTACTATACATGTTTAAGTTATTTTTAATTTTTTTGTAAGATGTTATGTTTGTAATAAATTATACATATCAATGTAATTACAAATGTTTGAATTTTTTTTAATATATATTTATTTGTATTTATAATTTATTTTAATGCAAATTTATTTTAAATTAAGTTATTTTTTAATAAATAGTTACTAAAGTGTTTTATAAATGCAGCAACACACTTCTATAATTGGTAGCTTTTATCAATTTTGATAAAATTATATTTTATCTGTGGTAAAAAAATCAATAATAAATGTTATCTTTGTCAACACTTCTTTTATCGCTGATGAAGGATATTTTTATCAATTATTTTTTTAGAATTGATAAAAGTGCTCAGATTTTAAAGGTGATTTTAACATAATTTTTTTTAACATTGATAATAATGATTTATAACATTGATAAAATAGTAATATATTATAGTGTATCCTGCTTGTGTTCATGAACCTCACACTAGTGCACTTACGTCATGCCTTCGAACCATTCTCTCACACAACTTACTGTCATGAACCAACTCATGCCTCCATATCCACATTCCCATCACCACCAGTACCATTCCCTATGCCCTCCTCATACAAATGCATGCACATGAGGGAGAACATCTCACGCCCCGCAAAATGGGGCACAAAAAGTATAGCGGCTAAATTTTGAACCCCAACCCAGCCAAATGCGGGGGTCCTGACCGAACCACTCATCTATGACACTAGCCACTATATTATATTTAAAGTAACACACACACACAATAAATATTTAAATTATCACACACACATATACAAACACACACACACACAAATATAATGGTATTAATATAAATCATATTATAGGAAAAATAAAAAAAATAAAAAATAAAAAATAAAAAAATAAAATACACACACACACAAAATATATATGTGTGTGTGTGTGTATCTGTGTGTATATATATAATATTTAAATGATTACATGCATGCACACACACACCCAACCATCCACCCCCACACACACATGTTATTTATATTAATATTAATATTAATAAATTAAATAAATAATACTAAAGTACATATATAATGGAACAACCTGAAAAACCCAAGAATCAAGCCCAAATTGATTTCCACATGGTCTCAAGTGAATTTACCAATTTTCAAAGGATGGAAACTAGTGACGATGGATACTATAAAATAGACGGGGAACAATTTTCCTTAAAATAAAATAAGTAACTATATATATATGAAAAAATCTCTTTATTTTAAAATTAAAACCATTATTTTAAATCCATTTAACCTAATGTACTTGAGTTCTATTTTTTGTCAATAAAGTGTCAATATGTGTTCGAGATTATAATAAGATAGGAAAAATGGAGAATGAAGATTCTCTATATTAATTGTGAGGTTTATTTCACTATTCTTAATGTCTATAACACGTGTCACTAATTAATTTTAATTGAAACATTGTTTAAAACAATGTAAATGATGTGAAGAATTAATATGATTTGATGATGAATATATCTTTGGAATTTATATTCCAAACTGAAAATAAGATGAGGAATATGAGGAATATGAAAAAATTTATATTTCATGAGGAATTATTGAGAAGTTTAGGATTTTGGATTTGGGATTTCAAGGTGATTATTTTTGAATGGGAGTTTATGAGAATTTTTGTAACTCTTTGAATGGGAGGTAACCAAAAAAATTGGCCAATGACACAAGCACAAAGGGATAGATTGATCTACCCTTATTGTGGGATAAATCTCAACTATAATGGGAGATCCATCTCGAGTAGCCTATAGGGTGGCATGGGTGATCACCTACATAGGCAGGTAGGTGTGCACCCAGAGGTGCACGATTGTAGAGTGGGTACATAACTCTCACAAGGTGAACACATTGGTGTGCATGGGTGGTTGTGGGGGGAGGAGCGGTGTGGCTTACCCCATTTGGGTGTGTGAAAGTGTATTTAAGTGATGACCCTTGTTCTAGATTAAGGGGAATGTGGAACATATTTTATTATAAAGAATCACTCGATAGAAGGATATTATGATGTGGGAAAAGAAAAAAAAAGTTCACTATTCATAAATATTAAAAAGATCTCGGTATAACCTCAGCTGTCTTATCCATTTAATTTAGAACTTTTGATCGATCCATCATCATATTCAACCTACCGACACTCTAAGGCTTCTGTTCGCTGATGTTATTGCATGTCGAAATTTCCACTTTCAGGATAATCTTTGATGAATGATTTTTTGGGGTAATGAGGCTATAAAACTTCATGCATGAAATATTTTTCTTGCATGCATGAATTATTTTGTTGATAAGAGAACAACTGAGGATGCTATAGAGTTGAAAGAGGCTGATCATGTATCCATTAAACATGGATGAGTTTTTGATTCTAAAATGAGATGGAGCATAAAATTATTTTTCATGTGCATATTAGAAGTTCATCAGGAAGAAACCATTATTTTCGACATCATTATATTAAAGAAACATTGAGATCTTTTGTGTTAATGACAACCATGATATGGTATATTTTTTGGATATTTAATAATAGCCTTTATGATACATGAAACTCATAGGCTAAGGTGGTATAAGGAAATGAATTCTCTCTTATAAATACCAAGGGTTGGATAATCCTTTGGCTATGAATTCCATCCAAGAGAGATATCATTTTTCATAAAAAATAGAGCACCATGAATATTTGTTTGTTTAAGAAGAAATCCATTTGTGACACTTTCATGTGAAAAGGACAATATCTTTCATACACTACATGTGATATTAATATTTAGTTTTACACAAAGGAGCTTGAGGTATTCTGTTAAGTACAATATATTTTGTTAAGATTAAAATCCATGCACACAAGATCATCAATTGCATGAAGAAGAAGCTTCACATAACTATTTGATGTTGTGTGAAGTAGAAGTTTCACATAACTATTTTGGTGTAAAAAAAGGTTGTGAGTGTTAAAAATACAATATATATTAATATTGTGTTTACAGTTTCATGAAGGATGTGCTTTCATGAAGTGATAAAAATATAGTTCTTTAATATGTGAATACATATATACATAAATTCATAATCACCTAAGTAAATAACTAAGGAATAATTGATAATCATATAAAATTATAAGGATAATTAAATGGATATGTTATAGGGTTTACAAAGTTTAGGAGGCCATATATTGTATTCTACATGCACGAAGTTATCTTGTGATAAATGAGAATTCAAGAATAAAGTATCTTATGTTGTGAAATATTATTATTTCTTGAAATAATCTAATAAGAATTTTGTGTACATCACTTGAACACATATAATTGAGGATTAGAATTCATTATACTGAAAGAAGAATTGACCAAGAATTGTTACACTGAGGTATCTGATCATTCATAGGTGATCAAAATTATTTGAGAAATACCATTAAGCTACAAAGGAACTTGAACATGTATATACAAGAAAGCAGGGTCATATAAGCTCATAGAGGAAGATCAAGAGATCATCCTACCGTGGATCAATATCTAAATAATAGAATACTATATAATGTAGTATAAGGACCCTCTTGTGTGGATTCAGGATTAAGATGGCTAGTGTGAAAATTGGTAACACTTTGTGAAGTAGTATAAGATCCTAGTGTGCGACTCAAGAGTGTGAAGGCTACTATAGACTTTGGTAATATTGTTCGAAGAAGCCTAAAGATACTATGTGTGTAATCATAAGTTAAGATACAATATGACTCTGTATCAACCATTGTAATTGATAGTATGATTATAGTGGAGAATCCATGTGGGGGGGGGGTCTAAATAACATGGAAAAGAGAATGTAATTTTACTAAATATTGTAAATCCTTGTGTTATGTACCTTTTATTTATAGAATAATTCAATGTGAGGCTAGTGGACATAAGAAGAGTGGTTCAAGGCTTTAATCAGCCACAAAGGTTGAATTGAAAAGGAAAAATTTATAAAAAGAAAAGGGATAACTGATTTACCCCTCCCCCTCTCAGTGATCTCACACTGATATAGGCTCTATAATTGGTTTCAAAGGGAATGTATCCTTCAAAATACCCAATATACTACTAAGGATCGAGAACATAAATTTAGTAAAAATCATAGGCATTTTGAATTTTAATGGTGATAACTATTATGGATGGATAAATAAGATGATAAAATATCTTCTATCACTTGGGTTAGAAGTGAGAGATCTAGTTATAATGAGAGTTTTACCCTTCAATGAAAATTATACAATGAATTTTGATGATAAGAGAAATCTAGAAATGGATAGAAAAGTAGAAAATTCTATATTGGTGCCACTATCAAATAAGGTATACAATAAATTCATGGGACTTCCAACTTCTAAGGAGATTTGGGATAAATTAAGGATAGAGAAATGTAAAAGTTAAGGAATCCAAACTAGAATTATGTGGAATAATATTTGAATATATAAAAATGGTTGATAATGAGAGAGTTGATAACTACATTAAAATAGTAAATGAAACTGTTAGTAGCATCATATGCTTTGGAAAAAATCTAGATGGATCAACCATTGTGAAGAAGTCGAGGGGAATATTTCTTAATAAAATTGATCTAAAAATTTATTCATTGGAAGACTGAGAGGATCTATCATTGTATGAACATCATAATATTCTTATAGCATATGAAATGAGAAAAATACTAGTATTCAAGAAGAAGGTAAGAGATGATATAGAATTTGAAGCCATGATAAAAGGTAAATCTAGAGTTGAAGAAGAATATGAATCAAGAAAAATTGAATATTAAGAAGATAAGAAAGATTTTAGTTTGATAATTGCCTTATTTACAAATATTTATAACAAAGGAATAATAGGAAAATTAAATAATCCACTAAAATTCTTTATCTATAATGGATTTGGACATTTTTAATATGAATATCCAAAGAAGAAAGATAATGTCACTGAGACTAATGAAGAAGAAAACTAATTCAATTGAAAATACAAGAAACATAGTAAAGGTGTCTATGAGAAGAAAAATAATAAGTTTTTAAGAAAAATAGAATAAATCTAATGAGTAGGGAAGTTGATGAATATTCATCATCAAGCAGTGATATATAAGATGAAATAACTTTTAAAAATGAGGTGTGTTTAATGGAAAAATAAAAAATAGCTAAAGAAACATATAAAAGTGTAGAAAGTGAAGAGAGAACTGAACAAGAATGGTTATTAAAATATTATATAAAATTTAATCTGGATAACAACATGAAACTCAAGAAGGATAAAATAAAACTTAAAGAGGAGAATAAAGGGTGTGTCAAGAAAGAAGAGACACATCATAATGAGATAAGGTAGTACATTAATAAAGTAGCTAATATTGAAAGGAAAATAAAATATTTTAGAGAAAAATCACCTAGAAGAGAAGATATCAACAAGAATAGAATGTCATTCCTTGAAGAAAATAAGAAAAATAGGTTAAAGACAACCGAACATGAACATATGGAGACATATCTTTAAGAAAGACTTTCTGAGAAAAAGTAATAATTAATAATTAATAATTAATAAATAAATAATTAAATATTTATTTATTCACATACATTCATTTGTCTATATATTTTGAAAATATATTCATATTGAGTTTCCATCTCCATTATTGAGTTCAGAATGGGTTTTTTTTCTAGTCATGGTATAAACTCATATCGGGAACTAGGCCCAAGCCCAAACCCCATTTTCTTTTTCTTTTTCTTTTCTTCCTTTTATTTTAATCTTTTATTTTTTATCCTCCCCATGAATTATCATGAAAGACCCATTTTTGATATCCTTTTCTATGACCTAGAGATAAAATAGGGAGGGAGAGAGAGAGAGATGGGTAAGAAGGTTGATTCCACTATAGAGCTCCGGAGGAGCCGAATCATCATGCGATAGTTGTGAATCATAGAAATGATCAAAGCTTAAGAAAATTCCACCCAAAGGTAGTCTATTTTTATGTAAATACACATATATTTAACAATTTATAGTTTTACGGTACTTTTATAACTTATAATGACCCCTTTTGGGTTGATCTATGATTAACTAGGAGAAAAAAGGGGTTTCAGGCTGATTATAGGGGTTATCATTTAGAAAATACCAATCACACATGTGTGGTTCTATGAACACATGAACTACGTTATTATTATTTGGGGAAGATGAATTTTAGAGCTACGCTCCATGTACTGGGAGTACACACCATGTACTTGTTCTTGGCCATGTTGCCAAGTACATGGCCATAAATCCTGTGTAGGGGAACTTGGCCATATAATGTACACGACCAAACCCTATGTGGGATAAAATCCAGGTACAAGAACAAAAATAAGAAGAAACAAAAGGGCATTCCACATTAGGTACATTTCCAGGTTCCCCATGTAGGTTACACACTATGTACATATTTTATATGATGTGTACTTTGGTTTTACATGCCAAGTCCAGATAGAGTACACACCCAAGTGAGGATTTGAGGGTACACATTGTGTACTCGTGTATACATGCTGTGTACTTCTACCCTACTACCATTTTGAGTGTTTTTATCCTGTTAAACCATGGAGTTGTAATTGGATGTATGATTTTTCCATTTTGAGCATTTTTCTATATAGATCATGATGGTGGAACCATTAGAGTGATTCTAGGACTCATAAGAGGAAGTTTAGGCTGAGTGAGCCATAATGGAGAGGATCTTCCTCTAGTAAATAGTTTCAGTTATCTCCTAAGAGTGAGACCTAGGATGGTACCCACTTGAGTGTTATATTAAATGGTTAGTGTACTTGTAATGGGTTCTCTAGGGTCCCTATTGGGTTTATCTTTAGATATCCCCTCATTGGAGAGAATGATACATGACTTGATGAGATAGAATGATTGAGAGTTTGGACCAAACTAGAGTGAGGCCTTGATCTATGATGGGCCATGGGCCATATATCTAGACCGATGCATACATGGAGCTTCTCTTGAAGAAATATCCCATGCGAGGTATTCCTTTTTAGGCTCGTGAGACCGTGGGTTGTGAGAAACCAGTGCATGATCAAGGATCCCCTGTAGGATGCTTTCACTTATGTTTCAAACTATGGGATACCATGTTGGATCCTTCTACATGCTTACTATTTTTGAGAGTATTATATAAGATGCCTATCCCTAATTACTGTTTCTGAGGATCCAAAGTGGGATGCCTTTTTTTACATGTTGATGCATAAGATCCTGAGTATGATGCCTATCCAATGTTTTCACCTGAGGGACATAGTGGGTTCCTTGGCATTAGACCAACCTTGAGCTAGTACATGATGGGTTTGGGTAGAGATAGTAGTGGGTGTCACCTTAGAACCCATACCAAACTTATGATCCCAATGGTCTATGGTAGTTGTGATGGGTTCATGTGTTCTTATAGCCTCAGTCTTTTATTTATTCTTCACATGGTTACTCTTGATGTAGATATGATTACCAGAGTTTTTTCCTGGTACTCAACCTATGAGCCTAATGTGATGTATAGAGAAAATTCCCATAGGTACTACTTGGAATATGGCTTAATATCCCCACTTGATTGAATGGTACTATTACCAAAACACCAATTTTCATTGGGATTCATCCCCATATGGTTATTAAAAATGAGGTTTCTGAGAGTGTGTTAGAACCCCTCTTATGTGCAAGATGGGGACTGATGATTCTAAAGAAATTTTGAGGGAATGGTTTCCCAAGAGTTTTGATAAAATTTGGAATGTACCTCCATGGTAGATGAGTCATCAAGAATAAAATCAGTTCTGTGAGGTGGTTGACCTATGGCTAGACCTGGACACACATTATCAGGAGACATTGTGTCAGGGGTTGGTTAAAGGCAAGAATAACCTAGTTTTTTTTGTGAGTGTTTCTTGAGGAGTGAGATACATGCCCATCAATGGAATATTTTAATACTCTTATTTTAGATATTATCATGTTCCATATATTTAAATAATCTTCAGTATAATGAGAGAGAGTAATCTATACACCGATCTATCTAAATATCTTTTCTAGTTTGACAAAATAACTCCTTGGGAGTTGTTCTTGAGGAGCAGTATAAGGTAATCCTTATGAAGGGGAGTGCACCATTGTCCGTTTTAGGGTATAGAACCTCTTTATAAGTTGAAATTCATATTTTTTTGTGGGAACCATTCTCATGAAGTGGAAATATGTGATGTTTTGATGACGGCTAGGAATGATTAGTTTTGGATTTTCTAGTCATCACATTCAGTGATGGATGGAGTGTGGGACTTTGAGCTTGAAGTTTGGTTGCAAGGAGATGATATGGGTAATCCTATGGTGTGGATTATCAAATCAGTCATGGTTGAACATATTATGTAGTATAATAGTTTTGGACATTGAGAGATTAGTTGTTAGATATTCAAGATAGCATAGTTGTGTAGATGCTCAGGATGAGAGCATGGGTGTAGTTTAACAACTAAGGCTTCTTGGGGATAAGAAGGTTTATGGTGGGGAGGCTATAAAGACCCATATTTTTATGGACTTTGAAATTCAGAAAAAACTTTAATTTTTTCTTTCAAATTCTTGTAATGGGTAAAATGGTATTTTCCTCTATCAGATAATCTCATATATATATTTTTTACTAATCCTTTGGTCCTAGAATATGGTGTTTACCCTAGTACAAGAGTTTGGTGTAAATATGATACCTTTAAATTTTTGTGGGATAATTAATATTTAATATTTAATTATTTAAATATTAATTTACTTTCAAAAATTCATTCAACTATATATTTTGATCGAAGTATTTGATTGAGATTCCATCTCTACCATTGAGTCCAGAATGTGGGTTTTTCTATGTCAAGGTATAAATTCATGCTGGGTGCCCGAGCCCTTTTTTTCTTCTCTTACTTTTCTTTTCCTCTTTTCTTTCTTCACCTCACCCTAAATTCTCATATATTCTCCTATGGTATCTCCTTCACTATGACCTAGAGAGAAAATGGAGGGGGATTAAGGGAGGTGTCGTCATAGATCTTGGGAGGAGTCATACTCTCGTGCAATAGCTTTAGATCATAGAAATAGAAAAATATTTGGTGGATTATTCCCAAAGGTAGGAAATTTTTATGTTTTCCCCATAAATCTAGATATATTTACAATTTTCTAGTTTTAAGGCCCTTTTATGACTTCTAATGACCCCTTTTGGGTTGATCTATGCTTAACCTTGAGGAAAAGGGTTTTGAGCCAATTTTAGGGGCTACTGTTCAGAATATTTTGATCACATGGTGTGTGGTTATGTGAACACAAGCCACACACTCTTCCTATTCTGAGAAGATTATTTTTTATAAGTAAACATCATGTACTTGGAGTACACTCCATGTACTAGGAGGACACACTATATACTTGTGCTTGGCCATGTAGCTGAGTACATGTCCAAATAAATCGTGTAGGGTCACTTGGATGTGTAGTGTACATGACCAAACCCCATGTAGGATACATGATGTATAGAAGTAAATAACCACATAGGAACACATGTACAAGAAATTATAGGTATATAGTCAGGTACCCCAGATAGTGTACATACTATGTACATGTTTTACACATCGTGTACTTGGGATTTACATTCTAAGTCTAGCTAGAGTACACACCCAGATGAGGATTTTAGGGTACATATAGTGTACTTGGGTATACACATTGTATACTTTTCCCTTTATACCCTTTTGACGGTTTTTATGATTTTATGCCCCAAAGTCAGAACTGGATGTATGATTCATCCGTTTTTAGAATTTTTCTATGTATCTCACGATGGTGGAACCCTTGGGGTGATTTGAGGACTCTTAATAGGTGTGTTGGTGTGAGAGATCCATAATGGAGAGGTTCTTCCTCCAGTAAATAGTTTCATTTATCTCCTAAAAATGATACCTAGGATGAGACCCACCTGAGGGTTATATGAAATGGTTAGTAGACTTGGAATGGGTTTACCAAGGTCCTCGTCGAGTGTATCTTTGGATAGTCCCTGGTTAGTGGGACTGAGATGTGACTTGATGAGATAAATCAATTAAGCGTTCATACCAACCAAGAGTGTGATATTAATCTTATATAGGCCATGGTCTATATCTCTAGACCAATGCATACATGACCTTTTTCTTGGAGAAATATCCCTTGTGATTTATGCCTTTTTAGGCCATTGAGGCTATGGGTTGTGAGAAACAAGTGTGTGACCAAGGATCCCCTGTAGTATTCATCTACTTATGTTTTTACCTAGGGGATACCATGTAGGACCCCCTCACCATATTAATCTTTCCAAGGGTCCCATGTAGGATTCCTCTTCTAGGTTACAGTTTCCAAGGATCCCAAGTGGGATGCCTTTTCTTATGTGCTGGCATAGATGATCTTGAGTAGGATGCCTCTCCAATGTTTTGACCTGATGGACCTAATGGGTGCCCTAGTTTTTGTCCAAACTTGAGCTAGTGAATTATGAGTTTGGGTAGACATGGTAGCAGGTGACACCTTAGAACCCATACTGAACTTATGAGCCCAAGGGTCTGTGGAAGTAGTGATGAGTTTATGCATTCAACCAAACTCACTCTTTTACTTATGCTTCATGTGGTTACAGTTGATGCAACTATGATTTATAAAGGTGATTATTTGTACTCAACCTATAAGCCTAATGTGATGTATAGTGTATATTTTCAGAGGTACTACTTAGGATTTGAATTATGATCCTCACTTGATTAAATATTATTGTTACCTAAATTCCCATTATCACTAGGATTCTTACCTACATGTTGATTACACAGGAGTATACTGAGAGTGTCTCTAACCCCCTATTATATTATATCGACATAAGGATGGCTAGTTCACTAGGATCTAGGTGATTCTTGAGGTTGTTGGGGGGGGGGGGAGGGTGTATTCCCCTAGAGCATGAAATGCTGATATCCATAAAGATCAATGATGATCAAATCATTTGATTCTTAGGATGCTCTTTAGGATCAGGTGGATGCACCATTATTGTACTCAATAGACTTATCTAGGAGTGGTATTTTTAGGTTTTTATTTAATGGATGTTGAGTGTTATATTTTATTCAAGTATTACTTATAGATTTATTAAGGGTCATCCTCCTTAGGGATTATCTGAGTTGCAATGTTGTGATTACGTATAGACCGGGACCTAGGAATCATACATTGAACTGGATTACATGTGGATAGTGTGATATGAAATCAAACTCTATATCATATTTTAAGGATTTACAGTTGATACCTATAACCCTTCATATTAGTTAATATAGGTGATTATGAATGATCTTAGGGTTAGGACTTGTATCCCCAAATAGTGACATAGACTTCTCAAAGACATATTTGGCACTAGATGAAGTAGGTATTATTGATTGGGATTACAAGACCAAGGATTTAATTGACTATACACAACTTTAGTAGTATAACATATAACACAATTCCTTATTCAAAATATGTACAGTTGATTAAGATATTAGATTCAAGTATATACTGTGGATTAGTTATATTTTATTTATGTTATTTTTTGTATTTATCACTTCATTGTGACTTGGATAGAATGAGAATATTTCATGAGTGTGAACTTATAGAAATAGGATATAGGTTCACCATTAGGGGTGGAATAATAATATTTATTTCTCACCCCCATAAGAGTACCTATATGTGCATGAATACATTATGTATGCTTTCAGGTTGAGCACAAATTCACGATGGATAGGGCTGAGGCCCAGAAATTCATGATCAAGTAGATTCACTTGTTTGGGTTCTTATGATCACATTAGAGAAGCTCAATAGTGGCTTGGAGTCTAGGTATGCGGTTCATATCAAATTTAGTATTAAATACTTATACTTTTATTTATATTCCATTTATTTACTCCTATATATATAATTGTCCTAGTGGGAGATCAATGTTGTATGTATGACATGGACATTTATGAATTTACTACATTTCATTATTACAACATTGTTTATACTTATTTCTTCTACAATCTGATTATTTACTGCTATGGATTATGTTTAGTTACTTCCTCTACTTTCTTACTCTAATAAAAGGTAATAGTTTCCCCACGGACACACCCTAGGCCCTCATTTCTATTCGATAAGCTATGAAATATGGGGAGGCATACTTGGGGACTTGTATCTAACTAATTCATTTAATGTTTATAGAGTGAGTCAGGTCAGGACATGATAAATGATAAGGGTGATATAATTACACTTGAGCAAAGGGAAGTGGGAGAGAGGGTACCCCAGGTGTCTAAACTAATAGAGTAAAGGGGTATATAAGCTAGGAATAACTACTATGCATGTATCTGAAGAGTGGGTTCCACTTCCATACTACTAGAAATGTGTAAAAAATATTGAGAATTTCCATTGAACATGTTCAAAACATGAGTTACATAAAATTATCATGAATAAAGTCTCCTTCAAGTCATGTGCCCTGGATGGGAGGCAGACTAAAACTAGGGTGCTATATCTTCACCATAAACCGAGGGGATTCCATTTGAAAATTATAAGGGTGGTTACTCCAAGGCATGTACCTTGGATGGGTGGTGGGATAAGATTAGGGAACCAAGCCATTATCATAAGCTAGGGGGGGAGTCCATTTGGAAACGGAAGAGAATGACATTTCAAATTTGGGGGAAACAAAGTGTGTTTGTGGAATATAGTAATGTTCAAGAAGAGTTTGAGCACTATTAGTGCTATGCTGTCATGAATTAAACATATTTACAAGGTGTGATAAAAAATATAAGGTATATGGTCTAATAGAGTTTGGATCTAGACATAATTCCAAACCGAGTGTGATATATGATAACAGAGTTTGATCATGCTCTAGGGAGGAGACCAAAGTCTCTTAGGATTCTTTGTTTATGGTCATATAAATTTTACAGCTAGGGGAATAATGGTTTAACAATTCATATCTTAGACCCTAAAATCACTAAAATTTAATACCACACAACTTTTATTAGGGTATCATTCCTATTTTAAGTTCATGGAATTTAGACTGTGGAGTTTTACTAGTTTAGGTACATGCCTCTTGGATTGTGGGTGTGATATATTCTATAAAAAAATGGTAAATATAAAATTTGAGGTGAATTAGAATCCAAATTCCTATAAAGAAAACCTCAAAAATGGGCACACATTGTTTATGGTTATGATGCTCAGGCTTTAAAGGGGATCAATTTTAAGGTCACACAACTTTGGTAGAGGGGATCTGGACAATAATAAGAGGTGAGGGTGATAAAAGATTAATGGTTGGGCCTGATATAGAAGGTTAAGTTGTCACTATTTATCCTATTAGGTGGGGATCAGGCCACACGTAGTTATTATAGAGTAGTGCAGAATATGTCTAACACCAAAAGTGGGGTACGATAGGATAATAATGAGAATGTAAAGGGGAGTACTCTTAAGAGAGGACCAAGGCACCATTAAGTTTTAATTCATGTGACCGGTACAATTATTAGTTGTTTAATATCATGAAAAAGGACACTGATCACATATTTTAACATCATATGGTGATGATGAATACTATATAGTTTAACATTATGCGATAAGGATGTTGAACATGTATTATTATATCATACAACAAGGGAAAAATTCTATACAGTTTAACGTCATTTATCTAGGGATAATGGGGGATATGAATTTCAGTGCTATGAAGCTAAAGATGAAAGGAGTTTCCCTACTTTTGATTATGGTAAGTCTCAATCATGATAAAAAAACTACCAAAAAAACTCCTAAGATCACATGAGTCATGATCTATGTGAGAAACAAGATGAAATGGAATATTACTCATGTTATAAAAGAGTTTTAAATGGAGGTCAATGGGTTTGGATTATAGTGTTGTATCAACCACCAAGTAAACTATTGATGATGCAGAAATTGGTTGGGAATTATTCCATAAGACCAATTTAGTTTTCTAATAAGTGAGGATGCATGAGGGGGGAAACAACACGGGTGTTATAAATTTACTTGAATAAAGAGAAGTTGAAGTGAGGTAAATTGTGATATCTAAGATTTGTGTCATAATGAGGAGTGACAGATGAGGTAAGGATGAACACCAGGAATTTCCTAAGAGTATGTTCCAATACATACTTTCAAAAATGGAAAAAAATAAAATTTAATTAAACCTTTGAGAATGTATAAAGATTAGGATCCATCATGTTTCTCCTGATAACGTTTCCCCTAGGACACATATTTTGGACGAGAGGTTATTTGAGGTTAGTGATTTTTCCATCATTATAGGGGAGTTTATTTAGAAGTTGAATATTGATAAGGATCCTAACCAAGGAATCCCAAAGTTGGCTGGTGAAAGGAATGAATATGGTCAAGAAGGGTTCAAAGCCTTCAGGGGATACAATTTTATGAATTTTGTATATCAAAAGAGAATACCCATGAAAGTGGAGTGGCATACAAGCTAGTATAGTTTTTGACCAAATAGAGTGCCAAATCCATGAAATGGGAATGATAATGGAATTTTATTAAGCCTTAGAGGGACCAGTTTGATCCCTAAAACTATATAGTTTAAGGTTGAATATATTAGATCATGAGGTTGTTCTAAGTTTAAAGTCATGAAACTCTGACCATGGAGGAGTATTAGTTTAAGATAATATATCTTTGACTATTTTTTTGGGGTTTAAGGTTATAGAAATTTGATTCAATGGGTTGATATAGTCTATCAATTTAGGGAGAAGAAACCCAACATGAATGGAAATCCCCATGCTAGTATATACTGACTCAAAAAGTGATGCACACAGTTTAAGGTCATAATACTTATACTATGAGAGAACACCGAGACAATCCTTATATAGAAATGTGGGAAGGGTAAAACCAATGTGAATTGGGATCCCAATTCCATTATAGACATCCTCAAAAGAACATGAAAACTATTTATGGTCATCATTCTCGAACCAAGTGAGGATCCTTATAAGTTCATTTATCTAGGACCAAGAACATTTATTCTAACTTCATGTGGTGTGGATGATAATCATATAGTTTAATGGAGTATGATGGGAATGGGGGGGATATAGGTAGTCCAAATAGAAATACGGGAAAACTAAAAACATGGTATGGACAAAAATATCAAATCCTAATATATAAAACTTAAAAGATGAGTACACATACTTTAAGGACATGATGCTTAGAAAATGGTTCCTAGTTTAGGGTCAAGTAACTCATACCATCCCCTTAGAGAGTAGAGTCATTTTCCATAATGTGAGAAAAGTCAACCTAGTGAGGGGGGGGGGACCGGACACCAAGATGATATGGGAGACATAGGGAATTTTCATATGGTCTTGGGATATGATATTAGGGTGTCAATATATATCCCATGAAATATAATCAATCCAAACATATATATTGGATATAGAATCTATTTGTATATATTTAGATCATGTATATGGGAGAAGAAAAATGAATGGATTCTCTAGTGGTAAAAAGGATAAATACCATAAGTGAATTTGGAAAGGCCTTGTTACCAGAGAAGAACCAAGAAAAATCTCATGAATAGATCTAGATTGTATGCTGTAGATTTTTGAATAAGGGAATCATCCAAGATTTAAGAGAATGAAGGGGATTTACATGAGTTAACGGAGTATCCTATGTTACAGTATGGAATGGGGTTAGATTTTATAACTAGGATTGGGATAAGGAATTCAGGCATCACTATGCATCCCATAAAATAGGAATCTAGTAACATGTAGTTCTTAATAGATGGTAGGGTAGGTTACCAACACCAACATAAAGGGGTCATACTCTTGGGTGTGTATTTTATCCTAATTTTTTAGTAAAATAATCATATAGAAATATTTCATTCATATAGCCTAAGTTAATGTAGCAAGGATTGAGTTCATGTAGTTTAATGTCATATGAGGATGATATGCCATACAATTTAAAGTCGTACAACTTAGAATAATGTGACATGTAGTTTAGGGTCATGCGATTGAGTTCTATTTTTAGTATTTAAAGTCATATAGAATAGAATAGGGTGTTATGATGTTTATCATCATAGATATAGGATGGAATACTCTATATTTTAAATTCATATTGATAGGACTTAATTCGATTCTAAGTTATGTAAAATTTTTATTTAGGAACCTCACATTGGCGGGAGGTGTGATACACTTCCCCTCTATAGTGATCAATGAGTATTCACTATTAAAGTAAACCTTATGAACAATGAAATGTACTTCCCATTTTGGATTCAAATTTGGTTGTTTTATTTCAATTATCATTCATGCTCCCAATGCCAACACTAAATCAGTATAATGGAATTGTTAGAGTAAAACCTTAATATTGAATGCTAAGGACACTTGATTCCAATGGACCTTGAGATTATGAAATGCTTGGATCATATTTTTATTGAGGGAATATAACCAAGATAAATGGATTTGGAACATTTTATAGATGGATGTCTAGAGTGATGGTAGCTGGACTTCAATGGGATTTACTTCTTATATTTAATACATCAGGGATTAAGAGGTCACATGGGTGGAATTCCAATCCATCGTATGATATTCCCACAAGGAATTGGAGATATTTTTAAGCAACCTATTATTTTATGGTCCAATATATTCTATATAATTTTAGATAGTATTATCTTGAATACCTTAATCTATCCACTCATTGGCATGTGATATCCAAAAGTATGGTTAGATGAGATTTCGTACTTGGTGTACACCTTTTTTAGCTTAGAGGATCGAAAGTTAGTATCATTTTCCATGAGAATGGTGTGAGGGATCCCAAACTGAGGAATGATATATGATTCCATAAAATTGATCTCAAACCTGGTCTTGAACTTCTTGTGGGTAATAACTTCAACCTACTTTGAGAAGAAATCAGTGGCAATAAGGATGTACTTGAACTGATGAGATGTTGCTGAAGGATAGGGACCTATAATATTGATCCCCCACATAGTAAAAGGCCAAAAATACTTGGTCTTGTGGAGAATATATAGATGATAATTCTCAAATTTTTCATGAAATTAGAATGAATTACACTTCTTGGTGAAATCCAGACAATCATTATTGGATTTATCTAGAGACTTCTTATTTTAATGATCACAAATCATGATCCTTATTTTGTTAATGGTATTTATGTTTTATGATAGTAAACTATTTTTCTTGATAAAAAAATAAATAAAAATGGATAAGTCTTGAGGTGACCATGTCAACCTATAACATGAAGAATCCATGTAACCACACATTGAAGTCTAAGTGACTGCATGATCAACCAAGTAACCATATGTCAAATGAGAAAATTTTCACTAAGTCTTGAAATGATGACATGTGTAAAAAATATACTACATAATTAAATGAAGTTGTTATATGAATAATAAAAGTTTCCATGCTAAGTGACCATGAGAAAGTGGCTATGCCAATTAATTGTGCCACGTGACTATGGAAAGTGACCATGACAAGTTACCGTGGTAGGTAACCATACCAAATGACCATAGAAAGTGATTGTGTAAAGTGACCATGTAAAGTGAACATTCCAGATGATTGTGGAAAGAAACCATGTAAATGACCATTTAATGTGACTAAAAGCTAAAGTGAATGTGCTTAAGTGAATTCTAAGTTACCTTTTCTAACTTAAGCAATGAGAAAAATTCAAATCTCCAATGGCCATATTTTGGAGAATTTATTGAAAGTAATAGAATTTAAAGATGCTAGATCAAACAAATGAGTATGAGAAATTGTTAATGAATATTCTCAATTGGATAATTATAAAATTTGCACCCTTTCATAAGTATATCCACTCATGTAAAAATAGTATATATCTGATAATGTTTATGGTAAAAAAAAGTGATATGCTGATCATACTCACTATTTTGCCTCCACAACACTTTATTTTTGGATATATTAGTTCAATACTCAATTGAATAATTTCAAGGATAAATTTAAAGAAAATTGATCAACCAAGGATGACCATATTGATCTGCTTCAAACCTTCTCTGTTTCTATCAATTTATTTCTATATTTTTAGCTTACCTTTGAGCTATGTTTTATATTACTTTTTTACATTCATTTTCACATGATTTTGCACTATATTGGAGAGTAATGAATACTATTTTATCATTATTTATTACTCTTATTATCCCATGTATAATTGTAGAAGAGGATATGTATGGACTGAAATTCCTTATGAATATTTGTATATAAAAACCCGATCCATATTATGGATTAGTTTAATTTATTAATAAAATTCTTTGTATTGGGGGATTTCCAAGTGGAGAGGATTAGGCCTCATCTTGAGATCAAAACTATTGTTTTTTACATTCTTTGTGTTTTAATTTTTTTTTTCTTTTTTGAAAATCAGTTGATTATTTCAAAAACTATTTAACAAAAAACAATAATTTTATAGTTATATTTAATAAGTTTTTTATATATTGTATTTGATACTATTAAATCAGTTTTAAAAGTTAAAGTGGTTTCAAAATTTCATTAACTTGGTTGTGATCGAATCTTTGAGATTTTTTTTGAAAATATAAAATTATATATTTATGCTATTTTAGTCAACTAGGATGATTTTATAAACTAGGGTATTGCATTTTTAAATTATTTTTGACAAGAATTTTTATTGGGAACTCAATTCACCCCTCTTGATTTGTTTACTCAAACCAACATGTGGAATCAAAGGAGTTTTTTTTACTTCTCTGTAATAATGTTTAACCTTGATCAAGTTTTTAGCAAGATCTTATTTATATTTTCTATATTTTTAGTATGTATACTAAGTATGAATGTTATTCTACCAATATACCTCTTTATTTAAATGGTAAAAATTACACTCAATAGAAAATAAAAATGAAAATTCATCTTGAAAGTATGGTTTTTTACATTTGGAGATCTATAAAAGATAAATATTAAAATATAAAACTGCTAGAAAAGAAATGGATGCTCCAAATAAATATTATTATGATTCAAATTTAAAAGCTATGAATTCTTTATTTTTTTTCATTAGGAGAGGATAATTTTAAAAGGATATATTATTGTGGTACTACTTATCTAATCTGGGATAACCTTTCTATGTCTCATAAAGGCACATCCAATGTCAAGGAAATGAGACTAAATACATATACTATTAAGTATGATACCTTAAAAATGAAACCTAATGAATCTATATCTGACATGTATATTAGGTTTAATGAGATCATAGATACAATGATTACACTTGGACAACCAATGATGAATAAGGATCAAGTAATGATGATAATGTGATTCTTACTTGATAATTGGATAGGTATTGAAATCTCTATTTGGGAATCATATCACATCATCAAACTATTAATAAAAGAGTTAATATGAAAATTTTCAAAGAATATTTAAAGGTAAACCATGAAGCTAATGAACCAAAAATAAAATTCTTTGCATTTAAAGCAACATAGTAAAAAGCTAACGAAATTTTTAAACCTGAAAATACAAGTGGAAGTGAAGATGATAAAAATAGTGATGAGGAAATGGATTAACTAGATAGAATATTTACCAAGTTTTAAAAAATGAAGAAGTTTTTTTGTAAGTAAAATTATAAATGAAAATATTATAAGAGAGTAAATTGTAGAAAATATTGGAAAAATAATGAATCCTTTCATGAGATCATCTTCTATGAATATAAGAGGAAATGACATATAAAAGATGACTGCCTGAAGCTCAAGTATGAGAATAAATATAAAGATAAAGATAAAAGTAAAAAGAATGAAATTAATTCCACTTAGAGTGTATCTTAGGATAGATTAAGTGACATGGATCTCATTCGAGAAGATTCAAGTGAAAAGGAAAATCTATGCTTTATAGATGCTACCTCATAGGTACCATCTACTTCTTCTTCCCCAATTTATGATGAATCTGTAATGATAAGTGAATAATTAGAAGAATATAGTTCTATGATGGAATATACCATGAATGAGATAAAATATAAATATAAATATCTAAAAATGATTCATGTTTTATGTGTTATAGATAAATATGCTCTTAGTTTATAAAAGAAAAATAATTCCAATTTGTTAAAGGAAAATAATGATATGAAATTTATAAACGAACAACTTAAGAAGGATTTGGAATAATTTTTTTACAGTATAAAAACTTAAATATTATACTGGGTGAACAAAAAAATTGAAAATCCTAATCCGAAATAGGTTATGGATCTAGATAGTAAGGGAAGCTGTATACAAATTATTTATTACTAATTCACAAAACAAGACTTTAGTTTCTAAGAAAGTTTCTAGTTTTGGAAATAATTCTATATATTTTGATCATAAAAGTTTTTTTTATCCAAATCTAATAATTCTATTGCTATTAATCTTGTAAAACAAATCTATATTTCAAAGGCATTAATTGCTAATTTCTATGAACCTAAGAAAATATGGGTACCAAAATAATTATTTTTTGATTATGTTTAGAATTTTTTTTGAAGATCTCCATAAAAAATATATGGTATTTGGATATTGGACGTCCAAGCCATATTATATGAAATTATTCAAGATTCAAGAATCTTATAAAATTGGATGGTGGGCATGTAACTTTTGGTGACAATGAGAAATGAAATATTTCTGGACTTAAAAAATTGGTAACTCTAAATATTTCCATATTTATAAAGTTTTATTTGTTGATAGTTTAAAATATAATCTTCTTAGTACTTATTAGTTTTTTAATGATTATTTTAATTTTAAGTTTGAAAACAATGCTTGTAATATTTTTTATCCCAAGCATGATTTATTATTTACTACTTTTAAAAATGATAATGTTTATACTCTTAATTTAGATTCCTTATTATTTCAAAATGTCCCTTTCTTAAATTATTTTCATAGACAATCTTGTATATGGAATAATATAATAGGTAATTACAATATATACTCAGTTAAAAAGCTAGATAAAAAGTGTTTAGTTAAGGATATACCTAATCTAGAATCCCCTAAAGGAATTTTTTTTAATCTTTTTCAAAAGGTAAAGCAACACAAAATATCTTTCAAACCAAAGAAAGAGGTATCTACCTCTCAACTACTAAAATTGGTTCATATAGATCTATTTAGACTATCTAAATTTTCTAGGTTAATAGAAAAAATACTATTATTATATTATAGTTGATTATTAATCAAGATATAAATGAGAGTTTTTCCTTTCTCATAAAAGTGAAGCTCCTTGTTTTTCTAAATATGTGAAATTAGTAGAGAACCTTAGTGGACTCACCATAAAAACCTTGAGAAGTGATCACAGATGAGATCTTAAGAATCAATAATTTGAAGCTCTCTTCTCACAATATGTATATACTCACAATTTCTCTTCACTTTGAACACCTAAAAAAATGGGGTTGTTGAAAGGAGAAATAAGCTCTTTAAGAAATTGCTTGAACTATACTCAATGAATAAGACACACCTATTTATTTGTGGGTTGAAGTTATTCATACAACTTATTTTTTAATTAATATATTTCTTATCAGACCTATCTTGAAAATAAGTATATATGTATTATGAAATAATATAAAACCCAAAGTAAATTACTTCACAGTTTTTTTGTGTAAAGTCTATATTGTAAAAAAAAATGGAATCTCGACAAGTTTTCACAAAAAATCCATAAGGGAATTTTTCTTATTTATTCAACCACTAGTAAAGATTATAGAGTCTTTAAAAATAAATATAAAGTTGTGGAAGAATTTTTTCATGACACTTTCAGTAAGAAATATCCACATGAACTCAAACCTGATTTAGAAAATCTTGAGGATGATATGTCAAATTTGAATATTAATAATACCTCTAAAGATTATGATCTGTTTGTTAATTTACCTGATAAATCACTTGACAGAGACCATCAATTTTTTACTAATAGAGAAGAATACTTGGAATAACTAAGTACTCATTACCTAGAACTATTAAAACCCTTAAAAACCATCTCTATAAGCTATTATAGGAGACATGGATAAAGGAACTGAAACCCAATCTTTACTAAGAAACCATGTTAAACAACAATATTTCTTATCGCAACTTGAACCTAAGAAAACCAATGAAGAAATCAATGATCAAAATTAGGTAATGGAAATGTAATAATAATTAAATCAATTTGAAAGGAACAGAGTCTAGGAATTAATAGATATACCTAAACACTACCTAACTATTGGAATCAGGTGGGTGTGTAGAAATAACGTTGATGAATCTAGAATAATTATTAGAAACAAAGCTATATTGGTTGAAGTAATCAAAAGAATAGATTGACTATGAAGAAACATTTTCACCAGTAGCTAGAATTGAATCCATCATAATAATACTTTCATATGTTATAAAAATTAATTTAAAACTATTTCAAATGGATGTTAAGAGTAAATTTAAAAAAATTTATATTGATAAGTTTTTTTTTTGTTGAGAAACCAACTATATTTCAAAATCCTCATTTTACAAATGATGTTTTTAAACTTTCAATTTTTTTTATGGTTTAAAACAATCTCTAAGAGAATGGTATGATATGATCAAAACTTTTCATATTTTAAATTGTTTTATAAAAGGTTTGCTGAACCTACTTTATTTATAAAAATAATATCAAAATATTTTTTAGTTGTTCAAATATATGTTGATGATATTTTTTTGGATTATACAAAAACTCATTGTGTATTGAATTTTTTAAAATGATGTAAAATGAATTTTAAATTAGTTTAATGGGAGTGTAAATCACACAATAAAAACTTTATAAATGAAGAAATAAGGAAATAAGAGGTATTTATAGAAGTTAAGAAACATATACCAAAGGAATACTAACTTGACCTTTGGAATAGTTATACGACCCTTATAAATAGTAAACTAGCCAATGGAATAATAACCTCACCCATGAAATTATAAATAAAATTTGGGTATCTTATAAATGAAAATATGATATAATTATATCATATTTTAAGTAAATAAATGTTTTTAAAAATTATTAATTAAGTGTTGGTATTTTATAAGTCATAAATATTTAAGTAAAATTTTATGATTAATGTAATAATTTAAAAGAAAATTTATTTTCAAAAAATAAATTTATAAATTAATATTTTTTTGTCTTATTACTTTAGTATAATTATATGAGACCTTAATTAATATTCCAAAGTGTTATAAAATGAGTTATAATTTTAAAATTGTTATTTTCTAAGTAAATGATGGTTATAATTAAAAATAAAATTTATCATATTTTTCAAATTATTTTTATAAAATGAAGTTCATTTTTTAATTCTAAACATCCAAAAAATTTTAGGGTGAATTTTTTAGATTTTTCTGAAATAATTGAATTTTTGGTGAATAGTAAAAAACAATATATATACATTATAAGTTAAATAAACTATTCCTCGAGTCATATCTGATGTGAGCACCATAATATTGAACTTAACTTCATTATTTTATTATATTTGTTGATAATTATAAAACTATTCATACCCTTGATCCAAAATAATAAACTAAGGAATTAAATAATGAGAAAACACCCCTCTTCTCCCCTATAAATACGACCCTCGCCACCTCTTCTCCTCACAGATCTCAATATTTGAGCCTTTTCCAAATTATGATAAAATATTTTTAAAAACCTATACCCCAATTTTTGAAGCTCTTGGTCTCATCAAAAGTTAAAAACCCTTTCCCTAAGGAGGTTTTCAAGGAGGAGAAACTCAAGAGGCAAATTCCTCTTTCCTTTTACTTTAATTTCTATTTAAGTTATTTTATTATTCTCTCCTAACATCCTATCATACAAATGGTATGATAAATCTAGTGACTCAAATATTATATAATTTTATTATTATAATTTAATAATCCATCATTAAACCCCTCTCCTATCCCATTTATTCTAGAAATGAAAACGTCATTCATGAGGTGTTAATTTATTGCCTTTAAGGATGAAAAGTTTTCATTTTCCATTAAAATCATCAAGGATGGTCATAAAACCATTTTTATGATTAAAAAACTATAATATATGTATTAAAATTTATATAATGTTCTTGAATCATTATATACACATGGTGTTTAATAATAAAACAAACAAGTTTGTTATGAGCGAAAAACTGCCCAAAATAATCCAAACGATTATCACTAACATTTTATCTAATGATTCATACTCATACTATATAAACAAATGATTTATAAGATCATTTAAACTTATGTATGTTAATTAATAACTTATAACTTAAATTCTATATTTCTATTTCCATTTTACATGAACATCCATACTCTTATATAAATGAACCGATCATGAAAACTAAGAAAACAAGCACTCCTGAATGTTGAAATTGAACACTATAACTCATAAAAAAGGACATAAATGAACTTAATAAAATTATAATAAATAAATCTATAAAAGGTTCTGAATTAATTAATTAATTAATTAATTAATTAAATTTTATTATTTAGGAAATTAAGATCAAGTGAAGAACTGTTTTAGATATAAGGTAAGAGATTCTACCCGAACCCCCATTTTTTCCTTCAGGTTAATCTTTCTAAATATTTACCCCAATGTAACAACTATTTGTTTTTATATAATTATTATAAATTATTTGAATATTTTCTAAAATCATGTATTCCGATCATATCATCCATATTTTATGGGGTAATACATGTTTTAGAAAGGTTCCCTTTTTAATTCTTCCCGATAAGCAAGCCTGATTCAAGGGAACTTCCCGATTTCTTACCCGCTTACAAGTGTACTCTATAATATTTTTTAGCCACCATTATTGTAAAGACCGTAAAATTCAAGGGAAATTTTTTCTTAATTTTCTTTGGATTTTTACAAGAGCGCGGTTTCAGACGGCACCTGATTCCGAGGCCCGGAGTGCCCGGAATTAATTTCCGAAGTTTGGCTCGGGTACGTTCAGTGAACGAACGAGCGGGAATTCCTAACTTTTGATCCGGTGCTCGGAATTGAAATCCGAGGGCACCGATGAACTCGCAGCGCCGATATTCGCTTAATGAGACCTTTTCGGGAGTTGCGTTTGTTGCGGGTTGAAAGTTACGTTTTGGGGTTTTTCAGTTAAGTTAAATAAAATTGTGTAAAACAAATTTTATTTTAACTTATTAAAAAAAAACCTACCTAAGGGGGTTGGAAGTGGGACCCACACCCACTTAACCTCCCTTGGGAGGATTAAGTGTGGTGGGGCCCACACGAACCCCTAAGTCTTTTCTTTTTCTCTCAACATACTTAACCCCTCTTTTAATGGCTTAAGTTACCCTTATTTAATTAAGGGAGTTAAACCCCCTTTTTGAATTTCAAATATTGAAATTCTTTTGTGTTGTGTTAATAAAATAAGAGGTAGTCTTATTTTATTTAGAGTTCTTTGTTTGTCTTTGGAGAGCTTTCTCATCTTCAAGCTCTGTCGAAGAACGAAGAACGTCTTCATCCTCAACGAAGAACGATAACACTTCGTCAAGGATCATCGACTCGGCGACCCGGTATCTTCGGACCTCTTCTTCCTCCTCGGACCTTCTTCGTCGGCAAACGAAGATCCGCCAACGTCGTGTCCCTTCGGGCTTAGCACTTCGTCAACGGATTTGACGAACGACGACCACGACACCCGACCTTCGCGACGCCGTCTTCCGCGGAGCGTAGCCGAACCTTTGAATCTTAAACCCGAGGTAGGGGTTGTCGAATTTCTTTTGGATTCCTCATTTTATTCTTGATCGTGCTTTTAACAAGATTAACGTGTGGCATGATTTTTCTTAAGTTGCGTTATTATTATTAACGCGAGGGGGGGGGGGGGGGGGACCGCACGAACACGGTCGAACCCCCCCCTCCAACGTTCTTGTTTAATTCTTTCGATGGAAGCAAAGTGGCGTGGTGCCGTCGCACCACGCGGTCTACCGTGCGTTTAATTTACGCAACGACGTCGCGCTACGCCGAGGAGAGTCTTCAAGAACGCGACGCCGTCGCGCCGCGTTGGAAGGATTCATGGCACGGCGAATGGGGCGCGGTGCCGTCGCACCGCGCCGGACGATGAACACCGCGGCCGGTTCCGGGCCGCGGCGGGACGAGAAGACCGCGGCCGGTTCCGGGCCGCGGCGGGACGAGAAGACCGCGGCCGGTTCCGGGCCGCGGCGGAAGGAAAGACCGGCGGCCGGGCCGCCGGCGTCGGAAGTCGAGGGCGGGACCAGAATTTCCGGTCCCGTTGGTAAAAACCGGCCGGCCAGCGGGCCGGCCGGATGTCATAAAACCGGGGGATTAAACCCCCGGCCGGTTCTCCAAACCCCCCTCTTAATGAGGGGGGCGGTTCAATTAAAGGAGGGGGGGGGGGCAAAGCCCCCCCGGTTTTTATCCAGCCGGCCCCCACTTGCGGGGGCCGTTTCTTTTTCAAGGCACGGCTTATAGCCGTGCCGCCTTGTGAAACGCGGGGCTTAGCCCCGCGTGCCTCCCGCCGCCGCCACGCGGCCCGCCGCCGCCACGCGGCCCGCCGCCGCCGCCACGCGGCCCGCCGCCGCCACGCGGCCCGCCGCCGCCACGCGGCCCGCCGCCGCCGCCACGCGGCCAGCCGCCGCCGCCGCCCGCCGCCGCCGTCCGCCGCCGCCGTCCGCCGCCGCCGGCCGCCGCGCCGTCCAGAGGGTGGGGGTCGGGCCGGGTCGGCCCGGACCCGGACCCCCCGTTTCGGACCAGATTCGGTTCTTGGCTCATAACTTGAGCCTCGGACCTCCGAATGACGAACCGTCTGCGGCAACGCGATCCTTGGATCGAGACGGTCGTTTCGGTATATCGCACTCAAGGTTTCGGGTTACTTTGAGTTCGGCCGGGTTGGTTCGTTCACGAAACCAACCGGGCCTTCGGAGCGGAAACGCTCATATCTTGAGCTACGGACGTCCGATTGACGTGCCGTCAGTCGCGTAATGTTCCTCTTAGTGAGACGGATCTTTTGGCATACTCCGCCCGAGGTTTGGACGCAGGTGGAGTACGGTCGGGTTGGTTTTGCCTTAAAAACCAACCGGGCCCCGGAGACGAAAATGCCAATAACTCTCAGACCGGGCGTCCGATCGACGCGCCGTCTGTTGCGTTGAGTTCCTGTTGACAATACGGAACTTTTGGATACATCAACTCTGGTCTTCGTGACAGTTGATGTATCAGCCTCTCGGCTCGTGGAGCGGACCCTCCGTACGAGCTTGCTGTGTGCGGGAACCCTAGTGCTGGCTGCGACTGTTCTACTGCTACGACTGCTACTGTGACTGCGACGACGACAGTACAGAGATCCTGTGTGGATTCGACGACGACAGTACAGAGATCCTGTGTGGATTCGACGACGACGACTACAGCACTCAGCGATCCTACGTGGATCAGTGCTACAGGTTCTGTGTGAGCCCGATCCTGTGTGGGTCCTTGCGCTCAGCGGTTCTGTGTGAGCCAGCGCCTACAGGTTCTGTGTGAGCCCGATCCTGTGTGGGTCTTCTGCGGGGGTTAGTTACCTATCGATCCTTCGTGGGTCCGACGACTTAGATGGATCAGTGATCATCTTTATCGTCCTTGAAGAAGTATACCTGTGCGAGCTGAATCCTGTTGTTTTCCTGTGTGGATTGTGTTGTGCAATCCTGTGTGGATTATGTTTTGCTTTCCTATGTGGAATACGTATACTTTCCTGCGTGGACTGAGTTGTACTTGGGCTCGGAGGTTGGAGCGTAATTGAATTGATGACTTAGGTATATGTATGGGCATATACCTAAGCAGTGTCGGTTGTTACTTCGTGTTTGTACTTTTCTTCGTGGTTATCCTTTGTGGATTTGAGAGACCTTCAGGGGTCTCGGGGTCCCTACTGAGTAGCTTATACTCACCCCTGCACGGGCTTTGCCCGCACTTCGTTGTGTTGGTTGCAGACGACGGACAGCGTTGACCTTAGTTGAGGCTTGCACAGCGGGACGGTACCCGGAGGTGGACCACTGGGCGGGACGTGCTCGGAGCGGACGGCGGGACCTGTGGAGTAGAGGAGCTATCTGTACCCACCCTTCAGGTGGGATTTCCAGTGGACAGCTCGGAGTAGCGGCTTTTACTTTTCAGTTGCTGTTTTTCCCTTTTCGAGTTGTACTTTACTTTCAGTTTGGGTTTGTATACTGGCCCATTTACTTTTCCGCACTTTCAGTTGTTCTCTGCTTGCTTAGTGTTTACTTTCCGCTTGTTTACTCTGTGGTGTGTGTTTACTTTTCAAAGGCAATGCCTTCCCTTTTTACCGGGATTTACGCCTTGGTGCTAGTCGCCAGCCCCTGGCCTATGGAAGGCGGGCTTGGGGTAGTCACGGCACGGACCCCGAGGGCGGGTCGTGACAATTATTTTTATAAAATAAATAATTTTATTAGGAAAAACTATCTTGGTTCATTTCTGGTTTTATGAAAACAAATATTCCTTTTCTGCATTAAATTCTGTTTAATATTTTCCTTAAACCACACTAAAATGTTTCATTTCTAAAGTTTCTTAAACACTACTTTTATAAGTTTCTACTTCAATTGGACATAAATTATCATGATACTTTCATATTTTCCCTTATTAATGTCCATGTATGTTTTTAATCCATTCTATCATGGACTCATTTATGATATACTTATTTGTTATGCCTTGTGACATGATTATGATACCCATTTCTTTCCATGGGTAAACCTTATGTTTATTATTCATATGGAACACATATTCACGAACATGTTATGATGGGTGAACCCAGATAGGGATATAATTAATTGGGTAATGTTTAGTCTCATGATACTTCATATTGGTATAGGGAGTGAACCTAATTATTTTATGGGACTTTGTCTACTATGTTATATAGTCTTGGTGGTTAGCATCGACTCATGTTTATGTCATGTTATATGTTGTTTCCATATTCCTATGATGACATGATTATATGTTCCTAGGTTGTACATGTCATAATTACTTACGTTTATTAATGTTCCATGCCTTTTATTCCATCATTTTATGACTTCTAACCCATGTGCTATGTTTTTTTCCTATGCTTATTTCCCTACTGGGATTTTTAGCTCATTCGTTTTGTTCATGTATTTCCCAGGTTGTCCTATAATGTTATAGGAGCTCAATAGAAGTTAAAAGCTCATTATGGATTTTAAATAAAATATGTTTTCATGATGTTTAATTATGTACCTAATCTTACAAAGACACTAGAATTTATGATCCTTGGATTGTAATTTGATGGTTAATTATGATTAAAATCATGTAATAATATGTGTAAAAGGTCAGGGTCTCTATAGTTGGTATTAGAGGAAAAGTTTAGTTATTTTTGGGATTAGGATTAAAAAACTCTATAGAAATCCTTAGGGATAATACTAAGTATAAAAAAACATCCCTAAATATTGTTTAGTATAGAGTAAGTGGTTTATCAAGAAAATACATCCCTTTTTAGATACTACAAGTGGACGTGGTTCTAGAAAAGATTTACCTATGAGTAAAAACTCCATCAAGGTATTCTGGGCCTGACTCTGGTTAACTTGGTTCACATCAATGAGACTTACTGTGTACTTGGTTTGAAACTCCTGGGGGATATGATTTGGTAAATTTATAATCTCATTATGTACCATTGTAAAGGGAACAAAGAATTCCCATAATAATATATGTTAGGAAACAGATCATGGATATCCTAGATTGGAACCTAGGAAATAAAAAGTCAGGATATAATTTTTCTTTATAAGTTATCTTTTATGTTCAATTTTACTTTTATTATTCTTATTAGTTAAGTATTCAAGCCCCCTAATTATTCCTTTTTTTCTTAGTTAATGGATATAAATAGAAGAACCCATTCTAAATATTAATATGATAGGTAATGTGATGATTTACCTAATGATATGAAAAATATAATGAGAACGAGTGTTCAAAACTTTATGGAAGTACTTGGTCAGCTAGCTCAATTTATGAATAATAACTTAAATCATGTGGAATATCCTACTTCCCTAAATAAAGAACAAGTTTCCATTGAATCCTTTATGCGAAAAAGGCATCCAAAGTTTAGTGGATCTTCCGATCCCCTCCTCCCGGAACAATGGATTAATTCCATTGAGAAGATGTTCTTTGTCCTCCAGTGCTCAGAAGAAGAGAAAGTTGTACTGGAAGTCTATCATTTTTATGGAGAAGCAGATTAGTGATGGAAACTGATCAATAACACTAAGTCTAAGGAGGAAATTGATTCCATATAATTGGAAGATTTTATGAAAATATTTTTCAATAAATACTTTCCCCAAACCCTCCATCTCAAGATGGAAATTGAGTTCCTCAGACTGAAGAGGAGAGAAGACGAGTCTATTGGGGTGTATGAAGAAAACATCACAAGTCTTGTAAGATACACCTCTATATTTTTCATGAACATTGATATAAAGGTTTATCACTTCTTTAATGGACTAAATAAAAATCTATGAAATTCATTGGTGATTTGGTACTTTAACAGATATGAGGAGATTTTCCGTTGTACACTCAAGGTTGAAATGAAGATTAGATACTCTACATAGTCTAGTGGGCCCTGTGACAAAAATATGAAAATTTATTTTAATATGGGTGATAAATCCCATGATGAAAAGAAGACCCTACATCCCATGTATCAAAAGTGTGGGAAGAAGTATCCTGAAAACTGCTTAATGGGAACCAAGAGATGCTTCAAATATGGAAGAGAAGGGTATATGGATAATAACTGCTAAGAGGATATAAAGAATCCCACTAATGTGGAAGAATAAAGGAATTTTTAGATCAAAACTTATCCTACAGTGTAGTGTTTCATCTTTAAGGAACATTCACATTATGAAAATCATCTCCGTAAGTAAAGGTTTTTTGGAGGAAATCAATAACAACAACCTCCAAGGTAGTAAGGAAGGGAATATGAAATCACTACTCCTGAGGTAGAGCCTGAAAATGATGTGGTGACAGGTACGCTGGTTATTAATTCAAGAATAGAGAATGTACTATTTTATTCTAGTTCTACTCATTCTTTTATATCTTGCAAGTTTATTATAACTATTCAAAAACCACCACAAAATATGGAGGTTGAGTTATCTATGAGAAAAAATGGGGAAATTACTGCATCCAAAGTTTATAACTCCTCCATAGTTAATGTATGTGTAATATACCTCTAAAAAATCTTTCTATTCTCTATTTGGTAGAGTTTGATGCTATTTTGGGCATGGATTAACTATCTTTATACAAAGACAACATCAACTATCAGGAAAGGGAGATCGATCTTCACATCCTGAAGCATCCTCCTATTTTGTATATGTGTGAGGATGAATATGAATATATTTCAGAGTCATCATATCAATTGTGGATAATGTTTCTTTATGATCAAGCATATCTAGCTCAAATTCTTGAGACAAAGGAGGAAATAATGCTCGAAGAGATGCCCATTACGAGGTACTACACTAACATGTTCCCTGATGAATTTCCTAGTCTTCCTTCTGATCGAGAGGTTGAGTTATAAATTGAACATATTCCTGGATCTCTACCTATATCAAAGACACCTTATAGAATGTCCACCATTGAGATGGAATAATCTAAGAAGCAATTACAGAAGAATCTAGACAAGGGTTTTATATGCCTGAGTACTTCAACATGGGGTGCTCTATTCCTCTTCATCAAGAAGAAGTATGGATCAATTCATATCTACATTGATTATCATGATCTCAATAAAATCATGATAAAGAAAAAGTATCCCCTACCATAGATAGATGACTTGTTTGATTAGCTATGTTGGGCCAATTATTTCTCTAATGTGGACCTTTGATGTACCATTGTCGTGCATGCTCTCAAAAATATTTATACTAAGTGCATCACAGTGGCTGACCTAGGTCGATCTCCTATGGAGCCTTCTGCGGTCAATCCCTAAATAATTATAATTCACTATGTATATATAAACTAAAATTACCAGAAATGATATTTTAGAATTGAAAATGCAAAACTAAAAGTAAATATGTAGATGAAATGCAACAAAATGAATGTAGACAAAATGATGTTAAGACGGAAAGGAGATATTCCCGAGAGCATCACCCAAAGTGAACCTTCATCGTCTCATTATTTGTTTTGAATTTACTTAATGAACATGATCTATAGTATGCATGAAAATTCTCCTCTGCATATGGTTGTGAACATATGGTACTCTCAACGATCGTCGAGAGACCACACATCCACCTCCTTGATCGATGGAAAATATTACAGAAGTGAAAGCTAAACCTTGGGTGGCAAGTGGAGACACAAAGGCGCCTTACCCACTAAGATCCCCCTTGGTATACCTCTAATAAAATAATAAAAATTAATACATGAATGTTCAAGGACTTTGGTTCATCAATGGATTACTCCCCCGAGAACTTCCTCGAGTTAGCTACTCATGATCACGAGCATAAGAGTTCACAGTGATGGAGAAAACGAGGGGAGAAAACAAAGGAGAGATAGAAAAGTGGAGAAAGGAGAAAACTTAAATTAAAACATTAAATGAAATTATAAAATGAAAAGAAAAGAAAATTAAATATTAAACTACAGAAAATTTCCAACAAAGGCTATTCCTAAGTTTCCAACCCTTTGAAATGAAAAGGAAACACTCTTTTATAGGGAGAGGGGATGACATTTTGGATCCAAAATATTTCTACCAGATGTATGCGTGTGTATGGCCTCATTAATGATAGAATTTGGGAATTTATCCTTATTTATATTTGTTCCATTATGCCTCCTCTGTCGACCCATGAAATTTCAGCTCGATTGGCCAAGTTTAGAGAGAGATATTGTCGCTTCACTCATGACATTTAATCTGGCGAGGCTGACTGTTCGTATTCCAATACACCGAGTTCCAACACATTAATGGACTTGAAAATGAAATATCATGACGTGGATATGTTAATCCAAGTTCTTCCTCCAGATGTCTTCTCGATCCATGTAAAATGTCAGCTCCAATGGGTCTTCCATTTATGAGATATGGGCCTAGAAATAAAATTATGCAGTTCTGTACACAGTTTTCGAGGCCTGATTTGTGAGCTGGATTTGAGGTTCCAAATGATTGATTGAGATTTTGGTCCAGAAGGATAAAATGAATCCCATAGAAAATAATAACCTATCAAAAGAATAATTTTTTAATTTGGATCAGTTTAGAAAAAGTTATTCATGAAACATTAAAATAAATGAAAACTGTTTAAATCCAAAATAAGCAATTTTTCCAATTAAGCTAAGAAATAATCCTAAAACTATAAAATGTGACAATTTCCCTTAAAACAACACATTTGTGGGATTAAAAACATTTAAATTAAGAATAAAATAATTGAAAATATTTGTTCTGCCAATTCTCCCACACTTAAACATTGCACTCCTGGGAAATTATCTTATACCATGGTCAAAAACAAACTTCTCAAAGTATAAATGACAACACAACTCAATTATTATATCAGAGAAAATATCATGCTTACTACATGGATCATAATTTCAGAACTCATAAAAAATAATATGAATCCATTAAATCTCATGTTAATCCTCCCAAACATGTCGTACCTACCTCCCTAGAAAAATATTTCTCTCTTCACTCAAGGATATTTTAATGTGGAGTTTTTCTCATTCCCAAGAACATGTGTGATCTACATAGTCTTGATATCCTCCTAATATCTCCACTTCAAAGAGTAAAAAATGTGTCAATCATGAGGTCTTTTTTAATGGGTTTTTTTAGGTGTAGGTTTGATAAGTTTAAAATTTAAAAACATCTGAGGCAGAATGATGAGGGTTATGCTCTAAAGTGAAGTAAATGCATGAAAATAGTTTTGCTCAAGAATGGTGTGATCCTTAATCAGATAAAAAGTTAATAACCTCCAAAAACCTATTATTTTGAGAATTTCACACTTATAATTTCAGAATCAATGATTTTCATCCCCCTTTTCCCCATTTGTAGCATTGTTTCAGCTTGAATTAAGATCTGGATTTCTCTTCAGAATCATGTTTTGGAGGAAAAGAGAGGCAACTTTTGATCTTCAAAAATTGGTGAACACCCAGACCATATTTGTAATGATATTTTGGTCCACCCATTCATCTTCCCATAATTACATTTCATACATGAAAGTAGCAATAAATATGGAAAAGCTTTCAATTCATCTCAAAAATAATCTTCCAGAAAGTAAAATACAACCCATCTTCTCCCTCCCCCACACTTGAGTTCAATAATAATCATGAATTTAACTTCTATAGAAGGTTGGAAAGGGATAAATGTCTTGTAATGTGGATTCATAAAAAGGTATTTAATGGATACTAGAGGCTTAAATAAGGTCAGATGTAAAGGTAGGCCAAAATAAGAGTTCAATGTAAAAGGGGCTTTCAAAGTGATGCCTCAATCATACTCGACACATTATATGAACTCTAAAAACTTTGAAAAATAGAAAAATAGAAAGTTATACATCACACAACATGTCTCAAGACTCTAAAAAAAAAGATAAATGTAATAATATGTCAAATAGGTTTAGAAACCTCTCAGGTTGGTCAAGATTTTCAATTTGGACAGCACTAGTGCACATGAGTTTCACAATCAACCGAACTTCATCAAATGAAAAGATCAGAAATAAGAAACAAAATCCATTTAGAAATAATTTAATTCCTCAAATACTCAAATAAATAAATGTTCCAAAAATACCAATATGGTTTGAATTTTCCCAAGTATTCAATTTAGCTCAGATTCCTAAAAAAACACACCAAAAAAATGAAAAAGGAAAACAAGAAAATTTCAAAAAAACAACAACATGAAAAATAAATGCACACACAAAATTACTAAAAACAATTTGAAATACATCCCCCACAATTATTACATTTATTAACCTATTTTATCTAAAATAAGATAAATAAAGATGTTCACACAGAATTTAAATTGGGTAGAAAACAAAATAAAGAAAAGGAAAGACACAACCTGATTTATTTTTCAGTGGAAGCCTTGAGTTAAGCTCCTAGCTGCTACCAATTTAAAACTACAAGAAAGAAATGAAAAGACATAAAAAAATAATGAAAATTAAATAAGAAAGGGATAGAAAAGAGATAATTCTTGGTTTGACCCCCCAAGCGGGTGCTAGGTTTTTACTGCCCCTAGTCAGGCAGTTGCAGTGGATTATCCCCAATCAGAAGGTGGATGTGGTTTCTTTGAGATAAATCACCACATGTGACTTTTTCTAGTGTACATTAGTAAACACCAATAATATAAAACCCCAAAGGAAATAAGAAAGTTCCCAACCCCCAAGAAAGAATATAGATATAATTTGAGTTTAGGAGTGGGAGGGAAAATAAAATAAGGGTTCTCCCTGTGAGCTTATGTGGTGTCCTCCTCCAAATGGTATGAAATTTGTTGTAGAGGAGGCAGTCACACCACCATAAGCTTCTCCGGCTCTTCTTACTTGATCACCAACACTTCAATTGTATCTTTTTTATCATATAATGTATTCTACATTTGTACTGTATCAGAAATTTTAGGAAAGGAGAAGTTAAAAAACAATTTAGTTTGAATAAAATTAAAACATGAAAAATCAATTAAGAAATCTTCCCTTTCAAGTATGTCAGCTAGAAAATTGATCTCTTCTGGAAGGACCATAAGCAATTCCATCTCATCAAGTGCATATTATTCATTGTCTTCCAATGCAAGAGCGAGGTAAAAAGGTGTTTATTGTTCAATATCAAATATGGGAAGATCAATTTTTAGGTTATCTTCAATAAAGTGATTCCAAGATTCTTCCAAAAATTGTTGATCTCCCATAAGTGAATCAGCTGGAATGTGTACATCATGGACCTCCTCGAGCAATGGTTGAGTACGAGATGATATGATTAACTCTTTTAGTAGCTCTTTATCACCAGTCTCAGGTTCTTTGACATAAAAAATGATCGGTGAAATCTCTTCCACCACACGTTTAGCTTTAGGTTTCGGTTCTGGTTTCTCTTGACAAGTATGTACGTATTCAAAAATAAACTATATTTGACTCTCCAATTTTTCCACTAAATTACTAATCCTTTTATACTTATCATCAAGATCATTTAAAATGTTTTATGGCACCTGAGATTCATCAGTCCATGTATAAAAATTTAAGTTGACATTCATCATGAACAAACATTTTTTTTTTAGTTTTTGAAATTTATGATTTTTTTGTGTTTTTTTAATAAAAGGAAGAAAAATATTTTAAAATATGTGAATAAAAATAGTGGGTGAATACAAATTGTCTCCCCGTAAATGGTTCCAATTTGATTTAACGTTGTCATGCACGCTCTTAAAAATATTTATACTAAGCGCAGCACAGTGGCTGACCTAGGTCGATCTCTTGAGGAGACTTTTGCGGTCAATCCATCACTAATTATAATTCAATATGTATATATAAACTAAAATGACCAGAAATTATATTTGATAATTTAAAATTAAAAACTAAAAGTAAATATGCAGATGTAATGCAACAGAATGAATGCAGACAAAATGATGTTAAGACAGAAAGGAGAAATTCCTGAGAGCATCACCCAGAGTGAACCTTCATCATATCATTATTAGTTTCGAATTTACTTAATGAACATGATCCATAGTATGCATGAACATAATCCTCTTCATATGGTTGTGAACATGTGGTACTCTCAACGATCTCTGAGAGACCACACATCCACCTCTTCGATCGAAGGAAAATATTGCATAAGTGAAAGCTAAACCTTGGGTGGAAAGTGGAGACACAAAGGCGCCTTACCCACTAAGATCCCCCTGGTATAAATCTAAAACAATAATAAAAATTAAGACATGAATGTTCAAGGACTTGGTTTATTCACTGGATTACTCCCCTGGGAACTTCCTCATGTTAGCTACTCATGATCACGAGCATAAGAGTTCACAGTGATGGAGAAAATGGGGGGAGAAATCAAAAGAGAGATAGAAAAGTGAAGAAAGGAGAAAACTTAAATTAAAACATGAAATGCAATTAAATAATGAAAATAAAATAAAATTAAATACTAAACTACAGAAAATGGCTTACAAAGGCTATTCCTAAGTTGTCAACCCTTTAAAATGAAAAGGAAACACTCTTTTATAGGGAGAGGGGATGACATTTTGGATCCAAAATATGTCCACCATATTTATTCACCTGGATGGCCTCATTAATGACATAATTTGGGAATTGAACCTTATTGAAAGTTGTTCCATTACGTCTCCTATGTCTACCCACGAAATTGCATATTGATTTTCCAAGTTTAGAGAGATATATTGTCACTTCACTCATGACATTTAATCTGGCCAGGCTGACTATTCGTATTCCAATACAACGAGTTCCAACGCATTAATGGCCTACAAAATGAAATATACTGATGCGCATATCTTAATAAAAGTTATTACTCCATATTTCTTCCATCTACATGTAAAATTTAAGCTCCAATGGGTTGGCCATTTATGAGATATGGGCTCAGAAATTAAATTATGCAGTTCTATACACAGTTTTTGAGGCCTGGTTTGTGAGCTGGCTTTCAACTTCCAAATGATTGATTGAGCTTTTGGTCTAGAAGGATAAAATGAATCCCATCTAACATAGGAACCTATAAAAGAATAAATTTTGCAATTTGGATCAGTTTAGAAAAAGTTATTCACGAAACATTAAAATAAATGAAAACTGTTTAAATCCAAAATAAGCCAATTTTCCAATTAAGCTCAAAAATACTCCTAAAACTATAAAATGTGACAATTTCCCTTAAAATAACACATTGGTGGGATTAAAAACATTTAAATTCAGAATAAAATAATTGAAAATATTTTTTCTATCAACCTTCGATCAGGATATCTCCCATTAAAGGTGATGAAGGAAGATATTACCAAGACTTTCTTTTAAACAAGTTATAGAAACTATGAGTTCATAGTGATTCCCTTCATACTCATTAATGATCCAACAATTTTCATGGACTTAATAAAAAAATTATTTAGATATTATCTTAATAAATTTTTGGCTGTCTTTTTTAATGATATTTTGATATACTCCAAGAGCAAGGAGGAACATGGGGACCATTTCAATACTATGCTAAAGACTTTGCAAAGGGAGAAAATTTATGAAAAGTTTAGTAAATGAGAGTTCTTGATGGAGGAAGTATCATTCCTGGGGAATGTAATCACCAGTAATAGGATATCTATGGACCCTTTCAGGATGAAGTAAATTGAGGAGTGTCCCAGGGAAACATCTGCAACGAGGATATGTAGTTTCCTTGGTCTAGCTGGGTATTACTGGAAATTTTTGATGACCTTGTCATGATTGTATAAACCACTAACCAAGATCACTTGGATGGGAGAAATTTTTTCTGGACCAGTGAATGTGAATACTACTTTAAAGTGTTGAAAAATAGGCTTATCATTGAACTAGTTCTTATACTACTGACAAGTGGGGAAATATTTGTGGTGTACAACGATGCCTCAAAGAAGGGATTAGGTTGTGTGCTAGTGGAAAATGATAAAGTGATACACTATGCCTCAAGGAATTTGAAAATCCATTTGAAAAACTATTTGACACATGATTTGGAGATCGTATTTGGGATCTTTTCATTGAAAATATGGTGGCATTATCTCTATGGGGATAAGTGTGAGATATATACTGATCACAAGAGTCTCAAATATATATTCACACATAAGGAGATTAATATGCTCTAGAAAATATGGTTAGTTCTCATCAAGGATTATGACTGCTCAATCCATTACAATATTGGTAAGGCAAATAAGGTAGCGGATATTCTAAGTAGAAAGGATTCTGCATCTTTATCAATGATTAGAATTAAGAAGGATCCAATATTATTAGACCTAAAAATGACGAAAATGTGAATCATTAAGGAAGGAATATCATCAATCCTTTCTAAAATGATTTCTCAACCATCCCTTTTAGAGAAAATAAAAGATTCTCAAATAAATGATGTGAAAATATAGAAGAATTTGGAAGCTATGAGAAAGGGGAAATACTCAGAGTTTAGAATTGATGAGTAAGGAGTTGTAAGATTTGGTACACGACTATATGTACCTTCTGATCCAGAGATAAAGAAGGATATTATGAATGAAACATATTAGTCAACCTTCTCTATTCCCCTAGGGAGCATAAAGATGCATCGAGATCTCCGATATCACTATTGGTGGGAAAATATGAAAAAGGAGATCACTGAGTATACATTAAAGTACATGATATGTCAACAAGTGAAGTCCATAAGGAAAAATTATGATAAGATAATTCAACAAAAACCCATACCAACATGGAAGTGGGATAATATTACCATGGTCTTTTTCATTGGACTACTGAATACATCCAAAGTAAACAATTCTATATGGTTGGTTTTGAATCATCTTACAAAGACAATGCAATTTATCACAATTTGAGAGGATTTCTCACTGGATCAACTTGCTTGGATATATATCATAGAAGTGGTAAAGATTCATGGAGTACCACTATCGATTGTATCCGATTGGGTTCCGAGATTCACCTTGTAGTTATGAAAAAGTATCCAATATGCTCTAAACACTAAGTTGAACTTCAGTATGACCTATTATCCTCAAAATGATGGCCAATATGAAAGGAATATTCAGACACTATAAGACATGTTGAGATCATGTTCTATGGACTTCAAAGGAGGATGGGACCAACATCTTCCTATGGTCGAATTATCTTAAAATAATATTTTTTTACTCCAACATCCAAATGGATCTATATGAATCCATTTATGGTAAAATATTTAGAACACCGACATGCTAGGATGAAGTCAGTGAACATAAGATTCAAGGACCTGAAATGGTCAAAGAAATGGTGGAGAAGATGAAAAAGCATTCAATAGCACATCAAGGCAGCCCAAAGTCGACAAAAGAGTTATGAAGACAATCTATGATGAGACCTTGAGTTTAAATTTGAATACATGGTATTCCTCTGCATATCTCTATGGAAGAGGATCATGAGATTTCGAAAGAAAGGAAAGCTAAGTCCGAGGTACATTGACCCCTTTAAGATCCTTTATCACGTTGGAGTCATGGCCTATCGACTTGCACTTCCACCCACCATGTCTCAAGTACACAATGTATTCCATGTATCTCTCTTGAAGAAGTACATACATGATCCTTCACATGTACTGAATTCAAAGGTGGTATAGTTGGAAAATGATCACTCATACGAGGAGCATCTAGTGAAGATCTTGGATTATAGAGATAAATTTATATGCAACAAGACTACTCACCTAGTAAAAGTATTATGGCAGAACCATAAGTATGAAGAGGCAACATGGGAACCTGAGGAAGTGATGAAGGATAAGAACCCAAACCTATTTTCAACTTAGAATGTAAAATGAAATTTTGAGGGAGGAATTCATAATGGTAGAAGAATGTAATGACCTGAATTTTTTTATCAATGGATATTCCCTTCTTATAATTATTTTATATAGTATAAATCACACAATACAGATTTTATAAATGAAGAAATAATGAAATAAGAGGTATTTCTAGAAGTTAATAAACACATACTGAAGAAATAATAACTTGAACTTCAGAATAGTAATACGAACCTTAGGATAATAAACTGGCCAATTGAATAGTAACCTCACCCATGAAAGTAGAAATAAAATTTGGGTATCTTATAAATGAAAATATGATATAATTATATCATAATTTAAGTAAATAAATATTTTTAAAAATTATTAATTAAGTGTTGGTTTTTTATAAGTCATAAATATTTAATTACAATTTTATGATTAATGTAATAATTTAAAATAAAATTTATTTTATTAAAATGAATTCATAAATTAATATTTTTATTTCTTATGACTTTAAGATAATTTTATGAGACCTTAATTAGTTTTCCAAAGTGTTATAAAATCAGTTATAATTTTAAAATTAGTATTTTAGAAGTAAATTATGTTTTTAATTAAAAATTAAATTTATGATATTTTAAAAATTATTTTCATAAAATTAAGTTAGTTTTTGAATTATACACATTAGAAAATGGTTAGGGTGAATTTTTGAGATTTTCCTAAAATACTTGAATTTTTGGTGAATAGTAAAATACAGTAATTTACAGTATATATACATTATAAGTTAAAACACTATTTATTGAGTCATCGCTAATGTAAGAACCATAATCTAGAAATTAACTTCATTATTTTTTTATATTTGATGATAATTATAAAACTATTCATTTTGATGATCCAAAATAATAAACCAATGAATTAAATAATGAGAAAACATCCCTCTCCTCCCCTATAAATACCACCCCTCATCACCTCTTCTCCTCACACATCTAAAGCTTTGATACTTGTCCAAATTATGCTAAAATATATTTCCAAACATCTCCCCCATGTCCAAGAGCTCTTTTTTATTATAATAAGACCAAAAATTTTTCCCTAAGGAGGGTTTCAAGGAGGAGAAATTCAAGAGATAAATTCCTCTTTCTTTTTGTTTTAATTTATTTTCAAGTTCTTTTCTTATTATATCCTAAAATCATCTAATCAAAATGGTATGATAACTCAAGTACCTCACATATAATTTAATTTTATTATTCTAATTTAATAATTCATTATTAAAACCCTCTCCTCTCCCTTTTATTCTAGAAATGAAAATGTCGTTCATGGGGTGTTAATTTATCACCTTCAAGGAAGAACAATTTTAATTTTCCATTAGCGTCATCAAGGATGATCAAAAAACTATTTTTATTGTTAAAAAAACTATAATATATTTATTAAAACTTGTGTAATGTTCTGAAATCATTATATACACATGATGTTTAATAATAAAATAAAACAAGTTCATTGTGAGTGAAAAACATCCCAAAATAATCCAAACAATTATCACTAACATTTTATCTAATGATTCATCCACATACCATATAACCAAATAATTTATAAGATAATTTAACCTTATATATGTTTATTAATATCTTATAACTTAAATTATGTATTTCTATTTCCATTTTACATTAACTTCCACACTCTTATATAAACAAACCAATCATGAAAACTAAGAAAGCGAGCACTCTCGAACAATAAAATTGAACACTATAACTCATCCAAAAGGCCATAAATTAACTTAATAAAATTATAATAAATAAATTAAAAGTTTAAAAGGGTATGAATTAATTAATTAATGGATTTAATTTGATTATTCAGGATATTAAGATCTAGTGCAAAACCATTTCGGACATACAATAAGAGATTCTACCCGAACCCCCATTTTTCTTTCAGGCTACTCTTTCTATCTATTTAACCTAATGTAATGATTATTTATTTTTATATAATTATTATAAATTATGTTTATATGTTCCAAAATCATGTATCCAAATCATATAATCCCTCTTTTATGGGTTAATACATGTTTTAGAAAGGTTCCCTTTTTAATTCTTCCCGATAAGCAAGCTCAATTCAAGGGAACTTACCAATTTTTTACCCGCTTCCAAGTGAACTCCATAATATTTTTTAGCCACAATTATTTTTATAAAATAACTCATTTTATCATGAAAATATATCTTGGTTCATTTATGGTATTATGAAAACAAATATTCCTTTCCGTATTTAAATTCTCTTTAATATTTTCCTTAAACCACACTAAAATATTACATTTCTAAAGTTTCTTATACACTACTTTTACATGTTTCCACTTTAATTGGACCTAAATTATCATATCCATGTATATTTTCACTTATTAATGTCCATGTATTTTTTTAATCTATTCTTTCATGGACTTTTTAATGATATAATCATTTTTGTGCCTTCTAACATGATTATGATACCCATTTCTTTCCATGGGTAACCCTTATGTTTATTCTTCACGTGGAACACATATTCATGAACATGTTATAATGGGTGTACCTAGATAGTTATAAAATGAATTGTGTAATGTTTATTCTCATGAGATGTCATATTGGTATAGGGAGTGAACTTGATTCCTTTATGGGACTTTGTCCACTATGTTATATAGTCTTGGTGGTCAGCCTCAAATCATGTTTATGTCATGTTATATATTGTTTACATATTCCTATAATTCCCTAATTTTATTTTCCCATGTTATACATGTTATTATTCCTTATATTTATTCATGTTCCATGCCTTTTATGACATCATGTTATGACTTCTAACCCACGTGCTATGTTTTATTCCTATACTTATTTCATTACTCGGATTTTTAGCTCATCCCTTTTGTTCATGTATTCCCCAGGTTATCCTATGAAGTTATAGAAGCTCAATGGAAATTAGTATCTCATTATAGATATTAAATAAAATATTTTTTCATGTTGTTTAATTATGTACCTAATATTTAAAATACAATAGAATTTACGATCCTTATTTTATAATTTGATGGTTAATTATGCTTAAAATCATATAATGATATGTGTAAAAGGTTAGGGTCTCCATAAAATAGAAAAAGGATATTTTAATGTGTTTTTTATGGATAGTACTAAAGGTAGTGATATTTTTATGAGCACAAGCTAACATTTTTATCTGGATGAAACTAGAAAGTTAGTTGAACAAACTACTTATAGAGGCATGATTAGAAGTTTACTATACTTAACTACTAGTCAACCTGATATCATGTTTAGTGTGTGTATATGTCCCCATTTTCAAGAAAACCCAAAATAATCTCATTTAAATGTTGTTAAAATAATTTTCAAATACCTCAAATACACAAACAATTTTGGAAAATTCCACTCCAAGGGACATGAATTCAAATTATTTAGCTATCATGATGCTGGTTTTGGTGGTTGTAAGTTTGATAGGAAAACACCTTTGGAACATGTCATTTTTGGAGAACTAACTAGTTTTATGGTGTATTAAGAAGTATAATTATATTTATTTTTCAACTGTAGAAGTTGAGTACATAGTTTCAAGTAGTTATTATGCACAAAATTTTTAGATGAAACAAACTTTACTAGACTATGGTTATCAATTTTGACTTGTCCCTATAAATTGTGACAATAAAAGTTCTATTAATATTTATAAAAATACCATGTATCATTCTAGGAAAAAACATATTGATATGCAAATAATGTTTTGGAAGTCCATTTTCAAAAAGTATATATTACTCTTGATTTCATTGGCACGGAACAATATAATGCTGATATTTTCAAGAATACACTTAATATAGAGAGATTAAATGATACCAAACAAGAGTTAGGAATGATTAATTATTCCTAAATATTTCCTTTAGTTTGAAACTCTGTCATTTGTTTAATTATTTTTCTAAAATTATAAGTTCTTAATATTTGTGTGTATTAATATTTCTCTTAAGTAATCATTAAACTTAGTTTACATGACTAGTTAAGTGATCGTGATACTTTGTTAATATGGTTATTCAAGTGACCATGAGTTTTTACTCATGTAGTAAATATACTTACCATGAGTTTTTTCTCATGAATTCAGTATACCTACCATGATTTTTTTACACATGCAGTCAGTATACCTACCATGAGTTCTCTAAGTTACTGCGATTACATGGTAAGTATACCCAGCGTGACTATTTCTGTCTGAAAATTTTATTAATTTTTTTGGAAGGATTTTATCTAGTTTATTATTATTCTATTCCCTAAATGATTTAATAAATTTAAAATTAGAATTCAAATCATCACATATATCTTACCTAAAAATACATTCTCTTTTTCAAAGCCCTGCCTGCTATCTCTCTCAAACATATTTTACAAGACTCTTCTTTCTCTCAAACTTGAACATGAACCTCCAGAGTTTGGAATCAAAGAGAAAGAATGCCTAAGATAAAAAGATCTCATACTGCTTCATCTTTTACAGGATCAACTCCTTTAAATAGATCAAAAAATGACTAAGTTATATTGAGTGCTATGGTCAATCCTCGCGATCCTCATCTGTTAGACTGACCTACATGTATGGAGAAGGAAGTAGATACAGAATGGATTCATTCTAGTAAATATTTAGTTTGGGAATAAATTTAAAGGAAAATCTAGAGTGATTGATTCGAGTATAATAGTAATCCATTTTATCCTCATTTTTTAAGGATTTTTATACCCGTATGGAATTCATTTCTATAGATTCAAGAGATACCAATAAAATATTTTTAAATGGATAAAATTTAGTGTTATCTTTAAAGATCTAGGATAAGTTATTATACATGCCTCATAAGTTAGAGTATGTAGAATATCAAATCTCATATCCTATGAATCATTCTAATTTTGAATTTTATAATGACCTTGAGAAATTGATTGGGAACATGACTCCATAAATTCCAACTATAGTAGAACTTAGTGGAGAATAAAAATTTTTGGTAAAATTTATCCAACATCTCACCAGTCCCAAGAAATGAGAATTTAGCATATTGAGGAAAAAATATCCATTCTTTATTTATTTGATAAAGAATGGGATTTAGATCAGACTATCTAGATATGTCATAATGATTAGGGATGAACTATATAAATATTACTCAAAGTTTAATTCCCTTAATTAGCCTATATTCATTTCATCTTTGTTATTGTTTAAAGGATTAGTTCTTTAGGGGGAGGAAAAAGTTGTTTTCTCTGATGGTTTCTTCCTAAAATATAAAATTTATAGTCATATGAAAGTGAATTAAAACCCTTAGAGAAAATAATGGGTATATGACAATGAAAATATATATGATAAGTTTAATCCTATTAAGGATTATATTAAAACTAGAGAACAAGAATATTATAGTCTAGAACCTAATGAAATAGTTGAATATTATTTAGATGATCAAGATGATACTTTAGAATTTAAAGAAGGGAAAACCGAGTTGGATGACCTTAATGAGGAAGATGAGGTAGCTCATGAGGATATTAGGGATTCTTACCATATAATGTATTTTATACCTCTTGACTCTCATATACCACTACATTCTCATGAGGTTGAATTTCAAGATAAAGACCTTATTGATACCAAGGTGTTAGTAAGTGGTTTTGGTGAAAAAAATCAATTGGAAGATAATAACTCAGATGAGTCAGAAAGAAGTGAGGAAAGATCATGGAAGTATTCTAATATAATCAATAACACCTCATAATTATAAAGGGTTAAATGAATAAATGATATGAATCATGTCAACAAGGTGCACCTTTCTTTTCAGAAGCCTATCTAATTAGAACTCTATAGTTAAGTGTGCATGACCTGTATTAGTGATCAGGATGGGTGACCTTATGGGAAGTTTCTCAGGGTGTGTTTGAGTGAGGACAAATCACACTGGAAAGAACATGTGTTGGTATGTGAGGACAGTCATTAGTCATATGATCTGTTCAGGCAGCATGGGTGGGCCCTAGGGTGGGGAGCATGTGTCTGCGGGGCAACTGGTGGTACCTGGTGGGCTAGGATCTGATAGAAATGTTAAAATAGGGTGTCTATGCTATCAGCGAGGCCTAGTTGTTACATTTGGTATCAGAGGAGGAACCCAAACTTAAGTGCGGTGCACTGCCTGGGTTGAGATGTAGGGTCCACAACGAGGACATTGTGCTCTAAAGGGGAGGTGCACTGCCTGGGTTGAGATGTAGGGTCCACAACGAGGATGTTGTTCTCTAAAGGGGAGGTGATTGTAACACCTCATAATGATAAAGGGTTAAATGACTAAATGATATGACTCATGCTAGCAAGGTGAACCTTTCTTTTCAGGATCCTTTTTTATTATAAATCTATAGTTAAGCGTGCTTGGCCTGGATTAGTGATAGGGATGGGAGACCCTCTGGGAAGTTTCTCAGGGTGTGAGTGAGTGAGGACAAAGCACACTCGAAAGAACATGTGTTGGCTTGTGTTGGCCTGGGTTGAGATGCAGGGTCCACAACGAGGACGTTGTGCTCTAAAGGGGAGGTGATTGTAACACCTCATAATGATAAAGGGTTAAATGACTAGATGATATGACTCATGCAAGAAAGATGCACCTTTCTTTTCAGGAGCCTTTTTGATTATAACTCCATAGTTAAGCGTGCTTGGACTGGAGTAGTAATCAGGATGAGTGACCCTTTGGGAAGTTTCTCAGGGTGTGTGCGGGTGAGGACATAGCACACTAGAAAGAACATGTGTTGGACTATGAGGATAGTCATCAGTTAGATGATCCGTTCGAGCAACGTGGGTGGGCCCTAGGGTGGGGAGCTTGTGTCTATGGAGAAAATGGTATTTCCTGGTGGTCTAGGACCTGAAGGACATGTTAAGGCAGGTTTTTTGTGCTACCAGCAAGGCCCAGGTGTTACTTTTGGTATCAGAGGAGGAACCCAGCCTTAAGTGCGGTGCACTGCTTGGGGTGAGATGTATGGTCCACAATGAGGACGTTGTGATCTAAAGGAGAGGTGATTGTAACACCCCAGAATGATAAAGGGTTAAATGACTAAATGATATGACTCATGTCAATAATGTGCACCTTTCTTTTCAGGAGCCTGTTTCATTATAACTCCATAGTTAAGCATGCTTGGCCTGGAGTAGTGATCAGGATGGGTGAACCTCTGAGAAGTTTCTCAGGGTGTGTGCGAGTGAGGATAAAGAACATTGGTAAGAACATGTGTTGGACTGTGGGGACATTCATTAGTCAGATGATCCGTTTGGGCAGCGTGGGTGGGCCCTAGGGCGGGGAGAACGTGTCTCCGGGGCAACTGGTGTTACCTGGTGGGTCAGGATTTGATGGAAATGTTAAGGAAGGGTGTCTATGATACCAGAAAGGCCTAGTTTCTACATTTGGTATCAGATGAGGAACCCAACCTTAAGTGTGGTGCACTGTTTGGGTTGAGATATAGGGTCCACAACGAGGGCATTGTGCTCTAAAGGGGAGGTGATTGTAACACCCCATAATGATAAAGGGTTAAATTATTAAATGATATGACTCATGTCAACAAGGTGCACCTTTATTTTCAAGAGTATATATGATTATAACTCCATAGTTAATCATGCTTGGCCTGGAGTAGTGATCAGGACCTGACAGACATGTTAAGGCAGGGTGTCTGTGCTATCAGCAAGGCCCAGTTGTTACATTTGGTATCAGAGGAGGAACCCAGCCTTAAGTGTGGTGCACTTCTTGGGTTGAGATGTAGGGGCCACAACAAGGGTCCAGAATAAGGGAATTGTGCTCTAAAGGGGAGGTGATTGTAAAACCCCAGAATGATAAAGGGTTAAATGATTAAATTATATGACTCATATCAACAAGGTACACTTTTCTTTTTAGAAGCCTGTATTATTAGAACTCCATAGTTAAGCGTTCTTGGCATGGATTAGTGATCAAGACCTGACAGACATGTTAAGGCAGGGTGTCTGTGCTGTCAGCAAGGCCCAATTGTTACATTTGGTATCAGAGGAGGAACTCGACCTTAAGTGTGGTGAACTAATTGGGTTGAGATATAGGGTCCACAAAGAGGGAATTGTGCTCTATAGGGGAGCTGATTGTTACACCCCAGAATGATAAAGGGTTAAATTATTAAATGATATGAATCATTTCAACAAGGTGAACCTTTCTTTTCAGGATCCTGTCTGATTAGAAATCCACAGTTCATTAGACATATGATTCGTTTGGGTAGAGTGGGTGGCCCCTAGGATGGGGAGCACATGTCTGTGAGGCAACTGGTGTTACCTGGCGGGTCAGGACCAGACAAACATGTTAAGGCAGGGTGTCTGTGCTGTCAGAAAGGCCCAGTTGTTACATTTGGAATCAGAGGAGGAACCTAGCCTTAAGTGTGGTGCACTACCTGGGTTGAGATGTAAGGTCCAAAATGAGGGAATTGTGATCTAAAGGGGAGGTGATTGTAACACCCCATAATGATAAAGGGTTAAATTATTAAATAATATGACTCATGTTAACAAGGTTCACCTTTATTTTCAAGATCCTGGCTGATTAGAACTCCATAGTTAAGCATGCTTGTCCCGGAGTAGTGATCAGGACCTGACAGACATATTAAGGTAGGGTGTCTGTGCTGTCAGCATGGCCCAGTTGTTACATTTGGTATCAGAGGAGGAACCCAACCTTAAGTGTGGTGCACTGCCTGGGTTGAGATGTAGGTTCTACAACGAGGGTATTGTGCTCTAAAGGGGAGGTGATTGTAACACCCCAGAATGATAAAGGGTTAAATGATTAAATGATATGACTCATGTCAAAAAGGTGCACCTTTATTTTTAGGAGCTTGTCTGATTTGAACTCCATAGTTAAGCGTGCTTGGCCTGGAGTAGTGATCAGGATGGGTGACCCTGTGGGAAGTTTCTCAGGGTGTGTGCGATTGAGGAAAAAGTACACTGGAGAGAACATGTGTTGGCCTGTGGGGATATTCATTATTCAAATGATTTGTTTGGGCATCATGGGTGGGCCCTAGGGTGGGGAGCACATGTCTGCGGGGAAAATGGTGGTACCTAGTGGGCCATGACCTGGAAGACATGTCAAAGTAGGGTGTTTGTGCCATTAGTGAAGCCTAATTGTTACATTTGGTATCAGAGGAGGAACCCAGCCTTAAGTGTAGTGTACGGCCTGGGTTGAGATGTAGGGTCCACAACAAGGATGTTATGCTCTAAAAGGGAGGTGATTGTAACACCCCAGAATGATAAAGGGTTAACTGGTGTTTGTGCTATCAATGAGGCCCAGTTCTTACATAATCCATATCATTGGAAGTACACCTAGTCCAAGTGTAAGAGATGCATATTTTATTTCAGAGAAGTCCCCAGGATCAGAAGTACATGGATTTTATTTCTTTGAATGTAACGGTGATGATGGTCATGGTGGAATTCCACCTAAGAATGGTGGACCTACAATCCTATATAATTAGATATTACTTGAAGGATCTCTGAAATGTGAGATTGATTCTCAAGGAAGATTTGAAGTATCTTCTCATAGAACTTCAGTTGACCTAGTTCTGGAAGACATGGTCTGCATAAATCCTACCAAAGTTTTTGATGAAATAATGGAAGGAAATGATATAAATCCTCTATGATTAGTCATATAGATACTCATGAGGTTGATGAGGATGCTATAACTGAGCCAGAATTTCAGTATTTGAGACTAGAGGAAATGGAAATTGAAGGTGAGGTATATGGTAGGAATTTTTCTATTGACCCATATAATCCTCAACCTTATTTTTCTACTTATGTACAATTTTTAACTAATGAGTATTTGAATTACTTCATATTAGATTTTATAGGTGTTTTGAAAATATATTTATTGGTTTTAGGAACTCTGTGGAACCAGTAAGAGAAGAAGATATATCCAGGGTAGTTTCTTTTATCATTTATCATTTTCAACTGAAATTGTATTTCAAAATGGATCTTATGAAAAATGAGATTGAGGACTTGAGAGATATAGTTGGTTATTTTCAATCATATATTTAGGATATGATGTTAAATTTAGATTAGATATTTCCAAATGTAGTTTTTAGTATTTTACTTTATCTAATCTTCCATTATCTTTCATAGTACCCCCTCCTCCTCCTGTACCAAGTGCTGTTAGTGAACATGGAATCAAATAGATTATAAGAATGAGATAAAATTAGTGTTGGTTGAGTTTCATAAAACCAAGGATATTCTATTTGAAGGTTTTTAAACCCATGATGAAAAATACTTTAGGATTGTCCATAGAGAATGTGAAGCATGCTGAAAAGGATAGAGATACAATACGAAGGGAACTTGATTTCTATTTCACTAGGTTCTTTACTAAGTCTGAGCCAAAGACCATGTTAATATCCCTAGATAGTGATATTAGAATACATACTCTAACTCAAGAATCCATATATCAAGCAGAAATATTAATGGTTCTTACCCCTATTTTAGAAGATTTTATAAATAACAAGGAATATTACTTTTAGGTAATGAAGCATGGTTCTTGATCAGTGAAGGACTTTACTAGAAATCTTGATCCTTACTATTACATTAACATCTTAAATCCTCATAAATTACCCATTTATCCAGAAACTATTTATACCTACTCTTCTATCAACCATTTTGGATGGTCTCCTAGGAAACCAGTTCAATATCTTCAATATATTTCTTGGTGTATGATTATTCAAGACCCTACTTCCACCTATTCACCATGTCCTAAAGATCGCACATAAACCTCCACATCAAAATGAAAGAATCATATCCTTACTTATGCTATCAATTATTTTTTACTTGATTATGATTCTTATTAATGTTCCTGATAGGGTCAATCTTTGTAATTTTTTAATAATCATTTTTGAGATATTAATGAAATAATTTATTTTCTTCATTTTGGTTTAGTAATTTATATTTCTCATGTTTAATATATTTATCCTATTTTCTCATCCCTCTATCAAACTTTTTGATAATACTAAAAGGGAGATTAATAACTGTTTCAATTTTAATTTATCTTATTTAATATGTCATGATTTGTGATTATCATAAAGGGGGATTTTTTTGGATTTATCCAGAAACTTCTTATTTTAATGATCAAAAATCATATTTCTTATATTTTTAATGATCTTTAGGTTTTTTTATAGTAAACTATTTTTATAGAAAATCTGTGAAAGAAAAATGGATAAGTCTTCAAGTGATCATGTCAACCTACCACATAAAGAAACCAAGTAACTATAAATTAAAGTCCAAGTGACTGCATGATCAACCAAGTAATCATGAACCAGATTTGAAAATTTTCCCTAATTCTTGAACTGACCAAATTTTTATTGAACCCAACACATGAAGAAATGAAGTGACCAAATGAAGATGTAAAGTGACCATGAAAGTAACCATACCAAGTGACTATGCCAAATTAACCGTTCCAAAGTGACCATGCCAACGTGACTATGCCAAAGTGAACAAACCCAAGTAACCATGTCAAAGTGAATGTGCCAAGTGACTAGGCCAAGTGACCATTCCAAACAGCCATGCCAAGCGACCGTTCCAAGTGACCATACCAAGTTCCCTTACCAAGTGACCCTAGAAAGTGACTATGGTATGTGACCATTTCAAGTGATCGTGGAAAGAAACCATGGATACAGTGGACTCATATTTTCATATATATATATATATATGTAGTAAAAAATTTTAGATTAATATTCAATACATCTCACAAATACACTCTTGAGGGTTGTAAAAGGTTTAGTCTCTTTGGATACTAGACACAAAATCTTATTATTTCATGAAATATCTTAAAAATATTCTATAAAGATATTCTAATTTAGTATAATTCATAGATATACCGTACTTTATCATTTATTCATAACTTGGGGAAAGGAAATATAAGAAAGGGTGAGCTTATATTCTTAGTAAGGGTAAACATGGGAGATATCAGTTGATGATCATAATAAAGCATAAGATTAGCATAAGGGTATGAGATCATGAACATAACTTATAAGGTTCATACCCAATTCATAAAATATCATAAAAATGAGTCATGGTATAAAATAGTATCATTTATATGACATGTATCATAAGAGTAACACTACTACAAAATCAGGCTATAGCCACGGGTTTAAACCGTGGCTATAGGCCCAAAAACTGTGGCTATAGGTTATAACCACGGTTCCCACAACCGTGGATAATATTGGTGTAGATATAGGGTAAAACCTATATACACGGTTCCCAACCGTGGCTATATCCCTTTATCCACGGTTTGAACCGTGACTATAGCCCTATAGCCACGGTTCCAACCGTGACAATAACCCTAAAGCCACAGTTTTCAACCCGTGGCATAGGCTAAAATAACTCATTTCTAATAGCCACGGTTCCAATAATGGATATAGAAATATAGCCACGGTTAGGAACCATGGCTGTAGACCTATAGCTACGGTTTAAAACTGTGGCTATAGTCCTACACATTTCGTAAAAAAAACCCAGCACCATTCAGTGGTGCTGGCCCCTTGCATCCTCCCCACCACCCCCTGCAAATCCCCCCCACTCTCCCCCTTGAACCCCACCTGCACCTTAAATCCCCCCATGCACCCCTCCCTCTGCAACCCCCCTTCCCACCCTGGACAGACCCCACTCACCCCCCTGGACAGACCGCCCCGGACAACCCCCCCTCCTGAACACCCCCCAGGACAACCCCACCTGAAGAACAACCCCCCCTACTGGAAGATATTTGGTAAAGTATTGGATGAACCGAAATCCTATTCAAGTGTGGGGAAGAGATGAGAGGGGGTGTCCTTTTATAAGAGGGAAGAGGATACACTTGTATTTTTTTGAAAATAAAAAGTTATACCCATGTTTTACACATTTCAAAAAGAACCAAAATGGATCATTATAAAATATTAAATGATATAAGGTATAAATATTTCCATAAAATAGTAATTGGAAAAGTTTTTAGTTTATTTAAACCCCTATCTTTTTAGTTTAACCCCATGGTAAACCCCTTTTAACCTTAACCGTACTAATTATTTTTTAATGTTTTTCATATTCATTATGAAAAAAATTAAGTTTACATTATTATATAATATTAATTACTATGATTAAAAATATTTAATCAATTTTTTCAAATTCAATTAATACAATTAGTAGAATTTAATTTAAAATGAAACTCATAGACGCGATGAAAAATGATTTTTCAAATATTGTTTTTCAAAAGTATACAAGGTTTTTATATCAAAATTCAACATGAAATTTATTACATGGACCTAAATTGGATTAATAAAAATATAATGGAACTAATTTTAATTTTAAACAATTTTAAAATAATATGTAACTTTGTAAATACTTTAAACAAAAAGGATTTTTTTAATAAAAAGAAATATATTTTTTACTATTCATTGAAAAATTAATATTTTTAGAAAATTATCTAAAATTCACTCTAAAAGTGGAAAAAATTAATTTTATTAAAAGTGCAAGACATAACAACTTTTTAGAAAAATACAGTTTTTAACCATAAAACTGGATTTATTTTTTTTCCATGCCTAAAAAAATTATTTTATAAATGATTAAAATTTTGATTCAATATATAATATATAAATTTTATTAAAATTATTCCCAAATAGTATAAAACTTAATTTATTAAGATAAAAAACTTTATATGACTAAAATAGTTTTTCATAAAAATATTTCTTTTACTTTCAAATGATTTTTATTTTTAATTCTAATTTATATATATTAAATAAATTTATTTTATACATGTATACACCATATAATTTTCATTTTTAGCTAGTACTATTCATAACCACCAATTTAATATCTAGGTTAAAATGTCCATGTTTAAATATTTTAATAGTATATCATGGTTTTTTTAAAATTAGTGTTGCTTATAACACAAGCTATTGAAGAAATTAAATTTATTTGAAGAAACAATTTCATAAAATACTAGGGTGTTATAGTGGCAAGAAAACATGGCTAGTGACCAAGCCAAATGACCACATATAGTTATTATTGAAAGTGACCATGAAAAGTGACTATAATCCAAAGTGGCCATGTTTAAATGAATTCTAAGTGACCATGTATAACTTAAACAGTGAAAAATATTAAAATGAATAATTGATATATTTCAAAGAATTTACCAAATGTTATAGAATTGAAAGATTCCATATAATACTAATTAATATGAGTTTTTGTTTATAAATATTCTCCAACAACTATTTGGGGAAGTTTTTATCTTTAATAAGTAGATCCACTCATGAAAAAATAGTAGATCTCTGAGAAACTGTGTGGTAAAAAAGTGATATTTTGACTAGACTCACTACAATGAATCAATGAAACTATGTTTTATAATCTCTTAGTGGGACACTCAATTGAATATTTTATGGAAATATTTAAATAAAATTGATTAATAAATGATAATAAAATTTAAATACTTTAAACCTTCACCCTTTCTATAAAATTATCTCTCTATTTTTAACTTACCTTTGAGTTATGTTTACATTACTTTTTATAGTCCTTTTCCCATGATTCTTCATTATATTGGAGAGTACTAGATACTATCTCTATCATTATTTATTACTCATATTAACCCATTTATAACTATGGAATATGACATGTGTATCCTGTACTTACTTTTGAGTAGTTTTATGTAAAAAATAAATCTAGTTTGTGGACCAGTTTATTTTATTAATAAAATAATTTGTAGTAGGTGACTGAAAATTGGAGAGGATTTGGTCTCAGCTTGAGTTTTAATATCACATTTTTACTTTTTTAGTCTTTTAATTTTCATTTTTATTCCAATTATATGAAAATTATTCTATTCTTTAAAAACCTATTAAAAAAACAATAGTTTAATTGTTATATTTAACAATTGTTTTATATACTTTGTTTGATACTATTAAATCAGTTTCAAAAGCTAAAATGGTTTCAATAATTCTTTAACTAGGTTGTGATCGAATATTTGAGGATATTTTTGAAAATATAAAATTATATATTTATTATATTTTAATTTACTGGAATGGTTTTATAAACTTTGGGATTTTATTTTTAAATCAGTTCAAAAAGAAATTTTTATTAGTAACTCAATTCACCACCCTCTTGAGTTTCCACAATGACCAATAAATATAAACCATGGTGAGTTATAAGTAGTCCAATCATAGAATATGGTGATAAATATTTAATCCTATTTGATTATCACCAAATACTCTAGCATGAACCTCATGCAATAACTAAGTAATATCCTTTCCTTAGATGTAACTAAGAAGGATTCTGTCAAAACTATGCTTGTAGAGGGCCTACTCCGAGTTGGGACTATCCCAAAGGAAAACATTTTCTTCCCATATATAGATTTAATCATGTTCATAGTAGCTTAATGGAAGAGTTCCATGTTTGAGATAATCAATCAAGGGAGTCCTCCAAATATATATTTATTCTGCCACAAGGGCATTTGAGGGTCTTGCTTGAGAAGAATTGGTGCTGAGTTGATTCACCTACTGACCTTCTTTATCTAAAGTGATGGGGGAAATAACTTTATTATATTAAATGTGTATGACTATATCAATAGGGTTTGAATATATGATGGATGTGGAAGAGTTTTACAAAGTGTCTACTCGATCATTCTGGGACTACTGTGCATGATATACCTCTAGCTTATATGGAAATCAAACTATAAACTCATGGGAGCCATTTAGAAAAGGGATGATCTTCAATTTTTGAAAAAATTATCATCACTGATATATTCTATAACCATCTTAGAGTTTCTCTTTACGTGCATCTGTGGGACCTATATTTATAGGGGCAACTCAAAATTAACGAAGAGTGATTAGTATTCAACATCATTATTGGTGAACCCCTCATAAAGTAAGAATGATTATGACATGAGGAACTTTGAGGGAGTTATAAGGAAAACTCTAAGGCTGGACCTACTGAGTTTAGGTTTGTTCATCCTCTTCCCAGTTGTGATTCAAGAGGAACCATGAAAGTGAATATTCCATCATGAAATTTCTTCATTGATGGAGAGAATAGTTTTATCAGGTAACTTGACATACATGGGAAACTCTTCAGGGTTTGGGTTCTTGATAAGTAAGTTTGATAGTAGTTGTCTCTTGGAAACCTTATAAGGGATATAATTAATGTCAAAATACTAAAAGATAACTGGCCGCCTTGAAAATCATCCAGTCAACATGGGGAAATTTTGGATATAATTAAATAGGTAAATATGAGAGATCAAGTGGAACATGTGATGATACAAACAATGGAACAACTTTTGGACCATGAAGACAAAGGAAATGAATTTATTTTTTATGATATAATATATGGATTTAGTGTCAAGAATCATGTTACCGAGGTAGTAAGACTCATATATTTTCCCTCACCATTATTCTGAGTCAATAGGGTGCTAAGGTATATCTTTATGTTTTTCACATAGAGGACCAAATATTTTCTCTAGATAAGAGGCATGATAACTGGGGGGCACATAAGGTAGAACTTTATGTCACTGAACATGACTTATAATTCTTTATCCCACCAATATGTGTTTATTTTATTCATTAACATTGAAAAAGACTTACATTTTTCTGCCTAGTTACCATTAAAATACCGAATGTAAGACATACACCCTTCAATGCCTGGAAACTCTCATAGATTGTGTGAATGGACTATTTCAATAATTAATTTTATCTTCTATAGATTGATCTTTATGACTCCATACTAGTAAATGAAGGCAAGGAACTTCCTGGAGGTGACCCTGGATGGACAATTCAAGGGGTTCATCTTCAAATTATAGGAAAAAATCATGGAAAACACTTTCCAAAAATAATTTAGACAGTCCCAGTGTTAGTTGGATTTGACCACCAACTCATCCATATATAACTACACCATATTTATAAGGAAGATCTTGAAGACATGATTCATGGCTCACTAGTAGGTTGCTTCATTATTATTTAAGCTAAAGAGAATTAACTGATAAAAATATATTCACTATGATGCTCTGAATGCAGTGGCCTATTGATATTTGGGGACCAACTATATTTTATTGTATTTTAAGTCTCCATAAATGAAGGTGAGGGCCTAGAAGCTAGTGGCTACATTGATCAATAACTCTATGACTGGGATGTGTATTTCATTCTTTATGCAGTGGAAATTGAGTCCCCATAATTCGATATAGAATCATATTTTCTCATTATGTTTCCTAACAGGGATACTGATGGATATTTATTTAGAGTATTAAACCTCCTTGAGGAGGTTAACTTTGATCATCTTGTAAAATTTGGCCTTGACTATGGCACCATGGTAGGGGTGTATCTTTCTAGGCACCTTCTTATATCCATGGTATTTTATGGGTTGACTAAGTCGATGGATAATGACTTTAAGATCAAGTATGGACATCTCCTTATATTTCTATGTGAATACATCATAGTTTTTTAGGAATGTTATATACTAATATTACTCATTGAGAGAAATTCCTATACTAATAAATGTCAGCCTAATATCCTCCTTGGTACTAAGGTTCACATGTATTAGATTATTGATGATAGTATCAATTCCTTCCCTGATGGTAGGAGGGGCTTCATCCACTTCATATTTATTAGAAATGTGAGGACTATAATAAGGATATAACTCTTTGGGAGTAAACATCTATGAGGTGGAATAACCTTCCTACACAGGAATAGAATCCTTAGAATCAGATTCCTATCCTTCTGGTCTCATAGATACCATATTGATAGAATCCATGGATCATATTCTATGTGGTATTTTTCATTATGGTCATCCTACCACATTGAAGCATCAAAACTTAATTGACCACCGTTGGCTCACTTTTTCTGTCCAGTAGATACAGGTAAGATGTTGAATGATGAGAATTAGATAGTTTCATAATTAGAGTGGGATTCTATAGCTAAAACTCACCTTCCTCATACGAGTTTTTGGTAATATGAGAGAACCCCTTTATCTTTGAAATGATGAAGTGGAGAACAAGGTTTAGGGTCATTTCATCTAGATAGTGGATTTATAGTAGGAAAATACTCTTTAAGTCATCACTTGGATCCTCTAGGGTGGATATGAAGTCATTAGGATAATTGACACACTCATATCCTTCGACCTAGGGCTAATTTTCATCCCTTATATATAAATGTTAATATAATGATTTTAATATGATTTTAATGGGGATACATCAGCATGGAGTCCTCTATACTCATGAATTGAGGGAGTAGTTGAGGTATAAGTGATATGATCAAGGAAAAAATACATGTTATTGGATCCAAGGAATTTTTAGTAAGCCATTGAAAGTGGTTCCTTGAAGGAAAACCATGCATTTGGTATTGGATATCTAATATCTAAACTAGGAATTTAGTTGGATCTTTTGGAAGTGGATTTTTTTTTCTATTTTCATATCCCTAAATTGTTAGGCTGGATGGAGCTAGATCAACCTTTTTTTATCCCATCTTACAGAACATCTAGGTTGGGATGATATTGATCCAAGAACCAATACCCACCAAGAATCATTGGATTTCAAATCCATTGAGATTTCTTGAGATGTAAAAATGGTGTATATGACTGTTCATAATTGTTCCATCATATTCCCTAGAAAAGTGATAATGACCTAGAATTAATCACACTCACCTTCCTATGTATAGTAAACTTTGGAAAAAATCACTTCATTCTCAAAATAAATAAGTATTATCAAGGCCTTGATGAGGGACTTACAAATCACCTTTGATAGAGAGAGTGTATAAAAAATTGGGAGCTAGGGCGAGATACGAAAGAGGTTCTTGAGCACATTATACTTTCATGATAGGGAATATTTTTGTTCCCAAGGGGTCTCTCCATATTTGGATGTTTGGAGAACCTATATGGTTGTAGTAGGGGAACTTAATTGGTACCCACCAATTTATACTATTAGTTGGATAACTATAGGTTATCCAAAAGATCAAATAATTAAATGAGTTGGAGAGATAAACTGGGGGATGCTATAGTGAGAATCTATTTTAGATGATCATGTAGAAATGATTTACTTTTTATCTTAAAAAAAAGGTAAAATTTTTAGGGATAGCCTCCCAAGGGTTGCGCTTTCCCTAGGATCATTTTTCTTTATATTTAGAGCATCATAGAGAGGCTTCAGGTGGGGATGGCTAGTGAATTTCATCTCTAGGTTTTGCCCAGTTATTTACTAGTCTATGAAATTGATAATGGGAAATTGCTTCTCTTCATGAAAGGATTCCTCTAGAGTTTCATGGGTCATCATACAAACTCCCAATGCAGGTGTAACATCCCAATATTTTTAAAGTAAATACTATATTTGATAGCCTAGAATATATTCCTCATCAATCTTAAACGAACATAATATTATTATTTAAATGTGACTATTATAACCTTGATATTAAATTAGCACAAATGAATAGTATTAACTGCATTATGAAATATATAATGGTTTTAATCATTTATATTTTATTAATATTTTTTTAAAATAATTAACGGTTTTTTAGTAAATTCATTTTATTTTTCAAAAAAAAATAATATGCTTTCTTAAAAAATGATTTTATTTCTTTTTATGAGTTAATATTATAATTAATTTATAGAAACTTTATAAAATTTATCTTAAAAAATGAAATTAATTTTTAAATTTAGTATGTAAAAATTATCTTAAAATATTTTTTTTAGGAATTTTCTGAAAATATTGATTTTTCAAGGAATAATGAAAAATACTGATTTTTATTGAAAAATGTATTTTATTTTAAAGTATTGACAAGGTAAAATTATGTTTTGGATTAGTTTTAAATTTTAATTAGTTAAATTTTATTTAAAATAATTCAATTAAGGTTTTTAAATGGATTTTATACATAAATTTATTATAAAAATATTTTATATTTAAAATGGCATTTTTTTGAAAACTATTTTCATTACATTTTTCCAGATTATTTTTAAATTAAATTATGAAACTTCATTTTTTTTAATTTTGAAAAGTTAATTACATATTTATAATCAGGAGGTCTAAATTTTGTAAATAAACCCATTTTTATTTTTGGAAATTATGAATTGTAACTTTAGTAATTTTTGTCCCCACGGTAAAGGCTAAATCGGGTAATTATGTGTAAAAATAAAATGATAAAGACTATAAAATGACCCTAAAACTTAAACCAATTTAATTTTATGAGAAATTTTAGTCAATTATTATTAAAGGTTCATTTATATGACCATTTTATACCATTTGGATTTGATTATAACCTTTATAATATTTTATTTAAAGAAAAGTCAAAGATGCCACAGTCTTGTATTTAATATGTGTTATATTTTTAATAGAGAATTATCTAAAGTATATTTTTAAATATAAAAAATATTTTTAAAGATAAAATATTTATATTCATAATGGTAATTAATTTTAAATTTTTAGGGAAGAAGTAATTACCATAAAATCTTGCACAATGACGATGTAGTAATTATTTAATTAAGGGAAAAATTAAATAAAGATATTAAAAATATTCAAATAAATATAATATGAAAAAATTAATGTAATACATGAATTTTATAGATTAAATTTACATTTTTAAGATATAATTAAATAGTTTGTTTGAGTTTTACTTTTTTTCTTGATGTTTTCAAAGTCAAAGTAAATAATAGTATCAAATTTGACATTAATGATATTTTATGGAATGAATATTTTATTAAATTATTTAAAAATAATAAAAATATTAAATGAGAATAAGTGGGGTAATATATGGTAAATAATTTAATACAATATCCATTTATACACAATTTGGAAGCATTTTTCTCTAGAATAGTCTTATTATACTTTAATATTTTGAGAAGTTCTAAGAGTGCCCATCCCCTCTCTTATAAAAGGAACCTCTTGTTCTCATTTTATCACAATTCAAAACCAATTTTGTATGGAAAATACCTTTAGAAATACCTTTATATTATTTCTTAAATCATTATATAGGTATTGGTTTGGGCATAATAGCAACCTTAGTGGTCTTAAGGTGTTAATCAAAAGAGATTCTTCGAAGAAGAGGTATCATTTTTAATTGAGAATTTCTGTTTTATTAATTCTTACACATCACTAAAACCATATTAAACCATGATAAAATAATAAATAAAATATACCCCATATACTTAGATGTTATTATATCAGTTTAATGACCTATATAAATCTCCACTTCTATCAAATAGAAAAATAATTCATTGTTTGTGTGTACGACAGACTACCGCATCCAGAACCGATACAATTCATTTTCCATAACCATATTTGAAGACTGGTTATAATGATATAATTAATTATTATATATGATATTAATGACATATTTATCATTATTTAAATATAATATATCATTTACATTATTATCTTTCCTTACAAAGAAAAATGATAACGTCGTTCGTGCGTACGTGTGGACTACCATCTCCACGAAGCGATGTGATTCATTTTTCAAAACCACACCACATGGATGATATATATAATCATATTTAAGGAATTAATATGACATATATGATATTATGATAATTTTGGAAATATAAAATATTACTTATCTTCTTTCCATAATGATCATTGGAAAATTGAAACGTTACTCATGCATACGTACGACCTACCATCTCCATGATTGCAACATAATTCATTTTTAATAACCATCATTAATGGTTAGATTTAAAAGTATAATTAATGTATAAAAGTGATAATTATTTCATGAATATTATCATGGAAATGATTCAATGATTATATCTTTAACCACATTCAACCAACCGAAGTCATTTTGGACTTATGAAGCAAATATCATCAAAGCGTTCGACATAAACTTAAATAATTAAGAAATTGTTATAACATGGTAATAAGTGAAATAAATGGAATAATTAAATTTAAAATGGTTAAAATGTAAGTAAATAATTAACCAAAATTTATTATTTATTAATATAAATAAAGTACGTTATGAATCATACTCAAGGTAAGGGCCTCTTTAACTAAAAAACCTCATTTTAATTTTTTTGAAGATTTATTTTCGAAATATTTCTATTTCATGTCCATGTTTATGAAATGATTTTTATGAATTTATTTATAAAAAAATTAATTTTTAAAAAATATAATTTTCGAATTTCTTCAACTGTTTTAAAAAATGATTCTTTTAAGGTTTTATGTAAGGTACTTTCTTTTAAAAAACATTCTTTTAAAGTATCTCTTTCAACTTTTTTTTACAAAATTCAAAAGTAATGTTTAACTTATACAACATGAGAATGTTTTACCACCATCATTATGACTTATTTTTTTGAATATTACCTTAAAATATTACATTGTTATTTATACATATTTCTCCCTTTTATGTGCGTAGTTTTCTTTTAAAATAAATGATTTTTCTCAAGGGATGTTTTTATGATGCAAGCATTCATGTTTTGTGATTATGTTATAGTTCTTGGGATTTTTTGATGATAAAGGTTGGTTCCATTATAAACCAAATATGGTTGGTTCCTTGATAGCCATCCAATGTATTGGTTATTTTGGAAGATTACCATGATGGTTATTCCAAGTATAACCATGAGGGAGGGTTATGTCAAGTATAACTGTGAGGGTTATTTCATGGCAGCCATGAGGGTTAAATCATAAGTAACCATGATAGGAAAATGATTCACCAAGTTACCTATATGTTTTATTTTTATTTCTATGTTTTTTACAAAAATATCATGTTTTCCCAAGGTAATTTATTGATTTTATTTTCAAAGGAAATTATATGTTACTTAGCTTTGGGAAAAAGTTTTTATGAGTATATCATGTTTTTAAAGAAACCTATATAGATATTATTTTGAATTTAATATTTATTATGAAATTTTTTATGGAAATATTTGGGAAAAAAGGTGATTTATTGGGTAATAAAATTTTTATTTTGATCACAATATTTATTTTGAAAAAGGAAATTTTTTATATGTATTTATGGACTAATGATTTATTTATTTCTTTTTATGTCACTTATTAAGATTTTTGTGGTCATACGAGGTTTTAAAATGTTTCTCATAGGGTTTAAGAAATATTAGGTACAAGTATGAGGTCAATATGAAAATTATGATGATTTATCTTTCAAATAAACTATGTTTTATGTTAAAAAGTTTTTTTTGGTGAAAAAATGTATATTGAATAGAAGTTTCCACTTTTAATGCATGGGTCTACTTTGTAATAGTTTTTCATAATTATCTAAAAATATAAACCTAAAAGATATTTGGGAAATAAAGAAAGATATTTTTTCTCTAAATTCTCTATAATATGTAATGTGTAAGGCTAGGTACTTATAGTTGGTATCAGAATAGGGTTTAGAATGATTTGGAGATTAAGGTGTTTTCTTATGAGGTTTTATTAAGAGTTATATATACGACTACAAGTTTATAATTTTAAATATGAATATATGTTTAGAGTCTTTTACACCCCTTTTTTGGTTTTCAGTTAGGAAAATTTATATTGACTAATGATATTTTTAGAAACATTTATTTTTGAGGTAATTATGGGTTATTACATTTTCGGATAAAAAAAGAAAGGTATGAGATAACCTTTGAGGTTAAACGATTTCATTAATGTTGAATATGTTAATGTTATTTTTGAGGATTTTATCATATTTTTGGGAATGTTATAATAATTATATAGTTTTTGAAATGAAAATTCGCATACTGTGTGAAAACCTGTCATGTCTGGAAAGAGCAAAAGTATTGAACCCACAACCTAAGGGCGACATGGGTACATTGACCACCACTGACCTATGTGATGTTCTAGTTAATATGAATTTGTTTTTTATTTTAAAATATCTTATGTATAAAGGATAATTTTATTTTGGGAAAATATTTTTATCAAATAGATTACCATGGGATTGGAAAATGATTTTCTAATCAAGTGATTAATGTTATTTTGGAAGATCTTCACTATTTTAGGAACCCTATATGATTAAAGTAAACATAATACTATGGGATTTTATTTTAGGTATAAATGTTGATTTATATTTTGTAAGAATATATTATTTTATTATGAATTTATGGTGATTCGTGTTTTTATAGAAATGATTAGAATATCATGGAGATTATCTGATTAGGGAAATTAAATTTTGATACGAGACTTTAAGATCCATTGATGTTATTTGGGGATAAATTTTAAAATTATCTTGGAAGACTTTGTGATTAAATCCATATGATTATTGGGTTTTAATATTAGTATATTATATTTTAAAGGAATTTTAAGTAAAGTTATTTGTTGAATGATCTACATTGAACTTTCGGGATTACTGTTGAATTTTTAAGATTAAAGTAGTTTTTCTTAGTATGAAGGTTAACTCATTTGGGTAATTATTTTATCTTATCCTAACCATTTTCATTTTGTTTAATTCCAAAATATATGGGGAATATATAATTATTATTTTTAGGATTTTTTGATCTGTAGAAGTTGATTAATTTAGTCATGAAAAATTCATCTCAAATACTCATCATTTGGAGCAAAAGATGGCATTTTGGAGGAAATTAATTAAATGATTAAACTCTAATTTTCTAGTAAGTATATTTACTTATGCTATTAGTATATATGGTGAATGAATTCCTCCACTTTAGGTAAATTATATTTAAATAAAAGTTTTATCCATCTACTTTTCTTACCGAAAAATCTATAGTCTTCTAACCCATTACAAATTTATAGTTTCTCATGATCATGTACTCTATAACTCTTTATGAGTAATTGGGAGTTATATTTTATCTTCCATGTCCATGTTTTCCTACATGTAAACCTATTATGTGTTATCTCAAGTGACATTCATACTTTCTTTTCTCTCTTATCAAGTGGAAGTTTTATTAATCCTTTTTATAATGTGTGATTTCAATAAAATAATTTTGAAAAGTTAAACCCTGATTATCGATACCAAGTTAAAAATTATGAGGATGGAATTTCCAAAAGAATGGGGGGGGGGGTATGGTAACATCCTAAGATTTTAAAAGGAACACTATGTTTTATTTCATAAAAGATATTCCACATTGATTATAAAGGAACAACAAAAACATATTATTTAAATGTAACCCTTATAACCTAGTCATTTAATTAGCATAAATGGATATTTTTAACTTCATTATGAAATATAAATCAGTTTTAATCATTTATAATGTATTAATTTTATTATTTTTAAACAAGTAATATATTTTTAGTAAAACCATTTTATTTCTCAAAATAAAAAATAATACATTTTCTTCAAAAATGATTTTAATTGCTTTTTATGAGATAATATTATAATTAAATTCTTGAAATTTTAGAAAATGTGTTTTAAAAAATGAACTTCATTTTTTAAATCATAATTTAAAAAATATATTAAAATGAATTTTGGGAATTTTGTGAAAATATTGATTTTTCAAGGAATAGTTAAAATAATGATTTTTATTGAGAATTGTATATTATTTTAAAGTATTTACAAGGTAAAATAATGTTACGTATTAATTAAATTTCTTTATTAGTTCAATTTTATTTAAAATAATAAAATTATGGTTTTTTAAATAAATTTAATACTTTAATTTAATATAAAAATATTTTATCTTTTAAAAGGGAATTTTTCCAAAAAAATGTTTTCATTGGGTTTATTCAGTTTGTTTTTAAATTCAATTCTAAAAATATATATTTTTTAGTTTTGAAAAATGAATGAAATATTTGAAATAAGGAGTTATAAATTTATTAAATATTTCCCTTTTATTATTGGACATTATGAATAATAAATTTAATAATTTTTGTTTCCACGGTAAAGAGTAAATCTGGTAATTAAGGGTAAAAATAAAATGATAAAAACTAGAAAATAACCCTAAAAATTTTCCCAATTTAACTGGATGATTAATTTTACTCCTTTATCTTTAAAGTTTTGGTTATATTACCATTTTATTACATTTGGATATGATTATAACCTTTATAATATTTTATTTAAAGGAAATTCAAAGATGTCACACCCTTGTTTTTAATAAGTGTTATATTTTGAATATGGTGTTACCCAGAGGATATGTTCAACAATAAATAATATTTTTAAATATAAAATATTTATCTTTATCATGGTAATTTATTTTTATTTTTTAGGGAATAAATAATTATCTTATAATCTTTCACAACATTGATGGAGTAATTATTTAATTAATGAAAAATTGAAATAAATGATATGAAATATTTTAAAATAAATATAATTTGAGATAATTAATTTACTAAAATAATTTTATAGATTAAATTGATATTTTTATGATATAATAAATTAATTTTTATAATTTGAAATGTTTTTTTGATGTTTTTAAAGTCAATGTAATGTGTAGTATCAAATTTGATAATAATGATATTTTATGGAATTAATATTTTATTTAATTATTTAAAAATCACAAAAAAATTAAATAATCACACGGGGGTTATTATATGATCTAAAATTTCATCCATTGTTCATTTATAGTCTATTTGTATCCATTTTTATCTATATTAGTCCTATTATATTTTAATATTTTGAGAAGTTCCAAGAGTTCCTCTACCCTCTCTTATAAAAGGGCAGTTCTTCTTTTCATTTATTAACACTTCAAAAACATTTTTTTTCATTATATACCTATACAAATACCTTACTAGAATCTATCCCCTAATTCTAGAGGTTTTATTTTAGCCATAACACTAACCTTAGTGGTCTTTAGGTGTTATGAAAATGAGATTGTTCGAAGAAGAGGTATCATTTTCAATCAAGCGTTTCTGTATTGTTTATTCTTCCACATCCCTAAAGCCTTATTAAAGTAATAAAAAATAAAAAATAAATTATCTTTCATATACTATAATTTTATTATTTTATTTTAATGACCTATATACATCCCCACTTCCATAAAATGAGAAAATAATTCATCGTTCGTGTGTACGACATACTAATGCCTCGTGAACTGATGTAATTTTTTTCCATCACTGTCTCTCAAGAGTAGTTATAATGATATAATTAATTCTTATATATTATATTCATTACATATTTATATTTTTTAAAGATAATATACGCATAGATTAATTATAACGTCGTTTATGCATACGTGTGGACTACCACCTCCACTAAGAGATGTGATTCGTTTTTCATCACGACATCACATGGATGATATATACATATAAGTAAATATATATATATATATATATATATATATATGATATCATGATCATTATTTAATTATAAAATAATAATTACCTTCCTTCCATAATGATCGTTGGAAAATGGAAATGTTACTCATGCGTATGTACGACATAGCATATCTATGATTGAAGAGTATTTAATTTTACGTATCCATCATTCATGGTTATATTTAAAAGTATAATTAATGTATAAAATTTATAATTATTTAATGAATATTATTGTTGATATGATGCATGATGATCTCTTTGACCACATTCAACCTACCAAATTCATTCTGAACTTATTAAATGAATATCATCAAAGCACCCGACATGAACTTAAATAATTAAGTAATTGTTATAACATGGTAATAAGTAAAATAAAAGGAATAAAAAACTTGAAAAAGGATTTCAATAAAGTAAATAATTAATTGAATTTTATTATTTAGGAAGATAAATAATGTACGTGATGAGCCAGATTCAAGGTAAGGGACTCATTAACTAAAAAAACTCGGTTTAAATGTTTTAAAGATATATTTTCTTAATATTTATATTTCATATTGATGTTTTTATAAATTATTTTTATGAATGTATTTAAATGGTCATGATTTTTTAAAAAATTAAAATTTTGAATTTATATCAATTTTTTTCAAAAAAGAATCTTTTAAGGTTTTATGTAAGGTTCTTTCTTTTAAAAAAACTTTCTTTTACAGTTTATCTTTAATTTTTTTAAAAAGTCAAAAGGAATATTTATTTAACTAATACGAAATTAGTCTATTTTCCTGACTTCTTGACACCTTAATTTTTTAAGCTTCCTATAAAATCTTACAAGTTTATTTAAAATGGAAATGTTTTCCTTTATATATGTATATTTTTCTTTTAAAATAAATGATTTCCTCAAGAAATGTTTCTACAATGCCATCATTAATCTTTTATGATTATGTTATGGTTCTTAGGAATTGTTTATAATGATGGGTGGTTCCATTACAAACCAAATATGTGTGGGTCTATGATATCCCTCCAATTCATTGGTTATGTTGAATGTTGACCATGATGATTATTCTAAGTGCAATTGTGATGGTTACTCCAAGTATAACTGTGAGGGTTATGTCAGGTATAACCATTAGGATTATTTCATGGTAGTTGTTAGGGTTACATAATAAGTAAGTATGATAAAAAAATGATTCCCCAAAATACCTATATGATTTATTTTAATTTCTATATTTTTTTACAGAAATATCATGTTTTTGCAAGTTAAGTTATTAAGTTTATGTTCAAAGGAAAGTATATGTTACTTAGCTTTGTGAAAGAGTTTTCAAGAGTTTATCATGTTTTTAAAAAAACCTATACAGATTTTATTTTTCTATTAATATTTATATTAAAATTTTTATGGAAAGCATTGGGTAGAAAAGGTGATTTTTTTGGTAATAAAATTTTTATTTTGAGCCCATTGTTTATTTTGAAAAAGGAAAATTTCTATAAGTATTTATGAACTAATGATTTATTTATTTATTTTTATGTCACTTACTAAGATATTTGTTCCCATCCGAAGTTTTAATTTTTTTCAAAGGTTTCAAGGAAGATTAGGGAATAAGATGTGGTGAAGATTAAAATTTTTAAGATTTATATTGAAAAGAAACCATGTTTTATTTTAATTTTTTTTGTGTAAAAAATGATCCTGAGTATAAATTTACACTTGTAATGAGTGGGTCTAATTTTTCAGAGTTTCTCCTAAATATAAAAAAATCTAATCCTAATATATATTTGGGCCATAAATAAATATAACTATTGTATAAATTAACTAGAATATGTAATGTGCAAGTCTTGTTCCTTACAGTAGGGGGAAAGAATCCCCTGAGGGTGTACACTAAATTTGGTGTTGGTAGTGGCTTCTAATCATCGTTGTAATTTCGACACTAGTTCCTTTATGATTTGGAGGTATTAAAATATGATTGTGATACTATAGAGGATAAAATATATGGGGAAGGTTATTCAACCATGAAAAAAATTGTCCCATGGGTTTCTGTAATGGAATTTTGGGCAAGAAAATAATTGAAATTCTATGCTCCTTGGATCAGGACATGTTAGTATCCCCTAGTATCAATGTCATCATTATATATTATAGAAACTCATGTGACATGTGCATAAGGATCAACCAGTTTCACTATTGCAAGGTCTACCATTCTTTAGATCTATTCCTTAAAGATAAAACACTCTTAGATGGTGTGTCTAAGGAACCTATAGTAGGGAAAATAATTGGGAAAATTATTCAACTCAACCTCTTATAAATTATTTATTTCCTAAATCTTGAAAAATTTATTCTCCATGTAATTTATGAATAATTAAGAAATATTCTCATCCTTAAAATAGTAGACCCTATTCTTCTAGTACAAGAAGGTTCTAGGAATTATTTATCCTTGATGGGATCTCTGAGAAACATTCTCAACATGAGTTTATGAAAGATATGGCTTGTTCTATGGGGCCTCCTAGAGCCGTATTAGATGAGGGTCCACATATTACATCACATTAGTTGTTTCTTATTTTATAATATTTTATGTTAGTTAGGGAGGTACTGGAAAAGACCATTATTTGGTCGACTGCATGGCCTCCTCTAGGATATGGGATCTCTCAGTGAATTCAAAGAATATTCTAGGGTTCTTTAGGTAGATGAGGATTATGATCAATTCATCCCATAAATTCTCCATACACATCAGAAAAAACTATTTGTAGGTAAGTTAAACATCAAGGGTGTATGTAAATACCTTCCACTGAGTGATGAAGTTGACGAATAACTCATTCTTATGTTGTTTTAATTTGGATATTCTAGTTACACTAATATTATTTAAGGCGGAGTTGAACTGGTAGAGAATTATTTTTAGAAAATCCCCCTAGTTGGTGATTTATCTTGGAACTAAATTACTATACTAGACAAAATCGAGTCCCATTAATGTCTAAAAAATTAGAATATCTTGACTCACTCTATCTGGTTTGGGGTTCCCAACATTAGCCCTCACTAATAGAAAAAGTGTGAAAGGTGGTGGTCTGGGTCACCCACACCATTGAAAGAACCAAATACTGGGTTTCCATAATTTGTAAGTGAGGGAACATGGTACACCCATTTCATGTATGGATTTATTTTAGGCTATACTAAATATCATTACATCTATATGAATTCTAGGTGAGTGGTAAGGGAATTGATTAGCTCATTATAGGAGGATTCATAATGCATCTTCCCCCTAGTTGGTCAACTGACTCATTAAGTGGAATGATCATGGTCCAGTAGTAAGAAGTCAAATTGATCAACCTGATAGGGAAATACAGGAAATAACTAAATTTGTATTGGATTAAAGGAACCCATCCTTCTGTTATTGTCAATCAAATGAGGGTTACTAGTGGTTGAGGTTCCATGGGCGGTATGATAGGGTCATCTTGAACATCATCCCTATCAAGAAGGTGTCCTTGGAGGGTCATGGTATTGAGATATTATCTAACCTCAAGAACTTTAAGTAGATCAATGATCCAAGAATCTATAGAAGCTATCTCTATAGGTTCGTACATACTTGAATTATTGACTATAACCTTTACTTTATTAATGTTTCAATGGGTTTTTGGGGGTGGGAGGATAAGTGGAATTCTAGGATCCTAAGAGTATTGTTGTTGATGGGTATGGACTTCTCCAAGAGGGTTCACTTCTCTCTATCTATCCTCTAGGGGTAATTCTTCCAAACCTGCCACATTACAAGAATCATGCATTTAATTTTTAGGAGAATCAAAGGAGATGAAATTCACCATGTAAGTGACCTATGGTGGAGAGTTTATAGCACCACCAGATGGAAACAATTAGGCAATCTACTATCAACATTTAAGAGGATTAAACTCTAGGGAGATATACTTCCCTAGAACTTTGAATTTCATATAGGGATATTCCACTTAAAAAATATAGAAATGTACTAAGATAGTTTTAATATATGTATGTTAGAATTTCTAGAGATATCCACCGAATTTGGGATGCTGATCCATAAAAAGTGATTTGAATATAACCTTTCGATACTAATAATCATGAGCTTGAAGGTATTTAGAGCTCCAGGGATAGGCCAAATGGTGGTTGAATGTCACATGTAGGTTTTTCCAGTGATATGATGTATGATATTTAATGAGAAATTCTGTTATTGAGAATTGTAATTTTACCTAGGGCCAGTACATGATAAAAATCTAGTTAGTGGCCAAGTCTCTCTAAAATTTATCATATTTCTGTTTATCTCATTCATAGGGGAACTCTTATTATGAGGTTATAGGTTGGTGGGAAGTCACAAGAGGGAGTGATGTGGATCTCCTTTATCATGGATCCCTGAGTGGGAGTGTTTTCATATGATATGACCTACCTTGGAATGGTGGGATTCATTACTGAGTTAGTTCAAGCTTCAATAACATATTCATATTTTAAGGGGAGACTACATCCTCATTTTATGGAGCTCACTGGGAACCTATGGTTCATCCAGATATCATTCCTCAACTGAAAATTCTAGGTCAAATACTAACATTTTCCATAAATTCAATGTAGAGGAATAGGTAAAGGATGCTAATGGAACTGGGGATGACATGAAAGATTGTACTTGGAAATTGGAAAGAGCATCCTTCATGAATAATTACTTATAGAGGACCCTTATAATTCTATGCACCTCATATTTTTGAATGGACATTATTATTCTCTGGGTAGTTTCCCCCCTAGGTTTTAGTGCTGTAGGTATGATCTCCTCTTTTCAATCCTCAGTTGTCTCAAATTATGAATTATTGGGGGTTATATTTTTTTGATCCCTCATTTATTCCCTTCAACGTTGGAGATTTTTTTTGTGTTCATGAGCTTGTATGGACCGTAAGGAACATTTCCATAGGCATTTTTGGTAGTGTCATAGTGAGGACCTCCGTGATAGTTTTTTATTTTCACACCTTGGGGTGGACTTCTTGGAAGGTGTACTTATTCATCATGAGGAGGACTACTATGATGGTTTCTGGTGGTGCTAGTGGTCATAATTGTTGACCCAAAATGCCTGGTTAGTGGTTTGAGTCCCAATCCCAATTTTGTAGGGATGTTCCCATGTGTCATGGTTAGGGTGGAATTGGATACACTACTAGATAATATCCCTATATCCATGGTCAAAACCATGACTATAAGTATTTTTTATAGACTATAGCCATGGTTCTCTAAAACTATGGCCATAGAGCACACCTATATCCATGGTTCACTACTACAAAAATGGCCTATATCAGCACTCAAAACGGGATTTAACAGCGCTAAAAGAGCACTGTAAAGCTCAACGCTAATATGGGGGAGGGGGGGTCCCTTTTATCAGCGCTCTAAAAAGCGCTGATAAAGGCCGCTTTTATCAGCGCTAAAAAAAGCACTGATAAAAGACCCCTTTATCAGTGCTTTTTTTAGTGATGATAAAAGGGGCCTTTATCAATGCTTTTAAAAAGCGCTTATAAAGGTCAATTTTTTTTAAAAAAATAAAACAAAAATTAAAAATTATGTAGGGAGTGATTTTATCAGCACTTCACACCCCCTTTATCTGCGCTAGGAGGTCTCCCACGCACTACCCTTCCCACACATCCTCATACACACGCACCCCCTTCGCTTCCACTCGAACTCGAACCCGGGACCTCCCCCCTTTCGAGACTGTACCTTTACCACTAAGACATTTCGTTTTGTTCTCTATTTAATGATATATCTATATATATATATAGTTATATTTATTCATATATTGATATATATTCATATTAATGTAAATATATTTATTCATATATTAGTATATATATATATTAATTCGTATATTAATATATTTATATATATATTTTTAGTTATAATATTTTATACGTATATTTATTTTTATATTAATATATACTTATAAGATTAGTTTTAAATACATTTTTGGAAAAATATGTTTTTTATGTGTGTTTATAAATAAATAAATACATACATATATACATAGAAATATACAACACACAGACACACACGGAGAGACACACACACAAACACATATATATTTACGAATAAATACATATATATGTGTATTTCAAAAGCCATAGAATGTACTTATAAGATTAGTTTTAAATACATTTATGAAAAAATATGTTTTTGATGTGTGTTTATAAATAAATAAATAAATACATATATATATACATATATACAACACACAGACACACACATAGACACCCACACACACACAAACACATATATATTTATGAATAAATACATATATATGTGTATTTGAACAGCCATAGAATGTTAAAACGACCATAACTTATAATCTAGAATTCCTTTTCAACACCACAACCAGTCAAATCGAATAAAATGAAACAATATTCGATATGATATGTAGTACAGGCCTAAAGAAAATCCGGATAAGAATTTATACTTGTTTGAATGTTAACAAATCGGGGTATCCTGACTAAAAAATCAATTTTTGAGGCCTTATGAGTCTTTTTTGGGCTCAAAAAATGTGACAAAGACTTTTCCTCATCCACTAGCATGTAGAGCTCATCGCAGGCTTCGATTTGATATGCTGTAGAGCTCAAACAGACACCCGGATCAAAAGTTATGGCCGTTTGAAGTTTGAGTTATATTTGCAACATATTTTAGATATTTTATTAATTTTTTTTGATTTTTGTGTCCTAAAATTGTTATTAAATAATTTTTAATCAATAATAATTATAAAATTATTAATTAATAATATTTTTTTAAAATATTTTTAATCCATTTTCATTAAATTTCTTATATATTAAATGTAATAGTCTATTTATATGTATATATAACATATTTAAAAAATATATATTGTATTTATATCAATATAAATATACTTATATAACAAAATATTATTTTTCATGATTTTTTTTAAACTTAACATTTATCAGCGCTCGGGAAAAGCACTGATAAATCACCCCTTTATCAACGATACTAAAAGAAGGGCTGATAAAGGGGCCCCCTTTATCAGCGCTAAAAAAAGCACTGATATAGGGGGGCCTTTATCAACACTTTTTTATAGCACTGATAAAAGCCCCCCTATATCAATGTTTTTTTAGAACTGATAAAGGCCCCCTTTATCAGCGCTTTTTTTTAGTGATGATAAAAGTGTAGCACATCCCTTGCCTGTTTTTGTAGTAGTGGTTCTTGTAAACCATGGCTAAAGGTTTCCCATGTAAGTATAAGAAAAAGAAAATTTCACATGGGAATGGTGAGGGAAAACCTATAGCAACCGTTTTCCTCCTATTTCTATAGTTTAAAAAAGAATATATAAAAAATATACATAAAACAATAATTGTATATAAATCATTATCTAAGAACTTGGTTTTTGATAGAGGAGGTATAGGGTTCAAATTCGGTTAGGGACATTTTTTTAAAGACTATATCCATGATTGTATTCCATGGAAATAGATCTATAGCTGAGGTTTGAAACCCTGGAAATAGGTCAAATACCATGGTGGATAACCAATATACCTACTTCCATGGTTCTAAAACCATGGAAATAGGATTGTTTCCATGATGTACTATTTCCACTGTTATGAAACCATGGAAATAGGTGTATTTACACTATGAAAAAAATGTGGTTATAGCCTTTGAAACCATGGATATAGTTCCAAACATATTACCATTACAATAGAATCTATTGACAACTAAACCATGGATATAAGATATATCCACGTTTTTACCTCTATATCCATGATTTTTGACCATTGATATAGGTGAATTTTTTAGTTGTGATACGATGATGGTTATAGAATCCATGAGAGTTGTTGGAGTGAAATTCCTTAGAGTAGGAATGATAACCTTCCCTAAACATGTGTATAGTGAAACTAGAGCCATAGAAAGAAGAATAGGAGTGATCTTGACCTATTTAGCTATTGGTTGGGAAGCCTTATATTGATAGATATTTCAGCCAGTGGATCCATCCTTGGTGACTTCTGGGTGGTGGTTAGGTCCGACACACTTTGAAAATCCCATATCTTATCAGTTTAGTGGAAGGAATCATCAATGCACTCTAGGGAACATATCCTAACATGATTTTTTGTGGTGAAAAAAGAGTGCTTTCCTCCCAATTGGATCTCTCTTGCTAAGGGAACTGATGTGGAACCTGAGAATCAAGATCCTCCTAATCTATTTACTAGATGGGAATAGTTCTATTATATTCACAGAATTGGATGAGGGATTTGATCACCCATATCTATATGATCTATGTGTGGTAAATGAGGTTAGGGTTCCCAATAATCATGGGATACATGGAAATTTCTTTTGATGCATACATGTGTAGAATCACTTATTTGGGAATATGTGGGAGTCAAAAACATATTGGTTACCCCTCCTACCCCCAAACATGTGGTAAATGGTAGGTGTACCTCACCTGAAATGTTTATTGGAAGATATTCTATAAGAATTATAGCTAACTATGAGTACATATCTATTGATGGAGATTCCCAACATGCCTAAAGTTACTAATCCTATCACTATTTAAGGAGAGGGAACTCTTCTTAGGTTTACCATTTATATTTATGATTATTTTCTTTAGAACCACTATATCATATTACACTGGTGTGGTTGTGAGATGGGTCTTTCATTCATATTTTCCAAAGGAGGGAGACTTTTCACCACCATAGTGATAGTGGTGACACCTTTGATCAGAATGGGGGGATGAGTGGCCAACACCTATCTCTCTGATGAGAATATTTTCTATTCTAGGACTCCCTCAATGATATAAGACATGATCATCAATACCATTCTTGATTCCATATTCATGTGGACATCAATTTATTATATCACTTGTTTCATTATTAGGATGAACACCTTTGTTTAGAGGAGATGAAACTGTCATGCATGTTAGACATATGGATTCCTTATCTTCTTGATTTTCAGTCAAAAGGGTATATTATTCTCATCATATATGGCATATTAAGATCAGCACCTAAGAAATCCTATGTTCGTTACACAAGGTACCATGTGTTCATTAGACAAGGAATCATGTTCTCTTCATACAAGGTATCCTAGGATCTTCACCTAGGAAACTATAATATCGCCACCTAGGGAATCTTATGCTCATCAAATAAGGCATCTTAGGCTCATCACTTATAGAAAGATGAGTTTTTTATGAATGAGTAAAGTGATATATCCTATTCTCATCACATATGAAATATTTTAATAATTATATAAAGAAGGGGTCCACTTATCGTTTTTATATATTGGGATGTTGATCCTCCCACACTTGTCACATAAGGGAATTTATAGTTTGGTGTCCAGTGGGGATGTTGATCCTCTTATTATCATTACATAAGGGAGTTCATGGTTTAGATTCTAGTGAGGAAACTCTATAAGGTTTAGTATTTTCCAAAAAGGTATGAGTTTTACCATCTCTTAAAAAGGTAGTGGGATGGTAAGGTTGTTTGAGTGTTAGGATTTAACCTCAAAGAGGTGTCTTACATATCATGCTAGAAAAAGAATCAAAATCCATGTAGTTCAAATTGTAAAAATTAAGGTCATATAATAGGCCAGGTTCATGTATTTTAACATCGTGTGGTAAGGATTCATGTGATATTAAAGGGACTAAATCAATTGATAAAATGGGGATTACACATTAGGATTCTAGGACTATACTTGGGAGTAATAGTAATAGATGTTTTTTTACCCATGAATGGTGTATAGTGCCCTAGAGTGAAAGTCTATGATAACAGTTGTGGAGATGGATTAAGCATAGATGAGGTTGTATCAAGCATATATAGATCCCAAATTCGTTAAATTTAATTCATATATGTCTCACTAAAGGGGGAATATTATGGTTTTCCATATTATGTGTTTTGTATAAGAGAGGTGTTGTATGAAACCATGACTTGCACAAGGCTTGGGACTTGTGTAAAAATAGTGTTATTCCTATGATGGAGTTACATGATATAGTCTCAAGCTCAAGATAATGAATTTAAGGGATTTTTTGAGGCAATTTATATAATTTCTTACCTATAAGAGTCCATGATAGTTTCTTATATTGTGAAAGGGTACACCGAACTTGAGGTTTCATGAGATGAGAGCTTCAACTTCCCTGAATTATGAAATAAAAATTATGAACACTTTAAATGATGAGATGTGGGGAATTTATAATATAAAAAACTATATGGATCATAGAATCCTTGTGAATGAGTGTAACTTTGGACTTGTGTGTGACTCTTGTTATGGAATCACATAAATCAAGTTGAGAAAGAATCTATCTAAATATTTGAAATTAGTTCTCTTTGTTGTCTTTATTTTAAATCATTCTTGAATTTATGAATTAGAGAATTCATATTTATTTTCAATTATACAAAGGCCCGTAAGGTTACATAGTTAGGATTTAGAATAAGGATTAAATTTTAGATAAATATTTATTTAAAAAATGAAGAGAGTTTGATAAAATATACCCAAAGGAATTTTTATGGGTTCATAAAGAGTTGTGATGTTTTTCATAAAGTTTTTATGGGATTTTAGTGAAAGTGGAAAATTTTTATATGTGAACCTAAATATGATGAATTATATGATATGATCCATCCATATAATAATCCATGATATGTATATGATGAAAATTGTTGAAAGTGATATGAATATATCCTTAAATGAATATGATTCCTATATCATATTATATAATTTGGATTGTGATATAAGATATGATTTGAAACACTATTTCCATGATTTATAAATTATTTTCCATTGGTTATAAATCAAAGTTTTGATTCATTTATGGAATAAACAACATATATAATCATTATAACAGGAAATGATCATAATAATCCAACAAGTGTATGTCGTGAGTAATGTATATCAGAAACCAAATATTGGAAGATGATGCTTTACTTCCATTATTAAATGAAAGGAGACCATATAATTTTTTAGATCTTTCTATTGGGTGTGTATGATGATTCTATCAATCCAAGTCAAAGCTCTCTTCCTCCCTGTTCTCTATTTGTCTTTGAGGAGACAGTTCTAGCACACCTTTGGTGTTTGGAAGATCCTCATGTAGTGTACATGGATTCTAGTGGTTGATGTACTATCTTTGGTGGAAATATCCCAAGGTTTATTACTTAGTGATCTTCTTAAAATATACTCCATCAAGATAGAGAATATTGGACATGTGGTACACTTATCTATTTTATATTATTCACTTTCATGTGTGATTGATGATGATAGATCTAATTGTTTATTAGGTTTCTTACACCGTTATGAGCATGAAATGTTCTTATAAAACCCTGTTGAGTCAATAAGGTTTTCCTTATGACTTTTCCATTCCTTCTTGTTTTGAAAATCACAAACACATTATACTTAAGCATATATTATTTTTTTACCCCCATAATGAAAATTTACTTCTTTAAGGAAATTTACCTTAACCTAGATTTTCTTATACATAGAAATATTATTCTTAAATTCAAAAATCAGATTCATAACCAAATTTATGGAGCCATATAATGAAAATATTTGGAGCATTTTGTTTTTAGGATCCGAATTTTGGATGTGATCTGTAATGTAGTTATAATCCGATTTCTGGACTCTAAACTCTTAAGAAGTTCGACTCTGAACTTTTTAGTAGTTCGACTCCGAACTCTGAAAAAGTTCGACTCCGAACTCTGAAAATGTTCGACTCCGAACTTTTAAGCAGTTCAACTCCGAACTCTTAAGCAGTTCGACTCCGAACTCTTTAGTAGTTCGACTCCGAACTCTGAAAAAGTTTGACTTCGAACTTTTATGCAGTTCGACTCCGAAATCTTAAGAAGTTCCACTCCGAAATTTTTAGTAGTTCGACTCCAAACTCTGAAGAAGTTCGACTCCGAACTTTTAAGCAGTTCGACTCCGAACTCTTAAGCAGTTCAACTCCGAACTCTAAAGAAGTTCGACTCCGAAATCTTAATCAGTTCGACTCCGAACTATTAAGAATTTCGACTCCGAACTCTATAGATTCAGAATACGATCTCTGGTGAAACCAGACTCTGAATTCCTATAAAACAGAATCCGAACATTTCTTAACATAGACTCCGAACTTTATTTTGGTTAGACTCCGAACCTTTGACTTGATTACACTCTAAACTATTAATTAGCTTTTACTCACATATTCTTTGTTTCAAAACGATGTCATGCATTCAGTTTTACATAATTTGTTATAAAATGATGTCGTCTATTCTGTTTCTAATTAACCGTTGGTTGAGTTACACGTGTACAGGTCCCTTCGAGTTTCATGGAAAATATGACCATTGGAGGAGGGAGCTGACCGTTGGAAATTTGCCTATAAATAGGAGCTCATTTGAAAGAGATCAAAGAGAAAAAAAAGTTGATCAATCTAGAGATCACACACTGTTAAGGTGATTTCTAGAGAGAGAAATCTTTTCATGCCTTGTGTGTACTGAACCGCTCGTTCAGTTTTTGCTTCGTGCGACTCCGAATGTTGGTGATTAAATTCGAGGACTTCTGGGGATAGAAAGACAGAGGTGCCGACTACCTTGAAGTTCGAGGGATTCCTTGCTGAGGAAGACATAGGTTGCCAACTACCTTGAAGTTGAGGGCTTGCGGGGATAGCAAGACAGAGACACTCCGATCTTCGTATCGAGGGATTACCCTGGTGTGGGTAAGACAAACTTGCTTGAAAGTATAAATCAAGGGACCTTTATCCAAGGTTGTTGGATACCCTTCTCTTTAGGTTAAAAGACTTATATCTTGTTACTTGTAGTTTTACTACTTGTTTATTTCCGCTGCATTTTTGTATTATAAGGAAATTATAACTTTCTTATACTTCCTTACTTGTACTCTGTTTCATTTAGATTCTATATGCTTTAAGGTAGAACCTCATACTGTAATCTTTATTTAAGTTTCATTTTCCGGAACCATATTTCCGGAACCTACTTTCGGAATCTCTTTCCAAGTTTTCATTTGGTATTAGAGGTGTTGTGAATTTGATTAAGTTTAACTTTTTTAAACTTAGCTCTTTCCTTTGCTTAAGAAAAACATAGTTAATTATAACTAACTTTAAAGGTTCCAAAGGAATTTTTTAAAGTATAAAATTCACCCCCCCTCTTGTATATTGAGCATCTACATCATTATTTCGATCCTACAATTGGTATCAGAGCTGGTCTCTGAAATACTTGTACTCACGTATAAGTTTTTCCTGCTTACTTTATCATTCCGAACTTTCCCATTCCGAACTTTCTCATTCCAAACTTTGTTATTATGAACTTTTTCTACTAACAAGTTTGTGTGCCAAAGGTTTATAAGTATGGAAGGAATTAATGTTGGTTCCATTGATAATCTAAATCCTACAAGACCACCAATCTTTGATGGTAATGACTATGAGTACTGGATAGATCGAATGAAGACTTTTGTTATCAATACTGGAGTGGACAATTTTTTTATGATCACTGGAGATTATAAAATTACTGATAAGGAAGTTAGAACTTTTACTAACCAGGAAAATCAAGAGTATCAACTCAATTATAAGGTACGCAATACCTTACTTTTTTCAATGAACAAAAATATACATAGCCAAATTTCTTCTTGTGAAGCAGCTAATTGTATCTGGAAGAATTTAGAGGTTACACACTTTGGAACTTCTAAAGTGATTGAGACTAGGAGAGCTATGCTTAGAGCTGAATATCATGGCTTTAACTTTCCTTATGGAGAACCAATCTGTAACGTTCAACAGAGATTTATGACTATCGTCAACAACCTACAGTCTATGGGAGAAAAAGGTTTAGATGATGAAGCACTTGTGGATAAGATAATTGATATTATGCCTAATGAGTGGGAATCCAAAAGAACTGCTATAGATGAGAACCGGAAGGTCACTCAAATTTCTCTTGATGAGTTATTTGGAACTCTTCCCCAACATGAAACCAGAATGAAGAGAGATGCTGACAACATCAAGAAGAAAAATGGAAATGGTACTGTTGCTTTTATAACAACATCAAATCATATGAAAGCTAAGACTCATGAGATAGTAACCAGATCCAAGTCTAAGAAGATGATAGTTGAATCAGATTCTAGTGAGAGTGAAATATCAGAAAATGAATTAGCAAATCTTGCTCGAAGGATGAACAAGATAGCTGGCCAAAGAAATTTCCAATCCAAGTATAAGAAAAAGGGTAGGAAAGATAAGAAAGATGGAGAAGTTACTTGTTATGAATGCAAGAAAGCTGGACATATAAGACCAGATTGCCCTTTGCTCAAAAAGAAAGAATGGAAAGAAAGGCATTCAGACAGGCACATAAATAATTATTATAAAGCCAAAGCTAAGAATGTTTTGAAAGCTAATGACACCTGGAGTGCCAGTGGTGGTGATTCTTCAGATGAATCTTCTGATTACGAATCTTTAGGATAGAAGAATCTTGGTATTATAGCCAGATTACCTATTGAAAATCATTGTTTTATGGCTAAGGTAAAAAATCCTGAATCATTGACCAATGTTTCTTTAAATTATAATGATAGTAAGTATTATAACTCTTCTGATGAAGAATCCTCTTTTGATGAAGAATATACTTTACCTACTTATGAAGAAGTCTCTAGGTTTGCTGAACTTCTTGAAATTGAGAATTCTAAACTCAATAAGAAACTTGATAAGGCAAACTCTAGGAATTATATTCTTACAAAAGAGATATCAGATCTTTCTAAAGATATTGATAGGAAAAATGCTGATTTCGAAAGTATTTCAAAAAACCTTGAGTAAGTAAGTTCTGAGAAGAACAAACTTTCTAAAGAGTTAGAAAAAGTAATTTCTAATAAAAATGTTTTCGAGCCTAGCTCTAGTTCTAAAACTAATGATTTTGAGGATAAAAATTTGGTTATAAAACTCAAGTCTGAATTTTTTTTCCTTAAATAAGTGTTTATCAAACTTTACCCATGGTAAGAAATTTTTTGATAAAATGTATTCCCAAATGCGACCTTTAAGAAATAAATCCATATTTGGTTATACCCATGAAAAACCAATTTTTAGTAACAATTATTTTGTTCCTCAGAGTACCCCATTTTATACCAAGTGTCAATGTGGTGGTCACTGGGCAAAGAATTGTTCCTTAAACAAAACCCAATCTCTAGGATTTCACAAAGCTTATTTCTCTAAGAAGATGTGGGTACCTAAAATTTTATTATCTGGAAATCTCGGATCCAAGAAAGTTTGGATTCTGAAAGTCTAATTCTCTTCTTGATTTCAGGAAAATAAAGAGAGTACCAACAACAATACATGGTACATAGATAGTGGATGTTCCCGACACATGACTGGTAACAAAATCTATTTTGAAAATATTATCAAAACGAAAGGAGGAAAGGTAACTTTCAGAGATAATGCTAAGGGAGAGATTTTTGGTATTGGTAATATTGTTCTTCTTGGTAAAACCTTGATTTCAAATGTTCTTTTTTAAGGGTCTTAAGAACAACCTCATTAGCATAAGTCAATTCTGTGATGAAGGTTACCTTGTGAATTTTAGGAATGATAAGTTCTTAGTTCACAATTCCAAGGAAGTATTTATTCTCTCAGCCAATAGGCAAGAAAATGTTTACACTTTGAACTTATAAGACCTTAGAAGCCAATATTTACCTTTCCTAAGTGTAATGGAAGATCATTCCTGGTTATGGCATAGAATACTAGGTCACTGTAACCATAGGAACCTATGTAAACTCTCTAATAAGAAACTAGTTAAGGATCTACCAGAGCTTAGATTTGATTCTTCTAAAGTTTGTGATCCTTGTCAATATGGAAAGCAACATAAATCTAGTTTTAAATCAATCAGTGAAGTCTCGACAATTGATGCATTACAGTTAGTGCACATGGATCTTTTTGGTCCAACACAAACTGAAAGTATTGGAGGCAAATACTATATGTTTATTCTAGTTGATGATTACACTAGATTTACTTGGGTCTATTTTCTAGCAAAGAAGTCTGAAGATTTTTATTATTTAAAATGTTTTAGAGGTCAAGTTAAAAATGAGAAAAACCTTCCATTGAAAACTATTCATAGTGATCATGGAGGAGAATTTCAAAATTCTGATTTTGAAACTTTTTGTAGTAAAAAAGGTATTACTCACAATTTTTTAGCACCTAGAACTCCTCAACAAAGTGGTGTAGTTGAGAGAAGAAATAGAATTCTTCAAGAGATAACTAGAACCATGTTGAGTGAATATTCTATAGCTAGAAATTTCTGGGCTGAAGCTGTAAGTACTGCTTGCTATACTATAAATCGAGTTTTGATTAGAACTTTTCTTAATAAAACTCCTTATGAGTTATGGAATGGTAGAAAACCAAGACTATCCTACTTCAAGGTTTTTGGTTGCAAAGTATTCATTCTAAATACTAAAGATAACCTACATAAATTCGCACCAAAATCTGATGAAGGAATTTTCTTAGGTTATTCCACAACTTCTAAGGCTTATAGAGTTTTTAATAAAAATACTTGTACTGTTGAAGAAACAGTACATGTAAAATTTGATGAGTCTGATCCTTTTGTTTTTAAACCATCCCAACCTACATCCTCGGATGTGTTTTCAAAAACTGATTGTCAACCTTTGATAGAAGAATCTTATGATAAGGATAATGTTCAAGAAGATATTCCTGAAACATTTACCCCAGAAGACTTTCTACCCTATGTTAATGAACAGGATTTTCAAAACCCAAATCAGGAATTTCTTAAGAATCATCCCAGTGACAGTATCATTGGTGATGTAAATCAACCTGTAAAGACTATAAGTTCCTTAAGAAATGAAGTAGAACATCTAGCATTTCTTTCCCAATTAGAACCTAAAAGCACTGATGAAGCTTTAGGTGATGATGATTGGATCAAAGCCATGCAAGATGAACTAAATGAATTCGAAAGGAATAAAGTCTGGACCTTGGTTGAAAGATGTAAGGAAACTTCTGTTATTGGAGTAAAATGGGTTTTCAGAAACAAATGTGATGAAAATGGATTAATAGTTAGAAATAAAGCTAAACTTGTTGAAAAAGGCTATAATCAGCAAGAGGGAATAGACTATGAAGAAACCTATTCTCCAGTAGCTAGACTTGAATCTATCTGTATTCTACTTGCCTTTGCAGAATTATTTAATTTCAAACTTTTCCAAATGGATGTGAAATGTGCTTTTCTTAACGGTTATGTCCAAGAGGAAGTTTTTGTTGAACAACCTCCTGGCTTTGAAGATACAAAACATCCTGATCATGTTTTTAGACTTACCAAAGCTTTGTATGGTCTTAAACAAGCCCCACGAGCCTGGTATGATAGACTTACTAGATTTTTGCTTCAAAATAACTATGTTAAGGGAAATGCAGATCCAAACCTTTTTATAAAGAAAGATAAGAAAAATGTTTTGATTGTTCAAATTTATGTTGATGACATCATATTTGGTTCAACTCAGAAATCTTTAACCAACTCCTTTGGAAGTCTAATGAAATCTGAGTTTGAAATGAGTATGATGGGTGAGTTAACATTTTTCCTTGGTTTTCAAATTTCTCAAAAACCAGAAGGAACCTACATATCTCAACATAAGTATATTAAATATCTTCTCAAAAAGTATGGTTATGACAATACTAAGAGTATAAGTACTTCTATTGGTACCTCAAACTCTTTAGATCTTGATGAAGCTGGGAAACCAGTAGATCAAACATCTTTTAGAGGTATGATAGGAAGTTTATTTTACTTGACAGCTAGTCGACTAGACTTAATGTTCTCAATATGATTACGTGCAAGATATCAATCCAACCCTAAGGAATCTCACTTAAAGACAGTAAAAATAATTTTTCGCTACCTTAAGGGAACCATGGATCTAGGATTGTTTTATACTTCTGGAGATGATTTTATTCTAAAAAGCTTTTCTGATGCTGACTTTGGTGGATGTAGAATGGATAGAAAAAGTACATCCGGAACTTGTCATTTCTTAGGAGATTCATTAGTTTCTTGGTCTTGCAAGAAGCAACATTCTGTAGCACTTTCCACTGCTGAAGCCGAATATGTAGCAGCTGGAAGATGTTGTGCTCAAGTATTGTGGATGCAACACACACTCACAGACTATGGCTTAAGCTTTACTAAAACTCAAATTTTGTGTGATAACACAAGTGCTATTGCCTTAAGTAAGAGCCCTGCACATCACTCCCGTGCAAAACACATAGATATTAGGCATCACTTTCTTAGGGATCACACACAAAAAGGATATATCATTCTTCAGTTTATCGGAACGCAAGATCAACTTGATGATATTTTCACAAAATCATTACCCTCCGATAGATTTGAATACATTAAACAGAAGTTAGGAATGATAACTGTAAGGTAATTATTCTTCATTAACTTCTTGTTGAAAAATTCTCCTAACAGTAATAAAATCCTCTTCATAGGGGGAGTACATTTGGTTGTTAGAAGTTTTTTTTAAAAAAAAAACCTTTTGGAACTGAACTTCCGGAATGAAATTTTCTGAAACTAAATTTTCCGGAATGGAAATTTCCGGAACAGAAATTTTCAGAACTGAAATTCTCAAAAGGAAAACTTCCAGAATAGAATTTTCATACTAATAATTTTCGGAATGGAGATTTTCGGACTGGGATTTTTGTAACGAAGTTTTCATACTGCAACTTTTGTAATGATGTTTTTTTTTCTTTCAAGAAGAATATTATCAATTTCAAACAATATTTCTTGTCAATCCGTAAGTTATATTTTTCTTACTTATAGTTTTGTAATCAAATTTTTGCTTACTGTTTTTTTTAAAAGTTCGAATTCTAGTTTTTCCTCAAATCTGAATGTTTTCCTTAAAAAACCTCAAAAGATCGGAGTCAAATTTTCCTTGAGGGACTGTTCTTAACCGCCAGATCAGATCAGAGTTTTTTCAACCATTAGATGGATTTTGGAAGAACAACGGTCAAATTCTTTGCCTATATAAAGGGGACCCCGAGACTCGTCCCACATCAGTTTTTCAAGCTTTTGCGTCTCAAAGCCCTGTTGCTTCTCTTAAGGCCGGTTCCGAACCTTGTGAAGCCGATCTGAATCTTACAGTTTATTTCTTTCCGAATGTCTGTTGAAGCAACCTCTCAAGATATGTCAACTGTCAAACCAATTTCAAAGTGGTTAGTTTACAGGGAAAGGTTAGTTCATCTGGATTTTTATAAGCTTGATTCTCTTATTTTGAAGAATATTAGACTGAATGGATGAGAAGATGTATGCATAGCAAAACCAGATAAATAGGATCCGGTTAATACTGACTTGTTGATAGAGTTTTATGAGTCTGTTTCCTTCCTGGTAGAAGATGATAGAGAAAGGTTTTCTTTTAAGTCTTATGGGAAGACTTATAAACTTTATTACACTAAGGCATCAAGCCTGGTTGGTATAACATATGAGGTAGAAGCTGAATTCTGTTCTCACAAACTTCCCAATGTGCAAGGAAGTTTCAATAAGGAAAAGGCACTGAAGTGTCTTGGGCTTAAGGATGATTCAACTACTAATATTCCTCGCCTCACTCTGAATAATAGAATACTGCAACTATGGGTGCAAGGTTTTCTGGTTCTGAGAAGAGGAGATAAAGACAATCTGAAAAAGAGTGATATCTATGTCTTAGATTTTTTGGTAAATCTAAGAAAGATAAATCTGATAAGGCATGTATTGGTTACGATCAATAATATCAAAGAAGGAAATCTGAGAGCTCAGATTATGATGTTTCCTGACTTACTATCTAAGTTGATTTTTTGATGCTTAGAATCTTTCAAAGTTTCCTGCAAATCAAAGATCCAGAATTGAAAGCTCATGCTTGTTAGTGATGATACGCTTAAAAGAATGAAGATGAGATTTTTTAGTGAATCCGGAGAATTTTACCCCTATCCATGGAGGAATTTGAAACAGCTGAAAAAGAATCTCTGGAACCTTCAAAAAAGCAAAGGAAGAAGAGAAAGGCTAAGGAAGTAGTTACTGATGAAGAAGTTCCTCAGCCTAAGGAAACTGAATCTGCACCTCCCAAGCCGAAGAAGCAGAAAATCTATACAGATGAAGTAGTAGCAAAATGGAGGAAAGATAAAGAAATGAGGAAGGAAGGGGATCCTCAATTCGGATTGGACCCTGCTGAGGCCAAGGCTTTAAAAGAAAAATCTGCTGAGGAGTTAGAAAGGCAAGCGAAGGAAAAGAAGTTGAGAAAGAAGATGATTGAAGCTGAACTAGTGCAATATTTTCTAAAAGATATAGAGTTGGCTTCTGAAAGGCTTCCAGTTCCGGAAACTTTCGGTGTTGAACCTTCTCTACCAGAAACTCCAGCGAAAAACTATGTCACTCCGGAAAAGGACAAGGGTAAAGGAATAGCTGTAGAAGTTGAGAAGGAAGTTGTTGAAGCAGCAGAGGAAGAAGAAGAAGAATAAGAGGAGAGTGAAGACCTGGATACCTTGATCAAGCAAGTACAGGACTACAAAGATAAGGCTGAATCTGCAAAGATAGTTACCTCAGGCAAGGGAGATGAAGAAGCTAGCAAGCAACATCCAGAAGAAGAAGAAGAAGCGAATGAGCTGTTTGATGAAGAAGAATCCTATGAGAGGAACTTTCTTGAGGAAGGTCAAGAAATACAGAAACCAGATGAGGATCAAATTGTTCAAGTTTCTGAATCTGAGGAAGTATCTCCTAATGTGCAATCCATTCCAAAATATGATAAAGGGAAGAAAATTCTAATGGAGACACCCATTAAAGATGTCATCAGAAGGAAAGAGGTTGGTGGTACATCTAGAAGGAAGCTGATTCCAGTTGAAGAAGAGTAATCTCAAAAAGAAGTTTCTAATTCGGAATCATCATCCCACGGGCATGATTTTGTGGTTCAATCTCTGAGAAAGTTGGTGGACACAATTCCGATTCTTCCAACAATAGATTATAGATGCCAGTTGCTACAATAATCTATGAATCAAAAATCAGATTCTTTATCCATGGTAATGGATAAGTTTGTGAAGTTGGAAGCTGAACAGAAAAGTTTTCTGATCGACTATGACATGCATAGAAAGTCCTGCAATAAAGTAACCATGTGGTCTAAGAGATTTGTTGAAGATTTAGTTCAATTTGATAATTTTCAGGTTGAAGCTCAAAATTATTTTGAAATGGAGGATGAAAAGGTTAATGAGATTTCTGAGAAGTTGACCCAGGAGAAAAATTTCTGGAATCAATAGGTCAGGGATCTAAATGGGAAGCTTAACTCAGTATCTCAAAATTGGAAAACTGAAAGAGATTTCCGGATTGAGTTTCAGCAGAAGATGGAAAAGCAAGATGAGTTGTTGAAGTTGCAGAAAGAAGCCTTGGAGGTTCAGGAAGAGGCTTTAAAAGCTCAAGAAGAAAAGGTAAAATCCTTGGAGAGGCAAAGAGAGGAATATCAAAGAGACTTGAAGAAACTCAAAGCTTTGTTGAAGCAGCTCATTCCGAAGGAAAAGGAAGACAAATGAATCCACTCCGATCTTTTATTGTAGTTGTCTTTCCTTGTATTGTTTTTCCAACTATAATGAAATGGTTATCTGGTTGGTTTGTATCTTGTTATATACTAATGTTTCAGGTACCATAATTTTTTTTCCATTCCCTTCAATTCTTTTTGAAAATCACAAAGGGGGAGAAGGAAAAAGAACTAATCCTAAGGAGGAGAAAGGGAAAAATTTCTAAGAGAAATATCCTTAATGAAAGGGGGAGTTTTCCACTACGAAGTTTTCGCTCTTATATTATTGAAAACTCCACTCCGGAAACTCAGAATACAATCCTTAGAGTTTCAATGCCTAAGGGGGAGTTAGTTGTATTCGTTTCTATCCATGAAAAAAGGGAGATAAGTTTTAATTTTCAAAGTCTAATGAAAATTTTCAAAATCCTTATATGCTTTCTCGTAAGGATGTTTGTGCTTTCCAAAAAGGGGGATATTGTTGAGTCAATAAGGTTTTCCTTATGACTTTTCCATTCCTTCTTGTTTTTAAAATCACAAACACATTATACTTAAGCATATATTATTTTTTTACCCCCATAATGAAAATTTACTTCTTTAAGGAAATTTACCTTAACCTATATTTTATTATACATAGAAATATTATTCTTAAATTCAAAAACTGGATTCATAACCAAATTTCTGGAGCCATATAATGAAAATATTTGGAGCATTCTGTTTTTAGGATCCGAATTCTGGATGTGATCTGTAATGTAGTTCTAATCCGATTTCTGGACTCCAAACTCTTAAGAAGTTCGACTCCGAACTTTTTAGTAGTTCGACTCCGAACTCTGAAGAAGTTAGACTCCAAACTTTTAAGCAGTTCGACTCCGAACTCTTAAGCATTTCGACTCCGAACTCTTTAGCAGTTCGACTCCGAACTCTGAAGAAGTTCGACTCCGAACTTTTAAGCATTTCAACTCCGAACTCTTAAGAAGTTCGACTCCGAACTTTTTAGTAGTTCGACTCCGAACTCTGAAGAAGTTCGACTCCTAAATTTTAAGCAGTTCGACTCCGAACTCTTAAGCAGTTCGACTCCGAACTCTGAAGAAGTTTGACTCCGAACTCTTAAGCAGTTCGACTCCGAACTCTTAAGAAGTTCGACTCCGAACTCTACAGATTCAGAATCCGATCTCTGGTGAAACTAGATTCTGAATTCCTATAAAACAGAATCCGAACATTTCTTAACATAGACTCCGAAATTCATTTTGGTTAGACTCTGAACTTTTGACTTGCTTACACTCCGAACTATTAATTATATTTTACTCACATATGCTTTGTTTCAAAACGATGTCATGCATTCAGTTTTACATAGTTTGTTATAAAATGATGTCGTCTATTCTGTTTCTAATTAACCTTTGGTTTAGTTACACGTGTACAGGTCCCTTCGAGTTTCATGGAAAATATGACCGTTGGAGGAGGGAGCTGACTGTTGGAAATTTTCCTATAAATAGGATCTCATTTGAAAGAGCTCAAAGAGAAAAAAAAGTTGATCAATCTAGAGATCACACGCTGCTAAGGTGATTTCTAGAGAGAGAAAGCTTTTCATGCCTTGTGCGTACTGAACCGCTCATTTAGTTTTTGCTTCGTGCGACTCCGAATGTTGGTGATTACATTCGAGGACTTCCGGGGATAGGAAGACAGAGGTGATGACTACCTTGAAGTTCGAGGGCTTCCTTGCTGAGGAAGACAGAGGTTGCTAACTACCTTGAAGTTGAGGACTTGTGGGGATAGCAAGACAGAGACACTCCGATCTTCGTATCGAGGGCTTACCCTGGTGTGGGTAAGACAGTCTTGCTTGAAAGTATAAATCAAGGGACCTTTATCCAAGGTTGTTGGATACCCTTCTCTTTGGGTTAAAAGACTTATATCTTGTTACTTGTAGTTTTACTACTTGTTTATTTCCGCTGCATTTTTGTATTATAAGGAAAGTATAACTTTCTTATACTTCCTTACTTGTACTCTGTTTCATTTAGATTCTATACTCTTTAAGGTAGAATCTCATACTGTAATCTTTAGTTAAGTTTCATTTTCCGGAACCATATTTCCGGAACCTACTTTCAGAATCTCTTTCCAAGTTTTCATTTGGTATTAGAGGTGTTGTGAATTTTCTTAAGTTTAAATTTGTTAAAATTACCCCTTTCCTTTGCTTAAGGAAAACATAGTTAATCATAACTAACTTTAAAGGTTCCAAAGGAATTTTTTAAAGTATACAATTCACCCCCCTCTTGTATATTGAGCATCTACATCATTATTTAGATCCTACAAACCCATCACATAATTCACCAACAATGAATCCACACCAACCTAGATAAATCTATATGAGTCTTTTAACCTCATCCATGGCTATTTCCAATAATTGCCTAAGGTTATTTCCAACCATGAAGATATTAATGTCCATTCCTTTAATCCAATTTCTAAAATCAAATCATTTTATTTCCAAAAATGTTTCTTATACCAAAATCACCAAAATCAAGATATCTTATATTCAATTCCAATTTATGATAAAACCCCTTATTTTTCATAAATCAAATCCTTTGATTCTAAAAACCCAATATTGGCACTTTTCATTAAAAATACCTATTCCAATTTATCAAAAATAAAAATAATGTGCCATTTTATCAAATTAATTCCATATAATTATTTGATAAAAATTCATTTTAAACTAATCCATTGGAAAACACATTAACCACAAGCTATTCAATCATAACCAACCGACCAAGGAATATGAGATACCTACCTTGGATTCAATCCTTTGAATTCTTCAAAAAATTTCAAGATGATGACCATAATGAGGCAACCCACCTAGCCTTTGTTATATCACAGAATATGTTTATAGATTTTATTATACCATGAGAGAAGTTTAATTTATGAAAGGATAGAATGTTGGTTGATAAAGATGAAGAAGATCCAATTGAATATATTTGTGTTGTCATTTTTTTCAACTCATAAATAACATTATAATATGGATTAATTTAGGTATTACATATTAGGTGAAAGTTATTTGGAAGTTTGTAAATATGGGAAATAATATTGGAGTTTAAGTGTAGTGTTTAATTATGTTTGAGGTGAAGGGAAGAAAATTATGCCATGGTGTTGAACAGAACATGTCATGTGTTATGTCACTAGAATTTTTTTTAGAGGACTAGGGAAATGGATAAATTGATCACCATGGTTTATGAAAATTTCCCTATTCACTATAAGGAATCCAAATCATGTTATGCTCCAAGTCAGTCCTTTTTATTACAAAACCATATTAAGAATTACTTTAAGGATTTTACTTGATTAAACATTGAATTTAAAATTTAAAATTCAATGAAATATGTGTGTGTATTTCTATTAGAAAGAGAGAAAAATTATAGATTGATTGGATTCATGTAGATAGGAAGAAGATAAACCACAAAAAAGTAGTCTCAATATTTATCATTAAATGTTCTTGAAGGATGAATCATTAAAAGTGATTATATAATGATTGCATTAAAGAAGATAAAATGCTTAAGTTTTGTAGTATGTTTATGAGTTTCTTATTATTGTGCGATGATAAATAACTCATCTATACTTAAATATTTTATAGTAGAATAATAATAAAGATGTTGGGTAATCTAAAAGAAGTTATTGATTACTAAATTTTAGAGTTTCAGTGATCAAATTGAAGAAGAAGAGGTGATACCCTATTGACAGTTGACTTGAATAATATTCTTGGTGTTAAAAGATCCTTATTTCCACGAATCTTGAATATTTAACTTTTTTTGTGTAGGGTAACATCATATTTGTAGAGATAAATTTGTATACAGAAGAGTTCAAGGATAAATTTTTCTCTTTTTAATCTATTTGGTTATTTGAGTGGATCATGTGGAAATGGATGATACCAAGACATGCTAATAATGTATCCACTTGTTTTAAATGGGGAACATTATACATTTTTATGTTTTTAATGGATCAATTTTCACAATGGTATGGATTGTTTGTTTTTTGGTTCAATTTTTTTTATCTTGGTAAAAACACTCCATGACCTAAGGAAGGTTTGGGGAGCATCTAAGATTTTTTCATAGCCTGGAGTTTTGGAAATTGGATAAATAGAATGGGATACACTATTAGTGCATGACTAGTGCTAACCGTGCAACTTAACCGTGCAAGGTATCCAATGCAAAAGTGAGGTCACATGATTTTTTTTCAATCGTGTGAGGTATGGTGCATGATCGTGTGATTTTTCGCAGATAAATTGTGGATCCATTTCACACGAGTTGTGGATTTTTAGTCAAATTGTGCACCTAGCCCATGTGAGGGGGATCCTTGGATAGTGGAGGCAGTATGGTCGGCACATGGTTTGGCCAACCGTGTAGCCAAACCATGCGACCAAGTTTTTATGGGGGATTTTACCTTTTTGACATTAATGACCTTTAAACCTCACCCACCATTTTTTTATTATCCTATAATGGACAAAGCACTTGATTTCTCATCCCAAAGCTCTCTCTCCTACTTGGTTAGGGATTGAGGTAACTCCCATATATGGACTTCGATTTCTTTGTTGTCAAAAGAATTGGATCTACAACAGTAAGCTCCCTAACCCTCTTGATTTTTTTGTCATTATCCTTTCCATATCTTGTGATATTTGGTGAATGATCATATGACCTATTTTCATGGAGTTGGTCCATTCTTTGGTTTTATTACATTCTTCTTCAAATAAAAGGTTGGGGCTGGATGAGTGGTCTCCTATGGACATAAGGTAGGTGGTATAACAATTTTTCATAAAATTCAAGTTGGTTTCATAGCTTCACTGTTGTTCCACATTCTATAAATTTCCATACAATGCCTCAAAATATTTTCTTCATTGTTTAATTAATTGAACCATGCTTAGACACTCCCATAGACAATATTAATTTATTAGAGGATTTCAACCTCATGATTGTCACCCCTTTTGGTTTTCTAAATAAAATTACATTATTTTATATAAATATTTAAATGAAAAAACACCATCTAAGTGTTCATATAGACTTGGAATTAGTTTTTCATCATTTTAATGATTGAGTGTCTTGTGTTAATTAAATGAAAATGTTTGGCAAGGACATGCAACTTATTATAGATTTATAAATGTGAATTGTGTGAATTGAGAACCCTTGGTTAATTGAGTTATGTGAAAATAATTTTTTTAGTGGTAAACCCTAATTTCCATTATTATTAGTATTACACAATTAATAGATATGGAACAATGATTAAGGGATTCATTGATTATGACATTCCACGATCCCTTACTTTGGGTGCTAGGCATGATGTCTCACACCATTATACTCTCATATTGATGATGGGCATAATGCTCCATGTTCCCTTATATTGAGTGTTGGGCATGAAGACTCACCCAACCATCTCAAGTGACATGAAATATGTCTCACATTAATATGAGATTTAGGTATTGTACCCTTTGCTGGAGCCTATAGCTCGTTAGACTAGTTATGAATGCCCAAGATATGCTCCAAGTCTAGTTAACACCTAGTATCCACATATATGAATACATTTTTCCTCATGCATATAGTTCATATATATGTATAAATATTATATATATGAATAATTAAATGTATATATATGGATACACATGGTTATCGAGATTATACAGTCCAGTCTATACCAAAGCAGGGAGAGTTTGCCAGGTGTCCCATAGGAACCTGCACTGACTGGTATTTATTTTCCAGCATTGTTCATTATTTATTTTACCTGTACAATGACATTATATTTAAATTGGATAAATTATTTATAGAAACCATTGGTGGAGGCCTACTAATTTTATCTCATACCCTACCTAGGCCACCTTTGGTACCTGAGTAGACCTTATGACTATAGGTGTGTTTAAGGGAAAGTGCCATGTTACTGATGATTGATTTGTTTACTTATAGCATGGATAATGAGAGAAAAGGATTGATATTATACTCATGATGCTAGTGGGGATGTATTTTGGTCTTTTTTATTTTTTTTATATCACGATGTATATGTTTAACCCCTATATACATGGAGGTGAGCTTCAGTCCATGTGAACCACCGGCTCGGGGCACCATTTAGTGGATTCCGATTTGGGATGTTACAAAGTGGCATCAAATCCTTATTTTTTCCTTTTGTCTTAATATTTGTGTATTTGATAGGATACTAGGATGTAATGTAATTTAGTAATGATCTTGTGCCTGGGAGTAGCTAACCCATGTATTGGGGGAACTCAAATTAACTTAGATGGGTTCTTGCTGTTATTGTATTATGCCTGTAATAGTTGATACAATTTCACTATTTGGTGATGTAAATGATATTTGATATTATTAATTTTTATGTTATTGATACATAATTTGTTCCTTGGCTTGGTACGAAAAGGATTTATCATATGATACATCATTATAGGCACATTAGAACTATTATTCCATGAATTTTTCCACGCCATGTCTACTTTTTGCATGTATTTTCTTGTTGCATATAGTTTAGTGCCTTGATTATTATATATTGAAATGTGATGATATTTATTTCATGGATAATATAGTAAAGTTAATTAAGATTCCTAAACCAATCTAAATGGGTTTTTACTACTTATATTGGTGATGAAACCATAATCATCCAATTATACCATGTTGTGGGTTCTAGACCTACTTGTTCTATAAACCAAAACAATGTTAAATGATTGGGTTACTTGAATGGTAAAGGTGATTTATATATAAATTATTTCTATAAATAATGATAGTGATTCATGTAATCAAATCATTGCATATGACCTATTACATCCTGATATCAGACATAAAGGTTAGTTTATAGTTAAATGATAGGAAAATTGCAATTTATAAGGAGGATAACCCTGTTTAAATTGATAGTGGAATCACATTTAACTTAAAAATGCTATATATTTATATATATTTATATAAAATAGAACAAACTAATGTGAATTTAATTATTTTAATGGAATAGTTACCTCTAAATGGGGATTCCAATTGCAAAGTAAAGGGTGGTTTCCTTTATACCTTATAATTAACACTCCATATATTAGAACCTTTATCACCTGATATGAGACCTATACTCAAACCCATCCTTAGTAGTTGGAAGTTGGGAGTGTAAGGGTTCCACCTCACCCCTTGAAAGGCGGATTATCAAAAAACAATAAAAAAATGAAGGCCTTTGGGCCATTGGAGGGAAGTTGGGAGTGTATCTTGTGTTGTTAAAACCTGTTATAGTATTTCCTAGTCACCTAGACCTGGGTTTTAGAGAAGGCAGTGAGGTGTGATCTTTTACTAGGAAGGCTATATACCTATCCTAATTATCAATCTGCAATATTTTAAACTATTACATTCTATTATAAGGCATGTATTTTTCATTGTAGAATCATGGTACCATGACATCCTTGAGCCATATGTTAGGAAGGCGGTGAGAACCATGCACCAGTGGTGGTAGGCCCTAAACTACCAGTGATACTTCCTATAATTCCACATATAGAACCACATACTATTCCTGATATGAGAACTAATTCCCAATTTTGAGTGGATTTTATTCTTATGATGCATTATGTTCAAGGTGTTTCTTGACCTTCCTCGACTATGGAAGAGTTGACCTAGGAGTTTCAAAAGAAACATCCACTTACTAGGAGTTTCAACAGAAACATCCACTTACCTTTTCGGGGCATGGTAGACCGCTTTCCACAAAGTCATGGTTTGAGGCCATGATTTATATCATTGATCATATGGATATGCCTCCAGAGTGGAGAGTTAATATTGATATATATATGCTATGTGGTTCTACCATGAAATGGTAGGATGACATTACCCAGGAATACTAACATTGAGACATTATTTGGAGGTATTTACAGACAATATTTTATGATTTTTTTCATAGATACTAAGAGTTGAACAAAGAAGAGAGTTCATGAACTTGAAGCAGGGATCCATGTCTATCATGGGGTATTCTTCCCATTTCACTGAGTTTCATCGATTTTCCCTGACTCTTACAGGTGAAAATATTATGAATGGAAGAAATTTTTAGGATGGTCTAGTATACACTATATTATCATAGGTTAATATCTTTCAATTGACTACTATTTAAGAGATAACCAACCCGAACATAATTATAGAATGAAATCTATGGGAAGATGATGGTTCATTCCAAGGAAGTTTAGCACCTAGAACTACTAGTGTTTCTTTTAGTAGATATAAGAGGTGTTTAAAGGATTCTCACATGGGTAGAAGAAGTCATATGGCTTGTACCAACAACTTCCTAATATATCACTAGTGTGGGAATCTAGGACAAAAGAATCCCCATTGTTTGTGAGACGCAGTTGAATTCCAAGGATACAGTAGGATGGGGCATATCCATTACTTATGTAGGTATTTTCCACCAGAACCTAGTGAAAGAGGGTGAAAATTGACTCCAAATTTTAGAGTGGGGTCAATAGTATCTCTCTAGGTAGGCAGTTAGAATACTGTTGACCACTAAGGTTGTGGTGGTGGTCAAGGAAGAGGGAATCAGACTCATGAATTTCAATGCTAGTAGAGCAGGACTACTATGGGAAATTATGTTGTGACTCAAGGACATGGTACAATCCAGTTACATGAAGTGAAACCTTTTCAAGAGGAGAAGAGTGTTGAGCAATCTATTATTTGAGGTATTATTTTGGTAGCCTCTACTCTATTTGTTTTCTTTATTTGACACAGGAATGTCACACTCTTTTATATATAAGGTAATTATAGGGAGTTTGATCCTTGAAATAAAATATTATTATGGATTCATGGAAATTGATACCCTATTGGATATATAATCAGAGAGGGTTCACTGATGTAAGGATTTTCCCCTTGATATAGGTGGATATCTTTTTGTGTGGAATGTTTTCATCCTAGACATGACAAGTTTTGAAGTAATTATCGAGGACTAGTTAGTTTTTTATTAATCCCATACTGACTGTTATTACTAGAGTGAGATGTTCACATCACTATAGGGTGGTAGAAATGTTCACAAAGGAGAATGGGATGTCCATGCATCTCAATCTAGTCCTAAGCAGTAGGGGCTATATGGAATGATAACCTAGATTGCTAGTCTCTTCTTGGATGATCAGGGGATATGACTTACTATTTTCCCTCCTATGGTGGATCATTTTAGGGATGTATTCCTGGAATAATTTTATGGGATACCTCCAATGAGAGAGGTGTAATTCAGCATTGATCTAATACTATAAGAAACACCAGTGTACACTCCTCCTTAAAGGATGACACCCATAGAGTCTCAGGATCTCAATAAATAGTAAAAAACCTGGAGGTAAAGGGTTTTATACGCCCCAAAACTTCTCCATGGGGTTTATCGATCCTTTTTTCCAAGAATTTGGATGACACCCTCATGATTTACATGGATTATCAATGGTTAAACTAGCTTAAGAAAAAGAATTGGCATCCACTGCCTTGAATAGATGACATCTTTGATTATCTATGAGGAGTGAGGGTTTTTTCGAAGATTGATTTAAGGCCGGGCTATCGTCAGGTGCATGTAAGATCTTTAAAAAAACCTTGTACAAATTTCCATAACAGGTATAGTCTTTATGAGTATATGGTAATATCGTTCAGTCTCACAAACATACCAGTAGTCTTTATCAATCTGATGAATCAGGCTTACCACCCATACCTGGATTCATTTGTGGTAGTCTTTTTAGATGACATCTTGGTGTATTCTCACACTCAACATGACCATTACAAACGTATTTATATCATGATGAATACAATAATAGATCACCATATTTATGAAAATATCACCAAATTCCACTTTTTGATAAAAAAATTCCACTTCTTGGGTGATATCATTTCAAAGAAAGAAGTATCTGTGGACCCAGATAAAGTGAGAGTTGTAGTTTCCTAGGAGTATCCTAAGAAAGCATTTGATAAACATAGTTTCTTAGGGATATATGGGTATTATAGAAACTTCATCTAGAATTTATCACACCTAGAAGTTCCTCTTATAAGATTTACTAAGAATGTTACAAAATTCGTATGGTCAGAAGTGTGTGAAGAATCCTTTCAAGAATTGAAGGGTAGATTGACTTTAATGTCGATCCTAATTCTTCCAAATCAGGGTAGTAGATACAATATTTATTACGAGACATTATGTATTGGGATGAGGGAATTTTTTATGTAGTATGAATGAGTCGTGGCATACAAGTCTCATTAGTTGAGGCCTTACGAGTGGAATTACCTAACACACGATCTTGAGGTAGATATAGTTGTTCACAATTTACACTAATGGAGACACTATTTACTTGGGGAGTATTTTTTGGTGTTTAATGATAAAAAAATCCTTAAGTATATCTTCATGAAGTGAGATCTAAATCTCAGGTAGTGAATGTGGGTCGATTACTATAAATCATTCTATTTTGAGCTTGCCTATATGTTAGGAAAAGGAAAAGCTGTAGCCAACGCTCTAAGCTGAAAGAATCATACACATATAGTTCATGAGGCCATTGGTAAGTGGAATCTCATGGATTTATTTTTAGAGATTCACGTTGAGGTTTAGGGTGATCATGGGAAGAATTTACTCAGGGATTTAGCAATGACCTATTCCCTTCTAAAATGAGTGAGAATGAGACAATTATCACATCCTAAGGTCCAAGTATTGAGGGAAAGTATCTCTAGTTAAGATTCATATTCTAGTTGGACTGTGGGTGAGGATGATACCTTATTCTATCTTGGGAATGTCTAGGTCCTATCAGGAATTTGAGAGGAGTTGATATAGGAATATCACACCTCAGTTTGGGAATTAAATCCTGGTGTCACCAAGATGTATCGATACATACATCACCAAAATTAGTGGCTTGCTATAAAATGGGAGATATACAACTTTATCCCTTGGTGTTATTCCTATTAGCAGGTGAAGGCATAACATCAGTGACTAGTAGGACTCTTACAACAATAATCCATTCCCAAGTGGAAATTGGATGATGTCTCCAAGGTATTTGTGATAGGTTTTCCTAGATTACTTCAATGCAATGATACATTTTAGGTTGTTTTTGAGTGATTGAAAAAGGTCACACACTTCTTATCTATTTGGGGGACTTTCTTAGTAGATGATCTAGGGAGGATATATGTTAGAGAGTTCTTACATATTCATGGAGATCCATGTTGTATAATATATAATAGGGATGGTCGCTGAACATCTTAGTTTTTTAATGGGTTGTATTAGGCCTTGGGTACATAGGTTCTTTTAAGCATAGATTATCATCCTCAGACTAATGGAAAAACAGATTGTATGATTTAGGTGTTGGAGGACATGCTCTATGAATATATCCTTTCCATTGGGGGATCTGGGGAGAAACACATATGGAGTTGAGTTCAACCTATAATAATAAATTTCAGGCTACCATTCAGATGGTTCCTTACAAGGCCTTATATGGTAGTACATTCCGATCACCTATGTACTGGTTAGAGGCAGACGAGGAATATTTAATTGGACAATGTATCATCCAGGAGACTTCAAAGCAGGTCCAACTAATCAGTAAGTACATGTTGATAGCTCAATCTAGACAATAGTCATATGATAATCACCACCAATGACCTCTTCAGTTCGAGGTTAGGGACTGTGTTTTCTTATGAGGTTTCCCAGGTTGGTCCATCGAAAAATTCAAAATAAGGGTAAGATTTTTTTTGATTCATCGGAACTTTTGAGGTTTTGAAACATATCATACTAGTGGATTACTAGATAGAACATCCTTAGAGATACCAGTCTATGCATGATGTCTTCCATGTATGCCAGCTCCACCAATATAATCCAGGCCCACCACATGTTTTCTAACCTAATGAGGTTGAGTTATATGTAGATGATTCCTTAGAGGAGTATCCACTACATATTTTGGATCTGATCATGAAGAATCTCCAAGCCATGTTAGTTCCTTTAGTATGGGTGATATGGTAGCATGATAGAGTACAAGATTAAACCAGGGAGCAGGAGGCCAATGTTTGAGCCGAGTGTCTATAGTTTTTCCAAAATAATTCCTCTTTACCATCTAAAGGCCAACTCAGAGATGAGTTGGTTTAAGGAGTAGAGGTTACAATGACCTGTATTTTCCTAAAGGCATAGATCATTTTTTTTCAATTCAATTCCTTTGTTTTATCTTTGTAAAAATACTATATGGCCTAAGGAAGGTTTTGGGAACATCTGGGTATTGTTCAGATCCTAGAGTTCTGGAAATTGGAAAAACATAATGTGCTACATGGTTAGCAAACAATTAGTGTTAACTACGTGACTCAATCATTCGAGGTACCAAATGCATAGGATAGGCCACATGGTTTTTTGAAACCATGCGATATAGGGTTCAAAATAATGTGATTTTTCTCAGAAAAATTGAAGATCCATTTCTCACGAGATGCATACGATTTTTCAAACCATGTCTCTAACCCATGTGAGTGGGCTCCTTAGAAAATGGTGGTAGCATGGTTGGTGCATTTTTTGGAGAACCGTGTGGAAAACCATGTGACCTAATTTTAGGGGGTTATTTTACCTTTTTCCCTTAATGAACTTTAAGACTCACCCCATTTTTCTTTATTCTCCTCCAGTAGTCATGGCACTCATTTTCTCCTCCCAAATCTCTCCCTCCTTTGTTGGGGATTTAGGGAACTACCATGTAAGAACTATGATTTCTTCTTCATTGGAAGCATTAGATATTAAATGGTAAGTTCTCTAATCTTATTTATTATTTTCATCATTCTACTTTAAATCTCTTACTCTATTTCATTTCAATCTTATATGAACTATTTTTAGGGCGTTGGTCTATTATTTAGTTTTCTTTAATTATTATTTGAATCAAAGGATGCGGTTAGACAAGTGGTTATCTATATGCCTAAGGTAGATGGTCTAGTAATTTTTCTTAAAATTAGAGTTGTTTTCATAGATTCTCCATTGTGTTTCATGCCTGTCATTTCCATGCAATGCCTCAAAATGTGTTATTACTTATTTAATTACTTAAACCATGGTTAGAAACTCCTGTATACCGTATTAATTGATTAGAGGATGATTACCTCATGAGTTTCACCCCTTTGGGTGTTCCAAATGGAATTTAATTATTTTATATAAAGGTTTAAGTGACCAAACACTATATAAGTGTTTGGATAATATTGTAATTGGGTTTTCTTCAATTTAATTATTAAATTGATTGAGTTAATTAAATGAAAATGGGGGAAAGTCCATGAAACTTTTTATAAATTTATAAATGTGAATTATGTGAATTGAGAACCCTTAGTTAATTGATCCAAGTGATGATAAATGTTTTAGTGGTAAACCATCATTGGTATTATTATAAGTATTCCATGAATACTGTCTATGGAACAATGGTTAAGGGATTCGTTAAGAATGACATTTCATGCTCTCTTATGTTAAGTACTGGGCGTGATGTCTCACACTATTATACTCTTATCTAGATGATGAGAATGGCACTTCATATTCCCTTGCATCGGGTGTTGGGCATGTTAACTCACCCAACCATCTTGAGTGGCATGCAAGATTTCTAAAATTCATATGAGATTCAGGTCTTTTACCCTTTTCAAGATCCTATAGCTTGTTATACAAGTTATGGATTCCCGAGTTATGCCTCAGGTCCAACTATCACCTAGTATTCATGTATATTCCAAAATGTGTCCTCACATATCTAGTGAATATACATGTATACATACTATATATATGATTACTTATATATATATGGATAAAAATGGTTATCGAGATAAAAAATTCTTGCCTATGTTAAAGAAGGTAGAGTCTACCAGGTGTTCCATAGGAACCTGAGCTAACTAATATTTATTTCCAAACATTGTTCATTTTTCATTTTACCTACACACTGATTTTCTATTTACACTAGCTGGATTATTTCTATACACAATTGGTGGTGAGGTATTGAGTTTATCTCCCACCCTACCCAAACTGTCTTTTATACCCAAGTAGACATTATGAATGCAAGTGTGTATAAGGTAAAGCACTCTATTATAGATGATTGATATTTTACTTATAGAATGTAGCATAGGAGAATAGGACTAATCTTATTCTCATGATTCTAGTAGACCAGTATTTTGGTATTTTATATTTTTTTATAGCTTTTTGTATATGACTATCACTTGTATCCATTGTTTCCCTCCTGTATATCAGTAATATATGACATCATTGTATATGACTTATACTATGGATTTTGGATTATTATTATTTTTGATGGGTTATTTATGCTTCCAAAACTATTTATTATACTTTTTTTTGCTGCACCATCTGTTATATCATGCTTTTTATATTTCTATATGTTTATTTATATATGTTTTTTCTACTATGCCACTCTGATATGAGGGTATTGTCTCCCAACCATACCAATTCACACCCTCACTACTAGTCAGTAACCTCTAGCATATGGGGAGGTGCGATTGAGGCCATATGACCCACTAGCTTGGGGCACCATTTAGTGGATCTCGAGTCAGGATGTTACAATGTTCTCTTTGGAAATGTGGATATAAAGATGAAATAAATAAACTCTATTTATTAACTTTAAAAGGATTGGTGTTGAATATGAAAGTTGGAAGACAACTTGTTTGTATTCATATTAAGTGATGACAAAGTCAAATTAGTGAAGAATTTTAAATGATTATTATTCATTGATTCACACCTATCTCAGTGAATAATTATATGGTACCTCACTAATATTGGTTATAGTGTATTCTATAATTATTGATATCCCTTTTATGAAATCTAGGATATTTGAGCTTTAAGGTGTGAAGTTCTCATTGTTTTTTTTTGTTATTGATTATAAATTTTTAATTTCATAATCAATCATATTAATTCATTTAATAACAAATGAATTCTTATATTTTAAAAGAAAAATTATTCTTTTCCAAGAAAATAATGATTTTTTTTACTTTCCCTCATTGGGTATCGAAGTAGTATACATTACAACAAATGGTTTTACTCTATCTACGAAATGTGTAGTGATGAATCTAGTTAATAGAAAGAATATTGAGATTGATGGACATGCATGTAATTATAGAATAAACTAAATCTAAAACAATGAATTCATAAATTTTATAGGGTTCAAGATAATAAAAAAAATTTGGAGAAGCTATGAAATATTCATTTAGGGAATGTTAGAGTAAAGGAGAAAAAAAATTTAAATTTGATAATGCCAATATGAATATATTCATATGGTTGAAGGAGAAGTAAATTTTTTTTTATTAACTAGATTTAATGAGATTGTTAGCTCTATTAATGGTTTTTAGATAAACCCTAGAGGATTTAATGATAGTCAATAAGTTACTTTATATTTTTTAAGATAGGTTTTATGCTTCAGTTTCAACTATTTAAGATTATGATTTGAATATATTTTCACTGGATAAATTTCACAGTGTGTTAGTAGCATATGGAATAAGTAAAGGTACCAATTTTTAAAAGAAAAGTATAGATGAGAAGGAAATCACCTTCAAATATCTGAAGTATGAGAAGACTTATAAGAAGGTTAAGAAGGAAGATAAAAATTTAAATTTTGGTGAAGATATTTATGTGAAGTTTGAAAATATCATATATCGTATCTCAAGAAGTGTCTAAAAAGGAAAAGGTTAGTATCATGGTAATATAAATTTAATTTGTTTCAAATATGGAGGTATATGATATTTTTTTTAAAAAAATTATATGGTTTAAGGAAGATAAGATTGAATATGAAGATGTGTTATCAAGGAAGTTATCAAAGAATATAAATTTAAAATTTAGCAAGAAGAAGTCTCATTATAAGGGAAAAAATAACTTTTCTAAATTAAAATAAAATTTTTATTTTTCAAATTTGAAGGAATAATACATTTTCATAGTAAAAGATAATAATATTGATCATCTACTTATCATGGTGATAAATTACTTATTAACAAGGTGGATGAAGAATAGTTCTATAGTGAAATAGATGAAGAAGAAATAGACATCAAATTCACATTAAAGAGAGAATCCAAGGAGAATTTTGTGAAAATATTTAAACTAGACAAGGAGAATAAAAAGTTGGGTAAGGTATCTAAAGTTATAAATGAGGTTGGGAAATCCCAAAGAGAAAGAAAGTTGTAATTAGTGAAAAAATTTAAAAGTATAAGTGTCTCACTTATCAAAGAGAAGAAGTTAAATGATAGATTGAATGATAAATTTAAATAAAAAGAAAAGGAATATGTTTATTATTAGAAAATGGTGCAACCTTATTAAGATAAATTGAATAATAAATTGTTTTATTTCAAAATTTTTTTGAATGGATTTGATGAATGTTCAAATATTAGTTATAAGATAAGTGAAACATCCAAGAATTTTTATGATCACTCAAATTTTTAAAAATAAAATTTTATGGATTCATAAAGTTATGAACTTAAGGAGAATAAGAATAATGGTAAAGGAAATATAAATTATAGGAATATAGTTTCATCACAAAGAGAATTCAATAATTTTTAAAATAATGAAAATGGATACATGAAGATGAAATCTTCTACAACTGTAAAGATGAAAAATTAAGGAAATTATTATGCATAGATTTCACACCCTAAATTTTTTTAATGATAAAAAATGGTTACTTATGTCACTAACATCCTATATTAATTTTTTTATCATGGTGAATATATATTAATCCTAAAACAATTGTTGATGGGCCATTTATTCATCAAGGATTCCACTTAGAAACTAATCCAAGATAAGTATTTTTCTACCTTCCCATAGAAAGGATATTATAAATCCCCCAAAAGGATGGTGGTAAATTAAGTGACTACAATATATATCACTATAAATTCAATGGGATTAACCAAAAATCCAGTGAAGTCCAAGTAGAAAACATTTTTTCCTAAATGATTCTAACTATACTCTAGTGGCGTGCAACTATACTCTAATAGTATTTTCTATAAAAGTAAACTACTTTGAATTAAAATATTAAATGAATATATTTTTCCCAACTCCTCTCTCAAAATTAAAAAAAAGAATAATAAAATTTTATAAATACACCTCTATCAAGCTCTTACAAGTGTTGGAAATTAATTTTTGATGTTGGTTACTAAGATTTCACCCCCTTGAGAGTCTTTGTACTTCATCATTAAATTTTTCATTATTATACCTTTATCTATATTTATATCATACTAAAATAAATATCCTTGAGTGATATTAGATATTTTTCTTTAAAGGTATTTATTTAAAAAATACAACCTCTTTTTTGTATTTTTCCTTGGGTTTTCACTACCATTAAAGTAGGGGTTTGTGTTTATTGATAGAACCACTAAAAAAGTATAATTATTACTTTTTCATTTCTTAGATACCAATAAATCCAAGGTATTAAATTAAACATCTAGTTGTTGAAGAGTGGTGATATATGTACTCATGAAAATTGAGTTTTAGCTAAACTTTTATAAAAAATTCTTATTGCCTTTTATAGTTTCTACTACATACTCTATTATTCAATTTTTAGTTATGTTTAAGTTTAATTTATTTGATTTAAATTTTAGAAAATAAATTTACCACCAATTTAAATCCTCTTAGAAAAATAATTATTATCAAAATTTACATTAATTTTTAAAGCTTAACCCTTTTCAATGAATGATTAAGAATGATGAACTTTACCTATAACACCTAAGGTTCTCACAAGGGATGCTAAATTGGTCAAGATCCATTTTTTGATGGAACATACTATAGATATTAGAAAAACCAGATATTTATTTTATTATAAGTATTTTAAATCCCACATGTAATATTATTATGCATGTTTATACATATACTAAGGTATCAGAGAAAAAATAGTCTCCCAGTGATATAGTAAATTTTGAGTTTGATGGAAAATCCATGAATATTATTAATTTTTACTTATATAAGAATGAATTTAATCTCATTAAAACATGTAAAACTTTCATGAAATATGGAAACTTATTGAGGTCACACAATAAGTAATAAAAAAATTCAAGGATATTATACTCGACATGTATTGGAAAGACTTTTAAAGTTTTATCATGCATTCTAATGAATCGATCATTGAATTGTTTAATTTATTTAATTAAATTTTAAATGTTAGAAAATATATTAGATAATATCTTTATACAGAGGATCTTATGAATAAAATCCTTTAGTTATTTCCAATTTCTTGGTAACCTAAGTTAATGATGATTCTAAAAGATATGGACAACTAGAACATGGTCATAGAGGAAATCATTGGGTCTCTCATTACGTATGAGATCACAATGAAATGAAAATATGAAAAATAAGATAATAAGGTTAAAGATAAGAATACCATTTCTTTCAATGCAATTGGGGAAATATCTTCCAATACTGACACTAAAATAGTACACTTGGAAAAAAATGAAGAACAAGTATATAATGGAAAATAAATCCTTTCAATGAGATAAAAAGGGAGATAAATATAGGGAGAAAATTAAATTTATATAAATATATAAGATGGTTTGTATCATTAAAATTTTTCCCATTTTCACAAAAAATAATAAATGAAAAATGAAAAATAATAAATCCATTAATGTTTCAACTTGGCGGGCAAGAAATGACTCCCTCTCTTGATCCAAATCAAGTGATGGTATCATAGAATGTCTCATGAATTTAATTGAGGTAAATGATAATCCTTATTCATTTTATTTAATTCATGAAGATCTTAAAACTATTAGAGATAAATATGATCAAGTATATTTTTGAACTCATTATAAAATTAAAGAATATAAAAAGAAATATATTCATGTTTTAAATGAGAAGGATCAAATCTCCATAAAAAATTAAAATTTTAAAATGAAATTAAAATTTCAAAGTAATGTGGATAAATTGAGTCCCAATACTAAAGTTCTTATAAATAAAGTTTTAAAATTCCCCCAAGGTGAGGAAAATCTTAACAAAATTCTTAGCTTACAAAGTTATAAAAGGAACTATTTTTAAATTAGTTTCACTAGTCAAAATAACTCCTAAAAAATGACTAAATTTGTAAGATGAAAATCTCATCATAAAACAAATAATTATTATAATAAAATAAGTTATATTATTTAAGGATAAAATTATAAAAATTATCATTATGTTAAACCAATAAGGGTTAACTTATATTCAAAATTTTATAGGATATGCCCTTATATAAAGAAAATATGGGTTCTGAAATATCTTTTTGATAACATTAGTGGACACAAATTCTATTGTGTACAAAAATATTTAGTATATTAATTAATTTATAGGAAAAATGTATGAAGAAAAAATATCATGGAGGTATATGGTACATGGAAAATGGATTCTTGAGGAATATGTGCACTAACTACTATGAGTTTAACCACCTTAGAAATATTGATGGCAGACATATCACTTTTGAGAATAACCGAAGGAGAAAGACCATCAATATATGTACCATTCTTTAATTAATTACACTATTATTTAAGAAAAATCATATATTGATGAAATTAAGAATAATTTTATAAGTATTTTTCAATTAAGTTATATTGGTTATAGATTTTCCTTTGTGAATGGTATTTTCAGAGTGTTTTATTTTATGGGAAATCTTTTATTTTATTCATCTCATTTTAAAAATGTATGTGTTATTAATATAAAATAATTTTTATCCAAAATTTCAAATTATAGAGTTTATATGTAACATCCATGAATCAAATTATAGAATGAAATATTATTAATGTCGTTACATCACCTCAGACTCACCATTGAATCGCTAGAGTCTGGGGTAAATGCTGGGGGTTAAGTAATACAAAAGTGGGTGATAGGTTTGTATATTTAAATGATGTACCATACCAAATATTTTATATAGCTATAGGTTTCTTAAAACTATTAAATAATTAGTTATAAAAATTACATAGACAGTCCTCAATATAAGAAGGTATACATTATAACGTAGTGTAATAATGCATAACATAACACGAACATGAATAAACATATCATACCTATAAAAAGTGTTAGGATCACTTGGTGACATGGTCGACACCAATAGGGGAGAGAGTGAATCAATTTTGATGTTTTTTATTTTTAAATCAAAAGGTCACCACTTCTAAAAAACTGGTAATATTGATAATAGATCAATTTAATTCCTTATAAATATTAAGGAATTATATTTTATAGAGTTATATTCACAGTAAGAATATTAAGTAATTTTTCAAAAAAATAATAGTTTTATTTTAACTAAATTGAGTTTCATGGATTATATGATTTTATTCAAAAGTTTAATTTTTAAATTTTAGAACTTTAATTTGAAAAAATGAAAAATTATTTTTGACATCATCAAGTCAAAATTATCTTTGAATTTTTTAAAATATTTATTTTTAAGTGAAAAGTGAAAGATACCAATTTTTCTAAAACTATCATTTATTTTCAGTAAATAAGGAAATATAAATGTAAAATTTTGTTTTTAATTTGATCTTAAAGTAACATAAGTATTCTTTAATTATAATTAATCAAATTAATTACATAATAATTAGTATTATACTTAATTTTGGTATAATTTTATTTTGGGCTTCAAAACTCATTTATCTTAAAACTATTTTTCATTTGGTTTTACAAATTTATATTATAATTTATTTCTACCACTTCAATAAATTGAATATTAAAAATTTTATTCCCTACTTTTAATAATTAGGTTAAAATTTTTTAAATAGTTCCATTTTATTTATGGTCATTATGAATAAGAACCATATTAAATATTTGTCACCTCAGTAAGGGTAAAACAGGTAAAATAGAGTTCAAACTATGAGATAAGGCCTAAAAATATCCCTAGAACCTATATTTATTTTATGTTATAAGTGTATTCTATTATAACAATCTAGGGTTCTAAAATTTTGTAATTTATTGACACTTTCCTTTGATGATGACCTTAATATAATTTTAAGTAAAGAATACAAAAAATGTCAGTCTCTTTGTTTTAATATCTCTAATATTTGTTCATAGGGATAAAAAAGTTAATACTTAGTTATAAATATTTATTAGAAATATTAAGGTATTTTTATAATATTAATTTAATTTTAATTTTTAATTATGTTATAATTAACTTAAATTCTTACACAATGGTGATAGAGTGCTTGTTCAAATAATAGAAAAATGAAGTAAATGAATTAAAAAAACATTAAAAGTAATAAAATTTAGATGAGTTATTGTATTATAACATTTTTTTGATTAATATAAAAAATTAGTTATATTTTAAAAGTTTATATTCTAATTCAATTACAATCTTGATGTTATTAAATTCAAACTATATGAATAGTCTTGAAAATGATTTTATTGGAATATTATGTTAAGAAATGTTTTATTTAATGATTTAAAATTCATAAAAATTTTATATTCAGCCATGTGAATGGGATATGGTCTATAATATCAACCATTTTCTAATTATGTGTCATTTTTTTCCTTTTATATTAACTTTATAAACTCATATTGACTAAAAAATATAGATAATGTGGTGATCGTCAAAAGAGTTTACAAGGGGTTAACACTAAGATATAAGGGTTAAAACTTCACCTACACTTGTTAAAATTTTATTATATGATAGTATTTAGACTAATTATTATCCTGGATTCTAAATATGTTAATTTTTCCCACTTTAAAATGATAATTAATTTATATTAATTTAATACTTCAAGTATTTCCAAGGGTGACCCTCCTTTGACTTATAGAAGGGTACCTCCTCTCATCCCTTACTCACACGTTTTGAATACTATAGTTTGAAAAATACCTACCAAAATATATCCCAAATATATAACCCCACATACTAGAGTCCTGATATCACTAAAATACCAAAACTATGAGGCTTAAGGTGTATTCCAAAGAAGTTATCCAAGAAGAAGGAATAAGTCATAACCAAACTATTTCAAGTTTAATCCTTCTTATAACTCATAAAAATATTATTTAACCATGATAAAATTATAAAATAATTATATTAAATAAACATAAATTTTATTATGATTATGATACAACCCGTTTTCATATTTTTTTCCATCCTAAGGGAAATGAAAATATCTCTCGTGCGTACGTGTGGATTACCACCTCCACGAAGCGATGCATTTTATTTTTCATCACCACCTCACAAGGATAGCTATTATTATTAATTTAATTAATATATATTATATTCATGAAATAATTATTATTTTATAAAGATAATATATCATCAATTATCTTACCTTTCCATCTATTGAAAATTGATAACATCGTTCCTGCATCGTGTGGACTACCACCTCCATGAAGTAATGTGATTAATTTTTCATATATGAACTTCATGTATGGTTATAAAATTGTATTTAATATATAAAAATAATAACTTGGTATTTATAAATATTTTTTAGATGATAAAATAATGATGCCTTTAACCATAGTCCACCTACCCAACTAGTTTTCAGCTTATAAGTCGAAGGTTCTCAAAACATCCAATATAAAATTAATCAATAATGTAATTATGTATAATTTTGGTATTATTGAAATAAAAGGAATAATAAAATTTAAAAATGTTATTAATAATATAATTAATTAATATAAGTTTATTATTCAGGAATATAAAGAACATACATGACAATTCATACTTGAGGTAAGATATTTTTCGTAATTTTTTTAAATGTTTTTAACTATTATTTTTGACTATTTTTTCTTCCTTATCCATAATTTTCTTAATTTTTTTTATGGAAGATATTATTTACTCATAAATTTTATATATAATTATTTTTCTATCACTCTTTAATTTCATTAAAAGGTTAAAAAATGAAACATCTTGTCATTTTCTAAATGAGTTATGTTTTAACTAAGGTGTGAAATAAATGTTTTTTAATGTATATAACATGAATGGATTTTATCTCAATTATGAATGTTATTATTTAATAAATTTATTCTATAATTTTTTGTGTTTATTTTCAAAGAAAATATTTTCCCAATATTTCAGAATTTTTTAATAAATATTATGAAAAGAAATGGTTATTTTCCTTATTTTATAAGAATACTAAAAATGAGTTTTCATATGGGTTCATAAGAATATTTTATTAGTTTTTATGATGAAAATATAATATTATATGTGATTTATGTATTTTATATTCCTTGTAAATTTTTTATAATGATGGGTGAGACCTATATAGCTCTCTGATGCATTGGGTAATGATTATGTTCTCTGAAAATTATGTTGGAATTAACTGAGTAGGTTATTCCATTTATAAGGGTTCCTTTAAGAGTTCTTATAGGTTTTCTATGAATATGATGTCCTAATACACCTATATGAATTTCTTATGCTTTATAATGAGTTTTCATGGAATTATTTTTATTTTATAAAGTAAGCTAATGATATTTTATTTAAATAAATGAGTATTACCTTTAAGGATAAAAATTTATATTTTTAAGAAAATGTTTCTCTTGATTTATTGTATTCTATAATGAAACCTCAAGATTTTTAATTTTTATTTATAAATTTTTATAAAGTGTTTTATGAAAAAATTTAGGTGGTAAATATAATTTCATGTGCAAGTAAAAAATTATTTGAGCTCAATGTTTACTATATTAAAGAAAAACTATCTTATATGGTCTCATGGTTTTGAAATAGACTAATAGGTTTCTTTTCATCTTTTTATACGTCCCTTACTAAGTTTTCTATGTTTATACCACATTTTCAAATGTTTTCATTGGGTTTAATAATGAGTAGGAACAATGACGAAGTCAAGTTGAAAATCATGAAGATTTGTAATAAGAATAAAACATGTTTAATTTTAAAAGAAATATATTGTTGAAAAAATGGATACTAAGTGGAGGTTCCTAAATTTTAATGTATGAGTTTATTATGTAAGATTTATGACCTAATTCTATAAAACTCTAAATTATAATGATCCTTGAAATATACACAAATAAATTCTTGATTTAATACTCAATATTATGTAATATTTATGGTTTGGACCTTATAGTTGGTATCAAAATAAAGGTTTAAATAATTTTACAGGTTAAGATAATGTAAGTAAGTACCTTTTAGTGATTTTAATTTATGGTAATCATGATATATCATTTGAATATTACCATTTTTCATAATCTAAATTATATCTTTTCAAAATGGTTTTCCATAGAGGAAATAGGTAAGAAAATTTAGGAAGGCACCAAGATGACAATATCCTTTCAAACCAGTAACTTAGTATGGTTATAATGGGAACAAAGTAGTTTTTTCTTATGATGGATCAATTAAAAAAACTATAAATGGTGGTGATATCTATGAAAGAGATAAACTAGGTTCACAACTTAAGAACAAGGCTATTATAGATAATTTTATGAAACAAAACCCTCTAGAAATTAGTGGATCATATGTGTTAGCAATCCAAAAGTATTGAATTTGAATTTGTTGACAATAAGGTTGGACAAGGCTGTTGAAAATAAGGATGGTCAAGGTTTTTGATAATAAGGATGGTTAATGAGGATGTAAAATATGTGTGTTGGCATCTCAATGAAGAAATTTGGATTTTTGGACAACACATTTTTAAGATGAAAAAAGTGGTGAAGTGATCCTTGGGAGTTTAATAGTTCCAAAATTCATAGATAAGGTTTAATTCCCCCAACCCAAAATACACTAAATCAGTGCCTCATGTTGGGTGACCATATAACCTTAAGCGTGCCTAACCATATTCCAGAGGTTTTCAACTAGTAGTAAGGGTCTAATAGATCTTGTGGGGAGACTATACCCTCTTTAATAGAGTAATCCACGATAGATAATATTTGAAATAAAGGAAAAAATAAACAATAAAAAAGAAACATGTATTATTAACCATTTCCCAAATAAAGTAAAACCATAACTAAATAGTAAATATGCCATGTCATGTTAATAGTGGAAAAGGTGAAGAAAACCCAAAATAAGACAAATAAATGAATCCCAAAAATGAGTCCTGATTCCAAGTATGGATCCTCATCCATGAACATACTAAGACCAACTAAACTCCCTAGCATAGGGCCATTTCCCTTGTCCTGACATGAAACCATGAAATCTTCTAAGGTACCCAATGGTGGCCTGATAAGGGTGTGATTAAAACTCAGTAGGCCACCAATGATGGTTTCTTTAAAATATCCCGTTTAAACTGATAGTGCATGCAAGTATGAAATATATGACAAGTTAAACCAAATGAAAACTAGGGTTCCATTAGTAAAAAATATTCACTATAACCATTTATATAATTATTTATATTTTCATCACTTATACCATATTCATTACTAAATCCATTTCTATCATAGTTCCATGGGTTAGGCATTTACATAATTTACACAATGACCTAAGCTGGTAAATTTTCACGCATAAGGGGAAAAGTCGAGTTCCCTATCCCACTAGGGGTAAAAATTTCATAAACAAATACATCACACTTTCCTTGAATCCTTGGTCTAGGTAGTCTCATAAAATGAAACCTTTAGGGGAATAGATCCTTGGTCCCCTTCCCTAACCCATGCATTATGGGGTAGAGTTTAGAGCCTCATTCTAACTCGACCTGTGGGCGTAGATACTTTAGTCCAATACCCCACAACTACCGGGCCATGTTCACATTATTATTTATCTATTAACCATATTTACCATATCACAAACCATACATATTTAATACACGTAACAATAAAAATTCATATTCATTTTCATATACCATAATATCAAGCCATAACCCATTAATACATTTACCATTTTTATTGCTTATCCCATTTAACCCATTTCCCTTTTAATACCTTAACCCATTTATCATATTCAAAAATACCCATACATTAACCCATTTAACATATTCCTCAATTTACATGCATTATCCTATTTATCACATTCATCAATTCATATACCCTAATCCATTCACACATTTCCTTGAAAATTCATAATCCATTTGACACATTCACATTTATCTAGTTAACCCCTTTTCACATATTTAAAAACAATCTATTATGACATTATCAACAACTAGAGAAAACTACCATTATCATATCTTATAGTTTAAACTAACATGTCAACATATTTATCATGGGCTATATTTCAATACAAATCAACCATATTCTTAACATTACAATTTTCCATGTTCGTGAATGTTGGCGCACCCCATGGGGGACCTTAATCTAGTATAATCAATCTTAATGCATACCATGAGGATCATTAAGGGAATAAATCATTATTTATCCAACCATTTTACCAAATATTACTAAAGGAATCAAATTCACATCAAGAGGGAATCAATATCACAACCAAACATGTAAAAATATACAACAAAACTATGGGATATAGCTTGTAGACTACCTACCATGAATTCGTAGATGAAAGCCAACTTAACCTTATCCTTAGATCTAGATTCAATCTCCCTTTGAATCCCAAACCTAAAATCCACATGAAAAAGATGGTTATAGGAATTTTAAAGAATAATAAAAATTTTACCATACCTAATCCAAAAAAGAGAAGTAAGGGGAGTTTTAGACTTACTTGGAGGTTCTATCCACACTCAATGACACTTAAAACAACCAAGAATTGAAGGAGATCCACCCCTGGGAAGCTTGGGTCGATATGATTCATCATTAGGGTTTATAGAGGAGAAATGAGTGAAGAAATTATGTGAGATACTTAAAATCATAAGGGGGAATTTTTTATTTTTTTTACTTTTTAATGATGCACACAGTTTGACCGCATGGTTTTCCAAACTATGCATCAATTGTAGGCTAACCTCTGTCCAAGAGGGGTCCAAGTCGCATGGTTACATGGGGATTCCACACAGTTTAAAAAAACATGAACCAATCACGTGGAATGAATCTGTCCAAGTCTACATGTTTTGGATTTCTCCATTTCATGGTTTTTTTAACTATTCAACCCTCCTCCTGGCTAGCACGGTTTGGGAACACAGTTTCCTCTAATAATGTGCCAACCATGCAACATGCACTGGATTTCCATTTTCCTTCTGTTTCATGTCCCAAACCCCAAAAACACCCCCGAGCCTCCTTATACACCTAGTAAACATTCCATTAACCAAAATTAAGTAATTTAAACCAAAATTAAAACAAGTACATACCTCCACAAAGTCTGGGATCTTACAACCTTGCCACCTTATAATGGATCATCCTTGATACGCACTCCCAAGCATCACTGAACTTCTAATGTAAATATATTGGGCCACTGGGACCACACATCCAAATCTCTCTCCCAAGTCTCTTCCTGAACATTACCATGATACCACAAAACTCAAACCCAAGGCATCATCTTGCCTCATAATACTTTCTCACTACAATTCACAATACAAATTAGATACTCCTCAAAGGATGCATCTACCTCAATCTTAACATCCTCAACATCAATCAATTGAGATGGGTTAGGGTGATACTTCCAAATCTATGACACATGAAAAACATCATGCATACCACTATACCACTATGGAAGAGATAATCGGTATAACATAGGTTAGATTCTCTCTACAATCTCAAATGACCCCATGTACCGGTGCAACAACGTACCTTGTTTTCAAATCCGATGGTGACCCAACATTGGTGACACCTGAAGAAACACATGATCACCCACCATGAAATCAAGAGGTTGACGATGCCGATTTGTATACAAATTCTAACTACTCTGAGCCATATCCATTCATTTCTGAATCAACTAAATCTATTCCAATGTTTACTGCATGAGAATCGGTCCCAGTAACACTGATTCTCGAGCTTCCATAAAAAACAGAGATCTACATGGTCTACCATAGAGCACCTCAAATGGTTCCATTTTAATGATAACCTAATAATTATTATTTTAGGAAAACTTAACAAGTGAAAAGTTATTTTATCATGATCCACTAAAATCTTGAACACCTTTCCTTAACATGTTCTCATATACCTGAATAGTATGATCTGATTTCCTGTCTGTCTATGGGTGAAAGAGCGTACTCAAAAACACCCATATACTAATATCCTTCTGTAATCCCTACCAGAAGAGGGAAGTGAATGCAGATCACCATCCAAAACTATTTTTCTAGAAACCCCATGAATCCGTACTACCTCTCGAACATACAACTCACCCCAAATGATCCATGATGAAATTCTCTTAAATTGGAAAGAAAGGATCCACCTTAGTCAACCAATCCACAACTACCGGATCACATCATTCTTCCAAGGAATCCTTGGGAGACCTATAAAAACATCCATCATAATGTCATACCACTTATATTATGGAATGGGAAAAGGGTATAATAATCCACCGGGTCACTGATGCTTAGCCTTCACCTACTAGAAGGTAAGGCATTTCTTTACAAAACCTGAAACCTCTTTCTTCATCCCTAGACCCCAATATTACCTATGAATATCATGAAACATTTCAGTCAAAATATGATGTACTTCCCACTTCGATGAATGAAACTTAAGCATCAAATATTCCATAAAACACATTGGCACAAAAACACGATGAAAGACATAAACAATCCCATCATCATCAACGATCTAAACAGAAGGTGACTCCCGACCTTTAAGGCTTTTACTTAAATAAAAACATTCTGAATCCTCATGTTTTTTCTCCTTGATCCATATCATAAGTGTGGAATAAACTTCCAAGGATGAAAGGGTCATACTCCATTGGTCATTATGAATATACATATGAATCTCAACAAACAACGCCATCAATCTACACTTGGATTTAGAATCCTAGACTGCCTGATTTTGAGTCTTCCGACTTAAAGAATCTTCAACACTGTTCCCTATTCCCAGTGTGTAAACCATCTCAAAGTCTAAATAATGCATGAATTCAACCTATATTCACTTTCCAAGATTCAAGTCATGCTAAGAGAAGATATAATTATGGATTTTATGGTCAGTATACATAGCAAGATATTCTCACAACAAGTAGTTCCTCCAATATTTAATGTCATGAACCACTATGGATAATTCAAGATCATGAGTATGGTAATTTATTTCATGAGATATTAACTATCATGACCCATATGCCATAACCTGATCATCATGTATTAACACCACCCCAAAAACAACACTTGACGCATCAAAAAACAAGGTATATTTCTTACTTGGCTCAGGTAAGATCAGAATTGGTGTGGTTTTCAATCACCTTTTTAATTTATGAAAGGAATTCTCACATGCCCTCGAACACTCAAACATGATACCCTTATTTTTAAAACCTAAAAGTAGTGTTGCCAAATGGGAGAAGTATTTAATGAATCTTCATTAATAGCCAGCCAAAACCAGAAAACTTCAGACATCTGAAATAATCTTGATCTGCTCCCAATACACAACTACCCGCACTTCACTCCGAAAGCCTGAAGGCCTTAGATTTTTATAGATTTTTTGGATAATCCCCATTTTAAGGGTTGAGGGGGAAACCTTACATGTCCTTTAGGACCAAGGCACAAGGACTATTCATGACCCAGGGGCCCATTATCATAAGTCCCAATAAACGACCTTGAAGGCCCGAGACCTAACTATACTTGAAACAACCCCATCCCATCATCTGTATCTTGAAGGTTTCTAGATCCCCACCTCGCATAGTTGATCAGCTAGCATTTTTCCCATGCATAGATGCACATTTCTTGGTACCAATGGTAGTTTTTATAGCCTCTCATTCTTCCAATCTGGTTAGCTCTGCTTTGGTGGTTGCTATTTTGTTTTGAATCCTCTTTTGGGTCTATTACTGTGTGGTCTTCTCGGGTTGCTTCTTGGTCTATGTGGCATGAAGGCCCTATCTCCTGAAGTCCGTTGGTCACCTAAAGGCCCTTGGTGGCCTGAAGACCCTATATCCCAATGGTCTTTGGTGGCCCTAAATACCTGAGACCCGTATACCCAAACCGGTGGCCTGAAGGCCCAATCAGATGAATAGTTTCATCTACTATAGTACCACATAGCACCCACTATAGTAACTACTATAGTACTTCTACAGTAACCCATAAATTCACTCCCACCCAAATTTGATCCGGGTCTACGGAATCAACTTCCTCTGAGATGATGTGACTTAATAAATACACCTCATCAATCTAAAAATGACATTTGGATATATTGACGTATAGACCATTCTATATTAGTGCACCGAGGATGATTTCAAGATATTTGGAATGATCTTTATGAGTTTTAGAGTACACTAAGATGTCATCCACAAAGACAACTAAAAACTGGCTCAGGTATGGGTGAAATATTAGTTTCATTAGGGCCATAAACACTATAGACACATTGGTCAACCCAAACAACATCACAAAAAACTCATAAACTTGTACCTACTCTTGAAAGTATTTTTTGGTATATCAGAAGGTCTCACCGTCAACTAATGATACTGCGATCCGAAATAAATCTTGAAGAACACTGATGCACCTCTCAGCTGGTCAAAAATATCATCAATTTGAGGAAGAGGGGATGTTAACCATCATCTAATTCAACTTCTTATAATTAACACATAACTGAAATGATCCATCATCTTTATTGAAAAAAATATTGGTGATCCCCAAGGTAAAGTACTTGGATGAATGAATGCCTTATTTTCTAGTTCCTCTAATTGAGTTTTGTGCTCCTAGAGTTTTGCTGGTTCCATTCTATATAGTGGAATGAAAACAGGTTCTACTCCCGATAGTAACTTTATCATGAACTCAATATCCTTCTCAGGTGGAATCCTTGAGAAATCCTAATGAAACAAATCCTGGAACTGATCCACCATAGGAGGAAATACAATCTAATATAATCCCCCATCATCAAGCATAATACAAGCTACTTGGGTTGTGAATTCACCCATATGCTGACAAACTGGTCCTACATGGCCTACCCGGACATACGATTCACCACGAAGGACATACATATCTCCATAAAGAGATGTAAATGTTACCGTTTAGTGGTAAATATCAATATGGTATTTATACAATAATATTTAGTACATACCCAAAATTAGATCAAAACTCGAAATCTCAAGAATAAACAAGTCCCATTAGAAATGGTACCCACCACCTCAAGAGCACACCCCTTACAATTCATGATATCCTCTTTTCACACACCTAATGGTTTATTAATTAACATAACCCCACAAAAATGTTCCACCACTAGACCCAACACAACCACAAACTTCTCAGTGAAAAAATAATGTGAGACACCTATTTCAAATTAAACACTAACGAGCATAGAAACTACAAGTATTGCACCTCAAAAATTCGATGGTCTAGACTCACCACCTTCGGGTGTAGATTGAATTTCATAAAACTGACTTTCCCCACTTCCCTGGGCCCTGGTATGTGTTCCTAGTACTGCATTGCCCTGTTGAACTAGAAACTCTCATCCCTGAGTACCACATATACTACCTATACTGGTATGGTCGGTCGAGCTCCAATAGCCTACTTGACATTGGGTAACTAACCCCCTACATACACCTGGAATTAGTCTTGATCCTCCTTCAATGAACATATATCTATGGTTCCTATAGATCCTTTACACATGCCCCATTCTATTGTATGCTTGACACTCAACCAATGGTTGGGGGCACTGACCATGCATGTGACCCATCCTACCAAACTAATAGAAAAAACCTAGCCACCACCTTGAGATGATGATCCTCTATTCTAACTATTATTCACACTTCCTCCTTGGTGAAGACTCCCAAAAAAATGCTTCCGAACCTCGAAGGTTGCACCACTATTTTGACCAACTGGAACTAAAAACCCACTGCCTGAAGTTTCCCTTAAGTTTCAATCTAAAAAAAGGGATTGATCCACCACTTATAAAAACCTATATAAATTAAAGATATTAACCTTGGACTTAATCTCATTCATAATTCCATCATATAAACGTCTCACCATAGTGGCCTCATCCACCACCAATGCTCGAACAAATCATTGCAAGTCTGTGAAACTGCCCATATAATCCATCACTAACATAGTTCCTCAGGTAAACCTCATAAATTATGAAAACCACTCCTATATCAAGGTCTCTAAGTATAAATTCTCTAAAAACTTTTCTTAAAAGTATTTCCAGAACATACCATCATCCCATTGAGTGTGAACCAAAATATCCCACCAATGCTTCGATAGTCCCCACAACATGTATGCTTCCAACTTGAATCTATTCTCTTCAAGAGTATCCAAATGATCCATAATTGTTTGGATGGACACTATCCAGAACTCCACAGCCTTGGGTATATCCTATACAGAAAACATGAGATGGTTCTTCAACTTAAACTCTCAGTCTATAACAAACATACCCAGGATGACCCGCCCTGGGTTCCATTCCATCATCTGAACAAAACGAGCAAAGTTATTATAGAACTATTCTTATCCTCAATTATATTATACTAATGGGTTTTCTTTCTCCACTACTGGTGGATCATTCTCGGTGATATCCTCTTGTTTCCCAACTAGTACACATTTACATGGTGTCATTTCTCCACAATTCCATGCATGAGTCTTAGAACACATGACATAAAGGATTCACAGTTTACACAAAATAAGACTCTCCACTAGACATAAACATTCCATTTCACATACACTATCCCAACATACATATTCACATCTAAAAAACTACCCTCTACCATCCCTACTATTTTTCATGGTCAACACTAGGGTAAACCAACTTACACAGTTACAAGTATTTCATTATACACTTTTTTTAAACAATTTCTACTTTCATAACACAAAAATTATTCTTTAGGAACATTTATATCTTTAAAGTTCATTAAAACTAACATTTTAACTTATTCAAAACTAATTATAAATTTTTTTAACTCATTTATTCCCCTTAATTAAGTACAATTATTCAATAACCTTTCATTTTAACCATTTACACCATCTTCATTATACAATCCTTTCTTTAAAATTTTCAAGTAAAAAGCATCATACCCTTCATGTCCCACACAACCATCTCATTTGTTTCTATCATGATGCATACCAACTATATCCTCAGGTTACTAAAATTAATCATGAATGAAAAACCTCATTCCATTAATTAAATGAGAATAATATCATAAAATAGTCACATCACACAACAAGTGCATCACCCAATGGTGAGATATCTTTCAACTGCAACAACACACATTAAGAACAACAATTCCCACCCTGGGTACTTGTGTTTTACCTCATACATGGGTTAGTTACTCACAAGCATGATATCATTGCTAATACCCTACACTTCATAATCTACCACCTACCATTCCTAAATATTCAGACAGAGAAAAAAATACATCTGATACCACTTTGTAACATTCTTGACTTGGAAGCCACACAACTAGTGCCCCGTGCTAGGTTTCCACATGACCTCAAGCGCACCTCCCCATACACCAGAGGTTTCTGACTAGAAGTGAGGGTTTAATGGATCATGTGGGAATACTATACCATCTTTACTAGAGTAATCCACAATAGATAACATATAAAATAAGGTAAATAATAAAAAATAAACAATAAACATGAATTACTAACAATTTCCCAAATAGATTAAAAACCACAACAAAAAAGTAAATATTCTATGTCATGAAAACAATACCAAAGGTGAAGAAAACCAAAAATAAGACAAAAAAACAAATCCCCAAAACAAGTCTTGATGCCAGGTATAAATCCTCATCCATGCAGATCCCAAGCCTAACTCAACTCCCAAGTATAAGTACCTTGACCTTGTCCTGACCTACAACCATGGAATCAGCTCAGATACCCAATAGTGGCCTAAGCAGGGTGTGAGTAAAACTCAGTAGTCCCCACCAACGGTGTTTAAAAAATATCTAGTCTAAACAGATAGTTCATGAAAGTAATAAATAAATAATAAGGTAAACCAAAAGACAACCCAGGTGCCATTAGTTAACACTATTTACTTTAACCATTTCCACCATTATTTCTATTTTCATCACTTATACCATCCTAATTACTAAATCCATTTCCATCACATGTTCCATGGGTTATACATTTACATCATTTACAAAATGGCATAATCTGGTCAATTTTCATGCATAAGGGAATAAATTGTGTTCCCTATCCCACTAGGGATAAACATTTTATAAAAAAATACATTACACTTACCTTAGAGCCCAGGTCTAGGTAGTCTCATCAAATGAAAACGTTGGGGGAATAGATACTTGATCCTTTTCCCTAACCCATGCATTATGGGGTGGGGTTTAGAGCCTCAGTCTAACCCAATCTGTGAGCGTAGATCCTCAAGTCCAATACCCCACAACTACCAAGCCATGTGGACATGATTATTTATCCATTAACCATATGTACCATATCACAAACCATACATATTCAATACATGTAACAAAAAAATTCATATTCATTTTCGTATAACACAATATCGATCCATAACCCATTAACACATTTACTATTTATATAGCATAGCCCATTTAACCCATTTCTCTTTTCATACCTCAACCCATTTAGCATATAAAAAAATTCCCATACATTAACCCATTTAACCCATTACTCAATTTACATGAATTATCCAATTTATAACATTCATAAATTCATATACCTTAATCTATTTACACATTTCCATTACAAATCACTAATTGAAATTTGAGTCATATCCACGATTTTAAACCGTGTCTATAGGTCCTCAAACTGTGGCTATAGGTAATGGATGTGGTTTGGGGAACCATGGATAAGTTTTTCATGGCTATAGGCCAAGATCTACAACCACAGTTTTGAACTGCGACTATATTAGTATACCCACGAATTAGAACCATGGCTATACCACAGGTTAGACAAATTCTATTGCCACAGTTTCTAACAGTGGAATTAGACCTATATACATGGTTAAAAATAATAGAAATAGACCTATAGATATAGTTAGAAACCATGGATATAATGTCTAGAAATATATAAAAAAATATCCCCCACCCTCTCCCCTGCACAACCCCCACTCTCCATGCAGTAGCCCCTACCCCCACTGGACATCCCCACCCACTCCCCCTAGGGTATCCCCCTTAGACACCCCTAACCCTACAAATCCTCTCCCCACTAGAAAACCCCTTCCCCCCAAGACAACCTCCTCCCCCTTGAAAACCCCCCTCCATACCCCTTGGGGTATCCCCCTACACTACACAGCCTCCCCTAGACAACCCCTCCCTCCCCCTGGATAGACCCTCATTCCACCTGCATCCTCCTCCCCCTGGATACCCCCTCCATTTCTCTGGATAGCTCCCCTCCTCTAGAGAGCCACTCCACTGCATCCCCCCTCCATTTCCCTAGACAACCCCTCCCGCTATAGCCCCTACCACCCCCTGGACAATACCCCCTGGATAACCCCCACACTACACAACCCCCCTGAACAACCCCCTCAGACAACACCCCCTAGACATCCCCCACTCCACCTACAGCCCCCTCCCTCCCATGGACAACCCCATGCTGACCCCAGTTGAACCCCCCTGCTGACCCCCTTGCACCCTCCCCCCTACAGACACCCCTTGTACCCCCAATCTCCCCCAGGACAGACCCCCCTGCACCCCTCCCCCATACAGACCCCTTACTCCCCCTACACACCCCACTCTCCCCCTACAGACCCTCCTGGACACCCCTCCCCCCCTACAGACCCCCCTTGCACCCCCTTTAACCCCCTACACACACCCCACTCTTCCCTTGGACAGACCCCCCCACCCCCCCCCCCCGCCCCCCTCCCCCCTGCAGACCCCCAAATCTCCCCCCACAGACCCTCTTGAACACCCCCTCCCCCTGAAGACCCCCTTGCACCCCTCCCCCTACAGACCCCCTTACTCCCCCTGTAGACCCCCTTACTCCCCCTACAGACTCTTCAGGACACGCCCTCCCCTTGGACAACCCCCCCCACTCCACCTACAGCCCCCTCCCCCTAGACAACCCCCCAAGATAGCCCCCTACTGACCCCCCTTGAACCCCCCTTCTGACCCCCCTGCAGACCCCCTTGAACCCCCACTATCCCCCTAGATAGACCCCCCTCCCTGGACAGACCCCCCCTGCACCCCCTCCCCTTACAGACCCTATTGCACTCCCCTTAAGACCCCCTTGACCTCTTGGACACCCCTACCCCCATCACACCCCTACCCCCTACCCCCACCTACACACCCCCTCTCCTACCACATCACACCCCCTACCCCCTGCCCCCCCACCAGCACACCCCCTCCCCCCTTCCCCTTGAAAAAGAACCCAACACACCACCCAACCCTTTCCCTTTTCACCCCCTTCCCCCTGTACACCCGATGAACCCCCTCCACTCCCCCTTCACCCCCCTCCACCCCCACTCCGCACACCCCATGCACCCTCCCCCTTCCCTTGTAAAATAACCCATCACCCCAGTGAAGGGCTTAGAACCTAAGTAGAAGGTTCTCAGCAAGTTTTTTCAAACTAGGATATCCAAAAGAGTATAAGAGATGGATAAATTTTTTTATGAAGTAAGTTTCAAAGAGATTAAGGACGTGAATGGTCTAGTTATATATTTGAAGGGTGTTTATACTACCAAGTCTGAGTTCAATGATCTTGGTGTTATGGTTGTATCTCAAAGGTACATGTTCAAAAATCTTCCAATGGTGCAATTATACATGTCTCAATATGTTCTGAATGAGGTTAAGTATTTCCTGACTCAAATTAAGGGAATACTACACACTTTATAAAGTGTTGTATTAAGCTAGTTTGAGTTCATCAAAAGGTTTCAACCCTATATATATTCCACCTCAGAACCTTCAGTTATTCCAGTCTTTTAGAGTGGAGTTGATCAATTTCTCTTAAAATTGAATTATGTATCCTTACAGATTCAGTCCGTATTGTGTGATATGTTCACACCATTCCTTATACAAGATTTAAAGATCAATATTATGGGTGAGTTTGATGATACCATAGAAGATGTCAGGAATCTTGGTATTGGAACTAATAGATCCTTAAATTAAGTAGAGGTATTTTATAATGAATTTCATGGTAAGTTGAATGATATCATGAATGTCTCTAAGGATGATCAATGTATGGTTTTTAGAACTCTTGTTATAGTATCTAGAAACTACTAGAATCTGTTAACCTCTTTGAACAAGGTCTATAAATAAGTTCAAGGGATATATTCATATTCTTTCTTGACAAAGCTAGTGGTTATTAGAAAACCATTTTATAAAACAATAAAGAAATTATGGAAACAAGTTTTCAAAACAATCAGGAAATTATGGAATTCAAATTAAATGTTTAGACAGATGGAACCTACCTCCACCTCAAGGTGTGTTTACTTTTGATGACGAGAACTCGAATCTTCCTTTTTTCCACTTGCACGTATATGCAACTTCACATATATACAAGGAAACTTAGCCCTTAGGTACATATTTTCAAGGCCAAATATGCACAAGGTGGTCCTTAGATATATGTTTATACTTGCATATCCCCCTTTACACTTACACATGTATGCATTTTTCATATCTATATATAAGCACACCTATCCCCAATATATATATTCATACTGCCATGAGTGAATATATATAAAGGGAGAAATTATATATGTATATGCCTACCTATGCATACACATGTAGTCCTTCGTCAATGGAGACTTAAATCCTCCTCAACGAAATCCAAAATGCACTACAAAAATATAAGGAATCCAAAAATCAAAAAATCCCTAATTAAAATTAGGCCAAAGAATAAAAATGGAATAAACCTTACCGAAATCCGATGTTGAACTCATTTTCTTCGATGTTGGTGGATAGAACTAGACACACCATAAGAATCCACATATAAGAAAATAGTGGGAAAAGAAATGAGATATAATGACTTATTATATATATGTGATCAGTGTGTCAACTGTACATGATAAATGAAACATGAATCAATAACCAACAATGAACAAATAATATTCAGATTGACATGTACATCCTAATACTAAATAACATGATCATTAATAAAGCTCTTTATTTTTCAAACATTACTCATTCATCTCAAATCACAATGATTTAAGCTATGATGAATAACCCAAGCATCAAATCAACACCATCTATACTATTCTTAAAAACTCATGTTGTTTTTTTAATCAAGAAGCTCTTTCACCCCCTTCCCCTGCACCATCTCCCCCTGCCCCACCCCTCCCCCATTTCACCCCACCTCCCCTAACACACCCCCTCCCCACCTTGCACCCCTCCCCCTGCCCCTTGCACCCACACTGCCCCCTCCCCACTACACACCCCTCCCCCTCCCCCGACACACCCCTCCCTTGCCCCTCCCCACTGCACACCCCCACCCTACACACCCCCTGCCCCTTTCCCCAGCACCAGACCCTACCCCTTTAACCCCTTCCCTCTGCACACACCCCTTCCCCTACCCCTTCCCCCTACAAACAACCCCACTACCCCCTCCCTACTGCACACCCCCTCCCCCTGCACACCCCCTCCCTTTCCCCTCCCCACTGCACACACCTACTCACCCTCTACACCCCTACCCCCTTCCCTAGCACCAGCCCCTACCCCTTGCAACCCCTACCCCCTACACACACCCATACCCCTCCCCCCTACACACCCCCAACCCCCACCCCTGCACACCCCCTTAAACCCCTCCCCTATCCTTGACCACCGTCCATTTATGGATACACAAGAACCTATAACACACCAAAATTATTTATTAAACATGATCCAAGCCTATGTAAAATATATAAAGATTCATAACATATCATTTATGTGTCACAATCCTCACCCTCTTTCAATATAATGTCTTTGAGAAGTATCCCCTTAGGCATCCTCGAACAACATGGGCCACTTCATGCACACCAAAATTAATTCAAGATAACTTAATGAATATATAGTAATAATGGGTAAAGTGAATTGGTAATTGGATCAATTTAATCAAAATATAAAAAATAGTGACCCTTAAGTTTAAGAGGTCAAGATCCAATCAAGGAGGTGAAATATTTAAGGTAAAGTGTTTAAATTGGTTTTTATTGACATACCTTGATCCCCCCTCTCAGGTTATATCTAATGTTAAGACCGTAATAATACCTAACATAGTTGATCACTCAAATCTTGATAACCATAAAAAATAAAAGGGCTAGAAAATCACTTTCCAATATGTCCAGTCAGATTCAATCTACTCTTTCAGCTATAGTAAACCTCAATCACTATGAAACAGAGGACAATGATTCAAGAAACCCAAAAATAGGGAAATGGTTCAACTTCACCACTCCATTCAATGTTTGTTCATAGTTTAGAACTATAATAGCTACACCCAATGATGATAAGAATCATCCACATGGTCATCCAAAGAGACACACTCTATACTTTCTACTAATACCTTTATGAGAGAATTAATTTAAATATAACAAGCCATGGTTCCAAACTATATATGATTTATACCTAAAAAAAACAATATCATTTAGAACTATGGGATTAACTAAAATCACTTAAATAATATCAAACTATTAAAAATATCTTTCTTAAAAATCCCCAAATTTTAAAAAGAAGTATGAAAACTCATTTCAAAAATAAAAGAACATTTAAAAGAATCACACTTCCTTTAAAAAATAAAAAATCCATTTCATAGTGTAAAATTACAACTTCCCAAGTACAGAATTTTAAAAAATATTAACACCAGATTTGATAATCATGAACTTATTTAAAAAATAAAATATCACACAAACTTCATAAAGTTCTCCTCTATTTTTAAAACACCTAATTAATATCTTCATAAGACCCAAAAAATTCCTAAAATCCCATTTCGTTTTAAATCATTTCCCAAATTATATAATGTAATAAAACACTTTCAAAGAATCATGCGAAAGTCAAAACAAATCATAAAACCTTTTTTTAATATGAAACATCCATGAGTCCCATTTTCAAATTAATCACTGAAAAGGTTTGAAATTAAAACACTTCATGAAATGTATTTTCATTTTAAATCATTTCCTAATTTCTTTTTAAACCTTTCTAATATTGAAAACTTTATACATTATATTCAAAATACTTTACAAATAATCCCCCAAAACTAGTTTTGGAATAATTTTTTTTTCAATAATGTACTTTTGTACAAAAAAATTAAAGCAACAAACATAAGCAAACCATAATGTGGCACAACATACAAATGATCGATTGATCGATCATAAACGCAATCCTACCATGAGGTAAGCCCCATGTTAACCTCTCACATATAGGATTTCCCCATCATCAAGGGAAACTCAAGGGAACATAATAAGGACTACTAAGTAAAAAATATCAAAGGAAACTCCTCTTAAGTTATCAATCCATAATTACATAATGTTTTACATTATGTACATGGTTATAGATGGCCATGTAGTAAAACACATCACCCTAGGGACCTATCACAACCCTAAAATTCTTATTTCACTCTTTAAACATGAATAAATGAAATTTGGTTTCATCTCAAGACATTTTCACATGCTTTTCAAGACTCAAACATCATAAAGAACATACAACTCAACCCTCATGCTTTCACTAAAGGGGAAGTTAAACCATCATTATTACCTTTGTTTTATTTATAATAAATTGAAGGGAATTGAAAGAAATAAGGGGGAAATTAATTTTCTTGACTTTTGAGAAGTTTAAAAGGGTATATATCAAAAAATAAAAAGGTTTATATTGAAGTTCCCAAATCAAGAAATTTTATTTATTTTCAATAAGGCTTTGAAGAAGTATAGTTAAAGTAATATTGGTTTTAAGGCTAAAACTTGAAGAACTCAAGTAAAGAGGTTCAAGACAAAGTTATAAATGTAATTATGAATCTTCAATAAAAATAAAAGTTTTTATGGGTGAAGAAACCATGTATACATCATTTTATAAAACTTTGATGTCCTTAGGATTGATTGATAATTGTATGAATTCATTTTGAGTTGAAATTGTTAGCTATGAAAAGTTAAATAAAGATTTATGATGACTAAATAAAAGTAATAATTGAAGTTACCTACTTGTATAAAAGTAGTATGAATCTTGTACAAAGGTAAGTTAGGGATTCGATAGCTATACAAACATAATTGAAGCTCTGTATAAGGGTTTCACTAAAATTAGGTAGATGCATAAAGGTAATTGGAGACCTATGTAAATGTGAACTCCCATTGCATAAAGGTAATTTAGATATTTCAATACATATGTAAAGGTATTATAAGCACTATATAAAGGTATGGAAAGAATCTATGGGCTAGTTAAGGTGATACTAAGCTCCGTAAAGGCCATTCACAACCTACATAAAGGTCACACTAAAGAAAAAAAGACAATATGAAGGTAATTTGTGACCTATGTAAAGGTTATTTGATAACGATGATGTCTACGTAAGGGTCATATATGATTTGAAGTAACTACATAAAGTTAAATTTGGGATTACACCAGATGAGTCAAGGTAATTGTGATCCATAGTGAAGAGATGAAAACCATTTCATACGGTGCTGTGAAATGAAAATGCTTCCACACCATAGTTAATTACTAAGGGGTGTTTTGGTGATTGTGGTAAGATTATAATTTGTATATGACAAACTGTGAGTCAAAAAAATATTTAGAGACACTCGTGGTGTCTCAAATGAGAGAAGAAGGGGTAAGGATTAAAATGGAAAACATCAATGCAATAATGTCAAGTAATCTATATAAGAAAAACCTACCACTGTGAGTTTTCACAGACAGCGCACCTCCGTTGGATGGGTTTTATTACAAAACCATGACTTGTTTATCAAACGAAACAATTATCTTAACTAACAATTATTCAAGAATTTCAATTTAATATAAACAATCAGAATTAAGAAGGCAGATGAATGCAATTTAACACATTCTTAAATTAAAGAGGTTGGGAGAGGGACCAGCTTCAATCTCCTCATTTCTATAAGGAACGTCCATGGAAGCTTGGGTGATAGTCACTCCTTCTAGTTGGGATTCTCTTAGTGATTAGTGGTGTTGTTCAAGTCCATTTTGAATATTTTCCAACTATTGATCAAGGTGTGACTCCTCTAGATTACAAGAGGATCCTTATATATATGCTGACATTCATAAGCCCGTTATCACCCACAGATGTATGAATTCCCATATATATTTACATAAGAACACCTAAACCCATATATGTAACCGTGATATCGTGGAATAAATACATATAATGGGAGAAATTATTATATATATGCTTACCCATGAATATGTGGTGAGTTGCCTTTGAAAAGCGGCTCGAATCCACCTCAACAAGATCCAAAACACACTACAAAAATATAAGAAACCAAAAAATCACAAAATCCCTATTTAAAATTAGGCCAAAGAATAAAAATGGAAGGAACCTTACCAGAATCTGATGTCAAACTCACTGCCTTTGATGGCGGTGGATAGAACCAACCTCATCATAAGAAACCACCTATAAGGAAATAATGGGAAAAGAAGTGAGATATAAAGACTTCTTAAATATATGTGATCGATGTGTCAACTGTACATGATAAATGATACATGACTCCAATAACAACCTCATAGACCATTATATGCCTTTAACAATTATCTCAAAATCACTAACAATCTTCTCATAACCTCATTTTCCAAATACACCTCAATTTCAATCCGTGAATCATCTTTTAACAATGTGAATCCTCTCAGTAATTCATTCTTATGAAACTAATATCTTGAGATCTTTATTCCATTCTTGAAAAGTTATCTTCAATAAATATCTTTTCTAGATAAATATACAGATAAAAAAATTCTTATATCAATAAAGTTTCTTTAATAATTGTAACTTCCATAATCACTTTTTATTCTAAATAAAATTCTTCAGCATCATCCAAGTGTAGTTCAATTTTGAACATTAATTTTCATACTTTATAAACACAATGATAGATTTAATTAAACCATAGTAGGAACATTTAGTACACAATGTTCAACTTAATCATACACACTTGTCATTGATTCCTATTAATATACATCCAAAAAATCATCAAATATATAAGTTCTTCCTCAAAAAAATAGTAACAACAACATAATAAATATTTCATCAACTCCATTACTTTTTGAAAAAAAATATCTTCCATTTTATATATATTAACCATTTGGCATCACAATATACTTCAGTGTTACCATTTGAAATTAGATTCAGACTTTAATTATGTCAGAATTATATCTTTTGAAAGTGGGACGTTGAATTAGATCAAGTAATGTTTTACTAAATTATTTTTCATTTTACTTATTTAATCCAATTCATATATTATGATTAATGGATATCATAAACATAAACTACAACATTCAGATTGTATGCAAAACCGAAAGTAATGATAAAAAACAACATAATATTTTTAAATTATTAGACCCCAATGCGGTTGAAAAAAATTCTTATTATGTTCATGTCAAGCACGAGACAAAAAATTTATCACATGTATAAAAAAGTGATTATAATAGGTGAGCATGTATCATCTCTATCTCAACACTTACACTAGGTGGGAAAATATCATCCATAAGTCAATACCATATCTAGATATTTAGTTGCCTCTTGATAGGTTGTTTATATCAAATCCATAAAATTGAAAATGGTCATATAATCCTTACTAATGGACAAGATCTTTCTTATGCATTAAGATATCACGGCATCACAAAAATAGATCTATTTCCTCAACTGTAGCTCTTAAACTTCTAGTGAATATTTAACCTTTACGACATTTACATCAGCCTTGTACTCTCAATATTTATAGTGATCAATTAAATAATAATAAATAATATCCTAGTTTTATTATTTATTAAATTTTTATTTGTATTTTATATTTCAGACACATCTCATATTCTTTTAAATCTTCTGAATCCCTTTAAAAACTTCATTATATGAATGATGGATTGGTTATAATAGGATGTTTATTTCCCTAAAAAAACTTCCAAAACATCAAATATAATCTATTCTTATATGTGAACCTTTGTAAATTTTGATTCGTCTCAATATCAATTTGATATTTTCATAGATACAAGACAGAATCAGTTCTTATATAACTTAAAAATATAAGAAATCAAAACAAATAAATCTTACCAGTGAAAATCAGAGAGGCCAATGATCTGAAATCAAAGATACCCTACAGAAGAAATTAGATAGAGGTGGCATGGTCACATCGGAGGAGATGGATCTTGGGGAGGTGGGGTGGATGCATTTGAGGAGGACTCCAGAAGGTGGTGTATCTGCGTTAGAGAAGCGTTGAGAGGCGGCGAGCCGTGATAGAGGCAGAGAATACAACTGAGGTGGGGGGTCTTCGGAGCTGTGTAGACAAAGAGGTAGGGAGGCCACGTAGGCTGGGAGGTGGCCTGGGTGTGCCGGAGCCATGTCCCCGGGGATTTTGGTAGGCCGCATAGGATTAGGGGAGTAGGGGGAGGAGGAATAATGGGGGATGGATCATGGGGGAGGGAAGAAATACGACGCATCACGAGGGAGGGAGGGGGATGGGGTGGAGTAAGCCCAAAGGGTGGGGGGTATTGCCATGACCATCCTTAGGATTGTAGATTTAGGTTAGATATAGCCACAATTATTATAAACCGTGACTATAAATCTGTGGCTATAGCCCATATTTCCAGTAGTGAATTCATAATATATTTTACACATTCTCGTTAATCTATTTAACCCTTTTTCACAGCACTCCAAACAATCCCTTATTCCATTGTCAAAAACTATACACAAATACCATTAGTACCTATTATGGTTTAAATTAACATGTCAATTTTTTTTATCATGGGCTATATTTCAACACAAATCAACCTTATTCTTAATATTACAATTTTCCATGTTCGGGAATGTTGGAACACCGCATGGGTGGCCCTAATTCGGTCTAATCAATCTCAATGCATCCCACAGAGATCATGAGGGGTCTAAATCATTATTTATCCAACCATTTTACTAAATATTATTAAAGGTATAAAATTAACATCAAGAGGGATTCAATATCACCACCACACATAAAAAAATCTACAACAAAACTATGAGATATAACTTTTAGAGCACCTACCTCAAATCTCTAGAAGAAAACCCTCTTAACCTTAACCTTAGATCTAGATTCAAGAAACCTTTTAAGATCCAAACTATAATCTACCAGGAAAAAGGGTTTTAGGGATTCAAAATAATAACAATAAATCTAAAATCCCTAATCTTGAAAAGAGAATCAAGGGGAGCGTTAGACTTACTTGGAGATTCCATCTACACCCAATGACACTCCAAATGGACTATAATCAAAGGAGATACACCCATGGGATTCTTGAGTCCAAATAGTTCATCCCTAGGGTTGATGGAGGAGGAATTGGGGGAAGAAAGGAGGTGAGATACTTAAAATACCAAAGGGGTAAAATGGAAATTTTTCACTTTTTAATGGGGTGCATGGTTTGGCCTCATGCTTTTCCAACCAGTGTGCTAGCCTCTCTCCAAGAGGGGTCCAAGTTTCATGGTTACTCAGAGATTATGCACAATTTGACAAACCACACACCATCAGTGCAGAATTCCTCTATCCAAGTCCACAGAATTTGGCTTTCCCCTTGCAAGGTTTTATTTAATTGTGCACCCCTCCTCCTAGATAGCATGGTTTGGGAACAAAATTTTCTCTAACCATGCACCAACTGTGCAACATGCATTGGATGTCCATTTTCCCCTATATTTCATGTCTTGAACCCCCAGAACACCCCTGATCCTCCTCATACACCCAATAAATATTCCATTAACCAAAATTAAGAGATTTAATCAAAAACTTAAACAAGGAAATACCTCCATGAAGTCTATGAACTTATATAAGGTATATTTTTTACATCATTAATTATGGATATTCTTATTAGAAGTGTTGAAAAAGTGATGTTTGGTCAAGTGGAAGATATCTATAGTCATTCCATAAGATATGTTCATGGAGGGTATTTCACAAGGGTGAAAACCATAAAAATGGTCAACAACACCCCATCATGGTTAGCGCAGTGAGCATGTTGTGAATAAATTTATTATAGGTACACTATGGTATATTCACCTATGTTGTAGAGCAGATATTTAAGGGAAAATATAAAAGTTTTTCCATGTCATAGTCTCATTGGTTACACCAAAATTAAGGATGAAGGATGCAAAATAAGGTCATTCATAGTTTCTTAACCATGCCAGTTCAACCCTTCACATGTGGGAGAAAACTTAACCACATAGGGGAACCTGTAAGACCATCCATCCATGTCAGAACCAAGAAGGATTTCATTCATGAAAGCATGAAAATGGGAAGGAGTGCATGCATGAAGGTAGCGGTCCACACCATAATTCGGTAGCACCGAGGTAGTAGCACACTCCACAAGGAGACAATGTATAGGAGGCTAGAAGCGGACCCCATTAGTCACAACTAGTGAGTCAAGGAAGTGAAAATGGTTATATTTCAAGGTAATTATAGAGGAAAATATAACATGGGATGAAAATTTATCAGGCCATGATACAATTGAGTTCACCATGACATAGAAATGTATTCTAAGGAATTTCAATTCCATTAGAACATTTGATGTTTCCACACCGTAGTGGAAATAAATACTCTGTAGTTCCTTTTAAAGATAAAATGTCCATACCAAAGCTACTCCATGTTCCATGCATGATATAATTTCTAAAAATAAGTAGAATTTAGGTTCTTTAATACTATAGAAGGAAATTCCATAGTATAAGTGGCTACACTGTAGTATTGTTTCCACATCACATCTAGTTTGGTGTGACAAATGGTTAGAGGATACTGTTCTTGAAATCATGTGCGGTTAATGGAGGTGTTATTTCATGTTTGTTTTTTGGATCTGGTATACTATTGATATCCATGCCATAGTGTGTGCGATCACACCATAGTAAATCATAAGGTAACACTGGTTTCAACTTAGGGATGGTTTTTATTCCATGTAATATGAAAAATTAAAGGTTCTATGTCATGGTGTTTTAGATCACACTATATACAGAAGTTATCTAGATGTCCATGAGAATTAATTTCTAAACAATTATTTGGAGAAATCATGGATATATAATGGAGGAGTTATGGGTGGTTTTCAAATACCAAAAATGATCATTCTAGTTGTCTAGTTTATGGGTGAACATCTACCCTATATCATGAAGGGGAGATCAACCAAAATAAATATAAGTATAAATCTCTATACTGATCTTATATATTTAGAAAATAGAGATATAAAAATATAAATAGATTTTTTTAAATATATATGTTTTAAAGGTAGAATAAGGTGTTGTTTTACTGAGGGTATAAAATTATTGAAGAATAGTAATACATTGAAGATCAATCCAATAAGAATAAAAAAGAATTTTTTTCTATGCTGATAACAAAGTGAAGTTGTTCTGTAAGAATTATGGAAAGAGGGAAGCCGTATCAAGGTGTTTTTATAGATGTGAAGAAGTATCTCAAAAGAACTGCATCAGGGAATATAACTTATTTGAATATGCATATAGAGATATTATAGAGGGTATATACATGTACATAAACTATGATGGATATCATTTACACCAATAGTTATCTAAAGAAGGAATATTTGAGGTAGTGATTCTTGGGAATTTTTGTGTTGATGTTCAAAATTTTAAAGTAGTGATCCTAGGAACAAGAGTTACCTAGCCTAATAATTTTATGATCAATGAGATCATAGTGATTTTGGTGCATCAAAAATCACCACAACATTCTCCTTAGAGTAGTCTAGTGATAGAGGAAAAAGTTAATACTTGGGTAGATATTTAATTTATGTATGAACACCAAAGCATATCAAGAAACCCTAACTATATCTAGTTTAAGAGAATAAGAAAGTGAACCTCAAGGTTGAGAGTACAAGATCCATAATGGGAAGGTGTGGTAGTTAAGGGAGAAAGAGTTTTAATTTCTCAAGCATAAAATACCTTTATTCAACCCCATTATCAGGGTAATCTCATGAAAAACTATTTTTTTATTTCCTTTAAGTGGTATCAAATGGATAGGTTCAATTTTTGATTTTTTATTACTCTAACTTGATCTGAAGTTGTATTGAATATTTCCTACACAATTAAGACTCCATTATTTGATGGAATGAATTTAAAATAATGGAAAAATGAGTTCATCCTATTCATGGAATATTCTCTTGGAGTTTCTTGATAAGTGGTAGAATATGGAATTGTGTTGATAATATGATATAGAGTCATATTTTTCAATAGATCAAATAAAAAAAACACAATTGATGCATAGATAAAATAGGTATTATCCAATGATCTTGAGGGATACTTTCACAAAAATATGAATCAATAAAAGTTCTCCAAATACATGTGGATACAATTTGATGATTTCTTTTAAATAAGGACAAGAGAAATCTGAAAATGATCTTATCTATGATTATAAACCTCATGTGGGGAAAGGATGTGAAATTTCATACTTTCTATTTGATTTGGAAGGAAGATGTGATTATGGTGATGAAATGGAAACAACATAAAGTTTCTATTCCAATGAATTTTTTTCAATGATGACTAAGATAAATGGAGTATCTTGCATGAATTATATTATTCAGTGGTAGATGGTTTCTCCTAAAAAAGGATTTAGAGGATAATAAGTGGCCTTTAATTAAACCATGAATATAATGGGAGAAAATATGAAGCCCCAAAACAACATGATTGAAAATATTTCCCAAGATATCATGAAGAAAATATCCATAGAGAAGGAGTTAAAGGTTAACATCATACCTTTCAAGACCCAAATTGAAGAAAGGAGAGAATAAGGTATTGATTTTACTTCAAATATGAAGATTATGGATGCTTATTTAAAATAAATAGATATGAAAATAAGAAAACATGAGGTGAAGATAAAAATACCTCCAAAATCATCCTTAGTGGAAAGGATGGTTTTAGATATAAAATCTAGATGAAAAGAGTTGTTTCATTTAAAATCTAGATGAGTTCTTCCACAAATGAAAGATGAGCCTAAATTATTTTATTGTTTAATATTTGGGCACATCATGGGTAGATAATTCTAAGACAATAGGTCCAAATATGTGAGAAGAACTTCAGTTGTACCAATATCTCATTTAAGGAGATTTCAAATGAGGTATTTTTCTTATGGTAGATGTTTCATTTGTTCTAACCTCAGTCATATGGAAAGGTATTTCAATTGGAGTAATTCATGTAAGGTTAAATAATCCATACAGTGGAATTCCACTCCTATGACTTGAAAGGAGAATGATTATCTTGGAAGAAGGTCTATTAAGATAGAAAATAGGTTTAATAATTTGGAGAATGAAAATGAGCCTCAATAAAGGGTGTATTAATAAACAAAATCCAATCACTCACAACAACTATCTTGGATGAAAAAAGAAAAACATGGAAACAAAAATAAGTAATTTTTCTAACTTTGAATATGGTGGAAAATATTGTGATGCTGACTCCACCAAATAATACATATTCCAAGATTGTAATATTGTCCATCAAGGAAGAGTATTTACCACATGTTCATGAAAAACCACTAAGGGGTAAAATTTGAAGATACAATGGAGAAGAAAGATGAAGGTGAGATCAACTTCTTTTGAAGCTCAAGAAGGTACTTGTTCAAGTGTGATTGATTCTATAATTGAGGAAAATACCAATAAAAAGAAGATTGGAATTTTTTAAATCCACGAGAAGAAGTTTGTAATAGGTATCACACATATGATATCCTTTGGAAAAAGGTTGAGCTATCAAACTATAATTTATGATGAAGAACTTGAAAAGTTCATTGCATTCCTTTCCTAAAGCCTAAAAAAGGGAAAAGGAATGATGGAAGGTGATGGGTTGGTTGATCTTGACCAACCCTAATTCTCATATTGATAAACTTTTAGGAACCCCTATCCCCATATGATTTATTATTCCTATTTGTTTGTAAATTGGTGTGAAATTAAGGTTGAGATATGATCTATAGTGTGATTATTCATGAAATACACATTAATTATCGTATAAGAAAAGTATAAGTGGATGAAGCTTAATGAAAATATATACAAGAAGAATATGTTCCCCCATTTTGTACACAAACAAGTGATATAAAAAATGGTGTTAAGAAAAGAATTATTAGGGTGAGTTGTGCTAAACATAAAAGGAAATTAAGCATTATTATAAGTTTTTGAATCTTGTGAAGATAAAAAAGACATGTATTTCAAATGATATCATTTGTTCAAATTGAACTTCTCTTGAAATAATTGGTGTCAAATTTTTATCATGTGGTATTAATTACTTAATAATTTAGTATGTTTATCACTTCCAAGTAATTTAATAATTTTTACTAATGATTGGTTGTGAATTGATTGAGATCATATTTTGTCTTTTACAAGTGGAAAATCCAAAGTTGTTATGTGTGTTTCTTGGTATTCATGAGTGAAATGGAAAACCTTTTTGTTTTTTATAAAAAAATATTGTTTTCTATAATAATATCTAGCTTAGTAGGCTTTGAGAATTTATTGACATATTGAGTGAAAATTTTTAAATTCACTCTTTGAATATCTTTTGAAAATACAATAGGAAAGGCGATTAGATTGTGTAGCATGTAATTTCAAATAATTTATCCAATCAACATGTGATTGATTCCAAATAATGAAATTGTTTTGAAATAGGGTAGAAAATATCTTAAAATAGAGAATACATCCATAAGGAGGGTTTTATATTTCTTATAATAGTTTCCTATATGAAGGGGGAGATGATGTGAATATGACGTTCCCTCCAATATTAAGGATAAGTAAGAAAATTAATCCCTATATTTTTAGAAGGAAGTTTGGAAATACACTTTAAATTATAAAGGTTGTTTATATTTCATTAAAAATAAGGGGGAGATGAAGATATCTTGAGAGGGAGAAGATATCAATAAGTTTAAGAAGAAACTCCAAGGGTTCTTTAAAAAAGGGGGAAATGGTATGTTGTGTATTTTCAAAAAAATACAAAGGGGGTGATTGTTAGTAATCCTAAATGATAAAGGTAGATTTATGACAAAACGTTTGGTCAATGTTGTTGAAAATAAGTATGGTTAATGTTATTGAAAATTAGGATGGTCAAGGTTAATGAACAAGATATGTGTTTGAATATCAATGAATCAATTTGGATTTATTGAAAACACATGTTGAAGATAACTTAAATGGTGAAGTGGTCCTTAGGAATTGATAATCACCAAAGTGATAGACAAGGTATTTTTATGACATCAATATTTATTGATATTATTATTAGAATTGTTGATGAAGTGATTTTTGTTCAATTAGAATATGTATGGATGTATTCCATAAGTGAAGTTCATAGAGTGTGTTGCACAAGAGTGAAAACTAGATAAAATGGGAAAGAACACTCCATAGTGGTGGTTGTAGTGGGTGTGTTGTAAAGGCATTTCTTACAACTATGCCCTAGTTTGTGCAATTATGATATAGATGAGATTTTACATATAAAATTAAGAATTTTTTCCATGATATAACAACATTGGTTGTTCCATAATGAAGGATAGAGGATGAAAAATGAGGCCAACCATAATTTCCTAACCAATCTTTCTCAACCGGACATATGTGGGAGAAATCTCAACTATGCAGGGCCAACCATACATGGAGGTGCCAGAGAGGATTGTATACATGAGATCATGTATATGAGTAGGCATGAATTCATGGAGGAAATGGTCCATGAAACCTGATGGAAGCCTGTAGGAAGTAGTCCGTTTCATAGGGAGATAGTGTAGAGGTGGCCAAGAGCAAACCCTGTTACTCACAATTGTCGAGTCAAAGAAATGAAGAGGTTTATATGTCATAGAAATTATATAGGAACTTTTATTATGGGATGAAAATTTCTAAAGATATACCACATCCAAGTTCACCATGGTGTATAAATTTATTAAAAGGAATTTTAGTTCCACTAGAACATTTGAGGTGTCCACACCTCAGTTGAAAGGGCTATATCACAGTCTCTTTAGAAGAGAATATGTCCACACCACAACTATTCCTTGCACCATGGAGGATCTAAAGTCTATATAAATGAGTAATTAAGGACATCCAATATTATATTAGGCCATAATTCTTTATAAGTGGCCACACTGTAGTAATGTTCCCATGCTACATCTAGTTTGGTGTGATAAGTGGCTAGATGAGATCATGACTGAAATCATGTGGGGTTAATGGGTGAGTTACTACACATGAGTTTGGTGGATCTGGAAAACTGTAGATGTCCATTCTATAGTTCATGTGACCATTCCATAGTGAAGAATAATAAAATAGAGGTTACACTATAGGGAAGGTGGTTACACTATAGAATATTAAAAATTGGATGTTCTACACTATAGTCCATCATACCACGCCACAACCAGAAGTTTTCTAGGTGTTTAAAAGCATTCATTTAATAGAATTTATTTAGATAAATCATGGAGGTATAATGGATTATTTATGGGTGTTTTTAAAAGACCATAGTTTATATTGATTGGTTTTTGGTTGATGGGTTAATAGCCTCCCTTTATTAAGAAGGGGAGATCAACTAGAAGGAAGAAAAGAAGGAATATCTATGCACATCCTTTATATTAAAAAAAATAGTGAGATAGAAATATAAATAGAGAGCTTGTTTATGATCTCAATATTAGAGTAATAATAAGGTTTTGTTCCAATATGGTTTTGAATGTCTTGAAGAATTGGAATACCTTGAATATTAAGATAAGAAAATAAGAATGGTTTTTTGTTGTACCTAAATCAAAGTGAAGTTTATCTAGCGATACTCTGTAAAGAAAGAATCCACATCGAGTTGTTTTTAGAGATGCGAAGATGCATCCCAACAGATCTACATCAGAGCACCTACCATGTTTAAAGATGAATTTAGTGATACTGGAGAAGGTACATACATGTCCATAAACTAAGATGGTGACCCTTTCCACTGTTAGTAAGAGAATAAAGGAACATTTGAGGTAATGACCCTTGAAAAGTAGTGATTTGTCCCTAAACTTTATAAGGTAGTGATACTAGGCATTGGAGATACCTAGAAAAAACATTTTAAGTTCAAAGATTTCATAGTGATTTTGGTTCATGACACATCATCATAGCATGATCCTTGGAGTATCCCAATAATGGTGGAATAAGTAGATAATTAGGTTTATATTTACTTTATGCATGCACACAAATACATATCAAACAAAATTAATCATATACGGCTTAAGAGAATTAAAAAATTGATCCTCAAGGTTGAGTGGTCAAGATCTATAAAGGGACAACAAGATAGTTAAAGGATAAAGAGTTTTAATTTATCAAGAATTGCATACCTTGATTCACCAACCCTCTCGGGGTAATCTCACACTAAGTTACATGTTTATTTACAACAATATGACCCTATAATAGCTGAAGTATGGTTTAAATACATATAAAATATGTTCAAAGTCATGGGTTGTTCAGAATATCAATAGGTAACTATTTATACTTATCATTTTGAAGGTGAATTCGATCTATGATGGTCGATGGTTCAGAATATCATAAAAAGAGAAGATATTGATTCCTTGGAATGGGATGAACATAATAATATTTTCCTTGAGAAGTATTTTCCAAAAGTTTAATTAATTATAATTTAAATGTAATTCATTGAATTAAGGCATAAGGAGGAAGATTTAATAGTCTTATATGAAGAAAAATTCACCTGATTGGAAAGGTATATACCAAATTGTATTTAGGATCTTGATGGTAAAATTAATCTGTTTTAATCAAGATTGAATCCCATATATTGAAGATAATTGGATTATTCTTAATTTAAAATTCATGATATAATTTTTTGATGTGTTGAGATGGTATAAATGGTATTTTCCAATGATCATGTGTTCTATGAAAAAAATAGGTCTAGGTGGAAAGTATTAGGGAAGAACCCATCAAAAAAATTGGAAGGAAAGAAAAATAAAGACTTTATGATAACTGTGGTAAAAATAACCTTTGATAATGTCTTATAAAATATAGAAAGTGTTTTAAATGTATAAATTTTCAACATGTGGATCATGATTGCAAATAAAATGATCATAAAAATAATGAAATGATGATAGTAAGATGATTTAATTGTAATGAGATGGGTCATTATGTGAGTAATTGTTTTAATATCTAGATAAAGGATGGAAGTCACCAAGACCAAAAGAAAAATGTTGTGACTAAATCATTTCTGACTACTTTAGCTGAGGCTGGACCATCTAGTGATGTGGTTTTAGGTAAATTACTTCTTCATTAATATTATAAAAATGTCTTGTTTGATTTAGGGTGTACACATTCTTTCATTTTTGAGAAATTTAAAGATAAATTTTAAATTTCTCCTCAATAAATGAAGCTAGAAATTTTAGTAAAAACAACTTGGGGTATTATTAATAGAAAATGAAATAATAATAATTTTTTTATTATCATCAGAGGAAGAGTTTTACCTAAAAACCTTGTTGTATCTCCCCTTATAGAGTTTGATTATATTCTAGTTGTGGATTGGATTTATGTTTATCATGCTAATATTGTAACACCCCAAGCTTCTACGGTACGCTTTGTTGTACCTCTCGTTCCCCTCGTTGTTTGATTTTCATGATCACAATCACCTTATTATGTGTTTAACCTTGTTTCAAGTGTTTTTGTTGATAGGCAAAATATTGCCAAAGGATTGGCCCAAGAAAGCTGGCAAATGGACTGAATTGCAGTCCACCGGTCAACCGGTGTGATAGCACCGGCCAGCCGGTGGACCTGGCAGAGGCATTGCCCACTGCCAGGTTCCACCGGTCAGCCGGTGGCTCTGTCACCGGCCAGCCGGTGGCACCCAGACTCAAGGGGTAGCTACTGCCTCCCCACCGGCCAACCGGTGGCCTCAGCACCGGTCAGCCGGTGGCACCTGCACAGAATGGAAAGCTACTGTCTTGCCACCGGCCAGCCGGTGGCTCTGGAACCGGTCAGCCGGTGGCCCCTGGCCAGAAATCCTCATCCTTTTTCAAGGCACCGGCCAACCGGTGGGACTGTACCGGCCAGCCGGTGGAGCCAGTCAAACTCGCCGTTGTAGTTTGACCAGGCTGGCCCACTTGGCTCCCAACGGCTCTTTAAGCCTCACCAACGGCTCCGAAGACTCCCCAAGGGTTCCATGCCTATAAATAAAGGCCAAGGAAGCCCCGGACACCTACCGGAACTATACGGAAGCCCACGGACACCTTGTTGATCATTTGGCGTACCTCCGGCGCATTCCTCCAAGGGAACCCCAATTGCTCCAACAACTTCCACATCCAAGGAGCTCCTCCAAAGAAGCTTTGAAGCGGCCTTCAACATCTCCATCCAATCAAAGGCGCCCAAGGCTTCTCAAAATACGGTTTTTTATTGTATATTTATTTTGAGCTTTAATTTTGGGTTTGTGCCTACAAACCCCAAACCCTTTTCTCATCCCCCTTTCTTTTGGGTTTCACACCACCATTAAGGTGTGAAGAGGTTTCTTCAAGCCTTTCCTTTTAAAAGGCTTGAGTTTTCGGTGAGCTAGCCTTCACCCGTTAAAAAGGCTAGTGGGTTCTTGCTAAACCATTAAAAGCAAGTGGGTTCTTGCTAAACCACCAAAAGCAAGCTGTAATAGGTCCTAGTGCTACCTCAAAGCCTAGTGGGTTTCTTGCTAAAACCATTGAAAAGCAAGCGGTATGAATCTCTCAACGGTTGAGTTGGGAGCGGAGACGTAGGCCGGGTTTTAGGCCGAACTCCGTTATCAATTTCTTGTGTCTTGCCTCTTTACTTTCCGCTGCACTTTCAACTTTGATTTTAATTTGTTTATCTTTTTTTTAAAAGGCAATTCACCCCCACCCCTCTTGCCATCCTTCCCGTTTTTCTCCAACCCAACAATTGGTATCAGAGGGAAGTTTGTGTAATACCCTAACCGGTTACAAATTCAAAGATCCATTGTGATGGCATCAACCTCTTTCGCCCCCGAGGGCTACTCATTGGGTCGGGCTCCATTTTTTGATGGGACCGACTATAATTATTGGAAAACCCGCATGACCACTTTTTTAAGAAGCATAGGTTATCCGATTTATAAAATTGCCATGCAAGGTTATTCTTTGTCTTCCCCCGACGAATCCAAATGGACCCCCGCCGATATTAAGAATTTTGAGCTTGATGGCAAAGCCATGAATGCTCTTCATTGCGGGTTAGATAGAAATGAATTTAATCGTGTATCCACTTGCACCACTTCACATGAAATTTGGAAGCTTTTAGAAGTGACCCATGAAGGCACTAATAAAGTCAAGGATACTCGGTTAGATATGTATAGACAAGACTTTGAATCTTTTTCTATGCATCCTTCCGAATCTATTACCGATATGTTTACACGCTTCACTGACATTTGCAATGGAAGGAAATCTCTTGGTGACGATGTTTCAGCCGAGATGATGGTCAAGAAGATCTTATGGGTCCTTCCGAGCTCATGGGCACCAAAGGTGACGACGATCCAAGAAGCTAAGGACGTCAAAAATATGCCGGTAGAGGAGCTCATCGGATCTCTCATGACTTATGAGATCACGATGAGGAGGCAAGCACAAAAGGAAGGCACACCAATCAAGACACCAAAGAATATTGCCTTCAAGGTACAAAAGGAAGTAAGCTCCTCCTCCTCATCATCATCTTCATCTTCTTCATCATCAAGCGGCGACTCAGAAATGGAGAATCTCGCCCGCCAAATGCACAAGTTTATGAAGAAGCACAAAAAGAAGAAATCCCGCAAGCATCGAAAGCAAGAACCCGACAAAAGATCGGAGCCCAAGGTAAAATGCTACGGGTGCGGCGAAAAGGGCCATTACAAGCCCGATTGCCCACTCAACAAAAAACGGGCCACGCAAAAGGAAAAAGGAAAGAAAAAGGTCCTCAAGGTGACATGGAGTGACACCTCCTCATCATCCTCCTCCTCCTCCTCCTCGAGCGACCAAGGTACAAAATGCCTAATGGCATGTAATGAGGTAACATCTTCCGACTCCTCCTCCTCTTGCTCTTCAAATTCAAATTCTTTAAATCATCTTTCTTATGAGGATCTCCAATATGCTAGAGATCAATTAGAAAATGGTTTTCATGAGCTTTCTTCAAAATTTGTTTCTTTGAAAAAGAATTTCAAAAAACTCTCTTCCGAAAAAGAACAACTTCTCAAAGAGAAGGAAGAGTTGTCCCTTAAAATCCAAAATTTTCCAAATGTTGATTCCATGGAATCAACCATCAAGGACCTTAGAGAATCCTTAGCCAAGTTCACCCAAGGTGAACAAAATTTGACCAAATTATTGGGTTCTCAAAGGGTTTCTAGAACCACCAATGGACTTGGCTATACCAACCAAGCCTCCTCCTCCCATGCACTCACTGTTTTTGTAAGGGGGAGCTCTTGTTTTAAATTTTGTAATTATTGTAAAAAACCTGGGCACCTCATTTATGAGTGTGACTGCAAAAATGCCCGGTACGGCCAACCCAAATCGATTTTTTATTCGGATGAATTTTATAGGAGAAGACCCGCCATGAGACAAGTTTGTATTGAAAAATCCCTTCTTGCGAGTCTCTCCGGGCCAAAACTTATTTCCTTTCCCCAGTGATTTATTGTTTTTATTTAGGGGGAGTTAGGTTTGTTTAAGTCTTTTTTATTTCATTTCAATTCTTTCAATTCAAACTTTAAATTTCAACACTTGGTTTCATTTTTCGATTCAAAACTTTCAATTCAAACTGTTATTTATTTTTCAATTCAAAATTCTCTTATTCATTTTTTGATTCAAAAATTTCAATTCAATTTTTGGTTCAAAATTTTCATTTCAATTTTGATTCAAAACTTTCAATTCAAACTGTTATTCAAATTTTTCAATTTAATTTTCAAAAATTCCAATTGATTTAAAAATCTTGATTTTCAATTTTCCCTCAATCAAGTTTTATGCCCCATTCTATTTTGATAATCACAAAGGGGGAGAAATTTCTTGATTGATTGGGGGAGAATCCTTTTCATCATGCTTAGCATTTCCTTTCAATTTCAGTTTTTTACATTAATTGTTTTGGTGATTGTGATCATCAAAATAGGGGGAGATTGTTGTACCTCTCGTTCCCCTCGTTGTTTGATTTTCATGATCACAATCACCTTATTATGTGTTTAACCTTGTTTCAAGTGTTTTTGTTGATAGGCAAAATATTGCCAAAGGATTGGCCCAAGAAAGCTGGCAAATGGACTGAATTGCAGTCCACCGGTCAACCGGTGTGATAGCACCGGCCAGCCGGTGGACCTGGCAGAGGCATTGCCCACTTCCAGGTTCCACTGGTCAGCCGGTGGCTCTGTCACCGGCCAGCCGGTGGCACCCAGACTCAAGGGGTAGCTACTGCCTCCCCACCGGCCAACCGGTGGCCTCAGCACCGGTCAGCCGGTGGCACCTGCACAGAATGGCAAGCTACTGTCTTGCCACCGGCCAGCTGGTGGCTCTGGCACCGGTCAGCCGGTGGCCCCTGGCCAGAAATCCTCATCCTTTTTCAAGGCACCGGCCAACCGGTGGGACTGTACCGGCCAGCCGGTGGAGCCAGTCAAACTAGCCGTTGCAGTTTGACCAGGCTGGCCCACTTGGCTCCCAACGGCTCTTTAAGCCTCACCAACGGCTCCGAAGACTCCCCAAGGGTTCCATGCCTATAAATAAAGGCCAAGGAAGCCCCGGACACCTACCGGAACTATACGGAAGCCCACGGACACCTTGTTGATCATTTGGCGTACCTCCGGCGCATTCCTCCAAGGGAACCCCAATTGCTCCAACAACTTCCACATCCAAGGAGCTCCTCCAAAGAAGCTTGGAAGCGGCCTTCAACATCTCCATCCAATCAAAGGCGCCCAAGGCTTCTCAAAATACAGTTTTTTATTGTATATTTATTTTGAGCTTTAATTTTGGGTTTGTGCCTACAAACCCCAAACCCTTTTCTCATCCCCCTTTCTTTTGGGTTTCACACCACCATTAAGGTGTGAAGAGGTTTCTTCAAGCCTTTCCTTTTAAAAGGCTTGAGTTTTCGGTGAGCTAGCCTTCACCCGTTAAAAAGGCTAGTGAGTTCTTGCTAAACCATTAAAAGCAAGTGGGTTCTTGCTAAACCACCAAAAGCAAGCTGTAATAGGTCCTAGTGCTACCTCAAAGCCTAGTGGGTTTCTTGCTAAAACCATTGAAAAGCAAGAGGTAGGAATCTCTCAACGGTTGAGTTGGGAGCGGAGACGTAGGCCGGGTTTTAGGCCGAACTCCGTTATCAATTTCTTGTGTCTTGCCTCTTTACTTTCCGCTGCACTTTCAACTTTGATTTTAATTTGTTTATCTTTTTTTTAAAAGGCAATTCACCCCCCCTCTTGCCATCCTTCCGAAAGCTGGCAAATGGACTGAATTGCAGTCCACCGGTCAACCGGTGTGATAGCACCGGCCAGCCGGTGGACCTGGCAGAGGCATTGCCCACTGCCAGGTTCCACCGGTCAGCCGGTGGCTCTGTCACCGGCCAGCCGGTGGCACCCAGACTCAAGGGGTAGCTACTGCCTCTCCACCGGCCAACCGGTGGCCTCAGCACCGGTCAGCCGGTGGCACCTGCACAGAATGGCAAGCTACTGTCTTGCCACCGGCCAGCCGGTGGCTCTGGCACCGGTCAGCCGGTGGCCCCTGGCCAGAAATCCTCATCCTTTTTCAAGGCACCGGCCAACCGGTGGGACTGTACCGGCCAGCCGGTGGAGCCAGTCAAACTTGCCGTTGCAGTTTGACCAGGCTGGCCCACTTGGCTCCCAACGGCTCTTTAAGCCTCACCAACGGCTCCGAAGACTCCCCAAGGGTTCCATGCCTATAAATAAAGGCCAAGGAAGCCCCAGACACCTACCGGAACTATACGGAAGCCCACAGACACCTTGTTGATCATTTGGCGTACCTCCGGCGCATTCCTCCAAGGGAACCCCAATTGCTCCAACAACTTCCACATCCAAGGAGCTCCTCCAAAGAAGCTTGGAAGCGGCCTTCAACATCTCCATCCAATCAAAGGCGCCCAAGGCTTCTCAAAATACGGTTTTTTATTGTATATTTATTTTGAGCTTTAATTTTGGGTTTGTGCCTACAAACCCCAAACCCTTTTCTCATCCCCCTTTCTTTTGGGTTTCACACCACCATTAAGGTGTGAAGAGGTTTCTTCAAGCCTTTCCTTTTAAAAGTCTTGAGTTTTCGGTGAGCTAGCCTTCACCCGTTAAAAAGGCTAGTGGGTTCTTGCTAAACCATTAAAAGCAAGTGGGTTCTTGCTAAACCACCAAAAGCAAGCTGTAATAGGTCCTAGTGCTACCTCAAAGCCTAGTGGGTTTCTTTCTAAAACCATTGAAAAGCAAGCGGTAGGAATCTCTCAATGGTTGAGTTGGGAGCGGAGACGTAGGCCGGGTTTTAGGCCGAACTCCGTTATCAATTTCTTGTGTCTTGCCTCTTTACTTTCCGCTGCACTTTCAACTTTGATTTTAATTTGTTTATCTTTTTTTTAAAAGGCAATTCACCCCCCCCTCTTGCCATCCTTCCCGTTTTTCTCCGACCCAACACGCTTCTCTTTGAATAATGTGATAGCGTGTGTTGTACGCAACACCGAGTTCTAAAACACCATAACTAATCAAACTAGCCGTTATGAATAGTAATACCTACTTTTTGAAATTATATATATTTTATATTTGAAAATGGACTTCATTTTTGGATTCGGAATATCGAATTTAGCCTAAGGTGAAATTTTGGTACATTTCGGATAACTTTCATATTTTGATGAATAGTGAAAATTACTAAATTTTAATTAAACACAACTTTTTTAATCAAAATAATTAATAGTGATAAATTATGAATTTGAGTGGTTTTAAAGTATATTTAGAATATATTTTTACCATTTAATATAATGTTGGTCATTGGACGTAATTTTACAATTAAACCGAACATAAACAAGTGTCAATCTTTTGATAGTTATTATCTCTTAAAAACACGCTTTTTGTTTTGACAGCGGGAATTAATTTTAAATTAATTTCTGCCACTTCTGTGTTTTGAATTTAGGAAAATGGATTCCATATTTGGAATAAGGATGTTCAAATTGTGTAAATAGGTAACTTTTATTTTTAGACATTTTGTGTAACGCCCCGGCCCCAGCTACCCAGAGTCGGTGCATTACTTCGTAACATTGGCATGATCACAAGAAAGATGAAATCTCGAAAGACCGATTGGTTTAGTAGCCTTGGAAACACTAGATATATTCATAGGTTTTACATTACATCATAAAATGAAAAACTACTACAACAACATAAAGTCTCCATAATCCACACTCATATCCCCACATAATATCCCTGCAGGTCATTCATAATTTACTTCTTCACTTCCTGGGAAAAATAAAACATAGAAAAGGGGTGAGCTCAAATGCCCAGTAAGGATAACAATATAGCGGAAACTTTCATAAATAAGAATAAACTTTTAAGGCAATGTATAACTAAAACAAAAGCCTTTCAAACATGAACTTTCAACATGGTATGGCATAAATAAAATGAAATAATGCCATTTACTTACTCACATGGATATTCTACTAATCGAATAATCACATGCAAAAATCAATAACCACTTTCATAATGTTGGAATGCATAATGCCAGACTATCATAACCACATAGTCAAGGCCTCGTGCCAAGACTACAAATAATATTTTGTCAAGGCCTTGTGCCAAGACACTAGTTTGTCTCATGAGACCTACCGATGCATCGAGGAGCTATAGCGGGCTCCACCCGTCACTTATTAAGTCCAATGCATTCCCATATGAAAAGGTTTAAACATAACATAAACATTCGTATTAAAACTAGCATACGAAATGTCAATAATTTCACCATAAACTATGAATGGTATAAAAATAGCACATCCATAGTCAAACATATCACAAAACCTTCAATACAATATAGAAGTTTTGTATCATAATAAATCAACTTCAAATAATCTTAAAATCCATCAAAGGATGTTGACATAGATGAAATCAAAATTCTTTTTAAAGAAATATCTCCTTTTATTTTGAAATAATTTAAGATCCATATAAAATAAAACATTTTCTTTGAAAATATTCTTATAAGCTTGTAAGGAAAGCTTTGAAGATTTTATAACGGTGTAAAATAACTGCACCCGCCGTATAAGTTAAAAAAAACATTCTTCCCTCAATTCTGTCGAAAAGGTTAAAAAGGACCTTGTTTTGAAAACGACGGAAAGATTCCTTTATAAACCTCTTATAAAAAGTCAAACAAGGGTATAAATGACTTTAACCCATATTCTTGTAAATAGTAAAAATGTTTTGAAATACATTTTTAAGAAACATGGATGTGGATGATAAAGATATCCCAGTAGATTATTACGTATAAACAACCTCGGATAATGAAGAGATTGTGAAATAACCCTTACCTTGTACTTTTCCTTTGTTGGGGTCGGTTAAACTCCTGTATAATGGTGAAATAATTGTTATTAAATTATACAATAATCATATACATTAATATGATATCATATATGATCTTTTAACATTGCTTTATTAATAATATCTTAGTATTATCGTCGTTTCAGGTGATAATCGATTCGTTCTTCTTAAATGTTTGGTTACGTAAGACATGTTTGTAATGGATAGATTAAATATTATTCATAATCAGAATGATATTAACATTATTTTTAACCCTAAAATGAGAATAAGACTTGAATGGATACGATGGAGGATGGATCTCACCGCGTTCGTGGAGACGGTAGTCCGTACGTACGCACGAACGCTACTTCCATTTAATTTTTATTTTAAAAGAATTGAATCCAAATGATACATAGGTATATTACTATTCCAGTATAATATGATATTTTATATATGTTACTTAAGTTCATTAACACCATCCTTTATACGTTCTATGTGTGGTATGAACGAGTCATATCATTTTAAGGGGGCGGTAGTCCGCACTTCCTCAAATGAAATTATCGTATGTATATACAACATGAAACGAATAATGGTATGAAATAAAATGGAATTACAGAAGCTTATATATAAAATATATATCATTAATATCATATTTAATTACAGTTCCGTCATAATGGCCACCATGAGAGGCGGTAAGATGTATTTGAACAATCATCGTTTCGTGAGGCGTTAGTTTGCCATCCACAGAAACATTATGTTCATCATCCATTAGATGGAGTTGTGTGTATGTGTAGTTTGAATACTTCTTATAACAACATCCTAGTATATTGAGTATACTGGTGTTGTTACAAAAGAAAGGAAATAAAAAGAGTTTGGGGGTTGGAGAAGCAAAATAAAGAAAAATAATTTAAGAGAAATCGTTACCTTTAATTTAGGTAACTCACTTTGGTTGGAACCAAAGGACTTCTTGAAATGATTTCTGCCTAAGGGGAAGCTTCAAGGAGGAGTAGAGGGATGTGGTGAGCTTAGTTGGGCAGAGTTTGGACGAGCCAAGTGGCTTGAAAGGTGTGAGGAATGAGTAGAAGTGGTCTCCTTTTATAAGGGAGAAGAGGGGCTCTTTAGGAAAGAGTGAAAGTATTACTTTATAATATAATTATATTCGGTTTATAATGGTCCAAAAATCATTGATGTCGAAGATAAGATGACTAATATTCTAAATAACATCAACCAATAAGAATTGGACAGGTTTTAGATAATATTTTAATCATTATAATCTTATTTATTTAAATGATTTATTAATGAGGTAAACATTGCATCATTATTGTGTCATTAATAATTTAAATTATTTGATGTCTAAAAATTATAAATAAAATATCATTATGTAGGAAATCTTTTTATCTTTCTAATGAATATTTATAATCGAAAATCAAACATGTATAACCCTATGTAAAAATTGTTCTTCTAAAAGATGTAAGCTTATGCCATTTTTATTTTTATTTTAACTTTTTTAATATAATGTGTCCCTACCACATACAAGTGGCTCCAAGGGGTCCCCAAATTGACCCAAGGATGCCCATGGTCGGTTATGTGTCCACCAATAAGGTTAGGACACGTTTTAGGGTAATTTTTTATTATTATAATATTATTTTTTAACCCTTATTTACCGGATTTACCCTTTAACCATGGTAAATAAAATATTTACCGCAGTAATTATTCAAAATGTGTAAAAATAAAAGTTACCTATTTACACAATTTGAACATCCTGATTCCAAATATGGAATCCATTTTCCTAAATTCAAAACACATAAGTGGCAGAAATTAATTTAAAATTAATTCCCGCTGTCAAAACAAAAAGCGTGTTTTTAAGAGATAATAACTATCAAAAGATTGACACTTGTTTATGTTCGGTTTAATTGTATAATTATGTCCAATGACCAACATTATATTAAATGGTAAAAATATATTCTAAATATACTTTAAAACCACTCAAATTAATAATTTATCACTATTAATTATTTTGATTAAAAAAGTTGTTTTTAATTAAAATTTAGTAATTTTCACTATTCATCAAAATATGAAAGTTATCCGAAAAGTACCAAAATTTCACCTTAGGCTAAATTAGATATTCCGAATCCAAAAATGAAGTCCATTTCAAAATATAAAATATATATTATTTCAAAATTTAGGTATTACTATTCATAACGGCCAGTTTGATTGGTTGTGGTGTGTGTAAAAACTCGAAGTTGCGTACAACACACGCTACTGTTTTATTCAAAGGAAAGCATACCTTGGAAGCTTGGGAAGTTTCATTTTAAATTTTTTGATGTCTCCATTTCGTCAAAAAGTTTAAAATATTGTATTTAAAAAGGTTTCACTATCAAAAGTTGATAAAAGTGCAATATTGAAAATGAATCTGTTCTTGCATTATGACTAAGAAATTCATAATATGGATTCTAAAATTATAAAGTTTAAAATTTAGTTAATACTATTAATGAACTCTTTTAATGGATTTTTTTTGTACGTCATGGTGTGATTGAACTTGGTGTTGCGTGTAGTGAAATTTATTGAATTATTTTGAAGAAATAACACACTATAAAATCTTGGGGTGTTACATTTTGAATAATTACTGCGGTAAATATTTTATTTACCATGGTTAAGGGTAAATCCGGTAAATAAGGGTTAAAAAATAATTTTATAATAATACTAAATTACCCTAAAACGTGTCTTAACCCTATTGGTTGATATATGGTCGACCATGGGAATCTTTGGGTCTATTTTGGGACCCCATGGATCCACTTGTAAGTGATAATGACACTTTATTTTAATTAAGTTAAAATGAATACAAAAATGACACAAGCATATATCTTTTAGAAAAACAATTGTTACATAGGGTTATATATGTTGGATTTTAGATTATAAATATTCATTAGAAAGCTAAAAATATTTCCTACATAATGATATTTTATTTATAATTTTTAGACATTAAATAATTTATTTTATTTATGACACAATGATGATGCAATAATTACTATAATAGTGAAAAATTAAAATAATTGATATTATAAATACCCAAATAAATATAATATGAAACTTTTAATGAATTAAAATAATTTTCTAGGATAATATGATATATTATGATTGATTTAATTCACTTTTTTCGAAGTAATCAATCTGTTATGAGTTTCAAAAAAATCAACTATTGAATAGTGTCAAAATTGACATAAAAGAGTTCTTAAAACAAATATTATATTATTAATTGATATTAAATTCCTAAAAATCTAAGGTTCGGACAAGAGACTTATATCATGATAGCTTCATCATTAATGTACCACTTGGGGGTCTCTTGGATGTATATAGTAAGTTTATTAACCATATTATATAAAAATACAAAGAGACATTGTAAAAGTGAAACTAATTAACTTAGAGTTAATACTTAAAGATAAGGTTAATATATGTACCCAAACCTGTCTAAATTCTATTGGTTGAGTGGTTTCCGATCTATCCACACCTTAACCTTTGAATAATCAACTTTGGAGCCATTAGAAACCGAATATGAATTTATTATAAATTAATATTTATAGCTTTTCCAAAGGTGCCCCTCACCCCTCTTATAAAAGGGCACTCCTACTTCTCATTTCTTAACACCTTCAAAGCCTTTTGGTTCGGCCAAACTATGCCCAAATACTCTCCCAACATCCCTCACTACAACCTAGAGGCCTTATTTTGATCAGAAAGCCAACCTAAGGAGCCCTTTTGATCAAATCAAAAGGAAGAACCCGAAGAAGAGGTAATGATTTCACCACCCTTCTCCAAGTTCATTTCTTCTTCCACTTCTTCTTCCTTTGTTATTACCATTCTAAAATAATAACTCCAGTATCTCACATATACTGCGATGTTATTATAAATATGGTACAACCATATTCATTATTCTATCCACCCTTTGAATAACATGTCACCATACGTGCGTACGTACGGACTACCGTCTCCACGTCGTGGTGTAATTGTTATTCAATATAATATTATTTGGATGGGTATAATAATGATGTGTAACTCATGTAAATAATAAATATAACATGTTAATGATTCTGTATATATGATATACCATCCATTTATATATTATTTTAATATCAAAAGAATGATATTGTCGCTCGTGCGTACGTACGGACTACCGTCTCCACGAACGCGATGAGATTCATTCTCCATCGTATCCATTAAAGTATAATTATCATTTGATGATTTAAAAATGATGTTTATGGACTAGATATCATTCTGGATATGAATAAGATACAACAAACATGAATTATGTAACAAAACATATAAAAGAAAATGAGTAAGTTAACTCCCGAAACGACGATAATTCTAAGATATTATTAACAAATCAATGTTAAAAGATCATATATGATATCATATTAATATATATGATTCTTGTATAATTTAATAACAACTATTTCACCATTATACAGGAGGTTAACCTACCCCAACCAAGGAAAAGTACAAGGTAAGGGTTATTTCACAATCTCTTCATTATCCGAGGTTGTTTATACGTAATAATCTACTGGGATTTCTTTATCATCCACATCCATGTTTCTTCGAAATGTATTTCAAAACATATTTATTATTTACAAGAATATGGGTTAAAGTCATTTATACCCTTGTTTGAATTTTTATAAGAGGTTTATAAAGGAATCTTTCCGTCGTTTTCAAAACAAGGTCCTTTTTAACCTTTTCGACAGAATTCAGGTAAGAATGTTTTTTTTAACTTATACGGCGGGTGCGGCTATTTTCCGCCGTTATAAAATCTTCAAATCTTCCATTACAAGCTTATAAGAATATTTCAATGAAAATGTTTTATTTTATATGGATCTTAAATTATTTCAAAATAAAAGGAGATATTTCTTTTAAAATAATTTTGATTTCATCTATGTCAACATCCTTTGATGGATTTTAAGATTATTTGAAGTTGATTTATTATATTGTATTGAAGGTTTTGTGATATGTTTGACTGTGGATGTGCTATTTTTATACCATTAATAGTTTATGGTGAAAGTGTTGACATTTCGTATGCTAGTTTTAATACGAATGTTTATGTTATGTTTAAACCTTTTCATATGGGAATGCATTGGACTTAATATGTGACAGGTGGAGCCCGCTATAGCTCCTCGATGCATCGGTAGGTCTCATGAGACAAACTAGTGTCTTGGCACAAGGCCTTGACAAAATCTTATTTGTAGTCTTGGCACGAGGCCTTGGCTATGTGGTTATGATAGTCTGGAATTATGCATTCCAACATTATGAAAGTGGTTATTGATTTTTGCATGTGATTATTCGATTAGTAGAATATCCATGTGAATAAGTAAATGGCATTATTTCATTTTATTTATGCCATACCATGTTGAAAGTTCATGTTTAAAAGGCTTTTGTTTTAGTTATACATTGCCCTAAATGTTTATTCTTATTTATGAAAGTTTCCGCTATATTGTTATCCTTACTGGGCATTTGAGCTCACCCCTTTTCTATGTTTTATTTTTCCCAGGAAGTGAAGATGTAAGTTATGAATGACCTGCAGGGATATTATGAGGGGATTATAGTGTGGACTGTGGAAACATTATGTTGCTGTAGTAGTTTTTCATTTTATGATGTAATGTAAAACTTATGAATATATCTAGTGTTTCCAAGGCTACTAAACCAATCGGTCTTTCGAGATTTGATCTTTCTTGTGATCATGCCAATGTTATGTAATAATGCACCGACTCTAGGCAACTAGGGTCGGGGCGTTACAGTTGGTATCAGAGGAAGTTTAGTACAAACCTTGGAAGCTAGATTTAGATAAACTCTGATTAGAGCACGTAGACCTAAGATGAACTTTGAGGATTAGTATAGAAGAACTTCCTAGAATTTTGGTATTGTAGAGATTTTGTGAGTTTTCCGAGCAATACATCCCTGTCTTGATACGAGCAGGTAGAGGCGGCTCTGGCACAGGGCTCTGGCACAGATGTACCTAGGGGTAAAACCCGAAAACACCACTTTGAGCTAGACTCGAACGGGAACTGGTGCACGACAACGGGCCTTGCTGCACTCTTGGTTACGACACTCCTGGGGGATATGCTTAGGATAACTCTCATTTTCTTTAAAAATCATTTTGAAGGGATTATGAGTATATACATCCTCAAAGAAAACATTCTTATGATTATGGATTATATCCATAAATAGTTCAATTTATGTTAAGTGTTTTATAAGTATGGGATTATGTATTTTGATTCATAAACTGATCTAGTTTATGCCATTGTTTAGAAATGGCGCCTAGTGGAAGGAATGGAAACCGTATCAATGCACGCACTCCATGTAGGGATTGCCCTCCTGCTCAAGATAATTATAGTGGGGCTGGTGATGCAACTGGTGCTGATCAGCTAATCACCATACTAGGACAACTTACTCAGGTTATGAATAATAACCTTACCCATATGGATCACCCTGATCCGCAGTGTGGAGGATCAATGTTAGATCGATTCATGAGGCAAAACCCACCAACGTTCAATGGGAATACAAATCCCTTAGTAGCTGAGCAATGGATATTTTCCCTAGAGAAAATATTTCAGGCTTTGGGGAGCAGTGAAAGGGAAAAAGTTATCATGGCAGTTTACCGCCTCACTGGAGATGCTGATCAATGGTGGTCATTGATTCAGAACATGAAGGAAGATGATGAAGTATCAAATATAGAATGGAGGGAGTTCAAAGATCTGTTTTTAGAAAAATACTTCCCTCGCGACCATCGAGCAGATATGGAAAGGCAATTTCTGAGTCTGAGACAGAAGGAGGATGAGAATGTCACAAAGTATGAGGCTAACTTTACAAGGTTAGCGAGGTATGCTGGAGATTATATTCGCAACCCAAGAAGTAATATTGATCGTTTCTTTGATGGGTTAAAACCATTTCTCCGTCGAGCATTAGTCTCACAATCTTTTTCATCGTACGAAGACATTGTCTCATGTTCTATCAAGACCGAAAATGAATTCTCTAAGTCTTATGACTTTAAAGCAAAGAAAGAGAAGAAGAGACCTGCTGATCAATCTGGGAATGGAAATAAGGGGAAGAAAGGAAAGTTTGAATATCCATCATGTGGTAAATGTGGGAAGAAACACCCCGGTACTTGCTTGAAGGGAATGTGAGTCTATTACAAGTGTGGTGAAAAAGGCCACCAAGCTCATGATTGTAAGGGGAAGAAGGAAGCTACCAACGTTCAGTGCTACAATTGCAGGGAGATGGGGCATTATGCAAATGCATGTCCTAAGAGTCAGGAGAACTTACCTCAGAAAAGTCCAAGGGATCAAGGCCAGGCTTATGCTATCACTACTGCTGAGGTAGAAGCTCCGAAAGACGTGGTGGCAGGTAATTTAATGGTTTCCTCAAGTTTAGAAAATGCATTATTTGATTCTGGATCATCGCATTGTTTCATATCTTCCCAGTTTGCTAAGAAAATTAGATATTTCCAATTTGATTTAATAAGGGAGTTGTCAGTTAAAACTCCTAAGGGAAGTATCGTTGCAACAAAGTTTTGTGAATCAGTCCCCATTAGAGCACATAAATTTTCTTTATCTGCTGATTTCATCGTCATACCTATGATTGAGTTTGATATAATCCTCGGTATGGACTGGCTTTCGGACTATGATGCGAAGATTTATTGTAAGAAGAAATAGGTTACGATTATTGATGATAATGATAAGGAACACCTTATTTTTAGAGCAGAATCGTCACCACCTAATTCTTATTTAGATCCACCCCTAGTAGCTTAACTTAATTCAATTATTGGGGAGTAAAAGAATGAAATAACTGTCGGTGAGGAAAGGAATGTTCAAATAGAGGATGTACCTGTTGTGAAAGAATTTGTAGATGTATTTCCAGAAGATTTACCTGGACATCCTCCAGAACGAGAAGTTGAGTTTTCTATTGATTTGATTCCTGGATCAAGGCCTATATCGAAGACCCCTTATAGAATGGCCACTGTAGAGTTAGTCAAACTAAAGAAACAACTAGAGGAATTGAGTAATAAGGGATTTATTCGCCCTAGTGTTTCTCCATGGGGAGCCCCTTTTCTTTTTGTTAAAAAGAAAGATGGATCTATGAGGTTATGTATCGACTACATGGAGATCAATGCTATAACGATAAAGAACAAGTATCCCCTACCTCGTATTGATGATTTATTTGACCAACTGCATGGAGCTCAATACTTTTCAAAGATTGACCTTCGATCTGGATACCATCAGTTGTGTGTGAAGAAGGAAGACATTCCGAAAACAGCATTTCGAACCAGGTACGGGCATTACGAGTTTACTGTAATGCCGTTTGGATTGACTAATGCACCCTCTGTATTCATGGATCTAATGAATAGAGTTTTCAAGGAGTATCTCGATGAATTTGTGGTGGTATTTATTGATGATATCTTGATATACTCCAAAACCTACGAAGATCATGAAAATCACTTGCGCATTATCTTGAAGACTCTGAGGAGGCATGAGTTATATGGGAAGTTTAGCAAGTGTGAATTCTGGCTTTAGGAGATTTCTTTTCTTGGCCATATTGTCTCTAAAGATGGAATCTCTATTGATACTTCTAAGACCAAGGCAATCCAAGAATGGCCATCACCTACGAGTATAACTGAGGTACGTAGTTTTATTGGTTTGGCAGGTTATTATCGACGTTTCGTCCAGAATTTTGCCCGATTGGCTAACCCATTAACGAAGCTCACACGTAAAGGGGTTAAATTTGTTTGGAAAAAGGAGTGTGAAGAATGTTTCGAAGAACTGAAGAGAAGATTAGTAAATGCTCCTATATTGACTCTACCATCGGGGAATGATGGGTTCGTTATTTATAGCGATGCATCGAAGAAAGGACTTGGCTGTGTCCTTATGCAGAATGATAGAGTTATTGCCTATGCATCATGACAATTGAAAATTCATGAACAAAACTATCCTACTCATGATATCGAGTTAGAAACAGTGATCTTTGCTTTGATGATATGGAGGCACTACCTCTATGGTGAAAAATGTGAGATTTATACTGATCATAAGAGTTTGAAGTATATTTTCTCACAAAAAGAACTCAACATGAGGCAAAGGAGATGGCTTGAATTACTCAAGGATTATGATTGTACGATACACTACCACCCAGGGAAGGCAAACAAGGTGGCAGATGCTTTGAGTAGAAAAGACCATGGAGTTTTGAACAATATGAGAATTGAAAGGGATCCAATTTTTATAGATCTAGTGAAGATGGACATGGGAATAACCAGGGAAGGTTAAACATCAATGCTTTTTCAAATGGTTTCCAAACCATCTTTACTAGAAAGGATTAAGAGTTCTCAGACCGATGATGAAGAATTCCAAAAGAAGATTAAAGCTGTGAATGATGGGAGATTGAGAGACTTTGTCTATGAAGATGGAATTTTGAAATTCGGGAAGAGACTTTGTGTTCCCAATATACCTGATCTAAAAAGGGAATTGCTGGATGATGCTCATAGTTCCAATTTCTCTATACACCCTGGGAGCACCAAAATGTATAGAGATTTGAAGGAACATTTTTGGTGGGACAACATGAAGAGGGAGATTGCTGATTTTGTGTCAAGATGTATGGTTTGTCAACAAGTGAAAGCTGGAAGGCAACAGCCTGGAGGAGTCATGCAACCTCTTCCCATACCGGAGTGGAAATGGGACAATGTTATGATGGACTTTGTCATGGGGCTACCAAAGACTCCTAGAAGGAACGATGCAATATGGGTTATTGTTGATCGTCTTACCAAGACAACACATTTTCTTGCTATAAGAGAAGATCTACCCCTGGAACGTCTAGCAAGACTATATATTAATGAAGTTGTGAGACTTCATGGAGTACCCCTATCGATTGTTTCTGATCGTGATCCCCGTTTTACTTCAAGATTCTAGAAAAGTCTTCAGAAATCCCTGGATACTGAACTTCATTTGAGCACTGCTTACCACCCTCAGACAGACGGACAATCAGAACGGACTATTCAAACCTTAGAAGACATGTTGAGATCTTGCTCACTTGACTTTCAGGGTATGTGGGATCAATATTTACCTCTGGTAGAATTTTTCCTATAACAATAGCTTCCATTCGAGTATTCAGATGGCACCATATGAAGTGTTATACGGAAAGAGATGTCGTACACCAACCTGTTGGGATGACGTTGGTGAAAGAAAACTTGTAGGCCCAGAACTGGTGGAGGAAACGGTGGAAAAGGTGAAAGTAATCCAAAATCACATCAAAGCAGCTCAAAGTAGGCAGAAGAGCTATGCCGATAATCGAAGGAAGGATTTGGAATTTCAAGTCGGTGATCATGTTTTTCTGAAGGTATCTCCATGGAAGGGAGTCATACGTTTTGGTAAGAAAGGTAAATGGAGTCCCAGGTACATCGGACCTTTCGAAATTTTAGAACGAATTGGGGTTGTAGCTTACCGATTGGCAATGCCGCCAAGTCTCTCCAAAGTTCACGATGTGTTCCACGTATCTCTATTGAGGAAATACATGCCTGATCCGACGCATGTACTCACCTATGAGGAATTAGAACTGGAACCCGATCTGTCTTATTGCGAAGAGCCCGTCAAGATTCTTGATACGAGAGAACAAGTGCTGAGAAACCGGACGACGCGTCTGGTAAAAGTTTTGTGGAGAAACCATAAGATGGAAGAGGCAACGTGGGAACCTGAGGAACTTATGATGAAGAACCACCCGAGTCTTTTTATGCAGTAATACCCTAGAAATTGCGAGGACGCAATTATTTGAAGGAGGGGAGAATGTAACACCCCAAGCTTCTATGGTACGCTTCTTTTTGAATAATGTGATAGCGTGTGTTGTACGCAACACCGAGTTCTAAAACACCATAACTAATCAAACTTGCCGTTATGAATAGTAATACCTACTTTTTGAAATTATATATATTTTATATTTGAAAATGGACTTCATTTTTGGATTCAGAATATCGAATTTAGCCTAAGGTGAAATTTTGGTACATTTCGGATAACTTTCATATTTTGATGAATAGTGAAAATTACTAAATTTTAATTAAAAACAACTTTTTTAATCAAAATAATTAATAGTGATAAATTATGAATTTGAGTGGTTTTAAAGTATATTTAGAATATATTTTTACCATTTAATATAATTTTGGTCATTGGACGTAATTTTACAATTAAACCGAACATAAACAAGTGTCAATCTTTTGATAGTTATTATCTGTTAAAAACACGCTTTTTGTTTTGACAGCGGGAATTAATTTTAAATTAATTTCTGCCAATTCTGTATTTTGAATTTAGGAAAATGGATTCCATATTTGGAATCAGGATGTTAAAATTGTGTAAATAGGTAACTTTTATTTTTAGACATTTTAAATAATTACTGCGGTAAATATTTTATTTACCATGGTTAAGGGTAAATCCGGTAAATAAGGGTTAAAAAATAATATTATAATAATACTAAATTACCCTAAAACGTGTCTTAACCCTATTGGTTGATACATGGTCGACCATGGGAATCTTTGGGTCTATTTTGGGACCCCATGGATCCACTTGTAAGTGATAATGACACTTTATTTTAATTAAGTTAAAATGAATACAAAAATGACACAAGCATATATCTTTTAGAAAAACAATTGTTACATAGGGTTATATATGTTGGATTTTAGATTATAAATATTAATTAGAAAGATAAAAAGATTTCCTACATAATGATATTTTATTTATAATTTTTAGACATTAAATAATTTATTTTATTTATGACACAATGATGATGCAGTAATTACTATAATAGTTAAAAATTAAAATAATTGATATTATAAATACCCAAATAAATATAATATGAAACTTTTAATGAATTAAACTAATTTTATAGGATAATATGATATATTAGGATTGATTTAATTGACTTTGTTCTAAGTAATCAATCTGTTATGAGTTTCACAAAAATCAACTATTGAATAGTGTCAAAATTGACATAAAAGAGTTCTTAAAACAAATATTATATTATTAATTGATATTAAATTCCTAAAAATCTAAGGTTCGGCCAAGAGACTTATATCATGATAGGTTCATCATTAATGTACCACTTGGGGGTCTCTTGGATGTATATAGTAAGTTTATTAACCATATTATATAAAAATACAAAGAGACATTGTAAAAGTGAAACTAATTAACTTAGAGTTAATACTTAAAGATAAGGTTAATATAAGTACCCAAACCTTTCTAAATTCTATTATTTGAGTGGTTTTAGACCTATCCCCACCTTAACCTTTGAATAATAAACTTTGGAGCCATTAGAAACAGAATATAAATTTATTATAAATTAATATTTCTAGCTTTTCCAAAGGTGCCCCTCACCCTCTTATAAAAGGGCACTCCTCCTTCTCATTTCTTCACACCTTAAAAGCCTTTTGGTTCGGCCAAACTCTGCCCAAATACTCTCCAAACATCCCTCACTACAACCTAGAGGCCTTAGTTTGATCATAAAGCCAACCTAAGGAGCCCTTTTGATCAAATCAAAAGGAAGAACCCGAAGAAGAGGTAATGATTTCACCACCCTTCTCCAAGTTCATTTCTTCTTCCACTTCTTCTTCCTTTGTTCTTACCATTCTAAAATAATAACTCCAGTATCTCACATATACTGTGATGTTATTATAAATATGGTACAACCATATTCAGTATTCTATCCACCCTTTGAATAACATGTCACCATACGTGCGTACGTACGGACTACCGTCTCCACGTCGTGGTGTAATTGTTATTCAATATAATATTATTTGGATGGGTATAATAATGATGTGTAACTCATGTAAATAATAAATATAACATGTTAATGATTCTGTATATATGATATAACATCCATTTATATATTATTTTAATATCAAAAGAATGATATTGTCGCTCGTGAGTACGTACGAACTACCGTCTCCACGAACGCGATGAGATTCATTCTCCATCGTATCCATTCAAGTATAATTATCATTTGATGATTTAAAAATGATGTTTAAGGACTATATATCATTATGGATATGAATAAGATACAACAACCATGGCTTATGTAACAAAACATATAAAATAAAATGAGTAAGTTAACTCCCGAAACGACGATAATTCTAAGATATTATTAACAAATCAATGTTAAAAGATCATATATGATATCATATTAATATATATGATTCTTGTATAATTTAATAACAACTATTTCACCATTATACAGGAGGTTAACCTACCCCAACCAAGGAAAAGTACAAGGTAAGGGTTATTTCACAATCTCTTCATTATCCGAGGTTGTTTATACGTAATAATCTACTGGGATTTCTTTATCATCCACATCCATGTTTCTTCGAAATGTATTTCAAAACATATTTATTATTTACAAGAATATGGGTTAAAGTCATTTATACCCTTGTTTGACTTTTTATAAGAGGTTTATAAAGTAATCTTTCCATCGTTTTCAAAACAAGGTCCTTTTTAACCTTTTCGACAGAATTCAGGTAAGAATGTTTTTTTAACTTATACGGCGGGTGCAGCTATTTTCCGCCGTTATAAAATCTTCAAATCTTCCCTTACAAGCTTATAAGAATATTTCAAAGAAAATGTTTTATTTTATATGGATCTTAAATGATTTCAAAATAAAAGGAGATATATCTTTTAAAAGAATTTTGATTTCATCTATGTCAACATCCTTTGATGGATTTTAAGATTATTTGAAGTTGATTTATTATATTGTATTGAAGGTTTTGTGATATGTTTGACTGTGGATGTGCTATTTTTATACCATTCATAGTTTATGGTGAAAGTGTTGACATTTCGTATGCTAGTTTTAATACGAATGTTTATGTTATGTTTAAACATTTTCATATGGGAATGCATTGGACTTAATATGTGACGGGTGGAGCCCGCTATAGCTCCTCGATGCATCGGTAGGTCTCATGAGACAAACTAGTGTCTTGGCACAAGGCCTTGACAAAATCTTATTTGTAGTCTTGGCACGAGGCCTTGACTATGTGGTTATGATAGTCTGTCATTATGCATTCCAACATTATGAAAGTTGTTATTGATTTTTGCATGTGATTATTCGATTAGTAGAATATCCATGTGAATAAGTAAATGGCATTATTTCATTTTATTTATTCCATACCATGTTGAAAGTTCATGTTTAAAAGGCTTTTGTTTTAGTTATACATTGCCTTAAATGTTTATTCTTATTTATGAAAGTTTTCTCTATATTGTTATCCTTACTGGGCATTTGAGCTCACCCCTTTTCTATGTTTTATTTTTCCCAGGAAGTGAAGATGTAAGTTATGAATGACCTGCAGGGATATTATGAGGGGATTATAGTGTGGACTGTGGAAACATTATGTTGCTGTAGTAGTTTTTCATTTTATGATGTAATGTAAAACTTATGAATATATCTAGTGTTTCCAAGGCTACTAAACCAATCGGTCTTTCGATATTTTATCTTTCTTGTGATCATGCCAATGTTATGTAATAATGCACCGACTCTAGGCAACTAGGGTCGGGGCGTTACAAATATAGAAAGTGATATAAATATTTTTTTAGAATTATTTTAAGTTTTTATACAAGAAAGAATTAATACCTTTGATAACATATAAAGAAGATGGGTAATTTATTAAATATAAAAATTAACGTTATCTTGCTCATATTACCGAGAAGAAGGAAATATTTCAAATTAGTTATGTTCCTATAGTAGATGAATATCTATATGTATTTCCTAAAGGATTTAATTGTATTATATTAGATTAAGAGATTTTATTTACTATTAAATTAGTTCCTAATGCTAATCCAAATTCAAACATCCTTATCAAATGGTTCAAGTAAAAATTTTGGAATTAAAAAAGCAGCTACAATAGTTTCTTGATAAATGATTCATTCATCTGAGCACTTCAACAATGGGTGATAATGTTTTTTTATTAAAAATAAATATATCTATATGAGGATTTTATTTGATTATAGATCAATTAATAACATCAATATTAATAATAAGTATTAGTTTACTCATAATGATGAATTATTTGATCAGCTCTAGGTAGCCCAATATTTTTTAAGGTTGATCTCGGGTCTGGGTGCCATCAACTGAAGGTGAAGGATAATAAAATTCTGAAGAATTTGTTTTATACTGTGAATTATCATTATAAGTTTGTGGTTATTATTTTGAGTTGAAAAAATCTCCAGCTTTATTTATGGACAATATAAACAGAGTTTTCCTTGTGTTCTTGGATAAATTTTTGATTCGTTTGTTGATGACATCCTGATGTATTATAAATGTTATGATGATCATGAGAGACAATTGAGGGTTTTTATATAAACCTTAAAATAAAATAACTTATTTTTAAAATTTATTAAATATTTATTTTTGTTTCAATAGATTTTTTCCTTGAAAATATTATAAATAAAGACAGAATAACTATTGATCTAGCTAAATCTACCAATAATTAGTTAATTTGTTTCACTATTATCTATACCACCAAGCAAGTTAAATTGAAAATGATTTAAATTAATTTGGATAATATATTGTGATGAATGTTTCTTATAATTGAAAATAATATTAGTGAATGCTCTAGTTTTGGATCTACCATCTAGAAAGGGTGATTTTTTATCTATACAAAATTATTCTTTGAAGAGAATTTGTTGAATTATACTGAAAAATGATCTGGTAATTACATATGCTTTATTTCAATTGAAACCTCAGGAGATAAATAATCCTAAAAATTAACTTGAACTAGAAGGTTTCAATTTTTTATTTAAAAATATATAGAAATTATTTATATCGAGTAAAGTGTGAAATATATACTAATCAAAAAATTTGAAATTACATATTCACTTATAAATAGTTGAACATAGGACAGAGAAGATATTAGGAACTGATTTAGGACTAAAATTTCACAATTTAATACAATTATGGAAATAAAACAGGGTAGTTGATCATTTAAGTTGAAAAGATAAAGGGTCATTCACTATGATACATTTAGTAAAGGATCATTTAGTAAATTATTTAACAGATATTGCTCTATAAATTACTCATGAAGGATATTCTTATGTTTTGTTTCATATTTCAATGTACTAGTCATTGTAAAAAATAATTATGAAAGTTTAGGAGGATCATGTTTTATAGGAAAAGTTCCAATTGGGCATGAAAGTTAATTTTATTAAATTTAACATTGAAAAAGATGGTTTTTTGAGATTAAAGAAAATATTATTTATGAATTTTGATTACTAGTTGAAGAAATAATTATTTAGTGAAGATTATATTTCTCCATTTTATATTCATCTTGGTATACATAAGATGTATAGAGACCTTTGGGAATATTATTGGTGGGAAGGACTGAAGAAATTCATTTCTGATTTTACTATAAAAAGTTTGAATTATCAATAGGTTAAATATAAATGAAAAGTACTAAAGGGAATGATATAACCATTTCTAGTTCCAAAATGGAAATAATATAATATAACAAGGGATTTTATAGTGGTATTACTAAATACATCTAAAGGTAATATGAAATTTGGGCAATTATTGATCTATTAAATAAATATGAATATTTTCTTCTTATTCAAGATAATATTTATTTGGATAATATTTGAATACTTTATGTTAAAGATATAATCAGATTACTTGGGGTCCCTAGTTATATTGTATCTAATCATGATCCCAATTTTCCCTCTAATTTTTGGAAAAGCCTTCAGAATTAATTGGGTATTGATTTAATTTTCAGTACAACTTTCCATCCTCAATCTGATGGATAGTCATAGAGAATAATTTAGACATTGGAATACATGATTAAATATTTTCATATAGATTAATAGGAATGTTTGGATCAACAAATATCATCATTTTAATTTTATTATTAAAAAGTTTTCATTCCAGTATACAGATGGCACCCTTTGAGGCATTATATAGAAAGTAGTGTTAGACTAAAACTTGTTGGGATGAATCTAGGGAATGAAAGTTTTTGGGACCAGAATTTTTAGAATAAATGGTTGAGAAGATAATTATCATTCAATAAAAAATAAGTATGTATTAGAGTAGTTATAAATGTTTTACAGATAACCAAAGGAAATAACTTTCATTCAAGGTTGGTGATCATGTTTTTCTTCAAGTATCACCATAGAAAAGTGTTATGTGTTTTGGTAAAAAGGGATGGTTAAGTCCATAGTTTATATAACCTTATGATGTCTTGGATAAGGGTGTGTCATTTTTTTACCATGTGTCATTGTATTTGATTTTATCCTAGGTGTATGATTAGTTTCATGTTTTATTATTAGGGAAGTATGTTCCAAATACATCTCATGTTTTGAGTCTTGAATTTGTTCAATTAGAAGATAAAATTTATTATAAGGAAAAACATATTAATATTCTTAAATGTAGAGAGTAGGTGTTGTGGAATAATGTGATTCAATAGTTTATTTTTTGTATGGAAACACCATATGATTGAATAAGGGACATGAGAATCAGAAAATGATTTGAAATAAAAATATCCCTACTTGTCTAAGTAATGAATAAAATTACGAGGAAAAAATTATCAAAAGGGTAAAGAATTAAAAAACCTAGGCAATTATTTTAATAGAAAAATTGTATTTCTTATAAATATTCATTAATTATATTTTATAGATTTATATTCACTATAATAATATTGAGTATTTTTTCAATAAAAAAGAAAATCATGTTATTCTAACTAAATCCAATTTCATGTATTATACGTTTTTATTCAAAAGTTTAATTTTACAATTTTAGAATTTTAATTTTAGAAAATTAACTTAATTTTTTTTATCATCAAGTCAAAATTAGTTTAGTGTGTTTTTTGGAAATTTTATAAAATGATTTATTTTTAAGTAAATAGTGAAAGATATCGTTTTTTGTAAAATTATCATTTATTTTCACTAAATAAAGTAATTTAAAAGTTCCATTTTTTTAATTTTTTTATTTAAATTAACATTATACTCATTTAATTATAAATATTATTATTATTTATTTAGGATTCAATTTTTTTTGATTTTGGTACAAGTTAATTTTTTTGCTTTAGAACACATTTTTCTAAAAACATTTTTTCAATGCATTTTTCACATTTATATTAAAATTGATTTCTACCACTTATAGAAACCGAATCTTGAAAAATGGATTAAATATTTAAAATTACATAGTTAAAATTCGGTAAATAGGTCCCTTTTATTTTTGGTCTTTATGAACAATAATAATCGTAAATATTTGTCACCTTAGTAAGGTTAAAATAGGAAAAACATGTTTTAAAATAAGTGACAAGGCCTACAAATATCCATAAAAATCGTATTTATTTAATTTTATAAGTGTTTTATACCATAAAAATCCAAGTTTTAAACATTTTTCAATTAATTTCAACTTTACATTGATAATGAGATTATAATAATTTTATGTAAAGAATAAAAACAAAATGACACTCTTTATTTTAATATTTATAATATTTTTTCATAGGGATAAAAAGAGGTTATATTTAGTTTTAAATGGTTATTTTAAATATGAATGCATTTTTTTTTATAATTTTAATTTATTTTTAATTTTTAGTGGTGGAATAATTACCTTAAATTCTTACCCAACGTCGACACAATACCTATTAAAATAATTGAAAAGTCAGGTAAATGATTTTAAGAAACATTAAATGTAATATAGTTTGAATGAATTATTTTTTCCATAAATTTTAGAGATAATTAAAAAATATTATTTCTATGTTAAAATTTTATATTCTAATTCAATTACTATATTTATGTCATTAAATTCAAACTATGTGAATAATCCCCAAAATGAATTTAATGGTATATTATGTTAAATAATATTTTATGTAAGTATTTAAATTCCATAAAAGTATTATATTCATCCAATTTAATGATATATGTTCGATAATATCAAAAAATTTCCACTTATGGGTCAATTTTCCTTTTATAGTAACTTTAATGAAACTTATAGAGTAAAAACATTGATATCATAGTAATCGTCAAAATGGTTAACTGGGAGTTAAAACTAAGCGTTCAAGGTGAAAAAATCACCTAAACCTATAAAATTTTTATTTAATGAAATTATTTATAATAATAATCATATTATATTATGAATATGTCATTTTTTCAACTTTAACATGAAAATTAATTTATATTAATTGAATACTTTAGTTATTTTCAAGGGTTCCCCTTCTTTCACTTATAAAAGGGTACCTAATCTCCTCCATTAATCACACCTTTTGAGAACTATATTGTGGAAAATAACTACACAAAAATCTCCAAAAAATCCATACCACATCTTACAGTTCTTTAACTCACCAAAAGACCAAACCAATAAGGCATAAGCTCTTAGCAAAAGAGGTTATCCGAGGAGAAGGAATAATTCATAACTAAACTAATTCAAGTTTATTTCTTATTCTACCTCCTTAAATTATTATTTAACTAAGATATAATAATAACATAATTATATTGAATATAGTATAATTTTATTACTATTATGGTACAACCATTTTTATCTCCTTTTCCATCCTATGATAAATGAAAATATCACTTGTACGTACGAGTGGATTACCACCTCCATGAAGCGATGTGTTTAATTTTTCATCAGCATCTCAGAAGAATGTTGAATATAAAGGTATTATTTAATATATATTATATTCAGGGAAAGTTTTCATTCTATAAAGGTAATATACCATCTATTATATTACCTTTCCATCCATTAAACAATGATAGCATCATTCATGTGTTTGTGTGGATTACCACCTCCACAAAATGATGTGATTTGTTTTTCATGTTTAAAATTCATGGATTATTGTAAAATTTTATTTAATTTATAAAAATTAAAAATATTTCATTATTAAGATTCTATAGATAATGGAATAATGACCCCTTTGACCATAGTAAAACTACTCAAGCCATTCCCGACTTATAAGCTGAATGCTCTCAAACGTTTAATGTGAACCTAATTGATTAAGTAATTGAGTGTAGAATGGATATAAGTGAAATAAAAAGGAATAATAAACATTAAAAAGACTATAAATCATGTAAATAACTAGAATAAGTTTTTTGTTTATTAATATAAATAATTTATGTGTCAATTCAGACTTAAGGTAATGGATTTTCCTAAAAAATCGTTTTAGACATTTTTAAGTATTCTTTTAGAGACTTTTTCTTCCATATAAAAATATTTAGGAAATTTTTTTATAGAAGATATTTTTTACTCATATATTTTTTATGAAAATATTTTTATATTACCTTTGAATTTATTTATAAAGGTTTTAAAAAATGAATCTTCCTATTTTTTTCCTAATGAGGTACTTTTTATTGAAGGTGTGAAAAGAATGTTTTTTAACATATAAAACATGAATGGATTTTACCATCATAATATCCATTATTATTTAAGGATTTTACTCTAAAAATTTCCATGTTTATTTTTAAATAAAATATTCCCCCCAAAATTTTGTAAATTGTTTCTAAATATTATCAAAAGAAAAAGATGTTTTTATTTTTTAGGAGAAGATTGAAAATGCATTTTTATATGGGATAAATTAATATTTTATGAGTTTTTATTATCAAAATAAAAGTTTATATGTGATTTATATATGTTATGGTCCCTGGAAATTATTTACAATGACAGGTGAGCTTGATATATCTCTCTAATTCATTGTGTAATGATTATGTTCTTTGTAGAATTATGTTGGAATTAACAAAGTAGGTTATTCCATTTGTAAGGGTTCTTGTAAGGGTTCTATGAATATGTTTTCATAATGAACCAAAGAAATTTTATATTCTTTCTAATAAAATCTCATGGAAAACTTTTGATTTAATAACCAATTTAATAATCTTTTTTAAAGGAATGATTTTTCCCTTTATGGGTAAAATGGTACGTTTTTAAGAAAATGTTTTTCATGGGTTCTCATGTTTTGTAAGAAACCCTCATGATTATGATATTGACTTTATACTTTATTATAAAGTGTTTTATGAAACATTTTTGGTAGTAAATATGATTTAATGTGTAAGTAAATGATTATTTGAACTCAAATTATATTATGTTAAAGGAAACCTGTCTTAAATTAAATCATGGTTGTGAAATGGACCAATGAGTTTCATTTCATATTTTTGTATATCCCTTATTGGGAGTTTTGTAATGATAATATGTTTTCAATTTTTTTTCCCAGTATTTAAGGATGATTTTAAAAAATGATAATGTAAATTTGATAATCCTGAATATTTTTCATGAAAAGAAAACATATTTCATTTTAAGAGTATGATATTATAGAAAAAATGGATACTGAGTTGAAGTTTACACATTGTAATGTATAATTTTATTATGTAAGATTAATAACCTAATTCACTAAAACTATGGACCTTAAATATCCTAAAATTTTAAGATAATTAATTCTTGATTTAAAACTAAAAATTATGTAATTTTTTATGGTCACATTCTTATAATATTGGTTCTAGTAGTTTATAGGATTACCAATAAACCGTAAAAGTAGTTTAAAAAAAAAAATAAAAAATAGATTTCGAGGTATGGTGGTTATTATCCTCTAAACACATAGATCCAATTTTATTATCGATATAAATCTATAACAAAGGGTATATCCTTAACCTTGTTATGGTAATAAAACCAACTAGTTTAAAAAAACTAGTTATAAAATAACACAAAACAATATTATTGAAGAATAATCACTAGGAATGGTCAAATAACCAGTGGACTAGATTAATGTGATCTTATTTCTATTAAATAAAACATTATTCTTCAACTATTTCTCTTACCTTATTCTAATAATAGTTTCAACTTTCTATTAAAAATTCATCGATCGACTCATATTCTATTTAATTCCATAAACTCATATCCAAATTTATTGGGATTCTCTTACTAATATTTGTGAAAATTATCCAATAATAAATTGATGGGTATTGGATCATAATTTCTTCAAGATATACTCTTTGATAATATAAAATTTAAATAACCAAATACAAATGTAGATTATATCATTGTTGACTAAATTTAAAATCGAATATCCTTTATTATCTTTCATTAAACCTCAGTTTATTCTTCATTTCAAGATTCCAAAAATTACAGTTCTTATTTTCCACATGTGCATGTTAAAATAAAATAATTTTTAGGTGAATAAATTCATCTCATGGTGAAAAATCATTCTTAAAAATTTACCACTTATCTTGTAATAAATCCTGGATTTAATTAATTAATCATCATGATAATTACATTAAGTAATTGTACAACATCATCATAATTAATCTTGTAATAAAACTAGAAAATATATTTTAATATTACATGACATACATAATTATTTTATGTATACTTTTAAACCCTTAGTTTAATCTTAAAGAACATCATAGTTTGTATTAAATAATTCAAAATGGTTTATATATTTTCTCTAAAATCTTATAAATAATCTTATATATCCTCAAATTAATCTTAAATAAGCTCTAAAACTTAAAAGTTAATTTTATTTATCACCATATTGACCTTCCACATACTCTGAGTTAATATTATGCAGCTTAGTGTGAACAAACGATTACTCTTATGTATGCTCTGGAAGATATTATATATCATCAAATATATGTTACACATCATAACATAAATACTTCAACACATTGAATCAATTCTTCCTCTCATAGATCTTTTTAATTCCTTTTCAAGATTTTCGGTCTTCTCTAAGATATTACATATGATCTCAGTAATTTTTCAAATTTTACTTGAGCTATTCTTAGAAATTACATTTTCTAGTTTTCTACAAAATTAGGGATATTATGTATGAATTCCATAATTATTTAAATCAACTTAGAATACCTTTAAAACTTATTTCAACTATTATGAATTAATTTATGAATATATTCAACCAAATCTTTATCCATATCAAATTTATTGACACTCATGCACTTGTATTGAAAATAAAAACAACCCAATTATCAATGGGATTAACAATATCCCCCTTGGGATTTGTTGTCAATATCAAAAATTTCATCCATCCATCTCAAATTCAATAATTATTTTGAAAAAAATTATTCCCCCCTACAATCACTAAATATGAAATATGAAAATACTTTCCACCATTATTGACAATAAAGGAAAAGGTTCTCGATAGAGGTGGTGTTATCTATTTGTAAAAAAACAATCCAAGAATTAATAAAATCTGAGTTTATTCGAGCTAAATTTATGTATAAAATAAGAAATATTATTTTATACATTAAGTATACCCAAAAAATAAATTCAACATATGACACCAACATAGAATATCTCTTTTTAGGAATTATTCAATAAAAATCTTTAAAATTTCTTTTACACTCAAATCAATAAACATACTAAAAATATTCAAAAAAAATTAGGATTCTCCCATAGTAGGTCATGTGTTACCCTTTTTACCAAATAAAACATGAAAAAATAAATGAAAAATTAGTAACATGCCCATTTGTTTTTGGAGAATGGGTTGCACACCCATTTTCTATCTCAACTTCTCAATAATCTCAGTTGGGAGATGTTTTATAAGAATACTTGAAGTTTTATCCTTGGATAGAAAAAATTTGAGTTTCAACACGACTTACCAACTTTTAACTTTATGAAATGTTATTTTATGTTAATATGATTTTATACTAAATTTTTTACTATATTCTAAGAAATATTTATAACTCATTTGTTTTCATAGACAATGAACAATTGATAGTTAATTGAAACATTCATATCCTCAATTTGAGTCTTTATTAAAAGAATTTATATTAGATTCATTTGATGTAGAAACATACTGAACTTCAATGTAACTCAAAGTGAATAATGATTTATTCTTATAATTACATTCCAAACATCTCCCACAATGAAAAAATGCTCTTCTGTGCAATTTCTATCATTAATAGGACCTACCTAGTCTGCATCTGTGAATCCCTATAAGTTCATCTCACCTTTCTTCTCATAAAATAGGCCATAATTGAAATTATTTTCAACATATATCGGAATTTTATTAGATAATAGGAGATGTGAATACTTTGGATGATATTTATAATTAATTTAGAGAGCCACAGAAAAAGAAATGTCTGCCCTTGAAGTAGTCAACTTCAATAGACTACCAATAAGATTTCGGAATTCTTTCACATTTCTAACCTCACCTTCACCATTTTACTCAATTTTTTCCCTCTTTAACTAGTGTTGACACTCATATTGGTTATTATATTCCAAATATTTTCAATAAAACCTTGGTATACTTTTGTTTAGAGGAAAAATATGACAATTACTTTTGGTAATTTTTAAACCTAGAAGGAATTTGTTCTTACCAAGCAAGGGATTCTCAAATATTTTCTTCATTTTAATAGAAAAATAATCACACACGGTTCATTTATTACATTCAAATATAACATAATCAATATATACAATCATAGTGAGTGTTGTAGTATTGTTCATCTTCACATGTAAGTTATTTTCCACTTTTCCTTTTTAAGTTTCATGCTTTCAAGTATTGATACCACTTAAAATACCACGATCTTGAGTATTGATTCAACCCATATAGATATTTCTACAATTTAAACCCCTTGTTTTAATCTTCATATAGAAAAAAGACTTTATAATTATCCATATAAACTTCTTCTTTCAAATCAAAATTTAGAAATTTATAATTTACATCCATTTTATAGATTTTGTAATTCATTTATTATGTAATGAAGATAAATATTCTAATAGTCTCAATTATGGATATTCCAGAAAATGTTTTATCAAAATAAATTCCTTTAATTTGTGAATAATCCTTGAAAACCAATCTAGATTTATTCCTTGAAACATTATCTTTTTTATTCATCTTATTTTTAAACATACATTTTTGTTCCAAAGGTATTCTTTTCTTCAGGTATGTGAAAAAATTCAGATGTATCATTTTTTCAATTTTATTTAGTTCATAATTTATTGCTTCAATCCATTATTTGCGGTGAAATCCCTTATCAATATTTTGGGTCCCAAACTTTGAGAATAAATAAGTGTGACTAGCTTTTACAATTTTACTTCTTTTTATACCCCTTAATTCTGATCTCCAATGATATTTTCACCATCAGTATGCTTTCTAAATCTTGTATTTTTCTATGTGGTTCTTGAATTAACAAACTCATTACTTTAATAAACTACATCTACACAATCTTTATGAATTTTTACATTATCTTCAAACTACGAAGTGGGTTTATCAGTGACAAAATCATCCTCATCATTATCCATTGATGGTGTTTTGAGCATATCTACATTTTTAAAGACTATAACATCATAAAAATAAATTATCCTCTTGAATTTATTATTATAGTATAAATATGAGCTTCTATTTGGTATATAGACAAGAAATATCATTTCTTTTGATTTATCATCAAAACTTTCATCACATTTTCAATTATTGTTGATAAATCAAAGACTCCTAAACACTCTAAAGTGCTTTAGTTTTGGACTATTCATGAAAAAAATTTCATATGGATTTATATCTGCATATGGCCTAAAAAATCATGTATTTTGAATAATTACAATAGTATTGATAGCTTGAAACCAAAAATACCTTGAAGTTTTATTCTAAATTGATATGGTTCTAGATATATCAGGAAGTTACCTATTTTCCCTTTTAGAAACTCTATTTTTTTGTGGAGTGAAAGGTGTACTAAACTTATGACTTATTATATGTTATCAAGATTTTATAAAAATTATGTATTGGAATATTTCCTTATATTTTCAGATCTCATCCACTTCAAATAGAAACTTGTTTTTTTCTTATCATATCTCCTAAAACTTTTAAAAATGCTCAAAACTCTTGACTTGTGAGATATAAACATAATGTATGACATTCTAGTAAATTAATCAATAAATGGGATGTAATAATTATCTCCACTTATTGAATTCATTCCCATGGGTTTATATACATCAGAGTGAACCCAATCTAATGGTCTTCTAGATTAGATCTCAACTAGCTTGTGACTTTTATTTACCATATTATTTATTTAATTTTTATGAATAGTGATATTATATTTTTTTAATAATATAATGTTTCTAACAACATCTTATCTGATCAAATTCTTTTAGAGCTTTTATACAATATAAAAAAGTCTTCTATAACACATGTTTTTCTCTATATGAATACTCATGTAGCAACCAAATTTGGTTTCTCTAACATGGAACAAGCTATATTGGGTTCTTGTTTCTCTTGATATTACTACCCAATATTCAATACACTTTATAATAAAACCTTCCTTTCTAAAATCCACCTAATTTACATCATCATAGAGTTATGATATACTCAAAATATTATGCTTTATTCCATCAATAAATAATAAATTTTTAGTGTCTAATTGTTTCTCAAAAGTTTTTTTTCATTCTAACACCATTGTTCTTCAATAATATGTAATTTCTAAACGTAACAGTTCCTTATTCATATCTTTCAAAATTATTCAAATTATTTAAATCACCTATCTCATGGGAAGAGTTAAAATGTTCAATACTTCATGGTTTCTTATATTTTCATTCCTTGATAGTAACTTTAACATCATTTAACTTTCATTGGAATTGATTATTTTTATGAAAATTATTAGATATCAAATTTTTATTTAATTGATTTGGTAGGACTGTGATACATCCTTCTAAGGTGTGTCCTTCTTGATCATACCTTCCACAAACTTCCTTTATATTCTAAAAACTATTTTTACCTCAATATTATTATGAAAATGTTACAACTGATGATTTTTTCTAAGATGCTGTTTTCTACCCATTGTATCATGTTCTTTCCTTTGTCCAGGTAGATACATATTGTACCATCAACTATAATCCTTGTGTCTAGACACACCAAAACACTAACAATATCCCTGAAATCTTCTTATTTGATAAAAATCTTTCCATTACATGTAATTCTATCCAACTTAATTTTGATACCTCTAATGAGTTGATTTTAAAAAAAACTTTTGTGAATATATTATTTTTAAATTTAGGTCTAGTGATAATTTTTTAGTATTCTTCTATTCTTACATTTTTGAACAATTATTACATTTTTTAGACTCCTCAGTTAATCTGGATAGTGTTTTTTCACTGTATTCCCCGGAAAACAATATTTCTTTAAGATGTTGCATTAATAAACTTACTTTATTAATTTAAAATATTTAGTGAATCTATATTTCTTTGATTTTTTTTCTTTATAAACCCATTAAAATATATAGTATCTTTAATTTATTTATCATATTTCTTAGATATTTTAGTCACTTACACAATAAATCAATTGTAATTATGCTTGAGTCTATCCTATTGATTTTTAAATTCAATAATTTTGTAAACCTATTCACATATATGAAGGATAATGGATGTCATATAATTAATTATTTACTTTTATCATCTTTATAAAGTTTTAATTTATAATTTTTTGGGATAAAATTTCTTTTTCAATATAGATTTGTTTTCCTCCCTGAATTTTTTCATTATGATGTGATATTTTATTTCTTATTATTCCAATATCCTTTAGAAACATCTTAATCTAAATTCACATAGTGTAATAGTTATATTATTATGCTTATTTATTAGAAAAATAACCATAATATTTTGTTTCAACTACTAAGTATGCACTTTTTTCTTCTTCTTGATCAATGAGGCTTTTTTGTTACGTTTATTTATATTCTTCCTCATCCACACATCATTATCCATTGAAAGAAGTACCTTCTTAAAGAGGTATAAATTTACTTATAAATAATTTGGATAAGATATTATTCTTATCTTTTTATTGAGGTTGGTTTCTCTTGAAGTAATATCCTTTCTTGAAGGATATTTTAGTTTATTTAGTATCTTCATTTTCATTTTTGAATCTCAAAAGAAACTTGATTGAAAAGTGACCAATTTTACCAAAGTTAAAAAAATTTAATGGAATTTTACCCTTATAGTTACCTTTCCTATTTTTTAAGTTTCATGAAATCCAGGAGATGATATAATAAAATACATTTATATTCTCATATTCCTCAGAAATAATATACTCATCTTCAATATTAAAATTCTTCAAAAATTTAAATGAAATTTCTTTCTCTTACTTGTACTTTCTTTTGATAGTATCCCATCTTATCATCTTATAATTAATTAAAGATATATGTAAATTATCAATTGTGAAACTATCTAGATCTATATCTTCCAGAGTTAAAATCCAAAAATCAAAATTTTATAGAATAATTCTTATTAATTTCTTAAAAACTCTAGAGTATTAATGAATTTTTATATATTATCTAATGTAATTAAGAAACTATTGGAATTAAAAAATGAATTCAAAAAGGAACAAATAGGAAAAATATCCAAAAGAATAAATTTTAGAAAAAATTTAATATTCTCACATAACTCAAGTTGCACTAGTCTATATCTGGGGGAACCTTACAAATCAAGAGTTATACTTGCATAAAAGAATCCCAATATTCATCCAGTTTTGTAAGATCTAGGACTATAAATACCCCTCAACTCACCATTTTATAGGTTTAAAATTTTTTATTTTTTATTTATAGTAATATGAATGTCTCATATCATGTAAATCAACTTATACGCTTTTTACAACCAATCCAACACTCTACAGACTCTTATAGGTGATAAATGATGAAAATTTACTTATATAGGAACTTTAATGTATTAGAATACACTTGAGATGATCGCACACAAATTCATTACATGAAGAACACCATTTTTGAAAAGTATAAACCCTCACTGAACTCATAGTTTCATGTAATACCTATTTTTCATAAAACCCATTCCATGGGCACCGATATTATTCCCTTATTTAAAAAGTCACAAAATGGGTGAAAGTTTAAAGAACATGGAACCCATATATACCTAATCCATATTTATTCATTCAAAATCTATACACACAATCAGTATCATTATATTTCATCCCTAATCCCCTAAAAATAAGCATGGACTTAGAAATATCCATACCTGTTTCTCCTACAAACAGAATAATAATTTCCATAAGCATTGAACTTAATCAAGAACTAGACAACTTGGTGTGTAATCCACACTGTATACCTCTATGTTTTCCCTTTAATGACACACTTTTCTTGACCACATAATGTTAAATTGTATGGACTGGTCCCATTATAAGACCTTTAACTATACAACTCAAACTACATAGGTTTTGATTCCTATTCTAGTAAGATACTTAATATGCCTCTTTGTGGTTCAATACCAACTCCCAAAATAACCTCACCATTCCACATAATTTTAGAGACATGGTATAACCCTTAATTTCCTAGAAATCACTAATCCTTCTCAATTATCACCACTAGACTCTAAACCATGAACATCCACATAAAACTATAAATAGTAACCACCCTTACACGATGATCATAAATGGATCCTATATCCCCACATTTCTTTAAAATGAGGCTTCTATTATGTTACAAACTTAAGTGGATTCATATCCTCACAGGACTATAAACCATGAGTTCTCTTATATGGAAAGTGTAAGAGGATAAATTCCCATAATGGAATTTAAATCAAGACCTACCTTACATAAAGAGTATATAAGTAGTTACGTCTCATTATTTGATGAACATAAGTAGATGATTTACTTATGTAATGAGTATAAAATTTCATATGTATTGTTTATAGGACCACCCCTTACTAATTCATTAGAAACCCATCCTTTCTTGTATGATTAACACATAACAAATTATATAAAGAACATAATTTTCCATATTTTACGAGCTTAAGGTTCCCTATGTGATGATACTTGGATACCTTATGCGATGAGAATAAGTTTCGACTTATTATGAGGATATAATTACTTAGATGATGATCCTAGTATGACTAATGTGACGTGCATAAGTTACCTTATTTGAGGATCACATGATACCCTAGGTGATGAGCTTAAGATGGATTAGGTGAAGAGACTAAGATACCTTACACGATGAGTGTAGGATACATTATTTGATAAGTATAGGATACCTTATATGATGATCATATGATGAACGCATGGTCTTAGCAATGGAAGAAACATTTCGATGCCCGACAATTCCTGATGAGACTCATATCACCAACTAAAAGTGTTCACCCTATTAATAAATAAAGTGATGTAATTAACTGATCTCCACGCGAGTTGGTATCAAAAAGGGGATTAATGTGCATGTTTTAAATATATGAGGGTTTCATAGAATAATAAACAAACTATCTAGAGGGATAGGTGCTTACCTCCCATCCTCCTATTATATTCAATAGAACCAACACCATCACCTCGATGATTATAGACCACCGACATTTGGAAATTGAGAAATTGAGACTCGAACTGAAACTATCCATAGTGTAATGATACAAGTGGAATGAATTAGAAACAATAATGGTGAACATGACTTGAATCACTTCTACTCCAATAAAAATAGGATGAGTAACACCGATCATGTTGAGAATCATCATTATCAAACATGTACTAATAGTTATCTTCAAAATCTTATAGAAGTATAGCTACAAAATATTCAAGATGAAGTTCCCTAGCCTCCAATAATAGGAATGGGAGAAGGAGAAGCTCCCATGATACTTTTGTAAACTAAAATCACCCACATGCGATGATCCCACACACCCACTACCAATTAATGTCATTCAAATATCTTATAAGATCCTAGGATCCCTTACCCCTTTCCCCAATGTGATCATTAAATTGAGGGTCATCAATGATCTTGTACAAAACTATGAGTGAGAAAGAATCTTCCATACTCAATGGATGGATCAAGAGTATCCAGATTCTCCAAATTCCTAAAGATGTCCCCATAAATAGAATCCTTATAGAGGGTAAACACCACCTGTTATCATTTCCAACTACTTCAATAGTCTATCCTAATAGCATTCCAATGAAACATTCTCCCATACCAAGGAAGTATGGGATATATGAGGTATGGTAGACCCATTTAGCACTCTGGATTCACCAATCCAACAACTCCCATAGCCCATGAGAAATAATCAAATTCATTTACACCTTAGTAGATATACAAAGACACATCATATCCAGACTGAGATCGAGACCTCGACCATCGATCAGGCATACTGGTTCAACTCGCCTTTCCACTGGATCCACCAAAAACTATCATAGAGGTCCTCCCTATGATGGAGTGTACTATCTTGGAAGTATTCCTGAGGGTGAATCAATAACCATCTGTCATAGTGGTCCTCCCCATAATATAAAAATAACATTCATAGAATATATCCACATGGATCATACCATATCACACCCACATAACTTCTTCACTGGATAAAAAGTCTACATAGGGGGAACCAATAGTAGATCTCCCCTTATATTTCATAGTATGAGAATAATCATGATTCAGTTGATGTGATTATTCCTCCTCCACCACAAACTCTATATGAAATCACCCAAAAAAAAAGGATATTCGTTAATGAAGATGAGCTGCACAAGATTCTAAGGCCTCTTTGAAAATACCTTGCATGTATGATGTTATTTCCTCCTTTTAAGGATAATCCATCACATCATCCTAAACTCTATCAAAATCTTTCACCTCCACCTATACACTAGAGGTGGAAAAAAATCTAGGATATGGGTTAATAGTTTTGGATGAGTAAAAACAACCAGATGAGACATAGGTTAGCAATGGGATTCCATAACATGAAGATTAAAAATCCCTATCATTTATAATCATGCTGTTAAATATTTGGTTAGATCAGTAATACATCCTGCCAATCCAAGGTAAGGTGTCTTAGAAAATAACACCATACCTTGGAATTCATAGTAGAACGGGTCCTCATCTCTCCCTCCTACGACTTGATACTAACCCATTATCCCAAAGAAGGATCTCACCATTATGAAAAATTAATAGGAAGATAAAATCTTATAGGAATCTCTATCCACTGAACAAATCCCAGTCGTGTTCTAGCCCTAATACACTTCACACTTCCCCATATTGAAATTGTTAGCTAAAAACCATGTAACATATATCTAGAAGAACTTGTGGGAGATGTTCAACATCCTTAGGGTTTATTAGTTGGAATATCCTAGGAGCTTGTTGTATCTTTTGGTCCTCAATCACCAGTGGAAAAAGGAAAAAAATTCAATGCTTCCAGTGGATTTACACCTTGTCTCTAATGGATACCACTATAAATATACTAATATTATCACTATTCTATACTATATTATTGAAGATACATCTTCCAATGTGCATGTTAGAGGATGGGGAAAATATACCTCCCTATAGTTCAATCCTCTCCGATATCATTAATATATTTCTAGGGATTATCCATATGACAACACAAGTAAATATTTACCACCAAACATTACCACATGGAATTCTATTATTATCAAACCAATTTTCAACCAAGAGCATGACACTAGTGATGGTCATGTGTGGAATATTTCCCCATAGAAGATAAATATAGATAGTTGAAACCTCCTTGGGGTGTCTATACCCACCTGTAAAAGGAGACCATGGGTCGTGGAAGTCTGTTTGACTTGTTTCTCCCAAATTCTCACTAAAAAATCAATAGAGGTAAGGGTGTGGATAAAACTATGTGTATTCTAGAAGCCACTAAGAAAAAATATATAAATTCCCATATATCCTATCTACTCGAGGATCTTGAGTTCAATGGATAGATCAATGATGATCCACTTCAAGGATACCAACCTAATAAAAAAGATATTCAATATGAACCTGTTTCTTTTCCCACCAAACTTCAACAAATGATAATACCCAACTATTCAAATAGGACTGAATTAAGAGGCACTAAAAATTAGAGATATAGTATGGTATTCCCCATAGATCTCTCTCTAGTGTATCGTCAAGAATTTTCACTGATGGACCATGAAAGTTCCACTTCATATGTTAGGTTACCAGTCTTGGGGTTTACACATGATGACCCCGCAATTGAGTTTATCAGTACCCTTGAAGATCTCTTATAATATTTGGAGATGCAACAAGATTTGGTGTATCCCAAAAGGAAATAATACTATGAATGGATGGACCATGTTCCCTCACTGCTAAATTTCAGCAACCTAAGCTTTGCGTACTTTAGTGGAATGAGGGGAAAAGAGAAGCACCTCATGCACTTTATCTCTTAATGTGTCTCGATTCTAGGAACCCCATAGTAGTATAAGGTAGTTAAGATATTCTGATTTATACAGACATTGTAAGTACATTACTTTGTTTTTTAAAATAATCTAGAACTAGGATCCATTTCCATATAAGAGGATCTTAATCAATAATTACTCTACCATTTTAGATCCACGTTGTGTAGGATGAGTTTCATTGAACTATACAAATGTAAATAGAGGTATTCATTGCTTAGTGGAAGGCCTTTATGAACACCCACAATGTTTAACTTCCCTAGGAATAGTTTTTGGGGGTATGTGTGTAAAATTTCTAGGATGCGTTGGTCTTCATCCTTATCTCCTTAAAATTATCTAGCTGGTTCATGGAATTCACCAAGAGAGTCTAGTTCCTAGAGAAGGCTATAAAGTAGACTAAGAAAAGGTCAGACCTATCACCTCCCCTAATCCTATGAAATCATATAAGAGAAGAAATGGATTCTAGTATTTAGTATATGGACCCTTTATCAATCTAGATCCAGGAGGCCCCATAGAACAAGACCAATCATGCATAGACTCATGTTGATAATGTTTCCCATTCCCCTAATAAAGAAAAGTAGCTAAACCCTTTACAAATTGGATGAATAGGGTCTACTGCTTTAGGGGATGGTATATTCCTAGATTATTCATATATGAAATGGAGAAAAACATTATTAAGACCCAAAACATAAATAATCCCCAAAAGGATTAGGTAATATACCATGCCAACTATTTCCCCTATTATAAATTTCTCAAAAACACCATTCATGAGTGTTTTTATATTCAATGCATGGATCCAATTCATGGTAGATCATGGCATATTGGAATAGGGTGATCATTATGTGCATGTCAAAATTATTTATTCCACCCATGATGATGAAATAGATACTGGGGATTGATAGTAGTCTTGATCCAAGGATCATATAATTTTGATGACTGGATAGCCCAAAAGTTGATTACCTGATCCTATGGTATAATTATTGCATGGTTTAATAATCCAACACCTTACCTAGCTAGTACATAATCTTTGGTAACAAAATTTTCTATATAAACATATAAAATATTAAGGAAATTATTCCAAAACCACAATGATGATCAAGAGCCTTTGTCGATGTCAAATTTGGTGTGCATCCTAATGGACTTTGTGCAATCCATATTGGGGGGAAGTCCCATAACTCGTTTAACACTAGAAGAATACTCTAATGAAGAGTATCATTTTTCCACTATCAATATCATGAAATTGGTAAACTACTATGCCTAACCCATGGATAAATCATAGTTACCAACTTTTCTTAGATATTCTCATTAATTATCTAAAGCTAAGGGAAATAAATCACCAAGAAATCAAAATATCGAGGGAGGTATGCCTGATTTTTTCTTTCTAAAGTACACTAAAATAAGAATAATATAAAATATTCATTCTCAATGAGAATAAACTCCCATGTAATAATTCTATAGTACATATCCACAACCCATTCAATTAGATGATCACCAGACTGAGTCACGACCATCCAACTATCATTAGAATTCAGTGGGTGCCAACAAAGAACCTAAACCTAGTCAAATTGTCCTTACACCTTCATATTTAGGTATAAAATACCCAGAAACAAAAAAAATTTCCAGGAATAGATGTATAGAGGTCTCAAGAACCATGCTACCATGCTGGATTGAATCTTAGTACTTAACATGATCCGCCTATCAAAGATGCTTCATGAGGATCTTATTGAGACCTTGAAGGAACATTTTGAAGTTTGAGGGAGAATTGGATGAAACTAATTTCTATCATACATAGTAAATAGAGTGTGATTAATTTTATATCATTATCTATTTCATCAAGAAAGATGAGGGAGCCATTATACATGGCTATATACACCCATTCTATGTCTCAGGAAAGCTCAATGGAATCGACATATTTCAGTACTTGGTGGACACTGGTTCTAGGATTAATCTCATCTTGACTAAGATGCTCTAAAATATGGGATACATAGAGGCTAATATGACCCATCCAACCTGATAGTTCAGGGATATGAAAAGTATGAACATAAACCTCTCCTCAAGATTCAAATGAGGGTCTAGTTTAGATATTTGATATTCCATACAAAATTCACGATTATCTTGTAAGAAACTACATTTAATGAATTAAGATGAAGGAATTGGATTCATCTACATGTGGAAATCTCTTAATTAGACCACTAGTGACTCAAGTAATCCCTTAGTGGTTGATGAGGCATTCTTCATGGTGATTTTATCTTGTTCAAATCAGGTGAAACCCACTATCTTGATGCTGATTATTACAAGATAGATGGAAAATAACATCAGACTAAATGATATGATCATGTTAATTATCCAAATGACTTAAAATATACCTTAGGTATGATTTTAAGAGATTTTTTATAATACTTAACCACCATCTATAAGAAACCAATCCAGACCTCATATATAACTTTATTATGTTAGAGACAATGGAGTGTGCTTAGATCAAAATCTACTCATATGAAGAATTGGTATATCTAATATCATATAACTATTCTACTAGAATATTATGAGGATTACATCATATTACTTCCAAGTAGTGCTTGTATCATGTATACTAGTGAGTAGGATGAACCAATTGGTAGTCAAATGAGCCAAAATGTTTTGACATCCCAAGTAGACTACACTAACAAATATCACAAGAAATATTATAAAAAACCTCTACCAATAGGGTTTTCATAGAACTATAAGGATAAGAGTATACTCCTAATGATTACACCCCACTACAGGAAGATTTTCCCACTTCACAATTTTCTATTCCCAAGGGGCCACCTCTACCCTCTATTCCTCATGATTCCAATGAATAGAATATAGATGAGGCACTTTTTTTCCTTTAAGAAAGGAGTTTCCACCAACTTTAATGATCTAATATAGGTGAACCTCAACATTGAGGAATATCCAATATCAATATTGATTTGTTCCATCATACCTACCAATGAATAACTATAGTAAATTTCATTGCTAAAGAAATATCATGATGTATTTGCGAAAAACCAAAAAGTGATTCCAAGGATTAATCCCCATGTTACCATTTTCTAGCTAGGACTATACATTTTACACTATGGATATAACCAGACATTTAAGAGGATTCACCCTCCAATGGTTCCATGGTTGAGGCTAAAGTTTACAAGATGACAAAATTCAAATTCATTAGAGAATTTTAGTACCCCAAGTGGCCAGACAACATTTGTAAAGACCCGGAATTTCCGTGGAATTTTTTTTCTTAAATACATGGGAATTTTACGAGTCCGAGAAAACTGATGGCACATGGTTCCGACGCCCGGTGTGCCCGGAATCAATTTCTGAAGTTTTGTTTGGGTACGTTCAGTAAATGTACGAGCGGGTTTTTATAACTTTTGAACCGATGCTCGGAATTGAAATCCGAGGGCACCGTTGAACTTGCAGCACCAGTATTCGCTTAAGAATACTTCCACCTCGACGAAAGATGGTCAGAAATAAAAGTTAGTTTTTGGGTTTTTGGTGAATGAATTAAATAAAAATAAGGTTGTGTAAAATTTATTTTTATTAGTTGGTTAAAACCTCTATGTGGAGGTTGGAGGTGGGGACCGCCACACCTTAACCTCCCATGAGAGGTTATGGAGGTGGGGACCACCCGAACCAAACCACCTCTTCATGTTTAATGTGGTGGGGACCACCCGAGGTTAAAACCTCTTGAAGTCCCCATTAAGTTGGGAGAAACCTCTTGAGATCCCTACTTTATGGTGCCATATATACTCCATTAATTAATTTAGAATTGATTAATTAATTAGAATCTTTTTGAATTTTGTGCCAATAACTAAATAATAGATAAGTCTATTATTTTTTTGGGGGGGAAGACTCACTTTCATTTTGGTGGAGCTTGGAAGAAGAGAGAACTTGGGAGAAAGCTCCCGACAAAGAACGATCCAACTGACGAAGAACCTTGACTTCGAATTCCTTCCTTGGAACCTCCTTTGACATTGGACACATTCATTTACAACGAATAGACGTCTTCCCTTTCGCGCAACGTCAACGATAAACGAACAAAGGTAGGGGTACAAGCTTTGTTACTTGTTGCATGTTCTTTATTTTCCGTCGAGGATTATAATTCGAAGCCGCATGATATCACCCAAACGCGGAGGGTGCGGGCCGAACAAACACAACATGACCCCTCTGCGTTCTTTGTGTAATTTTACACTAAATGCAGCATGAGACCAGGATGAGCGATTCTCGTCAACAATGATTGCGGATCAAAGACGACGTACCAAGGAATGCGCGGCTACTTCCAGAATGAGAATCGGGCCACCAGAACTTGCACGGTGACCCACAGAAAGATCACTGATGGATGGAGTGACAATCTTCATAGAATGGATGGCGGTGGTGAAACCGCGCCGCTGAAGGAGTAACCCGCGGTCGACGGGCCGAGACAGTGAAGCGGCGGCCGGCGCAAGCCCGACTGCGAAGAAAACCAGCAGCCCAAGCCGCCGGGTTGCTGGATAAGGAGCGGTGAAACCGTGCCTCATAGTGGAGAAAAAAGGGGGCCGTAGACCCTGGCTGTGGTTGTGTAGTGACGGCTTGTGCAAGGCCGGCGACCCGAGCTGCCGGGTCGCTGGAGGAGGCGTGACGTAATCGGTGCCGCGCGGGAGGCGGCTCACCGCTCGACCAACCAGGAAGAGCGTGACACCTCGCTGGGTACTGCGTGATGCGGTCCAGTGCCACGTGGTGTCGGTTTTGGAAATCACCCGAATGTCTAAGCCGTTCGAAATCCAGGGGGCTTGGCCTCCCCCCTGGACGCGGCTAAGGCGAACCCCACGGGCAGGACCCAGTGAGGGCCGGACCCAGCGTGGGTCGGGCCGCCAGCGTGGGCCGGGCCGCCCTTGTATGCTGGGCTGCCCCCGCAGACTAGGTCAGACCCATGGACCGGGTCGGACCCGCAGACTGTGTCGGACCCGCAAATCAGGTCGGACCGGACCCAGACCCATTTGACCTATTTCCACTCTTTTGCCCGTAACTTGAGCTACGGGCATCCGATTGACAAACCGTCTGCGGTGACGGAAACCTTGGAAAGAGAATGTTCTTTTAGTATAATCTAATAGAGGTTTGAAAATAGGTGGGGTACAACCGGGTTGGATCGAATGTAAATCCAACCAGGACCTCAAAACGGAAATGCCAATAACTCTCAGACCAGACGTCCGTTTGACGCACCATCTATCACGTTGGGTTTCTTTTGGAAAGAAGGATCTTTTGGATACATCAACTTGGGAATTTGTGGCAGTTGATGTATCAAAACTTTTCATGAGGAGAAGAGCCTCCCGGAATCAGGCATGCTTTGTGCAGAACGATGTGGCTGGCTGTGCACTGACGACTGTTCCTGGAACTTGTGTGGGTTCGACAGCACTGAAGACAGTTTTTGGATCCTATGTGGATTTGACAGAAATGAGGACTGTTCTTGGATCCTGTGTGGGTTCGACAGCTTTGACGACTGTTCCTGAATCCTGTGTGGGTTCGACAGTTCTGATTACTGTTCCTGGATCCTGTGTGGGTTCGACAGTTCTGTTTTATGTTCTTGGATCCTGTGTGGGTTTGACAGAATAGATGATTTAGTGGCTACATCTAATCATATCTAAAACTCTGTGTGATTTGTATACCTGTGTGAGCTGAGTCAGTGACTTCTATGTTTTCCTCATGATTGAGATGGGTTACTTGATAAATTAGGTATATGAATAGTCATATACCTAAGTAATGACTATCTGTTGATTTCATACTCTGTGGTTTATACTTGGTGGATTTTGAGATACCTTGGTGGTCTCGGGGTCCCTACTGACTATTGTTATACTCACCCCTGCACGGTCTATGCCCGCACCTCATTGTGTTGGATGTAGACGACGAACATCATTGACTGAGGTTGAGTGTATAAGGACTGGACGGTACCCAGAGGTGGACCTCACAATGAGTCGGTACCTAGAGGAGACCGACAGGCGTGAAGTGCTGATGAGGATATCTGTACCTACCCTTTTGGTAGGATCCGTGGTTAACGATCTAGGAGCTGCTCTTCACCTTTCAGCTATTTTTTTCATTTTTAGTTGTACTTGTACTTTACAGTTGGGCTTGTATTTCCGGCCCCTTTACTTTTCAACACTCACTTTTTATTCAGTTTTTTACTTAGTGTTTTGTTTCTATCTTGTACTATGTTGTGTGCATTTTTAAGTTTTAAAGGCAATGCCTTCCCATTTTAGAGATTTATGCCTTTGGTTCTAGTCGCCAGCCCTTGGCCTATGGAAGACAGGCTTGGGGTAGTCAAGACACGGGACCTGGGGGATGGATCGTGAAAAATTGGTATCAGAGGAGTGGGTTCTACCACAGAACTTAGGACTCTAATATTTCTTGTTAACAAAAATAGTGTTAAGTGTAGTGAGTATGGTTATTAGTTTAGGGAATCCAGTGTTGGTGCGGCGACCAACGTATCCATACACCCAGACCCTGACTACTGATTTCTTATTTAGTGCACGAAAACACTGACTGCATGTGTGTTTTGAAGAGTCTTCTTTGTGATCTATTTTGAGTCATCTTACCAGGTATAACTTATTGACCGTGGCACACCTATTTCTTTACAGGGTGCCTCCATGCAAACTGCCGGCTAGGGTTCCAGGCTTTGTATGAGATGTCAGCCCACCGAGCGACGAGGCCTCAGTGCAGGTCCCTATTACAGCGAAGGCACCAACGGTACCACTACCCATTGGGAGACCGATGCCACCAGCCCTAGCAGCAGAGAGTGCACGCCACCTGAGCACATTGCACGAGTTCCAGCACTAGAGGTTTCCTAGATACATGGGCGAGATAGACCTGCAGACATATGAGGATTGGCTAGAGGCTGTGGTGAGAATCTTCAGACTGGTAGGGACACCAGAAGACCTTATGGTGATCCTTTCCATGAGTCTCCTTCAGGAGGTAGCAGGAAGATGGTGGAGCCTGATGCTCCAGGTGCATGACGAGGTGACACTTCTCTAGGCAGACTTCGAGAGCCTGTTTCGGGCGGATTTTGTCCCAGCCACCCTACGTGCGGTGCAGATACAGGAGCTACTACATCTGCAACAGGGTATCATGTCGGTGGCATAGTACATAGTAAGGTTCACCGACCTCTCGCGCTACTCCACAGATATCATACAAAACTCATTCTTCAGGGCCCAGACATACGAGCAGGGGATCAAACGAGAGATCAGGGCTTCGATGATCTCCCTCAGCATCCCAAAACAGGCATGGGTGTTGGAGAGAGCCCTATTAGTAGAGATTTTTATTTATGAGCAGTCACCATCAGTGAGACCCACCACCGGGCATCACGTAGCGGAGTCTTCTACAGCAGGTAGCAGACAGATGTCGTAGAGGTCCAAGAGGACCAGACCATCCGGTGGACGACCTCAGGACACATGTTTGGTTGTGTGAGTTACACAAGACTGATCCAGTAATTTGAGGAACAAGAAGTGTTTCACATGCGGTGGGCAGGGTCACATGGCTCATGGCTCTCCGACCCGCCTTTAAAATGATCAGTAGATAGTTGAGGGACCTTTCTGGCATAGGTAGAGGTTCGATCGAGGCGATCCTCCGGGAAGAGGTGGACGTGGCAGAGGATCTGATCATACAGCTGGTGGTGGATGACAATACGAGGTGTTACCACCACCACCACTAGGATGTCCACCCCGACCATAGGGAGAAGGTGGACATGGGAGATCTTAGCTCCAGGTAGCTGAGGCATACAATCATGGCACTACTGAGATGATTTGAGGTATGGTCTGTGTCTAATACACCTTAGCTGCAGTTCTTATAGACACAGGTTCCAGTCACTATTTCATTGTCACTTCCCTTGTTTGGAGCTCTAAGATTCCGATGGAGACATTGGCTCGATCCTTACATCTAGAGACCCCTACGAGAGAAGACTCGACGATTAGGCACTAGTTCCGGTAGTGTGAGAATACTCTAGGAGGCGAGAGATTTTGATGGGATCTCCTCGTAGTGGTGTCGAGGCCTTATGATGTCATCTTGGGTATGGACTAGTTATCTACAGTACATGCTTAGATAGAATATATTAGGCGCAAAGTGCAGTGTGTCCACATGGATGGGACCAGGTTTACCTTCACCAGCGAGAAGGGAGCCTTTGCAGCGCAGGACGAACTTACTCGGAGGAGGGTGCAACCGATCACTCATCAGTTGTCCTACCTTACCCTCGGAGCAGTAGATGTGGATAGTCCGAGCCATCCTGTATTGGTGGAACAGTACACGAATGTTTTCCCTGATGATGTCCCAGGTCTACCTCCTCACGGAGAGGTGAAATTTTACATTGACTTGTACCCTGGGACGACACCGATATCTACACCAGCGTATCTAATGGCTCCCATGGAGCTTCGCGATCTACGTGTACAGTTAGAGGACTTTCAAGGCAAGGGATTCATCCGGCCCAGTGTTTCTCCCTGGGCAGCCCCGATTCTGTTCACCAAAAGGCGGATAGAATATTGAGGCTTTGTATCAACTACCGTCGCCTGAACCAGGTGACCGTGAAGAACAAGTAACCGCTCCCAAGGATTTACGACCTCTTTGATCAGCTGAAGGGAGCAGAGTGGTTCTCAAATATAGACCTCAGATCAGGCTATCACCGGTTCAGAGTTCAAGACAAGGATGTATAGAAGATATCTTTTAGATGTTAGTATGGGCACTACGAGTTCTTGGTTATGAATTTCGGCATAACCAATGATATATCTATGTTCATGGGACTCATGAATAGTATTTTCCATCCATACCTCGATCTCTTTGTCGTAGTCTTCATCGACGACATTCTGATATACTCAACTACTAAGGAGGAGCATGCCTACTATTTACAGGTAGTAATGGACACACTCCGAGAGCACCAGATTTATGGTAAGCTCTCGAAGTTCCAATTTTGGATCCGAGAGGTTCAATTTTTGGTACATGTCATCTCGGAGGCTAGAGTTGCAGTGGATCCAGTGAAGATTGAGGCGGTACTTTCTTGGGATCCACCCAGAAGTGTGATGGAGGTATGAAGTTTCCTAGGTTTGGATGGTTATTACCAGAGGTTTGTACCAGAATTCTCTAGAGTTGAAACACCACTATCTTCCTCGACGAAGAAGGGGCAACCCTTCGTGTGGTCAGAGATATTCCAGCAGAGCTTTCAGGAGCTAAGGTAGAGGCTGAATAGTGCCCCTATCTCGAGGCTTCGAGAGGAAGGTGTAGGGTACGTAGTCTACTGTGACACATTAGGGACCAAACTCAGGTGTGTCATGATGCAGGAGAAAGAAGTGATCACTTATGGTTCTTATCAGCTGAGACAGAATGAGCAGAACTATTCCACCCATGAATTGGAGTTTGCAGTAGTGGTCTTTGACTTGAAGATGAGGTTTCACTATATGACGAGCGAGCGTTTTACCATGTACTCTGATCACAAGGGTCTCAAGTATATCTTCTCTAAGAAGGATATGAACCTGAGACAATGATGTTGGTTTGAGTTCTTCCAGGACTATGAATTCAAGATAGTCTATAATCATGGGAAGGGGAACATTATTGCAGATTCACTCAGCAGGAGGTCTAGTATACAGCTTCTAGGAGAGGCGACAGAGAAGCTGGCTGATTTACAGATATCCTTTGTGGATAGAGATGGAGTAGCCTTTCTTCCGTCTCTTATAGTAACTCCCCCACTTCTCTAGCGAGCCAGGGAGGCGCAGTGTAGAGATGATGAATATGAGACACAATGTGCTCAGATATCCACATGGCAGACACCTGATGGATTTTCTGAAGGTAGGGAGCACCTCATCCTCTTCAGAGGATGTACTATGGTGACAATGTCACTTCAGGAGGAAGTGTTGGGGGAGTTTCACATATCCCATCTAGCGGTACATCTAGGAGTGGTGAAGAAGTACTAGGATATCTGGCGACAGCACTTGTGGCCGGGGATGAAGAAGGCAGTTGCAGAGCTTGTCTCACGGTGCCTCACTTGTCCACAAGTGAAGGCGGAGCATCAGATACCAGCAGGCTTGGTTCAGCCTTTAGAGTTCCCAGAGTGGAAGTGGGATGTGATTTCCATGGACTTCATGACAGTACTTCCACGTACATCCAGGGGTCACAACTCGATTTGGGTGATCATTGATGGACTCACCAAGTTGTCCCACTTCCTACTGATCAAAGAGTAGGGTTCTGTAGAGAACTTGGGATGTCTATACATGCAGAAGATTGTGGGGCTACATGAATTACCTTCTTCTATTGTCTCCGATCATGAAGCACGCTTTACTTCCTAGCTATGGAAGGGGTTGTATGAGGCTTTCAGGATGCAGCTTCGTCTAAGCACCGCCTTCCATCCTCAGACAGATGGTTAGACTGATCAGACTATTCAAACCCTTGAGGACTTGCTCCGTGCTTGTGTCCTTGAATTCAGTTACAGATGGGAGGATCACTTACCTTTGGTAGAGTTTTCATACAACAATAGATATCAATCCACCATAGGGATGGAACCTTTTGAGGAATTATATGGTCGACCTTATAGATCGCCACTGTTCTAGACAGACCTGGGGGAGTCAGCACTAGTGGGACCAGAGATGGTACGAGCTACCATGGAGAAGGTGCAGATCATCTAGGAGCGAATGAAGACTGCACAGAGTAGGTAGAAGTCGTATGCCGACAAGAGATGGAGACCTCTGGAGTTCAAGGATGGCGACCATGTCTTTCTAAAGGTCTCACCTTGATGAGATTTACAGAGGTTTGGCCAAGGCGACAAGTTATCTCCTCGTTTCATCGGACCTTTTCAGTTCCTGAATAGAATTGGTGAGGTGGCATACCGCTTAGCTCTTCCACCTCAGTTGCACCGGGTGCACAACCTCTTCCATGTATCCCAGATAAGGAGATACGTGCACGACCCTTCTCACATCATCGACCATGGGGAGATGGACGCCGACGATAGGAAGACTTTTACGGAGGTTCTAGCGGAGATTGAGGATAGATAGGAGCGGGTCCTTCATGGATAATCAATACCTTTGGTGCACATTCACTGGTAGCATGTGAACCTCTAGGAAAGCACATGGGAGCGGGAGGCTCCGATGCGTGCTCAGTACCTCCATTTTTTCCCTTAGTTTGATTTATAGCTTACAGGGACGTAAATTGCTGAGATGGGGAGAATTTAAAGACCCAAAATGTTCATGGAAATTTATTTCTTCAATACATGGGAATTTGACAAGTCTGCGAAAACTGACGGCGCATGATTCCGAGGCCCGGTGTGCCCAGAATCAATTTCTGAAGTTTTGCTCGGGTACGTTCAGTAAACGTACAAGCGGGTTTTCATAACTTTTAAACCGGTGCTTGGAATTGAAATCCGAAGGCGCCATTGAACTCGCAGTGCTGGTATTCACATAATAAGACTTTCACCTCAACGACAGATGGTCAGAAATAAAAGTTAGTTTTTGGGTTTTTGGTGAATGAATTAAATAAAAATAAGGCTGTGTAAACTTTATTTTTATTAGTTGGTTAAAACCTCCATGTGGAGGTTGGAGGTGGGGCCGACCACACCTTAACCTCCCATGAGAGGTTATAGAGGTGGGGCCCACCCGAACCTAGCCTTCTCTTCATGTTTAATGTGGTGGGGACCACCCGAGGTTAAAACCTCTTGAACTTCCCATTAAGTGGGGAGAAACCTCTTGAGCTCCCCACTTTATGGTGCCATATCAATTCCATTAATTAATTAATCATAAATTAATTTATTTGAATCTTTTTGAATTTTGTGCCAACAACTAAATAATAGATAAATCTATTATTTTATTGGGGGGGGGGGATCACTTTCATTTTGGAGGAGCTTGGAAGAGGAGAGAACTTGGGAGAAAGCTCCCGGTGAAGAACGCTCCAACCGATGAAGAACCTCAACTTTGGATTCCTTCCTCGGAACCTCCTTCTGTATAGGATGTATTTGTCTACAATGAATCGACGTCCTCCCTCTCGTGAAATGTCGATGATCAACAAACAAAGGTATCGATAAAAGCTTTGTTAATTATTGCATGTTATTCATTTTCTGCTGAGGATTATAATTCGAAACTGCATGATATCACCCTAATGCGAAGGGTGCGGGCCAAACAAACACGGCCTAACCCCTCCTCCTTCTTTGTGGAATTTGACGCTAAACACGGCATGAGACTGGGATGATCGATTCTCATCAACAATGATTGCGGATCGAAGGCGACGTCTCAAGGAATGCACGGCTACTTCCGGAATGAAAATTGGGCCAATAGAACTCATCCAGTGACCCGCGGAAAGATAGAAAATGGATGGAGCGACCATTGTCACCGCATGGATGGCAGTGGCGCAACCGCGCCGTTGGAGGAGTAACCCGTGGCGACGAGCCGTGGCGATGCTGTGGCAGCCAGCGCAAGACCGACCGCGAAGAAAACCGGCGGCCCAAGCCGCCGAGTAACTAGAGAAGGCGTGGTGCAACCGTGCCATGTGGTGGAGCAAAAAGGGGGCTGCAGCCTCTGGCCGCGGCGGTGTAGCGGTGGCCGGTACAAGGCCGGTTGCGAAGAAGACCGGCGCCCCGGTCGACCAGGTCGCTGGAGGAGACGTGGTGCAATCGGCGCCGCGCGGGAGGCAGATGGCTGCTCGGACAGCCGGGAGGAGCAAGACCCCTCACTGGGTCCCGCGTGATGCAGACTGGCATCAGGTTGTTCCAATTTTGGAAATAACCCGAACGGCTAAGCCGTTTGGGATCCAGGGGGCGCGACCTCCCCCTGGACGCAGCTAGGGTAGACCCCACAGGCCGCTGGGCTGGACCTAGCGCGGGACGGGCCGCCCCCATGGGCCGGGACACCCCTGCAGACCGGGTTGGACTTGCGGACCAGGTTGGACCCGAAGACATGGTCGGACCCATAGACCGGGTCGGTCCGACTAGGCCGGACCGGACCCATACCCGTTTGACTTATTTCCACTCTTTTTCCTGTAACTTGAGCTACGAGAATCCGATTGATGAACCATCTGCGGAGACGAAGAACTTGGAAGGAGAAGGTTCTTTTGGTTTACCCCACTCGAGGTTTAGACACAGGTGGGGTATGACCGGGTTGGATTTAACTTAAATCCAACTGGGCCCTCAGAATGGAAATGCCAATAACTCTCAGACTGGGTGTCCGATTGACGCACCATCTGTTGCGTTGGGTTTATTTTGGCAAGAATAATCATTTGGATACATCAAACTAAGACCTCATGGAAGTTTATGTATCAAAACTTGGCTTGAGGAGTGGACCCTCCCGGAATCAAGCATGCTTTGTGCAGAACCCTGTGGATGGCTGTGCACTGACGACTGTTCCTGGATCCTGTGTGGGTTCGACAGCACTGACGACTGTTCCTGGATCCTGTGTGGGTCCGACACCACTGACGATTGTTCCTGGATCATGTGTGGGTTCGACAGCTTCGATGACTATTCCTGGATCCTATGTGGGTTCGACAGTTCTGATTTCTGTTCCTGTATCCTGTGTGGGTTAGACAAAATAGATGATTTAGTGGCTACATCTAATCATCTCTAACACTCTGTGTGATTTGTATACCTGTGTCAGCTGAGTTAGTGACTTCAGTGTTTTCCTCATGATTGTGATGGGTTACTTGATAACTTAGGTACATATATGAGAATATACCTAAGTAATGGATATACATTGATTTCCTACTCTGTGGTTTATTCTTGGTGGATTTTGAGAGACCTTGGTGGTCTCGGTGTCCCTACTGAGTATTGTTATACTCACCCCTGCACGGGCTATGCCCACACCTCATTGTATTGGATGCAGACGACAGACAATGCTGACCGAGGATGAGTGTACGAGGACTGGACGGTACCCGGAGGTGGACCTCACAACGAGTCAGTACCCGGAGGAGACCGACATGATCAGAGTGCTGAGGATGCTATCTGTACCTACCATTCAAGTAGGATCCTTGGTGGATGATCCAAGAGCTTCTCTTCACCTTTCAACTATTTTTTCCTTTTCAGTTGTACTTGTACTTTACAGTTGGGCTTGAATTTCTGGCCCCTTTACTTTTCAGCACTCACTTGTTATACAATTTTTACTTAGTGTTTTGTTTCCAAATCATACTCTATTGTGTGCGTTTTCAAGTTTTAAAGGAAATTCCTTCCCAGATTAGGGATTTACGCCTTTGGTGCTAGTCGCCAGCCCCTGGCCTATGAAAGGTGGGTTTGGGGGTAGTCAGGGCATGGGCCCCGGGGAACGGGTCGTGACGACATTGTCCCAGTCTGATAGAAGAATTTTTAGATCAAAGTTTGTATAAAATTTTGGGACCTCAATGACCACTGCATAAAGGAAAAATTCTCTATACCAGTCAAAAGGTTTCTGATCAATTAAATTGTAAATTTCTTGGATCTCTTCTTCATGGTTGGATACTCTAGATGTAATCAGATCTATATGGAACCCTAGGATAAAGAGACAATTGTATTATGTTCTACCCAAGAAATATATTTCTACTAAGTGATTCTATTCAGTTTAAATAACACCAAATCATCATACCAATAGTATATGAATCACATATTAAAGACCCTCCTTGGAAAGATGGTAGAGTGCTATATAGTTGATTTGGTGGTCAAATTACCCCAATGTGAGGACCATCTTAATAATCTTGAGAAAATTTTCATCATGCTCCCTAACCAAAATTTGAAGATAAAACCATTAAAGTGTTCATTTTAGGTCCCCTATAGAAAATTAATTAACTTTACTATCTTATACAGAGGCATTTATATCTACATAGAAAAGATCAATGCTATCATTAAAATGAACCCTCTTTGCAATCTATGAGTTTTGTGAGGCTTTCAAGGTTAATTGGATTACATATGATATTTTTTCACCAACTTGGTATGAAAAAAAAATTACTTCTCCAAGATGAAGAAGAAAGGAATCACCTAACAATGGGATGAATAATTATAGAGTGCATTTGATGATATCAAGCAGTATATACTGCACCCCCGAGTTCTCATGCCAACTGTCCAAGGTAAAACTTTAGTTCTATTTGTTACATACATAGAGAGATCCATTGACATCCACTAATCCTATATTAAAAATTATGTGAAACATTATAGTTTGAACTACCTCTGTTCCATGATGTTAGAGACTAAGTAAAAATATTCTATCATAAAAAATACAAACTGTCTTTGAAATCTTTGGTCCAAAATTTGTAATATTATTTAAAAAACTATGAGGTCACTTGATCTCCAACATTGTCCCATTGAACTACATTCTCATTCATCCCATTATAACTAGATTATGGGTATAGTGGGAAGTGATACTCTAGTAGTTCAACATTAGGTTCATCTCTTATAATATTTAAATGGGAAAACACTATAATATTTTCTTAAAGTGTAATAGAACCCTAAAGAATTTCCCATGGACATTGAGTTTCCCAATGGGGCCATTCTCTCTATCATTGAAGAAGCACTCTGATGGAAGATTCAATTTTTCAGTTCCTTCTAAATCTTGAATAGGATAAGGATAATCAACCCTAAATTTAATAGGCTCGTCCTTAGAGTTTTATTATTCACTTATTTAAAGGACTTTATGTCATACTCATTTCTTATTTTATAATGGTGCACCAACATTGATGTTGAGTACTAAGACCTCAACACCATTATCGAATTGGACCTCAAGATCTAGGTTCCTCAGCTACATGTGAAGGGATAACTTGATTTGATTATCAAATATATCAATGGTAACTATGGTATCAATAAATAGAAGATCATCCCATTTATTGAGAAAAGCTGTGAGTTGATTCCCATATTTCCCTTTAACCCAAAGGTGCCTCATGTCCCACAGAAACATAATTATCAGATGAATGATCTAGAAAATTTTCCTTTCTACCTTATTTATTTGGAAAAATATGAAATGGTCATCCATATGGCACATCAGAAAAGTATTTCCACCACTACTCCTAATGAGGAAACTGAAGAGGTGAGTCAATTAGACACTAAACCTTCCCAGGAAATACCCTCAAATACCTCTGTGATAGAAGAAATATATGATTGGATAAATCTATTCACAAATTATCTCCAACATGGAACTCTTCCAAAATTCTATCATGAATGGGAGAAAGTCCATAGAATGGAAAAAAATTTCATTCTCTATTTCAAGACCAATTCATAGAGAGTCCTTTACAAGAAAAAATTGATAAAACCATTCCCCTTTACATCCAAGGAAAGGATATTACTCAAGTCCAGAAATGGTTTCGTGTTATAGAATATAGGGGATATCATATAAGGCTGAAGGTCTCTAATTAGATATTAATATGTGGCTATTTATATCCTACCATGGTTTTTGATTATGAGTAATTCACTAAGATTTTTCATGAATTTTAGATTCTTTCCAACACAATGCGTCAACCACTATAGATTATCCAGACATCCAAGTACTATTATACTTTTAACATAGGGAGAATCTATGTCATGTTAATTTAACCACTAATGACAACCCTATAGTTCATGTTTTTCCTTAATTTAATGAATTTATTCTCTAAGTGTGCTGGAGCCATTCCCCTCAAAGAGAACAATACCATTTTTGTGATTGATTTGGTGAAAGACCATATAATCCATTAGTTCAGGATCCCTAACACCATTATCACGAATAATGGTTCAAACTTACAAGCCTATTATTTGAATAAGGTACATTCCAATTATAACATCTAGTCTAAACATACTTCCCACTATCATGCATCAGTGAATAAACAGATTAATGAATTCAAAAAATTCCTCTCTAACATCCCGCACATGATGGTAGATTAGATGAAGAAGATATGGACTGAATATATATATAATTTCATGAGGTAATTTCATAAGATGACTTGTAGTTCCAACTAGTATCCACCTTACTCCCTATTTTATTTAAGGTAGTTATTTTTTCCCATTGAAGTTCAATAGCCATCACTCTGGATAGCCATATATGATCTATTGACAATAGATAGATGGTCTAATTTCTATGTAATCATGTTTGAATCCATTTATGAAAAAATCTCTAGGAATTTAAAAATATCATGGTTCACCATAATTGTGTGGACAAACATTCATGAAGAATGTTTACCTCTACTCGTTCCTCTGGCGTGATTTTGTGCCAGTATTTGGAGCACCAATGATACATAGAAGAAAACCATTGATGTTAGAACCCAAATGGGAGGGTACCTTCATTGTTTATAACATTTAATCTAATGGTAAATACTCATTTATCACCATGTATGGGAAAAAATCAGACTAACTTCCAACACATGATTTTGAAAGAAGTATTTCTCATAAAATCAAGTTGGATTCTTCATCCGTGTCATATGATAATTAAACAACATGACACTAGTCTTGGTTGTATGAACATAAGCTATATATTACCTTATTCAATTATTTATGACTTTTCGCTACTTATAATAGGTACTTGTTGCATTAAATTAAACATCATGGAACACCGATATTATCTATATAACCTTAAAAACTATAGCATACCATCAGCATCATATGACGTTAATATGTTTGATCAATATCCTTTTCATAGGATGGTAAAATACAACAGACTTATTCCTATATTATTATCCTTAATTTTTATATCCAGTGTCTTATTGTATTATTATTAAACTAAAAAACTATGATAGAGTCCTTTCCTAAGTGGATTCCCCCTTTCAATTTGATGTTGGTCACCGTACACACCATTTTCACAGAATTACATGTGGATTTATTCCCACTACATGGGATACATAGTGATATACAAATATATAATCTTAATCCCAGTCTCAAATACTATTTCACCCACATTTCCTTGATGCTTGAGACTCATTCAACAGGTTCCCTTCACCCACTGGGAACTGAGATAATACTTCCTTGACTGAATGGCCCGAAAGCCTTATTTTTTATTGATTTTCTAATAATCCCCCTTTCAAGGGATGAGGGGGAACCCTTACATGGCCCATAGGCTTAGGAATTACATTTACCGTAGGCTTGGAGACATTACATGAACCGTAGGTCTTAAGGAAATCATACAAACTATGATTACTTGAAACTGCTCCTCCCCAGCATCTACATCATGATCAGCTCTCCACCTTTGCATGACTATTCAGCTAGCATGTCCATGTGAAATGGTGCACAAGAGAGGTACCGATAGAAAATTCCATACCCTATCATTCTTCCAAAGTACGTTTAGCCCTGATTTGGTGGATGTTCCCTTGCTCTTTCCTACTCTGGAGTGGTTCCTTGTAGAATCTATCTGTGCAACTACAAATCAGGTGGCCCTGAAGGCCTTGAGGTGCCACGAAGGCCATGAGGTGGCTCGAAATCCTTACTGACCCAAAGGCCTGGGTGGACCAAAGTCCTTAAGGACTCCAAACCCAAACCGGTGGCACAAGGTGAATAGTTTCTACTGCTACAGTACCGAACAGTACCTTCTATAAATACTGCTATAGTTCCTGCTACAGTATTGCTACAGTACCTACTAGAGTAACTGCTACAGTTCCTGCTACATTACTGCTACAGCCCCAAAAATTATTCCTCTACCTGGTTTTGAACCTAGGTCTCATGGATACACTTAGAGAGACCTTGCCAACTTAGTTTAGGATCATGTGCTAATAATTCCTTTATAGTCTACGAATCATGATCTTAAACTATGTGAACATAGTTCATAGGTTTTCTATATTAATGTTGGGTCCCTAGTTCACATCTTGACTCCCTTTACCCCTTAATATATAGACTTACATTCCTTCATGGTTCATTCTATATAATGTTAAACTAAGTAGCATAGTGAACCAACTAGTTTCCCCCCAAGGGACAATGGAGCCTTTCCTAAGTTAACCATGGGCTCAACACTCCCTCAGTCCTGGTGAGATTTGTTGATATACCTAATACATAACAATTTATCCCTATGATGAAAGAAATTACCCTTTATAATCATAAATTAACCAACCTCTACACTTTATATCTCTATAGTTTGAATCACCATATCACCCTTTTATTTCCAAATGGACTCCCCTACGGTGATGATTCACTACCCCAGTCTATATCCAAATCCAATCCAGGGTATACATCATGGAGGGAAATTTATTGGTAGAAACATAATGGATCCCATGAATTGGATATGGTTAGTGGTAAATCTAATAATTTTTCACCCATTCTTGAAGATACAATAGTGTAAATTTCTTTTCAAAAGAGTACAACGAGAATCATCAGTCTATTTTTCACCTTCTTTACAATTCAGATCCTGGAAGTCATGATATAACCTTCCTCTAATCTTCTTTGATCAAGTGGTTTCCCAAAACCCTTGGTTTTATCCTATCATAAAATTTTCGACGTATCCAGGGTGAACCGGTCTTTTAGATCATACCCAACTAGTTTCCCCATCTTAAAGATTATATTCATTGGTTGATGTAATATTCCAACCTCATCTCATAAATCCCTATTTGGAACCCACATTCAATTCTATAAATCCTCAATTGATCCTTATTTATCAAATTAATCATGACTCATGTTGGATTAGATGATATGGTTGATCATTTTTACAACATGATTGAGACATGTTGATATTAAAGCTAGGGAATTCCCTACTAGTCTTAACAACATGACTTTAAACTGCATTGTGTATCATCCTCACAACATGATGTTAAAAAAATGACCAAAGTAATTTCTATATGATTTTAAAATACATGGTCCTATTCATATCACATGACTTAAAAATACACGATTCTTTATTCCTTTCCTAAGAGGATAACCCCCTCCTTTTATTTTGGTCACCTACCACACTAAACTCACAAAACTGTGTGAGGCTCGATTCACACTCTACCAGATATTTAGTGGAACCTCTATGGCTTATCCCATATACAAACTCAAAACTAATTATATTTAGGAACTTGGGGTATTCCTATAACTCATGGTGACCCACTTAATTACCTCCCACCAAAATTATTATTCATTTATTAATCTGCAAAATATGAACGATCTTTGCACTTGATATTTTGTTTTGTTCTTATATGGTGATGAGTACTTGTCTAATTCATGATAGTTTTTCATCTTTTTATTACATAAGATAAAGTGTGAATTTTTGTCCCCCATTCCTATACATAATCTGGATATATATACATATATTCTATATTCAAGAAACTAATATGGCTTCATTCCCCTCTCACACGATACATAGTGATGCCTGAATCACCAATCACGGTCCCAACCAAAAATTTCCCAAAGCCTCCATACCATATTGGAATTTAGTTCCCCTTATTTGGGTTATATTTTTCCACCTGATGTCGATATGAATCTACTCTCCTAGGGGATGGGCTAAAATCTATGACCCTAAACTACAAACCACAGTCCAATCATCAAGACCATAAAATACACAAACTTATCCTTGAGGTTCTCTAAAATGGGGTTTAAAATTCCAATCCGCACTATTTTTTTAATTTTATCATTTAACTATCTAGAAAACCTATATCCACCATCTCATCCTCATTATATGAAGCTAAACTACATGATCATCATCCCTACCATATGATGTTAAATTTCATGGTCTTAGTTCTGGATGAATGAACTTAAATGGAACATCAACTTTGTTTAAACATAATGACCTTAAACTATATGCATATACTTTTGAGGCTATATATATATTTATTGGGATTCCATTTTATTTCATGTTTAACTTTCCCCCATTACATTTTTTGTACTATCTAAATCTAGTACCTTGGACCAAGCATCAAAACCTTAAACTGTGTGCACTCTATTGGAGTTGGTACCCTAGAACCAACTACTTTATAAATTAGATTACATATATATTAAAAGTATAAAATATTAATAAATATATTTTCATATTATGAGTGATATTCTACATAAAATTAATGTAATAATTCCATTATATAATTTTTGACATCGAAAGGTCATAACATTTCCCCACTATGATGAGAACCTTGATGTATTTGATAATATTATTATATATAAGTTCTATGAGTGTATGAAATCTATCTGATGAGACAATTATGATTTATATTATCAAGTGTTCGAGGGTAATAAGACATTGAGAGTTCTTCTTATGAAGTTCATACTTGGTAATATCTAAGAAAGGAGGTTATGAGAACAAATGCGCTAGTAGTAATTACAAATGTTATATGTGTTATTAGATATTCCTATCTGCATACATGTTTATTGGTGATTAAACTTGATATTATTATTAATTTATATCATGAATAATGTACTTTTATTAATTGATATTGTCATAAGTGATATGATATTAATGAATAATTTAAGAAAATATTTTAGTTAATGAATGTAGATATCTCAAGACCTTTGATTTGAATGGAACTAAATGATAAAGTCCATAGACATGGTGGTTTTATCGATGATCTAATTTTAGGAAATTTAAAGAAATATATATCATGATTATAGGTTTTTGACACAAATATACATCCTACTTGATGAGATATTAATAAAAATGAATTATATTACCCAATGAGGATTTATAGGAGGTTGTTGTCATTACAACATTAACACATTTCTCTATGGGTTAATTGATGTGTTTATAGACACTAATAATGAAATTTAGGATATCTAACCTAATTCCACAGAGAAATAGGCCAAGAGGGTCATACACTAAGTATATCCATGTCCTTAATTAAATTTTATTTTAATTTAATATTATATTAAATATTAATCTCAAGTTATTAGGAATAATAAATATTCTGGTTATCATATAAATATTTATTGAATGAATAATATAGTGATATATATTTATTAAAGTCAAGAGTTATTATTCAAGGTTCGATTAATGATGAATAAGATTGAGGGGATGAGTTAAAGGTATTAAAGAAATGATATTTAAATATTTGGGAGTTTAAAATGCATCAATTAAATAATAATAATAATAATAATAATAATAATATTATTATTAGATGTGAGGTTTAATTGGAAATTTGAGATTGGTTAGGGACTTAGGGATATAACTAATTCTCTTTCCTAAGAATATAACATTATTTATTTCATTTCTAGGTTAAGAATTTCATTATTCATAAAATCAAGATAATTCTCTCAAGCCATTAAGATAACTTATCAGGAGTACTCTAAAGAATGAAGAGAATCTATTCTCTTCCTCCAACGTGAGAATAAACGAACTTGAATAAATATTTCAAGTCAAGATAGAATTCTTGTAGTGATCATTGGAGAACGAAACTAGTTGTATGGTTCTTTTAAGATAATACTTGAAGATCTGATTATATGTTCCATGATTTATGGGGAATGTGTGGATACATCTATTGGAATTATACACCCTGATCCTTCATCATAATTATAGTATAACAAGAGTGGTCAACTTATTTAAAAATAAAGAAATAATTACAAGTGAATATAATTATTTTTTATATAAATCAAATTTGAAAACATGATTTCTATGAATATTCATATGTTCCTTCACTATGTTATGAGGATTTAATCCAAAAGAACCGAGTAACAAAATTTAGGCATGGACCCAAAAATTTTCCCTATATTCTAAAACAATCAAGTGGTATTATAGCTATCACATATTAATTTATAATGATTTATTAATCATTTATCTATTTACACATTTTATTATTAGTTTTTTATTTTTATTTTTTCCATTATTTAATCTAAAATTTGAGTTATCATGATCATTCAATTTCATATAACCAAGAACATGATAAGAATAAATTAATAACACTTAATGATCCCTTTTAGTGGTTTGTATAATTTTGGATGGATGACACAAATATATGGTGTATAAAATAAATGTACACACTGTTTACCCATAGTCATCCATGAAAGGATTAATCACACAAATCATAACATCCCATGATGGAAAAGAGTATATGACATCATTACACACATATTATTGATATAACCGTTGGGATGTAGGTTGATTGTGATGCCTAAGACCTGCAATCCTGAGTTCTCTACTAAAAACACATACTTTACATACGAAATTTGAAATCTATAGACGAAAACCATAATCAACCATCCATAATTACAATATATAAAAAAAATATCGAGACACTTAAACACCCAATACCTTTTTAGTTTAGATTTTTATAAAGGTAGGGATTTTGTTACTAATATAATTCCTATAATTCACATTTAATGGGAATTTTTACCACCAAAATAAGGGTTTTTAAATTTACAATAAGATTTAAATATTTACTATAAAATTATCTTTAAATAATACCTATCTAGAAAAATAATATTTATTCCTTTTATTCATAACCTAGGGAAAAGAAAAACATATGAAGGGTGAGTTAAAATGCTCACTATGGGGTAACTTACAATATAATAAATCATGGAATAAACAACACATGAATAATATAGAAGGAATAAATAATAATCAAATAATTATATATAACTGAAAACATGAGTGAGTGATATATCCATGGATAAAATAATAATAAATAAACACATAGATAATAATAAATTATTTCATAGTGATGGAATAAATAATTTTCAACATCATAAAAATATTATTGAGTCCTTATTTCAAGACACCGTGCATAAATGGGTTAGGTTTACACCAAATACCCTAGCTAGTTTGTCTCATGAGACTTACTGATGCATCAAGATGATATATAATTTTAGGCCCTACCCATCACTAAACATGTCAAATGAATTCATCATATAAATGGACTGAATAAATAATACATGATCAACAAACCTAAGTAATCAATAATTATCTATATTGAAATAATTAGTATACAGATTTTCAATAATTCCACAATCAATAATGGAATAATTTTTATAGTAAACACCCTTTAATTTGGATGGTATTTAAACTATATAGAGTAATGGATATATAGTTAGGTCAGTAATGGAAATGATATAGAATACATCCATGAAATTAAAGAATATAGACATGAAAGAGAGAGATAAATTCAAGAGAGGGATGGAGAGTGACAAAGAACATAACCCTTAATAACATGGTGGGGGTATAAAATCTAAATCCATAAGATCATCTAGATGGTAATATGTGGAACATAATTCCAAATGATATAGATAATTTGGAGTTAAATTGGACAATAGAGTTGAAACATAATAAGTGGTTTTAGAAAACATTTCTTAACATTATTTTAAAAAGATGATGTTACGAGTCACTTTCAGAATATCATTTTGAGCAGTTGACATGAATAAATTTTCAATCATTATTTATAAATAAATAAAAACAATTAAGCCTTTATAAATTGATAAAGTTTATCTAGAGGAAATTTGGAGTGCAAGATAAAATATATGATCATGAAAGGAAAAACCTTAATATTTTAAAATACTTTTATTGCAACCCACATCATATAAATAAGTAATAATGTTTTCTTTTGAAAATAGAAAAATGGAAATATTAATATCATAAGAGATAATAACTATTTATATTACAAAATACTAAAAAAATACTTCTTTAAAAATAAGGAATATGGACATGGAGGAAATATAGTTATTAAAGAGGATTGGAATTATTCTTAATAATGTTTTTATTTCATGAGAAATAAATTCATCAAGGAAGAAATTTAAAATTTAAAATATTATTTTACCTAGAGTGAAAAGAGTGAATATCATATGTAATAAGAAATGGATCAATATAGGGAACTTAGAAGAATAGAGTTCAATAAGAAATCTTATAACTTATATAAATTATGTTGAGTTTGGAAAATCCCTTACAACTTGGGTAGTGTATTAATTAAATGAATAAGAATAAGAGATTGTGAAATGGACTTGTAAATCACATGATAAATGGTGATTTATGATGAAATAATTAAATAGGGAATTAATTACACCATGTAAATAAATAATAGGTTAAAATTATCAAATCATGCTTCAATTTAGGGAAATTTAAAATAAAATCTTTACCTTTATTCCCTACTTCCATGAAATTTATTTAACCTTATTTGGGACTTGATTATTACCTTAGAGGTACTATTGAAAATAGAGGACTTCTGGATTTCTTAAAAAAAATGGCATTCAAGAATGGGATTGGATTTTAGGAGAGGAAAATGGGTGGAGGATCAGGGGAATCTCAAAGGATAAGTGTGAATTGAAGTTGGTGGAATTGAGGTCCTTTTATATGTGAAAAAGAGAGAAATTTACTTAGAAACTAAAACTAGGTTAAGGGTAAAGATGAAATCACATGGGAGTTGGGGTAAGTAAAGAAATGTTGGTGATAGATGTGGGATTGAATTTATTTCCTAATAAAGGTCTTATATAAGGTCTATATGTTAAGTTAATTTAGTAAAATTTGGGACATCTTGGTTTACCTATTTTTACACTTTTTTAACTTGTTTAATTATTTACCATTGAAATTATTTTTTTTCTAAAAAATATAAGATGACCCTTTTTACCAAATTTCAATGTTTTGATTCCAATTTTGGACTTTATTAAATATAATTAAAATTATAAATATGGGAAAATTGTCTTTTTAATTTGAACATATAATACACAGAAAAAGTGTTTTTGTAGAAAAATGTATTTTTAAATATTAATTATTGTTATTATTATTTCCTATCAATTAATAATTAAATTATTTTTCATATATTATTCATATTAAAAATATATTTTATAAACATCATAATTTTACCATAATTTTTTAGTTTCTTAAAATAAAAAATTCATAGTGTATAAAAATAATATTTTTTAGTAAAAATTCATTTCTAAGCATTAAATTATTTTATTAATTAATTAGATACATTAATTAAATACAGGTTTATTATAACTGACCTTAATTTTTTTATTGTATAAATGGGAAATTTATACAAAAATGATATATGTTATTCCTTGTACACAAGTCAAGAGAGTGGGGGGGGGTGGATTGAGTTTCTAATAAAATTTATTTTTTAAAAAAATTTAAAAATTAAATCCCTAAATTTAATTAAATCACCCAGTTAATAAAAACTATAGAGATATATAATTTTATTTTTCAAATTTATTCTCAAAAGTAGGATCAAGGATCAGCTAAAATAAATTTTAAATATTCTTCAACTTTTGAAAAAAATTTATTAACAAAACACTATATATAAAACACAAATTAAGATTAAGTATCATAGAAAACTTTTGTTTTCATAAAAAAACTACCATAAATATTCTTTTATATAAATAATGAAAAAATATCATATAAATCACACAATAAAAAATTAATAAGGGGTTCCATATCAAGCTTAGACTTAACCCCATCTTCTTGGAAATATCTTAATACCAAGAAGTTTATTATAAAATAAACTGATCCACAACAAGGATTAGGTTTTATAGACAATAGAACACATAATTTTCTAAGAAAAATCCACTTCCATAGTTATACATGGGATAAGAAAAATTTAAATTTCACATAAGACCTATTACATAATTATTTATGGGATTAAAAATAAAGAAAATTGAGAGAGTGTGTCGAGCACTATCCAGTTTAGTACATGAGACGATGTTTTAAAAATCTACAGAGTAATGAAAATCAAAGCTCAAAATTAAAGAATAAAAAGAAAGATAAAAATATTATAGAAGAGAAAATGTTGTGTAGATCAATCTAATTTGGTTAATTTTGATAGGATTATTTTAAAAACTTCAAGAGAATATTCCACAAGGTTTTCATAGAATGTGTAGTAAAAAAGAGTATCATAGATGTTTTGGAAAATCCTTTTTCATTTTTTAGTTATTTTTCACTATATCTTTTTGAATATTTTACATATTTACCATGACCACACACTACTTATTTTTTCACACATGAGGGAGATATTCTAAATATAAAACATTCTTAGAGATATAATTATCCATTGAAAATAACAATAAAGTAATCTTAATCCTCATGATGAGAAGAAAATGTTGAAATGCTGACTTTGTATTTAAGTATTTTATGGATTTATTTAAGAATAATAATTCTTCAATCCATGTGATACTTTATAAAAATTAATTAAATAAACTAGATTTTGGATAATTGTTTTTGAAATTAATTCTGGATAGCCATGGTGTCTTCATTGGTGGTAGGTTCCCTAATAGTAGCATCTTTAATTGACGACAATATTCATTGGTGGTATATTATTTTTGGTATCATCTTAGGAAATAGATTCTTTGATAGTATAAATACAATGTTCGTAGTGGTAGTACAAATTAGAGGTAACATGAACTATTGGTGGATTATCTTAGAGGTATCATCATTAATCTACATTGGTAGCAGTAGCATTTCCTTGATGGAAGCATCAAGTGAAGGTAACAAATACTAGTAGTAGGATCACTTTATGGTAACACCATATGATAGTCGATGGTATATACACTAAAAAATGCATCCTTATGGTAGAACAATATAACTTGTAGTAGATCTTTTTAACTAATGGAAGATCTACACTTAACTAAATTTCAAAACTTCATCTAGAATATGTTTTACTACCATAAAACATTAAACACATTAGAAATATACTAAACACAAGTTGGGATCATTAAAATAAGCAGGTGCTGGACTGACCCAACAATCTATCTTTTTTATGATCACAAATCATGGAATTGTAAAATCCATATATAAATACATAAATGAGAGTATAGATGAATAACATATAGCCTTCAAGCTCAATTAATCCATGTGATGCATAAATATCCATTTAATCCATAAAAGCACTTTGGTGATAATCCATTTTATTATTACTGAAATGAAATTCAATTCAATTACTCCCCATTTTAGGATTATCAAAAAAGTAAAAATAATTATGAAACAAACAAAAAACAAAATAATGAATAAAAAGAGAGTCTTTGCATTAATCGTTGAAAGGGGTTCATAGTATAACATAAGAAGTACAAAAAAAGTAATGCCCTATCAAATCCCAGTATGAATCTGAGGAGGATTCTTTCTTAAGAAGATATGTAGCATCTAATGGATACTTCCATTTCCTAGAAATAGGTGGAATAGAGGATGAGGCAGTAGTTATAGGAGAGGTGGAAGGGGTAGTGTCCTTGATAAAAATTGGAATGGAATGTCTGACTGCTTCAATAGAAGCAAGACCAAAAGGAAGAAATGCCATGGTAAAGGGATAAAGAAGGGAAGAAAGGGAATATGACACTAGAAGGATTGAATGAGCTATAATTTGAGTCCCTAAATTTTATAGAAAATGCTTCAAGATATCTACAAAATTGGTGATAACCAAGTGACCATGCTTTATTGCCTTAAGAAAACCCACTTTATCTTCCGTAAACAACTTGAGAAAAGGGGCAAAAACTTTTAACTGGTTAACTTTCTACTTGAAGGCCCTGGTAATAGTAGGAATTAATATATTTTTGTAAAAGAACATAAATTTAGAATTTATATCATTCTTTGTATAAATCCTTGATAGATAATATTTAATAGCTTTAGTAGTAGTTTCCCGATCACTCCTAGGCCCATTCAAGCATTTTCTAACCAATTTACTAATATGATCATAATTTTATTTAATTTAAAAAATTTATTCTTGATGAGCATAATTATAATCACCCATAGTATACTGTATCTCATCTCTTATAATGGTTCTGATCAAATCAACATCACCTGAGGAAGGGCGAGTTGGTGAAGGAGGTGTGGATCTGAGCATCCCACTGAGATATGACAACAATTTTTCCTTAAAAGAATCCAAATACTCTTTATTAAAATAACCAAGATGAGGCATATTAGAAAAAGGATGAGGTTAAATCCAATATTTTTTAGTCAAGGAAGCCTCCTTATGTCTTATCTCATTACCATGGTCACCTGAAGGAGGAATATCCAACCTTTTCGTCTGATAAATCCTTTCAATCAGGGATCCATTAGGATCATTATCAGTAACTGAGATAGAATGTCCCATATTATCCGGTGGACTACCCTTATATTCACCATTACCACTTTAATAATCACTATTTCCATCATCTAAATTAGAATCATGGTAATTAATACCTAGAATCTTAGAGCCCGAAGATTTCTCTCCCTTAGGTAGTGCCTCATCTTCAATTTTTTCTGTAACAACTAGTTCATCCCTATGACTAGATTCTTGGATAGTTAATACATGTTGAGTATAAATAGGCCTTAATTCTCTATTATAATCACTTGATGTGAAGACACTATTATAAGGTTTTGGCTATTATTTCTTATCGCCTTCATTATCACCATCATCAGATCCATCTAACACCTCAACTACTTATTCAAAGACTCATACAAACACTTTTCTGACTTAGATTAATTTTAAAATTAATTTTCTTCAGATTCATCACCTTATTTAAGAAGTATCCTCCTTTTGGGAAGAGAAAGTGGGGGCATGGATGATATATAAGATACATATTTTTAATTTTGACCAGATCAGGGCCACTTACTTCTTCTACTGAAATAGGAACAAACTAATCTTTAATAGGACCAAATTCCTTACTAGAAGAAACGTCAAATTACTAATCAGAATAATACACCACCGCTTCATAAATATCTAAGATATGTTCAACTACATATTTTGGTCAATAAAGGTGATCAAAAGGTTGGAATATTTTATATAGTTTTTCAGTATCCTATACCCATTTCCTTCACCAATGGTTACAATTATCCTTCATTATTTTTTGGGTTTCTTGACTTAATAAAAAATTACAAAAATATGTTATCTTGTCTTCACCTTTAGGTATAATACATTTGTATTCTAACAAGGCCAATATCATATTAGGATAGGACAAGGAATTTGAACTAGATGATGGTTTTCAAAGCTCTATCATATGCAATATCAGATTTCTACAGAGGTTAATCATATTACCTATTTTCATAATAAATAGGAAAAATATATATTGATACCTCATAATTATAAAGTCTCCCTTCCTAGGAAGAAGTATATATTGGATAAAAATAAATAGAAATTGATATTCACCATTGAAATCCACTACAGAAGGTCTTCACAAAGCCTCATTCTCAGTAATCTCCATAAGAAAATCCTTAATCACAAAATATTTATGAATGTGAAATGAACCATAATAAGCCTCATATATACCTCAGTTCGGAATGTTTGAGAATTTGGACAATTTATTCAACAAAAAAACAAAATTTCTTCCATATATCAATATCTTAACAATGTATTTATTTTCTCTAAACATATATTCATCAAATAGAATAAAACCAGTGTACCAACCTAGGATAGAATGGTTGTTCATTCCTTGAGAACCATTCGATCTATCCCTGATCCTAGATCACTTTTAGAAAAATAAATTTACTTTCGTACAACCATTCATCATTTATTTCCTTTTTAGCAATGATAACCCATGACACAAGATTTAGATTCCTTGGATCTACTGGATGGCTAGATTCTACTCTTTATTTATTAGAATGTGATAGATCATTAGTAAAAATTTCTATAAGTTTCACTCACACCATTTTTAAGAGGGTTCAATGGTTGAATGATGAGGTTATAGAAGGCTGAGAGATAAAGGGAGAGGTTTTAAATGAGGCGCAGATGAGAAGGGGATCCTTAGACTCAGATTTTATGTATATTTATCATTTATAGATTTCAAAAATTTAAAAATAGGATTTAAATATAAAATATATAACAAAAATAAAAATATATATTTTTAGTTCAAAGTTAGTAATGGTTGGAAAAATTAATGGTATCTCATGGGAAGATAGATACCAATGGTAAAACTCATATTATTATATAAATGTAGATACAAATAGTGTTATGTAAATAGTAGATCCTTACAATAGTGAGAGTCACGCTAGCATTTCTAATAGTAGCAGAGCTAATGGTAGTATAGATTATGATACCTAACTAATATTAGATCATCCATAGTAGTACTGATCTATTGAATTCTCTTCCAGTTGTAACATAACATTAATAAAAAAAGACCTACCAAATATTATTATTCTAGGTTCATGTATGATATAGATAATTCTCCCAAATTTCAAAGGATTGGTGAATCTATAAGTAAGTTGATGATTAATTCCTTTTAATTAAATAGTTATATCCCATTTTTGAAAATGATATCTCAAAAAGTAATGTCTCATATCAATGTGTTTTGTCCTGGAATGAAAAATGGGGCTCTTAGAGATATATATCACACGTTTATTATCACAATTTATAGGGGCATGTATAAATTGATATCCATATTCTAGTAAAGAGTGTTTCATACATAGAATCTATAAGAAACAACTATTTGTAGCTATTTATTCAGATTCAACAGTGGATAATTCCATAGAGTTCTATTTCTTATTACATTATGAAACCAGATACTTTCCCAAAAAGTGACCTATTCCAGAGGTGTTTTTTTATTTATCTTAAAAACACCAAAATCAATATCAAAATAAATCACTAAATCAAATGATTTTACACTAGGATAAAATAGTCCTAAATTTATTATACCTTTTAGGTATTTGAAAATTATTTTTATAACAAGTAAATATAACTCTTTTGGATTTTCTTGGAGACTATTATTCATACACACACGCTAAAAATTATTTCTATATGGCTCGTAGTTAAGTAAAGTAAAATTCTAATCATACCTCTATAAGTAGTTTGATCAACATATTTACCAGTTTTATCAAGATCAAACTTGCATCTAGTACTCATTGGAGTATCACTACCTTTAGTACAATCCATACAAAAATGATTCAAAAGATATTTAGTGTAATTGCTTTGATTTAAAATAATTTCGTATTTATTTTGAAAATTATGAAAACCAATATATAATTAAGTGCTACCATAAAAATAATTTCAAATTAACTTTGAATATTTTTTTGTAAAACTCTGTAAACTAAAAATTTCTTTATGATCAAAATATAATATCATAAACACAATTTTATAGTACTTAAATATATTTTGAAATTATTTTTATAAATAAAGTAAGGTTAGATATAACTTTTGAAAAACCTTTTGAAATAAAAATTGAGATGAGACTATCATACCAAGCTTAAGGATCTTGTTTTAAACCATATAATGGTTTTTTTAAATTTAAAAACATGATTTGGAAAGTGAGAGTTTTGAAATCTTGGGGGATCTTCAAAAAATACATCATCAATTCTATACCCATTTAAGAATTATATATTTACTTCCATTTTATATAGTTTGAAATTAAAATTTATTTCATAGGAAAGAAGCATCCTGATATATTTAAGTATGGATACTGGTGAAAAGGTTTCCTCATAATCAATACATTCCTATTGAATACATCCCTGTCCAACCAATATTTCTTTATTTATAATTATTATTCCTCACTCATTATGATTATTTATAAATAACCATTTAGTGTTAATATTTAGAATGTATTTGGGTCTTTTAACTAGTTCATTGACTCTATTTATTTTAAACTAATTATGTTTTTTCTTGCATTACCTTTACCCAAAATTTTTCATTAATTTCTTATATGATGTTCTTTGGTTCTAGTGGTAAAAAGAAAAGTTGATGTTCAACTTTTATTTTAATAGGAGCACTTGTTTGAGTTCCTTTATTTAGATCACCTACAACATCGTATAAGGGATGATATCAAGGACTCCAAATAGATCTAGAAATAAAATTGTTTGACTCCTCATTTTGATCTATAGGTTTGGTTTTTGGATTTTCATCAGAACTAAGAGAGTTCTTTACTGGAGGTTAGGAAGAGTTTTCACTAGGTTTAAAATTTATGTCCAGAATGGAAAGGTCATCATCTAGATTTTGTAAAGATGTTATTGGATCATGTAGATCTAGCTCATAAAATTTGATAAATATAGATTCTTCCACAATCTTACTCCTTTTACTAAACATCGTTTATGATTTAATAGATATAAAATATCCAAGTAAAATTCATTTACTTATCTTAAAAGTAAACTTGTCTAAATTCAATTTTGCGTTGAACATAAATACTTTACACTCAAAAACTATAAAGTAATTAACTATTGGTTTTATACCCTTAAATAATTCATATGGGGTATTATTTAAAAGAGGAATAAATAAAACTCTACCAACTATATAGCAAGGTGTATTCATAGAATATTTCAAAAAAATAAATAGGTAAATCATACTCATTAAGCATAGTTTAGGAAATTTCTTGAAGGGTTATATTTCTTACTTCTACAACACCATTCTATTGTGGGGTACTAGGAGCATAAAAGTTATGAAAATACCCTTGTTTTGAGAATTGTGATTCAAAATATTGATTTTTAAACTCAGGACCATCATAACTTCTTAAAGTTATAATTTTAATCCCATTAAGATTTTATATAGATTAAGCATATTTGAAAAACTAGGAAAGTGCTTCACTTTTATATGCAATCAAAAATACCTATTTATAAATTGAATAAAAATCCACTATAAAATATTCATAATGATTTCATTATAATCTAGAAACACCAAAGGGTCAAAGAAAGTCAATGTGAACAAACTCTAATGGTTGATAAGTTGACACTTTTTCCTTTGGTTTGAAATATATTTTATGATGCTTTCCCTTTTGAAAGGGATTATAAAATTAGTCTATTGGGAATACTAGTTTGGGTAAATCCTTAACTAAAACTTTCATAGATATATTTATAAGTTAGTTAATATTTAAATGTCATAGTCTCCTATTACAGAGAAAATATTCTTTGTAAAAGGCACTTAAACAAGAAACATTCTAATAAAATTAGGAATTTAAATCTATAACATAAACATTATTATTTTGCAAAGAAGTAAAAACTAAAGAATGTTTGGAATCGTAATTTTGGAAAGAATTATTTTCAAATTTAAAATAAAAAAATAATCACATAAATAAGATATTATAATAATAATATATTTTAATTTATATATAAATAATAATATAGTAATTAAAATATTATTAGAGTTACAATTTTGACTGAGAACAATTACCATACCTTAGGAATTTTCACTGAAGGTTACATGTACACCATAAAATTTGATCATATTTTGATGCTTGATTAGTACCCAGTAATATGTTTGGAGCATCTACTATTCATATACCATATGTGCTTACTATAACTCTTCAAGAAGGTTTTTTATAAAAAGGATTTAAACCAAAATGTACTTTGTTACTTTAATTTTATTGGGTTATAAAATGATTGTAATATGAGATTTAAGAATCCATAATTATTTAACAAGTTTCCCATAAGTAGACCTAAGAATCTCAGAAATTAAAACCTTATTAGGTATTATTTAATAATAAATACTAACTAAATTAGCAGAACTATAACATGGTAAATATTTTATTTTATAATTTATTTTTTGTCCAGGTTGATATCCAATTCTTGTGGTATTCTTAGGCGATGTTTTTTACAAGAATCTAGGTTAATATTTTCATTAAATTTGTGAACCTTTATAGATCGTTCTTTAATTTAACATTTTATAATTCCATCTCATTATTTTATTTAAGAAGTTGAACATTATTTTCCTTCTCTATTGTAAGATCAATTTTTAAATGAGAAGACATAGCATACTACTTCTTTAAAATTTTATATTTATAATTTAATTCATCAAATTTTTCTTACACCATGATACAATATTCAAATAATTCATCACTTGATAAATATTTTGTATCATTTTCATTTTCATAATGAATATTAATATGTATAAGATATTTAGGAAAAACATTTAGTACCTCATATGTGTTTGTCATAAAACACATATTGGATCTATCATTTTTTTCTTCCTTTATTGAGTCTGAATCACTTAATCTCTCCCTTGAGGTACTCAACTGTGTCTTTCAGAGAATTTTTATATTTATTTTCTTTTTCCTCATACTTTTTCTTATATTTTATCTTGACATATTCTTATTTGATGTGTCCTTTTATCTTACAATAATAGCAGATTACTTCATTGATTGAATCATCCTTTCTCCAATATGTTCACTAATTCCATTTTTCCATAATTTCATCTATATTTTTATTTATTGAAGAATTTATTCTTCATATAAAACATATTGAAACATATAGAAAATATTTCATTTCTTCATCACTGTTTGATATTTCATCATCCTTGTAAATTTCAACCACGTTCATTTTTTTGATTTGAGTCTGAAGTCTTGAAGACCACTAACCTTTTATTTTGTCAATCATCATATTATTTTTTCAATTTGAGTTCCTCATTATACATCATGGTATTTAAAATAATATCATTCTATGGTAAACAAAATATTTCACAGATTACTTTATTGAAATTGAGTTTCCTCGCCATCTGTTTGGTAAACATATGAGAAATCTCATCACTTGATCTTTACTATCAATGGTCCTTCAAAGAGAATTAATTGTTTTTAAAATATCATTGAACCTTAGATACATATAAAAAATAGGCTCATTAGGTATCATCTTAAATGTATAATATTTAGTAGTTTAAGTATTTAGCTTAATTTCTTTAATATTGGAAGTTATTTCATGAGAAACAACTAGTGTATCCCAATTTTCAAAATCAACAGCACATAAAAATATTCTATTGAATTATTCATCTCATAATGCACAATATTAAGAATTCATATCTTTAAAATTATAATCATAGGTAGTATTATTGGAATAACTTCAATATATTCTAGGAGATTTAGGTAATTCATATTAATCCTCATTAATATCCCAAATATCTGACCCCATGCTTTTTAAATGGATTTTAATTTTAATCTTTCATTAAGCATAATTATTTCCATGTAAATAATGATATTTATTAGTGGAATTTCCTTCCTTTCTATTTTTGTCCATAAAGAATTAAATTTATAAATAACAGAAATTTAATATCTTTAAAATGAACTAGATCATTTTAAAATTATTTTTGAAAATAGTCACAATACCAAATGTTGATCATAATGGACAACTCAAGAGTGGGTGGGGGGAGTGAATTGAGTTTCCAATAAAATTTATGTTTTAGAAAATAATTTAAAAATTAAATCAACTAATTTAATTAAATCACCTAATTAATCAAAACAATATAAATACATAATTTTTTTTCAAATAGCTTCTCAAAAGAGGAATCAAGGCTCAGTTAAAAAAATATTAAAAGTAAATCAAATTTTGAAACTAATTTAATTAACCAAACACTATATATATATATAAAATGAATATTAACTATTATTTTAATATTTTGTTTTCAAAAACATCCCATTGAAATAGTCTTTGAGATAAATAAATAATACAAATCATACAATGAAAACAACATAAATTTAACAAGGGGTTCAGTCTTAGCTAGAGAAATAATCCTCTCTGTAACACGTGAGATTTTTATGAGAAATATTTTCTTTTTATGTTATATAAATCATCAAAGGAATCTTTCACTACACACAACACTAGCTTGGCTTGATTTACACGCAACCACGGCCTTCCTCTATAGCTTGCGTTGTACGCAATACCGAGTTTCACTAAACAATGATATGCTATTAAAATATTATTAAAACTAGCCGTTATGAATAGTAATACCCACTTTTTGAAATTTTGTAAATTTTATTTTTCAAAATGGATATCATTTTTGGATTCGAAATATTGAAATTATCCTAGGGTGAAATTTTGGTATTTTTCTGAAAACTTTCAATTTTTGATGAATAGTGAAAACATCGGGTTACTATTTAAAAAACCGACTTTTTATTTAAATAATTATTTATTTTATTTAAATTTATTTTAGGAAAAAATTGATACATAATACCTATATAAGTTCAATGCAATTAATTGGAGTCATTTTATAATAATTTGAGATATATAAAAATTTTATTAAACTTTTCACCGTCTTTTACCCACCTCCTAGGAGAATTTTCAAATTCACATAAAACTTAATTTTACCGCTTCTGTGAGTGGAATTTCCAAAATCCGAGAAACACAATTAATATCAAGGACTAAAATGTGGTTCAATGAGATGAAAATAATTTTTGGTGAATAGTAACTTTTTACTTTTTTTACCACAGTTAAAAGTAAATAGGGTAATTAAGGGTAAAAATGTTATTATTATTACCCTAAAACATGTCCTAATTCTATTGGATAAGTTTAATTAGACCAAAAACAAACTTAGGAATAAAATATGACCATTTAGGCCCACTTGGATTAGATTAGGACATTTATTATTAATTTATTTAAAGAAGGGATAAATTAGTTAAAATCAAAGTTTAATAACTAAATTATTTTTAATATAGGGTTATACATAAGATAAATTCGACTATAAATATTCATTATAAATATAAAAAGATTTAATACATAATGATATTTTATTTGTAATTTTTAGACATTAAATAATATAATATATTTATGACACAATGATGATGAAATAATTATCTTATTAATGAAATATTGACATAATTGATGTTATAAATACCCAAATAAATGTAATTTGAGACTTTTTATGAATTAAAATAATTTTCTATGTTAATATGACATGTTATTATTGATTTAATTAACTTTTTTCGAACTAATCATTCTGCTATGAGTTTCAAAAAAATCAATTACCAAATAGTGTCAAAATTGACCTAAAATAGTTTTTAAAAAAAATATTATATTATTAATTGTTATTATATTTATAAAAATCTAAGGTTCGGCCAAGATACTTATATCATGATAGGTGTATCATAAATGGACCACTTGAGGGACGCTTGGATGTATATGGTAGGTTTATTAACTATATAATATAAAAATACAAAGGGACATGGTAAATGTCAATATAATTAACTAAGAGTTAAAACTAAAAGATAAGGTTAATATAATGACCTAAACTTGTCTAAATTCTATTTGATGAGAGTATTTCGACCCATAACTACCTTATATTCAAAATAAATCAATTTCGAGCTATTAAAAACCGAATATGACTTTATAATAAAATAATATTTTTAGTTTTTCCAAAGGTACCCCTCTCCTCCCTTATAAAAGGGCACCTCCTCCCTCTCTCCCTCACACCACTTTGAGCATTCAAGCTCGGCCAAACCCTGCCAAATTATCTTCTACACTTCCATAGAAACATCCTAGAGGTCCTAGTATTCTTGAAAGACCAATTTTAGTGCCCTAAGAGGAGGTCTCAAAGAGGCATTTCAAAGAAGAGGTAATGTCCGTTACCGATTCTTTCAACTTTATTTCTTCTTCGACTTCTTATTATTTAGTTGTTTCATTATTAAGTAATAACATTAGTATCAATCATATACTGATATGTTATTATATGTATGAAACAACCCTATTTCACCATCTATCCATCCTACGGAAAATGAAATCACTGCACGTGCGTACGTACAGAATACCGTCTCCACGCCGTGGTGTAATCTATTTTCCACCACCACCTTACTTGGATGGGTATAATGGTGTAAAGAATAACTATATATGATTATTTTAAAGTGATATTGTTTCTGAAATAGTATACATACACTTCAATACAATTCCACGATCATGGGAATGATATCAACGCTCGTGCGTACGTAAGAATACCGTCTCCATGATGTGATGCGACTCGTTCTACTTGATATTAATTGCATAATAATTATATAAATTAATTGAATGAATGAATATGATATATATTACAAAAATACCATTTTGGAAATGAGGTATCTATAACCTAAAAATAAGAATAAAAATTTATTCGACAAAACATGCATAAGAACAAAAAGCAATAAACACCCGAATAACAAGTAACAATGAAATATTACTAATAAGAAGATAAGAATATGACCATATCTGATATCATAAAAATAAGTATGATTCTGTAATAATTCAATGACATTATTTAAATCATTATACAGGAGGTTTGGAAACTTATGAAGAAAATCAGACCTAAGGTAATGGACAATCTTGCAAATCTCAATTTTTATCCGAGATTGTTTATACTTCATAATTTACTGGGGAATATTTATCATCCACATCCATGTTTCCTCAATATGTAATATTATTTATATCCTCCTACAATTGTTTAAATTTAATTTTACCCTTCGGTGAGTTTTTAGTAAAAGATATGAAAGGAATCTTTTGTTGTTTTTCGTACGAGGTACTTTTTGACTTTTCTGACATTAGTACGAGAAGAATGTTTTTTTAACTTATACGACATGAATGTATTTTTAAAAAATTATTTCCAAGAAGATTCCTTTACAAGTTTTAAAGTTTATTTTTAATAAACTTCTTTTAGTTTAAAATTGTATGACATGTTAAGAAAGGAAAAATGTTTTTGAAGTAGAAAGGATATTTTCCTCAAGAATGGAGTTCAAGTGTTTTATCAAAATTATTTTCCATCTAAGATAATATAGGTTTATGTTTATATCACTATTATTAATTTTTTTTTGGGGCTGAAGCCTCATTTTTATTATTAAATCAAAGCAAAGTCCTCTTTTAACTGGGTAGAGGGAAACCCATTACATAGCCCGAAGGCCCAGTGGGCTTGTAGCCCATTACATAGCCCGTATGCCCAAATTCTAAGGCCAATTCACATTCTGTGAATAGTAACCTACTGCTACAGTACCGCACAGTATCGCCGCCGCTACAGTGCCCTGCCTCCAGTACAGTACCCGCTGATGAACAGTGCCGCCGCTGCTACAGTGCCGCTACAGTGCTGCTACAGTACCTGCGCCCCATGGGTTTTGAACCCCCATTTTATGATGTCACGATGTTTAAGAATACCATTTTTATTGCATGGGTTATGCAATGATATATGATTTATGATTTTGCGGCACACATAAGAATGGTATCATTATGAGATGGGTGAGACCTATATCTCCCTCCAATGCATTGGGTAATGATTTATATCTCATGAGATAGACATGACTGGAACGGCATGTTAAACCGGTTTAGTGAAACATGAATGAAACGAGGAGTGAACTCGGTTCAGAAATGGACATTGTCCACTAAGATAGTCTTGGCAATGAGTCTTGACTACTAAGAAATGATTTTATATGATTATGTGTGTATGCCACAAAGATTCATGTTTTAAGTTATGATTATTGGGATTACATTTCACTACTACGATTATCCCATGTTATGAAATTATGATCTCTTTTGCAGGTTAAGATTTCCAAAATGGTATGTTCTTATGAATATGATGTGATTGATATTTCTTTTGTTTACCCTTACTGTGCATTTGAGCTCACCCTTTTGTATGTTTTCTTTCCCCAGGTCAGGAAGAAGGTTATTAAGTAGGATATTCCAAAAGGGACTCTAGAAATAAATTGGAGACAATGTAGATGCTTTATGAACCAGTTGTTTATGTTTCCCAGTTTCTAAAGACACTATACCTATATGGTCCTTTCCTGGTTTTGTTATATGTTGTAATAAGTGTGCTTTAATTCTGAAGTAATAACAATGTATGTAAAGTATGGGTCGTTATAGTTGGTATAAGAGGAATGGTATAGTCAAACTTTGGAAACTAGGATGCAGAAGCCTTAGAAATAAACCTAAGGATATATATAAGCATAGGACACAATCTTAGTGTTTTAGAAATGGCCATGAATAACCTATGATAAGACCTTAAGTGTAAAATTTTATTTTTGATTATGTGGTTTTCCTATTATAATTAGTGTTGCTCACACTATTCTTATTGGTTTTAGTCAATGGTTGGAACCTGAAGGAACAGTGTTAATGCGGAATGCGACGGGCAATGCAATGATTGTCCCCCTGAGAAAACAAATGTTATGGGAGCTGGAATGCAAAATCTTGTAGCTATAATCACACAACTTTCTCAAGCTATGAATCATGAAGGACTTCCAAATGAGAAAAGGAAGGATCAAAATTCTGTTGAATCCTTCATGAGGCAGCCTCCACCTTCATTCAGCGGGCCTTCTGATCCATTAGTGGATAAACAATGGATCAGTACCACTGAAAAGATATTTTCAATTCTTCAATGTTCTGAACATGATAAAGTCATCTTATTAGTTTATCTCTTGGAAGGTGAAGCTGATCAATGGTGGAATCTTATCAAAAATACGAGGCAAAGGGATGAAATTGAATCCATGGAATGGGACGAGTTCAAGAACTTATTTTTCAATAAGTACTTCCCTCGTATTCTCTGAACAAAGATAGAGAAGGAGTTTCTTGAACAAAATCAAAAGGATGATGAATCTGTTGGTACCTACAACAAAAATTTTACAAGACTTGCAAGGTATGCTTCTGGTATTATTATCCAATCTGAGAGTAAGATCGATCGATTCTTTAGTGGCTTAAAACCAAGTCTTTGAAGGGCGTTAGCCATAAGGGACTTCAATAGCTATGAGGAAATCGTTCGATGTGCTCTCAAAGTTGAGAAGGATATTGGAGTAACACATCAGTTATATGGGTTTGATAAGAAGAGGAAAATGGAATTCAAAGGAAAATCTAAAGAGCACACTGAAAAAAAGATGAGTTTTCCCTTATGCTCAAAGTGTGGAAAGAAACATGGAGGGAGTTGTCTTAAAGGGACAAGTAAATGTTTCAAATGTGGAAAGGAAGGTCATCGGGAATTTGAATGCCGCAATGATGGGAAGAAGATGTCTAGTGATGTGAACAAATAAAAGGCTACATAGGGTGAACCTCCTACACTTCAATGTTACAAGTGCAAGAAAATGGGGCATTATTCCAATCAATGACCTAATCCAAGGGTTTTTGATGATGATCAACGCCATCAAACTCTTAAGGAGAAAGACAAAGGAAAGTCACATGCAATTTCTATCAGCGATGTGGAGTACGATAACGAAGTGGTGAAAGGTACACTTACCATCCAATCTAAAGTATCAAATGTTTTATTTGATTCTGGATCCACCCACTCTTTTATTTCTGAAGAATTTTCTAAGGGTATCACCATATTACCACAACAATTAGATGTTGAGTTAGCTGTGACAACCCCTAATGGCACAACAGTCGCATCAAAAGTTTATAATTCTTCTCTGATTGAAGTTTGTGGGAAAGTGCTTCATGAAAATCTTGTGGTCCTTCCTATAGTGGAATTTGATTTGATTCTTGGCATGGATTGGCTTTCTTTATATGGAGATCATATCAATTTCCAAAGAAGGGAAGTCACATTTCATATTCCAGATCAATCTATGACCGTCTATCGATGCAAGGACGAACATAACCTTCCATTGGAAATTTCTTCCATCTTATGGGTCTTGATTCCACTAAATGAAGGTTATTTATCTCAAATGGTTGGTGAGAAACTCACAGTTAAGAATATGACCATTGTATGGGAGTTTGATGATGTCTTTCTGGAGGAATTACCGGGTCTTCCACCAAATCGCGAAGTTGAGTTTTCAATAGAACTCGTACCGGGTGCTTTACCTATTTCAAAGACACCTTATAGAATGTCCCCAATTGAGTTGCAGGAATTGAAGAAGAAACTCCAAGAGAATCTTGATAAGGGATTCATACGCCCTAGTGCGTCACCTTGGGGAGAACCTGTTCTGTTTGTTAAGAAGAAAGATGGATCAATAAGACTCTGCATTGATTATCGAGAACTTAATAAGATCACTATCAAGAACAAATATCCTCTCCCATGCATTGATGACTTATTTGACCAACTACGAGGAGCTCAATACTTTTCCAAGATTGATCTTCATTCAGGGTATCATCAATTAAGGGTCAAATGGGAGGAGATACCAAAGATGGCTTTCCGTACAAGGTATGGAAACCATGAATTTATAGTGATGCCATTTGGTCTTACTAATGCCCCTTCTATCTTCATGGATCTGATGAATAGAGTCTTTAGAGACTATCTTGATCAGTTTGTGGTAGTCTTTATAGATGATATTCTTGTATATTAAAAGAGCAAGGAAGAACATGAAGATCACTTGAGAATTATATTGAAGACCCTGAGAAAGGAGAAGCCTTATGACAAATTTACCAAGTGTGAATTTTGGCTTCAAAAAGTTTCATTTTTGGGTCACATAATCTCAAAAGAGGGGATATCTGTGGATCCACCAAAAACAGAGGTTATTGAAAGATGGTCGAGACCAACAAAAGTAACTGAGATCCGAAGTTTTCTTGGTTTGGATGGATATTATCGACGTTTTGTGAAAGCTTTTTCATGATTATCTAATCCACTCACCAAGTTTACTCAGAAAGGAGTTAAGTTTGTTTGGACAGAGGAATGTGAAGACAATTTCAAGGAGTTGAAAAGGAGGTTATCCAGTGCACCTGTGCTCACACTTCCTTGTAGTGGAGAAAGGTTTGTGATCTATAGTGATGCATCCAAGAAGGGATTGGGGTGTGTTCTCATGCAAAACAATATGGTGATAGCTTATGCCTCACGATAGTTGAAAATCCATGAGAAAAATTACCCAACTCATGATTTGGAGTTATCTGCGGTAATCTTTGCATTAAATATTTGGAGGCATTATCTTTATGTACAAAATTGTGATATTTATATTGATCATAAAAGTTTAAAGTATATTTTCACACAAAAGGAGATGAATATGCGCCAAGGAAGATGGTTGGAGCTGATTAAGGATTACGACTGCTCAATTCATTACCACCCTGGGAAAGCAAACAAGGTGGAAGATGCATTAAGTCGACAAGACCATGCCAGTTTATCCATGATTAGGATCACAAAAGATCCAATATTTATGGATTTATAGAGGATGGATCTTGGAATTATAATGGAAGGGGAAAAATCGTATCTTTCTCAAATTAATGTTCAACTATCTATACATGTGAAGATTAAAGAGGCACAGAAAGAAGATGTAGAGTTACAAAAGAAGGTGAGAAATGTTCCTGAATTCAACCTTGATTGTGATGGGATAATAAAGTTTAGGAATCGGGTTTGTGTTCCTCCCATCCCAGAATTAAAGAAGGAGGTGCTGGATGAGGCTCATAGTTATTCATTCTCTATTCATCCTGGAAGCACGAAGATGTATAGAGAACTGAAAGAGTACTTCTGGTGGGATGGCAAGAAAATAGATGTTGCTGAATATGTCTCTCGATGCTTGGTTTGTCAGCAAGTTAAAGCTGAGAGACAGAAGTCTATGGGGATGTTACAACCATTACCCATACCCGAATGGAAATGGGAAAACATCACTATGGACTTTTTCACCGGACTTCCTAAAACATCCAAAGGAAATAATGCTATCTGGGTCATAGTTGATCGTCTTACAAAGTCAGAACACTTCATTAATATTAGAGAGGGTTTCTCTCTGGATCAGCTTTCCATGATATATGTGAAGGAAGTGGTAAGATTTCATGGAGTACCACTTTCTATTATATCTGATCGGGATCCGAGGTTTACCTCAAAGTTATGGCTAAGTCTTCAGCATACTCTGGATACAAAGTTGAGTTTCAGCACTCCTTATCATCCTCAGACAGACGGTCAATCTGAGAGGACAATTAAAACTCTAGAAGATATGTTGAGAGCTTGCTCTATGGATTTTAAAGGTGGTTGGGATCAACACCTACCTTTGGTGGAATTTTCTTATAATAATATCTTTCACTCCAGTATTCAGATGGCTCCTTATGAAGCTCTCTATGGAAAGAAATGCAGGACTCCAACTTGCTGGGATGAAGTTGGGGAAAGAAAACTATTAGGACCTGATCTTGTTGATGAGATGGCAAAAAAGGTCAGATCTATTCAACAACACATAAGAGAAGCTCAGAGTCGACAAAAAATTTATGCTGATAACCGAAGAAAATACCTAGAGTTTGAAGTGGGTGATAAAGTGTTCTTATGAATATCTCCTTGGAAGAGAGTAATGAGATTTGGAAATAAGGGAAAGCTGGGCCCTAGGTATATCGGTCCTTTCGAAATACTGGATCGTATTGGGAAGGTTGCTTACCTATTGGAACTTCCACTGAATCTCTATCAAGTTCACAATGTGTTCCATGTATCTCTCCTGAGAAAGTACATACCTGATCCTTCACATGTACTCAGCTCAGAAGTTGTACCGTTGGAACAAGATCTTTCTTATGAAGAACAGCCGATAGAGATTCTCGATCTTAGTGAAAAATTCCTACGGAATAAGACCACTCGCTTGGTGAAAGTTTTATGGAGGAACCACCAGTTAGAAGAAGCTACATGGGAGCTTGAGGATATGATGAGGGAGAGGTATCCTCATCTGTTTGTTACAAAGTGACGAATTTCGAGGGCGAAATTCATTTTAAGGGGGGTAGAATGTAACACCCGAGATTTTTATGAGAAATTTTTTGTTTTTATGTTATATAAATCATCAAAGGAATATTTCACTACACACAACACTAGCTTGGCTTGATTTACATGCAACCACGGCCTTCCTTGATAGCTTGCGCTGTATGTAATACCGAGTTTCACTAAACAACAATATGCTATTAAATTATTATTAAAACTAGCCGTTAAGAATAATAATAACCACTTTTTGAAATTTTGTAAATTTTATTTTTCAAAATGGACTTCATTTTTGGATTTGGAATATCGAAATTATACTAGGGTGAAATTTTGGTATTTTTCTGAAAACTTTCAATTTTTGATGAATAGTGAAAACACCGGGTTACTATTTAAAAAACCCAATTTTTATTTAAATAATTATTTATTTTATTTAAATTTATTTTAAGTCAAAATTGATACATAATACCTATATAAGTTCAATGCAATTCATTGGAGTCATTTTATAATAATTTTAGATATATAAAAATTTTATTGAACTTTTCACCGTCTTTTACCCACCTCCTAGGAGAATTTTAAAATTCACATAAAACTTAATTTTTCCGCTTCTGTGAGTGGAATTTAGAAAATCCGAGAGACATGGTTAATATCAAGGACTAAAATGTGGTTCAATGAGATAAAAATAATTTTTTGTGAATAGTAACTTTTTACTTTTTTTTACCACGGTTAAAAGTAAATAGGGTAATTAAGGGTAAAAATGTTACTATTATTACCCTGAAACATGTCCTAATTCTATTGGATAAGTGTAATTCGACCAAAAAAAACCTTAGGAATAAAATATGACCGTTTAGGCCCACTTGGATTAGATTAGGACATTTATTATTAATTTATTTAAAGAAGGGTTAAATTAGTTAAAATCAAAGTTTAATAACTAAATAATTTTTAATATAGGGTTATACATAAGATAAATTCTACTATAAATATTAATTAGAAAGATAAAAAGATTACCTACATAATGATATTTTATTTGTAATTTTTAGACATTAAATAATATAATATATTTATGACACAATGATGATGCAGTAAGTATCTTATTAATGAAATATTGACATAATTGATGTTATAAATACCAAAATAAATGTAATTTTAATCTTTTTATGAATTAAAATAATTTTCTATGTTAATATAACATGTTAGTATTGATGTAATTAACTTTGTTTGAACTAATAATTCTGTTATTATTTTCACAAAAATAAATTACCAAATAGTGTCAAATTGACATAAAATAGTTTTTAAAACAAATATTATATTATTAATTGTTATTATATTCCTAAAAATCTAAGGTTCGGCCAAGATACTTATATAATGATAGGATTATCATAAATGGACAACTTGGGGGTCGCTTGGATGTATATGGTATGTTTATTAACTATATAATATAAAAATACAAAGTGACATGGTAAATGTCAATCTAATTAACTAAGAGTTAAAACTAAAAGATAAGGTTAATATAATGACCTAAACTTGTCTAAATTCTATTAGATTAGAGGATTTAGTCCCATAACCACCTTAGCTTCAAAATAAATCAATTTGTAGCTATTAAAAACTGAATATGACTTTATAATAAAATAATATTTTTAGTTTTTCCAAAGGTGTCCCTCTCCTCCCTTATAAATGGGCACCTCCTGCCTCTCTTCTTCACACCACTTTGAGCCTTCAAGCTTGGAGAAACCCTGAAAAATTCTCTTCTCCACTTCCCTAGAAACATACTATAGGTCCTGGTCTTCTTCAAAGACCAATTTTAGTGCCCTAAGAGGAGGTCTCAAAGAGGCACTTCAAAGAAGAGGTAATGTCCGTTACCGATTCTTTCAACTTTATTTATTCTTCCACTTCTTATTATTTAGTTATTTCATTATTAAGTAATAAAATCAGTATCAATAATATAATTATATGTTATTATAAGTAGGAAAAAACCCTATTTCACCATCTATCCATCCTACGGAAAATGAAATCACCGTGCGTGCGTACGTACAGAATACCGTCTCCACGCCGTGGTGTAATCTATTTTCCACCACCACCTTACTTGGATGGGTATAATGGTGTAGAGAATAACTATATATTATTATTGTAAAGTGATATTGTTTCTGAAATAGTATACATACACTCCAATACAATTCCACGATCATGGGAACGATATCATCGCTCGTGCGTACGTACGGAATACCGTCTCCACGATGTGATGCGACTCGTTCTACATGATATTCATTGAATAATAATTATATAAATGAATTGAATGAATGAATATGATATATATTACACTAATACCATTGTGTAAATGAGGTATATATAACCTAAAAAGAATAATAAGAATTTATTCGACAAAACACGCATAAGAACAAAAAACAATAAACACCTGAATAACAAGTAACTATGAAATATTACTAATAAAAAGCTAAGAATATGACCATATATGATATCATAAAAATAATTATGATTCTGGAATAAGTCAATGACATTATTTAAATCATTATACAGGAGGTTCGGACACTTACGAAGAAAATCAGACCTAAGGTAAGGGACAATCTCGCAAATCTCAATTTTTATCCGAGATTGTTTATACTTCAGAATTTACTGGGGAATATTTATTATCCGCATCCATGTTTCCTCAATATGTAATATTATTTATATACCCCTAAAATTGTTTAAATCCAATTTTACCCATCAGTGAGTTTTTAGTAAAAGATATGAAAGGAATCTTTTTTCGTTTTTCGTACGAGGTACTTTTTTGACTTTTCCGACATAAGTACGAGAAGAATGTTTTTTTAACTTATACGGCATGAATGTATTTTTAAAACATTATTTCCAAGAAGCTTACTTTACAAGTTCTCAAGTTTATTTTTAATGAAATTCTTTTAGTTTAAAATTGTATGACATGTTATGAAAGGAAAAATGTTTTTGAAGTAGAAAGGATATTTTCCTCAAGAATGGAGTTCAAGTGTTTTATCAAAATTATTTTCCATCTAAGATAATATAGGGTTCTATTTCTATCCCTATTACTACATTTATTTGATTATGTTGTGATGGAGTTATTTTTATGAATTCCTTTGTCTTATATGAATTGTTTTATGATGTCACTATGTTTAAGAATCCCATTTTTTTTACATGGGTTATGCAATGATGTATGATTTATGAGTTTGTGGCACACATAATAATGGTATCATTATGAGATGAGTGGGAACTATATCTCCCTCCAATGCATTGGGTAAATATTTATATCTCATGAGAGATACATGGCTGGAACGGCAGGTTAAACCGGTTCATTGAAACAGGACTGAAACGAGGAGTGAACTCAGTTCAAAAATGGACATTGTCCACTAAGATAGTCTTGGAAATGAGTCTTGAATACTAAGAAATGATTTTCTATGATTATGTGTGTATTCCACAAAGATTCATGTTTTAATTAATGATTATTATGATTACATTTCACTACTATGATTTATCCCATGTTATGAAATTATGACCTCTTTTGCAGGTTAAGATTTCCAAAATGTTATGTTCTTATGAATATGATGTGATTGATATTTCTTTTGTTTACCCTTACTGAGAATTTGAGCTCACCCTTTTGTATGTTTTCTTTCCCCAGGTCAGGAAGAAGGTTATTAAGCAGGATATGCCAAAAGGGACTCTAGAAATAAATGGGAGACAATGTAGATGATTTATGAATTAGTTGTTTATGTTTCCCAGTTTCTAAAGACACTATACCTATACGGTCCTTTCCTGGTTTTGTTATATGTTATAATAAGTGTGATTCAATTCTGAAGTAATAAAAATGTATGTAAAGTATGGTTCGTTATACTCTCCACTTGAAAATAACCTACTTCTAATAAGTTTACTATAAAATAAATATATCCAAAACCTAGATAGAGTCTTATAAACAATATAAAATAAGGTTATCCAGGTACAAATTCCTTTACTATAGTTATATAAGGAATAAAAGAAGTATATTCCACAAGTGAATTCTTATATAGTTGTTCGTGGGAATAAAAATTATGAAAATTTAGAGAGAGTATAGATTACTCCCTAGTTTAGTATATTATATTTTATTTTATGAAAATACAGAGTAATTATAAATATATATTATATGTAAAGAATAAAAATAAATTGAAAAATATTAGAGAAGAAAAATTATAGTGTAGCCCAATATGAATGGGTTTAGTTTCTCAGGAGTCTATGAAAATATTTTTAAGAAGATTCTAAATGGGTTTTATAAAAAGTTAAATAAAATATAGTATCATAGATTTTCTTGAAAATAATTATTTTTTTAGTTCTTTGTCACTATATCATTTTCACTATTTTACATATTCACCATACCCACACATAACTTATTTCTTACTGAATGAGGGAGATATTATGAATATATTAAATTATAAAAGATCTAATTATTCATTTTAAAATAATATTAAAGTAATCTGGATCTTCATACTAAGAATAAAATCCTGAAATACTGTCTTTTTATTTAATTATTATATGGATTTCTTTAAGAATAATCAATATTAAGTCCATGTGGTTCTGTATATAATTCAATTCTATAAACTATCCATTAGATAAATAATTTTGAATTTAATTATGGAGATCCATAGTTAGTTCCTTGGAGGTAGATACCCTGATTGTAGCCTCATGAACCGACATTAGCATTTTGAGCTGATGATATCAGATTTTAGTGGTAGATTACTAATGATATCATTTTGAGTAGTAAATTCTTTGATGGTAGAAATGAAGTCACTATCCATAACACTTTCTAGAAGTAACATGATGTGGTGGTAGATTATCATAGTAGTATCACCATTCAACTATATTAGTAGGAGTACCTTTTCTTTGATAGTAGAATCGATCGATGATAGAAAATACTAGCGGTAGGAGAATTTAATGGTATCATTATCTAATAGTTGCTTGTAGCTTTATTCAATGATGGTACATCTTGAAATTAGCTCAGTATAACTAGTGGTAGATTATTTAAAAAAATTATAGATCAATACTTAGTTAGATTTCACAAGTTTGGAAATAATATGATTAACTATAACAAAACATTAAACTTATTAGAAACATAACAAACATGATTTGGGATCATTAAAACAAATAGGTGTTAGACTAACCCAACAATATATATATATATATAATTTATTATTTTGATAGATATATGTTTATATCAAACCAAATTATACTTACACAATCCCTCAAGATCTCTATGAAATACCTAAGAATATGATAATAAGAAGTGGCAATAAAATATGGTGATTTAGCTATCATAGATCTTATAGTGATTTCCATGAGCTTGAAGTTCTCTTGAAAATGATTCCTCTCAAGATTAGTTTATTGGATTTTATATTTTTTTGGGTCTAGGGAAAACCATAGAGAAGCTATATCGCTTTTAAGATCAGAAAAATGAGCCTCATAAAAAAAATTCTACCACTTGATTCCATTTATTATATATATATATATTATAATATTTTCAATTTTATTTATACCTGATAATTTAATTTATATGTTAAAATGAATATATTTTAATTATAACATAGATCTTTTTCATTTATCATTTCATGTAAAACAATTAATCATAACTTTAATGTATTATAATTTATGGGGAATTACATTCTACCCCCTTAAATAAATTATATTCTTACAATTTTAATTTCTTTCACCAATAAAGAAATATATTTTTTAATATATCCGTGACTCATGATATAACAATGCATTAAAATCCTTTATAAGGGTTTTTAAATAGAATCATCCAACTCATATCCCCTAGAAGTGTCAAACTAGGAGTGTAGTTTGGCCCATTTATTGTGCACTGAGTGAAGATTAAGTTAATTCTCAACCAACCATTTAAGGGTCATTACCCCAAGGTGTATATAATATAGATATTTTATTCACTTTTTTGTATCCAGAAATGGATGCCATTTTTAGGATATCCCACACTCTATACCTTACAAAATTTTCAATATTTTTCTATATATATAGATTTATCCCTATGTTTTCCACTAATTTATCATAGTAAAAATTTCAAATAATAATTAAATTATACTATTTCTTACTATATTGTAAACCAAAAAATAATGAAAACCTATTATCATAGAAGTAAACTTAAACCCTATCCCTAAACAATATAAAATCACATATTGATCAATATTTACATTAATCATGTATAGTCAAAAAAGATATTAATATTTTAACATGAATTTTATTGAAATCAAAACACATACCAAACCGAATGGATACCTATAAATTGATCATGTACTCTTCCTAACACTTAAGGTTATCTAAAACCTTCTTTAATACCAACTGTGATGACCTAAATCCACAATCCCAAGTCTAGAGATAAAATCGCAAACTTTACATACTTTCTTTAAAAATAACTAAAGAAACCCAAACATAACCATAAATAATTATAATATTTAAAAAAATTATTAAGTCCCTTACACACCCAAGAAATGTTAGGTTTAGAGGTTTAGAGAGTTAAGAAAAACCATTTGACTAGAAAGACTCGTATCTTTCCCATCTAATGGGTATTTTTACCAATAAACCAAGGGTTTCTTTATTTACAATAATTCATTAACATTTACCACAAAATTTTACACATATTTCATAACCCCACTGGTACCCCTACAAGGCTGAAAATTAAGAGGGTGAGATAACCCATGAATCCTACCACTAATAGACTAAGAATTTGTGACTGGAAATGAGAGTATATAATCAATAAAAATGAGAGTAATTACTATTTCTATGAAAGTTTAGGGAAAAAGAGACAAGATGAAACCATCGATCAAATCCATTCATAAGTAAAGATGTAATCCCAGTACATGAAGGTAATGTCATAAAAAAGGAAAACAACTGGAAAGTACCCAAAGAAATCCTAGGCAGTGACCATGAACTCTAAGAGCTATTTAACAACCATTCCAATATAGTAACTCCCAAATCGATCACTAAAAATCTCCTACAGAATTGAAAAATAGTTTATATATATGCATAGGGTGGCATACATGTATACTTAGTAGGATACTCCCCAGATCCTCTCAAGAAAATTATGAAATAAGAATACTAAATCCCATTATATAATAAATGAAAATAAATCATTAACTAAACATGTAAAACTATATCCCATCCTCAATAAGGAAAACTCACCAAGTAGCACATATTAGTAATCATATCTATATGAAAACATATATTTAAGAAAGGAATATCACTTCCACTTCCCAACTAGTTTTACACTCTCATTTCACAATGCCAAACATCTTATGCTACAATTACTTCCATAGGTAATCCTCCACCCCATGCATACATTTCTTGTATTATCATTCATCCCATATAACTCATGATAACCTCCTCTTATAAATAATTAGGAAACCCAAAAATCCATCACAGGCTATATATAATGCATTATACCTCAAGCCCCTACAACCTATACAGGTACACCCATGGAAAGACATACTATAGAAGACCATAATTTACAAACATAGATATTAATTCAAAATTGAAGAATATTCATTACAAAAAAAACCAAACCACACCAGAACCATATAGGTTTAGTGTCTTTAGAAACAGGGAAACATAAACAACTAGTTCATAAGACATATGCATTATCTCCCACTTATTCCTTCATAAATAAAACCCATTTTGACATATCTTTCTTAATACCATTATTCATAACATATGGAAAATAAAAATAAGAAAGTGTGAGCTTAGATTTCTAGTAAGGGTAAACAAGGGAGATATCAATCATATCATAATCATAAGAAATAATAATATAACAGTTGAAAAATCTTATCCTGCATATGAGAAACCATGACATCATGTCATGGGATAAATCATAAACGTTCATAAAGAATTAATGAACATATTACCTTGAGTCATAACATAATACATGTGATTTTTGGTATACACATAATCATATAAAATCATTTCATATTAGTTAAGGCTCATTTCCAAGATCGTCATATTGGACAAAGTCCATTACTGAACCATGTTCACTCATTGTTCCAACCCTATATTACTGAATCTAGATCATTTACTATTTTATACCTGTCTATATCATGAGATATAAATATTTAACCAATGAATTAGATGGAGATATATGTCCCACCCATATCATAATGAAAACATTCTTTCATGTTCCACAAAAACATAAATTATTCATCACAGCACGACCCAAAGAATAAAATGGGTTTCTTAAACATCATTCCATCATAACATAATCCATGTAAAAAATGGATTTCATAAATAAAGTTCCATAATTTACATAATAAAAACATTGGAATAACAGGAATAGTAAACTTAAAAAATAATCCTATTAAATAATTTGATCTTAATTGGAAAATAATTTTGATAGAACACTTGAAATTAATTCTTGAGGAAAATATCATTTCTTTGTAATTTTTTTTCTTTTCTCAAAATTCCACAAAATTTTAAAAAGAAAATAATTTATTTGAAAATAAACTTGAAATATTGTAAATTAAGCTTCATGGAAATAAGGTGTTATGAAAATTTAAAAATACATTCATGCTGTATAAGTTAAAATAAACCATTCTTCTTGTACTTTTGTCGGATAAGTCATAAAGTACCTCATATCGAAAATGACAGAAGATTCCATTCACACCATTTAATAAAATTAACCAATGGGTAACATTGAATTTAAAAAAATTTAGAAGAATATATTGAATATTTTTGAATAAATATTTAGGAAACATGGAGATGGATGATAAATACACACTTATAAATACTCATGTATAAATAATCTCAGATAATAATTAGATTGAAAAATTATCTATTAACTTAGGTATGATATGATTTGTATATATAAAAAAATACATTATAATTATTTAAATAATGGAATTGACTTATTACAAAATCTTAGTTATTTTTATGATATCATATTATCATCCATTTGTTAATAACATTTCATTATTACTTGTTATTCGGGTATTAACTGCTTCATTTTATTATGTATGTTTTATCGAATAAGTTCTGGTTCTCCTTCTTAGTTTATTATTATATCATTTGAAAAATGATATTAATATAATATATATCATATTTATTAATTCTATACATTTATATAATCATTATTTAATTGATATCATATATAATGAATCACATTACCTCATGGAGATAGTAAGCTATACGTACGCACGAGCGATGATATCATTCCCATAATTGTGAAATGGTATGGAAGTGGATGATATATATATTCTTATGGAATCAATATCATGTAATAATAATCATATATAGTTATTATTTTCATAATTATACCCATCCAAGTAAGGAAGTTTCGAAAAAACATATTACCCGACAACATGGAGACGGTAAGTCGCACGTACGCATGCGTGGTGATTTTATTTTTCATAGGATGGATAAAAGGTACAATATGGTTTATAAATAATCATAATAAAATCTTCATATATAATATATACTTAATATATTAATTTCTAATGGAAACAACTCATTAAAATAAAGTAGAATAATAAATAGGGTTGAATGAATCGGTAGAGGAGATTACCTCTTTTTCAACAAGCTCCCTATATTGCTCCTCTTAATGAACTAGGGTTAGTATTTAGAGAAGACCAGAACCTCTAGAATATTATTGAGGAATTTTATAATGGAAATAGGTAGGGTATGGAAGATCTTAAAGTCTCAAGTTATGTGAAGAAGTGGGAGAGGATGTACCCTTTTATAATTGAGGTGAGGGACACTTTTGGAATTTCCAAAAATATTAATTTATAATAAAATATAACCACATACAAAAACTTTCAAAATGTCATATTTTTAAATATGAGATGAGATAAGGTTGTAATATAATCAAAAAATAAATATTATAGAATTTTTTATTTCAATTTAAACATTATCATTTTATTTAACACTTAGTTGTTCTATTTAATTTTTAACTAAGGTAACAAATATTTCAATATTAAAAGGGTAAAATATTTACTTATTTGATGTCAGTTAGATCATAAATGATTAATTTAGAATATTTTAGATATCATAATTATTATATATTTTTTTAAAAAATTATGATTTTTAAATAATTTAATAAATCACTATTTTGATAAATAATCAATAGTATCAAATTTGACACTATTAAATTCATTGACTTTTAAAAATATAAAGATAATAAGTTAGTTTCGAACTAAATATTTTATTATATTTATAAGAGGTCAAGTTAATCTATAAAATTCATTTTATATATAAATTATCCCAATTTATATTTATTTTAATATTTTTGGTAACATTTATATGTTATTTCCATTAATAAAATAACTACAACATTAGTTTTTTTAATTATTTAATATACGTATTTAATTAATAAAAATTAAAAATAAAATACTATGATGAATATAAATCATCTAGATTTTATAATAATACTTATAGTCGAATATATGTTCTAGAAAATTCTACATTAAAAATGTTATATTTAATAAAACATGAATGTGACACCTTTAACATCACTTTAAATAACATATTATAAGAGTCATAATAATTTTCATATGGCTCCAAATGGTCAATAACTCAAAACTTGGATGATTATGGTCAATATAGACTCAAAAAATAAGATTTCATAAAGTGTTTTTTCCTTTTAATGGTTATTACCATTTTAATAAAAGTTATTTTATTGATTTTTCATCATTTAAATAATTTATACATAATCAATGTATAATCCTTTAAGGTAATTATTTATTTTCTAAAAATTAAAAATAAATTACTATGATAAAGAGAAAAAAAATTATATTTCAAATTATTATTTAAAATAAAGTTTATATTATGTATATCCTTATATTAAAAATGATACTTTTATTAAAATTTGAGTAAGACATATTTAAATTTTTTTAAATAAAATTTATTAAATATCTTAATGTCACTCAAGTGGCTTAAAAGGGATACCATTTTGACCCCAGTATGATTTATGTCGAAAAAAACTCATACAATGATATTAGGACAAGGGTTAGGGTAAATTTATAACATTATTTTTAACCTTAATTACCCGATTTCTAGATTTACCTATTAATAAAAATTACCGAAGTTACTATTCCTAATGCCCAAAATAATTTTTTTTTATAATTTGGACATACTGATTTCAAATATGGAATCCAATTTTCAAAATTCAAAATAGATAATTTATAGTAATTAATTTAATGTTAATATTCTTGTTAGAATGAGAAATTGAGTTTTAAAAGTTAAAACATTGCAAAAGATTGAAATGTTTTTACATATGAATTCAATGTAAAATTAATTACAACTACCTATATTACATTAAATGATAAAAATATAATCTATTTATACTTTAAAACCATTAAATAATATAATTTTTTTATATTAATTATTTTGATGAAAAATGTTATTTTCAATTAAAATTTAGTATATTTTTACTATTCATCAAAACTTGAAAGTTATCAGAAAAATATGAAAAATTAATCCAAAGTAATTTTTTAAATCCTGATTCCAAAAAAGAAGTTTATGTTGTCATATAAAAATTATTAATGTGTCAAAATATTAATTTAAAATGGTTTCTCCATTAAAATGAGGTAAAATTACCCTTTTGAAAAATATAGGTTTTTAAACATAAAATAGGGTTTATTCATTTCCTAAGACTAAAATATCTATTGTATGAATGTAAAAAATATTTCGTTAAATATTTAACATATATATTTCCTAAATTTCATTTAATAATTGAAATTCACTAAATTTATTAATACAAAAAAACAAATATTTCCCTTATACATAATAGGTTTATATTTTTCATAAATAATTGGTAGCCAAAGAATTCACTATACATTTTCATAAGTTAGTTATATTTATTCCTGAAAACTTAACGACTAGGTTATAATGGTAATTTTATACTAATGGCATCTCACAGTTTGTTTAAACTCATGATTGAGTGCAATGTAATCAATTGAATTATTATTTAAAGAATTCATTTCTTAAAAAAATCTAGATATGACATTCTACCACCATTAAACCAAATTTTTCACTTGAAATTTTTCACTTGAATAAAAATAGATGGGGATACCTCTACCCCATCACATCCTGAGGTTCCCATGTAGCTTCATCAAATTTGTGGGTTTTCAATAAAACTTTAACCAAGTGGGTGGTCTTATTTTGTAGAAATTTTTTGCTATGATCCAGAATATCTACTAGGTGTTCTTAATAAGAAAGATCTTTCTCCGATGGTATGACTAATGAGTTTAGTACATATGAAGGGTTAGGTATGTACTTTTTTAGGAGAGTTACACAAAACACATCATAACATTGAGATAGATTCAATGGAAGCGCAAATCTTTAAGCCACCTTCCCATAACGATCATGAATTTAAAAAGGACATATGTACCTAGGGGTCACTTTCCCTTCTTTCCAAATCTCACTAATCTCTTCTAGGGAGGTATTTGTAAAAATACCTTTCCACCCACTTCAAAATCTAGGTCATTTCATCAGTTTTCAATATAATTTTTTTCCGACTCTGAGCTGCTCTTATGTGTTGTTTAATAGATCTGACCTTCTCTTCTATTTTATCAACAAGATCTAATCCTAATTGATTTATTTCCCCAACATCATCCCAATAAATTGGAGTTCTGAAATTCTTTCCATAGAGGGATTTATAAGGAGACATATGAATGTTGTAGTTAAAGCTATTGTTGTAATAAAATTCCACCAACAGTAGGTTTTGATCCAAACCATATTTTAAATCCATAGAGAAGGATATCAACAAGTCTTATAGAGTTTGAATGGTCCTATTAGACTGAGCATCTATCTAAGGAAGATAAGAATTTTTAAAACTTAACTCTGTATCTAAATCCTATTAAAGAATTTGTCATAACTTAGAGGTAAACCCCAGATCCTGATCAGATATAAAATAAAAGAGGTACTCCATTAAATCTTACCACTTCCTTTGCATATATACTGGCTAGATGAATAAGATAGAAATCCTCTCTAATATCAATTAAGTGTTCTTAATTCATAAGGATATCAACTATAACCCATATATCATTATAGAATTTAGATATTTTGTGAATTATGACATCAAAGTCCATAGTGTTTTTTTCACATTTCCATTTTGGTATGAGAAATGGTTGTAACAACCCCTTACACATCTGTATCTTAGCCTTAACTTGCTGACAAACCAAGCACCGAGAGACATATTCAACAAAATCACCTTTCATTCCATCCCACCAAAAATACTGTTTCATGTCCCTATACATCTTTGTGCTTCCAAGATGAATATAGAATGAAGAATTATGGGCCTTATTCAATAGATCCTTTCTTAATTTTGGTATGGGAGGAACACAAACATAGTTCTTAAACCTTATCATTCCATCACAATAAAGATAGAATTCAGGAAAATTTGTCACCGTCCTTTATAGCTCTATATATTCCTTCTACACCTCTTTAATCTTCACTTGTATAGATGGATGAACATTTATTTGAGAAAGATATGATTTCTCCCCCACCTTTAAAATTTCAAGATCCATCCTTCAAAAATCCATAAATATTGGATCTTTTGTGATCCTCATCATGAATAGAATAGCATGGTCCTTTCAACTCAAAGCATATTCCACCTTGTTCACTTTCCTAGGGTGGTAAAGTATTGACTAGTAATAATATTTAATCAACTATAACCATATTATTTGGTGCATATTCTGCTATTTTTGGTGAAAATATACTTTAATCTTTTATTATCAATATAAATATCACACCTTTCACCATAAAGATAATAACTCCATATATTTAATGAAAATATTACCATAGATGACTCTAAATCACGAGTTGGGTAATTTTTCTCCTGGATTTTCAATTTTTATGAGGCATAAGCTATCACCATATCATTTTGAATAAGAACACATCCCAACCCCTTCATGGATGAATCACTTTAGATCACATACCTTTCTCCCATACAAGGTAGTGTGAGCACAATTACACTAGCTAACCTTATTTTATCTCATTGTAATTCTAGTCACATTCCTTTATCCACACAAAATTAACTTCTTTTTGAGTCAACTGGGTGATTGGATTAGATAGTTGGGAACCAAATTTCAAAAAAATTAAATAATATCCAAACAAACTAATAAATATTTGGATATTAGTTACCATTTTTGTCTTAGGATAATGTTCAATAACTTCCATTTTTTCTGGATCCATAGATATCCCCTCTCTTGAGATTATCTGACCCAAAAATGATACTTTCTGAAGCCAAAATTCAAACTTGGTAAATTTTTCCTAAAGATCCTCATTTCTTAGGGTCTTTAGAATAATTGTCAAGTGATCTTCATGTTCTTTCATTCTCTTCAAATATACAAGAATATTTTCTATAAATACTACCATAAATTGATCAAGATAGTCTCTAAAGACTATATTAATTAGATCCATGAAGATTTTAGTGGCATTAGTAAGACAAAAAGGAATCACTATAAATTCATAGTATCCATACCTTATATGGAATGCCATATTTGGTATATCCTCCTTCTTGAACCTTAATTTATGATACCCTGAATGAAGATCAATCTTGGAAAAGTATTGAGCTTCATGTAGTTTGTAGAATAAGTCATTAATACAGGGAAGATGATATTTTTTTATGGATAGAGATCTTGTTATGTTCTCGATAATAAATGCAGAGACTCGTCGTTCCGACTTTATTCTTAACAAATAGAATAAGTTCACCCCAAGGTGACACACTATTTAACACCCCAAGATTTCATAGTAAGTTATTTTCTTTAAAGTTATTCAATAGCTTGCGCTACACGCAACACCAAGTTTGAGCGCACCACGACTTACCAAACTAACCGTTCAAAAGAATTTTTGAATAGTATTAACTGAATTTTTAATTATATATACTCTATATAATTTTTAATACATATTATGTGTTTCTTAGACATAATATAAGAATAAATTCATTTTTCCAGATAAAAGAAGTATTTTTCAAAAAAATGAAATTTTACCACCTTTTAATGGAAAACCCTTTTTGAAACCAATATTTGAAACTTTTATATATTCAATTTAATGAAATTAAATTCTTATTTAGAATCAGGACATAAAAATTTATTTTGGATAAATTTTTGGTACTTTTCTGATAACTTTCATATTTTGATAATACTAAATTTTAATTGAAAAGAACTTTTTTAAAAGAAATAATTTACAGTGTTAAATTATTTATTTGAATGGTTTGGATGTGTAATTAGATTATTTTTTATCATTTAATACAATTTAGGTCATTATAAGTAATTTCAAATTTAAATTTGACATAAACACATGTCAATCTTTTGATAGTATTTACTTTTTAAAAACCCGCTTTTCAGTTTTGACAATGAGAATTAATTTTAAATTAATTAATGCAACTTCTATGATTTGAATTTTGTAACATATAATTTATTTTTTAATTCAGAATATCAAAATTAGCCTAGGGTAATTTTTTGGTATTTTTTATGAAAACATTCAATTTTTGATGAATAGTGAAAAGCACTGCGTTATAGTTTAAAACCGACTTTTTGTTTAAATAATTATTTATTTTATTTTTATTTTAAGTCAAAATAGATATATAATACCTATATAATTTCAATTCAATTCATTGGAGTCATTTTATTATAAAATTAGATGTATAAAAGTTTATGGAACTTTTTACCATCTTTTACCCACCTCCTAAGAGAATTTGAAAATTTGCATAAAATATAATTTTACTGCTTCTGTGAGTTGAATTTCAAAAACCCGAGAGATAAGGTTAATATCAGTAAGTAAAATGTGGTTCAATAAGATGAAAATAATTTTTGGTGAATTGTAACTTTTGACTTTTATTTACCACGGTTAAAAGTAAATAGGGTAATTAAGGGTAAAAATGATATCATAATTTCCCAAACACATGTCCTAATTATATTGGATAAGTATAATTCAACCAAAAACAACCTTAGGAATAAAATATGATCCCCTTTGGTCCATTTGGATTAGATTAGGACTTTTATTATTATTTTATTTAAAGAAGAGTTAAAAGAGTTAAATTCAAAGTTTGATAACAAAACCATTTTTAATATAGGTTTACAAAAAATATAAATTCCACTATAAATATTCATTAGAAAGATAATAATATTTCATACATAATGTTATTTTATCTATAATTTTTAGACATTAAATAATTTAATTTATTTATGACACAATGATGATGCAATAATTACCTTATTAATGAAATATTAAAATAATTGATATTATAAATATCTAAATAAATTTAAATTGAGACTTCTGATAAATTAAACTAATTTTCTAAGTTAATATGACTTGTTAAGGTTAGTTTAGTATATTTTATTTGAAGTGATAAAGTTTTATTGATTTCCAAAAAATCAAATACTAAATAGTGTCAAAATCGACATAATTGAGATTTTAAAAAAAATATTATATTATTAATTGATATAATATTCCTAAAAATATAAGGTTTTTATAAAGAACTTAGATAATGTTATATATATTAATAATGAACCACATTGGATTCTATTGGCTTTTTATAGTATGTTTATTAACCATATAATATAAAAATACAAAGAGGCATGGTAAATGTCAAACTTGTTAACTAAGAGTTAAATCTAAAAGATAAGGTTAATATGATGACATAAACCTATCTAAAACCTATTGGTTGAGAGGTTTTCTACCCATACCCACCTCATCCTTTAAATAATTCAATTTTGAGCCATTATAAACCAAAAATTATTTTATTATAAAATAATATTTCAAGCTTTTCCTAAAGTGACCCTCACCTCTCTTATAAAAGAAAACTTCCTCTTATCTTAATTTGACACCTCCAAAGCCTTTTGGATCGGCCAAAACCAACCCAAATATCCTTAAAACTTTCCTAACTTCATCCTAGAGGCATTAATTTTGTCAGAAACACAACCTTAAGAGCCCTTTTGATCAAATCAAAAGGAAGAACCCGAAGAAGAGTTAAATATTTCATCACATCTTTCAAGTTCTTTTCTTCTTCCACTTCTTCTTTATTTGTTGTTTACATTATAAAATAATTAATATAGTATCTTATATATACTTTTATTTTATTATAAAAATGGTACAACCATATTCAATCTTTTATCCATCCTATAAATGACAAAGTCACCATACGCGCGTACGTACGGATTACCGTCTCCACGTCATGGTGTAGTATGTTATTCAAACACTTCATTATTTGGATGGGTAAAATAATGAGTATAACTGATATAAATAATAAATATAAAATGTTAATGATTATGTAAATATTATATACCATCCAATTACATATGATTTCTCCATCAATATAATGATACTGTCGCTTGTGTGTGCGTACGGATTACCGTCTCCACGAATGTGATGAGATTAATTCCCCATTGTAATCATTCAAGAATAATTTTCATTTTATGATTAAAAATAATGTATAAGAAGTTAATATAATTCTATATATGAATAAAATACATCCTATCCATAACAAATATGTCTTACATAATCGATTATATAAAGGAAAACAGATCAGTTAACACTCGAAACGATGATACTACTAAAATATTATTAACAAAGAAATATTAGAGGATCATATATGATATCATATTTATGTATATAGTTCTTGTATAATTTAATAACAATTATTTAAATATTATACAAAAGTTTAACATACCCTCGACCAAGGAAAAGTAAAAGGTAAGAGGTTTTCATCTCACTTCTTATTCCCGTGAGATTCATGTTATATTGCCACTATTTCCTTTTGTGTGATGTATGTACTACCCATGATTGTATTATTTGTTTAATATAATTTAATTTATAGGTATTTACATCTTCATTGTATGATACTTGTTTCATGTGGTGTATGTTTCGTAAGTTACCTAATTGGTAAATGAATTTCAAATTTCAAATTCCACTCATTGGGATTTACGCATACTTCATTGATTATTTTACTCCATGATTATGTGTGGAATCACTATTTATTATTTGTGTAGTAATTTCCACTCCTATTTCTGTGTATATACTTTTGATACTAATAATCACTCCATTGATTAATTCTCAAGTCATCGATATGAACTTGATAAGAGTAATTTTAACTCAATATCTATTCATTGAGTAAAACATCCAATTAATTGGTGTTGTTTTTATAAGAATATGTGTGAATGTCCTCTAGTTGATTTAAACTGAATATCCAATCATATTGAGTGTATTTATATTTGTCACACATAATTATTTCATTAATTTATCCTTAACCTAATGATATGGTCTTTATAAGGTATTTCATCTCAACTAATATTCCATTGAGTCTTCTTTGTTGTTATGTGCCAACTCACATTTGATTGGTGTATATACTATACTTTTACATAGTATACCATGAATCCCTTTATTATCATGATATTATAAAGTTTTTATTACCTCAATTATTTTTATTCAATCATTTCTCATTTGGTTATGAACTCTTACTAAAATATCATTTTAAATGTTTTAAAAATTTATTCTTTTAAATCTTTCTCATTAATGTCAACGTTTTAAAAATGATTTTAAGGATTTATTTATACAAACATGAATGTTTTAAAAAGTTAATTCTTTTAAAATGTTTCAAAATGGTATGGTATTCTTTGAATAAAAAATATATTTGAAATATCTTCTTGATAAATAGTGAGACTTTTAAATGTTTTCAAGAAAAAAGATGATATTTCTCTCAAAGATTTTTACTGATAATTTACAACTAGGTCAACATCCTTTATGGGATGTTATTATTGATAGAGGTTGATTTATTATGATACAAATATTCCATACTGTATTGAAGGTTTTGTGATATTTTTGACTGTGGATGTGTTATTTTTATACTATTCATGGGTTATGGATAAAGTATTGACATTTCGTATGCTAGTTTTAATATGAATGTTTATATTATGCTGAAAACTCTTCATATGAGGAATGCATTGGACTTAGTAAGTGAAGGGTGGAGCTTGATATAGCTCCTCGATGCATTGGCAGGTCTTATGAGACAAACTAGTGTCTTGGCACAAGTCCTTGACAAAATCTTATTTGTAGTCTTGGCAGAAGGCCTTGACTATGTGGTTATGAAGTTTGGAATTATGAATTCCATCATTATGAAAGTATCCATTGATATTAAATGTGATTATTCAACTAGTAGAATATCTATGTGAATAAGTAAATTGAATTATTTGATTTTATATTTTCCATATTATGCATAAGATTATGTTTAAAAGGTTTTTTTTTCAGTCTTATACATTGCCTTAAATATTTATGCTTATTTATGAAAGTTTCCGCTAAATTGTTATCCTTACTTAGCATATGAGATCACCCCTTTCTATGTTTTATTTTTCCCAGGATGTGAATAAGTATTTTATAGTTGACTTGAAGGTATAGGCTAAGGATATGAGTGTATTTAAAAAGGGAACAAAATGTTGTTGATTTTTTTATTTCATGATGTAATGTAAAACTTATTTGTGTACCTATTACTTCCAAGGCTACTAAACTGATCGGTCTTTCGGGACATGATTCCTTGTATCATGCCAATGTTATGTAATAATGCACCGACTCTGGGTAACTGGTATCGGGGAATTACACACTAGGATTCATGAATCCATTGTCAATATTCTCTTGGAGTTGCTTCTTTGATTACTGTAACTCAATTGGGGACATTCTATAGGGTGTATTTGAAATAGAAATAACACCCAGTATGAGTTCTATTGAAAACTAAACTTCAAAATTCCGTGTAATACCTAGAAATTATTCCATAATGACATCAAAAAACTACCATACAATAGGTTTATTAATAATGGGTAGTCTCTCACCAACCATTTGAGATATATAAACTTCATTTATAGAAATCAAGACACATAATATGGAATAAATTTCCACTAGGAGGTAGTATTCATCCTTGAATAGATAGATGATCATAGATTAATTTAGAATATGAATGTGAATGTCATTTCTTATTAATTTATATGAGATCCATATAGATAAATTCAATCCATTCTAATAATCACATCAAATTCCAGAAACGGAAGGTTCACAAGATTTACAAGAATCACTTACCCACAAACTTCAACTGGAGCATAATTATAAACTATTGATGTGACCGTTGTGCCATTTGGGGTTGTCACAGCTAAATAAACATATAATTTTTGAGGTAATACAAAAATACCCTTAGAAAATTCTTTATAAATAAAAGATTGTGTGGATCTAGAATCAAATAAAACATTTTCTACTTCAGAGTGGATAGTAAGTGTACCTTTCACCACTTCATTATCGTACTCCACATCATCGATAGTGATTGCATGTGAATTTCCTTTGTCTTTTTCCATATGAGTTTTTTGATGTTTATCATCATCGATAACACCTAGATTAGGTAATTGGTTGGCATAATTACCCATTTCATTACACATGTAGCATTGACGTATGGGATGTGAATTATGTGTAGCCTTTTCTATATTCTCATAATTAGACATCTTTTTCTCATCACTTCATTATTCAACTTCTTGATAACCTTCTCTACCAAACATAAAAACATTTTTTAGTGCCTTTAAGACAATTTCCTCTATGGTTCAATCCACACATTGAGCATATGGGAAACCACATATTCATTTCAGTATGGTCTTTAGATTTTCCCTTGTATTTTATTTTCTCTTCTTATCAAACCCATAGGACTGATGGGTTACTTTAATATCCATATCAACCTCGAGAGCACATCGAAAAATTTCCTCATATATATTGAATTACATAATGTATAATTCCCTCTATAGAATTTGTTTTAAGCAACTAAACAATTGATCATTTTTACACTCAGGTTGGATACTAATTCCAGAAGCATACCATGTAAGTCTTGTGAAATTTTCTTCGTAGGTACCAATGGATTCATCGTCATTTTTCTAAAGATCAAGGGACTCATTATCCATATTTGTTATAAGAATACAAGAAAATTACTTATTGGAAAATAAGTTCTTGAACTGATCCCATTCCATAGATTCAATTTAATCTCATTGCCTCATATTCATGATAAGATTACACCATTGATCAACTTTACCTTCAAAATGATAGACTGCCAAGATGACTTTATCATGCTCTGAACATTGGAGAAACGAGAATGTATTTTCAGTGGTACTAATCCATTTTTTATCCATTAGTGTATTAGAAGACCCACTGAATTAATGTGGATTCTACCTTATGAAGATCTGAACCGAATGTTTTTCCCTCCTTTACTCGTTTATAAGTCCTGTGTGATTTATATCTTGGGAAAGTTGTGTGAGAATGGTGATAAGATTTTTCATTCTAGCTCCCATAACATTTGGTTTCTCAAGAGGACAATCATTACATTGAACATCACATTCATCATTAACATGGTTCCTTCTAATTCCAAACATTGACTAAAACCAAGAATAATAGCTTGATAAACACTAATCATAATGGGAAGACAACATCATTGAGAATAAAATTTCAATTTATAACACTTTAGGATTTATCATAGGTTATTCATGATAATTTCTGAAACATTAGTATTGTAACCTGTATTTTGAACTATTCTTAGGGTTCTTACTATGGTTTTTTATCCTAGTTTCCAAAGGTTAACTATACCTTTGATCTGATACCAACTATAATGACCCATTATTTACCTATATAGATATTAGTTCAAAATTGAAGAATATTCATTAAAAACATAATAAAAACATTCCAGTAACATATAGGTTTACTATATTTAGAAACTAAGAAACATAAATAACGGGTTCATAAGACATTTAAATTGTATCCCGCTTATTCCTTTATAACTAGACCCATTTTGACATATCTTACTTAAAAACCTTATTAATAACCTGGGGAAATGAAACACAAGAAAGGGTGAGATCAGATGCTTAGTAAGGGTAAACAAGTAAGATATCAATCATATTGTAATCAAAATACATAATAACATAACATTTAAAAAATCTTACCCTATATATGAAAGATCATGATATCATGTCATGGGATAAATCATAAAAGTTCATAAATATTTAACAAAAAAATTTCAAAGAGTCATAACATAAGACATGGAAGTTTTGGCATACACATAAGCATATAAAATCATTTAAATTAGTCAAGTCTCATTTACAAGACAATCATAACGGACAAATTACATTACTGAACTAAGTTTTCTCATCGTTCTAACCCTGTATTACTGAACTGAGATCATTTCCCATTCCATCCCTGTCTATCCCATGAGATTTAAATATTTACCCAATGCATTTAATGGAGATATAGTTCCCACCCATCTCATAATGAAATCATTCTTACATGTTCCACAAAACCTAAATCATTCATCATATCATAACCCAATGAATAAAATGGGTTTCTTAAACATCATTCCATCACAACATATTCCATGTAAAACAAATGTATTTCATAAATATAATTCCATAAAATTTGTAATAAAACCATATAAATAATAGTTTTAGTAATTTTAAAACATAACCCTATTAGATAATTCTATCATAGTTGAAAATAATTTTTATAGAACACTTGAAATTAATTCTTGAGGAAAATATCCTTTCTTTTTCAAAAACATTTTATTTTCTAAAAAATTACAGAAAATTTTAAAAGAAAATAATTTCTAGGAAAATAACATTGAAATATTGTAAAGTAAGCATCAAGGAAATAAGGTGTTATGAAAACGTAAAAACCCATTCACGTTGTAGAAGTTAAAAGAAAACACTTTTCTCGTACTTTTGTCGGATAAGTCAAAAAGTAACTCATATTAAAAATGAAAAAATATTCCTTTCATACAATTTAATAAAATTCACCAATCAGTAAAATTGACTTTAAATTTTTTTAGAAGAATAGAAAGAATATTTTTTAATAAATATTTAAGAAACATGAACATGGATGATAAATATACCCCAGTAAATACTTACGCATAAACAATCTTAGATAGTAATGAGATTGTGAAATTATCCCTTAAATTAGGTCTGATGTCCTTTGTATGTATCTAAAACTATTTTATAATGATTTAAATAATAAAATAGAATTATTACATAATCATAGTTATTTTTATGATATCATATTATTATCTATTTGTTCATAACATTTCATTATTACTTTTTATTCAGGTATTGACTACTTCATTTTATTATGCATGTTTTATTGAATAAGTTCTGGTTCTCTTTCTTAGGTTTTAGTAATATCATTTAAAAAATGATATTAATATAGTAGATATCATATTTATTCATTTTATAAATTTATATAATCATGATTTAATGGATATCATGTAGAATGAATCACATCACATCGTGGAGACAGTAGACCATACGTACGCCCGAGCGACGATATCACTCCCATAATTATAAAATGGAATGGAATTGGATGGTATATATTTTTTTTCTAGAATAAATTTCATGTTTTAATAATCATATATAGTTATTATTTCTATCATTATACCCATCCAAGTAAGGTGGTGGTGATAAAACATATGACACCATGATGTGGAGATAGTAATCCATACGTACGCACGCGTGATGATTTCATTTTCCATAAGATAGATAGAAGGTGGAATATGGTTGTTCCATAATAATAATAACATATTAGTATATAAGTGACATTGGTGTTATTACTTTAGAATATAAACAACTCATGAATAAGAATTAGAAGAATAAATAAGTTCAAAGGAATTGGTAGAGAAAATTATCTCTTCTTCGACGAGCTCCCTTGATGATCTCCTCTTAAAGCACTAGAGTTGGTCTTTGGAGAATACCCGAACCTATATAATGTGACTTGGTATATTGAGAATGGAAATTTTCAGGGTATGGATGAGATTTAAGGCTCGAAGTTAATTGAACAGGCGATGAAGTATGTTCCCTTTTATAATTGAGGTGAGGGGCACTTTTGGAATCTCTAAAAATGTCAATTTATAATAATATCAAAACACATAAACAAACTAAAAAAATGTCATATTTTTAAATATGATATGAGATAAGGTTTTAATCTCATAAAAAAAAAATTTTAGATAAGTTTTTATATAAATTTAAACCTTATCATTTTAATTAACACTTAGTTATTCTATTTAATTTTTAACTAAGGTAACAAATATTTCAACATTAAAAGGGTTCAATATTTACTTATCTGAAGTCAATTAGAAAATAAATGAATAATTTTAAACATTTTAGACTATATAATGATTATTCTATATTTTTAGAAATGTTTTATTATTTTTAAATAATTTAATAATACATTATTTTGATATATAATCAATAGTGTGATTTTTGATATTATTCAATTCGTTGATTATTAGAAATTTAAAGATAACAAGTTAGCTTCAAACAAAATATTTTATTATATTATTAAGAGGTAAAGGTAATATATAAATTTCATCAGATATATAAATTATCACAAATTATATTTATTTTAATATTTTTAATAACATTGTTTTGTTATCTTTATTAATAAAATAATTACAACATCAGTTTTGTGTAATTATTTAATATACATATTTTTTGAATAAAAAATAAAAATAAAAAATCATGATGAAGATAAATAATCTATATTTAATAATAATACTATTCTAATATATCTTCTAGAAAATCCTACATTAAAAATTTTATATATATTAAAACATGAATGTGATAACTTTAACATCACTTTAAATAAAATATTATAAGTTTCACAATATTTTCCATATGGATTTAAATGGTCAATAACTCGAACCTAGGATGATTATTGTCCATTTAGACTTAAAAAATAAAATTTGGTATTTTTTTTTGTCTTTTAGTGATTATTATCATTTTAATATAAATTATTTTATTTATTTTTCATCAATTAAATAATTTCTGTTTCATCAATTAAATAATTTCTATATCATCAATGTATAATACTTTAAGGTAATTATTTATTTCCTAAAAATTTAAAATAAATTACCATGATAAATTAAAACATCTTATATTTAAAATGATTATTTATAGCAGAATTTACCTTATGTATAACCTTATATTAAAAATGATATTGTTATTTAAAGTTGAGCAAGACATATTTAACTTTTCTTTAAATAAAATAAAATAAATGTCCTAATCCAAGTGGCTTCCATAGGATTCCATTTAGACTTAAGGATTATTTAAGTCAAGGAACACTTATCCAATGATATTAGGAAAAGTGTTAGGGTAATTTTATAATATTATTTTTACCCATAATTATCCGATTTACCCTTTTACCGTATTAATTAAAATTATTGAAGATACTATTTATAATTACCAAAAATAAAATAAATCTATTTACATAATTTGGACATAATAATTCCAAATATGGAATCAATTTTTAAAAATTCAAAACACATAAATTTTAGTATTTAATTTAAAACTAATCTCATTGTCGGAATGAGAAAACAAGTTTTAAAAGTTACAAAATTACAAAATGTTGAAACTTTTTTACATATAAATTCAATATAAAATTAATGTCAATGACCAAAATTAAATTAAATGATAAAAATATAATCTATTTATACTTTAAAATCATTTAATAATATAATTTATTCATATAAATTATTTTAATGAAAAATGTTGTTTTCAATTAAAATTTAGTATATTTTTAATATTCATCAAAACTTGAAATTTATTAGAAGAATATAAAAAATTCCTCCAAATTAAATTTTTATATAAAAATTCCAAGGAAGAAGTTTATGTTTTCATATAAAAATTATTAATGTGTCAAAATTTTAATTTAAAATGGGTTTACCATTAAAAGGTGGTAAAATTACCTTTTTGAAAATTATAGGTTTTTATATATAAAATTGGGTCTATTCATATCCTATGACTAAAATATATATTTCATGAATATGAAAAATATTTTGTTAAATATATAAAATATATTTCATAAATTTGATTTACTAATTGTAATTCACGTAATTTCTTAATACAAATATCTCCTTTAAAACATCTGGGTGTTACACGTAACCACCAAGAGAATATATATGTATGTTATATAACCTCAAACTACTACAAATCACACATAATGTATAGTGAATTGGGAACAATAACAACCCAAGTAGGAATGAACCCTACAACGTAATCTAGTATAGCCCAGATATTCCTACACACCATGATATACTAAAGGCAGAGTGGATGAGGTAGATAAGTCATCCATCCATTTCCTCACATACTTGGATATTAAGGAAAATACCCCTAAAACATTTGGGTGTCATTTTCCCTACCGACAATATCACATACAACCACACAATGGGAAACTACCTATCCTTAGACTGAAATAAATCTATCATCCCACATTAAACCTGGATTCCACCACTAAGACCTAGGATCTATATTTCACAAAATATCATAAGAATAAAATTTTAACTTTTATTATGAATTTATACTTACTTGTTTCAAAAATTACTATTAATTTGTTAAACATCAATTATAAAATTTATTTTAATCAATTAATTTCATTAAAAAATAATATTTTTTATAATTCATTTTATCATTTCCTGATTCCATTCCTATACTTATAGAGAATTCAATTTTGATCATCCCATAGTTTCTCATTTAATTGCATCATATCATTACCCCTAAAAAAACAAATGATATGATGAATTAATTTTTATTTTATTACCATTTCATTAACCATGTACTCTAGGGATCATCCTAATCTAGAAAAAATAATAAGAACTCAAAATATATAAAACCAACTATATAAAGTAGTAGTAAATCACAAAAAAACATTTATAAAACTATCCATTAAAAAAACCAACAAGAATGAGAAGAAATACCATATCCCAACCCATATCCATATAACAAAGCAATAACCCAACATAATATCCTCGAAGAAATTAATCCCCACACTCAACTTGTTCCATATATCCCATTATAAACCTCATCTAGGAAAATAGTGATAATAAATCTCCACTCTTAACATGTTTCACTTATCCTGAGCATACCAAATCTCACACATCAAATACAACATTGTTATATCATCTGATAGCACACATCAATGGAAATAAAGTATTTTTATCATGACAAACTCAAAGGGAAACCATGAACATGATTATAAGGTATAAAATTATTTTAAAACAAATAACGGTCTCACTCATCCTAAAACATTTATCTCTAGAAAAAATATCTTCATTACCATATTTGAATTAGCCGATTCATTATTCATAGGTTTCGGTAACAAGAAACAAATCAAAAGCAATTATCACTAGATATTAATCAAATTTAAATATAATTTAAGCAATAATTTTATATTCATAAATTTAAGGGAAGAATAATAAAAAATTTATATGCTACTTTTATTAGTTAGATAACTATTACCATATTTACACTATTTATCCAATTTTAAGCACATAAAAAATGATCAACAACCATAATCAACAAAATTAATAAACATTACAATTTCTAGGAAATCATAATAGGTTGCATCAATGAATCATAAGTACTAGGGAATATAACATACCTTTTAATTCATTGTTTATTCTTATTATTATCTTTGTTTACATCAATCCCACCATTATGTAAAGAAACTAAATAATGGTACTTTCTTAATTACACATAACAAAAGAGATGTAATAAATTACATAAATTAATAGTTTCAATTTTATCTAAGTAATAATGTAAGAATAAGAAATGATCTCAAATCACCTATCCCACAAGGAACACACAATCCCTATGGACATCCCACCATAGACGTTCCATTAAAATAAAAAAAACACTTGAGCATTGAGAAAAAATAATATCAATGGAATAAAAAAAGGAGAACGAGAGAGATTAGAACTATATGGAGGAGAAGAAACTCACCTCAGATCACCAATGAATGACCTCTAGAAGTTGGAGAAAACATTCTAGTAAATAGGGATTAATGTATCATAAATATTCCTCTAGTCGACCTAGGGGTTGAAGGATAAAGAAGAAATTATGAATATTTTGAAGGCATATAAAAAAGTATACTCTGCTATAAATTAACTACACCATTACATAACCTCCTTGACCACATTGTAATCAATTGGGTTTACCCAAAACCAAATTATAAAATGAGAGACCCCACTATAAAAGTTTTAATCTTCATAATCCAGGGTGTGAACCTTGTGTATCTCCATACATATCTTAAAACCTTATGTAGGTATAGAAATAAACCTATGCATTACATTTTTTCCACCCTCAATATAGTAGAGACACTCTCTAGGAATCCATGAAATAGCCTTCACCCACACCATAGTGACCCCTAAAAAAGCATATAAGAAACCTAATCCTCCAAGAATCCATGACATAACCTATATCCATGTTATATCTACCTCATAGAAGGGATGGTCACTAGAACCTCACATCTCCAGAGCCTACACCACAAGATCTATGACCACTCTGAAAAAATCCTTCTAGAAAAAACCAAGGCTCCACACCGTAGAATGGGTCCTTAGAAAGACATTTATCCAAAAACCCACTTATACCATTATATATTGAACCCAGACACTTCCAAAACCAAAAAACACATAAAATAGTAATTTGAAAAAAACTAAGCCCTTAAATCAGATACCTATCAGACAATTATCATACTTGATAATTTAGACCAAAAACTCAGGAGAAAATAATGGGAACAAAAAAACCAACCTGAGGGATACCTCTCAAGGATCCCATTACAATATGAACACAACAAATAAATTAGAGGAAGAAGATGAATAAAAATTTAAAAACCATTATCAAACCTCTCAAAAACCAATGAATTTCAAACATGGAATCTCAATAGAAATGGAATAAAACATTAAACTACTTAGGATTCTGAGCATGCATCTATGAATTATTCTCCCAAGTTCTCTCCTCCAAGACATCCTTCTTCCACAAGACACAAACCAAAAGAATAATATGTTTGTGTAACTCCTTCTCATAATAGTTCTAGATCTAAAAAGTCCACTCCTTGAAGGTCATATCATCTTTAACTCCTAGATCACCCCAGTCGAGGATGTGGGAGTTGTCATAAAGATAATGGGAAATATATAACACCTAGAAAATGTCATGAATCCGGATCATCAGCTGTGGTAGTGTCAATTGATAAACCATAGCTCCAAAACAAGGCAACATCTTTAAAGATCCAAAAAATCAAGGAGAAGGCTTACTCCCATGACTGAACCTTTATTTCCCATGACATAAATATTCCTTCAGGAACACATGATCTCCAATGTTGAACTATAGAGGCCTCCACATATGTTCAACATATAAATTATAGTGATCATGTTCCACTTTAATTCACTGAAGGATCACCTATACCTTCTCTATCATTCTTTTCACTAATTATAGTTCAAGAACCACTAAATTCTTGACCTTAGTCCAATATAATGGAGACCAACAAGGTTGGATATAAAACCCTTAAAATGGACCCTTACCAATAGTGTAGTGATATTTGTTTTGTAAAAATACTCCACTAAGGGTAGGTGAATCACCCAAGAATCTCCAATTTCTAAAATACATGTGCACAATATTCCGCAAGTGTCTGGATAGCTTGATTTGTGTGATTGTACATTTGTAGATGCAAAGAAGTTTTTAAGAATAGTTTCAAGTGAAAATAATTATTGAGACCTATCTAAACCATAGAGGTAAAATGAGGATCATGACCAGAGATGATCATATCTAGAACCACATAAATCCTCACCACCTCTTATAGATACTATTTTAACAAAACCTCCATTTATATCAAATCTTTAATCACTAAGAAGTGAGGAAATTTTTTCAAGTAGTCCACAATCACCCATATAGCATCACAACCTCCCTGATCTCAAGTAAAACTAGTGAAAAATTTTATCAAGATTTTCTTACACTTCTACTGGGGAACATCATATGGATGAATCAACCCACCATGAACATAGTTATCATGCTTCACCCTTCAGAAAACAAAATATCACGAGAGAAAATCTATAATATATCTCTTCATTCCAGACCACCAATACTGAACTCAAAATTCACTATACATTTTTTCTATACTAGGATATACCACCAAAGGTGAACTATGGAACTTATGGAAAACCATATCAGACATCACTCAAGGAACATAGTGCCTCCCTTGAAAGAACTACCAATGTTGAATATAATTTAATCTATACCTAGGACCATCACAACAGAAAACTTGTTATTTCCAAACATATTTATCAGAATCCCATAGTTGAGACTCCTCCACATGCTACACCAAAGATAAATACAATATAATATGGTAGAAAAAATCTATACTGTGTACTTATCCCATATCAAGGTTTATTATGTAATGTTCATACATAACTCTCGAAACACCATAATATTTACACACAAGATCACAATGTGATTTCTTATAAATGAAATAACCACAAAAATCCCTTTCCATAGTGTATAAAAAAATATCAAAGTAATATTATTTCAAGAATTTCATCCACCATTACTACTATAAATTAATTTTGTACTAAAAAAATACATACCCTAGGCTCTTGTGATCTGTAAAGAGCACAAATCGCTCACTGATGAGGCAATGACACCACAAATTTAGAGAAAAAACAACCTAAAAAATATCAAGATCCTGGGTGGTATAGTTATATTCATGAGGCTATAAATACCTATATCTACAAGGGATAACAACCAACTACTAAATCAGAACACACATTAGTCCATATCTTGAAGTGTCATAGTAAACCATGAACACAATTCCCACCTTTGGAAAATAAAGAACTAGATCACTTACCAACTTCTCCTTTAAATAATCAAGATTATCCTATAACTATCTGGTCTACATGAAAACTCAGTCTTTCCTAGTAAAATCTATCATATGAGTCATGATCAGAGAGAAGTTAGGTATGAAACTTCTATAGTAACTATTAAGACTAAGAAAAAGATGAAGCTCCACAACATTATTTGGGGATACACAAGAAACAACCAACTCAATATTTGAAGGTACCATGATTAATCAATGTTAAGGGAAAACATTTCCTTAGAAATAGACCTCACGGTCCCATAAATCACTATTTTAAAACATCAAAAATTACTGGTGACACTAAATAACTCTTATAATAGCTCAAAATGATTTGTATGATTATTATTGAACACAAAAAAACACATGTATTTTTAAAAGGAACACCACTAAAAATAAATCCAAAAAATCATGGATGAAAAAATTTATCCATTCAATAAACATGGATAGAGATTTCATCACAATGAATGATATCATAATGAACCCATAATTTCCATAATGGATTTAAAAAATAGTCTTTGGGATATCCTCATCCTTCAATCACATCTAATGATACCCAAACCATAAATTAATCTTCATGAATCAGATTTCTCCATTCAAATGATTGAATACATTTTCAATTTTAGGTAGAGGATAGTGATTTATAATCTTCACCAAATTCAAATGATGATAATATATACAAAAACAAAGACTACCATATACCTTATTTAAATACATAACTAGATAAATCCAAGGTGAAACACTAATATAAATGAATCCTCTCTATGTAATATCATCAATATAAATTTATAGTTCTCACAATTCAGAAGGGGATATCCTATACTAAGGAATAAGTATCAAAGCAATTCCCCACTATAACTTTATCCTAATATTGATATCATGTCGAGGGGGTTACATCTCAAGCTCTTCCAAAATGACATCAGGGTATTCCTAGAAAACCATAGGAAACACCACCATATGAACCCCAATAAACTCAACATAATATCATCTATAAAGGATGATAAGGCCTTGATAGACCTCCAATGAATCTAAGGGTCTCTCTTACAAAAAAATACAACCTACTCTCCATCAGTGTAATAACATTCAATTCTCCTTTTTAAGAAATCCGAAGTATCTTCAAATGAATACAACCAGTCCATGGAGATGATGATGTCATATGACTTCATCCAAAAAATATAGAAAATATTACAAAGGGTTATTATTCCCTATCACCATCTCAAAATCTCCAAAAAAATCATATAAGCTAGCTTAACCTCTAATTGGCACAGTCAACTGCATGGGAACTAGAAGCCTCTCTACCTCAAGTCTAAAATCATGGACTAAGGTGGGTGCAATGAAGGAGTGTGTATATCCTTAATCAAACAAGAAATATACCCAAGTAAAATATAAGCATATATTACCTCACATGATGTAGGGATCAATTGTTTCTGAAAAAATATAAGGCATACATATGACCATATCTTTTTCCAAGACCTCCTTGACCTTGATAAAGGTTACCTCCATAGTTGTGCTCTACTCAGTGTCCTTAAAAACAAAGGGGATCATGGGTATATCCTTTACTAGCCCATACCCACTATATTGATCAAATAATGAAGCCCCCTTCTACTGCTACTACATCAAAGGATACTGCAATAATAGATGAGCCTGAAGTGGGCCTCCAACTCCACATTTACAGTCAAGGATGTCTTGAAACTAAATATTATAAAGACTATGAAATCCACATGAAAACAAACTTATCCCAATACAATAAAAATTCTATGAGAATTGATAGTTCCATTGAAATAAGATGTAGGCGACTAGAATCGACTCCCACCTATCTGGACCTTCAACTAACTAGATAACTGAGAAATTTTTGTCACAGATCTTCTCCATGGATAGTATTGGTGACACCCCTCCAATGAAGATCTAGTCTTCTACTGCTCCCTCCAAAAAACTATTCCCTCACTAGTAACCAATATGTTTACAACATGTATGGTGTGACTTGTCATTGGATACTTGGTTGAAAATCCTTCTCAAAATTCCTCACCCCAGATTCCTTATCTTGAAGAAAGTTTGAATCTTAAGTAAGAGGTTATTATACCATATATTGAACTCCAACACAATGAAATTCCCTTGGAGGAGAGTAAAAATATCCTACCAAAAATCCAACTTCATTGGTGAAGATATAAACTCTACCTATAATTGATCACAAAACTTCTCTAATATAATAAAAAAATCCTTATAATTCCTAAGGAACAAGATCCACTGTTATTTAGATACCCCATATAGCATAATCATAACTAATGAAACCAAATACTCCTATAAAGTACATATTTAACTAAAAGTGATCTTCATATCCTCAAACAAATACTTGGTCTCTAGATAAAAAAAATATTCCACAAACTTCTACATACCCTAGAACTAAAACTCGTGGAGTGTCCTCATCCAAGAACAATTTCGATTGAACTCCACTATATGGTGATCTTCAAGAACATACTTCTAAATTTTATTAGTGAAAACTTGATGGGGAAGTCAAACTATATCCATTACTATAATAGAAAACATTTTAGGGACTTCTAAACCCAAAATATGGAATATTTAAGGTTTATTAATTAGTTATTTTCAGCCCAATTACCATTTTCTACCCAATATAAATATAGATACAAACAATCACGATGCATGATATTTATTTCAGTCTCTACCTAACATGTAACATCAATTATCTTATCCACTTTAGTAAACTTGAATGTCCTTGCATAATATCAAAGGGATCCCTAAATACCTAAGGTATCGTTGGTCTCCCTTTTTTATGTCACATACTAAGTGAAGATGATACTATTTCTCTACCAAACCATGCAATCCTAAAAAGTTACTATATCTAAACTCCATACATTATCTAAACCATTAGTTATGATACAAATCTATCATGAAACCCCACTGATACCCCTCCATATCTGGTCATGAAGAGAGGGAGATAACCCCCTGAATAACACCTCCAATAGGCCATAGTTTAAATATTACCACTGAGGGTATATAATATGTACAAATGGGGGGAATTACCCGATCTAAGAGAGTTTAAGGAATAAGAGGAAATATGAAACCACTGATCAACTCCATGAATAAATAAATATGCAATCCTAATACATGAATGTAATATCATACAATAAGAAAACATCTAGAATTTACCAAAATACATCCTAGGAGAAAATCACAAACTATAACGGCCATTGAACAACAAATTCAATCTATTAACACCTATCTTGATCACCAATATCTTCCATAGTCCTAAAAATAGTTTTTATATATTGGGTGATCATACATGTATACTCAATAGGACCCTCCTTGAATCTTATCATGAAAAATGTGAAAGATGAAAACTAAAGACTAGTCACTAAGAAATTATACCAAAATCATTACCTAAATAGAAAAAATTATATTTCATCTTCATAAAGAATTTTCTCCCAGTAGTGCATACAAGTAACCATATCCATATAAAAGAATATATGTAAGAAAGGTACCATGATTTCACTCCCCCACTAGTTTTTCTCTCTCACGCCCTAGTTCCAAACATCCTAGGCTATAATCCCTTCTATAATTCATCTTGTTCCCCATGAATAAATATCAGAACTTATCCTATATCCCACCAAAATATTCTCTTATAACTAATTAGTAAACTTGTAAGAAATCATATCCCATGTATCATGACTTTACATAAATCCACTATAACTCATGCATGTACACCCATGGGAAGCCACAACCACCATAAATAGATAAAACGGTATTCTATAACCACATGCCACTACATCCCAAACATAAATTTACAGTGAACTAAGAGCAATCATTACCCACATATGAACATACCCTATACCTTAATCCATCATAACCTAGATACACCTACACATTATGAAATTCCAAAGGGAGGAAAGGGGATAGGGAATAATTATCCATTTGTTCCCTCAACAACTTGGATGTAAAAAAAACCACTCCTCCAAAACATTTGGGTGTCAATTTCCCTAAAAACTATGGTGATGAAGCATATGAAATAAAAAAAATAACAATATCATGAAAAACTACACTAAGGGAAACTACTTAGACTTATAATCACCCAAAACTATCACCCCAAATGACACCCAACTACCAAAACTAATGCCTAGGATTAATATTTAAAAAAAGAACAGAAGAATAAATGTTCAAATATCATTAAAAATTTACACTTAGTAGTTTATAATATTACTATTAATTCAATAAACTTGTATTTTAAACCTTTGTTTAATCAATTAATTTTAGTATAAATAAACATGATTTATAATTCATATTATCATTTACAAATTCCTTTCCCATGATCTTAGAGTATTCAATTCCAACAATCCCATGGTTTATCTTTTAATTACATCATACCACTACCACCAATAACAAAACCGATCCCATGAGTTCATTATTATTTTGATACCATTCCATAAACTAGGTATTATAGGACTTATCCTTAAATGGAACCAAGAAGAATCACTCGTGATGATTAAACTCAACTACAACAGATAGTTTGAAATAACAATAGACAATAATCTAGAAAAATATCCATCAAAGTGAATATTAAGAAATATAAGAAATTCCATCTCTCAATCCATACCCATAAACCAAATTAAGGACCCAACACAACAACTTTAACATAGGTAAGTCCCAATTTAAACCTGCACCATCTATCACATCACAACCTCATATCAGGAAAGATTAACAAGAAATCCCCACTCTCAAATTTTACCACATATCCCAATCATACCAAACCCCATAAATCAATCATAGATGGGATGTATCTTCCTAGAGAAAACATACTTGTAAAAAAATTATTTAATGTATGAAAAAACAAAGGGGAAACTAAGTCCATAATTATAAGGCATATATAGTTTTAAAAAACATGAATGGGCTCACTCAGTCCAAAAAATTTATCTCCGTCAAACAACCTTTTCATTATTAACAAAATAATTATTAATATATTTATACTACTTGAAACCAATTAATAAAAGATATCAATTTCTAATATTCAAACACATGCAGGTTTCAATAGACACCTTTATATTAATCAATTGAAGGGAAATGGTAATAAATTTTAATGAATCTTTAATTAATAATAGCATTTTTACAATATTTTCATTGGTTATCCAATTTTAAGCACACAAAACATGATCAATAATTATAATAAACACAATAAATAGGTAGAACACTATCTATAATATAATAGGAGGTATCATCACAATATAATAAATACATGTGATTACAAAATTCCTTCCAATTCATTATTTAATCTAGTTATTATTTTTATTTAGGTCAATTACATTTTTCATAAAGAAAATGAAGAATGATACTTTCAAACTTTCATATAGAAAAATAGAGGTAGTTAATACATTACCTTAAAACTTTTAATGTTATGTGATAATGAACATACAGGTAAGCACCGATCTCTGATCACCTCTCCTATAAAGAACACATGATCCTTATCGACATCACTCATTGGATTCAACATAAAAAAAATTAAAAAACCCCATGATAAACAAGATAATACAATATATATGGCATGGAAAAAGAAAAATGAGAAAATTTAGAGTAAACCAGAAAGAAGAAACTCACCTCAGATCCCCAACAGATGAGATTTAGAAGCTGAGGGATAAATCCTAACAAAGGGGACTAAAAGTCTTTAAAATATGCCTCTGGGTTAACTAGAGTTTTAATGATAAAAAAGAAATTATAATTATTTATAAGGAATTTAATTTTTTAAAAATGGATTTAATTTTACTGAAGTACTACAAAAACTCCTTAACAACCTTGTGATAACTAGGGTTTTCCCTAAACAATGGTACCGTAAGGGAGACCATTCCATAAAAGTTGAAACCTTAAAAATCCATGATGAAAACCTTTCATATCTCATTTTTGATCCTATAGCCTCAGATAGGGATATTTAATAAAAAATTAATTATGAAATATCCATCCCAAATATAGAAAAGACACTCTCTAGGACTCCCCATTGTAGTCTATTCCCATGACATAATGACTGCTAAAAAGGAAGAGATAAGAAACATGATCCCCAAGCCTCCAAGACAAAGCTTATCTTTTTGAAGAAACAACCCCTCAGGAGGTAGGGAAACCAAAACCATATATCTCCTGACCCAACACCATAGGGTCTATGGTCACTATGAAAAACCAACCCCTATGACGCATACCAGGGATCCACACCATAGTATGGGTGCTCACATGAAAATTCATCTCAAATTCCACTCACACCCTTCTATATTCCTCTTATAAAACCCCAACACAAAAAATATAAGAAGGGATAAAAAAAATTGACTCCTAACATCAAATACCTAGAAAAACGTTCTCTTCTTTTATAATTTAAACCAAACCCCAAGAAATAAATAAGGGGAAACATAAACACCCTATGAAATACCTCTCAAGGATTTCACTAAAATATTAAAAAAACTGGCACATCAAAGGAAAAAGACTCATAAAAATGAGTCGCCATCCATAAAAAATCTTATAAACCCAAAAATTTCAAACATAACATCTCAATAGAGAAGGATTCAAACATCAAACATCTCAGGATATTGAACACAAATCTATGAATCCCACTCCCAATTGTTATCCTTAAAGATCATGTTCCATAACATGACACAAACTAAATGAATAATATGTATTTGTAACACCTTCTCTTGATGTTCCTAGATCCCAAATGGCCTCTCATTGATGGTCTCATCGTCTTTAACTCCTATCTCACCCTAGTTTATGATATGGGATTCTTAATGAAGATATTTTATAAGTTGTGAACATGTAAGATATCAGAAATATGGATCATCAGTGGGTATATTACTAACTGATACACCACAACTACAACACGCATTGACACCTCAAAAATTCCAAAAAAATATGGGATAAATATTACTCACAAGACCAAACATTCACTACCCCTGATGAGAATATTACTTGAATAACACATGATCTCTAATTTTGAAATCTATATGCCTCCACTTATGATCAACATAGGACTTTTGATGATCCCGTGCTTCCTTAATTCAGTCATAGATCAACTAAACCTTCTCTTTAATGCTCTAAACTAACTCTAGTCCAATAATCAATGACTCCCATAACTTATCCTGAAAAAATAAAGATAAAGAATTCCAAGCATACAATGCTTTAAATAGATCCATACTAATTTTAGAGAGACAATTTTTCTGTATGAAAACCCCACCAAGGGAAGTTTCAACCCCCAAAGTCCTAAAAAATATATAATAAATACATAAAACATGTCCTCTAGATTAAATATAGTATTCTATGTCTAAAATATTATAAATTGATGAAAATAAGTGTTTATGCATAACTATGAGCCAAAAGTATAATTGAGGACTTTTAAAACCCTAGAGGTGAGATTGGGATCATGATATGAGATGATCATCTATAGAACCCCATGAATCCTCACCACCAACTTAGTATATTACCTTGGAAAAACCTCCACTGATCTTGACTCCATAATTTCTATGACATGACCTTTCATCCTCAAATGGTATATGGTGACACATATAACATCAAAAATTCACCAAGAATGAGGAAAAATACTAATGGATTCCTTTGAGATTCCATATCAATTCAACTAAGGGATACCAAGCAATCAAAGAAACCTAATTGAAACATAGTGCCTGACCTTCACCTTTGGAAATCCAAACATTGAGAGGCGAACTCTGCAAAAAAATCTTTTTATGCCATACCACCAAAACAAAACTCACAAGGAATGAATCGTTTCTCCACACTGAGATGTACCAAAAATGGTAGACTATGATATTCATGGATAACCACATAATTCATTATCAAAGGAATGAATATCCTCGCCTAAAACAACACCTGATGAAAAATATCTTCAAACAAACCCTTAAGATCAATGCCAAAAATGTCTTGATCTCACTATACCTTTACCTAAAAATCCCCCAGCTAGGGATCCTCCACTTATTGCACTAAATATGACTAAAATTTCATCTAATAAAGGAACCCTAAACCATTAATTTATCCCATATCAAGGTAAAAAATATAAATCTCCTCCACTACCCACCAAGAATCACTATACTAACACATAGTATCACTGTAGGAATTAATACCCAATGCATCACCCACAACATCCATTTTCCACAGTGTATAAGAAATATCAAAGTAATAGTCCAATAAAAATTCCATTCATCATTGCTACCACAAATTCAAGTCACAATATGAAAATAAATTATTAAGGGTCTTGTAATATATGAAGACTAAAAATCACTCACCGATAAGGTAAAGATTCCATAAATTCAAAGAAAAAAATAAACGCATCAAAATCAAGATCATGGGTTGTGCGGTTACATTTATGAGGCCATAACTACTGAGACCCATAATATTTTATCACCCTATTCTACATTAGAATGCAACCCAAAAAATTTGTAAAGAATCATAATAAAACTCAAACAAAATTACATCCTTTAAAAAATGAAAAAAGAGCACTGAACAACTTCTCCTTTAAACAATCGAAAGTAGTCGGGAATTGGTGAACCCAAAAAAACACCCAGTAATTCATATTTAATGATATCATAGAATTAGTGATTTGAGAGAATTTGGGTATTAACCTCCAATAGTAACTAGTAATACTAATAAAATTTACACCTATGAAAAATTATTGGGGGATAACCAAGAATAAATTTCCTCAATATTTAAAGGATCCATGAATAATCTATGATGAGACACAACATTCCCCAAGAAACAGACCTAATGGGATTATAAATCACACTTCGATAGCTTTCTAAACAATTGGGGATGCCAAAGAACTCTCAAAAAACTCACATATCCTTTGTGTGGTCCTCCTAAGATACCAATAACTTAAATATATTGTCTATAAACACTATTATAGATTGATCAGAAACTCCAAAGACACAAAATTCATCAGTCCCATGAACATTTATGAATAAGTTTTCATACTAAATGACATTATAAAAACACATAATTCCCATAATGATATCAAAAAATATTTTTATGGATATCCTAATACTTCACTTTCATATGATGAAACCTTATCCACAAATCAATCTTCATGAACCAGCTATCTCCCTTGAACTGATTTAATAAATCATCAATCCACGAGAGAGGATAGTGGTTCTTCACTATCACCTAATTAAAATTATGGTATTCGATAAAAAAATAAAAATTTTCATATATATTCTTCAAAAAGAGAATTTGTGCACCATAAGGTGGAAAACTATGTAAGTTGAATCATCACTAAAAAATATTATCAATTTTAATATACAGTTCTTGCAACTTATAATGGTCCATCTTATATAGAGACATAAATATTAGAGAGAAAGCTGACTGCAACTATATCCCAAAATCAATCTCATGTCGATGGGTTAGTGTCTTAACCTCATTTTGAAATACATGATGGTACTATTTGAAAACAATAAGAAATACCATGAGTTGATCCTCCACCAAACTCAAAAATATCTCATCAATCAAGTATGACAAGGACTAAAAACACCTCTGACCCATCTGAGGGTCTTTCTCACCAATAAACATAACTTAATCTCAATCAGTGTCATAGAATAGAACAAACATACTAAAGTAATAAACAATAGTTATTAAATTCAATTTGAATTTAGTATTTGAATAAATATTATTTTAAAGTTATGAGAAATAATATTTATTCATGTTATCACATAAATATGCATTTAATGAATAATACAATGTTATTTATTTGTTTATTTAAATATTTAATGTTCATGGTTTTATAAATTTTAAGTAGTATTTATGATCTGAGTTAAAGGTACAGAAGAAATGATATTTAAATATCCATGATTTCATAAATCATCAAGGAAATAATTATAATAATAATATCATTATAAATGGGTTTCCTTATTATTATGTGTTTTATTAAGGGCCTAGTGAAATGACTAATTTGATGAACTAAGCGAATAACTTGATTTGTGCATTAGATAATTTTCTCATGTCCTTGAGTGAAACTTTCATGATCTATCTCATGAATGGATAACATATATCATCCAACTACATCTCAAGACCGATATAACTAAAAGGAATACTTTAAGTCTGAATGGAATTATTGTTGTGATCAATGAGGAAAGATGTTGATAAAACAACTCTTTAATTCTAGCACACATATATCTAATAGATATGTTTCTATGTTCTTGGGGGAATGTGTGGATATTGATAGAGGAATTGTAACGTTGTATCCTATGTCCCAACAACTATGTGACAAGAGTGGTTAAAAGATATGACAATGAATAAATAATTGTAAGAGAAGGTGTAACGTCCCAAGATTATAAAAGTGGAACATAATATTTTATAGCATATATGAAACAAAATATCAATATTAGAAGATAATGAAACATCCAAATATCTTATGACATATTTCATTTTAAATTAATTCAATATCTTGGATAGCATGTGATTCACACAACACCGGGTTTAAATGAATCACGATACTCTATTAAAATATTATTATAAAAAAATGTCCATTATAACATAGCTGTTAAGTTAGAGAGTATGAATAGAAATAAATAAATTATGAAAATTATATGTTTTAAACATGTATAAATAAATTGAATGGTTATATATTGATTCAAAATAAAATAAGAATCATTGTAATGAAAAAATAATTTTTTTATAAAAAACATTTTTTTTATAAAATAATGTTTAGTCCCACTTTGTGAACACAATTTAAAATTTATTTTTCAAATATAAAATATTTATTTGAAAAATTAAACTTCATTTTTTAAATATACCTTTAAAAATTATATTTGGGTTAATTTTAGGGATTTTTCAGAAAATATTAATTTTTTTGATGACTGGTGAAAAATACGGATTTTTATTGAAAACAATATTTTCATTTAATTTATTTAAAACATTAAATTATATTATAAATTGGTTTTAAAATAAAATTAGTTATATTATATTTAAATTTATATAATTTATTTTATTTTAATAAATTTCATTTTGAATTATGATATAAAAACTTTATAAACTTTTCAATTTTTTTATTTGGAAAAACCGTTTCTTCGACGTGCCAGCGAGTTTTGTTTTAAAAATAAATTTTGAAAATTTGGTGAATTGAATTTGGAAAAAATATTCCATATTTTTAAGCATAATAATTTATATTATCTAGTAATTTTATCTTAATTTTTTACCATATTGAATAACGAGACCAATAAAAAATTAATTACTGTAGTTATGTTGAAAATAAGTTTATCAGGGGTTATACTAAGAATAAAAGGGTCAAAAATGAACTAAAACTTATCTCAAAACCATTGTATGAACATAGTTATACCTTAAAACCTATAAGGTTTAATAATTACCCATTTGGGGTCTTTTGGTATGATACATATGTGTTTATCACTTTATATTTTCAAAAATTCCATGTGTGTCCTCTCCACCACTTATAAAAGGCCACCTCTATCTTCCCATCTTCATACATCCAAATCCATTTGATTTGTACAAGAACTACCCAAATATATTATTTACATCCCTCTCCCAATAATAAATTCCTTATTTTGATTATTAATATCACCAAATAATGCTTTAGGTATAAATATGAAGAGGTTCTCCGAAGAAGAGGTAAAACTCTTAAACGTGTGTATTTATTTTATTTCTTTTTCCACATTCATCAAATGAAATTAAAATATGATAATATCATTACCCCAATATCACCTATATACTAATTTTTTATGTTAATGGAATAACCCATATCCACCTCCACTTAAATCAAATGGGAAACAAAGTCTTCGATCATGTGTGTGATAGATTACTGCCACACAAACATATGCAATTCGTTTTCCATCACCACCTTTCAAGGATGGATATTTTAAGATCATAGGTTCCCCTATGAGATTAAAATATTTTTATTTTTAGTTTAACAACTTTGTTTTTAGAAAATATGATTTCATAATGAGATCACGAGGGGCTGGTGGGGTCCGGGGCTTGTTCCGAGCTCGAAGACTCGATTTTTTGAAAATGAAGATGGGCCGCAGAGTTAGTAGAAACCATATGATCCATATCACATGGTTTTATGATATCATAAGGGTTGTTCCATGCCTCTTACCAGGAATTCATGATTTTAGGAAATTTTATATCTTGGGGAACATGCCCGTGTGGGGGATTTGTAATTTTTAGCAGAGACTTAGGACACCGTCAGCGTATGGTTTGTCTAATTGTGTTCCATGACCTTGAGAGGTCCCCCTTGAGGTAGAAAAGGGTGAATTATTTGTGAAAAATTTGGATAACTGTGAGACCAACCATGTGATCAAGGGTTTTAGGGGGAAATTACCATTTCACCCTTAGAATTTTTGAAAACATACTTTTTCCTCCTTTCATTACAGTGGAAAACCTTGGTGTTGGGAGCACCCTTTTGATATAAAATCATTGTCTTGGACACCATTTCTCCATCCAATATTGGATTCAAATACCATTTTTATATTTGGATCCATATCAACAATTTATATGTTCATATTATTTTTTTTCTTTGAATTCATATAGATGTAGTTGTTTTAGTGCAAGCAAATATGCTATATTTCCAGGGTTTTCATCAATTATTCATTTTTCTTCGGATCTGGAAAAAATAAGAGGTCTATATTGAATGAGTGTTCTACCTAAAAACTATAATAGGTTTTATATACCATCTCCTTTATGGTTTGGTTATTTTATATTATGTAGAAGGTGTGTTATAGGCCAAAATTTCTTACATTGCCCCTGAAATTTATTGAATTCTTGAATTGAGTAAATTGGGACTTGTTTAGGTTTCAAACTAGTACCTTTGATATTTTTAGAGGTTTTTATCCCCAACCTAGGCCACCCATGGGGTTCCCCCTTGTATCTTCCCCTTTTGTACCACCCCATTGGGTGTGTGTGATATTTCTAATGTTAACAGAAGCCTTGGTGAGAATTAAACGAATTGTTTAAGTTTGTGAGTACCTTTTTTACTTATTCATTTTGAATGAAAGGAATGAATTGAATTTAATTGAATAGATATGAGAAGTATTATTTCATCCTTTTAATATTATTTCATATTCTTATGATGGGTAAATGTTTTATTAGGAAATTATTGAAGGTGTTGTAAAAACTCATTGGTTTTGAATGAATTTTTAATTAATTGATGAATTGAAATGGTAGTGGATGGTATAAATGAGATCATTGAATCCTGATTCCATATGAATCCATACAAATTTCTACTCTAAGGGTATTTTTTTATGTAAGTGTATGCATTATACATATTTACTCAGATTTAGACTCTATAGGATTCCACAGTCTTTGCTGAACCATGGATTCGGCATGCCTGGACTCACATTGGACAAGATCTATTGACATGCTCCTTGGACACCACCAAAATCTTTACCAAGTTTCCATCAAGATGCTCCTAGGAATCAACAAGGATGTCTCAGTATTCTATACCTTATATACGAAACTTTGTGGTTAGACTCATGATTACATGGCATAACCATTGCGAATGTTATACAATGAATTACACAACATAGGCTGATGTGGATATTATACGTTTGATTACACAACGTGACCCTAGTGGATTATTTTCTATCCTACAGATAGTCTTGGTGTGGGTATTAGTTTACATTTTTTATACTATATATTTATAAAAACATAATGTATATCATTACAACTACCCTTTTTTATGGGAGGTTGAATTTTTTTTATAGGGAACCATGCTTGGATGGACATGATCACAATTTACATTCATTACTATTATACCGATGATATAATTCACACTATTTCTGTTTATATTACATAGATTGTACTTGTTATAAAAATCATTGGTTTTGGACAAATGAGTGTTATCTCACACCTTGTTTCAACTATAATTGGGTACTTGGAAATCCATTATGGATGCAGGTAGGGACATGGGAAATAACTATATATACGATGTATGATTTATTCTAGGCTTCAGAGCATGGGAGCACAAGACTGAGCTAGGCTCATGATGCTATCTAGAGATAATACTTTTTAGTATTTTTGTACTTTTTATACATTTATTGAACTAGATACTTGTATACATATTTTAATTATTTTTAGATACATGATAAATCATACTACATATGAAACTACTTCTGGCTTATTGATTATTTTATTCTTTTGGATGTTATTATTATCCGTTGTTCAGTTATTTTATCTGATTATTATAATTGATTATTATGATTAATACCTCTATGATACACTCTAACATGAGTGAATAGTCTCTCTATAGACACACCCTAGGCCCTCACTACTAGTTAGTATACTCTGGCATATGGGGAGGAATTTTGAGGCAATGTGACCCACTATCTCATGGCATCATTTATTAGAAACAGGGACTTTACATTACAAAGTGGTATCAAATCATTTTTTTTGGTTTCTTTACTATTTTGAGACTATATATATTGGATTAGGAAGGAATCATAATTTGGTAATGAGATGTTCCTGGGAGTAACTAACCCCTGTATGGGGAAAAACCAAATTTCCTAAAATGGAACATGTTTTTCTAGATTTTTCCTATTATAGTTGATTTGATTCAACCATTGGGTGATGAAATTGAGTTTTTATGTTCTTTATTGTTATGGATTTTATTATTTCCTGATTATATGTGGGTATTATATATAATTCATCACTTTTGGCACCTGAAAGAATTCACATGCCATGCATTATGCCTTTCTATTTAAGATGCATTTCTTGACAACATGATTATTATGTTTTCCTTGAGTGATATAATTGTTAATTTGTAAATTATTTGTATATGTAATTGAGAAACATATATGTTAGTTAGATTTAATTCAATAACCAATTTTTTTTCCTACTTTGGATATAAAAAACACCCTAAGCAGTCAACTATGTCATGTTGAGTCATGGACCATTGATCACATCGACTGGAACATGTTATGGTTTGAATTATGTTGACTCCACACTTTTATTCATGATTTGTATGGTCCATTATGGATGAGAATTGGTAACCCATTTTTTTAACCATTAAAATGGAATTTTAAAATAAATATGTATTAAATGAAATTGAAATTTTAAAAATAGAGAAATTGACCTAAACACGACTTTAGAGGGGAAGTAGGGAGTGTCTATGGCGCCTTTTATGGTTTTTTATATTACACAATCTAGAATTTAGAAGAAAGTAGAGGGGAATGATTTTTTTATATGATGTATTTAGCCTGTATTATGATTTTATATCCATTATATTCTCGTTGTCGATCTTTTATGAGGTGTGTGTTTGGCATTGTAGAGACATACAATAACTAAGACCTCAAGTCATGAACCAGGAGTGTGGCGATACCCATTCTCTATAGGTGGTGGACCATGGTCTAAAAGAAGATCATATTGTAGTTCCAACTGTGACACCAGTCGTAGTACCAGATATAGCTGTTGAGGAATAGTTCAATAGGAGTTTCATGCACTTTATGGAGACCGTTCAAGGAGCCCCACCACCTACCTCATCTATGGTAGAGTTGACACATGTGTTCTAGCAGTGAAATCCTACAACGTTTTCAGAGGATAGTGGTCCACATGCTATTGATTTGTGGCTTGATACTATCTTTTATATCTTTGAGAGTTTTGAGACACCTCTAGAGAGGAGATTAAAGCTCATAACATATATGATTTGGGGAGAAGCTAATCACTAGTTGGATGTTTTTAATCTAGATGATACACACCAAGATATAATATGAAGGGATTTCCAATCAAGTTTTTAGGAATATTTTTTCTTGAGACCTTGAGAGATGAAAGAGATAATTATTTTATTCATTTTGAGTAGGGAACGGTGACCATTATGGAGTATTCGACATGATTTACAAAGCTTCATAATTTAGAACAAATTTATCATGCTGATGAGTTATCGAGGGAGAGACACTTTAAGGAAAGTATCAATCATGTTGTATGATCATTGGTCAATATGTTCTAGTTGAATACTATTAAAGGGATACTGAATCAGTGGATTATTACTGAACAGAACCCGAGGGAAGAAAGGGGTGTAGAGTTGGGATGTTCAGCCTCTCGACCTAGTGGTTCAACGTCATCAGGTAGAAAGCACCATTTTGAGGCTTCTCATGAGTGGAATACCAACCGTGATGTTATTTATAGTAGTTTTATCTTCTATCAACAACGTGGAAGATGATGAAATATGACGAATGAATTTCATTGAGACCCAATCTAGTGTTGATTATGCAACAGGATGTCCCATATACATCATTTATGCAGGAGCTTACTTATAATATTCCATGGAAGGGGACCGAGTCTGACTCTAGGTTCAAGACTCGGATTCACACCTCTGCATCGGGATGAGAGATGGGGTAGTGTTGGTCATTGAAGTTGAGGTGGTGGATGTGGTTGAGGTATCCAGGTACTAGTTGTAACTAGATAGTATAGAGGGTCTACTATGATTAGTGAGGTTGTTTTATAGGGATACATTTCAGGATAGATATATTCTGTACAACCTACCCATAAGGAGTATAACACCTTGTCATCTACGGTGAGAGGTAAAATCTTAGTAGCCTCCAAACTAGTTTCTAAACATTTTAATACAATTGATTCTCACGGCTTCATATGTGTACCTATTGTGGATATCCTCATGCTCATTTTTTAGTTTTTTGATAGCGTTATGATAACGGATACTTTGTTGGGGATCATAATGGAGGGCATACATCAGTGAAAGGAGTTACCCCTCAAGATTGGTGGGTGTCACTTCACATGGGATCTTTTTTTCTTAAAGATTATTTTTTTTGATATAATAATCAAGATGAAGTGTCTAGTTTCTTATCGAGCCCATATCGATTGTTATCACTAAATGGTGACTTTCACATCACTATAGGGAATAGTTTTTATTCACAAGGGTGAATGGAATTTCCTAGTGATCTGAGATATACTTGATCATTGTTGGCTGGGTGGTATGACAAAATATATTACTAGATAATATCTGGATGATTAAAGAACATGTTTAGAATACTTTCCTTCAGTGGTTTATCATTTCATAGAGGTCTTCTTGAATGACTTTTCTAGTTTACCTCCTGAGATAGAGGTGAAGTTCTCTATCGATCTAGTTCCAAAATCTTCATAGATATCCATTCCTCCTTTTAGGATGACTACTATGAAGTTGCAAGATCTCAAGATATAGCTATATAAATTATATTAAAATGGGTTTATATAACCCAATACTTCTTCATGGGGATCGCTAGTCTTTTTTTTGAAAATGTTGGACTTTACCCTAAGTCTATGTGTGGATTATCAGAAATTAAACTAGTTAATGGTTAAAAACTAATTTCCCTTTCCATGAATAGATGATCTCTTTGACCAGATTTGAGAAGATCAGGTTTTCTCGAAGATTGATATGATATTGGGTTATCACTTGGTATGGGTTTGACCTATAGACATACCTCATATAACTTTTCAAAGAAGGTATGCTCTATATGATTATTTAGTTTTTCTATTTGGACTCATGAATGTGCCATAAATTTTTATGGAGCCAATGAACCAAAATTTTCAACCTTATCTAGATCTGTTTATGGTGGTATTCATTGATGATATCTTCTTGTAGTCTCATAATCAACATGACCTTGCCAAACATATTGAGATCATTTTGGATACACTGAGAGAGAAATAATTATATACTAAGAACACAAAGTTCCACTTTTGTATGGATAAGATTCACTTCTTGGGTCATATTATCTCGTAGATAGGAGTATTAGTTGACCTAGAGAAGGTGAGAACAGTACTTTACCAGGAGAAACCAGGAACATCTTTGATATAATAATTTTTTTTGGGAATATATGGAAATTACAAGATATTAATACATGAATTATCACACTTAGAAGCACCTCGTATGCACTTAAATTAGAAGGGTGTGAAGTTTTCATGGTCAGATACCTATGAGAAAAAATTTCAAGAGTTGAAAGGAAGACTAAATTCATCACTGGTCCTAATTCTTCTGGATCTAGGAATAAGAAACACTATGTATTGTGATTCATCAGGTATTGGTCTAAGAGAAGTTTTGATGCAGGGGTGATTCATGTCATATGTGTCTCATTAGTTGAGGACACATTAGAGGAATTACCTGGTGAAAAATATCAAGTTTTCCATATTTGTACATGACTTGTGCTATTGGAGGCATTACTTATTGGGAGATATTTTTTTGGCGTACACAGACCACAAAAGCCTAAAGTACATATTTACACAACATGAATTGAATCTTAGGTAACGAAGGTGGGATGGGTACCTACAATCTCATGAATTTGATCTTTTATATATACTTGTAAATGGACATGCACTTTTTAATTCATTGAGTAGATGGACTCAGATAAAGGAAGTTAAGGAGTACACTAGTGACTGGATTCTTATGACCTTGTTTTCAGAGATGCACTTGGAGGTGCATTATTATCAAAGGTATAAATTTATCTCATCATTGGTAGTTGTGTCTAATATTTTAGAAAGATTGAGGATGGTATAATTATCTAATTTAAAGGTCCTAGTCCTATGGGATATTTTTCCAGGTGAGGACCTACCACCTAGTTGGACCATGGGAAAGGATGAAATTCTGTGTATTTATGGCTATGTTTGGGTTCTAGAAGACACATGTGAGGAGATGACGTAGGAATTTCATACCCCAATTTGGGAAGTACATCCTAGAATTACTAATATTTATCATGACTTTCACTATCAATAATGGTGATCAAGGATGAAACATGAGGTAACTGGTTTTTTCATGATGTGTTCCACCTATTAGAAGGTGAAGGTGGAACATCAGCTTCCAACTGGAATTTTATAGAAGTCACCTTTCATCAGTGGAAATGAGATGATATTGTGATGTATTTCATGATTGTGTCTCCAATGTCACCTCAAGGTAGTGATATTGTGTGTGTTATTATGTAGAGACTCACAATGGTCACTCATTTCCTACTAACCAGGGAGAACTTCATAGTAGATGATCTTGGAAAATTATAAACTCATGAGATTGAATGCATTTATGGGGTTCCTTATACAATTGTATCAGATAGGGATACTCAGTTTATGTATCATTTCTTGGAAAGTTGACAGAGGGTGTTGAGTACACAGGTGATTCTGAGCACAACATAATATTCTTGGAATAATGGCCAGTCAGAGCACATGATTTAGGTGCTTGATGACATTCTTAGAGAATGAACCCTTGATTTCAGAGGCCCTTGGGATATGAATATACCTCTAGTTGAGTTATCATAAAACAATAGATATTTGGATACTAGACATATGAAACATTATGAGATCTATCTGGTAGTGCATGATGATCACCAATGTACTGGTTAGATGCATGAGAGGTAGATTTTCTTAAACCGTGTCTTGTTCAGGAGACTTCCGAGCAGGTTTAGTTGATCATGAAGTGAATGGATACTACATGACCTACATAGAAATCATACTCCAATCAACATCAATGACCTCTAGAGTTCTAGGTTGGGGATCAAGTGTTTTTACATATCTCACTAAGGCCGGGACATAAACATATTTGGAGAAAGGGAAAGCTTTAACCATGATATATCAGGCCATTCGAGATTTTGGAGAGAGTTAGGCTAGTATAATATCGGTTATAGTTACCTCATAGGTACCGATCCATGCATAACATCTTCCATGTATCTCAGATGTGATATTATCATTCAGACCCATATCATATTCTATAATCGAATGTGGTTGAGCTATAAGTTGATTTATCCTTTGAGGATAATCCTATTCGTATCATTAAAAGGAGCATGAAGGTTCTATAAGGCTGGTTAGTTCCTCTAATACATGTTCTATGGAAGAATGGGAATTTACAAGATGAGACTTGGGAATGGGAGTCCGATATACATGCTCAGTGTCTAGAGTTATTCTGAGATGAATCTTGACCATACTTAGAAGGGAAATTTAGGGACAAATTTTTTAAGGGGAGAATATTGCAAGATCTTGGGTTTTCCTATGAGGTATGTATCATTTTTAGTTTTGTTTAACTACTTTGTTTTGACATAATATGATTTAATAATGAGATCATATGGGGTTTTTGGTGTTCCTAAGGCTTGTTCGAAGTCTAGAGACTTGATTTTTGGAAAAGGAAGATGGGATGCACGGTTAGTAGAAACCGTGCAACCCAAGCTGCATGGTTTGAAGAAATCATGCAAGGTGGTCCAGGCCTCTGACCAAGGCTGCATGCTTTGAGGAAACTGTGTGGCTTAGGGATCACAGTCATGTGGGGGATCTTTAATTTTTTGTAGAGTATTAGCACACGATCATGGAACACCATTTTTCTAACAATGTTCTAATACCCTGTGAGGTCCCCCCTGAGGCATAGAAGGGTGCACGATTGGAACACTGTTTGGCCAACCATACGACCAAACCGTGAAACCCAAGGATTTGAGGGTGAATTACCATTTCTCCATTAAAATTTCTTAAAAAATATTTTACCTTCCTCCTTTCATTCCAATGGATATCCTTGGAATTGGGAGCTCCCTTTTGAGCTCAAATCCCTGGATTGGACATTATTTATCCAGCTAGGCTTGGATTCGGACACCCCATGTCTCATTGGATCAAAATTTGTAAGTTATTAGTTCCTATTATTCCATTATTCATTTTAATTTTTATAGTTTGATTTATTTAGGTGAAAGATAATAATATCTATCTCTAGAGTTTCATATGTTCTTAATTTTTCTCCCAACATGGATTGAATTAGAGATTGATACGAGATGCGTGTTCTACCACAGAACTATGGTAGGTTGTACATACCTTTTCCCTTATGGTTATATTATTTTATAGAATGAAAAAGTTTTTCTATATGCTGTAATTTCGAAAATTTCCCCTAAAATTAATTGAATGATTGAATCCATTAAATTTGAACTTCTTTAGGTTTCCTAGAAGTGCCTTTGTGATCGTTGGAGGTTGTTATCCTCAACCTAGGCCACCAATGGGGTACAGACTTACATCTTCCCCATGTTGTACCAACCATTTGGGTGTGTGTGAGATCACAAATGTTAGTGGGAGCCTTAGTGAAAATTAAATGTACATTTTAAGGTTGTGTGTACCTTGTTTACCTATTCATTGTAAATTAAATAAATGAAATGAATTTAATTTATATAAGAAAGATTTGTTCCTACTTTACATGTTATTAAATATTATTAAAATAGATAAATTGTTTATTTTGAATGCGTTTAATGAGTTAGAAGAACTGACTGGTTGAGAATGAAGTTTTAATTGATTGATTAATTGAAATGGTTGTGGAAGCCTTAGACAGGATCCTTGGATCCTAATTCCATAGGATTCCATGTAAATTTTTACTCAAGGGGTCTTGTTTATGATAATGGATTTATTGGACCATTTTACTCCTTAGATCCTGATTTCATAGGTCTCCATGGGCTTTTATACCCCTTGGATCTAGATTTTATGGACTCATATTAGACATGATACGTTTACATGATCCTTGTAATCCACCCAAGTCTTTACCAAGTTTCCATCGAGATGATCCTTGGTCTGGATGATGATTCCTTGGTCTTATATAGCTTGAATATATCCCTTTATTGTATGAAACTCAATTACACACCATGGTCGTTGTGGATGTTACACACTAGATTACATGAAATAGGCCAGTGTGGATAATATAAACTTGATTAATGGCATGGATAATTTTTCTATGATATAGATAGCCCTTGTATAGGTATTAGTTTATAGTTGTTAGAATATATAGTTATCACACATTATTATTTATGTTTATTACTATCCTTGTTTATAGGATCTTAACATTCGTTAGGATTTGTGCTTGGCTGTATAGGATCACACTTTACTTTTATTATTGTAATACCTGTGATATACTACAAATTGTTTATATGTATATTACACAGACTCAACTTTTTATAGACACCATTAGAGGTGGACTACTAAGTGTCATCTCAAACCATGTTTAGGCCACCATTGGGTTCCTAGATATAATTTATGGATGTTGGTAGGGATTGGGGAAGGTTCTATTTATATGATTCTTGATTTGTTCTATGCTTAGGAACACGGGAGAACATGATCGAGATAGGATCATTATTCCATATGGATATAGTCCATTTTTTAATAATAATACATGTATTATATTTGATTCTTGTATAATTTTTTTCTACTTTGTAGATACACGACACATCATACAACATATGACACTACTTTTGGATTATTAATTACTATAGTCTTTTGGATATTATTCGTGTATGTTGTTTAGTTATTTCATCTAATTCCACTAATTGATTGTTTTGATTACTACCACTATATTTCACTATAACATGAGTTAATAATATTACCTTAGACACACCCTAGGCCCTTGGTTCTAGTTGGAAACCTCCGGTATATGGGGAGGCATGCTGGCAATGTGACCCATCAGCTTGCGGCATTGTTTAGTGGAAACTGAGTCAGAACATTATAGATATAATAGTGGATTGAAAATATTTATATAATATATATGAAATTATTTACTTTTTGAATTATTATATCACATATCCCTTCTTAATTTCTATTCTGCGGGGGATACGACAATGTCGCTCGTGTGTTTGAAAGACTATCACCCCGCGAAGCGATGTGATTTGTTTTTCACATACACTTTACATGGAAGGTAGTAATGTTAAAACTAAATAATACATGTGATACCTATGAACTAAAAATACTCATGGAAATATAATATCAAATCTAACTTCTTATATTCCAAACCATTGGAAAACAATAACATCACTTGTGCGTGTGTGTGGACTACCACCTCCACATAGTGATGTGAAATGTTTTTTATTTTATTTTAATGTGGATAGTAATAAGGATGGTTTTGATTAATATAAATTATATATAAAGAATAAAAATGATTAATTAAATGTGAATTATCATTTATTTTTTCCCTTACATCTTTTGAGAAAAAATGGAAACAATGTTCATGCATACGTACAACTTACCATCTCTATGAACAGTTAATCAATTTTCAATCTATAACTTTTATAGATTAATATAATTAAAAATGTAATTAATATATATTATATTTAAATAATATTTAAAATTATTGATATTATGGAACCAAGATCAATGTAAAATTACTAAAATTACTAAACCAAAATATTTATTAAATAAAAAATTAAGAAATTATCACATGAAACAATTATTTTAACAAAGACATGTTAATAAAAAGGTGATAAAAGACAATAAGTAAATCACATTTGGTATTAAATATATGAGTATGGTTGTTTAATATATATATAATAAATCTATATTTATTATATAGGAGGTTTGAATACGTATGAAGTAAATCAGACCTAAGATAAGATATTCTCGTCTCACTTTTACTTCGGTGAGACATACACCATATTTACCATTTATTTCTTTATGTGGTGTATATAATGACCCGTTTGATATGTTATATGATGTATATATTTCTATTCATGTAATTTCATGTTTTATTGGAAGTTATTTCTTTCATGGGGCTTATGATTCAAAAGTTAACAAACCGATACGAGTTTATTTTACAATCTCTTCATTATTCTGGATTTTTTTTATTTAAGTCCCACTTAGGGGAATTAGTTTATATTAAGATATTAAAATCAATGTATTTTATTATAATATGGTTATTAATGAAAATTTTCAAGTAATATTAACATTTACCTTCTCTTTGGTAGTTAAAATGATTGAGAATTTTTTTTAAGAAAATATGACTTTATTTTTCTTTTCAGTCAAAAAACCAATTTCATAAAAATACATGTTTTCTAAAAATGTTTTCAAAAATATTTCAATAATTATCCAAATTATTTATTAAATACCTTCATACTCATGTTTTAATTTTTAATATATGTTATGAATGGAATCTTTATGTCATTTTCTAAATAAGTCCCATTTGGATTTTTCCAAAAATGTTAAAAGAATCTTTATTTTAACAAGTATGAGATAAACATAATTTATCACTATCATGACCCCTGAATGTTTTAAGAATTCCTTTATATTTTTCAAAGGTTATTTTTAGAAAAAAATATTTTAATTTTTTTGGGAAATTTTAGTTTTAAATTGTGATTTTTAAAGGGAAGAAGTTATTTTCCTTAAGAATGTTTTAAAGGACCTTTTTATGGAATTTACATTCATCAACCACAAAAATAATTATTCTAAATATGATGAATTAGAGATATATTATAATGAAACCATACTTATTATTTAACTATATCGTTTATGATTATTTTGACTAGGGATGTACTATTTTATTACAATTCATAATATTACTCTAGATGGTTTATGATTATGTTTATTGATTGGAAACATTATTAACATTTCATATGTTAGTTTTTCAATAGGAACATTTGTGTTGATTATGTTTCACCCTTTTTGTATGAGGAATGTATAAGACTTATTATGTTATAGGTGGTAACTAGAATTACATATCCCCTCAGTGAATCAATAGGTCTCATGAGACAAATTTCTTTTCTAAATTAAATGGGGTTTTACCCTTAGATTATACAGTCTGGTGAAAGGTCTTTAATTTTTTTTTTGAATATGTAAAGTTTTATGAATTCCCTCATTATGTGAACAGTTATTGATGTCTGTGTGATTATTCGATTAGTTTTGTTATCTATAGATATATTTCAAGATCATTTGATTATATATATGGCTATATTTGATCATCAGTTGTTACTACAATATTATAATCAAGTAATTGATTAAATGGAAAACATTTTAATTATTTACATTTTTATATTAATTATGATTATTTATTTAGGATATATTACTCTGTACACTTAACCTTACCAATCATATGATCTCACCCCTTTTTTATGATTTGTTTCCCTAGGATACTAGGAAGTTTTTTTTGTGATTTATACAGGGGAAATAATAAGGGGAAATATGGAATTATCAATGGAAAGAATTCATATATTTTATGTTTTCAATTATAATATGAATTTAATGCATGTATCTAGTTTAACAAGGATACTAAACTATCCAATATTTCAAGATGTAATTCTTTATATCTTATGATGATGTAATAAAGTAACCACCGACTCTAGGATACTAGGGTCAAGGTCTTTATAGTTTATATAAAAGGAAGTTTAATAGAAACCTTAGGAAGTAGATTTTTGAAAACATAGATTATGTAATATAACCCAATGATACTCATTGATTACAAGTACAAAATAACATCCTAAAGTTTTGTGAAAGTATATATAATGTGTTTCTTCTTAAAAATAAATCCCTATTTTGATACTACAAGTGGAAAAGATTCGGGAATAGATGTACTTAGGGTTAATAAATAAAAAAACGGTGTTTCGGTCTTAACTCGATCTTTATTTGGTACACAACAACATGAATTAATGTGTACCTAGTTTGAAACTTTATAGGGTATGTTATTGTGTTAATTAAAATTTTATTTTCATACCATTATGAAGGGTTTGAAAATATTTGTGTTATTTGAAAAATTTACCATATAAAATGTTTTTATGATTATGAGATTATCTGTGCATGAATTTTTTAATTTATGATAGTTATGTCACTAGTTTTGGTATTATAAATTATTTTTCATAGTGTTATGATATAATTTAGTGTATAAAATTTTTATAAATGGTTTATAGTGGAAATAATGAGATTTTTTTCAATTCACATACCCCATGAAGGTATTTTCCTCCTCGGAAAGATAATAAAGTTGGAGTTAGAGATACAACATTAACTGATAAAATTTTAAAAATATTAGGGATAATAACTTAGGTTATGAGTAATAAAATTTACTGTATTTAGAAACCTACTGACCCACCATGTGGTGTAACAATTTTATACCACTTTAGGCATTAGTAACCTCTATCATTTAATGGGACTACAAATCCATTTGTAGCTAAACAATGTATAAGTTCCTTAGAGAAGATATTTATTGATTTGGGAATAAATGAAAGGGATAAAGTTTTAATAGTAGTTTATCATCTCTTAGTATATTAAGATAAATGTTGTTCATTGATTTAAATCACTAATAATAAAGAAGAAATTGAAAACATGGAATATAAGGGTTTTAAAGTACTATTCTAGGAAAATTATTTTCCTCATGAGTAATGAGTGGGTATGGAGAGAAAATTCCTAAATCTAAAACAAAAGGAATATGGAAGTTATTATAGGTATGAATACTACTTTACAAGGCTATAAAGTCATGATACATACTACATACATAACAGAAAGAGAAATATTGATCATTTCTTTGATGGGATTAAGTTAATTTTTCAAAGGGCACTAGTCTCCCAAACTTTATCATCATACGAGGACATAGTATAATGAGGTATCTATAAAAATAAGTAATCATCCATGTATTATGTATTATAAGGGAAGAAAGGGAAGAAGAAGATTAAATAGAAAAATACTAATAAAGGGAAGAAGGGAAAGAAGGATTTCCCCATGTGATAATTGTTTGAAGAAACACCCTTGTAATTTCTTCAAGGGAATGGTATTTTGATATAAGTATGGAGAGAAATTACACCATTATCATGATTGGAAAAGAAAAAAATAACATAAAAATTTACAATGATTTAACTTCAAGGGGATGGGGAGCTATGCAAATGAATTCCCCAAGTGTTATGTAATATACCACATAAGAAGTTAATGGATCAAGGAAAATAATATGCTTTTACTATAACCAAATTTGAATAATATACTTGTGTATTTGGATTGAATATTTCTGTTTAAGAAGTATTTTTCAATGCTGTTTTAATTATAAGAAATATAAAACATATAATTATTCTATATTAGTAACTTTTATTTAAGGATTTGGGAGAAAATGTTGAATGGTACCAATGACTAGGAAAAGTGATTTAGTAGAAAGTTGATCTTTTTGGGAAACACATGATTGAGGGAAGATAACCTTTAATATATTAACTATTTTGAGATAATAATAATAATTATATGTTTATGAGATAATATTGGTGACAGTAAAATTGGTATGTGATTTAAGGGATTATGTTATCTTTGCTGGAGTTTACTATATGTTTGGATTTATATCATATATTACAAAGCTTGGGATTTTATTTTTTGGTAGTATGTATAATTTCATTAAGTTTTTAAGGTGATAAAGGTATTCACATATTTTTTATGTTCCATTAATACCTCTTTTATATTGTCTGGGAAAACTAATGTTAAGTTTAATTTGGAAATTTTGTTACTTTCCTTCTAAAATTTTTATCTTTGAATTTGGTTAGACATACTTTGGATGATTATTAATGTTAAAAATTTATGAAATGTTTTGATTTTAATTTCAGGAGTAAATATCGAGGTATTAAATATTAATGTATTTTATTTGATAATTTTTTCTTACCATTTTGGTTTTAGTAAATACATGGGTAATAGATTGTTACTCTTTTATAGATTTTACGATTCATTAAAAGTTAATTTTGGTGTATCGTGAATTAAAAAACTATTTTCTTGATATTCATTCCTTGGAGTAAGAGATGAAGTGGAAGTTGATTTAAGTACAAAAAAAGGATGAAATTTTTATTTTGAAATAGAATAATATAAATTAATTATATTTCCTTATATTCTTAGATTGTAAAATAATTCCTCAACTATATGAAAAGGATCTTGAAACAAAAATTTTATCCTAATACATTCATTTCAGATGAACTAATGGCCATTTCACCCATAAAATATTTATGGTTTTGTTTTTGTAAACCTTATCTAGATAGCACACTTTCTTATGATCAATGATCTCTATCACTCTCCATAATTTTTTTGTGCTTCTCTTCCATGTCTATATCTTCACCTCCCACCAATATTCTCTATATTGGAAACCTATTTATGTGTTATTCTAGATGAAACTTTTTCATACCTTTATCTATTTTCAAGAGTATTTTTTTACTAACCCTTTTATGATTTTGTTTTTCAATAATGGTATTTTCAAATTTAATACACTTAAAATTCAAGATTAATATTAAATTGTGAGGAAATAATTTATTTTTATGGGGTATAATATAATACCATAAAATTTTAAGAGGAAAATAATATTAGATAGATTATATGACATAAAAAATAAATATTAAAATATAATTTAACACCCTAAGACTTTAAAATATATTTCATTTTAAATAAATTAAATCTATTTGATAGCTTTTGATTCTTGCAACATCCGGTTTAAATGAAACATGATACTCAATTAAAATATTATTATTTAAACATGACTATTATAACCTAGTCGTTAAGTTCGCGGGTATGAATATTAATATATAAATTCTAAAAATTATATTTTTTACACATGTATAAATTAAATTAAATGATTATATATTTATCAAAAAATAAAATATGAATCATTTGAAAGAAAATGAAATGTCTTATGAAAAACTGTATTTTTCAAAAAGGCGGTTTAGTCATGAGTTACACAAATGATTTAACATATTTCTTTATAAAAATTAGAATTTTTTTTTAAAAAATAAAATTTATTTTTAAAATCTACATGTCAAAATTATATTTGATTAAATTAATGGGATTTTTAGGAAAATAATAATTTTTTGATGAATAGTGAATATAAAGATTTTTATTGAAAAATGCATCCTTGTTTAAATTATTTTCCAGTTTTAATTATATTATAATTTAGGTTTAAAGTAAAATTAGTTCAATTATATTAAAATTTAACTAATTTAGGTCTTTAGAATAAATTTATTATTGAATTTTTATTTAAAAACTTTTTATCCCTTGGAATATTTTCTTGTAGAAAAATCATTATTTTGACGTGTCTGTGTGTTTTATTTTAAATCGAATTATAAAAATTATATGAATTAAATTTTTAAAAATTGAATCAATATTTGGAATAATAATAATTTATATAATATAATATGGTGTAATTAATGTTTTCACCATAATGAATAGTGAAAATAGTAAAACATTAATTGCCGAGGTTAAGGTTAAAACAGGTTTACCGGGGGGGGGTAAACTAAGAAGATAAGGCTTTAAAACAACATAAAATTTGTCAAAAACAATTTTAAGGAAATATTTAGACATTATAACCACTAATGTTTCAGAATAACCCATTTTAGAGGCTAGAGAAATGAGAAACACATAGGTGTTACTTTATTGTTTTAAAAATTTCATGTGTGTCATCTCACCCACTTATAAAAGGACACCACCTCACCTATCTTATTCATACAAAAAAATAAATTTTATTATGAAATAAATGCCTAAATATATTCCTTAATTCCTTACCCAAGTCTTGGAGGCCTTATTTTTATTAGGAAGATCTCCTAATAAGGCTTTAGGTATAAACCTAAATAGGATCTCCAAATAAGAGGTAAAATTATTAAATGTCTGTATTTATTATATTTATTCATAAAACTCATGAAAATAATATTTAACTATGATAATATAATAAAACATTTATCCCATATATACATAGATTTTTCTATGTTAATTTCAAAAATAGGATCCATCTCCACTTCCATCAAATTGGAAATGAAACCATCGATCGTGTGTATGATGAACTACCACCTCACAAAACGATGTCATTAATTTTCTATCACCACCATTAAAGGATGTATATAATGATTTATTTTAAATATTTATATTATATTTATGAAATTATTATAATTATTTATTTATTATATCAGATATACCATATTACTTTCCATTCTGTGGGGGATACTATAACGTCGCTCGTGTGTACAGTGGACTACTGTCTCGCGAGGCGATGTGATGAATTTTTCACTTAAACGTTACATGGAAGGTATTAAGTTTATAATTAATGGATACATGTGATATTTAATAACTAAAAATTATTATTTTAAAATATTATCACCTATGACTTGTTAACTTCTAATCCGTTGGAAAATAGTAATGTTGCTCATGTGTATGTGTGGACTACCGCCTCTACGTAGTGACGTGAAATGTTTTTTATTTTATTTTTACATGGATAGTAATAAGGATGATATTGATTAATTTAAATTATATATATAACATAATAATTATTCTATAATGTTTAATTAACATTTATTCTCCTTTTATCCCATCCTTTGAGAAAAATGGAAACAAAGTTCATGCGTACGTACAACTTACCATTTCCATGAATGGTGTAATACATTCTATTTCAATAACTTTTATATATTAATCTAATTAAATATATAATTAATAAATATGATTTTTTTAAATTTATAGATGATGTAACCATGATAAATGTAAAATAAATGAAATTATCGAACCAAACCATATATGAAATACAAAACAATAATTACCCAAAACAATGATTTTAAAAAAAATGTTAACAAATGGGTGATGAATTGCTTTATGTAAATCACATATGGTATGAAGATTATGAGTATAGTTATTTAATAGATTTTTAATAATACTATATTTATTATATAGGATTTTTAAAGACTTATGAAGGAAATCAGTCTTAAGGTAAAGGTTCCTCATCTCACTTTTACTTCGGTGACACATACGCCATACTCACCAATTAATACTTTGTGTGGTGTATATAATGTCACTTTTGATATTTTATATAATGAATATATTTATAATAATGTTATTTAAAGTTTCATTTGAATATATTTATATCATAGATATTATGATTCAAAAGTTACCAATGTGGTAAGGTTTTATTTCACAATCTAATCATTATCCATGATTGTTTTTTGTTTAAGTATCCCTTGGAGGAATTATTTGATATTTATATCCTAAAATAGATTTATTTTCTTTTACTATAGTTATTCATGAACCGTTTAAAGTAATAGTACCATTTTTTATCTCTTTGGTACTTAAAATTATAGAGAAAATATTTTTAAGAAAATCCATCTTTATTTCTGGTTTTGATTAAAAATCTATTTTCATCAGAATCCATGTTTTATAAAATGTTTTGAAAAATGTTTTTAGTAATATAAAAATTATTCTTTAAAGATATTTTTTTCCCATTTTTTACTATTTTAATTTTTTTTTAATGCAATCTTCATGTCATTTTCCAAACAAGGGCCTTTTGGATTTTACTGAAAATGTGAAAGGAATTTTTATTTTAACATGTAAAACATGAAACAAATTTCCCGCCATGATGATTAGTCAATGTTTTAGAGTTTCCTATATAATTTTCAAAGGTTATTTTCAATTTTTTTGTGAACATTTTGTTTTAAAAGGTGATTTTCTAAGTGAAAAATTTATTTTCCTCTATAATTTTTGAAAGGATATTTTCATTGAATTTTATTAATCAATGAAAAAACACTTATTATACTTATGATCCACTAAGGATATGGTTTAATGAAATAATCCTTATTATTCATCTAGATGGTTTATGATTAGTTTTATTGTGGATGTACTATTTTACTACCATTCACCATATTACCCTGGACGGTTTATGATTATGTTTATCGATTGGGGTAAGTAATAAAATTTCATATATTATTTTTTCAATATGAATGTTTATATTGATTATTTTTCACCCATTTATTATGATGAATTAATTGGAATTATTATGTAATGGGTGGGTCTTGGAATTTCACAACCCCTTTAGGCATCAGTAGGTCTCATAAGACTAATTAGTAGGCCAAATTAAATGGTTTTTACCCATAGATTTTAAATTTATTGTGAAAAGTCTTAATAGTATGTTTCATATGTCTAGAATCATGCATTCCATTATTATAAGATCATTTATTGACATCCATGTGATTATTTAATTATTTAGAGTATCCATATATATGTTTCAAAATCATGTAATTATATATATAGATTTACTTGATCATCAGATATTCCTTTTATATTATTCTTATGTTATTGTTTAAATATATCATGTTTTATTTATTTACCTATCAATATTTATTATTATTATTTAATCATGATATACTCTACTATATTTTACCCTTACTAAAATATAAAGGCACACATTTATTATGATTTATTTCCTTAAGATACCTGGAAGTGTTTTGTGATTGATATGAAGGGATATTGTAAAACTACAAGTAAGTAATTAATAAGAGATATTTTTATCTATGTCTATTAATGAATTAGATAGTGTTTTAGAGGCTTAAAATGAAAATAAATCCAATCTTAAGCATGGAATACACTAATATTCTTAAAAGATTGTTTTACTGCCTTTTGATGGCAAAACCTTTTTTTAAATCAAAATTTTGACAATTTTATAATCTATATTTGTCAAAATAAACATATTCATTATGATTGGGACATTGAAATTTACATTGGATAAAGTTTTGGTATTTTTATGACAATGTTCATTTTTTAATGAATAGTGAAAAATACTGCATTTTACATCAAAACTGCTTTTTAATTTAATTTAATTATATGGTTAGATTATTTTTTTAATTGGTATTAAAGTGTAATATGAATATATTTTTACCATTTAATCCAATTGTGGTCATTAGGATTAATTTCACTTTGGAATTGGGCATAAACTAATGCCAAACTTTTCATAGATATTGTTTCAAAAAAACCCGCTATTTGTTTTGACAACGAGAATTATTTTTAAATAAATTATTGCAATTTATGTGTTTGTAATTTGGTAAAATGGATTAAATATTTGGAATAAGAGGGTCCAAATTATGTAATTAAGACTCTTTTGTTTTTGGACATTATGAATAGTAACGTCGGTAATTATCTTTAATTATCTTGATTAATGAGTAATCGGGTAGTTAAGGATAATAAAATAATATCATAATAATACAAAAAGACCCCAAAATGTGTCCTAAGGCTATTCTTTGTCTCATGTCAGACCATGGGATGCCTTGTACCAAACTTGGGGGCCCCATGGAATCAATTTTGTGAGAAAGTGACTTTTTATCTTTTTATTTTTAAAGAATGTTAAATGTAACAAAGAATGTATCACCTAAGTAAAATATTTTTAATTTTGTATAAATAAATGATATTTTGGAATATAAATATTAATTGTAAATCTAATATTATTTCCTACATCATAGTATTTTTTTCATAATTGTTAGACTTTAAATAAATTAAATTATTTATGACATCATAATGATGCAGCGATGACCTCATTATTTGACGATTTAAATAAAATGGAAAGATAATGTAAAATATAAGACCTACACATGTCCAAAACCTATTGGGTGGGTATATTTCAAACCCTTATCAACTTATCCTCGAATTATATCAATGTGGGACCTTTTTAATCCGAAAACCATTTTCAAATAAAGTAACATTTCTTTACTTTCCAAGAGTGCCCCTCCTCTCCTCTTATAAAAGGCCCCCACCTCTACCTCCTTACCCACACTTCCAAAGACTTTGGCTAAGACAAACCCTTCACATTTTGTCTCTCCACTTCCCTCTCTTACTCCTTGAAGCCTCAATTTGGGCAGAAGTCTTCCCAAGGAAGCCTTTGAGCTCAAACCAAAGGGAGTTACCCGATTTTATGGAAATGTCTTCACTTGAGTCCTTTTCTTTTATTTTGCTTCTCCAACCCCCTAAACTCTTTTTATTCATTTAATTTGTAACAACTACAGTATCTTCAATATACTAGGATGTTGTTATAAGAAGTATTCTAGCAACAATTACACACACCTACATCTAATGGTTAAAGGACATACTGTTTCCGTGGATGGTGAATTTATGCCTCCCGAAACGATGATTGTTTAACATTATTTTAACACCTTAAAAGGTGGCCATTAATATGTCACTATATTTATATATGATATATAATATGTTTATGTTTTCCTTAAGCTTCTGTATTTTTCATTTTGGGTATACCTTTATGGTTTCCATTATGGGTAAACACGATATCTTCATTTAAGGAAGTGCGGACTACCGCCCCCTCAAAGTGATTTGATTCATTAAATACCATATGTGGGATGTATAAAGGATGGAGTTATGATATTATATATGATATTACACTGGAATTATAATATACCTTTATATCATTATGATTCCATTCTATAAAATACGAAATAGAAATGAAAGTAGCGTTCATGCGTACGTACGGCTTACCGTCTCCATGAACGGTGCATTTCATTTCTTACCTCTAAATGATTATGTAATATTATAAATACATGCATGTACTGGATATATATGACATATATGATATCTACATCATGAATACCATTCTGGATATAATGGATACACGAACAACTTGTAATTATAAAGGGCTTATTTTTGACTCAAGTACCAATGATCGTTAAAACGACCGTTATTAACTTAAATAATTACATAGTGTTCATGACATAGAAATAAGTGATATAAAAAGAATAATGAACTTGAAAAAGGTTCTTAAACAATTATAAATTAACTCAAGTTTATTATTCAGGAGATTAAAGAACGACCGAGTCAAGTCGGACCCGAGGTATGGGACTTCGTCTCGATCTCCTTTCATTGAGGCATATTTTGTTTTATACTCAACATTGTTTTATATGGTGTATAAACCCCTTTAACTATTATGTTTATCCAAAAGGAATCTTTTTTATATGAAGAGTTTTACAAAATGACAAAAGGGAATGTTTTGTCGTACGTATGCAGCGACAACAAATTCTCCACCGCCGTGACCATTATTTGAGTTTCTGCTTCCTCTACAAGACATACCTTTTTTTTAAAAGAAAAATAAATACCATGTTTTACTTTTCTTTTATTTTGGTATTGAAAATGGTTTTCATAATGTTTTTATATCAATCTGTTGTATTGATATCTTGTGATTGAAAGGTGGAAATGTTAAGTTTCCTTTATGCATGTTTTATGTGATACGATTATGTTGAGGTTCTTGGGAATTATTATGAAGACGGGTGGTTCCGTGATAAACTAAGGGCGGGTGAGCCCGATATAGCTCTCCAATGCATTGGGTAATGAGAAGGAGTGAAACTTTAAGGTTTCTCCGAAGAGATTTAGGGAATATACTATGATGGGTATTCCAAACGTAACCAAGAGGGTTAATCCCTACGCAAGAATGTTATGAATGCCTCAAGTTACCTTTATGTCTTATGATTTCTATGATTTATTCATGATTTGATGAGGTATGTTAAAGTGCTTATGTTTTATGGTATGTTTTCATTCTTATGTATATATGAACGATCATGTTTCCTTTACATATTTTTTTTATATAACCCATACTGAGCTTTTTATGCTCATCCCAAGTTTTTTGAAATGTTTTTCACAGGTCAAGAGAAAGGTACATGATATGATGATAGTGTTAAGGAAGTGTCAAGAAAGAATCCATGTTTTATTTTAAATATGTTTCCATTGATGGGAAAGAAGAATACTATCTATATGTAACCACTTTTTTAATATGTGGAATGTAATTAATGTTTTATGATCTAATTCTCTAAAACTCTAAACCCAAAAAGATCCTCAATGTGTAATCTTGTAATAACTCAAGATTAAGTAAGGTTTAAGGCTGGGGCCTTATATATATGCTAAGGAAAAATATAGAGTTCTCAAAGAAAAAACTTTGTTTATTTTATTTTTTCTATTGAAATGTGATTTTCATGTATGTATCCATTTTATGAAGACTACTACCATATTTAGTCCTTTGGGGCGTGATTCCTTGTATTTTATGAAAATGCAATAAAGTAACTACTAACTTTGTGATATTGGGTTCATGGTCTTTAGAGAAGGTAATTATTATATATATAAATTAATTATAAGTCATATGTGAAAAGATCCTATCTATGAATATTTCATTGTTTATTCATCTAGTTATTAGGATTTAATATAAATAAACTAGTGAAAAACTTTATTGGGCACATGTTGAGAATATTCTTCCATGCCTCGAATCATTCAAGAAGTATCAGAGCAATTGCATATTACTAGATAATTATTTATTATCCATTCATCAATTTATGCATTTGTTTTTTAGTTTTTCATTTTTAATTTTACTATTCATTAAATTTAATGTTGATATATCAAGTTTTTTCATTTTTATATGACCAATAACATGCCAATAGAAAATGAATAATGCTCAAAGATCCCATAAAAATGTGTCAGGGGTTCCATTATAATTACACCGATACATGATTTGTAATCGAAATGTATACACAATGTACCCATGTTTAAGAATGCAAGGATGATTTATGAAAATCATGACACATCATGTGGGAGAATAGTACACAATTTCATTACACAACATATATTTATCAGACAATTGGAATATAGTTTGACAGGGTTACACGACATGTAGTTGGTGTACATTCCATATAACCCCACACGATTTATCCCCATGAGAATCATAGAATCCATGTGGTCAAGGTACTCAACATGTAATTAATATTTTTTATGTAATGACTTCTAACTGAGAGGCATGGTAATATGGGATGTACATAGTATGTAATAAGTTATACACCCTATGTGTTATATTATTACCTTAATGAGAAACATTCCAATTTCATAGGTATGTAGTGAAATTCAACACATAGAGGAATTCATTAAATAAAATGAACTACATGAAATGCATCTAGAGTACATGTCACATGATAGGGTTTTACCAAAAAGATTTCATACTTATGCCGCCAGAACCTAAATGGGTGTGCACCCGGGCACAATCTCTATCTCCGGCTCCTTCATCTTTGGGACCCTCTTATGGAGCTCAGACTAGATCCCAGTCAAGATCCTTCTTCTATACTAGGTCTTCTAAGTACTCTCAGGGCCATGAGTCTGGGGCCAGTGTGAGACGAATTTTCTCTTGATGGTTAATATTCTTATATGGAATGCTTGTGGTCTCGATTCATGGGTAAATTTAGACATTATTTCTAGTAAATTTTGTAATGAATCTATTTCGTTGGCTACAGTTCTCAGACCAAATAAGGACATATCAAAAGTTAATGATTTTTCTTGGCACCCGATATTCCCTGTATTTCCCACAAGATCCCCTTATAACACTCATATAAGGATATTTTGGAAAGTGCGAGTTTATATTGACCTACTATTTTCTTCAGATTATTCAACTAGTCTCAACGTCTCCATGGGGTCAAATTCTCTTATTCTCTTAGTGGTATATTCTAAATGTGATGCCCACACTAGATCCTCCCTATAGGAAGAGCCGAGTTCTTTTAATCCATGGGACTCTCTTTAAATGGTTGGAAGATATTTTAACATAGTGGCCTGTCTGGAGGAGAAAAAATCAGTGGCCCTTTCCCTATGATATCAATCTAGAAGTTTGTTTCTTTTTTGGATAGCAATGGGCTGCTAGATATTGGTTTCTCTGGATACCCATTAACATGGTGTAATAATCAGTGAGGGGTCCAGAGGTCTTGGAGTCAGGTTGATCACTACCTTTAGAAAAATTCTTCCCTTTCAGCCTTTCCAATCATCAAATTCATTCACATGGCTCATGGAATTTCAGATCACTCTCCCCTCCACATTGTGGTATAACCCTAAAATTACAGAAAAGATTACTTTAATTTTCCCTCTACATGGGATGATGATCTTGAATTCAAGGAACTAGTAAAGATTTCTTGGAATCACTAAGATAGTGTTAACCCATGTCTTTACCTTTATAATAGTATTAGAAACCTTAATGGTTCTCTTCATATGTGGGTCAAGAACCTACCCTGATGGGATCAAGAACTGAACAATCTTAACAGGGATATATAGAGGTTGGAGTCGAGTCTGGTTGTGGCCTAGGATGATGATATTTTTTCTGATTTGAGATTTAAGATAGATCTATTAGAAAAGGCATTGATTAGGAAGGACAATTTAGCTTTAAAAAAATCCACAATTAAGTGTCTGAGAGAAGGAAAGAGAAATACTAGTTTTTTTCAAGCATGTCCGAAATAAAAATGCAGAATCATGGTTCCCAATATTCTCCTAGATGATAGTTCTTTCTCAAATGATAGGGATGTTGGGGGCTATAAGGATGATTCCTTTTACAGATCTCTACTAACAGACCTAAACCCAAGAAGGGAAAGGGGTTATCCAAGGGTTCTTTCAGACCATTTTGACTTGATTCCCTGTGTGATTGCAAATGAGGTGAATAGCAGGCTACTGGATATTCATGATGGGGAAAAAATTAGAGAGGCTATTTTTTCTACTAACCTAGGATGCTTGCCAGATCCAGATGCTTTCCCATATTCTTTCTATAGGATCTCTTAGGATATTGTGAATAACATCTTAATCAATGTGGTGAATGATTTTTTCCATAGGGATAATCTACCTCATGTGGATTATTCTACTAAAATTATTCTAATTCTCAAAGTCAACGAACCTCAATCCCTCAATCAATATCTCCCAATTAGTCTTTGTAACGTTCCTTATAAAGTTCTTGCCTGTATAGTGAACCAGGCTTGACATACATGGATATTACATAGTTCGAGATAAATATTCAGTACATTACAAAAATACATGCCCAAGGACCATAATAGTTTAGTGTCTTTGGAAACAATGAAACAAAGTATTCTGTTATAGTGAAAGATCTACAACATCTCCCACAATTATTTTCACCTTTAGTAGTTCTACCCAAAAACCTTCTCATAACCTTGTGATGGAAACATAAGAAAAGAAAGACCTAAAATGCCCAGTAAGGGTAAACAAGGGAGGCATGTAAGAATAAACATGATCATAAGGGTATTATTATGTGATCATGAAAATAGAATATCATACACTGCATATCATAGATCGTAATAGACATCATGGAATAAAGATTTATAGTTCGTAAGACATGATCATAATTAAATAGAGATAATAACCCAAAAATCATAATGTAGGAATAAAACATGGAATTATAGAAGACACATAAGAATATAATGATTTACATAGTAGCTAAGGAATCACTACCAAGACCATATTAGTGGAAAAAGTCTTTTATTGAACTAGGTAAACCCCATTCCAGCCTTGTATTATTGAACTGAGTGACCATTGTTCCTTCCCTGTATTACTAAACTGAGTAACCCTCCTTACATATTAGTATTACTGAACCAAGTAACCCACATTCCATCCCTGTATTACTGAACTGAGTAACCATCATTCCCACCCTGTATTACTGAACCGAGTAAACCTCGTTCCAGCCCAGTATTTCGGAATCGAGTAAACCCTCCTTCTAGGTCTGTCTATCTCATGAGATATAAATCTTTACCCAATGAATTAGAGGGAGATATAGGTCCTAACAGTCACATAATTAAATCATGTATACATGTTTCATAAGATCATAAATAAACATATCATAACCCATGAAATGAAATTAGTATCATAAACATGTAAACATATCATAAACTGTGGAAAGAGATAGGTTTCATAGTTGTTTCGTCATAAACATAACCTATGAAAAGAAGTGGGTTTCAAAATCATATAACCCACGAAAGATAAATGGGTTTCATAAACTTGTTACCAAGGAAGGAGAAATAGGCTTCATAAATACCATGAAATTAAGAACAAATCATTCATAGGAAGGATATGAATGGAACCATTAGATCATTTCCTAGAAAGGCATGAGTAACATCAATAGATATTATCTTAGATGGAAAATAATCTTGAAATATACTTAAAAAAAGTTTCATGAGGAAGATATCCTTTCTTGTTTGAAAAAGTCATCTTAATACATAAAACCATTTGAAAATAATTTTATTAGAAAATACCTTGAAAATTTATAATGAATACATGAACTCATTTTGAAATCCTTTTCCTTGAAAACTTTTAAAATAAGATTTAAAATATTTTAAAAACCTCTATCTTTGAAAATTCTAGAAAAATTTTAAAGAAAGTTTGGAAATGTTTTGAAAACCATTTCTTTGAAAATAATTTGAAAACTTAAAAATAAATCCTAAAAACGTTTTGAAAATATTTATTTGTAAAACTTATAAAGAAGTTTGAAAATGTTTTGAAAACCATTTCTTTAAAATAACTTTGAAATCTTGTAAATAAGAATTGAATTTTTTTTGAAAGATGTATTCCATGAAAACATATAAAAGAAGTTTGAAACCATTTTGAAACCAATTTTCCTTGAAAATTACTTTTAAAAACATTTTCTTAAAGATTAACCACTTTAACAATGCAAATGAATATTTGAGTAAATGAAGGTGGGTAAATCCGTACATGTCATACGAGGTCAAAAAAAATCATTCCTTTAGCACAGTAAAAAGGACAAAATAGTGCCTTAATTGTAAAGAGACAAGAATATTCCCTTTAATATATTGGTAAAATAAAAAAGGAGTAAAAATTTTATTTACATATTATAGGGAAACTGTATGATATTCTTGGATACGTTTTTTTGAGAACATATATTTCTGTTGAAGAGAGGGTAAAGTAGAGCTTTCCTAAAAACACTTTCTTAACTATATCATTTACCAAAGAGTAAAAAATGGCACCCATACATGATTATTCATGAAATAACATAGGATAAGGAAGCTCATGGATATTATTGAGATATGGATAATAATATTTCATCAAAGTAAGCATAAACATAAATAATCTCAAAAAGCAATGAGATTTTCTCAATAAACTCTTATAAATTGGTATCTTGGGATCATGATCACCATGTATGTAAAGGACATTAAATAAATCATAGAATATAATCAAAATATTTAGATTTATTATATGGCATGTAAAATATAAGTATATTCACCTTGGAAAAGAGTTTAGGTGCATAACAAAACTTGAGTCTCAAAAAAGAAAATTGAGATAAAACATTTTTATCGATTTGGTAACTTTTTAAACTTAAAACCCAAGAAAGAAGGATCATAAAATGGGAATATAAATACCCATAAATTTAATTATAGTATATATATATTAAAATCACAGAAATTACATACACCACACAAAAGTAAAGAGTGGGAAACATAACTTGTATCTCACAGTAATTAAAAGTGAGATGAAATATTTTTACTTTGTGTCTTGACTCTCTTTGTACTCGTACAAGATTCCTATATAATAAATATATGTTTATTATACAAATTTTAAAGAAAATGATTTTTATAAATAATACCAGATATTTTTTTAGTATGACCTTATACTATCCACTTGTTAACAATCATATGTTAAAGTTTCACTCCAGGTAAAATTTACTTTGTTCTTCACACGTGTCTTAATTTGTTACATCTTTGGTCCCTATAATTATATCATAATTTCTGAATGTAAACCATGATATAAATATAATTTATACACATTATATATTTATCATAATAATATAAAGAATATAATAGTATGAAATGAAATACATCGTTCATGGAGACGGTAAGTCATATATATGCATGAACGTTGTTTCCGTCTTTATTATCATATTGAAAGAAGGAATGTAAATGAAATATATATATATATATATTTATATATATATCATTATAATAGTAGCATTAATATATTATATATATCATATAATTTCACTAAACCCATCCTTAATATAGTTCATGTGGTGTGTGAACGAATGACATCGCTTTGAAGGGGCGGTAGTCCACAATTTCTCAAATGAAATTATCATATTAACACCAAATGGAATGTATAGAGATGTGGGTTTTAAAAGGAATAAAAAAGAATAAATACATATTAAATATTAAATATTATATATATAAACATTTTTTAATCATAATTAACACTATGATTGGTGGTAAAGTAGAAATGAAAAATCAAAGTTTCGTGAGGTAGTAATTCTCTCTACACTGCAATAGATATTCAACATCCATTAGATGAAGGTGTGTGTAATTTTAGGGCATAAAATTTTAATAAAAACATCCTAGAATATGTAGGATACTGGTGTGATCACACAATAATGGAATAAATATATTTAAAGGGGTGTAGAAGGAAAATAATGGAAAGTATCTTGAGAGAAGATGATACCTATAAATCGGGTAACTCGTTTTGGTTTGTGCCAAAAGGCTTCCTTGAGAAGATTTCTTTTGAAATAGAGTATTCAAGGTTGAAGAAAATATTTTTGGGAGGATAATTGGGTAGACATTGGATGAACTTTAAAGGATTGAGAGGTGTGAGGAATGGGTAGACTTAGTGTCCTTTTATAGGTAAGGAAAAAGACTCACATGGAATTTTGAGAAACAAATTAGGCGTGCACATGTTCGTACCTAAATATAGTATTAAAAAACCAAAAAAACTAAATAATAGAAGAATTATGGACGAAATATGGACATATAATGGGTTCTGGACATGTTTATAGCTCATTTTGGCCCTTAAGTTTAAGGTTTAATCCCTAATTAAGATTAATTTGGCCTTGACGACTATGATTAATTTTAATCACTTTTACTAATAATTTTGGTAAAAAATTAACAAGGTATTATTAGACACTAAATATTAGACTTAATAAAATGATGTATGTATGATTTTTTAAATTCACTTCATAGATGTTGTAAAATTAAGATTATTGTTAATCTTGCTGACGGAACGAAATAAAGGGGTTTTAAAGTAAGAAAAAGTTAAAAAGTTTATAAGATTTTATATTCAATTTCAGTGTAAAATTGATTATAATGAAATAAAGTTTATTAATATTTGTAATAATTATCTAATTTACCTTAAAAAATATTTATAATATCATTTATAATTAATAATTAATTAGAAAAAATGACATTTTTAACTAAAAAACAGTATTTTTCCCTATTCATCAAAAAATGAAGTTTCTCAAAAAAATCCCAAAAATTCACCATAGGATAATTTTAAAATTATGAATTAAAAAATGAATTTAATTTTATCAAATAAAATTTCTAATTTTTTCAAAAATTACTTTCATTATTTTAATTGGTTTATTCGAGAGAACAATATTTTTAACATAAAAAGACTTTACCCAAAATCCTATCTTTCATTATAAATATGATTTATTTATATAAAAAAATTATAAAAAATATTTGGAAACTAGTTATTTATATTACTATAACTGTGTTTAATGGTTAGTTTATAATTATCTAATTTAATTATATATATATATGTTTCATAGAAACTCAGTGTTGCGTGCATCGTACACCAAGTCAGTGTTGCTTGTAGTGAAAACCGAGTTGGTATTGCGTGTAGCGCAAGACAAGTTGGTAAGGCATGTGATAGGAATGTTTGAATTAGTGTTTTAATATATATATATATATATATATATATAACTATTCCTAATTCCATTTAAAATGAAAAATATTGAAAAGGGAAATTGATTTCAAAAAAAATTCTCAAAATCTCAAGGCGTTACATTATACCACCCTTAAAATGAATTTCACCCTCAAAATTCATCTAGGTTATTAATGGTTTAATACTTGAATTTTTCATTCATAGATATGCACACTGTAAAAATGGATACAAAAATTTCCCTTAAAAAGGTAAATTTGGTACCACAACAATTACCCAAAGTTACATATAACTGGGTTTCCACATAAGAGAACATAAGTTGGGAGGGAAGATTGGACATAGAGGAAAAGTGTAATATTAATAAGGAGTGATTGAGGCCATAAATAAAAAACAATTGAATGATAAAAAGAAATTTTAGGGTCTCAAATCCATATAAATGTGATGATTATAATGCCATGAACTCAATGAAAATTAAGGTTTTATGAAAACAATTGTTTTTGATCACATGCATAATATTGAGTAATTATTGATAAATTAATATTAAAAACATTTTCTTATTGGGTAGTTCTTTGAAAAATTTCTAATACATCCATTACCTTATGTAATGAAAGTATAGAAATTAACCTTGATGAATAGAGCACTGAATGTTCTTTTAATAGATCTTAAGGCCCATAAAAGAATAATAAGTATAACTATCTGTATCTTAACAAAAAAATGCATTAATATATAAAAATAAAAAGTAACACTAATATTTAATCATAAATATTTATTCATTGAAAATAAATATACATTAACAAGGACATAACCTAGGCTAGTGGTAGGCGTGAAACCTTTATCATCCTTCAGTAATGGGTTCTAGACCCACAACCTTTACAAACTTGATCAGTTTTCACCTAAAAAACATGATGTCCATTTATAAAACCACACTAATATAATATATAATACTGAAATACTTGAAATAAGGATAATCACTATTTATCCTTTTAACCAAGGTTTTGAACATAAACTCAGTGCACAAATATTTCCTTCGAAGATTAATTTAAACTTTTCATGAACAGTTAACCTTATAACTATTCTCAAAGGTGGAAATACAAAAATTTAGAAAGAGAGTCATGGAATTAGATTAACATTGATTCCCCTATATAACACAAAGTATCTCTTGGTTTTTACTTTGCAAACATGTGAATACCCTCATCATATATTCTTTTGAAACAGTGTAACAACCTGAATTACCATTAATCCTGTTGGAAAACATGCATGATTCCTCATTCCAAAGTGTATTTGATCTATTATTTAAATCCAAAAATGTTGTAAACTTCATTAGTGGTAGCATAAATAGCCTATAAACAAGTACCTACTTAGTTCCAAGGTAATCAATACTATCCAATTTACTTATTCATATACCATGTATCTTTATACACACAACATTATCTTATCATAAAGAACATATTAAGGGTTACCTTCCCTTAAAAACAAAATCAACTTGTCATTAAATCACTTCACCAATCTATAGGGAACTTTCAACATAAAATTTAAATACTGAGAAAGAAATAATAATTAGAACAATACTTTTATATTTTATCATTCATAACTTTTTATCCAAATACATAAATTATTTGATTACTTCATCCCTAATCCATTTAAAATAATAACTCATTCATTTTATATTTCATCCATAGTCTTTTCATCATCCACAATGTAACCATTACTCACAACACCTTGCTCATTCTATATAGGAACTCTACTCTTTGGGACATTGTGTTTCATAATGACCATTTTTTCCATACATAAAACACTCAAACTTGGATGAAGACTTAGGGAGTCCGAAATTCCCATCCATTTTGTCAACCGAACTCTTCATTTTCCATTGCGGTCACATGCTTTGTGTTCTTCTTTTACATAATCAGAACACATTTTTGTTCTTCTAAGACATTCACCTAGGTGATTCTTTCTACATTCTTGTCACAAAGAAAACTAAATCTTTTTTCCTCCATGGTCTACATCACCTGAACTCTCAAAAAACTCCTTATTTCTCTTCCTTGGTCAGTTTGAGAGTTGGTTAAGGTAAACATTGTTTATCATGTTCCATGAAAACTGATTAGGCTTGATTATGACATCTTTCAATCCAGTGATCATCCCCTTTGACTACTCATTAGAAAATATTCTATCACATTCAATATTAATACAGTTCCTTCTGGTTCCCTCCATTGACTAAAATAAAAAACATAGTGTGACCATTACTTATCATAGCAGAAAACTATATATCCATGAAAATAATTACTTATAGGATGTCTAAATCACGACACCTTCCATAATCTATGACACCTTGGGTTTATCCTAGTTTATAAAAATCTTCTCAATCCTTCATGATGGTTCATGAATAGTTTTTGAATTCCCATAGAATATCCCCCGAGAGTGTCAAACCAGGTGTGAAACAAAGCCCATTGTTGTGTACTAGATTAACCTAAGTCAAGCCCGAAACATCTTGTTAGATTTGCGACCCATAGGTACATCTATGCTAGAGACACATCAACTTTTATTATACAGACATGGATGTATTTCTTGGAAACCACTCACTCTATCATTTACCAAAATTCCATGAAATTTTCGTAAACGTTAACTCATCCTTATATATATCCATAGAGAAATCCCTAGACATATCCTTAGAAATATACCTAGGGAACTCACTAAAGTTTTCTCATCCTACTTTCTAATGGTTGACTAAACCTTTCCTCGAATACCAACTATAGAGACCTAGTATTGAAATATATGGATATTACATCATTCTAGATGAATATTCAGTGCATCACAAAAACACATGCCTGAGGACCATAATAGTTTAGTGTCTTTGAAAACTCAAAAACAAATTAAACTATCCTAGGGAAATTTCTTCAACATCTCCCATAATGATTTCCAACTTTATTAGTTATACCCAAAACCTTTACTCATAACCTGGTGAAGGAAACATAATTAAGTAGTGATCTCAAATGATTAATAATGGTAAATAATGGAGACATGTAAGAATAAACAAGATCATAAGGGTATGAGTATGTGATAATGAAAATATAAGATCATACTCTACATATCAAAGATCATAACAGAGATCATGGCATAAATTGTTTTAGTTCATAAGACATAAATCATAATGAAATAGAGATAATAAGCTTTGAAAGCATAATGTAGGAATAAAACATGTAACATTTGAAAACACATAAGCATATAATGATTTCCATAGTATCCAATGCATCACATCCAGGACCATATTAGTGGAAAAAGTCATTTACTGAACTGGGTAGTCCCATTCCATCCCTGTATTACTAAACCGAGTGACCTCCATTCTAGACTTATATTACTGAACAAAGTAACCTCATTCTAGCCCTATATTATTGAACCGAGTAACCCTCATTCTAGACTAGTATTACTGAACCGAGTAACCCTCATTCTCGCCCTGTATTACTGAACTGAGTATCCCTCATTATATCCTTGTATTAATGAACTATGTAAACCCTCCTTCCAACCCTATCTCTCTCATGATATTTATATCTTTTTCTAATGCATTGGAGGTAGATATTGGTCCCACCTGTCACATAATGAAATCATACATAGATGTGCCACAAGATTATAAATAAAAATATCATAACCCATGAAATGAAATGGGTATCATAAACATGTAAACATATCATAACCTATGGAAAGATAAGGGTTTCATAATCATTTCATCTTAATCATATAACCCGTGAAAGATAAACGAGTTTCATAAACTTATTACCCATGATGCAGAAATGAGTTTCATAAAGACCATGCCATTAAGCAGAACTCATTAATTGAATGGATATTAATAGAACATTTATATACTTTACTATAAAGGCCTGTGTAACATCAATATATGTCAGCATATATTAAAAATAATTTTGAAATATACTCTAAAAATTTTTCTCGAGGAAAATATCCTTTCTTGTTTGAAAAAGTATTTTTAATACATAAAACCATTTGAAAATAATTTTCATAGAAAATAACATGAAAGATTATAAAGAATACATAAAATCATTTTGAAAACATTTTTCCTTGGAAACTCTTAAAATAAGATTCAAAACATTTAAAAAAAATGTTTCTATGAAAACACATATTAACTTTTAAAGAAATCTTAAAAATGTTTTGAAAATAATTTCTTTGAAAATACTTTGAAAAATTATAAAGAAAGCTTTAAAATGTTTTGGAAATCAGTTTTTTTTAAAACTAATAAAATAATCTTGAAAACTTTTTTAAAATGATTTTTCTTGAAAACTTATAAATAAGATTGAAAAGGTTTTGAAAACCATTTCTTTGAAAACACTTTGAAAATTGAAAATATAACATGATTGTTTTTTGAAAACAGTTTTCCATTAAAACATATAAAATAAATTTGAAAACAAATTACCCTAAAAATTAATTTTAAAAACATTTTCTTACATATTAAAATTTTTAATAATGAAAAGTGAGATTTGATGAAATGATGGCTGATAAATCCGTACATGTCGTACGAGGTCAAAAGAACATTCAATTTTCATGATAAAAAGGATAGAAAAGTGCATTTTTCACAGAGAAAAGAATATTCCTGTAAAGATATTGGTAAAATAAAAAGGGGTAAAAATTTATTTTATATATGATAAGGAAATGGTATAATATTATTGGAAACATTTTTTTCGAGAACATAGATTTTTGACCGAAGAGAGGGTAAAGCCAGGCTTTCCTAAAAACACTTTCTTAAATATCTGATGTACCGAAGAATAAAAAATGGTACCAATACATGTGTATATCATGAAATAACATAGTATAATGAAGATCATGAATATTATTGGGATATGGATAAAAATATTTCATCAATGGAATCATAAATATAAAAAATCACACAAAGCAATGAGATTATATCAATAAACTCTTATAACTTGGTATCTTGGGATCATGATCTTCGTGTAAGTAAATTAAATTAAATAAAGCATATAATATAATTAAAATATTTAGATTCATGATATATACTGTAAAATGGAATTATATGCACATCAAAAAAGAGTTTAGGTGCAAAACAAAACAAGAGTCTCAAAAAAAGAAAATTGAGACAAAACATTTTTACCGATTTGGTAACTTTTGAAACATAAACCCCATGAAATAAGGATCATAAAATGGGAATATGAATACCCATAAATTTAAGTACAAGATACATATAATATAATCACAAACATTACACACAACACACAGAAGGAAAGAGTGGAAAACATAGATTGTATCTCACAGAAATTAAAAGTGAGATGAAATCCCCTTATCTTGTGTCTTGAACCTCTTCGTACTCATACAATATTCATATATAATACATATAAGTTTATTAAAAAAAATCAGAATAATTTTTTATACATAATATCATATATGGTTTTATTATGACCTTTTTTACCTTCTTGTTAATGACCCTATGTTAAAGTTTCAATTGGTGTAAAATTCACTTTTTTCTTCGTATATGTCTTAATTTGTTACATATTTGGTAGTTATACTTATATCATGATTATATAATGTAAACCATGATATAAATATCAGGTATATAATGTTTATATATATTATAAAAAATCTATATAATATAGGATTACGAAAATGAATACACCGTTCATGGAGACGGTAAGCTGTACGTATGCATGAATGTTGTTTCCATCTTTATTATTGTATTGAAAGAAAACATGTAAATGACACACACACACACATATGTATGCATATATATCATTAATAAAGTATAATTACTATATCATATATATTATATAAGTTCACTAAACCCATCCTTAATACATTTCATGTGGTGTGTGAATGAATCACATTGCTTTGAGGGGGCGGTAGTCCACACTTTCACAAATAAGATTATCATATTAACACAAAATGGAAAGTAAAGAGACGTGTGTAGTAAAAGGAATAAAGAATATTAAATACATATTAAAAATATAAACATAGTTTCTATCATTTTTTCTACCATGACTGGTGGTAAAGGAGAAATGAACAATCATCTTTTCGTGATCCAATAGTTCACCATACATAGAAACAGTACGTTCCAAATCCATTAGATGGAGGTGTGTGTAAGTGTAGGTCTGAAACTTTTCATAACAAAATACTATTATATGGAGTATACTGGTGTTTTCACACAATAATTAAATAAATACAGTTTAAGGGGTGAATAAGGGAATTAATGGAAAGGATTTTGAGAGAAGACAATACCTCTAAATCAGGTAACTCCTATTGGTTTGTGCCAAAATGCTTCCTTGAGAAGATTTTTACCTAAAGGGAGGATTAAATGTATAAGGGAGGATTTTTGAGAGGATAATTGGTCTGATATTGGACTAAATTAAATGTTTTGAGAGGTTTTAGGAAAGGGTAGAGGTGGTGGCCTTTTATAGAGAAGGAAAAAGATTCACATGGATTTTTTAGAAGCAAATAAGGTGTGGATATGTTCTTACATAACAAAAGTCATCCAAAACCAAAAAAATTTACAAATTTAAGGTTTATTTCCTAGAAATAAAATTGTTTTTGGAAATGTTTCTAGGTCATTTGGACTTAATTTTAATGTTTAGTATCTAATTAAGCTTAATTTGGTCTTAACTAATGTGATTAATTATTGTCTCTTTTACTAATCATTTTGGTCAAAAATTAACATGGTATTATTAGACTCTAAATATTATATTGAATAAAATATAGTATATTGTTTTTATGAAATTATATTCCCAGAAGAGGAAAAATTAAGATTAGTTATAATCTGGTAGACGAGATGAAATAAAAGTGTTTTAATGTCGGAAAAAGTTCAAAAGTTTGTTAAAATTTTATATTCAGTTTCAAAGTGAATTGATTCTAATGAATTAAATTGTAGTAATATATTTAATAATTATCTAATTTGAGCATAAAAAATATTTATAATTTCATTTATCATTAATAATTAATTATACAAAAATACATTTTAACTAAAAAGTAGTATTTTCACTATTCATCGAAACATTAAGTTTCTCAGAAAAATCCCAAAACATCACCATAGGGTAATTTCAACGAACTGAATTCAAAAATGTATTTAATTTTTTCAAATTCAATTTTCTAAATTTTTATAAAATTACTTTCATTATTATAAGTGGTTTATTCAAGTGAACAATATTTTGAACATAAAAGGACATTACCAAAAATCAAATCTTTCATTATAAATATGATTTATTTATATAAAACATTTATAAACAATATTTGTGAAGTAGTTATTACTATTACTATAAATATTTTTAATGGTTAGTTTATAATTATCACATTTAATTAATTATATATATAAATATGTTTCATAGAAACTCAGTGTTGCGTGCATCATTTTCCAAGTCAGTGTTGCTTGTAGTGAAAGCCAAGTTAGTATTGTGTGTAGCGCAAACCAATTTGGTATTTCATGTGAAAGTAATGTTTGAATTAGTGTTTTAATATATATATATATATATAAATATTTATATTATCATGTAAAATGAAAAATATTAAAATGGTAAATTAATTTGAAAAAAAAAATTCTCAAAATCTCAGGGTGTTACATTCTACCCCCCTTAAAATGAATTTCACCATTGAATTTCATGTGGGTTATAAATGGTTTAATAGTTAAATGTTTCATTCATAGAGACACACATCATAAAAATGGATACAAAAATTTACCTTATAATTCTAAATTTTGAACCACAACGGTTACCCAAAGTAACATATATCTCGGTTTCCAGATAAGAGAACATATGTTGGGAGTGAAGATTAGACATGAAGGAAAAGTGTAAATATTCATTGAGAGTGATTGAGGTCATCAATCACAAACAATTGAGTGATCAAAAGAAAAGTTTATGACCTCAAATTAATAAATTTGGGATGATTTAAAATTCCATTAACTCAACAAAAATTAATGTATTAGGACAACCGCATTTTTTGATCACTTTCAGAAAGTTGACTAATTCTTGGTAAATTTATATAAACAAAATTTCATTATTGGGAAGTTCTTTGAAAAATTCTTAATACATCAATTACCTCATGGAATGAAGGTATAGAAATTAAATTTTATGAATATAGCACTAAAATACACTTTTAATGAATCTTAGGGCCCATAAAAGAGTCTAATTATCCATCTCTAAAAAATACCATGCATTAATCAATAAAAATAAAATGTAACACTAATATTTCATCATAAATATTTATTTATTACAAATAAATATACATTAACCTGGACATCAAATAGGCCAATGGTAGGTGTGAAATCCCTATCATACTTTAGTCATGGGTTCAAGACCCATGACCTTGCCCCACTTGATCAGTTGTCACCTGACATACATGATGTCCCTTTCTAAAACCACACTAATATAATATATATGATGGACATACCTGAAATAAGGCTAATCACTAATTATCCTTTTAACCAATATTTTCAACACAAACTCAGTGCACAAATACTTCCTCTGAAGGAAAACTTAAACTTTTCATGAACAATTAACCTTATAACCCTTCTCAAATGTGAAAATCAAAAACTTTAGAAACATAGTTATGGAATTAGATTACCATTGATTCCATTATTTAAAACAAAGTATCCCTTGGTTTTCACATTCCAAACACGTGAATACCCTCATCATATATTCTCCTAAAACATGGTAACAACCCAAATTACCATAAATACTTTTGAAAAAAAATGCATGCTTACTCATTCCAAAGTATACTGAATGTATTCTTTAAATCCAAAAATGTTTTAAAATTTGTTAGTGGTAGCATAAACCACCTATAAAAAAGTACTTACTTGGTTCCTAGGTAATCAATACTATCCAATTTTCTTATTCATATCCCATTTATATTTATCCATACAACATTATTTTATCATAAATAACATATTAAGGGTTACCTTCCCTTTATAAAAATCACCTTGTCGTTAAATCACTTCACTAGTCTATAGGAAACTTTCGACATAAAATTTTAAATACCAAGAGAAAAAAACTTAATTAGAACAATCCTTGTATATTTAATCATTCATAACTTTTGAATCCAAATACATGAATTCTTCGATTACTTCATCCTTAATCCATGAACAATAATAACTATTTACTTTAACATTTCATTGGTATTCTCTTAATCATCCATAATATAACCATTAATCACACCACCTTACTGATTCTCTATAGGAAAATTCCTCTTGGGACATTGGGTTTCATAATTACCATTTTATCCACACAATTAACACTTAACCATCGATGAAGACTCAGGGATGTCAAAGTTCCCATCCATTTAATTAACAAAACTCTTAAATTTTTCCTTGAAGTCACATGCTTTGTGTCCTTATTTTCCATAGTCATAACACCTTATGGTTCCTCTAAGAAATTCACTTAGGTGATTATTTACACATTCTTGACACAAAAGAAACCTAATATTCTTTCCTCTATAGGCTCCATTACCCGAAATCTCAGAAAAATCTTTCTTTTTCTTCCTTGGTGAGTTTGAGAGTTGGTTAAGTTAAACATTGTTAATCATGTTCTGTGAAAAATTATTAGGCATGATTACGACATCTTTTACTCCAGTGATCATACCCTTTACTAATAATCATAAAACTATCTATCAAATTCAACATTAATCTAGTTCCTTCTGGTTCCACTATTTACTATAACCAAAAGCATAGTGTGAGAATTACTTATAATAGTAGAAAATGATATAGCCATGGAAAAATTACTTATAGGATATCAAAACCTTGACACCTTCTATAATATATGACACCTTGGATTTATCCTAGGTTATTAATATCTAACTTATATATAAATACTTTATTATGGTTTAGGATTATTTTGTGAATTCCCAAAGCTTATCCCCTGGGAGTGTCAAACCAGGTGTGCATTAAGGCCCGTTGTCATGTACTAGATTACTTGGAGTCAAGCACAGAACATCCTGTGAGAGTTTTTACCCCTAGGTACATTTGTGTCAGAGACACATCCACTTGTAGTATCCAAATTGGGATGTATTTCTTGGAAAGCACTCACTCTATCCTTTTCCAAAATTCCATGAAAATTTCCTAAACATTAACTCATACTTATACTTATCCTTAGATATATACCTTGACATATCCTTATCAATATACCTAGGAATCTCACTAAAATTTTATCATCCTAGTTTCCAATGGTTGACTAAACCTTTCCCCAGATACTAACTATTGTGACCTAGGATTGACATATATTGATAATACATCATTTTTGAAGAATACTCAGTACATTGAAAAGAATACATGACTGAGGACCATAATAGTTTAGTGTCTTTTGAAACTTGGAATCAAAGTATTCTATCCAGGTGAAAGATCTTAAACATCTCCCATAAATATTTCCACATTTGTTCATTCTACCTAAAACATTTCCTCATAACCTCCGGAAGGAAACATAATAATGCGGTGAGCTTAAATTCACAGTAAGGGTAAACAAGGAATAAATGTAACAATAAACATGATCATAAGGGCATGAGTATGTGATCATGAAAATAAAGGATCATACCCTGCATATCAAGGATCATAATAGTGATCAAGTCATAAATATTTTTAGTTCATAAAACATGAATCATAATGAAATAAATATAATAAGCCATGAAATAATAAAATAGGAATAAAACAAGGAATTTTGGAAAACACATAATCATATAATGATTTCTATAGTATCCAAGGCATCACTTCCGAGACCATCTTAGTGGAAAAAAGTCCTTTACTAAATTGGGTAACCCCCATTCCAGCCCTGTATTAATGAACCGAGTAACCCTCATTCAAACCCTATATTACTAAACCAAGTAACCCTCATTCCAGCCCTGTATTACTAAAACGAATAACCCTTATTCCACCCATGTATTACAGAACCGAGTAATACTCATTCTAGCCTTGTATTATTGAACTGAGTAACCCTCATTTCAGCCCTGCATTACTGAACTGAGCAAACCCTTGTTACATACCTTTATATCTCATGAGATATAAATATTTACCCAATTAATTAGAGGGGGATATAGGTCCCACACATCATATAATGAAATCATACATACATGTTCCACAAGATCATAAATAAACATATCATAACCCATGAAATGAAATGGGTATCATAAACATGTAAACATATCATAACCTGTGGAAAGAGATATGTTTCATAATAATTTCATCATAAACATAACCTGTGAAAAGAAGAGGGTTTCAAAAGCATATAACCCATGAAAGATAATTGGTTTCATAAACTTATTATCCATGAAGGAGAAATAGGTTTCATAAAGACTATGGAATTAAGAATAAATCATTCTTAAAAATGATATGAATAGAACCTTTATATCATTTCCTAGAATGGCATGAGTAACACCAATAGATTCCGTCTAATATGGAAAATAATTTTGAAATATACTCTAAAAATGTTTCTTGAGTAAAATATACTTTCTTGTATGAAGAAGTATTTTTAATACATAAAACCATTTGAAAATAATTTTCTTAACAAATACCTTGAAAACATATAAAGAATACATGAAATCATTTTGAAAAACTTTTTCCTTTAATTTTTTTAAAATAACCTTCAAAACATTTAAAAAACCCTTTTTCTTTGAAAACACTTGAAATTTTTTAAAGAAAGCGTGAAAATGTTTGGAAAACCATTTATTTGAAAATAATTTGAAAACTTATCAAGAAAACTGGAAAACATTTTGAGAATAATTTTTATTTGAAAACTTATAAAATAATCTTTAAAACTTTTTTAAAATAATTTTTCTTGAAAACTTATAAAGAAGCTTAATTTTTTTTGAAAACCATTTCTTTGAAATCACTTTGAAAAATTGTAAATAAGACTTGAAAAAATTTTGACAACAGTTTTCCATGAAAACATATAAAAGAATTTTGAAACCATTTTAAATTAAATTTAAATTGAAAATTAATTTTAAAAACATTTTCTTAAAGACTATACTTTTTAACTATGCAAAGGGAGATTCGAAGAAATTACAGCAGGTAAATCCAGACATGTTGTACGAGGTCAAAAGAACATTCCTTTTGTATGGTAAAAATGATAAAAAAGTTCCATGTTCAAAAAGAAACAAGAATATTCCATTTAATATATTGTTAAAAGAAAAAAATGGTAAAAATGTATTTTATATATTATAGTTAAATGGTATAATATTTTGGGAAAACCATTTTTGAGAACATAGATTTTCTACCGAAGAGAGGGTAAAGTCAAGATTTCCCAAAAACACTTTATTAACTATATCATGTACCAAAGAGTAAGAAATGGTACAAATAAATGAGTATATATTGAAACAACACAATATAAAGAAAATCATGAATATTATTGAGATATTTATAATAATATTTCATCAAAGTAATCATAAACATAAACAATATCGAAAAGCAATGAGATTGTATCAATAAACTCTTATAACTTGGTGTCTTGAGATCATTCTATCCATGTAAGTAAAGGAAATTAAATAAAGAATATAATGTCATTAAAATATTGAGATTCATGATATTTCATGTAAAATGGAATTATATGCTCCTCAAAAAAGAGTTTAGGTGGATATCAAAACATTTTTACTGATTTGGTAACATTTTAAAATTTAATGCCATGAAAGAATGATCATAAAATGGGAATAGGAATATACATTACATTAAATAAAAGATAAATTTAATAAAATCATGGTTAGTACATACACCACACAAAAGTAATTAGTGGCAAACATAACTTGTATCTCATATAAATTAAAAGTGAGATGAAATATCTTCAACTTGTGTCTTGAATCTCTTCGTAATCATACAAGTTTCTAGTATAATAAGTATATGTTTGTTATAAATCATTTACAAAATCATATTATTATACATAATACCATATATAGTTTTATTATGACCTTATATTACCTTCTTGTTAATGATCCTTGGTTAAATTTTCATTTCAGGTAAAATTCACATTGTTCTTCGCATCTATCTTAATCTGTTACAAATTTGGTTCTTCTACTTATATCATGATTCAAAAATGTAAACAATGATATAAATATCAGGTATATATTTTATATATGTATTATAATAATCTTTCTAATATAGTAGTATTAAATTTAATACACCATTCATGGAGACGTTAACCGGTATGTATGCTTGAACATTGTTTCCATCTTTATTATCATATTGAAAGAATGTTTGTAAGTAACCTATATATATGTATATATATATTTAATTATTATAGTAGCAATAAAATATTATATATACCATATAATTTCACTAAATCCACCCTTAATACATCCCATGTGGCGTGTGAACGAATCACACCGCTTTGAGGGGGCGGTAGTCCACACTTTCTCAAACAAGATTATCATATTAACACCAAATGGAAAATAAAGAGATGTGCCTTTTAAAAGGAATATATATGATTAAACACATATTAAATATAATATATTACATATAAAAATAGAGTGTCCATCATAATTTACACCATTATTTCTGGTAAATGATAATTGAACAATCATCATTTTGTGAGGTTGTAGTCCTTCGTACGCAGAAGCGATATGTTCAACATCCATTAGATAGAGGTGTGTGTATGTTTAGGTAAGACCATTTGAATACAAAATTCATAGTATATGGGGTATAATGGTTTTTTCAAATAATAATGGAATAAATATAGTTTAAGGGGTGAATAAAGTAAATAATGGAAAAGAACTTGAGAGAATACATTACCTCTAAATCGGGTAACTCTTTTTGGTTTGTGCCAAAAGGATTCCATGAAAATATTTCTGCACAAAGGTATGCTTCATGGTAAAAGATAGGATTGATGGTATGATACTTGGTCATATCATGGATGAAATAAAAATATTTTATAGGTGTGAGGAATGGGTAGAGGTGGTGGCTTTTATTGGGAAAGAAAATGACTAACATGGAATTTTTCGAAACAAATTTGGTGTGAACATGTTATTACCTAAAACAATTCATAAAAAACCAAAAACACTAAATAATGTAAGGTTTATGTAAGAAATATGGATAAAAATATTGTGTTGGAAATGTTTCTAGGTTGTTTGAGGCCTTAATTTTAAGGTTTAGTCCCTAATTAAGCTTAATTTGGTCTTAACCGATGTGATTAATTTTAATCACATTTACTAATAAATTTGGTCAAAAATTAACAATGACATATTAGAATCTAAATATTATAATGAATAAAATGGTGTATGTTGTATTTTTAAAATTCACTTTACAGAAGTTCAAAAATTAAGATTAGTGATAATCTCACAGATGGTACGAAATAACGGGGTTTTAAAGTAGAAAAAAATTCAAAATTTTGTTAATATTTTATATTTGGTTTCAAAGTGAAATTGATTATAATGAATTAAATTGTATTAAAATATGTAATAATTATATAATTTTAAATTAAAATATATTTATAATATCATTTGTCATTAATAATTAATTAGATAAAAATGTAGTTTTTTACCAAAAAGTAGTATTTTTCACTATTCATCAAAAAATGAAGTTTCTTAGAAAAATCCAAAAAATTCACCCTGGGATGATTTTGATATTCTGAATTCAAAAATTAATTTCATTTTATCAAATTTAATTTCTAAATGTGTCTAAAATTACTTTCATTATTATAAGCATTTTATTCGAGAGAACAATATTTTTTACATAAAAGGAATTTACAAAAAATCCTATCTTTCATTATAAATATGTTTTATTTATATAAAAAAATTATAACTAATATATGGAAATTTGTTATTAAAATTCATATAACTTTTTTTATTGGTTAGGTTATAATTATCTCATTTATTTAATTACATATATATATAAAGATGTTTCATAGAAACTCAATATTGCGTGCATCGTACTCCAAATCGATGTTTCTTGTAGTACAAGCCAATTCGGTATTGCGTATAGCGCAAGAAAAGTTAGTATTTCATGTGAAAGTAATGTTTGAATTAGGGTTTTAATATATATAAATGTATAAAAATATATATAAATAACTATTTTCAGTGTCATGTGAAATGAAAAATATTGAAAATAGAAATTAATTCGAAAAAACCAACTCTAAAAATATCAAGGAGTTATATATTGTGTTTTAAACAAAAGACTTGTCTCATTCCTTCCTTCTTGGGAGGCTGGGGAGAAACATGGGTTTGTGCAAGGTTGATCTATTCAAGGGGCCATTTCTTTAGTGCAAGAAGTGGTTATTGACATCAACGTGAAATCAAATGGTAGCAATGTGGCCATTAAACTTGATATGAGTAAGGCCTATAACAAAGTTGAAAAGAGATTTATTAACAGGGTTTGAGAATTCACGGGTTTCTCTATTGGGTCATTGACATTATGTTCATTTGTTTCAACTCCCCATGGTTTTCTACTTCTTTCCTTGGAAAACTGTTCGGTTTCTTCAAGGCTATTAGAGGATTAAGGCAGGGAGACCCCATATCCCATCCTTGTTTATAATTATATAGGAATTCCTCATAAGGTACTTAAAATTATGCATCTCTATGGGTAATATTTTCCCTTTCCACATTAAAATTTATATTTAAGGCATTTACCACCTCATGTTTGTAGATGACACCATTATTTTTGTCAGAGGTAGTAGAATATCGGTCCAAGAAGTTAATACATTCCTAGAGGTTTACTGCTATTTGAGTGTACAAGTCATCAATTGTGAGAAAATATGCCTCTTTGTACCAAAGAAATGTTCTGAGAGGATGATAAGGGTTTTAGAGTCCAGCCTAGGCATAAAAAAAGGCCCATTTCCTATGCAGAACTTGGGTTCCCCTATGTCCCCCTACCCCCTTTTCATCAAGCACTTTGACATTGATGTGGAGAAAATTTTTTGTTGCATCCTCAACTAGAAAAATATATTTTTTTAATTTGGAGGGATAATAAATTTTATTAACTCCATTATTTCCCCCATCCTGATGAATATTATATCTACCCTAAAGGTTCTAAAAAATGTGATATACAACATTGAGAAAACTCCGACGACTTTCATTTGGGATGGCCACTTGGAAGGTAAGTGTCATTGGGATTCTTGGTCTAAACTTTCCAAACCTATTAAGGAAGGGGGATTAACCTGAAGAGAACTTCTAAAACTATGGAAGGTCTTCATCCAAAACTAGTGTGTGAGGTCATTTAGGGGAATTATCTATGGGGCATATATATGAAAAGAACTTATGGAAATGAGCGGAATATGTCCAGGAATAAACCTTCCAGAGTTCAGAAAATGATTCTCCATTACTAATATCTTATTCAACACCATGATAGAAGGATTTTTGGTAAAGGGGGACTTATCTATTGGTTCCATAACTATTTGGGGACTCCCCTTAGCCTCCCTCACTTCCCTTCCCCATGTATCAGCTTCATGGAGGCCAACAACCATAATGTACTCATTCAGACTACCTTTGATGTGAACAAGAGAAGCATATTTGATAGCATTATCTTCTATAATTATAAGGACAGGTTTGTTTTTTCTGGTTCTGACTCTAGTATCTTAAAAAGACACGATTTTCATCTCATCCAAGCAGTGTCTAATCCTTTGAACCCTTGGGGAGAAATTATATGGTGTAAAGAGTTTCCCTTGGAATTATCCTTTCTACTATAGAGATTCCAATATAACGTCATTCCCACAGATGACAACATCCAACAGAAAGGCATAAACATGGCTTCTAAATTCCACTACTAAAGGATCTTAAGAGCCTTGAATTCCTTTCATTTTTTCTTATCTAGTGATTGGGTAAAGTATGTTTGGGGTCCCTTCATCCAGTTCTGTAAGAACCCGGTTTTTTCTGCGAAAGACTTTTGAATATTCTTGATGTTATTCCAGAGCATCACTTTCAGATGGCGTGCGATTCCGAGCCCCGGAGTGGCTGAAATTAAATTTTCAGTGCGTTCACACTGGAAATGCAAAATAAATGGGATAACTCCTAAATGGTACTTTAGATCAGAGATCCGTGTGTACGGATGGGTCCACAATTGGGTGTTTACCCTATTAAAGGCATAAAACCTTTCAGTGCAGGATGTTTGGACCCCTCGCTCGCTTTCGGAACGTTAAACAGATAAATTAATTAATTAATTTATTCGTTTATTGGTTAAACCTGAGTATCTCTTAAACGGTGGCTTGGATTGGAAAACTGAGGGCACCGTTGATTTCAGAATGTGTCGTTTACCCTAGGAGGGGTATAAGTTTTGCGGGCGCGGGCCGTCTATGAAAAATGGCCCCGGGGGCGTTTTCGTAATTTGGAAGCTTTGGGCGTTCAACTTTATAACTTTTGAATGGGGTCTCAGATTAAAATTCTGAGACCTCCGTTGCGCTCAGGAGGTGGTTTTTGGCCTAGGAGAGGCTTAACCTCGACTCTGTCAAGTGTTCCAGATACGGGTTTAAATTAATTAAAATTTATTTTAATTTTATTTAAACCCTCATTCCCTTACCCCTCCCTTGTTCACTCCCTGGCGCAAGCTCCCCCTCATCCCTCTTCCCTCTCCTCCTCCGGCGAGGCACCTCTGGCGAGACAGCTCCGGCGAGGCGCGGCTCCGACGGATCGCGGCGAAGCTCCGGGCAACGCCCAAGAGGTAGGAGGTTTCCGTTGTGTTTCCAAACCAACCTTTAAATCAAATTTTATGTGTCGATTTGATGTTAAATATTCTAAAAAATCCCATAGACGTGTAGTATATATTTTTATCTTTCCAATTCATTTTTCGGAATCAAAATCCGAGTTTGGAGGAGGCCGGGGTTGATCGACGAAGTTTGCGGGTTTTCCAAGGCGGCGCGGTGGTTCGCCCGAGCTACAGGCGGTCGGGGGCTCACAGCAGCAGCAGGGGGGGTGGGGGTGTTCGTGGGGCTATCGGGTGGCGGCGTGGGTGTCTGGTGGAGCAGCCAGGTGAGGCCGGGGCGTGGTGTGACTTCAGCCGATGGCGAGGGGGGGGGGGGTCAGGAGGAGGCCGGCGCCAGGCGGAACGCCTCGGTGCGCCGGCGGGTCGCCAGGGAGCGGCGACCGCGGGGTCGCGGCGCGCGACCCCCCGTGCGGCAACAAAGACCTGCGCCGCGCGGGTCTTCCCACGGCTACCGTGACCGGCCCTCGTGGCCGGTCTGCGTGCGGACCGCGAGTCCGCGGCCGGCCCGCGCAGCTAAGCCGCGGGCCGGCCCAGGCCAGGCGGACCGGCCGGTCCAGGCCGGTCCAGCCCTAGGGGCCTTGCCCCCTCGGTTTTCGGACACCCATATTTTCTGCTACGGGTGTTCGTTTTGAGTACCGTCTACGGCGGTGGAACCGTATCGACGAGGGAGACTTTTTGATATGGTTTTGGGAATTTTTAATTCCCGAAATGAGGGGCCTCAGAGGCACGACACGTCTTTAAGTGGACAAGAATTTTTTCCGAGATTCTTGTTTTGGACAGTGCGGACGCATCCGACGTCTGTTTTGAGCGCCGTCAGCGGTGTTGCGACCTTGTCACCGAGGAGAAGCATCCCAGGGTGGTTTCAGGCGTTGAGGCCAAAGTTGAGGCGCAGGCCCCACGACCTGACTTTTAAGCTGCGAGTAGCGTTTAGCGACTTTTTTATCGGATGTCCATTTGGGGCGTGCGAGCAGTCGATGTTTGGTGTTTTTCCGAGGGCATCGCGTTGGCGCAGTCTTCCCACCGTAATTCCGCACGATGGTGCAGGGCTCACGAGGGTCGTTTGGGCGTCGACGATGATTTTCCATCTTTATCACCGGGCGAATGTTTGGAACAATTGAATAGTTCATCTTGTGTACTTTTTCGAGAGGATCGCAACAGTGCGATCCGTTCGTTGTGTTTCGGGACCAGGTTGCGGGTCCCACGAAGCACCGCTCGTGTGCGGTGCGCCGGAATGCACCTTTTTCTCCGGATATCCATTGCACTCATGTGGGTAGTTATTTTGATGTGTTTTCCCGAGGGGATCACATTGGTTCGATGCGCCCGACTGTTTTCGGGGCCGAGGCTCGGGATCAGAGGACGCCGTGCGGGTGTGAGGCAGTGTTGGTGACTTTTTTGTCAGATATCCGTTTGAGGCGAGTGAGTAGTCTATATCGTGTGTTTTTTTCGTGAGGATTACAATGGTGTGATCCGTTTGGTTGTGCGGAGCCTCATACACAATCTTATTAATTGTGGAAATATGAAAGGTGCCCCGACGGCGGTTCCTCTACTGTGTTCGTAGCGGACCCTTAGCGTGTGATCGTGTGCACTCTTGAGAGAGTGATGTTGGTGATTAAAGAGATGTGGTTGGCTGTGCCCCAGTCATTGAGGTGATAAGTTGGAGATGTTATGTCACACCTTCATGTTGATGTTGGGTGTCGGGTGCACGTTCGCCTTTGGGCTAGAGATGAGGTATACTCTGGGAGTATACGGGAGCGCTTGGAGGTACGTGTGGTTGTTTGTAACTGAGAATGTTTGTGCGCTTGGTTGGGGTTGACGTGGGGCCACACGTCGTGTGGGCCCCATGTGTGTGCCAAGCTCTTCTTTGCGTACTTTGACCTCTCACAGCGTAGATGGTCCCTCTGTGCTCATTGGTTTGACTAGCAGGGTTGAGTGGTCTCCCCCTGGTTTTGTTCTCGGTGGATCGACCGGTAGTGGTGCTAGTGACACCCAGTGATGGAGCAGGCGCTGAACCTCTTTTGAGTGGGTTTTTCTGGAGCTGAGTGGTTGCGCGGTACCCAATCCGTGTTCGGTTGGCTAGTGTTGTACCCTCCAGTAGAGATGGCCAGGGAAGTTCTGAGTTTTACTCTCCAGTGGGGCTGGGAAGTGGGTTACTCATCGACTTCTTCGGGTTTACCCTCCAGCAGAGACTGGGTAGTGGGTCAACCGATGCTCTTAGGGTCTACCCTCCAGCAGATACTAGGTAGTGGGTCACCCGACGACCTCTTAGGGTCTACCCTCTAGTAGGGCTGGGCAGTGGGTCGCCCATCGTCTAGTTCCAGGTCTACCCTTCAGCAAGGCTGAGCAGTGGGTCTCCTGTCGACTTATTCCAGGTCTACTGTCCAGTGGGGATGGGCAGTGGATCGCCTGATGATGTATTAGGGTTTACCCTCCGGCAGGGCTGGGCAGTGGGTCACTCGATATCTAGTTATGAATTACCCTCCAGCAGGGCTGGGCAGTGGGACACCTGTTGGTATTCCAGGCTCAGTCGTTTCTACTAGGCTAGCCTATGGCTTTCCTCTGTGATGACCGGAGCGGAACCCTTGGTTGTTCGGGTCAGTGTTGTGACGACTTTGACTTTGAGAATACCTCTCGACTATAGGGAAATGATCAGGTGTAGATTGACTTTCCCTTGAACTCTCAAGTACGATGGGAACTTTCCCCACCGAGACGCGTTCTTGTGACGCGATTTAAAACCGTGCGGGTGAGTCAGTGCCGCTAAAAGCTGACAGTGTCAAAGTGTGGTGATTGAGCCCCTTGGCTTGCGGTTCGGGGAAGATATGCGAGATGCTGGGCATCAATGGTGTTTACTTCTAGGACTGTTGGAAACTCGTTTTCTTGGGATGAGCTACGGGACGGAGATCCCCTTAAGACATTGTTCGGTCTTTTTACTGAGCATACAGATATGTATATACCTTGTTCCAGTACCCACTCCTTGGGTTTTGGCTACTCTCCCTCCAGGAGGGGCGAAGACTCATGGGGTATGCCACGTGCTTTCCATGTCTAACTTCTTGTGGTCGGACGAGTCTACTCTCCTACTATAGGTAGCGAAGACTCGACGAGAAGTCCATCTTGTCACCGTTTCCATCTCCTTGTGTCTGGACGAGTCTATCTCCTTCCTTCTTGTTGGGTTGAGAGGGACTCTTTACTGCACTTTCAGTTGTACTCCTCTACTATTCCCTGTTCACTCTACTGCTCACCCATCGATACCTCCTTTGTTTCTCCCTCGAGCCTTCGGGTTATCCTAATGAGTATTTTTGTACTCACCCCTGCTTGGGATTTTCCCACACTTGGTGTGCCCTTGCAGATGACGGATAGGTGGAGCGTGACTTCAGTGGAGTGTAGGAGCTTAGGAGCTTGGACAGCGTTCGGTGGTCATAGCCGGGTTCCAGGTGGGAGACCCATCAGCTGTTTCTTTTTAGTTACCTATTGCCGGGTTGTGGCACTTTTTGGTTGGGCGCGTGTTAAAATGAAATAATTTAATGGGAATTATGATATAATAATAAAATAAATTTAAGTGGGGTTTTAAATTTTAAATAGACTATGCCGAGGAAAGACTACAAGGGTCATGTGTTTATATTTTCTTTTAAAATTTTAATATTTATTTTCTTTCAATTTCTATTACCATTTTCTTTCGATGTAGTTGATCTGTGAAGCATCTCTACATTTTTCAAATTTGAACACCACTATAGTTTATGGTTTTTTTGGCTTGATCTGGTGTTTCCATTCTCTCTCTTTATCTCTCTCTAGAAACATGTCTAGTGTATCACAAAGAAATTTCGAGGCACCGCTTCCCTTTATGGGATCTATAATTATATCCTTTATATTATGTGAAAGTGTTATTCGACCACGCTTTACATTCCTTTGTCTAAATGGGAGAAATTGAGCATAATCATATGATAAATTAGAAATCATAAGAAAAAGAGATTTAACACATTCATTTTAAATTACTAATAGTTTATGTGATGATTTGGAAGTATTTGAAATTTGCATTTAAACTATTAATATTTTAATAATAGAGAAATTGATGGGCTTAAATGCAATGAATAATTTTATGCACCTGATAAATATTTTCTATCTTTGAAATAGTTTATTGCATGTGGTGTAAATATTTTATAATATTGGAATCATAGTATTAAATTAGATATTTTATCTCACACAGTAGTTGATAAAATAACTTTCCTTAAATTCTTTTAATTTCAGGCTGCAGATTATCACCATTATTATTGGATTTTAATTTTCCCATGCAGTGATATATTATCTTTAAAAATGACTTATCAAACAGAGGAAAAAATTATATTTTATGTTGTTATTTATTTTCCATGACTATAAATTAAGTGAAAATTTTATTGCATGTTTCTGGATACTATTTCAAAACATGGAAATTATTAAATTAAAGTAAACTGATTATAACATGTTGATAATTATTTATTTTAATATACCATAGTTTGTAATCTCATGCAGGATGATTATTTTAAATAAATATAATAATTAAGGATATTATTTCATGGAGTAAATTATTTTTAATTTATCATAAATTCTTAAATTTCTTGGAATTCACGTTTTATTATTACTTGATAAATTTAGAAATTATTGGAAAAGAGAGAAAAAATTATAGAAAATTATGTTATTTTATTACCATTTTCCTTAGTAATTTCAATGGTGAAAATTTAATGGAATTCCTTATTTTATTTGATATAGATTTATTATTCTAGAAATTATCGAGGAGAGAGAAACAAATAAAATTACATGCTAATGTATTTATTTATTCAAATTTTTAGGAAAAATATAATTAATATGATTTGAAAATATTATATTGACTTATTAATAATATAAATTCATTTATAACTTAAAATTTAATTTTAATGATGAATAATTTTTCATAATGGTAATTGAATTATTGTTTGGGACCTTTTGATTGAATGCATTTTCTGTTTCCTGTTAATATTTACCATACGGTGTGATATCTACTTGAATGTATTTTTCTGTTATTTTATCAAATAATTAATATGATTGAAAATTGAAAAATAATATAAATATATTTATAATAATTAAATGAAAGAGGAATGAGAATAATATATAACATCTCGACTTGACTCACTCTATTAATAGTAACATGGTTGGTTTGCTATGTGACCTTAGATGTGCCTCCCCGTATGCCAGAGGTTACTGAGTAGCAGTGTGGGTATAAGGTGGTACAATGGGAAGAATATACCCAAATATAAATTTAAATCGACCATGGGAATAATATCAAATAGATAAAATATCCAAATTAAGTAGTAAAAGAAGAAAATATGGTAATTTTTGAACAATTTTTTGAAACAATACTTGTAATAATAAATGAAATACATATAATATAATCCAAGAAGTCATACCATAAATCCCAAAAATACCTGGACCAAGAAAAATACCTAACATGGATCTGAGTCATGGCCCAATCCTAACACTTATTCTCCACCCTAGAATTCAAATCCCAAACCTATACCTGATATTATGTAACATATTATCAGGTGCTGAAAATCCACTATGGAAAAAGTAGGGTGTGAGTACCACTCAGTAGACCAAAACTAAAAGTGTCCCAAAAATAAATAGTTTATATAAGAGTGAATACATATGTGTTCTAGAAAAATAAATTCAATTACAATAATTAAAAAAATAATACTAAAATATAAACACAAATTGAACCTGGGGGCCAGGGTCACCCTAGGAACAATAAAAACCTACTTGAGCCAGTGTCGAGGTGTCTATGACCATGCCATGCTGAACATGCTCACTATCCCACTTTTGAACCAAGGAAATATACCCTCCCCTAGTACAAAACTATATCCAAAAGAAATATCTCTACCCCAAGATCCCTGTGTGTAACACCCCTGGATTTTAAGATATAGTTCTATAAAAAAATTTAATTTATTTTTTGGCTTTATTTACATTCACCATCAAGTTTAAAATAACCGTGATATATGATTAAAATATTATTATTTAATGTGACGGTTATCACTTAGAAGTTGTATTATGAATTATGAATATGAATAAATAACTTATGAAACATTTATAATTTACACATGTATAAAATAAATTCCCTTGTTATCAATTGATTCAAAATTAAACTAAAAGAGATGTTTTTCAGAAAAAACTATTTTTATGCACACAATGTGATTTAATATTTATAAATTAAACTGATCAGTATTGGTGAATCATTTTAATAAAATTTATATATTATATATTCAATAAAATTTTTTAACTTTCATATAATATTTTTTTAGGTATGAGATAACAATATATGTCTAGTTTTATGCTTAAAATAAATTTTTCTAAAAATAGTATTTTTAGAGTTTTGCGCACTTATTGTTAAATGAATTTATGAAATGTACAGAAATTTAATCTTGAAAACTTTAATCCTTATTTAGAACAAGGATGATCTAATTTGGTAAATATGACCCCTCTATTTTTTTCAATATTAATAGTGATCATAGTAAATTTTGTCACCTCTGTAAGGTTAAAATGGATAAAATAGAGATAAAAAACTGGATAAGACTTTAAAATTTATATAAAACAAGAAATTATACTATTAGATTTCTGGAGTTTTTACATTTCTCTCTATGTATTAAATAAATGGTCACTTTTTTCCATAATTATTTTATTATGACCTTTCTATTAATTTAAGAAAATAATAAATAGAAAATGTCACCCTCTTGAATTCAATATCTATAATTTTTTACATAAGGATAAAAACAAGATAAGTTTACATATAATTCTATATTTAAAAGATAAATTAATTTTTTATTATATTATTTTATTTCTATATTTACTAATTGAATAATTACCTTAAATGCTTATGCAATGACAACACAATATTTATTAAATCAATTGAAAAATAAAATAAATGATTTGAAAAATATTAAAAATAATACAATTTAAATGAATAATTGTATTAAAAATTTGTTTTAGATAAATATGAAATATTAGGGATGTGTTAAAGGATTATATTTTAATTCCATATTTTTCTTGGTGTATTTAAATTCAATTTAAATCAATAATGTAAAAAATTTAATTAATGATATTTTATGGAAATAATATATTATTAAAATATTTAAAAATAAATAAAATATTTAAAGAGGAAACGGTGGATAAGATATGGTCTATAATTACACACCTTGTCTATTTATGAGAAAATTTTCACCATATATGTAAAATTATAAGTCTTTAATTTTCAAAAATTCGGTTTCACGGTTAAGGTTAAAATTGGTAAACCACGGGGTTAATCAAAATGATAAGGTTTAAAATATCACAAAAACCTATAAAATTTCATTTTTTAATGATATTTATATCATATACTATTTTTATTTGAACATTTTTCCATTTTAAATAATTTTTCTTAATAATTATTCAATTATAATTTAGTCATTTTTTGTAATTCTAGGACTTCTGCTCCCTTCACTTATAAAAAAGAACATATTCTCTTCTATTTTCCAATATTTTGAGTATTCTACCTTAGATAAGACCTAAAATAATAGATTTGTTGATTCCTTCACCACATCATATATATTTTGGTCTTTCCAAAATACCATCCCTTCAATTATTATGGTGTAAACCAAAAGAGGGTTCTAAATAAATAGGTATAACTCTTAACTGAGCATTTTAAGTTTTATTTTTTCGTAAACCTCTTCTAAATAAATGGTATAAATTATAAAATAATTTATTAAGTATATAATTGTATTTACATATTATTATGATCATTTAACATCCATTATTCACATTTTTTCCATCATAGGAAAAGTGAAAACATCGCTCGTGAATATGTATGGATTAAGATCTCCACATATTGGTGTAATTAATTTTGTACCACCACTTTAAATGGAAGATTATAATTATAGTTTTAATAAATATATATTTTATTTATGATATTACTATTATTCTATAAGTTTTAATTATTATTTACCTTTATTTTATTCCATATATCAAAACATGGGAACAATATTCATGCGTACGTACGACCTACTATCTCCATGAATGGTTTAATTTATATTTACATATTTATATTTTATGGATGAATCTAACTATATATATATAATTATTATATATTATATTAATATATGGTTAAAATTCTAGAGATTTTGGAACCAGGATCAAATTATAAAGACTGAGAGTGCCAAATCAAAATATGCATGAAAAACAAAGGAGTCATAACCAAGAATAGTGATATTAATAAATAATTATTAATAAACGAGTGATAAGATTATATAAGAGAATAATATATGGTATGATATATATTATTATGGTTCTTTAATAAATTTATAATACATTTATATTTTTTATATAGGAGTTCCCAATTCAAACGAAGAAAGGCGAGACTTGATGTAAGAGGTTTATGTTTCAATCTCATTTTAGTTGGGATTATTTATACTTGAATATCCATTGAAGGAAATTATATGATATTTTCATGTTAACTAACTTTAATTTTATTCTCATATAGTTATTTATTGAGAATTTATTTTTTTCGTGTATTTTCATCACTTTAATAACTCAATAGACTGAAAAAGGTTTTTTTCACAAAAACTGACTATATTAATATTTTTGTTCAAAAATAATTTTTCTTCCTTGTTCATGTTTTCTAAATATATTTTCAATACTTTTTTAATGTTATTATATTATTATTTAAATTAATTTTACCCATAATTTACTTTTTACAGAATGGTTTAAGATAAATCTTATTTTCATTTTATGAATGAGGAACTTTTTTTGACTTTTTTTACAAAAGTGTAAATGAAATGTTTTATTTTAACTTATATAGCTTGAAACAAATTTATCAACATCAATAACACTCAATTATCTTGAGATTACATTATAGGTTTCCATGGTTCATTTTAGAAAAAAAAAATCGATAATATTTTGGACTTTTTATATTTTAAAGATGATATGTCAAAATAAAATGTATATTTCAATCAAGAAAAATTAAAAGTGATGTTTTTAAGGAATTTTCATTTATGATTTCATCCTTTTATGTTACTTTTACTCTACCAATGATACGATCCAATGATATCATATTTATTATTTCTTTTGATGGATTATAATGATGATTTAAGAGTGATTATATGAAACCTATTTCTTTCCCATGTGTTAATTAAGTTATGATGAAATCTTTATGAAACCCATTTTCTATAAGGGTTATGATATAATGAAATATTTTTGAAACCTATTTACTCTTCTCTTGTTATGATATAATGAATGTTTTATAATTTTTTAGAACATAAATATATGATTTTAATTATGTGATGGGTGGGTCTGAAATTATACATCCGTACAATTCATTGGGTAAATATGGATATATAATGAGATAAACAAGACTAGAATGGGGTGTGATACCAGTTTTTTTAGAGAATCTATCCAGTATGATAGTCTTGTGAATGAAAGAAGGTGGAGTGAACCCAATCAACTATAGTGGTCTTGATTGCGATCCTTGACTATGAAATATGGAGTGAACCCAATCCATTATTATAGTAACAATAGTGAGCCTTGTCTACTAAGTAAATTATTTTATATTCTTATGTGTACAACACGAATATTTATCCTTTACCAATGTTATGATATCATGGATCATGTTCTTTGATTACTTTATTATTCATGTCTTATGAACTACCAATTTTTATGACCTGACTCAAGATTATGATATAGTATATGCCAGATATGGTTTTCAACTGTTAAGATCATGTTTTCATACCTTTATACTCATGTTATGAATATGTGATCATTCAAAAATCCATTTTATTACATTACTGTGCATCTAAGACCACCCTTTATTATGTTCCCATTCTCTAGGTTATAAAGAAAGGTAATAAGTATGATATATCTAAGAAGGGTGCTAGTTGTGAACAAATAAGTGAGAGATGATGCTGATTTCTTATGAACAAGTTATTTATGCTCCCATGTTTCCAAAGATACTAAAGATAAATGATTTTGGCATGGATAATAATTTTATGTAATTAATATTCATCTAAAGTATATAATAATATTTGGGATGTAGTTAATCTTTTAATAAATTTTTAACACTTCAATTTTATCATAAAATATTTTACTCTTGATTATATTGATAAAATATACGTTAAGTACATGGTATGGTTTCATGAAGATCCATATTCTATTATTTCTGAATGGGATCCAAGGTTTAACTCAATGTTTTGGTTATGTATTCAATAGACTATGGATACAAAGTTGATATTCAGAACTACTTATCATCCTCAGAAATATGGTAAATCTGATAGAACCATTTAAATCCAAGAGTATATTCTAATATCTTATTCTATGGATTAAAAATGTGGTTGGGATAAATACATTCTTCTAGACGAGTATTTTTACAACAATATCTTTCACTCAAGAATTCAAATGGTTCCTTATGAAGTACACTCTATAAATAAGTGTAGAACTCCAATGTTCTAGGATGAAGTTAGAGAAGTAATTCTATTAGGTCTTAAGATATCTAAGAAAATCTTAGAGAAATCTTGTTCCATTAATAATCATATCAAGGTAGTTTAGAGTCGACAAAAAAGTTATGCTAACAATCATCATTGAAATTTAGAATTCAAAGTTGGTGAAATGGTATTTCTAAGAATTTCTCAATGGAATAAGGTTAGGAGATTTGAGAATAATTTAAATTCAATCCCTAGGTATATTTTCCTCTTTCATGTTATGGACCGATTAAGTATGGTATCATACAACTTGGCACTTTTAATGAACCTCTATCAAGTTCACAATGTGTTTCATGTATCTTTATTGAGAAAGTACATACATGACATGTACTAAACATAGAGGTAAAACCTATGGAGCATGAAATTTCTAATGAATAACAACTAGTATAAATATTTTATCATATAGAAAAAGTTATTTTGGTGAAGGCTAATAACTTGGTTAAAGTTTAATGGAGAAATAAGAAACTTAAAGAATCTATAAGGGAACCTGAGGATGTGATGAAACATAGATATCACCATTTTTTTACATCACTGTGATGGAATTTCAAGGTAAAAATTCATTTTAATGGGGGAAGAATGTTATATACCCATATTTTAATATATAATTATATAAATAAATTTGATGTATTTGATATCTTACTTTACATGCAATACAGAGTATAAATGAACCATGATATATTATTTAAAAAATATTATTTAATGGGTTAGTTATTTCCAAGATGTTGGATTTGTGAGAATTAACATGACTGACTATATTTTGAAAAAATTTATGGTTAACAATATCATAAAATAAATTTATTGGTTATCAGTTGATTATAAATGAAAATAATAGATATTTTTCAAAGAAACAACTATTTTCATACATGCAATGTGTTTTTATATCAATAAATTAAATTAATCATTATCGGTGAATGATTTCAATGAAATTCATATTTTATATATTCAAGAATTTTTTTAACATTCATATAATAATTTTCTAGGAATTAGATATGAATATATATAGCTTTATGCTTAAAATGGTATTTTTTCTAAAAAATGGTATTTGTAATGTTTTACACACTTATTTTAAAATTAATTTATGTTACTTATTGAAATTGAATATTAAAAAATGGATTTCAAATTTGGAATCAGGTGGATCAAGTTTGTTAAATAGTCCCCTTTTATTTTTTATCAGTATGAATAGTAACCATAGTAATTTTTTTTTCACAGTAAGGGTAAAACAAGTAAAATAGGGTTTAAACTTTGGAAAAGGTCTTAAAACTTCTATAACACTTTTTTATACTGTTATATGAGTGGAGTTTGTTTATTTACATCTAGATCTTGAATATAGGGTCACTTGATTCCATATTTCTTTTATTATAACCTTTATGTTAATTTAATAAATGAATAAATATAAAATGTCACTCCCATTACTTTCATATCTCTATTTTTTTTCAAAAGGATAAAAATAGGATAAGTTTAGTTATAAAATATTATTTTAAATATAAATTAAATATTTTATCATATTAATTTATTTATTATTTTTAGTAATTTAATAATTACCTTAAAGTCTTACACAACAACGACACAATATTTATTCAATAAAGAAAAATAAAATAAAACATTATAAAAATACTAAATGTATTAAAATTTAAGTGAATTACTAGGTTAAATTTATTTAGATAAATATAACATATCATGGATGTGTAGAAGGAGTATATTATAATTCCATGTTTTTTATTCTGTCTTTAAAGTCAAATTGAATAAATAGTATAGAAAATGATATTAATGACATTTTCTAGAAATAATATTTTATTAAATTAGTTAAAAATCAAAAAAATATTTAAATATGAGTTGTTGGATAATATATGATCGAAAATTTCATCCCTTGGCCATTTATGGCCAAATTTTCACTTTATATGTAAAATTATAACCCTTTAATATTCAAAAATCCATTTCCACGATTATGGTTATTATTGATTTACCAAGGGGTTAATAAAAAAATAATCTTTAAAATGATACCAAAACCTATATAAATTCTATCAGTTGATTATATTTATATATTAACCTATTTTTGTATATATGTCTAATTGGAATCATTTTTCTTGAGGATAAATCAACAATATTTTAATCTTTTTCATAATTCCAAGAGTTCCCCTCCACTCAGTGATAAAAGGGATCCAAATGTCATATTTTGACATACATTTTGGGCCTTATATATTGTTCAATACCTAACATAATACCATCATAGATTTCTTGACCACATCTTAGAGGTTCTGGTCTCTCCAAGGACTATCCCTTCAAGTCTTAAGGTGTAAGGCAAAAGGGGGTTCTCAATAAAGCGGTATAACTCTTAACTGAGTGTTTTAAATTTTATATATTATTAAACATCTTAAAAATTAATGGTATCATTTTTAAAATATTTAATTAATTATATAAAATATTCTTAATTTTCATTATGGGGATAGGACAACAATTATCCACATTTTTCCCATCCTATGGAAAGTGAAAAATCGCTCATGTGTACGTACAAATTACAGTCTCCACGTAAACGCGTAATTATTTTTTCATAACTACATTACTTGGATAGTTATAATGATGGATTTAATAAATATATATGATATTTATGATATTATTATGATTCTAGTATAGTTAATTATTATTTACCATTATTTCATTCCATCCGTTTAAAAATGGAAACATTGTTCATGTGTACTTACTTCCTATTGTCTCCATGAACGTTGTAATTAAATTTTATATCTATAACATTTATAAATGAATATATATATATATATATATATATTTTATAAATATATTATATTAATACCATGTTAATTTTCTTATTATGGTACCATGATAAATTTTAAAGGCTGAGACTACTAAACCAAAACATGCAAGAAAAATGAAGATGTTTTCACCCAAAACAATGATTTTAATAAAGAATTATTATGAAATGGGTGATAAGATGTTATAATAAAATCATATATGGTGTTATATATATATTATTATAGTTATATAATATATGTATAATAAGTCAATGGTTAATATAAATATTTTTTGAAAACATATGAATAAATATGTGACTTGAATTAAGGGTTTTATGTTTCAATCTCATTCTAGTCAAGATTGTTTATGCTTTAATTTCCATTGAAGAAAATTATATGATATTTTCATGATAAATAAATTTAATTTTATTATCCTGTGGTTATTTATTGATAATACATGTTTTCATTTAATTTTACTCACTTTAAGAATAGAAGAGAATGAAAGAATGTTTTTAAGGAACACCGACTTTATTTCTCTCTTCGATCGAAAATCCTTTTTCTTCCATGTCCATGTTTTCTAAAAGTAATTTCAAGAATATTTTTAATATTTTTTTATTTTTTTTAAAGTAAAATTTTCCCAATATTTAATTTTTAAATTAATTTTTAAAATGAATCTGTTGAGTCAATAAGGTTTTCCTTATGAATTTTCCATTCCTTCATGTTTTGAAAATCACAAACACCTTATCTTTAAGGAAAAATGCTTTCTTAAGGAAAATCGCTTTTATAAGGAAAAATGCTTTCTTAAGGAAAATTTCTTTTATAAGGAAAAATGCTTTCTTAAGGAAAATTGCTTTTATAAGGAAAAATGCTTTCTTAAGGAAAATCGCTTTTATAAGAAAAATTTATCCTTATCATATTTTCATTAATATTTTTCTTAAGTGAGAGATTCAGATTCACTTTCTCGGAGTCATAAAAACTTTGATATAAAAGCATTCTGTTTTTAGGATTCGGTTCTGGACAAGAACTATAAGGAAGTTTCATTTCGAATTCCGGATATGAATTCTGACTTAGTTCTATTCCAGATTCAGGATACGAATTCTGAAGAAGAATTCTCATTACGAATTCTAATGAAGAAATCCCATTCCGAATTCTCATTACGAATTATGAAGAAGAATTCTCATTACGAATTCTGAAGAAGAATTCTCATTACGAATTCCAATGAAGAATTCTCATTACGAATTCTGATGACGAATTCTCATTACGAATTCTAATGATGAATTCTCATTACGATTTCTGATGACGAATTTCTATTCCGAATTCCTACTCCGAATTCTCATTCCGAATTCTCCTATTAAACAGAATCTGATTATCATTGTTTTATACACTCTGAATTTATTCACTCCGAACCTTCACTCCGAAATTTCTATTCCGAACCTTTATGTTAGAGTTTAAAATGATGTCGTACTTTCTGTTACACTTACCTTGTTATAAAACGATGTCGTCCATTTTGTTATAAACTAACTGTTGTCTAAGTGACACGTGTACAGGTCCCTCCGAACTTTAAGGAAAATATGACCGTTGGAGAGGAGCCGACCTTACCTATAAATAGGAGCTCATTTGAAAGAGCTCGCTGCTGATGTATAGCTGATTGTTGATAAAGTGCTTACATGCTGTTGAAGTGATTTCTAGAGAGAGAGTCTCTTATTAACTCTCAGAGCTTCGTGCGACTCCGAATGTTGGTGATTACATTCGAGGGCTTCCGGGGATAGGAAGACAGAGGTGCCGACTACCTTAAAGATCGAGGGCTTTCTTGCTGAGAAAGACAGAGGTTGCCAACTACCTTGAAGTTGAGGGCTTGCGGGGATAGCAAGACAGAGACACCGATCTTCGTATCGAGGGATTACCCTGGTGTGGGTAAGACAGACTTGCTTGAAAGTATAAATCAAGGGACCTTTATCCAAGGTTGTTGGATACCCTTCTCTTTGGGTTAAAAAACTATTATCTTGTTACTAGTAGTTTTACTACTTGTCTTTATTCCGCTGCATTGTGTATCTTAAGGAAAGTATAACTTTCTTATACTTCCTTACTTACTCTGATTAGTTTAGATTCTATACGCTTTAAGGTAGAATCTCATATTGTAACTTTTGTTAAGTTTCAATTTCTGGAATCATATTTCCGGAACCTACTTTTGGAATCCCTTTCCAAGTTCAGTTCGGTGTTAGAGGTGTTGTGAATTTACTTAGTTTAACTTTGTTAAACTTAGCCTTTCCTTTTCTTAAGGAAACTCTAGTTATTCATAACTAACTTTAAAGGTTCCAAAGGAATTTTTAAAGTATACAATTCACCCCCCCTCTTGTATATTGAGCATCTCATATTATATTTCGATCCTACAATTGGTATCAGAGGTTGGAAACCTCTTACTCTATGCTTATGTGCAAGATATCAATCCAATCCTAAGGAATCTCACTTAAAGGCAGTAAAAAGAATTTTTCGCTACCTTAAGGGAACCATGGATCTAGGATTATTTTATACTTCTGGAAATGATTTTGTTCTAAAAAGCTTTTCTGATGCTGACTTTGGTGGATGTAGAATGGATAGGAAAAGTACATCCGGAACTTGTCATTTCTTAGGAGATTCATTAGTTTCTTGGTCATGCAAGAAGCAACACTCTGTTGCACTCTCCACTGCTGAAGCTGAATATGTAGCAGCTGGAAGTTGTTGTGCACAGGTGTTGTGGATGCAACACACACACACAGACTATGGCTTGAGTTTTACTAAAACTCAAATTTTGTGTGATAACACAAGTGCCATTGCCCTAAGTAAAAACCCTGCACATCACTCTCGTGCAAAACACATAGATATTAGACATCACTTTCTTAGGGACCACACACTCAAAGGAGACATTATTCTTCAGTTTATCGGAACGCAAGATCAACTTGCTGATATTTTCACAAAATCCTTGCCTTCTGATAGATTTGAATATATTAAACAAAAGTTAGGAATGATAACCGTAAGGTAATCTTCCTTAATTAACTTTCTGTTGAAAAAGTCTCCTTACAGTAATAAACTCCTTTTCATAGGGGGAGTACATTTGATTGTTTATTTAACAAAGTTTTTCAAAATTTATTTTCAAACTTTTCGGAACGAAAATTTCCGGAATGGAATTTCCGGAACAACCATTTTCCAGAAAGGATATTTTCGCATAGAATATTTCTGGAATGGAAGTATTTGTATTAAAAATTTCCGGAATGGAAAATTTTCGTACTGGTATTTTCATAATGGAACTTTAGTACTGAATCTTCCATAACAAGTTTTCGTATTTACTTTTTCGTATTTACTTTTTCGTATTTACTTTTTCGTATTTACTTTTTCGTATTGAGTTTTTCGTATTTACTTTTTCATATTGAGCTTTTTGTAGTCATCTTTATATTACCCATTACGAATAACTTTCCTAAGCTAATCCGAAAGGTATGATTTCCTTACTGAAGTTTTCGTAATCATATTTTACTTGATACTGCTCAGTTGGGAAACGTAGAAGCAAATGTTCAAGAAGTTGCTGATGAGGATGATAAAATTGTTCAAGTCTCTGATAGTGAGAATAGATCTCCGGAACAGGTTTCAATTTCGGAAAAAGATAAGGGAAAGCAAATTCTTGCTGATACCCCGAGTTCAGAAAAAAGTATGAGGAAGGAAGCTGGTAGCTCTTCTAAGAGGAAGTTGGAGCTTATTGAGGAAGAAAATTCTCCTAGCAAGATTTCTGATTCGGAGTCATCATCGTTGGGGCACGATTTTGTTGTTCAGTCCTTGAAGAAGTTGGTGGGAACCATTCCGACCTTCTCCAGTATAGACTCTAGATGCCAGATGCTTCAACATACGATGAATCAGAAAACCGACTCCGTATCCATGGTTATGGATAAATGTGTTGAGATAGAAGCCCAGTTCAAAAATTTCTTTATTGGTTACGAAGCCCATAAAAGATCTTGCAAAAGGATGACTAGCTGGTCAAAGAAGAATGTGGAAGAGATGAGGTTGCTGGATGAGTTTCAAGAAAATGTTAAGGATGCATTTCAAACCGAGGACAAGAAGTTTCATGAGATAACTGTAACGCCCCGACCCTAGTTGCCCAGAGTCGGTGCATTAATTACATAACATTGGCATGATCACAAGAAAGATCAAATCTCGAAAGACCGATTGGTTTAGTAGCCTTGGAAACACTAGATATATTCATAAGTTTTACATTACATCATAAAATGAAAAACTACTACAACAACATAATGTCTCCATAATCCACACTACTATCCCCTCATAATATCCCTGCAGGTCATTCATAATTTACTTCTTCACATCCTGGGGAAAAATAAAACATAGAAAAGGGGTGAGCTCAAATGCCCAGTAAGGATAACAATATAGCGGAAACTTTCATAAATAAGAATAAACATTTAAGGCAATGCATTACTAAAACAAAAGCCTTTTAAAATTGAACTTCAACATGGTATGGCAAAAGTAAAATGAAATAATGCCATTTACTTATTCACATGGATATTCTACTAATCGAATAATCACATGCAAAAATCAATAACCACTTTCATAATATTGGAATGCATAATGCCAGACTATCATAACCATATAGCCAAGGCCTCGTGCCAAGACTACAAATAAGATTTTGTCAAGGCCTTGTGCCAAGACACTAGTTTGTCTCATGAGACCTACCGATGCATCGAGGAGCTATAGCGGGCTCCACCCGTCACTTATTAAGTCCAATGCATTCCCATATGAAAAGGTTTAAACATAACATAAACATTCGTATTAAAACTAGCATACGAAATGTCAATACTTTCACAATAAACTATGAATGGTATAAAAATAGCACATCCACAGTCAAACATATCACAAAACCTTCAATACAATATAGAAGTTTTGTATCATAATAAATCAACTTCAAATAATCTTAAAATCCATCAAAGGATGTTGACATAGATGAAATCAAAATTCTTTTTAAAGAAATATCTCCTTTTATTTTGAAATCATTTAAGATCCATATAAAATAAAACATTTTCTTTGAAAATATTCTTATAAGCTTGTATGGGAAGCTTCGACGATTTTATAACGGCGGAAAATAACCGCACCCGCCGTATAAGTTAAAAAAAACATTCTTACCTCAATTCTGTCGAAAAGGTTAAAAAAGGACCTTGTTTTGAAAACGACGGAAAGATTCCTTTATAAACCTCTTATAAAAAGTCAAACAAGGGTATAAATGACTTTAACCCATATTCTTGTAAATAGTAAAAATGTTTTGAAATACATTTCGAAGAAACATGGATGTGGATGATAAAGAGATCCCAGTAGATTATTACGTATAATACAACCTCGGATAATGAAGAGATTGTGAAATAACCCTTACCTTGTACTTTTCCTTGGTTGTGGTAGGTTAAACTCCTGTATAATGGTGAAATAATTGTTATTAAATTATACAAGAATCATATACATTAATATGATATCATATATGATCTTTTAATATTGATTTGATAATAATATCTTAGTATTATCGTTGTTTTGGGTGTTAACTTACTTGTTTTCTTTCATATGTTTTGTTACGTAAGACATGTTTGTAAAGGATAGGTTGTATATTATTCATATCCAGAATGATATCAAGTCCTTAAACATCATTTTTAAATCATAAAATGATAATTACGCTTTAATGGTTACGATGGAGAATGAATCTCATCGCGTTCGTGGAGACGGTAGTCCGTACGTACGCACGAGCGACAATATCATTCTTTTGATATTAAAATAATATATAAATGGATGGTATATCATATATACAGAATCATTAACATGTTATATTTATTATTTACATGAGTTACACATCATTATTATACCCATCCAAATAATATTATATTGAATAACAATTACACCACGACGTGGAGACGGTAAGCCGTACGTACGCACGTATGGTGACATGTTATTCAAAGGGTGGATAGAATACTGAATATGGTTGTACCATACTTATAATAACATCACAGTATATGTGAGATACTGGAGTTATTATTTTAGAATGGTAAGAACAAAGGAAGAAGAAGTGGAAGAAGAAATGAACTTAGAAAAGGGTGGTGAAATCATTACCTCTTCTTCGGGTTCTTCCTTTTGATTTGATCAAAAGGGCTCCTTAGGTTGGCTTTCTGATCAAACTAAGGCCTCTAGGTTGTAGTGAGGGATGTTGGGAGAGTATTTGGGCAGAGTTTGGCAGAACCAAAAGGCTTTGAAGGTGTGAAGAAATGAGAAGGAGGAGTGCCCTTTTATAAGAGTGGTGAGGGGCACCTTTGGAAAAGCTATAAATATTAATTTATAATAAATTCATATTCGGTTTCCAATGGATCCAAAGTTGACTATTCAAATGTTGAGGTGGGGATGGGTCTAAAACAACTCATCCAATAGAATTTAGACATGTTTGGCTACTTATATTAACCTTATCTTTAAGTATTAACTCTAAGTTAATTAGTTTCACTTTTACAATGTCTCTTTGTATTTTTATATAATATGGTTAATAAACTTACTATATACATCCAAGCGACCCTCAAGTGGTCCATTAATGATAAACCTATCATAATATAAGTTTCTTGGCCAAAACTTAGATTTTTAGGAATTTAATATCAATTAATAATATAATATTTGTTTTAAGAACTCTTTTATGTCAATTTTGACACTATTCAATAGTTGATTTTTTTGAAACTCATAACAGATTGATTACTTCGAACAAAGTCAATTAAATCAATCCTAATATATCATATTATCCTATAAAATTAGTTTAATTCATTAAAAGTTTCATATTATATTTATTTGGGTATTCATAATATCAATTATTTTAATTTTTCACTATTATAGTAATTACTGCATCATCATTGTGTCATAAATAAAATAACTTATTTAATGTTTAAAAATTATAAATAAAATATCATTATGTAGGAAATCTTTTTATATTTCTAATGAATATTTATAATCGAAAATCCAACATGTATAACCCTATGTAAAAATTGTTTTTCTAAAAGATGTAAGCTTATGCCATTTTTATTTTTATTTTACCTTTATTAATATAATGTGTCTCTACCACATACAAGTGGCTCCAAGGGGTCCCCAAATTGACCCAAGGATGCTCATGGTCGGGTATGTGTCCACCAATAAGGTTAGGACACGTTTTAGGGTAATTTTATATTATTATAATATTATTTTTTAACCCTTATTTACCGGATTTACCCTTAACCATGGTAAATAAAATATTTACCACAGTAATTATTCAAAATGTCTAAAAATAAAAGTTACCTATTTACACAATTTGAACATACTGATTCCAAATATGGAATCCATTTTTCTAAATTCAAAACACAGAAGTGGCAGAAATTAATTTAAAATTAATTCCCGCTGTCAAAACAAAAAGCGTGTTTTTAAGAGATAATAACTATCAAAAGATTGACACTTGTTTATGTTCGGTTTAATTGTAAAATTATGTCCAATGACCAAAATTATATTAAATGGTAAAAATATATTCTAAATATACTTTAAAACCACTCAAATTTATAATTTATCACTAGTAATTAATTTGATTAAAAAAGTTGTTTTTAATTAAAATTTAGTAATTTTCACTATTCATCAAAATATGAAAGTTATCCGAAATGTACCAAAATTTCACCTTAGGCTAAATTCGATATTCTGAATCCAAAAATGAAGTCCATTTTCAAATATAAAATATATATAATTTCAAAAAGTAGGTATTACTATTCATAACGGCTAGTTTGATTGGTTACGGTGTGTTAGAACTCGGTGTTGCGTACAACACACGCTAGCGTACCGTGGAAGCTTGGGATGTTTCATTTTAAATTTTTGATGTCCCTATTTAGTCAAAAAGTTTAAAATATAGTATCTAAAAAGGGTTCACTATTAAAATTTGGTAAAAGTGAAATACTAAAAATGAATTTGTTCTTACATTATGTCTAAGAAACTCATAATATGGATTCTAAAATTATAAGGATTATATAAAGTTTAAAATTTAGTTAACACTATTCATAACCTCTTTTGAACAGCTTGTTTGGTAAGTCATGGTGCTATTGAACTTGGTGTTGCTTGTAGTGAAAGTTATTGAATTATTTTGAAGAAATAACACACTATAAAATCTTGGGGTGTTACATTCTCCCCTCCTTCAATAAATTGCGTCCTCGCAATTTGAAATTGTTCTTCAAAAATAAAAGGTTGAAAATAGAAAATATATTTGTGGGAAAACCCACATCGGAAATTGGGTTACTAAAATTTAGTCTTAATATGAGGAAAAAAGAAATCAAAGGGTCACCACCAAATTATGATCTCGATTAGGAGAACATTGGTGGCAATTAGAGACATATAATTGGAGGAAAAATGTAAATATTTATAGGTGGTGATTGAGGTCGTCAATCACAAAAAGTGTATAATTGAGGTCCTTAAATTCATCAATCTATGATGATTTGAAATACCATCGGTTCAACAAAACATAGGGTATTAGGATAACACATTTTTGACGTTTCAAAATATCTTAGTTGAAATCCCACATCGAAAAATGAATTAATGAGGCCTCTATTTAAAATAAAGAGTGGAAAGTATAAAGATTACCGAAAATAACACATACTAGGGTTTCATGTAGGAAAATATGGATATGGAAGAGAAATCTAACCATCAATTATATGATGGAGAGTTGTAGAGAACATGGCTATGAAAAGGCCAACAATCCCAAAGCCATAAATTAGTGATGATTTAAGGTACCATCTAGGACAACATTTTTGTTCTAAGTTCCTTTTATTAATATTGAGGAATTTATTTATGAGATTGGCTAAGATCATAAGGAGATATACTTACATTATAATTAGAGTTTTATCCATTAATAAATTTCTACCACAAACTCATCTTTCACTCTAAAAGATAATAGAACGTAAAAAAAATTTCTATTTATAATATTCGTACAGGGTTACAAAATAAATGAATTTATAATTCATCTACCAGATCTTTTAAAAAAAACTACATTATTTAATCCAGGACATCTCGTGGGCCAGTGGTAGGTGATACACCCTTGTCTCCCTTCGTTTGCGGGTTCAAGTCTCGCAGCCTTGCCGGACGCGACGGGTTACCGCCCGACCTCCGGGTTGTCCTTTTATGGCAATCCAAAATTAATCTCAAACTAGAATTTATCCAAAATATTTCTGACCAAACTCACAGTCCAACATTTATAAGGAAGTTAAACATAATGTAGATCCTTTTTACCACGTAATTGCATATGAATACCTTCATCATGTTTTCTTTTAATACACTGAAACATCCTGAATTACAATATTCCTTATTGATTACATTAATGCTCCCTTATTCCATATAGAATGCTGGATATACCTCATCAATCCAAAAATGTTTTAAACCCCAACAATAATGGAATATACATATCATTAATCAGTTCCAAGGTAGTCAAGAATATCCAATATAATTTATCCAAAACAATCATGTATTATTCCAAAATCACTAACTCGGTATCAGAACTATATTATGGTTTATCATTCTCTCAACCATATATTTTCCAAAAATCTATCCTGCTGTTGAGTCACTTTTCTTTGTTTCACACAATCTCAAGTCCTTAATGAAATAGTACTGCAGTACAATCCTTATATACTCCATAATTATTATAACAAATACATTGTTGATACAACACTCAATTGACATAATCAACATAAGAACTCTAATCATTCCTCTTCATCTGTGGTAGTATCATAACTTGATTATTATCCAATAGCATCATTTGCGGCATAGTCTGATGACTGGGACATAGGTTCGCGTAGTTTCCAAACTCCTTGCAAATGAAGCATTGTACATTTGAAACCATTTTCTTACCCTTGCAGTCACGTACTTTGTGCCCTTTTCCTCCACACTTATAACAAACTCCCATTCCTTTCAGGCAAGTTCCAGGGTGTTTCTTTCCACAGTTACCACATATGGAAAAATTCTTCTTTTCCCTCTTCCCTTTATCCATCTTTCTCTCTTCCATCCTTTTCTTCTCTTGCTTCCCTTCAAAGCCATAGGACTCAGTAAACTCTTTACTTATCTTATCAACACATGATATTATTTCTTCATATGATGATAACATATGGGTGAATATTTCTCTTATAAATTCTAGCTTAAGACCATTAAAGATATGATCCTTCCTTCTCTTTGAATCATGAGTATTTCTGGAGTTCTCATTCCTTCTACTGGGCGCCATTTCTAAACAATGGCATAAACTAGATCAGTTTATGAATCAAAATACATAATCCCATAGTTATAAAACTCTTAACATAAATTGAACTCTTTATGGATATAATCCATAATCATAAAAATGTTTTTCTTTGAGGAAGTATATACTCATAAACCCTTCATAATGATTTGTAAAGATAATGAGAGTTATCCTAAGCATATCCCCCGGGAGTGTCGTAACCAAGAGTGCAGCAAGGCCCGTTGTCGTGCACCAGTTCCCGTTCGAGTCTAGCTCAAAGCGGTGTTTTCGGGTTTTACCCCTAGGTACATCTGTGCCAGAGCCGCCTCTACCTGCTCGTATCCAGACAAGGATGTATTGCTCGGAAAACTCACAAAATCTCTACAATACCAAAATTCTAGGAAGTTCTTCTATACTAATCCTCAAAGTTCATCTTAGGTCTACGTGCTCTAATCAGAGTTTATCTAAATCTAGTTTCCAAGGTTTGTACTAAACTTCCTCTGATACCAACTGTAACGCCCCGACCCCAGTTGCCCAGAGTCGGTGCATTAATTACATAACATTGGCATGATCACAAGAAAGATCAAATCTCGAAAGACCGATTGGTTTAGTAGCCTTGGAAACACTAGATATATTCATAAGTTTTACATTACATCATAAAATGAAAAACTACTACAACAACATAATGTCTCCATAATCCACACTACTATCCCCTCATAATATCCCTGCAGGTCATTCATAATTTACTTCTTCACATCCTGGGGAAAAATAAAACATAGAAAAGGGGTGAGCTCAAATGCCCAGTAAGGATAACAATATAGCGGAAACTTTCATAAATAAGAATAAACATTTAAGGCAATGCATTACTAAAACAAAAGCCTTTTAAAATTGAACTTCAACATGGTATGGCAAAAGTAAAATGAAATAATGCCATTTACTTATTCACATGGATATTCTACTAATCGAATAATCACATGCAAAAATCAATAACCACTTTCATAATGTTGGAATGCATAATGCCAGACTATCATAACCATATAGCCAAGGCCTCGTGCCAAGACTACAAATAAGATTTTGTCAAGGCCTTGTGCCAAGACACTAGTTTGTCTCATGAGACCTACCGATGCATCGAGGAGCTATAGCGGGCTCCACCCGTCACTTATTAAGTCCAATGCATTCCCATATGAAAAGGTTTAAACATAACATAAACATTCGTATTAAAACTAGCATACGAAATGTCAATACTTTCACAATAAACTATGAATGGTATAAAAATAGCACATCCACAGTCAAACATATCACAAAACCTTCAATACAATATAGAAGTTTTGTATCATAATAAATCAACTTCAAATAATCTTAAAATCCATCAAAGGATGTTGACATAGATGAAATCAAAATTCTTTTTAAAGAAATATCTCCTTTTATTTTTAAATCATTTAAGATCCATATAAAATAAAACATTTTCTTTGAAAATATTCTTATAAGCTTGTATGGGAAGCTTCGACGATATTATAACGGCGGAAAATAACCGCACCCGCCGTATAAGTTAAAAAAAACATTCTTACCTCAATTCTGTCGAAAAGGTTAAAAAAGGACCTTGTTTTGAAAACGACGGAAAGATTCCTTTATAAACCTCTTATAAAAAGTCAAACAAGGGTATAAATGACTTTAACCCATATTCTTGTAAATAGTAAAAATGTTTTGAAATACATTTCGAAGAAACATGGATGTGGATGATAAAGAGATCCCAGTAGATTATTACGTATAATACAACCTCGGATAATGAAGAGATTGTGAAATAACCCTTACCTTGTACTTTTCCTTGGTTGTGGTAGGTTAACCTCCTGTATAATGGTGAAATAATTGTTATTAAATTATACAAGAATCATATACATTAATATGATATCATATATGATCTTTTAATATTGATTTGATAATAATATCTTAGTATTATCGTTGTTTCGGGTGTTAACTTACTTGTTTTCTTTCATATGTTTTGTTACGTAAGACATGTTTGTAAAGGATAGGTTGTATATTATTCATATCCAGAATGATATCAAGTCCTTAAACATCATTTTTAAATCATAAAATGATAATTACGCTTTAATGGTTACGATGGAGAATGAATCTCATCGCGTTCGTGGAGACGGTAGTCCGTACGTACGCACGAGCGACAATATCATTCTTTTGATATTAAAATAATATATAAATGGATGGTATATCATATATACAGAATCATTAACATGTTATATTTATTATTTACATGAGTTACACATCATTATTATACCCATCCAAATAATATTATATTGAATAACAATTACACCACGACGTGGAGACGGTAAGCCGTACGTACGCACGTATGGTGACATGTTATTCAAAGGGTGGATAGAATACTGAATATGGTTGTACCATACTTATAATAACATCACAGTATATGTGAGATACTGGAGTTATTATTTTAGAATGGTAAGAACAAAGGAAGAAGAAGTGGAAGAAGAAATGAACTTAGAAAAGGGTGGTGAAATCATTACCTCTTCTTCGGGTTCTTCCTTTTGATTTGATCAAAAGGGCTCCTTAGGTTGGCTTTCTGATCAAACTAAGGCCTCTAGGTTGTAGTGAGGGATGTTGGGAGAGTATTTGGGCAGAGTTTGGCCGAACCAAAAGGCTTTGAAGGTGTGAAGAAATGAGAAGGAGGAGTGCCCTTTTATAAGAGGGGTGAGGGGCACCTTTGGAAAAGCTATAAATATTAATTTATAATAAATTCATATTCGGTTTCCAATGGATCCAAAGTTGACTATTCAAATGTTGAGGTGGGGATGGGTCTAAAACAACTCATCCAATAGAATTTAGACAGGTTTGGCTACTTATATTAACCTTATCTTTAAGTATTAACTCTAAGTTAATTAGTTTCACTTTTACAATGTCTCTTTGTATTTTTATATAATATGGTTAATAAACTTACTATATACATCCAAGCGACCCTCAAGTGGTCCATTAATGATAAACCTATCATAATATAAGTTTCTTGGCCAAAACTTAGTTTTTTAGGAATTTAATATCAATTAATAATATAATATTTGTTTTAAGAACTCTTTTATGTCAATTTTGACACTATTCAATAGTTGATTTTTTTGAAACTCATAACAGATTGATTACTTCGAACAAAGTCAATTAAATCAATCCTAATATATCATATTATCCTATAAAATTAGTTTAATTCATTAAAAGTTTCATATTATATTTATTTGGGTATTCATAATATCAATTATTTTAATTTTTCACTATTATAGTAATTACTGCATCATCATTGTGTCATAAATAAAATAACTTATTTAATGTTTAAAAATTATAAATAAAATATCATTATGTAGGAAATCTTTTTATATTTCTAATGAATATTTATAATCGAAAATCCAACATGTATAACCCTATGTAAAAATTGTTTTTCTAAAAGATGTAAGCTTATGCCATTTTTATTTTTATTTTACCTTTATTAATATAATGTGTCTCTACCACATACAAGTGGCTCCAAGGGGTCCCCAAATTGACCCAAGGATGCTCATGGTCGGGTATGTGTCCACCAATAAGGTTAGGACACGTTTTAGGGTAATTTTATATTATTATAATATTATTTTTTAACCCTTATTTACCGGATTTACCCTTAACCATGGTAAATAAAATATTTACCACAGTAATTATTCAAAATGTCTAAAAATAAAAGTTACCTATTTACACAATTTGAACATACTGATTCCAAATATGGAATCCATTTTTCTAAATTCAAAACATAGAAGTGGCAGAAATTAATTTAAAATTAATTCCCGCTGTCAAAACAAAAAGCGTGTTTTTAAGAGATAATAACTATCAAAAGATTGACACTTGTTTATGTTCGGTTTAATTGTAAAATTATGTCCAATGACCAAAATTATATTAAATGGTAAAAATATATTCTAAATATACTTTAAAACCACTCAAATTTATAATTTATCACTAGTAATTAATTTGATTAAAAAAGTTGTTTTTAATTAAAATTTAGTAATTTTCACTATTCATCAAAATATGAAAGTTATCCGAAATGTACCAAAATTTCACCTTAGGCTAAATTCGATATTCTGAATCCAAAAATGAAGTCCATTTTCAAATATAAAATATATATAATTTCAAAAAGTAGGTATTACTATTCATAACGGCTAGTTTGATTGGTTACGGTGTGTTAGAACTCGGTGTTGCGTACAACACACGCTAGCGTACCGTGGAAGCTTGGGATGTTTCATTTTAAATTTTTGATGTCCCTATTTAGTCAAAAAGTTTAAAATATAGTATCTAAAAAGGGTTCACTATTAAAATTTGGTAAAAGTGAAATAGTAAAAATGAATTTGTTCTTACATTATGTCTAAGAAACTCATAATATGGATTCTAAAATTATAAGGATTATATAAAGTTTAAAATTTAGTTAACACTATTCATAACCTCTTTTGAACAGCTTGTTTGGTAAGTCATGGTGCGATTGAACTTGGTGTTGCGTGTAGTGAAAGTTATTGAATTATTTTGAAGAAATAACACACTATAAAATCTTGGGGTGTTACAATAACTGCATCATTCGATGAGAAATTGATAGAGGAAAAGAACATTCGGAGTCAGGAAGTAAGAGATCTGAATGGAAAGATCAACTCTGTTAATCAAATTTGGAAATTTGAAAGGGATCATCGGATCAATTTTCTAGAAAGGATAAAGTCTCAGGAAGAGAAAATGGAAGCTCAGGAACAAAAGTTGAAGCCTCAGGAAGAAATCATTGAAGCTCAGTCAGCAAGAATAGTTGCCTTAGAAAAGCAAGCAGAGGAAGATCATAAGGATCTCAAGAAGATCAAGACAATTCTCAAGGGGCTCATGTCGAAGGAGAAAGATCCGAAATGACCAATCCGATCTTTTTGTTGTAATCTGTTTTTGTTGCTGACATTTCAAATATAATGAAAATTGTGCTTGTTGTTTCTATTGCTGTCGTTACTAATCTTTTCAGGATCTTTGTTTTTTTCCCTTCCCTCCAATTCTTTTTGAAAATCACAAAGGGGGAGAAGGAAAAGATCCTTAAGAAAAAGAGGAAATCTAATAAGAGTTTTTCAAAGGGGGAGAAAGGAAAATACCCAAGGAAAAAGAACTCTAATAAGAGTTTGTTTAAGGGGGAGTTTTTCTTAAAGGAACATCACTCCGGAAATATGAATACGATCCTTAGAGATTCAAAGCCTAAGGGGGAGTTAGTCGTATTCATCTATATCCTTAAACCAAGGGAGATAAGCTTTAATGTGTTTCTTTCTTCTTAGAATAGATTTTTCGTAAGGATGTTTGTGCTTTCCAAAAAGGGGGAGATTGTTGAGTCAATAAGGTTTTCCTTATGACTTTTCCATTCCTTCATGTTTTGAAAATCACAAACACCTTATCTTTAAGGAAAAATGATTTCTTAAGGAAAATTGCTTTTATAAGGAAAAATGCTTTCTTAAGGAAAATCGCTTTTATAAGAAAAATTTATCCTTATCATATTTTCATTAATATTTTTCTTAAGTGAGAGATTCGGATTCACTTTCTCGGAGTCATAAAAACTTTGATATAAAAGCATTCTGTTTTTAGGATTCGGTTCTGGACAAGAACTATAAGGAAGTTTCATTTCGAATTCCGGATATGAATTCTGACTTAGTTCTATTCCAGATTCAGGATACGAATTCTGAAGAAGAATTCTCATTACGAATTCTAATGAAGAAATCCCATTCCGAATTCTCATTACAAATTCTGAAGAAGAATTCTCATTACGAATTCTGAAGAAGAATTCTCATTACGAATTCCAATGAAGAATTCTCATTACGAATTCTGATGACGAATTCTCATTACGAATTCTAATGATGAATTCTCATTACGATTTCTGATGACGAATTTCTATTCCGAATTCCTACTCCGAATTCTCATTCCGAATTCTCCTATTAAACAGAATCTGATTATCATTGTTTTATACACTCTGAATTTATTCACTCCGAACCTTCACTCCGAAATTCCTATTCCGAACCTTTATGTTAGAGTTTAAAACGATGTCGTACTTTATGTTACACTTACCTTGTTATAAAACGATGTCGTCCATTTTGTTATAAACTAACTGTTGTCTAAGTGACACGTGTACAGGTCCCTCCGAACTTTAAGGAAAATATGACCGTTGGAGAGGAGCCGACCTTACCTATAAATAGGAGCTCATTTGAAAGAGCTCGCTGCTGATGTATAGCTGATTGTTGATAAAGTGCTTACATGCTGTTGAAGTGATTTCTAGAGAGAGAGTCTCTTATTAACTCTCAGAGCTTCGTGCGACTCCGAATGTTGGTGATTACATTCGAGGGCTTCCGGGGATAGGAAGACAGAGGTGCCGACTACCTTAAAGATCGAGGGCTTTCTTGCTGAGAAAGACAGAGGTTGCCAACTACCTTGAAGTTGAGGGCTTGCGGGGATAGCAAGACAGAGACACCGATCTTCGTATCGAGGGCTTACCCTGGTGTGGGTAAGACAGACTTGCTTGAAAGTATAAATCAAGGGACCTTTATCCAAGGTTGTTGGATACCCTTCTCTTTGGGTTAAAAGACTATTATCTTGTTACTAGTAGTTTTACTACTTGTCTTTATTCCGCTGCATTGTGTATCTTAAGGAAAGTATAACTTTCTTATACTTCCTTACTTACTCTGATTAGTTTAGATTCTATACGCTTTAAGGTAGAATCTCATATTGTAACTTTTGTTAAGTTTCAATTTCTGGAATCATATTTCCGGAACCTACTTTTGGAATCCCTTTCTAAGTTCAGTTCGGTGTTAGAGGTGTTGTGAATTTACTTAGTTTAACTTTGTTAAACTTAGCCTTTCCTTTTCTTAAGGAAACTCTAGTTATTCATAACTAACTTTAAAGGTTCCAAATTAATTTTTAAAGTATACAATTCACCCCCCCTCTTGTATATTGAGCATCTCATATTATATTTCGATCCTACAGAATCTTCTTCTTTTCCAAACTAGGTACCTTTTAACTTTTGTTTTCGAAAGTGTGAAAGGAATGTTTTCTCTAAACTTATACAAAATGAAAGGAATTTACCATGAAAATGATCACTCAATACATTGAATATTAATTTAAAAATTCCATGTATCATTAAAATTAATATTTTTGACATAATATTTTGTATGTTTTTATATTTTAATTATGATATTTCAAAATAAAAGTGTATTTTCCTCAAGAAATATTCCAAGTGATATTTTAAATGAATTTTGATTTATGATAACATCTTTTGATATCAATTATTATTCACTAGGGATATGATAAAAGGATATCCTACATATTATTTCATTGGATAACATATAATGATAATTTAAGGATGATTCTATAAAACTAAATTCCTTCCCACAAGTTAATTATGTTACTATAAGAACCATACAAAACTCATTTATTTTCCACATTTTATGATATGATGAAATTATAAAATGTTTATGAAACACATTTATATTTCATAGTTTATGATATGATGAATGTTTTATGATCTTATGGAATACATATGTGTTATTTTTATTTTGTGATGGGTTGGATCATAATTATACATCCCTCCAATGCATTGGGTAAAGTTGGATATCTCATGAGATATATAATAATAGAATGGGGTGTGAATCTTGTTAATTAATGGAATCTATCCACTATGATAGTATTAAGAATGAACATTAACTATGTAATGGGGATTGAACATAATCCCTTATGATATTAAATGAAGTGATCCATTGTTATGGAATGGGGAGTGAACCCAATCCACTATGATAGTTTTGCAAGTGATCCTTGAATACTAATAAAATTATTTTCTTTACTCACGTGTATACCAAAAATCTATGTCTTATGCCAATGTTATGATCTCATGTCTCATATTATTTGATTACTTTATGATTTATTTCGAATTAAATTCCCTGATTTAATTCATGAATCTAGATTATGGTTTATGATATGAAAGGCATGGTTTTGAAATGCTAATCTTATGTTATCATACTCTTACAATCATGTTATTCTTATGTGATCATTGATATCTCCCTTGTTTAACCTTACTGGGCATCTAAGATCACCCTTCATTATGCTTCCTCTCATCAAGTTATGAAGAAAGGTATTAAGTTGGATATGACTAAGAAGGTTTCTTATTACGAAGAACTAAGTTGGAGATGATATAAGTATCTTAGGAATATGTTGATTATATATCCATGTTTCCAATGATTTTAGACCTATACAATTCTGGCATCGATCATAATTATATATAATGAATATTTATCTAATAAGATGTAATATCTATATATGAAAAGAGTGGCTCACTATAATTGTCCCCTCAGGGCCATGTTTACCCCAGGTTAACCATAATATCACCACATCTCCAAGGGGACCATGTTCACCCCTAGGTTAACCATAAGTACTAATTTCCTCCTTAGGGAAGCTTTCACCTTAATTTTACCATTAGATAAAAAAATACCCTAGGGAAAGCATTCACCCCATGTCAAACTTTACATTCACAAACAAAACCATTTCATCTATTTAAAACAAACCACCCAAATGAGTTTTTTCCATTTCATAGAAAAAAATATACTTACAACATAAACAATATTATAAAAATACAATTTCAATTTAATTATTTAAAAAAATTACCAAAACACCACGTTCATTTCATTAAACCTGTTGCACATGTCTAATTCAAAAACCAAGGGGATTTATCATTTCAAAACTTGTTCATTAAGAGTTAACATTTTTTCAAATATAATTCCTATTTTTTTTTCAAAACCTGAGTTCTATTAATTTACAAGGCACCCCACATGGGGTCACCTTCATTTAGGACAAGGGTATATCATAGGGAATGTAACTATTTATTTTTTTAATCATTTAAATTAATTAGGTGAAGGGGGGACCATGCTTTCCCAATAGCACAATGTTCATCAAGAATTAAAATAAATGACTATATGATATTTTAAAGGGACCATATACTATGCCATGATGCTTTCCCATTATCCATTAGCCTATAAACCCACTTCCCAAGCTCATCTAAGATCGAATAAAATTACTCAAAGAATCCATGATCATAAATCATTCCCCAAAAAACAAGGTTAATTAATTGTAAAAAATTATAATTAATTAAAAACCTACCAAAAATTAACCAACAAGGAACCCTCATATTCCAAGTAGAAAATGACTCATCAGATACACCTGATGCACCTAAACTGAGACTAAATATCCTTCAAAGGACTACAGAATGCAGAAAACACTCATTTAAGGCAAATACCTATCATTCATAACTTGGAACATAAGATAAAAAATATAATTTAAAATATAAACCATTGAAAAATTTAATAAGTTACATAACTCCAACCAAATGATGGGTGAGAATGTAAAAAAGTTATATCATGACATCATCTCACCAAGACACCCAAAATTCCCATCATCTTGGGATGATTCCACCATGATCTGGTGGAATCACCTCCAAAACCCTAACTGAGAGAGGCACAAATTTTAAGGGGATGAGTAAGAGAATAGAAAATATAATCAAGAGGAAAATTGAACTGTAAATATCTATGAAACTGTACTAATGACTTTCACCGATGGAGAAGGGACTGAGGAGAGATAGGTGAGATCCCTGGTCTACACAAGCCACAAAATTGGGGAAAATAGGTGTCTCCCATCTAAAAACATGATGGGGAAAATTGAAATTTCCCTCTAAAAAACCCCCACAGTTTGGATAGTGTCTTCTAGTAGTGGATCCAACCACTGCCAAGGTCTAATAACTAGCTAGTGGACTAATATAGGCTAGTAGGCCTTCTGGCTAGGCCACCGGCTAGTTAGTGAGTGTAGTATGCAGCCGCAACCACCTGTCTTGTTTTACAAGTATTAACATTTCCTTCTTTCACCTCACAAGCCTGAAACCTCACCCAAAAACTTCTTTTTGAGGGGTCTAAATGATCATAACTCACATATGAAGCTTGGTTATTGAAACAACCCACTCAATAGTTTAAGAATTCGAAATTATTTTTAAAATTAAAACTCATCTATAAAGCTATATGGAAATAGGGTTTTACAACCAACCAACCTTATAACAACCCATCCTTGAGCTATCCTAGTGTTTATCAAAATGAGTCTCCAACACACATTAGTTACTGGACCAGATCAATAGTTATGGTCTAAACCTAAATGCTTAGCACACCTATATATCATACCTTGGATTCCCAAATTATTAAGCGATTGAATATAATCCTCTAATTGAATTTGGAACAAAATCACAAAGAAGGTTCTCACTATATCTCTCTACCCTGAGACACCTAAGGTTTATTCCTCTATCTTCAAACTAATTCACGGTTCTCACCACCACAAAACATAGCTATAAAAATCTAATTTATGAGTCACGACACCTCTAGAATTGGAGTTTCTAGTTAACATTTTATCCCATTGCCTTACCTCACAAAATAATTCATGATAATGCTGGTCTAATTCTAACACTTCCTGTCATTCTGAAATTTTCCAGATAACCATTCAACTCTCTAACGACCACTCATCTCTACCCAATAAAACTTGGGTTAACACCTAAAAATTACTTACCACTCCAAATGATACACATAATACCATTTTAGAGCCACAATATCCAACTAAATATAGTGATTCAAGTTAAACCTTCCTTTTGATGACTTTTCCAAAAAAACGCTTGACCTATGTGTATGGTGCAGTGTTTTATGTTGTTGTCACATTTTCCATGTTATGATTATCGTGCTATATAATTCCTTATTATTCATGTTCCTTTTATTCCCCATTGATATGCCTATTGTATAACTTGTATTAATTGATTATATTTGTATTCCCTTACTAGGATTTATATATCACTAATTTCTTATGTATGTTCCCAGGTTATCCCATGCCATTTTAAAATCCATGGAATTTTAGAATAATGTTAAGGAATTTTTCAATAATGTTGTTGTAACCCATGTTCAAGATGTTATGCTATGCACCTAATTCTCAAATACACTTGAATTATTGATCTTTTAGGTTGTAATATGTATAAACTTATGTAATAAAATATGTGTTAATATGAAATAAAGAACACAACTGTTATATCTAAGATATATGAACTTAAACTTGTTACAACCCATGGTTTGAGGTCCATTACCTGAATATATGAACAACCTCACCGTCAGTTTATATGTCCATAAACTATTTATATTTAGGCATCATAATTTTACTCTCAATTCACAATTTAATTCCATTAGTATCCCCCTTCATTGATTTGTAACTTGTTTTGACCCAAAATCACACTGGCCCACATGAAACTCCACCTAAATTAGTACACCCCATTGATACACACAATGTAAAATGAAACAACTCCTAGAGTATCCAAGATTTGCTATAAAATATTCCTTAATTTCACCTCCCACTTTGGAATTATTGAGTTTTAATTACCATAAATATTCCATTTCCAAATAGAATCCCCTATGGTGATATCACAACACTCAATTCTTAACTCATCTCCCATCAAGGGTACATATCCCAAAAGAAACCACTTCCACAACATCATAATGGATATATATCTTTGGATGTTACCAAAATTAGAACATAATTTTATTTAGCCCATTATTTATTTTATAATAGTGGTTCCTACTCTTAGAACATGATAGAAAATCATCCTTATCATATCTATCTCTTCCCTTGTGGTTTTAGAATTTGTGGTCATAATTTACATCAATTAGACCCATATTTATTCAATATATGTTCCAAAACCCTTATTATTACCCCTCACACAACCCTAAATGTTAGAAGAGTGAATGTGTCTTATGGAATGATTCCCAACAGGTTTCCTCATCTTTACGAGATTCTTTGGTGATCGATGTAATATTCTGACCTCGAACTATTAATCCATATTCGACACTCTTATGTGATATGAGTAGCCTTCTATTTCCCCTTATTTTTCACATAGAGCATGTTACATATTATTTTTGGAGTTTTTATTCGTTGTCCCATTATAATGATTAATAAATTGTGAAATTCGAAGCATAGAGACCTCGTTAGTCCTAGTTATATGAATTTAAACCACACAACCCCCTATCGTTCTCACTATAGGATGTTAAATTACAGGGAAAACGTGCTCTACATATGAAAATAAACTACATGGAACTATCTCAATTTAATGAATTAAAATTAAATGATTCCTTATTCCTTTCTTAATAGGACACCTTTATAGTCATATTGGTCTCCTAACACAACTATCTTTTGGTGCCAATCACTTACAGAACCACACTGCATCACTACACATGGTTTCATCCCCTTTCATTCGATAGAAATTTATTCTTAGATTCTCTATCCTAGGATCAACCATAAGTTTTACCTCTAAACCAATATTTTATTGTGAGGAAACTTGAAACGAGTTACATCAGGATTAGATTCATCCCATTTTTCTACTAGTTCATCCATATGTTATTCGTTTTGTATATAATTTAGATCTTAATAGAAATCTATACCCCTAAGAACAATGTATGTATTGATTCTTTTATCCTGATATATATATTGCTGTTTGTTTCTCCAATCCTAGAACCCATCACAAATCACATACTCCTCCACCTTTTCTTTATATTTAGTTCCTCCATTGGGTTCTCTTTATAAACCTTATGCCAAAATGGCATCTTTGTCCAAGGAGATAGTCCATGTTGTATGACCTTAAACTCTATAACTCTATGGTCCATGAATCATGAATTTAATCCATTTTTCACTTAATAAAGAGGGTTTTATATATTATCATTTTTCTACCAATACATATCAAGCTTACCTTTCCATTTTCCTTATTGATCGCCACATAATAGGGACATTGCATCGTGACCTTAAACCGTGTGAATCCATTTGTAATGTTGTCAATATAGGATTTATGATTCCAATTCATGCAAGGATTTGACCAAAAAAATTATTGTATATACTCTCTCATATCCCTTATATACAAGCTATATGACCTTATATCTCAGCAACCCATGGTCTGTGTTCCATGATCTTAAACTAGGAAGAACACCTTGGTCTATATTAGGAATCCTTAAATCAGTATCCCACCACTCAGTATAAGATGTGTTACCATAAACGGAGAAACCCTAGAGATCACATTTGTCTCCTCCTTATAGAAAAAATAAACCCCTTTCTTATATCTCTCATGAGTTTGAATTTTCTCTGGCCCACTATCCCACACAACTTCCATTTGTTTGGTATGCCTAGTCGATATGTCCAATGCATGAAAACATATCATAAGAGTTCTTGGAATCTCCCTCAGTATCCCTATCTTCGGGTGAAATAATTTTTATCCCCCAATTTCCGGTCAAAATACCTTTCATTTCCAAATGGAATTATATATGGTGATGGAAAAACACCCCAGTCTCCATAAACCTACCATTCAGGGTACATATCCTAATGGAACCGCTCTCTCCATTATTAAATGCACTCCCCAATGGTGATGACACAATGCCCCAATCTTGATCCACCTCCCATATAAGAAACACATTAGAGAGGAAGAATATTCAAAAATATGATACTATAATCTACATTTTTATCTTATTAAATGGGAATCCTTAACTTATATTTCCTTTAATATGTTGATTTAAACTTTTGGAGTCATTACTTATATTCTTTCCCACTTCCCTTATCTCAATTGGAATTCATACACCTTTGGTTTTATTAAAACATGCATATGAGCACATTAGTGGGGTGAATCATTATTTTTTAATCACAATAACTCAATTCCCAATAATTTCATGTTTCCCTCATGATAATATATATGAAATTCCAACCCAACCAATGCACCCCTATTATATACTCTCATGTAATATGAAGGAAATTCTATTTTTCGTTTTCTTTTACACCAAATTTAACTCATGCGGGAGTTGATTTTTTTTATTGTTTCAATAACAAGATTGAGATAAAAAACAAAAAACAAGTAATTTAAACAAGTTGTACCTTTTCTTAGTTGGGAAAAATTGTGGGCATCTAAAAATTGAATCCACTATGAAACCAAATTAGCCTATGGGTGTGCTTGGGACATTTCCTACTGAAGGATGATTAGAATTTTCTAGAGGAGTGGATATCTTGATATAGCCTAGTAAGATCTACAATGTACTCCTCTACTTATGGAGTCACCTATATAACTTACATATGGAACCCATTTTATTGATCCTAACACTTTATCACTTTATATGAGGGTTGATATAATATGGATTTTATAGTGTCTATATTGTTACTCTTGCATGTGACCTCCTACACTTGTTACAAGGTGAGGTCTTGTAGTTTATGAACTTCTACCACTAGTTTATCAATGTTGCATTAATTCACATACAGAGACATTATTCCATGGTCCATAGAAACATATTTGGAAGAATAAAACTACAGTGCCTCCATAATCTCCCACTTTCCTGAAAAGTCTCGATCAATCACATGGAGTCTATGGAAGTCATCCCATAAACTCCAAATCTTAGTAACTAATGGAATAGACATCCCATATAACCCTCCATCCAAACCAATAGTGTACAGGTGATGAAATTATAGATTTTCTTCCATTATCACTGCTTTATCACTCGATTATCTTTAGTCCTGGGCTTCCCTCCCGAGTCACCTTCATCTTCAATGGTAGTCCCCTATGTTAGGAATAGTTTGAACAGGGGAGATAATCCCTCAACCTAAGTCTCAATCTTTGATGATCTAGGATTTAGTGTTCCAGGATGGATCATATCCCTAGATTCCCCCTTTGTAAATGAAGAATCCACCTCCAATTTTAGTGTAGGATTCTACCAGGTAGTTGGAACCTCAAGATCTTGTCCTATCACTGATGTGCCATAGGGACCACAATATTTATTAGTTTACACTTACACTTAATTATATACACACTAGATAATCATAGTGATGATGATTTCTTCCTTACCCATAGGTGTACAAAGCACCAAATTTTCTAAGGGATTCATATATGAGGTATAAATTGTTACAAGAAAGGTTATAATTAGCTTAGATTCTGTCAGTAGAAAGTTTAGGTATTGGTTACAAGTTAAAGGATTTAATGCCATGTAAATGGATGTGAGGTCACTTTATACTAGAAATATGGGTTTCCTAAACTCTCATCCTACTCAGTCACTATACCCACCATCGAGACAAGGTAAAAATAATTGTTGATAAGATCCACCACCTGTGACTCCTTATCTTATGTAGGTTTCACATCAACCGCCGCCATAGAATTATCAATTTTATTTATTGGATCTAAAATGTGGTAAATAAATGAGTCAGTATAGAGTATAAAAGATTCTCAAATAAAATGAGATATATTTACATTTTATATCCTAAGCCTCATGAGAAGTGTATGGACAGATTCATAAGACACTAATCCTCCCCACCAGCCAGAATCTTTCCAATAACATTAGGAGGTGGAACTTTCTGGACACTTGGGTTCTTCTCACTATCCTTACTTAATGAGTGATCCAAAATATATTCTGAAACCTCCTATGCCTCTTTAATAATCAATTCATTCTCAATCCAATTAACAAAAGTAATTTCTTTTCTAAACTAACCAGTGATATTGTAACCAACCTAGGGTTCGGGAACTTACTGAATCTACAATGAGATATCCAAAATTTTCAGTAAGTGGATTCATCCCAATCACTTTATAAAATTTCACCACACCTTCACCACTTCCATATGAGTATTCAGTACTATACTACCTTGGATTTATATCATTAGAAAATATTTCACCTTTTTGGTTTCAAACAAGTTTCCCATCAAACATTATGAACACCTAGTTAGTGAAAAAATAATCCCTTCACTATAGAATAATGATAGGTCCTCCAGATCTTACGTATATGACATATGTCAATTTTAGGGCACTAATGGAATTGAATTTATAAATATAAAGCATGGGAAGGTATATACTTATTATTTAGAACTCCCCCAAAAATTTCACAATGATTATAGAGGACATATTATGTCCCTAGAAATCCATGTTATGAGGAATAGTGAATCTTCTGGTATCTCAATAATTCCATCTATGCGTTCACTTGAAGAAATTTTAGGAAAACCCCTTGTGGTCCTAAAAGATTATATACGCTTTTAGATCTAGTTCCTAGGGACCTGTTGTTAGGTCGATGCACGCACCCCCAAGTCTTCACTATAATAATGTGTGGAAGACCTTCAAACTCTAAGAGTAGCCACCACTACTTCTATAGGACCTCTCCTCTATGGATGAAGATATTTCTTCCCCAAAATCTATCATTTACCTCAATAATCATGGGAAATATCTAGTGGGTCCACCAGAGTAACTTATTATCTCAACATTAACCAAATATTCACTACTATTCATCTGCATATATATTTTTGGTGTAGTCTACCCAAGAAATTGATCATTGGTAAAAAAATCCTTTTAATAGTTCCTTTAGGGGGGAGAATACACATGAGTTACCAGAGGACTATGGGATGAATTTCATGATTTATTTTTTTTGAAACCAATTTTGTGACCCACTGAATGTAGTAAAATTGAAGCGATAATTAGTATGGGGTGTATGGATAAAATATGATATTCACATCAATGTGTTGGGCCAACATGATGAAAATTAAGTACAACCTGAATGAAATTTTATTATACACTAGTTTTTGTCTAGGACCCCCGAATAATAATTTTAAAGTGTTGATGATGAATTTATCATGCGACCCAACATTGGAAATCACCCTAGTCTAATTGATTTGAGATGGATAGATCTAAACATTATTCAATAAAGATGGCCTAAATTATATTTCCATAAGTATTATTGGATTTTAGTTCTCATTACCCCAAAGTATGAAATGACTCATCTATATAAGAACTATAAGGTGTTGAAAACATGAATCAATATGTTCCGATACTTATATGGTTCAACATGAAATAGAATATTGACGACATTAGGATAATGATATTGATTGGATTTCTAATTTCCTATATAACTATCGTAATTAATATCTTTGTACTCACATATATGTGTTCATCCTTTACTAGTAACAAATATCTAATAAAGAATGAAATTAAAAATAAAATAAATTTTAACTTAAGGGTTGATCGCATTGTCGAGCACGTCAAATTAAATGTTTATTTTTACTAGAATTTTTGTAGTACAGCAGCAACCCTAGGTCATCTCTCGACAGAGCATTAGAACATTAATTACAAAATGAGGTTCTAATTATGAAATTAAAAAAGGAATGGGGATTTATAAAACTTGGGGTTTTTTATTTTAAAACATAAATTGAAACTACACTACTAAGTGAGAAAACAAGATGGAGAAATCATGATCAACCCAAGTAAGTGTCCCTTGATGCTCAATCAATTATCAATCTCAAAGGAATCGGAAGGATCAATGATTACTTCATTTATATAAACTAAAAACAGTGTGTTATGTGAGTTATTACTAGGTTAAAAAATATTATTTTACCGACCAATGATATTGATTATCGACAACCGCCCAAAATAAACAAACTTGAATCAATGTAAAAATAGAACTCAATCAAGGAATCACAACAACAACGTGATGAGATGAACAGATTTGTTTCAATAATAAAATATTCCACAATACAAGAACAAGAATATTCGTGGGTTCAATCTCTTGGATTTTATCAACCGACATAATCCATTCGCACACTCATGAAAGGGAAGGGGTGAGAAAAGAGGCAACCACACTCAAATCATCACAAGATTCAGGTTATGCATGGAAGCATGATGATTCTTGTTACGTTGGTTTGTATTTGATCATACCAGAATAAACAAAAAATAAATAGGTATAAATGAATAAAAATTGAAAAAAACTTGGAAATTCAATTACCTTATGAATATTACAAGTGTGGATCTCGAGATTACAATAAAGGACCCCCCAAATTGATCACTAAGAGGTTTAGAAGTAAATGTGTAAGAAGAGAACTAAAATGGGTGAATAGAGATCTCAAGTTCGAATCCCCCTCACCCATGGTCTTTCCACATGAGATAATGATGGGGAGGAGTGATTTTATGGTAAATTACATCAAAATTCCCAAAAATGTGGTCAAGTATCTAAAGGGCTAGGTGACTATTCAAGGAATAAATTTTACTCCATATTTATCCGACTGGTTAATTGACCAAAGCATGCATAAATGACTTGAAATTCAGTGGAGATTTTTTCATTCGAGTTATCTATCCAAGGGATTTATAATAATCCAAATTGGATCTCTAAGACATGAATTATGGCCCAAATATAGAAGGGTGGTCTAATCTAGCTATCCCAGAATTTCTTCACTTTGTGGGCCTATTTTGGGCCTCCAAATAAACGAATTGGGCTCTATTATGTTCAAGAGAAATGTATCCGACATTGTTTTTCATTCATACACCAATTTTTATCCCAATCGGATGTACCTATTATCCACATCACGTATTAATGCCCACATGTATGCTTGGGCTCTCAGGCACTTCAGGCCCATTTTGCTTGAATTTAATCACGAGCTCTCCAAATCACCTCCTTCTACAATGCAAACACCTAAACAAGTAAATTTGACCTATTAAACAGTGATAAATGTTAATTCATTGAATAAATCATGAAGCTCAAATTATTATTATATATTTAATATTCATTACAAAAGCAGTTTAAAATAGCGGTGTTAGGGTAGAATTGAATAGTAAATTGCTTTGCGATCACACCCCAACACCTAAAAATTTGCACTCTTGGGAAAAGTCAGATATCCAAAAACATTTTGCATTTATATATTCCCAATATCATGAAGATTTACCATTTGAGTAAATTTTAATTCATTAAAGTAATATGATCAATGCAAAAACCACACCAAGGAGATCTTCCTAGTGAAAATGAAAAAATATGTCTCAAAAAGCATATCACAATGAAATTCAAAGAGATTAATGATACAAATTGTGTAAGGAATTAAAAATTAAACCATTCCACTAACTCTCCATGTGTGTGTGTGAAAACCATTCCATGCTATTCATTCCACTCCCTATCTAGTAAATATATGTTATTTTAACATTTTTCAGCTTAAATGATTTTGTCCACCGAACCTTCCATATATTCTTTACAATCATATTTCAAGCCCTACTCACTTAAGCATTCCCGGAATTCAAACCATAATATTCGGATCTAGATATCCACATATGTTTTACATTTCATCACTCCCCTCATTTATTATTATTTTTTGTTTTTTAAAAGTTTCATTGGGATTAAATCTCACACTCATCTCACAACCTTTGTTTGATCTCCTCACGACACTAATTTTAATAGTTATAATAAGTCCGATGGTTTATAAGTCTTGGTTTCTAACCTACCCAAGACACAACCCTTTTTTTTATTTTTTGAGGGTGCACAACAGTCAGATATCAGGTACACAAACACAGGTCAATCCGATACAGTAATGAAATAGATCAGACAACGAACGAACGTATGGAGATATCATTTTAAGCTGAAAAATATTAACCTAACATATATTTGCCTTATATTAGGTAATAAATATTTACACTTTTTGTTTTGGTGAAAAGATGTGTGGATATATTACTGATAGGCTTTTTCCAAAAACTACTCACACAAGGGGCACCAACCATCTCAAAGGTTTCATAGAGATACAACCATTGATATCATTGATAGAAAACCAATTCACTAAAAATTACTCCATAATGTTAAATTAATAAAAATATTCATTCCATAATAGAGATAGGTTTTCATCAAATCTTGAAACAACATGGAATCAAAAATTTCAACATGCATTTTTAGTAAGTTTCAAGATTTGGTGACCATTGGAGGGGGGAATTAAAAATATCATAAAGAAGAAGAAAAATAGAAGAAAGAAGAAAGACAATGAAAATCCTAATAAAATTGACAAGACGAGGAAAAGTGAGAATACTATAAAGAAGGAGAAAAAGAGAAGAAATAAGCAAGGCGATGAAAATCCTAATGAACTCGACAAGACGGGGAAAAGTGAAGATACCATAAAGAAGGAGAAAAGAGAAGAAAGAAGAAAGAAGATGAAAATATTAATGAAACCAGGAATATATCAACCCCCCACACCCAAAATGTGTAGTTTCCTCACTGTAATAATTTAGAATATGAGAAGGAAGGATAAAAACTGGTGTGTTTCATTGGTATGTTGCTTCTAGAAGGTGGATTTCCTCCACTAGATTCTTTTGAAAATCATCATAGAAGTGTTTAAGTCACTTCCCATTGATGGTAAGACTTCTTCTACTCTGCTCATGAAAAATATATATTGCACCAAAAAGGAAAACATTAGTAACAATATAATGACCAAGACATCGAGAAAGAAGCTTACCTAGGTGGAGCTTTAGCCTGGAATTGTACATGAGGAACTTCTCACCAATATGAAACTTTCACTAAAAAATCATGCTATCATGGATATCCTTTGTATTCTCTTTATATATCTAGGAGTTATCATATGAAACATGTCTAATTTCATCCTACTCTTGAATCTGCAGGTTTCTATGCTCATTTGCATCTAAAAGATTCATATTAAATTGTTTAATAGCACAATATGCACATTGTTCTACCTCTACCAGGAGGTGAAAAAACATTACAAACACAATTCTATTTGGTTACATTTCTATTAGGGTTTTAAAACCTATATGGTATGCCCAAATTTCATCATCCAAGTGCAAACTCCAATCTTTCCTATTGGGTTGTACCGTTTTTTCCAAGATTCTCTTAACTTATCGATATGAAATTTCTACTTGTCTGTTAGTTTGGGGGTGATATGAAGTGGATACTTTATAATAAAATACATACATTCAAATCAAAATTTTCACATTATGATTGAAAAAACGTGAACCTTGATCACTAATGATGAATCTCAGCAAACCAAACCTATTGAAAATTTGAGACCTTACAAAATAAATAACAACATGGGAGTCATCAGCCCTAGTAGAATTTTATTACACCCATTTATACATTTAGTCCATATCCAATTATATTTAAACAAATCCAAATGAACTTGGAAAAGGCCCCATTAATTCAATTCCCCATGCATCAAAAATTTCACAAAATAACATGGGTTGTTGGGGAATTTCATTCCTCTTGGTGATATTCCCTATGAATTGAAAATGACTACATGACTTGAAAAATAGATGGGAATACCTATACAATGTTGGCCAATAAAGTCATGAGTTAAGGAACTTTCAAACTGTATGTTGAGAGACAAAGTGGCTCCCCAATCCAAAGTGTGGAAGAAAGTCAAAGTATATGTGAAATCATAGTCAGGGACACACTGAAAAACTACTTGGTCACCAAAAAGTCTCCACAAATATGGGCCATAAAAAATTTACTAGTGAGAATCATGCTTAAGTCTCTAGGAATGTGAAGTGATTAAATAAATGGAGACCCTAGATGTTGCTAGAAAATTTACAATGTCCTCATACCAGGGGTAAGGTCCACAACATCATAAAGGTTCTCATGATGAAATAATTTTCCAATGGGAAGGGATGAGTCAACATGGTGGTCCATTGATGGATAAATACTAATAATGTGGTCAACTACAACATTTTACACTCCCCTATTATCTCTAATCTCATGGTCAAACTCTTGGAGGAGGAGCATCCACCGTATGAGGCGGGGCTTAGCTTCAGGTTTCTTTAGGAGAAAATGAAGGGCAGAATGATTAGAAAAGACAAAAAATTTTGACTAAAGAAGATATGAACGATATGTTTCCATGGAAAACACAATAGGAAGGAGTTATTTTTTAGTGTTTGTGTAGTTTACCTTGGAAAGGTCAAGGGTATGTGAGACATATGCAATGACATGAGGAGCCTTCTCAACCCTTTTTGATATGACTTCCCTAACTACAAAGTTATAGGCATCACACATAAGTTTGAAGGAGAGATCCCACATTGGTGGTTGAATGATGAGAGGTGATGTGAAACTCCTCTTTAGTGAATTGAATGATTTAATGGCCCGAATGACTTCATTTTTATTGATTTTTTTGATAACCCCCATTTTAAGGGATGAGGGGGAACCCTTACAAGGCCCGTAGGATCAAAGATTACATGGCCCGTAGGCTTAGGAGATTACATAACCCGAAGGTCTTAGGGAATTCAACCAGACTATCTACAAGGATTTTCCCCTCCCCAGCATCTGCATCCTGATAGTAGCTCCCCACCTTTGCATGACCTTCTGGATAGGATTTCTGTGAAAGCACAGGCTGGTACCAATGGAATAGCCATACCCTCTCATTATGACAATATATTTGGCGCTGCTCTGGTGAGTGCACCTGCTCTAAATCCTCTTTTAGGGCTGCTCCTTTTATGTAGTGTGTCTGGGGCCTACATTCATGTGGCCTGAAAGCCTTGGGGTGGCCCTAAGGCCTTAAGGTGTCCTGAAGGCCTTGATAATCAACTATCCCGAAGGCCTTGGGTGGTCCGAAAGCCTTGCAGGACCCGAGGACCAAACTGGTGTCCCGAAGGCCCAGATGGATGAATAGTTCTGGCTGCTACAGTACCGAACAGTGCCTACTACAGTACCTGCTATTGTGAAATCATCCATAAATACTTCTATATAACTCTCAAGGTAATCAGAAAAATACTCAACATATATCGCTAAAAATTACTATGAGAATTACATAGACCAAAAGGCATTCTTTTGTATGCAAATGTGCCGAATGGATAGGTAAATGTTGTCTTTTCTTGATCCTTAGGGGATATATGGATTTGGAAATAAACCAAACATCCATAAAGGAAATAATAATAGGAATTAACAACTAATTATTCTAACATTTGTCAATTAAAGGTAGAGGAAAGTGGTCCTTCAGTGTGGCCTGATTTAGTCGAAGGTAGTTAATATAGAATCACCAATTGTTTTGCACTTGTGTTGGAACCAATTAATTTCTTTCATTTGACAGAAATTTTATTACTTTTTTGGGCACAATTTCTACTGGACTAACCCATTTAATACCAGATATAGGATAAATTATCCCTGTAGCAACTAATTTACTAACTTCTAATTTTACCACTTCAAGGACAGTGGAATTCAACAGACCTTGATATTGTCTTACAGTCTTAGCCTCATCATCCAAAATTATATGGTTCATACAAATAGATGGGATAATCCTAGTAATATCAGCTAATGTCTATCCTATCGCCTTTTTACACTCTCTTAAAAGGTTGAGCAGTTTTGATTCCTACTGTGGAGAGAGGTTATTGGAAATAATGATGGGAAATTGGTCAATACCCTCAAGATATGCATATTTTAAATTAGAAGGATGTTTTTAAGTTCCAATATCGGTGGTTTTTGGATTGGGGGAGGGTGTTTAGGGGTAGTGAGGTCTATGAAACTATTTTTTGGCTCATGTTTATTCTTTATGGAAAGAGAATCTATGAAAATGAGATTTGCAGAATCATCGACGGTCATGAGTACCTCAGAATGAACACACTCATAAATCAAAGCACAAAATTTACATTTTTGAGGACCCACACAATAATCCAATCATGAATCAGAACTCAAATCATCCAAGGGAGAAGAAAAGGGAAATGAATCAGAGTATAGTTTAAGGAGATAATTATGTATGTGTTTCATTTGATGGAACTTCCATCGAACAGATAGGAAGAGTGGAGTTCTCTTACACATGGTGCTTTATAGAATCAAGGATATTAAAACTTAACTTTTCTCCACTAAAATCCACAGGTAGTGTACCATTGTGAACATTGATGGTCATCTTTGCTATTTTGAGGAATGGTCTCCCAAGCATGAGAGGGGAATGTCCTTGGGTTTAGGTGTCCTTCATCTCAAAAATGTAGAATTTGGTGGGGAAGATGAGATTATTTACTCTTATAAGGACATCCTCAATCATTCCTATTAGATGCGTAGTACTCCTGTTGGAAAGTATCATGACAATTCCTATGGGTTGAATCTCTCCAACCTACAGATAAGTATACACGGAGTGAGGCATTAAATTAATTGAAGAACCTAAATATAGCATAAAATCAGAAAATATGGTCTCCCCTATGTTACATGGTATCGTGAAGGTACCCCGATCCTTGGATTTGGTTGGTATTTCTGGTTGAATCAAGGCTAAGACAGTACATCCTAAGTTGACCCTCTCATTCCCCTTCATCCTCCTTCTATGGGTACAAAAATCTTTTAATAAATTTGGCTTATCGAGGAATTTTTTTAACTGCATCCAATAAAGTAATGTTATCTTTAGTCTTTTTAAATGTATCAAATATTTTTTATCAATATCATTATCAAAATTATTATTAGATTTAGAGATTCATTGTGGGAAAGGATGATGAATGAATTGTTAATTTGAATCATCAATGATAATTTGATTACCCTTTTTTTCTTCATTGAAATATTTTATGGGTGGAGAAAGAGTGTTTTCAAGAGGGGGACATACCTGTTGGGTAGAATAATTTGACATTGAAACTTACTTACCACAACAAAGTTTTATTGAAAAAACATTACCTTTATCTTTTTGATTGGAAATGGTTTGGGAAGGTAATTGTCCATAAACTTGCATCTTTATCTCACTGATGATGTTCTCCAATTATCCCACTTGAGTTTCTAGGTCTTGAATTGCCGATTGTGTGGTCTTTTGGATGTGGAGGTCCTAGGTTTCCATTTGTTTCCCCATATCCTAGAGTCTTGGTTCAGATTTAGGAGGAGGAGGAGGATTGATTCGAGAAGGTGATGGATAAGAAGTTTGAATACCTTGGGCTTATTGATTCCAATTCTACTTGGGGTAGATTGAGTTTTCTCCTTGTCGGTACTGGGGTTTTGGATTCCACCTAGGTTTTGGATTTGGCATGAATTGTTCTTTATTGAAAGGATGTTTTTGTTTGAATGGACGTCCTGGGAACACAACTGCACAAGAATCATGTAACGTCCTGGTTCCGGGAGCCGCCCAGAGGTTCCCCATACCTGGTTGGTCACATGGTTAGAGCACATTTCTCCAAATGACAGAGCCTTATGACTAGTAGTGAGGGCCTTGGCTGTGATAGTGGGGAAACTATGCCCTCATTGGAAGAGCAATGCAGTATAAATAAACAGATAACAACAGCGGAAGCAGTAAAACATGCAATAAGTAAACATCAGAAGGAATAAACAATTGTAGCAAAAATATATAAATGATGCATGATACATGATCTCTAGGAAAGCAGCCAAACAAGTCAGAATGCTGGCATACAGTACTAAACCAAATTCCAAAAGAAAATAAAGTAAACAGTTCCACAACATCGCAAGCCTCAGCTTGGTCTCATGCTCCCCAGCTCCACAATAATCAAGTACGTGATGTAGAAGGGTGCTTTCCCTTATCTAGAATTGCAAAAATTTAATCTATTTGGGCCCAAAAGCATAACCCAAATAGGGTGTGTGACGAATTCTAGTAGGCAACCACCCAATGATCTGTGCCTATCAGTCAATGAGTATATATAGTAGGCAATTGCAAAAGGAAGCAGTAAATAAGGAAGTACTCAAAGTAAATAATCACACAGTTTAAATTACATCCATTTTCACTTATTTGTTAAACAACCAAAAATCATAAGTAACCCTATGGGAAGTACTCATAACCTAACCCTTCTGGTTCAACCAATCAATCACAAACAACCCTCTAGGAAGTACTCACAGTCTAGCCCCGCTGGTTCATCTTTATCAAAGACTCTCTGAGGAAGAACTCACCGTCAATTCCCTATATGGTCTTGTATCGGTAACTATAGACACTCTAGGGAAGCACTCAATGTCTAATTCACCCTAAGGTCTCGTAACGAGGAAGTACAGACACTCTAAGGGATCACAAAGTCCATCCCCCTATGGTCTCACAACGTAGAAGTAAACAGACACTCTAGAGAAGCACTCAACATCCATTCTCCCTATGGTCTACTACACCAGGTTCCCACAAACCTATGTAAACAATCATGCACAAAAATTATATTCCATCCAAAGTAAACCTCACAAACTAATTGGCTAAAGATCTACAAGGCATGGCATAACATATCAGATCAATAATCACTCCATCCTAACAATACTAGGCAAGGAAACTAAATCAACCCAACAGGAAAGGCTGGACCAAACGGTCAAAACTAAAAAGCATGGAAAAAACATCTATAGCATGACAAAGAAAACCCTATTCACTATCACAAATCCTCTAATCAAGCACACAAGGAATAACAGGCAATAACAGGGTTAAAAACCATAAACACACAATACTCCAAACAAGAGTATTGGGACGTTTTTCACATATAACTCAAAGAATAACTACGGAAAGGAACAAACCACCTGATTTGGCATTTTATGGATGATATACGTGATCCTCAGGCCTTGAAGTTCCCTAGAACACCGTAGATCTATAAAAATTCTAAAAAACGTTCAACCAAGGATATCTCATGAAAGAGGATAAATGAAGAGATGTGGTTCTATAAGATGGAAGAACTCATCGATGTGATTCCAACGCAATAGAAGAAGTTAGATTCGAAGAACGGACGACGAGTCAGGGGCTGAGACAAGAATCGATAGTCTCATTTGCTCCTGGTCGAGACAGACAAAGAAGAAGTGAGTTCTGCCGATTAGATGTGACCCAGGTCCATTTAATGAAATAAAAAGAAAGTACACAGTGTGTTCTTCAAGGGAACAAAGTTTTTACTTTTATTAACTGGCCTCTTCTTTAGGCAGTCTCTAGATCACACCACACATCCATGTGCTCATCCGTTACATGACCATCACATGGCTACCCACGGAAAATTGGTACAAGGTTTTTACTTATATGTTTATGGCATGTACTCTTGAAATTTCCAAAAACTCCTCCTTTTCTCATTAACAACATAAAAAAAGATTCATACCTGATAGGAAGATCCGAGTTCTTACAAACTTCCCCCTTAAAGAAATTCATCCCCAAATTTCCCTAGTAAGGCGGTGTAGAAGAAGAATCCTAGAAAAGCTCTAGCCACTATGATCATACGTCCACCTCCCTCTCCCAGTTCTCGTCCTGTACTCTCCCGTGCTTCCATATAACTTGTACTGGAGGAATAGACCAACCACATAGAACCTTCACACTACAATCCACAATCCGGATATGATTCTCCTCGAACGATGCATCCACCTCTAACTCAACCTCCTTGGGTTGAAGGACATGAGATAGGTATGAGAAGTAATGCCACAAGTGAGAAATATGGAAACCATCAGGCATATATCGGTACCTCTAAGGTAACTGCAACCAATATTCAACCAAACTGACTCTCTCCAAAACCTCTAACAGTCCAACATATCTCGGAAAAAACTTACCATGTCTCCTAATCCTCTTGTGTCCCATCCTCGGTGTGACACGCAAGAAAACCTGATCTTCGACCTCGAACTCTAGAGGTAATTTCCGCCGATTAGCATAAGACTTCTATCATGACTGCACAGTAGCCATCTTCTTCCGAATCAACTCTATCTTCTCTGTTGTCTCCTAGACAAGATGAGGTCCTAGCAAAACTGCCTCTCCTACTTCCAGCCAACATAGGGGTGATTGGCATGGTATACTATACAATGCCTCATAAGGTTCCATCTGAATAGTATCTTGAAAACTATTATTGTAGGAAAACTCCACAAGAGGTATGTGTTTCTCCCAAGAACCTCCAAAGTCTAGGACACAGGCTCGAAGCATGTTCGACAACACCTAAATCATACACTTGGACTGGCCATCTGTCTGGGGGTGGTAAGCTATACTCATAAGTACCTGTGTACCCAAAAGCCTTCTACAATCATTTCTAGACCTAATAATTAAAACAAGAATCTCTATCTGAAACAATGGAGTTTGGAACTCCATGAAAATATACAATCACTCGGATGTAAAAACTTTCCATACCATCAGCACTGAAAGTATCCTTGATCTGTAAAAAGTGAGAAAACGTCATGATTCTGTCAATTACAACCCAAACTACATCATTCCCGCGAGGCGACCTCAGAAAAACTTTCACTAATTCCATCATGAAATCATTCCACTTCCACTAGGGAATGGGTAACTACTGCAAAATCTCTGTTGATTGCTGAGGTTCTACCTTCACCTGCTGTAAGAACCCATACCTTTATTTCAGGTATGTTTTCCTTTTCGAGTATTTTTTGAGAAAAAGAGGGTTTTTTCTGGAATGTTTTTAAGTACACACTGTGTACTTTATGAGTACACACAGTGTACTCAGTTACAGCTGGTAGCCGAGTGTATGGATTTTTCAAAGTACACACCGTGTACTTTATGAGTACATGCCATGTACTTGGTTACCACTGGTATCCAGGTGCTAGCCGTGTAGCGGTTATACACACGGCTGTGTGGGGTGACCTAGAAGCCTCCTAACGCGAGTATTGAAAATGCGAGTAGACTCCATGTACTTCAAAAGTAAATACCATGTACTTTCTTTATTTTTTTCAGTAAATGCATTGGGTCATGTCTAATCACCAGAACACTCTCCTTCTAGGTCTCGTTCAACTGAGAGCTCCATACGGCCGCAGATCTTCGACGAACCCCTGAGCGAGCGTCTGTCCTCCAAATCGAACACTATCAGTTGCGTTGGAATCACATCAGTGAGTTCTCTATTCTCGTAGAGATTCATCTTATATTTTCTCTTCTTTAGTGAGTTATCTTGGTTTGAATGTTTTATACATTTTCGTAGATCTATGAAATTCTAAGGTGATTCAAGTCTCGAGGTTCAAGTATATTGATCTCCCAATGACGAGGTAGGTAGTTTGTTCCTTTCTGTAGAAAGTCTTGGAGTTTTATGTGCAAATTTACCCAATACCCATGAACGGGGTATTGCACGTTTACTGTTTTAGCTTCATTGTTTTCTTTCTTCGCTTTTATGCTTGATTAGATGTTATTGATTGTGAATATAGTGATTTATTGTGCTTTGGATGTGTTTCCCATGCATGTTCTTCCTGTTTTGAACTTTGGGTCTAGTTTGCCTGTTAGGCTGCTGTTTACCTTCCCATGACTAGTATTGTAGGATGGTTTGACTATTGTTCTATTATGCTGTTATGCTGTAGAATGATAGCCACATAGTTCTTGAGGTTTACTTTGGCCGATACATGATGATATACTTGTTGATTTACATATGGATGTGAGAACCTAGTGTAGTAGACCATAGGGAGAATTGATGTAAGGGATTCTCCAGAGTGTCTTTTGTAATTTACAATGCGAGGCTATAGGGGAATTGACGTTGAGTGATTCCTCAGAGATTCTGTAGTTCCTAGACACGGGCCACATGGGGAATGAGATGTTGAGTGATTCCCTAGAGTGCCTTTAGTACTGATACGTGACTATAGAGGGAATTGACAGTGAGTGCTTCCTCAGAGAGTCTATACTTTAGCTGAACCAAAGGGGTGAGACTGTGTGTACTTCCTAGAAGGTTACATGTATCTGTTAGGTAGGACCAAAGGGGATAGACTGTGAGTACTTCCCAGAGGGTTACCTGTTTGTGATTATCTACTTTTTCTAGCTCTTGCTTGATTTTTGGAACAGTGGATTGTTACTATTGAGTACTTCCTTGTTTATTTCTTTCTGAACTTTTATCTTCCATATATTCCCTGACAGTTAGGCACATATCATATGGTGGTTGCCTACTAGGATTCATCTCAAACCCTGTTTGGGCCATGCTTTTGGGCCTAAAAACATTATATTGTTGTAGGTATAGACAAGAGCAAGCACCCTTCTACTTCAGGTACTTGACATGCCATGAAGATGGAGAGCATGAGACCAAGATTAGTCTTGTGATGCTGTAGATCTAATTAATATTTTTATTTTGTACTTGGTTTATTACTATATTCAACATTTTTCTTTGTCTCGCTGCTTTCCTAGACATATGTATCATGCATCATTTTATATGTATGCTCTAATTTATTCTATCAGTCTTCAGTTGTTTATTTTTGTATGATATTATTACTGCTTCAGATTTTGTATATTTGTTTCTCTTCCACTGTATTACTCTTCCAATGAGGGTATAGTTTCCCCACTATCACAATCAAGGCCCCCATTACTAGTCGGCAGCCTCTGGCAATCGGGGAAATGCACTTGAGGCCATGTGACCAACCAGGTACGGGGCTCCTCCGGGTGGATTCTGAAACCAGGATGTTACAAAGTCGCATCAAAGGAATTATTTTCTCTTGACTTAATGTTTGTAGCCTTTATCCAGGGATAGGAAGGGATATGTTCTTGGTAATAAGCAGTTCTCGGGAGTAGCTAACCCGTGTACATGGAAAATCCAATCTACCTCATTTATTTCAATTTTTCTGGTTTTTCAATTTTACAGTTGATTTGATTTTCACCGTTGGGTGACTCACATGTTTTGTACCATTACCGTTGATGTTATTGAGGTTATAATTCTGTCGCAACCTGATGAGATGAGGGTATGCCATCTCATGCATCATATAGAAACTTGTTAGAAATCACATGTCATGCATTCTTTCCATGCCATTTAGGATGCATAATGATTGCATTTTGTTGTGATAGATGACATGTAGAATATGCATGATATTGTGATATATGACTTGATAAAAATATCTTCTTCATGTTAGAGAATTGATTGTGTAAGTTTTTGCTTGAATGAACACCAAGCTTTGTTTCTCGAGGTGTTATTGGTCCCCATGGACTGGAACTTGGTGGATCATTGACTTGTTTACCTTGTTATAACTTGTATAAGATACCAAACTTTTATTTGCAGGGATTATGGGTACTCATGGATCAGAATTTGGCACCTCCAATGTTCGTTTCATTGTTTTTCCGGGTTCTAGAGAAGTTTCTGAGGATTACTGTCTGAAAAAACCCAGAATACATGCCGTGTAGTTTTGACTACATTCCATGTGTTCTTCTATTTGGGAAGAAACTGTTTTTCTTAAGTACACATTGTGTACTTTATGTACATGCCGTGTAGTCTCTAACTATGTCATAGGCTGTGTGGGCAGAGACATTGGATAGGGAATCTCTTGCAGGAACACACTGTTTACGAGTTGTACACGATGTGTGGTGCTGACCCTGTGTCTTCCCAGGTAACTAAAAACACGGGTTGATGGAGTCTCTTCTTATACACGCTGTGTCCACCTTGAACACGCCATGTAGTCCGACCCAGGTGCCTGGCCGTGTCACTAACAACACGGGTCACTATCATCCTTTCATGTACATGCCTTGTCTACCTTGAACACACCATGTAGTGTGAGCCAGGTGTTAGGTCATGTCACTAACAACACGGACCAGGGGAATCTTTTCTAGTACACACTATGTCTACCGAGAACATGCCGTGTAGTCTTGTCTTAGGAGAGCCGTATGGCTTAGCCGTGTTGAAGGACTTGGGAAGTGGAAGAGGATTCAAGTACACACCGTGTGTTAGGACAACACGCCGTGTGGTTTGGGTGTTACACGAACAATTTTGGCAGAAGTACACGCCCATGTAAATGACTTAAGGGAACACGCCATGTAGGAATTGTACACTTCGTGTAATCATGTTTTGAAAAACTTGAGTTCTTCTTTCTCATGTTATCTTCTTGCACTTCTAGTTTTCATTCCTTAACAATATTTTTTTAAGGTGTGCACTTTACCTTACAGAGTCATGCCACCGAGACGTCTTCCAGTTGTACGCCAGTTGCCAGGCGGTGATCAGACACCGAACACGGCTGATCAGGGACTCCCCACAAATCCTCCTGTCACGAACCGAATCTGGTCACCGCCAAAACCGGCACCAAACCCAGCCCGTGACATGACCCGAAGGGCGTTCCCTATCCCCACGGGCTGGCACAAGTGCCCGGGTATCATTAATATAGGTTTGGGAAAGATTTACCCGAGTATGAAAGCATAAAACATTAAAAGCAATCCATAATATAAATCTGAAATTTTTGAGCCAAACAAGACTTAAGTGAAAACCAAAACTGATTACATTGGTTTAAAGATTATACAAGTGGTCCAAATAAAAATAATTATATCATTAAGACAGCCCCAAGGACTCCACACGACTAGGGGTCATCACCCCCAAGCTATCTCCACAACTCCGCACCAAGAATGGGAACTAACACCATGAACCGCCATCACCCTTAGCCTTTCCTTTACCTGAATCAAACATAACCAAGTCTACTTACACCCAAGGGGTGTAAGTAGGGTGTGAGCCTAAGCCCAGTAGGATACCACCCAATGATTCCAAAGAGTAAGAAATACAATGTGAAAAAGCAAGCAGTTTTCAAACGCAAGGAAAAGTAGTGTTCAAATTTCATGAAATGAAACCTCTAATTGAAAATAGTTTTCAATCCAAAATTTTTAGAATACTAGCACATTAAAATAGAAATGTTAGATACTGTAATTTACTTCCAAACACACCCTAATACATGGGTAGATACTACAAATCCAATGAGCAAGAACATTGGGAACACCCCTAGGCACTAGGTTGTCTTGGGCCCTATGTACCTTGTACCTCGGTGTAAAGTAACCATAGAAAAATCCTTTCTCGTGCACGAGCCACTAGTAGGGAACACACCCATAACCTATTGGTCCCCAATAATCATCCACATAGTTTAGTTAGAGTTGTCGTTATCCAAATGCTAAGTGAAACAGGGACAAAACCCATCCGGTCCACTAGCCGTACTAGTACAAATCCGCCCCACCTAGGTACCCGGGCTTCCCCTTTTGTGCTCAATCAATTTCAGAATGCAACATAAATAAATTTTCATATAAAACACCATTACTGGTCAATCATAACCAATACAGTAGCTATCACATTTTATACCACTTAAAACACGCAACAAAACACTTAGATTTTTCATAAAACAATTCCTCAAAAATCTCGTAGTGTTTCGGACACAAAACACCTTATAAACCTCACTTGCATACTATGTGCACATATTTAAGTTTCCAAAACATAAAGGAGATCCCACTACATTTCAGTTAAAACACAAAATCATTTTTAGGGCAACCCTATATAGTTCAAGAAACGACATCATTGCAAAGTCTCCATTATTACACAACACAACTCTTAGAATTTCATGTGGTTCACAAACACCATTAAAACCAGACTTTTCAGCAACAAACACAAGGTACAATCATTAAAAACAGTATTTCTATCCCTATTATACTTCAATAAAATCAACTAGTTACTTATAGGGTAGCCCCAATTAAACTAATAATACATTTCTGTGAAAAACCCCCAATTTCACATGAAATTGGCCTTTAGGATTCATTTTAAATACAAACACCACTAAAACTATATTTTTCAGAAATAATAAAATTTAATAAGAATGAAAATACCATAAAAACAGTAGCCAATTCACAAAGATTTCATACACAATGGAATCACCTACCAAAACCAAGGAAACCCTTGAATCCTTTGTGCGAAAACTCAAACGCACCACCGCCGCACCTCAAGAAAGCTAAACCAGACCTAAAACCAGAATTTCAGACCATAAAACAAAATATAAAACCTTAAATTTTAAACCCTACTTCCTGGACATTAGGAACCACAATTATAATGGAAGAAACCCTAACTAAATTGGATGTAACCCTAAACAAATTGAAAGAAGAAAGGAGGAGAACAACTTACTTAAAATATCTTGTAGAAATCACCCCACAAAATACCAGTATCTGATTTCACAAATACTCAAACCTTCAAGGTCGGTTCGAACAAGAATAGTTAGATCATTTAGGAATTTGAATGGGGGAAAAAGAGTAAGAATCGAAGGAGTTATGAAGGAAACAAATTACCTTTATAAATCTGCCCTAAATTTGAGTTCTTAAGAACTTTCGACCTAAACCGCGATGCAAAGGAGCTGAAACGAGTGTGGGAGGATATTGGAAGCGCGGCTGGGTTCAAGGGGCGTGTTTGGGGCTTGGAATCACCGAAAACCCCTTAAGAATGAATAAGTTATTAACTAATCAAATTTTATTTTTAAAACTGGAATTGGGCTTTCGGGCAGGCCCAATCCCTTAAATAAAAACCCAAATACACCTTGGTTATGGATTTCCAAAGGCTCCCAATTTTAATTTTGGTGTTAATATATTAGGGGAGGACATTTAGGAGTTGGAATGAGTGAAAAATATTAAAAAATTAATAAGTTATAAAAGAAACAAAATTTATTTTTAAATCTGGAATTGGGCTCACGGTTTGGCCCAATTCATGAAAACTCACCTATTCTCCATAAAAACTTTGGAAACCCCCCAGAACAAAGAATTAAGTGAAAACCAAAAACTGAGTACATTGGTTTAAAGATTATACAAGTGGTCCAAATAAAAATAATTATAGCATTAAGACAGCCCCAAGGACTCCACACGACTAGGGGTCATCGCCCCCAAGCTATCTCCACAACTCCGCACCAAGAATGGGAACTAACACCATGAACCGATTTGTCACATACATAGCTTATTTTAAATGTATTTTTATTTTAATTTCCATTAATTCTTTGTTCTGGGGGGTTTCCAATGTTTTTATGGAGAATAGGTGAGTTTTCATGAATTGGGCCAAACCGTGAGCCCAATTCCAGATTTAAAAATAAATTTTGTTTCTTTTATAACTTATTCATTTTTTAATATTTTTCACTCATTACAACTCCTAAATGTCCTCCCCTAATATATTAACACCACAATTAAAATTGGGAGCCTTTGGAAATCCATAACCAAGGTGTATATGGGTTTTTATTTAAGGGATTGGGCCTGCCCGAAAGCCCAATTCCAGTTTTAAAAATAAAATTTGATTAGTTAATAACTTATTCATTTTTAAGGGGTTTTCGGTGATTCCAAGCCCCAAACACGCCCCTTGAACCCAGACGCGCTTCCAATATCCTCCCACACTCGTTTCAGCTCCTTTGCATCGCGGTTTAGGTCGAAAGTTCTTAAGAACTCAAATTTAGGGCAGATTTATAAAGGTAATTTGTTTCCTTCATAACTCCTTCGATTCTTACTCTTTTTCCCCCATTCAAATTCCTAAATGATCTACCTATTCTTGTTCGAACCGAACTTGAAGGTTTGAGTATTTTTGAAATCAGATACTGGTATTTTGGGGGGTGATTTCTACAAGATATTTTAAGTAAGTTGTTCTCCTCCTTTCTTCTTTCAATTTGTTTAGGGTTACATCCAATTTAGTTAGGGTTTCTTCCATTATAATTGTGGTTACTAATGTCCAGGAAGTAGGGTTTAAAATTTAAGGTTTTATATTTTGTTTTATGGTCTGAAATTCTGGTTTTAGGTCTGGTTTAGCTTTCTTGAGGTGCGGCGGTGGTGCGTTTGAGTTTTCACACAAAGGATTCAAGGGTTTCCTTGGTTTTGGTAGGTGATTCCATTGTGTATGAAATCTTTGTGAATTGGCTACTGTTTTTATGGTATTTTCATGCTTATTAAATTTTATTATTTCTGAAAAATATAGTTTTAGTGGTGTTTGTATTTAAAATGAATCCTAAAGGCCAATTTCATGTGAAATTGGGGGTTTTTCACTGAAATGTATTATTAGTTTAATTGGGGCTACCCTATAAGTAACTAGTTGATTTTATTGAAGTATAATAGGGATAGAAATACTGTTTTTAATGATTGTACCTTGTGTTTGTTGCTGAAAAATCTGGTTTTAATGGTGTTTGTGAACCACATGAAATTCTAAGAGTTGTGTTGTGTAATAATGGAGACTTTGCAATGATGTCGTTTCTTGAACTATATAGGGATGCCCTAAAAATGATTTTGTGTTTTAACTGAAATGTAGTGGGATCTCCTTTATGTTTTGGAAACTTAAATATGTGCACATAGTATGCAAGTGAGGTTTATAAGGTGTTTTGTGTCCGAAACACTACGAGATTTTTGAGGAATTGTTTTATGAAAAATCTAAGTGTTTTGTTGCGTGTTTTAAGTGGTATAAAATGTGATAGCTACTGTATTGGTTATGATTGACCAGTAATGGTGTTTTATATGAAAATTTATTTATGTTGCATGCTGAAATTGATTGAGCACAAAAGGGGAAGCCCGGGTACCTAGGTGGGGCGGATTTGTACTAGTACGGCTAGTGGACCGGATGGGTTTTGTCCCTGTTTCACTTAGCATTTGGATAACGACAACTCTAACTAAACTATGTGGATGATTATTGGGGACCAATAGGTTATGGGTGTGTTCCCTACTAGTGGCTCGTGCACGAGAAATTATTTTTCTATGGTTACTTTACACCGAGGTATGAGGTACATAGGGCCCAAGACAACCTAGTGCCTAGGGGTGTTCCCAATGTTGTTGCTCATTGGATTTGTAGTATCTACCCATGTCTTAGGGTGTGTTTGGAAGTAAATTACAGTATCTAACATTTATATTTTAATGTGTTAGTATTCTAAAAATTTTGGATTGAAAACTATTTTCAATTAGAGGTTTCATTTCTTGAAATTTGAACACTACTTTTCCTTGCGTTTGAAAACTGCTTGCTTTTTCACATTGTATTTCTTACTCTTTGGAATCATTGGGTGGTATACTACTGGGCTTAGGCTCATACCCTACTTACACCCCTTGGGTGTAAGTAGACTTGGTTATGTTTGATTCAGGTAAAGGAAAGGCTAAGGGTGATGGCAGTTCATGGTGTTAGTTCCCATTCTTGGTGCGGAGTTGTGGAGATAGCTTGGGGGCGATGACCCCTAGTCGTGTGGAGTCCTTGGGGCTGTCTTAATGCTATAATTATTTTTATTTGGACCACTTGTATAATCTTTAAACCAATGTACTCAGTTTTGGTTTTCACTTAAGTCTTGTTTGGCTCAAAAATTTCAGATTTATATTATGGATTTCTTTTAATGTTTTATGCTTTCATACTCGGGTAAATCATTCCCAAACCTATATCAATGATACCCGGGAACTTGTGCCAGCCCGTGGGGATAGGGAACGCCCTTCGGGTCATGTCACGGGCTGGGTTTGGTGCCGGTTTTGGCGGTGACCAGATTCGGTTCGTGACACCTCCTATTGGTCCAGTCTTGACACCAGCAGTTATACCTATTACAAGTACTGATACATAGTTCAGGGAAGGATTAATGAAAATTATTTAGACCTTCCAGGGAGCACTACCTCCTACCTCATCTATGGAAGACTTGATGTGGATTTTCCAGCAGTAGCATCCTCCCACCTTCTCAGGGGAAGGAGGACCTCAGGCTGCAGATTCATGGCTAGAAGCCAGGCTAATGATATTTTAGCATCTGTAGATGCCTCCAGAGAGGAGGGTGAAGCTTTCCCCTTACATGCTATAGGATTCCTCCAAGAGAGGCGGGTCATCAGCAGGTTATGTCTTGGGAGTAGTTCCAGCGCATCTTTTATGAATACTTCTTTTCAGAGACCTTGAGGGATGATCGAGCCCAGGAGTTCATGAGTCCGGAGCAGGGTACAATTTCTATTATGGAGTATTCCTCTCACTTCACCTAGCTTTATCGCTTTACACCCTTCCTAGGGGGAGATGAGTTATTCCTGACAAGGAAGTTCGAGTATGGTCTCAGATAGGACATCCGCACTCAGGTGAATATCTTCAGGTTGACTTCCATCACTTCCATCGTCAACTAGGCGCTGATCACAGAGTGCAATATTAGGGATTCTAGAGTTGTGAGGCAGGGAAGATCGACATCTAGAGTTAGAATCCCTCCTACTGACAGTAGGAAGCGCCGCAGAGAGTCTTAACGTGGTGATCCAAGGAGGCAAGACACATCTTCTGGTAGTCAGGTGGTGTGCTACCAGTGCAGAAGGAATAATCATACGAGGCCACATTGCCCAAGGAACCTAGTGGAGTGATGATAATGCGGAAATATGGGTCACCTTAATCGTTTCTGCCAGGTCTTCTCACCAATAACTGGTGACATGGGTTCATCTATGACTCCACGTTCGGGAGCAGCATTTCCAGTTTCTCACTAGTCAGGGAACTGGAATCCTTCCATCCATTCAGACCAAAGTGGAGGTCATTTCCATCGTGGTAAGTCACCGATCTTTCCATGACAACAGGGTGGATCAGCTTAGAGTGGTCAGGCAGTGTCACTGGGCTGTGGAGCAGGCTAGACTTTTGAAGTGGAGCAAACCCAGAAGGAGTAGTATCCCGACCCTTCTACAGTTCTAGGAACGATCCTAGTTTCCTCAGTTTTATCTTCAGCTCTTTTCGATATACGGGATTCCCAAAGCTTTGTATCTGTTACTATTATGGATATACTTGGGATCTGCATCTTTTCTTCTGCTGATATCTTGACGCTAGACACTCCGTTGGGAACTAGAACGGCTAGTGTACATTAGTGCAAGGAGTTCCCTCTAGAGTTTGGTGGGTGTCACTTCTTATGGGATCTGTATGTCCTAGAGATGATAGGCTATGATGTCATTCTCATAATGGACTGGCTAGTTCTCTTCCAGGTAGTCGTCGACTATTATCGTCACAGGGTGAGTTTCATATCACCAGAGGGTGGATCGTTTCTTTATAAGGGCAAATGGGATGTCCAAGCGATCAGATCGGGTCTAAAGTATCATGGGCTAGGAGGAGTTACAACTCAGATTTATAGTCTGTATATGGATGATCAGGGGACTTCATAGTTAGACTTTCCTTCAGTGGTAGATCATTTTAGAGACTTCTTTCCAGAGGACTTTTTTGGTTCACCTCCAGAGCGATAGGTAGAATTTTCGATTGAGCTTGTGACAAGAGTGGCACCAGTGTCCATTCCTCCTTATAGGATGGATAAACCAGAGTTACATAATCTTAAGAAGCAGTTGGAGGAGTTGTAGGCAAAGAGTTTCATCCGACCGAGTACTTCTCCTTAGGGTTCACCTATTCTGTTTGCAAAGAAGGCATACGGTACTATCAGAATTTGTGTGGATTATCAGAAGTGGAACTAGTTGATGGTCAAGAATAGATATCCCTTACTAAGGATTGATGATATCTTTGATCTTCTTCGAGGAGCCCTGGTGTTCTTGATGATTGACTTGAGGTCCGGTTACCATCAGTTGAGCATTAGACCATCTGATATACCACATACGGACTCCTAGAGAAGGTATGGTCTATACAAGTATATGGTTATGCCATTCGGTCTCATGAATGAGCATGTAGTTTTCATAGAACTGATGAACCGAGTGTTCCGTCCTTACTTGGATTCTATCGTGGTTATCTTCGTGGACGATATCTTTGTGTACTTTCACACTCTACATGACCATGCTACTCATCTTGATATCATTTTGAGTACACTGAGAGAGCATCAGTTATATGCTAAGCTCTCAAAATGACACTTTTGGATGGATCAAATTCACTTCTTGGGTCATGTTATCTCAGAGACAAAAGTATTAGTGGACCCAGAGAAAGTGAGAGCATTAGTTTCTTGGGAGCAGCCAAAGAACATCTTTGAGGTGCAGAGTTTTCTAAGGATGGATGGATACTACAGTCAATTCATTTAGGACTTTTCATGCTTAGCAAAACCACTCACAGGTTTGACTAAGAAGGGTGCAACATCCTTGTGGTCAGATTAATGTGATTCAGCCTTTTAGGAGATAAAAGGAAGGTTGACTTTAGCACCGATACTAGTATTTCTAGAGTCGGGAAAGAGATATACTGTTTACTATGATGCTTCAGGTATCGGGCTGGGGGCAGTGCTTATGTATGGAGATGGAGTCGTTGCATATGGGTTTCGGAAGTTGAGGACACATGAGAGGAATTACCCGACACATGATCTCGAGTTGGCGACAGTCGTTCATGCCTTATGTTGTTGGAGACATTATCTTCTGGGAGAGCATTTTGTGGTTTCCACTGACCACAAAATTCTCAAGTACATCTTCACCCATCATGACATGAATTTGAGACAATGAAGGTGGGTTGAGTACCTCCAATATTTTGACTTTGAACTTTCCTACACGCTTGGGAAAGGAAATGCAGTGGCTGATGCATTGAGCAGGAGGACTCAGATACATGCAGTTTAGGAGGCCAGTAGTGAGTGGAATCTTATGGATCTCTTCTCTGAGAAGCATTAGGAGGTGTACAACAGATAGGGGTAGAAGTTTCTATCTTCTATAGCTGTTACCTCTACCCTTCTTGATCAGGTGTGAATGAGGAATCTTTCAGATTCTAAAGGCCGAGTCCTACGGGAGAGTGTGTCAGGAGAGGAACCTATTCTTGGATGGACCATAGGCGAGGATGAGATCTTGTGTTTCCAGGGATGCGTATGGGTGATAGAAGATATATGCGAGGAACTAATCCGAGATTTTCATTCCTCAGTTTGGGAAGTTCATCCTGGTGTCACCAAGATGTATCTTGATCTACACCGTCGGTATTGGTGGCCATGTATGAAGAGGGATGTTGCTGGTTTCGTCATGAGGTGTTCCACCTATCAGCAGGTGAAGGAGGAGCATCAGCAACTAGAAGGGATTTTGTAGTAGTTACCCATTCTCAAGTGGAAGTGGAATGATGTCGCGATGGATTTTGTGACCGGTTTTCCGAGGTCACCTTGAGGGAATGATGTAGTGTGGGTTGTCATTGAAAGACTTACGAAGGTCTCTCACTTCTTGCCGATCAAGGATACCTTCAGTGTTGATAAGCTGGGATGGTTGTACATCTGTGAGATTGTACGTCTGCATGGAGTTCCACACTCCATCATTTCAGACAGGGATTCACATTTTACTTGTTGGGTTTGGCAAGGACTTTCATAAAGCTTTGGGTACATAGGTGCTTTTGAGTACAACTTATCACCCCCAGATAGATGGTCAGTCCAAGCATACGATTCAGGTGCTTGAGGACATGATCCGAGCATGTATCCTGTATTTTGGAGGTTCTTGGGAGATGCACATACCTCTTGTGGAGTTATCCTACAACAATAGTTTTCAAGAAACTATTCAGATGACACCCTATGAGGATTTGTACGGTAGGCCATGCCAATCAACTTTATGTTCGCTGGAGGTAGGAGAATAAGCTTTTCTGAGACGTCATCTTGTTTAGGAGACCATAGAGCAGATAGAGTTGATTCGGAAGAGGATGGGTACTGCACAGTCTCGTCAGAAGTCTTATTCTGATTAGCAGAGATGAACTCTAGAGTTTGAGGTTGGGGATCAGGTTTTTCTATGTGTCACACTGAGGTTGGGACACAAGATAATTAGGAGACAGGGTAATCTTTCACCAAGGTACGTCAGGCCGTTTGAGGTGTTAGATAGAGTTGGGCCGGTTGCCTATCGGCTGCAGTTACCTCAGAGGTACCGAGTTTTGCACGACGTCTTCAACGTTTCTCAGCTTCAATGTTACTCATCAGAACCGTCTCATGTTTTCCAACCCAAGGATGTTGAGTCAGAAGTGGATGCATCTTTTGAGGAGCATCCTATCCAGATTTTCGACCGTAGTACAAAGGTTCTTCATGGCCGGTCTGTTCCTCTGGTACGAGTGCTATGACAGCACAGGTGGGTACATGATGAGATTTGGGAGAGGGATGTCGATGTATGCGCAAAGTGGCTAGAGTTGTTTGGGGTTTCTTCTTCTATGCCACGCTAGGGAAATTCATGGATGAATTTCTGTAAGGGGGAAAGTTTGTAAGAACCTGGACCTTATTTTCAGGTATGTTTTCCTTTTCTAGTCGTTTTTGAGATAAAGGTTTTTTTTGGATATTTTCAAAGTACATACCGTGTACTTTAGGAGTACACGCCATGCACTTGGTTACCACTGGTAGCCAGGTGCTGGACATGTAGTGTCCATAAACACAGCCGTGTGGGGTGACCTAGAAGCTGCCTAAAGTGGTGTATGGAAAAGGCAAGTACACACCTTGTACGTCAAAAGTACACACCGTGTACTTTTTTTTCATTAAACGCACCGGGGTCACGTCTAATCGCCAGAACGTTCTCCTTCAATGTCTCATTCGACTGAGAGATTTGTACGGCCACAAATCTTCGATGAACCCCCGAGCGAGAGTCCGTCCTACGAATCAAACACTGTTGGTTTTGTTGGAATCACATCGGTGAGTTCTCTCTTCTCCTATAGATTCATATTATGTTTTCTCCTCTTTAGTGAGTTATCATGGGTTTAATGTTTTATATATTTTCATATATATATGGAATTCTAAGGCGATTCAAGTCTCAAGGTTCAAGTATCTTGATCTTCGAATGCCGAGGTAGGTGGTTTGTGCCTTTTTGTAGAAAGTCTTTGAGTTTTATGTGAAACTTTTCCCAATACCCATGAACGGGGTACTGTGCGTTTACTGTTTTAGCCCTATTGTTTGACTTCTTTGTTTGTATGCTTGATTAGAGGTTATTGATTGTGAATAGGGATATTTTCTGTGCTTTGGATGTGTTTCCCACGCATGTTCTTCCTATTTTGACCTTTGTGTCTAGTTTTCCAGTTAGGTTGCTGTTTACCTTCCCATGCCTAGTATTATAGGATTGTGTGGCTATTGTTTTGTTACACTGTTATGCTATATAATTCTAGACAAGTAGTTCTTGAGGTTTAATTTGGCTGATATGCAATGCTATACTTGTTGATTTACACAGGTCCGTGAGAACCTAGTGTAGTAGACCATAGAGAGAATTGACATAAGGGAATCTCCAGAGTTTCTTTTATAATATACGATGTTAGACCACATGAGGAATTGATGTTGAGTGCTTCCTCAGAGAGTATGTAGTTCCACGACACAGGACACAGGGGGAATGAGATGTTGAGTGCTTCCCCAGAGAACCTTTAGTATAGATACGAGACTATAGGGGGAATTGGTGGTGAGTGATTCCTCAGAGAGTCTATACTTTAGCTGAACCAGATGGGTGAGACTATGTGTGCTTCCCAGAGGGTTTCTTATATCTATAAGGTAGGACTAGAGGGGATAGGATGTGATTACTTCCCAGAGGGTTACCTATTTGTGATTATATACTTTTGCTTGCTGTTTCTTGATTTTTGGAATCGTGCATTGTTACTATTGAGTACTTCCTTGTTTATTAGTTTCTACACTTTTACCTGCCATATATGCACTGACTGTTAGGCATAGATCTTGTGGTGGTTTCCTACTGGGATTCGTCTCACACCCTGTTTGGGAAATGATTTTGGGCCCAAACAGATTATATTGTTGCAGGTATAAATAAGGGCCAGCTCCCTTCTACTTCAGGTACTTGACATGCTATGGAGCTGGAGAGCACATGACCAAGCTTAGGCTTGCAATGCTTTGGAACTGATTACTATTTTTCTTTTGTACTTGGTTTAGTACTATATTCTGCATTGTGCTTTGTTTCGCTACTTTCCTAGACATATGTATCATGCATAATTTTATATGTATGCTCCAATTTATTCTATCAGTCTTCCACTATTAATTTTTTTATATTATTATTACTACTTCAGCTTTTGTATATTTGTTTCCTTTTCACTGTGTTACTCTGAAAATGAGGGCATAATTTCCCCACTATCACACCCAAGGCCCTCTCCCCTAGTCGGCAGCGTCTGGCATTCGGGGAAATGCACTTGAGGCCGTGTGACCAACCGGGTATGGGGTGCCTCTGGGTGGATTCCAGAACCGGGATGTTACACCTGCTGACAGGTGGAACACCTCATGAAAAAACTAACAACATTTCCCTTCATACCTAGCCACCAATATAGATAGTGTAGATCACAATACATCTTGGTGACACCCAAATGAACTTCCCAAACTAATGAATTAAAGTCCCGCATTAGCTCCTCACTTATGTCTGTTGACTCCCTTGCACGGCCATGAAAATTCAATATGTCATCCTTGAATATGGTCCATCTAGGATTAGAGTTCTCTTTTGACACACATTCCAGTAGGACTAGGCCTTTAGAATCAGATATCTAGCTCATTTTCACTCGATCATGTAGAGTTGAGGTAACAACTACAGAAGAAAGGAACATCTATCCCTATCTTTCGTGCACCTTCAAATGCATCTCAGAGAAGAGAGTCTTAAGCTGCCACTCACTGCTGGCCTCTTGAACTGCCTGATTCTGAGTCCTCCTGCTCAATGCATCAGCTACTATGTTGCCTTTCCCAGGCATGTAGGCAAGATCAACATCAAAGGACTGAAGGTACTCACTCCACCTTCCCTATCTCAAATTCATATCGCACTGAGTAAATATGTACTTGAGACTTTTGCGGTCAGTGAAAACCAAAAAATGATCTCCCAACAGATAATGTCTCCAAGAGTGTAAGGCATGAACAACTACAGCCAACTCAGGATCGTGCGTCGGGTTATTCCTCTCATGTGGTCTCAACTGTCGATACCCGTACACAACGAATCCTTCCCTCGACATAAGCAGTACTCCCAACCTGATACCTGATGCATCACAATAAACAATATAAATCTTTCCTGACTCTAGAAATACTAGTATCAGTGCAGAATTCAACCTTCCTTTTAGCTCCTAAAAGGATGAATCACAAGAATCTAACCACAAGAACCTCCCACCTTTCTTAGTCATGCCTGTCGGTGGTGCTGCTAGGCATGAAAAGTCCTGTATAAAACACATGCAGTATCCAGCCAGCCCTAGAAAACTTCATACCTAAAATAAGTTCTTTGGATTCTCCCAGGAAACTACTATTTTCACTTTCTCTTGGTCTACCGATACTCTTATCTCTAAAATAACATGTCCCAAGAAGTGAATTTGGACTATCCAAAAGTGTCATTTTGAGAGATTAGCATATAACTGATGCTCTCTCAGTGTACTCAAAATGATCTCAAGATGTGTGGCATGGTCATGTCGAGTGTGAGAGTAAAAAAAGATATAATCCATGAAAACTACCACGAAAGAGTCTAATTATGGATGGAAAACGTGGTTCATCAGTTCCATGAAAACTACAAGAATGTTCGTGAGACCGAACGACATAACCACATACTCGTATATACCATACCTTCTCTGAAAGGCTGTAAGAGGTATATTAGATGGTCTAACCCACAACTGATGATAACCAGATCTCAATTCAATATTCGAGAATACCTGGGCTCTACAAATATGATCAAAGAGATCATCAATCCTCGGCAAGGGATATCGGTTCTTGACCGTCAACTAGTTCAACTTCTGATAATCCACACAAAGTTTGAGGGCACCTTCCGCCCTCTTTACAAATAGGACAGGCAAACCTTAATGAGAAGTACTAGGTCGGATGAAAGCCTTTGATTGAAACTCCTCCAACTGCTTCTTGATCTCCTGTAACTTTGGTGTATCCATCCTATAAGGAGGAATGGACACCGGTGCCGCTCCTGGCACAGGCTCAATAGAAAAGTCTACATCACGCTCCAAAGTCAAGCCTAAAAAGTCCTCATGAAAGACATCTCTAAAATGATCCAATTCTAGAGGAAAGTACAAATGTGATGTCCCCTAGTGATCCAGATATAGACTAGAAATCTGGGTTGTAACTCCTCCCAACCCATGATACTTGGGTCCTGCTCAGCTCACCTAGACATCCCATTTGGCCTTATGTAGAAAGGATCCTCCCTCTAGTGACGTAAAACTCACCCTACGATAATAGCAATAAAAAACTTTCTAGAAGGGAACTAACCAGTCTATTCTGAGAATGAAATCATATCCCTTAATCTCTAAGACATAGTGGTCCCATAACAAGTGACACCCACCAACCTCTAGAGGTCACTCTTTATACTGTCGTACACTATCCCTTCTTGTCCCCAACAGAGTGTCCAGTGTTAAGAAATCAGAATAAGTAAAGATACAGAGATAAGTCTCTCCACAAGAGCAATAGATATTAAACTATGGGAAGCCCCTATATCGAAAAGTGAAGAAGCTTAAACTGAGGCAACTAGAATCGTACATCGAACTGTAGAAGGGCTGTGATCCTACTCCTGCTGGGTTTGCTCCACTAAAAAAGCCTGCCCTGAACCATGACCCTGTGACCCTATGTGACCACCCTGAGATGGTCCACCATGATATCACTGAAAGCCTGACAACTGGCTAACATGATAGTGACCTCCACTTCAGCCTGAATGGCCAGAAGAACTCCAATTCCCAGACTGATGAGAAACTGGTGGTGTTGTTCCTAAATGCAGGGTCATAGAAAACCCATGTCACCAACTACTGGTGACAAAAACTAACAGAAAGGCTGGAGATGACCCATCTTGCCACAAGATCGACACTCCACCGGGTCTCTTAGACAATGTGGCCTTGTATGCCCGATCTTCCTGCTCTAGTAACAAACCACCTTGCTACCATAAGATGTCTCTCACCTCCTTGCATATCCATGAATAGACTCCCTACGGTGCTTCCTGCTGTTAGTAGGAGGGATAAAACCTCGGATGCCAAGACACCCTTTCTCACAACTCCAGAATCCCTAATGTTTCTCTCCGTGATCAGTGCCTGGTTGAATATAGAAGTGATGTAAGTCAACCTGAAGATTTTCACATGAGATCTAATGTTGTGACTGAGACCATCATAAAACTTCCTTGCCATAAATAACTCATCACCTCCTAGAAGAGGCATAAAGCGCTGCAACTCTGTGAAGCAAGAAGAGTTATCCATGACTGAGAGAGTACCCTGCTCCAGAATCATGAAATATCGAGCTCAATCAGCCCTGAAAGTATCTGGGTAGTAGTATTCATAGAAGGCACACTTGAACTTTTCCCACACCATAAACTGCCGGTGTCCTGCCTGTGAGATCACATCCCACCATCTCTTGGAAAATTCCCAAAGCATATAAGTAGCGAGATTCACCCTCATATTTGGAGGCATATCCGGGTGCTCGAAGATAGATAGAATAGCTTATAACCATGGCTTTGTAGCCTGAGGTCCTCCATCCCCTGTGGAGGTGGGAGGATACTGCTACTGGAAAACTTGTGTCAATTCTGCCATCGACATGGAAGTAGGTGGTACTCCTAAAAATGTTTTCATAAACCTCATGAAGCCCTCTCAAAAATATGCATCAGAACTTGTGTCCGTAATGACGGTCGGTGCCAAGACAGGTACTACAGGAGGATCCCCTAGTATTCCCTGATTAGCCATGTTTGGTGTCTAATCATAGCCATATATCTAGTGTAAAACTGGAGGAAGTCTTGGAGGCATGACTTTACAAGGTCAACCACACACCTTAAGATCATGATTATCAAGGAAAGAAACCTAGAACTGAAAGAAAGGAACAAGAGAATGAAAACATTCAAGTTCTTGAAAACATGGTTACATGAAATGTATAACAACAACATGAGGTGTTCATTTAAGCCTTCACATGGGTGTGTATTTCTTCCAAAAGTGGCCTTGTAAAACCCCATACACACAGTTTGTTCTCCCAAGACACGGCGTTTACTTGATTCATATTCACTGCCCAAGTTCACTTACACGGCTAGGCCACACAGTTCTCTAAGAACAAGACTATACAGTGTGTTTTTTCCAAACACGGCATGTAATAGAAGGATTTCAATGACCCATGTTGTTAGTCACACAACCGGATACACAGATGACTATACACAGAATGTTTTTTCCAGACACAACGTGTACTAGATGGATTCCACCGCCCCATGTTGTTCTAAACGGACGAATACATGGGTTCCCCTAAACGGTGTGTTCAAGATTGACACAGTGTGTATAACCTATGTTTTTATCCATCTGTGACATTAGTCACATGGGTGGATACACGGTCTACATAAAACATCATGTACATCCAGCACACGACGTGTCCCACCCAAGATTTCCCAACCCCGTGTCTCTGCCCACACAGCCAGTGACACGGTTTGAGACTGCATGGCGTTTACATACAGTACACATTGTGTACTTTATAAAAATATTTCCTTCCAGAACAGATGGGTACATGGCATGTATATATCATTACAAGTCGTGTATTCTGGGTTTTTCTGAATAGTAAGCCTTAGAAACTACTTCAGAATCCAGAAAAACACTGAAATGAACATTGAAGTTCCTATTTCGATTTGTGAGGGGCCATACTCCCCACAAATCAAAGCTTGGAATCCTATACATGTCCTATTCAGGCATAACAAATAAATGATCCACCAAATTCCAGTCCGTGAGGGCCCATAACACCTCAAGAACCAACATTTGGTGTTTACTCAAACAAAACCTTACACAATTTAATACCTTATCAAGAATCAGGTATTCTATCGAGGTATCCATCACCATAACTTGCATATCTAGCACAACATCTATCATAACAACATAAAATCACTAATTCACCCTAAATGGAATAACAAAAATGCATGACATGTGATTTTTAGAAAGTGCCTATATGATTCATGAGATGACATACCCTCATCTCATCAGGTTACAAAATAAATATAACCTCAATAATATCTACGATAACAACCCAAAACCTATGAATCACTCAATGGTGAATTAAAATCAACTGAAATAATTGAAAAACTTGAAATAAAAATCACAATATACAAGGTAAATTGTGTTTTTCCCTATACATGGGTTAGCTACTCCCAGACACAGATTATTACCATGTACCTATTCCTTCTTATCTCTAGCTATAGTATCCAAATAGAAAGTCAAGAAGAAAATAATTCCTTTGATACCACATTGTAGCATCCCGGTTCTGGGAGCCGCCTATAGGTGCCCCGTACCCAGTTGGTCACATGGCCTCAAGCGTATTTACACAAATTCCAGAGGCTACTGACTAGTAGAAAGGTCCTTGAGTGTGATAGTGGGGAAACTATGCCCTCATTGGTAGAGTAATTCAACAGAAATAAAAAGATAATAATAGCAGAAGCAAAAAAACATGAAATAAGTAAACAACAGAAGGAATTAACAAATAGAGCACACATATATAAATAATGCATGATACTTGATATAAGGCCCCGACCTTAAATTTTACTTAATCATGAATTAAATGAATAATTCACATAGAGGATCTTTTCAGGTTTAGAGTTTTAGAGAATTAGGTCATAACTATTACATCTCAAAAGATTACATAGTAGACACTTCTACTAAGTTTCCATAAAAAAACACTTAAAAAGAAACATGTCTAGTTCCATGTTTTAGATAGAATGTCTTTCCTTGATCCCATCCTTGACCCTATTCATCTTTAAGTCCTATGGAAAACATTTCAAAAACTTGGGATGAGCATAAAAACCCCAGTAAAGGATACACAAATAAAGAAAACTGTTATTTTTTCAAAACAACAAGTAAACCATGAGTTCTTTACCAAAGTAATACTTTTCACCTTTATGAAGTAGTAAAAACTCTTCATTTAATAAAAGACCATTACTTACCCTTTTGTAACCAAAATATTAAATAAAACCCATATAAAGAACACATAACATATAAAAGTAACTTGACACATAAACATACTTAAATGGAATAACCATACAGTCGACTTCCAACATACATAATGGAATAGCCATACGGCCGACTTCCATACCCAATGCATTGGAGGTTATAACGTAACCACCCATCCTAGTATTCACGACACCACCCGTCATAATGTCCAAGTACCATTATAAAATCATAAGACATAAAACAAATATAATGGAAAGAAAACATTTCCACATTTCGATCACAATATATCACTTAAATATATTGAAATAATAAATCCTTTATAAAAACCATTTTCAATACCAACATACATAAAAGAGTATATGGTATTTATTTCATTTTAAAAACATTACGGCATATTGAGGAAGCCAAAGACCAAATAATACTCGCGAAGGCGGTAAAGGTCGTTGTCAACGCGTACATTAAAAGAAACATTCCTTTTTGTCATTTTATAAAACTCTTCGTAGAAAAAGATTCCTTTTGTGTAAAATTAAAAGTCAAAGGGGTTTATACACCATATAAAATAAAGCCTTGTATTAGAACAAAATATGCCTGAATGAAAGGAGATTGAGACGAAGTCCCTTACAAAGATGGTATCCTTGGATTAAGGATAAATCAATTACATAATTACGTGTGAAAAACTAATACACAAAATATAAGTGGATATTAAGTGTAAAAAAATCAGAGGTCATTCACAAATATTCATAGAATGACATATTTCAAGGAGTGCAAGTTTATCCCAAAGAATCAAAAATGGGTTAAGAAGTTCCCTTGCAAAAATTCGACAGCCTAACGGCGTCACTTCAAAATTCAGAAAATGAGTTGATGAGAGATAGAAAGGGGTATGTCATCACTTGGACATAACATTTATAGCAACAAGGATATATAAGAACATATCCCATCATAATAAGATTAAAATACCTAAAAAATAAGTCCTTTAAAATGAGGAGGGTGAAAGGTTCCCTTACCGAATTGGGTAACTTCTGAAACATAAACCCCATGAAAGAAGGGTCATACAATGAAGATGTAACTACCAATAAATGAGAGTATATTATATAACTAGTAAAATAATGGGCAGTACATATACCAAAAAAAATGAAATAGTGGCCAATGTAGCATGAATCCCACGAGAATAAAAAGTGAGATGAAAATCCCCTTATGAAAATTTGGCAGCTAAACGACGCCACATAAAACTTAAAAAATGGATTGATGAGATAAAATAGGGTATACCATAATATTAACATAACATTTACATCAAGAGGAATATAAAATAACATCCCCCAACATAAGAAATATGAGCTTAAAAGAAATGACATAAAAGAGAGTACTTAAAAAAAGAGAGGTCGGATCCCTTACCTCGTGTCCGACTTGACTCGATCGTTCTTTAATATCCTGAATAATAAACTTGAGTTAATTTCTATTTTCTTAAGAACATTTTTCAAGTTCATTGTTCCTTTTATATCACTTATCACCATGTCATGAACACTATGTATTAATTTAAGTTAATAAAGGTCGTTTTAACGATCATTGCTACTTAAGTCAAAAATAAACTCTTTATAATTAAAAGTTTGTTCATGGGGTAAAATATCCATTATATACAGAATTATATTCATTATGTAGATATCATATATATATTACATATCCATTATATACATTCATTTATAATATTACATAACATTTAAAGGTAAGAAATGAAATGCACCGTTCATGGAGACGGTAAGCCGTAAGTACGCATGAACGCTACATACATTTCCATTTCATATTTAATGGAATTAAAAAATAATGATACATAATAGTATTATCATTACAGTATGTTATCATATATAATATAATTAAATATATCCTTTATATGTACCACATATGGTATTAACGAATCAAATCACTTTGAGGGGGTGGTAGTCCACACTTCCTAAAATGAAGATATCGTGTTTACCCATAATGGAAACCATAAAGGTATGCCATAAATGAAAAATACAGAAGCTTAAGGAAAAAATAAACATATTATATATCATATATAAATATAGTGACATCTTAATGGCCACCTTTGAAGGTGTTAAAAGAATATTGAACAATCATCGTTTCGTGAGACAGAAATTCACCATCCACAGAAACAGAATATTCTTTAACCATTAGATGTAGGTGTGTGAAAGTGTATCTATAATACGTATTATAAAAACATCCTAGTATATGTAAGATACTGGTGTTGTTACAAAAGAAATGAATAAATATAGTTTAGGGGGTTGGAGAAGCAAAATGAAACAAAAGAGCACATGTGAAGACGTTACCTTAAAATCGGGTAACTCCTTTTGGTTTGAATCAAAAGGGTTTCTTGAAGAGCTTCATGACTAAGGTAAGGAATCTAGGATGAGGATAGGGATGTGGAGAGACAAACTGATCAGATATTGTCTGAGACAAAGTCTTGAGAGGAGTGGGTAAGGTGGTAGAGGTGGGGGCCTTTTATAAGAGGAGAGGAGGGGCACTCTTGGAAAGTCATGAAAGGTTACATTATTTTCAAATGTGTTTCGGATTTTAAAGGTCCCACATTGATATATTTATAGGATAAAGTGATAAGGGTTCCAAATCCACCCATACAATAGGTTTTGGACATGTTTAGGTTTTATATTTTACATTATCTTTTCATTTTATTTAAATCGTTAAATAATGAGGTAATCGCTGCATCATCATAATGTCATAAATAATTTAATTTATTTAATGACTAATGTAGAAACCCGAAGCTTGACGTACATGAATATTACATTACTTTTGCGGAATAGTTAATACATAAGAAAAACAAACACACAAGGACCGTAATAGTTTAGTGTCTTTGGAAACTCGGAATAAAATTTTCTAATCGTGGTGAAAGATCTTCAACATCGCCCAATAAAGATCTTCAATTTTTATTTCTTACCTAAAACCTTTCTTTATATCCTGGGGAAAAGAAAACATAAAAGGGTGAGCTCAAATGATCAGTAAGTGTAAACAAAAGAAATATCAATCACATCATATTCATAAGAACATATCTTTTGGAAATCTTAACCTGCAAAAGAGATCATGATTTCATAACATGGGATAAATCATAGTAGTGAAATGTAATCCCAATAATCATAACATAAAACATTAAACTTTGTGGCCTAAAAACATAATCATAGAGAATCATTTCTTATTAGTCAAGACTCATTGCCAAGACTATCTTAGTGGACAAAGTCCCTTTCTGAACCGAGTTCACTCCTCGTTTCAGTCCTGTTTCACTGAACCGATATAACCTACCGTTCCAGCCATGTCTATCTCATGAGATATAAAATATTTACCCAATTAATTGGAGGGAGATATAGGTCCCACCCTTCTCATAATGATACCATTCTTATGTGTGCCACAAAATCATAAACCATACATCATAGCATAACCCATGTAATAAAAAATGGGAATCTTAAACATCGTGACATCATAAAACAATTTATATAAGATAAAGGAATTCATAAAAATAATTCCATCAGAACATAATCAAATCAATGTAATAATAGGTATAGAAACAGAACCCTTTATTATCTTAGATGGAAAATAATTTTGATAAAACACTTGAACTCCATTCTTGAGGAAAATATCCTTTCTACTTCAAATTTTTTTTCCTTTCTTAACATGTCATAGAATTCTAAAATAAAGGAAGTTGATTAAAAATAGACTTGAAAACTTGTAAAGGAAGATTCTTGTAAATAATGTTTTAAAAATACATTCATGCCGTATATGTTAAAAAAACATTCTTCTCGTACTTTTTTCGGAAAAGTCAAAAAGTACCTCGTACAAAAAATGACAAAAGATTCCTTTCATAACATTAAATAAAAACTCACCGAAGGGTAAAATTGGATTTAAACAATTGTAGGTGGATGTAAATAATATTACATATTGAGGAAACATGGATGTGGATGATAAAATACACCCCTGTAAATACTAAAGTATATACAATCTCGGATAAAAATGAGATTGTGATATTTCCCTTACCTTAGGTCCGATTTTCCTCGTAAGTGTCCGAACCTCCTGTATAATGATTTAAATAATGTTATTGACTTATTACAGAATCATAATTATTGTTATTATATCATATATGGTCATATTCTTAGTTTCTTGGAAGTAATATTTCATTGCTACTTGTTATTCTGGTGTTTATAACTTTTTGTTCTTATGCGTGTTTTGTCAAATAAATTATTATTCTTCTCTTTAGGTTATAGATACATCATTTCCAGAATGGTAATAATGTACTATATATCATATTTATTCATTCAATTCATTTATATAATCATTATGCAATGAAGATCATGTAGAACGAATCAAATCACATCGTGGAGACGGTATTCCGTACGTACGCACGAGCGATGATATCATTCCCATGATCGTGGAATTGTATTGGAGTGTATGTATAATATTTCAGAATCAATAACACTTTATAATAGTAATATATAGTCATTATTTACACCATTATACCCATCCAAGTAAGGTGGTGGTGGAAAATAGATTACACCACGACGTGGAGACGGTATTCCGTACGTACGCACGTGCGGTGATTTCTTTTTCCGTAGGATGGATAGATGGTAAAATAGGGTTGTTTCATACTTATAATAACATATCAGTATATTAGTGATACTGATGCTATTACTTCATAATGAAACAACTAAAGAAGAATATGTGGAAGAAGAAATAAAGATGAAAGAATCGGTAACGGACATTACCTCTTCTTTGAAGTGCTTCTTTGAGACCTTCTTTTATGGAACTAAAATTGGACTTTGAAGATGACCAGGACCTCTATGATGTCTCTAGGGAAGTTTAGAGGATAAAGTTTCAGGGGTTGGCCGAGCTTGAAGGCTCAAAGTGGTGTGAGGAAGAGAGGTAGGAGGTGCCCTTTTATAAGGGAGGAGAGGGGCACCTTTGGAATAACTAAAAATATTATTTTATTATAAAGTCAAGTTCGGTTTTAAATAGATCCAAATTGATTTATTTCGAGTCTAATGTGGGGAAGGGTCTAAATCCTCTCATACAATATATTTTAGACAAGTTTAGGTTCCTATTTTAACCTTATCATGTAGATTTAACATTAAGTTAAATAATTTTACTTTTACCATGTCTTCTTGTTTTCTTATACTATAAGGTTAATAAACATACTATATCAAGCCAAAAGAACCCCAAGTTGTTCATTATTAATATATCTAACCTTATAAAAGTCATTTTGCCGATCCTTAGATTTTTAGGAATAAAATAACAATTAATAATATAATATTTGTTTTAAAAACTATTTTATGTCAATTTTGACACTATTTAGTAATTGATTTTTGTGAAAATCATAACATAATGATAAGTTCGAACAAAGTTAATTAAATCAATACTAACATGTCATATTAACCTAGAAAATTAGTGTAATTCATAAAAAGTCTCAAATTATATTTATTTGAGTATTTATAACATCACTTATGTGAATATTTCATTAATAAGATAATTACTGCATCATCGTTGTGTCATAAATAAATTAAAATATATAATGTCTAAAAATTAAAAATAAAATACCATTATGTAGGAAATCTTTTTATCTTTCCAATGAATATTTATAGTTGAATTTATCTTATGTATAACCCAATATTAAAAATGATTTAGTTATTAAACTTTGATTTTAACTATTTTAACCCTTCTTTAAATAAATTAATAATAAATGTCATAATCTAATCCAAGTGGGCCTAAATGGTCATATTTTATTCCTAAGTTTGTTTTTGGTCGAATTACACTTGTCCAATAGAATTAGGACATGTTTTAGGGTAATAATAATATCATTTTTACCCTTAATTACCCTATTTACTTTTAACCGTGGCAAAAAAGGTAAACAGTTACTATTCACCAAAAATTATTTTCATCTCATTGAACCACATTTTAGTCCTTTATATTAACCGTGTCTATCGGATTTTCAAAATTCCACTCACAGAAGCAGTAAAATTAAGTTTTATGAAAAATTTATTTTTTTAACTACCACTTAGTGGTTTCACTATTCATCAAAATTGAAAGTTTTTAGAAAAATACCAAAAATTAGGCCTAAGATGTATTTTATATTAAGAATTAAAAAATGATGTCTATTTTACTAAATTCAGAACATATCAGTTGCATTAATTAATTTAAAAATTAGTTCTCGTCGTCAAAACAAATAGCACGTTATTAAGAGATAATAACTATCCAAAGATTGACACTTGTTTATAACTGGTTTAAATGTGAAATTACATCCAATGACCAACATTGTATTAAATTGTAAAAATATATTATAAATATACTTTAAAACCACTCAAATTAATAAATTATCACTATTAATTATTTTTATTAAAAAAGTTCTTTTTAATTAAAATTTAGTAATTTTCACTATTCATCAGAATATAAAAGTTATCCGAAAAGTACCAAAATTTCACCCTAAGCTAATTTAGATATTTAGAATCCAAAAATGAAGTCCATTTTGAAAAATAAAATTTACAATATTTCAAAAAGTGGTTATTACTATTCATAACAGCTAGTTTGAATAATATTTTAATAGCATATCATTGTTTAGTGAAACTCGATATTGCGTACTACACACGCTATCGAGGAAGGTCGCAATTGCATGTAATATAGGCAAGTCAATGATGCGTGTTGTGAAAACTCCTTTTGGTGTAGCGTAAAACACATGACATTAATGAAAAGAACATTTTTCATAAAATCTCGGGGTGTTACATTCTACCCCCCTTAAAATGAATTTCGCCCTCGAAATTTGTCAGGGATATAAATGGTTTACTACTTGAAAGTTTCTTTAATAGAAACCCACATCGTAAAAAGGAATACCAAAACCATTCTTTAAAAACAAAAGTATGAAACGTAACGGTTACCCAAATAAACTAATCACTGGGTTTCCACATAGGTGAAAATGTGGATATGGAAGAGAAATCTAACCATCATGTTCTGATGGAGAGTGGTAGAGAACATGGCTATGGAAAAGCCAGCAATCACAAAGCCATAAATTTGTGACGATCTAAGGTACCATCTAATTCATCAGATATAAGAGCACTAGGACAACATTTTTGGTTTTAAAGATCATTTCCCTAAAGTTGATGAAATTGGAATTAGAAGAAATAATTTCGTGATTTTGGTATTGTGTCACCATTGCTCATTATTTAGACAATTTCCACTTCAACTCTTAAAGAAATGAAGTTGGATTTGTCATTCGTGAAGTGTTAGCAGATCATGTGATAGAATGATGGGTCATTGCATCTGTCTCAAACAAAAGGTTACAGAAGTTATCAAAAATACATAAGACCATATATGGTGAAGTTAATCGTATACGATTCCAAAAATTAACTTATACTTCATATATCATACCGCGTAATAAAATAAAACTAGTTTCTACTAACCAGGAACTTCCTGTAGGCCAGTGGTAGGCGATAAAGGCCAGTCGCACTTCGGTTGTGGGTTCGATTCCCACAGCCTTGTCCGACGCGATGGGCTGTCGCCCATCCTGCAGGTTTTCCTTTTTCTAAAACTACATTACTATAACATCCCATCAATAATATCGAAAAAACTTTTATCCTTAAACAATACTAACTTATGTCCAACATAGTCCATTCCAATCTTTAGGCTTATCCATAATACTGTAGTCTAATCTCATATTATAGTGAAAATGATTACAAAAGAGTTCATATAACAAGCATGTTAATACCATCGTTGATCCCCGTATATCATGAGATATGTCTTGTTGGTCACATTCCAAACATTCGAAGGCCTTAATAATGTATTCTCTTGAAAAATGAATACCCATTGAACCTTAGTGAAAACATTAATGTAGTTAAAAGTTGACACTTTCCATATACCAAAATCCTAAAAATTCTATATACTCAAACCATGATATCACTTAGTCCTTATATCAATCATGAGCTCATGAATACTGTCAAATATGTCATTTTCTTGTTTTCCCTTCATTATGCGCATATCAGCTTTTTTTCCAAAAATATATCAATCACTTTCCATGGTTACCGGTATAAAATTATTGAAGACCACAATAGACCAATACATAAATATTCCAATACTCAACATTATTTTGGAATCCCCTTACATAAACACTTAATCATTCCACCACATCGTTGTCATATTCAACATCACCAATGGTTATTGCATGTGACTTCCCTTTGTCCTTTTCCTTAAGTGGTTGCTCATGTCGATCATCACTAACCCTTGGATTAGGGCATTTATTGGTATAATGTCCCATCTCCTTGAACTTGAAACATTGAAGTGTAGTAGGTTAATTCTATGTATCCCTTCCTTTGTTTGCATCATTAGACATCTTCTTCCCATCATTCCGGCATTCAAACGCCCGATGACCTTCCTTTCCACATTTGAAACATTTACTTGTCCCTTTAAGACAATCTCCACCATGATTCTTTCCACACTTTGAGCATAAGGAAACATTCATCTTCTTTTCACCATTATTATGATATTTCTCCTTGAACTCCATCTTTTGTTTCTTGTCAAAACTACTAGATGGATAAGTAACACCAAATTCTATTTCTACCTTGATAGCACAACGCCCAATTTCTTCATAGCTACTGAAGTCTCTTATAGCTAATGCCCTTCGAAGATTTGGTTTTAAGCCACTGAAGAATTGATCAACTTTACTTTCAGGTTGGATGATAAAGCCAGATGCATACCTTGCAAGCCTTGAAAAATTCGCTTTGTATACACCAAGATATTCATCATCCTTTTTCTTTAGTTCAAGAAACTCCTTCTCCATCTTTGTTTGAAGAATACGAGGGAAGTACTTATTGAAAAATAAGTTCTTGAACTCATCCCATTCCATGGACTCAATTTCATCCCTTTGCCTCGTATTCTTAATAAGATTCCACCATTGATTAGCATCACCTTCCAAATGATACACTGCTAAGATGACTTTATCATGGTCAGAACATTGAAGAACTGAAAATATCTTTTCAGTAGTACTAATCCATTGTTCAGCAACTAATGGATCAGTAGACCCACTGAAAGAAGGTGGACGTTGCCTCATGAAGGACTCAATAGAATATTGTTCCCTTCTCTGCTCATTTAGAAGTCCAGAATGATTCATAGCATGTGTAAGTATAACAATAAGATTTTGCACTCAATCTCCCATAACATTTGTTTGTTCAGGAGGAAAATCATTGCATTGTCCATTGCATTGATCAACACAGTTCCTTCGGGTTCCAGCCATCGTCTAAAACCCAAAAAGAATAGTGTGAGAGGAAAAAATCATGCTAGGGAAAACAACATAATAAAAGGGGAGTATCCTCAATATCTAACATCTTAGGTTAAATTCTATGATCATTACCGTAGTTCTAGGACTATATCCTATACGTATACTTATCCTTAGGGACATCCCTAGACATACCTTAGAAATATCTCTATGGACCTCACTAATGTTTTCGCATCCTAGTTTCCAAAGGTTGACTAAACATTTCCTCTGATACCAACTGTAGAAACCCGAAGCTTGACGTACATGAATATTACATTACTTTTGCGGAATACTTAATACATAATAAAAAAAAACACACAAGGACCGTAATAGTTTAGTGTCTTTGGAAACTCGGAATAAAATCTTCTAATCGTGGTGAAAGATCTTCAACATCTCCCAATAAAGATCTTCCCTTTTTTTTCTTTCCTAAAACCTTTCTTTATATCCTGGGGAAAGGAAAAAATAAAAGGGTGAGCTCAAATGCTCAGTAAGGGTAAACAAAAGAAATATCAATCACATCATATTCATAAGAACATATCTTTTGGAAATCTTAACCTGCAAAAGAGATCATGATTTCATAACATGGGATAAATCATAGTAGTGAAATGTAATCCCAATAATCATAACTTAAAACATTAAAATTTGTGGAATACACACATAATCATAGAGAATAATTTCTTATTAGTCAAGACTTATTGCCAAGACTATCTTAGTGGACACAGTCCCTTTCTGAACCGAGTTCACTCCTCGTTTCAGTCCTGTTTCACTGAACCGGTATGACCTACCGTTCCAGCCATGTATATCTCATGAGATATAAAATCTTTACCCAATTCATTTTAGGGAGATATAGGTCCCACCCATCTCATAAAGATACCATTCTTAGGTGTGCCACAAAATCGTAAACCATACATCATAGCGTAACCCATGTAATAAAAAATGGGAATCTTAAACATCATGACATCATAAAACAATTTATATAATATAAAAAAATTCATATAAATAATTACATCACAACATAATCAAATCAATGTAATAATAGGTACAGAAACAGAACCCTTTATTTTCTTATATGGAAAATAATTTTGATAAAACACTTGAACTCCATTCTTGAGGAAAATATCCTTTCTACTTCAAAAACACTTTTCCTTTCTTAACATGTCATAGAATTACAAAATAAAGGAAGTTGATTAAAAATAGACTTGAAAACTTGTAAAGGAATATTCTTGGAAATAATGTTTTAAAAATCCATTCATGCCGTATATGTTAAAAAAACATTCTTCTCATACTTTTGTCAGAAAAGTCAAAAAGTACCTCGTACGAAAAATGACAAAAGATTCCTTTAATATCTTTTACTTAAAACTCACCGAAGGGTAAAATTGGATTTAAACAATTTTAGTTGGATGAAAATAATATTACATATTGAGGAAACATGGATGTGGATGATAAAATACACCTCAGTAAATACTAAAGTATATACAATCTCGGATAAAAATGAGATTGTGATATTTCCCTTACCTTAGGTCCGATTTTCCTCGTAAGTGTCCGAACCTCCTGTATAATGATATAAATAATGTTATTGACTTATTACAAAATCATAATTATTGTTATGATATCATATATGGTCATATTCGTAGTTTCTTGGTAGTAATATTTCATTGCTACTTGTTATTCGGGTGTTTATAACTTTTTGTTCTTATGCGTGTTTTGTCGAATAAATTCTTATTATTTTCTTTAGGTTATAGATAAATCATTTCCAGAATGGTATTAATGTACTATATATCATATTTATTCATTCAATTCATTTATATAATCATTATGCAATGAAGATCATGTAGAACGAATCACATCACATTGTGGAGACGGTATTCCGTATGTACGCACGAGCGATGATATCATTCCCATGATCGTGGAATTGTATTGGAGTGTATGTATAATATTTCAGAATCAATATCACTTTATAATAGTCATATATAGTCATTATTTACACCATTATACCCATCCAAGTAAGGTGGTGGTGGAAAATAGATTACACCACGGTGTGGAGACGGTATTCCGTAAGTACGCACGGGCGGTGATTTATTTTTCCGTAGGATGGATAGATGGTGAAATAGGGTTGTTTAATGCTTATAATAATATATCAGTATATTAGTGATACTGATGTTATTAATTCATAATTAAACAACTAAAGAAGAATAAGTGGAAGAAGAAATAAACATGAAAGAATCGGTAACGGACATTACCTCTTCTTTGAAGTGATTCTTTGAGACCTTCTTTTAGGGCACTAAAATTGGTCTTTGAAGAAGACCATGACCTCTAGGATGTCTCTAGGGAAGTGGAGAGGAGAAAGTGGTAGGGGTTGGCCGAGCTTGAAGGCTCAAAGGGGTGTGAGGAAGAGAGGGAGGAGGTGCCCTTTTATAAGGGAGGAGAGGGGCACCTTTGGAATAACTAAAAATATTATTTTATTATAAAGTCAAGTTCGGTTTTAAATAGCTCAAAATTGATTTATTTCGAGGCTAAGGTGGGTATGGGTATATATCCTCTCATCCAATAGAATTTAGACAAATTTAGGTTCCTATTTTAGCCTTATCATGTAGATTTAACATTAAGTTAAATAATTTTACTTTTACCGTGTCTTCTTGTGTTCTTATACTATAAGGTTAATAAACTTACTATATCAAGCCAAAAGAACCCCAAGTTGTTTATTATTAATATATATAACATTATATAAGTTATTTGTCTGAACCTTAGATTTTTAGGAATAAAATAACAATTAATAATATAATATTTGTTTTATAAACTATTTTATGTCAATTTTGACACTATTTAGTAATTGTTTTTTTTGAAAATTATAAAAGAATTATAAGTTCAAAAAGAGTTAATTAAATCAATACTAACATGTCATATTAACTTATAAAATTATTGAAATTCATAAAAAGTCTCAAGTTATATATATTTGGGTATTTATAACATCAATTATGTCAATATTTCATTAATAAGATAATTACTGCATCATCATTGTGTCATAAATAAATTAAATTATTTAAAGTCTAAAAATTACAAATAAAATATCATTATGTTGTAAATCGTTTTATATTTCTAATGAATATTTATAGTAGAATTTATCTTATGTATAACCCCATATTAAAAATGATTTAGTTATTAAACTTTGATTTTAACTATTTTAACCCTTCTTTAAATAAATTAATAATAAATGTCCTAATCTAATCCAAGTGGGCCTAAATGGTAATATTTTATTCCTAAGTTTGTTTTTGGTCGAATTACACTTGTCCAATAGAATTAGTACATGTGTTAGGGTAATAATAATATCATTTTTACCCTTAATTACCCTATTTACTTTTAACCGTGGTAAAAAAAGTAAAAAGTTACTGTTCACCAAAAATTATTTTCATCTCATTGAACCAAATTTTAGTCCTTGATATTAACCGTATCTCTAGGATTTTAGAAATTACACTCACAGAAGCGGTAAAATAAGTTTTATGAAAAATTCAGTTTTTTTAACTACCAGTTAGTGGTTTCACTATTCATCAAAAAATGAAAGTTTTTAGAAAAATACCAAAAATTAGGCCTAAGATATATTTGATATTAAGAATTAAAAAATGATGCCTATTTTACCAAATTCAGAACATATCAATTTCATTAATTAATTTAAAAATTAGTTTCCGTCGTCAAAACAAATAGCGTGTTTTTAAGAGATAATAACTATCAAAAGATTGACACTTATTTATAACTGGTTTAAATGTGAAATTACATCCAATGAAAAACATTGTATTAAATTGTAGAAATATATTCTAAATATAATTTAAAACCACTCAAATTAATAATTTATCAATATTAATTATTTTTATTAAAAAATTTCTTTTTAATTAAAATCTAGTAATTTTCACTATTCATCAGAATATGAAAGTTATCCGAAAAGTACCAAAATTTCACTCTAAGCTAATTTCGATATTCAGAATCCAAAAATCAAGTCCATTTTGAAAAATAAAATTTACAAAATTTGAAAAATTGTTTATTATTATTCATAACGGCTAGTTTTAATAATATTTTAATAGCATATCATTGTTTAGTGAAACTCGGTATTGCGTACTACACACGCTATCGAGGAAGGTCGCGATTGCATGTAATGCAAGGAAAGTCAATGATGCGTGTTGTGCAAACTCCTTTTGGTGTAGCGTACAACACAAGACATTAATGAAAATAATATTTTTCATAAAATCTCGGGGTGTTACATTCTACCCCCCTTAAAATGAATTTTGCCCTCGAAATTCATCAGGGTTATAAATGGTTTACTACTTGAAAGTTTCTTTAATAGAAACCCACATCGTAAAAAGGAATACCAAAACCATTATTTAAAAAAAAAGTATGAAACATAACGGTTACCCAAATAAAATAATCACTGGGTTTCCACATAGGTGAAAATGTGGATATGGAAGAGAAATCTAACCATCATGTTCTGATGGAGAGTGGTAGAGAACATGGATATGGAAAATCCAGCAATCACAAAGCCATAAATTTGTGATGATCTAAGGTACCATCTAATTCATCAGATATAAGAGCACTAGGACAACATTTTTGGTTTTCAAGATCATTTCCCTAAAGTTGATGAAATTGGAATTAGAAGAAAGACTTTCATGATTTTGGTACTGTGTCACCATTGGTCATTCTTTGGACAATTTACACTTCAACTCTTAAAGAAATGAAGTTGGATTTGTGATTCATGAAGTGTTAGCAGATCATGTGATAGAATGATGGGTCATTCCATCTGTCTCAAACAAAAGGTTACAAAAGTTATCAAAAATACATAAGACCATCTATGGTGAAGTTAATCGTATACGATTACAAAAATGAACTTATACTTCATATATAATACCGCGTAATAAAATAAAACTAGTTTATACTAACCAGGGACTTCTTGTAGGCTAGTGGTATGGGATAAAGGCCAACCGCACTTCGGTTGTGGGTTTGATTCCCAGTGCCTTGTCCGACGCGATGTGCTGTCCCCCGTCCTACTGGTTGTCCTTTTTCTAAAACTACATTACTATAACATCCCATCAATAATATCAAAAACAATTTTATCCTTAAACAATACTAACTTATGTCCAACATAGTCCATTCCAATCTTTAGGCTTATCCATAATACTGCTATCCAATCTCATATTATAGTGAAAATGATTACCAAAGAGTTCATATAACAAGCATGTTAATTCCATCTTTGATCCCCATATATCATGAGATATGTCTTGTTGGTCACATTCCAAACATTCGAAGGCCTTAATCATGTATTCTCTTGAAAAATGAATACCCATTGAACCTTAGTGAAAACACTAATGCAGTTAAAAGTTAACACTTTCCATATACCAAAATCCTCAAAATTCTATATACTCAAACCATGATATCACTTAGTCCTTATATCAATCATGAGCTCATGAATACTGTCAAATATGTCATTTTCTCATTTTCCCTTCATTATGCACATATCAGCTTTTTTTCCAAAAATATCTCAATCACTTTCCATGGTTACCGGTATAAAATTATTGAAGACCACAATAGACCACTACATAAATATTCCAATACACAACATTATTTTGGAATCGCATTACATAAAAACTTAATCATTCCACCACATCTTTGTCATATTCAACATCACCAATGGTGATCGCATGTGACTTCCCTTTGTCCTTTGCCTTAAGTGGTTGCTCATGTCGATCATCACTAACCCTTGGATTAGGGCATTTATTGGCATAATGTCCCATCTCCTTGCACTTGAAACATTGAAGTGTAGTAGGTTCATTCTGTGTATCCCTTCCTTTGTTTTCATCATTAGACATCTTCTTCCCATCATTACGGCATTCTAACACCCGATGACCATCCTTTCCACATTTGAAACATTTACTTGTCCCTTTAAGACAATCTCCACCATGCTTCTTTCCACACTTTGAGCATAAGGAAACATTCATCTTCTTTTCACCATTATTCTGAGATTTCTCCTTGAACTCCATCTTTCGTTTCTTGTCAAACTACTAGATGGATAAGTAACACCAACTTCTATTTCTACCTTGATAGAACAACGCACAATTTCTTCATAGCTACTGAAGTCTCTTATAGCTAATTCCCTTCGAAGATTTAGTTTTAAGCCATAGAAGAATCGGTCAACTTTACTTTCAGGTTGGAAGATAAAGCCAGATGCATACCTTGCAAGCCTTGTAAAATTCGCTTCGTATACACCAACAGATTCATCATCCTTTTTCTTTAGTTCAAGAAACTCCTTCTACATCTTTGTTCGAAGAATACGAGGGAAGTACTTATTGAAAAATAAGTTCTTGAACTCATCCCATTCCATGGACTCAATTTCATCCCTTTGCCTCGTATTCTTAATAAGATTCCACCATTGATCAGCATCACCTTCCAAATGATACACTGTTAAGATGAATTTATCATGTTCAGAACATTGAAGAACTAAAAATATCTTTTCAGTAGTACTAATCCATTGTTCAGAAACTAATGGATCAGTAGACCCGCTGAAAGAAGGTAGACGTTGCCTCATGAAGGACTCAATAGAATATTGTTCCCTTCTCTGCTCATTTGGAAGTCCAGAATGATTCATAGCTTGTGTAAGTATAGAAATAAGATTTTTCACTCAATCTCCCATAACATTTGTTTGTTCAGGAGGACAATCATTACATTGTCCATTGCATTGATCAACACAATTCCTTCGGGTTCCAGCCATCATCTAAAACCCACAAAGAATAGTGTGAGAGGAAAAAATCATGCTAGGGAAAACAACATAATAAAGGGGGAGTATCCTCAATATCTAACATCTTAGGTTAAATTCTATGATCGGTACCGTAGTTCTAGGACTGTATCCTATACGTATACTTATCCTTAGGGACATCCCTAGACATACCTTAGAAATATCTCTAGGGATCTCACTAATGTTTTCGAATCCTAGTTTCCAAAGGTTGACTAAACCTTTCCTCTGATACCAACTGTAGAAACCCGAAGCTTGACGTACATGAATATTATATTACTTTTGAGGAATACTTAATACATAAGAAAAACAAACACACAAGGACCGTAACATTTTTGTGTCTTTGGAAACTCGGAATAAAATCTTCTAATCGTGGTGAAAGATCTTCAACATCTCCCAATAAAGATCTTCCCTTTTTTTATTACCTAAAACCTTTCTTTATATCCTGGGGAAAAGAAAACATAAAAGGGTGAGCTCAAATGCTCAGTAAGGGTAAACAAAAGAAATATCAATCACATCATATTCATAAGAACATATCTTTTGGAAATCTTAACCTGCAAAAGAGATCATGATTTCATAACATGGGATAAATCATAGTAGTGAAATGTAATCCCAATAATCATAACTTAAAACATGAAACTTTGTGTCATACACACATAATCATAGAGAATCATTTCTTATTAGTCAAGACTCATTGCCAAGACTATCTTAGTGGACAAAGTCCCTTTCTGAACCGAGTTCACTCCTCATTTCAGTCCTGTTTCACTGAACCGATATAACCTATCGTTCCAGCCATGTCTATCTCATGAGATATAAAATCTTTACCCAATGCATTGGAGGGAGATATAGGTCCACCCATCTCATAATGATACCATTCTTATGTGTGCCACAAAATCATAAAACATACATCATAGCATAAACCATTTAATAAAAAATGGGAATCTTAAACATCGTGACATCATAAAAAAATTTATATAAGATAAAAAAATTCATAAAAATAATTCCATCACAACATAATCAAATCAATGTAACAATAGGGATAGAAACAGAACCCTTTATTATCTTAGATGGAAAATAATTTTGATAAAACACTTGAACTCCATTCCTGAGGAAAATATCCTTTCTACTTCAAAAACACTTTTCCTTTATTAACATGTCATAGAATTATAAAATAAAGGAAGTTGATTAAAAATAGACTTGAAAACTTGTAAATTAAGATTCTTGTAAATTATGTTTTAAAAATCCATTCATGCCGTATATGTTAAAAAAAACATTCTTCTCATACTTTTTTCGGAAAATTCAAAAAGTACCTCGTACGAAAAATGACAAAATATTCCTTTAATATCTTTTACTAAAAACTCACCGAAGGGTAAAATTGGATTTAAACAATTGTAGGTGGATGGAAATAATATTACATATTGAGGAAACATGGATGTGGATGATAAAATACACCCCAGTAAATACTAAAGTATATACAATCTCGGATAAAAATGAGATTGTGATATTTCCCTTACCTTAGATCCGATTTACCTCGTAAGTGTCCGAACCTCCTGTATAATGATTTAAATAATGTTATTGACTTATTATAGAATCATAATTATTCTTATTATATCATATATGGTCATATTCTTAGTTTCTTGGTATTAATATTTTATTGCTACTTGTTATTCAGGTGTTTATAACTTTTTGTTCTTATGCGTGTTTTGTCGAATAAATTATTATTATTCTCTTTAGGTTATAGATACATCATTTTCAGAATGGTATTAATGTACTATATAACATATTTATTCATTCAATTCATTTATATAATCCTTATGCAATGAATATCATGTAGAACGAATCACATCACATCGTGGAGACGGTATTCCGTACGTACGCACGAGTGATGATATCGTTCCCATGATCGTGGAATTGTATTGGAGTGTATGTATACTATTTCAGAATCAATATAACTTTATAATAGTGATATATAGTCATTATTTACACCATTATACCCATCCAAGTAATGTGGTGGTGGAAAATAGATTACACCACGGCATGGAGACGGTATTCCGTACAAACGCACACGCGGTGATTTTGTTTTCTGTAGGATGGATAGATGGTGAAATAGGGTTCTTTCATAATTATAATAACATATCAGTATATGAGTGATACTGATGTTATTACTTCATAGTGAAAAAACTAAAGAAGAAGAAGTGTAAGAAGAAATAAAGATGAAAGAATCGTTAACGGACATTACCTCTTCTTTGAAGTGCTTCTTTGAGACCTTCTTTTAGGGAAATAAATTTGGTCTTTGAAGAAGACCAGGACCTCTAGGATGTCTCTAGGGAAGTGGAGAGGAGAAAGTGTCAGGGGTTGGCCGAGCTTGAAGGCTCAAAGTGGTGTGAGGAAGAGAGGTAGGAGGTGCCCTTTTATAAGGGAGGAGAGGGGCACCTTTGGAATGACTAAAAATATTATTTTATTATAAAGTCAAGTTCAGTTTTAAATAGCTCCAAATTGATTTATTTAGAGGATAATGTGGGTATGGGTAGAAATCATCTCATCAAATAGAATTTAGATAAGTTTAGGTTCCTATTTTAACCTTATCATGTAGATTTAACATTAAGTTAAATAATTTTACTTTTACCGTGTCTTCTTGTGTTCTTATACTATAAGGTTAATAAACTTACTATATCAAGCCAAACGAACCCCAAGCTGTTTATTATTAATATATATAACCTTATCTATGTCATTTGGCCGAACCTTATATTTTTAGGAATAAAATAACAATTAATAATATAATATTTGTTTTAAAAACTATTTTATGTCAATTTTGACACTATTTAGTAATTGATTTTTGTGAAAATCATAACAGAATTATAAGTTCGAAAAAAGTTAATTAAATCAATAATAACATGTCATATTAACCTAGAAAATTATTTTAATTCATAAAAAGTCTCAAATTATATTTATTTGGGTATTTATAACATCAATTATGTCAATAATTCATTAATAAGATAATTACTGCATCATCGTTGTGTCATAAATAAATTAAATTATTTATTGTCGAAAAATTACAAATAAAATACCATTATGTATTAAATCTTTTTATATTTCTAATGAATATTTATAGTTGAATTTATCTTATGCATAACCCCATATTAAAAATGATTTATTTATTAAACTTGGATTTTAACTATTTTAACCCTTCTTTAAATAAATTAATAATAAATGTCCTAATCTAATCCAAGTGGGCCTAAATGGTCATATTTTATTCCTAAGTTTGTTTTTGGTCGAATTACACTTGTCCAATAGATTTATGACATGTGTTAGGGTAATAATAATATCATTTGTACCCTTAATTACCCTATTTACGTTTAACCGTGGTAAAAAAAGTAAAAAGTTACTATTCACCAAAAATTATTTTCATCTCATTGAACCACATTTTTGTCCTCAATATTAACCGTGTCTCTCAGAGTTTCAAAATTCCACTCACAGAAGCGGTAAAATTAAGTTTTATGAAAAATTCAGTTTTTTTAACTACCACTTAGTGGTTTCACTATTCATCAAAAATTGAAAGATTTCAGAAAAATACCAAAAATTAGGCCTAAGATATATTTGATATTAAGAATTCAAAAATGATGTCTATTTTACCAAATTCAGAACATATCAGTTGCATTAATTAATTTAAAAATTAGTTCCCGTCGTCAAAACAAATAGCGTGTTTTTAAGAGATAATAACTATCAAAAGATTGACACTTGTTTATAACTGGTTTAAATATGAAATTACATCCAATGACCAACATTGTATTAAATTGTAAAAATATATTCTAAATATACTTTAAAACCACTCAAATTAATAATTTATCACTACTAATTATTTTTATTAAAAAAGTTCTTTTTAATTAAAATTTAGTAATTTTCACTATTCATCAGAATATGAAAGTTATCCGAAAAGTACCAAAATTTCACCCTAAGCTAATTTCTATATTCCGAATCCAAAAATGAATTCAATTTTGAAAAATAAAATTTACAAAATTTCAAAAAGTGGTTATTACTATTCATAAAGGCTAGTTTTAATAATATTTTAATAGCATATCGTTGTTTAGTGAAACTCGGTATTTCGTACTACACATGCTATCGAGGAAGGTCACGATTGCATGTAATGCAAAGAAAGATAATGATGCGTGTTGTGCAAGCTCCTTTTGGTGTAGCGTACAACACAAGACATTATTGAAAAGAATATTTTTCATAAAATCTCAGGGTGTTACAACTAAAAATTATAAAAAAAATACTATGATGTATGAAATCTTTTTAGATTTTCAATGACTATTTATAGTCAAAAATATTACTTGTATAACCCCATGTAAAAATTGTTTTAGTAAAACAATACATGTTTGTGTCATTTTTACATTTACTTTAAATAAAAGGCATAAATGTCATTATCTTGCCCAAGTGGCTCCATGGGGTCCCAAAAATAGACCCATGGGTTTTCTGGGTCGGCCATGACTCATCCAATAGGGTTAGGACAAGTTTCAAGATATTTTCATTTTATTATAATATCATTTTTACCTTAAATCACACTGATTACCTTTAATCGCGATTAATAAAACTTAAAATTTACTTTTCATCAAAAATTATTTTCATCCGATTGAACAACATTTTACTTAATAATAAAAATCATTTAAATTGTATTTTTGAAATTCAAATCACAAAAGTGGTAAAGTTCCATTTAAACAAAAAATCAGTTTTTGTAACTACCACTTTGTGGTTTCACTATTCATCAAAAATTAAGGGTTTTCAGAAAAATACCAAAAAATCACCCTAAGCTATATTTGATATTCCTAATTCAAAAATTATTTCTATTTTACCAAATTCATAACATTAAAGTTTCATTAATTAATTTTATAATTAAATCCCGCTGTTAAATCAAATAGCGTGTTTTTAAGAAACAATATCTATCAAAAGATTGACACTCGTTTATGTCCAATATCAAAGTGATATTAATTTAAATGACCACCATTGTAATAAATTTTAAAAATATATTATAATTTCACTTTAAAACCAATTCAAAAGATAATCTAATAATATAAATAAATTAGATTAAAAAGAGGTTTTGAATTATAATACAACATTTTCACTATTCATTAAAAAATAAACTTTATCAGAAAATACCAAAAATTTACACAAAGTAAATTTTAATGTCCTAATTCTAAAGAATAATTTTATTTTGTCAAATATAACACATAAAAGTGCCAAAAAGTGGATTTAAAGGAGGTTCGCCATCAAAAGGCGTTTAATCGTCCTTTTAAAGAATATTAGATTATTTACGCTTAAAATTTGGATTAATTCGCATTTTTAATCCTCTAACATTTATTGTAAAAAGTAAAAATATTTGACAAAAATATATAATCATTTTGTAGTTAGTTCTGTTCATCCCGTCATTACAACGGCTTGGTGTTAACTACCATTTAAAATAAAATTATTTTATTATTAGAGTGCAACGTAAGATTTAAAAGGAACTCATTGTTACGTATTGGGTAATCCATCGAGCATAGAATTCCATTTAAATTAATATTAACATTTTATTAACAAATAGGGATAAATATAAAAATGTCATATTCTTTATTTACCTGGGGTGTTACATCCTTCCACCATTTTGGGAATTGCGTCCTCGCAATTTTAAAATTGGGCTCGGAAAAATCATTGAAAGCCCCAATTGGAAAAGGAGTAAATTAATCTATCACTTTAAAAGAAAGAAAGGGAAGTACAAAGGGCACCCGAGTTAACCCATACTAGGATTCCATGTATGAAAACATGGATATGGATGAAAAAACAAAGGGTCATGTTCTGAGTGAGTGTGATAGAAAACATGTTTAGGAGAAAATTATTCACCAGAAAATCACAAACTTGTGATGGGTTAAATAGTATTGGATTCCCCAGTAGGAAAAGTTAACGGACAAAATTTTATTAGTTACTTTTCATTGAGGAATTTATTTTTGAGCTTAACTAAAACATAAGGAAACATACTTACTTGTCATGTTGACTTTCAACTTTTACTATATTTCTTACATGAACTCATATTTTCTCCAATAGATGAGTAATTAGGATGACTTGTTTACATTAAGAGAGCTATAATCAAATTATAGAGAATCACCTAATCCACAAAAGATAACTTTATACTTCCCATGTCTTTAGATCTTAACCAAAACTAAAACCAAAAAGGTTAGTATGAGATCAGATAATATCCAAAAAGGATAATCCTTTATAAAACTTAAATCTATTCTTAATCTCCAAAATTTGTCCAACAAGACCCAAAGTTCAAATAAGACCAAAAGTAAAACAAACTAAGATTTAAACCCAAATATTTGAAGTATTTAATCACATAGTCTTCCAAGTTAAATCGTAACATTTATCTCCAAACAACATCAGTTGCTCTTAAAGTCTCGTATTGAAAAGTAATTAACCTAATCACATATCATCCATGATAGGTTAATAATTTCCATAGTTAACCCAAAATCAACTTACTCTTAATTCATAAAATAATCTAACTAAAAATAATTAGTCAAACTAACTAGGGACTTCACGTAGTCCAGTGGTAGGTGATAAATACCATTCTCACTTTGGTTGTGGGTTCGATTCCCGTAGTTTTGTCCGACGCGACAGGTTGTCACACAGTCTGCATGTTTTCCTTTTTCCAAACTATATAATTCTCAAATCATTCACCAAAAAGAGATAAAATCATAAAAAATAACCATAACATAATTTAACCTCAATTTTTTCTCATGCCTCTCACTTTCAATCATAACATATAGTAACCCATAATTACCTCAAAAGTAAGGATCATATAAACCCAAATGGTTCTTTATAACTATGTCCACAAAAGAACAGATAACTATTCCTTGAATAAAATTTTCATATATCAAACATCAGGGTTACACATACTAGAAAAAAGTCTTCTAATGTAACCCCATCATCAAAAGAGACTTAATACTCTTAAGAATTTTACCATAACTCTTGAATCCCTTATATGTTGACTTCTTACTCATTCAACATTCTTCATGATACATTAACCATTCCTTTCTAACTTATTCTGAAATACTTCTTTCCAACAAAAAAATCATGAATCATATCCTAATATTCCAAAATAGGAAATCAAAAGTTAAGAAATAATCCATACCTTTGATTGGTCATTGTCAGTTTATTAATCCTCAATCAGAATGGAATTAGGTACTGGTAAACGAATATTTGTATGATCTTGGTGATCCCATTCTTGAAACTTCTTCATAGGAAATGTTTTTTCATAATGACCATGCACACCACATTTAAAACATTCAATTGATCCTTCAGAAAGGACTTCTTTCCCTTTCCCCGAGTCAACTGGATGCTTCCTTTTTCCATGGAAGGTTCGTGCTTTATGACCTTTATTTCCACATCTATAGCATATTTCTATCCCTTCGAAACATTTTCATAGGTGTTTCTTTCCACATCTTTGACACATAGGTTTTTGAACACACTTACCTTTATGATTATTACCTGTAGTTCCGTAGGGATTTGTTTCTCGCATATATGATGCCTTATAGAAATCACCAAGGTTTAGGTGGTCAATCATGACTCCAGATATTTGGTTGAGGATAAACACAAGATTTCTCATTGTAGCTCCCATATCATTCAGTTGCTCGCTCAGAAAACTGTCACAGTTTTCTTCACATCCACTGTTACTTTGGTACCTGATAGATCGAGCCATTTACTAAAACCAAAAAGGTCAGTGTGAGTATATCAATAAAACCATCCTGTACTAATGAGGAAGATAAAAACTAAGATATACTTACTCATTCACTTTATCTAAAACTAGGACTCTTTCTGAAATCCAAACCATTATGATGATGTCACTTATGCTTAGAGAATACCCTAACCTCTAAAGTTATCTAAACTGACCTCTGATACCAACTATAAGGCCCCGACCTTAATGTTTACTTAATCATGAATTAAACAAATAATTCACATAGAGGATCTTTTCAGGTTTAGAGTTTTAGAGAATTAGGTCATAACTATTACATCTCAAAATATTACATAGTAGACACTTCTACTAAGTTTCCATAAAAAAACTTAAAAAGAAACATGTCTAGTTCCATGTTTTAGATAGAATGTCTTTCCTTGATCCCATCCTTGACCCTATTTATCTTTAAGTCTTATGGAAAACATTTCAAAAACTTGGGATGAGCATAAAAAGCCCAGTAAAGGATACACAAAGAAGGAAAATTGTTAGTTTTTTAAAAAAACAAGTAAACCATGAGTTCTTTACCAAAGTAATACTTTTCACCTTTATGAAGTAGTACAAACTCTTCACTGAATAAAAGACCATTACTTACCCCTTTGTGACCAAAAGATTACCATAAAACCCAAATAAAGAACACATAACATATAAAGGTAACTTCGGACATAAACATACCTAAATGGAATAACCATACGGTCGACTTCCACACACACTTAATGGAATAGCCATACGGACGACTTCCATACCCAATGCATTGGAGGTTATAAGGTAACCACCCGTCCTGGTATTCATGGCACCATCTGTCATAATGTCCAAGTACCATTATAAAATCATAAGACATAAAACAAATATAATGGAAAGAAAACATTTCCACATTTCGATCACAATATATCACTTAATTATATTGACATAAAAAATACTTTATAAAAACCATTTTCAATACCAACATACATAAAAGAGTATATGGTATTTATTTCATTTTAAAAACATTACGGCTTATTGAGGAATCCAAAGACCAAATAATACTCGCGGCGGCGGAAAAGGTCATTGTCACCGCGTACGTTAAAAGAAACATTCATTTTTGTCATTTTGTGAAACGCTTCGTAGAAAAAGATTCCTTTTGTATAAAATTAAAAGTCAAATGGGTTTATACACCATATAAAATAAAGCCTTGTATTAGAACAAAATATGTCTGAATGAAAGGAGATTGAGAGGAAGTCCCTTATAAAGACGGTATCACTACTGGAAAATTGCCCTATACCCACGGTTCAAAACCGTGGGTATAGCCCCCAAAACCGTGGGTATAGGCTATACCCACGGTTTTGGGAACCGCGGGCTGGAATGGCGTCGGGATAGGGGGGTCACCCTATACCCACGGTTTGGAGAAACCGTGGGGATAGGTTTTTGGCTGCGTGGCAAGTGGGTGGCCACGCTGGCAATGCATTGACCCCACGGTTTGAGAACCGTGGGGATTTAATTGTCAAAAAATTGAGGCCGCTGGGTTTTGAAACCAGGCCTCGCACAGCGCCGTCGGAAATCACAACAACCTCTTACCACCCGAGCCATGAATTCAATTCGTTATTAATACATATATCAGCGTATATATATTAATATAGATTATTTTATTTAAAAATGCAGGCGCGGTGATTCGAACCCGCGTTGTACTGGACACCATATACCGCACCGCTGAATCGAACCAACTAGGCTATATTTTATATCTGTTATTTACACACATATCATTGTATATATATTAATATTGAGTATTTAATTTTAAAAAGAAGCTAGCAAGAATTGAACCCGCACTTAACTACAGATCCCCAACGGCAGTGCTGCTTCTAACCAACCGAGCTACCGAAGCTTTGAATATTTTTATTCGTATAAATCTATATATATTAATCATAGCCATGTTCCCGCCAATGTTTTTTTCGTTGTCCCGCGTAATTTTGGTTCCCGCCTTATGGCGGCAAAGCTATACCCACGGTTCTCTAAAACCGTGGGTATAGGTCTTCCAAGAAAAAACCGCAATACCCACGGTTTTGAAGAACCGTGGGTATAGGTCATCCGAAAAAACTCTATACCCACGGTTTGGACAAACCGTGGGTATAGGTCTTCAAAAAAAATCACCTATACCTACGGTTCTCCAGAACCGTGGGTATTGGTCTTCAAATATAATCTATACCCACGGTTTTGTCCAAAACCGTGGGTATAGGGGACATATACCCACGGTTTTTGAGAACCGTGGGTATAGGTCCCCATATTAACCCTATACCCACGGTTTTGGAAAACCGTGGGTATAGGGGTACCCTATACCCACGGTTTTTTGGAAAACCGTGGGTATAGGCCTGTTTTCCAGTAGTGTATCCTTGGATTAAGGATAAATCAATTACATAATTATGTGTGACAAATGAATACACCAAATATAAGTGGATATTAATTGTAAAAAAATCAGATTTCATTCACACATATTCATATAATGACATATTTCAAGGAGTACAAGTTTATCCCAAAGAATCAAAATTGGGTTAAGAAGTTCCCTTGCAAAAATTCGACAGCCTAACGGCGTCACTTCAAAATTCAGAAAATGAGTTGATGAGAGATATAAAGGGGTATCTCATCACTTGGACATAAAATTTATAGAAAAAAGGATATATAATAACATATCGCATCATAATAAGATTAAAAGACATAAAAAATAAGTCTTTTAAGGTGAGGAGGGTGAAAGGTTCCCTTACCGAATTGGGTAACTTCCGAAACGCACACCCAATGAAAGAAGGGTCATACAATGAAGATGTAACTACCAATAAATGAGATTATATTATACAAATAGTAAAATAATGGGCATTACATATACCAAAAAAAGGAAATAGTGGCCAATATAGCATGAATCCCACGGGAATAAAAAGTGAGATGAAAATCCCCTTATGAAAATTCGACAGCCTAACGGCGCCACATAAAACTTCAAAAATGGATTAATGAGATAAAATAGGGTATCCCATCATATTAATATAAAATTTATAGCAGTAGGAATATAAAATAACATCCCCAAACATAAGAAATATGAGCATAAAAGAAATGACATAAAAGAGAGTACTTAAAAAAAAGAGAGGTCGGATCCCTTACCTCGTATCCGACTTGACTCGATCGTTCTTTAATCTCCTGAATAATAAACTTGAGTTAATTTCTACTTGCTTAGGAACCTTTTTAAATTTCATTATTCCTTTTATATCACTTATTACCATTTCATGAACACTATGTATTTATTTAAGATAATAACGGTCGTTTTAACGATCATTGCTACATGATTCAAAAATAAACTCTTTATAATTACAAGTTTGTTCATGGGGTAAAATATCCATTATATCCAGAATTATATTCATTATTTAGATATAATATATATAATATATATCCATTATATACATTCATTTATAATATTACATAACATTTAGAGGTAAGAAATGAAATGCACCGTTCATGGAGACGGTAAGCCGTACATACGCATGAACGCTACTTCCATTTCTATTTCATATTTAATGGAATTAAAACATAATGATACATAATAGTATTATAATTCCAATATGGTATCATATATAATATCATTAAATATATCCTTTATACGTACCACATATGGTATTAATGAATCAAATCACTTTGAGGGGGCGGTAGTCCGCACTTCCGAAAATGAAGATATCGTGTTTACCCATAATGGAAACCATAAAGGTATGCCATAAATGAAAAATACAGAAGCTTAAGGAAACCATAAACATATTATATATCATATATAAATATAGTTACATCTTAATGGACACCTTTGAAGGTGTTAAAATAATATTGAACAATCATCGTTTCGTGAGGCAGAAATTCACCATCCACAGAAACAGTATTTTCTTTAACCATTAGATGTAGGTGTGTGTAAGTTTATCTTGAATCCTTATTATAACAACCTCATAGTATATAGAATATACTGGTGTTGTTACCAAATATATTAATAAAAAGAGTTTATGGGGTTGGAGAAGCAAAATAAAACAAAAGGGCACAAGTGAATGCGTTACCTTAAAATTGGGTAACTCCCTTTTGTTTGAACCTAAAGGGTTTCTTAAAGAGCTTCCTGAATAAGCTAAGGCTTATAGGATGAGTAGAGGGATTTGGAGAGAAAAAATGATCAGATATTTTCCGAGCCAAAGGCTTGAGAGTTGTGGGTAAGGTGGTAGAGGTGGGGGCCTTTTATAAGAGGAGAGGAGGGGCACTCTTAGAAAGTCAAGAAAGGTTACAGTATTTTCAAATGGGTTTCGGATTTTAAAGGTCCCACATTGATGTATTTATGGGATAAGGTGATAAGGGTTCAAAATACACCCATAAAATAGGTTTTTTACATGTTTAGGTCTTACAATTTACATTATCTTTTCATTTTATTTAAATCATTAAATAATGAGGTAATCGCTGCATCATCATGATGTCATAAATAATTTAATTTATTTAATGACTAAAAATTGTAAAAAAATACTATGATTTAGGAAATATTTTTAGATTTCCAATGACTATTTATAGTCAAAAATATTACTTGTATAACCCCATGTAAAAAATTTTTTAGTAAAAAAATACATGTTTGTGTCATTTTTACTTTTACTTTAAATAAAAGGCATAAATATCATTATCTTACCCAAGTGGCTCCATGGGGTCACAAAAATAGACCCATGGGTTGTCTTGGTCTTACATGACTCATAAAATAGGGTTAAGACAAGTGTCAAGATATTTTCATTTTATTATGATATCATTTTTACCTGAAATCACACTGATTACATTTAATCGCGATTAATAAAACTGAAAAGTTACTTTTCATCAAAAATTATTTTCATCCCATTTAACAACATTTTACATAATAATAAAAATCATTTAAATTGTATTTTGGAAATTCAAATTACAGAAGTGGTAAAATTCCATTTAAACGAAAAATCATTTTTTGTAACTACCACTTTGTGGTTTCACTATTCATAAAAAATTAAGGTTTTCCAGAAAAATACTAAAAATTCACCCTAATCTATATTTGATATTCAGAATTCAAAAATGATGTCTATTTTACCAAATTCATAACATAAAAGTTGCATTAATTAATTTTATAATTAAATCCCACTGTCAAATCAAATAGCATGTTTTTAAGAAACAATATCTATCAAAAGATTGGCACTCGTTTATGTCCAATCTCAAAGTGATATTAATTTCAATGACCACCATTGGATTAAATGGTAAAAATATATTCTAATTTCACTTTAAAACCAATTCAAAAGATAATCTAATCATATAAATAAATTAGATTAAAAATAGGTTTTGAATTAAAATACAACAATTTTCACTATTCATTAAAAAATGAACTTTATCGGACAAATACCAAAAATTTACACAAAGTAAATTTTGATGTCCCGATTCTAAAGAAGAATTTTATTTTGTCAAATATAACACATAAAATTTTCAAAAATTGGATTTAAAAGAGGTTCGCCATCAAAAGGCGGTTAATCGACCTTTTAAAGAATATTAGAATGTTTACGCTTAAAATTTGGATTCATTCGCATTTTTAATCCTCTAAAATTTATTGTAAAAAGTAAAAATATTTGAAAAACATATATAATCATTTTTTAGTTAGTTCTGTTCATTCCCTTCATTACAACGTCTAGGTGTTAACTACCATTTAAAATAAAATTATTTTATTATTAGAGTGCAACTTACGATTTTAAAGGAACTCGTTGTTGTGTATTGGGTAAGCCATTGAGAATATAATTACCTTTAAATTAATATTAACATTTTATTAAAAAATAGGGATAAATATAAAAATTTCATATTCTTTATTTACCTGGGGTGTTACACGTGATCTCTAGGAAAGCAGCCAAACAAGTCACAATACTGTAATACAGTACTTAAACAAAGTCCAAAAGAAAATAAAGTAAACAGTTCCACAACATTCCAAGCCTCAAATTGGTCCCATGCTCTCCAGCTCCACAACAATTAAGTACCTGAAGAAGGAGAGTGCTTTACCTTTTCTAGACCTACAAAAATATAGTATTTTTTTGATCAAAATCATGATCCAAAAAGGGTGCGATATGAATCCCAGTAGGCAACCACCCAAAGATCTGTTCCTATCAGTCAGTGAGAATATATAGTAGGCAATTGAAACCTGAAGCAGTAAAAAAGGAAGTACTCAATTTAAAAAATCATACAGTTTAAATTACATCCATTTTCATTTATTAGTTAAACAACTAACAATCATAAGTAACCCTATGGGAAGTACTCACATCCTAACCCCTCTGGTTCAACCAATCAAACACAAGAAACACTCTGGGAAGTAATCACAGTCTAACCCCTCTGGTTCAGCCTTAGAAAAGACTCTCTGAGGAAGCACTCATCATCAATTCCCCCTATGGTCTCATATCTATAACTATAGACACTTTGGAGAAGAACTCAACATCCAATCCCCCCTATGGTCTCATAAAGAGGAACTACATGCACTCTGAGGGAGCACAAAGTCCATCCCCCATATGGTCTCACAATGTAAAAGTAAATAGACACTATGGAGAAGCCCTTAGCATCCATTCTCCCCATGGTCTACTACACCTGGTTCTCACAACCCTGTGTAAAAAATCATGCAAAAACGGTATATGGTAGCCAAAGTAAACCTCAAGAACTACTTGGATAAACAACAACAAGGCATGGAACAACACATCAGATCAATAATCACTCCATCCTAACAATACTAGGCATGGAAAACAAAGCAGCCTAATAGGCGAGACTGGAACAAATGGTCAAAACAAACAAGCATGGGGAAAGCATCCATAGCGTGATAAAGACAACCCTATTCACAATCATAAATCCTCTACTCAAGCACACAAGTCATAGCAGACAACAACATGGTTAAAATTAATAAACACGCAATACCCTAAACAAGGGTATTGGGATATTTTTCACATATAACTCAAAGAATAACTATGGAAAGGCACAAACCACCTACTTCGGCATTGTACGTATGATATACGTGAACTTAAGGCCTTTAATCTCTCTAGAACGCTGTAGATCTACAAAAACGCTAAAAAATTTCAAACGATGTTATCTCATGAAAGAGGATAAATCAAGAGATGGGGTTCTAGAACAATGAAGAACTCATCGATGCGATTCCAATGCAACTGATGGAGTTCGATTTGGAGAACATAGAACGAGTCGGGGGCACGGAGAAGAATCGGCGGTCTTGTTCACTCTAGGACGAGACATATGAAGAAGAAATGTGTTCTGCTGATAAGATGTGACCCCGATCCATTTAATGAAATAAAAATAAAGTACACGACATGTTCTTCAAGGGTACACGATGTGTACTTTCTTTAACCGGCCTCTATTTTAGGTGGTCTCCAGGTCACCCCACACGACCATGTGCTCAGCCATTACACCTCCATCAAACGGCTACCCGTGAAAACTGGGTACATGGTGTGTACTTATAAGTACACGGTGTGTACTACTGAAATTTCCAAAAACTCCCTTTTTTCTGAAAAATATAAGAAAAAAAGATTCATACCTGAAATAAAGATCCGGGTTCTTACAAATCAGGTGAATATTGAAGTTTTGGGCACTGGTTAGAAAAATGAGTATTGTCGGAACAAATACCACAATGTAATGGAACCGAAGAAGAGGGTGAGTTACTTTGTTCTTGAGATAATTTCCTTATAAGGGTATGCATATCATAAATTTTTTTATATACATTTTGTTCTAGGGATGAATGAATTACCTCATGAACTCCTTGGGTTGGTGCGATAGATCGTGTACCAAATTGCTGTGCATTTTGAGCCATGTTGGCTATTAAGTCACGAGCGGCGATAGGAGTTTTATCATATAGGGAACCACCAGCTGCAACATCAATATTTACACAATACATGGGGATAAGTCCCTAATATATGTATTGTATTAACATTGTTTCACTAATTTGGTGGTGGGGGTAGCTTGATAAAAGTATTTTGAATCTCTCTGAGTATTCATGAAGGGAATCTCTTTGTGATTTCCAAATATCACAAATTTCTTTCCTAATTGATGAATTTCAGGAGGTAGGAAATAAATTCTCTAAAAAGAGTCTTTTTAGGTCATTCCAACCCTTAATTGTGGTAGGCAGATAGTATATCCAAACTTTGGCTACACTATTAAGGGAGAAAGGGAAGGACTTAAACTTAATTAAGTCCCCAGACACATTTTGGGTTTTCATGAAGGAGCACACTATGTGAAACTACTTAAGATGTTTATGAGGGTCCTCACTAGGAAGACTATGGAATTTTGGAAGTAGGTGGATGAGTACTGATCTCAGCTCAAAGTTAGCTACTTCCTCAGGATAATAGATGTACACAGGTTGGTACTCCACATTCGGGGTGGTCAATTCTTTTAAGGTTCGATTATTTGCAGCCATTTTTATTGGGTTTTATTGTGTTCATTTTTTGAGTGGTTTAGGAACAATTGAGGTTCAAAAAGGGGTTAATCAGTGTTACATGATTGACCTAATCTAGATTCCATAATTTGTGAGTGAACTTTCTTTTCAATTTCAGGGTCAAATTCAAGTAGTTATTATTCGCCAGATCTTATCTTGTAAAAATGACGTCCAGTTTGATTGATTGATTGTTTGTTGATTTTCTTTATTTCTTTTATGAAAGATGAATGAAATAAAAACACTTAATAAATGAATTGATAAAATAAAATATTATTTTATAATACAGAATTATAAAGAGAGATAGAAAAAGAATAAGAGAGAGAGAGAGAGGGAAAGAACACAAAAACAAAACAAAAAATAAAATAAAATGAGGGGTGGGATATTTAAATGAGTACTAATTAAGAAGTAAAATAATTAAATAAATAGAAAAAATGATCTTGTATCACTGAAAATAGTTCCAAAATTTGACCGCATTTTCTAACGCGTTAAATTAGAGGTTTATTTTAACTAGAATTTCTATATTATAACAACAACACTCGGTCATCTCTCGACGGAGCCTTAGATAATTAATTACAAAATGGGGTTATGATTATGAAATTAAAAAATAAATGTTGATTTATTAAACTTGGGGTTTGTTTATTTTAAAAAATAAATTTAAACTACACTACCAAGTGAGAAAACAAAATGGAGAAATCCTGATCAACCCAGGTAAGTGTCCTTTGACGCGTAATCCATCATCGCTCTCAAGGGATTGGTAAGGATCATTTGTTCCTTGATTTATACACAATAAAAACAATGTTTTATGTGAGAATTACTAGGTTAAAACTTAGGATTTGATCGACCAATGATATTGATTATCGATGACCTCCCAAAATCAAAAAACTTGAATCAATGTAAAAACAGAACTCAATCAAGGAATCACATCAACAACATAATGAGATGAACTGATTTTTATTAATGATAAAATATTAAACAATAAAAGAACATTCATATTAATGTGTTAAAGATCCTAGAATTTATCAACTGAGATAATCCATTCACATACTCATGAAAGTGAAAGGGTGAGAAAAGAGGAAACCACACTCAAATCATCATAAGATCTGACTATGCATGGAAGCATAAGAATTATTATTTATTTGATTTGTATTTAATCATACTAGATTAAAACAAATAAGGTATAAATGAATAACAATTGACAACAAACCTAGAAATTCAATTAGCTTATGAATATTACAAGCATGGAGCTCAAGATTACAACAAAGGACACCTCCCAAATTGATCACTATGAGGTTTAGAAGTACATGAAGCAGAAGAGAACTAAAATGGGTAAAGAGGGATCTGAAGTTCGACTCAACCCCACCCATAGTCATTCCACATAATATAATGAGTATTATGAGTGATTTTATGAGAAATTACATCAAAATTTCCACAAAAAGTTGTCAGGTATCTAAAGGGCTAGGTGACTATTCAAGGAATAATTTTTACTTCATATTTATCGAGATGGTTGACTGAACAAAACATATGTAAATGACATAAAATTTAGTGGAGAGTTGGGAATTCAGTTTACCTATCCACGGGAGGTGGTATAAGCCCAATTGGATTTTTGAGGCCCGAGTTATGGCCCAAATACAAAAGGGTGGTCCAATCTAGCCCGTTCAGAATTTCTTCACATTGTGGGCTTATTTTGGGCCTCAAAATGAATGAATTGGGCTCCATGATCTTCTATATAAATGTATCCAATTTTTTTTCATTCATACACCCATTTTTATCCCATTTGGATGCACAAATTATCCATAATACATATTAATGTCTATATGCATGCTTGGGTTCTCGCACAGTTTAGCCCATTTTGCTTAAATTCCATCAATGGATCTCCAAATCACCTCCTCCTACAATTTAAACACTGAAACATGTAAAATTGACCTATTAAACAGTTGTTTCTGATGCGTTTTCTGGGGTGCACGCATCCGTCCATTTGCGGACGACGAGGAGGACACACTGGATTTTTCCACACATTCCCGCTTTCCAAAGGTGAGTGACATTCATCACTTATTCAGGGACATTTTCTCCTTGATCGAAAAAATATGATGGGTTTTAGTTATTCCTTCAGTTGTTTCCTCCTCAGAACTCGTTACCTAGTCCAGGTCTCCCTTATAGATTTAAGACGTAGTTTGTGAAACTCTTCCCAGTGCCATACCTTCATGGATGTCAGTTAATTACACTGCTTCTGTAAGGGCATTCCAAGGGGTTCAGTCAGGGAAGCAACCTTCAGTTAGGACAGTAGTCACATTGGTCATCACTGGCGTGTCTGGATGCTGGAACACTAGCGCATCTAGTTTTATTCCCCTTATGATAGGGCTTCTCGAGGGCACGGAAGCCCGAGGCATCCCACGTCATCTGCGGGGACTTATATGCCATAGGCATTTCTCTGAGGTTTTCCTCTGTTTCCCATGTTTAACACGGGGTATGACACGAGTTTACCGTCTAGAGAAGATGGATAAAACTGATCATAACACTGACTAGAGTGGATCAAATTGGTGTGACCCATAGAGGGAACACTGATGCTAGGAGGGTAATTGACGTGATCTCACCAGGATGTGTTGGCCCAGGTAAGAATCAATATGGATGATGGAGAGTTAAATGCTGTGGAGGGTGGATGATATGGAAACATCATGAAGGTGATGGTAGTACTGGGATTGAGCCTCAAAGAGACTTTCTATGTATCCTTGTGGTAGGGAATCAAAGTCCACATAGTTCAGAATGGGGTATAGGATCGGGGTGTGCGCAGAAGATAGCGACTAAATGATATACTGGGGAATAAGCATGGTTAGAAGCCTGAGAGTTGGTCAGACACCAAAGGGGAAGACCTAAAATATGGTTCCCAATGGAGGGGACTACAAAATATTACCACCGGGTTGTGGTTGACAACGACTTACCGCTGGAAGGGGTTAGAACATCTTACCACTAGATGGGGCACAGTTTAGTGTCATGCAGGATAATAGGGGCGTATAGTTTAATGTCATGCAGGATAGGGGTGGACTGACATAAAGTGGTCGATACCAATGGTTGTTGGTATTGAACCTCAGTAAGGCTTCATACGTACCTTGGCTTGGCAAGGATGAAAGTCCCCATAGTTTGGGATGGTGTTGGTGAACCAACGTGAAGTGGTCAGGACCAATGGTTTTTGGTCTTGATCCTCAGGAAGGATTCCTATGTACCTTTCCTTAGCAAGGATCAAAGTCCACATAGTTCGAAAGTGGTTTTTGGTGAACCAAAAATAAGGGGTTCAAGACTAATGGATGTTGGGCTTGAACCTCAAGGAGGCTTCCTACGTACCTTGCCTTAACAAGGATCAAAGTCCACGTAGTTCGGGATGGCATTTGGGGCTTACCCTCTAGGCTACCTAGAGAGGATTTCATGGTCAATTCTTACTCTAATCCAATGTGAGTCATGTTCGGTGTGAGAAAAAAAGGCAGTAGAGACCTGACGATCATGTTGGGAAAGGTTCATCTGTGGGAAGTGGAGTGAGGATGGCACGTAGTTAGCAGACCAAAATGGAAACAGAGGCTTACGCGTGGTATGCAGCCTCAAAAGGAAACTGGGGGATTACCCGTGGTTAGCATCCCAAAGTGAAAACAAGGACTTACACGTGGTTAGTAGCACAAAGATATGGAGATTGGGACTTAATCCAAGATGGAGGCCTGGGTGGCGACAAAGCCCAATGGGAGAGGGATTTGTCACAAATGAGAGTAGGGTTCTAGTTCCCATCCCCCATCTCTAGTCTTTGGCCAAGAAGAAGATAGGAGGAGCAGGGATGCTGCCTCCTGTAAGAATGGCTAGGGTCTTACACCAAGGTGCTTACACTTTCCCCATAGATAGACGCCGCTCCAGCAAAGAGGATCTCATTACATGCGAGGAATATATCACTCCCGTGGAGATGATCGGGTGTAGAGAATTTCCAAGATGGGGCATCCCACGTATGATTCATGGGGTGGGGTCATATTTTAACGTCATGTGATGAGGATGATGGTGTTTGGTAGTTTAACGTCATGTAGCTCGGCCGAGGTGCGTTCACTCCGCACCCCTATGACTTACATAACTGATACCCACCTCCCATTGGGGAAGGGAAGGCATCAACAACCCTATGGTGAGGGGGTGTTATGGAGTGATCCATTGAGGGGTCCATGTTAGCGTGGCTATGCGAAGAAGCAATAGCCATTAGCATGCCTAGTTGCCGTTAAGGAGTAGAAATGGTTAATGGGGAATATGCATGGAAGCTACCCATAATGTCTTCCTCATGTCTAGCCATGAGGGCATCCGAACTGGCTGGTGGGTTGAGGTATATAGTTGGGGCCAACACATATGCGCAAGTGTACAAGCGGAATAACTCCAAGGGAGTTGGAATTAGTCTGAAAAAAAGGGAGATGAAAAGTGTGAATCACATGCCTGACATTCGGAACACGGTGAGGGTGGCATGACGATGAAGGAAAACTTTTGACCGTGTTCGAAACACAACTTCCATATAAAGTTAGCCTAAAATAGGGAAAAAAATGAAGGTCGACTGTTGACTGTGTTCGAAACACAGGACCTGACTCAAAGTGTCATCCAAAGTCTTCCGGGGTGTTGGACCAAAATGGTAGGTGAGCCGATGCAGCCTGGGACCAGGCCGTTAGAGGGTCCTTTCATACAAGAAAGAGGATGAAGATCCAAATTAAGGACACATGAAGCATGAGGTGTAGTGGTGGAATACTTGAACAGATTCCCACACTCTTGAAATTATTCCACTGTACTCATGGGATGAGTTATCTTATTCTTGTCACATAAGCCATCTCTTATTTAGAACAAGAGGCATCCTATTATTGAATGATAGGGCATACTACAGTTTATAGTCATGTATATAGGAAAATTTTAATCTTATTCTTGGAGCATAAGGTATCTCTTGTTTGGAAGAAGAGGCTTCCTATGTTTGTGGTATAGGGTGCACAACAGTTTAAAGTCATGTAGAGAGGACTATTGGTTTCATACGCTTGGTGCATAAGACATCTCTTGTTTGCACCAAGAGGTGTACTATGTTTGTCACATAGGAAGTACTACAGTTTATAGTCATGTAGAGAGGAATATTGGCATAAGGAGCCTATAAATGGTTGGTGTTGGGACTTATGTAAGGGCGGATCTCTCTGGTTCAACCTGGCATAGGAGCCAGGTGATGGGGTTTGGATGAGTTGCTTGAGGAATGGTTCAACTGATGGTACTCAGGGAATTGATGATGAGAATTTCAACTCACGACATAAGAAACGAACGAAGAGGAATATGTTGAATCAAGGTATTCCATGGTGTGTGGAGGAGTATCTCAAATCATGTTATTCCATAGGAGGAAGGTAGATGCACATAAGGGCGCAATGGAAAATGTCGGTGTCCCGACCCGAAAACTTTGCGGTGTGACTCTCCCTTTTTCATGGGGGTCAGTGATGGTAGTGAAGGGATACACGTAGGATGGGCAACTAACAAGATTGGATTCTGCGGCATAAGTGAACGCAAGATTGGATTGTGTGGCACAAGTGTGTACAAGATTGGACTGTGCGACGGAGGTGCACGTAAGATTGGGCACCTTGGAACTGTTGTGTGCAAGATTGATGTTTTTAACGCAATATTGGAAGTTTTTTGCATAGGATTGGAATCTTACGCACTCATGAATTAGGAAAAAAATAGGTTAGGTGAGGATTAAACATGGTGGGCCCATGTGAAAGAGGGCCCATATGGGACCTGTCATGAAAGATCTCACAAGGAGGGTTCCATTCTTCCATGTAGGCACAAAATATGTGGTTTTATACGCAACAGAGTAGCAACCAACCTTCAGAGACCTCCCTCGAGGGGTGGGGGATGACCTTGTATTTATAGGAAAACCCGGGAGTGCTTGAGTGTAAGATTCTGGTCATGGAAGTGATCTTACACGCACCCTATGGTGGGTGCGCATGCAAAGGGGCGTTTGACGTCGCATTGGATGTGGAAGAATCTTACGCACATATGCCAATATTGCACACACCTCTCAAAACTTGCACACACCTTCCTTAGATGTTTTTCAGGTGGCCTGGGCAGAAGATGATGTATCATTTGATGCGTAAAAGGTTTGTGCAACCTGTTGCACGCAAGATTTTACTATTGAAAACAAGATTCCATTCTTACATGAAAAACATCCATTCTTACGTGCAAGATTTCAATTCTTGCATGCAAAGCCATAGTTTTCCCCAAAATCATCCTGGATGGCCATTTCCAGCAGCCTCACATAGAATGGCCATAACTTCTGATCCGTAACTCCGTTTGGGCTCCACAACCAATCAAATAAAAGCTTGTGAAACCAGATAGTCTCTAGTATCATGTATAGAAGAATTTAGTGAATTACATGGATGCCTTTTTCAGTCCAATAATAGTGATAAAAATTAATTAATTGAATAAAAAATTAAGTGAAATTTATTATTATATTTGGAATATTCATTACAAAAATGTTTAAAATGGAGGTGTATGGGTGGAATAGAATAGTGAATCACTATGAGATCAAGGGCCTATTCCTTCAAATTTAATCCCTATTTAATATAGTTTCCCTAATTAAAAATGACCTAGTATGACCCAAATTTGACTCAGGTTTAAGAAACCAAGAATTTCTTCTACCACCCAGGATTCCATCCTCTAGGCATGTTGAGGAATATTTGAAACCACTTATTGAAAAAGACATCCAACTCTAGGTGTGTATTTTGGTTCTTCTCTCCCACTGATGCTCTTAGAAATTCCCTTATAAGAAACTAAGTCTTCTCTATATCATCCCTAACACTCACCAATGATAAGAACTCATCGCACATCCTTATGAGGATTTGGATCTCTTTGATCTTGTGGAGATACCAAAGACAAATCCCAAATTTTCCATGGTGTAGGTGGAAGTTTTTTATATCTGGTGACCACCTAGTCTGTAGTTGAAACATAATTTATATATGGTTGTAGACATGAAATTGAATAATCCATATTTCCATATATAGTTCATCCATAAAATGGAGACCCTTAAATTCCTCACATGTTTGGAGAACCCAGTAGGATCCTTCCCACTCATCCATTACATTAGCCCTAAGGTAAAGATCTCATTCATATATCCAGACTTATAAGATATCAAGGATGCCATACTTGAAGATGTTATAGTAGTGTGGAGATGATACTTAGTCGGTTGGAAGCTCCCAATTGATCATCCATGTTAGATCATAGAGTGCCAAGGACAAATATGGGTTGTGGTTCCTTACGTTATGATCAACATATAAAATGTTACAATAGATGTATACTCATTAATTATTGAACAAATGGACCATGGATTAAAGGTTGGAATCAAGAACGTTGACATCATCTTATTCCTCGAACCCATATAGGGTTATCTTTTGGCATAAATGATATTCTCTTTATTCTTTGTTCTATAGGTACACAAGTTCTTATTGGAGAGACTGCATCTACTCACTTGATCTGATCCCAAGGTTCTATGACATATCTCTCCTCCAAGCTATATAAGATTTAGAATTAAGGGCATCCATCTAGTGAGTTATTTAAAAATTAATTAAATGTCGTTTATAAAATTTTTCTTGCTCAACTCCTCCTACATAACTAGCCATTGTAGAATCTTAATGCATGCTTTGCAAAAGTCTCACCATAGAATAATGATGGCATAAAATTTGAGTGGCACAAAATATAAGGATTTATTTCATATAAATTACATGTAAGTTTTAATTATGTGAAATGATATAACTATTAAATTTTAATGACGATATTGTGGTCCTCTCTGAGGTCCCCACCCCTATTTATAGGTAAATGGGTGACCCAGGTTGCATAAAATGATGGGTAAAATTCATAAAATTCATAAAATTCATAAAATACATAAAATTCAGAATTTTCCTTATAATTAAATTATCATCATCCCTATAAAACCCAATTTTGAGGGGAGAAATCTTTTTATACTAAAAAGTACTTCTAAAAATTATTTGAGGGAAAAGATGACTAAAATAATCAACTTTTGAGCAATGAGAAGATTCTTGTGCACCCTTAGTTGCATGATGTAAGAGAAAGAAATTTTATAGAGTTATCTCGAGTTTTTTAGGTATTTTTTTATCTTTATTTGATAATAATTTCATTGTGTTTTTATTTGGTGTGCGTTAGGATTAAAATTGGAAATTTTGAAAAAAGGATGGGCAATACACGGTTGGTGCTTGGTTTTCCCAAATCTTGTGCCCCAACCCAAAAAACTATGAAAACAAAAATAAAGGGGATTCACATGGCTGGAACATAGTTTGTCAAACAATTCACCCTTTTAAGATAAATCATGAACCTCTAGAATAGGTTCACAGTTAAGCCACATTGTTAGGGGAAACAGTGTGCACCGAGTATCAAACAAAGCGTACAATATTTTAATCCCCCGAAAATTAATTTTAAAATTTTATCATCCCCCATTATAAATCCAATTCATCCTTAAATTGAACCCTTATTTTTTTTCATGACTTTGGAGACTTCTGAAAATATTCAATGTCTTCCTGACTTCTGTTCTTAGCGAATCAAATGACAGAATGAATATCTTCACCCCTCACAGTAAGACGATCTTATCCCGTGTGGATTCCTTTCTCTTTCCATTCTTCTCCCATACAGTTTAGGGTTATTATTAACTATTTTTGGTTGAATATAGATCAGGTATCAAGATATATAATTGTGGGATATTGGTTCATACAATCTAGAAATTTGGTTAAAGATCCATATCTCATTCTATGTCGTTATTTCGTTCAAATTGGTTATTTTAGTTAGGAAAACACTCATCAATGGATTAAATTAGGTGATCTATTATTAAAACCTTATAGTCATGATATCAATTACATGTACATAATTTTATAATTTCTAGAGTTTTTTTAGAAATTTGATATTCTAATTGAATTATTTAGTTTGGTGAATTAATTAATTAAGGGTTTGGGAATCAAGAATGATTAATTGTTTAATTAATTTTTAGAATATTGAATTGTGGGATTTGAGGAATAATTGTGTTTCTTAATTTGGATAATTTATTGAGGAATTAATTATGGAGATACTGAGTTGTTTGATTGAGATAATTTTTGAATTAATTTCAGAGATATTGAGTTGTTTTATTGTGATAATTAATTATTGAATTAAAGATATAGATATAGATTTGTTTTATTGAGATAAATAAGTTTTTAAGTTATTATAGAGATATTGAGTTGTATGATAGAGATAATTAATTGGTGAATTAATTAATTGGAGTGAGATGAATAATTAATTGTTGAATTAATTAATTTAATTGATGTGAACAATTAATTGTTGAGTTAATTAATAGTATTGAGATGATTAATTAATTGTGGAGATAATTAATGAGATTGTTATGAATAATTAATTAGTGAATTAATTAATGGTATTGAGATGATAAACTAATTATTGAGTTAATTAATGGGATTGAGATTATTAATTAATTATTGAGTTAATTAATGGGATTGAGAAGATTAATTAATTTTTGAGTCAATTAATGGTATTGAGATGATTAATTAATTGTTGAGTTAATTAATGGGATTGATATAATTAATTTATTTTTGAAATAATTAGTGGTTTCGAGGTGGTACATTAAGTTTCAAATTAATTAATGGAGTATGCTATGGATATAAATAATGGTAACAATGTAATTCATATTAGAGTTGAGGTAATGAATGATAACAATGGAATTGATGTATGAATTGAGACAATAAATGATAAAAATGACATTAATGTATGAATTCAGGTAATTAATGGTAACAAATAAATTCATGTGTTAATTGAGACAATGAATGGTAACAATGAAATTCATGTGTGAATTGAGACAATGAATGGTAATAATATAATTCATGTGTGAATTGAGACAATGAATGGTAATAATGTAATTTATGTGTGAATTGAGGTAATTAATGGTAATAATGACATTCATGTGGGAATTAAGACAATGAATGGTAATAATGGAATTCATGTGTGAATTTAGACAATTAATGGTAACAATAGAATTCATGTGTGAAATTAGAGGAATAATGGTAACAATGGAATTCTGATATATAACATGGTTCATGTGTCCTTGGGAACCTGAGTGTTATGTGGTTAAATAAATAAATTGATAATGTGATTATTGTATAATTAAGCATTTTATTTATTTATTTATACAACTATATACACTTTTATTGGATGTATAATTTTTTTAGCCACCGTTGGTGTTGGTCTACTGAGTTGTTCTCACAACCTACTCGAGCTACCTGATTAGTACCCAAATAGATTTCACGGTTGTAGGACAGGATAAGTGCAAAGGCCTAGTGTTAGATGGATGACTTGGGATGGAGCATAAATGAGGGAACCAAATTTGGTTTTACACACAATTAAGAGTTTATAGTGTCTTTACTTTGGAGTTTCACTTTGACACATGGAACATACTTTAGCATGGAATATCTACGGCTTAGATTTGATATTGTATTTCTAGTTTTGGTCATCTTGTGATACCGGATTATTCAGGTTATGTTATATAATATGATTTGGTTATTTTTTTTTATTTCTACTATTGGGATACTTTTATAAAGAGTGTATAGTCTCCTCATGATTGATATTAGAACCTAAGTGATAGTCGGTAGCCTCTAGCATACTGGAAGGAATGCCTGAGTTAATGTGACCAACTGGCTCAGGGTCTGGCGTATAGCACCCAAGTTGGGATGTTACACACAAGTTAATATCTAGAGGTTATATTCAAGTACCAAGTTTCATGTGTTAACAAGGTTTCTAGGAGATATCAAGTTCTATGATAATGAGGCCAATAAATACACCTCAACTATCCATTTTAGGGGTTCATACTTTTGGATTCAAAATTTATATGAATTTTAATATCTTAACTCATGAAATATGAATTTTTTTCTTCATACATCTAATACAAAACCTCGTGGACCATTGCAGGTGAAAAAATTATGACAATTAACGTTTTCAAGCCCTTTAATGTATTATTATGCACTCGAGATAATATTGGATAACTCAATTACTCTTAGAAAACCCTTCATGTAAAGGCCAAATCCTCACATAAGTCATGGTTTTATTCAACACTTATTTTATGGAAAACTGATTCCATGGCCACCTACTTGATTTCCATATTTCAGGATATGAACTTATATAAATTTTGAGGTCATGTGTGACTCATAAATTCCTAATTTGGATTCATCCATGAATATTTAATATGCATAATAGGTATCATAAAATTTCTTTCCTAGGTACCTCACACAAAGAATAGGCTGGGTGGAATCCATTTTTTCCTCTTGAGCATAGAATGAAAACACCCATAACTATTTTTCTAAAGAAAGAACTGATTTTCATGATGCAAAATACCCACTCTATCACTTGATATCATCTATTTTAAGAAAAAATATTATATATCACATGATTTTAAACTATATAGACAAGTCCCATACCACGAACATAGACTATATAACATGATCTACAAGGGTTTTGATTCTCGTTCGAGCATGATAAATATGATTCCTCTTTGATGTTCAATAAAAATAACCAAAACAACCACACCATCTCATCTATTTTGAGAGAAATTAAAAAACAATTACATTCCTAAAAAAAGAATACTATCTGGTTGGTGATCACCTTCCACCAAGATGTTTATATAAAATAAACTACACAATCTATGTAGAGACCCAAAGCCTGACGTACATTGACATTACATTACATTTGCGGAATACTTAGTACATAACAAAAAAACACACACAAGGATCGTAATAGTTTAGTGTCTTTGGAAACTCGGAACGTAATCTTTTAATCGTGGTGAAAGATCTTCAATATCTCCCATAAAGATCTTCCCCTTTTTTTTACCAAAAACCTTTCTTTATATCCTGGGGAAAAGAAAACATAAAAGGGTGAGCTCAAATTCTCAGTAAGGGTAAAAAAAGAAATAACAGTCACATCATATTCAAAAGAACATAATATTTTGGAAATCTTAACCTGCAAAAGAAAGCATAATTTCATATCATGGGATAAATCATGGCAGTGAAATGTAATCACAATAATCATAACTTAAAACATGAAACTTTGTGGCATTCACACATAATCATAGAGAATCATTTCTTGTTAGTCAAGACTCATTTCCAAGACTATCTTAGTGGACAAAGTCCCTTTCTGAATCGAGTAACCCTCGTTTCAGTCCTGTTTTACTGAACCGGTATAACCTACCATTCCAGCCCTGTCTATCTCATGAGATATAAAATCTTTACCCAATGCATTGGAGGGAGATATAGGTCCCACCCATCTCATAATGAATCCTTTCTTATGTGTGCCACATAATCATAAACCATACATCATAGCATAACCCATGTAATAAAAATGGGATTCTTAAACAACATGACATCATAAAACAATTCATATAAGATAAAAGAATTCATAAAAATATTTCCATCACAACATAATCAAATCCATGTAATAATAGGGATAAAAACAGAACCCTTTTATTATCTTAGATGGAAAATAATTTTGATAAAATACTTGAACTTCATTCTTGAGGAAAATATCCTTTCTACTTCAAAAACACTTTTCCTTTCTTAACATGTCATACAATTTTAAACTAAAAGAAGTTCATTAAAAATAAACTTTAATACTTGTAAAGGAAGCTTCTTGGAAATAATGTTTTAGAAATCCATTCATGCCGTATAAGTTAAAAAAAAACATTCTTCGTACTTTTGTCGGAAAAGTCAAAAAGTACTTCGTACGAAAAACGAAAAAAGATTCCTTTCTTATCTTTTACTAAAAATTCACCGAAGGGTAAAATTGGATTTAAACTATTGCAAGTGGATGGAAACAATATTACATATTGAGGGAACATGGATGTGGATGATAAAATACACCCCAGTAAATGCCAAAGTATAAACAATCTCGAATAAAAATGAGATTGTGATATTTCCCTTACCTTAGGTCCGACTTGCTTTGAACGTGTCCGAACCTCCTGTATAATGATTTACATAATGTTATTGACTTATTACAGAATCATATTCATTGTTATGATATCATATATGGTTCTCTTATGGCTTTATATTACCCGGTCTTTTGTAAATTCATGTTAAAGTAGCATTTTGGGTAAAATCTTCTTATTTGTCGTTCGTGTTTTTAACTTGTAATTATTAATATGATTACTTGGATCATGATTACTTATATCCAGAATGTAAAACATGATTTATATATAATATATATTCAGAATATACATATATATATATAATATATTGATAATGGAATGAAATACACCATTCATGGAGACGGTAGTCCGTACGTACGCATGAACGCTGTTTTCGTTTCCTTACTGAATTGAATGGAATTAAGTAGATGACATAAATATAAATATACATAAATCCAGTATCATTATTATGTCATATATTTCATTAGTACTTATTATATATGCTTCATAATCATTCATGAATGGTTAATGTGGAGAATGAATCTCATCGCGTCGTGGAGACGGTAGTCCGTACGTACGCACGAGCGATGATATCGTTCCCATGGTCGTGGAATTGTGTTAAAGTGGATGAATATTATTTAAGTATCAATATCACTTTATAATAATCATATATAGTTACTCATTAAACCATTATACCCATCCTATTAAGGTGGTGGCAGAAAATATATTACACCACGGCGTGGAGACGGTATTCCGTACGTACGCACGCGCATTGATTTCATTTTTTTCCGTAGGATGGATAGAAGGTGAATTAGGGTTGTTTCATATTTATAATAACATATCAGTATATAATTAATACTGATGTTATTACTTTGTTATGAAACAACTAAAGAAGAAGAAGTTGAAGAATAATGAAATTGAAAAGATCGGTAATGGTTATTACCTCTTCTTTGAAACGCCTCTTTGAATCCTCCACTTAGGGAACTAAGATTGGTCTTTGAAGAAGACCAAGACCTCTAGGATTATTCTAGGGAAGTGGAGAAGGGATTTTGGCAGAGGTTGGCCGAGCTTGAGTGCTCAAATTGGTGTGAGGAGGAAGGGGGAGGAGGTGTCCTTTTATAAGGGAGGAGAGGGGCACCTTAGGAATACCTCAAAATATTATTTTATATTAATGTCAAAATCGGTTTATAATGGTTCCAAAGGGTCTTATTTCGAAGCTAAAGTGGGGATGGGTCTAAATCCTATCAACCAATAGGATTTAGACAAGTTTAGGGTATTATTTTAACCTTATCAATTAGATTTAACTCTAAGTTAAATAATTTAACTTTTACCGTGTCTTTTTGTTTTCTTTCACTATATGGTTAATACACTTACTATAACATGCCAAACGAACCCCAAATATTTTATTACTAATACATATATCCTTATCTAAGTAATTTGGCCGAACCTTAGATTTTTAGGAATAAAATAACAATTAATAATATAATATTTGATTTAAAAACTATTTTGTGTCAATTTTGACACTATTTGATATATGATTTTTGTTAAAGTCATAACAGAATTATATGTTCGAAAAAAGTTGATTAAATCAACAATAATATATCATAGTAACCTATAAAATTATTGGAATTCATAAAAAGTCTCAAATTACATTCATTTGAGCATTTATAACATCAATTATGTTAATATTTCCTTAAAAGGGTAATTACTGCATCATCGTTGTGTCATAAATAAATTACTTTATTTAAAGTATAAAAATTATAAATAAAATATCATTATGTAGGAAATCGTTTTATCTTTCTAAGGAATATTTATAGTCGAATTTATCTTAAGTATAACCCCATATTAAAAATGTTTTAGTAAATAAACTTTGATTTTAACTCTTTTAACTCTTTTTTGAATTAAATAATAATACATGTCCTAATCTAATCCAAGTGGGCCTAAATGATAATATTTTACACTTAAGGTTGTTTTTGGTCGAGATACACTTGTCCAATAGAATTAGGACATGTGTTAGGGTAATATTTATATCATTCTTACCCTTAATTACCCTATTTACTTTTAACCGTGGTAAATAAAAGTAAAAAGTTACTATTCACCAAAAATTATTTTCATCTCATTGAACCAAATTTTACTTACTGACATCAACCGTGTCTCTCGGATTTTTGAAATTCCATTCACAGAAGCGGTAAAATTAAGATTTATGAAGAAATTAAATTTTTTAACTACCACTTAGTAGTTTCACTATTCATCAAAAATTGATGTTTTTCAGAACAATGCCAAAATTTCATCCTAAGCTATATTTCATATTCCAAATTCAAAAATGAAGTCTAATTTACCAAATACATAACATAGAAGTTGCATTAAATAATTTTATAACTAAATCCCGCTGTTAAAACAAATAGCGTGTTTTTAAGAAATAATATCTATCAAAATATTGACACTTGTTTATGTCTGGTGTAAATGTGAAATTACATCCAATGACCAAAATTGTAATGAATTGTAAAAATATATTCTAAATATACTTTAAAACCACTCAAATTAATAATGTATCACTATTAATTATTTTGATTAAAAAAGTTGTTTTAAATTAAAATTTAGTAATTTTCACTATTCATCAGAATATGAAAGTTATCCGAAAAGTACCAAAATTTCACCTTAGGCTAAATTCGATACTCCGAATCCATAAATGAAGTCCATTTTGAAAATTAAAATTTACAAAATTTCAAAAAGTGGTTATTACTATTCATAACGGCTAGTTTTAATAATATCTTAATAGAATATCGTTGTTTAGCGAAACTTGGTGTTGCGTACAACACACGCTATCGTGGAAGGTCGCGATTGCGTGTAATTCAAGCCAGGTCAGAGATGTGTGTTGTGAAAGCTCCTTTTGGTGTAGCGTATAACACAAGACATTAATAAAATTAAAAATAATGTTTTTTATAAAAACTTGGGCTGTTACATTCTACCCCCCTTAAAATGAATTTCGCCCACGAAATTCGTTGGGGTTATAAATGGTTTACTATTCAAAAGTTTCTTTAATAGAAACCCACATCATAAAAAGGAATATCAAAACCAATCTTTAAAAACAAAAGTATGAAACGTAACGGTTACCCAAATAAACTAATCATTGGGTTTCCACATAGGTGAAAATATGGATATGGAAGAGAAATCTAACCATCATGTTCTGATGGAGAGTGGTAGAGAACATGGCTATGGAAAAGCCAGTAATCACAAATCCATAGATTTGTGATGATATAAGATACCATCTGATTCATCAGGTATAAGATCACTAGGACAACATTTTTGGTTTTCAAGATCATTTCCCTAAAGTTGAAAATTTGAATTAGAATAAATACTTACTTTATTTTGGTACAATCTCACTGTTGTTCGTGCCTTGAACAATTTCCACTTCATCTCTTAAATAAATGAAGTTGAATTTGTTATTCGTGAAGTGTTAGCAGATTATGTGATAGAACGACGGGTCATTCCATCTGTCTCAAACAAAAGGTTAGCAAAAATTATATACATAAGTCGGTCTATAGTGAGATTAATCACATATGGTTCCTAAAATGGACTTATACTTCATATATCATACTGCTTAATATAATAAAACTAGTTTCTACTAAACAGGGACTTCCTGTAGGCCAGTGGTAGGTGATAAAGTCCAGTCGCACTTCGGTTGTGGGTTCGATTCCCACAGCCTTGTCCGACGCGATGGGTTGTCGCCCGTCCTGCAGGTTGTCCTTTTTTCTAAAACTACATTACTATAACATCCCATCAATAATATCGAAAAAAAAACTTATATCCTTAAACAATACTCACTTATGTCCAACATAATCCATTCCAATCTTTAGGCTTATCCATAATACTGCAGTCCACTCCCATATATCATAAGATATGTTTTGTTGGTCACATTTCAATCATTCAAAGTCCTTAATCATGTATTCTCTTGAATACCATAGTGAAAACATGAATGCAGTTTAAAGTTAACACTTTCCACATACCAAAATCCTCAAAATTCTATATACTCAAACCATGATATCACTTAGTCCTTATATCAATCATGAGCTCATGAATACTATTAAACATTTCATTTTCTCATTTTCCCTTCATTATGCGCATATCATCTTATTTCCAAAATATATCAATCACTTTGAATACCACATCAATAAATATTGCAATACTCAATAATACAACATTATTTCGAAATCCCATTACATAAACACTTAATCATTCCACCACATCGTGGTCATATTCAACATTGCCAATAGTGATCGCATGTGACTTCCCTTTGTCCTTTGCCTTCAGTGGTTGCTCATGTTGATCATCACTAACCCTTGGATTAGGGCATTTATTAGCATAATGCCCCATTTCCTTGCACTTGAAGCATTGAAGTGTTGGTGGTGCGTTCTCTGCAGTGTTTGCTTTATTCACATCATTAGAAACCCTTTTTCCATTACTTCGACACTCAGCTGCTCGATGACCTTCTTTTCCACACTTAAATCATTTTCTAGTCCCTTTAAGAAAATCTACACCATGCTTCTTTCCACACTTTGTGCATAAGGAAACATTCATCTTCTTTTCACCATTATTCTGAGATTTCTCCTTGAACTCCATCTTTCGTTTTTTGTCAAAACCATGAGATGGATATGTAACACCAACTTCCATTTCTACCTTGATAGCACAACGCACAATTTCTTCATAGCTACTGAAGTCTCTTATAGCTAATGCCTTTCGAAGACTTGGTTTTAAGCCACTGAAAAATTGATCAACTTTACTTTCAGGTTGGATGATAATGCCAGATGCATACCTTGCAAGTCTTGTAAAATTCGCTTCGTATATACCAACAGATTCATCATCCTTTTGCTTTAGTTCAAGAAACTCCTTCTCCATCTTTGTTCGAAGAATACGAGGGAAGTATTTATTGAAAAATAAGTTCTTGAACTCGTCCCATTCCATGGACTCAATTTCATCTCTTTGCCTTGTATTCTTGATAAGATTCCACCATTGATCAGCTTCACCTTCCAAACGATATACTGCTAAGATGACTTTATCATGTTCAGAACATTGAAGAACTGAAAATATCTTTTCAGTGGTACTGATCCATTGTTCAGCAACAAGTGGATCAGAAGACCCACTGAAAGAAGGTGGACGTTGCCTCATGAAGGACTCAATAGAATATTGTTCCCTTCTCTGCTCATTTGGAAGTCCAGAATGATTCATAGCTTGTGTAAGTATAGCAATAAGATTTTGCACTCCATCTCCCATAACATTTGTTTGTTCAGGAGGAAAATCATTGCATTGTCCATTGCATTGATCAACACGGTTCCTTCAGGTTCCAGCCATCGTCTAAAACCCAAAAAGAATAGTGTGAGAGGCAAAAATCATGCTAGGGAAAACAACATAATAAAGGGGGAGTACCTTCAATATCTAACATCTTAGGTTTAATTCTATGATCATTAGCATAATTCTAGTACTATAACCTATACGTATACTTAACCTTAGGGACATCCCTAGACATACCTTAGAAATATCTCTAGGGATCTCACTAACGTTTTCGCATCCTAGTTTCCAAAGCATGACTAAACCTTTCCTCTGATACCAACTGTAGATACCCAAAGCCTGACGTACATTGACATTACATTACATTTGCGGAATACTTAGTACATAACAAAAACACACACACAAGGATCGTAATAGTTTAGTGTCTTTGGAAACTCGGAACGTAATCTTCTAATCGTGGTGAAAGATCTTCAATATCTCCCATAAAGATCTTCCCCTTTTTTTTACCTAAAACCTTTCTTTATATCCTGGGGAAAAGAAAACATAAAAGGGTGAGCTCAAATGCTCAGTAAGGGTAAAAAAAGAAATAACAGTCACATCATATTCAAAAGAACATAATATTTTGGAAATCTTAACCTGCAAAAGAGAGCATAATTTCATATCATGGGATAAATCATGGCAGTGAAATGTAATCACAATAATCATAACTTAAAACATGAAACTTTGTGGAATTCACACATAATCATAGAGAATCATTTCTTGTTAGTCAAGACTCATTGCCAAGACTATCTTAGTGGACAAAGTCCCTTTCTGAATCGAGTAACCCTCGTTTCAGTCCTGTTTTACTGAACCGGTATAACCTACCGTTCCAGCCCTGTCTATCTCATGAGATATAAAATATTTACCCAATGCATTGGAGGGAGATATAGGTCCCACCCATCTCATAATGAATCCTTTCTTATGTGTGCCACATAATCATAAACCATACATCATAGCATAACCCATGTAATAAAAATGGGATTCTTAAACAACATGACATCATAAAACAATTCATATAAGATAAAAGAATTCATAAAAATATTTCCATCACAACATAATCAAATCCATGTAATAATAGGGATAAAAACAGAACCCTTTTATTATCTTAGATGGAAAATAATTTTGATAAAATACTTGAACTTCATTCTTGAGGAAAATATCCTTTCTACTTCAAAAACACTTTTCCTTTCTTAACATGTCATACAATTTTAAACTAAAAGAAGTTCATTAAAAATAAACTTGAATACTTGTAAATGAAGCTTCTTGGAAATAATGTTTTAGAAATCCATTCATGCCGTATAAGTTAAAAAAAACATTCTTCGTACTTTTGTCGGAAAAGTCAAAAAGTACTTCGTACGAAAAACGACAAAAGATTCTTTTCTTATCTTTTACTAAAAATTCACCGAAGGGTAAAATTGGATTTAAACTATTGAAAGTGGATGGAAACAATATTAAATATTGAGGGAACATGGATGTGGATGATAAAATACACCCCAGTAAATGCCAAAGTATAAACAATCTCGAATAAAAATGAGATTGTGATATTTCCCTTACCTTAGGTCCGACTTGCTTTGAACGTGTTCAAACCTCCTGTATAATTATTTACATAATGTTATTGACTTATTACAGAATCATATTCATTGTTATGATATCATATATGGTTCTCTTATGGCTTTATATTACCCGGTCTTTTGTAAATTCATGTTAAAGTAGCATTTTGGGTAAAATCTTCTTATTTGTCGTTCATGTTTTTAACTTGTAATTATTAATATGATTACTTGGATCATGATTAATTATATCCAGAATGTAAAACATGATTTATATATAATATATATTCAGAATATACATATATATATAATATATTGATAATGGAATGAAATACACCATTCATGGAGACGGTAGTCCGTACGTACGCATGAACGCTGTTTTCGTTTCCTTACTGAATTGAATGGAATTAAGTAGATCACATAAATATAAATATACATAAATCCAGTATCATTATTATGTCATATATTTCATTAGTACTTATTATATATGCTTCATAATCATTCATGAATGGTTAATGTGGAGAATGAATCTCATCGCGTCGTGGAGATGGTAGTCCGTACGTACGCACGAGCGATGATATCGTTCCCATGGTCGTGGAATTGTGTTAAAGTGGATGAATATTATTTCAGTATCAATATCACTTTATAATAATCATATATAGTTACTCATTACACCATTATACCCATCCTATTAAGGTGGTGGCGGAAAATAGATTACACCACGGCGTGGAGACGGTATTCCGTACGTACGCACGTGCGGTGATTTCATTTTTTTTCCGTAGGATGGATAGAAGGTGAATTAGGGTTGTTTCATATTTATAATAAAATATCAGTATGTAAGTAATACTGATGTTATTACTTTGTTATGAAACAACTAAAGAAGAAGAAGTTGAAGAATAATGAAATTGAAAAGATCGGTAATGGTTATTACCTCTTCTTTGAAACGCCTCTTTGAATCCTCCACTTAGGGAACTAAGATTGGTCTTTGAAGAAGACCAGGACCTCTAGGATTATTCTAGGGAAGTGGAGAAGGGATTTTTGCAGAGGTTGGCCGAGCTTGAGTGCTCAAATTGGTGTGAGGAGGAAGGGGGAGGAGGTGTCCTTTTATAAGGGAGGAGAGGGGCACCTTAGGAATACCTCAAAATATTATTTTATATTAATGTCAAAATCGGTTTATAATGGTTCCAAAGGGTCTTATTTCGAAGCTAAAGTGGGGATGGGTCTAAATCCTATCAACCAATAGGATTTAGACAAGTTTAGGGTATTATTTTAACCTTATCAATTAGATTTAACTCTAAGTTAAATAATTTAACTTTTACCGTGTCTTTTTGTTTTCTTTCACTATATGGTTAATACACTTACTATAACATGCCAAAAGAACCCCAAATTGTTTATTACTAATACATATATCCTTATCTAAGTACTTTGGCCGAACATTAGATTTTTAGGAATAAAATAACAATTAATAATATAATAGTTTATTTAAAAACTATTTTATGTCAATTTTGACACTATTTGATATATGATTTTTGTGAAAGTCATAACAGAATTATATGTTCGAAAAAAGTTGATTAAATCAACAATAATATATCATAGTAACCTAGAAAGTTAGTGGAATTCATAAAAAGTCTCAAATTACATTCATTTGAGCATTTATAACATCAATTATGTTAATATTTCCTTAAAAGGGTAATTACTGCATCATCGTTGTGTCATAAATAAATTACTTTATTTAAAGTATAAAAATTATAAATAAAATATCATTATGTAGGAAATCGTTTTAGCTTTCTAATGAATATTTATAGTCGAATTTATCTTATGTATAACCCCATATTAAAAATGTTTTAGTAAATAAACTTTGATTTTAACTCTTTTAACTCTTTTTTGAATTAAATAATAATAAATGTCCTAATCTAATCCAAGTGGGCCTAAATGATAATATTTTACACTTAAGGTTGTTTTTGGTCGAGATACACTTGTCCAATAGAATTAGGACATGTGTTAGGGTAATATTTATATCATTCTTACCCTTAATTACCCTATTTACTTTTAACCGTGGTAAATAAAAGTAAAAAGTTACTATTCACCAAAAATTATTTTCATCTCATTGAACCACATTTTACTTACTGACATCAACCGTGTCTCTCGGATTTTTGAAATTCCATTCACAGAAGCGGTAAAATTAAGATTTATGAAGAAATTAAATTTTTTAACTACCACTTAGTAGTTTCACTATTCATCAAAAATTGATGTTTTTCAGAACAATGCCAAAATTTCATCCTAAGCTATATTTCATATTCCAAATTCAAAAATGAAGTCTAATTTACCAAATACATAACACAGAAGTTGCATTAATTAATTTTATAACTAAATCCCACTGTTAAAACAAATAGCGTGTTTTTAAGAAACAATATCTATCAAAATATTGACACTTGTTTATGTCTGGTGTAAATGTGAAATTACATCCAATGACCAACATTGTATTGAATTGTAAAAATATATTCTAAATATACTTTAAAACCACTCAAATTAATAATTTATCACTATTAATTATTTTGATTAAAAAAGTTGTTTTAAATTAAAATTTAGTAATTTTCACTATTCATCAGAATATGAATGTTATCCGAAAAGTACCAAAATTTCACCTTAGGCTAAATTCGATACTCCGAATCCATAAATGAAGTCCATTTTGAAAATTAAAATTTACAAAATTTCAAAAAGTGGTTATTACTATTCATAACGGCTAGTTTTAATAATATCTTAATAGAATATCGTTGTTTAGCGAAACTTGGTGTTGCGTACAACACACGCTATCGTGGAAGGTCGCGATTGCGTGTAATTCAAGCCAGGTCAGAGATGTGTGTTTTGAAAGCTATTTTTGGTGTAGCGTATAACACAAGACATTAATAAAATTAAAAAGAATGTTTTTTATAAAAACTTGGGCTGTTACAATCTAATACCTCGATTGAGTTTATAAAATTGTTTATAACTATCCAGGTCACACATGATCTATTCGATAGTTATGTATGGAAGTAAAATAATATAGGCCACAAAAGGACCTATAAAAATCTTATATATTGGAAAAACTAATAAGAAAAGTGTTTAAGAAGATATCAAGTATCTTCCAGTTTAGTACAAGAGTGTGCGTGTGGTAAACCAGAGTAAGCACACACAATGCTCGGAATGTAATAAATATAAAAAATATATTAAAAACTAGTAGAAGAGTTTTTTAGAAGGATATACATATTGAAATTAAGCTTGTGACTATAGAGTTGAATCAACAATGAAGCTTCAGTCAGGTTCTCTTGAAATATTCAAAAAAATAGAGTGTCTTAACTCCTGTTTTCTGAGTGGAGGAAAGCACCGGATATGATGATTCTTTGGATTACTCAGTACATCTAGTTCAAATTTATGTGAGTTTAGACAGTTTGATATTTTTTCTTCCTATTAGTTTTATGCTTATGTTACTGCCTCTATTTTCTTCTCTGTATCATTTCGCCTATGTGCCTATTTTGGCGAATAAGGGAGTGTGATTTTGTTTTTATCAGTAGAAACAAGAATGTTTGAATCAACTTCTCTATCATACTTTTTTTGACATGATTTCTATCAAACATTTATTATAAAACCATTATAGTAGTAAATGTAATTAAATTTAATAAAAACATCTATTAGAGTAATGAAATTAAAAACAAGTAATGTAATAAAATAAGTTATAGTGTTTTAAGATCTTGAGGTGTCAAGATCTAGCGGTATTAAGCTCTATTGGTGTCAATATCTAGCAGTATAACACAAATGGTGTCTTAAAATTATCCAAATTTTTAGTATGATAGATGTGTTTCATCTAATAGTGTATGGTCAGATGATGTCTCATAATTAGACAATTCTTAAAATGTTAGCGGTATGATTCTGGATATGTGATATTAACGGTGCCTCATCTGGTGGTATCTCATAATTTTCTACATTTTCATTCTGGTGGCATGACATCTAGGTGGTGTGTCAATCACTAGTGTCTCATACTTTTTCCAATTATTCAATCTACTAGTATGATTGTCTGATGGTGTGGTGTCTTGGTGGTATCTCAGGCTTAGAGATTTTTTATGCTTGAGGTGTGTCAAGGACAAAAATTTATGACTCCACGGTGTCTCATACTTAGATGGATTTATCAAATATTTTTAGAATACATATTGTTTATAGGTAAAAATGAAATTCAGTAGTATTATTAATAAATATTATTCTATTCTCATTAAAACTAGGATATAAAAAACACCAATTTTTCTTTTTTATCTTTTTTGAATCAATATTCCATCTACCCTCATACTGTATTAGAATTCCAATTATATTAAATAATCTCAACATTGTAATCTTTTTAGTATCATCAAGAGATGTTCATTTAGATTCTCATTCTCTAAAAATAATCTCAATAATTTTCTCATAAAAAATTCCATCTACAAGATCTTTATCACCCAAATATAGTAATACATTTACAATCACCATAAATATCTGATGAAAATTTGAAATAGATTCTCCAAGTATAAAATAAAACACTTGATAATTAGCATAGATCATTTCTTTTTTAGTCAAAATTACTATGGTTGTCCCAATATGAGTTACTTTTATATTTTTTCATATACTATTTATAGTTTTAGAAGTGTAAATATGACATCATATCTTTCTGGTAATTTAACACAGTAAAGTGATTCTAATTATTTAATTCAATTGATACTTCTAATTTTCTCAATTAGTTATGGTGGAAACATATTTTTATGGAATTACATTGTTACAACTAAGCATGAAAAAATTACTAACTCATGTGTTGATAAAAAAATTCTTCAATTCAAATCTCCAATACATAGATTCAGTTCCATTAAAAATTACTGGTATACTTATATTGATATTTTCTATAGTTCCAATAGTTAAACCCTCAATCATTTTAAAAATAATAAATAATATTTTCTACAAACAATTTAGTGTATCAAATTTCATAAAAAGAATTTGAAAAAATAGAAACCTAATAAGAAAAAAAATAAAATCTTGAAAGTCATTGTAGTATAACCTCTTCTAATACCAAATATTTGATCATAAGATTATTCAAATTAGTACAAGAGGGGGTGAGGGTGAATGTAAGTTTATAAAAATAAATCATTAAATTCAAAAAACATTATATTCAATGGAATAAAATTTGTTCATTTTGAAAAATTAAATATCGTCTTAAGATATATTTAATAAATTTCTTTCCAAAAAATAAGTCTACTTATATCGGAAAATGATTTTTTGATAGTCTTGATATAAATTTTATATTTTGGAATTTTTTTTATTTTGACTTTAGAGATTTTTTAAATCTTCATTTGGAAATTTATGATTATCCAGATGATGTAAATAAAATGTATGTTCTATTAGGGTAAATTATTCTATCTAATAAACTTGTATTTCCTTTGACAAAAAAAATGATTTTTTGTAAAAACATTATTATAACTGGTGAAGTATAAAATCTAAGGAAATATATAATTTTATGTAAATGTATTGTTATTTTCAAAATCGTGTTTTAAAGTGTTGAAATACATTATTTAGTCTCAATAGTAAATACTGTTCCATAAAGATAATAAAGAATATGTATTTACACTATTTTTTTAATAAAGGTGAGTGAAAAGGATCTTAAATAAAAGTAAAAGTCCTAGAAAATCCGGAAATAAGGAGCCTTAAACTTGTACAACTTTAAAAAGGGATGAATATCATTAGATAATGAGCTAGAGTGATGAAAAACCCTTGTAGTGACTCCCTTGTTGGAAAGAGAATTAGTAAGATAATTCGCCTCCTAATAAGAATGTGTTATGATGTAGTTCATGGAAGACAACAAGTGTAAATAGTTTTCCCATCGTGTTGTCAGATTCCAAGATATATGTATCACACCCATTCTGACTACTTGCACGATGGTGAAAGAGTCCGACTCAAACCATAATGTGTTCTAGTTCTGTTGCTTTCCCATTCACACCGCTTTGGTGAAGCCAATCATTTCTGCATTAAGAGCACTTGCATGTCCACATGGACCATAAATAACTTCAACACCATCTCCATTCTAATCTCTGAAAGTAATGTCGAAGCCTGGAGGTCCATGATTACCCTCGATGCACCATCCATGTTACACTTTATCCAGCCGGGGAATGTGGAAGTCCATAAAACTTCACGGAGGCCTCATGGTGAGGGGAATTTCCCTTTTACATTCAACCTTCTAAGGACGATTAGATCACTATCTGAGTTATTTCAGTTCACATCATAGGTTCTACTTGCTACATGGACAACCTCAAGAATCTGTGCCGCGACACCTTGGATACTGAATTTTTTTTACTTGTGAATAACCTGGTTACGGCCGCTCTAGATGGTGTGAAACAATTCTACACAAGTAACCCGAAACAACATGGAGACCTCCTTTGAGAAATTTAATCAGAGCAAGGCCTTCAAAAAATCCTCAATAGAGGAAATCAGGATAGAATTCCCATCAAAAATTTCGAAGACCATCTTCCATAGAGAGGCAGTAGTTTTACAGCTTAAGAAGATATGATTCACATCCTCTCTGTGTTAATGGCAGAGGGGGCATCTTGAGCATATAGAAATTCCCACACACTATATGTTTTCATCTATAAGAATATTATTCTAGTAGATCCTCCATATAAGTTTATACTTTGAGGGTAGAATCCATATTTTATATTTTCCAATCCAGTGGGTGCTTTGTTGAGTCAGGTGCTGATAGAAGTTTTTTGAATCAAGTATTCCATTAGGAGTAGGTTCCCAGATGAGCATGTCTTCCTGCGTAAGAAATTCATAATTAGAGATAATATCTATAATATCATCAAGGAGAGTTTCCAAAATTTTCCATCTGATCCTTGATAGTGATTCCATGCTCTATGGATTGGACAGTTGAGTTAATCTATTCATCCAATAGGGTGCCTAGCAAGTTGTCATACCAGAATTTGAGATTTGATTTTTTGCTGACCATCCAGCATGAAGACCCCATAATACTTTGTGATATTTCTCTTAATATATGGCTTATAGAAGACTCCATGTACTTCAAGATCCCTGCGATCATTTTATCAAGAAACCATGATCGGAGAAACTTGATAGATTCGGTGTGGTTGTTGATGCTTCTTCAAATAAATTTGGCAAGAAGAGATTGGTTAAAATATATGTAAGAAATCAACTAGTATATAAATAATACTTTTAAAATATTAATATATTTTTATTTTAAAAAAACATGATTAAAATTCCCATTTTTTTCTCGAAAACCCTTTTAAACAACATTCATATAATAATGGTAATATGCTTTGATTTGTAATACCATGAAAATGGAAAATAAGTTTCAAAATTATAGGGAATTCATTCTTTTTAAAATAATTTAAATTAAATTTTTGATTCTATTTTATATAAAGTGAGTTTAAAAAATAATATCACATGTTTCTTTTAAAATTCATTTACAAAAAGGTTGGAAAGAAATTTTTTGAGATATATTAAAAAATTTGTTTTTATAAAATATCTAATAATGGAGTATTGAGAATGAAATAAATGTTTTATAGAGTAAATTTGTAGTGGAAGATATGAAATATACCCATGATAGACAAAACCTTTTAATATTTTGAAATAACTTTACTGAAAACTAACATCATAAATAGGAAAATGAAATTTACATTTGAAAAGTGGAGGTGGGAAGTAAGATTATCATGTGAATTAATCAATATTTGGGTTCCCAAAAATAATGTGAAGCATTGGTGAGGAGTAAATAGGGACATGGATGAAATGATTCATTAATAAGATTGGGTGTTATTCTTATATATCTAATACTTTTATTTGAAGAAAAATTTTATCAAAGAAATGGTTATAGATGAGGAGAAGTAATTTTCTTTGAGAATAATAAGAAATACCATATAAAATAAGAAAATTCAAGGATTAAAGAAATATTGAAATGGAAATTTATGTAAGAAAGTTTATGAACTAATTATTCATAAATTGAGTCGATGAAACCCTTATGACATATAAAACCTTTGAATGAAAACCTCTTGAAGGATATGATGTTTAAATAAATTATTAAATATTTTAAATAATGAGAGGTTCATGATATAAATTTTTAATAGGTCATTATATAAAGAATTTCACATAAAAAGCGGTGTATAATAAGATATATGTTTAAATAAATTAAATTTGATGCAAGAAAGCCTTACTATGCATTCTAACTTATTAGAATGGTCCCTAACAAAATTGAACAATTGAGATTCCACATGGAAATATACTTATAAGTTGAAGAATTAGTCTATATAATTGATCCATAAATATTGTTACCTTAATATAAGATTCTAGGACGATAAAAATTGTATAGTTTTTGGATGAAATTTAGAGTGATGGGGAGTCATTAAGGGGTCAAAGTACCCCCTTTAATAAGTGAAGAATGGGTATAATTATGAACACCCATTATTTTTAAATAATATAATAACACTATTATAGGTTAATAATAACTATATATAAGAAAAAATAGAGTGTGGTGTGGGATAATGACGACGATTCCTCCATCTCCCATTTGAACACATGATTTTAATATGTTTCAAGTCATTTACCATTAGGGTTTTTTACTTTACTATTTTCATTTTTACCTAGGTAACTAGTTTTTAACTAAGAAATAGATATTTTACAAAAAATATAAAACAAATACTGTTACTAAATTTTCCTGTTCTAGACCAATATTTAAACTCTCTTACATCATTATCCATTTTTAAAATAAGTGAAAATTAAAAAATTGAATATATATAAAAAAATTTCATAAAAAAATATTGTTTTCACTATTAAGTGTTCTTAATATTAATATGTATTTATTAATAATTTAATTGGTAATAATATAATAATATTTTTGTTTGAAAATTATACTAGATTATTTTTTGAGAAGATATTAATTTATTTTATTAGATAAATATTTAACAACATTAGTAAAATAATTCTTTGAAAATTCACCATTATTCTGGTTATTGACTTTAATCTTAGTAATCAAACATTTATGCTAAAAATGAAAATGAAATTGTTTTATAATATCAAAATTTTTATCTAAAATATAGAATCCATTTTTTTAATATTTATTTTCTCAATGCGATGAAGTCTAATTTTTAATATATGTGAATCAAAACAGTTTTGATTGTATAATATTACTTAAGTCTCCAAAAAGTTAAATTGCATTTTATAAATAAAAAAAAATTATAAATGGATTGATTTTACATTATAAATATATATTTTTATAGTAAATTTGTTTTAATTATTATTATTTCATTCATGTACTATGATAATGTCATAAAAGTGATGGTATTAGCAAAATCAGTACATTTTTCACTATTCACCTATAAATCAATTATTTTCGAAAAAAATAAAAAACTTATCAAAAGATAATATTGACATGTTTAAGCCAAATTTATGTTAGTTTTTTCAAATTACAACTCTAATGTTTTAAATTTATATTTTAAATGTAAATAAAATATATAAATAAATAAATTTTATAAAAACAATTCTTTTAAAAAATTCAAGTGTTTTTTAATTTTGTTTCAAATAAATTTCTTAAATAATTGAATATTGACATATTAGTTTATAAATATAGTTACTACCTAATATAATAAATATTTATCAATGAAAATTTTATTTTATTATGGTAAAATAAAATACCTTCTTTATTGGTTCATCAAAAGACATCCATTTTTAACTATTAATCAAAGAAATAATATTTAATTATTTTAATTGATTATTATCTTTTTATCTTATAATGATTATATTATCCTTGTAATTTTAGTATGTCAGGTTTTTTTTATTTGGGGGTTATGTTAGTTTAGTATTGTGTGTGACACAAGATATTGAATATAATATTAATTTAAATGGTCTAAAATATCATGTCATTATATTCCACCCCATTTAAATAAACTATGGCCTGGAAATTTTAAATATTAATCACTGATTAAAGCAGTTGAGGTTATTCAGGACATATTTGTCATTCAATATATAACTTCATATATGAAATCTACCATACTATCTTAGGTTATATCTAGTTCATTATATTCCTTCAAAGAATATTAATCTTTCAAATAATCAAATACTAAAGTATGAATATACCCTAATCATAAATTCTAAAAAATAATCATTTCCTAAAATTGTCTAAATTTCAATAAAATTAAACCAAAACAAAAAAATATATATTACAATAAAAATTAACTCTATATTTAACAATAATATGTGTTTACCACTAGTTGAAAATCCACACTACAATTACTATGTTTCAAAATCAGAAAAATGAGACAAAATTCACAAAAATATCATGAATAAAATTTTTATTAAATAAATAATCAATTTGAATCCTATAATTACTATTAATCAACCCTTTATACCAAAACATCAAGAATATATTAAACCTAATAATTTTCTATACCTCAATCATGTGTTCATCAATAATTATCCCTATAAAAATAAATTTTTTAGAAAATAACTTTGCGAGGTTATTGATACCATTTAATATATGTTTCCAAATATTTAAAGAATATATAATAAATAAAAATACTATGATGTTTTATATAATCTTTGTAACTTCAATAAAATACCAGAATAACATTGATAAATATCACTCACGAATGAAATTAACTAATAGTATAAATATTGATTTTTTATTAAGATATAAACCTCAATACCATATGCAAGACCAAGAAAATAAATTTTTTCATCATAGTATGCATACACTAATATTTTAAATAATTTAAATATGATCCATTATTCACCTATAATACATATCAGTTTCTAGTAACATATCTTTTCCCAGCTTCATTTTTGTGATCATGTTTCTAAAAATACCAAAAAAGTTTTGATAATATCTAAAATATGAACTTGAAAACATAAATATGAAGATGTATTACCGTATTTCACTTTTATTTATAACATATAATAATTTCAGTTCAAAATATGTCTATATTTATTTGATCCATGTTTATCCATGAACATTTTTCTATTAGTTATCCAAAATAATTAGTTAACATAATACAAAAATCATTTATAATGGTTAATTAAATAGAATGTGAATTAATTATATTATATCCCATGGGAGTGTCAAACGAGGAGTTAATTTAGACGTCTTTGTCCTCCAATGGGTAACAATTGAGTAAATACCTGACAATCCCTTTATCATGAATATTACCCCTAGGTACATATGTGCTATAGTTTATATATACTTTTATTATCTTGATAATGATTTAATTTATATAAAAACTATATATTGAATTAATTACCAAAATTTAAGGATGTTAACATATTCACAGTATCATCCTTTATAATTTCTAAAGTTCTCTTTTCATAAACCCAAAATATTCAAAATTATGTTAACTAACAGAAAGGGTTATCTATAACCTGAAATTACAATCAACCTGAACTTATCAACGTTTGACGAAATGTTAAATCTTAAATTATCCTCAACTGATAACGTCCTAATCTTCAAAGTTATCTAAAAACTTCTCTGATACCAAATGTGACACCCCACATATGTGACACTCTCAATTACTTAACTTAATGAAAAAATAACATTACAATACATTATTAAGACCATTTTGGTTTAGAGTTTTATAGAATTTAAAAAAAATTAAGTAAAAAACACATGAATTTTTCAACTAGAGGAAATTTTTTCCCCTATATAAAAAATTATTAAACCATAACAGGTCTTTAATATTTACTTCAAAATATCGCCATAAGATACTCTTCTCGTAACATATTAAATAATACATTCTTAAAGGGGTGAGATCAGATGCTCAGTAAGTACAAACATAAGTGATAATACTTTAACATCACAACTGAGAATAAGATGATCATATGGCTATAATCAATATAAATAATAAATTCATACCCAATACAGCTTATATCATAAAACATGATTCATGGATTGCAACATGGACTAACACCAGAAATGAATCAAGTGACTATGAGAAAAGGAGCCAATAAACATGATCCATGAGACTATAACACAGACACATAAATAATCATAAAATAGTGGCACCAAAATAATTATAGGGTATCATCATATTGTGAGCATATCTAGGAAGGATCAACCTTTATTTTTTGAGCATATCAAAGAAGGATCAACATTTAATTTGTGATCATATCAAACAAGGATCACCCTTTTATTTTTAGCATATCTAAGAAGGCCCACACTTCAGTTTATGAGAATATTTAAGAATACTTATGCTACATTATCTCATGAGATATAAAACATTAACAAATGCATTGGAGGGTGATATAGAACCCTACTCGTCATTCATCCATATATTTTAGTTACAATTTAAATCAATCCTTCATCATATCACAAATAACCTAGGGAAATAATTTTTTTTCAGATCCTTTTCAAAATTTATTCGTATAAGTGAACATTTCTGAATACCTCAATAATCATAGTATCATAAACCCACAGAAAATAAATGGTCATCTAGTTAAATTAATTATATTTTTAGGTAAATACCAATCAATAAAGATAATAAAGTATATGGTATTTAAACTGAATAGATAAAGGGTATATAGATAATTAAATAATTTTTTTAATCAATCGATGTATGAAATATTGGTAAACAACCTTCAATAAATGGAATAAAAAATATGGGGTTTAGAGAAGAAATTTATAAGAATAAAAATTATGTTTATACACCAAAAAAGATTAGGTAATACAAAGACAATTATGTATCATTTATATTAAATATATTTAATGTTTTACATTTTTGAAAACATAGGTAAGGAATTAACCCGTAGATAAATAGTACTTTTAGTACAATAGTATAATTTTACTTTTCAAATCATGATGAAAATATACATTTTTTCCATGATTTTTTGAAATAAAATTCACATAATAATGGAAAAATTATTTACTTTTTAATACCATAAAAAATGGTAATTATTATTCAAAATGATGAAACATTTATTCTTTTGGAAATTTTTTAAAAATTAGTTTCTTTTCTTTTTTTATAATGAAAGTATACACAATAATGTCACTAGTTTATTTTTTAAATTAATTTTTAAATGGTTGTAAATAATGATTTTGAGATATATTAAATCATCACTTGTTATGAAATATAAAATATTAGACTCTTGAAAAAACCATAATGGTACTATAGAGAAAACCCGTATTGGAAGATAAGAAATAGACTAATGATACATAAAACCTTTTAATATTTTGAATCACCTTTATTAAAAATACACATCGTAAATTAGGAAAAAAAATATCTATTTAAAAATTGGTGAAGAGATGTAATAGGATTACCTAAATGAATCCATGATTAATTTCCCAAAAAAGTGATTAAAATATTTATGAGAAAAAATATATAAACATGTAATAAAGCATTAATTGTTAAGAATGAGAGTTATTCTTACCAATGTTATAATTTTATATTAGAAATTTTTTATTAAATAAGTGGTTATTGATGAGGAAGAGTTATTTACCTAAAAAAGAATAGAAAATACCATAAAAATATGGGAATTAAAAGATTAAATAAATATTGAAATGTATATTCAATTAAGATATACCATGACCTAATGTATCAAAAATCGATTCGATGAAACCCTTATGATATTAGAAACTTTCCAATGAAACCCCCTTGAAGGATTTGATTTCAAATGAAACATTAAGTACCATGAATAATGAGAATACCATGAATAGTGAGAGTACCATGATAAAAAAAGATTAAATGGGATGTATATAAACTATTTTTAATAAAAAATTGTTTATAATTAAAAATAAATCTCAAGAAATTAAATTTTACAAGAAAAACACTTACCTTGTCCCCTCGCTTACTTGAAATCACTCTAACCTTGTTGGGAACTTCGGATTTTTCATGAAAATATCCTTTTAAATGTGGGCCTTATGATATTTCATTGTGAATATATTCTTATGAACATGATATAGAATTCTATTAGGAGAAAAAATGGTTAATTTTATGGGTGAAATTTTAAGGGATGGGTGTGGCATAAAGGGGTGGAAGTAATCTCTTTTAATAAGTGAATAAAAGGGAAATTTTCTGAACAAAAATTATTTTTCAATAATGGAATAACATTAGTAAAGTTTAATCGACATCCGAGTTAAGAAATAATTTAATTTTATGTGGGATAATGTCGATAAATCCTTCACCTCTCATTTAAACACATGTTTTGAACATGCTTCAAGTCATTTTCCGTTAGGTATTTACATTTTACAATTTTTTGTTTTTACCTAGTTAGCTAGTTTTAAAAGAAATAATATACATTTTAATAAAAATATAAAATAACCCATGTTACCAAATTTGGGTGTGATGAACCTATATTTATCCAATATTTAATTATATTATATTTATAAATAAAATAAAATAAAAAATAAACTGTTTTGTAGAAAAAATGTTTGTTGTCATCATTATGCGTTCTTAGTCATATTTAGTATTGATTAAAAATTTAATTAGTGATAAAATATTTATATATTGGTCTAAAAAATTATATTAAAATAATTTTTCGAAGAGATTAGTTCATTTTATTTGATAAAAATTATAAAGTTTTAATAAGACAATTCTATAAAAATCCACCATTATTATGGCCATTAACTTCAATATCTGTAATCATTCATTTATGAATAATATTAAATTTAACATGTTACATAATATGAAATTTTTTATCTAAAATATGAAATCCATTTTTTTAGATTTAGTTTCTATATGTGATGAAAACTAATTTTTATTATAAGTGTATAAAAATAATTTTTAAAGTAAAATATTATTTATGTTTCCAAAAAATTATGCATGAGTTTTTTAAATTATATATAATGTTTTAAAATGATTAATTTTAATATATATATATATATATATATTTATATAATTTTTTTCAATTAATTATATGTCATTATTTTACTATGATAATATCATAAAAGTAATGATAGTAGAAAAATAACTATATTTTCTACTATTAATCTATAAATCAATTATTTTAGAAAAATATAAAAAATTAATATTAAGATAATATTTACCTTCTTAATAAAAAAAATAAACTAATTTTATTAAATTTAAATTATAAAATTATAAAATTTGATTTTAAATACAAGTACAATATATGATAAAAAATCACTTTAATTAAAAAACTACTTGTTTAAACTTAATGTTTTTAATATGATTTCATATAAATTTACAAATAGTAGAATGTTGATATATTATTTTATAAATATAAATATTACCTCTTATAATAATCTTTTAATTGTGATCATATTGTTTTTTATGGTAAAATACAATTCCTATTTTAATGGATCTTTGAAAGGCATATTTGTTTAAAATATTAATTCAAGAAATAATATGAAATTATTTTAATAGATTATTATCATTTTATATACTAAGGAAAATATTATTCATAAAACTTTAATATCCCATGGTTTGTTTTAGTTGGGTGTTTTATTAGTTTGGTGTTGTCTATGACCCAAGCTATTGAAGATGATATTAATCTAATGGGTCTATAACCTCGAGTCGTTAGATGCAAATCTTTTGAAGGATTCATAAACTTAAGTGATATACGGATTAAAAAGGATTTCCTTCTTCATCTTCTCCATCTAAAAAACTTATCACCTCCTCTCTGTTTTTATCTCCCATGATGGTTTAGTTTTTCCTCTTTTTAAATTCTTCTTCCTCACCATCCATAACACTCATGTTTTACCACTCTGATGAAATATATTTTGGTAGTTTAGGATTTATTCCTTTAAAACATCTAATTAATAACTATATATGAAAATCTTGTTTTTACTCTATATTTCACCATGTTACAATGTTCTGGATCTTCTGTATCTCTTTTTATAGAATGTTCCTTTCCACTTAATCATCCTAACCACTACTACAATATCTCTTGTCACCAGAACCTTCTTGGTAAACCATATCTTGTTCTATAATGATGGATATTAAATGGATTGGGATTATGTTTTTAGTTAAACATGATAAATATTTCTCTTGTCCCTCTCTCCCTCATATACCCTTACAACTCATCCCATTGAGCTTGACCACATGTCAGTGTTGTATGAAGATATTTTATTTGTGTTTTGTTATAGTGTTGGTGGAGGAATTCACTGTTTAGGGATCATATTAGATTGTTTCATCCACCAATTTTGTTTACTTGTGAATTGTTTAGTATAGTGGTTTTATTTTATTTATTCTTCATTGACAATGTTGGCTTCTCATTTGTTGTCTTTATCACCATTTCTTTATAGAGGACAAAGCGTCAATGCCGTTTTTTGACCCAATTCATTAGGGAACCTATACATTTAAGATTTTATCTATATTTCTATTCCATTACACTCTTTCCATATCATTTTGTTGTGGTGGATATTATGGAGTTTTTGGGTTGTGTTATTTGAGCGGGTTTTAGTGTTTTAGGATGTGCGGACATACAAAAGGTGCTCGTGCTGGTTTAAATTTTATTGATCTAATTTTTCAACCAAAATTTTGCTGATAATTTTGGGGATGATATACTATTTTCGTGCTTTATAATGAATGGTGGGACCTAATATCAGTTAGTCTATCCATGATGGTGAGGTGGTTTTTGATGGATATTCATTCATTCTGATTTTGAGTTATCTGGTTTTAGTTGTTTTGTATTGTGATATAGATGGGTTTATGGTGCGAACTTATTGTAATTGTGGGTGTGTATGGAGATGAAGGGGACCTTCATATTATGGTTTGATGATTTAGGTATATCATATTGTAATGTGGTTATGTGTGCATTTTTTTTTGAATTTTAAATTTCATTGGGTGGGAGTTATTGCCAGTGGCATTGTGTCCTTTGAATTTTTTATTATATTTTTCTTTTTTTGGGGTGTTTTTAATTTGGGTATCTGATAATCTAATAGGTTACAAAATATATATAAAATAGGTTTATATATAAAATAAAAAATATATTCTATGATGGAATCATGTCTATAATGTCTCTTTGAGAACCATTTCAAATATCCATTCCTTATATTCCTAATATAAACTAAAATATAGATAGAAACATAAAAGATCTATAAATATAGATGTGTATTACCTAATGGATATATATATATATATATAATTGCTAAAGGTTCATAAAATAATTAAAAATACCTTAATGTAGTGTTCCTGGGTAGAATTTACAAAACATATCTTGAAAATTTGCTCATGTGTGACCTTGGTTCTTCTTAGCCTTGAGCATTACATCACACCACTAGAAAAACACCCCTTAAAACATGATGGTGTCTATATATGCTATATATTTTTAGGGTTTTTGATTCTTTTGAATTTAATATGGGGGTTATTAATCCACATTGTGATATTCTAAGGAGATACATCACACCAAAGGTTAGATGATGAGGAAAATAATAGTCCATTATAACATCAAAGGTTATAGGATGCTTTCATAGAGCTCATTAACCAGAAACCTAAAGGATTTTTGGGGAAAATTGATGGATGAGCCTACAATGCATGTTAACATACCCCATCCTTCTCCACTAAGGGTTTTAATTTTGGTAACATCCTTTATAATATGGTAGAGAATGATATCAACTATATTTTCCATATAAAACAAACTCAGTCCTTTAACTACACAATATAGTTCAAGTATATCCCTATTCCTCTCTCCCTCACATTCATTAACAATTTTTTTTTTCAATTTAATATATCATTTATGAACTATTTTTTTCTAAAATATTTTTATATGATCACACCATTATTTAGAAAGTAGTAAAGGCACACTTATGATTTTACATAAAATGTAGTAACTATCAGTAGTATATAGGAAAATTATAAACCTAAATGAATATGTTGGTAAGCCATATTGACTTAATCTTGAAAAATAATTTTATAATAAAACATCATTTATATATTGTTTATGGTTGAAAAAAATGGTTCAATAACTAGTTCCTATAGTAATGTAATAAATAAGGACATGATAGAACAAAACATGTAAGTACAGCCTAATTGCACCTAATTATTGAGTCCTATCATGATGCATGGAACCTTATGATATATGATAAAATCAAGGGAAAAAGTAAAAATATATCAAAGACTATCCCTAGAAACTGAAGATTCCAACACAATTATACTGGATAAATATATTTATGGGTTACTTATAAGTCTAAATAGCCTTGTATTATAACTAATATCAACCCCACACCCAAGATAACATAATGGTATTTGATGATATTTCTTAATGACATGAATTGAATACTCAAATGACACCTAAGTCACGTCATCACAACACTTCAGGCACACCTACCGATTTACAAAGGATAGTGTAAATTCTAGGGTTGAGTAATATGAAATTGCGTGGTTGTTTCACCATTTAAATTATATGAAAAATTATAAATAATACATACCTATAAGTTTATAGACTTATCCATGAATTGGTTACAATAAATACATAACCTACCCTCAATGGAAGTGTGTGTAAATTATAAGGCAATGTAAGAATCTACAACATGACATGAAAATGCATAAACATACCATTACAGTCCAAAGAAACCGATAAATTATATATTTAAGTGATACTAATATATATATATATATATATTATATATGGATAATTAAATCCAAACATTGATTAATGGTCCAATACTATACTTGTTTGTGTATAACTTCTCCCAAGGAACACTGCATACAATCTATGCATCATCGACTCGTCCACTTATAAAAAGACTAAAAAGTGTATCCCTAATGAACATGAACATTGTGTGACCAAATGACTCTCATGGGGGCCTTTTCTATACCTATGTCATATATAAAAAGGTTTACTTTCAATAAAAAATAGTGCATGCTATAAAAATTAAAAATATATAAGAACAAGAAGTACAACAAAAAATATACTGTACCAAAGAATCAAATGAAAATATAAGTGATTAAGAGTAACAAATTACATGGGAAGGTTCCTTACTTGTAGTACCTTATTCTTGTCATAGATATGAAACAAAAATCCAGTGTTATCCGTTAATGTTAAGAGTCATAGGACTTGAAAATATCATAAACATGTTTATATATGCACCAATATATATAAATATAAATATGTGTAAAGTAAATTATAGTCTTAATGACATGTATTGAGGGAAAGTTAATCAGTTTTAATGAGTTAGGGTAATATTTCTTCTCATCATAGGGAAAAGGGGAATGGGTATAATGAGTTTGGGCCTTGAGATCCCATACCAAAACCATTAACCTTTATAAATTTTCAGGGGTATAATTCCCATCCTAAATGTTCAACCTGTATGAAATCAAGTGGGAAAAACTCATTCTTATATGAAACAATATATATATATATATTCCATATGTCCAATATGAATGATAATTTAAATAGATATCAATAAGATAAAATTTGAAATTTTGGAATTAAATACAATTTATAAGTATATCAAATCAATGGTGGATAGTAGTGGACAATCATATATTAATTTATCCCTTATCATGATATACTATGAATAAATAAGAAAATAGATGTTATAAATAAAAAAAAATGGAAATAATGTCTCACAGTTATAACATGGCATAATAAACATGCTAAATTCAACCAAGAGTGGAATTAAAAATTTCTTTATCAATATAAATATTTTGGAAAAAAAATTTTAATTAGAAACTCTTAGATTTAATTTGGTCCTCTTTTCCCTAGACCATTACCAAATTATCCATCTATAAATATAATAGGAATAAGGGGTACACCTATCAATTTATTTTAGAAATAACTTTATGTTTTATGGAAGATAATATATTCTAATAAAATCTTAGCTAGAACACCTAGAAAAAGGATAGATTCATGTTAATACGACTTTCACAAAAAAAGATTGTTAATATGAAAAGAATAAAAACAATTTTACCTTAAATTAACCTAAGATAAAACCCAATAATAGTTAGAATGGAATGAATATTAATGATTTAATGAATTCTATGAATCCTATATTAGGAAGACATGGGATCATACCCATTACCAAAATAAAAACATAGGAGAAGGATGGAAAAAGGAGAGCATGAACTATACCTTGGGTATGAAAAGATTTTACATACGAAGAGAATAAATTGACAGATGGAAAAGGGAAATGATAATTTAAAATAAATAATAAGATATAAGATCTCAATAGAGGTTTAAATGAGTTTAATGAAGGTGAATCCAAAATCTAGAGTGATTTAGGGGGAATAAATAGCTTCGAAAAAATAATAAATTACTATTTCTAAAAGGAATTTTGTTAAGTGTGTACCAAGTACATGATACAGTTCCATCATTTTCATAATGGTTCAAAAAAAAAAAGAATACCTTTACCCCATTGAAAAATCAACACAACATCAACTATTACCCAGTTCCTACTAAACCTCACTTCTCCACGTTATTCCTCTAAGGCCTTCTAAAATCTCAATAATTCCCTTTTTAACCTATAAGTACATCCAAAATAGAATTAAAATATTGAAAAATAACTTGAAAAGGTTTAGGGTAATTATTTTAGAAAATAAAAAGTCTTATATATGGCATATGTCCCTTTGAAATTACATTACACACACAAAAAAAAAATATTTTATGCTCAAACACAAGAAACATGAACATGATTTACCTAAATATCTCTTTATAATTTTTTTTGGGAGACTTTCCAATTTGGTCGGAAGGAAATTTTTTCCTTTAATTAAAACAATTAAGTATCAAATTCAGAACCCATGGGTTTTTTCAACATTATTTATTCATTACAACACAATTTTATATTAATAATTTAAATATTACACATTTATAGTTGTTGGTGATTATAAAGATTTTCTTATGATAATTTCCCAGAAAATAATAATTATTATTTTAAAGTTTTTGCTAAATTTATAATTAATGATGAAAATAATTTATTTTAAAAGATCATATATATTCCTATTAATCATGGGGGAGTGTTTTAAAATAAATACTTTTTTTAATGTTTTTTTCACAAGGCTATAATCATTAATTTTCTCCTCCTAAAAATCTTCATCAAAATGATTTTCTCAAAGATAGAATTGAACACTGAAAGAGATTGTAATAGCTAAATTGAATGAATTAGAACCCTCTTAATATTTTTTCGCTAAGGTGGTCAATACCACTTATTATACTATTAATAATGTCCATGTTAGACCATTTCTTATGAATACCCATTATAAATGTTATAAAGGAAATAAAGAGAAGGTTGATCATTTAAAAGTGTCTGTATATAAATGTTTTATTATTAATAAAAAGTATATGTTAGAAATGTTTTCCCATAAATTAGATGAATATATTTTTCTTAGGTACTATCACTCAAATAAATCCTATTGGACTCTCTATATGAGGGCCCTAAGAATATAAGAATAATTTGATATTAAATTTATTGATGATTTTCGTAAACCTCAATCACACATGGATGATGTTGAAGGAGTGTTAGAAAATTTTACCATTAGTGTTATAACTCATTTTATGGCAATTGAAGTTGAGGAAGAATTACCCTCAAATATATTTCTAATGGAAAGGAATAAATAAAAATTCCATCGTTTAGAAAATGTTATTGGTGATTTAAAAGAAGGTACTTGAACTAAAAGATTAGCATTAAATGAGGCTGTGTATAGAGTTTTGTTTCAAACATAGAGCTGAAAAAAGTTGATGATTCTATTAATAATGAAATTTAAGTAATTTATATTCATGAAAATACAAATATATTAAATAGAAATGATATTTAAACTATTATTTGAAGAAAAGTTAATAACCCCATCATTGGAACTAAATTGGTATTTAATAATAAGTAAGTTGACCAAGGAAACATGGTTTCAAAAAAATATTGAGTTGTAGAAAAAGGATAAATTAATGAAGACGATATGGATTATGGTGAAACCTTTTCACCCACATATTGAATTGAATCCCTAATAATATTCATGTAATTTTCCTCTCAGATTAATTTTTTTCCTCTTCAAATGAATATTAAAAGTTAATTCTTGAATATTTTATTTTAAAAAACGTTTTTGTTTAGAAGCCTCTTAGTTTTTTGGATTAAAAATTTTCAAGTCACTTTTTTAATTTATTCAAAACATTATATGTATGGAAACAATCCCCTTGATTTTGGTATGAGTGGTTGAATAAATACCACTTTGAAAATGAATTACAAATGAGAAAATCTTATTATGCATTTTTAAATTTTTTTTAAAATGATTGGTTACTTTTTCATATTTATACCAATGATGTTATATTTGTTTTATATAAGGAATATATATTTTGAAATTATAGTTTTAATGAAAAATGAATTTCAAATTAGTTTTTTTAAGTGAGTTAATGTTTTCTTTATCTTTCAAATTAATCTAAATTGGGAGGTAATTTGTCTAATACAAATACACAAATATACTTATTAAATGTTTTGGAAAGGATACTATTAATAAAATAATTACACTTATTATTACTCCATATAATACAAAATTAGGTAATGTTTTTAAAATGTTGGATATGAATATTTATTGAGGTTTAAGGGGAAATATTATTTACTTTACTATGATATAATCACACATTATGTTAAATAATTATATTTATGCTCATTTTCAAGAAAATCCTAATGGATCACATCATAATGATCTTAAAAGGATATTTAAATATTTTAAATTCTCAAGGAAACATGATTTTTTCTATAGAAAATAAATTTATTTTTAAGAAAAACTTATTTGGAATTTTTTTGGAGGATTTTAATTAGATGGTAAGAGTACAGGTAGGAATTTCCACTTACTAAGAAAATCAATTGTCTCATGGAGTAGTAAGAATAAAAATTAATTATATCTACATAATAACAAATAAAATACATATACCCAAGTAGTTATTGTGCTCAAATCATTTCAATGAAGAAAAAATTCTAGAATATTGTCTATCTTATGATCATGTCCCCATTTGGTGTGACAACACTACTAGGATTAATGTTTATTGTACTTGATATGTGCTTATCAATTAAATTATTTATTTTTAATATAATAAAATGAATTTCAATGTCTTGTTCATGATTGAATCTTATAATTTCTTATCCTTATTTAAGTGAAAATAGTCAAATTCAATAATTGACAACAATTTTAAGTTTTCTTATTTTTTCACATTTTTATCCCATTTTTTTGATTGTTATGAGTCACTTTGATATAGGATTAGGCCACCAAAGCCTTTATTTTTTTTAAAATTTTACTTTTAGGAGCATTTTTATTTTCACAATATAAAAACACTAGACTCACAATATATGTTTACTGAAGTTTCATTGAAGTAGAAAATGGATACTGTCTCGCCCACTAAACTATCATTGTGGTACAACAGAGTTCAAATTGATATACTAATAGTTCATTAATAGGATATCAAACCTATTTTTAATTTCAATATCTCACTTATCCTCACGTGGAAAGATACCCACTAAACTCGATCTCAGTCTTCTATGTCTCCTCACTTAAGTTTTTCATATATTGATCATTTGTTAAGATCTTAACTATTATGTTACAAAGTTTCGTCAATTTATTCATATTATATAATGTATCATTTAGGGTTGTACCATTCCCTTATCTCCAGAAACCATAATCCTCTTGATTTCATATTTATCTTGTCCATACTTCATATTAATTTGATCTATTACAATATATCCCCATATGAAAATTAAATAAATTAATAATATTGAAGAATAATCTCTTGAAACCTTAGTTATTAAAATTATTTTATCTAAGTAAAAAATAAATATTTTTGTAAGAATCATTGATTTACACTTTCTAGAACATTCATTACTCCAACTCTAACACATTATTACCATCCATATATGGAATTATCTATTTTAATATCTTCCTAATGATGTGGTAATATTGATAATTATAAAATAATCTCATATTATAATATTGAGATTCCTATAAAACTTTATATTCAACCACAAATAATGAGAACATTGAAATATATTCTCATGAAACTTATGAATGGACAAAACTTACATATGAAGGAAATTTTATTAATTCATTCTGGTAATTTCCTAAGATTACTGAATTTTATTTGGTAAGTGACTTCAAAATTGTTACAGAACAACCAATCTCCCATTAAATTTTTCATAAAAAAATTTCTAATAATTCTCATATTATTGAAATGTTTATTCAAACCTCTATATCCCATCATAATGATTATTTAGATGTGTTATAACACATTGATATTTAAATTTTGTCTTTTATAACTCAATAATTTCAATTTGAATTTAAATAAATTTATCATTAATATGATAAGTTATGTTACTAATTATCTTAATCAATTCAATATAATCTCCTCGGTCAATTTTCTTACATATATTGATTATCCTTATCCTAATCTATCTTCTCCTAATTATGATATTATTTAATATTTATAAATAATTCACAAAGCCTTCATAAATCAATTGTTTACTCATTGGAACCCATGAATATAATAATTTGTCTTTAACTAGTTATGATTATTGAAATATTACTCACCACGTTGACATCATGTTTTTTCCCGATGAGGACATACCTCTAGATATTTTTGTCACAATTCCAATGTAAATTACATTGAAAATATATATTTTGATTTCAATGGTGACAATAATAAAAATATTAATCTTGATGAATATGAAATGAGAACTTATGAGGAACCTCCTCATAAATAATTAGTTGTTAGAGTATAACATGAATATTTTAGACCATTGATGAGGAGTAAAAACTTAATTTTTCACTGCATATCTAGTGCTGAAGCCTCAGTTAATGAAATTATTTCTCTCTTGAAGGAACATTTTGAATGATTCATCTAAATTATGTAATCTATTCAATGAGATATCTCTCTTAGATACTCTTGATCTACATAGAAAACATGGCACTCTTAGGATGTCTTTTTGAAACAAATTGTCTCCTATGAGATAAATAATATTGCTTACTTATAATCATGAATTTCATTACATAATATTTTATCCTTAATTATATTAAAATTATATTAAATTATCCTTATCATGTGTTTTGTTTTTTATTGGAAAAAGGGGAGAAAAATCTACATAGTAATTTATATTCAGTCACCTCTCTTTTGTTTATCTATATTAATTTCTTAATTGGTCTTGTAGAAAAAACTTTTATATGTTATAATTAATAATTTAAAACCTATTATAATACGTAGTTAATTATTTTCTATTTTTGTTTTTATATCTAATGCCTTATCCTTTTTCCAGATGATCTGACACCATGTTTTTATTTTCATATTTTTATATTTAATTATTAATTTTTTATCATTTAAAAGGAGGAGACTTTGGTGAATGGATCTTGTATAATCTATATTTTAATGATTAAAAATGGTTACAATAACACCATGATATATTTACGATATATTTTTAAATAATATTATTTATTTGATAGCCTGTGTTACATGAAACAATGAGTTTAAATGAATTTTGATATACTATTAGAATATTATTATTTAAATTTGAAGTTATGCACTAGCTATTGGATTGATGGGTATGGATAGGATTAACTAAATTACAAAAAAATGTATGTGTATATTTGTATAAAATTATTTCATTAGTTATTAATTGATTATAAATAAACCAATTCATTTGAAGCAAAAGGAAATATTTATCTGAAAAATAGTTTTATGCACGCAATGTATTTTTACATTAATAAATTAAATTAATCTCTATTGGTGAATGATGTTAATGAAATTTATATATTTATTTTTTTGATAAAATGTTTTAAATAATCCTAAAATATTTTTCTAGGTATATGATAAGTATAAATATAGTTCTATGCTTCAAAATTGTATTTTTTCAAAAAGGAGTTTTTTGTCAAATTTTGTAAACATACTTTAAAGTTAATTTATTAAATTTATAGGTATTGAATTAGATATATTTAATTAAATATTTATAATTTTGAGGTTCATATCTGGTAAACATACCCTATTTATTTTTTTGTCAATATGAATAGTTACTATTGTTAGATTTATTACCTCTGTAAAGGGTAAATTAGGTTAATATAGACTAACAATAAGTGATAAGTAACTAATTATTTATAAAAATTATTATTAGATGAAGATAATTATACCTTTAACACCTTAGGATAAAAATTTGGTTGTTTAATAGAAACTTTTCCCTGAAAATGACTTATAAATTATTTAAACCAAATAAAGTTAAAAAATTTCACTCACTCAATTTTTAATATCTTTCATGTGTCCATATTGGGAAAAAAGTAAGTTTTAAATGAATATAAGTTTTATATTGATAATAATAATATTATTTTCATGAAATAATATTTTATATTTTTTTAATTATATAATGACTTTAATTACATATGAAAGACTAATTAAGTATGTCCCCATTTAATAAAAGAAATATAATACATTTTATTAAAAATATTAAAAGCATTATAATTTGAATGATTTAATTTTAACGATGAATTTTATAGATATATAGGAAATATCATGTTGGTTTTAAATCATTTTATTCGAATTCACCCTTTTTCTTGATGTATATAAAGTTAAATTAATTGAATATCTTCAAAACTAAAAATAACGATGTTATATGAAAATAATATTTTATTAAATTATTTATAAATAAAAAAATATATTTTAATAAGGCAAGGAGGTTATTATATGGTAAAAAATTTCATAAATTGACCATTTATGGGCCAATTTTCACCTTATAATTAAAAATTACACCCCTTTAATATTGAAAAATGTGTTACTGTACTTAAAATTAGAATTGGTTAACTAAGGGTTATCAAAATGATATGGTTTAAAATTAAAAAAAATATATTATAAATTATATTGTTTGATGGGAATTCTACCTTATCTTCCAATCCTTGTCCATTCTAAGGAATTTGGATTGAGAATGAATTTTTTATAATTTAATCTTCTTTGAAGTTCCTAAAGTGCCTTTCAACTCAATTATAAATGAGAACCTCCTCCCTTGCTTATTCACACCACTTTGTGCCTTATAGATCTACTAAAATATAAAAATTTAACTTATTAAATTATTTAGACACATTATATAGTTTTTTCTTCCAAAAATACAAAACATATAAACCTTTAGATGAGACTTAAATAGAGATTTCAAAAAGAGGTAATCGCCTTACTCGATCGTGTTATTTTCAATTATTATTTATCTACTATAAATATATGATATTTATCATAAAGTAAAAAATTTATTATAATTAATAATATTAAATATTATTATTATTATTAAAACACCATTATACACCTTCTTTCCCATCAAATGATAAGTGAATGTATCTCTCATGCGTATGTACTACTTACCATCTCCACGTAGTGATACAAACAATTTTTCATAACCATATTTTATGGGTGGGTATTATGATTATTTGAATGTTTATATATGATATTTATGATATAATTATACTTATGAAATTATAATATAAAATCTACTTATTAACCATATAATCTATTGGGTAACGACAACATCGTTTCTATGTACGTGGGGACCACCACCACCATGATGCAATGCGATTCATTTTTCATTTAAATTTTACTTGTATGGTAATGGGGGATAATTTTATGAATATATAATATATATATGATATAATAATTATCATAGAAAGTTTAATTAATATTTACCTTTCTTTTGTTACATTCTGTGAAAAATGAAAATAATATTCATGCGTGTGAATGGCCCACCGTCTCCATGAACGGTGTAATTCAATTTTCTATCTATAACTTTTTGGGATGAAAATAAATAAATAAATATATATATATAAGGAATATATATGATATTTATTTAATTATAATTAATCGTTAGATTATATAACCAAGATAAATGTGCAAGGACAAAAACTACAGAACTAATATACCCATGATAAACGAAATAGTTAACACCTTAAAGTAATAATTTTAATAAGGAATTATTGAGAAAAGGGGGTGTTAAAATGTTATAAAGGGACCATATTTAATATAATAAGTATTAAAATTACTCTTTTATATAATTTTTAAAAATCTAAAATTATTATACAGGAGGTTAGAGTGCTTTAAAATCAAGGAAAACTTAATGTAAGGGTTTGTTTCACAATACCGTCTTTATTCAAGATTGTTTATATATAAGTCACTACTAGGGAATATTTATCTTCAATATCAATGTTTTAAAAAAATATACATTTTTTTTCCATTCCCCTTTGACTATTTAATGTCATTTTTATAGACGTTTTACATTTAATGAAATGTATTTAAAGGAATCTTTTTATTATTTTCAAAATGAGGTACTTTTTGACTTTTTTTTTGGAAAAAATGGATGGAATATTTTTGTAAATTATATGAAATGAATAAATTTTCCCACAATTATGAATAAAATTTTCATTTCAGAATATTTTACAATTTTACAAGGTTTTTTAATATAATTTTTTTCATTAGTAACTTCATAGCTTTTTAAAATTAAATGATTTTGAAATGGAATTGTTTTTTTCCTTAAAAATTATTCCAAGTGATCTTTCAGAATAATTTTCCATATAAGATGGAATTATTTGATGTTACTTATGATTTAAAGGTGATATTATCCACATATACCATCTTTATTCATTATCTAGATGGTTTATATTCTTGGTGAAAACATGAAATGTTTATGAAACTAATTATTTTCCATGGGTTATGTTAGAATGAAATGTTTACAAAAAACATTTCTTTTCCATGGTAAATATTATGGCAAAATGTTTATGAAACCCATTTATTTTCATGGGTTATAATATGATGAATTTTTTATTATATTTTTTCACACAAAAGTGATATTTTAATTATGTAATGGGTGAGACCTATATCTCCCTGCAATGTATTGGGTAAAGATTGACATATAAAGATATAAATAGGACTGAAATGGGGAGAGGACCCAGTTTGGTCAGGGTCTCTATGCACTATGATAATCTTGGAAGTGAACCATATATACTATGATTATTTGGTTAGTGAACCCATTTTTCTATGGAAAGCATGGAAATGATCCCTAAATAATAAGGAAATAATTTTATAGGCTTTATATATGCCATAATTCCATGTCTTATACATATATTATGATCTCATGGTTCATGTTATATGATTATTTTATGATTAATATATTATGAACTACCAAAATCTATTCAATTATTTAATATTATTATCTTTTATATTCATGGTATGGTTTTTAAATGTAAATATCATGTTCTTATATCATTCTTCTCATATTATTCTCATCTGATCATTGATATCTCCCGTGTACATATTTACTGATCATATGAGATCACCCTTTTATTATATTTCATTTTCCTAGGTTTTAAACAAAGATTTTATGTATGGTATGTCTATGATGGATTCTAGTTATGAAGAAATAAGTGAGATATGATATAGTTTCTTTATAAACCAGTTGTTTTTATTTATATTTTTCAAATGATACTAGACCTATACATTTATGGCATGGATCAAAATGTTATCTAATGAATATTCATATATTAAGATGTAATATATATATATATATGAATAGTATGGGTCACTATAGTTGGTATGATATCATGTTTTAGTTATCCTTTTTTAACTACAATCGGAAAAATTTAGTAAGAACCCTAGAAATTAGCCTCAATATGGGATTAAATATTAATGTTTTGGAAATTATCATGAATGACCCAGGTAAAACCTAAGGTTTCATATAAAAATATTTCATGATTTAGACATCATATAAATGTTTTTTCAGGATTATATGGGTTTTCACCGTGATTATTGTTTCTCACACTATGATTTTGGTTTTAGTAAATGGTTTGAACCTAAATGAATCATTTTAATCCTAAATATGGGGGAGAATGAAATTATTTTCCTCTAGAGTAACTAAATGTTAGAGTATCTGGAATAAAAAATATTATTTCTATACTAACATAACTTTCTCAAGTTATGAATCACACTGGGCTTCCAAATAAGAAAATAAGGGAATAATGTTTTTTTGATTCCTTCATGAGGAAAATAGCTCCTTATTTTAAGGGGTCTACTAATCTAATAGTTAATATGAAATAGATTAGTACCACTAAAAAGATAATTTTTGTTTTCCTGTGTTAGGGATATGGAAAAGTTATTTTTTGTCTTCTATTTATCAGTTTCATAGAGAAGAAGATATGGGAAGAAATCTTATTAAGAACACTAGTGAATGAGAAAATATTGAATCTATAGATTGGGTTGAATTTAAAAGATTATTTTTCTACAAGTACTCTCATCGTATTCATCATAATGAATAGGGAAATAATTCCTTGAGTTAAATTATATAAATAATTAATATTTTGGTACTTATGAAGAAAATTTCAAAATACTTTCAAGGATTGATTATGGTATTATCATCCATCCTTAAAGTGTGGTTAACTAATTCTTCAACAGCTTAAAAACAAGTATTTGAAGAGATTTAAACATGATGGAACTTAATAGCTATGAAGAAATAGTTTTATGTGGTATAAACGTGGAGATGGAGTAACCAATAAATCTCATGATTTTCACAAGAAAATAAAAATTTAATTCAAAGTAAATTCTAAAAACCATAGATATATGAATTTGATATTTCTTTTATGGATGAAGTGTTGAAGGAAACCTGGGGAAATTGTCTTAAGGGATCTAGTAAATGATTCAATTATGAAAAATAGCATCATTTAAGAATTGGATTCCAAATAGAAGGGAAGAATATATCTAATGATGTGAATAGATAGAAACATCCACATAATGAACCACTCACACTCCAGTGTTTTAAATGAATGGAGGAAGGTAATTATGATAAAAAATTCCCAAATATAAAGTTTAATGACTATTCTTGATGTTAAATACCTATTAAACCTAAATACATGGTAAAATATGATGAGATCACTAGTTATGATGATGGGTATAAAAACAATATAGTGAAGTGTACACTTATTATCCACTCTAGAAATAAAAAATTCATATTTTATTTTGGATGTATAGACTATTTATTATCTAAATAATTTTCAAATGGTATCACAGTTTTACCTAGAAAATTAGAAATTGTGTTAGCAGTAAAAACCACTAATTGTTTGATAACTTCATCCCAAGTCTATAATTATTCTATAGTTGGAGTTTATGGTAATTTTTTTCATAAAAATATATTTATTCTTCTTATATATTAATTCTATGTTATTTTGGGAATATATTATATTTCGTTACATAAATAGCAAATAAATTTCTCAGGAAGGGATGTTACGTTTGATATTCTAAACAGACCTTTTATCTCCTATCAATGTAATGAAAAAACGAAAATCCAATGAAAATTACATCTATAATATAGTTCATGATTCATATTAAAAAGGGGACTTTATATCCTATGGTTGAGGAGAAACTCGTAATTGAAGATATGTCTACTGTACGATAGTTTTTTGAAGTATTCTTTTAATAGTTTCTTGGTCTTCCACCAAATCATAAACTTGAGTTTTCAGTTGAAATCATACCTAGTGCTACTACTATTTACGAGAATCCATATATAATTTCCCTGATTGAGTTATAAGAATTAAATAAGAAACGTAAGGATAATCTTGGAAAAGGATTTATTTGGACATGTGTATCACCTTCGAGTGAACCTTTTTGGTTATTAATAATTAATATGGATCAATGTGACTCTTCCTTGATTATTGAGAACTTAAAAAATTCACTATCATGAACAAGTACTATATAACCCATATTGACAACATGTTTGATCAACTACTTGGAGATAAATAATTTTATGAGATTGATCTTCATGTTGTATATCATCAATTGAGATTCAATCAGGAGTATATACTCAAAAAAATTTCATACAAGGTTTGGACACTATTAATTTATTGTTATTCCATTTGGTCATATTAAGACATTCCCTATAATCATGGATTTAATGAAAATAATGATTATAAATTACCTTGATTAGTTTCAGAAGTATTTATAGATGAAATTATTATATATTAAATGAGTAAGGAAGAGCATGAGGATCACTTAAGGACTGTGATGAAGACCCAAAGGAAAGATAATATTTTTGAAAAATTTACCATGTGTGAATTTTGGATTTATAGAGTTTTAATCCTGGTTTATATAATCTAAATTGGGGGTGTATTAGTAGAAGATTCAAAGATAGAAGTTATTGAATATTGGACTAGACAAACCACTATTACTGAGATCTATAGTTTTCTTTATTTTTCTAGATATTATTATCACATTGTGGAGAATTATTCATTTCTATAAAATCCACTCACCAAGTTAACTTATAAGGAATCCATGTTCTTTTAGATATATGAATGTGTGGAATATATTATGGAAATTAAGTGAAGGATATTCAGTGCACCTATAATTACACTACCATGAAGTAGAGAAGAGTTTGTAATCTATAATGATTCTTAAAAGAAATGAGTAGAATGGATCCTCATATAGAATGATATTGCTATACATTATTCCTCCTTACAATTGAAGGTCTATGACCAAAAGTACCAAACACATGATTTGGAGTTAGCTGTGGTAATTTTTTCATTAAAGATATATAGACATGGTTTCTATAGAGAAATGTGTGTAATATATACTCATCACAAAATATTAAATTACATTTTCACTCAAAAATATTTGAACGTTAACCAAATAAGATTTTTAGAGCTGGTCAAAGATTATAAATGAACAATACTTTACCACTTTGGGAAAACAAACAAGGTTAAAGTTTCTCTAAGCTAAAATGATAATACTAGTTTATCTATGATGAGGATCACAAAAGATATGATATTTCTAGACTTACAAAAGACGAATCTTGAAATCTGGATGGAAGGGGAGAAATGTTATATTTATCAAATGAGTTTTCAACCATATATACAGGTTAATATTAAAGTGGCATTCAAGTAAGATGTAGAGATACAAAAGAAGGTGAAATTTTTCCTAATTTCAACCTTGATTTTGATGGAAAAATAATTTCGAAGAACCATGTATGTGTCCCTATTGTTCCAGATTTAGAGAAGGATATTATGGATAAAGATCATAGTTCTTCATTCTCTATTAATATTAGAAGTATGAAGATGTATATAGATTTAAAAGAGTATTTTTTTTGGGAAGATATAAAGATATATATTGAAAAATATGTTTCTTAGTGCTTGGTATGTCATCATGTTAAAAATTAGAGAAACAATTCTATAGGGATGTTACAATAATTAGCTATACCAGAATGGAAATAGGAAAAATTCACCATGTATTCCATCATTAGACTACCCAAAAAATCTAAAGGGAATATTTCTATTTGAATTGCAGTCGACCACCTTATGAGATCAACACAATTTATTTCCATTAGATAGGATTTATTTATTGATCAATTAACTCATCAATATATTATGTTGTAAGATTTTAGGGAGTACCACTATCAGTAGTATCTTATCAGGATTCGAGGATTACAATGATGTTTTTAGAAGTATTTATTTTACGCTAGATATAGAGAAAAGTTTCATCACTACCTATCGTCCTAAAATTGATGGTTAGTCTTATAGGACCATTAAAACTATCGAATACATGTTGATATATTTTTTATGGGTTTCATAGGTGGTTGTGATCAATACTTTCCTTTTGTGGAATTTTATTATAACAATAAATTTCACTCCAACATTCAGATGAATCCTTATAAATCCCTCGATGGTAAGAAGTGTAAAAATATAACATAATGGAATGAAGATAGAGAAATAAAGATATTGGGACTTGATTCAATAGAGGAAATGGTAGATAATGTTAAAGTAATTAAATATCCCATAAGAGAAGCTCAGATTCTACAAAAAGGCTTTGCTGCCAATAGTCAGAATGGTCCAGAGATTGAAGTTAGTGACAAGGTATTCATATGAATATATCACTGGAAGAGGGTTATGAGATTTTAAAATAAGGGAAAACTAACAGTAGGTATATTTTACCTTTTGGATATCTTGATCATATTAGGATGGTATCTTATCGATTGGTGGTTCCACTGAATCCCTCTCAAGTTGATGATGTGTTCCATGTATTTATCATGAGGAAGTACATAACTAATCCTTCATATTTATTGAAATAAAAATTCATAATATTAGATAAAGATATTTATATTATATAATAATTGATAGATATTCATGATCTTATATAGAAAGTTCTATTAAACAAGACCACTCACATAGACAACGTTTTGTGGTAAAACCACCAATTTGAGGAAGATATGTGGGAACATGAGGACATGATAAAGAAGAAGTATCCTATTCTGTTTGCTTCAGATTTGTGAATATTGAGGAATAAATTCATTTTAATGGGGTATAATGTTACAACTTATGTTTTTTAGGAAATATTTCTCTTTTAAATAATTTTATTTATTTTATTTCTTGCATTACACACAACACCTAGTTTAAACAAACCACGATATGTTATTAAAATTCTATGATTTAAAATATCAACTATTGTCAAGCCATTGGATTGGTGAGTATAAATAGGCCTAACTAAATTATGAAACATTTATCGACATATATGTATAAAGTTAATTATTTTGTTATCAATTTACTATAAATGACAATATAAATCATTTGAAAGAAGATACATATTGTTTTTGAATAATAGTTCTTATACGTGTAATGTATTTTTATATTAATAAATTAAATTAATTGCTATTGGTTAATTATTTTAATGAAACTTTTATAGTATTTACTTGAAAAAATATCTTAAAAAATGAGAAATTTTTTTTCTAGAAATAGGTATGAATAGTTACAGTTTTTTGTTAATTTTTTTTCCTAAATTGCAGTTTTTGTCACATTTTGTGCACATAAATTAAAATAATTTTTTGAAATTTATCATTATTTAATTATATTAAAAAATTACATATTTATAACCAATTGGTTCAAATTTGGTAAATATGTACATTATATTTTTTTCAATAGGAATATTAATCATGGTAAAATTTTTTACATCGATAAAAGGTAAATCGGGATAATCTAAATTAAAAATAAGCGATAAAGACATAATTATTCAAAAAAATTATTAGTGAAATAAATAAATTCATACCTTGACGTTTTATCCTAAAAATTGTGTCTAATGGACACTTATTCATGAAAATGAATTATATATTATTTAAATGAAAGAATGTTACAAAAAGAAACTTTCTTTGTTTTTAATATCCTTGATTTTTTAAAATGGGGTAAAAAGTAAGTTATTAATTAATATAAGTGTTTATATTAATATTAATAAAATTATTTTAATGAATTTTTTTTTTAATTTTTAGAAGGTATATAATGACATTAATTTTATATGAATTACCAGTACAGTATATCATCATTTAATGAAATAACACAGTAAATGATTTTAAAAAAATTGAAATTTATATAATTTGAATTATCTATTGCTTAAAAATAATTTTATTGATCTATAAGACATATTAGGGAGGTTTGAAATATTATATTATAATTTAGCATTTTTCATAGATTTAATGTTAAATGAATTGAATAGTGTAAAAATTGACAATGATGATATTTTATAAAAATAGTTTATTATTAAATTATTTAAAAAACATAAAAGTCTTGAATTAAGATATGGTAGTTACTATATGGTAATTAATTTCATTAATTTACCATTTATGGTTTAATTTTCACCTCATAAGTAAAATTTATGAGCACTGAATAAGGAAAAATGTGTTACCATAGTTAAAATTAAAAAGGGTGAACTAAGGGTTAATCAAAATGATATGGTTTAAATTTACACAAAAAAATATGTTTTCAATTTTTTTGGTTGATGGTATTACAACCCCATCCTAATTTATCTAAAAATACATGTCCATTTGGATGAAGTTTCATTCAGAATGAATTGTTTATAATTTAATCTTTTGATAAATTCCAAAAGTGGCCTATACGTCTATTAAAAAGGGCTGATACTCCCTCACTTATTAACAACACATTGAGCCTTATATCTTGAAAAAATGTCAATTTACCGTATAAACATCCCTATCCAAATTATATAGGATTTTAAAAAGACCAACTGTATATCCCTTTAGAGGAGTTTTAACGTAGTCATTTTAAATAAGTGAAAGTATCTATCGTCTGTGCATATGACTTACCGTCTCCACGTTGCGATACAATTCATTCTTCATCACCATATTTTATGAAAAGGTATTATAATGTATTTAATGTTTATATATTATATTTATTATAAATTAACACTTTATTAATTAAAATATCACATCTACCTACTAACCATGCAATCCATTGGGAAATGATAGCGTTTTTAGTGTGTACGTGTGGATTACCACCTCTACGAAGCGATGCAATTCATATTTAATTTATATTTTTCTTAGATGGTAATGAGAGATAAGTTTATGAATATATATGATATATATGATATAATAATGATCCTATAAAGGTTAATTAATATTTAACTTTATTTTTTTCCATCTTCTGAAAAATAAAAACATCATTAATGCCTACATACAACCTACCGTCTCCATGGATAGTGTAATTCATTTTTAATCTCTAAATTATATTTATGAATATAAATATGTATATAATTAATATATATGATATTTATATAATTATTAATATTATTTTTATAATGTAACCAAGATAAATGTAGATGAATATGAACTAAATAACTAGTATACTCATGATAAATAAAACAGTTAACACCCCTAAATAAAAAATTTAATAAGGAATTATTGAAAAAATGGTGTTGAAATACTATAATGGGATCATATATGGTATTATAAGTATGAAAATGACTTTGGAATTTAAATGTAATTTATTTAAATTTATTATACAAGATGTTATAGTTCTTTCTAAGAATAGTGAGATTAAGGCATAGGTTTATTTTACAATCTTGTCAATATTATGAATTGTTTATATTTAAGCCTTTGATGGAGAATATTTCTCAACAATATCCATGTTTTATAAAAATTTATTCTATTTTTTTCACCATTATCCTAGGCTTTTTTATATTATTTTTACCCTTGTTTTACTTTGTACTGAACTGTTTTAAAGGAATCTTTTTTTTTCATTTTATAAACGAGGTACTTCTTCAATTTTTCAACAAAAATATAGAAGGAATATTTTTAACTTATACGACATGAATGGATTTTCCTGTCTTTATCTCGAAGATTTTATTTGAATCTTACTATATTGGTTTACATATTAATTTTTAAAGAAATTACTTTGCTTTATAATTGTGAATCTTCTTAAAAATGAACGATTCTAAAATAGAAAGTTCATTTTCTTCAATAATTTTTCCAAGTGATATTTCAAGATCATTTTACATATAAGATGACATTATTTGTTGTTAATTATGATTTACTGGTAATATAATCAAAGGAAACCTGCTTTATTCTTTTTCTAGATGGTCTATATATATGATAACATGATTAAATGTTTATGAATCCTATTTATTTTCTATGGGTTATGTTTCTATTATTTTTTAATGAAACCTATTTCTTCACCATGGGTTATGATGTGATTAAATGTGTATGAAACCCATTTCTTATTATGAGTTCTTCTATGATAAATGTTTTTTGAATTTGTAGAACAAATATGTATGATTTTAATTATGTGATGGGTGGGACCTATACCTATATCCAATGTATTAGGTAAATATTAATATCTTACGATATAAACATGACTTGAATGTGGAGTGATCCCAGTTCCGTACGAGACTGTACCCATTATGATAGTATTAGAAGTGAAACTTGACTACTATGATGGTTTGTGGAGTAAAACCATTCCACTATGATAGCCTTGGAAATAAACCATAAATACTAAGGAAATAATTATTTATACTTATGTGTGTGCCACAATTCCATGTTGTATCCCTATATTATGATCTTATAATGCATGTTATTTGATTAATTTATGATTCTTATCTTATTAAATTCTAATATTTATGATAATAGTTTAAATTATGATCATTAATATGATGTTTATATTTTTCAAACGTTAAGACCATGTTCTTATACCCTTATGATAATGTTCTGTTTATGTGATCATTGATATTTCCCTTATTTAACCTTACAGAGTATTTTCGATCTCCCTTTTCTTATGTTTACTTTCCACAAGATATGAAGAAAGGTATTAATTATTATATTTATAAGAAGGGTTCTGGTTATGAATAAATAAGTGGGAGATGATGTAGATATTATATATACCAGTTTTTTATGTTTCCATTTTTTCAAAGACACTAGACCTCAACGATTCTAGTGTGAATAAAAATGTTATATAATAAATATTCATATTTTAATATGTAATATCATTGGGTAATAGTATGGTTTACTATTGTTACTTGTGTTACTAATTTAATTTATTATGTTTTTCAGTGCATTGAATATGTATTAGGTGTAAAATAGGAATTGATGGGCCTTACTTATATTAAGGATTCCACCCAAATGCTAATCCAATATAGATGTTTTTATTACTTCCCACGAGAAAGATATTATAAGTAAACTAAAAGGATTGTGTTAGAATAATATTCTACATACTTTACCACAAGAACATTGGTGATCTACAATTGAAATATAGTGGTGTCTAAGTATATTCCCCTTTTCCCCAAGTGATTCCAACTATACTCAAGTGACATATAACTATACAACAGAAGTTTTTTGGAAAAAATTAAATAACCTTTAATAGAATAATCTAATATACTTAGTCTTCCTTTAATGGATATTTTTTAATTATAATAACTCCAACTAACTAAAAAGGATAAAAAATATAAATACACCTCTATGAATATCTTACAAGTGTTGGACATTATTAGTTGATGTTGGTTACATTGATTTCACTCTCATGAATGTATTTATACTTCATTGTTAAATTTATTAATCTTTTATATTTTTATTTATTTCATTCCTACTGAAATACATATCCTTGAGAGATATAAGAGAGTTTTATTCAAATGTATTGAGTTAAAATGATCCATACTTATTCCTTTATGTTGTTTATTAGGTACTAACTACTATTAAAGATATGTATTTTGTTTCTTGATAAAACTAAAAAAAGTGTAATTATTCATTTTGGGTTGCTCAGATACCAATAAATACATGGTGTTGAAGTAATCCTCAATATATTAAAGATATGATACTAATAAATCATGAAAATAAAGTTTTTGGATATGTTTTATAACAAAATATTTTTCCATTTTTAACATTCTATTTAATACTCTATTTTCTTATTTTTAATTTCATTCAAGTCTAATTTATTCAATTTTATTTTTTGAAGAAAATTAAACCCCTCTTTCCATTCTCTCAGTCCAACCAAAATATTTCCAACATGAAGATAAGTACATCATGGAAACCATATAATTTTGGTTCGTAAAAAGGATCCAAAATTTGTTCTCTAAAAGGTGAAAGAAAAGAAGTGACAGAATTTGTAAAAAAATAATTTTTGTTGATAATATTTATTATATAGATATAATAGGAATTTTAGTTTTGAAAATAATTTAGAACAAATTTTTTGTTTCAATATAGGATAATTAAATCTTGTTTACTATTTGTAGGAAATAATTAATGCATAGATAACCCAATAAAGGAAGACAAGTTTAGTAAGACGATAAATATTAAAGAGTTAAAGTGAAGGATCTATTTCAAGTTTTCAATATCATCTTTGGAAGATATGCAGATCTGTGACACCTGGAATATGGAAGGTCACAAAGAGGGAGAGAAAAGGTGGCATACCCTAAATGTTGAGATCCTTGAAAACACGAAGATTTAAATCCCATTATATCATTAGGAAACTCAATTATACATGAATATGTTAGGTACAGTGAGATTTTTATCCTTGTAGCCAAACCTAATCTAAAGGAACATGACCATAGACCTATTGATGCTCCGTGGAGGAACTTTGAAGAGGTGGTGAAATCTGATGCCTTCTAATATTTTATAGAGTTTAACATACCCCCTCCTAGAAGGGTCATCAAGAAGGGGTGAATTGCACATGTGGCATATAACTATGATGCCATTGAGGAAAGGTAAAGCTTATCAAAATATTCCATGATTTCATGAGTTTTGGTATCTAAGAGAGAACAATTATAGAAGTTTCATGACCTTGATCAGTGAATTGAGGAGTTATTGGGTTTTCATGAATGTAAAATTATAGTAGTGGGTTGTGGATACTATCCTATGGTCATTCCATAATATGACTATAATAGGCGAGTATGGAGCTTGAGATAAATATATATAATGCCAATATTTATTATAATTAAATAATCATTCATAAATTTTAATCCGGACACTATAAGAAATAACCACATTCAGGTATTGACTTGCATTTGCTGGCTCAATTAGATTTATTATCACTCAGGGATAATCTTGGATATAGGATCCTATGTTGGAAATCCCATTAGATTGGACTATAAAAATGACAACCCAATGTTTGGGAATTATGTTAGAATCTTGGACAAAGTTGACATGTCTAGTACACTGGTGGGGGAAGTAGTTCTCACAACAAGAGACAATACCATGCATCATGAAATTTAGTATGCAAGAAAGATTAAATTTTTCACCAAGTGAGGCTTGTTTGGAAATTAAATAGATGAATGTAAAAGGGATATAGAATGTAGGTTTTATAAGCTGAAAGGTCATGTTATGGATGAATATAGAAAAATAAAGTAGAATATTATTATTCCCACTAGGGATCAATATCTAATTGATACCTCCGGTGGGAATGATAGAGATGGTTTGAAATAGAATGATGAATATGAATGAACATCTTTTAATGGTAGTGTTGAGTTTGGACTCATGGGGTCCAATGAAGTTTGCAAGGAGGATAAGGTCCATGGTCGCATTCCTCATGATAATAGTGTTTCTGGGGAGAAGGACATGTAATGGTGGAAGTAAACACCTCTAAAGAACCTTACATTGATGGGGTGCTCAGGATAGACTTCAACGAAACAAATGTTGCTCTATAAGAAATCCCAATGATTATAAACGAGATGGGGAAAATACAAACTATTCATCATGCAGATTCCCAAGGTATGAAAGCATCTAGTGATGTGATTACATAGAAGGAAATTATCATTCTTGACCCTCAAACCCCACATGCTTCTTAGGAGGAGGACAATGTGACTACTTAGGCACCAAGTGCTTTAGAGTAGACAATTGTGAATGTTTCCCCCAAATTTAATTCAATTAAAAGATCACATGAAAAGACTTTGGATAAATTATATTAGATCCATGGCACTATGATGGAAGCCAATGTTTTTAATCATGTTGTGTTGGTTAAATTACTCGATTCTTCTACAAAGACATGGTCATAGAGCATGGCATTAGATGAAGTTGTAGGTGACACTCAAATTAATCTATGTATATACCAAAATACCACAGAATCTGATTTAAAGTATCCTCCACCAACTGACCATAGTGAACTGGAGTGGGGGGGGGAGGTTGTTGGTTCCTACCTCTAGGGTGGCCAAAAAGAAATCTCTTACATATCAACTTGTAGAAAGTGAGAAATATGCCAACAAATTCACTCCTTCAGATGAGAAATTATGGTCTAGTGATGTTGGTGAAACACAAATGGTAACCCATCCTAAGACTGTATCATCAGAAGATCATATACATGAATACATTATAAGTAAAAACAAATAAGAATCAGAAATGGGTCACAATAAAAATGGGAAGAAAAAGGAAAACAAGGGAAGGAATGGACATGGCCAGGTGAGTGAGGGACACCAAAAATTCCCTCACACAAGGGGTAAAACTCTTAAACAATGAGGATATTATATTGGAACTGCCATGGGATAGGGAATCCACTAATGGTCAAATCCCTTATAAATTTTATTAAGGCCTATAAACCAATTCGTATTGGAATTGTTGAGCCCAAATTATAATTTGACAATTGTAACACATTTAAGTGGAGCACTCTTGGAAATAAGTTTGTTTCAAAAAACATGCATGAATCAAAAAATTATTCATCTATGAGATCTAAAACATGAAAGTATACAGGTTAATTATATACAAAAGAAGACACAAATCATTTCCATATATTAAATCATCTCAAGTTTTCCTATATCAATCTATCTTTTCTATGAATATACATATTACATCAAGAGAAAATAATTGTGGAAATTAATGGTTGAATTTTCTAAAATAATGAATAAAAAATGGGTGATTCTTGGGGAATTCAATAATTTTTTTAAATAAGCATAAAAATATGGTGATAATATCAACCAAATTTCTTCTCTTGAGTTCTCCTACATTGATCAATTCAATCTTGACATGGTTCGGATTTATGGGGCTGATTTCACATGGAGTAGATATATGCTGAATGTTAAGAAATCAAGTAAACATGATAGATGATATGTTAAAATGGATGATAGGTATTCTATAAATAGAGTGTCTAGATTCACACTTCCTAATAATCATTATGATCACAATCCTGTCATTGTGGAAATCTCCATTCATATTTCAAGGTCAGAACCTATTCCATTCCAAATCAATAATTGATCGATTTTGATTCCTTGATGAAAGGAAATTTTCTCTAGAGGCATGAAAATTTGAACCTATTGGAGGTCCTTTATAATAATTGGATACTAAGACTAAATATACCAAGAATATATTTATGTAATGGAGGAAAAAGTCATTCTCCATGCTAGATCCGGACATTAAAGTGATTGAAGATTTTATTGCTCATAACCAGATTTTGAATCAGTAACAGGATGCTCCATATAGAGTTGAGATTCAATCTCATAATAGTATAGACAATGTTATTATGATCAAGGAACTGATGGAAAAAACATCTGAACGTCATATGGATTCAATATAGGGATATGAACTCTAAATGTTTTCAAATAATTCACAAAGAGGGGAGGTCCAGAATAGGGAATAAGTTTATCAACATTAATGAAAATTTATTCACCTCTAAACATGAGATGTATCAAGATATTTTGGATCATTTCAAGGGATTATACTCTAATAACAGGTTGGATAACACTCAAAAAATGGCTGATAGCATTAGTCTCTGCATTGAGGAGGATCATTATATAGCACCTATAATGGCTCTATCTAAAGAGGAAATCAAAGCTACCCTATTCTCACTCAATATAGACAGTGCTCATGGACGTGATGGTTTCAATAATATGTTATTTATGTTTTATTATGATTTATTATAGGAATATGTAACAAATGTAATCATGGAATTCTTAATTCACTTTTTCATGCCTTATGGGGTAAATGGAAGCTTCATTTCCTTGATACCAAAGAAGGATAGTGCACTTGGAATCAAAGACTCATGCCTATTGTCATGGGTAATACAATTCCCAAGATCATTAGTAAGATAATTATTCACAAGATTAGGGTGGGGGACTTGTTAAGGATCATATCACCATTAATCAATTTTGTTTTGTTCTTGGAAGAAACATTCAATATTGTCTTTCCACTACCTTAGAAGGTGTTCATTTAATGTGGAAGAAAGTGAAGGATGGTAATTTTTCCCTCAAAATTAACATATGCAAGGTCTTTGATACTTTTAAATGAATTTTTTCCATTGATGTTCTCATAAGGTAAGACTTATAAAAAATGTTCATCAAACTCATTCATATCATTATCAATTATTCTAGGCTATCCATTCTAATTAATGGAGTTACTAGAGGTTACATTATGTGCACCAGAGGTGTGTGACATGGTGACCCACTTTCAGGTCTCCTCTATGCCATTGCTAATGATTACTTGAGTAGATGTATCAATGATTTAGATCAATTTGGTCTTTACAAACAAATCAAAGATGGTAGAAATTATTATGTTCCTTTACATCTCTTATATGCAGATGATATTCTTTTTCTTGGCCAAACCTCAAAAAAGACTATATCCTATTTTGAGGCCATATTTTCTCATTATAAAGAAGTTTCTAGCCAAGAAATAAGTTATGATAAATCATTATTTATTGGGAGATGTTTTATTTATTGGTAGAAAAAATAGGATTACAAGAAGACTTGGGGTTAAGATAGGTTCCCCCATTTATATTATCTTGGTGTCTCTTTAATTTTAGGAAAGGTGAAAAGAAATTATTTGAGAAAAATTATATTAGGAAATGTTAATAAAATGGCATAGTGGAAGGGAAAATCCATTTCTTAGGCTGCAAGAGTGTTTCTTGTTATCTCTATGATCACTTGCAAGTTTTTTATTCTTTCTCACTTTATATTTGGCATCAGAATATCATAAAGGAACTACAAGGAATGATCCAAAATTTAATATGGATTGGTTCAATTTATGAAAGGAAGCTGGTTACTGTTGCATTGAAGGAATGCATTAAACCCATAAAATTGGGAGGACTTTGAGTCAAAGATCTCAAGATCTTCAATTATAGTCTTATTGAGAAATTCACTTAGAGTCTAATTTCTTATGATGCTCCCTATGAATTTCTATCAAACGGGTTCAAAGAGAGACTCCTAAATGGTTATAAATATCACCTTGCATCCTCTGTTTGGACTTCCATAAAGCATTCCTTTAACAAAATTATTTGGGACACCAAATGGATTCTCAGCAGGAGATCCAATCTTAATTGTTGGATAACTACTTGGGTGGATAACATACTATTGGAGATCAAAATCCTTCCACCTGAGTTTTCTCACATGAGTATTTCTAATTTCTTATCACAAATACATCACTTTGTACTACGGAAAAATTTGTATTTAGCGGCGGTTTAAACCACCCCTAAATCATTCTACATCAATTTTGGAGAACCATCGCTAAATCGTGTATCAGAAATTAGCTGTTGTTTTTTGAAACCTTCATAGATTGATTTAGCGGCAGTTTATGTATTTTATTTTATTTTATTTTATTTATTTATTCTCATAATTTATCAATTAATTAATTTATTTTCGTAATTTATTTATTTATTCATTTTTACCATTCTCATGCTCATCTCCTCGCGCATGCCCATGTAATATATATAAATTATGCATTGGTTGAGATTTGAACCCCTTACCTCTTGCTTATTTTCCAATGACATTACCACTCCATCAGGCTCTTCATGTTCTCAATAAATCGAATTTAATATACTTATATATATATATATTAATTGAAAAAACAAATAATATATAACAAATAGATACACACTAAATAATTATTAATCAATAATGATTAATCACTAATCACTAATCACTAATTAATAATTAATAATTACTAATTACTAATTTCATATTACTTATTAATACATAGAATATAAATGAATAATAAATAAAGAAATATATAATATGAAAATAAATGGTAAATAAAAAACAGTAAATAATATATAGTAAATAATAAATAGTACATCGTAAATAATAAATAGTAAATGGTAAATAGTAAATAGTAACTTGTAAATAATAAATAATTCCAATGACATTACCACTCCATCAAGCTCTTTATGTGCTCAATAAATCAAATTTAATATACTTATATATATATATATATATTAATTGAAAAAACAAATAATATATAACAAATAGATACACACTAAACAATTATTAATCAATAAGGATTAATCACTAATCACGAATCACTAATTAATAATTAATAATTAATAATTAATAATTACTAATTTCATATTACTTATTAATACATAGAATATAAATGAATAATAAATAAAGATATATATAATATGAAAATAAATGGTAAATAAAAAATATTAAATAATATATAGTAAATAATAAATAATATATAATAAATAATAAACAGTAAATGGTAAATAGTAAATAGTAACTTGTAAATAATAAATAATAAATAATAAATACTAAATTCTAAAGGTATAATATATAATATATAATACATAATATATAATACATAATACATAATATATAATATATAATATATAATATATAATATAAAATATAAAATATATAATATATAGTATATAGTATATAAAATATTAAATATAAAATACAATATATAATGCATAATACATAATACATAATAGATAATATATAATAAATAATAGAAAATAAACAACAGATAATAGATAATAGATAATAGATAATAGATAATAGATAATATATAATATATAATAGATAATTAGATAATATATAATATATAATATAGAATATAGAATATAGAATACATAATATATAACATATAACATATAATATATCATATACAATACATAATACATAAAACATAAAACATAAAACATAATATATAATATATAATATATAATATATAATATATAACATATAATATATAACATATAATATATAATATAAAATATAAAATATAAAATATAAAATATAAAATATATAATATACAATATATAATATATAATATATAATATATAATATATCATATAGAATATATAATATATAATATATAATATATAATATACAATATTTAATATATAATATATAATATATAATATATAATACATAATATATAATATATAATATATAATATATAACCTACAATATATAAGTAATGTATAAATAATAAATTAATTAAAAAATAATTTAATATAGGATAAATAAATAAAAAATAGACAAATAAATAATAAATAAATAATTAATAATGAATAATAAATAATAAATAATAAATAATAAATAATGAATAATAAATAATAAATAGTAAATAGAAAATAGTAAATAGTAAATAGTTAATAATAAATAATAAATAATAAGTAATCAATAATTATTCATTAATCATTCATAATTAAAAATTAAAGATTATTAATAACTAATCATTAATAATTGATCATTATGAATTAATAATTCTTAATTAGAAATTAATATTTAAAATTTTATAAATAATTATATAATTATTAAGAAATTATTAATAAATAAATAATAATTAATTAATAAATAATGAATATTGAATAAATAAATAAATAAATAAATAATTATTAATAACTAAATAATAAACTAATAATAAATTAATACCTTGAAAATTAAAAATGAATTAATAAATAATAAATAATTAATAATAAATAATAGTTAATAAATAATAAATAATAGAGTAATGAATAAAGAATAAGAAATATATATTTTAATATATAAATAAATAATAAAATAATAAAAATAATTAATAATAACTAATCATTAATAATTGATCATTAATAATTAATAATAAATAATTAATAATTTAAAATTTAAAATTTAAAATTTATAAATAAGTAATAAATTATTAAGACATTATTAATAAATAAATAATAAATAAATAATAAATAATGAATATGGAATAAATAAATAATAAATAAATCATCAATTAATAATAAACTAATAATAAATTCATATTGTGAAAATTAAAAATGAAATAATAAATAATAAATAATAAATAATGAACCATAAATAAAAAAGAATAAAGAATAAAGAATAAATAAATATATAAATAATTAAATAAAGAAATAATAATAATAAATAAAAAATAAAAAATAAAAAATAATAACTAATAATTAATAATTAATAATTAATAATTAATAATTAAAATTTATTATTTAATATATTGTATTCATTATTCAATATTTAATTAATAATTAATAAATAATAAATAATTGTCTAATAATTAATAAATAATAAATAAATAATTAATAAATAAAGAATTAATAAATAGTAAATAAATAATAAATGAATAATAAACTAATAATTAATAATTAATTAATAAATTAATATTAAATTAATAATTAATGTGTACATAATAACTAATAATAAATAAATAAATATATACATATACATATTAAATAAATAAATAAATTTATCAATAAGTAAATTGATAAATAAATAAATAAATAATAAATAAATAGATTAGAGATAAAAAATAATAATTAATTAATAAATAAATATTAAATAAATAATAAATAAATAAATAAATAAATAAATAAATACTTTTTAAAAAAAATAACTAATTATATAAATCATAAAATTTTCGGATCCTCTAAAAACCCTAAAAACACTGAAATCACCGTAAACTCTGATCTAAGAGTTGTTTTTCTACCCCACAACCATTTAAATCGAGGATCATGAAATGATCTTCAATATGATTTGTGGTACATGTCGAACAGACACCTGGATCGAAGGTTATAACTGTTTGAATTTTTAAGAAATCAGGGTCTGTAACTAAAACCTCTATTTCAGAGGCCTTCTGGGCCTTTCTGGAAGAATAAAATTGGGTACAACACTCATAAGGTTAGTAACCGACCTAAATAGTGTAGAAATCATCATAGGGATTGATTTTATACGTGGTAGAGCCCAAACAGGCACCCAAATTAAAATTTATGACTATTTGAAGTTCGAGTTTGATTTTCAACTTTTAAAATTTGAATATAATTTTTCCCTTTAATTATAACATGATTAAAATAATTCTTGGTTTTATCTTATTTGATAAGCATCAATTTGACTGGTTGTGGAGCTAAAATGGACTCTCGGATAAGAAGTTACAGCCTTTTGATGTCGAAGTCTGTTTTTCAATTTATTGAAGATTTGTTTTATGTTCAAAAATATTATTAATTAATAATTATAAATATTTACTAATTGACACATTATAAATAATTAAAATTATAAATAATTAACTATATTTTATTGTAAATAATAAATAAAAATAAAAATTAATAAAAAAATATTTTTAAAATATTTTTCTTCAATTTTGCTGTGGTTTTGAAAAAACCGCCGCAAATTTTTTTTATTTTTTTTGAAGAAATTTTAAAACATTTAAAAAAAATTAAAAACATTTATAAAAAATATTTTAAAAAAAATTAGTTGCCGGTTTTTTTGCGGTTGTTTTCCTAACTGCTACGAAAAAAATGCTGCTAAAACACAATTTTCTGATAGTGTTGAAAGCTTACTTCCTAGCAGAACTAGTCAGGAAATGTAGAGGTATGGTTTTATTGATCATGACACCCACATATGGAAACCCAATCAGCATGGATAGTTTAATTCCAAGGAATTATATATGCTAGAATTTTGTGGTTCTACTAGAGCATAATGATGTTTTAAAACTTCTTCATTTAGCCTTCTAAATTTCCCTTACAATGGAAAATATTAAAATCTTGCCTCCCTAATTAGAACCAAATATAGAAATTTAGATGTCATCTTGCTTCTGCATGTAGGATCTATCCATGGGAAGGGGAGGATTTGAACCATTTTTTTGTGGCGTGTGGATTTTCATGAACTCTATGGGAGTACATAGGCTCAATTTTTGCATGAGACTTGACAACAACATACAGTGTTTTGGCCTCTTGGAGGCGATATGCAATTCTTCCTTTAGTGACCAAATAAAGAACCTGCTATATGCAGTAACTGGGTTTGTTTTTTCAAATATATGGAGGGCTCAAAAATCTAAACTATTTTATGAAAATCATCCAACTATTCACATTAGAATGATCATGTTTTATAACATTGTTTATGTTGAATCTCTGCCACAATCATGTGGTATGAATAATAATATGCATGACCTATATATTATCATATTATAGGGTGTTGTAGGTCGACCAAGGAAGCCTAAAAAGATAAAATTCATTTCCTTGATCCATCCAATTAGCTCATAGACTAATGTTAACATTTATGGGGCTTCCTCAGGTATGCCTGGGCCCTCTGGTTGTGTGGGTGTCTTTCACACACACCGTGGATTTTCTAAAGGGTGGTTCAGTCATTACATTGGCATTGTGATAACCTATGAAGACGAACTATTGGATATGTCTTATGTGATTTGGAATGCTTTCTACTATAGTTGGAATTCATTATAGCATGAATCTGGCTCCAATGTTTCTATGAAGGCCTTAAAAAAACAAGGGTCGTTCCTTGGAGGATCTTTCCTCAATGGATTGAATGTGTCCACAATGATTCTCAACTCAATATGGTAATATCACATACATACCGGGAATAAAACTAGGTGGCAGATATGTTGTTAAAGAAATAGGTCATGGAAATGGATATGATGTGGTCCTTCAAGATCCCTACATACTATTATTTTTAGTGGATGCAGATATGTGTGGTATGATGTACTCCCATTTTTTTAATAATCCCTTGTAACACTAACTTTTCTTTTCTTGTTTTTTATATATTTTTCTTTAGAACCAGATTGGTTCAGATCCCGATCTTTTTAGGCATGGAAGATATGGTAAATTAGGTTACTTCATCGAGGAATTATTAATAATTTTTATAGTATAACTGATTATTAAAAATTCTAAAATATTTCAAAATAGAAATAAATAGGGAAGATAAAAGTGTGTACGGTAGAAGCTACTTTTAATTAAACAAAAAATAATCACTCATAAATACTAAAAAAAAGTTTTCATCAAATATTATAGGTAATATAATAATTATTAAAGGCCTTGGATGTTATAGAGGGAGATTAGTCACATTTTTCAATGATGGATCATTGGAATCCCTAGGTATCCGTACAATAAAAATTGAAGATGAACAAGATTATTTTGAAGAGTAATCTCTATATTGATTGTTTAAAACATTACCACATGAGTGTTTATCTATTATTTGATGAAGAAAATGATTTAATATTTTAGAAAATTAGATGTTTGGTGAATAGGATTAATGATTGATGTGTTATTGCTTGCGTGTATTGAACTAAGGGCATCATATTTCAACTATAATAGGTTAAAGATTCATAATAATTGACCATGAAAGATAAAAAAGAGAAGTAGAATAAGAGGATTGGTCATATTGGCTAAGCTAACAAGGAAATATTGACTTTAAAAAATAATGTTAATAATGTAGTATTATGAAATAGATAAAGGAATTGGAAATGAATGACATGATAAAAGGGGAAAACTATAAATTCTTCACATAAAAGAGTTAATAAATAAATTAGAGACAATGGATAGTGATAAATAATTTGTTTAATTAACTGATTAATATACTTATATGACATTCATTTTTCAATGAATCCATAATATGAATAATTTAAGAGATTCAAGAGTTTTAATAGAAGTGTAGAAAACGAATGTGGTTATTCCTTAAAGAGTTTTTCATTCAAATAATGGAGTTTAATTTAAAAATGAAAAGATTTATGAGTATTTATAAAATCATAGAATTCAACATCAGTATATTTAACCATATACCCTATAAATAACTGTGCTTCTGAGAGGAATAAGTTATGTTTTATTGAGATGGATTGAACCATTTTTGTGGAACATTGCACTTCTCGTTTCATTAAGAGGCAAATGTTTAGCACACAAATAAAAATTCAAAATAGATTTAAATATCACTTAAAATTTGACATTTCTTATTTAGACATATATTATAATAAAAACTAATATTTAAGTTTCTTAGGGTGTTTTCAAACCCTAGTTTCATCAAATTTAAGTGTTTACATGTGAAAAAAATGGATTAATGATTATTTGAAGTAATTTTCCATGGATATCTACAAAATGGGAAAGGATATCATTGTTATAAAAAGGACTCTAGAAAATTTTTCGATGATGATAACATGAAGGTGTTTGATCAATTATTTAATTAGTGTAAATAACGAGGAACATTTTTTTTGAATAGAATAGAGAAGATGAATAATTAAATAGAAAACAAGAAGACAATTATGGAAGTGTAGAAGATAAAAGCAGTGAGAATCAAGATTGTACCGATTCAACTATTTATAATGAGAATGATCAAAGAAATTATGCTCATAAAAGTTTTTGAATGTTAGTGGTGGTCCAAAAATAATTGGTGATCATTGAAAATCAGTTTGAACTAGGTGGTATTTAAGGAGAATATATCACACATCATTTATTTCTCTAGTAAAAACTAGGGCTTTGAATAAATATTTAAAGTATAAAAAGAGGATTCAGGTCATGGATAAGGAGTTAAATTAAATTGATAATAATAACTCCAAGAAGTTGTTTATATTAATAATTCAACCTAAAATTCACTCACTAGAAGTTCATCATCCATAAGACCACATTAGCGATGAAAAGTCACCAGATGGAATTCTTTAAATTTAAATGTACCAAAACTTTGAAGAAAAATCTACACCCAATTCAATCAACTAAATTTGATACCCAATTCTATTTTATTCAAGATCATAAATATATTTATATCAAAATAATATATTAAATGAAATAATGCAAAGAAACAACATGGTGGGACATGGTTAGCTCATTTATCCTATGTCCACAAGAGGAAACATTACAACATTCATTTCATTAGAATTACAAATGTTTCAATCACAATTATTAGGAATCCATTTAGATAAACAATTCCATTAATCATATGAAACCTCAATAATGTGATCCCAACCTCATTATATAGAGGGTCACACTTTGTTTTCCAGTTATATTGACTTCCTACAAATGCGGGAATCTATTTATTAAACTATAAAACTATTGTTCCCCTGTAGCATTCATTTTCCAGATCTCCAATCATCGATAGAACAATAGTGCTCTAATGGATCACTATTTCCTACAAGCTTAATAATGAGAGTGATTTAAACATAGAAATAGATCCAATTTTTCTTTTTTTTCCATTGAACATCTAATGATCTAACTACCAGGTGGCCATTCACTAAAAAGTCACATATTTCTACCAAACTCACTACCATCCTTCTGAAGACTTATACCAATGAACTTTTATGGTTGATGGTTTCTCCATATTTTATCCTTTATATGATATTAATCTAGCACATCGAGAGTCTTAAAATTCAATCAATATGTCCTCAATTTTTTTTAATCCTACTCCTTCCAACTTTCACTACATGTAATGAATCTCTATTTCCTTCCCGTTCACCCAAGTCCAACCAAGGTATAATGTTTCCTTTGACTCTACTAGATTTAATCCATAATAAACATATGCATTTGTTTTTTCCCATCAATATTTTGCAGCTATAACTCTTTATAATCCAGTATCCTCCTGATAATGTTTTACTTTATGTCTTTATTCTTTCTCCTCACATAAATCCTTGAATTTTCTTTTTGAATTTACTACACTTCTATCATACTAAATTATTCCACTTCCTTCATTATAATAGTGCTCCTCAATTTTATGCTTGAACCATACCATTTCCTTAATTTCTTCCATTACCCCTAAATACCCTGATTCCATTTTTGAAAGTGAAATCACTGGTTTCATATTTAACATCCACCTAATCAAGGTTTCACCAAAAGTGAAAACATATTTTTCCATGCTCTTCCATGAGTTTGAGTCACCCTCAATGTATACATTAATATACCCCTACAATAGATCCTATTATTTGAAATAAATAGAAATAAATTCTATTCCTTTGAGGTAATATATAATCCAATTTTAATATCCACAATAAACTTTTCATGAATTCACTATGTAAAAAATTACAACACCTAATACATGAGATATGTCGGAAAGAGTGAACAATTTGAAATAATTGATACATTACATCACAAATTCATATGGTATTATTCCCATGTGGTTTTTATATTTTTTCCATTCATGGTGGTTGTTCTTATGAATGTTTAAAGTTCCCTACAAAAGAATTTATGATATCACTGAATCAAATTATCTCCAATCCCTTTATGATCTTGTAGATATACACTATTTGAAATAACAACCAAACTTTGGACTTTCCTACCTCATTTGATTTTTATTCCCAAGATCATATTATCTTCACAAATATATTATATTTCAATCTTTATAGATAACTAATTTTATATCCTTTAAATCTATTTAATTTTTGGACCCACCCGAAGTATATCGTCCACATGCAATAAAAAAATAATTAAGACCCCATTTTTGTACTTATTATGGTAAAAAAATGACCAAAATTTCTCCACATGAGATGTTTCTACTCAAGAAAAGTTTTGAACTTACAGTTTCACTATTCTGGTTCTTGTATATTACCATAAACACTTTTCTTTAGTTTCCACATTAATTACTGAATGCACTAATCAATGAAACCAATAGGTTATTTAAAATATATTTATTCTTCTAGAAATCCTAGAAGAAAATATTTTTTCTCATACAATAGTTGATATTTTATACCTCTAAAGGAAACCGAACCCAACCTGGTTTTAATTGTAGTATGATTTACATCAAGATAGAAATTTTTAGAAAAGTTGATTCCCCCATCAACTAAAATCCCCCAATCACCATACTCACCTTAATCCTTTTAATTCCACCATAATTATCTTTTAATGAAAACATCAACTTGTAATCACGTGACTTATTTATTAGCGTTAAAACCATTATAAAACAAGTGTTATTAAAAAAAATATTATAAATCATATTTCACTGACAACTTCCACTTACAAGAATAATTAAGGATATGTGCTTCTTTAAGGATCACTAGTTCACCACCATCAATTAAATGAATTTTTTTAATTCATATCCATATATTTATATAAATTTTATAAGTCTTATAGACATATGTGATTCATCACATTATTATTCTTTCTTTGGAATTGAGTCATTTAGAATTTTATCCCCCAGAACTCCAGAACGAGCATCACTATTCTAAAATATTTTAGATATATATTCAACTATTCCGATTATTGAACCTTCTATACTACCCCTTGAACATTACATCAAAATTTAAAAGCTTATGGATGAATCAGATCTATATAAACTCTTCAAAAAATGGTAATTATTAGTTCCTCTATTTATAAAAATTTATACTAAATTGGATTTTTTTTCTTCAAATTTCCCCCCTAAATTATATTCCTTCCACAAAACCCTCTCATTAGAGATCAAGTTACTACTTATGATGATTTTTATTTTCTTATGAACCCAATGTTGAAATATTAGTTCACTATTTCCACATCGCCTAAATAAAAATTAATGTGATTTTACTTCTATATTATCTCTATAATTAATATCCATGTGCTCATTGGATAAAATTATAATGACCTTGAGGTGAGTAAAATCTGGTTACTTTCCTATCTACCACGCTTCTGGAAGATATTTTTTCGTTGGTTTTAATAGGATTTTGTTGATTAAGTAATCTGTGGTATTCAATACTTATAAATAAAAAACACGGTCATTCCTGAATATAGCTTCAAAATTCATTCTATTCCACAAAAATTTCAATTAATTCATTTATCTATGACATTTTTATCATCTATTTTAGGTGTAGTTTTCTTCTGCCTAATGCCTCTATATCTGTGGATGTTTTGGTAAATTCTCTTAGTTTACTCACCTTAATTATCTCATATTAAGAAATCAAGATTGAATCTTGTATCCATTTAAACCATATATTTCCATTTAATAAAAAATATAAAAACTTTAGACTTATGTTTCAGGATGGATTCTAATAATTTTCTTATAGTGTCATTAATTAAAGTCATTAATTTTTATAAATCTATGTGAGATCAAACTGGGTTGGTCTAAATAAATCTATATGTACTAGATCTCACTTCATAAATTTTGATTTTATTCCCCTCAAGTTAAATCTCACATTCCATTATTTGATATGTTTAATACTCTCACAAATTCATAAGTCTAAAATATCCATTTTTTACTATGCCTTTTTAGAAAAAATTTGTCTTACATTTCTCACTAAGGTTTGCAATACAATAGTTTCTAAATATCTTAGAATCTGGTAGTTGAAATTCTAACAAGTGTTGCATCTACTACCCTTAAATTAAGAAACACCAATACATCCTTTAAACCTTTTTCTATAACCCAGGATACCCAGGTTGTTTTATACACTAAACTTGTAAAGGTAGTTCTATTTTATTCTGTATCTGGCTGAGAAACCAAAATCAAGTTCTTTTAAAGGCCATGAAAATGTAAAAAATTCTTCAATCTAATAATAATTAAAATCTTCAACGAATTTCTAAAATATACCTTACCCACAATATCAAGAGCTTCATCATCCACTATATGCACTCTTCCAAGGCATCTAAACACATAATTTCCTATTCACCCCTTTTTCCTTGTGGACATGAAAGATATACTATAATCTATAATCTATGATTCCATTGGTGTGTTGACACCCATAATTATATTTACACTACTCTATCATGTTTATGAAAAATAAATTAATCATCTATAAGATGACCTCTTAAATGTTATACTAAATTGATGGAATTCTTTCTCAAGGCAACACAATTTTGTATATTTTTAAAAGGCTAGTTTAAGATTGATATATTTACCACAACTCCTCTCCCTCAACATATATTATTTTTTTCTTTGAATTATTCAATGAGGTGACAACCCTTTACCCAATAAACTATATATATATATATATGTTATGATGCTCCTTCAATATCTATCCTTCATAGCTCATTACCCATAATCAAATTTTTAAGAGTATCTAATATCAATTTACCATTTCTACTGAATTTACTTACAATAGATACCATTACATACTAATATTTTGGAAAATTTGAAAATAGTAATATGTTCCATACACCATCCATGAATGTTACTATCAAAGTTTCAATTTATGTTTAAATAAAGTTGATGTAATCCACATGATCCATTGTACACATTCTTTTTAATATCATCATACTAAAAAATCAACACATATTTTACAATTCATTGATTACTATAATATTTTCATACTTATCTACCACATCCTCCATTAAATAAGATATGTTATTCTTCTCATAGATGTTCATATCCATGTTTTGTGTTAATAGAATCTTAATAAAATAAAATTTATTTCTATCCATTTTCCTATTCTCCATTCTCTATATTATATTTATTAACACTTTTCATTATAACCTCCACATCTCCCTATATTAGACACTACCCCATCTACATTTTCCAAAAACTGAAATCCATTACATTGAATTTATCGATCTGTACGTTGATATATTCTAATTCTTTCATATTCTAATATAATTAATCCCATTGAATTTGAAAATGTATGAACTAGAATGAAAGTTACCTTTTTTGATTAAAAGTAAACCAATGATCCAATGAGAACCACCTATTATTTTGATACCAAATTTTTATAATTCCATCCAAAATCCACCCATTGAAATTTCATCCATTGGAAGACCACATTGGTAAAAACATTCCACTAGATGAGATCCTCTAATTTTCAATATATTAAAACTTAGAAGAATTACCTTCAACTAAATCACCAAACTGAATTTTACACTTAATCTTGTTTAATGCAAGATTAAAAAATATATATATGAAAAAATAAAGTAAATTAATGAAAGTAAATACACAATAAGGTTTTATGTATCCTAGACATTAATCTAATGTCCATGATAAAAAATTATAACTATAATAACATAAAAAGTATAAAATATATAATAATGTGACTAAACAATCACTTAAATCACTTATTCCATTAATTTTAAGACACATAAATAATGTGGTCCCACCCATTTTATACAGGGAATCCAACTTGGTTTTCTAATCGCATTAAATTACTCATATGTTGGCATCCATCCATTTAATTATGCAACAAGTAATCCCATGTATCATTCATTGGACAGAACTCCAATACTGGTAAGGCAAGAGTTCTCCTAAAACTCACTATTCTTTGAAACCTCAATGCTAAGAGTTATTAATTTAAGACATGGATTGATTTCCAGTGATCTATCTTATGATAAAATATTGATGATATGGCTACCTGACAAGCATTACTAAAAAATTTAAATCATCATACCAATCTTGTTACAATCCTACTAAAAACTACCACCAATACATTAAAAAGGCTGAATGGTTCTTCATAGTTTCTCCTTGTAATTGACTTAATCTAGTACATAAAGATTATTCATAGTCCTAATAGGTTAAAAATTCAAAATATGAGAATATTATTAGAATAAATTCAATGTTACCTAAAATATTTATTGTAAAATGAGAATTAATAATGAATAATGTAAGGATTTTATATAATGGATAATCATATATTAACGAAATTGAATTTAATAAGACATTTTTTGTAGTGACCAAAAATTTTATCAATGAAAAACCACTTATTATTATTATTTAATATAGTATAACTCACATAAAATCACCTATAAAACACAGTAAAAAATTTATAAGTGTAGAATGAATGAAATAATAAGTATTTATAGAAATCAAGGAACCTAAACAAATGGAGTAGTAACAGGACCTATGGAATAGTAATGTGACCCTTATGAATAGAAATCTGACCAATAGAAAAGTAAACTCACCAATGAATGTATAAATAAAACTTAGGTATGTTATAAATGAAAACATGATATAATTATATCATACTATAAGTAAAACAATGTTTTGAAAATGATAAATTAATAGTTGGTATTTTTATAAAACATAATTGTTTATTTAAAATTTTATAATTAATATAATTATTTAATCTAAAATTTATTTTCAGAAAATATATTCATAAATTGATATATTTTTTTTGTGTTATTATTATTATATATTTTTGTTGTACCTTAATTAATTTTTCTAATTGTTAGAAAATCAGTTATACTTTTAAAATCGATTTTTTTTTGGGTAAATGATGATTTTAATTAGAACATAAATTTCACATATTAAGATAATTATTTTCATAAAATGTATTAAACTTTTGAATTCAATATGCAAACAATTTTTACGGTGAATTTTTGGGATTTTTCTAAAATAGTTTAATTTTTGGTGGATAGTGAAATACGATAATTTATAGTGTATGATAAATAAATGCATTTTTGAGTCATTATTGAGTCCTGGATGATGTAAGTAGCAATTTTTTGGAAATAACATGTATTACTTAATTAATATAGTCATAATAATTTTCACTTTTCATAGTCTTGAGCAAAAATTACAAACTAATGAATAAAATAATCTAAAAACCCCCTCTCCTCTACTATAAATACCACCCCTCACCCCATCTTTTCCACACACATAAAAATCTTTGATGATTATCCAAATTCTTCCCAAAACTCTTCCTACATCTATACCACATGTCCATGAGTCTATGTTCTTAAAATAATACCAATCTCAAGTGACTCAAGGAGGTTCTCAATTAGAATAATTCCAGTGGTAAAAATCTCTTTACTTTTCTTTTAATTTCGTTCCAATTTATTTTATTTTATAATTCTCTCCTCACCCACCCTTATCCAAGTGGAATTTTAAATATATTATCTCACATATACTGAAATTTTATTATGTTAATGGAATAATCCATCATCATTTATTTCCCCTCACCTTTTTGATCTAAAAATTTAAACATCGTTCGTGATGTGTTAATTTACCGCATTCATGGATGATGAGTTTTCAATTTACATTACCACCTTCATGTTTGGTCATAAAAATATTTTAATGGTTAAAATATATTATAATATATGTATAAAATCTTATTTAATGTTCTAGAACATGTATATATACATTATATTAAATAATATAACAAATCTAGTTCATGAGGATTTAGAAACTCCAAAAGTAATCTAAATGATTATCATTAACATTTTATCTAATTATTAGTCATAATACCATATAAAAAATGATATATAAGACAAAATAAAATAAAATAATTTCATTAATAACATTTAATTACAAATTTTAATTTTTTCCACTCTACATGATCTTTCATACATGTATACAAATGATCTGATCATGAAAACCAAGGAAATGAACACTCCCGAATGATGAAATTGTGTCTTATAACTAATAAAAAACAACATAAATGATCTTAATAAAATTATTATAAATAAAATACATGTAGAAATTTTTTTTAGTTAATTAATTAATGGATTTAATTTATTATCTAGGATATTATGTTTAAGTGCATAACACTTTCAGAAAAAAGGTAAGGGATTATTTCTTAGCCTCCATTTTTTCCATAGAGTTGTGATTTCTCTCTCTTTACCCCAATATAGATCTTCTTTATTTTTATATAATTCTTATAAATTATATTTTTATTTTTTAAATTCATGTACTCAGATATGTACATCCTTATTTTATGTGTAAATACATATTTTAAAAAGGATCCCATCTCAATTATTCTTGTTAAGCAAGCCTAATTAAAGGGAACTTACTGATTTCTTACCCATTATCATGTGAAATCCATAATTTGTTTAAATCCACCATTATTTTTATAAATTCCATCAATTTATCAGGAGAAACTATCTTGGTTCATTTTTGGTTTTATATTAAAGATTGGTCCATTTCCCATTTAAATTTTCTTTAGTGTTTTCCTTAAATTACACTAAAATATTTCATTTCTAAAGTTTCTTAGACACATATTTTTTATGTCTTCAATTAAGTTGGACATAATTTATTAGGATATATTCCTATCATCCCATATAAATGTCCATTTTTTATTTAAATCCATTCTTTCAGGGCCACTTTTATGATATTCCCATTTTTATGATCTATAACATGATGATGATACCCATCTCATTACCTAGGTCACCCTTATGTTTATATTTTATTATTCATGTGGCACACATATTCATGAAAAGTTTATGATGTGTGCACCCAGATAGCTCTCCAATGCATTTGGTAATGTTTAGTCTCATGAGATGTCATGTGCAACAGTCTTGGTGGTTAGCCTTGACTCATTATCAAGGTGAAATATTATAGGAGGCAAGTGTTGAATTGTGATCCTACATGTTCAATGAGCCTTGAATCATGATTATGTAATGTTTTATATTCCTAACACATTACTATGTTTCCATTATTACATGATCCAGTGTTTTGTATGTTATTCTTCCATGTGTTTGTTTATGTTCCATGCATTTTTATGTCATCATGTTATGCCTTATAACCCATGTGCTATGTTTTATTCTTATGTCCATTCCCTTAGAGGGATTTTTAGCTCATATCTTTGTTCATGTATTCCCTAGGTTATCCTATGTAGATATAAGGGCTTGAAGGGTATTATGAGGTCATTATGATGATAAAATAAAAGATGATTTTATCTTGGTTTCTTTCTTCTTAATTGTGTATCTAATCATTAAATGACGCCAGAATTTGCAATCCTTGGTTTGTATTTGAAGGATAATTATGATTAAAATCAGGTAATAATATGTGTAAAAGGATAGGGAATCAATGGTTGGTTTCATAGGATGACCTATTTATTTTTGAATATTAGGGCAGGAGCACTTTATTAACAACCCTAAGAATAATTCTACCACCATGGATAACTTAAATTGAATTGCAGGGAATCACAGGTTAGGATATAATTTTCATTTACAAGTTTATCCTTCAATGTTAAAACTTTCATTTTTATATTCTAATTAACCAATTATTCAACCCCCTTAATTGTACTTTCTTTTTCTTAGTTAACGGATGGAAATAGGATAACATGTTCCAACAATAAATGTGATAGGAAATGTGATGATTTACCTAATTAAATTCCAAATATGATGGAAATGGGTGCCTATAACTTCATGATAATGCTTTAAAAAATGGCTCAAGTTATGAATAATAACTTTAATCACATTGAACACCCTCATTCTACTAATAAATAGAAAGTTGTAGTTTAATTTTTTATTTGGAAAAGGCCTCCTATGTTTATTGAATATTATGATCCAATACTCATGGAATAGTGGATTAACTCCATTAAAAATATATTCTCTATCCTCAAAATATCATAAGAATAGAAGGCTGTGCTAGCGGTCTATCGTTTTGATGGCGAAACTGATTAGTGGTGGAAACAGATCAAGAACATAAACTCAGAGGAGGAAATTGGTTTCATGTAATAGGAAGATTTAATGAAAATATTATTCAATAAATATTTTTCCCAAAATCTCCTTATTAATACGGAGATAGAGTTCATTAGTTTGAAGAAAATAGAAGATATGTCTATTAAGGGATATGAATGAAACTTCACAAGACTTTCATGATATGACTCCAACTTTTTTATGAAAATAAAATGGAAGTTGGATCACTTATTTAGCCTATTAAAGCCAACTCTATGAAAGTAATTAGGGATTTGAGACTTTGATAGCTATGAATAGATTTTCAATTGTAAACTCAAGGTTGAAATGGAGACCAGAGACTCTCAGTGATATCATGATCTTGGAGATAAAAAGAATAAAATGGAGTTTAATATGGGTTCATCAATATATAAATGCCATGACAGAATCAAAAACCAATATATAATGTATCAAAATTTTGGGAAGAAGAATATTGGGAACTATTTAAAGGGAATTATGAAATGATTAAAATGTGTAAGAATAGAGAATATGGCTAATAACTACTAAAGGGATATGAAGAATCCCCCTAATGTGGAAGAGGAAGGGAGGGTTCAGATCAATACTCAGCCTATAGTGTTGGGTTCCAATAGAATGGAAGATGGTTTTTATGTGAACCATTTTCATAATCCAAGGTTTGTTTGGGTAAATCTACAACAACAACCTCCAAGGTATACAAGAAGGACATATGTTATCACTACAGCTAAGGTAGAGCCTGAAAATGATGTAGTATTAGGTAAGTTGGTTTTTCATTCAAGAATAGAAAACGTACTATTTGATTCTGGTTCTATGTATTCTTTAATATCTTTAAATTTTAGTAGAATTATTCAAACACCACCTCAAAATATGGTGTTTGAGTTATCTTTGAGAATAGAAAATGGGGGAATTATTTCATCCAAAGTATAAAACTCCCACCTAGTTAATGTCTGTGGACTAAACCTCCTAGAAAATATTATTTTACTTACTTTAGTAGAGTTTGATTAAATATTGGGTATTTATTGACTATCATTATACGAATCGAACATTGACTATTGGGGAAGGTATATCACTCTTCGAATCTTGAGGCATCCTCCAATTATGTACAAGTGTAAAGAGGATGATTAATCTCCATCAAAATCATTGTCTCAATTATGGATATTATTTCCTTATGAGTAATCATATCTTGCTCAAATGATTGAGAAAAATGAGAGAATCATGCTCGATGACATGCCCATTACGAGGGACTACAATGATGTATTCCTTAAATACTTTCATGGTCTTCCTCATAATAGAGATGTGTAGTTATCAATTTAAATTATTCCTAGATCTCTCCCTATATCAAAGAAACCTTTTATAATGGCTACCAATGAGATGGAGGAATTAATGAAGCCGTTATAGAAGAATATGGACAAGGGTTTTATATGCCTAATTGCTTCACTATGGGACACACCAGTCCTCTTTTACAAGAATAATGATGGAGAAATGTGCCTCTATATTTATTATTGTGAGATCAATAAAATCATGGAAAAGATCAAGTATCCCCTTCCATGTATAGATGACTTGTTTGATCAACTATGTGGGACCAAGTATTTATCTAAGATGGACCATTTTTTATGATATCATCAACTAAAGGTGAAGGAAGAAGAAGTTCAAATTTATTCCTTTTTGAACGAAGTATGAATACTGTGAGTTCAGAGTGATTCCCTTTAGACTCACTAATGGTCCCCAAATTTTCATGGATTTAATTAATAGAGTCTTTAGGGATTACATTGATTTTTTTTGTAATATTTATTGATGATATTTTGATATACTCTGAAAGTAATGGGGAATATAAGAATAATTTAAATACTATGTTAATGAATTTTAAAAGGGAGAAACTATATTAAAAGTAAAGTAAATGTGATTTCTAGATGGAGGATGTATCATTCTTGGGGAATGTAATCACTGCCAAAGGGATATATTTTGACCATTCCAAGACAAAGGAAATCAAAGAGTGTCTGATTCTAACATATGTAATAAAGATCCATAGTTTCATTGGTTTCGCTTGGTATTACTTGTGATTTTTGAATAACAACTCATGATTTTCAAACCCATTAACTATGATGACTCGGAATGGAGAAACATTTTTTTGGACCTGTGAATGTGAAGACTACTTTAAAGAGTTGAGAAAAGGCTTATCACTGAACCACTGCTCAAACTACCAAAAAAAGGGGAACTCATTGTGGGGTACAAAAATAATTTAAATAAGCGATTAGGATTTATACTAATGACAATGATAAAGTTATATCCTAGAACTCAATGAAGTTAAAAATTCATGTGAAAAAATAATGCATGCATGATCTGGAGTTGGGGACTATGATATTTGGGTTGAAAATTTGGCAGAATTATCTCTATAGGGAGAGGTGTGAGATATATACTAATCATAAGAGCCTCAAATATATGTTCACAAAAATAAGATTAATATGTACCAACAAAGATGGTTAGATCCCACTAAGGATTACAATTTCCCAATCCAATACCATATTGGTAAAGAAAATAAGGTGGAGGATGATCTAAGTAGAAAAGATCCTATATATTTATCACCAATTGGAATTAAGAAGGATCCAACCCTCTTAGACGTTCAAAGGATGGACATGGAAATCATTAAGGAAGTAACACCATTAGTCCTTTATCAAATTATTCCTCTACTATCCCCCATGGTGAAAATAAAATATGCTCAAAGAAATGATGTGGAAATTTAGAAAAAGGTGGAAGCTATCAGTAATTGGAAATCCTCAGAGATCGAAATGGATGATTAAGAAGTGTAATAATTGGGTCATAAATATTCATTCCATCCAATGTAGAGGTAAAAAAAGATATTATACCTTAAGCACATAGATCAAAATTCTCTATTCACCCTGGGAGCACAAAGATGTATCAGGATCTCTGAGAAAACTATTGGTGGGATAGTATGGAGAACGTGACCACTGAATATACATCAAAGTGCATGGTATGTTAGCAAGTAAAGGATAAAGGAAAAAAGATTAAATATATGATGAAAATATCACCCATTCAAATATGTAAATGGGAAACCATCACTATGGACTTTGTTAATGAACATCTGAAGACATATAGAGAAAATAATGATATATGGGTTATTGTGGATCATCTTACAAAGACAGCTCACATTATTGGAATTTGAGAGGAATCCTCGTCAGATAAACTTACACTGGTATATATTAGAAACGTGGTAAGGATACATAGATTACCACTATAGATTGTATCCGATCTAGATATGAGATTCACATCCATGTTTTGGAAATGTCTCCAACATGCTCTAAACACTGATCTGAACTTTAGTACGACCTATCATCCTCAAACTGATGGCTAAACTGAGTGGAATATTCAGACACTAGAAGACATGTTGAGAGATTTTTCTATGGACTTCAAGGGAGGATGGGACCAATTTCAACCTCTAATTGAGTTCTAATACAAAAATTATTTCCAATCAGACATACAAATGGCTATATATGAAGCCATTTCTGGGAAAAGATATAGAACAAAAACATAATGGTTTGAAGTCAAGTGTATAACACTTTCATACATAAGGTAAAAGATTATTTCTGAACCTCCATTGTTTCCTTTGGGTTTCACTTTTTATCTCATTAACTCAATGTAACACTTCTAAATTTTTATATAATTCATATGAATTATGTGGATATATTCCAAATTCAAGTATCCAATTCTGAAAATCCATATTTTATGGGGAAATACATGTTTTAAAAAAGTTCCCTTCTCAATTATTCTCGATAAGCATGCCTAATTAAAGGGAATTTCCCGATTTCATTCCCTTTTTCAATTAAAATCCATAATATATTTTAATCCACCATTATTTTTATAAAATCAATCATTTTATCAGGAAAAATATCTTAGTTCATTTATAATTTTATATAAAATATTGTGTCAATTTTGATTTAAATACTCTTTAATATTTTCCTTAAATAACACTAAAATGTTTCATTTCTAATGTTTCTTAAAAAATATTTTTTACATGTTTTCAGATTATTTGTACATATCTATCATGATATATGACTATTATCTCACATTAATGTCCATATATTATTTAAATCTATTATTTCATGGAAAATGTTATGATACACCCATTTGTTATGCCCTATGACATGATTACAATATCGATCTATTTCCATTGGAAACCGTTATGTTCTGGTTTAATTATTAGTGTGACACACATATTCATGAACATGTTATGATGATTGAAACCAGATAGAACTCCAATATGTTGGGTAATGTTTAGTCTCCTAATTTGTCGTGTGCAATAGTCTTGGTGGTTAGCCTCGACTTGTGTTCCATGTGAAGCAGTCTTGGTGGTTAGACTTGACTCATGATCCTCCATGTTCAATGATCATTGACTCATGAGTATGTCATATTTAATATTTTTTCCACATTACTATGATTTCATGATTACATGATCCCATGTTTTGTATTTTCTAATTACATTTGTTTATTCTTATTCCATGCCTTTCTATGTAATCATGATATTCCTTCTAATCTATGTGTTGTTATTTATTATTATGTTCATCCCCTTATTGATATTTTTATCTCATACTTTTTTTCCTTGTATTCCCTAGGTTATCTAATGCATATGTAATATCTTAAAGGGTGCTGGGAGCTCATTATAAAGATTAAATAATTTTTTTTATTTTTATTTCATAAATCCTAATTATGTATCTAATCTTCCAAATACAATATTATTTATTATCCTTCGTTTTTATTTAAAGGATAATTATGCTTAAAATCTCGTAATAATATGTGTACAAGGCTAGGCCCATTGTATTTTGTTTAGTTTTGAGTTTTAAAATGATGGTGATTCCACTTACCATCACTGCTCAATAGATATTTGATATTTTCCAAGTGTATGCAATGTTATACTTTCTCAATGGTGAAATTAAATAGGTTGTGCAAGTTCGGAAAACTTGAGATTTTGTTCATGGATATGATAAAATATATGTTTTCATGTTAAAAAATCACAATATAGTATAAAAAAAACTCCACAATCACATTATTCCAAGCATGACTCATGGACGAATTCACTGGAGTTTATGAAATGAAGAGAACATAATAACCTTTTTATCAATGAAATAGAGGTATCTCTCAGTGTAATAATATATATTACTGATATTATAGATATTTATAAAAAAATTATGAATTTATTTGAAATTAAATTTTCACTCAAATTACAGAACAAGTGTTAAATGTTATTTATATACCACTACCTATAGATGAATTTCATATATTTATGTTAATGATGCGAGTTAAACCTTGACATTATCAATGACAAGTTATGGTATATCCTCTCCTATATCATGTTTTCTTTGGATATTGTTTTGAAATGGAGATAAATAAAAATACAATAATCTAAGGATATATACTTTCCCTAATAGTGGATAAATCACATATTAAGAGGAATTATATATTTTATATAATTTTTTTTCAAAAAGGGAAATTGTTATTTCAGGGTAAACTAATGGATGTTTGTGTTTGAAGTAATAATTTTTGCATGTTTGTGTGATTAGTGTGTGAATGATTTTAAATATCTTTTCATGTATGTGTATGAGAAAATTCTAGTACGTGTACATGTATTGTTCTTTATAGTAAAAGAAATTGTGAAGAGTTGTTTGAGTGGATGATTGGAAGATAATTTATTTTGATCTTATGGATAGATGTGAAATAATTATTCATTATTCTTTTATTCTACATTATGTTTACTAATGTAGTAATAAAATTATTGAAATATGATTCAAGGATTTGTTTTGCGGTGATTTATATTTTTTCTGAAAAACTAAAAAGGGGTATTATCACAACAAAGAATATATTTTTGGAGTTTTTTTTGACTTAAGGGATGTTTGATTTATGGAAGATTAGATTTATGATTTATTAAGAATATCCAGTTAGGACTAAAGTTTTTTGTTTTATTTTTTATTTTTAAAATATAAATCAAACTAAAACATCGATGAATTTTGGTATTTCATATGAGGTAAAGGTATTTTAATTGTTTTTAAATTTTTTAAATGATCTTAGAGTTGAAGTGTGGTATGTAAATATGTTTATGGTGAAGGGAAGAAAATTAAACAAGGATGTTTAAAAAAATCTACCATGGTTTTCTTCTTGGAAGAAATAATTTTTTATATCCAAGAAGATAACCAATGCGATGATCATGGTTTATGAAAAACTCACCACTCATCATTGGAAATCCAAACCATATCATGGTATTTTAAGGTCATTATGGACTCTTTTAAAAAACTTATGGACTATGATGTAAAATTCGCATGATGATTATTTTTATAGAGGTAGTAATAACCCAGTAATACCCTATATTGTGGTCTACCTGTCCCGGAAATTACCAATTATTGAGGATGTCATAGTTCTATAAACCACATTTAAGAGATCATCATGATTATTTCAGAAGAAAAAAAAATGAAAAGTATTTTTTTTGTTTTCTAATATTTTTAATGGATTCAAAATGGATTCAAATAATTTGAGTGAATCAGATAAAGAAACATCAGTATTTCACCTAACCACATTATGTTTTGATAGAAAATAAATATTTGAGAGTTTTTGAGGATGTAGCCTTATATTTGAGTAATGGTAAAGTCCAACATGGTAATTTTTATAACTAAAACTTATCAATGTCAATGGTGAGGACATGAATTGATCTGAATGATAAAATTGAAGAATTTATAGTCAGAATCTGAAGTTCATTATTGAAATTTAAAATTATAATTGAAAATTTAATGAAGGTGGGTTGTGTTTTGGTGATGGTGAGTGAGAAAATAGGTTACACAATTGTAATAATGTAGATAGAAAGAATATACACCCAAGAAAAATATACAAGAAGGATTTTTTAATTATCACTAATTATTAAAGGATGAACCCTTTAATAGTGAATCTGAAAGTATTTCTTTGAAGAAGATGGGATATTTAAGTTTCACGGAGTGTTATCATGTTATTTATTATTTTTTGTGTCCATGAATTTATTTATATTTAGATATTTCTCAAATTAGAGGAAGAAAGATTTTTGTTGGTCTATAATAAGTTTCCAGTTACTAAAATTTAGTGTTTCCATGATCTATGTAATGAAGAATAAATGTTTTTATATTAACAAAAAATATTTAGATTCACGTTGATGATAGAATATTCAATTTATTTTATATCTTTAACAGTTATCTTATTTTATATGGGATCATATTGTGTTTTTTCAAGATACATTTTTACACAAAATATTTAAAGGATAAATCTATCGTTTTATAATTTATTTTCTGATTCTTCTGGATTATATAAAAATGGATTATAGAATTACATGCCAAAGATGTTTCAATTTTTTAAGATACCTCCCCAAAAAAACTCGATTGTGAGGAGGAATAGTTTCCACTTGCCTTAGGTGACATCCCTAAGACACCAAAAATTAATAATATATTTTAAGAGAAAAAGAGAGATTTTGGGGTTTATTTTCCCTATATAAACCAAAAAACCTATCAAGAAAAAATATAAATAATTAAACTATCTATATGATGAATGAGGTCAAACATTACAACTCAGAGGTAAAACATGATAAAAAAATATCAGGGTTAAAATAGAAAAATGATACATCAACAAAAAAGAACGGATTATGAAATAACTCCATGAAAATAAGGTGGAATCATCCCAAGCTACCCCAAGATATCTCAAAGATTTAAATCCACATGACTCTCATATAGTATCAAGATACATCACTAGAGAAGTATTATATATTTCTTTATCACGTGTCTCGAGAAAAACATATTCAAACTAAGATATTGTCTAACAAGGGGGTGAGTATTATATTAATTAGTAAATCCCAAAAAAATTCCAAATCAAAACACTTGGAAAATTTTTTAGAATATTTTATAAGATATAAACAAAATAAGAGAGGAATAAATTGACAGATAGTGAGAATCCAAAAATAGTTTGTCATAAGATAAATAGTTCAAGTATAAAATAATTGAACTAAATCAATTTTTCATTTCTTTCTTTCCTCTTGGAAATTAAATACAAATATCACACACACACACCCAAACATACATATGATAACTAAATGAAGGTTCCATATGCATGAATATTCTATCATCCCCCACCAAGTCATTATAAAGTGATTATTCCCATGTTCTATTACATGTTTGTCACAGAACACCATGTCTATTTCAACAAGGCTCCATATAATAAAATATTTACACACACCACTATGTATTTGATGACCATATTTCATAAAAATTCATTCCATATAAAAAATTTATTCACATTAAATCATTTCATCAAACATTTTTATAACATTAAACCAAAACCATAATTTTAAAACCATTACTAAAAATTATAAAAAATGAGGGGTTATCCAAAATAAATTAAAATAATCATACTCCCAGTTCATTAATCAAAATAGGATTCCTTTAAGAAATCATTAAATGATTTATTTTCAGTCCAAGTAAATAATTTCAATAGGATCAAGCCTTCATGTTCTAAAATAAGTGGAGATGATAGAGAAACCACCTACCTTTCAATGGTGAATTATAATGAAGGAAAAAAATTATAAACCTCTATATTTGGGATTAGAATGCATTAAATTCAATGTATCCAAAACATATCTCATTAAAACACATCACATATCATAGATATTTACATAAAGGATTAGATCTAATGATCTAGGTGAGAGAAGATGAGAATATCTGAAGAGAAAGAGAAGAAAAAATACTTATGAATGATTTTAGAGATCTAATACAATTTGATTCACTAAAAAATGCTTATAGAAAAAAATTAATCACGATGTATTCCTGAGATAGAATATGATTTTGATAGAATCAGAGAGTAGGATGAAAATGAGAGTTGAAACTAAGTTAAACATTCATTTTCTGTGGATTAAAGGCACATCATAGGGTTATAATACATGGTTTTAAAAAATATGAAACAACCACGTGCCTGATACTTAATAAAACCAATACTTCCACATGGGTTTTCCACATTTTTTTTTCTAATTGAGAACTAACTTTGCATAGTTACATTATAAAAAATTCCAATCTTTCATGGTTTCATGGGGAATCTCCATAGTTTTTACTAACCATTAAAACTATGTACACTCTTAAAATCAATTAAAAAACATTGAAAAAAAGTATATAAACTCCCAAAGATCATCCCAAGTATTATATAACTTCCAAAATAAAAAAGGTAAAATTAATAGAAAACAGGGGTGTTACATTATCCCCTAAATTGGCCTTTTCAACTTTAGAAAGTTAAAGATGATAAAAGATTTTGAAGAGCTTGTATAACTATTTCAACATTTTTATCTGATATTTCTATGTCTCTTAATGAATATAACCATGCTACCATAAGACTCATACAAATCTAATACTTTACCTGAACACCAGCTTCTCTTTTCTATCCAAAATCCATATCATCACACAAATAAATATAGAATTGGACTCATCATCAAAGTAATGTTTCATATTTTTCTATTTATTATTTTTTATATTATAGGGATTGATTTTGAGACTTGGAATTGAGACGATATGCGATTCTAAGGCCAGGTGTTCCAAAAACAAATAGTTGAAAAATATGTAAATATTTTATAGAACAATTGCACAGTGTTCTTAAAAATTCTAATAACTCTAAAAAAGGGGCTCAAATTATAAATATGAGTGCACCATTAAATTCAAATCAATGGATTTACCCTAGTCATAACCTAACTTTTGTTTGTTTGGGTCATATATAGAGAAATTCAACCAAGATGTAGCTGTTTGTAAAATAATTAAATAAAATTGTTTTATTTTTAAATCCTAATAACTCATAAATAGGAAATCAAATTTGAAATATGAGACCACCATTGAGTTTATAATGTGATTCTTTCCCTATGAGTGACCTAACATTGGTCAGGATGGTTTTTTAGTGAAAAAGTTGTCAGGGTCGTGAAGTAGATAAAATAAATTAATTGAATAAATTATTTTATTCTTTTGAAGAAAAACAACCTATTTCCTCTATAAGTTCACGACTAAGGAAATTGTATTTGGGTTGGACACTAAACCCTAGAGACCTAGACACCATTGGAGGATAACATTCTTAGTAGACGGTAATAGATCAAGATCAGATCATGTATTTTCACGCTAACAGAGATGGAGGATCTCATCAATGGTGGAAACACAACTATTCCTCATTAATGACCGATCCAAGCTCCAAGTATAGTGTGTGTTTGAATTTTTTGATTCCCCATTCTTAATTTCTATGATGTTCTCAAATCTAACAATGAATGTATTGGTGTTTTGATTGATCACTTTGATGGATGGGTTTATTATGAGTTAAATTGGGAGAATTATTTCTTAATATCTTCATTGATTTTCTAATAGAAACAAATTGATATCGACAAAAACAACGATCAGGGTTTCTTCCTCTCATATTTATTTTATTTTCTCCCCCAATTCATCATTCATCATGGGTGTTCTTCGTTTGGTCTGTGACTCTAATATTCCCAATCAATAAATCCTTACACACCGATTTCATAGAACAACTATCCAATATCATAGATATAGGATTGGAATGAGAAGAATGTGGTGTGGTGATGGAGAAAAAGCGAATCAAATTACATATGATTCTGAATTTTTTATTTTTCAGAGTTCTTTGGTGAAAAATGAAGGACGGTGGTTTGATATGATTCTTGAGAAAATTTGGAGATGAAAAAAATATTTCAATGATGGAATAGAATAATTGACCTTATATCATTGATTTTCTAGTGAATCTATAGTCATATCAAAGGTAGATCAACAGTTGGAACTTACAGGGGGAGAATAGAGGTTCTAGAAAATCTGGAAGAACATGGTGTTTAATCTGGGATTACATGGAATGTAGTGCCCCTGGCTACAACTCTAGGGTTTCACTGGAGTTAAGTACCACACAATGTGTGACCATTGTTACACAACATGTGACCCACCCCAAAAGACTCATCTTGTACTCTGTAGAGTAAACAAACACGTGTAACAGTATAGGGCCAGTTGGCATACTATGTACTTAAACAAAAAAATGACTTTGAAGACACGAACTGGTACACGAACATAGATTCAGTACACAGACATATCCTGGTGAGACGAGAAAGAAATGCGTGTCTCTTCACACCATCTACTCATCCTACACGCAGTGAAAATGGAGACTACATGCAATGTGTAGTTCTTTCACATAGGTAGGACTTGTGATAGTAAAAAATTCTATGACCCCCCATGGGACACACTTTGTACTCCCATAAAGTGTGATTCAACCACTTCATTTTACCAATTTGGAGAATTATAGGTCGATATCATTCCCTTGGTACTTTCCTCAAGGGTTCGATATGACATTATATCCACATCAGTAGATTATAATCCCATCTTGAGTTAAATTCGTAGATATATTATGGTATCCCTCTGTGAGACTGGAGTGTGATCCTCTATCACACATAGTGGAGTTTGTGGAATTGCATATCCCACTTTATCATGGTGCTGATCCTCTATATAGCGAGCCACATCATTAGAGTTTGTGGTATTCCCTAGTGTGTGTGGGAATGATCCCCAACATAGTAGGTTGATCTAGATTGTGTACGTGCTATCTTCTAGTGGTTTTGGGCGTGCTTTGTAGTGTCCCCGGTTAGTTCTGGGCACGAACACCTCTTTTTGTACAATAGTCTTCCTTAACCAATGAGTTCTCTTTGTGGGTGGGGAGAGGGATGATCTATACATCTTCATTGACTATCTCTGATGATTTCATGGATTAATGAGTAAGTTGTCTTGTAATGAGCATGCTTTGAGCAGAATCCTATGGCCGGTAGTTGTTCGTGATTACCTGATGGTGTGATTTCTCAATTAAATATGCCTAGATATTATTGTTATATATTTTATAGAAATATACCTTTATAAAGTTAACTATACTTTCATTTTTAGTATTTTTTGTTGTTTTTGGGTGTCTTACTAAGTATTGTTATACTCACCCTTGCACGGGATTTTCCCTCATGTGTCATGTCTTGTGCACATAATTGATATTTTTATGGAGTCCTAGGTGGAACCGGACCGGAAAATGCTTAGTGATACTAGAAATACTGAGGTGTGTTCCTGAATCTTTCAGACAACAATCCCAATACCTTTTTATTTCATGTTATACTTGTATTACAAGACTCTTTATAGTGGGATTTTATTTGGTCGTATTTACATTCAATCACTTTTAATTTCATACTTTGTTGTGAGATCTTAGATGTATGAATGAATTATTTAAATTATTTTACATTTCAGCCTTTGTGACATAGAGATGTGTGCATGTGTACAATTACTTTAGGATAATGTCTCCCACTTATGGGATATGCCTACTAGATTCTAGTCACTGACACTTGAGCTATTAGAGGCAGACCTGGGGTAGTTACAACATGGACCTCTCTAGGATGGGTCATGATACAGTGGTATCAGAGGGATGGTTCAGTTTTACTTTTGGACTATAAGTCTATAAAATTTGTTTAGGGTAACCGTTTTATGTTTTTTGAGTTCAACTTTCAGGTCATGGACTCTAATGTTGGCGTGAAGATATACATATCCATACACCAAGACTCTGATTTCCTGCTTTTTGACTTGGTAAATGAAAAAACATATTACAGGGAAAAAATGGTAATTGCATTATATATAAATGATTGTTTTTTCCATTTCATTCTTGAGTTATCTCCCCAGATATACTATACTAACATTGGTACATCTTGTTTTATTTCAGGATGCCTCCATGTTGACAACCATCTAGGATTCCAACATGTGATCATGAGGATGATTTTCCTAGTTATGAAGAATCAGTACAATAGTCTATATGGATGATAGCACCTCCAGGTGGATTTCTAGCTATACCACCACCCATAGAGAAGTAGCTACCACCTGCACTACCATGAGAGGCCATACGCAGGTCGAGTGTGCTGCAAAAGCTGTAGAGGCAGTGACCTCCTAGGTTTCAGGGTAAGCCAGACCCCTAGATAGCTAAGGATTGGATAGATGAATACACTAATGGTTTTATCCTTGTTAGGATTCCAACTAATATGATGCAAGTCCATTACTCGTGTCTTCTTCCAGGCTCTACGAGGTGACGGTAGAGTTTGGTGACTCATAATCAGGAAGACAAAAATCTCTCCTAGATAGACTTCGAGCATATCGTCAGAGAGGAGGTCTATCAGGACACATTCTGATCAGTACACATACAAGAATATTCTGCATCTGCAGTAGGTAAATCTGACCATGGAAGAGTATTCATCAAAGTTAACCAATATTTCGTGCTCCTTTTTTATATGATATAAGATCAGTTATTTTAGTATTAGACCTTAGAGCAGGTCTTAGTCCATGACATCAGTGCGTTAGTGGAATCCCTTATCATTTCTACCTTTGTTGGGGCACTTGAGAAATCCTTGTTAGTGGATATTTTTTCGGGTAGAGAAGACACCTGTAGTGGGAGATAGTAGTGGGAACTAGGGTTTTTGAAACCTTGACAGCAGTTATCCAATGGTATTCACAGGGATCCAAGATGGACAAGTGCTTTATGGGGTGATCCAAGGACTTAGCGTCAGTGGTGTTGGGATCCTAGGGTGGATTGAATGAGCCTAGGGATAGACAATGTTACTCATGAGGTGGGAAGAGACATCTTGCATGAGATTTCCCAACCAGTCATAAAACTAATTAGGAGAAAGTTAAGGGACCGACGAGGCAGAAGTATAGATTGGATCACGGTGGTTCGTAGGGAGGTGGATGTGGTAGAGGGGCTGGGAGGGAAGTAGATGGTGGTAGACATTTCGACATGTTACCACTACCACCCCCAGGTCTCTCCTGCCTAGCTCAGGGGGCTGGTGGATAGCGATAAGGCTAGCTGTAGGAAATAGAGTATTCTGACCCCGAGGATCCAAGGATGATCTAAGGTATGATCTGTATCTTTCCCACCCTAGCTTCAATTTTGATAGACATGGGTTCTAGTCATTCATTTCTTTCCATGAACCATGTCTTGGAGTTATATATTCTTGTTGAACTATTAAATCGACCCTCATACTAGTATATTCTTACTTGAAGAGACTCGATGATAAAACATTGGTACTGATAGTGTTACCTAACTCTTAGAGGTGAGATTTTTGGTTGGGATATCTTGTTAGATTCATCGAGGCCTTATGACATCATTCTTGGTTTGAACTGGTTGTTTATAGTTCATGCTCACATTGACTGTTTTTGGAGAATATTTTGGTGTGTCCATATTGATGCAACCACATTTTCCTTTATTGGTAAAAAGGAAACACATGAAAAGTTAGATGGAATCCCACATAGTTGGGTACATATGATTACTCTTATGTTGTCTAGCCTCACCCTTAGTGTAGTGGATGATTTGAGTCCTTAGTTTTCTTTTAGTGGTGGTAGAGTATGAGAGAGTATTTCTTGAAGATATTCTAGGATTACCTTCCCATATGGAGATGGAAATATTCCTTGATCTACACCCCAGATCAAAACCAATTTCTATACCTTAATATCAGATGGATATCGCAGAGCTCCATGAACTGATGGTACAATCAGAGGACTTACAGAGGAAGGGCTTCATGATACCCAGTGTTTCACCCAGGGTAGCCCCAGTTTGGTTTACAAAGAAGAAAGAAGGGATCTTGAGGTTATATGTCTATTACCAATGCTTAAACCAGATAACCATGAAGAAAAAGTATTCACTACCAAGGATTGATGACTTATTTGATCAGTTGAAAGGGGATCTATGGTTCTTGAAGATATCCATTTAGATTAGGTTATCACCAGCTACAAGTACGGATGAAGATACACCAAAAATAGCCTTCAGATGTTGTTATGATCATTATGAGTACTTGTTGATGACATTTGAAATATCAAAATCCCTAATAGTGTTCAAGAGACTCATAAACCAGATCTTTCATCCTTACTTAGACCAGTTCATGGTGGTCTTCATTGATGACAACCAAGTGTATTTCGAATCTGAGGAAGACCATGAGAAACACTTGAGAATGGGCCTGGACACACTCCAAGAGCACCATATTTATAGGAATCTCTCCAAGTGGAAATTTTGTATTCAAGAGGTCTATTTTATGGGATACTTCATATTACATGATGGAGTTTTAGTGGAACTAGTGAAGGATTGCATAGTGCTTTCTTTGGATCCACCCAAGAGTGTTATTGAGTGGTAGAGTTTCCTTCGACTAGTCAAGTACTATTAAAGATTTGCACTCGACTTTTGTATAGTGGAAGATCCCTTGAAAACTTTAACATGAAAGGGGAATCCTTTTTTGTAGATAGAAATGTGGTAGTAGTTCTTTTAGGGTGTGAGGCATAGGTTGATGTGCTCCCTCATCCTAAAGGTACTAGAGGAAGGCATCGAGTATGTGGTGTTCTGTGATGCATCAAGGACCAGGCTTGGTTGTTTCCTAATGCAGAGAAAAGAAGTGATTTCTTATGGTTCATTCCATTTGAGACAACATGAGTAGAATTTTTTGACCCCTAATCTTGAGTTAGAGGTGGTAGTCTTTGGGTTGAAGATGTGAGGACACTACCTAATGGGCTAGTGGTTTAACATCCCCTCTGATCAAAAGAGTCTCAAGTGTATCTTCTATCAGAAGGATCTGAATTTGAGGTAGAGGTGATGGATAGATTTCCTCTAATAACATGAGTTTGAGATTTTCTATACTCTAGAGAAGGGGAACGTAGAGGAAGACTCTCTTAGTAGGAGATCCAATTGGCAGTTACTAAATGAAGCATAGGAGTAGTTGGCCTCATTACAATTATCCCTTTGGGATGGAGATGGAGCATCTTACCTCCAGTCAATGGTTGTCACCCATATACTCTTATAGTGACTTAGGGAGGCACATACTAGAGATATTGACTGCGAGAACCTATGTGCTCAGTTGTCCATAGGACTTTCTCATGATCAATAATCGAAATGTGGAGATCACTTCTTTATTTTCAGAGGAAACACACTAGTTCTAGTGACACTATGGGAGGAGGTTCTACCCTTTAGAGGTACATCCAGGTGTGGAGAAGATGTACCAGAAACTCTGAAGTCACTTTAAATGGCCATGGATGAAGAAACTAGTTGCATAGTTTGTTTCTCGATGCCATAATTGTTACCAAGAAAAAGTTGAGCACCAGGTTCCACTGGGTTTAGCTAACTCCTTAAGGCGTCAGAATAGAATTGGTATGGGATATTTATAGACATTGTGAAAATTTTACAATGTAAATATATGGGAGAATATGTTGTCTAGGTGATCATTGACTGACTCACCAAGTCGACCCCCTTCATAGCTATCTGAGAGCAGATTTTTTAGAGAGCATGTGACACATCTATATGCAGGAGATAGTTCGATTCCATAGAATTACATTGTTGATTATTTCTGATCGTGATGAAAATTTCACATCCGAGTTGTGGAAGGTATTGTAGGAGTCATTTGGGACCCTGTTATTCTTGAGCACAACATTTCACCCCTAAACAGAAAACCAGACTTGGTAGACCATTCCAGTATTGGAGGACAATCTACAAGATTTCATGTTAGAATTTGACCGTAGTTGGGAGGATCACCTACCACAATTGGAGTTTGCGTACAACAATTTCTATCATTCCACAATTAGTATGGATCCATTCAATGCCTTATACGAACAACCCTATAGGTCACTACCTTGCTGGACTGACCTAGGAGAGTCCACACTCATGGGCATAGAGTTGGTGCAAGTTATTACGGAGAAGGTGTTGATTATCCAGGTGTGGATGAAGACTGTAAAGATCCTCCATATGTATTATACAGAGGGGAAATAGATTCCTCTATAGTTTGAGTAAGGAGAAAATGTTTTCCTTTGGGTTTCAATTCGACAGGGATTACCGATATTTGGTCGGGGTGGAAAACTATCTCTGATGATCAACGAACCTTTCCAGATACTGTGAAGAGTTGGAAATATGGTGTACCACTTCTCTCTACCACCACAGTTAGATCATATACACAACAAATGCCACATGTTTTAGTTTAAAAGATACGTTAATGACCCATCACACATCATCAACTTGGGATAGATGTACATCGAGGATGAAGAGAATTTTACTGAGTACCAGATGGAGATCAAGGAATGGTAGGAGAGGATACTTCATGTGCTATAAATTACTTTGGTGCATGTCCAGTGGTAGCATGTGAATCTCTTAGGGAGAAAAAGGAAATTGGAGGATCATATTTGTGGTCAGTACCCTCATCTGTTTGAGTACCCTTGTTTTGAATTTTAGAGGACGTAAAGCCACAATGCAGGGAGAATGTAATTTCTCTTATTTTACTTTTATTTTTTAGATACTATATGGATTGATTTTGATACTAGATACTGAGACGGGTTGTGATTTTGAGTCATGGTGTGCACAAAATAAATGGTTGAAAAATATAAAAAATATTTAATAGCACATGTGATCGCGGTGTTCTTGAAAAAGGTGGATAACTCCCAAATGGGGTTTAGATAAATAATATGAGGGAACTGTTGAATCCATAACAATAAATATACCCTAGGAACGATTCAAATTTTGTCAGAATAGGTCATCTATAGAAAAAGTCCCCAAGTACATAACCGTAAATAAAATAATTAAATGAAATTATTTTATTTTTAAATCATAAAAAATCATGAACGAGGAATTGGATTGGAAATCATAGACCACCGTTGAGTTTGAAATTCATTTTTACCTAGGCGTGACCTAACATTTGTCAGTGTTGATAGTTTATATAATAGTTATATGAACTGCGAAATAGATAAAAAAAATGAAGAAATATATATTTTATTTTTCTTCAACAAAACAACATGTTTCCTCTACAAGTTTACAACTAAGGAAATTTTCTTGGGGTTAGGCACTAAACCCCGGATACCTAGACATCATTGGTGGATAACGTTCTTGGAAGATGACAACAGATCTATATTAGATCATGGATCATCATGCCAATGGAGTTGGAGGATCTCATCAACAACAACAAAACAACCATTCATCATCCACGATAAATAAAAATTCCACGTAGGGAGTGTGCTTCAAATGTTTGATTCCTCATTATTAATTTCTCTAATGATCACAAATCATTTGACGAACATATTGGGTTGAAGATCGATTGCCTTATGGGAGGGGTTCATTATGGGGTAAATTGGGGGAATTATTTCTAAATCTATTCATTGATCTTCTTACAAAAAAAATATAGATCTATAAAAATGTTGATCGAGGTTCATTCCTCTCATTTTTATGTGATTTTATCCCTAGATTCATTATTCATCATGGGTGTTCCTTGTTTGTGCCGCTACATGATTATTCACAATCCATTGAACATTGTTCCCCTGTTTCTTGGTGCAATGATATGATATCATGGTTTTGGGATTGGCATGGAATAATGGAGGTGTGGTGATGAAGACATAGTGAACTGAATGATAGATCATTCCTGATTTTTGTTTTTTGGTGTTCTTCAGCCTGAAAAAAAGAATAAAGGTTTAATCCAATTTCTGAGTATATATGAACATGGATCAAATTGTTCAATGATTGAGAGGAATCTGAAAGCTTGGATTTCCGATTTTGTGGAAAAACAATCACTGAATCGAAGGAGGAACACTGGTTCGGATGTGCAGAGGAAGAATGGTGGTTCTAAAAAATCCAAAAGAACACAACAAATAATCTGGGATAACATGGTGTGTGGGCCCCCTAGATTTAGTTTTGGGGTTTGGATAGAGTAACGGAACACATGGCGTGTGACCACTATCACAAGGTGTGTGACCCTACCCGGATGGCTCAGCATGTTCTCTAGAAAGTACATAGACAGGGGTAAGAGTACACGGAAAGATGGAACACCATGTACTTAGAAATAGACACAGCTTGGCATACACAGACCGGTACACAGACACAGATTTGGTACACATATATGGCTATGTGACACAGGTAGATAATCGTGTGCCTCTACAAGTTTTAGTACTCATCCTGCACAAAAGGTATATGAAGACTACATGTATTATGAGGTTCCTCTACATAGAAAAGACTTGGGATAGTATAACACACCATGTACCCCCTTGGGACACGACGTGTACTCCCAACAATAGTGCATGAGGCTCTTCATTTTCCCAGTTCAGACCAGTATAGGTTGAGAGAATTACCTTGGACATTTACTCTAGGTTGCAGTATAGAATTAAATCCACATCATTGGATTTTTATACCCTCTAGAGGCTGATTCTTAGATAGAGTATTGTATCCCTCCGTGAGACTGGAGTGCGATCCTCTATCCCCCCTTGTGGGGTTTCTGGAATCGTGTAACTCCCTTGAGTAGGGAACCGATCCTCCATCTTGAGGGAAACATTGGTAGGGTCTATGGTATCCCCCAGTGTATGCATGAGTGATCCCCTATGTAGTGTGTTGGTCAATATTGGGTACGTGGTATCCCCTAGTGGTTAAGTGTGCGATCCATAGAGTCCCCTGACTAGTTTTAGGCATGACCCCCTTTCTATGAATCATATAATTCCTTGACCAGTATGTTATATTTGGGAGGTTCCCAAATGATCTAGACTTATTTTTGAGCGTCTTAGATGATATCAGAGATCAAGGTGTATTTTCTCCCAGAAAGAGAATGCTTCGAGTATAATCATGTGGCTTGCAGTTGGTTGTGACCGCCTGATGGTGTGGTGTCTCTCTTGAGTTTATGTGGATATTCTTGTTATATGTTTTTTATAAATATACTTATGTATAACTAACTAAAATTTCATTTTTTGGATTTCTTTTTGGTTTTGGGGCTTCCTAGTGAGTATTATTATACTCACCCCTACACTGTCTTTGCCACACGTGTGGTGTCTTGTGAAGATGATCTAACTTTTTGACAGAGACCTAGGGGAACTAGGACCAGGCAGTGCTTAGGGAGACTGGATAGACCAAGGCGTGTTCACGTGGCTTATTTACAGTAGTCGAAGTACCATTTTATTTTATTTTGGACTTTTGTTACAAGACTCTTTGTAGTGGGCTTGTATTTGGCCCTATTTACTGTCAATCACTTTTACCGTTGTACTATGTTGTGAGATCTTTGATGTATGCATGCATTCTTTAAGTGGTTTTACATTTCATCATTTGTTTCTAGGATATGTGTGAATGTGTACATGTACATCAGGCCAACTCCTCCCATTTGAAGGATATGCCTACTCAGTGATAGACACCATCCCCTGGCCTTTGGGAGATATACTTGGGGTAGTCATGGATCGAGCCCATCTAGGACGGGTCGTGAAAATCAATATAGTCCCATCACATCAAATGGTCTGGATTAGGTTGGTACTTCTTTAATTGAGATACATGAAACAAATTATTCCTAGAACTGAATGTAGTTTATCAAGAAAATCTTTAATCCACATCACCAATTCATTCATGTATCCCCAAAGGTCCAACAAATAGAGGGGACCATTTTCTTTACTTTCCAAAATGGAGATTTCATAGCCATAGATATATTCTAAAGAAAACTCGATCACCCACATAAAATAATAATAGTTTATGTTGATCATAAACATATGATTTTTAATGACTATAAGCCATCACAATCTTTTTTCCAATAATCTGAATCTTCTTTGTCATCTCATTTTCAAGTTTAGGTTTGATAAGTGAAGTCTCACATGTTTCCACTGAACAATGTGGTGAATGAAAGGGAAGCCCATAAAAATCCTTGAAACGATCCATGTGCATCGAGGAATTTTAACTATTATTGTATGTGAACTCCACTAATGGTATATGTGTAACACCCCAAGCTTCCACGGTACGCTTCTCTTTGAATATTGTGATAGCGTGTGTTGTACGCAACACCGAGTTCTAACACACCATAACCAATCAAACTAGCGTTATGAATAGTAATACAAAATTTTTGAAATTATATATATTTTATTTTTTAAAATGGACTTCATTTTTGGATTCGTAATATCAAATTTAGCCTAAGGTGAAATTTTGGTACTTTTCGGATAACTTTTATATTTTGATGAATAGTGAAAATTACTAAATTTTAATTAAAAACAACTTTTTTAATAAAAATAATTAATAGTGATAAATTATGAATTTGAGAGGTTTTAAAGTATATTTAGAATATATTTTTACCATTTAATAAAATATTGGTCATTGGAAATTATTTTACAATTAAACCAGACATAAACAAGTGTCAATCTTTTGATAGTTATTATCTCTTAAAAACACGCTTTTTGTTTTAACAACGAGAATTAATTTTAAATTAATTTCTACCACTTTTGTGTATTGAATTTGGAAAATGGATTCCATATTTTGAATCAGGATTTCCAAATTGTGTAAATAGGTAACTTTTATTTTTAGACATTTTGAATAATTACTGCGGTAAATATTTTATTTACCATGGTTAAGGGTAAATCTGGTAAATAAGGGTTAAAAAAATAATATTATAATAATACTAAATTACCCTAAAACGTTTCCTAGAATTATTGGATGATAAATGTTCGACCATAGGTATCTTTGGGTCAATTTTGGGACCCCATGGAGCCACTTGTAGGTGATAGGGACACTTAATTTTAATTAAGTTAAAATAAGTACAAAAATGACATAAGCATATAGATTTTAGAAAAAAAATTTTACATAGGGTTATATATGTTGGATTTTCGACTATAAATATTAATTAGAAATATAAAAAGATTTCCAACATAATTATATTTTATTTATAATTTTTAGAATTTAAATAATTTAACTTATTTATGACACAATGATGATGTAGTAATTACCATAATAGTGAACAATTAAAATAATTGATATTATAAATACAGAAATAAATATAATTTGAGACTTTTTATGAATAAAACTAATTTTATAAGTTAATATGACATGTTAGGAATGATTTAATTAAATGTTTTAGAAGTAATAATTCTGTTATGAGTTTCAAACAAATCAACTATTGAATAGTATCAAAATTGACATAAAAGAGTTTTTAAAACAAATATTATATTATTAATTGATAATAAATTCCTAAAAATCTAAGGTTCGGCCAAGAGACTTATATCATGATAGGTGTATTATTAATGGACCACTTGGGGGTCTCTTGTATGTATATGGTAAGTTTATTAACCATATAATATAAAAATACAAAGAGACATTGTAAAAGTGAAACTAATTAACTTAGAGTTAATACTTAAGGATAAGGTTAATATAGTAACCCAAACCTGTATAAATTATATTGGTTGAATGGTTTTCGACCTATAATCACCTTAACTTTTAAATAATCAACTTTGGATCCATTATAAACCGAATATGAATTTATTATAAATTAATATTTCTAGCTTTTCCAAAGGTTCCCCTCACCCCTCTTATAAAAGGGCACTCCTCCTTCTCATTTCTTCACACCTTCAAAGCCTTTAGGTTCGGCCAAAATCTGCCCAAATACTCTAGGAACTTCCCTCAATACAACCTAGAGGCCTTAGTTTGATCAGAAAGCCATCCTAATGAGCCCTTTTGATGAAATCAAAAGGAAGAACCCGAAGAAGAGGTAATGATTTCACCACCCTTTTCCAAGTTCCTTTCTTCTTCCACTTCTTATTTCTTTGTTATTACCATTATAAAATAATAACTACAGTATCTTATATATACTTTGATGTTATTATAAATATGGTACAACCATATTCAGTATTCTATCCACCCTTTGAATAACATGTCACCATACGTGCGTACGTACGACTTACCGTCTCCACGTCATGGTGTAATTGTTATTCAATTTATTATTATTTGGATGGGTATAATTATGATGTGTAACTCATGTAAATAATAAATATAACATGATAATGATTCTTTATATATTATATACTATCAAATTATATATTATTTTAATATCAAAAGAATGATATTGTCGCTCGTGCGTACGTACGGACTACCATCTCCACGAACGTGATGAGACTCATTCTCCGTCATATCCATTCAAGTATAATTATCATTTTCTGATTTAAAAATGATGTTTAAGGACTTGATATAATTATAGATATGAAAAATATACAACCTATCCATTACAAACATGACTTACTTAACAAAACATATAAAAGAAAACGAGTAAGTTAACACCCGAAACAATGATAATACTATGATATTATTAACAAAGCAATGTTAAAAGATCATATATGATATCATATGAATGAATATGATTCTTATATAATTTAATAACAATTATTTCACTATTATACAGGAGATTAAACTACCCCAACCAAGGAAAAGTACAAGTTAAGGGTTATTTCACAATCTCTTCATTATTCATGGTTGTTTATACGTAATAATCTACTGGGATTTCTTTGTCATCCACATCCATGTTTCTTAGAAATGTATTTCAAAACATTTTTTATATTTAAAATGAATATGGGTTAAAGTCATTTATACCCTTGTTTGACTTTTTATAAGAGTTTTGTAAAGGAATCTTTCCGTCGTTTTCCAAACAAGGTGCTTTTAACCTTTTCGACAGAATTAAGGTAAGAATGTTTTTTTAACTTATATGGCGGGTGCGGTTATTTTCCGCTGTTATAAAATCGTCGAAGCTTCCCTTATAATCTTATAAGAATATTTTCAAAGAAAATGTTTTATTTAATAAATATAAGACTCTTAAATGATTTCAAAATAGAAAGAGATATTTCTCTAAAAAGAGTTTTGATTTCATCTATGTCAACATCCTTTGATGGATTTTAAGCTTATTTGGAGATGATTTATTATGAAACAAAACTTTCATATTGTATTGAAGGTTTTGTGATATGTTTGACTATGGATAAGTTATTTTTATGGTTTATGGATGAAGTATTTACATTTCGTATGCTAGTTTTAATACGAATGTTTATGTTATGTTTAAACCTTTTCATATGGGAATGCATTGGACTTAATATGTGACGGGTGGAGCCCGCTATAGCTCCTCGATGCATCGGTAGGTCTCATGAGACAAACTAGTGTCTTGGCAAAAAGCCTTGGCAAAATCTTATTTGTAGTCTTGGCACGAGGCCTTGGATATGTGGTTATGATAGTCTGGCATTATGCATTCCATCATTATAAAAGTGGTTATTGATATTGCATGTGATTATTCGATTAGTAGAATATCCATGTGAATAAGTAAATGGAATTATTTCATTTTACTTTTTCCATACCATGTTGAAGTTCAAGTTTAAAAGGATTTTTTTTAGTTATACATTGCCTTAAATTTTTATGCTTATTGTTGAAATTTTCCGCTTTATTGTTATCCTTACTGGGCATTTGAGCTCACCCCTTTTCTATGTTTTATTTTTCCCAGGATGGGAAGAAGTAAGTTATGAATGAACTGCAAGGATAATATGTGGGGATATGAGTGTGGAATATGGAGACTATGTTGTTGTATTAGTTTTTCACTTTATGATGTAATGTAAAACTTTATGAATATATCTAGTGTTTCCAAGGCCACTAAACCAATCCGTCTTTCGAGATTTGATCTTTATTGTGATCATGCCAATGTTATGTAATAATGCACCGACTCTGGGTAACTGGGGTCGGGGCGTTACAGTCGGTATTAGAGGAAGTTTAGTACAAACCTTGGAAGCTATATTTAGATAAACTCTGATTAGATCACGTATACCTAAGATGAACTTTGAGGATTATTATTGAAGAACTTCCTAGAATTTTGATATTGTAGTGATTTTGTGAGTTTTTCGAGCAATATATCTCTGTCTGGATACGAGCAGGTAGAGGCGACTCTGGAACAGATGTACCTAGGGGTAAAACCCGAAAACACCACTTTGATCTAGACTTGAACGGGAACTGGTGCACGACAATGGGCCTTGCTGCACTCTTGGTTACGACACTCCCGGGGGATATGCTTAGGATAAATCTCATTTTCTTTACAAATCATTATGAAGGGTTTATGATTATATACTTCCTCAAAGAAAACATTCTTATGATTATGGATTATATCCATAAATAGTTCAATTTATGTTAAGTGTTTTATAAGTATGGGATTATGTATTTTGATTCATAAACTGATCTAGTTTATGCCATTGTTTAGAAATGGAGCCTAGTGGAAGAAATGGAAACCGTATCAATGCACGCACTCCATGTAGGGATTTCCCTCCTGCTCAAGATAATTATAGTGGAGCTGGTGATGCAACTGGTGTCGATCAGCTAATCACCATACTGGGACAACTCACTCAGGTTATGAATAATAACCTTACCTGTATGGAGCACCCTGATCCGCAGCGTGGAGGATCAATGTTAGATTGATTCATGAGGCCACAACCAACAACGTTCAATGGGAGTACAAATCCCTTAGTAGCTGAGCAATGGATAAATTCCCTAGAGAAAATATTTTAGGCTTTGGGGAGTAGTGAAATGGAAAAAGTTATCATGGCAGTTTACCGCCTCACTGGAGATGCTGATCAATTGTGGTCATTGATTCAAAACACGAAGGAAGATGATGAAGTATCAAATATGGAATGGAGGGAGTTCAAAGATCTGTTTTTAGAAAAATACTTTCCTCGCGACCATCGAGCAGATATGGAAAGGAAAATTCTTGAGTCTGAGACAGAAGGAGGATGAGAATGTCGCAAAGTATGAGGCTATCTTTACAAGGTTAGCAAGGTATGCTGGAGATTATATATGTAACCCAAGAAGTAAGATTGATCATTTCTTTGATGGGTTAAAACCATTTCTCTGTCGAGCATTAGTATCACAATCCTTCTCGTCATATGAAGACATTTTATCATGTGCTATCAAGACCGAAAAGGAATTCTCTAAGTCTTATTACTTTAAAGAAAAGCAAGATAAGAAGAGACCTGCTGATCAATCTAGGAACAGAAATAAGGGGAAGAAGGGAAAGGTTGAATATCCATCCTATGGTAAATGTGGTAAGAAACACCCTGGTACTTGCTTGAAGGGAACAGGAGTCTGTTACAAGTGTGGTGAAAAAGGTTACCATGCTCGTGATTGTAAAGGGAAGGAGGAAGCTACCAATGTTCAGTGCTACAATTTTAGGGAGATGGGACATTATGGAAATGAATTTCCTAAGCATCAGAAGAACTTACCTCAGAAAAGGCCAAGGGATCAAGGCCAAGCTTATGCTATCACTACTGCTGAGGTAGAAGCTCCGAAAGAAGTGGTGGCAGGTAATTTAATGGTTTCCTCAAGTTTAGAAAATGCATTATTTGATTCTGGATCATCGCATTGATTCATATCTTCCCAGTTTTCTAAGAAAATTAGATATTTCCAATTTGATTTAACAAGGGAGTTGTCAGTTAAAACTCCAAAGGGAAGTATCATTGCAACAAAGTTTTGTGAATCAGTCCCCATTAAAGCACATAAATGTTTTTTATCTTCTAATCTCATCATCATACCTATGATTGATTTTGATATAATCCTTGGTATGGACTGGCTTTCAGACTATGATGCGAAGATTTATTGTAAGAAGAAAGAGGTTACGATTCTTGATGATAATAATAAGGAATACCTTATCTTTAGAGCAGAATCGTCACCACCTAATTCTTATTTAGATCCACCCCCATTAGCTCAACTAAATTCAATTATTGGGGAGAAAGAGAATGAAATAACTGTGGGTGAGTAAAGGAATGTCCAAATAGAGGATGTACCTATTGTGAAAGAATTTGTAGATGTATTTCCGGAAGATTTACCTGGACATCCTCTAGAACGAGAAGTTGAGTTTTGCATTGATTTAATTCCTGGATCAAGGCCTATATCGAAGACCCCTTACAGAATGGCCACTGTAGAATTATTCAAACTAAAGAAACAACTAGAGGAATTAAGTAATAAGGGATTTATTCGCCCTAGTGTTTCTCCATGGGGAGACCCTGTTCTTTTTGTTAAAAAGAAAGATCGATCTATGAGGTTATGTGTCGACTATAGGGAGATCAATGCTATAACAATAATGAACAAGTATCCCCTACCTCGAATTGATGATTTTGACCAACTGCATGGAGCTCAATACTTTTCAAATATTGACCTTTGATTTGGATACCATCAGTTGTGTGTGAAGAAGGAAGACATTCCGAAGACATCATTTCGAACCAGATACGGGCATTACGAGTTTACTGTAATGCCTTTTGGATTGACTAATGCACCCTCTGTATTCATGGATCTGATGAATAGAGTTTTCAAGGAGTATCTCGATGAATTTGGGGTGGTATTTATTGATGATATCTTGGTATACTCCAAAAGCTACGAAGATCATGAAAATCACTTGCTCATTATCCTGAAGACACTGAGAAGACGTGAATTATATGGGAAGTTTAGCAAGTGTGAATTCTGGCTTCAGAAGATTTCTTTTCTTGGCCATATTGTATCTAGAGATGGAAACTCTGTTGATCCTTCCAAGACCAAGACAATCCAAGAATGGCCAGCACCGACGAGTATAACCGAGGTACGTAGTTTTATTGGTTGAGCAAGTTATTATCGATGTTTCTTCCAGAATTTTTCCAGATTGGCTAACCCATTAACGAAGCTCACACGTAAAGGGGTTAAATTTGTTTGGAAAAAAGTGTGTGAAGAATGTTTCGAAGAACTGAAGAGAAGATTAGTCAATGCTCCTATATTGAATCTACCATCGGGGAATGATGGGTTCGTTATTTATAGTGATTCATCAAAGAAAGGACTTGGTTGTGTCCTTATACTGAATGATAGGGTTATTGCCTATGCATCACGACAGTTGAAAATTCATGAACAAAACTATCCTACTCATGATCTCGAGTTAGCAGCTGTGATATTTGCTTTGAAGATATGGAGGCACTACCTCTATGGTGAAAATGTGATATTTATACTGATCACAAGAGTTTGAAGTATATTTTCTCACAAAAATAACTCAACATGAGGCAAAGGAGATGGCTTGAATTACTCAAGGATTATGATTTCACGATACACTACCACTCGGGGAAGGAAAACAAGGTGGAAGATGCTTTGAGCAGAAAAGATCATGGAGTTTTGAACAATATGAGAATTGAAAGGGATCCAATTTTCATGGATCTAGTGAAGATGGACATGGAAATAACCAGGGAAGGTGAAACATCAATGCTTTTTCAAATGGTTTCCAAACCATCTTTACTAGAAAGTATTAAGAGTTTTCAGACCGATGATGAATAATTTCAAAAAAAGATTAAAGCTGTGAATGATGGGAGATTGAGAGACTTTGTGTATGAAGATGGAATTTTGAAATTCGGGAAGAGACATTGTGTTCCCGATATACCTAATCTAAAAAGGGAATTGTTGGATGATGCTCATAGTTCCAATTTTTCTATACACCCTGGGAGCACCAAAATGTATAGAGATTTGAAGGAACATTTTTGGTGGGACAACATGAAGAGGGAGATTGGTGATTTTGTGTCAAGATGTATGGTTTGTCAACAAGTGAAATCTGGAAGGAAACAGCCTGGAGGAGTCATGCAACCTCTTCCCATACCTGAGTGGAAATGGGACAATATTACGATGGACTTTATCATGGGGCTACCAAAGAATCCTAGAAGGAACGATGCAATATGGGTTATTGTTGATCGTCTTACCAAGTCAGCACATTTTCTTGCTATAAGAGAAGATCTACCACTAGAACGTCTAGAAAGACTATATATTAATTAAGTTGTGAGACTTCATGGAGTACCCCTATCGATTGTTTCAGATCGTGATCCCCGTTTTACTTCAAGATTCTGGAAAAGTCTTTAGAAATCCCTGGATACTGAACTTCATTTGAGCACTACTTACCACCCTCAGACAGACGGACAATCAGAAAGAACAATTCAAACCTTAGAAGTCATGTTGAGATCCTGCTCACTTGACTTTCAGGGTATGTGGGATCAATATTTACCTCTGGTAGAATTTTCCTATAACAATAGCTTCCATTCGAGTATTCAGATAGCACAATATGAAGCGTTATATGGAAAGAGATGTCGTACACCAACCTGTTGGGATAACGTTGGTGAAAGAAAACTTTTAGGCCCAGAACTGGTGGAGGAAATGATGGAAAAGGTGAAGGTAATCCAAAATCACATCAAAGCAGCTCAAAGTAGGCAGAAGAGCTATGCCGATAATCGAAGGAAGGATTTGGAATTTCAAGTCGGTGATCATGTTTTCCTGAAGGTATCTCCATGGAAGGGAGTCATACGTTTTGGTAAGAAAGGTAAATTGAGTCCTAGGTACATCGGACCTTTCGAAATTCTAGAATGAATTGGGGCTGTAGCTTACCGATTGGCAATGCCGCCAAGTCTCTCCAAAGTTCACGATGTGTTCCACGTATCTCTGTTGAGGAAATACATGCCTGACCCAACGCATGTAGTCACCTATGAGGAATTAGAACTGGAACCCGATATTTCTTATTGCGAAGATCCCATCAGGATTCTTGATACGAGAGAACAAGTACTGAGAAATCGGACGACACTTCTGGTAAAAGTATTGTGGAAAAACCATAAGATGGAAGAGGCAACGTGGGAACCCGAGGAACTTATGATGAAGAACCACCCGAGTCTTTTCATGCGATAATACTCTAGAAATTTCGAGGAAAAAATTATTTGAAGGAGGGGAGAATGTAACACCCCAAGCTTCCACAGTACACTTCTCTTTGAATAATGTGATAGCGTGTGTTGTACGCAACACCGAGTTCTAACACACCATAACCAATCAAACTAGCCGTTATGAATAGTAATACCTACTTTTTGAAATTATATATATTTTATTTTTTAAAATGGACTTCATTTTTTGGATTCAGAATATCTAATTTAGCCTAAGGTGAAATTTTGGTACTTTTTGGATAACTTTAATATTTTGATGAATAGTGAAAATTACTAAATTTTAATGAAAAACAACTTTTTTAATCAAAATAATTAATTGTAATAAATTATGAATTTGAGAGGTTTTAAAGTATATTTAGAATATATTTTTACCATTTAATACAATGTTGGTCATTGGACATAATTTTAAAATTAAACCGGACATAAACAAGTGTCAATCTTTTGATAGTTATTATCTCTTAAAAACACGTTTTTTGTTTTAGCAACAGGAATTAATTTTAAATTAATTTCTGCCACTTCTGTGTTTTTAATTTGTAAAAATGGATTCCATATTTGGAATCAGGATGTTAAAATTTTGTAAATAGGTATCTTTTATTTTTATGCATTTTGAATAATTACTGCGGTAAATATTTTATTTTCCATGGTTAAGGGTAAATCCGGTAAATAAGGGTTAAACAAATAATATTATAATAATACTAAATTACCCTAAAACGTGTCCTAGACTTATTTTTTGATAAATTTTCGACCATAGTCATATTTGGGTCAATTTTGGGACCCCATGGAGCCACTTGTAGGTGATAGGGACACTTAATTTTAATTAAGTTAAAATAAGTCCAAAATGACAAAAGCATATAGCTTTTAGAAAAACAATTTTTACATAGGGTTATATATGTTGGATTTCCGACTATAAATATTAATTAGAAAGATAAAAATATTTCCTAAATAATTATATTTTATTTATAATTTTTAGACTTTAAATAATTTAATTTATTTATGACACAATGATGATGCTGTAGTTACCATAATAGTGAAAAATTAAAATAATTGATATTATAAATAAAAAAATAAATATAATTTGAGACTTTTTATTAATTAAACTAATTTTATAAGTTAATATTACATGTTAGGAATGATTTAATTAAATTTTTTCGAAGTAATAATTCTGTTATGAGTTTCACAAAAATCAACTATTGAATAGTATCAAAATTGACATAAAAGAGTTTTTAAAACAAACATAATATTATTAATTGATATTAAATTACTAAAAATATAAGGTTTGCCCAAGAGACTTATATCATTATATGGTTATCATTACTGGACCACTTGGGGGTCTCTTGGATGTATATGTTACGTTTATTAACCATATAATATAAAAATACAAAGAGACATTGTAAAAGTGAAACTAATTAACTTAGAGTTAATACTTAAAGATAAGGTTAATATAGTAACCCAAACCTGCCTAAATTATATTGTTTGAATGGTTTTAGACCTATACTCACCTTAAACTTTAAATAATCAACTTTGGAGCCATTAGAAACCGAATATGAATTTATTATAAATTAATATTTCTAGATTTTCCAAAGGTGCCCCTCACCCCTCTTATAAAAGGGCACTCCTCCTTATCATTTCTTCACACCATCAAAGCCTTTTGGTTCGGCACAACTATACCCAAATACTCTCCCAACTTCCCTCAATACAACCTAGAGGCCTTAGATTGATCAGAAAGCCAACCTATGGAGCCATTTTGATCAAATCAAAAGGAAGAACCCGAAGAAGAGGTAATGATTTCACCACCCTTTTCCAAGTTCATTTCTTCTTCCACTTCTTCTTTCTTTGTTATTACAATTATAAAATAATAACTCCAGTATCTTATATATACAGTGATGTTATTATAAATATGGTACAACCATATTCAGTATTCTATCCACCCTTTTAATAACATGTCACCATACGTGCGTACGTACGGCTTACCGTCTCCACGTCGTGGTGTAATTGTTATTCAATATATTATTATTTGGATGGGTATAATAATGATGTGTAACTCATGTAAATAATAAATATAACATGATAATGATTCTGTATTTATGATATACTATCAAATTATATATTATTTTAATATCAAAAGAATGATATTGTCGCTCGTGCGTACGTACAGACTACCGTCTCCACGAACACGATGAGATTCATTCTCCATCGTATCCATTCAAGTATAATTATCATTTTATGATTTAAAAATGATGTTTAAGGACTTGATATCATTATGGATATGAAAAATATACAACCTATCCATTACAAACATGGCTTATATAACAAAACATATAAAAGAAAACGAGTAAGTTAACAACCGAAACAACGATAATACTAAGATATTATTAACAAAGCAATGTTAAAAGATCATATATGATATCATATGAATGAATATGATTATTGTATAATTTAATAACAATTATTTCACTATTATACAGGATTTTAACCTACACCAACCAAGGAAAAGTACCAGGTAAGGTTTATTTCACAATCTCTTCATTATCTGAGGTTGTTTATACGTAATAATCTACTAGGATTTCTTTGTCATCCACATCCATGTTTCTTCGAAATGTATTTCAAAACATTTTTTCTATTTAAAATTAATATGGGTTAAAGTCATTTATACCCTTATTTTACTTTTTATAAGAGTTTTATAAAGGAATCTTTCCGTCATTTTCCAAACAAGGTTCGTTTAACCTTTTCGACAGAATGAAGGTAAGAATGTTTTTTATCTTATACAGCGGGTGCAGTTATTTTCCGCTGTTATATAATTTTCGAAGCTTCCCTTACAAGATTATAAGAATATTTTCAAAGAAAATGTTTTATTTCATAAATATAAGACTCTTAAATTATTTCAAAATAGAAAGAGATATTTCTCTAAAAAGAGTTTTGATTTCATCTATGTCAACATCCTTTGATGGATTTTAAGCTTATTTGGAGATGATTTATTATGAAACAAAACTTCCATATTGTATTGAAGGTTTTGTGATATGTTTGACTATGGATATGTTATTTTCATGGTTTATGGATGAATTATTTACATTTCGTATGCTAGTTTTAATACGAATGTTTATGTTATGTTTAAACCTTTTCATATGGGAATGCATTGGACTTAATATGTGACGGGTGGAGCCCGCTATAGCTCCTCGATGCATCGGTAGGTCTCATGAGACAAACTAGTGTCTTGGCACAAGGCCTTGGAAAAATCTTATTTGTAGTCTTGGCACGAGGCCTTGGATATGTGGTTATGATAGTCTGGCATTATGCATTCCATCATTATAAAAGTGGTTATTGATATTGCATGTGATTATTCGATTAGTAGAATATCCATGTGAATAAGTAAATGGAATTATTTCATTTTACTTTTTCCATACCATGTTGAAGTTAAAGTTTAAAAGGCTTTTTTTTAGTTATACATTGCCTTAAATTTTTATGCTTATTGTTGAAATTTTCCGCTTTATTGTTATCCTTACTGGGAATTTGAGCTCACCCCTTTTCTATGTTTTATTTTTCCCAGGATGGGAAGAAGTAAGTTATGAATGAACTGCAAGGATAGTATGTGGGGATATGAATGTGGAATATGGAGACTATGTTGTTGTATTAGTTTTTCACTTTATGATGTAATGTAAAACTTTATGAATATATCTAGTGTTTCCAAGGCCACTAAACCAATCGGTCTTTCGAGATTTGATCTTTCTTGTGATCATGCCAATGTTATGTAATAATGCACCGACTCTGGGTAACTGGGGTCGGGGCGTTACAATATGATACTCCAATGAGCCACTAATATAAATAACAAATTCTATAATCATGTCTTCCAACATTTAGATCATTCTTTCAGAATGTCCATTTATTTGAGGATGATGAGTTGTTCTCGTGGTCATCTGGGTCCAAATGTATTTCTAAAATTACTTCCCAAAATGATATGTAAAACATGGTTCCTAGTTCAACCCAATTGAAACTAGTATGTTATGAAAATTTATAATTTCCAAGATGTGGAGTTTGTAAATTCTTGCATCGTATTGATTTTAAAAATAGGGATAAAGTGAGATAACTCTGTCAGTCAATACACAATCATTGATATAAAATCATATTTATGAACAATTATTGGTGTACCCATAACTAAATTCATGGATATATTCTACCATTTCCACATCGATATATATATAGATTTTAACATATATTTTGGCTATCGGGTCTCTTCCTTGACCTGCTGATATGTTAGGCATTTTGAGACATAATCCATGAATTTTATTTTCATTCTATACCACCAAAAGTGTGTTCCCATTACCTTATAAATCTACTAATTCCATGATAAACATACCTTATCAAATGATAGTAGGTAGATAAGGGATATTATTGAGGTGAGTTATAAGTAACACTAACCTTAGGTGATATCTCCAAGAATGAAATGGATGTAAATAAATGAAAACATCTTAAGAGAGCCTTGGGGGATGATTTTTTCTATAGAAACCCAAAAAAACATTAAGAGAAAATGTAAATAACCACATTGTTTATATGATTCATGAGTATAAACATTAAAAATCTATGTAAAACCAAATAAACCACAATATTAGAGTAAAAATGGACACAAGATACATCATCCCACAAAAAGACTGGGTGACGACATAACCCTATAACACCATGGTGGAATCAAACCAAGCTACACCCAAACTTACCCAATGATCAAACTACACAAGAATTATCCTTGGTATCAAGATGAATCACTAGAGAAGTAATATAAATTTCCCTTTCTTATGTCCTAGTTAAAAACATCTACAAATTCACAAAATTTCCAAAGATGGGGGTTAGTATAACACTCAGTAAGTAATCCACCGATACTTCCCAACACACCGTAGTAGGACAAGAAAATGTTAACACATTTTATATGATATAATTTCTAAAATATTGAGGAATAAATAAAATAAATGGCGAGAACATCAATAATAGTTTATCACAAGAAAAACAAATTCAAGCATAAAATAATTGAACTAAATAAATTTTTCATTTCCTTTCTTCTTCATAGTATATCCATCCACATATCACACATACTCAAAAATGCATACCAAATGATAGTTCCATACTCATGAGAGGTCTCTCATCCTTCACTATGTAATCCCAAGGTGATTAATTAAATGTTCTATTAAATGTTTGGCATTAAGAATTATGTTTATTTCAATAAAGACCCATATAATAATATATAAACACACGAAACCATATATGTTATGAACACATTTAATATCAATTAATTACACATAAAAAATTTATTCCTTTTAAAACATTCCATTGAACTTCATCCTTGTATAAAAAAATCATAATTTTAAAACCATAATTTAAAATTATAAAAAAGGGGGTTTTACAAAAGCCATTAAAATACCCATATTCACAATTAATTAATAAAAAAGTGTTTCCTTCAAGAAATAATATTTTTTTTTCTTATTAATATAAAAAAATAATTTTAATAAAACTAATCCCTTATGTTGTTGAATATGTTGAGATGAGAGAAAATTCACCTACATCTCAACGGATGAAAATAATGAAGAATGCCCCTATAAAATATGTAGATCTTAGATTACAAAACCTTCTATATAATATATCAAAAAATATCACATAAAAACACATTATAGATCATATATATCCATAAAATATCAGATATAATGATTCATTTAAGATAATATGATGATATCTAATTAGAAATAGAAGAAATAATGACTTACTATTGATTCCGGGGATCCAATGATATTTTATTCACACAAAAATCTCATAAATACTAAAAGGAATATCAAATGATGCCTTGAAGGGATGATAAGTTTGATATTCTAATATAATGGAAGGAAGAAGAGAGTTTTGATGGTCTAAAACTAATATAAACATTCATTTTTAGAGTAGTAACAACACATCTCACGATTTGGACACATGATTTAATGAAATGTGCACCAATCATGTGCATACTAATGGATTCCACTAAGATTTATGCAAGCTTTTTTATACAAGGATTGACCAACCATTAACTAATCATGAATATATATTGTCCCAAAAATTCATATCTCACATGGTTTCTTAGGTAATCTGCAAGGTCTCCTTAGTAATCCACATGGTTTCTACTAACTGTGCACAAATCATGTGCTCTTAAATCCATTACAAAAAATCCCAAAACTATCAAAAAAAATCTTGAAACTCAACCAAAGTATTATATGACATTAAAAATACATAAAATTGTATATTACTTAAAAACATTAGTTTTACACATTTTTTTAGAATGGTTAACACTTGGCATACCTGTATTCTCTTTGGTTGTATTGATGTGAAAATGAAATCAATAATCAGAGTTGAGTTACTTAAAAAGGATTGGTGTTGAATAAAAATTTCATAATATAATTTTTTTAAACTTTTTCAGCGATGAAGCTTTATTACTGAAGAATTATAATTTATTTTATTTATTGATTCACCTCACATCTAAGTGAATAACTATGTGAGGCTTCTCTACTTTTAGAGGTAATATAAGTTACAATATTTTCATCCAAATTACACATGAATAATAGTACATAAAACTAGAGAACTAATATTCAAATTTAAGAATGTATTGAATGAATCATGATCATTTGAAACAACCTAATGCCAAATTATAATTACACCATTGCAACTATAGGGTTTAGAGTATATGAACTCCAGTGGGTGGCACAAAACCCATTCCATTTGAGATAGCTTTGTGTAACTCAATGACTTGTAGGGAAAAAAGAAGGGACAAAAGGTAACATACAGTGAGTATCATGGACCCCATGAAAAAACATCATAAATCACCAACTTTCACCTGTTAAAGAGAGAAAAGTAAAAATGAGGGTTTTAAGACCTAAGGTTATATTATATAAAAAATTTACCATGTACATAAAAATCTAAAATTTCTCAATAACATAGATTTATAATATTTAAATAATCCATATAACCTTATACCTTATGATTACTTAATGATATGATTTTTCTACCACCAATGGATAAGTATATAGAGTGATCATAGAGTTGGATATGCAAATTAACTCCTCAATTTATAGACTATATTGTTATATTTTCTAATAAAAATCTTCTATGTATAACATCGTCTAATTAATGAGTCAATTCTATTTAGTTTCAATCCAATACAACCAATATCTTTAACCCCACCATAATTTTACTGTTTAGTCTTTATTATTACTTTATTTTTCTCTAGAATAATCTTATGATTACAACATTTAAAAATCCTAAAAATATTATTATTACTAAAAATACCCATGGAATCATCGTATTTATCATATTATTCGACTTAATAAAATGAACCACCATTATATAATTCCATCATTCCATATATTTAATATCTCTCAAATAACCCTATTTAAAATCCGCAATTTATGCCACTATTAAATCCCATGAAAATAATTTAAATTATAACATCTAAATAAATTCCCCATGTCACCTAGATGACATAAATTCCTGGTTATAAAAAAAATATCTTCATATTTCCACATGTAATTTTTTTCATTAATTACATATCAAAAACATTTCCACTATTAAACAATCAAACAATTGTGAAAATAAATTCAATTTTTTTCATAAGAAAAAATTTAATATATAAACTCAAAACCATTTCTACATAATTTTTTAAAAATTTGAAATAAATGATTTTACAATTCCCCCCACTATAAGTCTTTTTACCTCTAAAAATTCACCAGATTATATTTGACTCAAAAAATCTGACCACTGTAGTTGCACATGAACTTGCCTCTCTCGTGTTTCTTTGCAAACTTCCATGTGTTTCCACAAAACATGAAAAAATAAATAAAATTTTCTCTTGAGACCTTATCTTTTATATGAATAATCCATAATGGCTTTTCAATAAAGGTTCTATAAGAATTAAAAAGTAATAGATTTCTACTAAATAACATGAGATAGTCCCAATCGATACTTCCCGACAACAAAACATTAAAAAAATCTTTCCCTTCAACATAAATTGATGAAGAATATAACCAATAAAAAATATTCCAAATTCAATCAATAGTTTCAAATGGTCCCACACTACAAAAAAACAAATTTTCTTCCTTTTTTTGATGTACCTACTATGGTGACCATAAAATAGACTCTATCATCGACCAAAAAAATCCAATAGTTGTTGCCGATGGTTTTAATAAGGCCTCTATAGAGTCTTAAAAGATTTTGATTTATCACAAAAAAAATGCATCGATAAATATTATCATTTCTCAATAATATGTTTAATGCTGCTAAATAGATACATCTCTCAATAGATATTTAAACTCTAATAAATGGTATAATGTTTTTGTTTTATATATAATACCATTAAATAAAAAATTTATAATTACACAAAAATATTATATTTATTGTAACATATATAGTATTATATAAATATTCTTAATATAAATGTATGTGTGTGTGTATATATAGTATTTATAAGATCAAAGATATACACATTGTTTTTTTAATAGTAAAATATTAATATAAATCATTTAAAAGAACTTGTATATAATATATTGAATATTTAAATGATCACAAACACATATTATTAATATCAATAGTAACATATCAATATATATTATATAAAATTATATATATATATATATATATATATTATTTATAAAAATCCCTCATAGAAGAGAAACATTCATGGTAATGAATAATGTTGAGAAATAATAATAAAAATCTAGATTTTTTAATGATTATTATGATCTCAATAATTATACAATTGAACATGATTAAAAAAATTATTAATGAGGAGGATTTTATAAGTATTATTCAGAATTAGATGCTAATAGTATATTCTATTTATTATTACAAGTTAGAATATTAGATGATTAAGAACATATAATAAGTAATAACATTAACATCATTCAGAACATTGGCTGGGTTGTTTGAATGGATAGTCATGCCACTTTGGATAAATAATGGCAAGAGAATATTCCAGATGATAATAGAAAATAAATTCCATAGTTTATCATAATTCATGATAGACAATATTAATTATATGTCAGTATTCATTAAGAATACAAAATAGGATATAAAACAGTTTGCTTGATCACATTAAGTGGGACACACACTGTGTGGAGGGGGTGAAAAAAAGTGTATACCATAAAAATACCATCAATTTTCATTCTTCTAAAACAACTCTTTCTGGAAAAAATATATAGTATGAAGTAAATAAAGACACAAAATGTTATTAATGAGTTAAACCACCTTTTAGATGACTACATCCCCAGTGTATCCTGGTTATTATACCACACATATTTTCTATTTATTAATATCAAATGGAACTCAAGAAAGATAATTAACTTAAACTCATATAAATACTACCACAACTAGTTATAATTTCTCATCCATAGAAAAAAAAACTAATTTAATAAATATCACTAACGAATATTTGATCCTTCAGCAATAGTATACCTTCTTCCTCTTTCTAATAAAGTAATCTCTTATAGATGCACTCAAATGATCTTCTTAGATACAAATGTATATCAATTCACCTTATCAAAGTTAAATAAAAATCTCTCCGTCAAAATGACTTCATTTTTATATGTACAAAATATTTTGATAAAAAATGCTTCTATAAACGTTTCTGATTTTTTTTCGAATCTTAGAGGCATGAAATAACTCATTTAAAGCTCAATGACCATGAGTTAAACAATAATTCAAAAACATCCTAAAATTTGAACTCAAGACCTAGTAATTACTTTCATTAATTCTTATAATTAAATCCTCATAATAACTTGGCATTTATTTCACTCAACATATTCTTGTAAATCATGTTCAAGACTCAACTTATTTCCTTCATGTGATATTTTAACTAGAATGTAATTTTTTTAATTATTAAACCAAGTCCACATTTGTTAGTTTACTTGATATTTCTTTATAATTAGGCAATGTGGAATTATATCTTATGTTTCATAGATCATCTCAGTTTTCAATAATCCCCACAACTGGTCCTCCTCATTGATTATAGTAATAATAATAATTCAAACATGATCATGATGTTTGATTCGTGAGTAACATTAAAATTTAATCATTTTATTTATATATTTTTTTAATTAGAATATAAATTTTGAAAACTTACAGAAATTAACCTAGTAAGTATGTGAAATTACCTTATGTATATTTTCATTGGGATAAGTTACTTAATTCCCTTACACGGTTCTTCATGTATCAGAATTATGATATATGGTTCTCTTGCAAAATTTTCATATGTGATAAATTAGCTATATGGATCTCTATTCACATATATTTGAAATTCAGTTCAGTAACAATATTCAGCTATAAGAATCTTAATATATTTCTATGAAACAACATTTTCATACTTGATCCCAAATGTCTATGTGAATTTGGATCCATTGAAAAAATAGATATGTTGACTTGAATTATTGTATGTAGAAAAAATTGAGCATGTGGATCATTTGGCTACTAACTATGTTAATTTATGTGGATCTTCATAAATAATGGAATAAATTACTTGAATATATAAAATTCTAGATTTCAGTCAAACTTACTCCCCTCCTCTTTAACTAAAATCAAATACTTCTTAACCACTTAAATAAATCTCTATAAAATTTTAGACAATTATTCTTCATCCATCAACACTTTAAGTTGATTAATTTAAAGATAATATCATCAATTTTCATGAATAAATAACTATTTTTGAAAAATAAAACTACATCATCAATGGTTTAAGAATATCTCCCTTAATTTTTTTTAAAATTATCACTCATTCCTCCCCCCTTCTTAATAATAAAACAAAATGGAAATAATAATTTGTACTGACACAACCTCTAACTACCCAAGCTTGATGTACATTGATATTACATTAATTTTTTGGAATACTTAATACATGAAAAAGAAGACACCCAAAGACCATATTAGTTTAGTTCCTTTGGAAAACTGAAAACAAAATCAACTGGTACATAAAACATATACATCGTCTCATGCATTATCCTTCATAACTAGTACCCCTTTTGACCTATCTTACTGAATACCCTTCTTCAAATCCCGGGGGAAAGGAAACATGAAAAGGGGTGAGCTCAAATTCTCAGTAAGGGTAAGCATAGAAGATATCGTACAAAACGTAAACATAAGAATGTAAAAAAACATGAGCATAACTTTTGAAAAAAACAAACACCACATTTAACATATACCAAAATCTTGAGTCATGAAATAAATCTTAGTAGTTCATAAGGCATAAATCATAATAGAATCATGAAAAATGGGAAAATAAAATTGGCCTAAAATATAGAATCGTGGAAAAAAATAACATAATATAATATCCACAGTAGCCAAGACATTGTTTCCCAGACCATTATTGTGGAAAAATTTCATTACTGAACCGAATTTACTTGCCATTCCAGCCATATATTACTAAACCATATTTACTTGTTGTCCCAACCATGTATTACTAAAATAGATTTAGTTACTGTTACAATCATGTTTATATAATTAGATATAAATATTTACCCAATTCATTGGAGGGAGATATAGGTCCCACCCATCTCATAATGATATAATTCTTATATGTTCCAAAAAAACATAAATCATTCATTATAGCATAACCCATGAAATAAAATGGGGTTCTTAAACATCATTGCATTATAACATAACCCATATAAAATAAATGGAGTTTATAAAAATAATTCCATAATAAGAATAATCAAATCAAATTAATAATAGGTATAGAAATAGAACCCTCTTCCATCTTTGATTGAAAATAATTTTGATAAAACACTTGAACTTAATTCTTGAGGAAAATATCCTTTCTTCTTCAAAAAAATTTTCTTTTCTCAAAATGAAAAACAATTTTAAAATGAAGGTATTTAGTTGAAAATACACACGAGATCATGTAGTGGAATTTTCCCGGAAATTAAGAAATCTAAATATGTAAAAAAAACTGTACATGCTGTATAAGTTAAACAAATTCTCATCATACGTTTTCAAGAAAACCGAAAAATTACCTCAAATAGAATAAGAACAAAATATTCATTTTATACTATTTAATTAAAATTCAAAAAAGGGTAAAATTAACTTTAAATAATTTTATAATAATATAAATAATATTAAATAACTAGAAAACTTGGATTTGGATGATAAATATACCCGAGTAAATAATTTCGCATAAACAAATATCAGATAATAATGAGATTGCAAAATTATCCCTTACCATAGGTCTGATTTCATCTGTATGTGTCCGAAACTATTGTATAATGATTTAAATAATGTTATTTACTTATTCCAGAATAATAATAATTTTTATGATATTATATATGAGTATATTATCATCCGTTTATTAGTAACAGTTCATTGTTAGTCATTATTCAGATATTAACTACTTTATGTTCTTATGCATGTTTTATCACGTAAGTTCAAATTACACTTATTAGGTTATATTTATATCATTTAAAAAATGATATTATAATAAAATATATCATATTTATTCATTAAATTCATGTATATATTCTTTTTTTAATAAATATAATGCAGAATGAATCACATCGCATCATGGAGACGGTAGATTGTATGTACGCACGAGCAACCATATCATTCACTTAATGGTTAAATTTTACAAAAATGGTTGGTATATTAATTATAATTAATAATTATCAGGTTATATTAATTATTTAAATCCATTATACTAATCATTATACCTATCCAAATAAATTACTTTTGAATAAAAAATTTCACCAAGGCATTGAGATGGTAAGTCGTACATATGCACACATGGGGATATTATTATTCATACAATGGATAAAAGGAGGTATAAGATTGTAACATAATTATAAAAGAATATCATCATATAGAAGATACTGGATTGATTACTTTATTATATAAACAACAAGATAAGAGGAAGTATAAGAAGAAAAGAATTATTAAAGTGGTGATAAAACAATTACCTCTTTTTCAAGTATGTCCTTTTGATTTGCACAAAAGGTCTCCTTAGGATGGATTTATACCCAAAGTGTGGAATATCTGAGTAATGAAGGGATTTTTAAAGCTTATTTAAGAAAAATTGGGATGAGACAAGGGGCTTTAATGGTGTGAGTAAGTTGGTAGAGGTGGTGTCCTTTTATTAGAGGGAGGAGGGGCACTTTCGGAATGTTTTGAAATATTAATTAATTATAAAATGATTATAGAATAATAATAGTTATAAGGGATAAATTTCTAGGATAATATGAGGATGAATCTAAATCCTCTTAACCAATATGTTTTTTTACAAGATTTTTTAAAAAAACTAACCTTATCTTTTATCTTTAACCCTTAGTTAAAAACATTAACTCTTACCATGTCTTCTTGTATATTCATAACATATGGTTAGTATAGTCCCTATTAATTTCCAAGTGATCCTCAAGTGGATCCGTAATGATATTTTTAACATTATATAAGTAATTTAAACAAATATGAGATTTTTATGACTATTATATCTTTTAATAAAATAGTATTTGTTTTAAAAACTCATTTATGTCAATTTTGACACTATTTAGTAACTGATTTTTGTTAATTTCATAAAAACTTTTTTACTTAAAACCAAAGGAATTAAATCATCCCTAAAATGTCAATGTCAAAAAAAAATCATGGATGGAATAAAAATGTTTAGATTAAATTTATTTTATAATATATAATATTATTTATTTTAATATATCATTAATAATGTAATCAATCCATCATCATTATGTCGTAAATATATAAATTTATTTAATGTATAAAAATTATAAATAAATTACCATTATGTCGAAAATATTTTTATATTTCTAATGACAATTTATATTCAAATATATCAGTTATATAAATCTATATTAAAAATGTTTTATTAAAAGATACATGTTTTTGGTATATTTCTCTTTACTTTAAATAAAAAATTATAAAAATGTCATTATCACACCCAAGTGGCTCCGTGAGGTCCTAAAACCCATTAAATGATTATTATGGTCAGAAATATCTCACCCAATAGGATTTGGACACTTTTTAGGGTAGTTTAATATTATTATAATATAATTTTTTGACCCTTGTTTACCTGATTTACACTTTAACCATGGTAAATAAAAATTATTACTTAAGTTACTATTTATAATGTCAAAAAACAATATTTAACTACTTAAAAAATTTATACCCTATGATTCCAAATATGGAATCCATTTTTCCAAATTAAAAACATAGTGTTGGTTGAAATTAATTTAAAATTAATTCTCATTTTCAAAACCAGAAATCGATTTTGTAAGAAGTAAAAACTATCAAAAGTTTGACATTTGTTTATGTCCGATTTAAAGGTGAAATTACTTACACTGACCAAAATTGGATTAAATGATAAAAAAATAATCCAATTACACTTTAAAACAAATTAAAAAGATAATCTATCTATATAAATAAATTTGATGAAAATGAAGTTTTGAATTAAAATGTAGTATTTTCACAATTCATTAAAATATGAATTTTATCAGGAAAATATAAAAAATTCAACCAAAGTAAATTTTTATGTCCCTATTCCAAAGAGTATTTTTTTCAAATATAATATATAAAAGTGTTAAAAACTATATTTAAAATTAGTGCACCATTAAAAGGAGGTAAAAAACATTTTTTGAAAAATATTTCTTTTATCTGAGAAATTGAATTTTTCCTTATATAATGTTCCAGAAAATACATAATATAAATTTTAATGTTATTTAAAATTAAAAATTTGGGTAATAGTATTCATAAATTATAGTTTATATCCCATTAAATAATTATATTTTAATAATATATCATTGTTTAGTGGAACTCGGTATTGCGTACAATGCAAGCTATCGAGGAAGTTTGTTCTTAAATGTAATGAAATCCAAGTAAGTGTTTCATTTAGTAAAATATTCCTTTGTTGTTACGTATAAAATTATCCAAACATATTTTTTTAAACACTGAAAAACATATATACTCAATGTTTCGTGAAATGAATTCTATCAAAATAAATTGAAATGATGTGTAACACAAGCCAAGTATAGTGTTGCATATACTGCAAGCTAATACAATGTTGCTTATAACCCAAGATAATATTTGTGTAGTATAAAACAAAAGAAAAAAAAGAAATTAAAAAGAATTTATCTCATAAAATATCAGGGTTTTACATGACCTCTTGAAATAAAATGAATCAAGAATCAATCAGCTATAAGTATGCATGATAAATCACTTTATAGAAAATAAGAGTTATTAAATCAATCAAAACATATATCAAAATGAAACTCAACACATCCCAATAAAAACATCATAAAAACTCATCAACAACTAAAAATAATATATTTTTCAAGATATTTTCTTGTACCACTGAGTTCACATATCAATAAATCATAATATGAGAGAAAAGAAAACAGTAATCTCCCCTTGAAAACAATTTGTCACCTAGAATACTTGAACAATAAAGGATAATTGAGGAAAAGTAAATCAAAAACATACCCTAGTAAGTGGGAATGGTCTACACTCTAATTTATATCCCTCTCTTATCAAACAATTTAGTTGAAATAGATATGGTCTAAATATCATCCATATGTTCTTTGGAGAGTACTAATTAAAATATTAAAATTCAATCTTCAAACTTATCCTTTCGGAAATGGAACTTTATCTCTATGTGATTTGAATTGGGGTGTTGAACAATATTTTAAGATAGATTTATTGTACTTTGATTGTCACATCCCATTGTTGGAGGATATGTTTTTTCAACACTCATATTTTTAACAGTTTCTTCATATATATCATCTTTTTAGCTACCTGTGAGGTGGATATATACTTAGAAGTAATAAATATTATTGTCATTGATGCTTGATTCTTTGAATTAAAATACACAAAACCCCTGATAATAAAACAAATACTCCAAAAAATTCGTATTTTTGGTCATCAAATTATCCGACACAGTATGTATCAGTGAAACCCATTAATTCTAGACCATCTATCTTCTTATAAATCATCGAGTAATTGTGTGAATTTGAGAGGTATCTCAGTATCCTATTTGATTAAAAAATATGTGTTTCCTTTGTATTACATTTATATGAGGAAAAAATTATGATGACATAAATAATTTAAGGTGTTGAAGATATCATGTACATAAGATATACAATCATTCTTTTGAACGGTTTCTCTATAATAACCTTCCATTCATCATCTCTACTCAGATTCATGCCCACATGTATTGGTTTGGACACTCTTATTAAATATTTTATATCAAAATTATTTAATATATCTCTCATATATTTTCTTATTAGAAAAAAATTTAACCAATTTTTTCAACAATTTTAATCCAAAATAAGAATATGATCTCTCCAAATATTGAAATTTCAGACCATTATTTTATTTTCCAATAGAATTCCTTATATAAACTTTATTCATTACTTGAAACTATTTTATCATCAACATACACTTCCATAAAGATTGAGGTGGTGTTAGCCCTTTTCATATACATATTTCCATATACTTTCCCTTTTTTGAAATTCATTCCTTTAAAGACCCATATAATTAAAGGTACAAAATTTTGTAGCCCACTTAAAACCACATAGAGCTTTCTTTAAATTACATAGCTTTATTTTATCAGAATCTAGTATGAATAATTTAGGATGATCTATGTAAACTTACTCATTAATATAAATATTTATAAATATTGATTTACCATCCATATAAAATATCTTGAATCTTCTCTCATCTATAATGATAAGGAATATACCAATGTATTCAAGTTTATACACTAGAGAAAATGTTCGATAAAGGTCAACCATTAAATTTTTGAGAATCCTATTCATATTGGCCATAATGTTTTTCTAGATACTTCACCGTTTCCATAAATCATGTTTCTAAAACCCATATAGATACTAACATAATTTTTTATATGGGTCTAGGAATAAGTTACCAAATTTCATTTTTTTTAAATCTAGTCATGTTATTCATTCATGGACCAAAATCACTCTTTATGTTTGAATGCATACACAACATTTTTGGGCTTTAAATTTGATAAAGGAATGGTATATCTAGTTCTTATGATCTTCTTTATTGTATTCACACCATGATTCTGATCCCCTATAATGTTCCTAATGTCAAATTGTTTTATCAGTCTTATATTTATTTCCCTATGCTTCCTTTTTCCAACTTCATTACCTAAAACTGATGGATTTTTGTATTTAATTTGATTCAGATTTTTTTCTATATTTTATTTAATATATTCTAAAATAGAATTATTGTCCTCATCACATACAAAGATATCATGTCTATTCTTTTCCACATTTTCAAAGACTATGACCTCATTAATATCAATAATTCTATTATTTTTCATGTTGTTAATATTATATGATTTTTAATTTTATATATACCCATGAAACATTATATATTATGAATTATCATCAAATATTTCTCTAATTTCTTCTTTTATCTTGATAAAAAATGGAATTACTAACACCCTAATTTTTTTAATATTTTAATTCTTTTTAAACCATATATCATATGTGTAGAGACCCGAAGCTTGACAAACATGGAAATTACATTACTTTTTCGAAATACTTAGTACATAACAAAAAGACACACACAAGGATCGTAATAGTTTAGTATCTTTGGAAACTCGGAATATAATCCTCTAATCGTGGTGAAAGATCTTCAACATCTCCCATAAAGATCTTCCTTTTTTTACCTAAAACCTTTCCTTATATCCTGGGGAAAAGAAAACATAAAAGGGTGAGCTCAAATGCACAGTAAGGGTAAACAAAAGAAATATCAATCACATTATATTCAGAAGAACATAACATTTTGGAAATCTTAACCTGCAAAAGAGAGCATAATTTCATAACAAGGGATAAATCATAGTAGTGAAATAAAATCCCAATAATCATAACATAAAACATGAAACTTTGTGGCATACACACATAATCATAGAGAATCATTTATTATTAGTCAAGACTCATTGCCAAGACTATCTTAGTGGACAAAGTCCATTTCTGAACCGAGTCACCCTCGTTTCAGTCCTGTTTCACTGAACCGGTATAACCTACCGTTCCATCCATGTCTATCTCATGAGATATAAAATCTTTACCCAATGCATTGGAAGGAGATATAGGTCCCACCCATCTTATAATGATACCATTCTTATGTGTGACACAAAATCATAAATCATACATCATTGCATAACCCATGTAGTAAAAATGAGATTCATAAACAACATGACATCATAAAACAATTCATATAAGATAAAGGAATTCATAAAAATATTTCCATCACAACATAATCAAATCCATGCAATAATATGGATATAAACAGAACCCTATATTATCTTAGATGGAAAATAATTTTGATAAAACACTTGAACTCCATTCTTGAGGAAAATATCCTTTCTACTTCAAAAACACTTTTCCTTTCTTAACATGTCATAAAATTCTAACTAAAAGAAGTTGATTAAAAATAAACTTGAAAACTTATAAGGGATGCTTCTTGGAAATAATGTTTTAAAAATTCATGTCGTATAAGTTAAAAGAAAACATTCTTCTCGTACTTTTGTTGGAAAAGTCAAAAAGTACCTCGTACGAAAAACGACAAAAGATTCCTTTCATATAATTTACCAAAAACTCACCAAAGGGTAAAATTGGATTTAAACAATTTTATGTGGATTGAAATAATATTACATATTGATGAAACATGGATGTGGATGATAAAATACACCCCAGTAAATACCAAAGTATAAACAATATCGGATAAAAATGAGATTTGTGATATTTCCCTTACCTTAGGTCTGATTTTCTTTGTAAGTGTCCAAACCTCCTGTATAATGATTTAAATAATGTCATTGACTTATTACAGAATCATATTAACTATTATTATATCATATATGGTGCACTTATGACTCTATATTACCTATTCTTTTGTAAATTCATGTTAAAGTAGCGTTTGGGGTAAAATCGTCTCATTTGTCGTTCGTGTTTTAACTTGTAATTATTCATATGATTACTTAGATCATGATTAATTAATTCCTGAATATAAAACATGATTTATATATAATATATATTCAGAATATACATATATATAATGGATCGATAAATGGAAAGAAATACACCGTTCATGGAGACGGTAGACCGTACGTACGCATGAACACTGTTTTCGTTTCCTTATTGAATTGAGTTGAATTAAGTAGATGACATAAATATATATATAAATAAATCCAGTAGTATTATTATGTCATATATTTCATGACTACTTATTATATATACTTTATAATCATTCATGAATGGTTAACGTGGAGAATGAATCTCATCGCATCGTGGAGACGGTAGTCCGTACGTACGCACAAGTGATGATATCATTATCATGATCGTTGAATTGTATTTTATTGTATGTATACTATTTAAGAATAAATATCACTTTACAATAATCATATATAGTTATTATGTACACCATTATACCCATCCAAGTAAGGTGGTGGTGGAAAATAGATTACACCACGGCGTGGAGACGGTATTCAGTACGTACGCACGCCCGGTGATTTCATTTTCCATAGGATGGATGGATGGTGAAATAGGGTTGTTTCATACTTATAATAACATATCAGTATATGAGTGATACTGATGTTACTACTTCATAATGAAACAACTTAAGAAGAATAATTGGAAGAAGAAATAAAGTTGAAATAATCGGTAACGGACATTACCTCTTCTTTGAAGTGCCTCTTTGAGTCCTCCTCTTAGGGTACTAAAATTGGTCTTTGAGGAAGACCAGAACATCTAGGATGTTTCTAGGGAAGTGTAGAAGATAATTTGTCAGGGGTTGGACGATCCTGAAGGCTCAAAGTGGTGTGAGGAAGAGAGGGAGGGGGTGCCCTTTTATAAGGGAGGAGAGGGGCACCTTTGGAATACCTAAAAATATTATTTTATTATAAAGCCAAAATCGGTTTTAAATAGCTCCAAATTGATTTATTTTGTAGATAAGGTGGGGATGAGTCGAAATACTTTCATCAAATATAATTTAGACTAGTTTAGGTTCCTATTTTAACCTTATCATTTATATTTAACTTTAAGTTGGATAATTTTAATTTTACCATGTCTTCTTGTTTTCTTACACTATAAGGTTATTAAACTTACTATATCAAGCCAAACGAACCCCAAGTTGTTTATTATTAATATATATAACCTTATCTATGTTATTTGGCCGAACAGTAGATTTTAGGTATAAAATAACAATTTATAATATTGTATTTGTTTTAAAAACTATTTTATGTCAATTTTGACACTATTTAGTAAATGATTTTTTGTGAAAATCATAACAGAATTATTAGTTCAAAAAATTTAATTAAATCAATAATAACATGTCATATTAACCTAGAAAATTAGTGTAATTCATAAAAAGTCTTAAATTACATTTATTTGGGTATTTATAACATCAATTATGTCAATATTTCATTAATAAGACAATTACTGCATCATCTTTGTGTCATAATAAATGATAATTATTTAATACCTAAAAATTCTAAATAAATTCCTATAATTTAGATAATTGTATTAGATTTATGGAGACTATTCATATTCGAAGTTTCATGAAGTGTATCACTAAATTAAAATTATTATACTTATAAGATTTTAGAAAGTGACATGTTGTCATATTCTTTGGTTTTAATAATAATTAAATTATTTTCATGGAAAAAGGTCCATTAAATGAATCTAATCCGACCCTTAGGTTATATGGGTCTACTTTTAGTCATCCAATAGGATTTTTACATGTGTTAGGGTAATTTTATAATATTATATTTACCCTTAATTACCCGATTTACCTTTAACTATGTTAAATAAAATTTACCGTAGTTACTATTCATAATTCTTAAAAATAAAAAGAATTTTATTAACATAATTTGGATCCACTGATTCCAAATATGTAATCCATTTCTACAAATTCAATACACAAAAGTTTCAGAAATTAAATTAAAATTAATCCCGTTGTCGAAAGAAAACGGGGTTTTCTTTAAAACATTGCAAAAGATTGAATTGATTTATCCTACGAATTCAAGGTAGAATAAATGATAATGACATGCATTATATTAAATGGTAAAAATATATTCTATTTATACTTTAAAACCATTCAATATTATAATTTAACCATATAAATTATTGCGATGAAAAAAGTTGTTTTTAATTAAAATATAGCGTCTTTTTTACTATTCATCAAAATATAAAAGTTACAAGAATAATATGAAAAATTTATCCAAAGTAAATTTTTATTTCATGATTCCAAAGAAGAATTTTATTTTGTCAAATTGAACTTATAAACATGTCAAAAACTAGATTTAAAGTGGGTGTGCCTTCAAAAGGCGGCAAAATTGCATTTTTTGAAAAATACTTATTTTACCAGAAATATATTTTTTTGTTCTTATACCATGTTTTAGAAAATATGTAAGATGAATAATAATGTTATAAGATTCAAAATTTAGTTAATACTATTCATAACGGCTAGTTCATAATAATATTATAGTAATATATCGTTGTTTAGTAAAACCCGGTATTGCGTACAACACATGGTATCGAGGAAGGTCGCGATTGCGTGTAATGCAAGACAAGTCAGGGTTGCGTGCTGTGCAAGAATCCTTCATTGTTTCGTATATCATAATCCAACCATATTTCATTTATATATTGAATATATATATATATATATACTCAATGTTGCGTAGAATAACTATTATCAAAATTGTGTGTAACACGATCCAAGAATAGTGTTGCGTATACTGCAAGCTAATACAGTGTTGCGTATAGAGCAAGGTAATCATGGTGTAACATACAACAAAAGACATTATTTAAATTAAAAGAATATTTTTCATAAAATCTCGGGGTGTTACATTCTACCCCCCTTAAAATGAATTTCGCCCTCGAAATTCATCGGGGTTATAAATGGTTTACTATTCGAAAGTTTCTTTAATAGAAACCCACTTCGTAAAAAGGAATACCAAAACCAATCTTTAAAAACAAAAGTATGAAACGTAACCTTTACCCAAATAAACTAATCACTGGGTTTCCACATAGGTGAAAATATGGATATGGAAGATAAATCTAACCATCATGTTCTGATGGAGAGTGGTAGAGAACATGGCTATGAAAAAGCCAGCAATCACAAAGCCATAAATTTGTGATGATCTAAGGTACCATCTGATTCATCAGATATAAGATCACTAGGAAAACATTTTTTGTTTTCAAGATCATTTCCCTAAAGTTGCTGAAATTGGAATTAGAAGAAATACTTTCGTGATTTTGGTATAGTCTCACTGTTTGTCGTTCTTTGGACAATTTCCACTTCATCTCTTACAGAAATGAAGTTGAATTTGTCATTCGTGATGTGTTAGAAGATAATGCGATAGAATGATGGGTCATTCCATCTATCTCAAACAAAATGTTAGAAAAGTTATCAAAAATACATAAGTCCATCTATAGTGAGATTAATCATATATAGTTCCTAAAATGAACTTATACTTCATATATTATACCGCTTAATAAAATAAAACTAGTTTCTACTAACTAGGGACTTCCTGTAGGACAGTGGTAGGTGATAAAGGCCATTCGCACTTCGGTTGTGGGTTCGATTCCTATGACCTTGTCCGACGTGATGGGTTGTCGCCCGTCCTGTAGGTTGTCCTTTTTCTAAAACTATATTACTATAACATCCCATCAACAATATCTAAAAAAACTTCTATCCTTAAACAATACTAACTCATGTCCAACAGAATCCATTCCAATCTTTAGGCTTATCCATAATACTGCAGTCCATTCTCATAATATAGTGAAAACGATTACTAGAGACTTAATACCATCGTTGATCCCCATATATCATAAGATATGTCTTATTGGTCACATTCCAAACATTAAAAGGCCTTAATCATGTATTCTTTTGAATACCAATTGAAACTTAGTGAAAACATGAATGTAGTTAAAAGTTAACACTTTACACATACCAAAATCCTCAAAATTATATATACTCAAACCATGATATCACTTAGTCCTTATATCAATCATGAGCTCCTGAATACTATCAAACATATTATATTCTCTTTATCCCTTCATTATGTGCATATCATCTTCTTTCCAAAAATATTTCAATCACTTTTCATGGTTACCGATGACATAAAATTATTGAAAACCACAATAGACCAAAACATAAATATTCCAATATTCCACGATACTATATACAACATTATTTTGGAATCCCATTACATAAACACTTAATCATTCCACCACATCGTTGTCATATTCAACATCGCCAATGGTGATGGCATGTGACTTCCCTTTGTCCTTTGCCTTAAGTGGTTGCTCATGTCGATCATCACTAACCCTTGGATTAGGGCATTTATTAGAATAATGCCCCATTTCCTTGCACTTGAAGCATTGAAGTGTAGTAGGTTCAATCTGTGTATCCCTTCCTTTGTTTGCATCATTAGACATCTTCTTCCCATCATTGCGGCATTCAAATTCCCGATGACCTTCCTTTCCACATTTGAAACATTTACTTGTCCCTTTAAGACAATCTCCACCATGCTTCTTTCCACACTTTGAGCATAAGGAAACATTCATCTTCTTTTCACCATTATTATGAGATTTCTCCTTGAACTCCATCTTTAGTTTCTTGTCAAAACTATGAGATGGATAAGTAACAACAACTTCCATTTCTACCTTGATATCACAACACACAATTTCTTCATAGCTACTGAAGTCTCTTATAGCTAATGCCCTTCGAAGATTTGGTTTTAAGCCACTGAAGAATCGATCAACTTAACTTTCAGGTTGGATGATAAATCCAGATGCATAACTTGCAAGCCTTGTAAAATTCGCTTCGTATATACCAACAGATTCATCATCCTTTTGCTTTAGTTCAAGAAACTCCTTCTCCATCTTTGTTCGAAGAATACGAGGGAAGTATTTATTGAAAAATAAGTTCTTGAACTCGTCCCATTCCATGGACTCAATTTCATCTCTTTGCCTCGTATTCTTGATAAGAATCCAACATTGATCAGCTTCACATTCCAAACGATATACTACAAAGATGACTTTATCATGTTCAGAACATTGAAGAACTGAAAATATCTTTTCAGTGGTACTGATCCATTGTTCAGTAATAAGTGGATCAGAAGACCCACTGAAAGAAGGTGGGCGTTGCCTCATGAAGGACTCAATAGAATATTGTTCCCTTCTCTGCTCATTTGGAAGTCGAGAATGATTCATAGCTTGTGTAAGTATAACAATAATATTTTTCACTCCATCTCCCATAACATTTGTTTGTTCAGGAGTACAATCATTGCAATGTCCATTGCATTGATCAACAGAGTTCTTTCGGGTTCCAGCCATCGTCTAAAACCCAAAAAGAATAGTGTGAGAGGCAAAAATCATGATAGGGAAAACAACATAATAAAGGGGGAGTACCTTCAATATCTAACATCTTAGGTTTAATTCTATGATCGTTAGCATTATTCTAGTACTATAACCTATACGTATACTTAACCTTAGGGACATCCCTAGACATACCTTAGAAATATCTCTAGGGATCTCACTAACGTTTTCGCATCCTAGTTTCCAAAGGTTGACTAAAACTTTCCTCTAATACCAACTGTAGAGACCCGAAGCTTGACGTACATGGACATTACATTACTTTTGCGGAATACATAGTACATAACAAAAACACACACACAAGGATCATAATAGTTTAGTGTCTTTGGAAACTCGGAATATAATCTTCTAATCGTGGTGAAAGATCTTCAACATCTCCCATAAAGATCTTCCTTTTTTTACCTAAAACCTTTCTTTATATCTCGGGGAAAAGAAAACATAAAAGGGTGAGCTCAAATGCTCAGTAAGGGAAAACAAAAGAAATATCAATCACATCATATTCATAAGAACATAACATTTTGGAAATCTTAACCTGCAAAAGAGAGCATAATTTCATAACAACAGATAAATCATAGTAGTGAAATGAAATCCAAATAATAATAACATAAAACATGAAACTTTGTGGCATACACACATAATCATAGAGAATCATTTCTTATTAGTCAAGACTCATTTCCAAGACTATCTTAGTGGACAAAGTCCATTTCTGAACCGAGTCACCCTCATTTCAGTCCTGTTTCACTGAACCGGTATAACCTACCATTCCAGCCATGTCTATCTCATGAGATATAAAATCATTACCCAATGAATTTTAGGGAGATATAGGTCCCACCCATCTCATAATTATACCATTATTATGTGTTCCACAAAATCATAAATCATACATCATTGCATAACCCATGTAGTAAAAATGGGATTCTTAAACAACATGACATCATAAAACAATTCATATAAGATAAAGGAATTCATAAAAATATTTCCATCACAACATAATCAAATCCATGTAACAATAGGGATAGAAACATAACCCTATATTATCTTAGATGGAAAATAATTTTGATAAAACACTTGAACTCCATTCTGGAGGAAAATATCCTTTCTACTTCAAAAACACTTTTCAATTCTTAACATGTCATAAAATTCTAACTAAAAGAAGTTTATTAAAAATAAACTTGAAAACTTATAAGGGAAGCTTCTTGGAAATAATGTTTTAAAAATTCATGTCGTATAATTTAAAAGAAAACATTTTTCTCGTACTTTTGTCCAAAAAGTCAAAAAGTACCTCGTACGAAAAACGACAAAAGATTCCTTTCATATCATTTACTAAAAACTCACCGAAGGATAAAATTGGATTTAAAAAATTGTAGGTGGATGGAAATAATATTACATATTGAGGAAAAACGGATTTGGATGATAAAATACACCCCAGTAAATAACAAAGTATAAACAATCTCAGATGAAAATGAGATTTGTGATATTTCCCTTACCTTGGGTCCGATTTGCTTCGTAAGTGTCCGAACCTCCTGTATAATGATTTAAATAATGTCATTGACTTATTAAAGAATCATATTCACTGTTATTATATCATATATGGTGCACTTATGACTTTATATTACCTGTTTGTTTGTAAATTCATGTTAAAGTAGCGTTTTGGGTAAAATCGTCTCATTTGTCGTTCGTGTTTTAACTTGTAATTATTCATATGATTACTTAGATCATTATTACTTAATTCAAGAATATAAAACATGATTTATATATAATATATATTCAGAATATACATATATATAATGGATTGATAAATGGAAATAAATACACCGTTCATGGAGACGGTAGGCCGTACGTACGCATGAACGCTGTTTTCATTTCCTTATTGAATTGAGTGGAATTAAGTAGATGAAATAAATATATATATACCTAAATCCATTAGTATTATTATGTAATATATTTCATGACTACTTATTATATATAATTTATAATCATTTATGAATGGTTAACGTGGAGAATGAATCTCATCACGTCGTGGAGACGGTAGTCCGTACGTACGCACGAGCGATGATATCGTTATCATGATCGTTGAATTTTATTGTAGTGTATGTATACTATTTAAGAATAAATATCACTTTAAAATAATCATATATAGTTATTATGTACACCATTATACCCATCCAAGTAAGGTGGTAGTGGAAAATAGATTACACCACGGTGTGGAGACGGTATTCCGTACGTACGCACGCGCGGTGATTTCATTTTCCATAGGATGGATGGATGGTGAAATAGGGTTGTTTCATACTTATAATAACATATAGGTATATGAGTGATACTGATGTTATTACTTCATAATGAAACAACCTAAGAAGAATAATTGGAAGAAGAAATAAAGTTGAAAGAATCGGTAACGGACATTACCTCTTCTTTGAAGCGCCTCTTTGAGTCCTCCTCTTAGGGTACTAAAATTGGTCTTTGAGGAAGACCAGAACCTCTAGGATGTTTCTAGGGCAGTGGAGAAGATAATTGGGTAGGGGTTGGCCGAGATTTAAGGCTCAAAGTGGTGTGAGGAAGAGAGAGAGGGGGTGCCCTTTTATAAGGGAGGAGAGGGGCACCTTTGGAATAACTAAAAATATTATTTATTATAAAGCCAAATTCAGTTTTAAATAGCTCCAAATTGATTTATTTTGAATCTAAGGTGGGGATGGGTCGAAATACTTTCATCCAATATAATTTAGACAAGTTTAGGTTCCTATTTTAACCTTATCATTTATATTTAACTTTAAGTTAGATAATTTTACTTTTACCGTGTCTTCTTGTTTTCTTACACTATAAGGTTAATAAACTTACTATATCAAAACAAACGAACCCCAAGTTGTTTATTATTAATATATATAACCTTATCTATGTTATTTGTCTGAACCTTATATTTTTAGGTATAAAATAACAATTAATAATATAATATTTGTTTTAAAAACTATTTTTAGTCAATTTTGACACTATTTAGTAAATGATTTTTTTGTGAAAATCATAAAAGAATGATTAGTTCTAAAAAAGTAAATTAAATCAATTCTAACATGTAATATTAACCTATAAAATTATTGTAATTCATAAAAAGTCTTAAATTACATTTATTTGGGTATTTATAACATTAATTATGTCAATATTTCATTAATAAGACAATTACTGCATCATCTTTGTGTCATAATAAATGATAATTATTTAATCCCTCAAAATTCTAAATAAATTCCTATGATGTATATAATTGTATTAGATTTATTGAGACTATTCATGTTCTAAGTTTCATGAAATGTATCACAAAATTAAAATTATTATACTTATAAGATTTAAGAAAGTGACATGTTGTCATATTCTTTGGTTTTAATAATAATTAAATTATTTTCATGGAAAAAGGTCCCTTAAATGAATCTAATACGACCCTTAGGTGATATGGGTATAATCTTAGTCATCAAATAGTATTTTTACGTGTGTTAGGGTAATTTTATAATATTATATTTACCCTTAATTACCCGATTTACCTTTAACTATTGTAAATAAAATTTACCGTAGTTACTATTCATAATTTCCAAAAATAAAAAGAAGCTTATTAACATAATTTGGATCCACTGATTTCAAATATGGAATCCATTTTTCCAAATTCAATACACAAAAGTTGCAGAAATTAAATTAAAATTAATCCCGTTGTCAAAAGAAAACGGGTTTTTCTTTAAAACATTGCAAAAGATTGAATTGATTTATCCTACGAATTCAAGTTAGAATCAAGGCTAATGAAATAAATTATATTAAATGGTAAAAATATATTCTATTTATTTTTTAAAACCATTAAATATTATAATTTAACCATATAAATTATTGCGATGAAAAAAGTTTTTTTTAATTAAAATATAGCATGTTTTTACTATTCATAAAAATATGAATGTTACCAGAATAATATGAAAAATTTATCCAAAGTAAATTTTTATTTAATGATTCCAAAGAAGAATTTTATTTTTTCAAATTGAACTTATAAACATGTCAAAAACTAGATTTAAATTGGGTGCGCCATCAAAAGCTGGCAAAACTGCATTTTTTGAAAAATACTTATTTTACCCGAAAAATTTATTTTGTTCTTATACCATGTTTTAGAAAATATGTAAGATGAATAATAATGTTATAAGATTCAAAATTTAGTTAATACTATTCATAACGTCTAGTTCATAATAATATTATAGTAATATATTGTTGTTTATTAAGACCCGATATTGCGTACAACACACGCTATCGAGGAAGGTCGCGATTGCGTGTAATGCAAGCCAAGTCAGGGTTGTGTGCTATGCAAAAATCATTTGTTGTTTCATATATCATAATCCAACCATATTTCATTTATACATTGAATATATATATATATATATAAATACTCAATGTTGCGTAGAATAACTATTATCAAAATTGTGTGTAACACGATCCAAGAATAGTGTTGTGTATACTGCAAGCTAATACGGTGTTGCGTATAGCGCAAGGTAATGTTGGTGTAGCATACAACACAAGACATTACGGAAATTAAAAGAATATTTTTCATAAAATCTCGGGGTGTTTCAATATGAATTAATGTATGAGTTTGGGCTTATGATACATATATTATGAATTATTCTAGATGTTTTAATGGCTCAAATATAATAGTACCTTGAGGTGTTATGGTATACCAGAATAGTTCTTGACATGTCAATTAGAATTCTATTTTTTTCCGCATCTACTCTAGTTTGTTAAAGAGTATATAGTGCACTAAAATCATGTCTGATTACATGCTTGTTAATATATTCACAGAACTATATTTTGGCATATTATTTTCCATTATCTGAAGTTAATTGCATTACGTACAATTATTTTTATTTTTTTTTAAGTCTTCTAAATCTATTCAATCTTTCAAGTGAAAAAAATTATGAGACATGTAAATAACTCAAGTCATTCTAGTGTATACATATATGAATGTGATAAGTAACCTTTATATAGATTTTATAATATTATTTATAGGTTCACAAAATTATTATTAATAAATTCAAGAGTCGATGAGGTTTTAATTTTAAATACAATTTTAGTTTTATTCATAATTTTTCTATTTTTCTAATGTTTACAATTAGTAAAAGTATCTACTTTTAGTAGATGATTTTTTTTCCAAATCCTTCTTGGTTCAATCTATTTATATTATTTTATCTAATTTGACCCAAAATTTACTAACAAACCCCATTTTATTCATATTTTCTCAAGTAAAAACGTTCTTTTACTTCTACTATTTGAATTTTTTGGGCTTCTTAAACCCCTTATAACCAAAGTACAATATTTTATTATGTATACTATACATCCATTCATTCTGAATATAACCTCATTTTCAACATCACACAATTTTGATACACTCAAAAAAAATTTCTTTAGGCTATCCAAAAACTCAAAATTGTTCCGAATAATTTGAATTCTACCAATGTTTTTTGTCCTAATACCTTCTCTCTTAAGAAAACTGTCTTTACCAAATGTCACGGATCCTCCATCATATATCTCAACATTTTTATGTTTTTCATATCACTTATCATGTGAGATGAACATCCACTATCCATAATCCTTTTCTTTTCAAACTTTCATGCTTTAAAAGAATCATAAATGATATTTTCATGTTTCCTTATCGGGATTTGATTCTGGTCAATTCCAAACCTATAAAAAATGCTCAATTCAGTAAGGAAGAATTTTACACACACATATGAAGTACTTCCATCTTGATCATATCTACCATAAAACTATTGAAAACATTTAAAACTATTTTTTCACTTTATCATTCATTTCAAACTATTAATGTATTGGCGGATTTCTCACCTATGTATACTATCTCCCCCTTCATTATTGATATCCACATAACCCAAGAAGATACATATTACACCTAATATTAAAATAAATAAAGAAAAACATTCCAAAAATCCATTAGTACCGCTGATGTATTCTTATATGATGAAAACCATTCTATTGAACAGATTTCTATCTTTCTCTATTTTCCATCCTTAAATGAGTATATTTGACAAAATCATTTAGTTCATTTATTCTTTGAATATTTAAAACTGATGGATTAAATTATTTTAGAATTTCATTCTTTCAGTATTGGAAAATATATGATAATTTCTCTATAGAATTCAACTATTCCATATTGAAATATAAAATGAGTATCTTCAATAAGGGAACACTTATTTTACGCTAGAACCAATTAATACATTCCTTTTTAATATCATGAATCTTTTTTTAGAGAGTCTATTTTATATAACCTTCTTAGAAAATTATGATATTTTTTCAACAACCTTGTTATTTTCACATCTTATTTTCACATTACGATTCTTAGTTTCATTATTCTATCTCTTGAGTTTATCTATTTTAAACATATCCTTCGATAATAGTGGATGGTATATCTTCAGTGATTTAGGATTTTATTGCATTACCAGAATTCAAAATCTATATTTATTTTTCATGAATTTATTTTTATTTTAGATTTTTCATATGCTTTTTTGAACCATTTTATAGTCGAGTATTATCTTCTTTCAACCAATCAATTTATTTTAAACACATATTGATCTCCATTCTCATTGTTTATTCTTTGGTAGTCTCTCCTTTCACTACTGCATGTTCACCATTATATTTATGTAATTATTCTAATGGGGGAACTATTTTTATTCTTTTTCTATGAGAACTATTGGAGTGACATCTCTATAAACATCTATATTAACGACATTTTCACATTCAGACACATCTTCTTAGAAAGATAAAAGATCATTTTGAAGGATTTAGGATAAAAAAACCTTTTTTCATTTTGATTGGGTTATTAAATGATCTTTATTAATGGTTTTCCTGGAAGCTGTTTCATTTTAATCTTCCTTTTAAAATCTCATATAAATTTTAGTTGAGAAATGGAATACTTTTACTCAATTAAAAAATTTAAAAACATGTTCGCAACTATACTTACATCTTCTTCTTGTAAAATTTCTTGATATTAGAGAAAGTGTCTCATAATATTCTTAATCATTTTCTTCTTTATTTTCAAAATCTAATTCATATTCAATATTCACACATCACAATGCATTAAAGGAAATATGCATTTCTTGTATACCTTATTTTGTTATGACCAAGACCACTTTAATTTCATAATTAATGAGAGTGTCCTGAAGATCATGAATGGTGATGTAATCAAGACGACTATTTTCAATAGAAAATAATTTGGCATCATATTTATATAATGGGATTCTCATAAATCCGTTTTCAATATTAGATTCTACAACAGGGATTTCAAACTATCTAATAGTTCTCACAATCAGATTTAACTTGGTTAACAATAAATAAAAATTTCACCCTCATTCATTCCGACAAACACAAGCCGTTGTCGACTAATCTATATCTTTTCCTTTTTCACATTTTTGTTTCATTGATAAATGTAATACAGATTATTAAAAATAAAATTATTAATTTTCCTCTTATGACTTTTTTACTTATTTTTTACATAAATATGATAAAAGTGTTTTATTGGATTATCTTTAAATTTTAATGATTCTATTATATATTAGATACCACATTGAGTTTTCATTTGAAAAATTTAATCCATATTGAATAGAATCAAGAGCATCGAGCCATGTGAATGAATTTAAGGAACCATTCTCTTTTTCCTTAAGTGAAACCATTTTAATCAAAATATTGAATGCATTTTTTAGTAAAATTTTGTTGTTTCATTTAAAAAAAATAAAATAAAGAGAGTAACCCGCCTCTAATACCAATAATTTTATCAAAAAAATGGTGATAGACAATGGAAAGGGTGTTGGGGGTGAATAAATGTGTATACCAAAACACCCTTTTAACTCTCAGGCTTCTTTAAAACCTCTATCTCAAAACATATTCTCACTGATGTAGTAAATAATTCCACAATATATTTTTTTAATAAATTTATACTCCTTTAATGTGAAAATGTCCCGAATGTATCACTGTAATTATTTAATGCACAATGTCTCCTTATTATTATCAAAATTAACTTAGGATAGGGTATGAACTTGAACTCATCGAACTAATGGAACCAACTAGTTACAATTTAACATTGATAAAAAAAATACATCCTTGAAGGGTCATCATTGATATATATGTGAGTATTCACTTGTAATTATTTAAAGTAGATATTTCCCCTCTTTTTATGTAAAAATATCTTAATGTGTATCTCAAATGATCTTCTTCGATACAGTAGTGTGTTAGTTCACCTTATTAAAATTAAATAATATTATCACCTTAAAAATGATTTTATTTTAACTTGAACAAAATATTATGAAAAAAATGCTTCCAAAGATGATATGAAAATATCCTTGAATATTGGTGGAATTAAACACCTCATTTAGAGCACATAAACCACGATTCAAAACATTATTCAAAAATCTCCTAAACATTCAAATCGGTACGTGGTTCTATGTTTTTATAATTATTATAATTAAATCCTAAGAAAAAATTATCCTTTTCATAATTAATTTTCTTCTTGAAAATCCATCTAAATACTCAACATAGTTCATTCACACAATATTTAAATTATAAAAGCATGATAGAACATTTGATATTACAAGAATACATTTTGAAAATATTAATTTAACTTAGTATAATCACATAGATAATAAATTTATATAAAATAAATCAAATAAATGGTAGTATGAATACGTTTATATGGGGATATAGAATATAATGTAGGTTATAATGGTTTATCTCTAATCAGTGCATAGATAAAAGTGTGGGTAATGTTATTGGACATAAGAATTGGGGGAACTACATATACTTCTCCAGTGGATATAGAATGTACTTTATGATGTATAAGAATATGATTTTTAGAAGTAACATAGGAATCCAAAGAGTTATATGTAATATTATGTTATAATGAAATGTTTGAGATTAAATAAGTGGGAAATAATGTTCATGTTGAACTAAATATGAAAATATTTAAGGATCCATTTATGTAAACTATTCCTAAAATTTTATATAACTTATTGATTGATAATTTAATACCTAGAAGATGTAAACAAATAAAAATATTTTTTTAAGGAATTATCCTTGATAATTACTTGATTCCAACCAATTTTTTAAAAACAAAAATGATTTCAAAAAATAAATTATCCAAATTTAAAATTATTTTGTGAGGATATAGAATACAATAAAAGGATTTATATTTTAAAATAAGTGGTTATACTGAATATTTTTATTGTCAACCAATAAGAGGAATTGGAATAGATAAGAGATAACTTATTTGAAAATTAGTCTAAAATATTTAAAAAAATAGAAAAAGTAAATGTTGGAAGATATAAATAACATTAATGATACAATTATAATGTTTATAATCAATTTAATTTTATATCTACATGGAATGATTAATTATTTTTAGATAATAAATTTTGAATTAATTATCCTTGTATTAATTAGACATAGTGAAATTATTCATAGATGTTTGGTATTCTTAGTATTGAATTATGATGATAAATATCATCAAAAATTCATAATGGTTATTAAAAATCATGATATGAACAATTTCATAAGAGAATATGACTACAACTATCCTAATATAGAGTCTTTAAGGAGAATAATTATGAAATAATGTCCAATGTAATATACTATGTTTGATCTAAAGTAAGGATTTTAAAAAAATAAGATAAAAAAAGAATAAATGACATAAATTTTTTTAATAATCTTCATTGTGTTGTTTAATTGGAAAAAAATATCTATTTTGACTCAATAATTACCTAGGAATATTATAGAGGATAATGGATAATGAATTTTATAACAACTCGAGCTTTAATCGGCCAATAATTATAATTTTAATAGAAATGAGTGAATTTTCTAATGTTCCCATGATCTCTCAGGTTTAGAGTTTCAGAGAGGTGGGAAAAAATATTTTATTACAATCCAATTAAAATAATATTTTTTCATTATATATCTATATTTCACCCAAAAATAGGATACCTAAATTTAAACTTCTGTTTTATTCAAAATATGCTCACTTATTTTAAAATGAATCCCCATAGTAGAAAGATAGTGCATGTAATAGTTCATACTCATCTTTAGGTCCTCTAAAAAACAATTGAAATTTTTTTATGAGAATAAAAAAATCAGTAATATATACACAAAGAAAAAAAATTTTGGTCCTTTTTGAAAATCAAGAAACCCTATAGAAAATTTTCCTTCTATATAATTAATAATTAGCACAAATAATCACTTACATTAATAAGAAACGAACTTTAATTACCAAATATGTTCATAAAACACCTCGTAATAAAAAATAAATGAAAAATCATAATCATGATGGTTTCTTGTAAAAAATAGTTACTCAATAACCCATTTTATTGAAAGACATACCTTTCACCCATGAAATAGGAAAAAATTACTTTAAACATAATCTCATTATCTTACCTCATAAATTCAACTTATACCTATAAAAAATCATTTGAAAAAAATATAACAGTCCTTTAGGTACATTAGAACATAAGATTCATATCAGCGTTACAATCAATCTTATAAGTAATCTTACAAAATGAATAACCCACTAGGTTAATTCCAACAAATATTGCTTGGAGAAAAGAATTATTACCCAATGCATTGAAGAACTATACCTAGATCATACGTCATCATGCATAATTTAAAAGGTTTATAACATATGTAAAACACATAAAATATTTCATTTCCATTATATATATCATAAATTTTATATTTAAAACAAATTGATAAACACCTTCAATATTTTCATAAAATGGGATAAAAATACCTTTTATTTGAAAACTCTTTAAAAATTTCATAGAAGTATGATAAATAATATATTATTTATAAAACTTTAAATAGTTTTATAATAATATTCTAAAATAATAATTTATATGTTGAAGTAAAATTAATCATAGTTCTTATATGTTAATAAAGATCTGTTTCACAATTCTGTGTAAATATAAAAATTAATTCTTTTGGAAATCATTAAATGGAATTCTCTTAAAACATTCATAAAGAAAGTAAAACATGGTTTAAAATTACTTTTATCATAAATGTTTGTATATAAATAACATAATTTTTTTTCCAAATAACATGGATGTTTATTAAAAAATAAAATTAAAACCTTAAAACACTTACAATCAGGATTTAAATAAAACTCCCTTACCTCGAGTGCGAGTCGTCATATTTGTTATTTAATTCATATATACTAAAATTATCTAAATTATTTACTGTAAATAAACATTATTCATGTGTATTATCTTATTATTATCCCTTTTATGTTATTTATTACCATTTATTATATAGAAACAGAATGATTTAAGTTCATGTAATATGTTTTAAGGATGTCCAATTCAAAATCCTAAAAAAGATTTAGTTGGTTGAATATGGATAAAGGGGCCATTGTTACATCATATCTAGAATATTAATCATGAAATATTTATCATTTGTATATATTTAATAAAATTTTATAAACATTGATGAAGATGGACATGAAAAATTAATCACATCGATTCATAGAGGTGGTAGTCCATACGTATGTATGAGCAAAACTATCATTTTTCAACAGAAGGGAGAGTAATAGGGTCACAATATGTTATATGTATAGAATATTAATTATTTCATTAATATAATATATATTCATTAAATATATCATAATATAAAGTCTTGTGAGGTGGAAATGAAAAAACACATCACATTATGGTTGTGGAAGTCCATATGTACAAATGAGAGATGATTTTATTTCACATAGGATAGAAAATGAGATGAAGAAAGATTACACCATAAAAAATATTTAATCATAGTATATGGAATACCGATGTTATTATATCATCATGATTATATAAAATTTAACGGATTTTTAAGGATAAATAAATATGAAAACAAATAATTAATAGTTACACCTCTTCTTTAGAAAAACACATTTATATTACACCTTAAGCCTACGAGGTTGGGATTTTTGTGAAACCATGACATCTAGGATTCATGGATTGATGTTGGGAAGGTATTTGGTTATGTATTGGTTGATCTAAATGGATCAATGAATGTGAATAAGTGAGGAGATATGGTGACCTTTTATAATTGAGGAGAGTGAAACTGTAGTAATTTTTCAAACTTCTAAAATAATAAAAACTCTTATTCAAGGAAAAGTGGCCCTAAATATAAGGTACCAACCATAATAATTATATAATATTTAATTTTAATTTAATAATTCACTCCCTTGAATTTTTATGATCATTACAGTTTAGAGTTTTTGAGAATCAGGTTATCACCATTACATAAATTAATATTACATAACAAAGTGGAAACTTGCATATACTATTTATTTTTCTAACAATATAAAACAATAAATAAATTAAAAATTTTATTTTCAAGAAATATCTTATAAATATTATTTTTAATTTATAATTATCCCTATTTATCCTTAAATCCCTATTGAAAACATTTTAAAATGTGGGAAGAGAATATTAAACTCAATAAGGGATAAAAAAAGAATAAACGAAGACACATAGACCATGAATACTCATATATGTTTTATTTTATTTGAAAAAAACCATGAGCGTGAAATAAGTAAATTTACCCAAGAGTTGAACTTCACTACTAAAATATTTTCATAAAAAAACATAATACATTGTCAATGAAAAATAAAACTCATAATTGTTTCTTTTCAAAAATGCGTAACACATGAATTTTTTTCCAAAAAATTTATCCATTTCACATTTAATAAGTAAACTAGTCTTCTATTTAAACTTATTATAATTTTATTACATCATTAAATCAGAATATTTACATTAAAATATATATAAATAAGAGATTAATCATGAAGGAAAATAAGGACACCATTTTCCAATAACTCATATAATCACTCTTATAGATGGAATAACCTACTCGAAAAAAAATCCAACAATATCTTTGGATAAACCAAACTGGTTAACTCCATCCATTTACCCAATGCATTTGAGGGATATATCAGGATCAACCATAATCATGATCTTTATCAGGCTCACACATCATCATAAAACAATAATATGAATCATAACATAATCGTAACACATAAAATCGTTCATTTTCATCATTATATTCATAAAAACAGTATTTGAACATATATAAAAAACATTTATAGATATAAAAATATCAATTATATTTAAAAGTATTTAGGAAAATACCATGGATAAATTGAATAAGTTTTTTTATTTGAATAAAATATATAACTTATAAAGGAATCCAAATATAAAATAATTGTTATAGTGGAGGCAAACACCATTTATGATGTATATGTTAAATATAACATTCTTTTTTTACTATTTATAAAAATGTTTGATATAAATATGTAAAAGAATTCATTTTGAAAACCTTTAAAATACATTAAAAATTGATATAATTTATCCATTATAATCAATTTATTTCTATAAAAACATCAATAAAATAGTTTTAAGAATAAAGAAATAGAAGAAAAATATTTCGGAAATAAATATTGAATGAAATTTAAATGAAGTTATTATGGAAAAATATTCCTTATCTTGAGTTTGAATAATCACATAAATTATTTATATTTCATAATAATAAAATTATGTTAACAATTTATTTAATTAATATAATTTTTAATGTTTATTTGTGTTTTTTATTTTACTCATTACCATTTTATTTAAAATTATTTAATCAATTAATTTCACGTCAGATTTGTTTAGGGTATTTAACTCAAATTTTCAAAATGTATCTAGTAGGCAGACTATGGAAAAAGAGGTCATTATTACATTATATTAAAAATAATAATAATGACATAATTATAATTTTTATAAATAAATTATATTTTTGAAACTAACCATGAAATATGTTTATGGAAAATGGACTATGTTTCAATCATAGAAACAGTAGGCCAAATGTATGCATGATTAACATTTCTATTTTTCAGTGAACATGATGGAACCAAGGTAAGTATTTTTATATTTCTTTAATTATGATTATATCATAAATATAATATTATTTAATTAAATATAGTTATATACAAAATCCATGTGACATGGTTTCAAAAATTGAATCACATCGCTTCGTGGAGGTGGTAATCCACACATACACACAAATAATGTTATCATTTTTCAATGGATAGAAAGGTAATAAAGTATATGATATATTAACATTAAATAATAATAAATATTTTATTAATAGAAAAAAACACACACAAAAACATATATATATAAATATAATAAATCCATAAATATAACAAGTCATGAGAGGTGGTGATGAAAAATAAATTACATCGGTTTACAAGGCAGTAGTCCATTGTACACACCAATGATGATTAAATTTCAAATTTTATTGAATAAGTTTATAGATATAGGTTATTTAATTAAAATAAAAAATATCATCCTATATAATATAATTGTTATATTATTTCATCAAGATTGAATATGATTTGAAGGAGGTTGAAAATGAAATAATGAAAATGATTGGATAATTTCTATACCTCTTTCTCGGAAAACATCTTTTGGCTTATAACTAAATCATTCCTAGGATGGATTCATGATGGAACCATGGCCTATAAAAAATGGAAAGGGATGTAATAAATTGATTTGGGAAGGCATCAAATGAACCAAATGGTTCTTGATGTGCATAGAGGAGAGGGGAGTGGGTGTACATTTATAAGTTGGGGAGAGGTCACACTTGGAATTTTTAAAAATAATAAAATATATTATTGTATTAATCAATCTAATTGGATACAAAAAGTACCATTACAAATATTATATTATATAGGGTTTAAATATAACCATTAAAAAGAATTTAGACCAATTTATAGGCCATTTTATCCATTAACACTTAAGCCAAACCCAATGGTAAACCTGTTTTAACCTCAACCGTGGTAAAACAATTATACCAATTTTTTCATTATGTCCAAAAATTAGTTGAAATAATTTTTTAATATTAATTATTGAGATTTAAATTATGGAATCAACTTTATAAAATTAAATTCATATGGTTTTTGAAATATAATATAAAATTAGACCCGTTAAATTAATGAAAATGGGTTTTTACATAAATAATCATTTTTCAGTAGAAATATGTTTTTATACCAAATTTATGTCTAAAATTCACAACAAATACCAAAATTTAATTATTAATAATATAATAAAACTAATTTTACTTTTTAAAAAATTAAAAACAAAATGAATCTTTGTAAATTATTGAAACAAAAAAATAAAACTTTTAATAAAAATTTGTATTTTTGACTATTTTTGGAAAACTAATACCATTTCCAAAATTCTAAAAAATTCATCCCTTGATAATTTTGACATGATGAATTCAAAAAGAATTTCATTTTTTAAAATTATAATTATATAAATTTTTATATCAGGATTTTCAATAAAACCATATAATGCATGAAAACCTAATTTGGTTAGAAATAACGATTTTTTCATTTTGACAAATAAATTATCTAATATTATAATAATAAATATTATTATGTAAAATATAATTAATGAATATTAATAGTAAAAGGAATTTGTTTACCTTAACATTACCTAGGATATTTCTTTCTTCCCCACCTTTTGAAATATAATCCATGAAATTTTATTCCCTACGTAAACAAGTGGGGATATTTTTTTTCATAATATTTTTTGATTCAATTTTTTCTTCTTCTATTATGTTATTTTACACGAAACATTAACCAGATAAATTAATTTATTCCAAAACATTTTCTTTCTATGATAATGAATTTATAAAATCTATTTTCACACAAATGGTTTTCTTGAAACATATCAACTTCAAGAATCAAAACCTAAGATGCATTGGGAACATATTTTTCTAACAAAAAAACATGAAATAAATCATGCACCTGAGAACAAATCAGAGTCAAGTCCCCTTGATAAGAAAATGATGAAAACGTTTCTAGGATTTCATATGGTCTAATGAAACACATATAAAATTTTCATTTAAAAAAATGCATAAAAATTTACCTTAGAGACAATTTATAAAAACTTGACTGCATACCCAAAAGGAAAGATATTTTCATTGGTTATCTAGATAAATTTTTTTATTCTAAGTCATTATGTCCTTCTGAATCATCTTCAACATTTTAAACAATTTTTATACCAATTATATTTCTAAAAAATTCATTTGCCTACTTTATTCCAATAATATAGATTCCTACATTTATTTCCATATAATTCATTAAAAGGATCCATATGTATATTGGAATGGAAATTATTTTTATAAGAAAACTCTAAAAAAAATTATGTTGATCTAAAATTACATAATAATTCATTGAAAAAGATCAAAGAATTTCCTTTACTGTTTGAATCATTCTCTTGGACTGTCCATCATATTGAAGATGAAAATATGTACAAAAATATAATTCAGTATCCAATGAGTTATAAAAAATTCTCTAAATAATTAGATGTCAACCTAGGATCACATCTTTATAAAATGAATACAGGGAGTCCATATAATCATATTATTTCCTTAAAATAATGAATAATTTTGATTCATATAAATATTATCTCGAATAAGAATGAAATTAATAGGGTTAATAAAATGAGAAAAAATAACCAAAATGAAATTATAACCTTGAGATGTATTTTATAATCCTACCATGAAACCCATGGTTATATTCACTAACATCCACTCTATAACAAGAAAAGTATAAATCACCACATTTGATATTTGTAATTGAGCTTTATCCATATGGAAAGTCAAACATTTCATTAAAAAAAATTGTCTTAATTCCTTACCAGTATAAATTTTCCCAAAGGTATCTATACATTTTTATGCTTCCAAGATGCATAAAAAATGAGAAGATATGGGTCTCACTCAATAGTTTTCTCTTCAATTGGGGGTCACATGAAATACATAACCTAGAAAAATTTTCCAAACACCTTTTTCAATATTAAATTCACGGAACTGACATTTCTTACAATATTCTACCTTTTATTTTAAAAAATTATCCTCCTTCTAAGCTTGATTAATCATGTCTAACAAAGATGAATGTACTGACACTTGAAATAGAATTGGGGGAGTTCAGACATGTAAAATCTGTAAGGGAACATTTACCAATAAATTAACCAAAGGATCAAATTCTAGATATAGAATATTTAATATTCCATTATATTCAGGACTTAAAGAATCAATTGCTTTTTTTGAGTAAATATATATTTTAAGCCTTCATAATAATTATATATTTTATACTTTACTCTATATAAATGTTGTCTCTAATTTTTTAAAGTAAAAACATTAAAGTCTCTAATTCACAGCCATGCCTAGGATAATTTTAATAATGAGGCCTAATTTATGTAAAGTATAAGAAACTACCATATAATTATATATTAAAACATGACCTATTATCTTCAGTAAACTGTAAATACAGATAATAGGGTAACCATTTTTAGATGGTTGGTATAAAAATAGAGAATTCAATAATCATCATTACCATTGATATAAAAATTGATCACATTATAATTTCCTGATGAACCTAACTCTTTTTTTTGTTAACTTAAATAGTGATCATGATAACTATACAAATTTCTCAAAATATTACAAGAAATATCTTCTTGATCTCAAATAACAAAAATTTAATTAACTTTTCTAGGTATTATACATTCATCATCCAAATTTTTTTTGAACAAGATGAATAATTTTGAAATATTTATATACGATATGTCAATAGAATGAAATATGTTATAACCAAAATTCACATTTTATAAAATTTCTATATAACTTTGTTTCTATTAGTGTTTTCAGAATAATCCAAAAATATTATTCTTGATCCTCATTACATTTTGAGTAAACTTAAAAATCCTAAATAAAGAAAAATATAATCTTATCTAAATATTCTTAGAAATAACTACTCATAAGATCCATGAATACTACTTGACCATTAATTATCCAAAAGGGAATAACAAAAAACACATAATGACCATGCCTAGTACAAAATAATGTATTTGGGATGATATCATCCTCCACCTTCAGCTAATAGAACTTGCGAAAAAACCTACGAAGAATACTAACCTCCTTAGAGATGATCAAAAAAATAATCAATATGAGGAAAATGATACTTCTTATTAAAATTAATGTTATTAAACACTATAATTATTGTAATTCCTCAGGGAACTAAATTTATTTTTAACAAATAAAAAAGGATCCTCATGGTAAAGTACTAGGAAAAATTAAACCTTCATCATGAAATTCATCTGACTATAATTTCAATTTCATAAGTTCTACATAGTCCATTAGACAATGGGTATTGAAATTGGATTAGGATTAATATCTATATAAATAGTAATAATAAGTTTATGATCAGGTATAATATCAGTTAACTCACTCAAAAAACATTCAGATATTATTTTACTACCAACACATCATTAATCGAAATAGTTCCCATATTTTCAATAATACGAGTAAGATAAAATTCATTTCCATATCTTAATAGTTTATATGATTATTGATATATTATAAAAGGTATTAATTAATTATTATATAAAAATAAAAAAATTATTTTAAAAAATATCTTCATTATCTCTACAATCTCTCTTAGTTTATAAAAAAATCCAATCTATATCCAAAATATTATTAAGATGTATAATGGTAAATACAATAAGATTTTTTGGGATAAATCTACCATATATGACATCAAAAATATCATTGGAAATTAGTTTTTCCTTAATACTAACCCTAGGAGTTTTTACCAAATTTACTGAGTACATTTTTAAGGTGAAATTTTCATTTTACTAGTAAATTTATCAGAAATAAAAGAATTTTTACACCCCAAATAAAACAATAAATTACTATAATATAAATAATAAATAATCTAAATGTTACCACTTCATTCTATGAGCCAAAATATTGCAAAATATTTACAACAGATTTCACCACACCCTTTTTCTTATCATTATAATGACCTGTCTCATTACATTTAAAAAGATTAATTTCCTACTTATCAAAATTGATTTCACCACTACCCTTATTTTTTTGAAATAGTGATACATATTACCAAAAATATAATATCATAATAAATTCCTATATTTCATAATAAATTCCCCATGTTCCTTTTTTTAACCTATCACAAACTGAAAACTTAATTTTCTTAACATCACATTTCTTAAATAGATGCTTCCCATTTTTATTCCCCCAAGATCAACTTTTATTGTTATTTTAATTGAATATATGGTCATCAGAACAATTAATATAAAATTTTCATCCCAAAAAAATTTCTCATGAATTTTCAATTCATGAGAGGCCAATGCTCTTTGGTACATTGACATTAATTTTGAGTAAAAATGATTATTTTTAATATGAAAATCATAAATAAAACTTGGTGTGTACCTTTAAACTAAGGTGAGGTTTTCTTCATACATGTCCCCTAAATAATCCTCCATTTTCATCAATTCCCTGAATTTTCTTTTCCATTTTTTGTCAAAAAACCTTAGAAAATTCTTCTTTATGGAATGATTCTTAAATGTTTCACATTATATGGAATCAATTACTTATCTTTATGTAGTAATATTTTACATTGACCAATATTGATGAAATTAACCTGCAAAATGGTAAATATGATGAGTTAAATTTTCATTTTATGAATAACCCATGACATTGAATATATTTTATAGGGATTTAATCCGTTCCTCATCTACCACTGGGTCAGAAGATCCACTAAATGATAGATTGTGTTGTATGAGAGAATCCACCACTATCAACAAGTACCTTTATGTTAGATCTTGTTTTTATCTAGTTGGGATGAAACAAACATTTATATCTAATATCAAGTGATCTATAATATTAATAAACTACTCATTTTCAACTCATAGAATTCTGTCTTGTTGATTTGGGAGGATATTGTTCTCATGGAACCTTTCTATTTAAACTCCAACATTTCCTAAATAGAAAACCTTTATGAATGTACATAGTTTTGATTATTAAACATAGTAATAATAAAATTATATATCAAAAAAACCATAAATGATAATCTCTTAAGGTTATTTAATTCTATTATCCTACACCCTAGAATTTTATAAACCATTCTTTTGATACCATCAATAAGGGACAGACCTTAAGAATTACTTAATCATGAGTTTAAATTTAATAATTAACTCTCTTAAATTTTGATAATATTTATGGTATATAGTTATAGGTAATTAGTTCAAAAACCATACATAAATAAAAATTATGTAACAAAGTGGAAATGTATAGTTATTATCCATTGTTACCATAATACAAAACAATAATGATATAACAAGTTTTCTTTTCATGAAATATTTTATAAATTTTCATATTGAATTCATCCTTGTCATATTCATCTTTAAAAACCTATAAAGATAATTTTAAAATGTGGGATGAGTACGAAATTCTTATTAAGGGACATATAAATAGAAAGAAACTCATTAGTCTATGAATACTCATAAAAAGTTTCCTTTTCCAAAATAAACTTTGGGCTTAAGATAAACATTTTATTACATAGGAAATTAATATTACTTAATAAATATTTTTATAAAACATTTGATAAAAAATATTAATGAAAAAATAAATCTCCTAAAGTTTTATTTTCAATTATTAAAATCTCATTAAATATTTTTCAAATATTTATACATTTCAACTTTAAGAAGTAACATAAGATTTCCTTTAAACTCAAGCTCATTATCTTACCTTATGACATCAAAATATTTTCATGAAAAACCATATATATAATATATAATGATTGTAAGGAACTTGGGGCATCATTTTTATATCACTCTTACAATCACTCTAATAGATGGAATATAATACCCAATAAATTCCAATTATCTATTATGATTAACCTATAATGTTAACTATGTAATCACACTTATTAAATTAGAGGGATTTATGGGGATCCCAAATAATTATTATAAATTACCAATGAATATAACATAATAATATCACATTAAATCATTCTCTTTCATCATTACACTCATAAAAAATATTCTTTGTACCCATAAGAAAACCATTTCTAGTTATCTAAATATCCAATCCATTTAGAACCCATTTTGAAAATAAACTTATAAAAGGGAATGAGGGATTTTATTAAAATAAATCATGGAATAATTTAAAGTAATAAAAAAATTAAATAATGGTTATGTAAGTGGGAAAATATATTAACGACATATAAGTCAAAATTAAACATTCTTTTTTTATCTATTTTTTTCAAAATGTTTCATATAAATTATGATAAAATATTCCATTTTAAAACATTTTAAATAAAGTCAAAATAGAGTTAAAATATAATTTATAATTAATTAATCTATATAAATACATTAATAAATTATTTTTTAGATTATATATATGGAAAGAAATTTATATATAAAACTAATGTAGATGGAATTTTAAACAAGGTTTTTAATGTAGTGTCCATTAACATGAGTCTGATTAATCGTGTGAATTCTTTATCTCATTGAATATTAAACATATACTAATTATTTAACATATTAAGAATAATTTTCATGTTTATTATTACTTTTATGTTATTTATTATAATTTTATATATAATTACTTAATCAATAATGTTCATGTCAAATATGTTGTTAATATTTGTGTCACGAACTAACCTGGGTCAACCCAGAATGGGTCACCCAAGCCGGTCCGTGACATGGCTCAAGAGGAATTCCCGATCTTCCTCGACTGGCAACAAGCACTGAGGCATCCACCAAGATGATGGGACTGATTTTTCCCAAGGTAAATAAATAAAAGATGAGGAAACAATAAAGAGAAGAACATAATAAATAAACCAAATAAAACTCCAAAACATGAATGAAAGAAAATAAAATTGACCGAACTCAGTGTCCAAACAATTTCCGTGCAACCTCATGAGTCTCTCTCCTACTCAATGATCAAGCGTCTCCCAAGGTGAGCGCACTCAAGATGTGGCCTGCACAAACACTAAAAATAGAAAATAACTATAGGTGTGAGTATTAAAACATAATAGGCTATCCTGATATCTATTCCCAATGTGCTACCTTTAAAATAAAATAAACACCATTTCAAGTTTGAACTACAATTTATAAAAGTATTTTTTCTAAGTATTTTACTCAAATAAATGTACGAGCCATTTCCCTTAACCATTTTCAAACATGGGTTCATTTAATTAGTGTCAATGGATTTTTAGAAAGGGAAAGTGATGTTTATATTTTCAAACTTTTACAAAGAGGATTAAATATATTCATTTAAAAACCATTTTAAAAAACCTGATCAAAACCAGTTTATCACTTTCCAAGGAAAAAATATACAAAAATGGTCAAAATAAATCACACAGCAAGGGCATTGTATATAAGCACCATAAAAACTACTGTGATGAACAAAAGCTGAATAGACATGGGTGAACCTAGGAGAAAAAAATAAACTAGAAGACACCAATACATGAGATATCATCCTCATTGACACGTCACACGAGATGAAATCAAAACGCTCAATATGCTTGACCATCCTTTCTCAGGCAGGCTGAAGGAAAATTCCCATAGTAATAAACCCAATATATCCACCTACTATGAGCCACAGGTCAGTACCATAACCTACCAGTGCAGCACTCATTCTTATAATATTCTCTCAATATTCCAGATTCCCATGTCTCAAGTAATTTGAAATGGGGTGATCCAACTGATGCCAGCCGAGCATCCAATCACATACAAGTATGTATATATATATATATATAATAATGCACAAAATTCATCACCCTGAGTCACTCCATGGGACAACCTCTTACCTCTAAACCATTCGAGCACCTAGGAGCATCTAAGAATGTGCTCCCAAACAATCAGTCGCAACCCAAGCAGGAGAGTTATCCTAGGAGGGTTTTCATCCAAACAATTACATCATTTTTCATAAAGCGCCAAACGGGCATTAAAGACCTTTCACAATCACCACTTAAAAAAAGTAAAACTTCTTTATTAGACCAAAACCAGTTTGAAACCATTTAAGGAGCCCAAAAATACTACTTCACAGAGTGCCAATATTTTTATAATACCAAACCAAAACATTTTATTTTTCCAAAAAAACGTAAGCTCCAACCAAGAAATTTCTCAGGAGAACCAAAACTCATTTTCACAATTCAGAAGAAATCATCTATCATTAAACCATAACTACACTTGACATTTTGTGAATTATATTTAAAATCCCAATGAGCATTCTTTCACTATTGTACGTCTGTTCATCAAGAAAATATTTCAAGTGCCGTGTATAAAATAAACAGAACTTTTTACATCCAGTAATTATTTAAAAATTAATTCTCTAATACTATTTCACATTTATTAAAATTAATAAAATATTTAATCTAAAAATTAGTGTACACAAACATAACAAAATGACACCATTTGAACACCAGAATAATTGAATTTAAAAATTTCACAATAAATTTATTAATCTTAAGTTGAACAATAATATTTAGCACACATATATATAAGGCGCAAATAGCAGGAAATAATGTAACTATAATTTTAAAAGCTATGCAATGGGAACCAACCTCTGCTACAGAAGCGTGACAACGACACAAGCTCGAAACTAGTGTGAGATCTCATTCACACCTCAACCACATGCTATAAATGCTAAAAAAACAACACGACCTAAAGTAACACTTATTAATAAATAAACCTAACAATCAGGTGGACTAAACAAGAGGAAAAATAGAAATGGAAACAGGGTATACCAGCGGAAGGGTAGCGATGGCCGAAGGAGGACTGCACGACTGCTTACCAGAGTCGCTGCAAGGGGAGAAATAGGAGGGGAAGAGGGTGGGAGGTAGCAACCAGGCATCAGTGTTGTGTGCTAGCAGTGCACTGATAAGGGGTGTCTATGGCTGGTAGGAAGTTACGGGCTGCAGGAAAGCCGGGGGGGCTGGTAGGAAGGCCGGAGGTGTGGTGCGGCGTGCGACGGGGAGGGTTCCAGGGGACCTTGCATAGAGAGGGGGGGGGGGGGGGTGGCATGACCACATGTTAAGCAGAGGGGTGGGGAGAGTCTGTTCTGTCATGCGAAGAGGGTAGGGGAAAGTGGGGTAGCGGCACATTTGGTGGGGAAGGGGGCAGCTTTAGTGTTTAAAAAAAACAAAAGAAAATTTCTTTTTATTAAAACATTAAATAACTAATAATAATAATAATAATACAAATAATAAAATCATGTTAATAATAATATTATTACAATAATAAAACCATTCCTATCAATTATTTTAATTTACATTAATTTTAATTGTAATATTTAGTATAAAAATAATAATAATAACAATAATAAAATGATGATAAATTTAAAAATAATAATGGTATTTATTTCATTTCAAGAATAATAAAATCCTTAATTACAATATTTTTTTTAAAGACAACAATTAATATTTTTTTAATTACAAAAAATTAATTTATTTACATTTTCTTAGAATGGGTGGTCGCGTCGTTACCTGGGCGGAGCCACACAGTGTTTCCGAAACGCGCTCTGCTCGTGCACCCAACAATGTCAAACCTAAATCATGAATTTTTTTAATCAAGGCCCAGAAACCTCGTCCGAGACTCACCCTGGGACCCCAAAAAATATTTAAAGGTAGAAGAAAAAAAATAAAAAAATAAAAAAATGATGTCATGGGTCGGGGTGTGAAAATTATCCCCACTATAACACTTTACATCCCCGAAAAGCCACAGAACCAACCAGTCAATCGATTAACACCTTTGGATTCAACAAAACATGATCCAACCTCTTGGCAGATGGACATTCCACCGACCACCAATGAGACTCAACCTCATTTCTCGAAACAGATCATCAGTAGAGTTGAGGCTTGAACGGAATCCCCACTATATGAATTCAACTATCCTCTAGTAACGACTTAAGAGAAACCCCAAAGAGATGGTAGGTCTCCTCACCATAGAGAACCGACCTATACCCGGTCAATGGAAATTAAACTTAGACCTGCACCAGGCCTTACTAAAGCTAGAGATAACACATCAAGGACATTAAAACCACTCACTCCTGCCCGAATGTGATAAGGGATTAAACAAAAATTCCGCACGAACTAAAAACCCTAACCCCATGGGAATTTAGGGAGGCCCTAAGGATTGGATCAATGAAACCACAACGAAACACTACTCACGAACCATCACATCAGAATGGACACAAACCAATGTCACAACTAATTCACATGGGTGGTCCATGCGTGGTCACTGATCAGAAATTTGCTTAAAAAAATTTACATTTACTAACATTTCTTGAGGGATAATTCTATCACACCCTTTTTGCGAAGAGAGATAATTAACAACCACAGGGGAACCACAACATAAACACTAAAACTGTCTCACCATGACAATAGAGGAACAACCTTAACCAAACTCCTCCAATTCTCCCCGGGTTTTTGATTACGCGCTGACTTCACTACGAGGCCTTTTGGTTGGACCTCTGATGGATGAATCCTCTCCTGCCTCACAGTTAGGTTCTAATAATCCCAATAAGAAAGGAACATCTTTTAATTTGAAAACGGAAAATATAAAGTTTTGAAATGAAAACCACACTGGCATTGAAAACCGCAGTTCATCAAAAGACCCACGACATTCCCATATATTTCCAAACACAAAACACCGCCAGTACACTAAAAAAATAAGAGATAATTACATTGAAAGGAATCTTACACAAGAAACTTTGAAAAAAAACCCAATAGAAAATCACTTCTGAGAACTTCCTCCACGACGTTTCCTAGAAACGCCCCAACAGAATAATCTCATGCGACCTAGGTGTCCACATGCCTGGTAGGGTTTTATAGCACTTGGGCATGACGACTTCTTGTGACCCAGCTTACCACACAGATAACACACGAAGATCTCTCACTTCGAAGAGGTTGATGAAATATCCCAAGGCCTTTTGATTCAATGAACTGCTCCATCGAATTCCAATCGCTTACTCATCTCCTTTCCAGAGTCTTCACCACTGCTCATAGGGATCGAAGGAGGGAGGACTACATCGAGAACTCCCGCCATCACATATTTGACATGAAAATATTATCTCACTACATAGACAAAATATGTTTGGTTGGACTCTGAAACCTTTGACTGTAGATCAGGGTGGAGACCCACCTCGAATCATCAAGCCTTCCTGGGGTCATCTATGGCATAACCTGAATCATAAGGGACCAACACCACAAAGCGCTGGAAATATTCCAACACGGATTCTTCGCCTTGTTACAGACAACACATCTACATCCCCCTTCTCACCCTTTCTTCTTCAAAGAAAAACTGAAGAATGAATAAAGCCTTAAAGAACCCCCAAGTAATCTCTTGACGGGGCTTATTCTGAGACACTGAATTCCACCACATCCACGGTGAACCTTCAAGCATTAAGGTTGAAAACTTGACCTTCAACGCCTTAGGCATCTCAATGAGGTTAAATTCCCTTTCAATATTCCACATCCACTCCTCCACTATGGAAGGGTATACTTGACCATAAAAGAGTGGTGGATATAGCTTCCAAAACTCAAGCATAAAATCCTATGGTTGATCAATCGCACTACGATCACCCATCGAAGCTTTGAGGGAAAATCCAATGGACAGGAAGAGTCAATAACCCAATCAATACCAACTCAATAAATAAAAATACTCAAAAAAAAAACACTGCATATATAATAAGCTCTAAACACAAGAAAACGAGCCATCATAACATCAAAACTTACCTTTTGAAATCATCTTTAATTTAAAACAATCTTGGTGGGTTAAACCCTTTTCATTGGTATTCATTAGGGTATCACTCACATGAATGTTTCCGTGACAACCTGAGCATCCATATGCCATACCATACATCTGTTCATATTCCAACATACCACTATGCATGTGAGAACCCCTAGGAATATCAAATCCAAAACAAAACAACCTCATTTTTCAAAAGATAATAATTCATCTCATTTCATTTAAAATAATCCTTAAATTAAATATGTCATTTTAAATAACCATTTTTCAAAAACCATTTTTTTCATATACAAACAACTTTCAGAAGTCTGAAGTGGCCTAAAAAAACTCAAAAAGGGAATTAGTGTCGGTGGGTGACTTGACCATATGGTTGGCAGCCATATTCCAAACACGTCACTGACACAGAAAGCCTTTTTGGACCATGACCCTGGCTCTGCATGACTTTCCAGGCCGTGCTGTTTAGGAGGACTATTATCCCAACTCGCATTGTTGTATCACAATAACAAAATTCTCCATAAAAAACCAAAGAAAATAATTAAATTGGACTTCCCATGGAAACACGGGGGTCAGAACAAGCAAGTGTTCGTGATGATCTTCCCGCAATTACCCCTCGAGTCTCTAAAATCTTATTCCATATACATTGACATCCCAAATAACAAAGGCTCTCTGAAAGGAGAGGTCTGCTAAGAGCCAAACTGCTCAGATACCATTTTGTCATGAACCAACCCGGGTCGACCCTGAACTGGTCACCCAAGCCAGTCCGCAACATGGCCCGGGAGGCGTTCCTGATCCTCCTGGGCTGGAGACAAGCACCGGGGCATCAACAGAGACGATGGGAACGATTTATTCCAAGGTAAATAAATAATAGATGATGAAAAAATAAAGAGCAGCGAATAATAAATAAACTAGATAAAACGCCAAAACAAGAATGAAATAAAATAAAACTGACCGAACTCAGTTTCTGAACTAACTCTGTGCGACCTCACGGGTCACTCTCCCACTCAATGATCAAGCGTCTCCCACGGCGATCTCACTCATGTTGTGGCTTGCATATACACTAAAAAAAGAACTATAGGTGTGAGTATTAAAACTTAGTAGGCTATCTCGATATCTATTCTCAATGCGCTGCCTTTAAAATAAAAGAAACACCATTTCAAGTTTTGAACTACAATTTATTAAAGTATGTTTTTCTATGTATTTTACTCAGAGAAATGTACGAACCATTTCCCTTAACCATTTTCAAATCTGGGTTCATTTCATTAGTTTCAGTGGATTTTTAGAAATGGAATGTGATTTTTATATTTTCAAACTTGTACAAATAGGATTAAAAACATTCATTTAAAAACCATTTTTAGAAACCTGATGAAAACCAATTTATCACTTTCCAAGGAAAACAATATACAGAAATGCTCAAAATAAATCACACAGTAAGGGAATTGTATATAAGCACCATAAACACTACTGTGAGCTACAAAAGATGAATAGACATGGGTGAACCTAAGAGATCAAGTATAAACTAGTAGACACCAATACATGAGATATCATCCTTGTTGACATGTCACACACGATGAAATAAAAATGCTCAATATGCTTGACCATCCTATCTCAAGAAGGCCGAGGGAAAAATGCCATAGTAATAAACCCAATATATCCACCTACTATGGGCCACTAGTAAGTACCATAACCTACCAGTGCGGCACTCATTCTTAGAATATTCTCTTAATATGCCAGATTCCCATGTCTCATGTATTTGGAAAGGGGGTGAGCCAACAGATGCCAACCGAGCATCCAATCACATAAATACATATATAATAATAATAATGCGTAACATGGATCACCCTGAGTCACTCCATGGGACAACCTCTTGCCTCTAAACCATTCAGGCACCCGAGAGCCTCTAAGTGTGGGCTACCAAACAGTCAGTCACAACCAAGGTAGGAGCGTTATACTAGGAGGGTTTTCATCAAAACAATTATTCATTTTCCATAAAGTTCCAAACGATCATTAAACACCTTTCAAAATCACCACTTTAAAAAGTAAATTTTTTTTATAAGACCAAAACCAATTTGAAACTATTAAAGGAGCCCCAAAATTCTACTTCACATGCTTCCAATATTTTTATAAAACCAATCCAAACTATTTTATTTTACCAAAATACCCGTAAGAGCCAACTGGGAAATTTCCCAAGAGGACAAAAAAACATGTTCACGCTTTAGAAGAAATCATTTATCATTAAACCATAACTACTCTTGATATTCAGAGAATTATTTTTAAAATCACAATGGGAATTCTTTCAGTATTGTGCATTCGTTCATCAAGAAAATATCTCAAGTGTTGTGTATAAAATAAAATTTTTTTTTACATCAAGTAATTATTTAAAAATTAATTCTCTAATACTATTTAACATTTATTAAAATTAATAAAATATTTAATTGAAAAATTAGCGTGAGAAAATAATAAAAACGACACAATTTTCACACCACAAGAATTGAATTATAACTTTTCATAATAAATGAATTAATCTTAAGTTGCATAATAATATTTAGCACACACATATATATATAGGGTAAAAACAATAGGAAATAATGTAACTTAAATTTTAAAAGAAGTGCAATGGGAACCTACCTCGTATACCGAAGTGCGATGACGACACAAACTCAGAACCAATGCGAGATGTCGTTCGCACCTCAACCACATGCTATAAAAGCTAAAACCAACCCAACTCGACCAAAAATAACAAATATTAATAAAGACCCCTAGAAATCAGGAAAAAAAAACAGGAGTAGGGGTGTGCTGGCCGAAGGAGGACCACGCGACTACTTGCCGGAGTTGCTGTAAGGGGAGAAACAGGAGGGGAAGCGGGTGGGAGGTATCAATCGGGCACTGGGGTTTCACGCTGGCTGCGTGCTGATGGGGGGGGGATGTGGTTGGTTGAAAGTTGTGGGCTATAGGAAAGACGAGGGGACTGGCCGAAAGACCGGCGGCGCGGTGCAGCGTGCGGCATGGAGGCTGCCAGGGGACCTTGCGCAGGGGGGAGGGGGGGGGGGTGCTGGCCACGTGTTGAGATGAGGGGTGGGGGTGAGTCGGTTCTTTCGTGCGAAGAGGGGAGGGGAAAGTGGGGTAGCGTTGCATTTGGTGGGGAAGGGGGTATCACTAGGGTTTCAAAAAGAAAGGAAAAAAAAGAAAAAAAATTACCTTTATTAAAAACTTAAAGATATAAAAATAATAATAATAATACAAATAATAAAATCATGATAATAATAAAATATATACAACAATAAAATAATTCCTAACAATTGTTTTAATTAACATTAATTTTAATTGTAATATTTTGAATAAAAATAAAAATAATAACAATAATAAAATGATGATAAAATTAAAAATAATAAAAGTATTTATTTCCTTTCAAGAATAATAAAATCCTTAATTACAATATTTTTTTTAAAATACAACAATTATTGTTTGTTCTAATTACAAGAAATAATTTATTTACATTTTCTGAGAATTGGCGGTTGCACCGTTACCATGGTAGAGCTGTGTAGGGTTTCCGAAACGCACTCTACTGGTGCGCCCAACAATGTCGAACCTAAAACACGCATTTTTTAATCAGAACCCAAAAAACAAGTCCGAGACTCACCTCGGGCCTCAGAAAAAATATTAAAAGGTGGAATAAAAATATAATAATAAAATAAAATAAAATAAAAATAAAATAAAATAAAATAAAATAAAATAAAATAAAATGATATGATATCAAGGATCAGGGTGTGACTATTTGATCATATATCCAAAATGAATTCGGTTAGTTAACTATGGTCAAAGAGGTTATTATTACATAATATATAAAATATGTATCAATTTATCACTAAATTATACTTTCATGTCCAACTATTAATTATAGTTATGAAAAATCTACTATGTTACAATCATGGAGATGGTAGGCCATAAGAGCACAGGGGTAATTTTTTCATTTTTCAATGAACATGATGGAAAGAGGGTATATATTATTTTATCTCTATAGAATGATTATTACATCCTAAATATAATATTATTTCACTAAATAAACTTATATATGGAATCTATGTGATGTGGTTATGAAAAATTAAACACATCACTTCATGGAGGTGGTAATCCTCATGTACGAATGAACGACGTCCTGAGTTTTCAATGGATGAAGAAGTAAGAAAATAGATGACATATTATATTTCTATAATGATAAATATATCATTAATATCATATATATATATATAAAATATCATTATAATCATCCGTGAGAGTTGGTGATGAAAAATGAATTTCATTGGTTCCCGAGGCTATTGTCTGCCTTACAGAAGAACAATGATTTCATTTACCATTTGGAACTCTCCTTGGAAATGGAAGCCATATATTACAATATGGTTTCATTGAAATGGAGGCCTTCTGATGAATAATAGTGAATAAAATCAATGAAACATGATATAGGATTCTACGAGGATAACAATGGAACAATATTATAGAGAATTCAATAAGTGATGTAAGTCTTGAAGTGGTGGGAGTGTTACCTTTTATAAGTTAACGGTAAGATAGTTTTGGTACTAAAACTTACATTTTAATTTTGTAAAATTAAAATTCAATGTTTAATGTCCAAAATATGTAAAAACTATATTTGGATAGTGATTTTAGTTCCAAAAGAACCAGAAAAACTTTTTTTTGAGACAAGTATTAGTGTTTCAAGGTGTTTATTCCATCCATGTAACCTTTTTTTAACTTTTTACATAATTCACTTTTACCATGATTATTAGTTTTTAACCTGAGTAAAAAAAATTATTAATGAAAATAAAGAGTTAAAAATTTACCTAATTTTATCCTTAAGATTTAAAAATTTTAGATCATTTTATCAATTAATTTTTTTAAAATATTTAAATGCTAATTATAAAATAATTTCACTAAATCATGTAAAAATAACTTTTTGTAAAATAAGATTTTTATGCTTTAAATTTACATTGAAGATAAAATTATCTTGGATACTTATTTTAATAAATATAATTTTTTTTATTATAAAAAAATATATTTTATGTGTCCTTCAAGGAAATACAAAATAGAATCTCCCTTGAAAATACATGATTTAAAGGATAGTCCAAAAACATTTTTTTATAAGCGTAACATTTTAATTAGTTCCTAAATTTTTTTACATAGTATTTAAAAGTTCAATGAATATTTTAAAATATATATTTTTGATTCCTTAAATTCATATTTATTTGTTAAATGGTTTTTTAGAATTCTGGTTTTTCTTATATAATGACATAGTCATACAAATTACATGTTTCTTAAAAACAATATTTTTTTACAAAAAACCGACATTTTCAGAAAAATTTAAAAAATTTAAAATAAGGAAATTTTGATATGATTAATTGAAAGAAGAATTTGATATATCAAATTTCTAATTTTAAAATTTATCTTTTCAGTGATGTCTTTCATAAAGGCTCTTTAGAGTGAGCATTGTGTTATAGTTTAGGATATGATGTTTACTTTCTATAGCAGTGTCTTACATATCACAATCCGCTCTATAAAATCCCATATAACTATTGTCATAAGTGGTATCCATATTTTGATAATGTCAAAAATCCTTTATGTTGGCCTCAAAAGTGAATAACAAAGACCATAATCATCAAATATCAAGTTCTACGGTGCGACCTGGTGCTTTTTATATACGATCCTCTACACCACCCCTCTCAAGGGTCAACTTATGGATTTGACACCCACTAATGTCCCCTAAATCATGTAACAATTTAAGTACCCATATTTTTTTCACTATCTCTTCCTTGTTATAGAGATCGTGCATATAAATTGGAGGAATAAAATCCCTCATAATCAAGATAATCATTTCAAGGAGTCTTTGGGATCTTAAGATAATACATGCCAACATCTCTATGGAGAAATGTAACAATGGTTATCTCATTTACCATATAATACAATCATTCCCAATCGTACAATAATCTACCATGGGTATACCCACCTATTTACTCATGCACTCATGGTGGAGGAAAAATATTACCATTGTCTAACCAGATTTCCCAAAAGTGATAAGTTATTTCCTTATCTCACTGTGGAATACTTAGGAAAATCATCCTATACCCATAGTCTCTGATACAAGGATGTGTCTGAAGGGATCTGTACTAGGGAACACTTCATTCTCATCATTACATCAGTAAATATCTAGGGTCCATGTATCCCATCAAACATAATTACAATAAATCCCTTAACCATCAAGACCAAGGCATCACACTAGTTTCACGGGCCTTTCATGTTCTTTGACACATCATTCATTCATGGGATTTTTATTTTAAATAAATGGTTTAATTTTAAATAAAGTACAATTTCACTATAGTGGGGAGACCACATATCACATGATACATAAAAACATATAAGAAATAATGGAGAACTTCATGGGAACACCCACCACATATGGGACCCTCTTTTTAAGAAAACTCACCCATCATCCAAGCTCAACCAAGCTTATACAAACTCTTGAGCACCATCTCATCTCATCCTAAAGAAACAATGACCAACCACTCATTAAAGTTCTATGTAATAATTATAACAGTACCAAGAGAAAATATCCTTCAATGAAATAGTGATCAATGAAGTCCAATAACCCTCAAGGGACATCCTCTACCCATCACTTGTCGAATCCTCATCATATTGGGATGATTAAACAATGATAGGGTTGAATGGTCACAAAAACCAACCTCCCTACAAGATCTAATGAATGGGTGAGGAAAAATGGTATGAAATTAATGAAGAAATATTGTAAATAATTATATTTACCTCAATATTTTCTCTAGATAAAAAAAATAATATCCAATATTAATTGAGGGTGATACTTCTATTGAATCAAATAGAGGTGATAGATGCACACTTTGGATGAGTTACACAATGTAGGGCATTGGAAGTCCAAATTAGCATTAAATTGGAATCATGAATATAAATTTAATATATTGAATAAAATGGGAACCCTTATCATATATGGTTTATCACTGAAGTATTTCAAACATGTAAGGGCGACCTACATATTGGTCATACACATAAGGGTGACCTAAATATTGGTCACACACAAAAGGGTGACCTATGTATAGGTTTCCCATGTAAGGGTGTCCACATAAGGGTGTCCAGATAGGGGTCCCCCACATATGGTTTACCGATGTAATAGTGACCATGTAGGGGTCTCTGATGTATGAGTCACCCATATAAGGGTAACCATATATGGGTCCTCCAGACACCATTCTCATAAGTTAAACTTTGATAAATTTTTAGTAAATTATATCCATGTAAGGGTTACCTTTACAATAGAACAAAACATTGCTCAAGAAACAAAAATAAATTCAAGAATCCAATTCATCATTTAATCGTAAAATGATATTCAAAAACATTTTTTGAGGTTGATCTAAGTCATGGATTATTGATTTGAATGCCATTTCAAAAAATGAACATCTTTATTAAGAAAAAAAATACAAATTTCCCTTGAAATTTCCAAGATGAAAAAGAACCCTGTTTTATAGGAAATATCTACACAGATCAACATATAAGGGAACCTTAGACCCATTATTTAGAGAATTGAAACATTAATAGAAATAAATATTTATTTATATATTCTCTCTATCAGGTATCTATCTTCTTTACGTTCCCTAAATAGTGTAATTTTTAAGTGTGACCTTGTGAAGTGAATATAGAAAATCACTCCATTTATCAATTTATTAATTTTAACTACCTTCTTTAAGTGAATTGTTTTAACGTTTATAATTCATAAAATCTTGAACAAAATGTCTCTATATTTTATAAAAAAGGACATATACTCATAGAAATAATTTTTAGAGGTTAGGGTAAGGTTTTATGAGAATAATGGTAGTTATATTTATCATAGAAACATTGTAAAATAACATATAATATATCATCTTACAAGAATGATCTCAGAATGATCAATTAAGGATATAAATACTAGGTTACCATCTATAATCTTGATGTTATAAAGTTCAATATTATGTGATTTGAATTTAAACATAAGTAAAACTAATTTCTAGTTTGAAGCCTATAAATTAATATATTAAAGAGAGGCATGAATTAAAATAAAATTTTCATAGAAAATTTTATAATTCATATGTAGAAATTGTCTTAGAATTGGAAAAAATATTCAAGATATTTGGAAGAGGTTTATATGGAAATCATCAAGAGAAGCTTCCAATCATCCAAGATCCACTATCTCAGATTTAAATAAATAGTTAGTTATTAAAAGATCGTGAATATTAAGATGAAATACTATATAATATTAAGAAATAAAATTAATAGTATAATCTCAAAAATATAAAGAACATCCTTTGATTATTCCTTGGAATATCCAATTGTACCATCATGAGATTCATGATTTATTCACTTCAGAAAAATGATATATTGGAGATATAGAATTTTTATTTGAAAAACTAAATGAAATCCTCATGTAAGTATAATTCATGCAAGATATAATCAAAGGGAATAAAAAGTGTAAAAATTAATGTTCACCTCACAGTAGAGGAATTGGTGTAAAACCTTGTATGTTTTTACCAATATGGTTGGTGATGTCTTAAAAAACAAATCTTTCTAAAGAAACAAAGTATAATTGAAGGAAATGTTTTAGAATATTAATCAGGATACTAATAAAATTTATTCTAATAATATTGAGGAGTAATGTGGGGATAGTAAGACATATCATGAAGGTGTACCACAATATAGTATGATATTTAATATAGATAAAAAAATGATCCTAGAAAATTTATAGATGAATGATATTGGAAATTCAATATTATATAATATCAGTTATTTTAAATTCATAGATCATAGATAGTACACTAAATTTATAAAGAGAAAACTTGTGGGGAAATATAATAAGATTTTGGGATATGATGTTAAAACACTCAGAAGTGATAAAAAGTATCTTGAAGTGTTTCACATTCCCAATCAAGGTTATTCTTGTAATAACTATTTTTCCCAAATAGGTTATTGTTATAAATATACAAGTCATTCAAAATGGAGAATGGGTAAGAAGAGAAAGAAAATATTTATCCAAGATCTTTTATTTATGACATTGACTATTTTAAATAATATCATTGTGAGTTTCAAAATTTTTATTATCTTCTTGGACTATAAGATTAATCATATAATTTAAAGTTATTTGTTCAAAATATTAAAGGTGTTCAGCTTTAATTAGTTCAATAATACTCGATGAATTTACATTCATAATTTGTATATGTAGAGGACTCATTTGGGGTTCAAGAAACAACAATAAGGTAGGTGATTCGACTCTATTGCATACAGATGAATGAATTAAAGGATGTAATAAATATTCTATATATGGGTTTATCCTTTTGGTTGAAGGTTGCAAGTGTTAGAAGTTATGGGCTTGGTCCAACAGTCTACTACATTTTCCAATAATATTAAAAGGTTTTAGAACACAATGATATGATGGAATGTGAGAATAATAGAAATCACACAAGAAGGTTTGAAGGAATTTTGTAAGACAATATCATTAAGTATATTTTCTTTAATAAATCCTGAAAAATATTTGTGATATCAGTGAGAAAATAAAATCAATATAGATGTGAGGAAAAAATTAAAGGAAATGCATGGAAAGAATAATAGATGAGCTAAAGGGATATCTTTATCTAGTTATGATTATTGTTGGTTCTATTGTAAGAATGGTCACATATCTAACACTTCTCCATAAACAGGTAGAAGAAGAGGAAATATCAAGTAAACACTAATTTATGATACCTAAAAAATATTATTTTCCACTATATAGGGAGAAACTATTATATTAAATGATGAGATTTTATATTATTTATATTCAGTTAAATTGAAGGAGGAGGGATAATACTCAGATGAGTAATTATGAATCCCCAATACAATATTGATCTATATTTGAATAGTAATGATTTTTGAAATAGATAATAAAACCAAAGAATATATAATGAATGCAAATCGAGAAGATATAAAAGGACATCGAATTAATTCCTAAAAATTGAAATTTTTTTATAAGGAAGATATATTCAAAAATGGAATGTTCTTAGAGCTTATTATTATGAGGTATACCAAATTTTTTGGGCATCATATCACGAAAAAAAATCTACGACGATGAATAAATAGATAACTTCTATAAAATAGACATTATATTACAAAAAATACCCATTGTAAATTAAGAAACAGTTTGTAAGGATATGTAAAAGAATATAATTATGTAAATATTTGAATAATCTTGACTTGTGTATATCACATTGTTAGTATGGGGAAATATTTACCAATCATGATTGTAGTAGTGTATGCACTTTTCTCTAGTTTATGTAATGCATTATTTGAGGGATCCTGAGAAAATTTACATACATGAGTAATATGGGTCAATGTGATCACACACATTCATATAAGTTTTATAGAAATATTTACATTCATAACATTAGAAATAAAAAAATACAAGAGGAACCTAAATAAGACAGTGAGATCCACAAGAATAAAAAATGGGTAAGAGTAATTACTCATATTTACATGATGCTCTTTAATACTGGATGGAATGATTTCTGATTATTTGTTGAAATATTTTTTTCATAGATTCTAGTATAAAGGGACATAAATTAGAGAGATGAATCTATGAGTGGTAAATCATAAGATAATAACATAGAATAGAAAATAGGATTTATTAGTAATAGTTGAGGAAATATAATTGAGAAAAAATATTATTGATGTGATTAGATAGGTCAAAAATTGAATTGTAATCTTTGATATATGAGAAGAAGATGATATAGATTCCAAAAACACAAGATTAGTAAGAATATATTTGAATATATAATATATTAAATTATTTGTACTTGAGATCACTTTTCATTAACCTAGTATCACATTTGAAAAAAGTGAATGTACTTCATTAGAATCACAGATAATGTTTGTTTTATTATGTATTCAATAAAAGAAAAATCAAAATACCTATTTTTGAGAATTAATAATATCTTATAATATATGTGATATCTTCGTTATTCAATATAATGAGAAAAGATTGGGATATGTTAGTGACGTTTACTATTTTTTGAACTACTTGTATCACCCCAGTGGATATATGATTCACTTTCTCTTGTAGAATAATCATGTTTTATGAGTTACCTTAGAATTTATAAGGTTTAGGGTTATAATATGTAACAATGAAATATTTTATGTTCAATAAGTTGAAGAGAATGTTCAAATTTAACTAAATAAGAGAATATTTGTAATGTATTTTATTTTATTTATTCCTCAGTTTACAAATGATTTCTTGAATTGGAAATGATTCCTTAGAATATATATACTAGGGATAATATTTTTAGAAGGAATTATACTCGATAATTACTTGAGTAAAATTAATTTTCGAAAAATACTTACATTTCTATAAATTTATGTATTTACTGACCAAGTGAAAGACTATCAAGACGAGGATAGAGAATACAATAGAAGTATTGAGAAATATAATGAACTTTTTATGTTTAAGGTTTTGAAGAATAGTAAAGTATAGTAATTGGAAAAGATGAGAGATTACTTATTAGAGAATTGGTCAAAAAATACCTTTGAAATTGTGGAAGAAGGTAATTAATGAAGCAATAATTACACTTAAGGATTGTTGTATAGTGATCAAAAGAAAATGAATTGCATATTCAAATAGAATGATTACAGAATTTGAGAAAAATATTCTAGAATTAACCAATGATGTATTAGTTAGGAATAACTAAAGTCCCCACTAAAATTTGACATTAATGTTAATGAATCATGTCAATAAACAACATGGAAAAACAAAAATGGTTATTGATTTCAATAATCTCTATAACAAGATAAAGGATGATGAAAAAAACCTCCATATTTGGGAGGATTTGAGGAGTAATATTTTCAAAGAAAGGGTAATTTAATATTCTAAGTTTGATCCGATGTCAAAATATTAGTTTATTAAGATAACATAATAAAAAAATACCATTTATTGTTTTCAAAATGTCAGTATAGTCCTTTGAATGGATAGTCATGTCATTTAGACTCAACAATTCCCTATAAATATTCCACAAGATATTAGATAATAAATTCTATATATAATCATAGATTTTGGTAGTTTACATTGATGATGTGTTTGTATTTTGTAAAAATATATAAGAGAATGGAAAACATTGAAATTAGGTGGATGATGTGTTCAAAAAAGGGATGGACATTTCAAAAATAATGATCATTTGGATGTAGCCTAAGATTGAATTCTTGGGATTAAAGATACAGGGAAGTGGGGAGAATATTCAACCACATATTATGGAGTAGATATAACATTTCTATAATAATATTTCATATCATAAGAAAATATAAGAATTTATTAGAATATTATGTTATGTAAGAGAATATATGAAATCTCTACTAAATAATCTATCACTAATCCATAGAGTTGTTCATATTAAGGTTCCATGGAAATAGATAGAAGACTATTCGGAAATGATTAAAATTATGAAGTATTAATCTCAAAATATCATAGTATTAGTGTATCAATATGGAAGTAAAGCTTAAATTACATTTGAAACAGAGTCATTAGACTCAATATGGGGATATATCGTAATGTTTATGAAAAAACTATGATGAATGTATTAGTTTTTACTAAAGTTGATATTTGAATAGGATAGGGAATAATTATCCTTTCTATGAATGATATTTTGTTGAAGACTTTTAAGGAATTAGTAATAAATATATTTTTTTGTAAAAATTTTTACTATGAGGATATATATTATACTAGGTTTAGGGTAAAGCCCCTATATTGAACATAAAGAAGAGGCCCCCTTTTGAAAACTGGGAAAATAGGGAACGCATCACATGAAACATAGGAAAACAATCCTTAAAATAAAATGACCAAAATTAAAAACATGGTCTTGAGTGTCCAAATGGGAAGAATACATCAAGGAAAGCACTATAAAATGTCTAATCCCACATGCCAATCAATGTAATAATGACACTGGTAAATGATAATGTGTCCCCAAACCTTTTAAAAATTTGATCCACGCTAGTAAACCACAATGTGATAAAACACCACTCCAACCCACACAAACATGTTAGGATGGGATAGATAATAGGTATCAACACACCTATCTCCTTTCAAAGCCTACAACCCAAATATTCATGTGAAGAACATCTATACTATAAATTTAAAATAAAAATATATTAAAATACTAGATAATGTCATTATAAAATAATTAAAATGTTATCTTTTCTCTTATAGGTGAAACAACATTAAATACTCGATCAATGTAGTTCATAAAAATCCTTTAAGATGACATTTCAAATATTTTGGTTTTTGATTTTTGTCAAATAATATGAAAAATGGTACAGATTATAGAGAACCATGAGGTGGTCATGAATAAAAGGCTATAGGGGAGTTTTTAGTGTGTTTTAGAAGGTTTTGAAGAGTTTTTGGACCAATTAACCTCATTCTAGTTGGGTAAACTCTAAAAAAAAGAATATAGAAGTACTGGTAAAATATGAAATTTCATATAGGAAGCCTTCAAAAGAATAGTTATATTCAAAAATGTAGTAAATTTATTTTACAGGTGAAAGAAGGGTTTTACAAATGGATTGGTTCAAACACAAAATAATAAACTAATCCATCATTAAAGAGAGAGGAAGACTTATAGAAGATATATGTACTCTATTTTTTATAACATATAAAAAATATATTTATTTCATAAAGGCACTTAATGTTTCAAATATTTACACACATGAAGTAACTCATGAAAACTAGTATTGTGTGAAAATGGGTTACACAAATTTGAAATAAATTTCTCAAAAAATATATGGTAAACTAAAATATAACATTTTTGGAATCAGTTAAGGTGTATACTATTAGAGGGGTGGGGTGAATCAAGAAATGTTGATTTATTTTAAATTACCCTCATTAATTTTCATTTCCAATGTTAGTTGGAAAAAAATATATCCTTGAAAACATATTTAATATGATAATGTAAGTAAATAGGGATATAATAAATTTTTTATTGGTTCACCGACACTAGGATAATCAAAGGATCATACAATGAAGATGAATCAACATAATAGAATCATTATTCCCCCAATTATTTAAAATGTTTTGAACATACTCAATATACCTTGGTTCACTACCAATAACATTTAGAGAACTTTTTACTCAATCAAATAATAACTATTAAATTTCATTAATCGGAATATAGAGATGTTTTTGATAATTTTATACATAAATAACTTTCTATTAACATATGTTATATGTAATTGATCTGTTCAATATAATTTCTTGATCTATCAGAGGTTGTACTAAATTATATTAATCAGAAGATTGAGATGGTCCCAAATCTGTTATAACCAATCACAATTATCTTTTTTATGTTATTTTAATATGATTCCTATAAATTTATAAAAATGAATTTAGGAATTTAAGATAAAATTCAATTTCAATCATGATGTTTTGAATAACATCTTTACTTTTGAGTTCTTATACATGTGTTTTTTTCAATTTTAATTACATAATGATTCTATTATTAAAGGATACAATTTAAAAGATATGATTTTTTTATTGTAATTATTTATTTTAATATTTAATGATTAAAAATTTTATAAGTATAAGAAAATAAATCTTATGAACTATAACATTTGATGATGTTTGGGTGTTAATCATTCCATCAATCATGCTAATTAATGAGGGAATTGGGGATATAATAACCAATATTTGATGGGTTTTTTGAAAAATGTTCTTGTTACCAAACATGTATATTGGTAATTAGGATCCTAAATTGGATAATATTTATTATTTATATTATAATATTCATTTGATTCAATTTTCATTAACACTGGTATGAGTTCATTTTAAAAATAGAAATCCATTTCTCCTAATTATAAAAGTTATTTCTTAAAATGCACTAATAGTCGACACATTATTAATTACCTTGTAAAATAATTTATATTAATAATTTTGGTTTGATATGATAGAAAAATTATGAACATATTTTGGGGAACATTATTTTCTTATGTAGAAAAGTTGGATATAAATGAAAATATTAACAATGGTACCTTTGAATATAGAAAATTATGTGTGAAGGGAACTACATACCATTCTAATAAATCCACTGCACCGATGATGATACATTACCAATGAAGAAAAAATTCTAATTGTGAATAGGGAAAATTCATAGTAACATTTGATTAAATATATTATAGAGATAATTATAAAGTTTTAAGGGAGTTCTAAGTGGCCCATGTTGAAGATAAAATTATTGGATAGATTATGTGTCCTAGAATGACTGGACACTATTTTGCTCATAACACCACAACCAAAAACTAAATTAGTCTGAAATTCCATATGATATTATAGGAATTACTAGGATTCAATATATTATTCAACGGAACACCAAATTTCACCAATATAGAAGGTAAATTTAACGCATATGTCATATGTTTTCTAGCTGGATCCCACTTTGGTTCAAGGGTTTAAAAGTCCATATTCAATAAATTTTCCACCACCCAAGGCCTACCATAATCAAGAAATATAAATTGGAATATTGGGAGATTGAACCAAGGCTTAAAAAATTCCTATTTAAGAAATTCATATTAATGTAGTTGGAGGGAGTTGAATCGTGTTTAAATTTTAATGACACACTACTATTTTTCTATTATAATACCATTTATTTCCACATTACCAATTTTAATTTCATTAGTTTCATAATTAAAATTATTAGTGTAATTGGTGTGGTGAATGAGTTGTAAAACCCCTAATAATGTATCCCAAATACCAGGGTTCAAATCCTGGAATTCCCCTTAGGGTATTTACAATGTAGGAAGTGACACAGGCATTCCATGGGTAGGTGGTGTTGCAGCATGATTTAGGTAGGTGGTTATGTAATCATAATGCAAGACTGGTGACACAGGAAGGTTTATGTAGATATGATTCTTCAGTGGGACTTCAAGCAATGTTCATGGGCCACTTGGCCCTCGGCATATGGGCTATGTAATGGGGTTTCCTCTGCCCAGATAGAAATATTTATTTTTATTAGTAATAAAATAGAGGCTTAAACCCAATCATTAAAAAATTATTATATTATTATATTCTATATTTCTAAACATATTAACACCATTGATTCAAGGTATGAATTTATTCACTCTAAAATTTTCTAAATTCATCACACATTAGTGGAGTGTTTGTTACTTCATTATTTTTCTTCTTCAATTCTACCACTTTAATCCCTCTTCCATCTTTTATAGAGAGCATCACATCAATGAAGGGTTATCCCCCTTATAGACTAATCCAAAAGAAGATTTAAGGGGTTGGGTTGGTTGTTATTTCATATTCCATTTCCATAAAATCATTTATTTTAATTAGTAATTCAATTTGAGGATTACATACTAAGTTGTACTTATTTAACTTTAACGTGACACATTTTTATTGATAATACAATAATTTATCTCGGGTTCCCATGAAAATGATCCTACAAGTGTATAGGTGAATATTATTTAGATTTTTATTTATTAAACTAGTAATTGATGATGGGGGTTTGAATTTATTAAATGGAATAATCTAAAATCTATGAAATTGGAATAATCTAAAAATTAATTCAAGAAATCCTCTAATATCAATAACCTAGAATCAACTCATTCTCTCAAATTGAATTCAAAAGTGAAATTTAATTCTCATTTTAACCATATCAAATAAAAACAATTTTTTTTGATTTCATAGCTAAAACTATAGATTGAATTAGTATCTGTAAGTCCTTTATAGGTATTTGAGGAATCAAAAACCACTTCTTTTCTGGAAGTGACAATATTAACATTAGTGTAAATTTAATTGAGACTAAATTTTGGAGTTGTTGATAGGGACCTAAGTAATCCACCTTATAAACTCATTGTTTTCTTATTTATTTCTCTATTATCAACAATTTTTTTATGTTTTTGCCATTATTATTTTTCTCTTTTTAGTGAAAGTTCTCCTATACCCATGAACAATAAAACCATGTTGGTATGGTCGATAGTTATTAGGATGGGGATTCAAGAACCACTACTATATTTTTTCATTTATATATCAATTTTCATAAGACTTTAGATTGTAAATTTGATTCAATTATTATGGACGGTCTTCCATGAACCCCCACCATCAACCAGAATGGGAACCAAAACTGAAACCCAAATCTAGATTCACAAAACCTGATGGGTTTTTTTTTATTAAACAATGAATGACTACCTCCAACATTCATAGACCAATTCACAGTCATGTATTATGAAATATACTCTGTGATATTCCCCATATGAATTTAAACCTAATGTTTTAAACCACATTGTGTCATTTCACTAGATAGAGTAAGACATTCCATACCATTAGGCAAAGGAATTTAATGAAATATTGGAAACCATATGTCCACCACATCAAATTAAGATAGCTAAAATGATGGTATTTCCTTTTCATTGAAGAATGGAGATAATAATTGGTTTGAAAATCTTTGAACAACATCCATCTACTAATAAGATAAATAATAAATATAATTTTACAAGAAATAATTTAAAGACCACAAAAAAGTACATTAAAAAAGGGAATAAAAACATTATTGAAAAATAAGAGGAGTAATTTTATGAAACACGGGAAAGGATTAAATACATAGTGAACATGATACCTCAAAATTTATTTTCAATTCAACAATAAGTGTGAATTTTATATGATGTTTTGGGTTTGGTAAAAAAAATTCAATGACATGAAGTGTATTAAAAAATTTAAAAAACCAATCAAAAATGATGCTTAAAAGTATCTAGAAAATTTGGATAAAAACATAGGGAAGACCAATTTACTATAATAATCCATAAAAATCTTTTGGAATGCATACTATTAGGGAAGAATAATGTATGGGGTAAAAAATTGGTTCACTCACTATTAAGGCTGTGGAGATCGATATTAGGAAGGTTTATGAAATTAAAACTACTGAATCTGTTTGAAGAATTTGTGTCAAACAACACAACAAGACTAGAAAAATTCCAATCATCCATTATATCAGTGATATTATTTTTGGATGACCATAAAAAAGTCAAATGCTTTGAATTTTAAAAAAACCTAGTACCAAAACATTTGAAAACAAGGTGGAATATCTATATAAATTTCCTTTGTAAAGACAATCAACAACCAATAAAAAAACAATGTCTCAACACTTACCCTCAATAAAAAATTGAAACACATGGCCAGTTTAAACCACAATTAGTCCTAAAACAATATCCACCAATCCAATTCCTACAACTGATCCAATAATCCGTTCAACATACCATACAACTAGTCAAGTATCCTCTGAGGATGAACCAACTAGAACAAGCCCTTCCCAATCCACTAACTACTAATATTTAAAAATTTGTGCGTGAAATGAAATTAGTAAATGTAGAAGTATCTCTATTACTCAAGAACTTTAAGCAATAAAAATTCAAAAGGAACCTTTTCCAACTCAACCTATTCCCTCAACATTTATCAGAGAATATTTCTACATATAATCATCTATAAATGAACTATAAGAAGATAACATCCTAATAATTGTTAAATCCATTCATACACCTAAAAAAACATTCAAAAACCATAAAATAGTTCAGAAACCTATGATAATAATAAAAAAACATCAATGAATTAGAGGAAAATATAAACCTGAAGTGAGTGAAACACTGAGGGAACAATATCTCAAGTTATGTTTAAAAGTAACATTATCAATGAAATCCAAACCATACCTACCTACTCAAATTAACTTAAGGACATTTAAAATTTTGAAATAAAAATTTCACATAAATAAATTGTCATTTGGCTCCTAAAATGGGTACGACCATTCAAGGAAACATTCCTCTTATGTTGAAAACCCCTATTTTTCCCTACATCAACATTGAATTAGGAGAGGAAAAGTTTGTTAAAGAAGTTTGTGATCTAGGATATAGTGTCAACCTCATTCCATATGCGATGCATTTTTATTTAGTGATTGAGGAATAGTAACTTACATATTTCAATGTTCAACTTTATTATAAAATTATTCAGTTTTTTAATGGGATCTTATGGGACGTTCTAGTGAAATTTGAGAACTTAGCCAGCACTACTGAATTATTATCCTTGAAAATCAACCAAACCTAGGAACTAGTGTAAAAACCTCAATCATCATTGGTAATCGATTCCTATAAATAATTAGCTTAGTGATCAATGTAAAGAATTAAAACATGGACATAACCTTCAGAAACATGATGCTTGGTCCGAACATTTAAAATGAAAACTCAAAAAATAGGGTTCATTTAGTGATTCATTAAGTCAATTGGATAGGTAGTGTTGATATTCCACTAGAGGAACTTCAAGGATTTGTCGAAGGATGTTTATATTAAGATGAAATTTATTTCCTTTGTTCACATGAGGGAAATTTTCACCCTTGGCATGAATCACTTTTGAATTTCTCATTTAATGATTTTTTGGATCAACAATAAATGAAAGAATTAAAGAAATAAAATACTTTAAGTCTATTCCAATTCCTGGCACCAATATATCTAATTTTTTTGGCTATAACGTCTATTCAAAAGATCCAGTAATGTTGAAAAATTTAGAAGAAAAAATGATGTTTGATCAAAAGTAATATTATACTTATAAAAGTTTCATCCCAACTAATACTGAATTCAAAATCCTACCCACTTGAAAAAATTATGCATTCTAAGGGGACAATACAACCCTTACTCTTGTTATATCTTCGTCTCTCAAATCTAACCAAGGGATAATAGTTTTAAAAGTGTTGATAAAGAATACAGAATCAATTTAATGTACATTTTTTTTGATAATCATGTGATTGTCTCTATCATTGGAAACCAAAGGAATATTTTAGAAAATGATTCTAAATAATTTTAAAAACCAAAATGAAGACTTAATCCCAATATCATGGAAATAATAAGTTATGAACTTCTAATGCTGTCAAAATTTGGTATGATCTACCCTATTTCTAAGAGTGGGTGGGTAAGAAAAATCCATGTGGTTCCTAAGAAGGATTGAATTACCCTAATTACCTATGTGGACTATGATCTCCCCAAAAGGGACAATAATGGATGACGTGTGTCCATTACCTAAAAGATATTAAACATTTTCACCAAGAGAGACAATATTCCCGTATCTTTCATTAACCAATTCCTTGATTGAGTGGAAATTAATATGTTATACTACTTCATATATGGTTTCTTAGGGAATAATCAAAATTATTTATCCATAGATGACCAAGGAAGAAAAACTTCCACATATCCATTTGAATCTTTTTACATCATGTACATGTCATTGGGGTTATGTAATTCCCATGGTTCCATATAGTGGTTAATGATGGGAGTATTCTAGGATATGGTGGGGGACTATTTTGAGTAATTTATAGACAACTTCTATTGATTTAAGGATACATTTGGGATAAGACATAAGAAGTTTTGAAAGGGTGTTGTCCATATTTTAGGACAATAATCTTGTCCTAAAATGAAAAAAAATCACATTTCATGGTAATAAAAGGACTTTTAATGACCAATTTATTCTCTAGTAGATGAAATTAAATTTATAAATCCAAATTTTATATCATTAATCGCCTCTAATATATAAGGACTATGAAATAAGCACGGTTCTTCTTAAAACATTGTAGTATCTATAGAATATTCATTAGGAACTTCAGTTGCATTTCCAGACCACTTTATGCTCGAATTGTGAATAAAGCATTATTTTTTAGAAGAAGATATTTATGGAATGATTATATGAACTCAATTCATCACATATATCTCTACCAATCATCAAGTATCCCAATTATAATATTGTTTTGAAATCATGTGTTATATGAGTGTATTTTATATATGAGTTTTCATAGGAAAAAGGCATGATAAAAATCATCTTGTCATCTCTTATCAAATTAAATCATTGAATGATAGAAAAATAAAAAATGACAAATTTTATAAATAGTTTATTTATAATTTATTTTCCTTTTAGAAATTCAGTACTTATATAGTAGTGTCCCCCGTCATTATTTTTACAAATCATTCGACTATGTAATTAATTTTACAAATACATGTTGCATAGGATAAATAGAATAGTTAGTTCCTTCTTCTACTAGAGTTTGATATAACTATTAAGGATAAAAGGGAATTGAAAATTATTTAGTTTATCACCTGTTGAGGGTGGAATTAAATGATATCTTACATCACCATTATGTGTCAAATTCATTTCTAGATGATCACCTCTATTTTGAGAGTGATTACCCAAGGTATAAAGACATAGAATATAATTAGTTATTGGTATTATTCAAAAATAATTAGGGACTCAATATAAGATAAAATTAATTTATTATTTCAAGAACTATGTGATTTATTATTTATAAGATATAATGTTTTGTCCTAATCAAGGCATCAAAAGATGTGTTCCTGAGTCTGTGCAAGGGTCCATTATAAAATAATGTTTTGGAGAGGGATTTGAAGTCCAACTTTCTACTAAGTAAACCACTTTAAATGACATTAATTTTTTTTATTTTGGAATACCATTAGTAAATATTCATTTAAAATAAACCAAATGCGTCCTAGATATCATAAATTAGGATCCACAACCAAAATAATTCAAATACCCTTACTACCATTCTGGTTTCAGAAAAATTGGATTATTGGGGAATTGATTTCATGGGACCCATCTAAAACTCTAGGGGATATATCTTTATCCTATTAGATTTTTATTATTTTTAAAAAAATGGGTTAATTTCATTCCCAAAAATTCCGATCACCGTCATGTTATGATAGATTCATGAAAAACTTCTTTTATATATTTAGAATTCCTAGATCTATCATCAATGATAATGCAACCCATTTCTACAACCATCCCCTCTCACCACTCATTTATAAGTATGAGATTTCTCACAATGACTTCACTACATACCATCCTCAAACCAATGGACAGGTTGAGTTGGAAAATAGGTAAATTAAAAAATTTATAAAAAAAATAATAATATATTGGGACAGAGCTGGTTGGAGGAGATTCTTGAATGAGTTTCTTGGAAATTATGTTGGTTATTTTCTTTATAAAAAATTACCACACATTGTTACTTTGGTTTATTAGAAGAAGTATAATCAGACATGGATGAATAGACATATATTTAATGATAAATTTCATAAATTTATGTTTTTAATTTTATTGGAGAACTTTTATTCATACTCCTTTTTCTAGAATTGATTTTTTTAGAATAGAGTGGGAAGATGCACCAATTTCAGAATTTCATAAGTGGTATTCTACACATAAATAATGATGATGATTTTATGATAATTTAATGTTAGTAAATCATGAATAATTAATAATACAAGTAGTAATTTTTTATAAGAAAATAGAAATATGAAATTATGGGGGATTTATAAATATTATATTTTCCAGAAATAGATCATTGGTTTCAGAAGTTTTGGTTGAAAAATTTATTTGAAGGCTGTTTTTTTAAGTCATAAGTTCTAAAAAATTGATGAGTTACTGATCCACCTAATAGGATGATCCATTGGTTATATTAATTCATCGGATGAGCTGATTAATTTAATGATCTATTTGATGATGAGTTTTATAAAGAAAGAAGTCATTATTGATACTGAACATTAGAAATGTTCATGAAAATCATGGGGAATGAGATGCAAAGTTCCATTGGAGGTAGAAAAACGAACCTCCCAAATTGCATCAGATGGACTAGATTTATTTATTATGAATGAGAAGAGTGTATGAAAATGATTTATTAGAGAATATTTTTTACACCAATTAACCAAGAATGTTTTTTGACTGATCTTTGAGATTCTATGTTGGCACCAATTCATTGGATGATCTAACTGATAGTAATAAGTAATCAGATACTGAGTTTTATTGGACACAGTTTCATTGGACTATGGATAAATTGAAAAAACGAATAAAGTGGTTGAATATGAGAGATATATAAAAGTTACTTCTGAACTACTTTCATACGGTTTTGAAGTCCTTAAAATATTCAAAAATGTTTACGATAAAACAAATTCATTTGTTTTAGATAATTAGAATGAGATGTAATTTATTTTCCTTATATTGAACTGGTATAAGATAATTGAAATTAAAAATAATGTTTTATAATGCTAAATTCCATAATTCCAATTTTTTGACTGAGTAGTTTTAAAGTTCTTATTCAAGTGAGGTTAAGAATTAAGAAGTTCTTGAAAATTCATGAAGATTCTAGAAGAATATAGAAGAGATTAGAATATTTGATTAGTGTCCAAATTGGATTTTAATTCACAAATATTTTAAATTGTGAGATTAATTAAGCATGAAAATAGTTTCGAGTTCCTACCATTTCTGATTCTAAGACACCTATATAAAGGGGTGAAAGTATAATGTACTCTGACATTGTTCACATGCAAGAAGGTAGATCACTAGAGTTTTGATTTCTGAATAGAATTCTTAGTGAAAGATTTATGAATAGAAGAATTATTTAGAGAAGTAGTGGATAGAAATAATCATATCAAAATGAAAAATCATATTAAAGAATTATGACTTAAGAAAGATGAAGGGATGATAAATGTAATGGTTTACAACATATAAATCATACTTAATCATTGCAAGACTGATGAATGAGATATTTGTAACCAGACAGAGTTTTCAATGTGAGTTATGTATGAACTCAAGAGTTTTTGTTTCTACCTATATTTGATTAAGAATGTGAAGAATTGTTTTTGAAAAATTAAAAAAGTGAATGTTATTGAATCAACACAAAGACAATTTTTGGAACTAATTGGAGAAGATTTACAAAATATATTACAACAACATATTTACATATTTTTTGATGAAATAAGTAGATGAGTAGTTGTATTGATCATAGTGCTACACAATTGTAAGGGTATTTACAAGTAGATGTATAAAAAAAGAAGGGTTGTTTACTAGTGGATTGTGTGTTAGTGAATTATTTCAAAACCATTCCAAGCACAATCTACTCTTATTGAGCGGTGAACATTGGAAATACAGGTATTCCTGTTGATATGTGAATGTTTTTTTATCAATTTGATAAATAATTAATTGGAGGTGAATATTGTTTAAAAAGATAGAAAACATAAAAAAAAAATATAAGTGATTCACCCCATTCCCTTCTTAGTTATTACTTTGATCTTATGAGATCCTTTTCAATTTTAATCAGAGTTAAGGTTCCCTTCGTTTACTCTTTGATTAAGTTTTAAGAGATGATGTTATATATAATTTGAATTGTGTGAATAATAAGTGGATTCTATTTTTATATTGAAATAACTATCAAATCTGGAAAGATATAGTGTCTTCATATCTTATGTCTCATTTCTATGATTTTTGGGAGGCTTCTATAGATGGATTTTCTCCTTATGTTGATAATGTTCCTATTACATCCACTGATAAGAAAAATATATAGAATGATGGAGGGGATAAAAAATATTTAATTTTATCACTCTCTAAAAGTAAATTTCTTATAGTTATGGGAGTTTTAACTACCAAATATATTTGGGTAAAGTTGAAAAACATCTATAAAGGAAATAAGAATATAAAGAAGAAAAAATTACAAATATGGTGGCTGATGTTTGAAGACATCAAAATGGGTGACTATGAATCCTATGTAGACTTCTTTAAAAGGGTGAATGATATTGTTACCATGATAATATTTCTTGATGACAAGCTATCAGATTCAACTGTTGTCGTAAATATATTATAAATTCTTCCTAATATTTTTGATACAATTTTTTTTTATATTTGGAGGACAGATATTCTGAAACTCTACCATTATATGAATTACCTAAAAGTTTTATCACATATGAAATGAGAGGAGATAATGTTATGAAAATCATAGAAAACGTTGATTGAGAAATTTACTTCAAAGCTACAATAAATGAAAAATCTAAGAAGATTATTAAATATGAATAAGTTGATTAGTCCAACTCTAAATATATGTCTAGTGACAATATCGATTGATTATAGTCATTGTTTTCGGAAATGTGATAAGAGGCACAAGAAATTACAATGGGAAGTTATCATTATAATTCATTGGCTATAGAGATATTGGCAATTCTTCATAAACTTTCTTGTGAAAAAATGATGAAGAAGAATGTGATGTAGATGAAATAATTTAAATAATATCATTCATGAAACATATTGAAAAATATAAATCCTAATTCAAAGGAATGGATAAAATTTTCTCTAAATACAATAGGATATTTTTTTGTTTATGGATGATGACGATAACAGTAAATTTTAAGCAACAAAACTCACTAACGATCCTATAGAAAACACATTTATTGAAAAATTAAATGAATTATATTTTGTTGATAATAAAATAAATAGTTCTGAAGAATATTATAAATTTTAATTTTCATTGAAAATACCATTGAAATATTTTCATTGAAAGATTGTAAAAATTGAAAGAGAAATAAAAAATTTGAAAAAGTAATGTTTTATACCATACAATTTAGAATCATTTTTTAGATAAATCTAATTTGTTGAAAGATATTAAACATTTTAAGAAATATCATGAAAATGAAAATAATCGGAATAAACAACTAGAAATAAAGATAAAATTTATGTATGAATAGATATATCTTATCAAATAAAAGTTTTCTAAATATGATAAATGAGTTATTAGTTTAATTTGTTTTTTAAATATGGTGAATGTTTTGAGATATTTTAAAATGAGAAATATCAACAAACATTATACCAAAATATTTAAGAGAAAAATGAATATTATCCTAAGATCAAGGATGTGGAGAAAATCATGTTTGTAGCAAAAACAAAAAAAGTTTAAAATTTAGAAGTTTCAAAAATATCAAAGTTCAGATAAAATTTTGGCTATGAAAAAAAATATGTTGGTTCAATCAACAATAATAAAATTAACCCATGTGTAACAGGAATAAAAGTTTGAGGGGGAGTCAATCCTATCAAGGAAAGAACCATGAGAAAGTTTTTATAAGAGTTGAAAATAGATTTCGACCATTAGACACTATTTTCAAAATATGGGAACTACCTAGATATCCTATAAAAGGATGACTTGGTTTGTTACCCGAATGTTTTTATAACAATTCTAAAAATATGAATGATAAAAAAGATAAATGGAATGAAATGACACCTTTTTAGATACTTATATCATATATACAAAATGATAAAGACACTTGATTTTGGAAAGTGGGTTTCCTTAAAATATGATTATAGATTTTATGCTATTGATAGATGTGAAGGATTTTAAAGGAGGAACAATGACATTTTTCAATGATGAATCACTCGAAAAAAGGTGTTGGATCTATTATTATTTGGGAAGAAAAACTAATATCCACAAAGGCATTGTTTTTAATGGACTGAAACAAAAATTATTAAATTTCTAATTTTTTGAAAAAGTTAATTTTTTTTTTAGAAAATATGGTCTTGTTATAAAAACTGTTGAAGATGGAAATGTTTCTACAATAGGCCAACATACGAATGGAATCTTGTTCCACATTGGTGATGTGCCTAATTCTTGTTATCTAATCATAATATAAGAAAATAAAATATAGAATAATAGGTTTGGGATTATGTGTATGAGGAATATGAACAAGTTAACAAAATAAGACAACGTTCATGATATTTCGAATATAACACAAATAAGAGATTAGTGTTACTAAATTTTTCAGAAAGGAAAAATAAAAAACTCAATGCATAAAAAGTTGAAATTCATTCAACTCGTCCCATAGAGATTATTAGTGTTGATATTTTTGTTCCAATTAGTAAACAATAAAATTTTAAAGATAAGTAATTGATTTCTTTTATTGATTATTTTTATCACATTACTTGTATTATGTGTTTTAAACATAAATTGGATACTCTAACAATGTTTAAGAGTTTCAAGAGTATTGTAGAAAAAGAATTTAGATATTCTATGGAGTTGTTGCGAACTAATGATGGTGGTGAATAAAAAAAGAAGAATTCAGAAGATATCTTGAAAAACCATTCATTCACAATGAGTTTAGTTAAGCTTATACACCACAAGAAAATGATGTTTTCGAAATAAAGAATAGATGATTTATGGATATAAGGAATACAATATTGATTAAACATATTATTTCTTACTATTTTAGGAGGCAGGTGATAGTTAAGTGGTTTATATACACAATTAGTGTTTCTATAGTATATTTTAAAACATGATTCATTAGGAAATGTTTTATGATGAAACTTCATGTTTGGAACACTTAAGGTTATTTGGGAATCTATGAATAATAAAAATAAATAGTGCAAATCATGGAAAATTTGATGAAAGAGTTGTAGAAGGAATATTTATTGTCTTTTCTCATAATGGTTTTGGATATTTATTTTTCAATAAGACTGTATGTAATATTATTGAGTCTTTTGATGTAATGGTTCTTGAAATTTTTTAAGAAGAAGTTCCACAAACACAAGAAAATGAGAAAGATAGGTGTGATGATAGAGTTGTTGTTGAGAAACATGATAAAACACATAGAAATTATGATACCACAAAAATTATAGATTCATAATCAGATATTTCTTATGATTATTAATAACATCGTACATCTCATTTTAGTATAAGGAAAAAGGTTTAAGTACAAAAAATCATTGATTATCAATAGAAAAATTATCAAAAAAATAAGAACATCAAATTTTATCTAACAAACTTGTTTGTATTCAAAATTCAAAAATATTTTAATGAATCATTCAACACACATGAGTTTATTCATTCTATGAATGAAGAGTTGGACTACATTGAGAAGAATTAAACTAGAACATATTCCCTAGTACAACATGAGTGTTCTGAAATGACTTTAATGGAGATAGTGATGTGATAAGAAATAAATAATGAATAGTTTTATAAGGTTATACACAAATAGAAAGTATTGATTTTGGGGATACTTTTTATCATATAAAAATATTAGAAAACATTGTAATTATTCTTGAAATTTATGCACAATGAGGTTATAAATTTTTTTAGATGGATGTGAAGTCATCTTTACTAAATAGAGAAAGTGATGAAGAAATTTTTATAGAACAATCATATGTCTTGGTAATTGGAAAAGATAAAAGTTATGTGATCATGTTTAAGAAATATTTTTATAGGTTAAAGAAATCTCAAAGAACTTGGTTTTCCAAATTTGATTCCTACTTTAGCAAGTTGAAATTTAAGAAAGGATTAGTTTCTAGTAATCTCAACATGAATTAAAATCTAGATATCTCTCTAATTTTAATTGGTTCCTTTTATGATATTATATTTTCTTGTAATGATGAATTAAATTTGGATAGGTTTTAAAAAAATATGAAGATGTTGTTTATAATTATCATTCTTGGTGAAATGAAATACACTCATATCTTACAAATCTAAAAAAAAGAATATTTTTCAATCTCAAGGAAATTATTATAAATAACATCTTATTAACTTTTTCATGGAGAATTAAAAACCATTTTATACACCAATTTGTATGGGAACCTAGTTTTCTAAATATGGAGACAGAAGGGAAGTGAATTGTAAAGTATTCAGAATGTTGAAGAGAATATTATTATATTTGATTTCTTCAAGATCAGATATTTTATATGTTGTTACATTATATGCAATATTTCAAGGTTATCCAAAGGAATATCATCTCTTGGTAGGGAAAAAATACTAAAATATATATCAGATCCATAAATGTATTTGATAAATATGAAAACATAAGAAGAATTTGTTTTTTTGGATATACAGATATTGTTTGGACAAAAATTATGGATGATAGAAGATATACATTTGGTGGAGTTTATTTTTTGGGGGAAATTTATGAGGGTTAGAATATTAAAAAGTTAAATTTTATTAATCTAAGAATGGTTTAATATGAAAATGTTTTGGGCACTAAATCTATAAATATATATATGTGTATGAAGGCTTAGTTGAATGAATTTTCTTGTTGAATTCATGTATGGAATTCTCTTTGAGTATGATAATAAAATTGACATAAATATCACTATAAATCTAGTGAATCTGTCTCATTAAAAGCATGTTAATATAAAATTTCACATAATTAAAGGGAACGTGGGGAGGAATGAAATGAAATTGTAATATGTTCCTAATAAAGGACAAGTTGCTGACGTGTTAACAAAAAACATTAATGATTGAATCTTTAAATAAATTTAGGTTGAACATGGGTGTGAATCCAATTTATATTTAAAGTCGAGGTATGTGTTTATATCCCCTATATCATCTTGTATTTGGATAGTGTTTCCAAAAGGTATGTGTAACACCCCAAGGTTTTATAAAAATTAAATTGAAATGAATGAAATCTTGTTTTATATAGATATTTTTAACTATCCTTTAAACATAATTTTACTGCTTCTATGTTTTGAATTTTGAAAAATAGTCATCTATATTTGCGTTCAGTAAGTTATTTGGAGGTTGATGAAACCAACTTGTTTTTTGGTAAATAGTAACATACCATTATAAATAGTAATATGAATAGAAATATGACTATAATGAATAGTAAATTGTATTGTTATTTTATTTTCTTAAGGGTTTAAGATAATGACATCTTGATTAATTTTTATATGTGATATAAAAGCAGTTATAGTTTTAAAATTATAAAATTTTCAATTAAGTGTGATTTTATTTAAAAATTAAATTCATAATAATTTGAATTTTTTTTTCAAAATATGGACTTTATTTTTTAATTATACACATCGAAAAATGACAAGGGTGAATTTTTGGGATTTTTCTGAAATTCTTGAATTTTTGATGAAAAGTGAAATACTGTAAAATATCATATATTTGAATTATCAGTTAAATATACTATTTATGACATAATAAGTGATGTAATCCCAAATATTTCTAACTCACATGCCATTATTACTATTTTTGGTCACATGAATTAAAATTATTCATATTCTTGAGAAAAATGTTGTAATAATGATTAAAATAATGAAAAATACGCCCTCTCCTCCATAATAAATACCAACCTCATTCCCCTATTCCTCCCACACCTCTCAATCCTTGATCCTTACCTATGTTCTACCCAAAACGTCTCCCAAGTGTCTTCCCCACGTCCTAGTGCTTCTGGTCTCACCAAAAGGTCAAAACTAAAGGCCTTAAGAAGGATTTCAAGGAGAAGAGATCAAGAGGTAAACATCCACTTTTATTTTTTTCCACTCTTTAATTTTACGTTATTTTTCATTTATTTTTGGATTATGATGGGATATTTTATTACATAACCCCCTTACTGTCCATATTATGTAATAAGTATTTGATACCCCTTTTCTCTCATCAAATTATTTTATTAAATTTTAAGCAATGTCGTTAGGCTGCCGAATTTTCGTAGGGGTTCTCAAATTTTCATTTATTTTGAGTTCCTTTATTTTATTCTTATTTACTCACCTCCTAATATCCAAGAGGAATTAAAGATCTAGAATATTTTATATTATTTATTTTCTCATATTCATGGAAAACTTCTCATCAATTTAATTCTCCTCCCCCACTTATTCAAGAAATTAAAAACATTGCCCGTGATGTGTCGAATTACCAACATCCTGGATGATATGATTTTAATTTGATTTAATTGTTTCATGTCTAGTCATGAAAAAAAATTTATAGTTGAACCAGGTTATATTATATGTATTATGTCTCATACATGGTTCTGGAATTCGTTTTTACACATGTTTTTAATTTATAAAACAAAATGATATCGTTAATATCAAAGAACCACTAAAATGATCTTAACGAACATCATTAATCAATTAACTTATGAATCATAATCATGTAATAATTAAAAATGATAAATTTTATAATTTATGTTTTTAGAAATATGTAAATACCACTCTATAACAATTATGAAGTTTCACTTCCAATCGATAAGAACAATCCATCATGAACCGATCATGAAAATCATGTAAAGAACACACTAAAAACAGTGCAAGGAACAGAATAAAAACAAATAAAAGATGAAATGATGTAATTAAATTATCATTTAAGATATTATAAATATGAATAAGTTTTTATATGATATTAATAACACTCATTTAACCATTATATAGGATGTTTAAACGAGTTGTAAGTAAGACAAACCCGGGGTAAAGGAAGTCTTAAACCGATTTCCATTCTTTGGGTTAACCTTCAACTTCGTTATATTTGTGGTATTAGAATTATTGTGTGTGATGGTTTATATTTATATTAATTTTTATTATGCGTATTTATAGTGTATATACATATTCGAACCACGATAATAATTCTCTCTTCAATTATATGATTTAAGTACAAGGTTTTTCCTTTTAAACCCTCTTTTGAAATTCAATATCACAAGATTCAAAAGAAATGTTTTTATGAAATTATTCATGTTGTATGATTGTGTTCTGGTTCTTGGGAATTGTTTATCATTAGTTTTGGGACCTATATCTATCTCCAATTCATTGTGTATGTGTATGTTTGATGTTGGCCTTATGGTTACTCCAAGTGTAACTGCGATGGTTATAGAAATTGTAAGGTAGCCGTGGGGGTTAAAAATTATAAGGTACCCATGAGGGTTACAATATTATGTATGTCATGACCCAAGATACCTTTATGATTCTATTTATGTTATTATGTTTTGTGTGGATCTTGTTTAAATCTCATGTTTCACAAAGTAAGTATATATAGGTGACAAGTATGTCTTTTGACAATGATTTCATTCGTTACAAGTGTTCATGGACTAATGTGTTCTTTACTTATTTTTATATCACATACTGAGATTTTGTTATCATCCCAAGATTTTAAATTATTTTCACAGGTTATATGGATTTGTAAGAAAAATAATAATGCCAAGTTAAATTTTTGAAAATTATACAAAGAAATCATGTTTTATTTGAAATGTTTTCTATTATGCAAGAAATGAATACCGTTTTTATGGAATCCACACTGTAATAATGTGTAATTTTATGAATTTACTATGTACCAATTATGTAAATATCTAAACTTTAAAATATATTCAATGTGAAATGAAATTATTTCTAAATTAAATCCAAGATTATGTAATGTAATAAGGCTAGGTCCTTATAGTATAAAAATAATGATTCATAAAAAATCCATTGGTATGTGACAAAACTTTAAAGGAAGAATATATTTAGGGGGTTTTGTTAAAAGGGTTAAGATATGATCGCAGTGGATTAATGCATGGATTGGTTTAATAGTTTTTTCTAGTGATTTTAGGAAGTAAATTTTTTATAATAAAGGGAAAGTTGAAAATTTCTAAATATAATATTACATGTATGAAGTTCAATACGTTGGATTGTAATTCAATAATTAATGGTCAAAATTGTTTTTCTACTCAACGATTCTTGTTTTCTATAATGTTTTTTATCACATAAGCTTAAAATTATTTAAAATTGAACCATTTAATGAGTTTAAATGATTTTTATTGTTTTATGAATCTTGTTTAATAACAAAACGCAAAGGGGGATATTCATAAGACTAATTTGGTTGTAGGAGTTGTTTGATAGGTGTTTTCTAGAAGATTTTTATTTTTTTATCTTTATAAAAAATCACATCACTTTGTTAGTTTTGGTGATTGGATAATGTTGTATCAAATATTGATGATTGAACATAGTTTTCTTGGGAATTTTCAATAATTTATGTTTTCTTTTTTCTCTGAAAACTTGTTTTTAGATGTATTTTTTGGAAATATAGTTTTTCAGAATGGATCAGGGTGATGCATTAGATTTAGAATGTTGTAGGACACGTGTGACATAAAAAAGTATAATGATGATTCAATGATCTTTTAATGTCACAAAATCATGAATAATTCATGATAAAAGTACTATTTTTTAGAATAATTGTGAAATTTAAATATCTAGAAGTTTTACAATGTTGTAGTATTCCAGGAAAAGATCATCAGTTTAAGAAGTACCAAATGTAAAAGTTTTCTGATTGATGGTTTTTTTTTATTTGAAGAAGCAAAAAGTTTTGAAAAAGTGGGAAGAGATAAATCCATCTGACATGATGATACATCAGCCAAATCAGTTCATAGAATGAACTGACCCATTGAATTAACTATTTTTTGATGAGTTTTAGAATGAAAAATGTCAATATTATTACTAATCCATCAGCAAAGTACTCAACCCTAATAATAAATCAGAAGTCGATTACCATTGGAGGCTGAACATCAGACTACCAAAATTATATTAGATGGACTAGATTTCTTTATTATGAATGAGAATAGTTATTGATATTATTATATTAGAGATTTTTGTTCACTCAAATCTATAAAGAATGTTTTAGATACTTTTCCAACAGAATCAATGTTAGAATAAATTCATCAGATGATATGTTTGACATAGAAAAATTAGAGGATGAATATTTTCATTGGAAATGGTTTCATTAGACCGTGGAGTAGTTGGACCAAGGATGATAGTGGTTGAAAATGTGATAGATGTATACGTTTATACTTAACAATTATTTTAGGTTTATGAAGTTTTTATTAGATGCAATGATGTTTATGAAAAAACAAATTTTTTTTTAGATAATCAGAGTATGAATTTTATGGTTTTCCATGTTTTTAAATGGTACAAGATAATTAGAATGAAAAATTAATGTTTCAAAATGATATGTTTTAGACTACTGAATTCTTGACTGACCACTTGTAAAGTTCTTCTTCAATTGAGGATGACAATGAAGATGTTTTGAAAAATTCATAAAGATTCAAAAATACTCTAGATGAGTTAAGAATATTTGAGAAGTTGATAAATGGGGTTTGAATTAACAAATATTTTGAATTTTTATTTTCTTTGAGTTGGAAAAAAAATCAAGTTATTTCATTTTCCTTTTCTAGGGAACCTTCATAAAGAATTGCATGTAAAATGTACTCTCGGAATGTTCACATGCCAGAAAGTAGAGAACTACTGTTTTGGTTTAAGAACATAATTATCATTGAAAGATTTCTAGAAAGAATAAGTGTTTAGATAAGCGATGAACAAGAGTAATAAAATCAGACAGAACAATCATACGTACTAATTCTGATTGAAGAAAGATAAAGCAAGGTGCCGAGTTCTATTTTGTTGTAGAGAAATCAAACTGACTCATTTTTAGACTGATGAATTAGAGAGTTAGAATTATATACAGTGATCAAACTGAGTTCTATGTGAAGACTTGATAATTTGTTCCTAGCTGTAGCTGGGTATGAAAGTGAAGGATTTTTTATAAATAATTAATAAAGTTGATGTTGTTGAAGCAGTATAGTGAAAATATTTGGAACTAACTAGTGATGGTTTTTAAAACATTTTACAACATATTTTCGACATATTTCATTCTAGGTGAATAACATGAAATTTTTTTATTGATCATATTTCTACACAAGTGTATGAACATTTTCTACTTGGTATATCCATGAAAAATGTAATGTTTTCTAGTGGATTTTGTGGTAATATATTATTTCCAAACCAAGCTAAGGACTAGATTATTCTATTGAGTGTTTATCCATATAAATACTTATGTTGCTATGGATTTTTGAATGTTTTTTTAGAAAAGAGATAAATCTTTAAATGGAGGTGATTTTTTTCAAAACAATGATAAAAAAAGAAAAAGATATCATATATTGAACCCTCCCCATCTAAGTGATTACATTGATCCGGTACGGTCATATTCAAAATCCCTATAAGAAATATTAGTCAAAGGATTTCTAAGATTCCCTATGAAAATATTGTATTTTGTTCAAAACCATCCCAAGAATTTCACTATATAAGGCGGTTTAATGATAATTATTCCATTAACCTCTTGTAATTAAATATAGGTCCTTTTAAGAAATTAAAAAAATGAATTTTTAAATTTCAATGACTGAAACAATGGTGAAATTAAACCATAAAAACATAAGGAAATTAGTATGGTGGCTTATAATAATTCAAATACCAATAAATCTAGATTTCAATAATATTAATATAGAAATATTAATGTCAAAAAATTTTAACCTAGAAAATAAATGCTTCTATATAGTTCAAAACATCACTTACACCCATAAATGTTATTATTGAGAATGTATGGGTCATTTACAGTTCATTATATTTACCCCCAAGTGAGAGTAGAGATTCAAGATCCCACTAGTGGTCATATATTCAATGTCAATAGTCATAGGTCAATATAATTTATTGAATCATTCAATAAACATGAAACAACAAAAGAATTAACTAAACCAACCTTTGAACTAGACAATTTTTGAAAGATTTAGGGGCCAAGCCATGCTAATTTCATTAAAAAAATATATTTATTAATGGAAACCCGAAGTTTACCTGTATCATATCTCAGTGTTATGTGCTCTAAAATAAACATGTATGATTTTATTCTTATTTTATTTTCCTTTATATAATTTTTTTTGGTAACCTAAAAGGGTTTTCAATGTAATTCTAATTTTTTTGGTTTGTATGGTTTAGGGGATATCGAGGTTGATGTATTTTTAGGAAAATAAAATTTCTTCCAACAGTTAAAAAAATCCATTATTGATAAAGTGTCAACAAGTGACATAGAGGTTAAAGAATTAATCTGTTTTAACATAGTCTCCTTATTTTAGATTCCAGGTGACATTGTTCCTTATATTTTATATCAAATTCTAATTTGGGAACACTTATCCTCCATGTAATACCTATTTGTGATTTTATTTTATTTAAAGGCTAGGGATAATGTTATTATAAGATGGGGGAGGAGGTGAAAAGAAATAAAAATATAATTTTTGTGTGTGCCAATGAAAATATATTTTGTGTGTGCCCATGGAAAGAAGAAAATTTTATATGAATAAATGGGAAATAAAAATATTTTACCCTGAACATGATAATACCCTTTTAAAACATTGAAAATTAATTTAAAATAAATTTTTTTTCACCGATTCTGATTTTAATGCATGCTTATGATCAAGAGATTTTTTTTTGAATTTTTTTTATCAAATGTAATTTTTTACCATTTTTATTTTCATTAATTTTATAAAAATATCACTAAGAATGTTATTAGCATTGTGGGGAATTATTTTGAGTTCATGGGGCCCAAATAAATTAGCATAATTTAAGTGATCATTTTAATTTTGAAATTAGTATTCAAAACAATGTAAAAAATAATAATAAATTTTCTCATAGAGTAATGGATTGACCAAATGTGTGGATTTATGATCTTGGGGATCATTAATCCATAGTTTGCTACACCCTTTTTTGGAATTTTGTATCTATTTGTGTTAATTTTACTTTTTTATTAAATTGAATCAAGATGATACCAGAGCATGTGAGCTTCACAGGGTGCCCTGAGGTCTTTGAGCTTGAGAGTCATCAGAAAAGTCTCACAACATAGGTTGACTTGATTAAGTTTAATATAAATTATAATGGAAAAAATTGAAAAAAAATCAATGAAATAATACATATCTTAATTTGAAAATTTGATTCCACTAAGCACCTACATATTTTCCCCTTGAAAAAATGAACCCCCTTGTTTGTTGTGATTGAAAACACATCATCATGCTTAATTAAAATTAGATGAAGTGTGTAAATAGATTTAAAAAAAGGAATCTTCTTGGGATGTGAATATTATTTTTAACCAATATTATATTAAATTATTTTGGTAGGTTTCATTATTGTTTTAACTATTTTTATTTGGTTATCATTGTTTGTTAAAATGTTTCTTGAAAAGGGAATTCAATCATTACATTTTTGAGTTACTTTTTGTCTGGGATTCAAAAAACTCAATTTGGGGGTTGGATTCACCAATAAAAGGGGATAATGTTCATTTTTTATATTATTGTATTTATTTTATTCAATATTCATAGACACTAGTATTTGTTCTTTTTAAAATTTATACTCCATTTCTCCTCATGATTGTAATTATTTCTTAAAATAGACTAATAGACAACACATTCTTCATTTTTTGGTAAAAAAAATTCTATTAATAATTTTTTTAGATATTGTAGGAAAATTTGGAAAATATTTTGGGGAAAAATATTTTCTGATGGATCAATGGGATAATGGATTGGCATGATGATCAATGTTGGACCTGAATCTCAAAAGATTTGGGCTAACTTAATTAGACACCAATCCACTGTACCAGCTATGATATATTCATGGTGATGCTAAAATTTCATATTTATATAGGTAAAATACATAAAAACATTTAATTAAACATATAATAGATATAATTATTAGTTTTACATACAGCTCTTGGTTTCTGAATTTGGAGATAAAATTATGGGCCGGATTATGTAGCCCATAATAAAAACCCACCATTTCATTCAAATCACCACAAAAAAAAATCTAACTGGAATAAAATATTACATATTTTTGGCGGAAATGTATGTACTATATTTATTCTAGTACTAACCAACCAAATGAGACCATGTGGAATCCATTTTTGGTGTATCTATCAGAGGCTTGCTATGTGGTTCCCATTTTGGTCAAGGCTGGAAAAGTACACATTCCTCAAAAATTCCACCACTCTAGGAATACAATAATAAAATTGGATGACATTCACTATTGTAGTATCGACCCGAATCTTTTAAAATTACTATTTGTGGTTGGGGTGTTTATGGAGTAGAATAGAGTTTATACATGTTTATATTTTATTGTTATGCTTTTAGTTTTCCATTGTAATCACATTTCTTCCCCTGTATGTTTTTTAATTACCACTATTTTTGTATTAAAAATTATTCTTATTCTTATATTCCATCATTATTAACATAATGATCCCTTTGATTCAAGGTGTGAATTCATTCACAGCAGAATTTTTGAATTTTTTCACATAATGGTGGAGTGTTCATTAATTCATTATTTTTATTTTTCGATTTCACTCTTGTAAGTCTTATTTCATCTTCCATTGAGAGAATGACATCAATGAAGGGATAATATTCAAATTATTTGACACTAAAGAAAGTTTAAAGGGACCATTTTGGATATTATAACATATTCCATTGAGTTTAAATCGTTTCTTTTAATGGGTAATTCCATTCAATGATTACTTACTTACTTGTCCTTATAGAACTTTAACACCACACATTTTTAGTTCTAATACAAATTTTTTACCTTGGTTTTCCCCTGAAAATTTTCAATCAAGTGTATAGTTGATTCATATTAGTTTGTGTGCGTATCGATGAGTATATCTAGTCTTTATACAAGATGGCCTTTAATTTTGAAGATTTTTTAACGGAGGAACCAGACGCCCAGGTAACCAAAATTTGTTGGAATTTTTTTCAGGAGATTAATTATGGTAAGCTTAAGCTATCATTCAATGGTTATACTATATCCTTTCGTGGTTGATGTCATGATTTCTCACTTTTTCCTTAAAAGTGTTTGAATAATAAAAATTTAATTTTAAGACTTAATAAGTGATGAGGGTGGTTTAAACACATTGAATGAACCACTCTCCAATTTATAAAATTAAAATAATATAAAAATAATTGCATCCAATCCAAACCTATGAATATCCTCGGATCAGCTCACTCATTCAAATTTAATTCACATAGGTATTTTAGTTATAATTTTCAGAAAATTAAATAAAACCAATGTTAGACACATAATAAGAAAAACCATCCATGTAATGAGTATCTTTAGGTTCTTCTTATGGATTTTAGGAATTGAAAAAGCCTTTTATACTATAAGAGACTACTGCAAATGTAGGGAAAATTAAATGGGACCAATCCTAATGTGATTTTCAAAAAGTTATTAGAATAGAACTTATATACCTTAGGTCATGCTAAAACCCCATTTATCATTTTGGAATAAAATTAAGGATTTCCTTGATAATAATTGCTTAGAAAATAATATCCTTTATAATAATTTTAAGATTGCGATGTGAGACTATGTGTTTAGTCTTTATTTGATTTATCAATTCCAATTATATTTCATTATTGTTTTATTTTAATTACCCATAAGATATTAATATTTACTATATTTAAATAGTTTAATGTTACTCTATTTTTTCAAAAATTATATATTATAAATTTTTTACTTTTTGAGTGGGTGTAAATTGTGAGTTCATTTTATAGCTTCAATTATATAACATGTTGAAGTTTCCATATACTTACACACAAGGAAATTACTTTCTATGAGTGAAATTGTATTTATATTTCATAACATACTATTTTTTTTGTTCGCTGTGTTATTTTTTCCCTTATACTAACTAGGTACCATAGAAAATATATTTTTATCATGGAAGGTTTGCGTATCATGAATATTTATAATTTTAATCAAAAATAACTTCAATTTTTATGGTAATGACTATGATTAATTTCATGATGTAGTGATAAATTTTTTTAATATAGGGTTAGAACATTTTCATATAATGATAAAAAAATATAGTATTATAGAGAATAGATTTATATATTTACTCAAGAGTAAAACATGAATATTAGGTGAATTATAAAGTATAGTACAATTAACTTTTATCTATGTTGATAAATATGAACAAGAAAATTTTATATGGTGGATGAATATTATGACGACGTACTTTTGAACATATAAAGTTTTTATTCCATGTGTGGAATATCAAACTTCATATTTTTTCCTTACATAATATGTGGCTCAAATAAACCCTAGGTTCATTGATATTGTGAATATCCACTAACCACTAGGTCAAAAAGAGGTCAATGATGGTCTTATTGTGTCGATTATCCAAGATATTTTCCCAAAGTAATTGGAATCCATATCAATGATGAATGATGATACTAAAAAACATATAAATTTGTGCATTGATGATATGATTTGACCTCCTATGTAATATGATACTATACTGAACAAAGATACTGAGAAAGAGAAGTAGAAGAATGGGATTGAATTTTCTACAACCTCTGGAGAATTATCATTAAGGTATAACGATTTTGATCTTAATACTTCTATGAAGAGAGAATATATGAATACTTTATATATTAGTTTTTCAGAAGTTAGTTTTGGATAACATTCTCAACTTTTGAGATGTATAACTATAATCATAAAAATATCGACTTCTAGAAAGAAAATCACAATGAAATGAAATAAAATTATAAAACAAGGATTATAAATAATTTATATGAAATGAATTTATGAATCCAGGTAATAATTTTTTATATTTCCAAAAACTCGTGAATAGGTATATAAATTCTATAAGAAAATTAAAATAGAAATAGAAGAAGGTGTTGAATTTTTTTGACACCATGGGTGCAAGGAAATCTTATTTTTATTCTAATAGCTTATCTAATGATAACATAGATATCTAGAAGATAAATTTTTTTTATTCTAATGATTTAAAGAATGAGTTGTGCTTTAAGGAAAATATTACTCCAAAATCGTTTATAAATATATCAGTAAACCCTCATTTTTCATTTAATTTGTATTATTAGGATGATTCTCCACCATTTTATTTGATGTGTATATATTTTAATTATGTAGAGTAGAAAAGTAAAAAATTAATGTATGTATATGATTTGGTTAAGAACAATATTTTAATGGAAGATAATTGTATTTATAAATTGACTTTTAAGTTGAATGTCATGCTAATTTTTGTATCAACTTACGATGACTCGAAGGATGTTTTGGAACTAAATTTTGAAATTAAAAAACTTAATAATATTTTTTGTAATTTTATTTATGATTTGATGAATTGTAATAATAATTTTAGATATTTTAATCCTAATAAATTATAATTTGGATTAGATTTTACTATAAAAAAGTAAAATTTTCTGTCTAACTATTTCATTTGAAAATGTTAAAATTTCTGTACTAAATGTTTTTGAGGAAAGCAAGTGAAACATTATTCTTTAAAAATGATCTCATACTTCATAAAAAATAATGATTTTATTTCTAAATAACTAAAATTTATAAAATAACACAGGGTTGGTCATATATAGGGTCAAAATGATATTTTCTCTGACATCAATGGACACAATAAAGTTTGGGTAGAAATATTTGAGCCTTATTATTTTCATGAAGAAAAGATACATACTAGATACTAAAATTATAGGTATGTTGGTAATCGTTGTTCTTGGCACATGGTTGGAAAAATTTCCATATTTAGAAAATATTATAAATTTAATGTGAAGTGTGTATATATAAATTTTGGAGATAATGTGTAGGTAAATAATATAGGAATTAGTGATGTATCTTTTCTTGGAAAGAATTTAATTTATAATTTTCCTGCTATTTTTGTAATTAAGCACAAACTTATCTGTATATATACTTTTTTTAAAAAAAATTACTCTATGAAATTTGTGAAAAATTGAACCATTATGAGTTCAGAAGTATTTCATGTTTTATCCATTGATAGGAATAAAAATGTATACTCTATTGATCTAGTTGACATTTCTTATTGGATATTACCTTGACATAGTGTGGTTGAGGAAAAGGCATGTACTTGACTTAGGAGGTTAAGTAACTATAATGTTCATATATTAGATAAACATACTAGGGGAGCACTAATGAAGAATAATTTGGAACCTAAGTCCAATTCTACTAGAGTTTGTGACCCATTTAGATATGGTAAGTAATGATGGTTAAGATTCAAACCTACTGGTAAAGTCTCAATATCCTCAGATTTATTTTTAGTAAACATGGACCTTTTTAGAACCATAAAAACATGTAGTATTATAATAAAAAACTATATTTATGTTTTAATTAATGATTACACCTAGTATACAGAGGTTTATTTTGTTACACTTAATTTAGATGAACTTTTTCATTTTAAAAGGTTTTTTTATTAAAGATAAAAACTAGAAAAACCCTTTTGTCACTATCCATAGTGACAATTTTTGGAAAGTTTTTAAATTATACTTTTTGAAACAGTCATAGTGAAAAAATCATTAATTATATTTCATTGGTACCAGGGACTGTACAACTCAATTGTGTGGTTGAGAGAATAAATACAACAATTCATTAAATTTCAAAAAATATGTTGTATGAATATTTTGAATATAATCATTTTTTGGGATAAAGCTATTAGTTCTTCTTATTACACTATAAAGTAAGTTATACTTTACTAGGTTTAAAAGAAAACATGTTATGAATTATATCTTGATAAGAAGAATTTTTTTACTTCAATGTTATTATATATAAAATTTTAATTTTGAACCGTAATAAAAATATAAATAAATTTTATCTGAATACGGATGAAGGTGATTTTCATGATTTATCAACCACAATTATGGATTAATATATTTTAAATAAATGAGAAAATATCTTTGAAGAAAAAGTATATGACATGTTTGATGTGGTCAATCCTTATATGAAGTTAAAATATCAAGATTGTGTAATTAAAAAATATTGGTTTTTTTAAACCCTTCTTATTTTACTTATTCAATTTGAACCACATATATTAACTACAAGAAGCTATTATAACATAATTTAATCTTTTAGTAGATGAGTAACCACCTTCCTTTTTACCTAGAAGCTAGTTGATCATAGGGAATAATCCCTATGATAATATCATTAGTGATGCATATTAACCAGTTATAACCTGATGCTCCTTGACAAATGAATGTTTGTATCATACATTATTTTCCCAATTTTAACCTACAATATATGATGAATCTTGGGTAATAAATGTTGGATGATTTCTATGAAATAAGTGCTTAATCAGTTTGAATGGAATAATTTTTGGACCTTTCTTGAATGTTTTAATGATATTTCAGTTATAATAGTTAAATGGGTCCTTCAGTATTTGTGTGATTAAATTGGGACATGTGTTTTGATAAATGATAGATCAGTTACAATGGTTTATAACCCAAAAAAGGGAATGAATAATGGAAAAAATTAATCTATTATCCAAATTAGAATCTATCAAATTTTTTTTAGAACTCCTAGATCATCTGAAATTTACCCTATTAAAAATGGATGTATAGAGTTCCTTACATTTTATATAAGTTCAACAGGTTTTTTATGTTGATAAAACCTATTTGTTTTGAAACACATAAATAAAATTACTATGAAATTTTAATGACATACACAACCTTCAAGATGTTATATTGATATATTTTATAAGATTTTAATTTAGAAATAATTTTCTAATGGAATGGAAGGTCCTCATTTTTTATAAAGATTGTTTTTTACAACACTATTTTTTACAAATCTAAGTCGATGAAATTATTTTTGGGTCAAACTAAAAAATTCTTGTATATTTTTATTTCCAGAACTTATTGAAAGTGAAGTTTAGGAGTGTATTATGAGGAAACTTAACTTCTTTCTTAGATTACAAAAATAACATAGACCAGAACAAACTATGTTTCCTCAATATAAAAATTCTAATTATTTACTTAAACATTTTGGTTTATTCAATATTAATATTGTGTTACATATCTCTGGTAAACTTGACCTTTTTGATTCTAAGAAACCAATAGATTAAAAAATAAAAATGGGGTGGATTGGAAGTATAGATTAATTGGAAACTAATATAAAATCCATCTTTCACTTGGTTTGAATATTTGTGAAATTCCATAAAAATTTAAAAGACACCCTTATACAAAAATTAAAAGAATCTTTTGTTCTCTTAATGGTATTTTGAACATTGCCTATTTTATTCTTATGGATTTGATTTTACTTTAAATTATGATTTTGATAATATATTTTTGAGGTTATAGAGTGTGTCAAATGAATAAATCTATAATTTATCAAATTCTATGTTAATATTTAGTCTCCTAGTCTTATAAAAAGAAACATTCAGTTTTATTTCACACGGATAAAGCTAAATATATTGTGTTTGAACATTTTGACACACAAATATTGTGTTTTAAAGTCACACTATTTTATTTTGGATTTATATCCACTAAAACTATGATTATTTTTGATAGAATTAAAGTTATTTCTTTTTTCAAATAACCCATCACATCATTCATGAGATAAACACATAGATATATTAGCCCAATTTCTCTAGGACCATACACTCAAATGACATATTATTCATTTAATTTTGAGTTGAAGAACATATTTTTGATATTCTCAACAAAAAATTATATTCCAATATATATGAATATATTTAAAAGAATTTACGCATGATCAATGTTAGGGTATCAATTTTCAATCTAGGTTTTTCACCTCCTATCATTGAAAAGTCCCTGAGAAAGGGATTTGACATTCCCTATTTATATAGAATGATCAAAACATCATTCCTCATGTTCTATAAATTACATATAATTTATTTGAAATAAAATTATAGGATATATTTTATAAATGTTATGAATACAAGCCTTATGTATTCTATGTGTTTTAAGAAACATAACAATACTTATCTTCGAGAATGTATTTTTTATTTCAGATATTTTTCTTATATTATGATAATACGCCATCTATGAACATCGGTTTACTTTTAAAAACATGAATTTTACTTTTAATTATTGATATTTTTTACTATTATATATGAAAAATTTATTATAAATTACATTCTCCCATATATATTTCTTTCACATAGTTTCGCGTGTCCATAATTTTTTTTTTCATTTCCATTTCTATCATTATATTTTTCATAACTCCTTGAAAAAGTCGATTTTGATGTTTGTAAAACTATTTTGAATAATTTATTCTTTGAGAGTGTCTATAGAAGTAAATAATTTTTTTTAAAAACAGTTGTATCTATATTCGTTAGAATAATATCATTCGTATGTATCAGAATATAAATCTAGAATGGTTTATTTTGAATTTTTTATTAAATTCAAAGTTTCTCTTTCATGATTTTTTGATATTTTCTGTAATGACTCAGACATTAAATGTATTATTTTTGGATACTGTATTGAATAATTTTGATACTAGAAACTAAGATGATATGGGATTTTGAGTCCCGGTGTGCTTAGAAAAAATATTTTAAATATATTAAACTAGTACCCACTCGTGCTATTGAAAAAAATATTCGATTAAAGGTTTTTCATTTAATAAGAGATTAGTATTTATAAAATATTAGAAGAATCAATAATGTTAAGTAAAAATTGAAAGGTAATTTGAACATAAGACAATGATTGTAATAATAAAAACGAGAAAAGTAAAAATGATCAAATTAAATACGGAAACTTGAGAAAACCATGAAATCATAAACTGATGAAAACCATCTAGCAACAAGAAAAACTTAAAATAAAAAAAAGTCCAACCTGAAACAATACCCATCATGAAAAACCCAAGATAATAAATCTACAGAAATGTGCCTTGTAGCAAAAAACTCCAACATAAACATCCAACATCAAAAACCTCTAGCATAATAAAAAAACGTCCAGAATTTTTCTCCTCAAGCATGAGTAACGTCCAAAATAATAAAAAACATCCATAATTAAAAACTCATAAAAAACATATACCATGAAAACCATCCATCATGATAAGATAACTATCCATAATAAAAACTGTCCAACATGAAAAACTGATAATCAACCTGTAGAAGAACCATACAAAAATTTCCTGTATGAAAAATCCCAAATACAAAATTTTAAAAAATGTATTAATAGATTGAGTATTTAATAATTAAAAATAGTTATGAATATATTAAAATTATAGATTTAGTGATAGATAATAATGAAAAGAAATAGTAAATAATTACATGTTTCAGAAAATTTATATGAAAATAAATGAATAAGAAATAACATGATGTAAAAAGCTATAGAAAAGCATGACGTATCATTAAGTATATATAAAAAATAATGAAACTTTATTTTCACCATGTATAATTCCTAAAACATGATGTATTAGACATTTTTAACAATCAATAGTTAAAATTAACATTGAATCATTAAAATTGAAATTGTCATAATAACATATTACAAATTGTTTTGAAATCGAGGAAAAATAAGAACATGTATATTGAGAATGATTTGTTTGCAAAAACATGGGTGACAATAGTACCAGTGGGTACTATTTTTAGAGTTTGGGTGGTGCACTTCCTAGTGGAACATTTTTTAGGGGAATCCCAATTATTAACAGCATGAAATAAGTAAGAGTTAGTATGTACTAAAACAAAATAGCATGACCGTGTACATGGAATTTTAGCATGGGAAAAGTCATCCATGATAGTTTTTTTCTCCAAATTTGACTGTTAGTTCACTATGTCATGAAATATAAAGGATATACACCATGATTGGATATTCATTATAAATAATATTTTCAAAATATATTTTTCTTCTAGTAATCACTCGTGTGTTTGCACGATGATATGGATCAATTATTATTTTCAATAAAAGTATTATTTTTCAAAGTAAAAAAATAAACATTAATATTGAATATATTTAAATAAAAAATTAGTTGTACATAGTAATTAAATTCAACTAACAAAATTTATGGGAAATCATAAATATAACATAAAACATTTAGGGTAATTTATAAAGAATATAATTTTAATTTCAGTATGGATATATGAAATACATGAATTAAAACATCATTCAAATGGATAATTAAAATTTTGATCATTAGAATAATTAATGTTGGAGCTGAGGCCATATTATCCTCATGTAAAGCAGTAAAATAAAAAATAATAGAATAAATGATTCCATTACAAAACATAATATTTTATAGTAAAATCATATTACATGACACTCAGATAACATATAGATACAAATAATAAAAAAATAGAGTAATCATTTTTGACCACATGAAAAAATTTACGATACATACAAACAAACAAATTATGTTGCAACAGTAGTAAATTAATATTCAATGGAAAGAAAAAATACCTAAAACTGGAAAATGATAACTGTAAAACATCAAAAACTTCAAAGATTATTCATCCATGTTGTCATCCTTCAATGTAATGACTACATTGAAAGCTTATGGATTCTAAGAATGAGTTACTGGTGGAAGATCAAGCTCATTATAATATGTCTCTTCTGGTGTAAAAATTATAAATCTGGATAATTAAATTAAAAATGAATAATATGAACTGAAAATATTAAATATAAGTTTTAAAATTAGGTCATAAAGAATTGATACATATGGTGAAAAATAGAAGTGTTAATGGTAGTCTATTTATTTAAGTATGTACTGTACATTTTACCCACAAAATCCATTGTATTAAGAAGACACTTTTTGGATAAGATGGATCCATACAAAAACCTCTACATATCACCCAAACTATTTTTTCTTTTTAAATTAATAAAAATCATGATTACAAAAAGATAAAAAATGTTGATAAATATACATCCTAAAGAGAAATCAAAATAGAACCACAACAAACAAAAAATGGAGGCCAACCTGAATAACTAACACCATAACATAAGGGAGACCAAATCCACCAGGTTTATGTTTGATTTCCCATTACGCCACAATGTTGATTTCAGTGAACAACTACGTCTCTTGGGAGTAATTGGTCGAGGTTTTCCATTCAGGGGAAGCACATAAACAATCTTAAAATTAGTAAATTTGTTGGGGGAATTAAATCACACTGAAATTAGGAAGAAGACTTATGAATACACAGGAGGAACAAACAAATCCATAAATCTACTTATGTTAGAGTCATCGATCATTAAGATTGACCATTAAAAAAAACATCTAGAATCATACCTCCACTCCACATCAATATTCCTAAGATTTAGGGCCTCTTGAAGAGCTGTAAGTGGTATAGAAACCACCACATTATTCATTAAAAAGATAATTATGCCTCATACAAGATGTTTAGATATGTTTCATTCCTAGTCATCAAGGACCAACAATTAATTATAAGAGGTACAATTGTCTCATCTGCAGTCTTCATTATCCACATTATAAGGTCGACACCATCTCCAACTTGGACAATATGAAACAACCTGTTATGATCTTTTAGGCCTAGAATATATTCATTGGTATAGAATTCCTTGTTGATGTTTGGGTGTGCCTTGAACTGGATCCTTGAAATTTTCTAGATTCCACCTAAACATGGATAAGTTCATCCTCTTCATTAAGGATATGGATATAAAAGGTCCCATGAAAATCAAAATTACTCATTTCACCAATACACTTTAATGTAACTTGAATCTTCTCATCAATAGTAAATGTGACATTATTTGTTGGTGGTGGAGAAACAACTGGCCTAGTTAGGCCGTAATTTGGCTACATAGCCTAAATGATGACCTCTCTCTCTGCTTTAAGAGACTCCATAAACTGACTACACATTTAGGATTTCTTGATTTTCATCTCACGACATTTCCGTGGAAAATTTGTAGATATAGTTAGGCATCCTTTATGAATTCTAGATAAGGAGTCTATATTAGAGGTTAATCCAAAGAAAATAGAACTACTTACAATACCAGTTACATAGAAATTCAGAAAATTTAAAATAGATTCCAAAAATTAAGATATGTAAAAAAATGATAATTTTTAAAATTAATATAATTCAGAATGTAAAATTGAAATAAAACAGACCAACTTAAAAAAACGTAGATATTATTTCAGAACTGAAACAAAAAAATAAACACAATGATGTATTCAGTAAGAAAAAATAAATAGTATACAAATGTTCCCTTAAAAAGTAATAGTTTTATAAAATATATAACCATTATAGGTTTCTCAAATATATAATTTGAGATGGCATGGGCTACAATGATAAAATTAATTTCTCAAAGAAATAAATGATGTAAGAAATAATTTACAACATGGTGAATTCTTCTAAAAAATTGATAATAATGAAAAAATGACTTCCTCACCTTTGTATGTATGACCAAAATCGTGGAATACTTATCCCTATGAAAATCATAGTTTTAAATATTATTAGTATTTTTTATAAATGTCACCTCATAATTTTATGAGAAAAGAAATAGGAATGAAATAATTGTTTTGATGAATGATTTCCCCGAATCATTTTGACCACTGCATTAAAAAACTAGAGATGCTGATAAAGAAACCAAAATAGAAGAAGAAATGAAAGATCATTGGGAACCATTATAATGATAATTAAATGTAGAATCAATGTACAAGTTTTCAATAAAATTTCATTTGGAATAACGCACATCAAATAAACTATATAGATATAACATTAAATTAATAAGCAATATAGATATAACAATAAAAAAAATTAAGAAGATTGTACATTATAAAAAAAATTAATAGACTTTACACACAAATAAAAAAATGGATGTGCGAATACAGTTTAAAGATGATACGTCGATGTTCGAAGCACCACTCAAAATTGAAGTTGAAAGAAAAATTGAAATCGAAACCTAAGAACCTGGATCGAAAAAAATAATTTTCATTGAACCAGATCAAATTAATGCAAAAAATAACCTAATCTATGAAGATGACCTGCTGATGTTCGAAGGTCCACCCGAGCATGGATATGACCCTAATGTCGCGTTTCCAAGTTTACGAAGAGGATTTCAGTGAAACCCTAATCTGCCTCAATGAATCACGTTGAAGATATTGAGAAGGGGAGATGAGGATGCATGTGGAATTAGGATACTGAGATACATATGGATGGGGTAATAGAACCATAGCTAGACCTTCCAGAGGAAAACTTGGTGGAGTCAAAGTAGTCGTAGCCATAGTAGGATTAGGCAGATCAACCATAACTAGATTATGTATAGTCAAATCATCTGAATGTGTGGGATCTAGAGTCAGATAACTCAGTGGTGAAGGAACTGGAGGTGGAGTAGCATGACAGAGAGTAGGCAGTGGTAGAAGTTCTAGTGTGGTGGTGCGAGCCGAGTGGGAACACTCTGAGTGGAGAGAAAAGATGTGAGCGGGAGCCAAGTAAAAAAAGTAGGAGAGGAGAGAATTCTCATGAGTGGGAGCGGTAGAGGGAGGTAAGAGGTAGAGAAATTTAGTGAATCCGAGTAGAGGGGTGATGTTGAGGAGTGGAGGAAGGGAACTCAGGAAATATGTGATGTGGATGAACATTACAATGACATGTGGTACATGGAATGCAAGGATTAGAATATATAGTAGATACATTAAACAGAATATGCATATAGTTTTCCTGAAAAAATGAAATAACTTTTAAATGGGGGTAAAGATTAGAAATCTAGGGGAAGTGTTGATTTTAGAATGTGGGTTTCATCCTTGGTGTGTAATAACTTTTTCTTGGAGTGGAGAATTGGTGGAAAAGTCATTATAGGTGTAATATAAAAATAAATAATTAAATATTATTATTTTATTTATCCATTGATGCCCCAACCTAAATTATTGTATGAGAATATGTCATGATGGAATTGAAATGTTATCCGTATAATTGGGAAGCTGTTAGACAACCCCCTGAGGGAGCATTATAGGATCTCTCTCAAGTGAACATCAACCAAATCAAAGATCGGTGTTCGAGGTTCAAAAGGATTCAATGATATCACCGATGATAATGATGTAAAATAATTCTTTTTTAGGGATTGATCCATATCACAATAGGGATGTTGTTTACATATATTTATTACCATTTTATGATTATTATAATGAACATGATTCAATCAATTAAAAAATTGATTGGTGGATCATGCGTATTATGGGTGCGGGTTAGATTATTCGAGAGTTGGGAGAATTTCTTTGTGATTATCTATTATCTCTTCATTTATCGTTATAATAGAAATAAATTGAGGTTGACAGAAGCATATTCCATGGTCCATTCCCCATGTATTTTCTTTGTAAATTTCTTTCCCATTTCTCATTCATCATAGAATGTTTTCATGGGCCACGATTCAGCAAACTCCAAGGAATCGAATGTTGAAAACCCATTTTTTGGCACAAAAATTGGAAATCATAGATCTGGGCTTGACATGACACAAAGATCATGTTATAATGAATGTGTAAGTGCATCCTATGGGTTAGATAAATTTTTTCCAGTGTTCCTTGATGCGCAATGAAGAATGAATATCCACAGAATTTAATGAATAGATTTAATTGTCAGATCTCAATGATTCGATGATGGAAAGGTCCAATGAAATGTAGTCCTTGATTCCCGAATGGGGAGTAGATAGATCAATGACTGGAGGAGTGTATAATGTGTGTAATTTACAGATCTAAAATTATATATATTTCCACATTACATAGTACGAGTTCTGAAGGAAAACACCATATGGGGACCTCCACGCGATGGCTAGGGTTTTGGGATGGAGTTAAGGATAAAACAACATGTGAACCTATCACATGGTGTGTGACCCCTCCTGGATGGCTCGATGTATACCTTATAGGGAACATAGACCTAATAAAGGGTACACATCCATGTACGAGCACACCATGTACTACCACACTGACATAACCACCTTGGATGTACAAAGGAATAGTTATGTACTTGGACATGAGAAGTACCCAGTCAAGGGAATTCTATTTACTTCTACACAGACATGGAAACACAATTCTTTACATATGAATGACCAAGTTCCAAAGGGACATGGTGTGCACTCATAGTACACACCATTTACTCCATCATACTTTTTTTGGAGCCTGTTTCCTCTGTATCTTAAACATGTTTCATTAAGGTTTTGTTCCCTAAATCCATTCTTGGAGGGTTAGTATAGAATCCCCTCCTATGGATAGAACATCAATCCCATTAGTATGAATTATTGGAAAGATTTGTTGTAATCCTTCCATGTGGCCCAGAGTGAGATCATATATGATTTTTTATCCTTTGTGGTGTATTGGCATCATTGTGACTAATACTATGTGGGAACCGATCATTTACTATGCGGGATAATCCAAATTTTGTTTTTGGTATACCCTATACCATTGGGAGGGATCCACTTCTTTGTATCTTATATCATCATACTTTCAACATATAATTCTATTGGCGATACCCGATAAGAACTACCTATCAAAAGGGTTTCATCAGTGCTATCTAACTCATGGAGTTTTTTCTCCTAGATGAGTGCTATGTGGAACCTTCAATCTGGAATCATTGGATGATATTAACGATGTGACTTAACCTTGAGACTGTGTGACATTGTTGAGTGTGTATGGATATTCTTGTTATATGAGATTTATACATGTACTAATATAGAGATGTGTGTTATACATTTTTATATACTTTTATGTTTTAAGGTGTCCTACTGGGTATTTTTATAGTCAAACTACCATATATTTTTACCACACAGGTTGTGTCTTGTGAAGAAAATCAACCTTCTTATAGTGTCCTCGAGGGACTAGGAACATATAGTTCTTGGGGATAATAGATATACTAAGGTTTTTTCATCACATATCCAGATATGTTTCACCATATATACTTTCAAGATGAACTTGTATTTAGACACTTTTTTGTGGGCTTGTATTTGAACTTATTTACATTCCATTACTTCTTGTCATAGTATCGTTGTGATATTTAGATTTTTGAAAACACAGTTGTTTAGTTTTTTTACATTTCTACATTTTATTAGCTTAAATATGTGTTCATATGTACAAGTACTTAGGCTAAGGCCTCCCATGTAGTGATATGCCTACTTGATGTGAGTCTCCAACACCTTTCCTGTTGGTGGTGGGATTTGGGAGTTGCAGAATTAGATGCATTAGGATAGGTCATGATAGAGCAGTGTCGGATCCATTTAGTTATACCTCAGGACCAATTTTGATGATGTTGGTTTGGATAAATAATGTTAAGTGTTAAGCGTTTATATTTCATGTCAGGGACTCCAGTGTGGGTGTAGTAGTCAATGTATCTATACACCCAGAAACTGATCTCCAACCTTTCTACTCAGTACATGTGAATAATTGTTTTAGAAAAATTGGTAAATGCATCATATTAGAATGGGTTGTGGTTTCTATGTTCTTATCGATTCATCTATGTATATATACTCATTGACCGTGGTATATCTTGTTTATTTTAGTATGTATGTGCAACATATTCCAGCTAGGATTAAGTGTCCCGATCAAGAGGATGATTCCCTCTATGATGAGGCATTGATACAAGGACCAGTTCCAATGATTTTTCCTCCAAGTAGTGCACCGGTTATACCACCACCTATAGAGTAGAATATGGTACCTATAGTACTGGAAGATGAGGTATGCAAGATGAGTGAACATCATGAATTTCAACAATAGAGGCCCCTTAGGTTTCGTGGCTAGCCCAACCAACATGTAATTGAGGGTTGGCTAGAGGCAGTGACATGAGTTTTCTTTCTTATAAAGAAACAAGAAGTCCAGATGGTTTTCTTAGAGGCAAGACTTCTTTATGGAATAGTAGGACAAAGGAGGGGTTTGGTGACCCTATATTATAATGAGATGAATATATCAGGAATAGAGTTTGAGTACCTTTATGGAGATTAATTCTCTCTTGCTATTTTAATTTATACATGTATCTGGAATATTCTATTTCTTTAGTAGGGTTGCATGATAGTAGCTGAATATTCATTGAGGTCAAATAACCTCTTGGGGAACTCGATAGATATGGTTCAAGATCCATTATTTTTTCTCATACTATCATGTGAGGTATGAATGTAGAAATATTTACCACCATTATAAATCTATACATTCCTACATATGTTGGGGCACTAAAGAGATCATTGGTGGCTGAAAGTTTCATGGATGAGAAGACACATACAGTGGTTGCTGGTAGTGGGAATGTAGGAGTAGAGACATTGGAAGAAGAGAGATAATGTTAGTATCATGGACATGGACCTAAGAGGCATTTCACAAGGAGGCCCCATGATAGATGGTCTGTGGTTTAGGGCTCATAGGATGGTTCTATTCATCCGGGGGAGAGGTGGTGATACTCATGTGATGAAAGTGAACAATATTCTTGGGATTGTTTGACCCTTAACATGTCTGATAGGGAGACAATGGATGTACCACTAAGGTTGAGAAAATGGTATAAAAATAGTTTTTTATAGTGGTAGATGTGGAAGATGAGATGGGAAAAGTTTCTGGAGGTGGTATATTCATTGAATTGTTACCACCACCTCCCATAAATGGTCCAAACAAGGCTTCGAGAGCTAGAGGATAGGGGTAGGGGAAGCTGCAGGCAGTCAAGGTTAACAACTGAGAGTCTTCAGGAATGTTTCAAGGTATGATCTATGTATTATCTACCTTATCTAAAGTACATATAGTCATTGGTTCTAGTTATTTCTTTATTTTCACCCATCTGGTTCTATTATTAGAGATTCTAGTTAATCCCTTAACATAACCCTTTCACTTCGGGACTCCGAATAGATGTAGCTCAGTGATCACACACATTTTTCAACAGTGTGACCTAACTCTTTGATGTGAGATTTTCTATTGGGATATCTTTCTCGTATCAATAAGGCCTTACCAATGTCATATTAGGTATGGACTAGTTATCTAAGTCCATACCCAGATCGACTTTTTTTGGAGGAGGATGAAGTGTGTCCATATTAATTGAGCCAGGTTTTCCTTTTTTGGGTGAATAAACCCAGAAAGTGGAGGATGGAATCATACATAGGTGGGTACGGTTTATTACTCACCAATTCACTAGTATGAGCATTGGCGTAATGGATGTTATTAGTTTCTAGTTACCTGAATTAGTGGAATAATATGTGGAAATTGTTCCTGTGGATGTTCCAGGGTTACCTCCCTACTGAGAGATAGACTGATGCATTAATATACACATCAGAAAAACCCTAATATTTATGTCAGCATATTGGAAGGCTCCTACATTGATTTTCAATCTGAAGGTGTAATTTGAGGACTTACAAAAGAAGGTCATTGTTAAACCTAGTGATTCACCCCGAGCAACACCATTTTTTCTCTATAATAATGATAATGAGAGCTTGATGTTATATGTGTACTAAAATCATTTGAACCAAGTGACTATGTAGAAAAAATATCAATTACTGAGGATTGATGACCTCTTTAATCAGTTGAGAGGGGAACAATGGTTCTCAAAGGTTGACCTCAGTTAATGCTATCATTAGTTGCGAGAAAAGGATAAGGATATACCAAAGACCATATTTAGATATCTCTACGGTCACTATGAATACTTGGTTATTCCCTTTGGTGTGATAAACACCTCAATAATGTTAATGGGACTCATGAAACAGATCTTTCATCCCTTCTTCGACCGGTTCATGGTAGTCTTCTTTAATGATATCCTTGTGTACTAGGCATTTGATGAGGATAATGTGAGACACTTGATGATGGTTCTAGACATACTTTTAGAGCACCGTATTTATAGGATTCTCTCTAAGTTACAATTCTAAATACAAGAGTTCTATTTTCTTGGAAATATTATCTTATAAGATGGAGCAGTAGTAAACATAGCCAAGGTCTAGACAATGTTATCTAGGGGGACACCTAATATAGTGATGTAGCTGCGGATCTTCCTCAAGTTGGTAGGATATTAATGGATGTTCAAACCTAATTTGACCATGATATCACCACCCATGATATCTTTTAACTGAAATGGGAATCCTTTCATGTTGATAGAGAAGTGTTACTAATATTTTTAGGAGTTGAGGAAGAGATTGATGAGCTATCCCATCATGAGATTAATAGAGGAGATTGTCGAGTACATAGTGTTATGTGATGCATCAAGGACCAAACATGATTAAGTTATTATGTAGAGGAAAGGGGTGATTTTCTATGATTCATGCCAGTTTAGATAACATATGTATAACTATATGACCCACGAACATGAGTTAGCAGCAGTGGTATTGTCACTAAATATGCAACAACAATATCTAATGGGAGTGCATTTTATTGGCTATTATAAGCAAAATATTCTCAATTATATCATATATCAAAAGGATAATAACATGAGATAAAGGCCATGAATTGAGTGCCTCCAGGATTATGACAACAAATATTTTTATAAACATGAAAAAGGGAACATTCTAGAAAATTCTCTTTGCATGAGATCTTGTTTGCAGTTCATGAATGAGGAATTAGAGCAGTTGGCCTCATTTTATTTTTCCTTTATGAATGGAGATAGATAAAATTACCTCTAGTCGAAGGTTATTACCCATTATTCTTTTATATTTATTCTAGGAGTTAGAACATGGGGATACAGACTATGATTCCCTACATACTCAGAAATCTACTTGACATGCATCTAATCAGTTTTCTGAAGTTGGTGAGCATGCCATTATTTTCATTGGATGCATGATGGTACTAGTGATGTTGTGGGAGGAGGTTCTAAGATAGTTTCATAAATCTACTCTGAATTTAAATCCAGTCTTTCAAAAGATGAACCTGGAACATTATTGTTTTTTTGAGTCTAGTAAAGAATAAGGGAGTTTTAGAGTCTCTCTCTAGATGCCTTACTTGTCAGGAAGTGAATGAGGAGCACCATGTTCCAGTGAGTTTACCTTAAACCCTTGAGGTTCCACTGGGAAAGTGGGATGAGATATACATCAACTTCATGATTGGATAACTATATATGTCAAGGGGAAACAATTATATTTGGATGATCATAGACTAACTCACTATGTTGGACCACATCTGTTCCATCCAAGAGTATAGTTTAGTAGAGTTCATGGGACACCTCTACCAGTATAAGATAGTAAAACTCCATGGATTTCAATCAATAATAATTTTTAACTATGATGATCACTTAAAATATCAGTTATTCATGGGATTTAAGGAGGTGTTTTGAACTTAGTAACATTAGATCACATCATTTCACCCCCATACCTAAGTCCAGGCTGAGCCAACCATTCAGGTTTTGGAGGACATGTAGTGAGTTTGTATGTTATACTTTTTTCATAGTTGGGAGAATTACATACCATTGGTGTAGTTTTCATACATAAATAACTACCATTATACTATTGGTATGGAACCATTCGAGGCTTTGTTAGGGCGGCCTTGCACGTCACCACTTTGATGGACTGACCCTGGAGAGTCAGTACTCATGGTCCTAGAGTTGGTTTGAACCACCAAAAAGAATGTTCATATCATCCAAGAGCAAACAAGGATGAAATAGATCCATAATTAGTGTTATACGAATAGAATATATAGTCCTTTGGAGCCTGAGGAGGGAGGCCTTGTGTTCCTATTGGTTTAACCTCAATGTTGATTTTGGAGAATTATCTAGGGTGGAAAGATTTATCTCATATTCATTGTCCCTTTCCTGATACATTGTATAGTTTGTGAGGTAGTTTTACAACTGGGTCCTGGTGACAAAACATACACCCCGCCATAACATGGCCATTGGGTCCTAGCCTGCTAGGTACCACCAGCTACCCTGCTAACATGTGGTACCCACCCTAGGGCCCACCCACATGCTTGAACAGGTCACCTGACTAATGAAATACCCCATAAGACAACACATGTCCTTTCTATTGTGCTTTTCCCTCACTAACACACCTTGAGAAACATCCCATATGGTCACTCATCCCAATCACTACTTCAGGCCAAGAACACCTAACTATGGAATTCTAATCATTTAGGCTCTTGAAAAAGGAAGGTTCACCTTGTTGACATGAGTCATATCATTTAGTCATTTAACCCCTTTTCATTCTAGGGTGTCACATTCACCCCCTCCCCCCTATAGAGCACAACATCCTCATTGTGAACCCAACATCTTTACCCAGGTAGTTCACCATACTTAAGGATGGGTACAACCTCTAATACCAAATGTAACAACCAGGTTTAGGTAACAACACATACACCCCACCTTAACCTGGACATCGAGTCATGGCCTTCCAGGTACCACCAGTTTCCCCGCTAACACATGGTCCCCAACCTGGGGCCCACCCACATTCTTGAATGGCTCATCTGTCTAATGACAGTCCCCACAAGGAAACACATGTCCTTTTCTAGAGTGCATTCTCCTCACTCATAAACTCCCTGAGAAACATCCCAGAAGGTCACCCATCCTGATCACTACTCTAGGCCAAGCATGCATAACTATAGAGTTCTCATCAGTTAGGCACCCCGAAAAGAAAGGTGCACCTTGTTGACATGATTCATATCATTTAGTCATTTAACCCCGTAGCATTCTGGGGTGTCAGAGGTAGTTTACCCCTTATCTCTACCCCCTCAATTAGACTAGGTGCATGATATCTTTCATGTATCGAAACATAGGAGGTACATGCATGACCTATCGAACATTATCAACTAGGGTGAGTTGGGCATCGAGGATGGAGCTACCTTTTATAAGTACCTGGTAATGTTAAAGGATCATTAGGAGGATAAAATTTATGGATGACTAATTCATTTAGTGCATGTCTAGTGGTGGGATGAGAATTTTCAAGAGAGAACCAAGGAGTGGGAGGCTCAGAATCATGGTCAATACCCACATCTCTTTATGTAGTCAATGTTTTGGATTTTTGGGACGCAAAGCCTAAAGGTGGGGAGAGTGTAGGACTCATATTTTCCATGAATTATTTTTGGATATTTTGTAGGTTATATTCAACACCTAAAGCTATGTATATGTTTTATTCCAAGGCCCAGTGTGCCCAGAATAAATGTTTGAAATATAATAAATAACACATATGCATTGTTTTCTTGAAAAAGCAGATTAACATCTAAACAATGGGGTGGATCAAAAATCTGAGGGAACCATTGATTCTAGAATATTAGTTTTACTCTAGGTGTGACATAACATTTTTCATCATATGGAATTTGGATAAAAGTCATCTTGGGGGTAAAATAAATAAAATAATAAAATAAACTCACTTCATTTATCTGTTGATGTATTGACAAAAATTATTCGAAAATAATTTTACTTTTATTGATTCCATGTTTATCCATATATACCTGGATCCATTGGAGAACTCGTATAGGGAGTGTTGGAGGATATCTCTCAGGTGAACATCAACCTAATCAGAGATCAGTGATCATTGTTCAATGAGATTTAGAGATCTCACCAATGACAACGACACATGATCTTTCCTCATCAGATATTGATCCATATCAAGTTATGGAGGTTATTTAATTGTATTTCATCTATTTTTATTATTTATATGACCAATGAAACAATCAACTATCTAATTTATTTATGGAACGAGTGTATTCCTGGTGCGAGTTTGATTATCTGGGAATTGGGAGAATCTCACTGTGATTATTTTTTATCTATTTGTTTCTTTTAATAATATAAATGAATTGTGGTTGAAATAAAAATCAGCTGAGGTCCATCCTCATTGATTTTTTATGAATTATTTATTATTTCCTTTTTATTTCGTGAAATTCCTTTTGCATTCAGTTTGATGAACTCTAGAGAACCGAATGTTGCACATTCATTTCTTGGCCAAAAAATCTGAAATCATAGATCTGGAATCATCATTATGCGAGGATCATCTGACGATGATAGAAAACATTGTATAAGATGGTCTAGATAAATTTTTTATGATGTTATTTAGTGAGAAACAAAGAAATATGTTTAAAGGAATTTTCCAAATAGATTTGATGGACATATCTTGATGATTCAAAAATGGGAAGGCCAGACCAATGAAACTCCATGATTTCAGCATGGGGAGAAGACAAATCGAGGGATGAAGGAGTAGATATGATGCATGATTTTCAGATTTGGAATTCTGGAGATTTATGCATTACACAGTGTGTGATCTAGATGAACACACTGTGTGGGGACCTTACAATAGCGTCTAGGATTTTGGGATGGAGTTAAAGACCACATGGAATGTGACTCTGTTACATGACATTTGATGACAATGGGATGGTTCGATATGTAACATAGAGTTTAAATAGACACAGGAAGGGGTACTCAACCAAGGGGTATGCTATGTAATCGCACATTTAAAAAAACAACCTTGATGTAAATAGTCTTAGTTGTGTACATGGATATGGGTAGAAGTACACTGAAAAGGGAATGCAATGTTCTTCTTCAAGGACATGGGTAGCGTCGAATGCCGAAGGCACATGATGTATACTTCTAGTAGATGTATTATACTCCTTCAGACATGTATTGGAACCTTTTTCCTTTATATATTGTACATATTTCATTAAGGGTGTGATTCCTATATCCATCCCTTGAGGGTTATTATGGAATCACCTCCTACAAATAGGACAACGATCCCTTTAGTATGATTTTTTGGATTGATTTGTTAGAATCCATCCATGAGGAACTGAGTGAGATTCTATATCATCTTCCTATCCTAGGTGGTTTTCTTGGTATCAATTTGACCCACACTATGTGGGCACTAATCCTTTATATATCAGGTTAATACAGATTGAGTTTTTAGTATACCCCATGGCCTTGGGAGTGATCCTCATCTGTGTATTTTATCTCTTCAGACATCCAGTGTATACTTCCAATGGCGAGACCCATTGAGCATTACCTCTCGAAAAAATATCATCACATCTATCTAACTCATAGAGTGTCACCCTTATTCAAGTTTTATCATAAACATTCGATTAAAAATACAAGGATGGAATTACAGTTGTGACTTTACCTAAAGATTGTAATTATTTGTTAATTACATTTTGATATTATTATTATATATCTTGTAGACATATACCTTTATAGATATTACTTCTATAATTTGTTATATTCTTTGGGGTTTCAAGGTGTTCTACTAGGTATTTTTATACTCACCCATGCATGAGATTTAGTTTTCATGTATCATGTCCTGTATAGATGATCAAGCATTGATAGAGTTTCTGAGGGACCAAGACAAGATAGTGATTAGTGATACCACACCGACTAAGGTGTGTTCTTTCAATATCCTGACAATAGTCCCCCTTATTAATTTTAGATTGGAATTTTTAGACTATTTGAATGGATTTTAATTGGACATGTTTACTTTCCATTATTTTTTATCATACTATGGTTGGGGGATTTAGATGTATTCATGCATGGTTGTTTAGTTATTTTTACTTTTCATCTTTGTATGAGATGGGATATTTGTGCGTAGGTACATGTACTGAGGATAAGGCATCCAATATTAGTGACATGCCTACTTGAAAGTAGTCATTAATCCTTTTCCCTTTGTAGGTGGGATTGGGGAGTTACGGAACAGGACCCATTGGGATGGGTCATGACATTATCCATTTAATAATTCTATAGAGGTGTTTTTGTTGTTTAATTATGGGGGAGGGGAGTTGGGATTTTATATTATAGGAAGAAGTGAATCAGAGGGGGATAAATGAGAAGTTAATATTAGTTTATTCGTAGGAATTGATTTAATTTCTCAATAGTGAGTATGTTTTATGGATGTTATGATAAATTTTATACTTTTTATAAGATAACATGTTTTTAATAACATGATTGTTCTTAATTATTCGATCCCATATGACACTAATTTTTTATCTTTTTAATAATTATAATAGGTTAAGTATAAAGATGATTCTGCCTAGCATGTTTTTCATTCTATATACAAAGGGAAATTTTAGGTTTTTATTAATGGGGAGAGTTTTTTAATGGGGATATTTATTGTTACTAAACATTTGTGTTTCTTAAATGGATGTTTTTATTTTTACATATATGAAATCCATGGGTGATTTATCAGAAATTTTAGGGTGTTTTTAAAAAAAAATATCAAAATAATATTTTCATTTCTGTCTTCTTATTGTCAAAATGGGGAGATTATTGAGTCAAATAACTATTTTATATCCTTCGTCTTTTTAAATACACTTTATTTTTTTTTTGTGATAATATAATGATTTTGTATGTTTATGTTTTTAGATATAATTTTCTTCCAATTCACATAAGTTTTGTTGAATTAAATTTATCTATGTAATTTCTAGACCATTACAAATCAATGTTAAATTTCGTTCATCAGAAGATAATGCTGCTTCCAAGCCTATTATAACCAATCCATATGATCTCAATAAATCTTGTTATATAGATGTATATAAATGAAGACTGAGAATTTGAGAAATAGAAGATACTTATTTACATTCAACCAAGAAGTTATATACTATCTCTCCACTATTGAATTCTTTCACTTGTATTTTCTTAATGAAATTTACTTAGAGCTTCTATTATGTGAGATCTCATTATAAAAGATCTAATTTATCCTTGGGGTAATTATTTCTATTGATCATGTGTGATAGAATATTTTTTAGGGATATAAAACCATATATTGATGATGATGATGTTTAATGAAGTAAGGTTGTTTAAAATGCTTCTAATAATACTAATCAAGGAGGAGCTCATGGATATAGTTTCTTTCATATGATGGTTTTGTTGATTTGTTTTCGCCAGAACTTGTAACAGATTAGTATTATTATTTCCACCATGGATTCCTAGGAATCTTTTAGATTATTAAGTGATGGTTACTGACCAACCCCGATTAAAAAGGTTGGTACCCTTGGATTTGTTGTTAGTCCAGGCGGGCTTTCCCACTGGATTGGTCAGTTAAGGTGGTTAGTTGGTTATAGACTTTAGGATCTTCACCATACACCGACAAGTGGTTTCGAAACCGAGTATGTCCAGGGGTCTTCTATGGATATTTAGAATCACCCATGGTTACTGTATTATTTTATTGCTTGTTTACTTTCCATGCACTAGTTTATTTTTTAGCTTGCACTCTTACTCGTTTTACTCTAGCACATCATTGGTATATTCTGTTTTAGATTTTATTTATAAAATGAAAAATGATTTTAGAAAATGGTATGTAGCATGTGTTGTTTTTTTTAAATGGGAAAAAATGTTCTTATTTTCAAATGTGAAAACCCTACTTTTATAATTTAATTTCAATATTGTGTTGGTTGATTGTTTCAGGAAAAGAGACATCAGATTCTTTGGTTTACCTTGGAAAACCTACTGAGCATTTTAATGCTCTCACCTATTTATATTTTCAGTTTCAGGTTTATTTGATCAGAGTTTTCTTGGATATGTTCCTCATTATAGGAGCAAGGTTGGCCTTTAGTTGGGAGGTGACCTGAATGGTCATGTGGAGGTATGTTCGGTTTTACATTCATTCCGTTGTTAGTTTTATTTTTATCTTCAGTTTTTATTTATCTGTATTTCATTTGTTCATGGGAAAAATCTTTCACAACGATAAAATTTCGATGCCCGACACAAGGTGCCAGCCCGTGGGGATCAGAAATTCCCATCAGGCCATGTTGCGGACCAGCTCGGGTGACCGGTTCAGGGTCGACCTGGGATGGTTTGTGACACCAAGAATCCAGCCTACTTACCCATTGGTTTTTTAACCAATCAAAAAATCATCCAGTCATACTAGATACAAAAAAAAGTCAAATTATATTTGAATAAAACATGATTACCCAAACCACACAATTTACCATACAGTACCTAACCATTATAAAAACTAAAACCTAAAACTATGTTAAAGTTTATTTATAACCAAACAATTATCGATATTCTAAATCATTTTCAGTATACTAAAAATACAATAATAAACCATTAAATCTTTATAGGTATCCAAAAAATCATCAAAGTACATATATAACACTATATAATTAATAAACTCAAATCATTCCATAACTAAGTCAAACAATATCTATGATATGAAGTAAGTACACTTCTTCCATAAACTCTATTGTTATATAAACATTCTCATAATAAGACTCCAACTAATTCATCCAATATAATATATCACTTTATTTATCTATCCAAACTGATGTGACGTATCTATAAAATTCCCATACCTCATTCCATTTTTTCAATCAAAGTAGAAACTTTTGACGATTACCTACTAAATTTATGCTCTCAAAATTTCCCCGAACTCTTAATTTGTCTTTTCTTCATACATGTGGTGTTTTTTGATGTAAACCCCTAATTATCTGTAATATTTTGATGTATCATTTTAATTAAATATAAGACATTCATTTGGAATATTTTATTTCTATTTTTTCTTTAACCTCATGTGAAACCCCATCACTGCGTAAGGGTAACTCCAATGTTCCCTTATATAGGTTCTTCCATGGTGTGATGGTAGATCTATCGTTGTGTAAAGGTAAGGCTTCTTCTCCCTACATAATGGTATATAAGACCACTATATAAGGGAAAGTATACATATCCTTATATGAACCAATTATATGAAATGATTATTTGGAATGAAATTTCATGAATATATGACCAATATATTTTATATGTATATTATGGATTAAATTTTAAGTATTCATTATATTTCATTACATGAATCCCAGAGTCTAAATAAACCATGATATACTATAAAATTTATAACCGAGCTATTGTGTTGGTAAGTATGAATAGAATTAGACAAATTATGATATATATATATAACTTTTTTTCTTAATTAAAATGTATTGATTAATTCCTTATAAATAATTATTAAATTCAGATAAAATCATTTCATGATTAGAAGACCTATTTTTATGAATAGAAGTAATTTTCATAGTGTTGTAATTTTTTATATAAATGAAAATATTGATCAAAATTAAAAAAAGAATTAATAGAATTTATTGATAATTTATGAGTAATCATTGATGTATTAGGAATATAATGTTTAAGAAGTAAGATAAAATCATTTCCAGTTATGAGAGTTAATTTTTAGAAAACAATTTTTTTACAATGTTTTTTTATATTAATGAATTAAATAAATAGCTACTTATAAATTATGTTAATGAAATTTATAGAATATTTATTGAATAAAATATTTCAACATTTATATAATAGTTTTAACTATCCATGGAATGAAAGTAAACTCATTTTTATTCTAAATAATTAATATTTCTAAAAAACTATTTTTTTTAATTTTGCATGATTATTTTAAAAATATATTTTCCATTATAAAAATTGAATTTGTTAAAATTGATTCTTTATTTGGAATCAGCATGTCGAAATTTATTAATTATGTCATATTTATTTTTTTCATAATGAATATTAATATTATAAAAAACTATTACCATTATTACTGTTAAAACTGGTTAATAAAGGGGGTTAAATTTAGAGATAAGGGTGAAAATACAATATAACCCTGTCTAAATAATTTTGGTTAAAGATATTTTGACATTATCTGGTATTAACTTCTAATTATTAATTTTACTCCACTCAGTGTAAGTTTCATTTATTTTCGATGAATGATTTCCAAGATAAGTAAATATACTTAACAAGAATTTAAGGAGTTACACCCATGTTGTTTAAGGATTTAAAAAACAGATGTAGAATAAGATTTTACAAGAAGAACCAGAAAAATTATTTACTTTTTTTCATGTGGTAATTTAAGGTTTACAAGGATTATGTTAAATTATATACTAACTATTTTTACAAGAGTCTAATAAAAATATTTTCCATCCCCAAACCCGCAAAAAGGCTAGCTCAAATGCATAGGTGGGAAAAGAGAACACCATGTGGGAGAAAACCCACATGACAAGACCATGATGGTTGAGAGACAATGTTATTACATAGACATGGTATATAGTACACACATCACACACATGAAAGAGTGGTTCCACCCTAGGGTTTGTCACATCATTATAAGAAGAGAAAGGCTAGAGTGTACCCAATTAATCACATTAATCAACTAAAAGAATTTGATTTATTATTAATAATTGGAAAAATAGATGTGGAACCAATGTGAAATAAACTCCCTTAGTAGGATATTATTCCTTTTATAAATTTAATAGATAAAATATGGAATCCATTTGGGTAACACTGAATGACATCATCCATGATTTTATGCAATGTATTACTCTATTCATAATGGTATCACTAGTTCAACTACAGGATATATGTGCTTACATGATTATAAGGTCATACCGTAAGGAAGGTGAGACCGTTTGATGGTAGGATGTGTTACCAAGAGATGATATAATGTGTTATCATGCTATTGTAGTAGGTGATAATGTGCAATGGTAGGATGTTCTACCATTGGTATCCTACCATTTGTGTGACATCATTAGTTGATATCACCTGCTTATTCCATCACCTATTACCATTTTATGATATAAGGTGTTATCATGAAATGGTAGGAGGTTCTACCATTACCTCTGAAGAGAGGGGGAGATAACATGACCTTTTCATGAGAGAAGGTGTTTCTTTAATCATTTCATTATAGGTGGAGTTTTCATTCCTATGAGACAAGAACTAGTCTGATTTTAACCCACTATTTCCAAAAATATTGTCCCCTGGAGTCATTCCATGTTCAAATGTTGTCTGGTTGATTTAAAATATAGCATGATATCATGTACACTAATTATAAAGTATCAAATTTTTATGTTAATTAAAAAATTTATGAATGGAGTGTGATCGATAGGACGGATCTTGCATGTAATGTTACTTTCATAAATGAAATAAAAATAATATAATTGAAGATAGACACACCCATAATTTACCATAGAGTAAATTCAGAATACTGAAGGTGTATAATAAAGAAAATGAAGGATTTTAGAGATCACCTAGGGAACATAGATGAACATTCTTGATACATGTATACATGCATACATGTGATATTGGTTTTTCAAGGGAAATTAAAAAATATATAAATGTTTTAGATATTACATCCTATATAAGAAAATATGAGAAATAATACCCAAGTCCTAGGAATATTAAAATGAGGAGTTATGGATGAATAAATAATTATGATGAAATTAATAAAATCTCTCAAAAAATATTATCACAATACAAGGATAATGATTCAAGAATTATTAATGATTAATAATTATGGGATATTATATGAAAAATAATATCCATATTTAATGATAATTTAAGTCATATTTTCATTGTGGAAAAATTAAAATGATTAATAACTATGTAGTGATTATATATAGTTATAAAGAATAAATAACGGAGGAAAATATGGGTGTAAAGATCATGTGAAGAAGAAACCAAATTTCTAGTTACTATTATGATATAAATATACTATATAGGTTGTCCAAGAAGGTTTTATAAGCTGTGGAAGATATTGATCTAATAAATAATATAATGAAAATATTTTACCGTATCGAATAAGAATAAATAGATTTGAGTGTAGTTTTTCATATACAAGCGAATTATTCAGATAAGGTGAAGGTGATTTTTTGTATTATATTATGCATTTAATAAGAAATAGAGAAGAATATATGAAAAAATAAATTATTGTGCATATCTTTCTACAAAGGAAGAAGAAGAAGTTAAACAATTGCATGTGTTGATCATGAAGTTCATAGGGAGAAGAAGAGATCTATGCACTCCTGTTTTCATAGAAGAAGAATAAGAAAATAATAAGATGTTGTTAGTAGTACTATGTATATAAATAGAAAAAGATAATTTCAACTGTGAAGGGGAAAAATAAGAAGGTTCAACACATCATAAATAAGACTATTTTCTATATTGGTGTAATAATATCATATTATTTACCCTATATTAAATTGTAATTTCATGGGGTGTACCAGACCCTTGGAAGGAAAAAAATTTCTGTCTTATACCCAATATACACTATCAGGAGATAATAGTGTAATTATCATAGGGTTTTACAAGTGGGATGTGCGACTATAGGTTATACCAGATGACACCAAGGATTAGCTTTCGCACACTGAGAGGTGATCATTGTAAATAATTGTGCCACTTGTCTCTGTGCATGTTTAGATTCATTGAAAGAAATAAGGGAAGTGAAAAAAGGGGGAAAATATAAATTCATTCAGATTAACATGTGAAAATGCAAAATAAAAGAGATAAAAAAATATTTATAACTGAATAAATTGGTTTTAAAAGACCAAAACTATTTCATCCCCATCTCAAAGATAATTATATCCCAAATTTGATATTACAATTGGCATCAAATCCATATAATCACCTATGAATAGATCCTCTACATTAATGTAGTTATCCTTGGAAAATATTATTTTTTTCCCAATTAATTATGAAGTATATTTTTTGAAATGTGTTATTTGTTTATAATTAGAATTCCATTTCTAAAAAGACTACATAGAACAAGAAAAATATATATATGAAATTATTAAAGAAGATTTCCTTATATTCTAAAGAAGACAGTTATACTTTCTATAACAATAAGGATGAAAAATATTATTTATAAAGTGAATAAATGGTGGTTCAATCAAACATTAAGGAAGTAGACAAAACATATACTTTAGTTAATCAAATAAAGTTATATGATAAATAGGTATGTGTTAATTCATGCACAAACTATCCTAAATATCAACTAACCATTGGTGGGTGTGCTCATATGTTAACAGATTTATCTATTTATATATAAAAATATATGATACATGTTTTAGCTAAAAAATTAGTTTCTATTGATTATTAGAATTTTGAAAGTCAGTGGGAGTAGATCACTTAACATTAAGATGATATAAATAACCTGCAATAATATTTAATAGAAAGAGATCTAACTTGTAAAAATCCCTTAAAACAAGTTACTGCCTATGAAGAGAAATATAATTATCTTGAAGAAAAAACTACACATTTGAGGAAGCGTGGGATAGAAAAATAAAAGATAATTATGATCACACTGAAGAGTCTTAGAAGCATATCAATGGATTATATAAAAAAAATTAAAACAAAATTGATGTCCTGAATGAACAATTGTATTTTTAATCCAATAGAATCATGTAGATTGAATCACTGTTAGAAGAGAAGGTTATTAAGAATAATTTTGATGTTGAGAAGATAATAAAGGGTTTTGTATATATATTTTCATTTTTTGAAAATCATTATAACATAATAAAATTAAAGTTTCTTTAATAGAAGCTAAAATTGGTTAATCTTATAACACATATTGAGCCTTTTCAATTGAAGGAAGATTGATTTTATGTCGTAGAAAATTACATGGCGAAATCCTATGTAAAAATAACTCTAGCATGTGACATGATGACTCTGACATGTTTTTATGATCTTCTATAAACATTCACGAATAAAAAGGTATCAACAATAATTATTTTCAATAATTTATCTAAATTTGTATTCATGAATAGTATAGGCCTAAAATAAAATTTTTAGAAGTATCACTAAAGACAAGATCCATGAAACTTATCATCATGTCAACAGATTATATAATCAATAGTGTGGATGTTGGTTCGCCAATAAAAACCCAAAAAAGTGATGAATAATTCCTACAAATAGCATTTCCATTTTATTAACAATCATAGAAAAAATGAATTTGATAAAATAAGATCATGTTTTGTGGGTATTTTTGGGGCTGTAATAGTTCTAAGAAATATTATTTGGACTTAATGTAACACCCCGAGATTTTATGAAAAATATTCTTTTTAATTTCATTAATGACTTGTGTTGTACGCTACACCAAAAGAATCTTTCACAACACGCATCCTTGACTTTACTTGCATTACACGCAATCACGACCTTCCTCGATAACCTGTGTAGTTCGCAATACCTAGTTTCACTAAACAACGATATGCTATTAAAATATTATTAAAACTAGCCGTTATGAATAGCAATAACCACTTTTTCATATTTTGTAAATTTTATTTTTCAAAATGGAATTCATTTTCGGATTCTTAATATTAAAATTAGCTTAGGGTGAAATTTTGGTACTTTTCGGATAACTTTCATTTTCTGATGAATAGTGAAAATTACTAAATTTTAATTAAAAACAACCTTTTTAATCGAAATAATTAATAGTGATAAATTATTAATTTGAGTGGTTTTAAAGTATATTTATAATATATTTTTACAATTTAATACAATGTTGTTCATTGGATGTAATTTCACATTTAAACCAGACATAAACAAGTGTCAATCTTTTGATAGTTATTATCTCTTAAGAACACGCTATTTGTTTTGACGACAGGAATTAATTTTTAAATTAAATAATGCAACTGATATGTTTTGAATTTGTTAAAATAGACATCATTTTTGAGTTCATAATATCAAATATATCTTAGGCCTAATTTTTGGTATTTTTCTGGAAACTTTCATTTTTTTGATGAATAGTGAAACCACTAAGTGGTAGTTAAGAAAAATGAATTTTTCATAAAACTTAATTTTACCACTTTTGTGAGTGTAATTTCAAAAATCTGATAGACATGGTTGATGTCAGTAAGTAAAATGTGGTTCAATGAGATGAAAATAATTTTTGGTGAATAATAACTTTTTACTTTTTTTTACCACGGTTAAAAGTAAATAGGGTAATTAAGGGTAAGAATGATATTATTATTACCCTAACACATGTCTTAATTCTGTTGGATAAGTGTAATTCGACCAAAAAAAACCTTAGGAATAAAATATGACCATTTAGGCCCACTTGGATTAGATTAGGACATTTATTATTAATTTATTTAAAGAAGGGTTAAAATAGTTAAATTCAATGTTTAGTAAGTATATCATTTTTAATATAGGGTTATACATAAGATAAATTCGACTATAAATATTAATTAGAAATATAAAATGATTTCCTACATAATGGTATTTTATTTGTAATTTTTATACATTAAATAATGTAATATATTTAATACACAAAGATGATGCAGTAATTATCTTATTAATGAAATATTGACATAACTGATGTTATAAATACCAAAATAAATGTAATTTGAGACTTTTTATGAATTCCACTAATTTTATAGGTTAATATGACAAGTTATTATGGATTTAATTAACTTTTTTCTAACTAAAAATTCTGTTATGACTTTTACAAAAATCAATTACTAAATAGTGTCAAAATTGACATAAAATAGTTTTTAAAACAAATATTATATTATTAATTGTTATTTAATTCCAAAAAATCTAAGGTTCGGCCAAATGACTTAGATAAGGTTATATATATTAATAATAAACAACTTGGGGTTCGTTTGGCTTGTTATAGTAAGTTAATTAACCTTATAGTGTAAGAACACAAAAAGACACGATAAAAGTAAAATTATCTAACTTAAAGTTAAATATAAATGATAAGGTTACAATAGGAACCTAAACTTGTGTAAAATCTATTTTATGAGAGGATTTTGACCCATACATACCTTATCTTCGAAATAAATCAATTTTGAGCTCTTTAAAACCGAATTTGACTTTATAAAAAAAATAATATTTTTAGTTATTCCAAAGGTGCCCCTCTCCTCCCTTATAAAATGGCACCTCCTCCCTCTCTTCCACACACCCCTTTGAGCCCTAAATCTCAGCCAACCCCTGCCAATTTCTCCTATCCACTTCCCTAGAGACATCCTGGAGGTCCTGGTCTTCTTCAAAGACCAATTTTAGTTCCCTAAAATGAGATCTCAAAGAGGCGCTTCAAAGAAGAGGTAATGTCCGATTACCAATTCTATCAACTTTATTTCTTCTTCCACTTCTTCTTCTTTAGTTGTTTCATTATGAAGTAATACCATCAGTATCACTCATATAATGATATTCTATTATAAGTATGAAACAACCCTATTTCACCATCTATCCATCCTACGGAAAATGAAATCACCGCGCGTGCGTACGTACGGAATACCGTCTCCACGCCGTGGTGTAATCTATTTTCCACCACCACATTACTTGGATGGGTATAATGGTGTAAATAATAACTATATATGATTATTGTAAAGTGATATTGATTCTGAAATAGTATACATACACTCCAATACAATTCCACGATCATGAGAACGATATCATCGCTCGTGCGTACGTACGGACTAGCGTCTCCACGACGCGATGAGATTCATTCTCCACGTTAACCATTCAAGAATGATTATAAAGTTTATATAATAAGTAATCATAAAATATATGGCATAATAATGCTACTGGATTTATTTACATATATATATATTTCATCTACTTAATTACATTCAATTCAATAAGGAAATGAAAACAGCGTTCATGCGTACGTACGGCCTACCGTCTCCATGAACGGTGTATTTCTTTCCATTTATCGATATATTATATATATGTATATTATGAATATATATTATATATAAATCATGTTTTATATTATAGAATTATGTAATCATGATCTAAGTAATCATATGAATAATTACAATTCAAAACACGGACGACAAATAAAAAGATTTTACCCAAAACTCTCTTTAACATGGAATTTACAAAAGAACGGGTAATATAAAGTCATAAGTGAATCATATATGATATAATAACAATGAGTATGATTCTGGAATAAGTCAATGACATTATTTAAATTATTATACAGGAGGTTCGGACACTTACGAAGCAAATCAGACCTAAGGTAAGGGAAATATCACAATCTCATTTTTATCCGATATTTTTTATACTTTGGAATTTACTGGGGTGTATTTTATCATCCACATCCATGTTTCCTCAATATTTAATATTTATATCCTTATACAATACTTTATATCCAATTTTACCCTTTAGTGAGTTTTTAGTAAAAGATATGAAAGGAATCTTTTGTCATTTTTCTACGAGGTACTTTTTGACTTTTCCGAGAAAAGTACGAGAAGAAATTTTTTTAACTAATATGGAATGAATGGATTTTTAAAACATTATTTCCAAGAATCTTCCTTTACATGTTTTCAAGTTTATTTTTAACAACTTTTTTTAGTATAAAATTGTATGACATGTTAATAAAGGAAAATGTTTTTGAAGTAGAAAGGATATTTTCCTCAAGAAAGGAGTTCAAGTGTTTTATCAAAATTATTTTCCATCTAATATAATAAAGGGTTCTGTTTATATCCCTATTATTAAATGGATTTTATTATGTTGCGATGCAAATCTTTTTATGAATTATTTTATCTTATATGAATTGTTTTATGATGTCACGATGTTTAAAGATTCCCATTTTTATTACATGGGTTATGGTATGATGTATGGGTTATGATTTTGTGGCACACATAAGAGTGGTATCATTATGAGATGGGTGGGACCTATATCTCCCTCCAATGAATTGGGTAAAGATTTTATATCTCATGAGATAGACATGGATGAAACGACAGGTTAAATCGGTTCCGTGAAGTAGGACTGAAACAGGGAGTGAACTTGGTTTAGAAATGGAATTTGTCCACTAAGATAGTCTTGGAAATGAGTCTTGACTAATAAGAAATGATTCTCTATGATTATGTGTATATGACACAAAGCTTCATGTTTTAAGTTATGATTATTGTGATTACATTTCACTACCATTATTTATCCCATGTTATGAAATTATGATCTCTTTTTCAGGGTAAGATTTCCAAATTGTTATGTTCTTATGAATATGATGTGATTGATATTTCTTTTGTTTACCCTTACTGAGCATTTGAGCTCACCCTTTTATGTTTTCATTTCCCCATGGTATAAAGAAAGGTTTTAGGTAAGAAAAAAAGGACGATCTTTATGGGATATGTTGAAGATATTTCACCACGATTAGAAGATTATATTCCGAGTTTCCAAAGACATTAAACTATTATGGTCCTTGTGTGTGTGTTTTTGTAATGTACTAAGTATTCCGAAAAAGTAATGTAATGTCCATGTACGTCATGCTTCGGGTCTCTACAGTTGGTATCAGAGGAAATGTTTAGTCAACCATTGGAAACTAGGATGCGAAAACATTAGTGAGATCCCTAGTGATATGTCTAAGGTATGTCTAGGGATATCCCTAAGGATAAGTATACGTATAGGATATAGTACTAGAACTACGGTAACGATCATAGAATTTAACCTAAGATTTTAGTCATTGAGGGTATTTCCCCTTTACTATGTTTCTTTCCCTAGCATGATTTTTACCTCTCACACTATTCTTTTTGTGTTTTAGAAAATGGCTGGAAACAGGAAGATTCATGATAATGGAGGATATGGCAGACAATGGAATGATATTCTTCATGAGCAACCAAATGAAATGGGATTTGAAAGACCAAACATCATTAATATTCCGAATCAGCAATATCATAATATGATCAATAAAGTAAAATTTGTTAAGTTTCCTGACTCAGCTAATAAGAGAAAGATGGAGTTTCATGATGATCATAGAGGAAAGAAAGTTCAATTTCCCCTATGTAAATCATGTTGGAAGAGGCATCAAGGAGAATGTTTCAAAGGAACTGGAAGATGCTTTGGGTGTTGAAAAGAAGGACACAAAGCTAGTAAGTTCAAATGAAAAGGTTCAGTTAACAATAGGGATGTGGATAATGGTATTGATATGACATCAACAATGGTTAAATGTTATAAATGTGGAATGTACAGGCATTATGAAAACCAATGCCCCAATGGAAAGTCTCATGAAGAGAATTAGTATGGTTGTATGGGTTGTATTTATGTTGATGATGATGAATAGCCTACAAATGATATGTGAGATGAAAGAATTGTTGATGCTCGGTCAATAGTTTAAGAATGTAGTGGAATGATTACATGTTTATCAAGTGTAATGTTGTATAAGTAATCTCATGGTACTATGGAATAAAGATACATCTAAGGATTGTTACACTATTGTCTTTCCTTGAGTTTTGAAAGTGTATGATTAATGTTACTAGTATCCATGAAAGGTTATTCAGATATTTTTGGAATGTAGATGATATGCGCATAATGAAGGGATAAGGAGAAAATTAAATGTTTGATAGTATTCATGAGCTCATGACTGATATAAGGAGAAGGTTATATCATGGATTGAGTATATAGAATTTTTGGATTTTGGTATCAGGAAAGAGTTAACTTTTGACATCATTCATGTTTTCACTAAGGTTTAATGGGTATTCATTTTTTTAAGAGAATACATGATTAAGGTATTCACATGATTGGAATGTGACCAACAAGATATATGGGGGATAAATGATGGTATTCACATGCTTGGTTCATGACATTTCAAGTAATCATTTTCTTTATACTATGAGCTTGGACCGAAGTATTTTAGATAAGACTAAATATTGGAATGGATTATGCTGGACATAAGTTAGTATTGTTTAAGGATAGAACTTTTTTTGATATTATTGATGTGATGTTATAATAATGTAGTTTTAGAAAAAGGACAACCTACAGGACTGGCGATAGCCCATCGCGTCGGACAAGGATGTGGGAATCGAACCCACAACTGAAGTGCGTCTGGCCTTTATCGCCTACCACTAGCCTACAAGAAGTCCCTGGTTAGTAGAAACTAGTTTTATTTTATTAAGCGGTATGATATATGAAGTATAAGTTAATTTTTGGAACCATATACGATTAATCTAACCATATGATAGACTTATAACTTTTGCTAACCTTTTGTTTGAAACAGATGGAATGACCCATCATTCTATCACATGATCTGCTAACACTTCACGAATGACAAATTCAACTTCATTTCTTTAAGATATGAAGTGGAAATTGTCCAAAGAACGACCAACGGTGAGACTGTACCAAAATCACGAAAGTATTTCTTCTAATTCCATTTTCATCAACTTTAGAGAAATGATCTTGAAAACCCAAAATGTTGTCCTAGTGCTCTTATATCTGATGAATCAGTTGGTACCTTAGATCATCAAAAATTTATGGTTTTGTGATTGTTGGCTTTTCCATAGCCATGTTCTCTACCACTCTCCATCAGAACATGATGGTTAGATTTCTCTTCCATATCCATATTTTCACCTATGTGGAAACCCAGTGATTAGTTTATTTGGGTAACCGTTACGTTTCATACTTTTGTTTTTAAAGATTGGTTTTGGTATTCCTTTTTACAATGTGGGTTTCTATTAAAAAAACTTTCGAGTAGTAAACCATTTATAACATCAACGAATTTCGATGTGGAAATTCATTTTAAGGGGGGTAGAATGTAACACCCCGAGATTTTATGAAAAATATTCTTTTTAATTTCATTAATGACTTGTGTTGTACGCTACACCAAAAGAAGCTTGAACAACACACATCCTTGAATTTCCTTGCATTACACGCAATCACGACCTTCCTCGATAACGTGTGTAGTACGCAATACCGAGTTTCACTAAACAACGATATGCTATTAAAATATTAATAAAACTAGCCGTTATGAATAGTAATAACCAATTTTTGAAATTTTGTAAATTTTATTTTTCAAAATGGAATTCATTTTTGGATTCATAATATCAAAATTATCTTAGGGTGAAATTTTGGTACTTTTCGGATAACTTTTATTTTCTGATAAATAGTGAAAATTACTAAATTTTAATTAAAAACAACATTTTTAATCGAAATAATTAATAGTGATAAATTATTAATTTGAGTGGTTTTAAAGTATATTTAGAATATATTTTTAGAATTTAATACAATGTTGTTCATTGTATGTAATTTTACATTTAAATCAGACATAAACAAGTGTCAATCTTTTGATAGTTATTATCTCTTAAGAACACGCTATTTGTTTTGACGACGGGAATTAATTTTTAAATTAATTAATGAAACTGATATGTTTTGAATTTGGTAAAATAGACATCATTTTTGATTTCATAATATCAAATATAGCTTAGGTCTAATTTTTGTTATTTTTCTGGAAACTTTCATTTTTTGATGAATGGTGAAACCACTAAGTGGTAGTTAAGAAAAATGAATTTTTCATAAAACTTAATTTTACCGATTCTGTGAGTGGAATTTCAAAAATCCGAGAGACACAGTTGATGTCAGTAAGTAAAATGTGGTTCAATGAGATGAAAATAATTTTTGGTGAATAGTAACTTTTTACTTTTTTTACCACGGTTAAAAGTAAATAGGGTAATTAAGGGTAAAAACATTATTATTATTACCCTAACACATGTCCTAATTCTATTTTATAAGTGTAATTCGACCACAAACAACCTTAGGAATAAAATAGGATCATTTAGGCCCACTTGGATTAGATTAGGACATTTATTATTAATTTATTTAAAGAAGGGTTAAAATAGTTAAAATCAAAGTTTAATAAGTATATAATTTTTAGTATAGGGTTATACATAAGATAAATTCGACTATAAATATTAATTATAAATCTATAATGATTTCCTACATAATGGTATTTTATTTGTAATTTTTAGACATTAAATAATTTAATTTATTTAAGACACAATGATGATGCAGTAATTATCTTAATAATGAAATATTGACATAATTGATGTTATAAATACCCAAATAAATGTAATTTGAGACTTTTTATGAATTAAACTAATTTTATAGGTTAATATAACATGTTAGTATTGATTTAATTAACTCCTTTAGAACTAATCATTCTGTTGTGATTTTTACAAAAAAAAATTACTAAATAGTGTCAAAATTGACATAAAATAGTTTTTTTAAAAAATATTATATTATTAATTGTTATTTTATTCCTAAAAATCTAAGGTTAGGCCAAATGACTTAGATAAGGTTATATATATTAATAATAAACAACTTGGGGTTGTTTGTCTTGTTATAGTAAGTTTATTAACCTTATAGTGTAAGAACACAAAAAGACATGGTAAAAGTAAAATTATCTAACTTAAAGTTAAATATAAATGATAAGGTTAAAATAGGAACCTAAACTTGTCTAAATTCTATTGGATGAGAGGATTTAGACCCCTCCCCACCTTATATTCTAAATAAATCAATTTGGAGCTATTTAAAACCGAATTTGGCTTTATAATAAAATAATATTTTTAGTTATTCCAAAGGTGCCCCTCTCCTCCCTTATAAAAGGGCACCTCCTCCCTCTCTTCCACACACCACTTTGAGCCTTCAATCTCGTCCAACCCCTTCCAATTTCTCCTCTTCACTTCCCTAGAGACATCCTATAGGTCCTTGTCTTCTTCAAAGACCAATTTTAGTTCCCTAAAAGGAGATCTCAGAGAGGCACTTCAAAGAAGAGGTAATGTCCGATTACCAATTCTTTCAACGTTATTTCTTCTTCCACTTCTTCTTCTTTAGTTGTTTCATTATGAAGTAATAACATAAGTATCACTCATATACTGATATGTTATTATAAGTATGAAACAACCCTATTTCACCATCTATCCATCCTACGGAATACGAAATCACCGCGCGTGCGTACATACAGAATACCGTCTCCACGCCGTGGTGTAATCTATTTGCCACCACCAACTTACTTGGATGGGTATAATGGTGTAAATAATAACTCTATATGATTATTGTAAATTTATATTGATTCTGAAATAGTATACATACACTCCAATACAATTCCACGATCATGAGAACGATATCATCGATCATGCGTACATACGGACTAGCGTCTCCACGATGCGATGAGATTCATTCTCCACGTTAACCATTCAAGAATGATTATAAAGTATATATAATAAGTAATCATAAAATATATGACATAATAATTCTACTGGGTTTATTTACATACATATTTATGTCATCTACTTAATTACATTCAATTCAATAAGGAAACAAAAACAACGTTCATGCGTACGTACGGCCTACCGTCTCTATGAACGGTGTATTTCTTTCCATTTATCGATCTATTATATATATGTATATTATGAATATATATTATATATAAAGCATGTTTTATATTCTGGAATTAAGTAATCATGATCTAAGTAATCATATGAATAATTAAAAGTCAAAACACAGACAACAAATGAAATGATTTTACCCAAAACGCTCTTTAACATGGAATTTACAAAAGAACGGGTAATATAAAGTCATAAGTGAACCATATATGATATAATAACAATGATTATGATTCTGTAATAAGTCAATGACATTGTTTAAATCATTATATAGGAGGTTCGGACACTTACAAAGCAAATCGGACCTAAGGTAAGGGAAATATCACACTCTCATTTTTATCCGAGATTGTTTATACTTTGGAATTTACTGGGGTTTATTTTATCATCCACATCCATGTTTCCTCAATATGTAATATTTATATCCTTATACAATAGTTTATATCCAATTTTACCCTTTGGTGAGTTTTTAGTAAAAGATATGAAAGGAATCTTTTGTCATTTTTCGTACGAGGTACTTTTTGAATTTTCCGACAAAAGTACAAGAAGAATGTTTTTTTAACTTATACGTTCTGAATGGATTTTTAAAACATTATTTCCAAGAAGGTTCCTTTACATGTTTTAATGTTTATTTTTAATCAACTTATTTTAGTATAAAATTGTATGACATGTTAAGAAAGGAAAATGTTTTTGAAGTAGAAATGTTATTTTACTCAAGAAAGGAGTTCAAGTGTTTTATCAAAATTATTTTCCATCTAAGACAATAAAGGGTTCTGTTTCTATCCCTATTATTACATGGATTTGATTATGTTGTAATGGAAATATTTTTATGAATTCTTTTATCTTATATGAATTGTTTTATGATGTCACGATGTTTAAAGATTCCCATTTTTATTACATGGGTTATGCTATGATGTATGGTTTATGATTTTGTGGCACACATAAGAGTGGTATAATTTTGAGATGGGTGGGACCTATATCTCCCTCCAATGCATTGGGTAAATATTTCATATCTCATGAGATAGACATGGCTGGAACGGCAGGTTAAACCGGTTCAGTGAAATAGGACTGAAATGAGGAGTGAACTCGGTTCAGAAATGGAGTTTGTCCACTAAGATAGTCTTGGGAATGAGACTTGACTAATAAGAAATGATTCTATATGATTATGTGTGTATTCCAAAAAGATTTATGTTTTATGTTATGATTATTGTGATTACATTTCACTACAATGATTTATCCCATGTTATGAAATTACGATCTCTTTTTCAGGGTAAGATTTCCAAATTGTTATGTTCTTATGAATATGATTTGATTGATATTTCTTTTGTTTACCCTTACTGAGCATTTGATCTCACCCTTTTATGTTTTCTTTTCCCCAGGGTATAAATAAAGGTTTTAGGTAAGAAAAAAAGGAATATCTTTATGTGAGATGTTGAAGATCTTTCACCACAATTAGAATATTAAATTCCGATATTCCAAAGACACTAAACTATTACGGTCCTTATGTGTTTGTTTTTTGTAATGTACTAACTATTCCAAAAAAGTAATGTAATTTTCATGTACGTCAAGCTTCGGGTCTCTACCCTTATATCATAATCCTCTAAATTATAAAGTAAATTTGGATCCCATATCATGGGGGAGTAACAGAAATTATAAAAAAACATTCAAATAACATTAATAATCCATCAATATCAAACATATTTAATACTTTCAATGATTCATATGATGTTAGTAGGGGTTGTGGTCACTATACTAGTGAAATATCATCTAAGAATGTATCCAACCTAGATATTAAATTAAGAGAACAAATTTTGATGATAAATGATGAATTATCCTTGGGAAAGGTACATAATAAATCTAAAATTGAAAATCAGAATACCCAAAAGAAAGAATAAAATAATGCAGGGAAGAATACCCTGGGAAATAAGTTGAATTCAAGTCATATTCCAAACATGCCAAGGATTTCTTGGAGGAGTGTCACATATAAATGTATTTGTGAAAATATCACACATTAGTTGCTATGTGCATAAACCAAACATTTCATTCACATTCTGGAAGATATTTTGTTGTTTTGGAAGTAGATTTTGAGAGTGAAAAATTGTAGAGGAATATGTGAAGGCCAATAATAAAAGTAAAAGAGAATATTATATATGAAGGCTCCTAATTTCATTATTGACTATCAAGAAATGACAAACCATTTGTTGAAAACATTTTGTGTGCGAGGTGCAACCTGGCTAGACAAATTTATAGGGATTTTTTTGTAATAATTCCAATACAAGAATAGTTATTAAGGAATATTAATTTTGAAACCAGTGATAAAAGCTCTCTAAATCCTATTTAAAGGATTATATTCATAAATAGGTAAACTAAATAAGAAATTACAATCATGCTCACAATGATAAATCAGAACTAGTGACCAAATGTCCATGTATGACGAGTGAAGGAATTGGAGTAACATGGATGAGAATATCATCTCTACCTTGCTGTTCACATTAGAAAATAATAATACCTTCCTTATTATATAAACACTTATGTATTTTTATTTTTTTCTTACAATTAATTTAATTCAATGTGAAATAAGTTCTTAGGTGTATAACCTACGAATAAGTATGTTATATGAATGAAGGATAACAAATATGAATAATCATCTATCCTTGAATGATTTCATTGTGGGTATTCAAGTAAAAATATGAATGAGGATCATATTTTATGAATTTGAAGTGTGTATTATCATATCTTGGGAAATGAGATAAAATTTGGTTTAATATTACATTTTGTATTGAGTATAATATTTTTTTATATAATTTAATCCTCGATGGAGCTGTGGGATCAGTAAAATCTGGATAACCATAAGTTGAAGAGACATTTTTTCCTTGGATCAAAATAAATTTGTATTTTTTCATATTTTAAAGAGATCAATAATTATGAAGATAAAAAGAGGAGTGTCTCCTAGAGAGGGATACATGTATAGAATGATTAATAATATTCCATATTTGTTATTTCATATAAATTTGATCATTATAAAAATAACTTGAGGATAATTTCATTGAAAATGTATGTCTTATTAACTTTCATATCCTTTATAAAAAATAATATTCCATAGTAAAGGGGGAAAACATTAATTTTATCAATGATATGAATGTGATATGTTGAAGAATATTCAATAATGATGTAAAATCCATCAATTTATATCTGAATAATTTTTATCTATGTGTTTAAGTGAGTTATGAATCTTCACATTGAAAATTTTGTAATTTAATTGGTAACTATCATTTGTCTAAGACAAGAATACAATTTGAAAACTAGGAAGACAATATTGGTAGTTCTTCATTAATTTGGTATCAAAAAAATGTTTTAAGGTACATCCTGGTTGTCTAGATCAAAACCTATTATTTTATACACCGAGCATGGCTCAGGTAGAACTAGGGTGGAATCGTTGATGTCACTTTCACTATGTATGAATTTATGACACTTTTCCCATGAACATTCTTTTTTATTTTTTATAGGGGAGAAATGAAATGAATTTTTTATTACAAAGGGGGATGGAAGGAATGAAACATATTGATATATCATTTCTATATGTTTATTAGCTAAAAATTAAAAAGGAAGAAATTATTGATTCCATTAAGTGTAAGTTTAATTTTTTGTTAAGGAATGATTTCCAATATATGTTAATATGTTTGAGATGAATTGAAGAACTTCTACCCAGGTTGTTTAATGAATCATGAAAATAGATAAAGAAGAATTTTTTAAGGGAATACCTTGAAAATGTACTCATATTTTTATATAATGAAATTTTAGGTTTCTATGCATCTTATTTAAATATTTACTAAATACTTTTACAATATTTTAGTAAAATTATTATTCATCCTCGAACCAGTCAATGATTTAGCTCAACAACACTTATAGTAGAAGATCTCACCATGTGGGAGCCATTAAACCTCACCAACCACATTTTATAGGGAGGAAGAGTGACGAAATAGATAGTATAGAGAATATTCACAACACACGTAAGAATGGGTGCCTCCATAGTGTGGGTTTACATGATGGTAGATGGATAGGAAGCACAAAGTGGACCCAATTAGTCGCATTGTGTGGTTTTGAGAATGTAATTTATTATTGATAAGAAGAAATAAAGATGATGTTATAATATGGGACAAAATATAATAGGGTAACAATATTCCTCCACTAAAGGATTTAGATAATATAGTGGAGTTCCACATATCCCACCAACAAAGATCGTATAAATTTTCTTATGTTGTATTCCTTGTTACTTAACCCTATCACTAGATCGACTATGGAATCTCATCGATTCTATGTATATGGTGTTTAAAAGAATGGAATATGAAAAAATATTATGGTATAATGTTCTATTTTGAAAAGTTATAACAAATATCATATGACAGTAGTTGGTACGACTATGTGATGGTAGGAGATGCAACCATGATTCTGGTGCTACCGTTGGTGTAATACCGTTAGTGTGAGAATATTTGGTGCTACCAATTGGGGCTAATATGAAGTGATAATATTCTATGGTTGATTTTTTTTTAAATGAGATTTTGTTAGGTACTAATGTGAGTCCCAATTGTAAGAGGACATATTGTGACCTTTTTATAAAATAAGGAGCTTTTGCAATCTTTACAGGATAGGTGGAGGTTTCTGCAATATTGAACAAGAATTGGGTTATTTATCACACATAATTTCCAATATTTTAATACCTTGGTGTGAAAACCTAGGTAATGAAAAATGGATCACTTTAATTTTTTTAATATAGTAATATTCATTATAGAAATATGATTTAATTTTATAATATAAATGAAATAGTTTTAAATAAACACTTTTATTATGAGGTTTTATTTAAAAATTTATTTTAATTTTTTTGAATTTCAAATTAATAAAATAATATCATTTTTCAAATAATAATATTGAAAATTTTCTTAGGATATTTTATTTTTAATTTTATTTTCAAATATTGAATTTTCATCAAATAGTGTAAAATTCTAATTTTTGTAAAAAGGTCATTTCTTGTCAATATAATAAGTAATTTAAAAGTACCATTATTATTTGAATTTTATTTATGGTACGATAAGTATTATTTAGTTATATTTATTCAAAATATTTACTTTTTAATCAAATTTATCATATATTTTAGTATAATATTGTTTCTAGGTTTAAAAATGGTTTTTTCTAAAAACTTTTTTAATGTAAAAAATGTTTCTCCATTTAAATTAATTAAGATAACACAAAATGATAAATGTTTTAAATGAAATTTATATAATATTTAATAATTAATTTAGATTTAAATTCCTAAAATGATTATTTTAATCATATAGTTAATATAAAATCGTTTTTTTCTTAAGAAATACACTTCTTGAAAAATTTCTTTTCATCACATCTTCATGTTTTGTTTTAAAGTAAATTTTTCCAATTTTATAAATTGAATTTTGTAAAATGGATTCCATATTTTTAAAATTCATAATTTACATTTTCTAATAATATCAACACAATTTTGTTTCATAACGAATAGAGAAAATAGTATTGATTAATTACCATAGTTAAGGTAAAGATGGATTTACCAGGGGTTAAAATAAAAATATTAGTGTAAAAATTGCCAAAAACTTATATAAATCCTATTTAATGGTCATATTTAGACCATATAATTTATAAGGATATATAATAATCTATTTTGGACCCTTTTGAATGTGATAAACATGGGTATACATTTTTCTTTTCAAAAATTACAAGTGGTCGGATCCACTCACGTATCTTATAAAAGGATACCCCATATACTATCCTCTTCACACCTGAAAATCAATTTGCCTCAGTCAATACAAGAAACAATACCTTAATAAATTCCCTCCCTAAAAACTATATCCTTTATTTTGATATTAAATCTATACAAAGAAGGCTTCTTGTACTTACCTAAGGATATTCTTAAAAGAAGATGTTACCAAGCGTCTTTATTTTATATTTTCTTATAAATCTTTAAAATCATCTTCAATTATGATTATATAATAAAAAAAATTATCTCTAATATTCTTATATGTTATTATGTAATTGTTATAACCATAATCCATCTTCTCTTCAGTGAAATGGGATACGAAATCCTCATTAATGTGTAGAGTGGACTGACTCTTCACAAACAAATGTCATATTTTTCTATAATCACCTCTTAATGATTATATTTATGATGTATTTAAAATTTATATAATATTTTTTAAATATATATATATAAATCTGGAGTTATTATATCACACATACATTCCTACTTTCCATTGCTTTGGGAATATGTTAACGACTCTTGTGTGTACGACAAACGACTACCTTAGAAAGTGATGTGATTCATTTTTTACTAACACTTTACATGGAAGGAAAAAAGGATACATTTTATGAATATATTTCATATAAATGAAATTATTATGATATTAATGTAATATTTATAACTTTAAAAAGATAATATGTCATTTTATTTCTTACGTTGATAAATGATAACTTCGTTCATCTATGTGTGGACTACCACCTCCATACAGAAATGTGATTCTTTTTTAAACTGCACATCATGAGAATGATATATATATATATATGTATATATAAAAATAATATTTTATATATAATTTTATTATCATTCTGGAATGATAAAATATTACTTATGTTCTTTTCATAATGATCATTGAAAAATGGAAATGTTAGTCATTCGTATATATGACCTACTATCTTAATGATCATAACATACTTCATGTCTCAAAAAAGATTTCACTATTGGTATTAAAATTATAAATGATCTATAAATTTGAACATTATGTTAGAATTATTATTATATATATGTGTAATAATTACCTTTCTCACCAATAATCAACCTACCATAGTCATTTTTTATATATAATCCAAATACTGTCAGAAATTTGAAGTAAAATTAATTAATTATGTAATTTTGTATGAAATGGTAATAAGAGAAATAAAATGAATAATACACTTGAGAAATGTTTTTAATTTAGTTCAATAATTAACCTAAGTTTATTATTCTGGACGATAAAGAACGACCATGATGAATCAAAAATGAGGTATGAGACTTTATATCAATTTTCTTTTATTGAGGCATATTTTGATTTAATTCACCTATGTTATTTTATTAGGTGTATGTAAAGCCACTTTTACGTGTTATATAATTAATTATTAAATTATTATGGTGTTTAATTTTTTGTTTAATATTGTTCTTTGTTGGGGACTATGCTTCCAATACATCAGAAGTGATAATGGTATTTTGTTTGAAACCAATATCTTTAAATGTTTTCATTATAAATATATTTTTCTTCCATGTACAGGTTTTTAAAAATTTCCTATTATTGAAATGTAAGTTTTATAAAGTGAAATTATTTATTTCATTATTTTTTTGAAAAAATTAATCTTTTCAAGGAATGTGTGACATTTTTTACAAATGACTACAGGAATGTTATATTTTAACATGTATGGTGACAATGCCTTTTCTACCACCATAACCATAATTTGAAGCATGGATTCATTTACAATATTTCATGTTCTATTCAAAATTATTCATTTTTTCTAGGTATTTTGGTATTGAAAATTATTTTAACAAAAAAATCTATTTTAATATCCTAGAGGGATTTACATACAAGTTTTAGAAGAGTTTTGAAAAAGTTATATGTGTAAAAGTTTAAAGCATTCAATTTTTTATTACTGAAATAGTAGTGGATCATTATATGAGAAATGGGTGCACTAAGATACCACTAGGTGAGTCCGATATAGCATATATTATTTTTGTGACCATATAGTATTACAATACATTAGTTAATATTCATTATCTTAATAGGAATGTAGGAGACAGTTACCAAATGGTTTCTCATATGGATTTAACTAAGCTCTATTTAATTTTGAAACAGGTTTAAAATGGGTTATGAATGTGATAATCTATGTTTCCAAAAGGGGTTTGATTTTAATTTTATGGGTTTTAATGATTTTTATTGAGGGAAAATTGTGTATATTTCATGTGAAAATCGTTTATTTTATTTTCTCAAAGACAATGAGATAATGTTAATTTTTTTTAAGGATTTACACATTTTTATCTAGACAACTAGTTTTTTATCCATTTATATACCTTACTGATCTTTTTTTTCTCACCCCATGATTAAAAATGTTTCCATATGTTTTAAATACAGGTTAGGGAAAGTAAGTATAAATTTCAATTCTTGAATATTTTCCATGAAAATAACTCATGCATTATTTTAAATGTTTTATATTATGAAAAAAATAATTACCAATCATATGTATCCAATTTGTAAATTATGATTTTTTATGTATGTTTTATGACCATATTTTAAAAAACAATAAACATGAAAATATCATAAAATTTAAGAGATTTCATTATTGGAAAAACTCATGATTATGTAATGTTTAAGATTAGGTCCTTATAGATGGAATCGTAGGACAGTTTAGATAAATTTATTTTTTTGGATAATTATAATTTAATACTACTAAACTTTTAATCTTTTTTTGTTGAAAAGATATAGAATTGAAATATTAACATGTTGGTTTATCTAAAAAAAATTATATTTAGAATTTTTTTACATATATAAAACATGGAATATATTCTGGGAAGGATCCAAGGGGAAAATATCCTTCCAATTTAGTATCCTTAGATTGTTTGAATTGGATTTGAGTAGTTTTTTGATGTGATGATTTCGTTGAAACAATCTATTAATTGTGGTGGTATCCATTATTGGGAGAATGTATATTTACTACATAAGAACAAGTCTGTAGTAGATAATTTCATCAAACAATGTGCCCCTTAATTTAATGGAACATTTGAACATATGGTAGCTGAAGGATGGATAAATAACCTAGATAATATATTTGAAGTCATGAGATGTTCATAATGTCAAAAGTTAAATCTTTTCATTTATCATTTTAAAGGTAAATCTTATCAATGATGGTATTTGGTTAAGGATTCCAGAGAGAAATATGATCATGATGATATGTAATAAGAAACGTTTAAGGATCTTTTCCTTAAGAAATAATTCTATATTTTAGTTTAACACAAGATGAAAAAATAATTCATATAATTGAGAAAAAATATAAATATTATATATCTACATATGAAGAAAACATAAGAATATTGGATAGGTATGTTCAATATTTTATTAAAGAAATTTACAGTAAAATTAATATAATTTACTCATGGGTTGAAACCACATTTATGAATAGTTATAGGTTCATGAGAATTTAAAATATGTGAGAAAGTGGTTCATTGTGCTAAGATAATTGAGATGGATTTTTCTGACATGTATATTCCTTTAGATAAAAATTGTAATAAATGATCAAGGTGGAAATAAATGTAGGTAAAACCAACTAATATTTCTAGTGGTAATCCCCTAAAATGTACCATGTGTGGTAAATTACATCTCATGGAATGTTTAATAGGATATGTAATGTGCTTATAATGTTGCTAGTTTGGTCACATGGCACATAAATATAGAGAAAAGTGTCCAAGATAAGTAATGAATGGGTTAATTGATATGAAAAAAATGTGAGACATTTTAGTTACAATGAGTTGGGTCATTAAGAAAATGCATGTCCTAAGTTAGTTACTGAAGGAGAGAGACAATAAGATAGGAAATATAAGGGCGGGGTAAATCATTTTTTACTACTACAATTGTTGTTGGTCCATCAAATGAAGTGGTTACATGATTGTTTTTGGTTTATTAGAATTATACTGATACCATTTTGACTCAGGATCATCACATTATATTATTTATGATAAATTTTTAAATAAATTTGTAATATTACCTCATGAACATAACATTGCGATTTTGGTAAAAATTAATGGTGGGAATATTTAAGCAACCACAATTTATATGAATATTTATACTATTATTAATAGGACTGACTTTCCTACAAATCATTTTGAACTATACATAATCGATTTTGATATTTTTCTTGGAATGGGTTTCCTTTTGGTTTATTATGCTAAGATATATTTTAGATTTAGGAATGTTATGTGAAATTATTTTATCCATTTAATTAATTAACATGAATATGATAAATTGACTAGAGAAGATAGTGAAAGTTACCAAGATTGTATTTCTAAAAATAAAGAAACTGTTAAAACAATAATGTTTTAGTAGTGAATTCATAAATTGATATAATTACTGATGATTGGACCTTTTTATTCTTGATTGGGTGGTTAATTTACTGTTGACTTAGTTCCCCATGATATGCCATTTTCAAAACACCCTTATTGAATGTCTCAAGTAGAACATTTAGTATTGAAAAATAAATTGCAGGAGTTGTTAGATAAAGGTTTCATTTGACGATGATCTTCACCGTGGAATTCTCTTGTTTTTTTATTAAAATGAAATATTGTACAATGAGACTTTTCATTGATTATAAATCCTTGAATAACATCAAAGAGAGGAAAAAAATATTATTTTCCTTATATCAATGATTTGACTGTTCAAATCCATGGAGATAAATATTTCTCAGAGCTTCATCTATGGTTTGGGTTCCATCTGCTTAAGGGGAAGAATTATGAAATTTAATAAACTACATTTCAAGATAGATATCTGCACTATTAGTTTGTATGTTTTTGATGAAATATTTGTATATTCTAAAATAAAAAATAACATGAAAATCATCCAAGGATTATTTCTCAAACCTAAAATTAAAAGAAACTCTATGGAAAATTTAGTATGTGTAAATTTTTTTTTCAACAAGTTTATTTCCATAGAAATACTGTGTCTAAAGATGCCATAACTACTGACCCCACTAAAACAAAAGTTGTTGAATAATTTCCTTGGAATGAAAATATCATAGATATACATATTTTTCTATGATTAGTGGGTCACTACTTGAGGTTTTTTGAAAATGTTTCTCTATTTTATAGCCCATGGAATAAGTTAACATGAAATGGATATAAATTTATTTGGAAAAAATAATATGATGATTCTTTTTATTTACAAAAATAAATATTGGTGAATGATATAGTTTTCCCTACCCTGTATAAATGGGAAATATTGTACCAAAATTGATTCTTCATTAAATTATCATGGTCGTGTATTGATGTAGAATGATCATGTAATTACTGATTTGTCAAATTAGTTGAAACACCATGAGTTAAATTACCCTAAAAATGATCTAGAATTAGATACTTTGATTTTTGATTTAAAAATTTAGAGGCATAATTTGTATGGAGTAAAGTGTGAAATATATAATGATCACAAAATTTTGATGTGTATATTCACTCTGAATGAATTAAACATGAGATAGATAAGATGGATAGAACTGATCACTTATTATGTTTGCATAATTCATTAGAAATATGGAAAATCAAACTAGGTGGTTGATGCTTTGAGATGAAAATAGAATACTTCAACAAACATGTTATGTTTGGTACACGACCCTTTAGTTAATGATTTGAATAATTTTGGCCTAGAATTTGTGGATATAGGAATATACACTATTTTTTAGGTTTTAGTGTAGTCAAAATTTTCATAAATAATTAATAAATTTCATAAGGGGTATTATGATTTTTCGAAAATGGTGGAATTTTTTTAGAAGTGTTCCTGATTTTAATATTTATGAATATTTTGTTATTAGGTTTTGAAAAAGATTATGGGTGTCGTGTGATTCTCAATTGAAGAGAGATCTATTTAGTGAAGTTCATAGTTCTCCATTTTTTTCATTTGATTAGCACTAAAATATGATGAGACCATATGAATTATTATTGGCAGGATGGTATAAAAAGAGATATCACTGAATTTTATATGAATTATTTGAATTTTTAGTATGTTAAAATAAAAGTAAAATTATTGAAGGGGATTTTTTAATCTTTTATAGTGTTGTAGTGGAAATGAGAAAATATTTTCAATGAATTTCGTGGTAGGAAATCCAAATATATATCATGATAATTATTATTTCTGGGTTATTGTTGATCAATTAAATAAATCATCCCATTTACTTCCATTAGAGATAATATATCTTTAGACCAACATTCTAGACTGTATATAAAGAGATAGTCAGATTACCTGGAGTTCCCCATTTCATTGTATTAGACTGTGATCCCAAGTTCACATCTATTTTTTTGAATGGAATTTTAAAACTTTGGTTACTAAATTATTTTTTATGTACACATTTTAAACCTCAAATAGATATTTAGTATGATCAAATTATTCATAACATGTAAGATATAATATTTTCTTATTAATGTTTTTACAATACATATTGGGATCAACTTATTTCCTTGGTTTTTTTCCTATAAAAATAATTTTTATTATAGTATACATATCGAACCATTTGATAAATTATATAGAATGTAGTTTCGAACAACATATTATTAGAATGAAGTTGGAGAAAAGAAGTTTATTTGAACAAATATAGAAGAGGAAATTGTTAATAAGGTTCATTTGATTCAGTATCATATGAGGATGACCCACAGTAGGAAAACAAGTTATGTAGATAACCGAAGGAAGAATGTTTTATTAGAGGTAGGTGATCATGACTTTCTCAAAGTATCTCCATGGAAAGGTGTTATGAGTTTTGGTAAAATGAGAGATATAAGTCCATGTTTCATTGGACCATATAAAATCATAGATAAATTCATATCAATTTCCTTCTAAGTGTAATTTCCCTTGAGTTTATCCCTGATACAAAATAATTTTTCTTGTATTGGAGTTAATAAAATATGTATTGAATTTATAACATGTCATAATTATTTACGTAGTTCAGTTAGAATATAATATTTATTATGAGTAAAATCCTATTAATTATAAGGACCTAACCTTAAAACATTATATAATTTTGAATTAATGGAATAATTCACATTGAGGATCTTTTCAAGTTTAGAGTTTTGGAGGGTTAGGCTATAACTATTACACTTCATCTCAAAAAAATTACAATGTATACACTTCTACTCAGTTTAAACGTTTTTTCATAAAATAAAAACTCTTTGAAAAAAAGACTCATGTCTAGTTCCATGTTTTAGAGAACATTACTTTTCCTTGATCCCATCCTTGGACCTATTACACTTTTTGTCTGGTGAGAAACATTTAAAAAAACTTGGGATGAGCATAAAAATCTCTATAAGGGATACACAAAGAAGGAAAACTGTTATTTTTTAAATACAACAAGTAAACCATGAATACTTTATCATAAGTAATACTTTTCACCTTTATGAAGTAGTAAATACTCTTCACTGAATAAAAGATCATTACAGACCCTTTTGTAACCAAAATATTACCATAAAACCCATATAAAGAACACATAACATATAAAGGTAACTTGAGACATAATCATACTTAATGGGAATAACCATACAGTCAACTTCCACACATATCACTAAATAGAATAGCCATACAGCTGACTTCCATACCCAATGCATTGGATGTTATAACGTACCCACATGTCCTTGTTTATCGTGATACCCCCCGTCATTTGGTTTATCACGTAACCACCCATCAAATGTCCATGTACCATTATAAAGTCATAACACATAAAATATTTCAAATATAAACATTTGACTAATAACATTTCCACATTGAATTCATAATATCATTTCAAGATATTGACATAATCAATGCTTAATCAAACAATTTTCAAAACCATTTAAAACATTTAATAAAAAGATTTTTGAATCCAAGTGTCCCATAACAATTCGAAGATTTTAAAGGAATTAAAATTTTAAAACATTAATGTCTATATAAATAAATACTAGAAACCATTTTGAAAACATGGACATTAATGAGAAATATTTAGAAGAGTAAATCTTTAAAACAATATTTTAGTTAAAGAGTTATTAACCAAAAGAGATATGCTTGAATACAAATAATTGATGAATAAAATTCAGTAAAAACTTTATTATATCATGAAAATAAAAGGATTCATGATATAATATTGCAAATGACGGTATATACACAATATAAAAGTGAATTGGTGCATAAAAACAATGAAGTCTCAATGGAATGTGATTTGAGACGAGATCCCTTATAAACATGGTATCCTTATATTGAGGATAAATTAATTACATAATTATGTGTGACAAATATAAATAAACTCAGTAGGATTGGATAATCAGTGTAAAACAATCCGAGGTCATTCACACATATTCATAACATGACATAATCACCAAGTTGACATTTAACCCAAATAATTGAAATTGGGTTTAGAAGTTCCTTTACAGAAATTTGAAAGCCTAACAACATCACTTTAAAATTTATAAAATGAGTTGATGAGAGAAAAACTGGGTATATCATCACTTGGAAATACAATTTTCATCAATAATGATATTGAAGAACCTATCCTACATAATAATATTTAGACTAAAAGTCATAACAAAAAAAGTCTCTTAAAAAAGAAGGGTGAAAGGTTCCCTTACCAATTGGGTAACTTACGAAACATACACCCCATGAAAGTAGGATCATTCAATGAAGATTTAAATACACATAAATTAAATTATATTACACAAAAAATATAAACATGGGAAATAAATACACCACACAAAATGAAATAGTGGCAAATATAGCATGAATCTCACTGGAATAAAAAGTGAGATGGAAACCTCTTACCACATTGTAATCAAATGAGTCGTATGAACAAATGCTAATAAACAAAAAATGAATCACAAAATATAAAGAATATAAATATAATCATGATAATATATATCAAATTTAAGTACAAAATACACCACATGCAATAAATAAGTGCTGAATAATGGAAATCTCACGGAATTAAAAGTGTGATAAGAAACCCCTTACCTTATGTTCGGTTGGACTTGTTTGTTCCTTGTTATTCCAGAATAATAATCTAAAGTTAATTTATACTCTATTAACAACCCATTTTGAAGTTTATTGTTCCTTTTATATCACTTATTACAATGTTATAAACAATATGTAATCATTTAAGTTAATAATGGTCGTTTTGTCGATATTTGGTACTTAAGTAAAAAATGAACACCTTATAATTACAAGTTGTCCATGTGGTCAATATTCCATAATCTAAAGAATTATATCCATCATTTAGATATCATATATATCATTTATATCCAGTATATATATGTATTTATAATAGTACATTACATTTGGAGATAAGAAATGTAATGTACTGTTCATGGAGACGGTAAGCCGTACGTACGCATAAACGCTACTTTCATTTCTATTTCATATTTTAAATGAATGAAAACATAGTGATAAATAGTTATATTATAATTCAAGTTTAAAATAATATATAATTTCAATAACTCCATCCTTTATATGTTCCATGTATGGTATGAACGAGTCATATCACTTTGAGGGGGCGGTAGTCCACACTTCCTCAAATGAAATTATCACATTTACTTATAATGGATATCAAAAAGGTATGATATAAATGAAAAATAAACTGAAAAATAAAGAAATAATATATATATATATATATATATATCATATATAAATATAGTTCCATCATAATGGCCACCATGAGAGGCAGTATGAGATATTTGAATAATCATCGTTTCGTGAGGCAATAGTTCACCATCCACAGAAATAGTATATTCTTTACACATTAGATGGAGGTGTGGGTAAGTTTAGTTCCAATAATTCTCATAATAACATCCTAGTATATTTAGGATACTGGTGGTGTTATAAAAAATTAAATAAATGGAGTTTAGGGATTGGGGAAGTAAAATAAAATAAAACAAATTAAGAGAAATTATTACCTTTAATTCGGGTAACTCCCTTTGGTTTGAACCTAAAAGACTTCTTCAAGTGCCTTTTTCTTAAGGTGAGGATTATATGAGGAATATAGGGATCTTTAGAGCTTATTTGGGCAAGGCTTGGATGAGCTCAGGGGCATGATAGGTGTGAGGAAAGGGTTAGAAGTGAGGGCATTTTATAAGTGGGAGGAGGGGTTCTTTAGGAAAGTGTGAAAAGATTATTTTATTATGTAATGATTATTGGTTTCTAAAGGTCCAAAACTAATTAAATTCAAATATAAGATGACTCATGGTCGAAATAAATTAATCCAATAAGAATTGGACAGTTTTTGGATGTTATTTTAATATTTACAATCTTATTTATTTAAATCATTTATTAATGAGGTCAATACGACATCATTTTCATGTCATAAATAATTTTATTTATTTGATGTTTAAAAATTATAAAAAAACTAAAATGATGTAGGAAATGTTTTTAGGTTTCCATGTAATTTTTATAGTATAAAATATAACTTATATAACCACATGTAAAAATTAATTTACGAAAAGATATTTGTTTGTGTCATTTTTGTCTTTACATTAAATTAATTAATCTAAAGTGTCATTATTACCTCCTAATGGCTCCATGGGGTCCCAAAATCGACCAAAGGATGACCATGTTCGGCCATAATTGATAAAAGAAGGTTAGGACAAGTGGTAAGATAATTTTGTATTATTATTATATTCTTTTTACCTTGAATTACCCTATTTACCTTTAACCGTGGTAAATAAAAGTCAAAAGTTACTATTCACCAAAAAATTATTTTTATATTATTGAACCAAATTTAACATACTAATAACAACCATGTATGTTGGATTTTCAAAATTCAATTCACAAAAGTGGTAAAATTTCATTTAAATGAAAAATTCATCTTTTTAACTACTACTTAGTGTTTCACTATTTATCAAAAATTGAAGTTTTTCAGAAAAATTCCAAAAAATAAGCATAAGATATATTTGATATTCTGAATTCAAAAATTATTTCTATTTTACCAAATTCAAAACATATATGTTTCATTAATTAATTTGAAATTAATACCCACTATCAAACCAAAAGCATGTTTTTTTTAAGAAACAATAACTATCAAAAGATTGACACTTATTTATGTCCAATTTCAAAGTCAAATTAATTCTAATGACCAAAATTGGATTAAATGGTAAAAATATAATCCAATTACACTTCAAAACTAATTAGAAATATAATCTAACCATATAAATAAATTAGATTAAAAGGAAGTTTTGAATTAAAATACTGTATTTTTCACTATTCATTAAAAGATGAATTTTATCAGAAAAATACCAAATTTTTACCCAAAGTAAATTTTGATGTCTAAATTCTAAGGTAGAATTTTATTTTATCAAATAGAACATATAGAAGTTACCAAAACTTTATTTAAATAGGGTTCACCATTAAAAGGCTATAAATCGACCTTTTAGTGAATATAAGAGTATTTATTCTTAAAATTGAATTATTTTATTATTTTAAGCCTCTAACTTTTATTGGATAAATGTAAAAACATTTAACAAACATGTATAATAATTTTTTAGTTAGTTCTGTTTATTCTTGCCATTACAACGGTTAGACATTAACTACTATTTAAAATAATATTATATTATTATTTTTCAGAATAACCGAACATTGTGTGCAAAATAAGATTTTAAAGAAACTCATTGTTGTGTATCGGATACACCATCGAACATAGTATCCCCATTAAAGTAAAATTAATAATTATCTTTAAAATATTAATAAATATGAAATTTTCCTATTCTTTATTTACCTAGGATGTTACATCCTTCCCCACTTTGGAAATTGCATCCTCACAATTTTAAAATTGGGCTCGAAAGCTTCATTGAAAGTCCCACATAGGAAAAAGAGTCAATAAAACTATCATGTTAAAATAAAGGAAGAGAAGTTCAAAGGTTAACTAAGATAATAGACACTATGATTCCATGAAAACTAGGATATGGAGAGGGAAAACCATCATTTTTTGATGGAGAGTGATAGAAAACATGAGTAGGAGAAAGTTAGTCACCAGAAAATCACAAACTTGTGATGGGTTAAACAGTTTTTGATTCCCTAGTAGGAAAATTTAACGGACAAAATTTTTGTTGGAAGTTAATTTTTATTGAGGAATATTTTTATGAGATTAACTAAAAACATAAGGAAACATACTTACTTGTCATATAGACTTTCATCCTTTTCTAGATTTCTAAAACAAACTCATATTTTCTCCAAATGATGAGTATTCAGGATGACTTATTCACCGTAAAGTGATATAATCAACTTTGAGAGAATCAAATAATCCAAAAAATATTTACTATATATTTCTCATGTATTTAGACCTTAACTAAAACCAAAATGGTCAGTGAGAGATCAGATAATACTCAAAAAGTATAATATTTTACAAAAAGAAAAACTACTCTTAATCTCCAAAATTTTTCAAACAAAACCCAAATTTCGACAAAGACCATAAAATAAATAGCTGTCTATAAAATTATTCAAAATAATCCAAACTAAAATAGAATCCCAAATATTAGAAGTATTTAGTCCCATAGTCTTATAAGATAAATCTTAACATTTATCTCCAAATAACATCAGTTAATCTTAAAGTCTCGTATTGAAAATAATTAACCTAATCACATATTCTCTATGATAGATTAATCATTTTCATAGATAGCCCAAAATGATCTTATTCTTGATTTATAAGATCATCTAGCTAAAAATATTTAATCATACTAACCAGGGACTTCATGTAGTCCAGTGGTAGGCGATAAATCCAAGTTTCACTTTTGTTGTGGGTTCGATTCTAGCAGCTTTGTATGATGCGAGGGGTTGTCACGTGGTCAGCGTGTTGTCATTTTTCAAAAACTATATAATTTTATAACATTCCAAAAAAGAGATAAATTCATAAAAAATAACCATAAAATATTTTAACCAAAAAGTTTATCTAATAACATTCATTTTTCATCCCAAAATGTATTAACTTATAATTGTCTGAAATTGTAGGACCATATAAACCCAAATGGTTCTTTATAACTATATCCAAAAAAGAAAATATAATTATTCCTTGAATAAAATATTCATATATCAAACATCAGGGTTAAACATACTATAAAATGTCTTCTAATGTAATCCCATCATCAAAAGAGCCTTAATACTTTTAAGCATTTCACCATCCTAAAATCTACAAAAACTCTTGAATCCCTTATTTGTTAAATTCTTACTCATTAAATGTTTTTCAGGATCCATTAACCGTTCCTTTCTAACTTGTTCTGAAATACTTCTTTCATACAAACAAAATCATGAATCATATCCTAAGATTCAATAATATCAAAACATATGTTAAGAAATAATCCATACCTTTCATTGGTCATTGTCAGTTTCTTTATCCTCAATCGAAATGACATTAGGTATTGTTAAAAGAAATTTTGTATGATCCTGCTGATCCCATTCCCAAACCTTCTTTGTAGGACATCTCTTTGTATAATGAACATGTACACCACAATTAAAACATTCAATTGATCCCTCAGAAATAACTTCTTTCCCTTTCATAGAGTCAACTAGATGCTTCCTTTTTCTATGGTAGGTTCTCGCTTTGTGACCTTCATTCCCACATCTATAGAATCTTCCCATCCCTTTGAATCATTTTCCTAGGTGTTTCTCTCAAAATCATTGAGACAAAGGTTTTTCAACATACTTACCTTTATGATTATTATCGGAACATCCGTGGGGATTTTTTTCTCACATATACGATGCCTTATAAAAATCACCAAGGTTTATGTGGTCAATCATGACTCCAGATAGTTTTTTGAGAATGAACACAAAATTTCTCATTGCTACTCCCATTTCATTTAGTTTCTCATTCAAAAAACCATCACAGTTTTCTTCACATCCACTGTTACTTTGGTGCTTTCTATATCCATCTATTTACTAAAACCAAAGAGGTAAGTATGAGTATATCAGTAAAATCATCATATAATATCTTATGAGGAGGGTAAATACTAAGATATAATTATTCATGTTATGTTATACTCATTCACTTTATCAAAAATAACTATTACTCTTTCTAAAATCCTAACCATTATGGTAATGTCACTTATGCTTAAAGAACACCCAAACATATAAAGTTATCGAAACTTACCTCTGATACCAACTATAAGGACTCATCCTTAATACATTACATAATTTGGAATTAAATGAATAATTAAAAATGAGAATATTTTCAGGTTTAGAGTTTTAAAGGGTTAGGCTATAACTATTGCATTTCATCTCAAAAAAATACAAAGTATACACTTCTACTCAGTTTCCATATTCTTTCATAAAAAAACTCTTTTAGAAAAAGATTCATGTCTAGATTCATGATTTAGACAGTATAACTTTTCCTTGATCCCATCCTTGACCCTATTCCACTTTATGTCCTATGAAAAACATTTCAAAAATACATGGGATGAGCATAAAAAGTTCAGTAAGGGATACACAAAGAAGGAAAGCTATTAGTTTTTTAAAAAAAAAGTAAACCATGATTACATTATCATAAGTAATAATTTTCACCTTTATGAAGTAGTAAATACTCTTCACTGAATAAAAGATCATTGCTTACCCTTTTTTGACCAAAAGATTACCATAAAACCCTTATAAAGAACACATAACATATAAAGACAACTTGGAACATAAACATACTTAAATAAAATAACCATACCATTGACTTCAACACATATCGCTAAATGGAATAGCTATATGGCCAACTTTCATACCCAATTAATTAGAGGTTATAACATAACCACCTGTCCTAGTTTATCACAGCACCACCGGTCATTTGGTTTATCACGTCACCACCTTTCAAATATCTAAGTACCATTATAAAATCATAACACATAAAATCACTACAGGAAATACAGTCTTTCCCAATGGTTCTAAACCGTTGGAAAAGGATGCAGAACTGTTGGTATCTGTTATACCAACGGTTTTGCAAACCGTAGGGAAGTAAGCTGTTGGGAAAGAGTTTCCCAACAGTTTGCAGTGAACAGTTGGTATAGGGTGGGGAAAATTACCCTATCCCAACGGTTCTTCCAAACCGTTGGGAAAGTTTTTTCCAATGGTTCGGCCAAACCGTTGGGAAAACCCAAGAAGTATCCTCTTTCCCAATGGTTTCTAAACCGTTGGGAATTTTTTTTACCCACGGTTTATAGAACCTTTGGTAAAAAAACCCAGAGATGCTATGCCAACGGTTTCAAACCATTGGCATAGCCTATGCTGTGCAAATTGAACAACATCTTGCAATTTGCACAACAGCTCTACAATTTTCCCACCATCACATCTCATTTTCAATCCAATTATTGTACCTTCAATAAACTAACACATGCATATAAAATTATTGTACTTGCAATAACCAACTACCACATACATATAGAGACAAAATTCATACACATTTAACATATAATGCATCCTGGAACTATACACATCCATAATTAAATTAGAATTCATAACGTAATTATAAAAATACATAATTCATTTAATATTAAATTGAAAATTTAGATGACAATTATATGTGGAATCCGGAAATCAATTCATAATTTGATCAGTTTTTCGTATACCATATATTTTACCTGAAATGATGTCCATTTTAAATAGAATACATACACCTGGAGTGATACCGGCCACACCGTGCCTTGGATTGAGACAACGTTAACTCGTTCACATCACAAATGACCCATTGATCATTGTCCTAACGTATAAACATATTCTGAAAGCGTTTGCTCAGTTTTCTGTATTCCAGTTGATGTTTTTCATTTAAAATGACGTCCTTTTGAAACAAAAGACATACACTCTGAGTGGTTCCGGCCACACCGCGTCTCAGATTTAGGCGGGGTTGAGTCGTACACTTCACATATAACCCATGGATCATTCTCTGAAAGTTTCAATGGAAACTGAATGCGTTTGGTCAGTTTTTCCTATGTATATAAAATGTTGTCAATTTTAAACAAAAGAGAGTCACTTAGAGTGATCCCTGCAACATCGTGCCTTGGATTAAGGCGGGGTTGACTCTTACATGTCGCATATGACCCATGGATTGTTTTCCTAAAGCATCAACACATTTCGAATGTGTTTGGTTAGTTTTCTGTATGTCAGTTGTTTTTTTCACTTATAATCCTGTCAATTTTAAACAAAATAGAGACACTCCGAATGCTTTCGTCCACACCACACCTCGGATTGAGGTGGGGTTGACTCATACACATCACATATAAACCATGGATCGTTTTTCTAAAGTATAAACATATTCAGAAAGCGTTTTCTTGGTTTTCCGTTTTCCAGTTGATGTTTTTCATTTAAAATGACATCCTTTTGAAACGAAATATAGACAGTTTGAGTGGTTCCGGCCACACTGCATCTCAGATTGAGGCGGGGTTGAGTCTTGCACATCACATATGACCCATGGATCGTTCTCCTAAAGTTTCAACAAAAACAGAATGCGTTTGGTCGGTTTTTCATATGTACTAAAATGTTGTCCATTTTAAACAAAAGAGATCCACTTAGAGTGATCCCGGCCACACCGTGCCTCCAATTAAGGAGGGGTTGACTCATACACGTCACATATGACCCATGCATCTTTTTCCTAAAGCATCAACACATTTTGAACGCATTTGGTCGGTTTTCCGTATGTCAGTTGTTCTTTTCACTTATAATTCTGTCCATTTTAAACAAAAGAGAGACACTCTGAATGGTGTCAGCCACACCGAGCCTCGGATTGAGGTGAGGTTGACTCATACACGTCACATATGTCCCATGGATCATTGTTCTAAAGTATCAACATTTTCTGAAAGAGTATGCTCGGTTTCCCATATGCCAGTTTATGTTTTTCATTTAAAATGACGTCCTTTTGAAACGAAAGACAGACACTTTGAGTGGTTATGGCCACACCACATCTAAGATTGAGGTGGGGTTAATTCGTACACGTCACATATGAACCATTAATCGTTCTCCTAAAGTTTCAATGGAAACTGAATGTGTTTGTTCAGTTTTCCATATGTACTTAAAATGTTGTCCATTTTAAACAAAAGGGAGACACTTAGATTGATCCCGGCCACACCGTGGCTCAGATTGAGCCAGGGTTGACTCTTACACATCACATATGACCCATGGATCGTTTTTCTTAAGCATAAACACATTTCTAATGCTCTTGGTCAGTTTTTTGTATGCCCGTTGTTCTTTTCACTTATAATACTGTCCATTTTAAACAAAAGAGAGACACTCTAAATGGTTTCACCACACCGCGCCTCGGATTGAGGTGGGGTTGACTCGTACTGGTCACATATGACCCATGGATCATTGTGCTAAAGAATCAACACAATCCGAATGCGTTTGGTCAGTTTTCCGTATGGCAGTTGATGTTTTTCAATTAAAATGATGTCCTTTTGAAACAAAAGGCAGACACTTTGAGTGGTGCCAACCACACCACTTCTCAGATTGAGACATGGCTGATTCGTACACGTCACATATGACCCATGGATCATTCTCCTAAAGTTTCAATGGAAACTGAATGCGTTTGGTCAGTTTTCCGTATGTACTTAAAATGTTGTCCATTTTAAACAAAAAGAAGCCACTTAGAATTATCCCAGCCACACTGTGCCTCAGATTAAGTGAGGGTTGTCTCGTACACGTCACATATGACCCATGGATCGTTGTCCTAAAGCATCAACACAATTCTAATGCGTTTGGTCAGTTTTTCATATGTCAATTGTTCTTTTCACTTATAATGTTGTCCATTTTAAACAAAAGAGAGACACTCTGAATGGTGTCGGCCACACCGTGCCTCGGATTGAGGCGGGGTTGACTCGTACAAGTCACATATGACCCGTGGATCATTGTTCTAAAGTATCGACACAATCCGAATGCGTTTGGTCAGTTTTCTGTATTCCAGTTGATGTTTTTTAATTAAAATAACATCCTTTTGAAATAAAAGAGAGACACTTTGAGTGGTGCCGGGCACACCGCATCTCAGATTGAGATGGGGTTGATTCGTACACGTCACATATGACCCATGGATCGTTCTCCTAAATTTTCAATGGAAACCGAATGCATTTGTTCAGTTTTCCATATGTACTTAAAATATTGTCATTTTTAAACAAAATGGAGCCACTTTGAGTGATCTCGGCCAAACCGTGCTTGGAATTGAGCTCGTGTTGACTCGTACATATCACATATGACCCATGGATCATTTTCCTAAATCATCAACACATTTTAAATGCGTTTGGTTGGTTTTTCATATGTTAGTTATTCTTTTCACTTATAATCGTGTCCATTTTAAACAGAAGAGAGACACTCTGAATGGTTTCTGCCACACCGCTCCTCGGATTGAGGCGGGGTTGACTCGTACACCTCACATATGACCCGTGGATCGTTGTGCTATAGTATCAACACAATAAGAATGCGTTTGGTTGGTTTTCCATATGACAGTTGATGTTTTTCAATTATAATGACGTCCTTTTGAAACAAGAGATAGACACTTTGAGTGGTGCTGGCCACACCAAATTTCAGATTGAGACGAGGTTGATTCGTACACATCACATATGACCCATGGATCATTCTCCAAATGTTTCAATGGAAACCAAATGAGTTTGGTCAGTTTTCCATATGTACTTAAAATGTTGTCCATTTTAAACAAAAGGAAGCCACTTTGAGTGATCCCAGACACACCGTGCCTCAGATTGAGCCCGGGTTGACTCGTACACATCACATATGACCCATAGATCGTTTTCCTAAAGCATCAACACATTTCGAATGCGTTTGGTCGATTTTTTGTATGCCAGTTTTTTTTTCACTTATAATCTTGTCCATTTTAAACAAAAGAGAGACACTCTGAATGGTGTCAGCCACACCGCGCCTCAGATTGAGGTGGGGTTGACTCGTACTTGTCACATATGACTCATGGATCATTTTTCTAAAGTATGAACACAATCCGAATGCGTTTGGTCGGTTTTCCGTATGCCAGTTGATGTATTTCAATTAAAATGATGTCCTTTTGAAACAAAAGATAGATACTTTGAGTGGTGTCGGCCACACTGCATCTCAGATTGAGACGGGGTTGATTCGTACACGTCACATATGACCCTTGGATAGTTCTCCTAATGTTTCAACGAAAACTTTATGCGTTTGGTCGGTTTTCCATATATACTTAAAATGTTGTCCATTTTAAACAAAAGATAGCCACTTAGAGTGATCCCGGCCACACCGTGCTTCAGATTGAGCCTAGTTTGACTCGTACATGTCACATATGACCCATGGATCGTTTTCCTAAAGTATAAACACATTTATAATGTGTTTGGTCAGTTTTTCGTATGTCAGTTATTCTTTTCACTTATAATCATGTCCATTTTAAACAAAAGAGAGACATTGTGAATAGTGTCGGCCACAAAACCCCTCGGATTGAGGTGGGGTTGACTCTTACATGACACATATGACCCGTGGATCGTTTTGATAAAGTATAGACACAATCCGAATGTGTTTGGTTGGTTTTCCGTATGGCAGTTGATGTTTTTCACTTAAAATGACATCCTTTTGAAACAAAAGACAGACACATTGAGTGGTTCCAGCCCCACCGCATCTCAGATTGAGGTGGGATTGATTCGTACGCATCACATATGACCCATGAATCGTTCTCCTAAATTCTTATCGGAAACCGAATGCGTTTGGTCGGTTTTCCGTGTGTACTTAAAATGTTGTCCATTTTAAACAAAATGGAGACACTTTGAGTGATCCCGGCCATACCGTGCCTCAGATTGAGCCTAGGTTGACTTGTACATGTCACATATGACCCATGGATCATTGTCCTAAAGCATCAACACATTTATAATGTGTTTGTTCAGTATTCCGTATGTCAGCTATTCTTTTCAGTTATAATCATGTACATTTTAAACAAAAGAGAGACACTCTGAATGGTGTCGGCCACACAACACCTCATATTGAGGCGAGGTTGACTCGTACACGTCAAATATGACCCGTGGATCGTTGTGATAAAGTATTGACACAATATGAATGCATTTGGTTGGGTTTCCTTATGCCAGTTTATGTTTTTCAATTAAAATGACGTCCTTTTGAAAAAAAATATAGAAACTTTGAGTGGTGTTGGCCACACCGCATCTCAGACTAAGGCACGGTTGATTCGTACATGTCACATATGACCCATGGATCATTCTCCTAAAGTTTCAATGGAAACCAAATGCGTTTGGTTGATTTTCCGTATGTACTTAAAATGTTGTCCATTTTATGAGAACCCTCATGTGCCTATTAGTGGAATGGTATTTACTTAAAATCTTGTGGACATTCATATAGAATATTTTTATATAATTCTTAGTATGGATTAGATTTTAGTTTATCAGGCTATGAAACATTTCATAGCTAACAATGTCATTCCCAATGAATATATATCTTTTATAACATACCAAAAATCTATGATATTGATTAGATGTATAAATGTGATTTACAATTATTATCATGATGAAAATAAATAAAATAAAAATTATAGATTTTCTAGTAGTAAATGAAATCAAGGAGGGTGGGGGACTGTCTGGCGGGGTTGTCTGGGGGGCTGTCCGGTGGGTGTCCGGGGGGCTGTCCGGGGACCAAGGAGAAGGGTGGGGGGGGGGGCTGTGCGGGGTGTTGTCTGGGGGGTGTTCGGGGGTTGTCTGGGGTCCAAGGAAGAGGGTGTGTGGGGGGGGGGGGGTGCTCGGGGGGCTGTCTGGGGGGTTGTCCGGGGGCTGTTCGGGGTCCAGGGAGGAGGGTGGGGGGGCTGTCCGGGGGGCTGTTCAGGGGGATGTCTGGGGGCTGTCTGGGGGGGGGGGGTGTATGGGGTCCAAGGAGGATGGTGGGGGGTTTTCTAGGGTCTAGTAAGGAGGGGGGGGGGGGGGGGGGGGTTCCCAAACACACAACAACTAAAAGACAACAACATCCATAAAAACAGATAATATTTAAAAATAACTCAACTCCAATACTATACTACGAGTCTAGATGAAACCAACAACTATAATAGATTAAATATCAATTCTCAGTAATGTCAGTACAAAATGTAATGGATCAATTTATCCCACATCACCATAACCATCATCATCACCCTAATCCTCATCCCCATCATCATCCTCGCCCTGCTCAGCGCCCTCCTCCTCGCCCTCTCCCTCCTCCTCGCCCTCCCCACTCGCCTCACCCTCCTCCTCTCCCTCCTCTTCCGTATCAGACTCCTTGCCATCATCATCATCAATATGGACATCATCCTAACCACCACTAGAACTACCACCCGGTGCACCATATATAGAATGTATCAACGAAATATAATCATCAGAAGATAGGATGGCCTCTGTTGGAAGTGTTAAACGTAGAACTTCAATAAATTTCATAAACGCAATGTTTTCCCAAGGAGACTGTTCTTCCGTCTCTGTGGCCCTTTTCTCATCCTATTCTGCTTGTGCCCTAACTTTCTACAACTTGGTGGCACTACAGATCGTACCTACGGAGGGCCAATACCTATTTGGGGATATCCTAGGTCAGCATCGTACTTTGCCAGGATGCCCCTCTCCCAACACCTGATGTAAGTGATCTGTTGGCCCAACATTGTCTGGTTCTTGGGCATCAAGGGCCTCTAAAGAAACCTGTTACAAATATAAATATATTATTATGTTACAAAATAGATATTAAAATATAAAATCAATAGATTAAAACCTACAATCTGCTGCTGAGTCGCTTCGTTGACGACACTTCCATCCTTTTTCCTTCTACTCGAGAAAAACAGTTTTTCTCGAGGCACACGTCCTTCAATATTATGTATTTTCCTCTACAATGACTTTGAAAACTAAAGTTATATGAAAACTTTATAAAATTCTAAAATAATTGAGAAAACAAAATAAAATGTAAGTCATAAAGAAAACTTAAAAAAATTGTCATACCTGCTTCCTCTCATGATCTAGCATCGTCCTACGTCCTAGTGTGTGGAGGTATTTTTTGCATCAATGTTTTTCTTATTTTTTCTAGATGATTCCTAAATAAAATTCAATAATTAAAAGGATAATATTAATGAAAAACATGAAAGTAATTATTTAAATACCTCAAATGTAATTCATACCTTAAACTGGGTACTCGTCCAATGAGTAATCATCTGACGATACTACTCTATAGGACAATCATCCACAACTGGTACCGCCTCTAACTCAGTTCGAAATCTAGCACACCATCCAATATAAAACTCATGATTTTAGGATCTCTAAAGATTGCCTAAATCCTTTAGACGTTCCGCTCGAGCACCCTCACCATGGGGAAAATTAAATTGAAGCGGACATCAAAATATTAATTCATATAAATACCAAAATAATTCAAGGCATTAAATACAAAAAAAAAATTCACCCATATCTCTGCCCAAGCACTATCCTTGACCTCATGTGGGAAATTTCTTCATGACAGCGGGCTGACGGGAATGATGTAGGAGTATTTGGAAAGCATCGCCAATAAAATCCGACATTGCTACCCTGATTTCTCAACCATTTGGTTTTCTTCATTGTAATCCACCATAACCTGTGTGCGGCGGTTCCACACCAAACGCATGCGTGTACGCCACCGCCCCCGCCTTGTAACACCAGAGACTTTTATGTTATATAAATCATCAAAGGGATCTTTTTCTACACAACACTTGCTTGGCTTGCTTTACACGCAATCACGACCTTCCTCGATAGCTTGCGTCGTACGCAATACCGAGTTTCACTAAACAACAATATGCTATTAAAACTAGCCGTTATGAATATTAATAACCACTTTTTGAAATTTTATAAATTTTATTTTTCAAAATGGACTTCATTTTTGGACTCAGAATATCAAAATTAGCCTAGGGTGAAATTTTGGTATTTTTCTGAAAACTTTCAATTTTTGATGAATAGTGAAACCACTAAGTGGTAGGTTAAAAACTGAATTTTGCATAAAACTTAATTTTACCGCTTCTGTGAATGGAATTTCGAAAATCCGACAGACATGGTTGATATCAGTAAGTAAAATGTGGTTCAATGAGATAAAAATAATTTTTTGGTGAATAGTAACTTTTTACTTTTTTTTACCGCGGTTAATAGTAAATAGGGTAACTAAGGGTAAATATGATATTAATATTACCCTAACACATGTCCTAATTCTATTGGACAAGTGTAATTCGACCAAAAACAAACTTAGGAATAATATATGACCATTTAGGCCCACTTGGATTAGATTAGGACATTTATTATTAATTTATTTAAAGAAGGGTTAAAATAGTTAAAATCAAAGTTTAATAAGTAAATCATTTTTAATATGGGGTTATACATACGATAAATTCAATTTTAAATATTCATTAGAAAGATAAAAAGATTTCCTACATGATGATATTTTATTTGTAATTTTTAGACATAAAATAATTTAATTTATTTATGACACAAAGATGATGCAGTAATTATCTTATTAATGAAATATTGACAAAATTGATAATATAAATACCAAAATAAATGTAATTTAAGACTTTTTATGAATTCCACTAATTTTCTAGGTTACTATGATATATTAATGTTGATTTAATCAACTTGGTTCGAACATATAATTCTGTTATGACTTTCACAAAAATCATATATCAAATAGTGTCAAAATTGACACAAAATAGTTTTTAAATCAAATATTATATTATTAATTGTTATTTTATTCCTAAAAATCTAAGGTTCGGCCAAATGACTTAGATAAGGATATATATATTAATAATAAACAAATTGGGGTTCGTTTGGCATGTTATAGTAAGTGTATTAACCATATAGTGAAAGAAAACAAAAAGACACGGTAAAAGTTAAATTAATTAACTTAGAGTTAAATCTAATTGATAAGGTTAAAATAATACCCTAAACTTGTCTAAATCCTATTGGTTGATAGGATTTCGACCCATACCCACTTTAGCTTCGAAATAAGACCCTTTGGAACCATTATAAACCGATTTTGACTTTAATATAAAATAATATTTTGAGATATTCCTAAGGTGCCCCTCTCCTCCCTTATAAAAGGGCACCTCCTCCCCCTCCTCCTCACACCAATTTGAGCACTCAAGCTCGGCCAACCCCTGACATTTTCTCCTCTCCACTTCCCTAGAATAATCCTAGAGGTCCTGATCTTCTCCAAAGACCAATCTTAGTTCCTTAAGTGGAGGATTCAAAGAGGCGTTCCAAAGAAGAGGTAATATCCATTACCGATCTTTTCAATTTCATTCTTCTTCAACTTCTTCTTCTTTAGTTGTTTCATGATAAAGTAATAACATCAGTATTACTTACATACTGATATGTTATTATAAATATGAAACAACCCTAATTCACCTTCTATCCATCCTACGGAAAAATGAAATCACCGCGCGTGCGTACGTACGAAATACCGTCTCCACGCCGTGGTGTAATCTATTTTTCCACCATAACCTTACAAGGATGGGTATAATGGTGTAATGAGTAACTATATATTATTATTATGAAGTAATATTGATACTGAAATAATATATATACTCCAATACAATTCCACGATCATAGGAACGATATCATCACTCGTGCGTACGTACGGAATACCGTCTCCACGATATGATGCGACTCGTTCTACATGATCATCATTTCATAATGATTATATAAATGAATTGAATGAATGAATATGGTATATACTACACTAATACCATTATGTAAATGAATTATCTATAACCTAAAGATAAGAATAAGAATTTATTCGACAAAACACGCATAAGAACAAAAAGTTATAAAGACCCGAGTAACAAGTAACAATGAAATATTACTAACAAGAAGCTAATAATATGACCATATATGATATAATATCAATATGTATGATTCTGGAATAAGTCAATAACATTATTTAAACCATTATACAGGAGCTTTGGACACGAACAAAGCAAATCGGACCTAAGGTAAGGGAAATATCACAATCTCATTTTTATCCGAGATTGTTTATTCATAAGTATTTACTGGGGTGTATTTTATCATCCACATCCATGTTTCATCAATATGTAATATTATTTCCATCCACCTACAATTGTTTAAATCCATTTTTACCCTTCGGTGAGTTTTTAGTAATATCTATGAAAGGAATCTTTTTTCATACGAGGTACTTTTTGACTTTTCCGACAAAAGTACGAAGAATGTTTTTTTTAACTTATACGGCACGAACGGATTTCTACTGATTTATAAAGCCTTATTTTCATGAAGATTCCTCTAAAAGATTTCATGAATATTTTCAATTAAATCTCTTTCTTTTAAAATTGCATGATGTTTTGTGAAAAGAAATTGATTTTGAAGAAGAAAGGATATTTTCCTCAAGAATTCAATTCAAGTGTTTTATCAAAATTATTTTCCATCTAAGATAATAAAGGGTTCTGTTTCTATCCATATTTTTACATTGATTTGACTATGTTGTGATGGAATTATGTTTATGAATTCCTTTATCTTATATGAATTGATTTATGATGTCATGATGTTTAAGAATCCCATTTTTGTTACATGTGTTATGCGATGATGTATGTTTTATGATTATGTGGCACACATAAGAAAGGATTCATTATAAGATGGGTGGGACCTATATCTCCCTCCAATGCATTGGGTAATGATTTTATATCTCATGAGATATACATGGCTGGAACGGAAGGTTATTTCGGTTCAGTGATACAGGACTGAAACGAGGAGTGAACTCGGTTCAGAAAGGGACTTTGTCCACTAAGATAGTCTTGGCAATGAGTCATGACTAACAAGAAATGATTTTCCATGATTATGTGTGCATGCCACAAAGTTTCAAGTTTTATGTTATGATTATGGGGATCTCATTTTCACTTCTATGATTTATTCCATGTTAAGATATTATGATCTCTTTTGCAGGTTTTGATTTTCATAAATATATGATATGCTTTTTATTTCCTTTATTTGCCCTTGCTGAGCATTTGAGCTCACCCTTTTATGTTTTCTTTTCCCCAGGTCAGGAAGATGGATATTAAGTAGAATATGCTAAAAGGGACCCTAGATATGATGAAATAAATGGGAGACACTGTAGAAGATTTATGAACCAGTTGTTTATGTTTCCCAGTTTCTAAAGACACTATACCTATACGGTCCTTTGTGGTTTTGTCATATGTTGTAATAAGTGTGCTTCAATTTCGAAGTATTAACAATGTATGTAAAGTATGGGTCGTTATAGTTGGTATCAGAGGAAAGGTATAGTCAACCTTTGGAAACTAGGATGTGAAAGCCTTAGTAAGAACCCTAAGGATAAGTCTAAGCATAGAACACAATCTTAGTGTTTTAGAAATGGCCTTGAATAACCTAGGATAAGACCTTAAGCATGAAAATTTTATTCTTGAATTATGTGGTTTCCTATTATAATTAGTGTTGCTCACACTATTCTTCTTGGTTTTAGTCAATGGCTGGAACCCGAAGGAACCGTGTTAATGCGTAATGCGATGGGCAATGCAATGATTGTCCCCCTGAGCAACCAAACGATATGGGAGCTGGAATGGAAAATATTGTAGCCATGCTCACAAAACTTTCTCAAGCTATGAATCATGCAGGATTTCCAAACGAGCAAAGGAGGGAGCAACATTCTGTTGAATCCTTCATCAGGCAGCGTCCACCTTCTTTCAGCGGGTCTACTGATCCATTAGTTGCTGAACAATGGATTAGTACTACTGAAAAGATATTTTCAGTTCTTCAATGTTCTGAACATGATAAAGTCATCCTAGCAGTGTATCGTTTGGAAGGAGATGCTGATCAATGGTGGAATCTTGTTAAGAATATGAGGCAAAGGGATGAAATTGAGTCTATGGAATGGGACGAGTTCAAGAACTTATTTTTCAATAAGTACTTCCCTCGTATTCTCCGAACAAAGATGGAGAAAGAGTTTCTTGAACTGAAGCAAAGGGATGATGAATCTGTTGGTACCTATGAAGCAAATTTTACAAGACTTGCAAGGTACGCTTCTAGTATTATTATCCAACCTGAGAGTAAGATCGATCGATTCTTTAGTGGCTTAAAACCAAGTCTTCGAAGGGCGTTAGCCATAAGGGACTTCAATAGCTACGAGGAAATCGTTCGATGTGCTCTCAAAGTCGAGATGGAGATTGGAGTAACCCATCAGTCACATGGGTTTGATAAGAAGAGGAAGATGGAATTCAAAGAAAAATCTAAAGAGCACACGGAAAAGAAGATGAGCTTTTCCTTATGCTCAAAGTGTGGAAAGAAACATGGAGGGAGTTGTCTTAAAGGGACAAGTAAATGTTTTAAATGTGGAAAAGAAGGTCATCGGGCATTTGAATGCCGTGATAATGGGAAGAAGATGTCTAATGACGCAAACAAAGGAAGGGATACACAGAATTAACCTACTACACTTCAATGTTTCAAGTGCAAGGAGATGGGGCATTATGCCAATCAATGCCCAAATCCAAGGGTTGATGATGATGGTCGACGTCAACAAACTCTTAAGGCTAAAGACAAAGGAAAGTCACATGAAATTTCTATCAGCGATGTGGAGTAAGATAACGCTGTGGTGAAAGGTACACTTACCATCCACTCTAAAGTAGAAAATGTTTTATTTGATTCTGGATCCACCCACTCTTTTATTTCTGAAGACTTTTCTAAGGGTATCACCATATTACCTCAACAATTTGATGTTGAGTTAGCTGTGACAACACCTAATGGCACATCAATTGCATCAAAAGTTTATAATTCTTCTCCGATCAAAGTTTGTGGGAAAGTGCTTCCTGCAAATCTTGTGATCCTTCCTTTAGTGGAATTTGATGTGATTCTTGGCATGGATTGGCTTTCTCTACATGGAGCTCATATCGATTGCCAAAGAAGGGAAGTCACATTTCATATTCCAGATCAATCTACGATCGTCTATCAATGCAAGGATGAACATAACCTTCCAGTGGAAATTTCTTCCATCTTATGGGTATTGATTCCACTAAATGAAGGTTATTTATCTCAAATGGTTGGTGAGAAACTCACGATTAAGAATATTCCCATTGTACGGGAGTTTGATGATGTCTTTCCGGAGGAATTTCCGGGTCTTCCACCAAATCGTGAAGTTGAGTTTTCAATAGAACTCGTACCGGGTGCTTTGCCTATTTCAAAGACACCTTATAGAATGGCCCCAATTGAGTTGCAGGAATTGAAGAAGCAACTCCAAGAGAATCTTGATAAGGGATTCATACGCCCTAGTGCGTCACCTTGGGGAGCACCTGTTCTATTTGTTAAGAAGAAAGATGGATCAATGAGACTTTGCATTGATTATCGAGAACTTAACAAGATCACTATCAAGAACAAATATCCTCTCCCATGCATTGATGACTTATTTGACCAACTACGCGGAGCTCAATACTTTTCCAAGATTGATCTTCGTTCAGGGTATCATCAATTAAGGGTCAAAAGGGAGGATATACCAAAGACGGCTTTCCATACAAGGTATGGACACTATGAATTTATAGTGATGCCATTTAGTCTTACTAATGCCCCTGCTATCTTCATGGATCTAATGAATAGAGTCTTTAGAGACTATCTTGATCAATTTGTGGTAGTCTTTATAGACGATATTCTTGTCTATTCAAAGAGCAAGGAAGAGCATGAAGATCACTTGAGAATTATATTGAAGACCCTGAGAAAGGAGAAGCTTTATGCCAAATTTACCAAGTGTGAATTTTGGCTTCAAAAAGTTGCATTTTTGGGTCATATAATCCCAAAAGAGGGGATATCTGTGGATCCAGCAAAAACAGAAGTTATCGAAAGATGGTCAAGACCAACAACAGTAACTGAGATCCGAAGTTTTCTTGGTTTGGCTGGATATTATCGACGTTTTGTAAAAGATTTTTCTCGATTATCTAATCCAATCACCAAGTTGACTCGGAAGGGAGTTAAGTTTGTCTGGACAGAGGAATGTGAAGAGAATTTCAAGGAGTTGAAAAGAAGGTTATCCAGTGCACCTGTGCTCACACAGCCTTGTAGTGGAGAAAGGTTTGTGATCTACAGTGATGCATCCAATAAGGGATTGGGGTGTGTTCTTATGCAAAATGATATGGTGATAGCTTATGCCTCACGACAGTTGAAAATCCATGAGCAAAATTACCCAACACATGATTTGGAGTTGGCTGCGGTAATCTTTGCATTAAAGATTTGGAGGCATTACCTTTATGGTGAAAGGTGTGATATTTATACTGATCATGAAAGTTTAAAGTATATTTTCACACAAAAGGATTTGAATATGCGTCAAAGAAGATGGTTGGAGCTGATTAAGGATTATGACTGCTCAATCCATTACCACCCTGGGAAAGCAAACAAGGTGGCAGATGCATTAAGTCGACAAGACCATGCTAGTTTATCCATGATGAGGATCACAAAAGATCCAATATTTATGGATTTACAAAGGATGGATCTTGGAATTATAATGGAAGGGGAAAAATCTTATCTTTCTCAAATGAATGTTCAACCATCTATACATGTGAAGATTAAAGAGGCACAGAAAGAAGATGTCGAGTTACAAAAGAAGGTGAGAAATGTTCCTGAATTCAACCTTGATTGTGATGGGATAATAAAGTTCAGGAATCGGGTTTGCGTTCCTCCCATCCCTGAATTAATGAATGAGCTGCTGGATGAGGCTCATAGTTCATCATTCTCTATTCATCCTGGAAGCACGAAGATGTATAGGGACCTGAAAGAGTACTTCTAGTGGGATGGCATGAAAAGAGATGTTGCTGAATATGTCTCTCGATGCTTGGTTTGTCAACAAGTTAAAGCTGAGAGACAGAAGTCTAAGGGGATGCTACAACCATTACCCATACCCGAATGGAAATGGGAAAACATCACTATGAACTTTGTCACAGGACTTCCTAAAACATCCAAAGGCAATAATGCTATCTGGGTCATTGTTGATCGTCTTACAAAGTCTGCACACTTCATTGCTATTAGAGAGGATTTCTCTCTAGATCAGCTTTCCAGGATATATGTAAAGGAAGTGGTAAGATTGTATGGAGTACCACTTTCTATTATATCTGATCGAGATCCGAGATTTACCTCGAAGTTCTGGAGAAGTCTTCAGCATACTCTGGATACAGAGTTGAGTTTCAGCACTGCTTATCATCCCCAGACAGACGGTCAGTCTGAGAGAACAATTCAAACCCTAGAAGATATGTTGAGAGCTTGCTCTATGGATTTCAAAGGAGGTTGGGATCAACACCTACCTTTGGTGGAATTTTCTTATAAAAATAGCTTTCACTCCAGTATTCAGATGGCTCCTTATGAAGCTCTCTATGGAAAGAAATGCAGGACTCCAACTTGCTGGGATGATGTTGGGGAAAGAAAGCTATTAGGACCTGATCTCGTTGATGAAATGGCAGAAAAGGTCAGATCTATTCAACAACACATAAGAGCAGCTCAGAGTCAACAGAAAAGTTATGCCGACAACCGAAGAAAAGACCTAGAGTTTGAAGTGGGCGATAAAGTGTTCTTACGAATATCTCCCTGGAAGAGGGTTATGAGATTTGGAAAGAAGGGGAAGTTGAGCCCTAGATATATCGGTCCTTTTGAAATACTGGATCGTGTTGGGAAGGTAGCTTACCGATTGGCGCTTCCACCGAATCTCTCTCAAGTTCACGATGTGTTCCATGTATCTCTCCTGAGAAAGTACATACCAGATCCTTCACATGTACTCAGCTCAGAAGTTGTACCGCTGGAGCAAGATCTTTCTTATGAAGAACTGCCAATAGAGATTCTGGATCGTAGCGAAAAAGTCCTACGAAACAAGACCACTCGCTTGGTGAAAGTTTTATGGAGAAACCACCAACTTGAAGAAGCTACATGGGAGCTTGAGGATATGATGAGGGAGAAGTATCCTCATCTGTTTGTTGCAAAGTGATGAATTTCGAGGGCAAAATTCTTTTTAAGGGGGGTAGAATGTAACACCCGAGACTTTTATGTTATATAAATCATCAAAGGGATCTTTTTCTACACAACACTTTCTTGGCTTGCTTTACACGCAATCACGACCTTCCTCGATAGCTTGCGTCGTACGCAATACCGAGTTTCACTAAACAACAATATGCTATTAAAACTAGCCGTTATGAATAGTAATAACCACTTTTTGAAATTTTATAAATTTTATTTTTCAAAATGGACTTCATTTTTGGACTCAGAATATCGAAATTAGCCTAGGGTGAAATTTTGGTATTTTTCTGAAAACTTTCAATTTTTGATGAATAGTGAAACCACTAAGTGGTAGGTTAAAAACTGAATTTTGCATAAAACTTAATTTTACCGCTTCTGTGAATGGAATTTCGAAAATCCGACAGACACGGTTGATACCATTAAGTAAAATGTGGTTCAATGAGATAAAAATAATTTTTTGGTGAATAGTAACTTTTTACTTTTTTTTACCGCGGTTAATAGTAAATAGGGTAACTAAGGGTAAATATGATATTAATATCACCCTAACACATGTCCTAATTCTATTGGACAAGTGTAATTCGACCAAAAACAAACTTAGGAATAAAATATGACCATTTAGGCCCACTTGGATTAGATTAGGACATTTATTATTAATTTATTTAAAGAAGGGTTAAAATAGTTAAAATCAAAGTTTAATAAGTAAATAATTTTTAATATGGGGTTATACATAAGATAAATTCAATTGTAAATATTAATTAGAAATCTAAAAAGATTTCCTACATGATTATATTTTATTTGTAATTTTTAGACATCAAATAATTTAATTTATTTATGACACAAAGATGATGCAGTAATTATCTTATTAATGAAATATTGACAAAATTGATAATATAAATACCAAAATAAATGTAATTTAAGACTTTTTATGAATTCCACTAATTTTCTAGGTTACTATGATATATTAATGTTGATTTAATCAACTTGGTTCGAACATATAATTCTGTTATGACTTTCACAAAAATCATATATCAAATAGTGTCAAAATTGACACAAAATAGTTTTTAAATCAAATATTATATTATTAATTGTTATTTTATTCCTAAAAATCTAAGGTTCGGCCAAATGACTTAGATAAGGATATATATATTAATAATAAACAATTTGGGGTTCGTTTGTCATGTTATAGTAAGTGTATTAACCATATAGTGAAAGAAAACAAAAAGACACGGTAAAAGTTAAATTAATTAACTTAGAGTTAAATCTAATTGATAAGGTTAAAATAATACCCTAAACTTGTCTAAATCCTATTGGTTGATAGGATTTCGACCCATCCCCACTTTAGCTTCGAAATAAGACCCTTTGGAACCATTATAAACCGATTTTGACTTTAATATAAAATAATATTTTGAGATATTTCTAAGGTGCCCCTCTCCTCCCTTATAAAAGGGAACCTCCTCCCCCTCCTCCTCACACCAATTTGAGCACTCAAGATCGGCCAAACCCTGACATTTTCTCCTCTCCACTTCCCTAGAATAATCCTAGAGGTCCTGGTCTTCTCCAAAGACCAATCTTAGTTCCTTAAGTGGAGGATTCAAAGAGGCGCTCCAAAGAAGAGGTAATATCCATTACAGATCTTTTCAATTTCTTTCTTCTTCAACTTCTTCTTCTTTAGTTGTTTCATGATAAAGTAATAACATCAGTATTACTTACATACTGATATGTTATTATAAATATGAAACAACCCTAATTCACCTTCTATCCATCCTACGGAAAAATGAAATCACCGCGCGTGCGTACGTACGGAATACCGTCTCCACGCCGTGGTGTAATCTATTTTTCCACAATAACCTTACAAGGATGGGTATAATGGTGTAATTAGTAACTATATATGATTATTATGAAGTAATATTGATACTGAAATAATATATATACTCCAATACAATTCCACGATCATAGGAACGATATCATCACTCGTGCGTACGTACGGAATACCGTCTCCACGATGTGATGCAACTCGTTCTACATGATCTTCATTTCATAATGATTATATAAATGAATTGAATGAATGAATATGGTATATAATACACTAATAACATTCTGTAAATGAATTATCTATAACCTAAAGATATGAATAAGAATTTATTCGACAAAACACGCATAAGAACAAAAAGTTATAAAGACCCGAGTAACAAGTAACAATGAAATATTACTAACAAGAAGCTAATAATATGACCATATATGATATAATATCAATATGTATGAATCTGGAATAAGTCAATAACATTATTTAAACCCTTATACAGGAGCTTCGGACACGAACAAAGCAAATCGGACCTAAGGTAAGGGAAATATCACAATCTCATTTTTATCCGAGATTGTTTATTCATAAGTATTTACTGGTGTGTATTTTATCATCCACATCCATGTTTCATCAATATGTAATATTATTTCCATCCACCTACAATTGTTTAAATCCATTTTTACCCTTCGGTGAGTTTTTAGTAATATCTATGAAAGGAATCTTTTGTCATACGAGGTACTTTTTGACTTTTCCGACAAAAGTACGAAGAATGTTTTTTTAACTTATACGGCACGAACAGATTTCTACTGATTTATAAAGCCTTATTTTCATGAAGCTTACTCTAAAAGATTTCATGACTATTTTCAATAAAATCTCTTTCTTTTCAAATTGCATGATGTTTTGTGAAAAGAAATTGATTTTGAAGAAGAAAGGATATTTTCCACAAGAATTCAATTCAAGTGTTTTATCAAAATTATTTTCCATCTAAGATAATGAAGGGTTCTGTTTCTATCCATATTTTTACATTGATTTGACTATGTTGTGATGGAATTATGTTTATGAATTCCTTTATCTTATATGAATTGATTTATGATGTCATGATGTTTCAAGAATCCCATTTTTGTTACATGTGTTATGCGATGATGTATGTTTTATGATTATGTGGCACACATAAGAAAGGATTCATTATAAGATGGGTGGGACCTATATCTCCCTCCAATGCATTGGGTAATTATTTTATATCTCATGAGATAGACATGGCTGGAATGGAAGGTTATTTCGGTTCAGTGATACAGGACTGAAACGAGGAGTGAACTCGGTTCAGAAAGGGACTTTGTCCACTAAGATAGTCTTGGCAATGAGTCATGACTAACAAGAAATGATTTTCCATGATTATGTGTGCATGCCACAAAGTTTCAAGTTTTATGTTATGATTATGGGGATCTCATTTTCACTTATATGATTTATTACATGTTAATATATTATGATCTCTTTTGCAGGTTTTTATTTTCATAAAGATATGATATGATTTTTATTTCCTTTATTTGCCCTTGCTGAGCATTTGAGCTCACCCTTTTATGTTTTCTTTTCCCCAGGTCAGGAAGATGGATATTAAGTAGAATATGCTAAAAGGGACCCTAGATATGATGAAATAAATGGGAGACACTGTAGAAGATTTATGAACCAGTTGTTTATGTTTCCCAGTTTCTAAAGACACTATACCTATACGGTCCTTTGTGGTTTTGTCATATGTTGTAATAAGTGTGCTTCAATTTCGAAGTATTAACAATGTATGTAAAGAATGGGTCGTTATACGCCTCCTGTCAGTAGATGTATCTTTCATGAAATAAAAACAATTATTTTATCAAAACATGTTATAATGAAAATAAATATTGCTATAAAAATTTATTTGGGTTCCATAAATATACATGTTCCAGTCTGATCGCTGAGCACTGCCGGATCCACAGAAACTGATCGAACACACTGTGGTAGAACAAGAGTCGAAGACGATGGAATATAGAAGCTCTGAGAGATAGAAGTATAAGGAAAAGAAGATGGTATAGCAGTATGACCAGATTCTGACTGGGGAGTGGGAATCATCATGGGATGTGAAAATGATGGGGCAGAAGATGTAGAAGGTAGCGAAAACATGGGAGGCCTAAATATCCCGTGTGTCCCTAAAAACACACCAAGATCAGAATGTGGGAAGGATGAAATGTCAGTGGGAGGGGCATGGTCTAGTCGGGCACGCGCAGCTGATCGTCCACCTCTGGTATGAACCGTCGACATACCACTGGCCTGAGTACTAGGACCAGTACTAGGCTCCTCATCGAATAACTGTCGACGTATAGGAGGATCCTACAAAAATTTTTACAAAAAAAATAATCACATGACATTATATATTCTTTAAATATATATATATTTGAAATAAAGTACTCACTATAGGCACTAATGGTGGAACACCCATCTCTTCCATCTGATGATTGTTCTCTATAAATTTTTTCCTTTGTCTCTCTTCAATTGGCTGTATTTCCTGCTTTTGAAAACAAATATGTAATTAATTAGAAAAAGGAAACTAATGTGTAAACCAAAAAACTAAATATATGAGGGAATATGGGGATTCATTGGTAATTTAGCTATCAATTGTTTTAGAGGAGCTTTAATGAATTTAATAAATCATAAAATTAGTAATGTTAACCAAGTTAGAAATATTGTTTGACTAGGTTTGAATACAGTTAAATTCCAAATTAGAAAATGCAATTCAAATAAAACAGCAACCAATAATCATTGAAAATTCACATAAAGATCAAGTTATAAAAAACATATTTGTGATCAATACTAAATCAATTTGAATATTACGAAACTTAATAACCCAACTCGAGGTAAACCAAAAGAATTGATAACATAGGTGAATGATTCTATATATTTTCAACCACAAATTCAGGTTCACAATCAACTCTGAAAATTAAGCTATTGGAGTCATCAAAAGAAATAAATGGATTGGTTCCAATGGAAATAGGGACAGTGTCAATTCCATCATAACCATCATCAAAAATATGTCTTGGAATTACTTCAACTATGACACCAAATTCAGGTCGAAGTTGGTCTTTGACATAAAAAACTTGTCTAGACATTGATGCCAACACATATGGTTCTTTTGTAGAAAGAGTGCGAGTCATATTAATTACTCAAAATACAAAATCATCAATAAATGTGCCATGTATCATCCTCGAATCAAACCAATGGAATTTCATCATTGTGACTCGTCCATGAGAGTAATAATCCAATATTATTATTTTCTAAATGACTCCATAATAACCCACATTTTCATACCGTGGTCTACTATATGATGCACTGGCATAACAATCTATTATGACAGTAACCATAACACCATCATGTTGTGTTCTCATGTTCTTTGCTCGTTCAGTGACAATAAATTTGTACCCATTGATAACAATTGATTTACAGTCACGAACCACAGTATTAGGACCAAAAACCAAAGCTCTTATTTCCTCAGAGACAGAGTAAGTAGAAAAACTCAATACCTACAATATAAATGACTGTTAAACTTTATTAAATATTGAAATAATTAATTTAAACAGTAATATTTTTACCTTCAATTTTAACCAAGAAGAAAACTATTTGCTATGGAATGTCTCTCTCTTTCTCAAAGATAAAGAACGATGCTTCCTATTTATCATAGTTTTATGTTACCTGTAGATAAAAAAATGAATATTTTAACAGATATATATGTAAGATATATATAATCAATTTAGTTACATGATATATTCATTGAACAAATCACAGTTGAATAAAACTATGCCATGTGACATCTCCCGCTCGTCATGGATTAAAGTCTTCAATGTATATGATCCAGGAATTCCTCCTATTTGAGGAAGTGAGGGAAAACTGGGTTAAATTTTCTCATAATCTTATTCTTCATTTCTCATTGGTCTGTTCAATCTTGTAGTAAGATCAAAAAAATACATCGAGCAGAAATCCATACATTATTGATCCATGTAACCGTTCACGATAGAACCTTTGGGATGATTTCTGTTTCGGACATAAGACTTTAATGTGAACATATTTATTTCAGTTGGATACATCCAACAAAAAGAAACAGGTCCTCCAAGAAGTATTTAAGTGGGAATATGGACAGTCAGATACAACATGCATGTGGAAAATGATGGAGGAAATATTTTCTCCAACTCACACAAAATTAATGGGGCATCTGCCAACATTTTTTTCAAGAAAGACTTGGACAACTTCATAGAAAAAAGATCTCTAAAAAAATGGCACAACCGAATCACAGCCACCCTTACATTATTGGAAAAAAGATTATGGATTTCTATTGGAATCAACTCATGTAATATAACGTGATAATCACAAGTCTTCAAAGATTTTAGATTCAACTCTCTTATGATGACCCGTTTAGATATGATTCTTGAATAACCATCAGGAACTCTAATAGTCTCTAATACTTCTAGAAATTGTTTTTTTCGTAGGTGTCATCACATACGAAGCACATGGATGTTGCCATTTATTTTCACTGATACGCACAGGATGCAATTCTGGTCTGATGTCCCAATCCGCCAAGTCATGCCGATATCATAAATCATCTTTTGTCTTCCCCTTGACATTTAGAAGAACCGAAAGAACCATTTCACATATATTCTCTTCAATATGAATTACGTCTAAGTAATGACGTAACAAATTGGTTGACCAATAAGGAAAATCAAAAAAGATACTCCTCTTCCTCAAATTGTAACAGGTTTCAGTGGAAATATTCTTTCTCTTTCCAGATTTCATTTGACCCTTCCTGAACGAAAAAATAAAATCATTCAATTCATTAAGCACATTAGTTCCAGACATACGCTGATGTGGATCATCGGTCTCTATGGTATTATCAAATCTTCGACGATTCATTCTATATGAATGATCCTTTGGCAAGAATCGTCGATGTCCCATAAAACTGAAACTACCGCGATGTTTCAGTCTTCTGGATCGTGTATTCTTCATTCAAACTGGACATGATAGTTTTCCCTTCGTGCTCCATCCAGAAATCATTGCATAAGCTGGAAAATCATTGATCATCCACATAAGCGCAACACGGATATGAAATATGTCTTTCGAACATGCATCGTATGTGCGCACACCCACTTACCAAAGAAGTTTCAACTCTTTTATTAAATGTTGCATTTATACATTAATATCAATGCCAGGATCAGAAGGACCAGATATGAGTATACTCATGAAAGTGAAAGGTTTTTTCATAGACAACCATGGGGGAAGATCATAAATGTGTATAAAAACTGGCCATGTGATGTGCGAAGTAATCATCTTCCCAAACAGATTAAAACCATCGCATGAAAGACCCAGCCTCACATTACGCACGTCAGCTGCAAAATAAGGATGTCGAGCATCAAATCTCTGCCATGAAAATCCATCTGCAGGATGAACCAACTCATCATTATTCTTCTTTCTATCGGTATCATGCCATATCATTTTTATTGATATATCATCAGACATAAAAATATCCTGGAGTCTGGGGATCAATGGAAAGTTTCACATTACATTATGTGGAATGCGGGATGGTTTTCCATCAGATTTTGACTTCCAGTGCGACGTGCCATATTTTATACAATCATTTCATTCAATGGTTTCCTCTCAGAATAAACTGCAATATTTCAGGCAAGCATGAATTTTGTTTCTTGAAAATCCTAGTTCCTCAACTAAATTCCATGCCATATAGTGGTTTGAGGGAATATCTGCATCATCTGGAAGTAAATCCTTCAAGAGGGAAAGAATGTAATCGATTGCTATATTAGAAATCCCATACATAGTTTTCCCATGAAACAATCGGATTAAAAATTACAGCTTTTTCATTTTATCGCATTTTCAATATACTGGAGTCGTGGCAGCATCATTCAATTTTTTCACCCTATCAATATCATCATTTTCACTAGATGCATCAGCTATCCTCATATCGAAGTCTTCTTGATTCTAAATCCCTTCTTTTTCAAGATGATGAATAAACAGAAACCAATCATCTAACAAATTCTCCATTCGAGTCCATTCATTTCGATCTTCACTAATTTGAGATTTCATTTTCTCCCCATTGTGATACCACACAAAGTAGTTTGCTTGAAAACCATTTTTGGTTATGTGGTAGCTGACTTCTTCACGGCTCAAACAATGTCTACCAACACAATTGGAACATGTGCAGTGTATGAGACCACTATCTGAAGCATTGTGAAATGAAAAATCTATAAAGCTCTCCAATTTGTTTTGAAAATCGCTTGAGATCCGATCAGTTCCATACATCCAACTTCTGTACATTCTATAAAAAGAATTTATATAAGTCATTTTATCAAAAACAATTCAATAGGATTGAACTTTAATACAAAATACATTTAAGTAAACGATTAAGGAAGAAAATAATGAAGGTATCAACTACACATGTGAAAAAAACATACTAATGTGTTATTGAAAAAATATAAAACCAAAAAAAAATTAATGTGTTATCACATCACAGCATGCCTCATCCCATAACCATATTAGTAGGGTATCATGAACATGAATAACATCAACCTTGTGCCATCCTCCTACCCTACATGACCCCAACCACATGCCACATCTTATTATAGCCTTATCACAGTGTACCTCACCTGAAAACACTAGGGAAATCATTGTACATCTCACCTGAAGACACATTGACAACCACATCGCATATTGCCTAAAAACACATGGTCAATAACTTATGAAGGAAGAGTAGGGAAGAAATGGTAGCTATCCAACCATATAACCACCATCCTATATATTAGAAAAAATACACATAACTCAAAACCTCTGATCATTGGTGATTTTATCCAACTCTGGTTGGGAATGTGTAGAAATAACATAAAATTAATGATATATAGATAGCACAAAATACCCAACCTATGGGTTCACATTAACTACATAATCACAAACTTCACTACTACCGTACAACACATAAACCATCAAAACCACTTTCACTACTATATGCAACACTGCACCACACCACCACCACACAAGACACATAGCATTTCCCACTTTCATTTATAAGACACTTCATTCACACTTACATTGTCCATTCATTTAATGTTAAATAAATTAAATCCATTTACCACATATCCATTTCTATTCCATCTCATTTATTTACTATATTGTTTTATTGTTTTAACATCATAATTTATTCCATAGATAACCAGGAAACTAATAAAACCACCACACAACAACTCACCATATCACAATAACCATCGTCACCACGTTACATTGGCCAACCATCTCACCAAAACATCCACATATCACAAAAAAAACTATTGCACATCACGAACCACCGCACAACCAAAACCACCGCACCACATCATACACCATAACATCATCACACAACACCTCCACACGGAACAACAACACCACACATCATCACTATCACACAACTTCACATGTCACATCCAGGCCCACTAATCATCACATTACAACCCCACATATCACAAAGCCCAACTGATCACCTCAATCACTATACAACAGCCTACAACATACAATTAAACACAACAAAAAACCTCTCATAGAAGCAACATACCCCAACTTCAACAATTTATTCAAGGTCTTTAATTTCATTACCCCTTTATTTAGCATGGACATTATAACACAACTGATATTCCATGGGAAACTAATTAATTAACAAAATATTCCTTCATTTCCCTATTCTTCATGTTGAAATCACATCAAAATACAAACCTAAAACAAAAATATTAGATCAATTACAATAAAGACAAGGTAGAATATGTGTATAAAGAATAAAATATCTGATTTTAGATGATTCAGATGGTTTTTCACCTGTTCAGATGGGGGAGTTCGCGAGAGTAGGAGAGTGCCGGATTGATTTTAGGGTTCTGTCGTGAATAGGGGAGAGAATCGGCCCGATTGTATTTGGGGGAAATGTTTTCGAAGGGTTTTTAAAAACTGTTGCCAAAGGGTTGTTCAGGGTACCCTTTCCCAATGGTTTTTTAAAACCATTGGGAAAGGGTAACCTCAACACCCCTTTTCCAAAGGTTTTATGAAACCGTTGGCAAATGGGTACCCTTTCCCAATGGTTCTAATGAACCGTTGGGAAAGGCTTCCCTAAAACTTCTTTAACAATGTTTTAAGAAAACCGTTGGTAAAGAACCGTGGGTAAAAACCACATTTCCAGTAGTGAATATTGAAAATATAAACATTTGACTAATATAATTTCTACATTGCATTCACAATATATCATTTTAAGATATCGATATAATCAATTCTTAATCAAACCATTTTCAAACCCATTTAATACATTTAATAAAGAGAATTTTTAATCAAAGTGTCCCATACAACTTTGAATATTTTCAAGGAATTACAATTTTAAAACATTAATGTCCATATAAATAAATACTAATTTTTCTTAAATCATGGACATTAATGAGAAATATTTAGAAGAATAAATTTTAAAAGAATATTTTAGTTAAAGAGTTATTAGCCAAAAGAGGTATGCTTGAATAACAATAATTGAGGAATAAAATTCTGTCAAAACTTTATAATATCAAGAAAATAAATGGATTCATGATATAATATGCCAAAGGATAATATATACACAATATATTAGTGAATTGGTGTATAACAACAATGAAGTCTCAATGGAATGTAATTTGAGACGAAATCCCTTATAAAGATGGTATCCTTAGATTAAGGATAAATCAATTATATAATTATGTGTGACAAATAAAAACACACTCAACAAGATTAGATATTCATTGTAAAACAATCAGAGGTCATTCACACATATTCATATCACGACATAATCATCAAGTAGACTTTTAACCCAAAGAATTGAAATTGGGTTAAGAAGTTCCCTTACCGGAATTCGATAGCCTAACTAAAATGACCCATACATGACATAAATTTTTATTAATTCATAATTGAAGTATATTTATTACAACATATGACAAAACCATGATAGGACCGTATATGTATAGTTTCTTTAGAAACTGGGAAACATAAACAACTGGTTCATAAAGCAACTAAATTGTCTCTCGTTTATTTGATAATATCCAGACTCCTTTTTGGCATATCATATTTAATACCCTTCTTCCAGACCTGGGGAAAAGAAACATACAAAAGGGTGAACTCAAATTCTCATTATGGGTAAATAGATGAAATTTCAATCGTATCATATTTTTACAAGCATAACGTTTGAAAAATCTTATCCTGCATAAAAGGTCAAAATATCATGTCCTAGGATAAATCATAGAAGTACAACGTAATCCCAAAAATCATAACATAAGACACAAATTTTTTTGTTATACACACATAATCATAGAAAATTATTTCATATTAATCAAGGCTAATTTCTAATACCTTCATAGCAGACAAAGTCCATTACTAAACTAAGTTTACTCTTCGTTCCAGCCCTGTAATACTGAATCGGATTTACATGTCGTTCCAACCATGTCTATCTCACGAGATACAAATCTTTACTCAATGAATTAGAGGGAGATATAGGTCCCACCCATCATGTCATCATAACATAATACATATCAGATAAAAGGACTTCACAATCATAACATAATAAAATCAATGTAATAATAGGGATAAAATCATGACCCTATATAATCTTAGATGGAAAATAATCAGAACACTTGAACTTACTTCTTGAGTAAAATATACTTTCTTCTTCAAAAACATATTTCATTTCTGAATATGTCATAAAATTTTAAACTAAAATAAGTTAATTGAAAATAAAATTGAAAACTTGTAAAGTAAGATTCCTAGAAGTAATGTTCTATGAAAGCATAAAAATCCATTCATGCCGTATAAGTTAAAATAACATTCTTCTTGTACTTTGGCCAGAAAAGTCAAAAAAGTATCTCTTATTGAAAACGACAAAAGATTCCTTTCATATATTTTACTAAAAATTAATCAATAGGTTAATTTGAAATTTAACAATTGTAGGAGGATAGAAATAATATTACATATCGAGGAAACATGGATGTGGATGATAAATATGCCCCAGTAAATTCCGAAGTATAAACAATCTCGGAAAAAAATTGAGATTATGAAATTTTCCCTTAACTTAGGTTCGATATTCTTTGTACATATCTAATACTCATGTATAATGATTTAAATAATGTCATTAACTTATTTAAGAATCATATTAATCGTTATTATATCATATATGGTCATATTCTTATCTTCTTATTAGTAATATTTCATTGCTACATGTTATTTGGGTGTTCATTGCTTTATATTCTTATGCGTGTTTTGTCAAATAAATTATTAGTACTATTTTTAGGTTATAGATAAATCATTTACAGTATAGTATTATTATAATATATATCAGATTTATTCATTCAATTCTTTTATATAATCATGGTTTAGTGAAGATCATGTAGAACGAATCACATCCCACCTTGGAGACGGTAAGCCGTACGTACGCACGAGTGACAATATCATTCCCATAATTATTGGATGGTATTGGAGTGGATGATAGAATATCTCAGAGTTATTATCATGTTATAATAATCATATATAGTTATTCTTTACACCGTTAATGCAATCCAAGTAAGGTGGTGGTGGAAAACCGATTACCCCACAACGTGGAGAAGGTATTCCATATGTATGCACGTGAAGTGATTTCGTTTTCCATAGGATGAGTAGAAGGTGAAATATTGTTGTTTCATATTTATAATAAAATATCATTATATGAGTGATACTGATTTTATTACATTATAATGAAACAAATAAATAAGAGGAAGTAGAATAATGAATAAATTTGAAAGAATCGGTAAAGGATATTACCTCTTTTCGACGCGCCTCTTCTAAACCTCCTCTTAGGGAACTAAAGTTGGTCATTTAAGTAGACCAGGACCTCTAGTATGATTCTAGGGAAGTGGAGAAGAGAAATGGACAGGGTTTGGCTGAGCATGAAGACTCAAAATATTGTGAAGAGTAGAGGGAGGAGGTTCCCTTTTATAATGGAGGAGAGGGGCACTTTTGGAAACCTCAAAGATATTAATTTATAATAAATTCAAACCCCACATGAAAACCACAAAAAATGACTCAATTAGAAGATAAGATGATACAAGGTTGTAATCTCAACAACCAAAAAAATTTATACATGTTGGGAATTTATTTTAAACATTATCAACTTGATTTATCCTTATTTAATCTATTTAATTTTATTTGTTGTAACACTATTCTAAATTTTAAATTGTTATTAATAATAACTTATGTGTTGTAAATTTTACATAATTGGATACTTTATGACATTTTAGACTATATAAATTTAAATTTATAATTTTTAAATATTTTTTTGATTTTTATACAATTTTATAATATGTTATTTTTATAAAATAACAATAGTGTTGATTTTGATGCTATTCATTTATTTGAATTTAAATAAAATCCACACAGAAGATATGTTCGAACTAAAAGATTTAATAGATTCATAACTTGTCATATGTTTCTATAAAATTCGTTTAGAACATTAAATATTTCATATAATATTTATTTTAATATTTTTAAAACCATTTATTAGATATTTCAATCAATAAAATAATTTCAACATCACTATTGTGTCATCATTAATGATAATTATTTAATCCTTAAAAATTAATAATAAATTTACATGATGTAGATAATTTTATTATATTTATAGAGACTATTAATGTTCTATGTTTTATTAAGTTTATCACTAAATTAAAATTATTGCACTTATAATATATAAGAGGGTGACATGTTGTCACTTTCTTTGGTTTTAATAATAATTATATAATTTTCTTGGTCAAATGTTTATGAAATGAATCTATTCCGACCCTTAGGTGATATGGGTCAACTTTTATTCATCCAATAGATTTTTTTAGGTGTTAGGGTAATTTTATAATCTTATTTTTACCCTTAATTATCAGATTTATCTTTAACTGTAGTAAATAAAAATTACCGTAGTTACTATTAATAATATCAAAAATATAAAAGTATACTATTAACATAATTTGGATCCACTGAATCCAAATATGGAATCAATTTTTAAAAATTGAAAACACATAAGATGAAGTAATTAATTTAAAATTAACCCCGTTGTTAAGAAAACGTGTTTTAAAAGTTAAAACATAGCCAAAGATTGAAATGTTTTTACCAATTAATTCTATGTAAAATTAATGGTAATGACATAAATTATAATAAATGGTAAAAATATATTTTATTTATACTTTAAAATGATTAAATTTTATCATTTAACCATATAAATTATCTTGATGAAAAAAGATGTTTTTAAGAAAATTTTAGTGTGTTTTTACTATTCATCAAAATGTGAAAGTTATTAGAAAAGTATCAAAAATTCATCCAATGTAAATTTTTATATACTTATTCAAAAGAAGAGATTTATTTTTTAAAATTGAAATTATAAACTTGTCTAAAATTAGATTGAAAATGGGTGTGCCATCAAAAGGCGGTAAAACTGCATTTTTTGAAAAATACTTCTTTTATCTGAAAAATTGATTTTGTTTCCATGCCTCATTCTAAAAAATGTGTAAGATAAATTATAATGTTATAAAATTAAAAATTCAGTTAATACTATTCATAATGTCTAGTTCATAATATTATAATAATATATCATTGTTTAGTGAAACTTGGTATTGCGTACAACGTAAGCTGTCGAGGAAGGTTGCTCTAGCATGTAACCCAAGACAAGCCAGTGTTATGTGCAGTGAAAGATTCCTTTTTTGTTGCGTATAACATAAGACATAAAAAATATATTTCTCATAAAATATCAGGGTGTTATATTCTATCCCCCTTAAAATGAATTTTGCCCTCGAAATTCGTCACTTTGTAAGAAACAATCGAGGATACCTTTCCCTCATCATATCCTCGGGTTCCCACGTAGCTTCTTCTAATTGGTGGTCCCTCCATAAAACTTTAACCAAGATAGTGGTCTTGTTTCGTAGAACTTTTTTGCTACGATCCAGAATCTCTATCATTTGTTCTTCATAAGGAAGATCTTGCTCCAGCGATACAACTTCTGAGCTTAGTACATGTGAAGGATCATGTATGTACTTTCTTAGGAGAGATACATGGAACACATAATGAACTTGAGAGGGATTTGGTGGAAGTTCCAATCAGTAATCTACCTTCCCAACATGATCCATTATTTTGAAAGGACAGATATACATAGGGCTCAGCTTTCCCTTCATTCCAAATCTCATTGCTCTCTTCCAAGGAGATATTCGCAAGGACACTTTATCACCCACTTGAAACTCTAGGACTTTTCTTCGGTTGTCGGCATAATTTTTTTGTCCACTCTGAGCTGCTCTTATGTGTTGTTGAATAGATCTGACCTTTTCTACCATATCATCAACAAGATCAGGTCTTAATAGCTTTGATTCCCCAACATCATCTCAGCAAGTTGGAGTTCTGCATTTCTTTCCATAGAGAGCTTCATAATGAGACATCTGAATATTGGAGTGAAAGCTATTATTATAAGAAAATTCCACCAAATGTATGTGTTGATCCCAAACACATTTGAAATCCATATAAAAATATCTCAACATGTCTTCTATAGTTTGAATTGACCTCTCAGACTGACCGTCTTTCTGAGGATGATAAGCAGTACTGAAACTCAACTCTGTATCTAGAGTATGCTGAAGAATTGTCCAAAACTTCGAGGTAAACCTCAGATCCCAATCAGATATAATGTAAAGTGGTACTCCATGAAATCTTACCACTTCCTTTATATATATCTTGGAAAGCTGATCAAGAGAGAAATATTCTCTAATATCAATGAAGTGTGATGACTTCATTAGATGATCAACGATAACCCATATAACATTATTTCCTTTGTATGTTTTAAGAAGTCTAGTGAAAAAGTCCATTTTGATGCTTTCCAATTTCCTTTCTGGTATGGGTAATGGTTGTAACATCCCTTTTGACTTTTGTCTCTCAGCTTTAACTTGCAGGCAAACCAAGCATGGAGAGACATATTCAGCCACGTCTCTTTTCATGCCATCCCACCAGAAGTACTCTTTTAGGTCCCTATACATCTTTGTGATTCCAGGGTGAACAGAGAATGAAGAACTATGAGCCACATCCAATATTTCCTTCTTTAATTCTGGAATGGGAGGAACACAAAACTTAATCCTGAACCTTATTATTTCATCACAATCAATATGGAATTTAGGAACATTTCTCACATTCTTTTGTAACTCTACATCTTATTTCTTTTCCTCTTTAATCTTCACAAGTATAGATGGTTGAACATTCATTTGATAATGATAATATTTTCACCTTAAATTATAATTCCATGATCCATCCTTTTTAAATCCATAAATATTGTATCTTTTTTTATCCTCATCATGGATAAGCTAGCATGGTCTTGACGACTTAATGCGTCTGCCACCTTGTTTGCTTTCCCAGGGTGGTAATGAATTGAGCAGTTGTAATCCTTAATCAGCTCCAACCATCTTCTTTAGTGCACATTAATCTCCTTTTTTGTGAAAATATACTTTAAAATTTTATGATCAGTATAAATATCACACCATTCACCATAAAGATACTTCCTCCAAATATTTAATGCAAAGATTACAGCAACTAACTCCAAATCATAAGTTGGGAATTTTGCTCATGGATTTTCAACTGTCATGAGACATAATCTATCACCATATCATTTTTCATGAGAACACACCCCAGACCCTTCTTGGATGCATCACTATAGATCACCAACCTTTCTCCACTACAAGGTAGTGTGAGCACAGGTGCACTGGCTAACCTTCTTTTTATCTCTTTGAAATTCGCTTCACATTCCTCCGTCCAAAAAACTTAACTCCTTTCTGAGAAAATTTGGTGAGTGGGTTAGATAATCTTGAAAAATCATTCACAAAATGTCAATAATACCTAGCTAAACCAAGAAAACTTCAGATTTCAGTTACTGTTGTTGGTGTTGACCATCTTTTAATAACTTTTGTTTTTGGTGGATCCACAGATATCCCCTCTTTTGAGATTATGTGACAGAAAAATAGAAATTTTTGAAGCCAAAATTTACACTTGCTAAATTTGGCATAAAGATTCTCCTTTCTCAGGGTCTTCAATACAATTATAAACTGATCTTCATGTTCTTTTTGGATCTATGATTAAACAAGAATATCTTCTGTAAAGACTACCACAAACTGATCAAGAGAGTCTCTAAATACTCTATTCATTAGATCCATGAAGATAGTATGGGAATTAGTAAGACCAAATGTCATCACTATAAATTCATAGTTTCCATACAATGTATGGAAAGGCGTCTTTGGTATATCCTCCTTCTTGACCCTTAATTGATGATAACCCGAAAAAAGATCAATCTTGGAAAAGTATTGAGCTCCGTATAGTTGGTCAAATAATTCATCAATGTGTGGGAGAGGATATTTGTTCTTGATAGTGATCTTTTTAAGTTCTTGATAATCAATGCAGAGTCTCATTGATCCATATTTCTTCTTAACAAATAGAACAGGTGCTCCCCAAGGTGATGGACTAGGGCATATGAATCCCTTATCAAGATTTTCTTGGAGTTGCTTCTTCAATTCATGCAACTCAAATGGGGACATTCTATAAGGTGTCTTTGAAATGAGCATAACACTCGGTATGAGTTATATTGAAAACTTAACTACACGATTTGGTAGAAGACTTAGAAATTCCTATGAAAAGACATCATCAAACTCCCGTAAAATGGGAATATTCTTAATCGTGAGTTTCTCTCCAACCATTAGAGATCATTAACCTTCATTTATTGGAATCAAGTCCCATAAGATGAATGAAATTTCCACTGGAAGTTTATATTCATCCTTGAATCGATATATGATCGTAGATTGATCTAGTATATGAAGTGTGACTTCCCTTCTTTAGAAATTGCTATGAGCTCCATATAAAGAAATCCAATCCATGCCAAGAATCACATCAAATTCCACTATAGGAAGGGTCACAAGATTTGTAGGAAGAACTTTCCAACAAACTTCAATCGGAGAAGAATTGTAAACTTTTGATGCGACTATTGTGCCATTAGGGGTCGTCACATTTAACTCAATATCTAATTTCTGAGGTAATCTGGAGATACCCTTATAGAATTATCCAGAAATAAAAGAGTGGGTGGATCTAGAATGAAATAAAACATTTTCCACTTTAGAGTGGATGGTAAGTGTACCTTTCACCACTTTGTTATCGTACTCCACATCACCGATAGAAATTGCATGTGACATTCCTTTGCCTTTGGCCTTAAGATTTTGTTGATGTCTATCAACATCAAAAAACCTCGGAGTAGGTTATTTATTGGCATAATTACCCATTTCCGTGTACTTGTTACATTGATGTGTAGGAGGTGCATCCTGTGTAGCCTTTTCATTGTTCACATCACTAGAAATCTTTTTCCAATCACTACGACATACAATTTCTCGATGACCTTCTTTTCCACACTTAAAATATTTACTTTTCTGTTTAAGACAATTCCCTCCATGTTTCTTTCCACACTTTGAGCATAAGGGAAAACTCATCTTCTTTTTAGTGTGGTATTTATATTTTCCTTTGAATTACATTTTTCTATTCTTATAAAACCCATATGACTAACGGGTTACTCCAATATCCATCTCCACCTTGAGAGAACATCAAACAATTTCCTCGTAGCTATTGAAGTCCCTTACAACTAATTACTTTCAAAGACTTGGGTTTAAGCCACTAAAGAATCAATAGATCTTACTCGCATGTTGGATAATAATCCTAGAATCATACCTTGCAAGACTTATACAATTTTCTTTGTAGGTACCAATATATTCATCATCCTTTTCCTTCAGTTCAAGAAACTCCTTCTCCATCATTTTTCAAAGAATATAAGGGAAGTACTTCTTGAAACATATGTTCCTGAACTCGTCCCATTCCATGGATGCAATTTCATCACTCTGCCTTGTATTCTTAACAAGATTCTACAATTGATCAGCTTCACCTTCCAAATGATATACTGATAAGATGACTTTATCATGATCAGAACATTTATGGACATTAAATATCTTTTTAGTGGTACTGATCCATTATTCAGCCACTAATGGATTAGAAGAACCACTGAATGAAGGTGGGCGCTGCCTCATGAAGGATTCAACAGAATTTTGCTCCTTCATTTTCTTATTTGGAATCCCTACATGATTCATATCTTGAAAAAGTTTTGTGAGCATTGATATAAGATTATTCATTCCAGCTCCCATAACTTTTGGTTGCTCAGGGGGACAATCATTGAATTTCCCATCGCATTCAGTAGTAACACGGTTCTTTCGGGTTCCATCCATTAACTGAAACCAAGAAGCATAGCATGATAAACACTAATTACAAAAGGAAAACCGTATAATCAAGAATAAAATATAACACTTTCGGTATTATAATAGGTTATTCATGACTATTTCTAAAACACTAGGATTGTGTCCTATGCTTAGACATATCCTTACAGTTCTTACTAATGCATTCACATCCCAGTTTCTAAAGGTTAACTATACCTTTCCTCTGTTACAATATATAATGACCCATACTTTACATACATTATTATTACTTCAAAATTGAATCATATTTATTAAAATATATAACAAAACCATGATATGACCACAGAGGTATAGTGTCTTTAGAAACTTGGAAACATAAACAACTGGTTCATAAAACATCTACGTTGTCTCCCATTTATTTGATCATATCTAGAATCCTTTTTGGAATATCATATTTAATACCCTTCTTCCTGACTTGGGGAAAAGAAACATACAAAATGGTGAGATCAAATGCTCAGTAATGGTAAACTGATGAAATGTCAATCGTATCATATTCTTAAGAGCATAACGTTTGAAAAATCTTATCCTACATAAGAGGTCAAAATATCATGTCATGGGATAAATCATTGAACTAAAATGTAATCCCAAAATCAGAACATAAGAAAATAATTTTTTGGAATACACACATAATCATATAAAATCATTTCATTTTAATCAAGGCTCATCGCCAAGACTATCATAGCGGACAAAGTCCATTACTGAACCAAGTTTACTCCTCATTCCAGCCCTGTAATACTGAACCAGATTTACTTTCCATTCCAACCATGTATATCTCATGATATACAAATATTTACACAATTAATTGGAGGGCGATATAGGTCCCACCCATATCATAATGAAACTATTATTATGTGTGCCACAAAATCAGCAATCATACATCACTGCAAAACCCATGTAATAGAATGAGATTCTTAAACATCATGTCATCATAACACAATCCATATTAGATAAAAGGACTTCATAATCATAACATTATAAAATAAATGTAATAATAGGGATATAAACATGACCCTATATCATCTTATATGGAAAATAATAAAAACACTTGAACTTAGTTATTGATAAAAATATCCTTTCTTCTTCAAAAACATTTTTCCTTTCTCAAAGTGTCATACAATTTTAAACTAAAATAAGTTAATTGAAAATAAACATGAAAACTTGTAAATTAAGCTTCATAGAAATAATGATCTATGAAAGCATAAAAATCCATTTGTGCCTTATAAGTTAAAAAAACATTCTTCTCGTACTTTGGCTGGAAAAGTCAAAAAAGTATATCGTACTGAAAATGACAAAAGATTCCTATAATATGTTTTACTAAAAATTAAACAATAGGTAAATTTGGATTTAAAAAATTGTAGGAGGATATAAACAATATTACATATTTAGGAAACATGGATGTGGATGATAAATATTCCCTATTAAATACTGAAGTATAAACAATCTCGGATAAAAATTGAGATTGTGAGATTTTTCCTTACCTTAGGTCTGATATGAGATTTACGTATCAGAACCTCCTGTATAAATATTTAAATTATTTGATTGATTTATTCCATAATCATATTCATTGTTATTATTTCATATATGGTCATATTCTTATCTTCTTATTAGAAATACTTCATTTCTACTTGTTAATCGGGTGTTCATTACTTTATGTTCTAATGCGTGTTTTGTCGAATAAATTCTAATTACTCTTTTTAGGTTATAGCTACATAATTTAAATAATGGTATTAGTATAATATATATCAGATTTATTCATTAAATTCTTTTATATAATCATGGTTTAATTAAGGTCATTTAGAATGAATCACATCGCACCTTGGAGACGGTAAGACGTACGTACGCATGAGCGACGATATCGTTCCCATAATTAGTGAATGGTATTGGAGTGGATGATAGAATATCACAGAATTAGTATCATGTTATAGTAATTATATATATTTATTATTTACACCATTATAACCATCCATGTAAGGTGGTGGTGGAGAATAGATTACACCACGACGTGGTTATGGTATTTCGTACGTACGCACACACGGTGATTTCATTTTCTGTAGGATGGATATAAGGAAAAATAGGATTGTTTCATATTTATAATAACATATCATTATATGAGTGATACTGATATAAATAAATTATAATGAAAAAAATAAATAATAGGATGTAGAAGAAGAAATAAATTTGAACGAATCGGTAAAGGATATTACCTCTTCTTCGACGCGCCTCTTCTAAACCTCCTCTTTGGGCACTAAAGTTTGTCTTTGAAGAATACCAGGACCTCTAGAATGTTTCTAGAGAAGTGGAGATGTTAAATGGACAGATTTTGGCCGAGCATGAAGGCTCAAAATGTTGTGAATAGGAGAGGAAGAAGGTTCCCTTTTATAAGAGAGGAGAGGGGCACTTTTGGAAACCTCAAAAAAATTAATTTATAATAAATTTGAAACCCCACCTAAAAACCTCCAAAAATTACTCAATTAGAATATGATATGATAGAGGGTTGTAATATCATCAACCAATAAAATTTAGATATGTTGGGAATTTATTTTAAACCTTATCAACTTGATTTATCCTTATTTAATCTATTTTATTTTATTTGTGGTAATACTATTCTAAATTTGAAATTGTTATAAATAATAGCTTATGTGTTGTGAATTTTCCATAATTGTATAATTTATGAAATTTTAGATGATATAAATTTAAATTTATATTTTTATATATTTTTGTTATTATTAAACAATTTTATAATATGTTATTTTTATAAAATTACAATAGTGTCGATTTGGACACTATTCATTTATTTGAATTTAAATAAAATCCAAAAAAAAGATTGGTTCGATCTAAAATAATTAATAGATTCATAACATGAAAAATTTATCTATAAAAATCGTGGAGAACATTAAATAGTTCATATAATATTTATTTTAATATTTTTAAAACCATTTATTTGATATTTCAGTCAATAAAATAATTTCAACATCACTATTGTGTCATAATTAATGAAAATTATTTAATCCCTAAAAATTCTAAATAAAATTAAATGATGTAGAAAATGTTATTAGATTTCTTTAGACTATTCATGTTCAATGTTTTATAAAGTTTATCACTAAATCAAAATTATTACACTTACAAGATATAAGAGAGTGATAAGTGGTCATTTTCTTTGGAATTAATAACAACTATATAATTTTCGTGGTCAAAAGTCCATGAAATGAATCTATTCCGACCCTAAGGTGATATGGGTCTACTTTTATTCATCCAATAGAATTTCTGCTGGTGTTAGGGTAATTTTAGAATCTTATTTTTCCATTAATTACCTGATTTACCTTCAACTATAGTAAATAAACATTACAGTATTTACTATTCACAACATCAAAAAAATAAAAGTAATATATTAACATAATTTGGACCCAAAAAATCCAAATATGGATTCAATTTTTCAAAATTCAAAACCCAGAATTGGCAGTAATTAATTTAAAATTAATCCCATTGTTAAGAAAATAGGGTTTAAATGTTAAAACATTGCTAAAGATTGAAATGTTTTTACTTATAAATTCAATGTAAAATTAATGGTAATTAAATACATTATATTAAATGGTAAAAAAAATTCTATTTATACTTTAAAACCATTAAATTTTATCATTTAACCATATAAATTATATTGATGAAAAAAGTTGTTTTTATGAAAAATTTAGCGTGTTTTTACTATTCATCAAAATGTGAAAGTTATAAAAAAAGTATAAAAAATTTATCCAATGTAAATTTTTATATCATGATTCAAAATAAGAAGTTTATTTTGTAAAATTGAACTTATAAACATGTCAAAAATTAGATTAAAAATGGGTGCACCATCAAAAGGTGGTAAAACTGCATTTTTGATAAATACTTCTTTTATCTGAAAAATTGATTTTGTTTCCATACCTAATTATAAAAAATGTGTAAGTTGAATTATAATGTTATAAAATTGAAAATTTAATTAATACTATTCATAACATCTAGTTCATAATATTATAATAATTTATCATTGTTTAGTGAAACTCGGTATTGCGTACAACACAAGCTATCAAGGAAGGTTGATCTTGCTTGTAACACAAGCCAAGCCAGTGTGGTGTGTAGTGAAAGATTCCTTTGGTGTTGCGTATGAAATAAGACATTAGAAAAAGTATATATTTCACATAAAATCTCAGGGTGTTACACTGATGGCATCACTTTAAAATTTAGAAAATGAGTTGATGAGAGAAAAAAGGGCATCTCATCACTTAGACATATAATTTACAGTAATAAATGTATTGAAGAACATATCCAACATAAAAAGATGTAAATGAAAAGACATAAGAAAAATAAGTCTTTTAAAAAGAGGAGGGTGAAAGGTTCCCTTACCTATTTGGTAACTTATGAAACATACACCCCATGAAAGAAAGATCATACAATGAAGATGTAAATAACCAGAAATTAAATTATATTACACTAAGAACACAAACATGGGCAGTACATACACCACACAAAAGGAAATAGGGAAAATATTGCATGAATCTTACAGGAATAAAATGTGAGATGGAAACCTCTTACCACATTGTAATCAAACAAGTCCTATGAACAAAAGTTAATAACCAAAAAATGAATAATAGAATACATTGAATATAAAAAGAATCATTATAATATATATCAAATGGAAGTACACAATACAACACATTCAATAAATAATTGGCAAACAATGGAAGTCTCATGGAATTAAAAGTGAGATAAGATACCCCTTACATCGTGTCCGACTTGAATTATTTGTTCCTTATTCTTCCTGAATAATAAAATATTGTTAATTTATACTTGATTAAGAACCATTTTCAAGTTTATTATTAGTTTTATGTCACTTTTTATAATGTTATAAACATTATGTAATCATTTAAGTTAATAATGGTCGTTTTGTTGATATTTGGTACTTCAGTCAAAAATGAACAACTTATAATTACAAGTTATCCATGTGGTCAAGAGTCAGTTATCTACAGAATGATATTCGTGATTTAGATATCATATATATCATATATATCTAGTATATATATGTATTTACAATAGTACATAACATTTGGAGATAAGAAATGAAATGCACCATTTATGAAGACAATAAGCCGTACGTACGCATTAAGGCTACATTCATTTCTATTTTGTATTTTAATTGAATGAAAACATAATGATACATAGTTATATTATAATTCCAGTATAATATCATATATAATTTCAATAACTCCATCCTTTATACATCCCACGTATGATATGAACGAGTCATATCACTTTAAGGGGCGGTAGTCCGCATTTCCTCAAATGTAATTATCGTATTTACTCATAATGAAAACCATAATGGTACGCTATAAATGAAAAAATACATAAGCATAAAGAAATAATAATATATATATATATATATCATATATAAATACAGTTCCATCATAATGACCACCATGAGAGACGGTAGAAGATATTTAAACAATCATCGTTTCGTAAGGCAGTAGTTCGTCGTCCACAGAAATAGTATGTTCTTTACAGCTTAGATGGAGGTGTGTATAAGTGTAGCTAGAATCCTTCTCATAAAAACAACCTATTATATTTAGGAAACTGTTTGTGTTATAAAAGAAAGGAATACAATGATTTTAGGGGTTGTAGAAGTAAAATAAAAGAAAACTTTTTAAGAGAAACTGTTACCTTTAATTCGGTTAAATCCCTTTGGTTTGAACCAAAAGGACTTCTTGAAGTTCCTTATGACAATGGTAAGGCTTCTAGGAGGTATATGGGGATCTTGAGAGCTTATTTGGTCTGGGTTTGGATGAGCCAAGGGTCTTGAGAGGTCTGAGGAATGGGTTATATGTGAGGGCTTTTTATAAGGGGGAGGAGGGGTTCTTTAAGAAAGTGTGAAAATATTATTTTATTATATAATGATTTTCGGTTTCTATAGATCAAAAACTAATTATATTTAAATATAATATGACTAATGTTCGAAATAAATTCATCCAATAAGAATTGGATGGTTTTTAGATGTTTTCTAATATTTATAATCTTATTTATTTATATAATTTATTAATGAGGTAAATACTGCATCATTTTTGTGTCATAAATAATTTATTTATTTTATGTTTAAAAATTATTGGAAAAATACCATGATGTAGAAAATCGTTTTATCTTTCCAATGAATATTAATAGTAGAAATGATAACTTATATAACCACATATAAAAATTAATTTACTAAAAGATATTTTTTGTGTCATTTTTTTCTTTACTTTAAATTAATTAATCTAATGTGTCATTATCCCTCCCAATTGGATCCATGGAGTCCCAAAATCGACCCAAGGATTCCCATGGTTTGAAAAGACACATCCAATAAGGTTAGGACAAGTGCTAAGATAATTTTGTATTATTATAATATTTTTTACATTGAATTTCCCTATTTACCCTTAACCGTGGTAAATAATGTATGTTAGATTTTTGAAATTCAATTCACAGAAGTAGTAAAATCTAATTTAAATGAAATAGTCAGCTTTTTAACTAATACTCGGTGTTTTAACTATTCATCAAAAATTGAAGTTTTTCAGAAAAAATACCAAAACTTAAGACTAACTATATTTTATATTCTTAATTCAAAAAATGATGTCTATTTTACGAAATTAAAAAAATATAAGTTGCATTAATTAATTTAAAATTAATTCCCACTGTCAAAACAAAAAGTGTGATTTTTAGGAAACAATAACTGTCAAAATATTGAAACTTGTTTATGTCCAATTTCAAAGTGAAATTACTTCTAATGACCAAAATTGGATTAAATGGTAAACATATAATATAATTACACTTTAAAACCAATTAAAAAGATAATATAACCATATAAATAAATTATATTAAAAGGATGTTTTGAATTAAAATATAGAATTTTTCACTATTCATTAAAAATGAATTTTATCAGAAAAATACCAAAACATTACCCATAGTAAATTTTGATGTCTAGATTCTAAAGAAGAACTTTATTTTGTCAAATATAACATATAAAAGTGATTAAAACTATATTTAAAGAGGGTTCTCCATAAAAAAGCATTAAATCGACATTTTAGTAAATATTATAGTATTTATGCTTAAAATCAAATTCTTTTCTTATATTAATCCTCTAAATTTTATTGGATAAATGTAAAAACATTTAAAAAACATGTATAATCATTTTTAGTCAGTTTAGTTAATTACTTACATTACAACGGCAAGGTGTTAACTAAAATTTAAAATAATATTATATAATTATTTTTCAGAATGACCCAACGTTGTGTGCAACAAAAGATTTCAAAGAAACCCATTGTTGTGTATCGGGTACGCCATAGAACATAAAATACCTTTTAAAGAAAAAATAATAATTAATTTTCAAATATTAATAAATATGAAAATGTTATATTCTTTATTTACCTAGGATGTTACATTAAGATTATTGAACTTAGAGATAAGGTGACGTAGAATAATGTTATTCACTGGATTACAGTTTTATGAATAAACTATATGGTTGAAGATATAAAATGGGAATTTGGAAATTCTATGAGGTAAAGATATCCATACTTGTTTAATAAGTGAATAAAATTTTAAGGATTAAATTTATAAAAATCTAGGAAGAATGTAACAACCCAGGTAATTATAGAATAAATCACTTTCTGTTTTATTAATATAGTTATATTCAAAATTAAAATATTAAGTAATTTTATAAAATAAAAAGATAATTGTTTTAATTAAACACTTTTATTAGAAGGTTTTATTTAAAAATATAATTTTTCAATTTTAGAATTTTAATTTTAAGAATTTAATAAATGTCCTTAAATCACTATATAAAAATTTACTTAGGGTGAAAATTTTGGATTTTTTGGAAAATATGTGTTTTTCAGTGAATAGAAAAATATACGGATTTTTGATGAACGTTATTTCTTTTCAATAAATTAAGTAATTTAAAAGTAACATTATGATTTTCATATTATCTAATGTAACAAAATTTGTATTTATTTAAATTTAATCCAAGAAATTACTTTTGAATACAATTTATATTTTATTTTATTATAAGTTTGTTTTTGGGTTTTAAAATGGGTTTATTATAATACTTTTTTCAAGTTCACATTGTTTCTCATTTTTAATTAATATAGATTATACATAATGAGGAATTTTCTAAATTATGTTTATATATGATATAATTTTAAATAATTATTTATATTCATAAAATTATTATTAGTCAGCGTGTTATTATATATCAATATTTGTTTTAAATATACACTTCTGGAAAACTATTTTTTCACTACGTTTGTGGTTTTTTAAATTAAATATTTCTAATTAATTGAAATTAATTTGGTTAAATATAAGACATGTTTTTAATAATAATAATTTAGATTATATAATAAATAAAAATTAATTATTGACCATAATGAATTGTTAAAACTGTAATAATTAATCACTGTAGTTAAGGTAAAATTTTATTTACCAATGGTTAAACTAAAAAAGATAAGGGTTAAAATTACATAAAATTTTCTAAAATCTATTTTTTAGAAATATTTATACATTATCAGGTCTATTAGTTTATAATCATTAATTTTTGACTCTTTTGGAATGTGAAAAACATGGGTACACCATTTTCTTTTCAAAGAAGAGGTATCATGGTTTACTAAGCGTTTTTTAATTTCTTCTTATTCATCATTCAAATATTATTTAATTATGATTAAATAATATTTATAGTAACTAATATATACTTATATTTTGTTATTTTAATTGAATAACTATAATACATATCCTATTCCATCAAATAGGATACAAAATCATGAATTATGTGTACGATGGAGTACAATCTCATGAACCAATGCCATTTATTTTCCATCATCGTATATCAAAGAATATTTTAATGATAAATTTAAATTATATATATTAAAATTTAAACATATTTATACATATGTAGTTATGATTTCACATATACCTTCTATCTTTTCATTCCTTGGGAGATATGATAATGGCACTCTTGTGTACTACCACCTCATGAAGTGATGTGATTATTTTTTCAGAAACACTTTACATGGAAGGATATAAGGGAAAATTAAATGAATATATGTGATATCAATGACATAAATAGGTTATTCATGACATAATTATTATTCTTGAAAGACAATATATCATTTTATTTTTTTCATGGAAAAATAATAACATTGTTCTTGTACATGTTGACTACCGCCTCCACGAAGTGATGTGATTTGTTTTCATCACCACATAAAAAATAATGATATATATAAGTGTTTTTAAATAAATAATATGTTATATATGATATTATTATAATTTATTAAATAAAAAATATTACTTACCTTTATTCTCTAATGATCATTGAAAAACTGAAATGTTATTCATGTGTACATATGAAATAGTATCTCCATGATCGTAACATAATTAATTTAAAAAAACAGACTATAATGATTAGTCTTAAAAGTATAATTGATATTGTATAACATTATTATTTCATTTTCTTTCTCCTCAATATATTTAATAATGTTCTCTTTAAAAAAATACTAAACACACCATATACATTTTTGACATATATGTGGAATCTCGTAAAAAATAATGAGGTAAAATTAATCAATTAAGTAATTTTATATGAAATGGTAATAAGTGAAATAAAAGGAATAATAAACATGAAAAATATTCCCATGAAATTAATTAATTAATATAATTTAATTATTTTGGAAAATAATGAATAAATATGATGACTCAAACCTGAGGTACGATACTTTGTCTCTATTCTCTTTCATTGAGGAATATTTTATGTTATGAACCTATATTATTTTTTCAGATGCATATAAATACACTTTTATGTTTTATATCATGAATTTAACTGTTATCATAGTATTTAATGTTTTTTAATTTGATTCTTTAATGGGGAATATGAATCAAATATTTCTAAAGTGATAAGGGACTTTTCTTTTTAAAAATAACATTTAATTTTGTTTATCTGAACTCTAATTTTATTCAATTTATATGTTTTTAAAATGGTGTTATTATGGATATAATATTTTTATAATTGGAATTGTCTAAATTTCAATCTTTATTAAAACAGGGAATCACTATATAGAATGTGTGACTATCTTAACAAATGAATTTAAGAATTTTCTATTTTAATTTGTATGGTGACAAAAAAATTTTTTCCACCATATCCACTAATTAATGTTTAGATTAAATTAAAATATTTTATGTTTTATAAATATAAAATCCCATGTTATCTTTTTTGTGTACTTTGGTATTGAAAATTGGTTTTTAAAGAAAATAGTATTTTAATATCCAAAAGAGATTTTCATGAGAGCTTAATAGACTTTTTAGACAATTTTTTTATGAAAAAAATGAAATCACAAAAAGAATAATTAATGTTATGGTACTTGAGAGTTATATGAAAAATGAGGGAACCTTGATAGTATTAAATGTGGCTAATATTTCATATATTATGGGTGCACCTACATAACATCGGGTGAGCCCGATATAACTTATATGATTGGTGTGCCCAAATTATTCTACAATGAATTAGGTATTGTTACAAGTCTTAATAGGAGGGAATGAGGGAGTTACCAAAAGTTTTATTCGTTGGATTTATCTAAGATCATGTTACTTTTGACATGAGCTTAAAATGGGTTATGAATTTTATAATATATGTTTCCAAAAAGGGTTTTGATTTTTTTTCCTATGGGTTTTAATTACTTTCTTTGAGGAAAAAGTTTTTTTCTCATTTGAAAAGTATTTATTTATTATCTAAAATAAAATTAAGATAATGGTAAAAAACATCACGTGCTTTCATTTTTATTATTTGGAAAATGGGTTTTATTTCTTTTATGTCCCCTACTAATATTTTTATATCCATCCCACAATTAAATTTTTTTTTCAAAGTGTTTAAGGATGGGTAAGGGAAAGGAAGTAGTCAAGATGAAAGCCCTGAATATTTTCCATGAAATAAAATCACGTTTTATTTAAAAAGATTTTATATTATGGAAAAAATGTATACAAATCAGAAGTATCCACCTTGTAATTTATGGTTTTTATGTATAATTTATGACCTAATTATATAAAAATATAAACCTCCAATGATCCTAAAATTTAAGAAAACTAATTATTGACTTAAAACTCAAGATTATTTATTATTTATGGCTAGGTACTTATAAATTGAGTCAAGATAAGTTCAAATCTTGTCTTACAGGTCTATAGTAGCTAAAACTTCCATGTAAACCTATTATAGAGTAACTAATATTTTTGGTAACTGAACTAATTTTATGAATACAGTTACATCGATATGGTAGATCATGCATGCAATGTTACTTTCATGCATGGGAGAATACTAATAAAAATGAAGGTATAACATACATGTTTTACCCTGTTGGTCATATAGAATATTGATGCTTTGGAAGAATTAAAACAATGGATATGAGATCGTACATGGGAAATGATGAAGAAAAATATATATTTATGTATACATACAATGTCATGAATCAAACTCGTGGCCCACTAGGTAGGAAACATTATGATTATAACACCCCCATCCCATCACTAATAGGCCAGGGGATGGTGATTAATATAGAGTAGATATATCATTAACATAAGGTGTGTTATCCTAAGGTACCTGTACACCCATAAAACTCTTATTTCCAATTAGATGGAAAAAAATAAATAAAAAAACCAATGCCAAACATACATGAAAAAATAATCATCCATTACACTTAGAAAAAAGTATAGAAAAGAACAAGGGGAAAATACTATTCAACCAATACTAAAAATGATTCCAACCTACAACTAAAATTTGTGCTATAGTCTAGATGTAACTCCTGGAACCATTTATGGTCTGTGTAGCACAACTAAGTTCTGCTTACTCCTGGTCTATCTAGGAATCTGTCAAAAGGACTACTATTTTCATAAGGCACGGTACATGTGGGAAAATACCATTCATGGGTGAGTATAATCATACCTAATGTGACATCCTAAAACCAAAAAACATAAAACATAAAATAGTTTCATCCCCATATTATGGATAATAACATCCTAGAAAATCTCAAACATACACAAATATTTTCAAAGACATCATCACTCTTATCCTAGGATTCCACCCAAGGCTTAATGGAAATTATCATCCCCAAGAACTCACACCTCGTGTCATACTAACACTAAAGGTTCACATCTGAGAGGATATTCCCATAAGGCCTCACCCTGAATTGGTACAAGCTGGAACATAGAGGATATTAACGCATGGGTAAAAGATATCACCCAGGGATTATGAGTGATGCCTAACAGCTTCAAGAATAACCCACTATGATGGGGATCATATTCCTTGAAATTTTCTAATGGGATACCTGACATAACCTAGGGAGGGATAATATAGGATCACACCCTAAGAACACTGAGGGATACCTGACTATATCTATAAATGACCTATAGAGGGGATTACTCATCATAGTCTTAGGACATGATGCCTCACTATACCCTCACAATGATGGACCAAGGGAAAATGCTCCACTAATACTCATCTAGATCAGAGAGAATGGGGGATCCTAAAAGGACTTGAAGGGGTATATTGCGTGTATAATAAGTATAGAGTGTATCCTACTAAAACTTGAGTATGAATATGTACACTTCATCACATGGTCATGCACACTATCCATGACCATGTACACTATCTAAATCTTTGTACACTGGTCGCAACCATGTTTACTAGCCATGACCATCTACCCTAGTTTCACCCATGTATATTGGTCATTCTCATTCCCATGTACCTAGAGGTGAATTATGGGTCACTAGATTATAACCACATGGTGTGAGGTTATGCCACACATCATGTGATATTTATCTATACAGGTAACCCCAGATGCCTTGGAAGGGGGTTCCACTCCATATGTGTTCTTTCTAACTACCAAGTGTGTATGTGAGGTTTTCACAAAAATTATATAACTCTCACTCGACTTATCTTACACCACCTTCACCTTTGATTCCACCATGGAATTAACTATTGATTTATGATATGAGGATGACTTGGCCCGAGCCATCACTAGTGGTCAGATTCTGGCTACCCATCCACTCGTGATTCATCTACCTTTTCATTGAAACACCGAAACACCAACTTACAAAAAAAAACCCCTGATCCACCCACAACACCCCATCATCACAATCATCACACTTCAATCATTCCTATGATATTAAATCCAAACTTATAGTAATGATTCATTTTTCCAAGTATCAGTTGTACAACAATCAATTTATAGGTATAGTGGAACCACCAGTCAAAAAAATACCAATGATGAATGTTATAAGAATGCAGAGATAAAATAATAAAATTTTGGGAAACAAACCTCAACCATTATTCAGGTTGGTCTCAATCTATTGATATAAAAAATTATGAATTTTAAAGTAAAATGAAGAACCAAACAAACATTAATAAATTACCAAAAAATTCACTCAACCACAAACATAAATTGATTAGTGAATTAATCAAAAAAAATAATTCATTTTTTATATCGGAGAATAAAAAGTGTGATAATTCCAAGAAACAAATCCCCACAACAAAATGGATCGATCATTAATAAAGAATTATATCTATGAAATTTTTATTGGTGAGATCCAATAATTCTATAGGAAAAGAAAAAATCCTTGGAAATGTGATCATTGATCAAGGATCCTCTTTTCACCCACCAATGATCTCCTACACAGTCCTCTCCAATCACTAGGGTAACGTGTTCAATCCTACGATTTGGTCATAACCTTGTTAAAATTGGAGAGGATTAAGTCATGGAAAATGAATAGAAAATAAATTAAATAATTAGTTTATTTGTCTATTACTACACTGATAACTACTCATAATCAAAATACCCAATGTACATAATGATTATATCACCCATAAAAGAAACCCACATTCTATATTTATTGATGATTTTAATTTTCCCATCAGTAATTCGATTTGAGATATATTCCATAATTTTAGAAACAATGTGAATGAATGATATATTTTAGTTAATATTTTTATTATATCAACACTAAGGATCTATAGGCCATGAAATCCCATGGCTACTCCATTTCGAACTATAATTTTTTTTTACAAAATATTTCAAAGTGTTACGGGGGGAAAATAGAGTCATTACATTATATCCACAACATGGATTTTCATCTCAAAAAGAAAAAGACAAACTCAAAGAGATGATTGTATTGAACTCACTCCCAGTTATCCTACTCCTTGTTTCCCTAAAAAAATAATATTATGCTATCATTAGGAGCACACCAAGGGAATCACTTGCCTATAAATGATCTTCTAATACTGATCCTTGACCTCTACTCTGTACTCTATAAAGGTAGATAAATCTTTGATGAAAAGTATTACCTATTCAATAACATGTTATAGGCTTTGAATATACCTTCTTGGCTGCAATGCTTGAAGAATTATTGAACCTACTATAATAGTGGTAGTAGGGCTATGTGGTATGTTGTCTCACCATCCCTTTGCACAATCTAGAATATTCCAAATAATCTCAATGATAACTTTACACCCCAGCCAAACCTCCATAAATATTTCCATGGTGAGACCTTCAAGGACACATGGTCTCCCTCATTGAACTCTAGATGCATCTATCATCATTCCTTGTAATATTTTGGAATAATTTTGGAAGTCCCCGTCATATCCAAATTGATTTTCATGTTATATTTTGTCACTCACACCAACTTTAGGCCCATGACTATTGAATCCACATGATTAGTCTATTATAGTGGTGACCTACATGGTCTCCCATATGAGGAATCGAATGGTTCCATACTAATGGTGGAGTTTTACCTGTTTTTATAAGAAAATTAAACCAAAGGTATTGGATTCTACCAACTCTAGATAAATTCCATAATTAAAGCCTAAATAATGTTTTGTAAAACATGAATTTTCTATTATATCTAGCCATATATATGAGGGTGGAACTTTAGGATCAATTATATCTCAGTCCTAAAATATTCCTGTAATCATCTCCAAAACAAGTACATGAAGTGATAATCATGGTCTGAAATGATCATAGTGTTTACTCTATGAATCAACGTGATCTCTTTCATGTACTAGAATATCAAACACTCTATTAACACCACACTTTGATGGATATAAGGTGGTTGAACTTCATGAGTCATTATACAATAAACCATATGGATTAATGTACTGTAGATTATTGTGGAATTCATGTCATGGACTTCACAGTGTCATTGTCCCACATTTACGTTGGTACCTCAAGGGGTGGGGTCCAACCCACTAGAACGAGGTTCTTAGCCTTTACCTACTAGAAAGTGAGGCATTGAGATATGAAATCAGTAATAGAACTCTTGATCCATAGAAAAAATAACTGATTCTGAAGTTCCTACTATATATTTTCCACACATGTGTTCATGGAATAGTTGGTCATATAAAAATCAATCAATAAATCCTCTCTCAAAGTGACTGGGAATATCGTCCGTCCTCAATAAAGAATGATGTACTCTCCACCTTAAAAAAATCCATCACAAGTATATATAGTGGATAGATATCCACATAATACCTCATAATTGAAATCTCAAAGATGAGCCTCCCTATAATTCTAAGTAGTTTTAGGGGTAACAACCATTGATTGAAGATTAGTTTCACCAACCTTGTCCCCTAAAGGTAATTGAAATGAGTCTGGATACTGTAATGAAAAACTTAATAATTGTGATAAATATTTTCTAATTAGAGTATCCTTGACCATAATACAAATTCTGAGAGTATAGACCATATCAAAGTCATAATTCTACTGAAACTATATCCATAAAATATTTCTCATGTTATGATATTTCAATGAAAATATATTACTAAGACTATTGTGGTTAAAATAGAGGATAAATAACTCTCTTATAATCTAGTGTGCCCACATATTCATGGTGAATTCCACTCTTAGTAGCTCCAAATCATGGTTCAAATAGATAATATCATTGGGTATCATATATAAATAACATTAAGTGATCACCTCTTGACTTTTCATCATAACATATCCAAGTTATGTTCCAGAGGAATTATAGGCCACCATGTACTCAAGAAAATCCTCCACAAGTCTTAAGACCGTGGTGTTGTTCATCCTCTTCTATAACTCATGAAAAGCAATAAGAAATTTATCTCTCTACAAGAAAGGATACCCCATTTTGTCCTTGAAATTTAGGGGAATCTAAATCCTTGAGAAAACATGAAAAAATATATTATATTAGACTATAAACCCAAGGAAGTTTCATACCTCATTCAAGATCTTGGGTGGATCCCAGGTACGAACTTATTAAACCTTCACTAGGTCTACTTCAATGCCCTCCTATGAGATGACATATCCTAAGATGTAGACCACTTAGATTTAGAACTGTCACTTTGATATATTCCTATAAATATAGTTTTCTCAAGGTACATCCAGAACCATCCTAAAATGTCTCACATGCTCCTCCCTCAATAATGAGTAAAAGAGGATTCCATAAATAATTCCCACTATAAACAAGTATAATAACGGATAAAAATTATAGTTCACAAGTCCCATGAACACTTCTGGTGTGCTCATCAGGATAGAGGGAATCACTAAATACTCATAGTACCTATAGTAACATTGAAATTCCATATTTAGTAAATCCTCCACTCAAAATCAGAGATGGCGATGGCCCGAAACATGATCAAAAGTCAATAACAACCTCACACATTCATATGGTGGAAGATGTAATCAATTATAATAATTGGATATTTATTTTTTACGGAATATATTTTAGGTGATGATAAAAACCCATAACCTCACGATACCATAATTCTTCTATGTGAACAATACCAGTGTTTCCCATCAAAAAAGGGTCTGGAAAATCCATCTTTCTAAAAATCTTACAGCCACACCTTTAGTAATCAGGGATTTATGCGGGCCCTCAAATATAACGAAATAGATATCTTGGTAGTCCCCGGGTGTAGGTCTACACGGAAATCAATCTCTTGGTTGGGAGGTAAACTCAACTCGTCCTCATTGATGATGTCATAAAACTCCAACACTAATCTGGGAAAATTAATCATATAACATCTATTGTTTTAAGGGTAACAATAACCAAATACCGAGTAATCAATTGTATAATCTCATGTAAGATCCCATCTTAACCTTCATGTATTTTCTTATTTTCATTGAATTAAAATATCATCCCAACAATGTTGACACACCACATCGTCTTCTTGAAATAATAAATCTATTCATGAACCATAGAGAGTCAGTTAAAATCCTGAATGAAGTGGTATGACCCATCATAAATATGAAAAGTCTCTATAATAAGTAATATCCTCCAAGAGTCATGTCACATTTTCTACATAAGATTGTGATAACAAAATCTCCATATTTAGGAGTCTCTAAATAAAAGGGTGGAGCCAATGGATCCATTAGAATCTCCAAATCCCAAACAAGGGATGTGGAAGGAAAAGAGTGGATCTTTCATATTCTTATCAATAGTAAAGTTAAAGTTGATATGATAAATATCATACCTTGAATCATCCCTGAAGAATATTTCTCAAAAGCCTCAAATTTTTATAGAAGCCCATGTCCCTGACCTCTAACTCCCCAATCCTGACATGGGCCACCTAGGGGTAGTGTTGGAATTAGATAAAAATAGTATCAAACTCACACTACTCTCCAAGATCCTATTCCCGATTTTCCACCCTACAAACCACTTTTTTAATTCCTCTATCTCTACCTAGGTGGTCCATTGAAAATCTCCATATCTGTATCATGGAGGGTTGGGAAATGTTGCATGATTTTCCCCTGCCAACACATTATTATCATCAAATCTCCCTTGAGGATTAGAACCATCCCAAGAGACTTATACAATATACTCTCTATTATCAGACATTAACTAGAAATGTCACAATAACATGAATCCCTTATTCTATCACCAAATACCAGTTTTAACATTTATCTCCTAGGATCCCACCACTAGAACCAAATATCAATGCTAGCTCAACTAGAAGGACATACACAAAAAAGGAATACTCTAACACTCTATTATATCATGGGATATATAGAGATACCACTACCAACTATATATCTTGAAGTAGTCCATGCATGAATACCCTTGATCGAATTTATAAATCGTGAACCATGTATTTGGAGTATCGTGAGAGGTTAGTGAACCTTGACGCATACTCTACATCTAAAACACTGCTCTGATGGAGATCCAGAAGAACCGAGATATGTAACTCCTACCAGGTCCCGATGAAAAAATACACTATAGAGAGGTTATTGAACTCTGTCTAAATGAGAGTCACATCATTAGGCATCTGTGTCACCAAGATCCACTATCACCCTACATGACCTTGGAGAATATTCATTGTTAGGACAACCATATGATCTTCCGGGATCCTAACAAGGATAAAAACATTCCCAATGACCTCCAGGGAGTCTACAGAAACCTAGAGCCATAGATCAACATATAACCAAAAGGTTATCTATCTATAAACCACATAATGTGTTCTTCTACTATTAATTCCATTTTCTATTATAGGAGGAAGAAATAGCTACTCAGTTTGTGGAGATTAGATCAGTAAACCACCCAGAGAAACACTTGCCAACATAGGCCCATGAACTAAAGCCTCATCACTAATAGGATAATCATGATGATACTACAATGGTATCCTAGTTAGTTGTCATGATAGAGACATTATGAAAAATTTAAGACACCATGTGGTCAAATACAATATATGGAGAGATGACTCAAGATGTACATAGAATCACAATCCAACACTATATGATGAATTTAAAAATATTTTCCTTACAACTAGTTCCTACATTTACCGATTAAATATGTATGATATCAAAGTATTTTTGAATCTACGTGTCAATCACCACACCATAAAAGGGTTACCTAATCTGAGAGTTGGAATTGAGACAATTTTACATGGTCCCCACACTTCCCAAACCAATACTCATTGTTATTCTATCACCAAAATACAACCCTATGAAAACCTATCCTTTGATGAAACTCTCTCATGACCCAACCCACAAAAGACCTTATAGTCAGTGAAATTCCAAGTGCTACAACAAATTCCTAGCTCCAATAGGTTAAAGGATAATGAAAACCATTGAGTAGACATATCACTGATATGGGAGGCCTTATCCTAAGGGACTTGAACACATGCACATAAATCAAAATACTAATAAAATTTGTAAAATAAATAAAATAATTGATACTAAATATTCATGTATAAAAATAATCCCACACAGAAGTATGAAAAAATTTCATAAAAGAAAAAGAGTCCAATACAGGTATACAAAAATTTATTATGATTCCAAACTACCAGTAAAGGGGGATTGATGTTAAGATGATACTCATAGAACCTTAAATGGCTTGTCTATCACAACTAAGCTCCACTTTCTTGTAGTCCTATTATGACTCCATTGAAAGTCATATCATATTCAAAAGATAAAATACAAGTGGGCATAGTCCATACATGCATGAGTACAATTATACCAAGTAGGAAACAACAAAATCACCAACCATAAAATAATAAATAGAGATTCCCAAAAAGGAAGGATGCTAACATCCCATATATGATCAAATATTGAAACCAATAGTTAAATAAATCTCATACCCTCACTAAAACCCAAGAATTTTTCTCAAGGATCCAAGGTAATTCACATATGAGAGAACTCACAAATTGTTTCTTACTAACAAAGATATAAATCATCTGAGACGTTATTCTGATTGTGATTTCCCAGGAAGTGGTATGCACTAGAACTTAGATGATGTTGATACACATATAGTGAATCTCACGAATAGTTTATGGGGGATACTTATCCCCATATATAATAACACACTAGGATGTTGATATTATGCCATGAAATATTGTAATGGAATACCTCAACCCACATAGGGAAGGAAGATATACGATCAATCCCCAAGCTACATATATGGATACCAAAATCTATCCAAAAATTAACCCATAGAGAAAATCAATCTTCCTAGGATTAGGATGTAAGTTCTCTAACATATTATTACTTCTAAGTTGGATAAACAATGATGAACTATGACATTTATCTAATATATATTTTTTAAATTATACTATAATAAAGACACAAACTCTATTGCTAAAACTTCTCATTCCATAATAATCATGATTGAACTCAAAAAAAATCTCACTTTCTTTTGTATCTATACATATTATTTCTATCCATCTTTAATCATCACATTGACAGATGGTTGTAAACTCATTTTATAAAGATAGTATTTATCCCCTTCCTTCAATATTTTATGGTCTATCATTTTAAAATACATAAATGTTGTATATTTTATGTTCCTCATCATATATAATCTAGAAGTATCCTTATGATTCATAACACTATCCATGATGTTTTCTTTCTCAAGGAGTTAAGGTATTGAGTATTCATAATCTTAAAATAACTAATACCATATTATTTAGAGAAAATTATACTCTATATGTGTGAATACATAATTTAATAATTTATGATTAGTATATATATCACTCCATTTACTTTATAGATAGTACCTCCATATCATAAATGAAAAAATACCACTGCTTACTCTATGTAATTTGTTAGAAATTTTTTCTCTTGGGTTGTTAATTGATGGGGGGAATAAAATACCAATATGTAATATTTCATAAGATCTCATCCTAAAACCTTCCTTGATGAATCATAAAAAATCACAAACCCTTTTTCACTATGGTTTAATGGGAGTACAGGTTCACTATCTAACCTTTTATTCATCACCATGTAACTTTTTCACATTCATCATTCCAAAGAAACTTGAATCCATTCCAAGTTATCTAGGTGAGTGGATTACATAGTCATGATAAATTCATCACAGATCATTGATAATTTCAATCCAATACATGAAATTTTTGGATCTCAATCATAGTGGTTTGTATGGTCCCCTATACAATGACTTCCATCTTAAAAGGATCTATTGATATATATTTTTTCTTGTGATCACGTGTATTAATAATGATACTTTCTATAAAAAAATTCACACCTGATTAATTTGGAATATAGTTTCTCGAACCCTAATATCTTCAAAAAAAAATTCAAGTGGTAGTAATGCTCTTCCTTTCTCTTGGAGTATATAATAATATCATCTATAAATACTACCACAAAGTGATCAAGGAAATATAAAAAAGTAAATCATTAAATTGATTGAATTCTATGGGGAATTAGTAAGTCCAAATATAATCACTACAAATTCATAATTTCATACCTCATATAAAAAGTTTTCTTAGATATGTATTAACTTTTTCCCCTAATTGATAGTATCCATAACAAAGGCCAATATTTGAAAAGTATAGATATCCTCAAATTTTATTAAACAAATCATTAATATAGGGTAAATTATTCTTATTATATATCAATAACTTTTTATGTATCTAATTATCAATGGAAGGTCATATTGATCCATATTTATTTAAAGAAAAGAACTAGTGAACCCAATGGTGAATCACTAGGCCATATGAATCCATTATCAAGATTCTCCCAGAGTTTATTATTCCATTTCCACAACTCAACCAGTGCCATTATATAAGGATTATTTGAAATAGGTGTAGCTCCACGTATCATCTCTATTAAAAACACAATATTATTATTCATATAATGTATAGGAAACTCTTTAGGAAACGAATCAACAAACTCTAACATAATAGGAATATCGTTGATGTTTATCTTATCTATAACCATTATAGGTAAATACACTTTATGAATATGAGTAAAAAACCATAAAATATAAGTAATAACCTTTTAATGATAGTATTAAATCTCACTCTGATAAAGGATCATAGGTTTAATCAGAATAAGAAATACAGATTCCCTTCCTTAGAAATTGATATTAAAACTATATAGAGAGTGTTAATAAATGGTCAAAATGAAATTAAATTACACAAATGGAAGAATAATATTATTTTCATTAGGAAATTTCTACAAACATTAACATGAAATACCAAACTCTAGAGTAGAGGATAATAGTGATTTAACTATCATGATCCACATTAATTATTAACATATCATAATACCTTCCTTGTTATATAATTTATACCTTGGATTTTTGCATTGAAGTGATTAATTAAAAAGTTCCCTCCATACAATAAATTTGATTATTTGTGTTACATTTTGATAAAATTCATTTCCCTCCAACAAACTCACAATTTATATTTGAAATTTATTTTCAGTAATACATTATTTTTATATATGAAAATATTTCCATTCCATTGATATATTTCCTTGGGTTCTTATTTCTATATTTATGAAATTTAAAAAGATGTATCTTCTTTAATCCATGGTCTTTATCACCCTAAAATTTGTATAATTCATTTTTTATATTATTTGGTGCGTTAATAATTTCACTTATGTTTCGGTTGTTAATCAAAATTATAGATAACTAATTAAGAATAATAAAAAGATTTCATTTTCCAACACCCGATTCATTTAGTTTCTCACAAGGAAAGTCGTTTTATTGGTCATCCCATTCATTTTTCGCATGATTCATTTTTTTCAATCCATTGACTAAAACAAAAAAAATATAGAATGCGATTCAAACATCAATAATAGTGTAAGAAATGATATCATTATTAATAACATTGTTATAACGTTCTAAATTATTACACCTTATTTTTACCAATGAAAAATTATGTTCATCTCATATCACTATATCTTATCAAAATTTCCCATAGATTCCACCCACTCATTCATTATAACGGTTCATAAAGAAAATATAAATTACCTCAACCACAACCTCCAAGAGTGTCTATCTAGGTGTCTAGTCTTTGGACCACTCATTCTTCACTAGTGATGATTGAGTTAAGACCCAATATACCCCTATCATATTTATGTCCCATAATTTAATCTATTCCATAATTGTTTCCATTTTATAGTATCTAAGTTGGGTTGTATTTTCTAGGAAACTGGTACTCATTTGTTTACCATAACATTGGATGTTCTTCTATAATTAGGATTATCGTAAGGGTTCTCAATAATATTTTCTAATATTAATCAATACAACTAAAAAACCACAGTTTTTATGCCAATTGAAGTTACCCAAGAATATCATATATAAAAATGGTAAAATTGTATACGAATATTCTAAACATATGACAATTATACACACCCCATAATAGTAACTGTTTAGTGTACTTGAATACTAGATACATGAACATATTATTTCATGAAATATCATCAATATCACTCACAATGTTCTTCTCGTATAGAATAATTCTTCATCATAACATAATTAAAATTTTTGTCATAACATTGGGAAAGGAAAAAATAAGAAATGGTGGGCTTGGATTCTTAAAAAGGGTAAATGTGGGATATATCACTCAATAATAATATGTAAGTATAACATGAGATTAAGGATAATATAATATCAGATTAAACTTTTCAAATAAAACCCATAAATTCATGGATCATAATCATTGAATAAAAATTTGAAAGATCATAAAACATGAATCATAGAGGAATCATAGATCATTATACATGATATTAAATGTTTAAGAAAATTTAATTGTGAATACAATAAAAATATTGTCCTAGTCCTAATGATATAAATATTATTTCAAGGATATGCTACAAGGAATTGATCACATCTTGGTCTTGGTAGAACCGCCTATGTACTATCATTGTACCAGCTATTGGGATTGGGATAACACCATGGGAACCCTTTGATATTATTAAACATTAATGATTACCCAATATATTGGAGGGTATAATAGTCCCACTAGACTAATAATCACATTTCATTCATATGTATTCATTATGAACATGAAAAAATTTATCATTTTATCATAGCTTAACCCATGTAAAATAAAACACGATTATTCAATATTTCATCATCACAATAAAAAAACATATATAAAATGAATAAATATGTAATAATTTTTTATATATCTAAGGAATAATAATTAACATAAATGGCTGTTTCTAAATATGAAAATACCTTCAAAATAAAACTAGTTCATTTCTTTAAAAAAATACCCTTTTCATTTTTAAATTTCTTATTTAAAATATAAAAACTTCTAAAATATTAGGAAATGTGTTTTGAAAATTAACATGTAAAATTTTAATTAAATATTCAAGTAAAATAATATAGATACTTATAGGAATGGTAATTTTTTTGGTAAAGATTAAAACATATAGTTTGTTCACAAATTTGGAAAAAAGTTTCTTGTTCAAAATATAAAAATAAGATTGATTTTAATAATTTTCATAAAAAATAAATCATAGAAATAAATTAATTTAAAAATTCATTATATAGTTGTAAAAAAACTCTTAATGTTTTTTTAAAGAAAATATTTACACTGACGAAAAATACTTCGGACCAAATAGAAAAATAAAGTTGGTTTTCCTTTAAAATATTATTTCATAAATTTTGAGTACTTAAATTGAATAAAATGAAATGAAAACATGTAATATTATGAAATAAAAAATGTATCATAAAAACATAATATTTTTTATGGATATATCATATATTTTCATCATTTTAAATTTAATCTAAATCAATCCTGTTAAATGTGAGATGGTAACATAAAACCCTTACCTCAGAACTAACTTGTGTCTTAAGTTATTTAAATATCAATTATAATAATTTTAAATTTATTTTAATTTTATACTACAATAATATCCTTAATTATATTACCATTAATGGTATACTTATGACATCATATGACCAGTTCATTGAAAATATTTCCTTATTATCATCATTTCAATTGTTAACAGCTTCGTTTTTCATGGTTGTTTCAATTTGGAAGTTATGGACATTGCATCTTTATAAGGGTTTCATAATCTTCATAATTTTGATAAATATATATATCATTTAGTTTCATTATATATATATATATATATTTATAATCATATATTAATTGAATATATAGAAAAATAAATTACATTTTTCCTAGAGATGGTAATCAGTACGTACGAATGAATGATGTCTTCATTTTAGGACAAGAATAAGGAAATAAAGGTAAAAAATATTCCATCAATAAAAAATTAATATTATATCATAAATATAATATATATTCAATAAATCTATCATTTTAAATACCCATTAAAGATGGTGATGGAAAATGAATCACATCATTATGTGGATATGGTAGTCCATATGTACGCATGAGTAATACTTGCATTTCCAATTTGATGGAAATGAGATAGAAAATGGTTGTTCCATAATCCTAATAATATTTTAGTATATTTATGATAATGGGGACATTATGTTATGTTGGATACACCAAATTTAGGGGAATTAGAATAACAAATATACTTTGAAAGAGTGGGGTAATCAGATTACCTCTTGTTTGATAGACCTTCTAGGACATACACCTTAATAAATATTATGATGATCTTAAGAGAAGAATATAAGATAAAGAATGAATTTAAAGAAGCTATAAATCTCTTAGGATAGGGATTGGAAGAGCTCGAGTGCTCAAATTATTTAAATAATGAAGGAGAATTGGTTCCCTTTTATAAGTGTGGGTATGAAAAAACAAGGAAATACTTAAAATATTTAAATAATATAATTTCATTTTAATGTGAAAGGGGAACGAAATACAAAATATATTAAATAAGATGGATATTATTAACACTGAGAGGGAAACAAAATCATTTTTTTTATTAAACCAATTTATATGTTTATAATTTTATCCGATTTCTGTTAGCTCTATCACATGTTAATGTTAATGAATTACACTGATTATCATTGTTATCACATCCCTTATTTATTACAGCATATCCCAACACACACACACAAATAAACTGGAGGCACTACAATTTTTAAGGTTCACCTCCTATTATTAGAAGGCTAATACTTGGTGTGATCTATTAAATCCTACGGTAACACAACCCACTAGTAAAACCATATGGACATTACACTATTGTCTCATCCCATTGTAGAGTTGGAATCCCAAACACATGAGTGGGGCTTCCCAAACAAAGTTACATATCTTAACCATAAAATTTTATATAGGGTAAACAATATGATATTATGAAACAAAGATGTAATATATTCTTATTTCACCTTCTTCTTTTTTTCCCTTACAATGATGTAAGTCTCTTCTTCTGTTTGTATGTACAACACCGAAAAAAATCATATTTCTTTCAACATATTGTTCTATGAAAATAGAGGGTAACATATCTATTTTTATCTTTATGAAATTAACAACTAACTCAGCCAATTCATATAATTATTTTTCTTTTTCCAATGAAAATATATTTGAATAGTACTTTATTTTTTCTCTATTGTTCTCTTTTTCTTTATCAGTGCAAAACAGACTACACTCAATTTTCCTCTTGTTATTTGACTCTTTAGGATGTATATGAATAATCAAATTCAAGACTCTTTATTCTTCTTTGATATGAGAAAATATTTTATTCAAACTTTGTATCAGATCAAAACTTTTATTAACTTCTAACACATTATTCAGAAACATAAAATGTTTTTTTATATAATAATAAAAAATAAATTTTTGGTTTCTACTTCTCATGAACATTTTTCCAATATTTCCTCCATGATTTATTCTTCATAACAACACACAACCACAACATACATGTTCATACTTTTTATTTATACATAGTGAAATCATGAATTAACTCCTCATTAATTATAGATATTATTTAGCATATGATATCCTAGAATTATTCTTTATCAACAATTCATGAATCATGATCCATGTATAAAGATATTATTCATTGAAATATTTTCTTAATTTTAGCATTATTATTTATTATTTTACAAATCCTTATTTAAATACCACATGGACTCAAGTATTTTTCCTCCGGTTTCATCACATCGTTTGTAATTACTACATAATTTCCCTATTAATTAAATTTCAAAAAAAACTAGTATCCCACATCTATATGTAATGACTCTATTTCTTCATTTTAAATAATATTAATATTTTAAAAAATATTTTTAGTGATATGTGTATAGTCAGCATGGGATTCTAGGGCTCATGGAGCCATAATAATTATATAATAAAATTTTTAAATATTATATATCACACAGGTTTAGTTTTTCTAGAATATTGTTATATATCTTGAACATTTTCTCGAATGGGAAAATTATCAGGACCATTAATTTTGGAATATTGGTTTTACCCTAGTTACTACATAATCATTATTTGAGTTAGGTATATTGTTTAAGAGAAATCATGGGTGGAATAATAGATCACTAAATTTATTCCATAATTTATTATTTATTAATTCCATATGAACTAACCATCTCATATTAAAGTATAATATGTAAAATTTAAGGGATATCTATATAAACTAGGTTATCGGAGAAGAATATAGGGGGTAGCCTTAATGGGAAATAATGATATTATAGACCAATGACCAAGTATCCAACAAATTTGTCTTTATCAAAGGAGTTCTTGGATTTCACCAATGAAAAAATGAAAAAATCTTTCTTTATCAACGGCCGATCCAATTCTAATTTAGAGAATGGTTTTTTGTATTTATCGCCCTGTATTATTCTCTCTTATCAAATACAAACTAATACTTTTAGAAGATTAAGTATTGAATAGGTATATATTTATGGTTGAGTAATTTTTCATCAAGGAATTGACTAATATTTGTTAGGTTCATCATCCATATTTTATATTCATCATTTTATCTATTAATCGATTAACGAAAACACAAAAAAAATGAGCTTTTATTCCTCATATTTATGTTTAATTATTTTCTCCCCTCCTTTGTTGATCGTTCATCATCGCTATATGGTTTAACTAATGATTTTACAATATAAATAAACTGATCATTTCAAAATCAATCATGTTTCCAATGAATAATTACCATAGGTTTTGATTTTGAGTCAAAGTAGTGGTAAATGGGTGATAAAGATGATTAGAGTTTTGGGATTGGTTGATGGTTTCGTTAATCAGGTTGGAATTTTTAGGGTGAAGTGCCATTGGAGATGACTCATGAGTGGATGGGTGGATAGAATACTGCCATTAGTGATGGTTTATGCATGTTACACCTTATATGTTAGATATATGGAAGATTCAATGGCAGAATATAATGTAAATGTGGAATGAGAAATGGCATGTGAGAGTTCTTGAGTTTTGGTGGAAAACCAACATACACAATATTTAGATTAGAAAAACACATGTAGTGTGGAGCATATTATACAATGGATGGGGTCATTTAAAGAGACAAATATCACATGTTTTATTGAATTTACATAAACTATGTGACCTGAATATGGAGAATTGACTAATACTCATGGGTACATTGTCATGGTCATTGCAAGTGTACACGACCTTGGAAAGATTATAAGGGAGAAACTAGTAAAAATTGGTCCGGATAGTGTTCATGGACATGGCCAGAGTGCATTGGCATGGACAGAGTGTGTGGGCACAAGTTAAATTTTACAGATGCAAAATCATGACTTAATAGTAAAACCATGTATTTCATATACATGTTGTGTACCCTTACATGGAAATACACTCTGTCCATGCCCATTCACTCTGTCCACGCCCATGCACTCTGCCCCAGCCCATGTAAACCATGGCTATAAATTTAAAATAAATAGCGCCTAGCCAAAATCGATATTCTTACCTCCGCTATATGAACCTATCACCTAACCAATACACCATATATTACTTTTTGTATATATATATATATATATATTTATATTATTAATAAACAAGGCTATATCATGTAAAAAAAATCTATAGACCTTCCTGTCATTTTTTCCGGGGTAAATTGTTTTCCCACTCAAGGGTAGGAGACATATAGCCACAGTTTTGATGAATCATGGCTATAGAAAAAAAATCTATAGACACAGTTCAGGAAAACTATGGAAATAACCTTTGAAAAAAACCTTATATCCATATTTTTAAGATGCTATACCCACTATTTTAAATCGTGGATATAAGGTCTATTGCCATGGTATCCAAAATAGTGGAAATAACTCACATGGTTTTCTACCATGGATATATGTCTATATACATAGTTTAAATTCGTGACTATAGACTGTGTAAATCGTGGCTATATCCCTGGTATAATTACCTATAACCATGGTTTTGGAAAACTATGGCTATAGACCAGCTTTCCAATAGTGATATCTAGTGGGATTTTCAACCACACCCCAATACCTTTATATAAATAGGAATGCATTACCATGGATTTCATCATTGGAATCTGCAACACATCTATAATAATAATAATGTAATTTTGATGATATTCTACCACCTTATAAAGATAAAATTTCATTTCTATCACATTATATGGCTCAAATATATAATAATTATGTTGTAGGGTTTTATGGAGTTCCACATTCTTTTGCACCTAATCAAGATCTGAGGTTTTACTCAATGTCGTAGAGAAGTATTTAGAATGTTCTATATATGGGGTTATGTTTTAGAACTTCCTATAATCCTTTATACATGGTTTTTTGAGAGCATCATCTAAACCCTTAAGGATATGCTAAGATCCTGTTATTTGGATTTCAAAGGTTTTTGGGATCAACAACCTCCTCTTATCAAATTTTATTATAAAAATATATTTCTCTAAATTATTAAAATGGATCCACATGATTCCCTCAACAAAAATAATTTATTAACAGTAACATGATCAAATAAAGTTAGTGAGTGAAATAAATTGTCACCAGATATAACTGAGGAAATTGAAGATAGTGTTATATCCATTTAGCAACACATCATGGGAGATTAAAGTCAACAAAAGAGTTATACTAACAATAATTGTTATGATCTATAATTTGATGTTGGTGAGAAGGTATCACTACAAATTTCTTGATCGAATAAGTTCATTAGATTCAAATAGATGGGGAACATGATACATAGGTAAATTGAACACTTAAATATTATTTATTAAGTGGGTGTGGTAGCTTTTCACTCAACACATTCACAAAAAATCTATCAATTTAATGATATGTTCCATGTATCTCTTTTGAGTATGTATATACATGATCCATCACATGTTATAAAATACAAGGTTTTATAGATAGAGAATGAGAATTCGTATGATGAAAACCCTGTATAAATATTGGATCATATTGATAAAGTGTTATGAAACAAGACTACAAACCTAGATAGAGTAATTTGAATGATTAAAAAATTGAGAATGATACTTGGGAGCCTTAGGAATGGATTAGGTAGAATTATTATCATTTTGTTCATTTGAGTGACATAATTTTAAGGGATTAATTCATTTTAATGGGGGTAAAATATAACACCCTCAGTTTTTATGTGTATTCCTTTTAAATACATTGGATGTATTAAATAAATTTCTTTACACATAACATCATTTCTTAGAAAACAATGATATATTATTAAATTTATAATCTAGCCATTGAATTCTAGTGTATGAATAGTATTAACAACATTCTGATATATATATAAATGTTTTTCTTAAATCAAATGTACTAATTAAAGCCTAATAAATAATCATTTATTTCTAATAAAATCGTTTCATGATTAAAATTACGATTTTTCAAAAGAAATATATTTTTCATGGTGACGTGAGTTTTATTATAAAAAAATCTATTTAACTCTCCTAAAAAGTGGTTATAAAGATATTTATTGATAATTTATGAATAAACATTGATAAACTAGTAATCTAATTATTAGGAATGAAGATAAAATAATTTGAAGTAAAAAAGATTTATTTTTTTAAAAAAATATTTTCATGTGTGCAATGTGTTTTAATAATAATAAAAAAATTAATAATGATAAATAATTTTAATGAAATTTATAGAATATATATTCAATAAAATAATTAAACATCAATACAATTTATTTTACTAGGAAAGGAATGAATGTAAACTTGGTTTTATGCTTAGAATCTATTTTTTCTAAAAAAATGGGTTTCATTTCATTTTGTTCATTATTTTAATATTAATTTTTAATTATAAATGAAATTTAATTTGATAAAATAGATTTTATATTTAGAATCATTGTGTTGAAATTTGGTAATGAGACCATTTTCATTTTTGTTCACAATGAATAGTAAAAATAGTAAAACTTTGTTACAATTGTTATGGTTAAAAGTTGTTAACGAAGGGGTTAAACTTTGAGATAAGTGTGAAAATGAAAATTAAACTAATATAAATCTAATTTAAAAATTTTATGTAATTCTATGTGTGCCCCTCACATTATTTATAAATGGGAACCACTTTTCCACCCATATTCACACACATTGAGCCCTCTAGCTAAGCTAAGAGGTTCCCAAAAACCTTCCAAAAAAACCTTATATTAATTGTTGACCATTAATTATTCCCCCAATACTATACTATGAAGGATTGAGGTGTAATCCAAAGGATTCCTCTCAATGAAGAGAAAATCAACTTACCCAAATATTTCAAAGTTTATTTCTTATTATACTTTCTTTAAATCTATTTTATAATTCATACAATAATTAATCCAATATCGCCAATATATTTGGATATTATTGTTATAATAGGGAAAAAATTATCCACCTCTACTCCATCAAATGGGAAATGAATGTATTTCCTATGAATACATGCAGACTAGGCGGCGTCCTTTGCAGCTGCGTCTGTGGATCTTCAGTGGACCTTTGTGGCGTGTTTTGGTGCTGATAAACATCCACTGGCTATCTTTCAAGACTGTGTTGGGCGGTGGGGTGTAGATCTTCCGGAGAAAGTGTCCATTTTGGATAGGAAGGCTTTTGTTTTGTCCTAGATTCTAGGGAATATTTTGTGAAGGCTTGGTGCAGGGGCACATGCTATGTGGGGCGTTAGAGATTATCCCATTCTTGGTGGTCTATGGATGATCACTTTGGCCGTGAATGTTCCAAATCAGTGATGTGGATTTCTCTTCTTAGGTTGTCATTGCCTCTTATGAAGGAGACATTCCTTAAAGCTATTGAGCATTCGCTGGGGGTCTTCCTTTGTGCTGATGCTCATTCCTCTAGCCTAGCGAAGACCTCGGTGGCCATAATTTGTGTTGAATTGGATGTTTCTCTACCACTTTAGGATCATATTGTTCTTAGAATTGAAGGATTGAAGGATCGTTATCAGTATCTGTTCTATACTGTTTTTCCAAGATTCAATAACCATTGCCATATTTCGTGTCATACTTTGCAGGTTCGTCGAATTGCTCGTCGGGAGGTTTTTTTTTGGAGGGGTCTCGAGGCCCTCCTCTCAGCAGGCTTGCCCACGTGTTCCTTCAGGGTCGAAGGGGCGTGATAAGGGTAAATGTATTGCTTCAGTTCCCTCTTTTCAATTGTTGGAGGCTTCTTCTTCGAGGAAAGGCGTTCTAGGTGATGGGTGTTTTTCTTCTTCTCATGAGATGATTCCTGTCAAGCGTGGAAGGGTCGAGGTCTTTGGGATCTGGCTTCCATATAAGGGCCTCTCTGGGGGCATGGTCTCCACCTTTTCTTCAGTTCCGCTTCCTCTGGATTTTGGGGATTGGTTTCCATTTCAAAGCTGTATTTTAGAGATCACATTGCTGGAATCTGATCCGTGTGATCTTGAAGCTGAGTCTCCTCCTGTTATAAGGTAGCAGCCTTGTCTGTCAGTGCATTATTCTTCAGTGGTACCTTCTTCTCCATCTGTCCCAACATTTATTTCTCCCCCTACCTCTCCACGATCTACTTCTTCACCCTCTGTGGTGGTTTCCTGTTCGATGGAAGGGAAAGGTTTTGTGTCTCCAGAAGCTTATATCAAGAGTTCTTCCAGAGGTGGTGTTTCTACAGGTTTTATATTCTTGAACGTTTATTCTGGTGTTAATACAAGATCTCAATCAAAATTGGATGTGATGGCTTCTTCAATATTGTCTCATAGTACAGAGGGCCAAGTGTCTGGGGACAAATCTAGTCGTGTTCATTTTAATGTTTAGAATTTTAATCTGGAATTCCTGTGGGCTGGGGGCTAGAGCAAAGGAAGATTTCATAAGTAATGTGCTCAGTAATAATCAGGTCTCAATAGTTTCTATCTTGGAACCAAAACAATCTTCCCATAAGATTAATGATTATGTGAGGAGACTCAACGTTCATGGATTTTTGCATGGAGATCCTCATAACTCTCATATCTAGCTTTTTGGAAGGATAATGTGTTGGTTGATTTAATGCGTGATTTAGATCATTGTATAACTACAAGGATTTTAGTTGGGAATCTGAGTTTTATTTTTTCCTTCATTTATGCGAAGTGTGATGCGCAGGTCAGAGATTCCTTGTGGTGTGAGCATGATTAGTTTAATCCTGATGATTATCCTTGGATTGTTGGAGGATAATTCAATATTATTTCATTTCCAGGGGAGAAGATATGGGGAGGTGATTTTCCCAGGAATTCTATTCATGCTTTCATGTCCTTCATGGCTATAAATGGTCTTATGGATACTAGTTTTGAGGGAAACCGTTTCACCTGGTGCAACAACCAACGTGGAGGGAGATGAACTTATTTTTGTCTTGATAGATTCTTATTCAATGAGGCTACCATTTCAATGTTCCAGGAATCCAGAATTTTTCATCTAGTCCGGTCTTTATTTGATCACTCCCCTCTCCATATTTCTTTGGGTGCAGGGGCTAGCAGAGAAAACTATGGTACTTTTTATAAACAATGGATGGAAGAACCGGGATTTTTCAGATGTGGTTAGGGAATCTTGGGATCATCAATTTCTAGGAAACCCATGGAGCATTCTCCATGGAAAGTTGATATGCCATAGAAATCTTCTACCCAAATGGAAGAAAAAGCTGCCTAGCTGGGATCAGGGGGTGGTTGATATTAGAAAGTGGTTGATTTGTTGGAGAGGTGTTTGGAACATGTTTGGGATGAATCTTTATTTCTTGAATTATGAGTTAAAAAGAACCATCTTACTGATAGTCTGGTGAGACAGCGAAGATTGGCTAGAGAGGATGCCAGAGTCAGATGCCTTTAGGAGGGAGATCACAATTCTTGGTATTTTCATGCTTGTATCAGGGAACTTCGTCGAGTTCAGCGACCCAATATTTGTAGAGAAGATGGTTCTTTTACCAGTGATCGTGATGAGGTTGGGGTGATGGTTAATGGGGTTCTCAAATCCCTATTGGATGAACCCATCCCTGGTATGGGAGGAGGGTATCCGAGAGGAGATGCAAATTTTTTTAGGTCATCCTAAGATGTGTCTCAGAGGATGTTGATGAGGGCTTAAGGAGGTATCCAGATGAGGAGGAAGTCTATGAGGCAGTTTGGTCATTGAATCTGGATAGTTCTCCAAGGCCATATGGGTTCCCTGGATCGTTTTACATATTAATGCAGGATGTGGTCAAAGGGGAGGTGGTGAGAGTTGTCCAGGATTTTTTCTGGGGTGCTAACTTTCCTCGTATTGCTTGTGCTACCAAGGTGTTTTTTATTCCTAAGCTGAATACACCCCAGTCTATTGATTAGTACCGACCTATTAGTTTGTGAAATGTACCTTATAATATCCTAGACAGTATTTTTAATAAAAGGCTGGATACTCCCTTGGACTCTTGGATGGCTCTGGAGCAGCATGGGTTCATTAAAGGGAGGTTAATTCAGGGTGTTATAGGAGTGATTCAAGAAATGGTTAGTGGAATTAACATGAAGTCCTTTTGGGAAAACCTGGTGGTTAAGTTTGACATGAGTAAGGCTTATGAAATGGTGAAATAGAGCTTTGTTATCAGAGTCATGACTTGCATGGGATTCTTGTGGTGGACTAGTGACCTGCTTTTCCATTGTTTCAGCTCTTCATGGATTGATACCTCTTTTATGGGTAAAAAGTTTGATTTTTTCAATGCTTGTCATGGCCTTAGACAAGGTGATCTTCTGTCCCCCACTATTTTCATTCTCTCTCAAAATGTTTTCAGCTATTTTATTAATCAAAGGATCAGTATGGGTGAAGTACTTCCTTACCAGAATAGAAATGCTACAAGGGGTATCTCTCAATTAATGTTTGCTGACGACACTATTTTTTTATCAATGTTAGTAAACGTTATGTCCAGGGGATGATCAGTATTATTGGGGAGTATTGTAAATGGAGTGGTCAGGTGGTGAATAAATAGAAGAGTTCCTTTTACATAACCAAGAAGCTATCTGATTCATGGGTTAGGGATGTGGGGGATTTTTTGAATATGGGGAGGGGATCCTTTCCCATAGAGTATCTTGGGGCCCTGGTGAGTCACTCATCTCTTAGGGTTCAACATTTTGATAAACTCATAAGAAATATTTTTGGGATAATTTTTAACTGGAAAAATAGGTTTCTTTCATTCAGTCGTCATATCACCCTAGTGAATAGTGTATTGGTCTCAATTACCATACATATCCTTTCTAATCTGAAGATGACTAAAAGTGTTATTGTCAAGTTGGACAAGATTATGGTGTCCTTTATTTGGGATGGGCAGATGGAGGGCAAGCATCATTGGGCTCCGGGGAGACGTTTGGCAAGACCAATATTTGAAGGGGGTATTAACCTGAGGAGTGTTTTCTCAACAATGCAGGGGCTGCATGCAAAGCTTGCATGGGAGGCTTTTGAAGGTCAGTATCTTTGGAGAAAGACTACTGAAGACATATATGGTCAGAATTTGTGTGAACAGAGATCCAGTACTTCCAAAATTTTGAAGCTGATTCATCCTCTGATGGAGATTTTGCATCATCATTCTTGGTGGTTAGTGGGAACATGGAATATTAATTTTTGGAAGCATGATTGGGGGGGTTGGTAGGCTGTTTTTTCCAGGATTTCCTGATCTGGGAATGTCCTTCAGTGAGGCTAGTGGTTATCCCATCTTTCTTCAGGCTGTTCTGGATGAGAATCTGTTAACCTTTTTAGCAATATTGTCATTAGTGATTATTCTAATAAACATGTTTTTACAGGTTCATCTTCAGGCATTTTTTCTATTAAGGATTTCACTCATGTGACAAGGGTCATCTCGAATGATGATCCCTAGGGAGTGACTTTATGGTGCAAAGAGATACCCTCTAAATTTAATTTCCTTTTCTGGCGTATTCGGAACAGAGCTTTACCTACTGATGAAAATTTGAAACATATGGGTGTTAATATGGATTCCAGGTGCTGGTGTTGCAAGTCTCCTCATACTGAATCAATGGGTCAACTGTTTTATGGGAGTGAATGGGCTAGAGGAATCTGGAAGTTTTTTGGAATGTTCTTTGGTTGGGATGAGTCTAGTGAGGGGCAAGATGGATTCTTTAATTCCTAGTTTAGGGGAACAAACACTCATGGAAATTAGCGGAAGTCCAGGATGGTTTTTCTGGTGGATGGTTGCTGGATTATCTGGAAAGCTCGGAATGTGATGCATTGTAATCATGACAGGGCCTCTTATGTCATTATTTTATTCAGAATGAAGAATAATGTATTGGATCTTCTTCGTCTGTGTCCAGAATCTAAAGCAGCACCTTCTGTGAGTCTGCTATTTCCGCATCTTGTATGTGACCACTTGGCTAGTTTTCCAAAGCAGGGTATGTGGGTTCGATGGCAGGAACCAAGGTAGTTATTAAAGCATAATATTGATGGGTCTCTTATCATGGGGATGATGCGAGGGGGTGGGGTTGTGCGGGAAATGCTGGGTTCAGTTGTAGCTAGTTTTACAGCTGAATATGGAGTAGGGGATGCGCTGCATGCAGAGGTTAGGGCAATGACTTTTGTTTGGAGATATGTAATCAGTAGAATATCAAGCTACGTATAGTGGAGACTGACTCTTTGGTCTTGTGTAATGCATTCATAGGAAAGGGAAATGATCGTTAGAACATTTCTTATACTATCAGAAGATGAATAGTATTAACGGGCAGTCATGTGGAGGTTGCACATACTTGAAGGGAGGGGAATATGGTTGCAGATTTTATGGCTTCTATGTCTTCATCAAACCAAGGTATTTATTCTTTATATTCCTTGGGGTCTTTTCCGAAGGAGGGGATGAAGTTTTTACTCAATGATGCTCTTGTTCTACATTATTTTTGACCTCTGTGAGGTTTATTTTTTGGGGTTTGTTTGTACGGGGTATTTTTGAAATCAATAAAAATTTTACTTATTAGTCAGTCATACATGCAGACTACCACCTCCATGTTGTGATTTGATTCACTTTAAATCTATTTAACTCATAGATAGTTAAAATGGTGTATTTACTAAATATATATGATATTTATGACATAATTATGATTATGGAATAGTTAAATATTATTTATCTATATTTATTTTTTTTTGATAAAATATGACGAAAACATTCATGCATACGCATGAACTTCCATCTCCATGAATGAAATAATTCACCTTTCTTTGTTTTAGTTTTACGAACTATTATAAATTTGTATATAATCAATATATATGAAATTTATATCATAATTAAAATTATTTATATTTTTTAACCATGATCAATATGTAAGGACCATAATTTCTCAATTGAATCATATAAGAAAAATGAAGTAGTTAACACCTAAAATGATGATGATAATGGGATATTTTTAATTAATGGGTGAAACAATGTTATACACAAACCATTTATGGTATTATATGAATTAATATGATTTTGGTAGGTTGGTATAAGGAAATTAAATATAATATAGATGATTTTAAAATCACTTACAAATCAAGTCAAACCTCATGTAAGGCTATTATATAACAATATTCCTTTTTCATGGAATTATTTATGCTTAAATTTTTTATAAATAAATAATATACTAAATATCTCAAAAATAATATTTATTATTTTATCCTAAATTTATTTATTAAAATTACATGTTTTAAATTCATTTTTATTTATAAGTACTCAAATTTCAGAAATAATTCTTTTTAAAAAATGAAATTGTTTTTCTATTCATTTGGGAATATTTTTCTTCCATGTAAATGTTTTATTTGGATTTTTTTCAAAAATAGTTTTATTATAATTTGATTATTGATTAAATTCATTTTAAAACTTTTTTAACATTCTATAAATTTTTTAAAAATAATATTTCTATTGTTTTTTGAATGAGGTACTTTTTACTTAATGTGTAAACATAATCTTTTTTAATGTTTACAAAATGAATAAATTTTTATGACATGAAGACTATTATTTTCATTGAAGAATACATGTAATGTTTATTTGGTTATATTCTGGGAAAAGGATTTTCCAAATATTCAATAAAATCAAATATCTTTAAAAAATTGATTCCAAAATTGAAATGGAAGTTTCCTCAAGAAATAGTCTAGTGATCTTTTAAAGCTATTTTTATCTATAAAATCATCCATTGATGTTAATTATTATTCACATGTGGTTTTACAAAGCCCAATATGTGGTGAATGTATTGGTGGGTATCATTGAAATTATATTTTTGTGATTATGATTATTTTACACTTTTTATGCCACACTCTATGGCATGTTCTTATTCTTTTGATACGACCACATGGCTCGTGATCATTTATTCTTCAATGGTTCATGTCTTATGATCTTCCAAAGGAATAATCCATGATTATGATCTATAAATTTTGGGAATTAGTTTCAAATATTAATCGCATATTATCATACACTTATACTCATGTTATTCATACAAATTTAAATTAACTAATATCTCCCGTGTTTATCCTTACTACGCATATGAGACCTCCCATTTTTATGTTTCCTTTTCCCTAGGTTAGAATGATTCGTTTTAATTAGGGTATGAATAATAAGGGAACTATATTATATGAAAATTATGGGATATTTTTAATATATTTCATGAAAAAAGTTAATTGTGTCTTTAGTCTTAAAATACACTAAAATTTTCTGGTTCTAAGGAATGTATAATTGTGATATGTGGTAAATGTTCATCTAAAATGATTTTAAATTTATATATTTTATGTTCTGGTCACATTATTTAACCCCTTATACATATGGGTAACTCTAAGGTACCCTTTAATAGATCATTAATTCTTACACCACATAAGCTTAATATTTAAGTAACCTCACACAAGACCGCTTATAGTGATGCGTAAGGGTGAAAATAGATCTACCTATACAAATACCCCTTCCCACTCATGTAGGTAAAAGATTTCCTCTAGAATATTATCTTATTCTTCTATAACTCTCACGAAACAATATTTTATAGGGTAAAAGAGTTTTTTATGCTAAACCATAGTGAAAAATGTCTATAATCATTGTATAATAATAGGATAATTTATAAATTTCAAAATACCTTAACTAAAATGAAGTTTAAAGAAATTTATATTGAAATTTAGAAATAAATATATATACACACCTGATAATATTAAGAAATTTATAGGTTGGATGAAACACATGAGTAAATATGTTGAAATTAGTGAGAGTCTTCGACTATTATTGTTTATAACAAAACATAGGGAATTTATGAGTTAAAAAAACATCAGATTGTTATATTACTTCTTTTATATATATGAATTTTTTTCAATCTATCATTTTATTAATATTATTCAAAATTTTCATGCTTTAATTTTATGAAATTTAATTAGAATAATTATTTTATAAATATAGAATCATATCGTTGGGTGATGATATGTGATTCATGCATCTGTATTGTTATTTTTTATTTAGGGAGATATTTTAATAGTTCCTATTGTATGTCTATTTCTTTTATGTGTATAATTATTTATTTACATCTATTTCCAGTATCCTCTCACTTTTCATTAAATGTTTCTTAAACAAAGTAAAATTTTGGGTACCACTTAGTTTTTTAGACTTCAACCTCAATAGTTTCAGGCTATGTGAACACCTATCCCTTCATTATTTCATTTATTCACCACATCACTGTAAGTGTGTGGAAGTATTTGATGTTATTTTTGTTCACTTATTTTCAAAAATAATATCCTAGTTCATTGAGGTAGGGTATTTATAGCTTTATTATCTTTTGGAATATTATATTCCTAATATACTCAGAACACTTCTAGTGTCACTTATTGACGCCTTAAATAAATCGATTACTATCTCCTCATACTGAATATTTAGAATCATCGCCATTTGGTTTTATTGATATCACTTTTATTTTAGTATAGGGAGACCACATCATTTTATTATTATAAACTCCCCCATTAAATAAAAGAGAGAAGACTTCTGGAAAATATTTTACAATTGTTTATATACCATAGATGAACCTCAGAGGGAGAGTTAAGATATACTCTATCCTTGGGATTTAGGTTGAAGATTTAGTCTGGGGGGTGGGGGAGATTCCAATTTTATTAATCAGAATTTCTATTTTCCCATTCTCTTGAGCCCTTGTTTAGTCTAAGGGAAGGTGTCTTGAGGTTTGTTTTAATTTCAATAAAAATATTTTTTAATTATGATTTGTGTGTTTTGGTTAATTATTATTTACTTTGGGTTGAATAATCATATGTAATGTTGTTATATTGGTTAATATGTTGAATAATATACTTCTATAATATGTGATCCACTATGGGTAAGGGGGTGTACTCTTGCATCAATAGGGAATGTGGAATTTGGGAATGGTTATAGAGAGGGTAATATGTAATTGATGACTAGTTTACCATATGATGAAACCTAGGTTCATATTATTATGTATTGTGTAAATATACTTATTTATTTATATGAAGTTGTTTAATTTTTAGGTAAGAAAAAATTCTTATTTAATTATTCTTGTTATTTTCCCATTATTAATGATTAATTCCAAGATAATTTATTGTCTAATTATTTATTCGTGTTTTTTTATCTAATATCATACTTTTAGGTTTCAATATCTCACAAATACATAACATGAATGGGTAACATATGAAAAGATCCTCTCTATATGAGGGATGTTGGTTAGGTCATTTTTTTAGGTTAAAATGGATTGGGTTCTAGCATAAGTGTAAGAAGTTATCATGTGGTTGCACTAGGTTTTGGGATGTTATGATGTTGTTGCATGAGGTGTTGGGATGTGATAATGTGGTTTCATGGTGTGAATATATCAATTGAAATTTATATATGGGATACAGAGATTTGATAATGGGTTTATTAGTTAAGGTTAACTATTAGGATTTCCATCTTTTCCCAATTATTTAGGATTGTGATGTCTTTATAGTATTTGTGTTATAAAATGTTTATTTATTGTTAATGTTGTAGTCTATACATCCTCTTTTATTATTGTAAATCCTTGGTATTATGGATTTTTTATAATCTCTTATTTGAAGTTATTGGAAGAATATGATACGATATATATAGGAGATTATTGGAATAACAGATAATATATAAGTATCAATCTACTTATTGGCTCTTCCCACATGCTTTCCTTGCTTCGAGTTTCTATAAATGTCTATCCTGAAATTTCACCTATTATGGATATAGAATTAAATATTAAGATAAACCTACTAAGTGTATCAATGTTTTCACCCCTGTATAGCTTCCTATTTATTTTCATGATAGTTCTAGAAGATTTGATAATTTTCTTGAGTGTCCTGGATAATGTCATACGAAGGGGAGGGGGCAGGGGAGATTATCGGTGCTATTGTTACAAGAATTTATTTTAATTTTATTAATGTATATCATATTGGAAAAACTGTGTATTGGGTATTAATTTAACTCTTCATGGGTACTCTTGGGTGTATTTTGTGGTTTTATTATTTCTTTTTGGGAATGAAGTGGGATATGTATTCCATTATTCTAATAAATTACCTCATTTCTTGTTAGTCAACTGATAATTACTAAATGCGGGATTAAGGGGGTTACTATAACATACCTTCCCGTCCTTGTTGGCTTGATAAGGTTATGAGGTGATACTAGGCCTTAAGAGTCATTCCCAAGGTGCCAAAGGCTAAAAATAAATGTTAGGGGCTTCATAAATAAATTAGGGAATGATTTTCACTGGAGATGAACCTTCCAATCTAACATGCGATTACCAACAAAGCTACATGATGCATGTGCGCATAGAAACCCAAACCATACATTACCAAAAGACAACCAATAGTTCCATAACAATTCCCAAATTCCAATACAACCAAATAAGATATCCAAGTACAAAGCTGAGGACTACACAACAAGACCCAAAAACTAGAAAGCCATCCATAGCTCCACATCATTATCCATGCTCCTAGCACCACAAAATTACCAAATCATCATGTCAAACCACTAGCAAAATGAGATTATTTACTCTTTCATGTCTCCTAGAACACAACATTTTCAAATCAAACAATATCCCAAATCACGTGGTGAGTAATAATACTCAGTAGGATTTTCCCAAATTACTTGCCTACACATTCCACTAAGAAATAACCACTATCCCATTTATATAAAATAGATTATATAAAACATTAAGTAGTCCAACCATTACCATAGGCCAAACATACCCTTAGCAAGCCATGTAAAAAAATGGAAACCCAAAACTATGATATAAGCCATAAGACCATCACAACCTATCCCAAAAACTTTAATATTGAAAATCAACACAAGATAGGGCAGCCTAAAGAGTTAAACTTCCATCCAATCCATTCACTATATTTCCAACTGGTGGTGCTTCCCGACCACTATCAATAATGGTGGCTCTTCCATCCACTATGAATCAACTTTTATAGTGAGACTTACCTTCCACTTCAACACAATCAAAACAAGTCATAACACTTAATCAACCAACAATAATAAATCAGCAAGGACACACAATAAGAACACATCCAGTTCCGACACATTCCAATCCACTTCAATAAATATTCCATTTAATAAAGACACCCTTCTACCATTTTTCATGCCAAGACCCATTTCAATAAAACCACATGTTTATTGAAAACCATTTTCACAAACCAAATTCATAATCCAAACCAAGAAATCTATTTTAAAATCTAATTTTTAAAACCACACAACAAATCCCCTCTTTCAACAATATCCCCTTTTGACCAAAAAATCCCTAAATCTTTACCCAACTGGTTTCCACAAAGATTTTAACATCATATTTACATTTAATTTCGAGAAAAACAAATTAATTTCAACCAAATTCACCAGTTCTAACCAAGTTTACTCAATAGAAAAGCCACCTACCTTTAGGGTTTTAGTGAAATCAACCCACAGAAAACCGCACCACAAATCTCGAGAAGGCACCTCTGAAACCACTTTAGATCCTCTTAACTATAATCAACAAGCCCTAAAATAATCAATTTAGGCTACAATAATAATTTATCTACATGAAATGGATGTAGATTTTGAAAACCAAGAATGGGAGAAGAGTATATTTATAGGGAAACTAAGAAGAAGCCAAGAGGAGAGACTTACCTGGGAGGAACCACCTTCAAACCACCTTGAAACTGCTTAGAATTCATTCCAAAATTAGTGGTAGATCCCTTAAAACCCTTGAAAACTAAAAATAATGATTGAGGATCGTGTGGGAGAAAGTTTGGTCTGTTTTAGGTCAATCCCAAGTGTTACTGTTTTTAAAAAACTAACTTTAATTGGCGACATGGTTAGCTCACACGGTTTGAAAAAAAAAGTGCTAACCATAAAGATGCTACTGCCTCGAAGGCATCATGCATGACCTCCTTGCATGGTTTGACAAACAATGCTCAAACTGTGTAGGACCATACTTCCTCGAGTTGAATATGTTTCTTGGGATTCTTGCATGATTTCCCCTAACCATACTCAAACCGTGCAACCATAAAAAGGCCTCCAAAACCTTCCAAAACAATTCCAATCTCTCCCAACCTCTTCCAAGCTCATCCATATAACTTTAATCACATAAAAGGAATAAAACATCTACCTACCTCAAACTAGGGGTTCTATATTCTCCCCACCATTGGAATTTCCATCCTTATAAAGTATATAACCATTGCTTTGCCGAAAGAGAAAGGGATATTGATTGGCCATCTCATTCTCCCACTCCCAATTCTCTCCCTAAATCTGACCAAGTTCCCCCAAATAAAAACTAAACCAATGCATTTACCCTGAAATAATTTTTCTGGCCTATCTACAATCTTCACTAGCACGTGCGCCAAAGAAGATACCGATTATAGATCAACATGATCCCAACAAAGAACATGGTCATGATCCAAATGACACCTTTTCAACTGCAACACACAAAAGACATTGTGTACCATAGTAAAGCATGGTGGGAAATCCAATTGATAAGACACCTCTTCAATCCTCTCAAGTATCTCAAAAAGACCAATAAACCTCAGAGATAACTTACCCTGATTTCAAAACAAACAATGTCCTATACTAGGAGAGATTCTAAAAAACACATGATCACCCACCTTGAATGTCAAAAGTTGTTGTCGATGGTCCGCAAATGATTTTCGACGACTTTGATGCATATCCATCCTTTTTCTGATCAACATGATCTTTTTCGTTGTCTCTTAGACAAGGATCGGTCCAATCATCAAAGTCTCACCCATTTCCACCCAACATAGTGGAGAATGACATGGACGCGCATACAATAGATCAAATGGAGCCATATCTATTGAACCCTAATAACAATTATTATAAGATAAATCAACCAAAAATAATTAATCATCAGATGAATCATCAAAATCCATCACAAAACACCTTACCATATCCTTTAGAGATTGTATAGTCCTCTAAGACTGAACATCTGTCTAAGGATGATACGCCGTGCTCATCGTCAACTGTGTTCCACGGGTTTTTTGAAAGGATTTCTAAAAACTATATGTGAACCTCTGATCTCTATCTGGTAAAATTGAAACTTGAACTCCGTGAATCTTTACCACTTCCCAGATTTAGATATTGGATAGATCCTCTACCATATGAGATTGACAAATCAGGAAATAATGGACCATCTTTGTGAGCCGATCCAGAATCAACCAAATGGTATCGTGCTTCCTGACCATTATAGGAAGACTGTTCAAAAAATCCATATCTATTCTCTTCCACTTCCAAATTGGAATAGGTAGAGATTGCAACATTCCTGCTGGCCGCTGATTCTCTGGCTTGACTTGCTGACAATTCAATCATCTAGAGGCAAACTCAGCTACATCCATTTTCATACCATCCCACATAACTATGATTTCAATTCCCTATGAAACTTCTGAATTCTAGGATAGATATTCCACCTGGAATGATGATAAGCACTGTGAAGTTCCTCCTGAAAAACCACTAGTACCACCATCTGATTCCAAAAACTCAAGACCAAATTCCCATTCAGTTCCCAGTTCTCAATGGTCTCCCCACCATTGAGTTTTGGACTCATTACCAAAATCAGATTCTTGTTCCTATTTAACCAAACATTCCAAGTTAGTATCCAATGAAACTAGAAATAATACCGCTATGTCTCCTTGGTCCTCACATTCAAACTACATGTCTCCTATGACCAACATGAACTTCCACTAATCTAATGAATATTTCACGACCTAAGGAAATGATTTTTTTACTTAATGCTTCAACGACTGAATTTCCCTTACCTGGTGTGTACATTAAGTCAAATTCAAACATCTAGATACATTCCATCCATATCCTTTCCCTCAAGTTCAAATATATCTATGAGAAAATATGATTTAAACTCTTCTGATCTGTATACACTATAAATTTCTCACCGAAAATATAATGACCCCACATTTTTAATGCATGAACCACTGCTACAAACTCCAAATCATTTGTTTGATAGTACTTCTCCTGAAACCTCAACTGGATTGTTCCATATGTGAACACATGATCCCCTTTCATGAGAACACACCCCAACCATGATCCCGATGCATCACAATACACCATGTACCCTTTCCCTGGTTCATGAAAAACCAAGATTGGTGTTGATGTAATGATGCCCATAATCTCTTCAAATCATTTCTGAAACTACTCAACCCATTGAAATGGGATATTCTTCCATGTCAAAGTTTTCATCAGTAACGAAGATCATGAAAAATAACGAAAAAATGTTGATAATAGCTACCTATACCATGGAATCTCTCTATTTCAAAAACATTATTTGGGAAGTTGCTAGGAGATAACAACCTCAATCATTTCCATATCAACTAAGACACCTTTCTTGAAAATAAAATTTCCATGGAAATGACCATCCTATATCAAAAAGTCACACGTTGACAATTTGGCACACAACCGATGATCCCTCAATATCCCCAACACTATTACAGTGTTATTTTAATGATCTATTTTTGTCCTCGAATACACCTATATAATAAATATCTGATTCATCAATTCCATAAACATATTTAGTTCATTTGTGAGACTAAAGGGAATAACCACATACTTGTAATGGCCATATCTACTTCTAAAAGCTCTTTTAGGGATATCCTCCTTCTTTATCCATAATTGATGATATCCTGACCTCAAGTCATTCGCGGGGAACTACTGAGCTCCCCTAAACTGGTAAAACAAATCAACAATGTGTGGATGTTGATATCAGATCATTTTCATATCAAGATTAAGTATTCAATAATCAACACAGAGCTACAGAGTTTCATATACCTTTTTATCAAACAAAAATGGTGCTGCCCATAAAGACGTGCTAGGTCAGATAAACCCTTTTTTCCGTAACACATCCAACTGCACCTTTATTTACCAAAATTTTGTTGGTTCCATACGGTAAGACATAAGTGAGATAGGATGGGTCCCTAGAAAGATATCAATCATAACCTCCACATATCTCATGGATGGAAACCCTGACAGTTATTTGGGAAATACATCAATAAACCGATCAACAAATTCTAGAAGAACACTTTTCTCAACACCTTCCACTGATTCCAATGAAAAATCCGCTAACTGATATTAGATTTTTCCAAGAGCTGGTGCCAAAAAATATATTGCACCCAAATTTTCATTCATCTCCCTTATATAGAGATGTTCAACATCATCCTCCACCATAAAAATAACCATTCGTGCATCACTATCGATGTGAGCCTTAAACATCACCCACCAATCCATTCATAGGATTATATCATAAGAATCCATCTCAAGAACTGAGAAATCCAACATTAATTCAAAGTCATCCACAACTAGTAAACACGATCTACATAGGAAGTATCAAAACTCTCTTTGACCCAAAGGAGATTGAAGTTTCAAAATAGAATGCATAATTTCCATATATAAACCCAACAAACTAACATCAAGAGATGCAATAAAATAATGTGAAGCACCCATATCAAATAAATCTTAAATCAGAGTTGAATTTAAAAGAACCGTACCTCACACCATAGATGGTCCCGACTGATCATCCATCATAGACTATTTAGCTCCAAACAACTACTTACTTTCCAAACTTTTCTCCTAATTACCCTATTGAGGCATCGTGGTATTTTGAGAATCATCATGACCCAATTTACTTTGCTGATGATGGGTATGCTGCTACGCCCATCCTGTCAAGGCATAGGATGCTTGTGACCCCTGAGGAGTGTCACAGACACCTGACCTTGAAGCATTTTAACAATAACTATGAAGATTCCACATCTTCTTACAATCATGACATGATCGTGGTGGTTCTGTACAATCTCTATTTTATGTGCCCCATAGAGACACATTGAAAACATCTCTGATTACTATGAGGCTTCAGAAGAAGATTCACTGATCCTGCTACCAGATTATGATTCATACTCCCACCCTGGAGATAAGTGTCCCTCTTCTGCTTGAATCCAGTGTTAGAGTTCCAACTATTTCCCATGGGTACCGACATGCTTCACCTTCCTGGATCTCCCAAAATATCTATCTCATCCAGTATAGATAAATTCACTATTTCTATGTAATCATTTATACACAACACTACAATCTTGAAACAAATTTCCTTCCTCAACCCAGCTTTAAAAATTTTCACCTTCAACGATGTACTACCCATCACCTGGGGTTCAAACTACACAAAGTTTATGAACTTAGCTGTATATTCCATTACTAAAAGGTTCTACTTCTTCAAACAGAATAAATCCATTGTATGCTGAATTTGGAATGTTTGAGGGTAGAATTGTTTATTAAACAAATCCTTAAAACCCTCCCATGTCACACCTTGGTCCATCCCAGCATGGACCCCCACCTCCCACCACTGAAAGGAAATATCCTCTATCATGTACCTAGATAGATTTTGTTTCATCTCTACCGATGTTCCAAATAATTAAAATATGTTGTTCATTCTATTTAGCCATGATTCATCCCTTTCTCACTCCAAATCACCACAAAATATGGGAGGATTCTGCTTTTGAAATTAAACCGCATGATCCCCATGGTTCATTTCATCTGCTTTATTCACACTTTCCATGTCCTAGAAAGCTTCCACTACACTATGCACTAGCTGTTGGTTCACCTGATGCTTAGGTGAAACCAAATTCTCAGAGGCTTCCTCTAGTTGGTCTCTTCGACACCTATTCAGTTCCATTTTTTTCAATGCTTAAGGACCGGACAACTGCACTCACTTGAAAGCCAAGGAACGAACAAACTAATACCACTTATAACATCCTGCCCTTCCTCATTAGTTTGAGAAGGCAGTGAGGTGATACTAGGCCTTAAGCGATGTTCCCAAAGTGCCAAAGGTTTACAATAAATGTCGAGCGCTTCTTGAATAAAAATGGGAACAATTTTCCCTTTATATTATCCATCCAATACAAAATTCCATTACCAAAATCACTTCATGATGCATGTGCACATAACAACCCAACCCATACATTACCAAAAGACAACCAACTATTCCATAACAATTCCAAAATGCCAATACAACCAAACCAAATATCAGAGTACCATGAAGAAGACTACACAACAATACCCCAAGAACTATAACACCATATATTACTCCACACCATGCTCCAAGCTCCATGCTCCAAGAACCACAACATAACAAAAACATCATTTCAAACCACTATAAAAATGACATTAGTTAATCTTACTTGTGTCTCAGAACACAACATCTGCAAAATCACCAATATTCCAAGTCAGGGGTTGAGTACTAATACTGAGTAAGATTTCCCCAAATGACTTCCCAACACACACCAATAAGAAATAACCATTTGCACATTTATAAAAAATATATTATATAAAAACATATGTAGTGAAACCATTACCATAAGCCAAAAATTCACTTACTGAGCCCTATCAATCAAGGGAAAGTCACAACTATGCTACAATCCATTGCACCATAACATCCTAAGAAAAAAACTCTTATCTTGTAAAGAAACACAGAACAAGGAAACCAAAAAGGTGGAAATTCCATCCAATACATTCACTATATTTCCAACTTGTGGTGCTTCCCAACCACTATCCATAATAGTGGATCTTCTTTCCACTATCCATCACCTTTTATAGTGAGACTTTCCACCCACTTTCACACAATCAACAAAAGTAAAAAAAATTAATCAACCAACAAGCATAAACCACCAAGGCCACACAATAAGCACACAACCATTTCCACTACATGCCAATCCACTTCAATAAATCGCTCATTTATTGAAGCCATACTTCACCCATTTTTCATGCCACAAACCCTTCCAATAAAACAAAATTTTTATTCAAAAATATTTTAACAAAAAAATTCTTAATCCAAACCATGAAACCAATTTGAAAACCTTCATTTTTAAATCACACAATTAAACACCTTTTTTGACAACAACCTCTTTTACACAAAAAATACCCAAATCTTCACCAAATGGGTCTCCACCAAGATTAAAACATCCTATTAACAATTAATTTCAAGAAAAAAAATAATTTCATCCAAAGTAAGTAGTTCTAACCAAGTGGTGTCGAGAGAGAAGCCATCATCTAATAGGGTTTTAGCAAAATTGACCCACAAGAAACCGCACCACAAATCCAGCGAATGCACTGCCGAAGACACTCTTGATCCTCTTCCCTATCATCAAGAAGCACTAAAATAATCACTTTAGTCTACAAAAACCCTATATCAACATTAAATAGATGTAGATATGGAAAACCAATAATCGGAGAAGAGTAGATCTTGAGAGAAACCAAGAAGAAACCAAGACGAGAGACTTATCTTGGAGAAACCACCATCCAGACTCCTTGAAACACATTAGAATCCCTTAACAAATAAGTGTGAGAGCCCCTAAAACCATTTAGAACCAATAATACTGAGTGATTATCGATAGGAATAATGTTTTTATTTATTTAGGACAATCCCAAGTGTTCCTATTAAAAAAAACATTAAGGGGCCGCACAGTTAGCTCGTATGGTTTGAAAAATCATGCACTAACTATGCGGATGCTACTACCTTGAAGGCATATCGTGTGGCCTACCCACATGGTTAAAATGTAACACCCCATGATTTTACAGTACGTTATCACTTTAAATTAATTTAATAACAGATATTGCACACAACACTGATTTGGCTTGCGTTATACGCAAGATTGAGTTTCTACAAAACTACACATTAGTATTACAATTATTCAAAAGATATATTTATTTGTCAATTAAATATTGTAATATGAATATTAAAAAATAAATTTTTATTTTTATTTATAATTTTTTCACATAAAAAATATATTTATAATGAAATTTAAAAGTTTTAATAAAATAGTAATATATTTAGAAAAAATATTTTCTAAAAAGAACTACCTTTTATGTCCTTTGTGAAAAATAATAAAATTAATTTTAGAAACTCCTAAAAACTGAATTTTTTTAAAATATACCTCATTTTTTAATTCAAAGTATCAAAATTATCAGAGGTGGATTTTTATTAATTTTCTAAAAACCGTCAATTTTTGATTAATAGTGAAAAATACTACATAATACAAAAAAACGGACTTTTTCATTTAGAAATAATTTTTTAAGTAAAAATAGATAAATCATACATATATTAGTCCAATTTAATTTATTGGAGTCATTTTATAATAATATATTATATATAAAATTTTATTGAACATTTTAACTTCTTTTACCCACATTCTAGGCACATTTACAAATTTGCATAAAACATAATTTTACTGCTTAGGTGAATTGAATTTCAAAAATTTTATAGAAAAAGTTTTCATCAGTAAGTATAATGTGGTTCAATATGATGAAAATAATTTTTTTTGAATAGTAACTTTTGAATTTTATTTACCACGGTTAAAAGTAAATTGGTTAATTAAAGGTAAAAATAATATTATAATAATATAAAATTACCCCAACACATGTCCTAATTCAATTGGATAAGTGTTTTTAGACCAAAGAAAACATTAGACCAAAAATATGTTCCTTTTTGATCCAATTGTATTTGATTAAGACATTTATTATATTTTATTTAAGAAAGAGTTTAAAATTTCATATTCAAATTTTATTAAACTAAAACATTTTTAATATAGGGTTATACATAAGATAAATTAAACTATAAATATTCATTATAAATCAAAAAATATTTCCTACATCCTGGTATTTTTTTTTATACATTATATAAATAAATTTATTTATGACACAATGATGATACAGTAATTACCTAATTAATGAAAGATTAAAATAAATGATTTTGTAAAAAACTAAATAAACGTAAATTGAAACTTTTGATGCCATCCAAGAATTTTGTAGATGAAACTGACATATGTGGTATGATTTATCAATTTTTTTAAGGAATCAAGCTGTTATGACTTTAAAAAAATCAATTACTTAATAGTATCAAAATTTACATAAATGAGTATTTAAAACAACTACTATTTTAATAAATTATATAAAAATCATCAAAATATATAGTTCGTTCAAATAACATGGATACTGATAAAAATGTCATAAATTATCCACTTTTTGTTACCTTGGAATTTTATAGTAAAGATATTATCCATGTAGTATAAAAATACATGAGGATATGGTAAGAGTCAACTTATTTTACAAAGGGTTAAATGTAAACGATAAGTTTAATTTTATAACCTAAATTTTTCTAATATCTATTGGTAGAGAATATTTCGACCCATGCTCATCTTAGCCTAGAAATAATTTAATTTTGAACTATTTTATCTGAAAAAAATTTATAATAAATTAATATTTCAAGATTTTCCTAAAGTGCCTCCACCTCTCTTATAAACGGGCACCTTTCTTTCTAATTAATTCACAACTTCACACCCCTTTTTCTTAGCCAAACCTTGCCCGAATATCATCCTATATCCCCTCAATTAATAAATGTGGAAAAAGTGTTCAGAAAGCCATTTTAATTAGTCTTTTTGTTCAAATAAAAAGGAGACACCCGTAGAAGAGGTAATCATTTTATCTCTTCTATCAAAGTTCATTCCTTCTTATACCACCTATTACTAATTTGTTACCATAAAAAACTAACAACACAAAAATATAATATATTCTGAGATATTTTTATGATTATGGGATAACCATATCCCTCTTTTTACCATCCTATGAAAAACAATACCACCATGCATGTGTATGTACGACTTATCGTCTCCACGTCGTGGTGTAAACTGTTTCTCAATTAAAAACTATTTATATGGGTATAAAAATGATTATAATGGATGTGTATAATAAATATAAAATTATATTTATTATTTAAAATTCATATTCCATCAAATTCCATAACATTTAATAATTAAAAAAATGATACTGTCACTTGTGCGTACGTACAACTTACCATCTACACGACGTGATGAGACTCATCTTCCATATTCACTATCCAAGAATGATTATAACAAATATATTATTCATCATTATGAAATATATGAAATAATAAGTCTACTAGAATGATATATATATATATACATATATGTCATTAACTTACTTCCATTCAATACGATAAGAAAATAGAAACACTGTTCATGCGTACGTACGACCTACCATCTCCATAAACCGTGTATTCCATTATATATATATATTTATGTTATATATATATATATTTATATTATGAATATATATGATATTTAAATAATATTGTACATTCTGGGAATAATTGAATAATGAATTAAGTAATATGATCAAGAATAACAAGTCAAAACACGTACGATAAACAAAGCGATATTACCCGAAATGTTGAATTATCATAGAATTATTTATAAATGGGTAATATAAATTCATAAAAAATTATATTTGATATAATAAATATTATCATGATTTTGATACACGATAATAATATGTTTAAAAATATTATATAGAAGTTTCATACTCATATGGAGAGTATCAGACTTAAGGTAAGGGTTAATTCCTCAATCTCATTATTATATGAGATTGTTTATGTGTAAGTATTTACTGGGGCATATTTATCATACATGTCCATGTTTCCTAAAATAGTTTTCAAAATTAGTATTTTAAGGGAATCTTTAACTAAAACATCATTTTAAATGTTTTAAATATTTATTCTTCTAAATCTTTTTCTTTAATGTCCATTTTTTCAAATGGGTTTAATGATTTATTTATATCAACATGTATGTTTTAAAATGTTAACTACTTTAAAATGTTTAAAAGTGGTATGGGACACTTTTATTCAAAAATATATTTTTATTTTATTACATTATAAATTTTGGGAATTTTAAATGATTTCATGAAAAATGTATATTCCTCTCAAAGAGTTTTACTGAACATTTTGAACTTTGTCAACATCCTTTGCTGTATATTATTATTGAAAGAGATTGATTGATAATAATAAAATCTTCCATGTTGTATTGAATGAGTTATGATATGTTTGACTATGGATGTTCTATTTTTATACAACTTATGGTTTATAGTTAATGTATTGACATTTGGTTTGCTAGTTTTAATGTGAATGTTTATGTTATGTTTCACAAATTTTATATCAGGAATGCATTTGATTTAATAAGTGACGGGAGGGGCCCGATATAGCCCCTCGATGCACTGGTAGGTCTCATGAGGCAGACTAGTATCATGGTAGAAGGCTTTGATAGAATATTTTTTAACGGTATTAGCATAAGGCCTTGACATAATTGTTATTATGCCCGACATTATGTATTCCCTCTTTATGAAATTAGTTATTACAAGTGATTATTCGACTAGTAGAATGTTCATGTTCATGTTTATATGGTAATGTTTGATATATTTTTACATATTATATTCAATTTTATTGTTTAAAAGGATTATTTTTTTATTATGCATCTTTACTTAAAAGTTAATAGCTTCTCATAAATTATTTACCATTACTGGGAATCTGAGCTCACCCATTCTTATGTTTTATTTCCCAGGATGCCAAGAAGTGTATTATGATTAATATGTAGGGTTAATATTGGGGAATAATGGTGTTCTCAAAGGATTATTTATGTCATGTTTTATTTTAGACATTATAATGTGATGTTTGTGTATGTATTCTATTTTCCATGACTGCAAAACTAATCGGTCCTTCGGGACTTGATTCATTGTAACCATGCAAATGTATTAAAATAATGCACTGGATCTTGTCTTTTGGGGTTGGGACATTGTAGTTGGTATCATAGGATGTTTAAAAATCACCTTTTAAACTATATTTAGATAAACTACGATTTAGGAACATTACCCTATGATAGATTTTGAGGATTGATATAGAATTACTTCCTAGAATTATTATATTGAGAGATTATAGGGGTCTTCTGATAAATACATCTATGCCTATATACTATAACTGAACATGTTTCCAGAACATATGTACCTAGGGGTGAAAAATATGACAAGTTGTTTCGGGCAAGACTCCGGGTAACCTAGTACATGACGACTGGCCTTACTGTGCACCGGGTTTGACACTCCTGAGGGATATGATTTGGAAAATTCACTTTTTCATTACAAACAATTATGAAGCATTTTGGATTACATATGTCCAAAAATAATCCATTTTTTAAGATTATGAGATTAGATATGCATAAATTTTTCAATTTATGTTTAGTATTTCTCTAGTTTAGAATCATGCATTATAATTCAGAACCTAATCTAGTGTATGAAATTGTTTAGAAATGGCAGCTAGTATCAACAATAACAACCCCACCAATACACATGTTCTAAATAGTATGAAAGATCCTATATTTTATGGTATTAAGTCAACATGTAGAATGGAAATATCCTCCCTTGTATTCTCATCATATGTGAAAATATTATCATGTGTTAATAAGTTAAGTATATAATTCTGTGAGTCTTATGGATTTGAAGGGAATCCAAAGAAGAAGAGGATGGCATATAGAAAGATGGTAAAATGGAAGAAGGTATAGAAGGATTTTCCCCTATGTGATAACTATGGCATGAATCACCCGGGAAAGTGTTTGAATGGACTGAGTGTTTGTTGTAAGTGTCGAGAAAAGGGGTCATCAGGAAAATGAATGCAATGGGAAGAATGAAAAGGAAAATATTCAGTGTTTCAACAGTAGTGAAATGGAGAATTATGTAAAAAATGTCCTAAGAGTTAAATAAATATAGCTCAAAAGAAACCAAGTGATCAAGGTCAAGCATAATCTATTACTATAGTCGATGTGAAATAATTAATATTTTTGTGTTTTTGGATTGAAGAATTATGTAATTTGAGTGATGTATTAATGATATACTAGTTACATGAATTATGGAAATAAATAAGGTTTTTACTACAGTACTATTTAATTGAGTATTTGAGATTTTATGGTACTATGAAAATTGAATCAATGGTAATTTTATCTTTTTGGAAAATACATGGTTAAGGGAAAGGTAAACCTTAATATGGTCTTGATATTGTGGTAGTGTTTTTGGAATAAGAGATGATTTATTTGGATAAATTATATTGTATGTTCTTGACTAACTTGGATCTAATTAATTGGTTTTTATTATATCATTGTTGTAGTTTCCAACATTTTTGGATTTAAGAAATATATCTAGTATTATATAAGGAATAAGGGAGCATGAACATATTTAATAAGGTTTTATGGTAATTCGGGGTGTTACCATGTTTAAAGAAAATACCCAATGAAGATATTAACATATTATTATTTGAAAAAAGAGATATTTGTTATGTTTATCTCTTATATAAATTTACAGACTGCATGTTTGGACACAAGTATTTTGGATAAGTCTAAAGGTTGGAATGGAGTAATATGGGAACATTATATTTTTTTGAGGTTAATGTATAACTTATTGGATACTTTGACATAAACTTTTTGATTTAAGTAAATATATAGTGGATTAAAGAAATACTTGTGAGACTAATGATTTATAAAATGTACTTCATGCATTAAAAAAATTATTTCGAACATTCATTTCCAAGTGTAAGGGATGAAGTGAAAATATATCAAAGCACAACCAAATGATGATATCACGATTATGATAAGTAATGAAATAAAGTATTTTTTCTTGAGTTCTTATCTTAATAGTAAATTAATCCCTCCTCTTAAAAAAATTTATCTAAAAATTTTGTTGTCTTAATAACTTATGTTTTGCCGAGGATATTTTAAATCATCATAGATTTATGGCTTTGAGGCCCTTAATTTTACATTTATTCTTCACTTGTTTTTGATTGATGACCTAAATAACTCCCAATAAATATTTACGTTTTCCCTCCAATTATGTGTATCTAATTTCCACCAATGTTCTCCTATTCTAAATTTTAATTTTGGGGTGAATTTCTCATATCCCTTTCCCTCTTATTATGATTAATATTTATTAACCCTATTTTTGATGTGGGTTTTCCACAAAGGTATTTTATATTTTCAACCTTTTATTTTGGAAGATTAATTTCAAATTGCGAGGGTGAAATTTATCAAAGTAGGGGAGAATGTAACATCCCATGATTTTATAGTATGTCATCTCTTTATAGTAATTTAATAGATTTTATTTCACGCAACAACGACTTTGCTTGTGTTAAATGCAAGATTGAGTTTTTGCAAAACAACACATTAGTGTTAAAATTATTTAAATGATATATTTATTTATCAACTAAATATTTTAATATGAATAGTAAAAAATAAATTTTATATTTTATTTATAATGTTTTCACATAAAAAAAACATATTTATAATTTTATTTTTAATTTTTATTAAAATAGTCATGTATTTAGAAAAATTATTTTCATAAAAGAACTACTTTTTATGTCATGTTGTGAACAATAATAAAATTAATTTTACACACTCCTAAAAATTTAATTTGGTAAAATAGACTTCATTTTTGAATTAAGAATATAAAAATTTTCTTAGGGTGATTTTTTCGGGATATTTTGTGAAAACATTCAATTTGTGATGAATAGTGAAAAATACTTCATAATACATAAAAACCAAATTTTTCATTTAAATAACTATTTTTAATTTATCTTAAACTCAAAATAGAAACAAAAAACATATATTATTATAATTTAATTCATTGGAGAATTTTACAATAAGAATAAATATATAAAATTTTATTGAACTTTTTAATGTCTTTTACCTAACTTCTTCACAAATTTTCCAATTTGCATATAAAAATAATTTTACCACTTTAGTGAATTGAATTTTAAAAATATGGTAGACGAGGTTTTCATTAGTAATTAAAATTTGGCTCAATATGATGCAAATAATTTTTGTTGAATAGTAACTTTTGAATTTTATTTACAGCCCTTAAAAGTAAATAAAGTAATTAATGGTAAAAATAAAATTTTAATAATATAAAATTACCCCAACACATGTCCTATTTCTATTAGATAAGTGTTTTTCGACCCAAATTAACCTTAGGAAAAAATTATGATCCCTTTTGATCGACATGGATTAGATTAGGACAATTATTATATTTTATTTAAAGAATAGTTAAAAGTGTTATATTCAAATTTTATTAAACTAAACAATTTTTAATATAGATATAAACATAACATAAATTAGACTATAAATATTAATTAAAAATATAAAAATATTTCATAGATAATTTTATTTTATTTATATTTGTTAGACATTAAATAATTAAATTTATTTATGACACAACGACGATATAGTAATTACTGTATTAATCAATGATTAATATAAATGATATTATAAATAATTAAATAAATATAAATTGAAACTTTTAGTGCCATAAAAGAAGTTTTTATATGGAATTGACATATGAGGAATGAGTTGATGAATTTTTTGAAGGAATCAAGTTGTTATGACTTTAAAAAAATCAATTACATAATAGTATCAAAATTGACATAAATGAGTTTTTAAAAAAACTACTATTTTATTAAATGATATAAAAAACCTAAAAATATATAGTCCAGAAAAATAACTTTTATAGTGATAAAAATATTATTAATGATCCACTTCATGTTACCTTAGAATTTTATAGTATATATATTAACCTTGTTGTTTAAAAATACAACGGGACATGGTAAGAGTTAAATTATTTTACAAAGGGTTAAATATAAGAGATAATGTTTATTTTAAAACGTAAACATGTCTAAAACCTATTGTATGAGATTATTTAGACCCATACTAATTTTAGACTCTAAATAAATCAAATTGGAGCTATTATAATACCAAAATTATTTTATAATAAATTAATATTTCAAACTTTTCCTAAAGTGACCCTAACCTATCTTATAATAGGGTACCTCACTTTCTCTTTAATTAACTACTCCAAATACCTTTGGATCGAAACCCCCTAAATCTCCTTTAAAATTCTCTAAATTCATCTTAGAGGCGAAAATTTTATCATAAATCCATATTAAGGAGTCCTTTTTTGCAAACTAAAAGGAGACACTTGAAGAAGAGGTAATTGTTTTATCCATTCATTCAATATTCATTCCTTCTAATACTACATATTACTAATATGTTAACATAAAAAATTAATAAATCAAGCATATAATATATGATAATATTTTTTTCAGATGATGGTACATCCATATTTTTATTTTTACCCATCCCATGAAAAATAATACCACCATGCGTGCGTACGTACGACTTACCGTCTACACGCCGTGGTGTAAATTGTTTTCATTTACACATTATTTATATGGGTATAATGATGAATATAATGGATGTATATAATAAATATAACATTATATTGCTTCTTTAAATTAATATTCTATCTAATTCAATTCCATTTAACCATTAAGGAAATGAAACCATCGCTTGTGCGTACTTACGACTAACTATATCCACAATGTGATGACACTCATCTTCCATGTTCACCATCCAAGAATGATTATAAAAAATATATTATTCATAATTATGAAATATATGGCATAATAAGTCTACTATAATGATATATATATATACATATATTTCATTCACTTACTTTGATTCAATATGATAAGAAATAGAAAAAGTGTTCTTGGGTACGTATGACCTACCATCTCCATGAACGATGTATTCCATTTTATATATCTATCTATTATATAAAATTAAATTAGGAGTATATATTATATATAAATCATATCACACATTCTAGAGGTAAGAAAATTATTATCTAAGTGATATGATCAATAATAACAAGTCAAAACACGTACGATAAACAAAACGATATTAACCAAAATATTGCATTAACATGGAATTATTAATAAATGGGTAATATAAAGTTATAAAATAAGTATATATGATAAAATAAATATTATTATGATTCTAATATAAGTTAATAATATGTTTAAAAACATTATGAAGGAGTTTTGGACACGTACAGAGAGTATCATACTTAAGGTAAGGGTTAGTTACTCAAACTCATTATTATCTGAGATTGTTTATGAGTAAGTATTTACTGGGATATATTTATCATACATGTCCATGTTTCATAAAAGATTTTTCAAATGGATTATTTTTAAGGGACTCTTTAACTAAAAATTAATTTTAAGTGTTTAAAATATTTATTCTTATAAATCATTCTCATTAATATCCATGTTTTTAAAATCATTTTAAGGTTTTATTTATATAGACATGAATGTTTTCAAATGTTAGTTCCTTTCAGAAGATTAATAGTTGTGTGGGAAAATTTTGTTCAGAAATATATTTTAAATGTATTCCTTTATAAATTGCGTGCCTTTTAAATTATTTCATAAAAAAGTGATATTTCTCCGAAATAGTTTTAATAAACATTTTAAACTAGGTCAATATATTTTACTAGATATTATTATTGATTGAGGATGATTTATTATAATAAAATATTCCATATATTATTGAATGAGTTATGATTTGTTTTACTATGGATGTTCTATTTTTAAACAATTCATGGTTCACAGTTAATATATTGACATTTCATATGAAAGTTTAAATATGAATGTTTATGTTATGTTTCACCATTTTCATATGAGGAATGAATTGGACTTATTAAGTGACGGGCAGGCCCCGCTATAGCCCCTAAATGCATTGATAGGTCTCATGAGACAAACTAGTGTAATGGAAGAAGGCATTGACACAATATTTGTGAACGGTCTTGGCACAAGGCCTTGACATAGTAGTTATTATGTCTGACATTTCACATTCCATTGTTATGAAATTTTTTATTACATATGATTATTCAACTAGTAGAATGTCCATGTGAATTTTAAATGGAAATGTTTGATTTATTTTTTCCATATTATGTAAAATTTTATTGTTTAAAAAGATGATTTTTTTATTATACAAAATGACTCAAAGTTTATATTTTCTATTGAATGATTTACCCTTTCTGAGCATCTAAGCTTTCCCCATATTATGTTTTATTTTCCCCAGATCTTTAGAAGTGTATTATGATTGATATTACAGGTTAAGATAGGGGAATAATGGTGTTATGAAAGGATTATTTATCGTGTGTTTTGTGTTAGAAATTGTTTTGTTAAGTTCATGTATGTAATATATTTTTGAAGACTCCTAAATGGATTGGTCTTTTTGGACTTGATTCCATGTAATCATGCAAATGTATTATAATAATGCACCCGATCTAGCCTTCTGGGGTCAGTTAGTTACATAGACAAATCATGTTCAACCATACAAGACCATAATTCCTTGAGGATTAGGGTTTTTCTGGGATTCTCGCACAGTTTCCACTAATTGTGATCAAACCATGATACCCTAAAAAGGCCTCTAAAACCTTCCAAAACCATTCAAAAACTCCCCAGTCCTCTTCCAAACATATCCCAATAACATTAAACACATAAAAAGGCATAAAAAGGGCTACAAACCCTAAACTGGGGGTGCTACACTCACCCTCATCTCCTTTATAAACCATGAAATGGTTTTAGTGGTGGTGAGTCATAAAAAATTGTTATCAATATTTTTTTGCATATAGGATTGAATTTATAGTTAGTTATAAGTGGGTCATGCATGTCTTGGTTGGGAAGTAATTTCATTTAACCTAAACCTATGGTAAGGGTGGGGAACTAGCTAGTATATTAGAATTTAGGGACCCTTGCAGACTATTCAAAAATTCTTATTTTCTTGTAATCTATGTATGATATTGGTCTTTAGGCCATTGCGACCCAAATAAAGGAAAGTCACTACCAGCTAAGCATATTTATATGGGAATGTGTTGATTACTGGGTATAAAATTGATATATTAATAATTATAATAGAAATCATTTAAATTCATATTTATGATTTGTGTGTTTAATTATTCCAAAATGTATTAATGTTATGCACCCTTAAAAATTAATTTAAATTGAGTTGTAATATATTGATTCATGTTAGAATGATATGATTTCAGAAAACACATTAAATGAAGTGGTGTTTAGTTTTCTTTCTTACTGTGTCGTGACATATTTATGCTTATGAATTCATTCATGTTAGTTAAAGAACTAGTAAGAGAATTTTATATATTAAAATGATGTTTTAAATCACTAATAGAGTGTGATTAAATGATTCTATTATTGTAAATCCTTGTATAATGACTTAGATATGATCTAATAATATTATGGTTAAAGGATGGAATCACGTTAACTAGTTAACCTACTAGAATATAGGAATTTAAAAGATATATTTTATATGAAAAAGTTTATATTTTTTTTAAATAATGAACCATTTATTAAAGAAGGTAATTTTTGAATGTACTACAAGTTATGCATTATATTATAGAAAATTAATTATGTTGAGGAATTTTGGAAAAGAAATGTTTTTCTAGAATATTTAATGTTCTACAATTTCTTAAAATGAAATATTATTTTATGATATAATATAAATTAAAATTGAATAGTTTTTGGGAATTGTTAAAAATTTTATCCTGAAGGTTATTTAATTAATCATAATGTTATAATTTGTAAATTATTTCTCCCTAGCATGAATGGAATGTTTTTTTTAAATCTATAAGTATGTTTTTATGGTTATTCATTTATAGTCCAAAAATATTTCGTTATAAAACAAAGAATTGTGAAATTTTATTGTTATACTTGAGAGAATCAGATATGATATTATGTAACAAAAAATGTTTTTCCTGGATATATATGGGGATGAAGTGATGGATGTACTGAAGAAGAGGAATTTTATAGAGGTTATCCACTGATGGATTGTTTGATAGACCCTATTTGTTTTATAATATAACTAGTTGTTGTTTATTTTTGAGATAATATTTAATTTTCTGATAGATTTTTTTAGATTTATTTCATTAAATTATGGAATTTTTTTTATCTATGGTTATTTAATGTTTATTTCTTCTATAATATTCTATTAAATTTAATTTTTTTAATATTTAAACCTATTTATAAATGATTCAAATGAATTAAAATAGAAATTAAAAATTTTATGTTTCTAGAATTGATGACGGTGACATGAAAAGTCTAGGCCACAATTAATTAAGGAATGTGTTATTTAATAGAATACATTTCATTGATTATTTCTTTTCTTTTCTAATGCTGTTACGGTTATATAAATTTTAACTTTAAAATATCTAACCCTTATTTCAATTAAAAATTGAAAACCTAAATTGGTATGATTAATGTGATTTATGTGATATAATCTAACATTGTTTATTTCCTTGGGTATGGATTAGGAATCATTGATAACATGACCGAGAAACTAAAATATGCATGGTGTAGTAAATCTTGGATGAGTATGATATTCTTACCCTTTGAGTCATGTTATGGGGTTATTAGGAGGGATATATTTGTCTCATTAAGTTTATGAATTCTATGGATAATATTAGGGGGTGAGGTTTATTATCCATTTATTTCACTACACATTTTTTTATAAAAACAAATTATTTTTTGGAAAATAATTAATATTTTGTTTTAAGAAGTGGGGTTTCTAATGATTTAAATTAATTTAATTGAAAAAAATTTACCTTTCATAATGATAAATTATAATAAATTTTTTTTTGTTTTAAAGGAAAAAAGGGAATTAATTGACTCTAAAAAATATTTCCCACAGGAAATAATTATATAACATAAAAAAATTCCAAGTTTATTAGTTTATTTATCAATAATGGTTTTAAAATAATAATTGAATAAAATGAATTAATATTTATTTTTGAACTAATGTTATGTTTTTATTTTAAAAAAAAGGGTGTCTATGGATTTATATTAATGAAGTAAAATTCTTCCTTATCAAAATTAGCTGAATGAAATATTTTAAACGAATTCATTTTCAGGTGATTTAAAAAGTATATTAAAAATTTATTACATAATTAAAATATGTTCCTTGTTTTATTTTCCATGGTGGTGAAGAACATCCATATGATGCAATTTAATTGTCTTAGAGTTGTTTCCATGGAGCTTTCATATCTGAGATGAGTTAAATCGATAGTCTAACTCTACCACCATGATGTATTGATTTATTTTCTTCTCCCACTAATATATATCTTTCCCTAGTTTTTAGGATTTGTGTTAGTTTATTACTCTAGAATTTTTATTCAAAATTCTAGGGGAATGATTTTTTTTGAGAAGCATCTGATTTAATGTAATGGATTCTCACGAAAACCATTATTTATAATTCTTGAAGACTTAAGGAATTATTTCATGTAAAACCCTGATTTTATATAATATTTGAGAGTCCCATTTTTATTAAATGTAAGATATTCATTTGAATTATTTTTCTCATATTTCCCTGACCCTCACATGAGACAACAATTTTTCATAATGGTAACTCTTACACACCCTTATACAGGTTATTCCTCTATGTAAAGGTGGATTTACAATTGTAAAAAGATAAAATTTCATATCTTATAATGAACATATATTGGATCACCACATAAGGGTAAGTTATTATATGATTAAATGAGTCAACTCTACTTAAAGGTGATTCATCTTACACATAAAAAATCACTTTATATGATAGGGTAACTCTGTGTTACCCATAAAAATATCCTTAACTCTTTCATAGTGTAAGGGTAATAATTATGTATCATTATGACACCCTCTTCCTGTTTCGTGTAACATTAAATGATGATCCACCATTAAACATACACATTCTAATTCATTTTAATAGAATGTTTCTTCTATAAACCCCTTCTTATGATTTGAATGTGTTGATTCATCAATTTCATTAATTTCCTTTTAATTTTGATGCTCTAAAACTACCACATTTGTGTTTCAAATGATGTCAATTTTATTTTTAAATTTTAGGATATTAATTACTAGAATGTGTTTTTATGCTATATGTATATTCATTATTTAACTCATGGGAGGATATTTAATTTCTCAAAGGAAAGGTATAATAGATTTGTTTTAAAAGTAATCTAGAATAATTCTTATAACTATATTTTTAAGTGGAGAATATGGTTTATGTACCCTACATTTGAATCAAAAGTATGGACCATAAACCATACTTTTGGAATCAACCCTACATTTGAGGAATAAAAATATGGTTCATCATCCAAATTTTTTTAATAAATCATAAAATTTAAACCATATTTTTTGGAGTTTACCACTATGTTGTAAAACCCTACATTAGAACTATTCGAAGAAAGGGTTTTTCATTTTGGTTTATTTTTTTTTGTTTTTTACAACAGTATCATCAAAATTAAATATGTTTTTTATATCCTTTGAAAGAAAAATTAAAATTTCCATGTTCAACATATTAAATAATTCCTATTTTTAGGGGAAGTGACATCTTTCTTTGAACATTATGAATTGAAATATTCATGATTTATTAGGTGATATTTCTACAGTTGTTTAACCAGAAGGAGTTTAAATATCATGATAAATACAAATATTTTCATCTTATTTATATATAAACATAGATGTTATTCCATTGAATATTAGTTTTTCATTCTAAAATAAGAACATGTCATATGCTAGTTTTACTTTGGAGACAAACATGATTCTATCCTTGTCTTTTTGATCGACTGTTATTTCAATATAACCTTGTTAATCTTTCAATGTAGTTTCAAAAACTACTTTTTAGTGTTACACTTTGGAGATATACATGTTTGACCATATACCTATGGGTTTTCTCCACTATTGACTAAAGAAATCCAATTTAGTGTTGAATAATATTTTACTGTTCCAGTTATTAATTGAATATCATATATAACTGTCAGTTGCTGTTTCAACTATGTTTCGATGCGTTTTCAATACTTAATTACTATTCTATTATTTTTTAAGAGAATTGACTTCTCATACTCCATAATTTTTGGAGTGAAATATTTTCATATTAAGCTAGGTATATTTTAGTTTCTTGTAAAAGAAACAAAAGTCCCTTTATAATCATTGACTGTAAGGTGTCAACTACCTTCACATAGTTATAGAAGTCCTGAGAAAAACGACTTGTGAGTGAAAATAAACAATCTCAGGGAGATGGATTTGTTGGAGTGTAAAAGGGAATTCTTGTTCCATGAACTACAATACATCACTATGTTCATTCCTGTAATTAATTTTCACTACATACCCATATTTAAGAGTTAAAGAAATACTATCTAACAACATGAAGAAGGAATTTTAGTTTCCATATTTTTTTATAGGAACACAATTGACCACCCTCATATGTGTTCATGTTTATGGTTCCAACCCAAAACTTTGTATCTTATGTTTTGATCTATTTCCTTATTTCAATTTTTGAAATCATTTCCATTTCATTCTAATAATTACAACTAACATCATATGAAAAGACCCATTGAATATTTATGGAAATCCTTAACAAGTCTAGTGCTTATATCCAATACCAACAAATGATATCAAAATATTAATTCATGTTTATATATTCAACTATAAAGAATAAAATTACAATATCATGGAGATATTTATTCTCAATGGATGGTCTTAGAGAATGTTTGTTGATGATCCATGCACATTATTTTCATGGTGATAATTATTGATATTGGAAACAATGGATGAATATTTATTGGAAATATATTAGAATGGGTGATTAATTTATGTTTTTAAAGACTTATAAAATTATTATATGTGATATAGTAAAATAGATTTATGATTAAGAGAATAAATATGATCATAATTCAAGATTAATTAATGCTATTATATGTGGATTATGAAATGATGAATTTAATAGATTCTCTCAGTGTGATACTGCATATAAGATGTGTCAGACTACTTTTGTTTCTTATGATGGAACTTATAATAAAAAACTACTAAGGTAAAATATTAAAGAAATGAAATTTTATACTTTTTGAATAAATTTTTATGAGGGAATAAGTTATATTAATAGAATATTGAAAGAAGTTTTCAATGACATGACTACCTTGGGATAATCAATTAAACAATAAGATAATACCTTTAAAATTATCTAAGTTTTACCCTCTAAGTGGAATATAATATCTATATCTATTCTTCAATCTACACCAGTTAAAGAATTAAAAATAAAAGAACTTATTGGAACCTTGATGAGGTATATATCTCAGATGAAATCCAAATCTGAAAATCATATTTCTATCAAATCAGTATATGATATTTTTGAAGTTGACTTTCCACGAGCAAGTTTTATATGCGGCATCATTAGGAGTTGGGTAGACATGAAACTGTCTCCTCACTCCTGATTATATTTCAAGCTACCGCACAAGAACTCGTGCACTTCATATGGACTTCCTGAAACAAGGTTGTACATGAGTTTCCGCATTTTCTCCCAGAACCTTCCATGTCCTGTATTCTAACTGTTGTGCATGATGTGAGATTCATAGAAGGTATGTATTGGGCCCATTCTATGCATGATCTCTCAGTTATCAACCAGATTAGTGTAAAGGGTATTTTTCCCCTCCACATGGTTTTCTTGAGGTTTTTTGGCATGCTCCATTTTATGGATGGATAAAAATTAATTCAGATGGTGCCTCAAGGGGGAATCCGGGCCCTTTGAAATTTGGTGCAGTTTTCCGGGATCAACAGTGTTATGTTATTGGGTGTCTTTATGGACCATGTGGTAATGTATCCACACTCGAAGTAGAAATTCATGGTTTTATTATGGTATTTGAACAATCTAAGAAGATGGGTTGGAAAAAGATCTATCTTAAATGTGACTCTACAATTGTTTTCCTTGCCATTCGGATAGTTTCAGTGAACCTTCATGGAAGCTCACAAATTATTGGACAAGATATTTATACCTTCTCTTTTTAAAGGAACATATTGTTACTAATGCTTATAAAGATTCCAATTAATTGGGAGATGGTCTTTCTAACAAAGGAGTGAATGGTACTACTTATCATTGGGTTGATCAAGTGTCGGGTGATGTTATTTCCATTAATAAGAGGGATCAATGTAAATTTCCTACTTTAAGACTTGGGTAAGTTTTTTTTCTATCAATAAAGAGGTCTTGCTTTTTTGGGAAAGATCTTCGCCCACTAATTAAAAAAATGAATACCGAATAAAGATGTTATGAATGTAAGTAGAAATTCCACACAATATCTAATTTTCCTTTGATAATATATCAATCGAAATTTAATTATAAAATAAATGGATTCAATGTCATGAATACTAAATATAATAATTCTTCCAACTTTTGTAATTAATCTACTAAAAAATGAATCATGGCACAAAAATTAAATTGTAAATCTACATATTATGGATCATGTTGAAGAGGAACACTATTCTAATTCTATAAATTGTTATTTGATTTATTTTTTATTTTGATGAAATTCATAAATAATTTTTTATTCTCCAATAAAAAATTTGAATCATTAAAAAATAAACACAGAAGACATAAAAAATATTATGATAATATTTTTAATGATAAAAACTTTTTAATAAAATAGATTTCTAATTAAAATCTAAATGTTCTCGTATTTTTTACAAGAATAAAATTAAGAAACTATTACAATAATTTAATACATTAAAACATGATTCAACCATTATTATTAAAGTATATAACTATTTAGATCAAATTCTTGGACGAAATTAAATTCATAAAGAAACAATTTGTACAATTTGTGTAATAGAAAATCAAAAATTATGTAAGAATTATTTACTTCCGACTTATAAATAAAAAAGAATATTTAATGTGAAATATGTTTATTATAGAATAAATATAAATTATAAAAACTTTATATATTTTTAAAACCCTCAATTTTTTTGGTATTAATCATATTTATTATTCGAAAGTGTTATCTAACTTTAATAATAATTTCTCTAATAAAAAACAAATTGATTTAGTTATATAAAACTTTTGTTGTAAATAATATTGGACCCAAAATAATATAGGTAGAAAAAGGCACCTGTATTTGATATATATTAGGTGTGAACCACTATAATTCATTGTTATTTCATTTAGTGGCTTCTTTAAAATTATGAAAATTTATTTTGAAATAAAAATTCATAAATTTGGAACTGCTAATCTAGGAATCATTTCATTTCCATATTAATATTCTATTAAAATGAAATTACTATTTTATATATGGAATAGAAATTTTTTTATCATCTTAATGATTAATGTTTTGAAGCTATTCTTAATTTATTATTTATGTGTTTCATTAATCCATTAATACACTGATTATATTAAACATTCTCTTTAAATTATTATTTAATTTTATATAAAAAGAAGTAATGAAAGAGATAAAGTATTCAAATCTCTAGAAACATTATTTTATATGTTTCACTTAAAAAAATTCTCTTTGAGAAGGTATAATTCAGGGCTAGTGTGTAGTACTTTGTCACATTAATTTGAAATAATATAAATAAATATAAGTTTATCATAAGGAAAAAATGTTTTCTTAATTTGAAAAACCATTATGTAGTTTTTTTAAATTTTTTATTAGATATGTTATTTTTTCATAATTGTTTCCTTAAATATACTTCTCTTGTGTAAATAATTATTTTAAAAATTAAAATATGAAAATATTGATCTAACATTCATCTCAAGAATCTGGAATTTTGCAAGAAAATTTTCTGAAAGAAATGTTTTTTCTTACCCTTGAAAACCATAGAATATTATTATAAACCCCTATTAAACCATTTGTATAAATTATTTAAAATATAACACTCAAATAATTTTAAAGGACCCAGTCTCATCAGCATGAAGGGCTCTAGAACTTCAATCATGAAGAAAAGTTTTTCTCAAATGATAAAGTGAGGTAATTATTTTTTTCATATTTATTTTAAGAACTATCTCCATACTTTGTTAAAGATTTGTTAGAAAAATATTATACAAAATATATAGGAATTAATATTTTAGAAGAACCAAAAGTTCAATATTCTCAAATAGTAAAATATTTATTGCTTTATGTAGAGTTTATGTACAAGTATAATCTATTGATTGAATATTTAGTGATTCAACGTGATTATCTAAAAGTGCGTAGAATATGACATGAAGATCTTGAAAAACATTCTTTTTCAAAAATAGTTTTTGATACACTTCAATGTATTTTTCAAAGTTTTGGGGAATGTTCAATTTATATCGAATACATTAATGAGTTTAAATTTGATGTGATTACTCAAATTGAAACACTCATATGAGAAGTTGTTACTAAGTTGGATTCTAATGAGATAAATATATATTTAGTTAAATAGTTGTCATCTTCTTCGATGGTTCAATGATATATAGATGTCCAAATTATAATAGAACAACAATAATGTACTCTAGTTGTTGTGATTAAAAAGGTTTAATTTTATGAGGGTGTAGATGAACCATTATCCATTCAAAAAATCACAATTCTTCTTTACCTGTATAGAGTTTTCAAATCCAAAACTAAATATTTTTTATAAATTCCGATTGTATTTCCTATTTCTATTTGATTATGTATTGTTTGTATTTTTTTCTTCTACATTAAAAATTAAATTAAACTCTTCTGTAATTTATTTTTCATGTCACAAAAGGGGGAGAAATTTATGAATAATTTTATTTGCATATTTATATAAATTTTTAGAGATAATTATGAGAAATAAAATTTTAAAGACAATTATGAGGAATAAAAATGAAAATCACAATGTTAAAAAATATAAAATAAAAATGAGACAAACTTATCTTTAAAAATATTTTTCTTTTTGGGAGTGATATTTTATTAAAATTTATTTTTTGTCCTATTTATAAAATTTATTTCTTAAATATATAAATATTAATATTTTTATTATGGGTTTTGTGACCATCAATAGAGGGACATTGTTCAGAATTTTTTGATTCAAAAGAAATTATTATTTTTTATTTTGATGCTCACAAACACCCACATTAATGTTTCTAATAAAGTTAATTTAAATTAATATGAGTATATTAGTATCTGGAATAATTATTTTTTTTCTGGAATAATATTCAGTCTTTAATCAAAGGGATACAATTTTATTTCTCAAAGGAAAAGTATTTAGGTCATGTTTTTTAAATAATGTCAATATATTGTTCATCCCATACATTTTAATCATACCGTATGGTTTGTGTACCCTATGTTTTGAAAAAAGGTATGGTAAAAAAACCCTGATTTTAAAAGAAACCATACATTTGTGGTAAAAAAACATGGTTTAACAACACTAATTTTCAATCAACCAAACACTGTCAATCGCAATTTTGTAGTTTTTCACTACAAAGTAAAACCCTACATTTTAACTAGACAAATATAGAGTTTAAAGTTATGGTTTATTTCTACATTTTCTACAATGGTATCATCATAATTCAATATATTTTTTAAATTTTTTAAAGATTGATTAAAAGGTTGTTTTCAATAGAGATACACATTATAGAAATTAAGGATTTTATATTTTTTTTATGAAATTATATTTATATATATAATTGTTAATATTTTACTTCTGTTTGAAAAATCACATTCTAGAGCTACACTTCGGTGAGATACGTATTTCATAATCTACCTCTTGATTTTGTGTACTACTGTCTAAAGAAATCCTATTTGATGTTGAATAAAATTCTCCTACCACTATTTTTAATTGAAGATCATATAAAATAGTCAGTTGTTGTTTCAACTATTTTCCAAATCTATTCCAATATCTAAATCTTATTGTATTATTTTTAGGGGTATTGGATACTCTTAATCAGACTATTGTGGATTGTCAAATTCTCATAGTAAGTTATGGATATTTTGGTTCCTTGTAAAATATTCATAAGGCCCTATAAAAATACTTTACTATAAGGTGTCACCTGATTACACTCATTTGTAAATTCCCTACTAAAAGGACATGCAAATTAAAATCACTAATCTCACGGATATAGAATTGGTGTAGTGGAATAGTGGATCATGTAACTTGTACCACTATATATCATTATGTTCAGTCAATTATTTATTTGCAATTTCTTATGCATCTTTATGATATAAAAAAATAGACACATATCTCAAGAGGGATGTTTTGTTTCTATCATGATTTAATGGCACACGGTCCACCCCCTCTTTTTTCTTCTAATTTTCCTAACCAACCAAAAATCTTCTTCCATTATTTTCCTATAACTCGATTTTAACGGTGGGGGAAAGAGTTTTATTAAAAATACAAGATTTATTAACTTAAAATAATTGTGGAATAATACAAATATGATTTGAAAAAAATTAAAATTCATGAATTTAATGGATGTTTAAATTTTTGTTTTTTGAAATATTGGAAAAAATATTTACACACCTTATAATATTGTATCATTATAAAGTAAGATTCATGAATAATAAATACTTAGAAATAAATGAGATACTACTAAAATTATGTTGTTGTAAAAAATAGAAGGATTTAATATATAATAGATGATAAAACATTTTCTTGAATTTTAAGTCATACATTAGGCTATAATAGATCAAGGATTAGAAAAATTCTATGAAGTGATTATATGCATTCATAGGGTGTATGGATGTAAATATTTAGAAACATGGGGTGTTGGGATTTGATGATGGTATTATTTGTGTAGGTTGAGAATTCAGATTTCTTGTTTTGTTAAATAACATATGGTTATGATATTATGGTATTAATTAAGATATATAATTTTAAGACATTGTTAATATTATATTATAGATATCCCCTTTTATTATTGTAAATGCCTATTATTTTATATATTTTTTCTGACTTGGATAATCCATTTGGATGTCATTATATGTTATATATAAGATATGTTTCTAAGAACAAACAACATGTGAGTATCATTCTTCTTATTGTAGTTTCCCACAATATTTTATTTCTTAGATATTTCCATGAATTTATATACTAACATTGTATTTATTATATATACAGAATTAAATAGATTGGTGAACCTACTGAGTAATTCTAAGTGATCCTCCCCCATAAATATCGATGTGTTTTCCTGGATGACATAAAGGATATTGATGCTATTATTTGAAAATCATGTATGGAGTTAGGGGATTGAAAGTATGGGTTACATTAATTCATTTATTTATTTTAATTTGATAATTTTAAAACATGTAGTTGAAATTTGAAACATCATAGAATATTTTTTTTATTTTTTTGGGGTTTCTATTATATATATTTTCACCATGTACCATTAAAGAAAAGATTGAATTGTATAATATTTAACTCGGGATAAGTTTGGTTGTGTAGGGTAATTTTACCATTTTGAGGTCCTGATTTGGGTAGTGGCTTTGAATTTTTATGTTCAGGGTCTTGTGATGAATATATACATTTTAAAGGAGAAGAATGGATTCAACCATGGATGAGTTCTATGGGAATATTTTAACATTGCTTTGAGATTCCCGAGAATTCAAATGAAGGATTTTTCATAAGTTTTTGTTTTTTAGGAGCAAGTAGATATAGAGAAATAGTTTTTCATGTAATGTAGGGATCCATAAAAATAATTTCATAAGATATTTTGGTGATACAAATAAAATGGTACATCGTATTAGTGTTTCCCATGCTAGATAACTCTAGAGAATGGAAATTAAAATAAAAAATACATATCTTTTAAGATCCTATATAAGATATTTTCTATGGATATTTGGATTATTTTTAACATATTTTTATGGAACAATTTATTTCCAATAGAAAAAGGGAAATAAATACACACTAAAAATATTTATAGAAAACATAGAGTCTAGAGAGAGGGAGTGACTTCATCCACTAGATAAGTTGAGTAGTCATGTTTTGATTTATCTTTTTCTTTTCTATATATTACATTGGAAATCTAACATTGGTTTTGATAATAATTTAATTTAAGTACTTCATTTCTATCGAACACATTTTTCTTTCTAATGTCATATTTTATTCCATTCACCCGTTATTTTAGTTCGCTTATAGTAGTTTCCCAATCAATCCTGGGTGGATAATGCTAATGAGGAGGGTGATTCTTATTAAAAGGGATGTTTATATCATGATTTCAATTATTATTTGATATTAAATTTTAAAAATTAACTATATTATATTGAGATTAATTTATATAATATTTCTTAGTTTTATAATGTGAGAGATGTTGATTATGGGATAAATCCCATTTCAATAGAGGAGAATAGGGAGTGATAGTCGACTTAACTCTAACATTCACTTTTGAGATTGAGTTTATTGAATTTAGTTTGGTTATAGTTTTCATACACTATATGAATAAATGGTATTAGATAGTTTCATCTTGGGTCAATTGGTAATGGTTATGAATCATACGAGTCTGATGATTGTTTATTAGATTTATTTTCATTAGTATATTTTAATCTTTCTAGATTAAGAAAAACCATCCTAGAACATTAGTTCCCCTCTCTTATTCCTTATTAAACTAGTTTAAGTATGGTTAGCCTTATATTATTTATTTTTTATATTTAATTAAGTCTAATTTAATAATCTATTGACAAGGTTATATAGAACTACCAATTATTTTTAAGATCGTAATTAGTTTAACGTATTCCTCATTGTACCGATCACCTGATTTTACTATACAATTATTTGAGGGTTTTTAAATGTAAAGAAAATTGAAATTATAATCATTTTCTAGCACAGTTAATTAATAATACCTTAATAAAATAAAATGTTTTATACATTTATCAGTGAACATTAGAATCTATTAATTATTTATGAACTAGTTTATTAGGTCAAGAATTTTTGTGACTTTTTTGTTCCCTAATTTTTTTGGGACTTCATGGTTTATCTTTGTTTTCATGTCTATTTCCATTTTTATTCTCATGATTATAATCGATGTGGGGGAATAATAAATTAATTGACAAAACCCTATTATTATATATAACCCTAGGAGTACATTGGGTACTAAGATGATTCATCTTCATGTACACCAATGTTATTGATGGTGGAAGTAATAATAATAAAGGTGGAATAATTTTAACTCATATAGGTTTGCTGAATTCGAAAACTAAAATTTGATTTAAACCTAATACCCAACGTATGTAAGGACTCCTAATATTTATAATTTAAAAAGGGAATATAGGGATAATCATATATATAAAGTTCATGTACCAAAGGAGTAAATTTCACATAAAAAATTAAAAAGAAACAATCCTGCTGTAAACAACCATCGATTATGAAAACATAAAAGAACAGGAAACGAAAATATGATAAGATAAATAAATTTTTGAGATGAGAACTGAATTATGAAAGCATATATAATTCAAAATTTTATAATATCTTCTGTACGTCTCCATATATGGAATAAAATTTATAAATAAAAATGGAATATATAGAAAATTTTAGTGGTTGAAGAGATTGACGTGGAATATTGTACACTGGATAAATCATTTCTTTATGGAGATAAAGAATAGTGCACGTACCTATTACACTTAGATGAATATTATTTAAGGGATATAATGAATCTCATTAATGATATGGTGTCTGAGAGATACATGATTAGGTTACTAAAAACTGAACTAGATCTGAAGAGGTAGAGGAGACAAACATGGATAATGTTGAAATTTTTTATGAGAAAGAACCTACAGTGCATGAAGAAGCAGCTAAAAAAATTATTAAAACTCAAGGATCCCTTAATGAATTAAAAGAAGAAAGTATAACTGAATAAATGGAGAAAAAAAATTCGTAGAGCATGAAAACATTTATAATAATCAATGACATAAAATGATAAAATAATTAAACCCATCCTCTAAATTTGAAGAGAAGAGTAATAAAATTTCCAAATCCATTATAAAACTTGATGAATAAAATAAAAAATGGTTCATGGAAGGATGTGAGTTAGTGAGCATACTAGATTCATTAAGAGGGAAATATATCTGTCCATGGATGAAAAAATTAATCCCTAATAATTTCAATATTTATTCTATGTATGATAAAAGATGAGGAGGAAAATGAAAAAGAACATGCTTTGAAATCACTAATGTTCTATATGAGTAAGAATAATGGGCATTCTTATTAAACATACATGATGAATGGGATAAGAATATGATGGGTCTCATCAACAAAATGACGTGGAATAGGAAATCCTAGTCTAGATCCATTGAAGAAACTATTTTGAAATCTGTTCCAATAGAATAAATGACAGAGGGGGAGTGTTTAGTAATTTATATTTTTTAATGAAAAACGTCACACACATGGATATGACAAGGAGGGATATGTTAAAACTAAAAGATATGTCATTTAAATAAATAACGAGAAGCACAAGGAAGAAATACCAGATGAGTACTATAATGTACGGTCCTACCATGAGATACTTATTAATTCATTGGAATTTTCTAAACCATGGTATACCTACCATGTTAATGTCAAATTACAGTTATATAGGAAGTTAAGAGAAAGTGATTTGGACATAAAAAAATTCAGGTAATTTTAAAATCTAAAATCGGTGACATTGTTTCACACTATAAATATGTTACCATTGAGGTATTTTCTTTCTTAAATACCTCAAACAAAGCACTTATGAGAGGAAACCTTTGTTTTTCAACATTATTAGGACTTTTTATGTTTTTTCTTTTTCTTTTTATTTTTTATTTTATGATTTTCCTAACGGTTAAATTTAACTCGCTTTTTGTTTTTAGTATTAATGGAATGAACGCTTCCATTAAACTTTCTTAATCTATTTTCTATGTCATATTCTGGTAAATCCCCGAAGAAATAAATAAAAATTACAAAGAAATATATAAAAATAACTAAAATTAAAGTAATTTCACTATCAATCACTGAATTCTTGGGATCAAGGATTTGAAGATAATTTAATATGGAAGATTTGTTTCTCTAATGTTGTTGATAATTTCTTATATTTCACAAGAATTTAAAATTTTAATGCTCCCTCCACAACTTGGTTGAAAAACTAGGACAATGTTCACTTTATGTGTTGTGGAGGAATCCTTAGATACCCCACATTTTTTTACCTGGGTCAGATGACCTAGTAGAAATTTTTTCTTAAGATAATTATTTTTTATTATTTGAAAATTTTGATTTATCAAACCTGTATGTGAAAAATATATGGGTGGAAATTTGTAAAAGTCAGATGTTTTTTCTAATTTTTATTTGTTTAAAAGTTATTATTTATATAATATTAAATCCTGAAATGGGTTATTAAAAGTATACATTAATTAGAGAAATTATTATATTTATTATATGACTTCTTTGTTTGAAATATTTTAATTCTTATTCTCAATAGTGTTATGAGTTAATTATCATATTTTATATCTTATTCCCAAATTCTTGAGAGAACTCAAGATGCGTACCACTATTATAACTAGCTTCCTTTTCTAATCAAAACCTAAAATTTTTATATTACATTAATATGATTGATGTTTCTGATTATTTTATTTGAAACATCTTGTATGAGACTTACATGGAATTTGGTATTTTATGAAGCCTATGGAGACCATGTAATAAATTTATAAGATTCTAGATTATAATAGAATATATCCATTCTAAAAATAAATCATTAATTATAAATGCTTGATCATTCTATTGGGAATAAAATATGAGTTTTTTATTTTCATGGTGTAGTAAACATCCTTATAATGAAATGAAAAACATGGGTTCATTTTCTTTATTATGTCAAAATAAATGTTGATAACTATTTTGATTGATATTTTATTAATTATTCTAATGTTTTAAAAATTTAATGAAATTAAAAATGTAAAAGAGTTGAACAATTAAACATATGGTATACCTTGTATTGACCAATAATTAGTAAAACCTTCACCCTTCTTGTGTAAATATTCCAATTAGTGTCAGTAGTATATTTATAGTATGGACTAATGTTCAATTTGGTTTTACTACTAGGGGCGTGGGACCTCCCTCTTATATATATTGCACTAATAAATAAAGAGAGAAAAATTAATGATTGAAAAAGAGGATTTTTTTTCACAATTATTTATTTTTAAATGTGGACTATACTTGATAAAAGGATAAGGAATTTGTAATAGTGTCCTTTGAATAGGGGCTTATGTTGGATAAATTTTAATTAAGTCTCATATTAATATCATGAATTGTACTTTAATTGTAATACCCAAATTTTTTCTCATTTGAATTTTACTTTTCACATTATAACTCACAAACCTTTATCATCAAATGCAACTCAATGTTAATGAAAAATTCCACATTATTTTTTTAGTTTTACGTATAATTTGGTATTTATAGAAAATTCAAGCATATTTGTAATACACAATCATTAATTATCGTAAGTAACTATTGTTTTCTAAACAAATTATTGTATAAAAAAATATGTATTTTATAATATAATTATAAGAAAAATTAAAAAATTTATAAATTGAATTTCTTGATATTATTTTATTTTTTGAATTCACCAAAACAAAATTATCTTAGGGTTAATTTTTTAGGTTTCCCATAAAGAGTTTATTATTTTTTGAATTGTAAAAAATACATATTTTATAAATACTGTCAATTTTATTACATTATACAGATATAAGAGTAAATTGAAATTTTATTAAACTCTATTCCAAAAAAATATATAATTAATAAGTAATATAATTAATTTTAAAATTTAATTTTTAACATATAATTTAATTTTTAACATTTTTGTAAATCTTAGTACTATTTTATTCATAAACAAAATTTTTTCGTTCTAATCTCTTAATCAATTATTCATAAGTTCAATTTTTGTCTTAGTTTGGTTAAAAATTAAATTAAGTATTATTAAATTGAAAATAATTAAACTATTTTCATGGAAATAATTATTTTTCTTTATTTTTCTTTAAAATGTATTTTATGCTTAAGACATGTACATTTCTAAAAATGGTCTTCTTTACATTTTGAGAACATATATTAATATTATTTTATACCACTTAAACTATTTTCATTAATCGTCACAATGGTAAATAATTATCACCTCATTTAATGTTAAAATGTGTTAAAAGCGTTAAAATAAAGAAATAAGTCATCAAGGAAACAAAAATAAATTTATTAGATCTCATTGCTTCATTTTATTTTTAACTTAAGCTCATTATCTTATAAACTATGATAGGTTTTATCAAATTTACGTGAGTAATACATATGTTATATAGTATGGTTTTAAGTATTTTTATGTTTCCCACCCACTTCACTTATAAAATGGTACAACATCCCCTAAATTTTAAAAAATTATTGTAACAGTTCAGGTAAATAAAGAATATGACATTTTTATTTTTATCCCTATTTGTGAAAAAAATATTAATATTACTTTAAATAGAACACTATGCTAGATGGCGTACCCAATACGCGACAACGAGTTCCATTGAAATCTTACGTTGCACTCTAATAATAAAATAATATTATTTTAAATGGTAGTTAACGCCTATACATTGTAATGGCGAGAAAAAATGAAAATAACTACAAAATTATTATATATGTTTTTCAAATATTTTTACTTTTTACAATAAATGTTAGAGGATTAAAAATGCAAATGAATCAAATTTTAAGTGTAAACATTCTAATATTTTATAAAATGTCGATTAACCGCCTTTTGATGGAGAACTTCTTTTAAATCCACTTTTTGACAATTTTATGTGTTATATTTGACAAAATAAAATTCTTATTTAGAATAGGGACATTAAAATTTATTTTTTGTAAATTTTTGGTATTTTTCCGATAAAGTTCATTTTTAATGAATAGTGAAAATTATTGTATTTTAATTCAAAAACTCTTTTTAATATAATTTATTTATATTATTAGATTATCTTTTGAATTGTTTTTAAAGTGAAATTAGAATATATTTTTACCATTTAATCCAATAGTGGTCATTGGAATTAATTTCACTTTGAAATTGGACTTAAACTAGGGTCAATCTGTTAATAGATATTGTTTCTTAAAACACACTATTTGTTTTGACAGGAGGAATTAATTATTAAATTAATTAATGAAACTTATATGTTTTGAATTTTGTAAAATAGAAATCATTTTTTAATTCTGAATATCAAATATATCTTAGGGAGAATTTTTGGTATTTTTCTGAAAAAATTCAATTTTAGATGAATAGTGAAACCACTAAGTGGTAGTTTAAAAACTGATTTTTCATTTAAATGAAACATTACCACTTCTGTGATTTGATTTTAAAAAATAAAACATACATGATTGTCATTATGATGTAAAATGTGGTTTAATGGGGTTAAACTAATTTTTTAGTGAATAGTAACTTTTAAGTTTTTAATCGCGATTAGAGGTAATTAGTGTAAATCAAGGAAAAAAATAATGTTTTAATAATATGAAATGACAATGAAACATGTCTACCCTTATTGGATGAGTCATGGCCGACCAATAAAATACATGGGCCAACTTGGTGACCCCATGGAGCAACTTTGGTTAGAAAATGACATTAATAACTTTTTATTTAAAGTTAAAATTAAAATGACACAAACATGTGTTGTTTTACTAAAACAATTTTTACATGGGGTTATAGAAGTCATAATTTTGACTATAAATATTCATTAGAGTTATAAAAATATTTCTTTCATCATGATATTTTTTTATAATATTTGTAAATTAAATAAATTAAATTATTTATGACACCGTGATGATGCAGCGATTAACTCATTATTTAACGATTTAAATAAAAAGAAAATATAATGTAAAATATAAGACCTAAACTTGTCAAAAACCTATTGTATGGGTTTATTTCGAACTCTTATCACCTTATCCTTGAAACATATAATTTTGGGACCTTTAAAATCCGAAAATCATTTTATAATAAAGTAAAAGTTTATAACTTTCCAAGAGTGCCCCTCCTCTCCTCTTATAAAAGGCCCCCACCTCTACCACCTTACCCACACCTCCCAAGCCTTTGGCTCAGAAAAACCCTGACCATTTCATCTATCCACATCCCTCTCTTCATTATTTAATCCTCACCTTTTGGCAGAATCCTTTCCAAGGAAGCCTTTGAGCTCAAATCAAAAAGAGTTACCCGATTTAAAGGTAATGTCTTTCCTTGTGTTCTTTTGTTTTATTTTTCTTCTCCAACCCTCTAAACTCTTTTAATTCCATTATTTTGTAATAACACCAGTATCGTAAATATACTAGGATTTTGTTATGTAAATTATTAGAGCTACACTTACACTCACCTTCGTCTAATGGTTAAAGAACATACTATTTCTGTGGATGGTGAATTTCTACCTCACGAAACGATGATTATTCAATCTTCAATTAACACCTTTCATGGTGGCCATTATGATGTCACTATATTTTATATATGATATATATGGTATTTATGTTTTCTATATGCTTATGAATTTTATATTTAAAACATACTTTTATGCTTTTCATGTTGTGAAAATGCGATAATTTCATACAAGGAAGTGTGGACTACCGCCCCCTCAAGTGATGTGACTCATTCATGCAATATATGGAATGTATAAAGAATGAAATTAATAAACATATGTGACCTATATAACATATATATTATACTGGAATTATAATATATATATCTCTCAATTATTTTTAATTTCATTAATATGACAAAGAAATGAAAGTGGCGTTCATGCGTACGTACGGCCTACCGTCTCCATGAACGGTGAATTTCATTTATTTTTATCTAAAAATGTTATGGAGTAGTATAAAATGAATATGTAATGGATATATATGATATTTAAATCATTAATACTATTCTGGAGATGATTTACTTATGACTACATGGACAATCATTTTCAAACCAGTTCATTTTTGACTCATGTACCAAACATCGACAAAAACGTCTGATATGAACTCACATTATTAACCAATTATTATAACATTATAATATGTGATATGAACTGAATAATAATCTTTAAAATAGGTCCTTAATAAATTATAAATTGACCAAAGTTTATTATTCAGGAATATAATGAAACAAACAAGACAAGTCGGACTTTAGGTAAGGGATCCTACCTCTCTCTTTCTTTTTAAGCACTCTCTTTTATGTCATTTCATTTAGGCTCATATTTCTTATGTTTGGGGATGTTATTTTGAATTCCTCTTACTGTAATTCTTATGTTCATATGATGAGAGACCCTATTTGATCTCATCAAACCATTTTTGGAAGTTTTAAGTGGTGTTGTTAGGCTGCCAAGTTTTCGTAAGGGATTTTTCATCTCACTTTTATTCCCGTGAGATTTATGCTACATTTTCCACCATTTCCTTTGAGTGGTGTATGTACTGCCCAATATTCTAATATTTTTGTAATATAATTTTATTTATGATTATTTACATCAATGTTTTATAGTCCTTCTTTCATGGGTTGTACGTTTCGAAAGTTACCCAAGTCGGTAAGGGAAACTTTCACCCTCCCCTTTTTAGAAGACTTCTTTTGTTATGTCGTTTAATTTACATCTTATTATGTTGGGATATGTTATTCTATATCCTTATTGATGTAAATTTTATGTCCAAGTGATGAGATACCATTATCTCTCAAATCGAATAATTTTCTGAATTTTGAAGTGACGCCCTTAGGCTGTCGAATTTTTACAAGGGAACATCTTAACCCAATTTCGATTTCCTTCGGTTCAAACAGTACTTATTGAACATGTCATCCTATGAATATGTGTGAATGAAATCCGATTGTATCACACTTAATATCCACTTATATTGGGTGTATTTATATTTCTCACACATAATTATGTGATAGATTTATCCTTAATTTAAGGATATCATCTTTATAATGGATTTCATCTCAATTTACATTTCCATTGAGACTTAATTGTTGTTATGAACCAATTCACACTTATGTGGTGTGTATACTATCCTTTGACATATTATATCATGAATCCAATTATTCTCATGATATTATAAAATTCTGATTAAATTTTATTCAACAATTATTTGTATTTAAGAGTCTCTCATTTTGTTAAAAACTCTTTAACAAAAATATCGTTTCAAATGTTTTAAAGTTTTATTATTATAAATCTTTATCTTTAATGTCCATGTTTTCAAAATGGTTTTCAGTATTTATTTATATGTAAATTAATGTTTTAATATTATAATTCTATTAAAAGATTTAATGTGGTATGGGACACTTTGATTCAAAAATCTCTTTTAAATGGTTTTTGAAAATGGCTTGATTAATTCAATATATTGGAATTACATATTGTGATTGCAAATGAAATGTTGTTATTGGAATGTTTATATTTTCTATATTTTATGTATAATGATGGTACTTGGACATTTTATGGGTGGTTACGTGATAAACCATATGACGGGTGGTGCCGTGAATACCCGGACGGGTGGTTACGTTATAACCTCCAATGCATTGGGTATGGAAGTCGGCCATATGGCTATTCCATTAAGTATGTGTGGAAGTCGACATTATGGTTATTACATTTAAGTATGTTTATGTCCCAAGTTACCTTTATATTTTATGTGTCCTTTATATGGGTTTTATGGTAATTGTTTGGTTACAAAAGGGTAAGTAATGGTCTTTTAGTCAGCGAAGAGTTTTGACTACTTCATAAAGGTGAAAAGTATTACTTTGGTAAAGTATTAATGGTTTACTTGTTGTTTTGAAAAACTAACATTTTTCATTCTTTGTGTATCCTTTACTGGGCTTTTTATACTCCTCCCACGTTTTTTGAAATGATTTCCAGAGGACTTAAAGATGAATAGGGTCAAGGATGGGATCAAGGAATGGCATGATATCTAAAACATTGAACTAGGCATGTTTCTTTTTAAGTGTTTTTTTTTATTTTATGAAAACTTAGTATAAGTGTATACTATGTGATCCTTTGAGATATAATAGTTATGACCCAATTCTCTAAAACTCTAAACCTAAAAATATCCTCAATGTGAATCATTCATTTAATTCAATATTAAGTAAGGTTTAAGGTTTGGGCCTTATAGTTGGTATCAAAGGTCGGTTTAGATAACTTTAGAGGTTATGGTATTATCTAAACAGAAGTGACATTAGCATAATGATTAGGATTTCAGAAAGAGTACTAGTTTTAGATAAAGTGAATGAGTAAGTATATCTTAGTGTTTATCTTCCTCATTAGTACATGATGGTTTTATTGATATACTCACACTGACCTTTTTGGTTTTAGTAAATGGCTAGATCTAGCAGGCACCAAAGTAACAGTTGATGTGAAGGAAACTGCGACAGTTTTCTGAGTGTGCAACTGAATGATATGGGAGCTGCAATGGGAACTATTGTGTTTATCCTCAACCATCTATCTGGAGTCATTATTGACCACCTAATCCTTGGTGATTTCTATAAGGAATCATATATGCAAGAAACAAATCCCTATAGAACTACAGGTAATAATCATAAAATTAAGTGTGTTCAAAAACCTATGTGTCAAAGATGTGGAAAGAGACACCAAGGAAGATGTTTCAAAGGGACAGAAATATGATATAGATGTGTAAATGAAGGTCATAAAGCAAGAACCTGCCATGGAAAAAGGAAGCATCCAGTTCACTCGAGGAAAGGGAAAGAAGTTATTTCTGAGGGATCAATTGAATGTTTTAAATATGGTGTGCATGGTCATTATGAAAACACATGTCCTATGAAGAAGTTTCAGGAATGGGATCACCAAGATCATACAAATATTCATTTACCAATACCTAATGCCATTCCTATTGAGTATGAAGAAACTGACAATGACCAATCAAAGGTATGAATTATTTCTTAATATTTTTTTTCCTATTTTGGAATCTTAGGATACGATTCATGATTTTTTTGTAGGAAATAAGTATTTCAGAATAAGTTGGAAAGGAATGGTTAATGGATCATGAAGATTGTTGAATGAGTAAGAAGTCAACATATAAGGGCTTTAAGAGTTATGGTAAAATTCATAAGAGTATTAAGTCTCTTTTGATGATGGGGTTACATTAGAAGACTTTTTATATTATGTGTAACCCTGATGTTTGATATATGAAAATTTTATTCAAGGAATAGTTATCTATTCTTTTGTGGACACAGTTATAAAGAACCATTTGGGTTTATATGATCCTTAATTTTGAGGTAATTCTAAGTTACTATATGTTATGATGGATGGTTAAAGGCATGAGATAAAATTGAGGTTAAATTATTTTCTGGTGATTTATGATGATTTTATCTATTTTTGGGGAATTATTTAAGAATTATATAGTTTGGAAAAAGGACAAAACGCAGACCGTGTGACAACCCGTCGTGTCGGACAAAGCTACGGGAATCGAACCCACAACCAAAGTGCGACTGGTATTTATCACCTACCACTGGAATACGTGAACTCCCTGGTTAGTTTGACTAATTATTTTTAGTTAGATGATTTTATAAATTAAGAGTAAGTTGATTTTGGGATATCTATGGAAATTATTAACCTATCATGGAGGATATGTGATTGGGTTAATTACTTTTCAATATGAGACTTTAGGAGCAACTGATGTTGTTTGGAGAAAAATAATACGATTTAACTTGGAAGACTATGTGATTAGATCCTTCAAATATTTGGGTTTCAATATTAGTTTGGTTTACTTATGTTCTTCATTGAACATTGGGTTTTGTAGGACAAATTTTGGATATTAACAATAGATTTTCTTTTTATAATGGTTTATCCATTTCTGGATTATCTGATCTTGTAGTAACCTTTTTTGTTTTGGTTTTGGTTAAATTCTAAAGACATGGTAAGTATATAGTTCTCTTTTGTGGATTAGGTGATTCGATATAAGTTGATTATAGTACTCTTAAAGTGAAAAAGTCTTCCTAAATACTCATCATTTGGGGAAAGTATGAGTTTGTGTAAGAAATATAGTAAAAGTTGAAAGTCAAGATGACAAGTAAGTATGTTTCCTTAAGGTCAAAAAAAAATTCCACAATGAAAAGTAACTTAAAAAAATGTTTTCCGTTAAAGTTTCCTACTGGGGAATCGAATACCGTTTAACCCACCACATGTTTGTGATTTTCTTGGGGTTAACATTCTCCCAAACATGTTTTCTATCACTCTCTCTCAGAACATGACACTTTTTTTTCTTCAATATCCATGTTTTTCTAAATGGAATCCTAGTATGGGTTAGCTCGAGTGACCTTTGTACTTCTCTTTCTTTTAAAGTGATTGTTTTACCGACTCTTTTTACGATGTGGGACTTTTAATGATGTTTCCAACCCCAATTTTAAAATTGCGAGGATGCAATTTCCAAAAGTGGGAAGGATGTAACACCCCAAGTAAATAAAGTATATGAAATTTTTATATAGATACATATTTGTGAAAAAAATATTAATATTAGTTTAAAGGGAACACTATGCTCGATGGCGTACCCAATACGTGACAACGAGTTCCTTTGAAATCTTATGTTGCACTCTAATAATAAAATAATATTATTTTAAATGGTAGTTAACGCCTTTCCATTGTAATGGCAGGAAAGAACGAAACTAACTAAAAAATGATTATATATGTTTGTCGAATATTTTTACTTTTTACAATAAATGGTAGAGGATTAAAAATGCGAATGAATCCAATTTTAAGTGTAAACATTCTAATATTCTTTAAATGGTCGACTAACTGCCTTTTGATGGAAAACCTCTTTTAAATCCACTCTTTGACAATTTTATGTGTTATATTTAACAAAATAAAATTCTCTTATATAATCGGGACATAAAAATTTACTTTGTGTAAATTTTTGGTGTTTTTATGATAAAGTTCATTTTTTAATGAATAGTGAAAATGTTATATTTTAATTCAAAACCACTTTTTAATCTAATTTATTTATATCATTATATTATATTTTGAATTGGTTATAAAGTGAAATTAGAATATATTTTTACCATTTAATCAAATAGTGGTCATTGTAATTAATTTCACTTTCAAATTAGACTTAAACTAGTGTCAATCTTTTAAAAGATATTGTTTCTTAAAAACACGCTATTTGTTTTGGCATCGGGAATTAATTATTAAATTAATTAATGAAACATATATGTTTTGAATTTTGTAAAATAGACATCATTTTTGAATTCGTAATATCAAATATAGCTTAGGGTGAATTTTTGGTATTTTTCTGAAATAATTCAATTTTAGATGAATAGTGAAACCACTAAGTGGTAGTTTAAAAACTAATTTTTCGTGTAAATGAAACTTTACCACTTCTGTGATATGATTTTCAAAAATCCGACATAAATGGTTGTCATTAAGATGTAAAATGTGGTTCAATGGGATTAAAATGATTTTTTGGTGAATAGTAACTTTTAAGTTTTTAATCGCGATTAGAGGTAATTAGTATAAACCAAGGCAAAAATAATGTTTTAATAATATGAAATAACCTTGAAACATGTCCTACCCTTATTGGATGAGTCATGGCTGACCAAGAAAATCGATGGGTCAACTTGGGGACCCCATGGAACCACTTTGGTTGGAAAATGACATTAATAACTTTTTATTTAAAGTTAAAATTAAAATGTCACAAACATGTGTTGTTTTACTAAATAAACTTTTACATGGGGTTATAGAAGTCATATTTTTTACTATAAATATTAATTATAAATCTAAATATATTTCCTACATCATGACATTTTTTTATAATTTTTAGACATTAAATAAATTAAATTATTTATGACACCATGATGATGCAGTGATTACCTCATTATTTAACGATTAAAATAAAATGAAAATATAATGTAAAATCAAATACCTACACATGTAAAAAACCTATTGGATAGGCGTATTTGGAACTCCTATCACCTTATCTTCGAAATATATAATTTTGGGACCTTTAAAATCCTAAAAGCCTTTTATAATAAAGTAAAAGTTTATAACTTTCCAAGAGTGCCCCTCCTATCCTCTTATAAAAGGCCCCCACCTCTACCACCTTACCCACACCTCTCAAGCCTTTGTCTCGGCCAAAACCTGACCATTTCATCTCTCCACATCCCTCTCTTCATCATTAAAGCCTCAACTTTGGGCATAATCCTTTCCAAGGAAGCTTTTGAGCTCAAATCAAAAAGAGTTACCCGATTTAAAGGTAATGTCTTCCCTTGGGTTATTTTGTTTTATTTTTCTTATCCAACCCTATAAACTATTTTTATTCCTTTATTTTGTAACAACACAAGTATCATAAATATACTAGTATGTTTTTATGTCATTTATTAGAGCTAAACTTACATACACCATCATCTAATGGTTAAAGAACATACTGTTTCTGTGGATGGTGAATTTCTGCCTCACGAAACGATGATTGTTCAATCTTCTCTTAACACCTTTCATGGTGGCCATTATTATGTCACTATATTTTATATATGATATATATGGTATTTATGTTTTCTATATGCTTCTGAATTTTATATTTAAAACATGCCTTTATGCTTTTCATGTTATGCAAATGCGATAATTTCATACGAGGAAGTGTGGACTACCGCCCCCTCAAGTGATGTGACTCATTCATGAAATAAATGGAATGTATAAAAATGAAATTAATGAACATATGTGACCTATATAACATATATATTATACTTTAATTATAATATATATATCTCTCAATTATTTTTAATTCCATTAATATGACAAACAAATGAATATAGCGTTCATGTGTACGTACGGCCTACCGTCTCCATGAATGGTGCATTTCATTTATTTTTATCTCCAAATGTTATGGAGTAGTATAAAATGTATATGTACTGGATATATATTATATTTAAATAATTAATACTATTCTGGAGATGATTTACTTATAACTACATGAACAATCATTTTCAAACAAGTTCATTTTTGACTCATGTACCAAACATCGACAAAAACGTCTGATATGAACTCACATTATTAACCAATTATTATAACACTATAATATGTGATATGAACTGAATAATAATCTTTAGAAGAGGTCCTTAAGAAATTATAAATTGACCAAAGTTTATTATTCAGGAATATAAAGAAACAAACAAGACAAGTCGGACTTGAGGTAAGGGATCCTACCTCTCTCTTTCTTTTTAAGCACACTCTTTTATGTCATTTTTTAAGCTCATCTTTCTTATGTTTGGGGATTTTATTTTATATTCATTTTAATATAATATTTGTGTTGATATGATAAGATAACCTATTTGATCTCATCAAACCATTTTTGGATGTTTTATGTGGCGTCGTTAGGCTGCCAAGTTTTCGTAAAGGATTTTTCATCTCACTTTTATTCCCGTGAGATTTATGGTACATTTTACACCATTTCCTTTGAGTGGTGTATGTACTGACTATTATTCTAATATTTTTGTAATATAATTTCTTTTATGAGTATTTACATCAATGTTTTATAGTCCTTCTTTCATGGGTTGTACGTTTCGAAAGTTACCCAAGTCGGTAAGGGATCCTTTCACCCTCCTCTTTTTAAAAGACTTCATTTGTTATGTCTTTTAATTTACATCTTATTATGTTGGGATATGTTATTATATATCCTTACTGATGTAAAGTTTCTATCCAAGTGATGATATGCCATTCTCTATCTCATCGACTAATTTTCTGAATTTTGAAGTGACGCCCTTAGGCTATTGAATTTTTACAAGGGAACGTCTTAACCCAATTTCGATTTCTTTGGGTTCAACCAGTAATTCTTGAATATGTCATCCTATGAATATGTGTGAATGACCTATGATTGTTTAACACTTAATATCCACTTATATTGGGTGTATGTATATTTCTCACACATAATTATGTGATATATTTATCCTTAATTTAAGGATACCATCATTATAATAGATTTCATCTCAATTTACATTTCCATTGAGACTTCATTGTTGTTATGCACCAATTCACACTTATGTGGTGTGTATACTGTCCTTTGACTTATTATATCTTGAATCCCCTTATCCTCATGATATTATAATGTTCTGATTAAATGTTATTCCACAATTATTTGTATTCAAGAGTCTCTCATTTTGTTAAAAACTCTTTAACAAAAATTTCGTTTTAAATGTTTTAAATATTTATTATTATAAATCATTATCTTTAATTTCCATGTTTTAAAAATGGTTTTTAGTATTTATTTATATGGAAATTAATGTTTTAAAATTATAATTCCATTAAAATCTTCAAAGTGGTATGGTACACTTTGATTCAAAAATATCTTTTAAATGGATTTTGACAATGGATTGATTAATTTAATATATTGGAATTACTTATTGTGATTGAAAATGAAATGTTGTTATTGAAATGTTTATATTTTCAATATTTTATGTGTAATGATGGTACTTGGACATTTTACGGGTGGTTATGTGATAAACCATATGACGGGTGGTGCCGTGAATACCCGGACAGGTGGTTACGTTATAACATCCAATGCATTGGGTATGGAAGTCAACTGTATGGCTATTCCATTAAGTATGTGTGGAAGTCGACCGTATAGTTATTCCATTTAAGTATTTTTATGTCCCAGGTTACCTTTATATGTTATGTGTTCTTTATATGGGTTTTATGGTAATCGTTTGGTTACAAAAGGGTAAGTAATGGTCTTTTAGTCAGTGAAGAGTTTTTACTACTTCATAAAGGTGAAAAGTATTACATTGGTAAAGTTTTAATAGTTTACTTGTTGTTTTGAAAAACTAACAGTTTTGTTTGTTTTTGTATCCTTTATTGGGCTTTTTAAACTCATCCCAAGTTTTTGAAATGTTTTCCACAAGACTTAAAGATGAATAGGGTCAAGGATTGGATCATGGAAAGAGATGCTATCTAAAACATTGAACCAGGCATGTTTCTTTTTAAGTGTTTTTTGTATTTTATGAAAACTTAATAGAAGTGTCTACTATGTAATCTTTTGAGATGTAATAGTTATGACCTAATTCTCTAAAACTCTAAACCTTAAAAGATCCTCAATGTGAATTATTCATTTAATTCAATATTAAGTAAGGTTTAAGGCCATGGCCTTATAATTATAGACCAAATTATCTCAACCAATACATACAAAAATAAATTAACAACCTCATTAGACACATCCTAAATCTTCTAGTTTTCTCAAAAAACAACTTGAAGAAGACTTAAGGTGTCAACCACAGGGGATTACGAAAACAATATGTATATGTTCTTACCAAGACTCTTCAAGTTAATTTCTTCCTAACCTTCCTAAAACAATTACGTAACCATATTAAAATAAATAAATTAGTATATTTACTATATTTATATTTATTTATATTAATACTACATCTATTTTATATCTCTTTTCTATCTTATGGAAAATGAAAATATCACACTCGTGGAGGTATGAACATGTTCCTCAACGTAGCAGCGTAATCCATTTTTCATCACCACCTCACATGGATGACTATAATTATTTAATTGGTTAATATATATTATATTTATGAAATTACTAATATTTTTTAGATAATGTAACCATTTCATAGTATTTTTAATCATTCTCAATATAGTAATTTATTGAAATTGAATGAACATACTTAAGTGGTCAACATAAGAAATAAATATTAAATGAATAGATGTGAAATGATCATAAAAGGACCTTAAGAAATGAAATATCTATGAAAAATGTTTCAAAAAATGTATTTAATAAATTTAAATTTAATCTTCTTGGGAATATAATGTGTTCTACTAATTAGGGATCTGAGGTAATGGTTTTTCATCTCAATTCCACTCAAGTGAGATATATTTTTTTTACATAATTTATTTTATACGATGTATATACTTTCCAAATGAAATATTACATCATGAATTATAATTTATCCATTGTATTTAAATTTTCAATTATGATTTTTTGTTTTATGGGGGTTTGTTTCAAAAGACACCAAAGAAGTAAATATTTATTTTACAATCTCACAATTATTTGGGATTGTTCATACATAATTGTTTTGTAAAAATTATATTCTACTCCTCTTCTTTAACCCCATCAATTCTCTTCCAATCTGGTTATTTAAAGGGTTTAAATGTTTTTTTAATTCTTTAATTACTCACTTTAGTATTAAGAGTTCAAAATTATTTTTAAGAAAAAATGACTTTATTTCCCTCTTTGCGTTGAGTATATTTATCTTCTACATCTACATTTTTCAAATTATTTCATTGAAGTTTTTATCAAAATTTAAATAACTGTAAAGGAAATTTTCGGATAAAGTTTTAATTATTTTAAAAAAATTAAATGATTATTTGTAATTTTTTCTTAATAATGAATTTTCTAATTTTTTACAAAAAAGTTTGAAAGGAATTTCATTTTTAACTTATACGAGGTAAAAAACTATTTCTTCTTCCATGAAAATATTATATATATATATATATAATTTTTTTTTGTTTTTCTAAAAGGAATCAATTTTTATTATTCATTTAATTTGTATTTTTTATATTAAAATAAAATGGTATCATATTATAAAAGGTAGTTAAGAATTTTGGAAATAATTTATATTGTCATTTTTATAATAAAGTTAAAAAAGTTATCAAGAAAGTTATTTTAAATGTTTTACATAAATTTTACCCCCTAATTATCAAAATACATTTGTGTATTTTAGATATTATTTTTTGTTAATTTGATGGTCTTATATAATACTTTACTAATTTATATATTATAACTTATTTTGAGATCATTAAAAATTTTATGAATGTGTTCTATATCTCCCTCCATTATTCATTGATCATTAATTCCCCATTCATGTATATATATTTTATTATAAAAAATATATTCAATATCAATTCTACTCTTTCAATATTTCCATAACCATATTCCATTTTAATATATGATGTTTTTAGAATTATGATTATTACAAAATTTATCTCAATGACTAAAAAAATATTGTTGTTTTGTGTTCTTGATTATATTGAGAAATTTTTTTCAAAAGACATATTTATTATTTATTTCATTATTGATTAATTATATAAGGAATTTACATTATATATGAAAGTTATTATTGGGGCCCAGTTAGATATATGACCTAGATGCATCAACTTGTCTCATGACACAAATAATTGGCCAATAGTTTTTGGAATTCGGTGTATGAATACCCATTCATTGAATTATCATATAATATGACCTTGATAGTAAAAACCATGATGTATTATAATGATATTTTGAAAATAATATCATGTTATATGAATTTATTCATTTACTTTATTACAATTTCAAATACTATTATCTATATGATTATTTTGCTGATATTTTTTATCGATTTTGTTTTAGTCACATGTTTTTTATTAAATGGAATATGTATTGATTATATACTTTACCATATATTTAATTATTTAACTAATCATGATAGATTCTTTTTTAACCTCTCCCTTACATAATATCTGAGATCACCCTTTATTATGTTTTCCATTCCCTATGATATGAAGGAGTCTATGAATTATCTTTAAGGATGTAAGAATATTTTTTATACAATATTTTTATTTTTCCAATGAAATATGGAAATCATTTATTCATATAGTATAATAATATTACTAAACTTATTAAACCTATTGTGTTGAGATACCTTTAATATTGTACCAATGTAATAATGTAATCCCAAGCTCTGGGTAAATGGACTTAGGGGTGTATGATTGAAATAGTGAATGTAGATACACAATTACTAGAGCGGTGAATTGTATGTTTAAAAACATTAGAATTTAAGATTAATAAAAACATTTTTTAACAAGGTTAAACAAGGTAAATTCACAAAACCTCTTTAATATCTAATCAATGAAGTAAACATTCGTATAGTCCAGAAATATGAATCCGGAAAAGGAATTTAAGAATAATTTTCTTAAAGGAAGATTTAAACTTAATGCATAAAAAATATTATTTATAAGAGTAAGTAAAGAATAAGAATGTATAAGAAGGTTATACTTTCTTCCCTTATCAAAATACAGCAGAAAAAAAAACATGAAACAAAAAAAGTATCAAGTAGGAAATCTTTTATCCCAAAGAGTAGGGTATCTGACATCCTTTAATAAAGGTCCCTTTATTTATACTTTCACAAAATTCTGTCTTTCCCATACTAGGGTAAGCCCTCGATAGGAATATCAGAGTCTATCTTGATATCCCCACAAGCCATTAAACTTTAAGGTAGTCAGTACCTTTGTCTTATTATCCACAGAATCCCTCGATTGTACTCAGCCAAAATCGGAGTCACACAAAGAAAGATATGCCAGATGATCACGACTGAACAATATGTTCATGAAACTCACAAAGAAAGAGAGTCTTTATCTCTCTAGAAATCAATTCACATCATCATAATATATAAGATCTATGATCTTGGAATGATAACGAGGTCATTAAAATGTGCTCTTATTTATAGGAAAAACTTCATCGGTCAGCTCCCTCCTTCTATGATCATATTTTCCTTGAATTTCATAGGGACCTATATACGTGTCACCCAACCAACGGTGTGTTAGAAAAAAATTGTAAGACATCATTTTATTAATAAAAAAGCATGTGTAAGGAAATATGATTTATTTTAACTAAATCTAAATATATAGAATCTCAAAAAAATAATTTGGAATCTAAACATATATACATTTATATTCTAGAAAACATTGATATTGAGATTCTATTTTACAATAAATTCGTAGTACGAATTATCAAGATTTCAGAGTCTAAATTCTGAAGGATCCAGAGTTAAAATTCTAAGGAGTTCAGAGTCGAAATAATGAATAATTAAGAGTCTGAATTATAAGGATTTTAGAGTCAGAATTATAAGGAATACAGAGTCTGAATTTTGAGGAATTCACATTCATAATTCTTGGGAATTTTGACTATTCATTCTATGGAATTTAGAGTCTAAATTCTAATGATTTTGGAGTCTGAATTTTAGAGAATTCGGAATCTGAATTTTAGAGATTTCAGAGTTAAAATTTCAGTGAATTTAGAGTATGAAAATAGATGAATCTACATCCAAGGAACTATAAGATTTTGATATTTTAGAGAAGAATCTGAATCTTTGACTTAATAATAAAATGAATTTGATTTCGGGGGGACAATGAAAACCATGGTGTGGATAAAAATTTTCCTTAGAGAAAGAAAATTTCCTTAAGAAAATGTTTTTGTGATTTTCAAAACATATGAAAATGGAAAATTCATAATGAAACCTTATTGGCTCAACAATCTCCCTTTTTTTGGAAAAATCAAACAACATTTTATAAAATAATATAAGGAATAAATAATTGCATTTGGAACTTTTCTAAGAAATACTCATATCCCTTTAGGTATGAATCATGATGAATTTAAATAACTCTCCCTTAGGTTTTGAAATCCCTAAGGATCGTATTATTGAATTCCTTAGAGAGATTTTAATTTTTATAACATAAAGAATGTCTTCTTTAAGAAAATCCCCACTTTCAAAAGGGATTATCTTATTTTACAAATAGAATTATTTTTATCATTTTTTTCTCCCCCTTTCTGATTTTAAAAATGGAATAGAGAGAAAAAAATGGTACCTAAAAGATTATAACTATACAAAACAAATCAAATTAAAGAAAAAAAATTTCATTATGATTGAAAAAAATGATACAGGGTAAGAAAAATGCAACAAAATATCAGATTGATAAGAATAATTATTCATCCATTTATTCCATCGGTATGATATTACTTGAACTCACTTTTAACTTATTGAGATCCTTTTGATCATCCTCAAAATTATAGAGAAAAAAATCCTGATCCTGATTTTTCTTTTCTAGAACCTTCATTTTTTCATCTTGATACTTAAGAATTTATTCTTGAGGCTTCACTATCTCTTATTACTGATTGAATTTTTCTTGAAACTCTTCCCTGAGTTCACTTTCTCTTTTAAAATTTAAGGAAAATAGATTCAACATCCCATTCAAGTCTTTATATTCTTTCTTTTGGACTATATGTTCAAGTTTTAGCTTCTTTGAAAAACTTTTTGTATGATTTTTTATCATATCATCGGACTTATCACCAGCATCTTTCGCCAAATCTTGGAAGTCATCAGGAATTATCAAGTCATCAATAGATCTTTTAGACCACTTTGTAATTTTCTTATGTGATCTCTTATCTGTATCATAGCTAATAAGGAATGTTTGGAAATCTGTCTCACAAATGATGAATTTTTCAATGAGCATGCTTTTAGAATCTGAATTCCGATTAAAGGAGTGTTGAAGAATGTGGTATCTTGAATCAATGTTAGAAATCAGAGGAATGGTGTTTATGAACTTCTTTAGAGACTGTAGAACAAAATCCAGACCCATGGAAGATGATCCAGGATCTGATTCCCTTACAGGAGAATATTCATTGTCTAACACTTCAGCTTCCCTCTTGGATGAACCCCCAACATCCTTCTTAACCACCAAAGCCTTCTTAGTTGTATCATCAACCACTTGTTTTCCTTTTTATACATTGCAAATAGTCTCCTCATCCTTCGAAGATTCATGATCACCATATGAAATCTAGACAATTTTATCTTCATCAACCACTTCTTTCTCATCACAACTCTTAAGATCATTAGGTTGGATGATGTTATGATTGATAATTTCGTCACCATTAAGTTTGTCAACTTATTTCTATCTCTCATCCTCTTCTACTTGGAAAATAATCTTGGTTGAATTGACCAGGGAAGTCTGAATCGACATATTGTTAGAAGTTCTATCCTTCTCATGATATTATTCTACTTTATTTATAACATCATCACTTTAATACTCTTCTTCATATTCTTATTCTTATATTTATTTATCCTAAACTATATCTTCTGAAACTTCAGGTTCTGAAATTATAAATTTCTTTCGTGGAGTCTTTATAGGTGCTGGTTGTTGGAGAAACATTTCTAGTAACTACAAATGTTCATAGGATTTCTCAGTATCCTTGATAAGTGATTTAACTAACTTGGATTCATACATTTTTTAGCTCATTTTCTTATTGTTTCCTTACATAATTTTCAACAGCGTGTATATTCAAGGACATTGCCTCAGCAAGATCTAGGCACAAAATTAGACCTCATTCTTTCTTTTGCTTCTTATGTTCCCTCTATTTCACTACCACTTCATTAGATAAGGTCATTTTCTTTTTCGGATTTGGTGGTGTTGAATGAGTTTCCAGAACATTAGGCCTCTATTTGGTTTCTTGTTACATTTTCCTTTATCTTCTTTGGATATTTCTATAAATTATCTCATACTTCCACTTCTATAGCTAGAGATTCAACCTCACTTTCAAAAAGATCATGAAATTCTTCGGAATTGGTATTGAAACCGACTTTAATTTTCCTTAAGGTATAATCACTTAGCAGTAATATCATGGAATTTCATGGCTTAGAGTCGTAGGGAATTTTGAACGATTCTATGCAAAGCACTATGATCTTAAACAAAATGGACAGAAACATGATGATCTGGGATTGGAGATTTCCATTCTTGATGATTGGAATTGTTATAAGGATATACTTCACATGATTTATCATCCTCAGGTTAACCAGAAAATCCCAAATGAAGATGTAAAATTTCTTTAAGGATTCCATGTCTCCTTTTCTTGGAATGAGAAACCCTTGTGCCCATAAGGCCAACATCCTTATATTTTTTGACAGATGGTTTATCTTTGGTGATTTTAGTTCTCTCAATCTAGTTCACTCAATCAATTTTTCCTTCTCAAAACTTCCGGACCGATCTGGAAACTTGGGCGAGCAGAAAATTGCTTCACCTTAATATAGAACTCCAAGAAATTTTCTACCATATTAAAGGATAGGGAATAAGTTTTCACATTGCTCTTGAATGAATTTTTTTTTCTACCACCTTTTTTGTAAAAACATATTATATCATTGACTTCTGTAAGCATGTATAGGTAAACCAGATCCTGACACTTTGGCATGGCTATGCAAAAACTCACCCACCCATTCAGCTTAATATTTTTCATAATCATCGAATTATACTTGGCTATGAACTTTGGGTCAACCAACCTTTCCCTATAGATTTTACAATCCATGATTTCCTTAACTAAAGACATCTATTTCTACGGGGAGTCTTCCAGCGACATTCGGAGTCTAATCCAACTTGAAAAAATGGAACGATATTTTTGAAAAGAGGCAGAGCTTTAGAACATAAATACTTGAAAAATGATGTGGGAAAAGTAATAGGGGGCATTTATATAGGTGTTTAAGTGATGGTTTGAATTCTTGATTTGATCAAATGGTTGAAATAATCACGATCTCAGTGGATGGTTGATATGAAAGTCGATGAAGGATTTGATGGGTTCCAATATTTTGAGGTTTTAGAGAAAAATCATATTTAAAGAAAGTGAATATGATAAAAAATTTCTTAAATACTGACAATGAAAAATTTCAATTATGAAAATTTGATTAAGAAAACATAGCTTTGAGATTTCTAGGAAAATTATTTGTAATGAATAACTTTAGATTCTGAAAAAATTTATTAGGTAAATAATTATTTGGGATACAAAATTTTGAAATCTAAAAATTGTGACAAAATAAATTGATTATGAAAAATTTTGATTAATAAGAAAAATTATTAAGAAAAATTTGATTAAGGAAAAAAAATTGGTTACAAAAAAATTGACTAAAGAAAAAAATGGAAGACAAGAAAATGTACTCCCTCTATGAGAATTTGTTACTTAATATAAGGATATAGGTTTTAAAAAAATGTTAATATGGAATATTACCTTATAGTTATCATTCCTAAATTTTTTAATGTGTTCAAATCTATCAGAGGATAATTATTTGGTAAAAATTTCAGCAAGTTGGTCTTGCATTTGATAAATTGAAGAATGACATCTCTTTTAAGTATGTGATCTCTAAGAAAGTGATGCCAAATATCTATGTTTTTTTCACAGGAGTGATGTGAAGGGTTTTTTCGTAGGGAAATGGAACTACTGTTATCACACAATATATTTGTTTTGGTAAAACACATGCCATAGTATGTGAGTGTGTGTTGCATCCACAACACTTGAGTACAACAACTTTCAGCTACTACATATTCATCTTATACAGGGAAAAGTGATACTGAGTATTTCATCTTTCATGACCAAGAAACTAATAAATCAATTAATAAATTAAAAGTTCCAGATTTACTTTTTCAATCCATTCTACATCCACCAAAATCTACATCTGAAAAACTATTTTAAAACAAAATCACTTCTAGAGTTATAGAAAAGTCCTAAATCTATGGTTCCCTTTTAATATAAAAAAGTATTTTCACTGATTTTAATTAATATTCCTTTGTATTATATTGATATGTTACACATAATAATATTGAAAACATTAAGTATAGATGATTATATGTCAAGTATAGTAAACTTTCTTTCATACCTCTAAATAATGTTTGATCTACCAGTTTCCCAGCTTCATCAAGATAAAGAGAATTTGAGGTACCGATTGGAGTGCTTATACATTTAGTGTAGTTATATCCATACATTTTAAGAAGCTTTTTAATATACTTATGTTGTGATATATAAGTTCTTTATGGTTTTGGAGAAATTTGGAAACCTAAAAAAAATGTTATCCCACCCATCATACTCATTTCATACTCAGATTTCATGAGATTATCAAATGAATAAGTTAAGGATTTCTATGTTGGTCAGAATATAATGTAATAAACATATATTTAGATAATAAAAAAATTTTATTATCTATATTTAGAAAAACTATTTGATAGAAGTTCCCTTAACATAATTGTGTTTTAATAAGAATCTTGTAAGTCTATTATACATGGAGCTATGGGCTTGTTTAAGTACATATAAAGATTTTTTATGTTTGAAAACATGTTTAGGATGTTTTTTGTCTTTATAACCAAGATGTTGTTCAACATAAACTTCCTCTTGGACATATCCATTAAAAAAATCACACTTCACATCCATTTTAAAGAGTTCTAAATTAAATAATTCTACAAAGGCAAGTAAAATACGTATAGATTCAAGTCTAGATATTGGAGAATAGGTTTTTTATAGTATATTCATTCTTTTTTATTATAGCCTTGACAAACAAATATAGATTTATTTCTTACTATGATTCCATTTTAATCACACTTATTTTTGAAGACCCATTTTACTCTAATTATATAAGATTCCATCGGTTTTTCAACCAAGGTCCAGACATTGTTCCATTTGAAATCATTGAGCTCATGATGCATGGATTTAATCCAATCATCATCACCTATAGATTCCTCAGTGATTTTTTGTTCTAATTGGGAAATAAAAGAAATATTTTATACTTCATTTTTATGTAACTTCTAGTACATGCATATTGATTTACATCACCAATGATACTATCACTGGGATGATTCCTAAGAAACTTTTTATTTGAGTTTTGTAAAACCTGTTCATCAACATATGGAAGAAAATATTTTGGGGTAGATGCTTGAGAAACGTTTTCTAGTAAATTTTCCTTTTTTGAAGAATATTATATCATATTTTGATAATAAGTTTTTTAAAATACATTTGAGGATTTAGGTTTGGGCTGTTTAAAATAAAAGGATTAGTTTCATAAAATTTAACATGTAATGTTTGTTCAATAGTGAATATTTTTTTTAAAAACTCTATAAGACTTAGAAGTAGTGAAGTATATTAGAAAATTTTCATCATCATATTTAGATGAAAATTTATGTAAGTCATCTTTAATACTCAGGATGAATACTTTGAAAGCAAATACTTTGAAGTAATAAAGTCTTGGTTTTCGTCCAGTCCAAAATTCATAAGTTGTTTTGTTAAGAAAATGTCTGATTAAAAAAAATTAGAGTATAAAAAGTAGTACTAACAGCTTCTGCCCAAAAGTGTTTTGCAATATAAAATTCACTCAACATGGTTCTAGTTATCTCTTGAATAATTCGATTTATTCTTTTAATAACACCATTCTGTTGAGGAGTTCTTGGGGATGAAAAGTTATGAGTAATGCCCTTCATACTACAAAATTAAGAAAATATGAACTTTGAAATTCTCATCCTTGATCACAAATAATCTTTATTAATGGAATTTTTTTCTCATTTTTAACCAAGGATCTAAATGTTTTGAAATAATAAAAATCTTTAGATATCATTTCTAGAAAATAGGCCCACATAAATATACTATAATCATCACCTAAAACAAATTCATAATATTTTCCTCTAATACATCATGTTTGTGTTAGACCAAAAATATCCATATGCAATAACTGTAATGCATCAGAAGATGATACTTCACCAATAGATTTAAAAATATATTTATGTTTCTTACCATATTGACAAGGATCACAAACTTTTGAAGAGTCAAATATAATCTTCGATAGACCCTTAATAAGTATTTTCTATGAGAGTTTTCATAGGTTCCTATGGTTATGGTGTCCTATCCTTCTATTCTATAAACATTGATTAATCTTTCATTTCACAATGTAAAGGCAGATCTTGGAACCTAAGGCCTTTTATGTTTAGTGTATATACATTCTCATTCCAATGGGAAGAAAGAATAAACTCTTCCTTGGAATTGTGTACTAATCATTTATCATTCCTAAAATTCACAAGGCAACCTTCATCAAATAACTATCATATTATAATGAGGTTGTGCTTAAGACCCTTAACAAATAAAACATTTTAAATTAATGTTTTTTACGAAAACAAATGTTACATATACCAACAATTTCTCCCTAAACATTATCTCCAAACGTTTCTTTTCCTTCTTTTATCTTAATAATAATTTTAAAGAAGTTTTTCTTACCAATCATATTCCAGGAACATGCACTATCCATGTATCATATTTTGTGGTTGGTAATTTATTTATTTTCATGAAAATAAAGGTTTTAGACTTTCAGAATCCAAACTATCTTGGATTCAGAAATGATGGAAAGTAAAACTTTAGGAACCTTCAAATTCATAAAAATAAGAATTATGAAAACCAAAAGAATGAGTTTTGTTTAAAGAAAATATTTACTCCCAATGTCCAACACATTGAAATATAGTACAAAATGGAGAATTTTGGGGAGTAAAATGAGTGCTACTAAAAATTGGTTTTGAGTGAGTATAACCAAAAGTAGAACTATTCCTTACAAGATGAAGGTGTGAATCTATTTTATCAAATTCTATCCTTCCTGATGTAAAATTAGTTAAAATTATCTTTAAGGATTTTTTTTGATTTTAGTCTAATGACTATATTCTTATCCTCAATGTTATTATTTTTATAACTTGAGTTAGCCTCAAAAACACCTTTTGTAGAAATAACATCATCAAGATCCTTATAAATTTTATCCTTCTTAGAATTCACTTTCATAATATTTTTATAAAAATTGACTAGGTAAATATTGTTATCATCAAGATCTTTATAATTATTTTTTACTTCTTTTTTATGTATAGTCATTCTATAACATGCCTTCTCAAGATATTTATTGAGTTTAGAATACTTTTTTTCAAGTATTTTGGAAACCCTAATCACATCTTCATATGAAGGTAAAGAGGTATCGTCATTATAAAAAGATTATTCTTTTGAATACTTATAATATTTATCATCATTATAATTTGAATTCAAAGATACATTAGTGATATATTCATCATTGTGTACCTTGGCCATTAGACAATTATTTTCAATGGGTAGTTTGAATGGTAGAAAAAGATTCTTCTAAATAGAAGATTCATAATATCAGGATTCATCAGATGAGTCACCACCACTAGAACTCCATGTATCATTATCCTTCAAAAATTTATTGGCTTTATATTTGTTAAACATATTTCTATTTCTCTCAGAATGCTTTTATTTTCTATCTTTTATTTTAGGAATGGGAAAATTAGGGCTAATGTGTCCGAATCTTTTTCATTCATAATAAGTTACTTCCAAGTCATTCTTGTCTTTTCATTATTCATTATTATATCTATACTGAAATTCTTTCTTTCCCATTATATTTTTCATCCTTTGATCATGATTAGCTAACTTATTTTCATAATGTCAACATTCACTAAACTTAGATTAAAAAATGACAATATTAGAATTAGATCTTGTAACCCTTTCTAAGGTATTGACTTTTGTAGTAGTAAAGGCTACAATTCCATTTTCATTCTTCTTCTTTTTCATATCAACATCTCTTTTCATTCTTTTCTCATTTTTAATATGGGTTCCAAAAAGTTCATCAAGAGTAATTTTGGAAACATTTATATTATAATCAATAGTTGTCCTGTTTTATTCCTACTCATTGAGCATGATGTCAATTATTTTATCTACAAGAACCTCATCATCAATACCTTTCTCTATTATAGATTAATTACTGTTTACAATAGTCATAAATATTTTTTTCACTTTTCACACTGGTTCTCCATAGGGAAAAAATTCCATGATATTCTTCCCTTAACATTTACCTTTTGGTCTCAATCACTTTTGAAGTTCCAAAGTGTGTAACATAAAGTTTCTTCTATATAAAGTTGGAAGATTCAAAATAAAATATTTGAAAATATATGTTTCTAGTCATTGAACACAACAAAGAATGGCGTATCTTTAATTTAGTTGATATTCTAATTTTTCCTAGTTAGTGAAGATTCTGACTTCCTTGTCTGGATTTTTGTTTTCACTTGTGTAAATAACAATGTTTTCTTCTCCATTTATAATAAAAAAAAGTCTTCATTCTATCTCTCCAGCACTCATAATCATTACCATCAAAAATTGGTGGTCTGGTAGGATTAAGGTTATCAATGGAACCAACATTTATACATACCATTCTATAAGAAAATATCATTTCCACAAAACATGTAAGTATAAAAAGCTTATAAAAAAGATAAAAATATAAAGACAAAATCAAACAAGAAAAGTTATGAAGAAAATTTACAACAAGAAGAATTTGAGGAAGAAAACTTATATGTGAGTATAAGTATTTCAGGGACCTACTCGAATACTAATTGAAAGATGAAAATAGTATATGTAGATACTCAATTACAAGAGGGGGGAAATTGTAAGTCTAAAAACTTTTATTTTTAACAATAAGTAAAACTATGTTTTACAAGGTTAAAAATGAAAATTCAAAAATCCTCTTTAAGATATAATCTTTGAAATAAACATGATTAGAGTCCAGAAATTTGAAATTGAAAAAGACACATGAGAACAATTTTTTTAAAGGAAGAAACTACCTTAAAGCGTATAAAATCTTTTTTATCAGAGTAAGTATAGTACAAGAAAGTATAATAAAGTTATACTTTATTCCTTTATCAAAATACAATTTAAATAAAACATGAAAAAAACATGTAACAAGTAGGAAATCTTTTTACAGAAATAGTAGTGTATCCAACAACCTTGGATAAAGTTCACTTGATTTATACATTCAAGAAATTCTATCTTACCCACACCAGGGTAAGCCCTTGATCAGAATATCAAAGTCGATCTTGATATCCCTAAATTCCTTTGAAATTTAACGTAACAGGAACCTCTATCTTCCTATCCATGGAATCCCTCGATTGTACTCAACAAAAATCAGATTCACATGAAGAAAACTGAACAAGATGTTCACGCCTGAACAAGATGTTCATGAAACGAACAAATAATGAGAGACTTTATCTCTCTTGAAATAAATTAACATCATCACAACATGTAATATCTAGGGTCATGGAATGATAATTATCTTGTTCAAATGTGATTCTATTTATTAGAAAAACTACAACGTTCGGCTCCATCCTCCAACAGTTATATTTTTCTTGGAATTTCGAAGGGACTTTTATTAGTTTCACTCAACCAATGGTTAGTTTTATACAAATTATACGATATCACTTTATTGATACAAAATCATGTGTATGAAAAAATGAATTAGTTTAACCAAATCTGAATATTCTTTATCTAAGGAAAAATAGAATTTAGAATCTAAAAATACAAACAATCATATTCAAGAAAACATGGATATTGGGATTCTATTTTACAAATAATTCAGATTATGAATTCTAAATAATTCAGAGTTTGAATTATTATGAATTTAGAGTCTGAATTCTTAAGAATTATGAGTCTAAATTATGAGTACTTTTTAGTCTGAATAATGAGTTTTGAGAGTTTGAATTCTGAGTAATTCAGAGTCTAGATTCTTAAGAATGCGGAGTCTGAATTCTAAGGAATTTAGGGTCGGAATTTTGATGAATCTCGAGTCTGGATTTTGGAGAATTTGGATTTTGGAAATAGAAGACTCTATATCCAAGGAACTATAAGATTATGAGATTTTAGAAAAGAATCTGAATCATTGACATTGTAATAAAATGAACGTGATTTTGGAAGGACAATGAAAACTAGGGTATGGATAAAAAATTTCCTAAGAGAAATAAAATTTTCCTTAAAGACAAAGATAAACATTTTCCTTAGAGAAAGAATATTTTCCTTAAGGGTAAGGATAAAAATTTCCACAGAGGAAGAAAATTTTCCATAATGATAAGGAAAAAATATTTCCTTATAGAAAAAAGATCCTTTATAAAAAGTGATAGTGATTTAAAAAATATAGAAATAGAAAAGTCATAAGTAAACCTTATTTAATAAATAAGGGGAATTACATTATGGATAATGTACACACTTTATATTAATTAGAAATACTAATCAAACTATCATGTGGAATGGGTGAAATGATTTTTTGGGAGGTAAATCATAATAGAAATTAATATTAGTGATAAATTAAAAAATATAGGATGAATATAAAAATGTTCTTGATTTGAAATTTTAAATGAAGAATGATTTGAGACTTGTTTTTGGGTAAGGTTTATTTTTTAAAATCATCACTTATAACATGGTTTATTGGAGAATAATAGTTTCTAAAATTTCCTTATAAAGGATTGGATACATTGTTTATGGAGGATTAGGTTTTGTTCAAGGAAGATAAAATATTTATGTGTAGGGGACTTTGATGAAGTTAATCTGTATACATACTCTTCTTAGTAATTCCAATTTATTTAAATAATAATTATGTCAAATATTTTTGTTTATATTATTTAATGGCATAAAAAATAGTGTAACATAGCTTTATTTTGTTTTTTAGTTTTATGAGGAAAATGATCTTGATATTGATGAAATCACATTTTAGGATTTATAGAATTTATACTAAAAATGGAATAATATTTTTTTCATCGTACTGGGGAAACCAAAAAAAGATCATACCAAGATGACCAATCATTACTGTAGGATAGCCACAAGTTTTGTGCAAAGAGTATCATCAAGGGAGAAAAGATTATGTGGGTCTACGCAAGGGAATAAACATGTATGTTCAAGAATAGAGGAAAGAGCAACATGAGTTCTCACAAGGTAGGAGAGTCATAGTAGGAGGGTAGTGGCTTTTATTCGTAGTGACCCATTTGTATTATTGATTAATATTATGTCCAAAACCCATTGTGAGTTTTGATGTTGGATGGGTATTTCAGAAGAACTATTCATTTAAACAAATGCACTGTTATTTTTTCAACCGCACATGTTTACCACTACACAAAAATGAACCATTGGTCATTTCATTCCTTGCACACTAGGGTTTTTCATGTTAAATTCACCACCACCATTAATCCCACACTGTGGAAACTTAATGGATGAGTATTATATATTATTTCTACATTGATAATTTGAATATAAGCATGTTTTATGCATTTATATGCACCATGGAACCAAGATGATTATTTTGTGAATTTTTTTATGTGTTGTGGATTCTTCATTACAACATGGGAACTATTTTACTACACAAGGGGGATTGAGGATCAAAATGAATTGATATGGATATAGTGTGGTTATAAATTTCTCTATCGATTAGGTCCCGAGTAATATGTCAACATGAATATATTAAATGCATGAAGAGTATCATATGGATCTATTAAGGGTTGGCGATATCAAGGTTAGCATAATCTACTATGTAATTTCATTAGTAGTGTTGACATTAGGGTTACCCTGATACTAATTAATCGGGTTCATTATATAAGATCAATTTATTTATTGTCTAAATATATATCACATATAATGTCAGGGTCCTATATTCAAAACATAATGATTGTTTTAAAGGGTATAGACTGGGGTTGATGGATTCATAAATGTTATTTTTGAATTTCTCTAACTTTTCATGGGTAATATAAATATGTGTAAAGGTAGCTATATTTTACTGATGATCATATGGGGTTTGAAAATTACACTGATTAGAAGAAGAAGGCCTATGAGATGTGATTTTTTTTCTACACATTGGAGGTTTTCAAATTAGTAGAATAAATTTTTTGGATATAGGGTTAGTACATCATAGGTGTTCAACTTGAATTAGAAATGAGAAAAATAGAGGGAATAATATTTCTCACAAGAGAAGTGTTTTAGGTTATGGAGTTGTTTTACCATGGAGGTCTTGATTGGTGAAGTGAATCTAAATATTAAGGTTATAGGATCCAATGCTAATGTAATTCTGGCTAAAGCATTGGTTGGTTTTGAGGAGGATAATAGGTTGAACCACGACTGAGTTCTATGAGGAAATTTTATCATTGTTCTGAGATTTTAAGGAGCTAAAAGGAATGTTTTTTCATTATTTTAATGAATCTTTTAGGATTTGGAAGTTTCACTAAAAAAAATTTCTTGTACCATAGGTATATTCATATAAGCAATTTCAAATAATATTTTTCATGTGTAATAGAAGGCTATATTTTAGTTGTATTTCCCATGTTATAACACTTAATCGATATAATATTAAAAATAGATGTTCCCATATTTTTAGAGAAATAAAGGATATTTTATAGGGGGTTTGATTCATTTATAGAAAACAATGATGGAATAATTTATGCAAAAATGAATAAAAAGATGAATGATAAACAAAAAAGATGGATTAACAACTTGAGGGATGAAGTGAGAGAGTGACTTCATCCACTAGATAAAATACATTATTGGGTTTTGATTTTCAATTTTTTTCCTATGTAATGATGTAATGTATACATTGGTTTTCAATAATAATTAATGAAATTATTTTATTATATTTCAACACATTAGTTTAATTTTTCACCTTCTATTTCATTCTCATATGATATCTAGTATTTTCGGGAATACGAATAATCTATCATGGGTGGTTAACATCATAGATGAGGGTTGTTTAGAATTAGTGGGATTTTTATATCATGATTTCACTCATTCTTTTATTATGAGTTCTTAAAATTAGTTTTTTTACAATTAGATTAATATTTATCATATCCCCAAATTTTTAGAAATTTAAATTATTATTAATGGGTGAAGCCTAATGTAATATATGGGAGTGGGGAGGGATGAGTGATGTAACATCGCCACTAACTTTTTAGAATTAGATTAATGAATATTGTTTAGTTCTAAATTAGCCCATCCATGGTTATACATGTGAAAATAATTTGTTTATTGTGATAAGAGGTACATATAATTACCCTATAGAGCATCCAAATTATTGATTAGATTAAAATCCTGAGTGGAGTTGAGTCATTTTAGATTAATACGAACCATCCCCAAACATCAGTTCCCCTCTCCTAATCCTCCTAGACCTACTTTAAGTATTTTTAGGTTTAGTTGATTTAGTTAAATTAGTTTTATTACATAATTTAGTGAAATAATTATCAAAACCTAACAATTTGTTTTAACATCATATGTAGGCTTCCCTATCCCTTATGGTATCAAACCTATGATTTCAATTTACTTAGATTTTAGTCGATTGGCACCCACTGGTTGTACCTATCACTCCATGGGAACTAGTGAAGACTCAAGGTCAAGTAGACTCAGACACTATACAAATTATGAACAAGGTGATTCAATGCCACTTTATAACTAGGTAATGTGTGGCATGTTCTAGTCTTGGTCGGGGTCCCTTGATGGTAGTAGAGCGTAACCCATACACACTTTTTCCCCAAGGGGTGTTAGTCTAGTGGTACCCTTCAGTTCTACCTCTTTCCCTCTATGGAAACTAGTGTAGGCTCAAGTCTCACCAGAATTGGACACTGTGTATATAAGGAACTATTTGATTCGTAGCCATTACCTAGATGGGAATGTGTGGCATTCTATTGGATTGGTTTCCCCCAGACGGGAGTCGAGAAAAAACCAATACACATGTTTTTCCACTATGGTGGTGGCACAATGATAAATATGAGTAGTGTAACTGTATCATTATTTGGTATGTGCAAGGTTCTATTCCTAGGATTCTACTCTTAGATGAATTTCTCCCTCCCCCAGGATCCACTCGTCTTTACAGCTCACCCATTTCATGAATAGAAGGGTGAAATGGGGTGTATCCCACCGGTGATGTGGGGTCTTTTTGTTGAACCATTTTCAATTGGGTTTTCAACCTCTAGGACACTCTACCATCCCATAGAGAAACAACTCCTTCCCTTTTGGGCCTTTGTCTATTGTGATCTATTCAAGGGGAGGGGAATTCTCTTGCATGGGGAGTTTGAAAATACCACACCTATGAATTCCCTTTCAGAGATAAATAGGTAGCGATTTTTGGGAAAACATAAATCCTAAAAATTTTCCACATTAGAGAATTAATGATTCCCTTTACATGATCACCATTCTAACATAACTAAATTTCCCAAAACAATTGTTTATCAAAAAATATTTTTTTCATAAGTTTAGACCAAATAATTCAATATGAAATTACTAATTTCAAATTATGATTCATCATAAAATATTACCAAATCTACTTTTCTACAAAAATCTTATCGTTAAAATCAAACCATTTAAACTAACAATTATTTCTCCATTATTTTATATACTAATACCAATGCATTAAAATTTACTATTTTCCCAAAATATTGATTAATGGACAAAAAATAAAAGAGAAAATTACTATTAAAATACATTTTGATAAATCATAAGATAAAAAAGAAAACATTATTTCATAGTTCACACACCATGTTCAATATGTAAAATTTCAACAAAAAATTCTCAATATATAAAAAAATCAGCAATCCTAATACATTAAAATAATTTTCCAAATATAGATTTTACATTATTTAAGATCTTGATAAGTCATTAGTTACTTTATAAAATCAAATGGAAAAGATTTATTTTTTACACTATACAAGTTTTCAATTTAAAGAACTCTAATCTTGAAAAGTGGATTGGAAATATAGAACCAATTAGGTCACCAAAAATGAACTATTTTTCCATAAATAGGAATCAATTTTGTGAATTTTAAACTTCTTACATTCCAATTTAAAAAAATTATACCGTTAATCAAAATGATTCACTATTGATATTCAATAACCATTTCATTGTAATCCATTATAGTATTCAAGACACCAATTAAAATAACTAGTCATCACTTCATAATAAATATATAAATACTTACAAAATTTTTATAACCATATAACTACATAAAAATAAATTTATCCACTTTTTATATAAGAATAAAATTCATCAAAATCCAAATCAAAACAATTTTTTCTGTAAACAAATTCGAGGAATCAACCCTACATTTTACATGATTTCCAGAATTTTTATGGATAAAATATATATAAAACCAAACACATACACAATTATTCCACTAAGTACATATCATGGTACTTTATGATACATTATATATAATGTATGGAAAAGTATATCATGGCCAATACACCTTACCATGGATTAAAAAGCAGATCAATTAATTTCAACATACCAAATCATTTACATCCACTAACTTTCTTAAAAGCTCAATCCTTTCAATCAAGATATTGATCATGAATTTTTTTATAATACCCATAATGTCCCAACACATCATATCTTCATTCATAACAAACCATAACAAAATTAAAATTATAAAATTTGTAACATTATAACTCTACATGTGATATTAAACATTGAAACTAAGAGGAATCATAATTTTACACATCCCTTGGTACTATAACTTAACAAAAAAGTATAACCAATAAAAGAAAATAACCAACACAATCAGCGTGGAAATATTTTTCGAAATAAATCACAAGAAAACATCAAATAACCATATAAACACACACAAAAGATATATGAATGTAAATATTTGATATATAAATAATATATTCCAAATATATCCAACCAAAAAAGTAAAACTAAAAGGTGTTTTCGTGGGAGACCTCTAATGATTAGTGTGATTTTTGGGTACTTTGGTGTAGCAGAGTGGTGACCAAGGTCGACTCTCAAAGAAAGAAGTAAATTTGACAACTTATTAAAAGTATTTAGAAAATAAAATTAAAGGGAATAAGAACACTACATGAAAGGATGGGGGAGGGGGTTGTTTACCATTCTTAAATAAATAATATGCTTTCTACAAGAAGATTGTATAATTTTTTTTGTTTTTATTTTTTAAAAATGAAGTTCGATTAAAAAGACACAACAAGAAAATGTTTTTTAGAAAATATTTTAAAATGTGAAATCAATCTAAGTCTACCTCTTCACACAATTATTTATCATTATCATCAAAATTAACATCTGCTTAATTATGACCCCTTAACGTTTTAACCCTCAAACCCAACTAGAATTAAGTTTACCACAAAGATGAAATGAAATAAACCCTAGGCTATCTTCGAAACATGCCATCACAACACCCTACTTTGATTGATGTTCTATGGATAGTTTATGAACAGTGGGAATGTAGAGCACATATCCATTCTAGAAAAATAGGATGAATTTTGCTTAGTTATAATATTTTAACTCTACAAATTTATCCCATGTGACATTCTATTACCGATTAAGATTGTGCACTCACAATTCACACAATACTTGACCTCGCGTGTTTTTTTATTAATTGTTCAACTTCATGCTTTATTTATTATAATTTAAAAACTCAATTCATGGATTATATTATGTTAATTACAGTTTCTCAATGATTCAAAATAAATTAATAAAAGAGGTGGGAGGTATATTGATTACAAAAAAGAACAACTCTTCCCTGGGCGGTATAGTCATTATAGAAACATTTTTCATTTGCAATGGTTTAGATAGGGTAAAACTCAATTCCATTTATACTCTGGATTCCTGCCCAATTAAGAAGATTAATAGAACAATAAATTTGAAAAAATAGATGAAAAGATAATAAATAAAATAATAATAATGAATTTTATTACACAAACAAAAGAATTACAACAGGATTAAGAAGAAGAAGGCTTTGTTGAAAGGATCCTTGCTTCAAGACATAGCCTTGTTGAAATGGTTAGAGAATTGGAGTGGGTCCACTTCTCCTCGACCCTCAACTTCTTATTTCACTGGACAACCCCCCAAATGAGAAAAACAGTAATTTTTAGAGTTGATGAGAGTATAAGATTAAATAGGTTTCAAATGTGAATGGGGAATGTCATCCAAATATTTTAATCCCACTTTCACTGCCTTCTTGACCATCAAAACACATGAACCAGTTGTTTTCTAGAAGAATGGTTTGTGTACCATTGGTTTGTTGAGCACCTCTCAAATTTTGGCCCACTCCATGATTGGATGAAGAAGTTATGGCCCAAATATAGAACCAATATCCAATCTGGTAGGCCCATCCCACCTTTGAATTCATTTTTTATTTAGTCCAAACAAATTCATGATTTAGATCCACTTTTCTGAACAAAAGTTGTATCCCATCAAGTCAGGAACACAATTACAAAAGTTGAAGTTCAAAGAATAAAGTTTATAATATTTATGTTCAAAATACTAAAGTGCACTATAAAGGTTAAAACTGGAATTTCGATCAAATTTTCAAATGAATGATCTAATCCATAATATTTTATAAATAAACATATTTAACATAATGTGAGGAAATTTTATCATTTATTATCAATAAAATATTCAATAAAAATTTGTTTTATCAACTCCCCCACACTTACCCTTTTTCAATCCTGAGAAAAACCTAATATCATGTATTCGAAAAAATTGTGACAAGATATGCATATTCAAATTTCACAATCCACAGTGATAATATAGGAAAAGTAAGAATCAAATCCAGAGTCAATATCAATAAATTTTAAAGTAATTATCTCATAATTTTTTTCAAAACAAAATCTACTGAGATTCATATCAACAATCATAGAGAAACACTTCATGGGTCTACAATGCCACTAATTCTCCACCCGTGTGTGTGTGCCAACTATTCCATGACTGTCTCTCTACCATTTATCTAGTATATTCTGGTCAATAAAAACTTTTCTTCTTACCAGATTCTATTCCACCAAACCTTTTCAACATCCTTTGTAATCAAAATCCAAAACTCTTTCATTTAAGTATTCTCAGAAGTTAAACCATGAGCTCCCGACCTAAATAACCCCACATGTCGTACATTTCTTCACACCACTCTTTATTGACTATTTTTTTTAATTTTTTAATTTTTTTTAATTTTTTAGAGGGAATAAAGTAGTCAGATATTAGGTGCACATGCATAGGTCAATCTGGTATAATGATGGAAAAAATTATAAGATAAACGAACGTATGGAATGACAATGTTATAAGCTGAAATGGATTAATCACCCTAAAAATACATTCAATTGGGTAAGAGAAACTCAAAAGTTATGATTATGTGAAAATTTGTGTGGAGAAATAAATGAAACAATTTACCATGAAAAAATATCACAAATAATGATGTCAAAATCTAAAAGGTTTTATAATGACAGAACTATTCATATCATCAACGAAATAAATTTTTATAAAATTCAACCCTTGATGATGAAATATTAATCATTCTAATATTTGTACAATTGAATTTTGAAAACATGGATTTTTCATATGTTCAACTTGAGAATGTTACATGATATATTTGTTTCTTTTTTATTAATTTGTTTCTTTTTTTCTTTTTCTTATTTTTTGAAACTTTTAACCAAAAACATAATAGAAAATTCACATAAAATACACAAATGAAAATCCTAAATTTCTACCCCTAAATGTTTCCCCCTCCCCCACACTTATAATATTGCATTTTCTTCCAAGTGAACCTATGAGATTTTATATGCACATAAAATTTATAATTTTAAATAGGAAAAAGAATAAAAAAGTTAAAGGGTTACTAACAGCCTGATATGATCATGTGATGATGGGGTCATACATTGTGATGAAATGCACTGCATCTGTAGGAAGTCCCTCAATTTATTTCTTTAAACGTTTCCCACTGACTGTAAAGCTCCGTCCTTTATACTCTTGTATGATCTGCACTACACCACAAGGAAAAAATTAGTCGCAACATAAGGACCTAACCACATGGAATGCAACTTACCAGGCATCAACTTCATTCGTGAACTACAGAGAAAGACTTTCTCTCCAACTTGAAATTATCTTTTCTAGGACATTTTTTATGATATTATTTTGATCTTTCCTTATAAAGCCATGAGTTCTCATATGATGACAATTGAATCTCCTTAAGATCTTGAATTTTTATCTTCCTTTAGATTCCATCTTGGGCTAAATCCATGTTACTTTTCTTTATAGCCTAATAAGCCTGATGCTCAACTTCTATGGGTAGATGATATGATTTACCAAAATCAATTCAAAATGGGGACATACCAATTGGTGTCTTTTATGTTTTCCTATAATCCCACAATTCATCATCCTAGCACTTTCTATAATCATTCCTATTTGGCTGCAAGGGTTTCTCCCAAATTTTTTTCAACTCCCTATTTCGAACCTTAGCCTGGCCATTTGTTTGAGGGTGGTATGATGTTGATGTTTTTTATGGTTCCCTATACTTTTTAAGGATGGAAGAAAAATTCCAATTGCAGAAGTGTGTCCCTTGGTCATTAATGATGACCTTTGGTACTCTAAACCAACAAAAAATATGTGTCTGGAAAAGTCCACTACAACATGAGAATCATCAGTCCTAGTGGCCTTATCCTCCACCCATTTACCCACATAATCAAAAGCAACCAAAATATATAAAAAACCAAATGAACTTGGAAAAGGACCCATATAATGAATTCCCCATACATCAAAAATATCATTGAATAACATGTGTTGTTGGGGCATCTCGTGTCTCCATGAAATATTACTAGTGTGTTGGAAATGTTAGCAAGACTTACAAAACACATGAGCATCATGGAATAAACTAGGCCAATACAATCCAGAGTCTAAAACCTTTCAAGCTGTCTGTTGGGGTCCAAAGTGCCCAACAAAAACAAGTGTATGAAAAAATTGCAGAACAGACTCAAACCCATGATCTGGAACACTCCTAATAACTAGGTCCCTACACAAGCACCATAAGTAGGGATCATCCTACACATAAAATATAGACTCACGCTTTAATTTTTGGACTTGATGTTTCTTTAAATTTGTAGGAATTTCAGAGGCGACAAGGTAGTTCACTAAATTAGCATACCAAGGATACATACCTGAGATGGAATAAATATGCTCATCGGGGAATGTGCCTCAAAGTGGAACCTTGTCTAAGGTGTCATCCACTAGTGTGTGAGTAAGAATACTCATGTGGGTCGCCACTAGGTTTTCCAACCCCTTATTTTTCATTATCACAATATCAAATTCCTAAAGAAGGATAATCCATTGGATAAGTCTAGGATTTTCATATGGATTCTTCCAGAATCATCAAAAATGGTTATGTAATATGATTGGGATAAATCCAGTATTTTTGATGTAGATGCAATCACATATGAACGTTCCACCACCCTCTGAGATAAGACAACACCAACTGCGAAGTTAGAGGCATCACACATATGCTCAAAAGGATGCTCCCACCGTGGGGGTTGTATGCTAGGTGGAGTGGTAAAAAAATTCTTTAGCTCATCAAATGGTTTCTTTTAAGAATCATCAAACACCAAATAATAATCCTTTTGAAGTAATTGTGACATAGTAAGAGCAATCTTACTAAAATCTTTGATGAAGCGATGATAAAATCCTGCACGCCCTAGGAAAGATCTATCATCACGCACACATGAAGGATAAGGTAAGGATGAAATGATATCTACCATATATAAATTTACAATAACCCATGTTTTTACAATACATGCCCTAATAAATTCCCAAGCTCTTTCATGAAGTGACACTTTTTAAATTTTAAGACCAGATTCTTCTCAATACAACGATTCAAAACCTTTCCAAAACTATAGATACAGTCATCAAATCAAGACCTATACACTATAAAATCATCCCTAAATACTTCAATGAATGACTTAATGAAATCCAAAAAAATACTCACCATGCATCTCTGGAAGGTACCTGGGGCATTGAAAAGTCTCAATGGAATCCTTCGGTAGGCAAACATACTGAATAGAAAAGTGAATGTTGTATTCTCCTAATCATCCAGAGCAATAGAAACATTAAAATATCCAAAAAATCCATCCATGAAACAATAATGTTTCATCCCAGCTAGTCTCTCATGTATTTGATCAATAAATGGGAGGGGGAAATGGTCCTTCTGAGTGGTTTGATTTAGTTTCCTATAATCAATACACACAGACCAATGTTTTTTCACCCTCATTAGAACTAACCCATCAATCTCATTTTTAAAAAATGTAACACCACTATTCTTAGGCACAATATGAATAGGACTCACCCACTGAGAATATAAAATGGGATAAATTATACCTTCCTCAAGGAATTTTTCATCCTCTTTTTTAAGAATTTAAGAATGGTTGGATTGAGTCACCTTTGTGGCTATCTAACTGGTTTAGCGTCATCCTATAGAATAATCCTATACATGAAAATTGAGAGGGTAATACCTGATATGTCAGCCATGGTCCACCACATTTCCTTAATGTTCTCCCTCAAAAGATTTAAATGTTTTTCTTCATGTTAAAAAGGGATATTTTTAGTAATGATAACATGTAATTTATCTCCACCTAACAAATATGAGTATTTGAGATTAGGTGTCAATGGATTGAGTTCCAATTTATGGAGGTGATGTATGGATGGAGAAATATATGGAATTTATATATATGCACAATGAACATCATTATCAAAATATACATCATCAAAATCAGAGAACAAAACAAAAAATCCATCAGCATACTCAATAGTAATGTCATAATCAGAGTTCAAATGATCAAAATTAGAATATGAATCCTTTTAAGAATCAAATCTAAGAGAGTATAGTGCTTTATATATAGGTTTGGAAGTACTCTTAGACATAAAACTAGAACCAATACTCATAATCTCCCTAATAAAAGGACAATCAAATTCCATGGGGTTATTATTTTTTGGTTCCAAATGGGTGATAAGAAGTGAAAAATGGTCCTCTGAGGGGTACTTCATGGAGTCCATGACTTTAAATATCACAAATTTATCCCCAAACTCCATGGAAGGTGTACCCTCATTGACATTTATGATAGTTTTTTGCAGTTTTGAGGAAGGTTCTTCTTAATATAATGTGATCATGAGAACATACATGATCATCCTCCACGTTATGCACGTAGAAATCTGCTGGAAAGATCATGTATCTTACCCCGAAAAGTACATACATACCCAAGTAATCCCGCTGGATATGTTGTAGCTCTATTTTCCAACTGCACCACTACTCTTATCATCTTCAACTCACCAACCCGCAAAGAAGAGAATATAGAGTGATGCATCACATTTATGGAATCTCCTAAATCACAAAGTACATTAGAAAAGTGTAACTCATCTATGGTTTATGGAATGGTGAATGTACTGGGATCCTTGCACTTTGTTGGAATTTCTAGAGTTGGTGTAATGAGTGATGACACATTCCTTCCAAGATTGATTCTCTCATTTCCCTTGATACCTCTATGATTGGTAAAAAGTACATTTATGAATTTGGAATACCATGGGATATTCTTAATGGTCACGACTAAGGGAATGTTTATCTCTACATGCTTGAATGTGTCAAAAACTTCTTATTTCTTTGGCTCTCCAACCATATTTTTTGGTTTGAATAACTCTATTTAGAAAAGTAAGGGGGTTAAGAAAAATAACATCAATATTTTTCTTACCTTTATCTTTCTCCTTGGGTTTCTCAATTGTTGGTGTGGAATGGGGCTTCTTCAGATTTGGGGTGAATCTCGATGGAACGATTGGTGCAGATGTATCAGTTGTTTTATTCCCCCTTCTCAATATGATGAAACCAATATTCCCCTTGTGATTTGGAGTAGGATGGGAAGGAAGATTTACAGAGTTCTTAATTACCAGTTCCTGGAGGGCGGTTGCAATCTGGTTCATTTGAGTCTTTAACTCCCTCAGCTCCGAACCTTTACTCTTCAACTCAATCTATTAATTAAGAACCATTTTCTTCAAAAGGTCATTAGTTTTAGAATCTTTCTTTGGTTTAAAGTTCCCTTGTTGTTTACTTGTTGATGCTTGAGCTTCAAATCATCATTGGGGTTTTTGGAAACCCAGTTGGTAGGATGGAGGCTGCTGGATATTTTTTTTGAAAAGGGGACCTTTATGTTGTCCCAATACATACCCCAGGTTTGATTAATCCTACCACCCTTGGTTGTATGTTGGAGAAAAGGAATCACACTTCTCTTGGGGATATGGTTGTTGTTGCAGATAATATGGTCTCTGAGGAAACACTACTGTACAATATTTTCTTTCTTATAGTTGGGGGAAATAGTCAGTTGGGTGGCTTGTCTCAGGGAAAATTCCATAAGGCCTTGAAGGAGTGGGTTGATATGTCTTTTGAGCCAAAGCAATTTTTCTGACCATAGTTTTCAATTATTCTTACTTGGAATCAATCAAATGACTCTCAGGAGGAGTGGGACTTACCTAATTCACTCCCCTGACTAGTGGTGTAAATCAATCGCCAAATTGATGGGAATTTGAGCCATCTTGTCAATCAATGCACGTGTCGGTGCTAGTGTTCTTTCCACCAATGCTCCTCCAACCATGACATCCACCATGCTTCTCTCCATAGGTGTGATTCCTTCATAGAAGTATTTTATGAGGAGTTTCTCACTAATTTGGTTATGTGAGTAGCTTGAACACAACTTCTTAAATCAATCCCAGTACTCATACATTGACTACCCCTGGGCTTGCTTGATCCCCGAGATCTCCATTCGAATGGATGTGGTCCTTGAAGCTAGAAAAAAAATTCTGCAAGAAAATATGTTTCAAATCATTTCAACAAGATACATCTTTAGGTTGTAAATAATACATCTAATCTCTCGCAGCTTCATCAAGTGAGAATGGGAATGCTTTTAGTTTGATTTTATCTTCAGATACACTTCTTGGTTAATGGGTTCAGAAAACCACATTAAATTATTTAAGGTGTTTGTTTGGGTCCTCACCAGATATGCCATGGACATTAGTAGAAGGTGAATTAACCCAGATTTCAGTTCAAAGTTCGATTCGAGATTTGGGTATGCAATAAAATTTTATTTATAATTAATATCAGGTGCATCCAATTCTCAAATGGTTCTATTATGTTCATTTTCTTTATTTTCAGCCATTGGTTCTGGTTTTATGTTTTAATTTTAATTCCTTCCCAATTCAATGTTCTAATAGTGGAGTAATTCTCTAACTGGCTAAATGTTAAAACTTCCTGTAGATCAAGAATGTCTTATTCGAGCCCAAAGGCTACGTTCAATCTCAAGATCAAGATCTAAGAGATATTTTGGATTAGATAGTTTAATAAATCAAATAAAAATTAAAAGAAGAAAATTGGACCATAATAAAATTAAATATAAGAATTTTAAGTTGATGGTGAAAAAATAAGAAGAAGAAAATAAAGGGAAAAGGAAAAAAATCAGATTGGGTAAAGAAGGAACAAAGAAGAGAATAAGAGAATGAAATGTAAAATAAAATAAATACCTCTAATTGGATGAAATAATTACTTTCCTCCCCAGTAATGAATCCAATTTGAATGGCGCTGTCATGGGTGACCTCAAATGATTAGTTTGATTTTTGGGTACTTAGGTGCAGTAGAGTGGCTGACCAAGGTCATCTTTCAAAGGAGGAAGTAAATATGACAACTTATTAAAAGTTTTTCGAAAATAACATAAAATTGGATAAGAACACTACTTTAAAGGATGGGTAGGGGATTTATCATTCATAAATCTATAATATGTTTTCCAGAAGAATATTGTATAATTTGTTATGTTTTTTGAAATGAAGTTCGATTAAAAAGACACAATAAGAATATGTTTTTTTAGAAAATATTTTAAAAGGCACAATCAATCTATCTCTACCAATTCACTCAATTATTTATCATTATCATATCAACTAACATCCACTTAATTATTATCCCATCACTTGTTAACCCATCAACCCTACGATAATTAACATTACCACAAAGATTATGTGAATTAAACCCTAGCCTATCTTCGAAACATGCAATCACAACACCCTACTTTGATTAAGGATAGCATATGGTCAGTGGTAAATTAGGGAACATATCCATTCTGGAAAACAAGGATTAATTGTGTTTATGGATTATATTTCAACTCGACATATTTATAATTTGTGGCCTTATTTTACCGATTAAGATTGTGCTCTCACAATTTACACAATACTCGACCTCATGTGTTTTTTTGTTAATTGTTTAGTTGATTTCTCAGGTTTCTTTTATTTTAAAAACTCAATTCAAGGATCATTTTAAGTGAATTACAGTAGATAAATTATTCTAAAAAAATTAATTAAGTATGTGAGATGTAGATCGATTACATAAAAAACTACTCTTCCATGGGTGGTGTAGTCATCGTAGAAATGTTTTTCATTTGAAAAGGTTTAGAGAGGGTACAACCCAATCTCATTTCTACTCTTGATTATAGCCCAATTAGGAATATTAAGAGAAGATTAAATTTTCTCAAAATAGAATAAAATATAATAAATAAAATAAGTACAAATATTTTCTTTATACAAACAAAATAATTATAGCACGAAGGAGAAGGAGAAGGCTTCGACGAAGGGATATTTTCTCCAAGAGCTAACCTTTTTGAAATGGTTTGATAATTGGAGTGGATCCTTTTCTCCTCTTCCCTTAACTTCCTAATTCGTGTACCAACCTCTCAAAATGAGAAAAACAATAACTTATAGAGTTGATGAAAGGCTAGGGTGAAAGAGGTTTGTAGTGTGAATGGAGAATCTATGCCAAATATTTTAATCCCACTTGCACCACATTCTTGACAACCAAAATGCATGAACCAGCTATTCTTCAAGAATAATTATTTGTGAAAAAATGTTTTGAACAACTTCTCTCAATAGTTGGGCCCAATACAAGATCAGATAAAGATGTTATGGCCCAAATACAGAACAAATGTCCAATCTGGAGGGCCCAGCCCACCTTTGAATTCATGGTCTATTTAGTCCAACCAATTGCATGATTTAGATTCAATTTCATGAACACAAGTTGTATCCCATTACGTCAAGAACATAGTTAAAAAAATTTATGTTCAAATAATAAATACTAAAATATTTGTATTTAAAATACTACAGTGCAATATAAAGGGTAAACCTAGAATTTCCATCAAATTTTCAAATGAATGATCTAGTCCCAAATATTTTATAAATAAACATATTTAACACAATGTGAGGAATTTTTATCATTTATTATAAAAAAACATTCAATAAAAATGTGTTGTATCAAAAACATCATAAAAATAATTCAAAAATTATATTCAACTCAACCTCCACCTCTAATCTTCTAAACCCAGATATTAATTCCCATATAAGACACATTCCTTTACTCGAGTACTTATATCCAAAACTAACAGCATTGGTATTTTCATGTGTACTCTTAATTGACACAGAGGGAATGTATAACTAATCAATAAGATTTATATGATGAATATATATGCACCCCATATATATGTTAGTCAATTATTCCATTTTATTTTAAGAAAATATTCTTGGTCATGACCATTTATATAACCAAACCAAATTAAAACATCAATTTATTTAAAATATTTTCTTAAAATGGATAAGTAAATAATTTATCACATCATAATTTAATATAACCCATTCTCACAACTATACCTCCAATCATGATACCCAAACCATGAATAAACCCATAAAAAAGCCCATATTATAAATAAAAACTAGTTATCCAATAACTATATAAATAAATTCATACACTTTAAAATCACATACAACATCATAGTCAAATCACATTCTCATCAATTTCATATTTTCGAGGTAAAAATAACACACACTAAAATTCAGATTTTCTTAATTTTAAAAAAACAAACACAAAACCATTTAACTCATTTCATTAAGGTCACATTTATGGATAATTAAATTTCAATTAAAAAGTACATTTTTTTAGAAAAAATGATATACAATGCTGGAAAAAATGCCTATACCCACGGTTCAAAACCGTGGGTATAGCCCCCAAAACCGTGGGTATAGGCTATACCCACGGTTTTGGGAACCGTGGGCTGGAACGCCGTCGGTATAGGTCCCCAGCCTATACCCACGGTTTTCCAAAACCGTGGGTATAGGTCTTCTGCCACAGTGTCAAAAAAACAATCCCAATTGCCACGGTGTCAATGGCTTTTACCCACGGTTTCAAAACCGTGGGTATAGATCCTAAAATAAAGCTACAGGCGGGTTTCGATCCCACGACCTCTTCGCTGCAAAGTACCGCGTCTAACCACTACCCTACTATCAATTATGTGTATATATATTTATATTTAGTTAAATATAGTTATATAAACCATGGGTATAGAGGGAAGAACCGTAGGTATAGGACTCCCGCCAAAAAAAAATCTTTCCCGCGGAATTTTTTTTTTCCCGTGCACACATGGGAAACCTATACCCACGGTTTTTCAAAACCGTGGGTATAGGTTTTTTATCCTATACCTATCCCCAATTCCTCAAAACCGTGGGGATAGGTACCCCTATACCCACGGTTCTTGAAAATCGTGGGTATAGGTCAATTTTCAAGACCTATCCCCACGGTTTTGGAAAACCGTGGGGATAGACCCCCCTATGCCAACGGTTTTTGAAAACCGTGGGTATAGGTCTTGAAAATTGACCTATACCCACGGTTTTCCAAAACCGTGGGTATAGGGGTACCTATCCCCACGGTTTTGAGGAAAACCGTGGGGATAGGTCCATTTTCCAGTAGTGATACACATTTATCAAAAAATGGTAATTACATGAATTTATTAACCGTTAATATATTCTATATATTTATTATTGTATATTCAATGAATCATAAGACCTATACAATATCATTTTCGAGGAATAATGTTAACAATAAATGATATAAAATTAGAAAAAAAAACATTTTTAAACACCATTTTTTCATATGGGATGAAAAGATCAGGAAGATTTATACAAGTATGTTAGAGAGAAGAATATCCCAAATAAGAATCAAAGGAACTTACTTAAGATAACCTATGTGAAAACCCTTATACATAATAAGGATCATGCAAACCCCCTATACAGCACTGAAATATTGTCCACCCCAGTGCGGGGTACCTATGTTGGGTACCTGTGCCTTGGACCTAAATAGAAAAACTCCTTTGACTGGGGTACACTATTTTCCTTGAAAAGGGACCCTAAGAATCCTCCTTTATAAGACTAGAAAATTGAAAGAATCTTATAATCTCTGGTCGCACATCCCCTTCACCCCAGTTCCTACAGAACCCCTCAAGTATCTTTAATATAAGAGGGAACTAAAAGGGGATAGTGGGATCAAAGTCCCTCCAAGATCTAAAACACAAGACACTTATTTAAGAACCCTTCCCCCTGTAGTTGGAAATCCCTAATGTGAAGGTCCTTTCATTACCCTGGGACCTCTATGAGACCCTTCCAGGGACACTCATGGAGACCCTTGGGGTATATAATAAGTGTTCCCCCACTTTTTATAGTTGATGTGTCCACTCACAAGGCACATCCAGCTCATGTATGTCAACCCCCTAACACGAATCACATCCATCTACTCTCAGGTCCTATGTAAAGAACCTCTTTATCATCAAGCCTTTTCTATCATGAGATATCATGATGACCTCAATCAATACACAAATGTTAGGGCTCCCCTTCCTTTGGATTCATCATTCTATGGTGACCAAATTGAATCCTTCACAAATTAAAAACCATGCTAAGAGACACACCAGTGTAAATCCCATTTAGTTATTAATTCATTCATCCATAGTGGTCCCACACTTGTCATACATAGTGGTTAGGGTCTATGGAGTGTATATCAATATGAACACCTTCATTCATGAGGTCCCTGAATTTGGGGAAGTGTAAGGAAACTCCCTCTCTCAGATTCTACATAGAAGTCAATGTCCTTCCCTTAGTGTCTCTAAGACCAAAATCCTATGGTTCTAGTGCTGAGGGAGAGAATCATTCTTTCCTTTCCTATTGAGGTGTAGTATCTTATTCTCCTCTCTTCCCAAGGAACTATACTCTAGGGAATCCATCAGGGAGTAAGCCCCTAGAATTTCATGTGGGAGGCTTCACAATTACTCTTATTCGCCTAATGGGATGTATCTATATGGTTACATAGATGTGACTATCTTAGATACAACAATATGATAATATAAGAATAACAAATCCCTTTTCTACTCCTATCACCCCACCCTCTTCAACTAGTGGAAGAATGATCATGTGGTTTGCCAAAAATCCAACTTCCTCTTATTTCTCACATATGAGGAAGACTCACATGTGCATAGAGGATAGCTGAGATCATAATATCTTTAAATTCATATGCACATATTGGAATAGAATCTATCTTCCAGTCTTTCTCTTGGATTCCTTCATAGGGAATCCATAGGCGTGGGACCTCGAATCCATTTATCCAGCCTAACCTTGGCATCTTACAAGGTGTAATCAATAACAAAATTTTCAATTATCCACTAGTCAATACATTCCTCATATGACTAACATCACAAAATCATCCTCCTACACAGTGTAATCCCCAACTAAATCATGTTAACAAACATCATTCATTGCAATAAAAAACTATATAGGGAATCCATAGGCATGGGTCTTTACAACCAAAATATGTGGGATTTGATTCCCATATAAATGGGATATGTTTGAGCCTCCGTGAGGTACAATACGGACACTCCAAATCAACCTTAATTACCTATGGGCCATATTACTAGTAATGTAATGTTTATCCTAGAAACATATATCTCCTTTCTAGGTTCCCTGGGTCACCTTGACATAAGTCTAACACAATGCTTTGACTAGGAACCTTTCTCCAAATTTCCTTGCTTCATTATGTTAAACTACATGGTTTCTTCCATATCACATTACCATAAAAGTTATTATATGCCCCGTTATGTGGAACTAAACTACATGGGATCATAATAAATTTAATAGAATATGTAAAAAGATAATATCATGGGTCTAATCCTGACAAAAAAACGACACCCATCTCCTAGGATGATAATAAACTCCATTGCTACCTACAGTGCGGCATAAAACCAGCATCATGATAATAATTGACCAAAGAATATATAATGTATATGTAATAGGGTACTTTTAATGGAGAAACTAAAATACATACAAATTTATCTATTGATGAAGTACCTCATATACAAATATATGATTCTAAATTCCATTCATACTAATAAGTGATTTTTAATTCAAGGGTGAACCATGTCATACATGGGAATTAATGAATGATTTATGAACACATCTTAAATCTATTAAAGAGTTATGGAGTATGAAATAATTATTCCCAAAAAATGTGATGATCCTAACCTCCCACAAAATCGACTAATGTGAGTCCCTAATCATTTTTAGTATATTTTTGAATAACCTCCTAACATAGGAAAGCAGGTTTAAATAGGGGTATCATTAGGTGTTTCTGGATCCACAAACAAAACCCATTCGAAGACATCTGAAAATGATTAACATGATGTGAATAATTGGTCAACATTCAAAACCATCACAATCAATCATACTGGCACCATAATGATGTAACATTTTCATCAGAAACAAAAATAGTGAACCAATGTGAATCCTTGACCAAGATGATAGTGTCACCTACCTATCCAGACCCTTTCTCTCTTAAGGTAAACAATATTCATTCAAGATAATCAAATTTGTATGTGTTCATTTATTGAGATTTAACTTTGATATGGTTTTATTGTTTTTTTGTCACATATATATATTGAACTTTCTTCATGATCTCCCTTCGATCCAAATGAGATCACATGAACTCTTAAAAAAATACCAAGCTCCCATTCATGTTGGTTCATTGTCCAATAAAAATACCCTATCATCATCCCTATGTCTTCAAAAATGAGACTCAAATGTATTGGTCTTGGATTACCCAAAAAATGGTATCATCCCAAGCCTAGAGGCTACCCAGAATCACCTCTAGCTCACATAACTATATCAATCATCCAATCAAGGGTGACTCGTGATTTATAAGTGGATGAAACATATTTCTGTCACCCATGGTTTCAGGAGCTTAACCGTATAACTCAACAATCAGTTCCACCCTTACCTTAGGGAAGTATATTAAGAGGCCACAAATGACCTCATCCAGAACACAAATGGGTTCTTTCAAAGTGCTCCCTCCAGAAGATTCCACTACCAATGCCACACAAATGTGAACCCTCAGCATTATGAGGGTGATGTCCTTGAGATTATTTCCAAGTTCAGAAAATCCTAGGCATGAAATCCATCCCACTGAGGATAGTTATTGGTAAATGGGGAATATGTGCACACCTATTACCCCTATGGAGAAGACCTACAATCAAATTTTGAGGTAAAAGTTGAGAAGAAACACACTTCTTCACATACCAATAATGAATTCAAGAAAAGGTTTTAGGAAGATTATAGAGAAACCCTCCAACATAATGTAGTGGTGCATAGGGAGAAGGAACACACACATATCTTTTCCAAGAAAATCCGTCAATCAAACTAGGAAACAACCTATGATAAGGAATAAACACCAACCCCATCAATGAAACCTTCTAGCAGCCTCGACTAAAAGTTTCCAAAGAATACCACCCCTCATGTTTTTCGACAATATACGAGAAGGTCCACACACATGTCCTCATTTTTAAATATTTCCAGTTGTCTCATCTGAAAGCATCCAAGGAAGTTATTCAAAAAGTTATAGAAAAACATTGGGGGAAGACATAAATACATTCCCCTAAAACTAAGTATTTTTAGAATACCCTACTCAGAAATGGAGGACATAAGAATTCATGTACCCCTACTCAAGAGAAATAATGGGAATGAATTCTCATTCCTGTCCCTAGAGTCACCCAACACATCCTAAAAATGGTAAAAAGGTCGCCACAAATTTCTTCCCATATCCTATAAAAATACAAGGATTCCATAACAAAAAATATTGGTAGAGGTTAAAATGAAAACATTAATTCCTAAAAATGTGGTGATTCCTCAACGTGAAACTATTAATCAGAAAAACAACTCCTCTCCCATTAGATATGTTCATGGGGAAATCTTTCCTATGATATACATACAATTTGTTCAAGTATATAACCTAGTCACAACTAAAGATAATTGGTATATTCCAATGGAAAATATGAGGGAGGCAAAAACCCCTACCAATGTTTCCAAATCATTCTGATAAATTTTGGTAGTGACATGTGAGGTAGTAAAACAAGATTATGTACCGAAAACCCAATTTCCCTCAAAATTGGGACAATTTTATCATAAGAAGGCATCCAAAAAGAAGCCTAATAAGGGATTAATGAAAAACAATTCAATGATACTGATATACTTAATGATGAATTTATTGAAACCCTCATATTCTTATTAGTAGAAGCTCAATATCCTACTATCCCACTAACAAATTATGGGAAGAGTATAAGTAATTTTGATAGTCCTACATGGAAACTTTTCTATAAGGGTTTTCTTCATTTCCATTATCTGATAGATCTTGAGAGACAATATCCTGATGAGAGTCATGAAATCCCACTGCACGGACAAAAGATCAAACATTAAAAAGGTATTTTATTTTCATTCATCCTTACTTAAGGTCCTCCCTTGGGAAAATGTTGCATGAATTATCCTTGTAGTCAAATGTTGATCCATAATGGAAGTCCCCCCATAATGTAATGTTCTATGAATATTATATTAGTTTTAGTGTTCCACTTCACCAAGATGTCCTCTACTTGGAGATTTAATGATGAGAAAGCCCTCCTACCATGATCCACTATGGAAAATGAGGGAATTTTTTTCTAACGCCTTGTCACTGAATAGTTAAATTCTTTCTCAGACGAAAGACATACAATTGAGACAATCACTCTCTAAACAAACCTTGGAACACCTTTATTCCAACATAATAGATTAATTCCACACCAAGTATGTTAATTATGATAAATTAGCTATAAGAAATCCACTTTAGTTATACCATGTCTAGGTGCCTCTTGTGAAAGATGGACAAGGCACGTTGAACTTGATAAAATAGATATTCCAGTTTTGTTCTATCCATTAGCCACTCTATATATAAGCATTATAGATATTTTTTAGATGATTGTTTTCCTGAAATATAATGCATTATTTGGAACACTCCAGGTCACTTGAGAGAAGAGTTATTAACTTATGATGAATATCTAACACCCATAAAGGTAATAACAGGGATAAAAAAAATACTTTCTTTGCAACACTCCTTGATGTACAACATTAAAAATGGTGGAAAAACAAGGATCCCTTTTGTGAAGATATCTCATCTCATTAAAATAATTATGTTATCTAATCATTGATGCACCATACAGTGTTCATATTAGAGGAAGGGATGAATATGGATTGATTCATTTTACCATGATACTCAATCATTAAAGTCAAAAAATTGATATCTTTCAATTTAAAATCATCAGGATGACTTGAATAAATAGAATTTGATTATAATAGATGATATTTGAAAAAAAAACTGGCCACAAATGACTCTCACTGATGTCCATATAGAAGAGAGTAAGCCACTGAAATACCGTCTCATCAGGGATCAGAAATTGCCTTTGTTTTTACCTATTCAAAGAGCATCCAACAAAGAGAATAGTAAAGGTGACATTGCACCTCACCTACCTCTTTAAGAGGATGAACCCCTTACACTTGGGGAAATAATTTCTTAGAAAGAGGAAGATATGAATAAATTTATAAGACTCTATGAAAAACTATTATGAGGCAACATTAACCCCAGATATGTTTTTTAAAGAGAGCCTTAACTCACACGCCAACCAGTGTAGCTAAATTAAGGGGGTTTTCCACAATAATTGAGAAGGATTTATAATATCATTTCAACATGGGATGATGAAAACCCATATACCTGCACCCCACAATAAAAGATCATAAGTTCCTTCCACGGGGTACACAACCAAAATAGGGAGAGGTGCCTCATTACATGCCTCCCACTATAGGATACCAACAAAAGATACCATCAGGGGAACATCAGTTGGCCTTACTCACTATTTCCCATGTTCAATCTCCTTATCATCCATATATACTTCAAGGGATCTTAAATATTATTGAGAAACTAACCAATTGATTGGAATCTATGGAGGAATGACATGTACCAGTACAATCCAAAAAGATGCCTTAACTCAAATAGGTTGATATGACTCATCCCCCATCAATCTTTAGGAAACCTACATTTCTAAATTTTAATTTCTCAGGGGTCCCAAAGAAGAATTTGAGACATCTCATATCCTTTTTTGATACCTTGATGGGGACCCCAGAAAAATAGATGGTAGTGAAACTCATATTATTTGTGCATATATTTTTGGGGACCACATTTGAATGGTAGTCTAGTTGACCAGCATGGTTGATTACAGTATAGTAAGACCTCTGTCATAAGTTTCTCTTATAATTTTTCTCAGCACTATAGAACACTACAATAAAAAACCTATAACAATGTAAAAAATAAGATAATTAGAGGTTCTTAGATTTCATTGCTCATTGGAAAAGGCTGATGTATTCCCTAAGACTACAGCTTCGTCGATTGTACTTGTTGTCTATCTATATAGAGAATCAATGTGACAAGTTTCACACACCATATATCCCAATAAAATATACAAGAGGGTTTCAAGATCATTCTGAAATCACTCAGAGCATATAAGAATTCATTATGCGTACCAAGTCCATGTCCCAAGTAATTCACCTCTGTCACGAAAAGATAATGAGAAAATAATAGGTTGTCATTGTTACAGTTAATCGGGGACCTTAAACTACTCCTGCTCCAAATCCCACACAAAATCATGTAACCCCCCATAACGAGAATCAGTAAAAATTCCCACCTCATTAGAATTTGAAAAGGGAGAAGAGTTAAAACCAATTTAATGAGATAAAGAACATGTTTTATTCTTTCCATAATGTCCAATTTCTTATCTACTTCATCTCATCATTGGAAAATAACTTAATCATGTTTCCAAAGCCCAAAAATCCCATCCATGATAGTTTAGAAGATCCCTATTATATTTCCCCTTAGATAGATCATTGGGTAACAACATTCAATAATGTTTTTTTAAATACATCCTATAGAATATGGTGCATTCCATCCAATTTAAGTTGGGAAAACCACCAATGAATGTGGACTGTGTTTCTGTCGGTGATTCTGAGGAGGTTACTGATTGACACTATGTTAACAGCAAGGTTACAACGAATTTCAGTTACTAAATGGACACAAATGTGATCAAACAGACTCATGCTACCATCTGATAATAGTTTAAATAGCCTCTTATTCCACTGAATACTTCTAGTATGTCTCTTCCAAATCCATTGGTGTGATGGTCCTCCAAAACCACATCATCCAAGAGGTGACATGGAAGGAGGAGTATGAAGAAAACATTAAAAGATAAACATATTCCAAGACCAATGTCCAATTTTACAATCTTTAAATTCATGCCATTAATCTCATAAGCATGGGATCCACCCCAAAAAATGGTACCACATATTTCAACCCGCCAGATGGAGTCCTCATCAAAAAAGGAGTTTATCCTTGGATCCATTAATATTATTCACTTAATGGATCCCTTCTCTAATGATGAGTGTGACTATGATAAAAATTCCCTTTATCTAATTTTGGAATTAGAGGAAGAGGACACGATATCTGAGGATTCTGTGGCATAAATGGTTACAAATAAAGTTAATAATCTAGTTATGTCCCCACTTAGAACGTCTACCTTACCTAAACGCATGGGAGATCCTTCCAAAGATTTTAGTTTGAGAATGAAATATCAACCACACAAGATTGAGTTTTCCCTCACTCGATCATTATAAAAGATTGAATATGGGATACATCATATCCCAACCAACTTAGATGCATAGGTATAACAACTAGACATAATATTAGACAGATAGAAGAACCAATAAATTATATTCAAAGGGTTAATCTACCTACATCATGTAATTCAAATTTTAAAGTTCATTGAAAAGAGCACCCCCATATTGGGAAGCATTAGCCATTAAACTAGAATTATGAAATTTTAAAATAATTGTCCCTGGAACTCACTAGGTTTTCAATCCTTTATAATTTGAGCCTATCAAGATAACTTGAGGAAGAACTCATAATGTCCTTCTCATTACCTTATGAATTTTATAATAAAGTTTCTATTTTTCAAGTTTATCGTGAAGAGAAAGATCCTTTAGAAATCCACATGATCATCTCTTTCACAAATAATGAAAAATATGCCATTATAGAAGGAGGAATAAAAAAATATATAGAATGATAAATGACATTGTTATATAATGATACTTTTTTGATAATGGTTTATAAGTCAAACTAATTATGAAATGAATACTTTATCAACATGATCATAATGATTCATACTTTTCCCCCTATGATATAATGGTTAAATGTTATGAAAGTGAGGGAATCGACCTCTATGAAATATTTAGATTAGGATACAGTTTGGGTATCTTATATCCATTTCATAATTCCTTGTTTTTCATTAGGATACTACCATCCATGTTCTTTGGGAAAGGCTTTAGTTATATCATCATGTGATAGTTCCCTCCTCATACCAAAAATTCATGAAATATTTTAATAATGGTCAAATCAAGACATTTTATAGTGGTAAATCCATTTTTAAATCCTAAAAATCATAATAAATTTATGCATTATTCTATCATAGTAAGTAAAATAACCCATGATTGAAAATTTCTCTCGATTAAATTCCTAGAATGGTCAAGATATGACCCAAGATAATCCTTTCAAAAAGATCAGGGTAGATTATGTTTTTCCTATCAAATGATTGAGGTATATGACTGAATTAAAGACCATATTCATCAGATTCCATGATATAATTCATAGAAACTAATCCTTATTATGCTGGAAAAGTTATCGACCCTCTAGGCAGTGATGAAATCATGGGTGAGAATGCCCTCATTCAATCCCATGAGCTTCAAAAATTCCTTGCCTCATCATCTTGGTCATATGTAGTTTCATTTCTTTCTGAATATAAAATTATTAACTCCTCCACTAATCCTGAAATATTTTATTCGTCACCTACTTCCCCTCATAACAATATTGGGGTAGAATAGAAGTTTTTAAAAGAATATGAGGAGGGGGAATACCTTAAGAATTCTCCTCCATCATTTGAGGATGTTTTCTCTACTACCACTTATGTTCTTAAATATATAAATCTAGGTATATAAAAAGTTCCATGTTCCACATTGATTAGCATGTCCATGAAATACAAAGAGAAAGAGGTAAACACCTCCTTCCTGAAGTAACATCGAGATGTTTTATCCTATTTGAAAGTGTTCTGACCACCTAGATATTCTCGAAATTTTCCTAAAAAAACTACGACAACATATCCTGAAGACGAACCCCTTGAAATGTACTTCCAAACTTATCTTATTATTGTTTCTTGTCTCGGTCCTACACCATCATGGCATTAAAGTCGACCCTTAGAAGAGAGCTGTTATACATAGCATGTAACCTCCTCAAAACCTCAAAGAGCTGTGGGGACAACAAGGATACATCATCAATAACTGGTGCTTTATTTCTCACCTAATAGGTATGTGTTTTACCTTCACCAAGTTAGTAAATAATAGTGTCACATATCAATGGAATAGTGACTGTTATGAATCTTTTTATAACCTCAATAAATATTTATTGAGTCTACCAGTTCTAATGACACCCATTTATAGAAATCCCCTCATTCTATATGTGACGACCTTTGAGTGTTCATTGCGTTCTTTCCAGGAAAAAAAAATAAAAACACTAGGAATGAAAAAACCTTTATTATCTTAGTTGTACCATGATCGACATGGAGACTCAAAATTTAGATATTTAAAAGATCTATTTAGAATATATATTCACTATTCAGAAATTGAGGCACCACATGTAGCACACCTAGGTGCATTTAGTCTCTTGTAATAATCCATAAAATATATCATCAATCACCTATGTTGACAATAATTTTGGAATGATGGTAAGTTTTCCTCTAGTAGTTTGATATAAAATTCATACCTCAAAAAGTAGTGAAATTTTAGGACTTGGTATATTTTTATAAAAAATACCTTTCTACATAAAAACATAATTAAATATTGAATTTCTAGATGAAGGGATATTTTATTTTAAACACAAACCCCAAATGTGATAAATGTATTTTGGAGGTGCATCTAGAAGATAAATCTAGAAAATAATGGCATACCAAAAACTCAATAAAATAGGTTCGTGGGTCGTTCTCATCTCTCCTGTAAAGTAAGTTTCTCCTTACTCATTAATGTTTTCATAAGGTTGTAAAAAAATGTGGTAGAATATCAATCGGTTATTGAAAACCTAGAATTGTCACTTCAGATACTAGTTGGCCACCTTGATTCAAAAGGATCTTTGGAGAAACACTATTAGAAACCTTGGGATTCTCCAACGGATTGAGGTGAATGGAATTTACCACCATCCTAGATTTACTTTTGAAGTCTTCTGGAAAGCTTTACCTCTAGGATATATCAAATTCTATGTTTATGGTGCTTCTAAAGGATACTCGGGACCCTCAGGTTGTGGTTCTATCTACCGAAACCACTATGGATAGATTCTTGGATACTTATATGGTAGATATGGTATCAACTCTTCTCTAGAAGCTAAAATGTTGAGTATGAATCAAGATATATCTTTTACTAAAAATCTTGGCTGGAACAATATCTGGATCGAGAGCGATTCGACGACCATTGTGCAACCCATTTGGAATGGCATTGTTCACCTTGCAAGGACTCTTACTTCACATTGGATGGACTATCTGCACTCCCTCATGTACAGTAGTTTTATTGTCACTCACACCTATTGAGAAGAAAATAGGATTGAATATGGCCTCACTAATATGGGAGTCAACCTTGAAATTACATAGAGGAATGATCTCCCATGTGATTTACTTTCCCTTTATGATAGATATTGAAAGAAATACCTTCTTTTAGAATCATGTAATGTTTTCCTGTAATTTGTTTTTCACTAATAAAATTATTATTTTGGTCTTCAACCAGAGGAAAACCATTTAAACAATATCAAAGAGGATTATTCCATCATAAAAGACAAGAAAATCACCCTAATTGACTATATGGGAGGGTAAATAGTAGAGTTCGCCTATGATCGAACATTAACTCTTGTCCCAAGATCACAGAATGTTCTGTAAGATTCATTGTAAAATGTACCCATGGCTTTGGTAGATATAAACCTAGAAAAAATTGGAATCATCATTATGTATCAACAAATGATATCATCTTGTTCAAATTCCAACAACAAATAAATCGATGAAAATTTTCCTTTCCATGAACCATATGGTCCTAAAACATGGTGGAAGATACCCATTATGTCCTACCTTTAAAATGGAGGACTCCTTTTTGAAAATCAAATAACGGTAAATTTTGATTGTGAAAAAACAACTTCACTATTTATGAAGGCCCAAATAACTAGAAATTACTCTATAAAGAAGGATTTTTTGGGATCCTTCTAAGGTGAATTGATTGAGAGGATACCATTTTTGTCCTAAATGAAGTGCACAATTGAGCCTATGGTGCCCACTAGCCATGTTTTAAGCATTCTAGTAAAATTGGTAGGCTGGGTACATTTAGCCCACTATGGTAAAGGATTGATTTTTTTTACAAAAGTGTAACTCCTACCATGTGCATGCCTACTTCATGCATCAACACTTAGAGTTTCTATGTACAACTAGATTATCTTTGACATTTTACATATGGGGAAAGGACATTATATGACTATATCCACGTACCATTACCATGTAATTCAATTACATCCTAAATACTATCGACTTCTTCACCAAATGGGTTATGGAAGTACCCATCAAAGAAGTTTGGGACAAAATCATCGTCAACTTCCTGAAATATAACATCATTTCTAGAGTTTGTGTCCCTAATATAATACTAATTGAAAACACCACCAATTTTAGATCTTCTGAGTTGGAGAAGATGCCCCAAGAGTATAATATAAAATCTAACCACTCATCCTTCTATAAATATGTGAATAATAGACAGTTGAAGACAATAAACAAGACCTTATAAAAAAACACAATAATATGATGGATAAAGATAAAAATTCTTATCTTATAAAGCACTTTCATTCTATATGGGCCTACCAGACTACCCTCGGTACTTCCACGTGGGAGAGCTTGTATTGACTTGTAAATGGAATAGAAGCATCCATGTTCATTGAGTTCCAATTTCAATCACACCATATTTACATATGTGATCATATTTCCATATATGATAAATCATATAAATGAATGGATCAATTGAAATAAATATATTGGAAATAATTTCATACCTTATATCACTTGTAGGTCTATGAAAATCAGATTGCATGAGATTTTAACCAGAAGGTATACCTCTGTTCATTTATCCAAGGTGAACTATTATTGATCCATAGGACCCTAATGATACTATAAAAGAACCCTCCAAAAAATGATCCCAGGGGGGGGGGGCTTATTCAATGCATAAACTTCTCTCTAATGGTGATTATTCCCAAATATCAATGGATGGGGATCTCATTACACTTAATACCAATGTGATCTTTCTAAAAAAATAAATCCTGTGACAAAAGACCAGACATCTCAACTACATAACATTATATTTCATAGTCGACCTTTGTCACATGACCTTAAAAAGAAATAAATATTATTATTGGACCAATATGATAAACTACTTGACACCAACATTGTTTTTGTATAAAATTATACTACATATCCCAATATCCTAGAAACAAGAAACTAAACTATACAAAAAAATCCTTGAAAAAATATGTAAAACTGCATGGATCACGTCATTATTTCATAATGTGAAATTGTGTAAAATTTCGATATGAGTTTGAGTGGATCAAAATCATTGGTTTTGGTACCCCACCAAAAAATTATTCAAAAACTACATATGGATTGATTCTTATTCCAATGACATAAGTAGTGATGCCTAGATCTACGACCCTTGGTACAACTGCAATAAAATATCCCCTATCTGTGTATGGGTCATTCCTACATTGGTAACCCTTTAAGAAATACATAAGGATTCATTCTCATTCCACTGAGATACTTTTTATGGTTATATTTTATATCATGGTCCATCCAAAATATGTGATGTTCCCCCACTCTTCTAAATATTTTTCAAATATACATGAGAAGATCCAATGTGGGTTCTCATCCCTTTCATGATACTATATTTTAAAAAAATACCCTTCCCCACACCAAAATTCAATCATTGTGTGGATTGTACTATATAACTACATTTGGATTGATTATTTCTGCAACATGATATGTTGTGATGACCATGTCTTATACCTTGATCGAGGGGAAATATCATTTTTTTCACATTGAGTCATATTTTTCCTTACTGTATTATGGTAAAAAACATGGTTGATATCCTTACCACATGAGATTAAACTACATGGTTTACATCCTTGTTGCATGATAAAAAAGTGAAAAACATTTCGATCCATGTTGGAGCTGGTCACAATTGTTGGTGTAGTTCTCATATCATGCCATCATTCTAGAACTCTGTTGGGCTTGATTACCAACTCAACGACATATTTAGTGATGCATACTGCTTATTTCATAGGCTCATCCATCATTCTAAAAAAAATGAGAAGGCCCTTTTCCTACTATCATAATATAATTGATGTGGGGAGACATTATCAAGAAATACATATGGCTTGATTATCATTTCAATTAGATACATAGGGACAACCAGATCCCACATCCTGCTCCAGCCACTACACGATTCAAATGAACCTATCCTATCCTTTGATCGCTTTTGTGTGGTAAATGATACAATTGTTACTCCTTGTTTCTCACACTTAAAATAATCCACGTGGGATTAAGAGTTTTAGTGAAGGATTCCCTATATGATCTAGGTGATTCAGTACACGATAGGGTTAATGTGGTCTATGGTGCTAGACACTAAAAGATAAAAAATATTTCCATATACATTTATATAAAAATAAATGGTTTACAACCTTGCTACATTATGTAAAACTACATATAATCTTGATAAATTTTTGAGTAGATCACAATCCTTGGTGTTGGTATCCCACAAAACAACTATTATATAACAAAATGTGTCTTGATACCCATTTATGTGGGAATATGTAGTGATGACCAATATTTAGGTCTAGGGCCCAACCATGCGGTAGATAAAAATTCCTTATCTCCAACGTACCTAATTGGGGGTCCCTCAATCAGGAGTCTATTATGGAAATGGAAATGTACCCTCCTAAATATGATCTAAATATAAGAGAAAAAACTACACACTTTCAGACCAATTTTTTTCCAAATTCTTCCTTTGTGATCGTGCATATTCCTTCCCCATGTCATATCCCTAATACTAGTAATTTTAGTTATCCTTAATATTTCTCTGGCCATTGGAAATAGAAAGCATGATACCTAGGGATAGCTTTTTTGACAATTCTATAACACTTTATTTTTGGATTTTCATAAATTTTTCCACCAAACGGGCATATGAACTAGAGGATGCTGATTTTTGAATATTCTACAACACACCCTAGTTTTATATGCATAAATTTTCCCACAAAAAAAGATTTTCCCACCAATGGAACATTCTTCTTCTGGGGAATCCTATTCCATATTCATAAGCCCCAATGAAATTGTTGTCCCATTTCAAATATCATAACCTGAGAACCCCCATGATATTGGGTTATCTTTTCCCTCCCCATGTCAGTATTATTCCAGAACATACTTGGACTTATAGTCATAATACTACTCATTATTTCCATAATTTTATGGTCCAAGTTATACGACCCAAAACTATAAAACACCATGTCATCCTCGTCTCAGTACGTTAAACTACATAGTCTCCAAGAAACATTGTAATTCTAGATTATTATTCAAGTGAGGCATGAAGTTAATTCCAAATCCCATGAATTAGGTATATAATTAAGAAAAAATATCCTCATTCCTAGAATATGGGTATGACTTAAAAAACGAAACATTCCCCATTATTCTTATGTTTTTTGACATGGAATTCTCTTTTCGTACACAAGAAATTTCTTTACACAATCCAAACTACGTGTATAGGAAAAATTGAATATCTATAATCCTTAACTGTTCATATGAAATAGAATTTATGATACTTTAAGAAACATATTTTGGGAATTTTCTATAACATGACCAAGTTTTCTTTGCATAAATTCTCCCACCAAACAGGTCTATCAACTAGAGGATGTTGTTGTTTGATTATGCCGTAACACACCCCAGCTGTCTTTTCATGATGTTTTTCATTAATCATATAACCTATCGACCCTAGAAACCTATATTTGGTGGATTAATTTAATAAATTAGAAATATTACAAGGAATCAAATCAATATGGATAGAATAGTTTAGCTGTTTTGGAAAACCATATTTGAAACATGATTTCCATATTACAATGAGAAAGTAGAAAATAAAAAATTATACATAATAAATTGAAATGAATAAAATCATTAAAATATCATTCAAATATTTATTTTTCATAAAATGGGGAAAGGAAAACAGAGTAATGGTGATCTCAAATGCTCTGTAAGTGTAAGGACAATGGAACCAATAATGAATAAATGTGAATAAATCAACATGGAAAGGTAAATAATTGAGAACACATGACATTCAAATAACTGGATTAGGAATAATCAATACAGAAAAGTAAGTAAAAACATAAAATTTAATAAAAAAAATGAGCGATAACAAAATTTATATAAAATGTAAAAGAAATAATCTACTGGATGAATAATAAATTAGTCAGAATGAGGAAAATTATTAATTATTAGACACCATGTTTCCTCGGTACATGGTACCTTGACTGACAAGACCTTTAAAGATATGGTATATAACATATTTGGTAAAACTCTAACTGATTTGGCCAACAGATCCATCTCATGAGACTATAGATGCATTAAGGGGTTATCTATAACTTGACCCCACCCATGTCATACCTATCCAAAGCATTCCTCGTATATCAAATAATCAATTTCATTCATGAACAATGTGACTTATATAATATCTGTATTGAATAAAAAAGACAGACTTATCAATAATTCCCCAGTTAATCGAATAACTTTCAAAGTGAACACTATATGTAAAAATTGAAAACAATTTTGGAAATAGTAAGATCCATTTCATGATAATATTGAAATTTAAGATAAAATTATCATAAGAAATTGATTGTTTTAATAGAATGTTAACAATCACAAATGAAAATTATATTTAAAATGTAACTTGTACCACTTTATTGTTTTCAAGTTAAAACCCCTTGGATGAGATAATTCAAAGTAAAACATTAAATACCATGAATATAAAAGTATTCATGATATAATAAATAAAAATGTGAAATAGAAACATCACATAAAAGAATTATGTGGTGAATATGAAATTTATCTCAAATTTATGATATTGTAAATTACCTTGTTATAATATATTATTTCCCATTTTTTAGTAATCATTCTTTATTTTTACTATTTCGAGTGTTAATTGCCTAATTTTTCAAGTTTGTTTTGACTTTTTATTTGTTGTTCCTTTTACTAAAATCCTGATTCCACCATCCCCAGATGTAAAAAATGATTTAAATATCATATATATTCAGTATATAGATATTTATAATAATCTATACAATTTTGAGATATGAAATGAAATTCCCCATTCATAGAGATGGTTGGTCGTACATACGCATAAACACTCCTTTCATTTTATTTTTCTATAAAAAAGAAAATTAAATGATATATATATGAATATTATAATTTAAGTATCCTATATGTGTCATATATGTCATACATTTTTATTAAAACCATCATTTACATGTTCCATGAATTGTGTGAATGAATCAAATCGCTTTGAGGAGGTGGTAGTCCACACTTTCACAAATGATGTTATCATATTTACAAAAAATGTAAAACATGAAGGAATGTGTCACAGAACAATTCCGAAAGCATTAAGACAACATAAATTTCATATATCTCATATAAAAATAGTGTTTCTATCACAATTCTCACTATGATAGTTGGTAATAGAAAAATGAACAATCATCATTTCGTGAGGTTGTAGTTTGTAAAACACACGAACAATATGATTGTTATCAATTAGATGGATGTTTGTGTAAGTGTAGGGAGAAGCCATATAATAAAGACATCTTAGTATATTTAGGATTATGAGGTTATTCTATAATCATGTAATAAGAATATTTGAGAGGGTGGAGAAGGAAAATAAAACAAATGAGCTTGTTGAAGGATATTACCTCTTCTTTGGGTAACTCCTCTTCGTTTTCATGAAAGGGGTTTATTGATTCTATTTTGTCCAAAAATTAGGATTCTAGGATTAGGGTATTTATATTTGGAGCTTATTTGAGTAGTTTTTTTGTGATAAAAAGGGATTTAGTGGTGTGAATATATAGGAGGGTGAGTTATTTTTATAGTAATGGAGGAGTGACATTCTTGTAAATTTTGGAAAAGGGAATTCAACCCACATTTTCCCATTGAAAGTTGATACAATAATGAAATAAATTATATAATAATGATTATATGGTTGAAATAAGGAAGTCCAATGGATTTTGGACTAGAGTTTAGTTCATTCTCGATCTTAAGTTAAATGTTTAGCCCAATTTTAAGTTAATTTTTCTCGTAATTGCTGTAATTAATTTTAATCAATTTCAAAAGTAATTTGCATTAAAAACTATTTTGAACTTATTATAAATTATAAATTATACTTATTATAAATATTAAATCCATTTTTTCAAATCAAAACCACATAATTGGCATAAATTACTTTAAATATAATTTTAAAGATGTGACTAAAATGCATGTTTTTAAATTAAAAACATACACAAAATTACTAAGTTATTATATATAATTTTAAAGTGAAATTTATTCCAATGAACAAAATTTGATTAATTGATTTAAAATTGATCTAATTTATATTTAAAACCAATAAAAAATACAATTTAACCAAAAAAAATAAATTAGAAAAATTAGTTTTGAATTAAATTTTTTTTATTTTTCAATGTTCATTAAAAAATGAATCCTTACAAAAAATACCAAAATTTAACCCTATAATAATTTTGATGTTTATATTTCAAAAGAAATTTATTACCTCATATTAAATTTATAAAAGTTTCAGAATTTATATTTAAACTAGTTCCACCATGAAAAGGTGATAAAACTTGTTTTATAACAATATTGGTTTTTATGTTTACAATTATGTTTGTTCTTATCATTTGACTATCAAATATATTGGAAAAATTTCAAAATAATTTAATGGATATATAACGTATAAATTTATTATTTATATAATATTATGTTTTATAATTTAATTAACTATAAATAATGTGACTAAAAAGACTTTTATTTAAATCGGGTGTTGCCTGCATTGCAAATTAGCTCAGTATTGTGTTTTTTTGCCAGCTATAAAAAAATAAATTTATTAATTATAAAATATGCTAATGTATTGGGTTGATACATTCTGCCCTCCTACAAAGAATTATTCCTCAAACTTTTAGGGGTATTAACTTCTAAAAATATGTTGGTAGTTCTTCTTCATTGAATCATAAGGTTCCCATATTACTTCTTTAATTTTTTAATTTCTCCAGAGTACCTTTTAAAGCAATTCGTATGATTCCTCCAAAAGATTTCTCTAGTATCAAAAATATTAATGGTTTCTCTATAGTATATAAGATGAAGTTCCAAATCTATACATCAAAGATGAGCACATGTGTTGGTTCTCACATGTACTTCCATATCATAGATATATGGAACACATCGTGTACCTTTGAGAAATTTGGAATAATTTTAAAATGATAATCACCAACTATAACAACTTAATTATTTTTTTGGTTTGATGTACCTGAGACATAGTTTCCATTTATTATCGAACCATATAACACCCCTATGAAGAGATTCATTCAAGAAATAAAATCCCCCACAGGGAACTCTAAATCCTTTCTATGACTATTGAAATAACTCTTTTTATTAGTTTGAGATATATAAGTATGATCCTGAATAGCCTTTAATTTGTCCTTGTCTCTTAAAAAATTTCAAGCCCTACGAGTTTACATTCACATATGTCATCCCAAAAAGATGGAGTAAGACACATATTCCCATATAATTATTCATAACACCATTTGAATGATATAATGAAGACTATTATTATAGGAAAAATATACCAAAGGTATTTATTGATCCCACATACCATGAAAATTGAGTGATAATGGATACAACTTGTCTTATATTGTTTGAATTATTCTTTTAGATTGTTCATCGGTTTGATGGTGGTAGGGAGTTCTCCAATGAAGTTCAATATCAGGATCCTTCTAAAGACTCTTCTATAATTTATATTTAATTTAGGTATACCAATCAGAAAAAAATTCTAGAGGTGTAAATTATTTCTTATAACTTCATTAATATAGATCCTTTTGAGGTAATCAAGAGGAAGGTTTTATCTAATATCAAGGAAATGAAAATATATGGTAAGGTGATCAATGAGAACCCATATTTCAACATTCTTTATATGAGTATTTGGTAGTCCACTAACAATGAAAATAATAATTTCATTCCAATACACATAGAAATAGGAAGAGGACTTAAAAATCCTTTAGGATGATACCTCACAACTTTCACTTTTTTAAAAAACCAAACATCCGGACACATAATCAGCAATTTACCACTTCATGTTATCCCACTAAAATTGTTTCTTCAATCCCTATACATCTTTGTGCTACTATGGTGTATTGATAAATTTGATATATCAGCATCATCCAACAATTCTCTTTTTAGATCGGGTATGGATGGAACATGTAGCCTCTTTTCAAACATTATAACACCATCTTCACAAAAAAGATCACTAATTTTCCTTTATTTACACCTTAAATTTTATTCTAAAATATTGTCATTATATTGTAAATTAATTATCTTCTCTATTAAAGATGGGGTTTCAAATCATTTGAAAAATTATTGGTGTATCCCCTTTCTTACAAATTACCATATCCATATTTACTATATCCATGAATATAGGATCCTTCTTTATCCCCATATATATTACAACTCCATGTTCCTTCGTACTCAATTCATATTATACCACATTTACTTTCCTTAGGTGGTAGTGTATAGAGAAATAATAATACATGAGTAGATCAACCCATCACCTTTGTCTCATGTTGAGCTGTTTATATGAGAAGATGTATTTGATTTTTTTATGATCTGTGTATATCTCCCATATTTCCCCATGAGATAATGTATCTATATTTTCAAAGCTAATATTACATCCACTAACTCAAGATCATTGGTTGGATAGTTTTATTCACGAGTGTTCAATTTCATTGATTCATATGCAATAACTTTTTCAATTTTCATTAATACACAATAAAGTCCCTTCTTTGATGAGTCCCTATATATGAAAACCCATTACTTCCATATGGTAGATTCAAAATTATATCATTTATTAGTCTTCCCTTTATTTCATCAATTAATTCTTCACTTTCATTTTTCCAAAAAAAATTAACCGCATTAGGTGTTAGCTGGGTTATCAGTATATCCTGTTGGGAAAATTATTAATGAATCCTCAATAGTAACCTACCAAAACATTGAAACTACATTCCTTAGTTATTTTGGTTGGAATAAGACACTCTATAACTACCATTGTCTTTGAAGAACCTCATGGATCCATCTTTATTTTTAATAAACAGAACAAGGGCTCCCCCTGGTTTAACACTTGGTAGAATAAATCCATTATAACCCAAATCCAATAGTTGTTTCTTTATCTCCACAAATTACATTGTGTTAATTATATAGGGATTGTATGATATTGGACTTTCATCAGGTATTAAATCAATGGAAAATTAAACTTCACAATCTGGGGTATGTCCATGAAATTTCCTAGGAAATTAATCAATGTATTCCTAAAAAGCTGGTAAATCCTAAATTTCAAGAATACCCTCTTCATCACTTGATGTTGTTTTATATTCATCCCCAAGAATATTATTTAGTAGAGAAACTAAAGGTGGATCTAGAAATGAATCAGGTGAGGAATATTCTTCACAAAAGATTAGGATTTCTCCATCTTCCTCAAAAATCATAATTTTCATTCTCTTAATATAATTTTTTGAATCATATTTTGAGAGTCAGTCCATTTCGAGGAATATATAAAATTCAACCATAAGTATGATTAGAAGCTAATAAAGTAAACAATTTTTATGTGTCATAATTATGACTTCCCAAAAAATATTTGTTTCAATTATACTTCTCTTTGTAGTTTTTATGGACAACTCCTTATTAAATCAAAAGGAAATTTCTAATTTTCATAGCAAATGGGTATATATAAAAGGTTGTGATGATCCAGATTAAAAAAATTCATTTTCTATATTTTAACCAAATATTAATGTACCTACCACCACATTATTTGGAACTTATACCTCTAGTGTAGTGATCCCATAGACTTTTTCATCTTCCCTGTCCCTCTTCTGTGGTATATTCCCCTAACTCTTAGGGAATTCTCTTACATAGTTACCCATATCCTTACAAATGTAACACTAAATATTAGTGTTTTAAGTATAAAAATTAAATTCATTAACATGATGAAATAGTTTTCCACATTTATAAAAAACTTCCATTTCCTTCAAGCTTTTCCCAGCAAAATTCTTTCCACATTTCTCATATTAAGGGTTTTTTTTCATCTTCATATTCTTGTTTGACACATTCTATTTATCTTGATTCTCAATAGAAACTTTAATCCCAAGGGTTACCTTATACATGTATGACCTATAAAATTCATTTTCTATTTTTATAGAACATAAAATTATCACATTGTGTTATGAAATTATATAAGAAACTAGCACCCTTCGGAGATTGGGATTAAGTCCTTCAAAAAACAAGAAAAATCTTGCAATTTTTGTTGTGTATATTATCTTTATCATACATAGATAAAATATTTAAGGTATATTTAAAATCTAAAACAATTTATTCTCAAATTTTCTTTAAGATAAAAAAATATATGGAGCACCCTATGATTTTATGTTATTTCTTTTTTTTAACTATTAATATTTTTGATAGCTTACATTGAATGCAACACCGTGTTTAAATTTAGCAATGATAAATAATCAATATTATAATTTAAAATAAAATTATATCCTATCCATTTAATTTGTGGTTCTAAATAGGAATAAAAATAATATGAAAATATATTTTCGAATACACTACTTACCAAATAATTAAATATAAATATAAAAACCAATTTAATATAAAGGAAATGTTTTTATAAAAACTATTATACCGTGCCAAAGGAGTTTTATCCTAATAAATTAAATTAATTTATATCAGTAAATGATATTAATTAAGTTTAAATTTAATATATAAAACCTAATTCTTAACATTTATCCTATGTTTTTCCTAGACATGTTATAAAAATAAATCCATTTTTACACATAAAAACCATATTTTTATAAAGGTCGTTTTGCCGCCATTTTATTGAACATTAGTTTTAAATCTAGTTTCTTTTACTTTTATAAATTATATTTGAGAAAATAAACTTATTATTCTAAATATGAATACAAAAAATTATTTGGGATAAATTTTTGGTATTTTTCTCATAAGTTTCATGTTTTGATGAATAGTAAAAATTATATAATTTTAATTGAAAATAGATTTTTCTTCCAAATAATGTATATTGTTAAATTGTATTTTTGAATGATTTAATTTATCATTAGATCTTTTTTTTATTTTTATTCTAATTTAGGTCATTATAATCAATTTCACATTGAATTTCAGTATTAAAACATTTCAATCTTTTGAACATTTTCACTTTAAAACACATTTTTTGTTCTCCCAATGAGATTAAATTTAAATTAACTACTACATATTATGTGTTTTGAATTTTGAAACAAATTTCTCATAATTAGAATTAGTGGGTACATATTATGCAAATAGTTCATTTTTTCAACATTATGAATAATAATTTTAGTTATTATTTTATCATTACTATTAAAGGTAAATCAATAATTAAAGGCACAAATAATATTATAAAATTAACCTAGAACTTATTCTAATTTTATTGGATATGTGATTGTAGACCATATTATTCCATCTTACAATTTTATGTAACCATGTAGTCACTTGTATTAATTTAACACTTTCATAGTATTTTATTTTATGAAAATTCAAATATGTCATAGTCATGTTTTTAATAAGTATTACATTTTTAATATATGGATATTCAGAACATATAATAGACTATATATATTAATTTGAAATCTAAAATATGTATATTAATCATGATAATTTATTATTAATTTATTATAAATTAAATCATTACCTTAATGTCTTAAACAATGGTGATGAATTATTTATTTAATTATTGAAAATATAAAATGAATGATATATAAAATATTAAAATAAAAATAATTTGAGATACTTAATACCATCCAAAATTCTTATAGACATCTTTTACATTTTTTTGATATGTTCTAAATGGTGGTTATAAGATTTCTTGTTTTATTTTTTTTAAATTAAAAGTAATGAATAGTGTAATCTTTATCATTAACGTTATATTAAAATTAATTATATTTTATTAAATGATATAAAAAATTTAAAATTCAGGATAATATCAAAATTTTCCAACTGATTGGGATAAAGGTGAAAATATCATCCATGACTCATTTATGGGTTTTTAAATTTTATATTAACTATATTATCCTTTAAATATATCAAGACATGTTGTCATGGTAAGAGTTAAAGGGTTTAAATAAGGGTTAAAACAAACAGATAAGGAAAATAATGTGACAAAAAATTGTGTAAAATTCATTTATTAGTAGTATTTCAACCCATAATCATATAATCTTCTAAATAAATTTCTTTTAATTACGTTTGAATTGAAAATTAATTTATATTAATTTAATATTTTGAGAGCTTTGTAATGTGTTCCACAGCTCAATTATAAAAGGAAACATCCTCCATCACTTATTCACACAACTCTGAGCCTTATATCTTAAACAAACCCAAACCACTTCCCCTAAAATCATCCTTATCGATGTTCTTAATCAGTAATCTTCACAAAATACCAACCCTATATCCCTTGAGAAGTGATCTAAATGGAGTCTTCCAAAGAAGAGGAAATCATGTTTACCAACTGATCCAACTTCATTTCTTCTTCTTCATCCTCTTCATGAGTTTTTTCCATGATAAAGTAATAACTACAATATCATATTTTTTATGAAATTTTATTATGATTATGGTATAAATATATTCGATGATTTAGCCATCCTATAAAAAATGATAGAAAAATGTGTTCGTACCTATGAATTACCATCTCAACGTCATGGTGTAATTTGTTTTTCGTCACTAGTTTATTTTAAGGGGTATAATGATAGATATAATGGATATAAATAAAAAATAAGACAAGATATTTATTATTTATAATTTATATACCACCCAATTCCATACCTTTCCCCATTAATGGAGTGATCTCATCACTCATGTGTAAATACAGTCAATCATATCCACGATGCGATGGGAATCATTTTCCATGTTAACCATACCAGAATGATTATGAAATTTTATATAATTATTAAATATAACATCTATGAACTGAATATGACTATGGAGAAGATAGAAAGTTATCATATGAACAAATAGAACTCACATGACAAAACCTGTATATGAAAATGAAGCATTTAACAACTGAAACAAGGGTAATAATGAAATACTATTAAAAAAAGATATAATATGTTAATATATGATATCATAAATAGGGATATGAACATGGTATAAATTAATAAAATTCTTTAAACCATTATATAGGAGGTTAATATCTAAATCTCATTATTATTTGGGATTGTTTATACGTAAGTATCTAGTAGGTAATATTTATCATCCATGGCCATGTTTTTTAAGTGTTTTAAATAGTATTTTCATAACTATCATAAATGTTCTTAATAAATTTAAACCCATGTTTGAATTTTTATAAAATGGTTTTAAAAGAATATTTTTCTTCATTTTCGAAATGAGAAACTTTATGGGTTTTTTGACAGAAATATAGAAGGAATGTTTTCTAACTTATACAGAATGAGTATATTTTTCCATGTTCATGACACCTTAATTTGTTTAATCATTCATTAAATGCTTAAAATATTATTTCAAATGAATCTTTTTTCTTTTAAAATTATACACACATTAAAATAAATGATTTCAAAGTAAAAAATTTGTATTTATCTAAAGAAACTTTTAAGGATTTTATTAGAGTATTCTCATCTATGTCAACCTCAATTGATAGTGCCTATGATTGATTGTGGTTGATCTCATATAATACCATCTAATTTTTTTTATAGAAGGGTTTATTATCAGTTTGACTAGGTATGTTCTATTTTGATACCATTCATGGCTTATGGATAATGTATTAACATTTTTATTCTATTTTTTTAATATGAATGTTTATATTTCACCCTTTTCATATGAGTAATGCATTAGACTTATTAGTTGATGTGAGGGGCCTACTATATCCCCTTGATGCATTGGTAGGTCTCATGAGACAAACTAGTTTTTGTATTTTCTGATTTCTTACTTTTTTATTTATGGTTTCTTGGATGTATATTTGATGATATATTTTTTATGTCTCAGATTATTCATTTCCTCATTATGATATTTTTTATTGATATTCTATGTGATTATTCAATTATTAGAATGTCCATGTGATTATTTATGTGGAATTATATGATTTGCATTTATTATTTCCATATTATTCTCAATATTAAGTTTAAATGGATTGTATATTCATTATAGAACTTTTTTTAATGTTTATTATTATTATTCATAATAGCTTCCTCTATACTCTTACCCTTACCGAGATTATGAGATAACCAATTTCTTATGTCATTTTTTTCATTGGATGTATGAATGTTTATTATGAATTATATGTATGGTTAATCTAAGAAAATAATATTGTTATAAATTGATTCTCTATGTTGTAATTTATATTTTAAATTATAATTTAAGGTTAATGTATGTAATAATGTTTTTAAATCTGCTAAACTGATTGGTCTTTTGGGATTGAAATTATATATATATGCCAATATAATAATGGGAGGCATCAGATCTGGGATATTAGGCTCATGGTCACTAAATTTGGTTAGATAAAGTTTATTAGAAATATTGTGAACTAGATTTATCAAAAAACTAGACTGAAAAAAGAAAACCTATTTAATAATTTGGAATTATATTAAAATAAACATATCTTATGATTTAGAGATTAATTATACATAAATTTTCAATCTCAGTTATGTGAATCACTAGTTATGAGATTATATGCAATGTTTCACAATATAATGATCAAATACAGTGTATTCCATTTTTTCAGAAATAGTACCCACTAGAAGGAATAGAAATCGTATCAACACACATAATCTATGTAGGTATTTGGTTCACATTTAAGATAATAATGTTGGATTTGGAGCTACAACTTGTGATAAAAAACATATAAATATGATGGGGAAGTAGACTCTGGTTTTGAAAAACAACCTTACATGTATGGAGTATCTTGACCCATAACGTGAAGGAAAAATCTTATACTACTTCATGAGACAACAACCTATATCATTCAATGGGACTACAAATCCATTTATAGCTGAGAAATGGACAATTTCCGTATAAAATATATTTCTTACTTTAGGATTTATGGAAAGGGATAAGGTTATCATATTAGTTTATCATCTCTTTGGACATCCAAGTCAATGATGGTAATTGATTAAAAACATTAAATAGGACGAGTTAACAAAAAACATCGAATGGATAAAATTTAGGGATTTGTTTTTGGAAAAATATTACCCTTGTGAATAGAGAGATGATATGGAGAGACAATTCTTGAATATGAGAGAATAGGAGGAAGAGTATAGTGCTAAATATGAATCTGTATTTAAAAGTATATAAAGGCATGTAGTGACCTACATATATAACACACGGTTTAAGATAGATCATTTCTTTGATGGGTTAAATCTATTCCTTTGAAAAGAATCGGTCTCCCAGACTTTGTCCATATATAAATATATAGTGTGATATGCTATAAAGATAGATAAATAATTTTTTAAGTCTTATGAATTTAGTGTAAAATAAGAGAAGAAGATAACAGTGGAACAAGAGATAGATAAATGGAAAATGGGAAAGAATGATGTTTCCCATAGGTGATAAATGTGGGTAGAATTACCATGGTACTTATCGAGAGGGAATAATCATTTTTTACAAGTGTTTAGAGAAAGTTAACAGGGCTCATGATTGAAAGGGAATGAAATAATCTGTGAATGTGAAATATTTCAAATGTAAGGGGATGGGACACTAGAAAAATGAATGCACTAAGCATCAAAGAAATATAACTCAAAACAATAATGGGATCAAGTTCTATATTAGTCTTCTTCTTTATAAATAGTAGATTAATTATTGTATTTGTGTTTTTAGATTCAATAATTATGTTTAGATATTTTGGTTATAAGAATCAGGTTGTATATAAGGATTGTACTGTGGTAATACTTTATTATGGACTTGGAAGCATGCATGTTTTCATTAAGGTTTTAAGGTGATCAAGGTATTCATATATTTGGTATGTGACAAAAAGATATCCATTGTGTTTTTTGGGGAAAACCTAATGTTAATTTGATTTTGGATATTTAGCGATGTTCCTTATAAATTTTCATACTTTGGTTTTGGATAGATGTATTTTGGATGAGTCTTGAGATTGGAATGGATTAAGATGAACATTGAATATTATTATTGGAGGTTAATTTATGACTTATCCAATTATATAACCTATTATGACTATTTTGATTTTATTAAACATTTAAAAACTAATGTAATGACTCATGGACCATATGATTCATAAAATTACTTCAGGTGTGAAAAAATCATTTCTAAAGTTCATTTCTAGGTGTAAGGGATGAAGTTTTAGAATATCAAAGAACAAAAAATGGACGATATTTTTATTATGACATGTATTGAAATAAATTAAGTTGTTATCAAAATTGTAAAATAATCCTTCAACTCTAGAAAAAGTATTTTGTGAAAACAATATTATATTTTTTCTTTTATTTATCAGAAATCAATAGTGTTTTAACTGATAAAAAAATTATGGTTTTATGATTTTTAACATTATTTGGACTTTGTTCAATATCAATCACCATCATAAATTGAAATTTAATTTTCTCTTCCATGTCAACATCTTGTTACATGGAACAATAGTGTGTGTTATCATAGGTGACCCTCGTACCTCCCTTCCTTTATTTTACAGTGGAAGTTTCATTAACCCAATTTCGGATGTGGGTTTCCCATATAGTAATTCTGAAGAATCAAAATTTGAATTTTGAAGTGAAATTTTAAATTATGAAGACACAGTTTATTGATGTAGAGATGAATGTAACACCCCAATATTTTATAGTATGTCTTCTTTTTTATAGTAAATCTTTCGATAGCTTACAATCCACACAACATCGAGCTTGAAGGAAACCATAGTATATTGTTAATATTATTATTTAAAATGAAATTATCTACTCTCCCTCAGTTATGAATATGATTCAAAATATTATTTTAAAACATAATTGAATTCATTGGTTACAGAATAAATAAAAATAAATATAAAAAAGTAATTTAATATAATGGAAATGTTTTTATAAAAACTTTTATTATGCACTGAATGTTTTTTATCCTAATAAATTAAATTAATTTCTATCAATGAATGATATTAATTTAATTTATATTTAAAATATTCAATATAATTTTTAACATTTACCCTATGTTTTTTCAATACACGATAGAAAAATAAATCCTATTTTTATCAATAACAATCTATATTTTTATATATACAGTTGTTCTACCTTTTAATAGCCCACTTATTTAAATTTTATTTTTTACAATTTAATAAATTATATTTGAAAAAATAAAATTATTATTTTAAATTGGAATATAAAAAATATCATATGGATTATTTTTTATATATTTTTTCTATCGAGTTTCATGTTTTGATGAATAGTAAATAATAATAATTAATTATAATTGAAGATATTTTTCATCCAATTATTTTGTGGTGTTAAATTTTATTTATTAATATTTTTAAATTATATTTTAATAGTGTTTTTATTAGTTAACATAATATTTTTTATTGTAATCAATTTCTAATTGAATTTTAATGTAAAAGATTTTTAATATTTTGAATGTTTTCAGTTTAAAAACTCATTTTTTTCACTCTGTCAATGGGAATAATTTTAAAATAATTATTTGAACTTACATGTTTTGAATTTTGAAAAATGGATCCCATATTTGGAATCAGTGGATAAAAATTAGTTAAAATTTCACTTTTATTTTTGGACATTATGAATAGTATTTTTTTTAATTTTTTATCAACACGACCAAAGGTAAATCGAGTAATTAAGAGTAAACATAATATTATAAAATTACCTCAACACTTGTTATAATTTTTTTGGATGAGTGATTTTTGACCAAAATAATCCTTGGACTGATCTTATGGACTCTTGGAGAAAGTTGGATGACTTACCACTTTTATAATATTTTATTTTATAACAAGATAAATATGCCATATTCATTTATTTATTAAGTATTAAAATCTTAATATATGGTTATTCTGAACATATATTCAGATATAAATATTCACTTGAAATCTTAAATAATTATATTCATCATGAAAATTTATTTTTAATTTTTAATAAATAAATAATTACATTAAAATATTATATAATAATGATTCTATAATTATTTAACTAATAGAAATATCAAATAAGTGATATTAAACATATGAAAATAAATATAATGTGAGGTAGTTAATGTCATCCATAAATTTTATAGACAAATTTGATATGTTTGTATTATTTTAGATGTTTGGGTTTGAATATTTCTTTAGTTTGTGATTTTTTTTAAAAATCCATTGTGTTGAATATGATCAAAATTATCATTAACATTATTTTATTATAAATAATATTTCATTAAATGATATAAAATTCATATAAATCTAACATTTGGACAAATGATTGGTATAATGTTTAAAATATCACCCTTGACACATTTATGGTTACTTTTGGAATTTATAGTAACTATATTTACCTTCAAAGAGTAAACAGAAATGTTGTCACGATAAGAATTAAGGGGTTTAAAAATGGTTTAAACCAAAAGATAAGGGTAATAATGAGACATAAACTTGCCTAAAATTTGTTGTTGGTGAGGATTTATACCCATAATCATTTTATATTTCAAATAAACCACTTTTTATAAATTTTTAATTTAAAATTAATTTATATTAATTTAATATTTTGAGAGTTTCTTAATGTTCCCCTCACATAAATTATAAAATAGAACCTACAACCTCACTTATTCACACGACAATAAACATTATATCTCGACCAAACCATGGAAATATCTCCTTATAAAATCCTTGTACATGTTATAGAGTTCATGGTATTCCATAAACAAAAACCCTAGATCCCTTGAAAAGTGATCTAATGGGAGTCTGCCAAAGAAGAGGTAATCCTTTTTACCAACTCATCCAAGTTCTTTTCTTCTTTTTCCACCTCTTCATAATCTTTTAAATGATAGAGTTATAAATAATGTATCATATATATTTTTTCTATTTTATAATGATTATTTGAAAACCATATTTTATGATTTATCCATCCTATGATAAACAAAAGCACCACACGTGCGTACGTACGACTCACCATCTCCACACCGTGGTGTAATTTTTTTGATCACTACTTTATTTGAATGGATTTAATGTTGGATATAATGTATATAAATATTATATATGACATGATATTTATAATTAATAATTATTATAAAATTCAGGTCCTTTCCCGGTCACCATTCATGGAATGATAATATAGCTCATGCATAGGTACGACTTACCATCTCCAGGACGTGATGTTATTCATTAGTCATGTAAATCAATAAATAATGTTTATAAAAATATATATAATGATAAAAAATAATATCTATGAACATAATATCATGATTTATATGAAATTACTATATCTTATTCATATTAACCCTAAATTACATGAAAAAATATGCATGGGAAAATAAAGCATTTAAAACCCGAAACAGGGGAAATAACCAAATATTATTAACAAAATTATATAATATGATCACATGTTGTATCATAAAAATGGATATGATTATTTTATAAATTGATGAAATTATTTAAACCATTATACGTGGGTTTGAATCATGTTTAACTAATTTAATGTGAAAGGGAATAGTTAATTTCAGAATCACATTATTATTTGGGATTGTTTATACGTAAGTATATGCTGGGGAATATTTATCATCCATGACCATGTTTTTTTAAAAAAATTTCCAAAATATTTTTACAAATATCCTAGAAATGTTCAAAATAATTAAACCTAATTTATTCTTTTAATGAAATGGTTCTAAGAGAATCTTTTTTTAACATGGTACATCATGATTCTGTCAACAAAAATATGGAATGAATATTTTTTTATCTTATACGATATGAGATTATTGTTCCACCATCATGAAACATTAATGTATTGAATCTTACTTTAAGAGTTTAAAATATTATTTTCAATGAAAATTTTTTCTTTTAAAATAGCGAGGCCTTTGGAATAAGTGATTTGGATTTAAAATGGTGTATTTATCAAGAAATTTTTAATGATTTTATAAGAGTATTTTATTCTATGTCAAAATAATATTTGGGTTCTTATAATTGATTTATTTTTATCTCTTATGATATAATGTACCATATTTTATTGAATGGTTTATGATCATTTTGATTTTGGATGTGCTATTATGATACCATTCCTGGTTTATGGTTAAATTATTCACATTTTGTTTGCTAGTTTTTTAATAAGAATATTTATGATATTTATGATTCACTCATTTAATATGAGGATATAATTGGACTAAATAATTGATGGGTGGGGCCTACTATAGCCTCTGAATGCATCATTAGTTCTCATGAGACAATCTACTTTTGTTATTGGTAGATTCCTTACTCATTTATATATGGTTTCTTGGGAAAATCCTTGACAGTATGTTTATGATGTTTGGTATTATGAATTACCTTAATTTTATATTATCTAATGACATTAAATTTGATTATTCAATTAGTAAAATATCCATATTTTTATTTATATGAAATTATATGATTTTTATTTCTTCTTTCCGTATTATTCTCATGAATTTTTTAAATGGATTGTGTTTAAGTTATACCCCTTTCCATAATGTTTATTTTTACTATTCATAATTTCCTCCAATATAGGCTTACTCGTACTAAGAATATGATCTCACCTCTCTCTTATGTTATATTTTTCTCATGAGTCTAATCTGTCTTTTATTAATTATATCTAGGGCCAACCTAGGAGAATAATGGCATTCTCAAATGATTTTTGATGTTGCACTTTATATTTTAAATTTTAATGTTAGGTTAATGTATGTAATATGGTATCCAAAAATACTAAAATATTTGGTCAATTGGGTTTCAAATATTGTAATTATTTCATTTTAATAATGAGAGGCACCGACTCTAGGCTACTAGGATCAGGGTCATCACACTTTTCTTCATTTAATTTTTTTGATCACAAGGGAATTAATTGTTGAAGAATGTGTTCTTAAATGTTATCCATTGTATGAGATTTATTTATTATTTTTTCCTAGTATTCTAGATGAAAGACCACTATTGATCAGCATTTCCCTTGAGATAATACATTATAACTATAACCTTTTCAATTTAACTACATCCAAAGGTCGCAAAGATAATATCCAGATAATTAATCCATTTATCATCTATAATTATATAATTATTGTCAATAAAATAAGGGGATTTTGGAATATAAATAGATCCAACATAGGCCACTGTCTCAGTGAAGTAGTTTACTCTATTCGAGTAAAGTTATTTGTCATAACATGATTAATTTTCCCTAGTATAGCCATAATTTTCATCATTCCAATACATATTTTATCAGTTTCCTCTATAGGGAAATCTCAACATTTTACATGATTATTGATTCCATTCTTCCTTCTGGGTAAAATTTCTAAATAATCGAATATCCCGTATTAGCTTATAAAATCATAACTTATAATTTTAAATACGGTATAAAAAATAACATAAATTTATGCATTAAAAATTAAAGAACAAAAAACATTACTATTTTTGGGAACATATTTAAATTTTAACCCTTCATAATGGTAGGTAAGGATAATGTTAATTATCCTATGAACATACCCCAAGAGGGTCAAAACAGGGGTGCAATAAGGCCCATTTTCATGTACCATCCTATACTCAAGTCAAGCCTGACCCACCTTGTTAGAGTTGTTAACCCTATGTACATCTATTATTGCACCACGTCCACTTATAGTGTCCCTGAAGGGATGAATTTATAAGAAGAAAAACACAATCTCTATCATAACAAGATTATAGGATGTTATTCCATATATATCTTCAAATATATCTTACCTTTATACTTCATAATCTATGTTTTTTAAATTTATTTTCCAAATTTTCTTTTAAACTTACCTTGATACAAATATAATGATCCAATATCAAAATCCCAAAGATAATGCATTACTCTATTACACGAAATCAAATCCCAAAGAACTTATTATTTTATCTATTTTGGAAAACCATATTAAATACATGATACACATATTACATTGTGAAAAAATAAAATGAAACATGATGCATAATAAAATGAAATGAATAGAATACTTGAAATCATAATCAATGATTTATTCTTCAAAACCTAGAGAAAATAAGAAAATTAAGGGTGAGAAAAATGGTCAGTATGGGTAAGTAAAATGAATGAAATAATGAATCAATGGGAATAAATCAATATGGAATGAAAAATGACTAAGAACACATTCCATTATAATGACTGGATAAAGCATAATTAATATGGAAATGTAATTAACTAAAACATATTCCATTTAATCAAAATATTGAGAATGAACTACATGCATAGAAAATATCAATTTAATAATCTTATGGATAAATAATAAAAGAGTTTGAATATGGAAAATTCTTAATTATTGGATGTCATGTTTCCTAGGTAAATTATACCTTTACAGTCAAGAGCATTCACAAGATGGTTTATAACATATCAGGTAAAAAACACATTTTATCTGGACAACTGATTCGTCTCATTAGACTACTAATTCATCGAGGAGATATATATAACTTGTCCTAACCCATGTAATACCATTCTAAAGTGTTCCTCATATATGGAATAGTTAATATAATTCAGGAACAATAATCATTATCCAATATCCACCTCTAGAAATTTAATCTATATTCATGGACCTGTAGTAGTGGTTTTATAGGTCTGTGGATATATGTTTTTTATATCCATGATTTAATTAAATTTCTGTGGCTACAGATCTGTGTTTCTTTATTTTCGACATGCTTCAGGCTCTCCTCCTCCCCCGATCTGCAGACCTCCTCTCAGAACTGTCTACCTCTCTCACTACGGTGCCCTCCTCCAGACACTTCTAATCAACGCCCTCTCTTACACCATCATCGTCCTCTCTCACCACGACCCTCCTCTATGAACCATCGACCTATATCATACTATTCACAGTGGTCTCCTCACTGCAGTGTCCTCCCTCTAAGCTGCCACCCAATGCTACCACACCGCCGATACTACCCCAAGACAGCTACACCACCTCCTCCTCTGGCGCACCTACGACGTGGCTACCTCACCTCTTATGGATCATCCTTTTCCTCTGCCAGTACGACCTCTTAATTACCCACCGATGGTATTTAGAGGTTTAACCCCACATGTTTTGTTCATGCATATTTTCTCCAATGTTTGGAATTTATATTATATCTAAAATAGTTGTTTTTATGTAGTTTTTGTTTGATTTATGATATCTTATTCATGTTTATATAGTAGATGAAAACCTTTAATTGTTTTTTTTGATATTAGATTCCTATTATTTTGGAGTATGGTGTCTATGTATTAGGTATGGTTTGGATTTGTCTTTAGGGGTTTAGGTTGGTGGTAATCCCTCATGTTGGTGGATATTGTTGGGGGTTTTCTTGATGTTTTGAGGTTAAAATATAGATATAGGAAATTTTGGTGATTTCTATGTGATTTGATAGTGTATTTTTATTAGGGTGTTTCATGTTAGATCAGGTAAGGGGGTGGATGGATTCTTATTATCAGGGGTGAATATGTGGGGTTTGGTTGTTATTCTTGGTGTGTGGGAGAGTAATGCTTATATTACTATGATAAACCTTACGGTTTTATGTTATGGAAATGATATTTTGTTATGATGTAAGGATTGAAGGTAATATAATTATGTTGTGGTAAAAAATCATGTGTAGTATTGTGGGGTGATGGGTTTCTAATTACTAATGTTGTTATTATCAGATGATGTTGAGTCAAAATTCATCAACAAGGAATCTAATTAGAATGGAATTGGGTTTTCAGGGGAAATATGCCCTAGTCGTTGTTTCCAAAATATAATGTTGCAACTACTTTGATCAATTAACCAGGGCCTTAAAAAGAAAAAACAATGGGCTTTTTATGTTATCCATGTGTTCCAGGAGTAGCAGAATCTAATTTTCAATAATGACATGGGATTATAGGATGCTTAGAATATTTTGGAAAAAATTTAGTTCCTATATAACAGTATTGGAACTCTAGAGGATATATGGGTGAAACAAGATGTTTCAAAATTCAAAGGTTATGAATAATAATGGATAAATACCTTTGATCATAAAATAAGGAATGAGGAGATTTTATAGATTGAGTTTCATTCCTACTTATATGAGATTTTATGGTGGATTTACATAATAAGAGAATGTTTTGGGAATTAATTGAGCTATATAATTATTGGAATTAATAATGTTTCTACTAAATTTGAAAGGTTTATTAATTTCATTCCATCCTTCTGATGAAATTTATTCATAACGGAATTCTATTTTTAAATATTCTTATATACTCATTATGGGTATGAGTAAATTCCTTTTATATAGACACCTATTAAAAGATATTTAAGAAAGAATGAGGTATCTATGTAAATACATCCATTGCATCTGAAGGTGAATGGAGAAATATGGAATATAGGTAGGAATGAATGTTGGTTGGTGTGCCTTAGTATTAGGGTGACATAGTAAATTGAATGAGTAATATCTCAGCCCAATATTAGAAAAATAAATGAAACCTGGTCTATTTCTCATATATTATAAATGTGCGTGGATTCCCTTTGTATTTGGATGAAAAAATAGGTTTTATTTCTGTGTGGAGATGTGGGATTCAATAGAGATTATTATATTGGGATAATCCATCCTAGGTGAAGGGTATTTTAGAACCATATATTTTGAGGTATTCCTAAAGTGATTTTTTTCAATAATTTGGATTTCTCTATCTAATATATTTTAATGTATTTTTTTATATAATGTGCTTGAAATATGATAGATTTTAAATGAAGAAATTTTATTGAGATTATTGGGATATGATCTTCTATAGTGATCATAATGGGATATGAGGCACAAGACATGTGTATGTAGGATTGATTATGGTATCGATAATACTATAGTGTGGAGATTCATACTAGTCTTTTTTAAGTGAAATCCACTTCAACAGATGGTGATCGTTATCAATCTTTTGAAATGTATGAATGTAAAAAATAAATGGAAGAATTTAGTGCCTATAGATGGATATGGGATGAACCATATTTGGTTCCCAGACTACACCAAAATTAATGATTTACCTATAGGGTTTGGTATAGTCTGTGTGTTCAGTTAATTATGAGGAGTTTATATTGGTAAAAAAGGATATTTAGAGCTTCTATATTTCTAAAATGTCATCCAGATCAATGTATTGGGTTAAGTATCAATATTTGATATTATAGTGGGCTAGTTCTTGAAAATTCTAGTGTGGTGTTTGAATGGGTGCCTAAAAAGGGTACTCTAAATTCTTTTGAGAGTGTGTGTGGAAGGGTAACCAAGTAGTTCCAATTGTTAAGAAGGAAACAAATTCCATAAAAATAATAATTGTTGAAAGATAAAAAGTAAAGAACCCATTATTTCTTATTTATAAATTATTTATACACCGAAGGAATATACAATGAATAAGATGGATGATCATGAACCAAAATATTGTATAATCATATTAGATAACTGGTTAAAAAATCCATTTATATTGAGTATGAATTAAATAAGTAAAATTATATACTTTATAAAATTGATAAACCTATATAAACTAAGAATAATAGTGAATTAATGTCACAAACCGGATCTGGTCACCACCATTAATGGCACCAAACCTGGCCCGTGGCAAGGATCGAAGGGCGTTCCCTATCCCCACGGGCTGGCACAAGTGCCCAGGTATCAAACAAATCTGGTTTGGGGACGATTTACCCGAGTATGACAGCATAAATCTTAAAAAAACAATCAATTATTAAAATCTGAAATTTTCATGCTAAACAATTCTTAACAAAACCAGATCTGAATACATAAGTTTAAAGACACTACAAGTGGTCTAAAAAAAAATAATGACAACATAAAGACATCCCCATGGACTCCACAAGACAAGGGGATCATCACATGCAAGCCATCCCCGCAACTCCGCCCCAATGATGGGTACCAACATCCCGAACCGCCATCACCCTTAGCCTTCCCTTTACCTGAGTCAAGCATAAGAAGGTATAATTACACCCAAGGGGTGTAAGTAGGGTGTGAGACTAAGCCCAATAGGATACCACCAGTTGATTCCAAAGAGTATGCAATACAATGTGAACAAAACAAGCAATTTTAATACACAAGGTGAAACAGTGTTAAAATTCAAAGAAATGCAACTTTCAAATGAAAACAGTTTTCAATCCGAGAATTTCAGAATGTTAGAACATTAAATAGACATGTGAGCTACTGTAATGTACTTCCAAAAACAACCCACAACAAGGGTAAAACCACAAATTCTATGAGCATCAAAATCAGCAACACCCCTAAGCACTAGGTTGTCTCGGGCCCTATGTACCTCGTACCTCGGTGTAGAGTAACCATAGAAAAATCAGTTCTCGTGCACGAGCCACTAGTAGAGAACATACCCATAACCTAGTGGTCCCCAATCATCATCCAAATAGTTTAGTTAGAGTTGTCATTATCCAGATGCTAAGTGGAACAGGGACAAAACCCATCCGATCCACTAGTCGTACTAGTACAAATCCGCCCCACCTAAGTACCCGGGCTTCCCCTTTTGTGCTCAAACAATTTCAGCAAACAACACACATCCATTTTCATATAAAATATCACTACTGGTCACAAACAAATTGTACATTAGCTACACACATTTTATACCATTTAAAACACACAATAAAATAATTTTATTTCCAATAAAACAACCTCTCAAAACATCACATTGTTTTTCACCCAAAGCTCTTTAAGATATCAACCTTACACACTATGATAACACTTTTAAGATATTAAAACCAAATTTCAGTTCATAACCCTTTAATGAAACCAAAAATTCAGTTATGGGGCATCCCAAAATGAACCAATAAAACATTTGAATGGAAAACCCTCAATTTCACCAATAATTGGAACTTAAAATTCATTTGCATTATAAATGCAACTAAAACAAATTTTTACAGAAACATTCAAGTGAAATAAACATTAGAGTACCATGTAAAACAGCAAGCTAATTCACAAAAATTTCATACACAATGGAATCACCTACCAAATTAACAAAACCCCTTGAATCTCCGTGCGAAATCAAATCGCACCCCCGCCGCACCAAGAGAGAACTAGATCAAACCTAAAAACACACAAATTGGCCAAGAAATCCCAAAGTTAAACCCTAGGTTCGAAATCCTAGTTTCTGGACATTAGTAAACTCAATTATAACCGAAGAAACCCTAAGAACAATGAGTTAAACCCAAAGTAATTTGAAATAGGAAAGAAAAGGGATCATTTACTTGAAGTATCTTGAAGTAATCACTCCAAAACTCCAGTATCTGAAATTTAAAAGAACCCAAATTTAGGGTACGTTCGAACAAGATGTATAATCTCATTTAGGAACTGGAATGGAGGAAAAAGACTGAGAATTGAGAGATTTATGAAAGAAATACTTTACCTCTTCAAATCTGGGCGATTTGAGGAACCCTATGACTATCGGCACAAAATCGCGATTCTACAGAGCTCCAAATGGGTGGGAGAGAGTTCAGACGCGCGGATGGGTTACTTGGGCTTTATTGAGACTTGCAATCACTGAAAAATCCCAAATATTGAATAAGTTATAACAAAATCAAATTTTATTTTTAAAACAGGAATTGGGCTTTCGGGCAGGCCCAACCCCTTAGACAAAAACCCAAATAACCCCTGGTTATGGATTTCTAAAAGCTCCAAATTACCTTGGTGGTGTTAATAGGTTAGGGAAGGTCAATTAGTAATTTGAATGGATGACAAATGTTGAAAAATGAAAAAGTTATAAAAGATACAAATTTGTTTTTTTAATCTGGAATTGGGCTCACGGTTTGGCCCAATTCATTAATACTCATCTATTCCTCCCTAAAACCTAGGGAAACCCCCAAAACAAAGAAAGTATGTAAATTAAATGAAAAATACCTTTAAAATATGTCTTGTATGTGACAATTCTCCCCACCATGAAGGACTTTCCGCCCTAGAAAGTCAACATGAATCTCGGTTGCAAAATAAGAATGGGTACTCTTCCTTGACCCATGACTTTCGCTCCCATGTCTCGTGTGTATCATTCCCATGCTGCCATAAAACCCAGACTAAAGGAATAGACTTTCCTCGAAGTATCTTCTCCTGGGAGTCCACTATTTTCACCGGCCTCTCAACGATAGACAAGTCAGGCTCTATCTCTAGTTCTTCCCAACTCAACACATGGGATGGATCTGGATTGTATTTCTTCAACTGGGAGACGTGGAAGACATCATGGATAGATGTCAACTGAGAAGGTAAGGCCAACCTGTATTCCACCTTACCAATACGCTTGGTGATCTCAAAGGGTCCGACATACTGTGGCATCAACTTACCTTGCTTCCCCAATCGACGATGGCCCAAACGAGGGGCCACTTTTAAGAATACCCTGTCACCCACAGAAAACTCTAGGTCTCGACGCCTCCGGTCAGCATAAGATTTATGACGACTCTGAGCTGTCAATAAGCACTGCTTGATCAACTTGACCTTCTCAGAAGTCTCCTGCACAAGGCTCGGCCCCAACAGTGAAGTCTCTCCTACCTCAGCCCAACATAGGGGGGACCGACAAGGCCGACCATAGAGCGCCTCAAAAGGGGCCATTCGAATCATGGATTGGTAACTATTATTATAATCAAACTCTACCAATCCCAAATGGCTATCCCAAGAACCTCCAAAGTCCAGGACACATGCACGAAGCATGTCCTCCAATATCTGATTCGCCCGCTCTGTCTGACCATCCGTCTGTGGGTGGTATGCCGTGCTCATCTTAATTTGAGACCCCAAGGACTTCTAAAGGCCTTCCCAAAATCGAGAAGTGAAGAGGGGGTCTCTATCCGAGACAATAGCTGATGGTACACCATGGAGTCTCACCACTTCCTGTAGATACAAGTGGCCCAACTCATCTACTTTAGTTGTATCTTTTATCGGAATGAGGTGGGCTGATTTGGTCAGATAATCAATCACCACCCAAATAGCATTCTTACCTCGAGGTGTATGAGGTAATCCAACAATGAAGTACATGGAAACCTCTTCCCACTTCCAGGTAGGAATGGGTAGTGGTTGGAGCAAACCGGATGGCCTTTGGTGCTCTGCTTTCACCTGCTGACATGTGTAGCATCTCGAAACAAAGTCTGCTATGTCCCATCTCATACCAGGCCACCAAAACTGCCGACGAACATCATAATACATCTTAGTGGCACCCGGATGGACAGCCCACAGAGACTGGTGGCTATCTTGCATCACCACCTTCCACAGAGACAATGGAACTACTGAACGGCCCTTAAAGCACAATATGCCCTCGGGAGATGACGACCAATCATAGGATGTCTCCCCACCATGAAGGAAATTCTTAGACCGCTGACAAAGATCATCACTGGGCTGTTCCTGCTGAATCAACTCTAATAGAGATGGAGTCAACTGGACACTTTCCAAGAATGCCCCTCCACTGTATTCCCTGGCCTCCACATGCATCTGAGAAAAGAGACCCATCAATGCCCACTCATCACTAGACTTCCTCAAAGCCTGCACTGGAACTCTTCTGCTCAAAGCGTCGGCCACTACATTACCCTTGCCTGGGGTATATACAATGTCAAAGTCAAACCCCTGCAAGTACTCGATCCAGCGACGTTGCCTCAAGTTCAGGTCCTTCTGCGAGAAGATATAAGCCAAGCTTTTGTGATCAGAGTATACCACAAACTTCTCCCCAAAGAGGTAGTGACGCCAAGTCTTCAAAGCATGCATCACCGCTGCCAACTCCCAGTCATGGGTTGGGTAGTTCTTTTCATGTGGTCGAAGTTGGCGAGATCCATACGCGACCACATGATCATCTTGCATAAGCACGTACCCAAGACCCATACCTGAAGCATCACAATAGACCACATATCCCTTTCCAGCCTTTGGAAAAATTAGTACGGGGGCAGTAGTCAGCCGCCTCTTCAACTCCTCGAACGATGCCTGACATTCTGGACCCCATACAAACTTCACCCCTTTCCGGGTGAGGGAAGTCATCGGTGAAGCAAGCGGAGAGAAATCCCGAACGAATCGCCTGTAATAACCGGCCAAGCCAAGAAAACTCCTGATCTCAAACACATTCTTCGGTTTCTCCCATGACATGACTGCACTAATTTTCTCAGGGTCCACTAAAACTCCATGCTCTGAGATCACATGCCCCAGAAATCTCACCTCCCTGATCCAGAAAGTGCACTTTGACAACTTTTCATAGAGGTGGTGATCTCGTAATGTACCCAAAACGATCCTCAAGTGATGTTCGTGTTCCTCCTCAGAGCTAGAGTATACCAGAATGTCATCCACGAACACCACAACAAAGGAATCGAGATACTGATAGAACACCCTATTCATAAGTTCCATAAATACCGCTGGAGCATTGGTCAATCCGAAGGGCATGACCAAATACTCAAAGTGGTCGTACCTGCTTCGGAAGGCTGTCTTAGGGATATCTGACTCCTTCACCCTGAGTTGATGATACCCTGAACGCAGGTCTATCTTTGAGAACCACTTTGCCCCCTTCAACTGATCAAACAAATCATCTATTCTGGGCAAAGGGTATTTGTTTTTAATTGTTACCTTATTCAGCTTCCGGTAATCAATGCACAACCGGAGGGATCCATCAGCCTTTTTTGCAAACAACATAGGAGCGGCCCAAGGAGAGACGCTCGGGCGAATGAATCCTTTGGATTCTAAGTCGTCCAGCTGTATCTTTAATTCCCTCAACTCGGTGGGGGCCATGCGATAGGAGGGAAGAGATATCGGCTGTGTTCCCGGCGCCAGATCAATCGAAAACTCCACATCCCGCTCCGGGGGCAAACCAGAAAAATCATCAGGGAATACCTCAGGAAACTCATTTACTACACGAGGTAGTGCACCTTCAGGGGAAAGACCATCCTATAGAACAATCGAAGATAACTGGAAGATAACACTTCCCAACTCTGGGAGTGGAGGCCCTGCGCGACTTGATCGTGGATCCCATTCTCCTTGAAAAACCTGACGACTCCCATCAGGTGATGTGAAACTCACCCACCGTCTGTAGCAATCGATGTGTGCCTGGAAGTTTACTAGACAATCCATCCCGAGTATGACATCAAAAAGGTCCATATCTAAGACCAAGAGGTCCCACTCCATCTCGACCCCTGACACAGAAAGTGCACAAGAGGGGCACCTCAGGCCCTGCCCCTTCTTCTTTCCCAATGGTGTCACCAACACCATCGCAAAAGACATCAACTCAGTTGGAAAATTCAGAATGTCCACAAAACATCCAGAAATGAATGAAATAGAGGCACCAGTATCAAAAAGAGCAGTAGCTATAGAAGATGCGATCAGAACGGTACCTCGAACTGTCGACGGTCCCGCCTCTGATCCTACCTGTGACTGATCCACTACATGGAGATGTCCAGTATCTTCCTGAGGACGACCGCTAGTCTGTGGTTGTGCCCTGAACTGGCTCTGTCCAGAAGATGATCCAGCCCTACCACCACAACCACCAAATCGAGATCCCCCAGTCCTTGACGGCTCGGACTGTGTTGGCACTCCTCTTGAAGCCACTGACCCTGCCCCACTTGGGAGTGGACGTGCCACACCGCAGAAGCGCTGCAAATGCCCTATACCTCCACACTGGTAACAAGGCTTCGGAGGAAGAGGACATGCTGGTCGGATATGCCCAGGCCTCCCACATTGGTGGCACACGACCGATCTCGCATCAGAAGCTGCAGAAGAAAACAGCCTGGAAGAGTGGCCTGAACTGCCCCCTCCTTTCTTCACATGATCCTCCCGCTTCCTTTTCTTCTCTGAGGAGCTTCCACTTCCCACTGCTGATACAGAACCATAGAAACCAGCCCTGTCTTTTCTATCAATCTCCACCATGCACGCCCGATCAACGACCTCAGCATAGGTCCTCAGCTTAAACAAGAACACCTCGGAGTATATCTCTGGTCGCAAGCCTTTCTCAATCCTTTGGGCCTTCGCTTGATCATTAGAGACAATTTCTGGAGCATACCGAACCAATTCAGTGAAACGGTTGGCATACTCCATCACAGATAGATTCCCCTGAACAAGTTCCATGAACTCTCTAGACCTGGAATAAGCCAACACCTCAGGGCAATACTGTTCATTGAAGACAGCCTTGAAATCTCCCCAGCGCATCTGCTCATTCTTCCCAGACTGAAGCACTGACTCCCACCATTTACGGCTGGGACCCTCCAACAGAAAGGAGGCACACTTCACCCTGAGCTCCTCGGGTGTTTCCAGGAACTCAAACATACGCTCGATCTTCTCGAGCCATTCTTCTGCTTCCTGGGGTTCTGAGCTGCCTCGGAAGGTTGGAGGCTTATTTTTCAGGAACTCCTGGGCCTTGTCCGATCTAGGACCAGTATAATCCTCTCTAACAGGAGCTGGAGATAGAGCTGGTCCATATCCTAGAGCCTGGAGAACCCGGACCACGGCCTCGACTAGCCTCTGATCAATTGGCGTGGGAGAACTCTCTCCAGCTTCCTCCTGCGGGTGCGTGGGAGCTTTTCGGGGAGGCATGTTGCTACAAAATGCAACAGTCAATACCACAATTCGGAAAATTTTAATCAAATACATCGAATATAAACAAACTAAACACATTCTTGTAATAAAAGAAACAACTACTCCACATCTGCCTGATGTCCACATGTGGTCTGCAGCCCACACGTCTCACCTGGAAGTGAAGTAAATCAGTAAATTCCAACATCCTCTGGTGACTCAAGGTCTTCCATGAGAGGTGCGGGCCAGTCACCCTACTCACAACCAATACCCCGAGCCCCGACAGTCCTAGCTCCTGTCTATCCCGACTCATCTCAAAATAACAATATAACCCAAAAACATTAACCTCCTCTGATACCATTTTGTCACGAACCGGATCTGGTCACCACCATTAACGGCACTAAACCTGGCCCGTGGCAAGGCCCGAAGGGCGTTCCCTATCCCCACGGGCTGGCACAAGTGCCCGGGTATCAAACAAATCTGGGTTGGGAACGATTTACCCGAGTATGACATCATAAATCATAAAAAAACAATCAATTATTAAAATCTAAAATTTTCATGCTAAACAATTCTTAACAAAACCAGATCTGAATACATAAGTTTAAAGACACTACAAGTGGTCTAAAAACAAATAATGACAACATAAAGACATCCCCATGGACTCCACAAGACAAGGGGATCATCACACGTAAGCCATCCCCGCAACTCCGCCCCAATGATGGGTACTAACATCCCGAACCGCCATCACCCTTAGCCTTCCCTTTACCCGAGTCAAGCATAAGAAGGTCTACTTACACCCAAGGGGTGTAAGTAGGGTGTGAGACTAAGCCCAATAGGATACCACCAGTTGATTCCAAAGAGTATGCAATACAATGTGAACAAAACAAGCAATTTTAATACACAAGGTGAAACAGTGTTAAAATTCAAAGAAATGCAACTTTCAAATGAAAACAGTTTTCAATCCGAGAATTTCAGAATGTTAGAACATTAAATAGACATGTGAGCTACTGTAATGTACTTCCAAACACAACCCACAACAAGGGTAAAACCACAAATTCTATGAGCATCAAAATCAGGAACACCCCTAAGCACTAGGTTGTCTCGGGCCCTATGTACCTCGTACCTCGGTGTTGAGTAACCATAGAAAAATCCGTTCTCGTGCACGGGCCACTAGTAGGGAACATACCCATAACCTAGTGGCCCCCAATCATCATCCAAATAGTTTAGTTAGAGTTGTCGTTATCCAGATGCTAAGTGGAACAGGGACAAAACCCATCCGATCCACTAGCCGTACTAGTACAAATCCGCCCCACCTAAGTACCCGGGCTTCCCCTTTTGTGCTCAAACAATTTCAGCAAACAACACACATCCATTTTCATATAAAATATCACTACTGGTCACAAACAAATTGTACAGTAGCTACACACATTTTATACCATTTAAAACACACAATAAAATAATTTTATTTCCAATAAAACAACCTCTCAAAACATCACATTGTTTTTCACCCAAAGCTCTTTAAGATATCCACCTTACACACTATGATAACACTTGTAAGATATTAAAACCAAATTGTAGTTCATAACCCTTTAATGAAACCAAAAATTCAGTTATGGGGCATCCCAAAATGAACCAATAAAAGATTTGAATGGAAAACCCTCAATTTCACCAAAAATTGGAACTTAAAATTCATTTGCATTATAAATGCAACTAAAAATTTTTTTTACAGAAACATTCAAGTGAAATAAACATTAGAGTACCATGCAAAACAGCAAGCTAATTCACAAAAATTGCACACACAATGGAATCACCTACCAAATTAACAAAACCCCTTGAATCTCCGTGCGAAATCAAATCGCACCCCCGCCGCACCAAGAGAGAACTAGATCAAACCTAAAACCACACAAATTGGCCAAGAAATCCCAAAGTTAAACCCTAGGTTAGAAATCCTAGTTTCTGGACATTAGTAAACTCAATTATAACCGAAGAAACCCTAAGAACAATGAGTTAAACCCAAAGTAATTTGAAAGAGGAAATAAAAGGGCTCATTTACTTGAAGTATCTTGAAGTAATCACTCCAAAACTCCAGTATATGAAATTTAAAAGAGCCCAAATTTAGGGTACGTTCGAAAAAGATGTATAATCTCATTTAGGAACTGGAATGGAGGAAAAAGACTGAGAATTGAGAGATTTATGAAAGAAATACTTTACCTCTTCAAATCTGGGAGATTTGAGGAACCCTATGAAGATCGGCACAAAATCGCGATTCTACAGAGCTCCAAATGGGTGGGAGAGAGTTCAGACGCGCGGCTGGGTTACTTGGTCTTGCGTGAGACTTGGAATCACCGACAAATCCCAAATATTGAATAAGTTATAACAAAATCCAATTTTATTTTTAAAATAGGAATTGGGCTTTCGGGCAGGCCCAACCCCTTAGACAAAAACCCAAATAACCCCTGGTTATGGATTTCTAAAAGCTCCAATTTACCTTGGTGGTGTTAATAGGTTAGGGAAGGTCAATTAGGAATTTGAATGGATGACAAATGTTGAAAAATGAAAATGTTATAAAAGATACAAATTTGTTTTTTTTAATCTGGAATTGGGCTCACGGTTTGGCCCAATTCATGAATACTCATCTATTCCTCCCTAAAACGTAGGGAAACCCCCAAAACAAAGAATGGATGTAAATTAAATGAAAAATACCTTTAAAATATGTCTTGTATGTGACAATTAAAGAAGAAGAACATGCTAAAAAGTGAGGTTTCAATCTAGAAAATTAATAATGATATTGGAAAGACGAGTTTTAGGTATTTTATATATTCATCGAATGGATTTTCTAGTTTAATAACAATCTCTAATCCCTATTTCTCGCATTTAAGTGTTGATGGAAGTTTTATTTATTCCCATATTTTTGTGGTTATTTATTTTTGAGTAGGTAATTGATGGTGATGTTTGAAACATAAAGGGCTTTATTAATGATCATGTAATTTTGTATTGGGATGTACATATCATTCTAAATATTATTTGTTCATTGTTGGTTATGGATTCTTGTATCATTTATCATGTACAATTTACACACTAATAACATATATATAAGAAGTCATTATATCTCATTTTTTTTCCCACTATTTTCTTATAGGTGGTTTGTTATAATGAGTCTAGTTTTATCCACCACCATCGAAGACAACGAGATCAACATCAGATTTGGGTAAGGTATATTCTGTTTTTATTCTTTGGCCCAATTTTTATTATGGATTCATTGACTTTAGGATTCCTTATTTTTTTGTAGTGCGTTTTGGATTTTTTTGAGGTGTATTCGAGTAATCGTTGATGAAGGATTACAAGTGTATGCATATATAGGGATATAAATATATAAGTTCCCCTTTTATATATATTCACTCATGGAAGTATGAATATATATATTGGGCCTAGGTGTGCATATATATTGATATGAAAAATGAAAACATGTGTAAGTGTAAAGGGGTATATGCAAGTATAATCATATATCTAGGGACCCCATTGTTCATATTTGGACATGAAAATATGTACATAGGGGATAGGTGTACTTATAAATATGTGAAGTTTCATATTTGTGCAAGAGGAAAAAAGAATATTGGAGTTTTTTTCTTAAAAAGAAACACATCTTATGGTTGAGGTTGGTTCCCTATGCCTAAGCCTTTAATTTGAATTTTTTAATTTCTAAATGGTTTTAAAAACTTGTTTCCATAATTTTTTTATTGTTTTAAAAATTTATTTTCTAATAACCAATATATTTGTCAAGGATGAATATGAATATATCCCTTGAACTTATTTATAGACCATGTTCAAAGAGGTTAACAAATTCTAGTCATTTCTAGACACTAGAACAAGAGATCTAGAAACCATATATTGATCATCCTTGGAGACATTCATGATCTCTTTCATTATCCCATTAAATTAATCATAAAATACCATTACTTAATTTAATGATCTATTTAAATCCAATATAATGATTTTTTACATCTTCTCACGTATCATGGAACTCACACATAATAGTCCACTTGAAATCTTGCATAAGGAGTTGTGTGAACATATCACACTATAGGGACTGAATCTGTAAGGATACATAATTCAATTTTTAGGCACTCCTTCCCAAGTAACTAGGTATACAACCCACAATCTTCATACACCTGAGCCACATACCACGTTGAACCAGATTGGAAACACTAACATGTTCCCATACTACATCACATATTGTCACTTATTTCACAACGAAAGCATATTTACCTCATGTTGTTAAACAATATCAGTGATCCTATCATATGAAAATAAGTTATTCTAATCAAACTATGATGGTTTTCATTCCTTTTTAAATAGGATTCAACGTATAACTCTTCAAGGTTCTTTCAAAAAATCCTAATATCATCACCATCACATCAACCACATTTGAGGAAAAATATATCTTATTCCTGGCCATCTTCCTAGAGAACTATAAACCTCATAGTAGTCTCCAGTAGTCATTAAACCAATTTTTTTCTTATGTGGGGATTATAATTGGATTATTCCCAACTAAAATGTAAACCGTTCCAGAATTATGTGATGATAATAAAGGGACTAGTCCCGACTAGACATAAAATCATGACTCAAATTATATGATGACCATAAGAGGACCCTACCTTTAAATATATGAAAAGTATGATATTTATTATGTGATAGTAATTGGATGATTAACCTTTCCGAATGCATCATAATACCATCCTTCCACATGCGATGATCATTTAATTCCTTAGGTGATGAGCCTAGAGTTAATTAGGTGATGAATCTAAAATACCTCAGGTGACTAGATTTTGATGACATTGGTAATGAAGTTAGGATTATACAGGTTATGAGAATATCATTCCTTAGATTATGAGCCTAATATGTCTATATGTCTTGATAGAAGAAGATATAATCACCTTCCCTCCTAGATTGTTACTAATGATCTATCCTTTACTTATATGTGGAAAGCATAAGATTCCATCACTTACAGAAATGAGAAAGATATTTATGGGATTGTATAAATATACTATGTAATTGAAATTCTAGTAAACTTTGATCATTAGTTTGTCACCTTGATAAACAAGATAGTTAAATTATTAACTGATGTACACATGGATATGGAATAAAGAACAAGATTCATGGGAATGTGTTTATTATATAAGAGAAATAAGGGCTGGGAAATGAAAACCATAAACATGTGTTTTAAACTCACATCATAACATTTCAATGAATGGTTCCATAATCATCACTCTTGTGGTGAAATTATGATTTCCTTAAGAAATTAATCATGTGAGATAAGGATCATGACCATCATAGTGTAGTCTAACAAAATGGTCATGACGTAATGTTTAAATTTTTTTTTTGATGAAATTGATATGAATTCATTATCCTTCAATATATAGAGGATGATTATCATTGGGAATAAACATTAGGGACTGTTGAACCTGATAAGAATTATGTATCCATAAAAAATGATATAATGAGTATCATAGGGATTATTAGTCATCATAATCACAAAAAAATACTCAAATATTGATTCAAATTATCTAATGGAATTCTAGTAATAGATTTGATAGGTGAGGTCCCCTAACCATTTCTAAAAGGTGTAGGTGTAGAATATGTTCCCATGATTCTAATAAAACCCATAATCACCCAAACATGGAAATTTCATACCCCTACTCCGACGAAATGATTGTTATCTCCCTCACCTGCATTCCCTTGTGGAGATCATGTAGTAGAGGGATATCAAAAAACCGTTCAACCACTATGAGTAGAAAGAAATCATTCACACCAGGAAAATGGCCATAAATGATCTAGAATCCATGGTTACACATTTAAACAACCAATAGAAAATATCATAATTTATGGGGGGGGTGGCATGGTGAGGGGGTGTCAAGGAGGGTTTGGTAGGGGGTCGTGTGGGGGGGGGGGGTGGATTGCAGGGGGGATTGGAAGGTGTGGTGGGGGACTAGTAGGAGGAGGGGTGACTCAGAGGGGGTGGGGGTGGGGTGTTGGTAGGGGGATGTGTAGGTGGTGGGGGGGGGGACTAGTAGGGGAGGGGGTGTCCAGGAGGGTCTTTATGGAGGCTAGCAAGGGGTGGGGGGCTGGTAGGTGGGGGGGGGGACTAGAAGGGGAGGGGGTGTCCAGGAGGGAGGGGGTGTCTAAGAGGGTTTGTAGGGGAGAGTGTGGGGTGATTCATAGAGGGAGGGGTGGAGGGGGTATATGTAGAGGGGGGGAGGTGTCTAGGAGGGGGGTGTCCAAGGGGGGCGTTACAGATGTAGGGGAGTCTAGCAGGGGGTGGTGCTACTGCAGGGGTGGGTGTTAGATGAATGTGTACATTATGGTTTTGTGCAGTAATTCAGTTTATGCATGTTTAGAGGTAAAAAATTAGATTATTCATATGTATCTATATTTTCCCCATTATATTTTTCAAGACCATCCTTGAGTCTCCTACGTTATTTTCCCATTATCTCTTGTATTATCGTTGTATAACATCCATCATTGAGGATGGTTATTCAATCAAAAGAGTATGTTGTCTTCAATTAAGCATGTCAAACTAAAGATAAATGGCCAGCTCAAGGACTATGTATGATTTTTCTACAACCAAACATTTTCTTACTATTTTCTCAACTAATGTTGGGAAAGGATGTTTTAAGGAAAAATTAGAATGTTGTTATGTTTTAGCTTTTGTCTTTGATTTCAATGTTCATGGGAAACTATAATTGCATTCAAGGGGGGTGTCTGTCCCAGGGAGGGGGGTCCATGGGGGGTGTCATGGAGGGAGAGGGAGGGGGAGTATTCAATGGGTGTTTGTCCAAGGGAGGGGGTGTCCAGTAGGGAGGGGTACTGTCCAAGTGGGGTGTCTTTCTAGGGGAGGGGTTGTGTGTCTAGGGGAGGGTGTGTCCAGGGGTGTCTGTCCAGGGGAGTGTCCAGGGGTGTATGTTTGGGGGGGTATGTTCAGGAGAGGGGTTGTCTATGGGTTTCTATTTAGAGGGTGTCTCTTAGGGGGGAGGGTGTCCAGGGGTGTCTATCCATGGGGGGGGGGGGTCTGTTCAGGGTGTGTCCAGGGGTGTCTGTTTGGGGGGGGGGGTTCTGTCCAGGGGTGGGGGTGTCAGTCTGAGGAAGGGGGTGTTTGTCGAGGGGAGGGGGTGTCTTGGGGTGTCTATCCATAGTGGTGGAGTGTGTCTTCCCAGGAGTGGGGTGTCTATCCAGGGGAGGGGGTGTCTAGGCGTGTATGTCTAGTGGGTGTCCGTCTGTGGGGGATATTTTTCCAGGGTGGTCTCTCAAGGGGTGGGGGTGTGTCTAGGGGGTGGCAGATAGGAGGGACTGGAAGGGGGTGTAACTGAGGTAGAATGGTGGGGGGACTAGAAGGGGGAAAAGCCTAATATAAAATATGGGGAGACAAGCTGGGTGGGGGTGGCAGGAGGACTAGAAGGTTGGTGGAAAGTATGTAAACTAGTAGTGTGGTCGAAGGTAGGCATGTTGGCCTGATTTGTTTTTATTGAAGTTTAATATATCTCCATAGTCTCTAACCATGGATATAAGGCATGTTTGTGTTTTCCTTGGAAATTGAAGAGGTAGCCCTGATTTTAACTGTGGATATAGTCATATATCCACAGCTTGAGCCGTGGCTAAATCTCTATAATAATAGTTTCAACTATGGTTATAGGCCATGTATGGATTAAACTTCTTCCATGGTTTAAAACCATGGATATAGGGATTTAACCACACAAATACCATCCATAGTTCATTAAACCATGGATATAACCTATAACCACAGTTTATTGGCTTATATCCACAGTTCGAGACCATGGCTATAGCCTAAATTTCCAATAGTGATCCGTATCGAATAAAAGATACAAACTTATCATTAATTCCCCTGTTAATCAAATAACACTCAGAGTTAAAACCATATGTAATAATGGTATATGGTTTAGGAAATAATAAAATCCATTTCATGATAATATGGGACTTTAAGATAAAATTATGGGAAGGAAGTGATTGTTTCTAGAGAATGTTGACAATCACCAAAGAGAGGGATATTGCAAAGGTAAATTTTACCAAATGGTAATTTTCAATTAAAAACACCTTGATATAGATAATTAAAATTAAATATTTAAATAACTTGAATATAACAGGATTCATGATATAATATATCAAAAATCATAGTGGATATTCCACACAAAATAAGAAAGCGGTTAATATGACATTTATCTCTCAGATGTAAAAAAGTGATACGAACATCCATTATCAAAGCCTTATTTTTTGTTGCATGGTATTTTACCTCATTTATAGTGGTTGAAACATGTTAATAACTTATAATATAAAAATAATAATATTTTTGAAATCATATATTATCTTCTGATAATATCTTATTACCTAGTTGTTAGTAATCATTCATTATTTTCACTATTTCAGGTGATAATTCCCTAGTTTCTTGAGTATGTTTTGACTCTTTATTTGTTGTTCCTATTGTTTTTGTCAGGATTTAATCATCTACAGAATGTAAAACATGATTTAAATATCATATATATTTATGATATTTATATTTATAATAAGCGTTAAAATTTGAAGATAATAAATAAAATTCACTACTAATGCAGAAGGTAGGTCATACCTATATATGATCGCTACATTAATTTATTTCCCCTACTAAAATAATGAAATATAAATTACATATATATGTAAATTATAATTATAGTATCATATTTATTTCAAATTCGTCACATATGTTTACTAAAACCATATTTTATATGTTCCATGTATAGTGTGAATGGCTAACATTGCTTTAAGAAGGCGATAGTCCATACTTACTCATATTTAATGAAAATAAAAACCATGAATTTATGTGTTAGATAAGAGTTTTATAATTATGAACAAAAAAATTTATTAAGAACATTTAAAAATATTTTATATCATAATTCCCACCATTATAGGTGGTAAAGGAAAAATGAAGTCATTGTTTTGCAAGGAGGTAGTCCGCCAAACACACAAACGGTAAGTTTGTTACCCATTAAATTGAAGTGTGTCTAAGTGCAGATAAAAAAATTAAAATAAAAACATATCAGTATATTTTAGATACTTTGGTTATTATATAATCATTGAATAAGAAGAGTTCAGAGGGTTGAGAAGGAAAAATGAACAAAGAATATTGTGGAAGGATTTTACCTCTTCTTTAGGTAACTCCTATTGGTTTACACTAAAGGGTTTCCATGATTGTAGTTATACCCAAGTTAAGGATTCTATTATTAGGGTAGTTATCTTTGGAGTTTTTTTGAGTAGATTCTGGGTGATTCAAATAGATTGAGAGTTTGGAATAATTGGGAGGGGTGAGTGCCTTTTTATATTGGAGGAGGTGTGACATTCAAGTAAATATTTGAAAAGGGATTTAGACCCACGTTTTCCCATGTAAATGGATAAAATAATTGACAACATTCAATAAAAGGGACTATAAGGTCAAAATATTGACATAAAATGTAGTTTTGACATGTTTCAATGTAACAACCCGAGATTTTATGAGAATTGTTATTTTTTTATTTCATTGATGTCTTGTGTTGTACGCGGCACCAAAATTCGATTGTTCTATATGCAACACCGTATTATCTTGGAGTATACACAACACTAATATTGGATCGTGTTACACACAATTTCAAGTTCATTTGATAGAAGTTATTTTACGCAACATTGAGTGTATACGTATATATATATATTCAATGTATTAATGAAATATGGTTGGATTCTATTATACGCAAAAAGAAATGAATCTTGCATTACACGCAACCGCTACCTTCCACGATAGCATGTGTTATACGCAATACCATGTTTCATTAAATGAGATATTATTATAATATTATTATGAACTAGCGATTATGAATAGTAATACCCACTTTTTGAAATTTTATAAATTTTATCATTCAAAATGGACTTCATTTTTGTATTTGGAATATTGAAATTATCACAGGGTGAATTTTTGATAATTTTCTGAATACTTTCATGTTTTGATGAATAGTGAAAACACTGGGTTACTATTTAAAAAATGACTTTTTATTTAAAAAATTATTCATTTTATTTAACTGTATTTTAGGTCAAAATTGATACATAATACTTATATAAGTTAAATGTAATTCATTGGAGTCATTTTATAATAATTTTAGATATATAAAATTTTATTGAAATTCTCACAGTCTTTTACCCACCTCATAGGAGAATTTGAAAATTTACATAAAACTTAATTTTACCACTTCTATGAGTGGAATTTAGAAAATACAAGAGACACGGTTAATATCAAGGAGTAAAATGTGGTTCAATAAGATAATTTTTTTTGATGAATAGTAACTTTTTTACTTTTATTTACAACGGTTAAAAGTAAATTGGGTAATTAAGGGTAAAAATGATATTATTATTACCATAAAACATGTCCTAATTCTATTGGATAAGTGTAATTAGACCAAAAACAACCATAGGGATAAAATATTACCCTTTAGGTCCACTTGGATTAGATTAGGACATGTATTGATATTTTATTTAAAGAAGTGTTAAAATAGTTAAAATCAAAGTTTAATAACTAAATTTTTTTAATATAGGGTTATACATAAGATAAATTAGACTATAAATATTAATTATAAATCTAAAAATATTTCCTACATAATGATATTTTATTTATAATTTTTAGACAATAAATTAATTAACTTATTTATGACACAATGATGATACAGTAATTACCTTATTAATGAAATATTAAAATAATCGATGTTATAAATACCTAAATAAATGTAATTTTAGACTTTTTATGAATTAAAATAATTTTATAGGTTAATATGAAATGTTAGTATTGATTTAATAAAATTTTTTAGAACTAATCATGTTGTTATAATTTTCAAAAAAATAAAATACCAAATAGTGTCAAAATTGACCTAAAATAGTTTTTAAAACAAATATTATATTATTAATTGTTAATTTATTCCTAAAACTCTATGGTTCGGTAAAATGACTTGGATAAAGTTATATAAAATAATAATGAACCACTTGAGGTTTGTTTGGCTTGTTATAGTAAGTTTATTAACCATATAGTGTAAGAAAACAAAGACATGGTAAAAGTTAAATTATTTAACATAGAGTTAAATCTAAATGATAAGGATAAAATAGTAACCTAAACTTGTCTAAAACCTATTGGTTGAGATACGTTCTACCCATAACCACCTTAGATTCTAAATAAATCAATTTGGAGATATTAAAAACTGAATATGACCTTATTATAAAATAAAAGTTTATGTTTTTCCAAAGGTGCCCCTCTCCTCCATTATAAAAAGGGCACCCCTTCCCTCTTCTCTTCACACCCTTTTTAGCCTTGAAGATCGGCCAAACCCTGACCATTTGGATTCCCCACTTCCCTAGAAAAATTTTGGAGGTTCTGGTCTTCTCAATAGACCAACTCTACTTCCTTAAGAGAAGGCTTAAAGGAGGTGCGTCAAAGAAGATGTAATCTCTTCTTCTGATTCTCTCAAGATTCTTTCTTCTTCTACTTATTATTCTTTAGTTGTATTATTATAAAGTAATAACATGAGTATTAATTATATACTGATATGTTATTATAAATTTGAAACAATCTTATTTCGCCTTCTATCCATCGAACGGAATATGAAATCACCGCGCGTGCGTACGTACGAAATACCGTCTACACGCCATGGTGTAATATGTTTTTCCACCACCACCTTACTTGGATGAGTATAATGGTGTAAAGAATAACTATATTTGACAATTATAACATAATACTAATTCTAAGATATTATATCATCCACTCCAATTCCATTCAATAAATATGGGAACGATATCATCACTCGTGCGTACGGACGGACTACCGTCTCCAAGACGCGATGAGATTCATTCTCCATGTTAACCATTCATTATTGATTATAAAGTATATATAATGAATAATAATGATATTTATTACATAATTATGATACTTGATTTGTTTATATATATATATATGTATGTCATCTACTTAATTCCATTCAATTCAATAAAGAAACGAAAACAGCGTTCATGCGTACGTACAGTCTACCGTCTCCATGACCGGTGTATTTCATTCCATTTATCGATATATCATATTTATATGTATATACTGAATATATATTATATATAAATCACGTTTTAAATTCTGGAATTATGTAAATCAGGATATAAGTAATAATATCATGAACAACAAGTCGAAACATGTACAATAAATCAAACAATTTAACCCAAATAGCTGCTTTTACATCGAATTTACAAAAGAACGGGTAATATAAAGTCATAAGTAAACCATATATGATATCATAAAAATTAATATGATTCTATAATAAGTCAATGACATTATTTAAATCATTATACAGGATGTTCAGATATGTACGAAGCATATCAGACCTAAGGTAAGGGATAACTATTCCAATCTCGCTCTTATCCGAGATTGTTTATTCGTATGTATTTACTGGGGTTATATTTATCATTCATGTCCCTTTTTTCTAAAAATGGTTTCGTGTATGTTTAAAGTCCTTTTTACCCATTTTTGACTTTTAGAAAATGGTATTTAAGGAATATTTTTTTTTGTTTACCATAAGAGGTACTTTTTGACTTTTCTAAAAAAAGTACGAGAAGAATGTTTTTTAACTTATACAGCCTGAACAGATTTTTATAGTTTCATAACACCTTATTTTAATAAATCTTACTCTACAAAATTTCATGAATATTTTCAACAAAATCCTTTTCTTTTAAAATTTAATGGCATTTTGTGAAAAGAAAATGATTTTAAAGAAGAAAGGATATTTTCCTCAAGAATTCATTTCAAGTGTTTTATCAAAAATATTTTCCATAAAAAAATAATATTTTTTAATATGTTTATGTTTCAAGTATAGTGTCTCCATTATTTACATGGTTTGATTCTTCTTATGATGAAATTATGTCCATTTTTTATATATATTATGTTATGATGGCATGATGTTTAAGAATCCCATTCTATTACATGGGTTATGCTATGATGTGTGATTTATGATTTTGTGGCACACAAAATAATGATTTCATTATGAGATGGGTGAGATATATATCTCCCTCCAATGCATTGGGTAAATACTTATATCTCATGATATAGTCATGGCCAGAATGGTATGTTAATCTGGTTCAGTGTTATAGGACTGAAACGAGTAGTGAACTCGATTCAGAAAGGGACTTTGTCGACTAAGATGGTCATGGCAGTAATGCCTTGGATACTATGGAAATCATAACATGTGCTTAATGGTTTCCACAATTACATGCTTTATTCCCATGCTATTTTATCATGATTGATGATCCATTATGATGCAATCCTTACGTAATTCCAAGATTTATGTCTTTGCTCAAGATTTGGATGTTTAGATTTTATGTTCAAGTTTTTGCATTCAAATGTTTATGGATGGTTTTATGTTCTATATGTTTAACCTTACTGAGAATTTGAGCTCACCCTTTTAATTTTTTTCTTTTCCCCACGATATAGGAAAGTTTTTAGGTAAGAAACCCAAAAGGGTAAGATCTTAGTGGGAGATATTGAAGATCATTCACCATGATTAGAAGATTACGTTCCAAGTTTCCAAAGACACTAAACTAATTCGATCTTTGGGTGTCTGTTTTTTTCATGTATTAAATATTCAACAAAAGTAATGTAATGTCCATGTATGTCAAGCTTTGGGTCTCTACAGTTGGTATCAGAGTGAAGGTTTAGTTAACCTTTAGAAACTAGGATGCGATAACTTTAGTAAGATCCATAGAAATATTTCTAAGGTATGTCTAGGGATGTCTCTAAGTATTAGTATTCATATAGGTTATAGTCCTAGAATTACAGTAAAGATCATATAATTTAACCTAAGATGTCAGATATTGACGGTAATCCCCCTTTATTATGATTTTGGACTCTCACACTATTCTTTTTGGGTTTTAGAAAATGGCTGGAAACGGATGATTCACGATAATACAGGATATGATAGACAATGGAATGATATTCTTCATGAGAAACAAAATGAAATTGGATATGGAGTCCCACATATTGTTATTATGTCTAATCAGCAATCTCAGAATATGATCAGTAATCTCAACATTGGTAAGTTTCACGACTCAACTAATAAGAGAAAGATGGAGTTTCATGATGATCATAGAGGAAAGAAAGTTCAATTTATCTCATGTAAATCATGTGGGAAGAGGCATCAAGGAGAATTTTTCAAAGGAACTGGAGGATGCTTTGGGTGTGGAAAAGAAGGACACAAATCTAGTATGTCAAAAGGAAAAGGTTCAGTTAACACCGTAGAGAAGGATAATTGTATTTCTACGACATCAACAATGATTAAATGTTTTAAATGTGGAATGTGTGGTCATTTTGAAAACCAATTCCCTAAGGGAAAATATCATGAAGAGAATCAGCATGGTCATATGGGTAATATTTATGTGGATGATAATGAGGAAAATAAAAATGATATATGAGATGAAAGAAGTTTTGAAGCTTGATCAATGGTTTTAGAAGGTAATGGAATGATTTATGTTTATCAAGAGTTATGTTGTATAGTTAATGGTACTATGGAATAAAGAATAATCTAAGGATTGTTACACTATTGTTTTTTCCTAAAGTATTTTAAAGTATATGTTGAATGGTATTGGTAACCATGAAATGTTATTCAGAAAGTAGATGATATGTGCATAATTAAGGGATAAGAAGACAATGAGATGTTTGATATTATTCATGAACTCATGATTGATATAAGGACTAAGTGATATCATGGTTTGAGTATATAGAATTTTTGGGATTTTGGTATTTGGAAAGAGTTAACTTTTTATAGCACTCATGTATTCACTAAGGTTCTATGGTAATTCATGTTTCAAAAGAATACATGATTAGGGTATTCACAAGTTTGGAATATGACCAACAAGATATATCGTATGACAAATGAATATATTCACATGATTGGTTGATGACATTACTAGTAATCATTTTCATTATACTATAAGACTGGACAGAAGTATTTTCGATAAGCTTAAAGGTTAGAATGGATTAAGTTGGACATCATATAGAATTTTTTAAGGCTAGAACTTTTTTCGATATTATTTATGAAATGTTATAATAATGTAGTTTGAGAAAAAGGATAACCTGTAGGATGGGAGACAACCCGTCGCATCGGACAAGGCTATGGGAATCGAACCCACAACTGAAGTGTGAAAAGCCTTTATTGCATACCACTGGCCTACATAAAGTCCTTGGTTAGTAGAAACTAGTTTAATTTTATTAAGCAGTATGATATATGAAGTATAAGTCCATTGTTGGAATCATATACGATTTATCTCACCATAGATGGACTTATGTTTTTTTAATAACTTATTCTAACCTTTTTATGATAGAAAAAGATAGGATGAATTAGCATTCTATCGCAAGATTTGCCAACACTTCATGAATGAAAAATTCAACTTCATTTCATTAATTAGAGGTGAAGTGGTAATTGTTCATGGAATGACCAATTAATATGTTTATGTTTCAAGTATAATGTCTCCATTATTTACATGGTTTTATTATTCTTATGATGAAATTAAATCCATTTTTTTATATAGATTATGTTATAATGGCATGATGGTAAAAAATCCCATTCTATTACATGGGTTATGCAATGATGTATGATTTATGATTTTGTGGGACACGAAAGAATGATTTCATTATGAGATGGTTGGGACCTATATCCCACTCCAATTCATTCGGTAAAGATTTATATATCATGATATAGACATGGATGGAATGATATGTCAATCCGGTTCAGTGTTATAGGTCTGAAATGTGGAGTGAACTCGATTCAGAAAGGGACTTTTTCCACTAAGATGGTCATGGCAGTAATGCCTTGGCTACTATGGAAATAATAACATGTGCTTAATGGTTTCCACAATTACATTCTTTATTCCCATGACATTTTATCATGATTTATGATCCATTATTATGTATTCCTTATGTACTACCAATATTTATGTCTTTGAACAATATTTTGATGTTTTTAATTTTATGTTCATGTTTTTGCATTCAAATGTTTATGGATTGTTTTATATTCTCTATGTTTACCCTTACTGAGAATTTGAGCTCACCCTTTTAATGTTTTCTTTTACCCAGGATATAAAGAAAGGTTTTTGGTATGAAAACCAAAAGGGGAAGATCTTTATGGGAGATGTTGAAGAACTTTCACCATGATTAGAAGATTACGTTCCGAATTTCCAAAGACACTAAACTAATGTTATCGTTGGGTGTCTGTTTTTTTCATGTATTAAATATTCCACAAAAGTAATGTAATTTCCATGTTAATCAAGATTTGGGTCTCTACATTCAATGTCATTTTAGCTCTTCACCTTAATGTTTAGTCTGTTGTCAAGCAAATGTTTCTCATAATTTTTTGTACTTAATTTTAATCACAATCACTAATATTTTTATTCAAAAACTATGTTGAACATATTAGAAATTATAAATTTTTCTTATTGAAAATATGGAATCAATTTTTCAAAATCCAAATAACATAAGTGGAAAAAATTAATTTAAATATAACCCCTTAGACAGGATGTCAATGCAGGTTTTTAAAGTAAAAAATGTTTAAAAGATTTCTAAGTAATTATATATAATTTCAAATTGAAATTGATTAAAATGTCCGAATTCAGTTTATATATGTAAAATTTATTAAATTAATAGTTAAAACAAATAAACAATTTAAATTACCCATATAAATAAATTAGATGAAAAAGTTGTTTTGAATTAAAATTCTATAATTTTCAACGTTCATTAAAAACATTAACCTCACATAAAAATACCAAAAATTCACCCTAAAAAATTTGATGATTTTATTTAAAAAAAGATGTTTATTCATTAATATTAAATTTATAAATGTTTTAAAATTTATATTTAAATTAGGTGTTCCATGAAAAGGTGATAAATCTTATTTTATAAAAATATAAGGTTTTATTTGTAAAATATTATTTTTTTATTGTCATATGACTGTAAAATATGTTTTATGAATTAAAAAATTATTAGTGGATATATAAATAATAAATATACTATATAAATTCTCTAAATGTTTTATAATTTAATTAACTATGTAAAAAGTGACTAAATAGTGTTTTTTTAAATCATGTGTTGCCTGCATTGTGAACTAACTCTGTATTGCATGTTTTGAATGCTATAAAAAATCATTTATAAAAAGGAAAATACGGTTAAAGATTGCGGACCTAAGAAAGTGATTGTCAACATGTGGCGCATTCATCTTTAAGAGAAGCCTCTTTTATTTCGGCAATCCCCAAAGACATTTTTATTTCTTGCATACTTGTCAAATTTCACTTCTTGGATCCACTTTCCCTCATATTAAGTCTTATACCTCCCCCTTCATACATGATAATGGTGCAACTATATCAAACCAATCTCAATGGAATGGAAAAATGAAAATCTTTCCATCAAATCTAAAAGGGACTTATATTATATCCCCAAATGTTATTGTTGTATGGCATTAAACTACATAGAATAACATCCCATGCACAAGTCGTTAAACAATACAACAAAATCCTAGAAACAAGGTGTTTTAATTTACAAAAACATCGTAGTCATATGATGTCAAACTAATAAAAAAATTACTCTTCGTAATATGTTAAACTAAATGGTCCATTTCCTAGACACACAATGTTAAACTACACAATCATTCAACCCATGTCATATGGTAGGCTTCCCCCGGATGTCGACCATTTAATAGAATGTACCTTCATTTCAATAATCCAAATCCATGTATGATAGGTTTCCCTTTCAAGCCCAATTCCAATACAGATACTCTCTTCATTCTCAGATACCTTCCCTAGGACAACCACCCATCGTGGTCTTGACAAATTTGGATTTTCCAAAACATTTTGACCAGTGGCAGTAGAATTTCAGAATACATTTTGACACGTTTGTATTGACTATACTAAAACACACCCTAGTTGTCATTGCATAAAGGAAACCAACAACTGTGCCTATCAACTAGGGGATGTCATTGTTTCAATATTATATAATACACCCCAGTAGGATTTGTTAAAAATATGCAACAAAAGGTTTTATTGACCAGAGACAAATTCTACCTCTGGAGAGAACTCATCAATTCCCGTAATCATAAAAAAATTTATGTCGGAAACCAATTTTCATACATGTTCTGCAAAAATTTCCTCACATAAATGTCTCATATCATTTTTTAGTTTCATAAATCTGAAAATCATGACACAAAATTCCCATTTTGTGTATCTAAATAATGTTAAAACATTCATGGTAAGTTAGCTCAGTTTGGTTCATCATTTAAAAACTCATTGTCAAAGATATTTGACCAAAAATAATTCACATTATTCTATATTTAATTAAATTAAAATAAAAAAAAGATACACAATACTCACATGGATGAAAAATTTCAAAGGGAACTCTGGATAAAACTAGAGTCTTAGCTCTCTAGACCTATGCTCTACACAATTTAGGCAAGAATCAATTAGTTAAAAGATAAAAGGTCAAAACTAGGTAGGCTAAAATCCAATGAAGGGGATACTACTAATAATAAAATTCTTACTCACTATGTATTCATCTTTAGACTTTGGTAAAAATTAGGAAGATGACAAAAAATACTTGAAAACACTTTTGGTTTACCATTTTGCCCTAGAAATAGTAAAATTAGGCTCGATATTTCCCATGTATTAAGAAAGAATTGGAGAACTCCATCACCCTTAACATCATAATTATAACATGATGAAATTCAACCAGATGAGTCATTTTCTGTGATATATTATGATTACAATAATGAAAAGAATATAGAAATAAGTTAGTGGAAACCCAATCCTTTTCATTCATTTTCCAAATATATGAAGGAATGTCCACTTGATGGTGCCTCTATGAAAAAGCTCACAAATGTCACTCTACATAGTCTTTGAGGTGTTTGATTGTGGATTAAGATCAATCTACAGTTTTCTAAAACCAGGAATGTTGTGTGGTGGCTACATCCTCAATATTTTGATGATTCTTCTGATCTATAGAAATAGAGTTGTTTCCTTATGTTAATCCCACTTCAAGGATCAGTGAAGTTAGACCTTATATTCCATCGAAATGATTATTTATTATTGAAATCATACCAGTAGGAAAGATTTATTATCTAGAATATGAGTGTATTCCTCTATCCTATTGGCATGACTATGCTCAACATGGGATATATTAACCCTGAGATTCTCAAACACGCCAACTGACTATGCCTCTACCCATTGCAAACTTCACTCCTCTTCTCTTTGCTGAATGATTGAGTTTACCTCTTGGTGGATCATGTGATAATCAAAACCCCATACACCGAAATGTAAAATGGGGTCATAAGTCAGAAAAGTCACAATAAAATAACTTCAAGAGGCATCTTATATATAATATTCTAGATGTATTTCCAAATGATATGATGTGTAGTACAAATAGCATCTTGCATCTCTAAGTCTAACTCAGAGCCGCTATTTTATGGAGAGATATATTATGTGATTAATGAACTCAAAGAGTCACATTGTTTTAATCCCTCATAGACAACCTCAATTTTTTATACCAGTGCTATCCAATCTGAAACATAAATCCACACTTTTTTATTGGCCATTGAATTGGATGATGATAAATAAAAGGTGAAACTCATCAAAAATATTAGGACGAAAATAAAAAATAGAGGCATTAAAGTAGCCTAAGTAGTTGACCACACTAAACTAGATTTCAATCAACCTTTGAGATTAATCACTCCCTATTAATCCCATCCTCAACATTTCGGGTAAGAACTTCTTGAGAATTAACATTCCCCTGAGCCTATTCAGAAACATGGACAAAGGCTCTTGAGAATCTCCCACTATGGGGTTCTCAGTTCTCGCCCCCACGTCCATATGAGTAAATGGACTTGGAGGCCTTGATAATGACTTTATTTATTAAGGTTCTCTGTAGAAAAACGTGTACAGATTGGGCTCTAATGTGAATCATCAAATGAAAAGTGGCAGGTTGAATTTTAAAAAATGAAATAAGAATAGAACAAACATCCTTAAAAAAAACCTACTAAACTCCCTGAAATCCTTGAGAGAGGTGGGAATATTAATGATTGTTAACTGATACTCTTGATTATTTTAATAAAAATATTATTCATTATAAAATTCCTCACATCTCCCATCATCCTCACTAATAGGGGTTTCTGAGATGCATTGAACAAGACCCAAATTGGCTCTAGTTACAATTCTATATATCCGATCTTTAGAAGGAACATCATCATCGTACTATGTGGAGTCATGGTCAGCACCATAAATGTCATCAGACTTTCTGAGATATATATCAACCCCTTTAAGAGTGGCGATAATACCAACATTGATTGATTTAATGTCCTATAGTGTAGGTGATGAATTGGAAATATCCTATTAAATGAAAATTCATAAAAATCAAATGATACTTTACAGTGAAAATATAACATTACCATGAATATCTACCAACTCTAGAACAATGGGGGAAGTCATTACAGAGTCTCTTGAGACATCATCCATTTGGGGATGGATTCATTAGCATGAGTTTATAACTCATTTGGAGTATCCCCCTCTATCCTTGAAGGACTAGTGCCGGACCCCTTAAGGGAGGAATGTGATGCAGATTCGATAAAATGAAAAAAATTCTCAAATACACATGTTGATAGATTCATGAGATCGACTGACATCTAGAAGACTTACTGTCGTTCATATGTTAGACCACCATATCTGAACTCTTTCAATTCCTCTATCAAGATGGATAGGTGCTCGTTTCTATCCCCTCAACAGTGGGAACTTGAGGTGGAAGTAGAGAAAACCCTCCTGACATCTCCTCGGCCATTTTCTTCTACCCTATGGATAGTTCCAAATGTTCAGGAGACTCAACCACTACTCTGATGGGGGTGCATGTGGTCCCATCTTTCAGCAACTCGAGCTCCATTTCCACTGGTTCTTCTTCTTACCCTACAAAATGAATTATAGATCCCTTGAAAATTAGTGATATTTAATTAATGAGAAAATAGAGAATGGAGAATATAGAGATACATCCTCAGGAATGATGATGTAAACCTATTCCTCTTTAGTGTGACCAACTACCCCTTCATATATTTCCTTATCCAACATGTCATATACTCTATTTGTGGCCGATATTTGATCATCAGTTGAATATATCAATATCTCCAACTCCCAAACATATTGATACACCTCATAAAAATCATTGTTTGGAAGGAGGTCATAGGGTGCTTGAAAATCCCCTAGTTATGGGATTCAAACACCAACCTGAAAAAATACCAAAATATCCTTGATATGATGAGATATAATATTATATGATTGGAATTCCAGGGGACATATGTAATTTTTCTCTAATGTGGTATAATATAAGGAAGACCCAATGTCCAATAACTTTAAATCATTTTTAAGCCTCTCTACTCTCATAGAGGATGGTGTAACTGGGACTCAAACCTCATCCTGATGAAGACTATTAGATCACCTTGGCCTAGAATACATGGTTTTCTCAGCCATGGCATACATATTAGTATTTTCCCAATATCACCTTGAAGTCTTCAAAGATTCATCATCATAAAATTTAGTTTGAACCTTTCTACCATGCATGAAATGACCAGTATATTCTATGTTTGTGGCTTGAGTAATTCCTTTCATTAATACGCCTTTGGGTTATTAAGAAATTCCATAAATGAAATTCCCATCCTCTAATCTTATGGATGTACCTGACGTGAGTATATTTATTGAAATTTTGGGGACCACTATATCCATCGGGGTAAATAATTTTTGAGCCACCATCGATTTTTTCTCAATAAAAACTTATGGGGGGGATTCTTAACTATTTCATAAATTTTAACAATCTGTTAAATTGATATGGAGCTTATCCCTCACATATTATTTCACTTCCAATAAAAGATGACAGTATACAGTCTATGTATTACATCATGTTCTCCATCAAATCGTCAATATATTTTCCATCATCATGGAATTTTTTAATCAACAGATCACCATAAGAAAATAATTTGAACTTTACCAATACATTCTGGATCCTCAGGACTTCATCATGCATTACAGATAGATACTGGATTCCAGAAACAACCTAATTTAATGGTCGAAATTGACCCATTGGGAACTTTAAATCCAATAAAAATAATAATAATGTATTTGTGATGTAATAAACCCATAAAACACTTGAAGCATCCCAAGAATTATAAATGGGGCCTTCCCAAATTACGAATTTAAAAAATGGATATATCCTCTCAAGGATGGATTTAACCCCCTTTGTAGAGGGTATTCCTTATGCACCTCTTGATCCACATTTAAAGTCTTTTAGGCCAAGGGTGGTATACATTTAGCATCATACCACATTATCTTCAGTAGGATGAACTTTTTATACATAACCTATAGGATTGTTTCTCCAGACATATTTTAGATGCCCACAAGCTAATTCCAAATTAACTATGCGTTAGATGGAAATAATTTTTTTGAGGACTGCATTGGTTTAACACCTCTAAGATAATACATGGGTTCTTTTATAAATAATTATTACACACCAAAATATCCTCATAACTTATTTCTTATGTCATGTCCTTCTTGAAATCTGAACATGTCATGTCCACCCAGTATTCCCACATCCATTTAGGCCTGACTCTACCTCTAGAAAAGAAGTCCCAATACAACTTCCAACCTTGATACTGGTCTGTTTAGGAAGCAAGAAAGTTTTATTCATAACATCGAGGAATTAAATCGGGTGTATGAGACCTCACATCGATGGTAAAGTGACTATGGGGCTTGAAATATGAATTTTGAACCATTCCATACTTGATATAAACACCCTTATTGGAGACACTAGTGGTAGGACAATTGGTATATTCCATAAACCAAGACTTAAGGAAATAAATTTATACCATTGAGATGCGTGTTTACATTACAAGGGAAGGTTTTCAATTCATTTATACACACTATGATATTGTATCAAGTGCATATCCAAATGTGGGAGAGTGGACTCACACATGTCATAGTAATCTTGGAAGATATATTTGATTATCTATGTGGCACATGCATTAGCTTGGTCATGAGAAACCATTAGAGAATCCATTTAAATTATTCAAGAATAAATCAATATTTTATCACAAAGTCAAAATTGTGGTTTATTAAAGTTTATTTTTTTTTTGAAAAGGAATTTCATTCGCACAAGACCCTTGATTAATTCATTAACAATGTCCCCCCGATCAGGTCCTTCACACAGGCCCCTAGACCATGTGGTCTAATGCAAGCTCCTTAACAAGATGGTTCAATGAAGAATGGTCAACTGAGTCATTATAGCATGTAAATATGTGAGAATGTTCTTCAGTAGACCTATAGAAAATGGAAATAACAACACCAATATGGAGATGATTTGCAGGATGAGAGAAAAAGGTTTAAATGCAGAAGGAATAATTCAACGAAGGTTTAGAGGTATTTATAGACACTATTGGAATGTGCTTCAAACCTACACACTGGATCTACACTGTGGACATGTGAATTAATCTTTTATAGTGGGACTACACTTCTAACTATCATAGGTACCATATTCTGCTGACCTGTGCTGCCTGCATAATAATTTCCATCCTATACCTCAAGATTATATACTCTTCTTTCAAATAGCTGCAATTCTTATGTTGGGATTTCATTGACCCTACATTTTGTCACATGGGATGAAAATATCATGAAGTGTACCATAAATATAATATATAGATGAATATCTCTAAAAAAAGTGAAGTAAATTTTCTACGATGTCTTCTATGCACACCCATGTACATTATAGGACTCATGTATCCCCATTTGCGGCACTGAAAGACTGGCCACCCCTGCGTGGGGTACCTTCACTAGGTACCCATGGTTTTTTTCTTTCATAGGTAATGTCTTCTTACTAGGGTACCCAGTTTCCCAAATATTAGGACACTATGGATCCTTATATACAATACTGAAAAATGGGAAGAAACCTCCATGCTCTGGTCACGTAGCCCCTCTGCTCAAGTCCTCCGAAATCCCTTAGGTATCTCCCCAAAAGTAGAGATAAGAGGGAATTAAAGGGGGATTGTGGGATCAAAGTCACTCCATGGTAAAAGACATAGGAAAAAACATGAGGACCACTTCCCCTTAATTTGAAATCTATAACGTGAAGGTCCCCTCTATAACCTAGGACCAATACGATACCCTTCCAGGGACACCCAAGGAGACCCTTGGTGCCTAAAATAAGGCTTCACCTATGTGTTGTGACCCCGGAAATCCCTTATCCAAGGAACCTCTAGCTCAAACAAGTAAATCCCCTATTTGAAGCACTTACAACTCAAATTATGTCCTACCCGACAAACCTCCTACTCGTCAAGACTTGACATTCACGAGACATCGTCAATCCCTCTTTCGAGCCGTAGATGGCAGGGATCCACTTCAACTGTATCCCTCAGATGAGGTGTCCAAATTAAAGCCTCCACTGATGCCTTTAGAATTGAAAAACCATAGTAATAGATTCAATAACATTTCTTTAATTTAGATATTCATTACTTGTGTCAGTGGTGTCCCGTACTTGTCCTACCTTATAGTTAGGGTCCTCAGAGTGCATGTGAATTTTCATCCCTTTGGCCACGTGAACCTCGACCGTAGTGGAAGTGTCAATGAAATCTTGGTCTTGAATAATAGGTGCAGTACCATGTACTTCAATGTTTTTATATAAGACCTGGGATCTCTAGTTCTAGAGGGGAGGGAGAGAATAAGAATGTCATTTCCCTTCATAGTGCAGTCTCTTATTCTCATATATTCCCCAGAGCCAGCCACTAGGGAATCCCTCTAGAAGTAAGACACTGTACTTTCTTAGGGGATTTTTTAATCTTTCACCTCTTCACCTCATGGGTTTTATCCATATGGGTAGTCGGATATGGTTATCCATGAGACAATGTTTGGTGGATACATGCACATGAAAGCTCTTTCTTTTTCTCCTGTCACCCCAGCCTCTTCCACCAGTGAAAGAACGATTTTGTGGTTTGTCAGATCTCCCAATTTCTCTTATTTCTCACATCTGATCATGAATCACATGGGATTTTAGGTTAGCTATAATCATGGTATATACACAGTTAGATTCATATATTGGTAGAAAATCTATTTTTGTATCTTCTTATTTTCTTCCTTTAGAGGGCCTCCATAGGCATGGGTTTTCAAAGCCATGTATATATACCACTAAAGGAATTCCCCTAAGAGTAATCCCAAAAAAATCTTCAAATATAAATGAGTTAATATTTTCCTCCTGGCCCCAACCACACAAGGAAATCCTCTAAAATGATGTCAGACCGAATTCAATTCTCTTAACGCATCTCATTACATATAGGACAAACATTCATAGGGACACAATAGGTGTGGGTCATCAGAACTGAACTAAATGCACTTTTATTTCCATCCAAATTGGATACATAGGAATCCTTCATGAAGTCCAAAACCAAAACTCTAAATCAAACCACAATTATCTATGGTCCATATTCCTAGTTCTATCATGCCTATCCTTGAAACTCATATACCTTCCAGGCCCCCTATGCCATCTCGGTATAAGTCTCACACCAAAATTTGACTAGAAGCCTTTCTCTTAGACGCATTTAACACATGATGTAAAAAAACATAGTTTGTACTATATCACATAAACTCAAAAGGTATGATGTATCCCATTATGTGGTACTAAACTAAGTGGGCTATGATTACTTTTAGGAGAATACATTGCAATCCCATATAATGGGACTGATTCTGACATCAAAACAACTCGAATCACCTATGATGATGATAAACTCTAGACCACCCCACTGATTGGCTTAAATCTAGATCCATGATAATATAAAACCAAAGAATATCTAATCAGTATGAAATAGTGTATTATCAATGGATAACCTTAGATACATACAAATATCTCCATCAAAGAAGAACCTTAGATACATACATATTATTATAAATTACATGAATTATTATAATTGACTTTTAATTCATGGTTTACCCACAATATACTTTTTAATTAATGATGTATTCACAAAAATATATTAAATCTATCAGAGTGTCCCATTGAAGGAAAGATTACTCCCTTAAAGGGTGTGATCTGCCTAGCCTACCATCCTCTCGACCAGTGTGAGTCCTGATAGAGAAATTTTTTTCTATAATTTTATACAAAATTCTAGTTATTTTAATCCCACCAAAGTATTAATTTATGTTAAATTGGCACATTTTATGATTTTAGTGGTATTTTGAGCTTAATTGAAAAAATGGACCTTTTAGTATTTTAATAGTTTTACATTATTCCTGTATTTCAATCATAACATTTTAAATACTGCTCTAAATTGTGAAATTATATATTTTTAGGATTACATAAATAATGTTATTCATTTCTTTTTTCTAGACCCGAATCTAAATCATCCATTTGGAATCCCATAACTATCTCACAAGTTGGGCCATGAAAACTGTGAAAATATATGATGATTTTTTATTTGGGGAAAATATCTCTTAAATGTACAAAAAAATGTGATGAAATTTGGAGAGTATTTTTAAATACATTTATTTAAAACATTAATGAATGGGTACACACATGAATTTCCATTTTTGAAGGCCATTAATGCATTAAAATACATTGATATGAAATATGGATAGTCCTCCTAAGAAGAATAAACTCTCTGAGTAAATTAGACCTAACTATCTTTAAACATGAAAAAATATGCTACAATTTGGCGGGGAGATGCCCATGAAATGGATTATAAACTTATTTTTAGGTTTTCATGCGTGAATCATCAATTTAATCTGGATAACATGTAGTAACATTCAAATGAAAATTCTGTCCTATAAAAGGAGGAGTGCTAATCCTTCCCAAAGCATTCCAATCCATCACATTCCACCCGGTTGACCATAGAGGAGGAGATATCAACCAAGGATCCATGCTACACCATCTTCTACCTCCCCATATTCTTCTTCTTAATTTTTTAATTCCTTCTTCTTCCACATTCATCTTGATTACCCTTACCATGGTGGGGGTAATCATTTGAGTGATTGTGGAAGGGTAGGTTTTTCTATTTTGTAATTCTTTAGTTCTCAGACTTAATTAAGTGAAGTCTCTTTATCTCTTCTACTATATTGTTTTGAATTTCATTAAGAATATTTTATTATCAAATGTGACCTTATTTGGTATTTGATTCCATTATTTATTTTTTATTTGGTGAATGATCATTAACTTTTTTCGCTAGGTTTTAGTTTATATATAATGCAACAGACTAGAGATTAGTGGTGAAGTCCTCGATGATTGTCAGTACATGTGAGAGGGGTAATAGACGTTCTTAATTATTTGGGATAAACATGAATTGAGTGGGTATTCCCAATTTCAATTGAGGATATTCAGTGAAACATTATCACAGATGGAAAGAAAGTGGACCAAACTGAGATCTTGATAAGATTTTATCTCACAATTAGCATTTGAACAAGGGAGTGAGAGAAAGAAAGCATGGAATACCCCTTTAATTGACTTAGTGGAGTGAAAAAAATAAGATCAAGGAAAAAATTTCAATTTAAAAAATATCCCTGACCTGATCGCCCTTTTCATATCATAGTTTTTAATCACTTATGTTTCAAATTTGATTACAATAATTTATTTATTTCATTTCATTTCATTAAAAACCAAATAATTAAAAAAACCTACATTTTTCCCATAAGTGACAATCTATTTTTATACACTTTTCTTTAGGTGACTACCTAGGGTTAATCACTATACCACACTTAGGAAATTTAAAAAATTATTTTAACGAACCCCACAGTAGGCATGCATCAAAATTGGATCTTTTTTCATGGATGCAGTGAAATATAAAAACATAAAAAAATATTTTGAAAACTGAATGACCCACAACTCAAATGAACCACTAATTGAATTTTATCTAGAAATTGAATGAATGTTAACCGAACTATGAAAAAAACTAACTAGAAATTTTGTGGAAATAAACCTCTTAGATTCAAGTGAAACTCTTAGTGTTCACTCTAAACATGAAAGAATCGATTGAAATACCAACCAAACCTTTTTTGATAACTAAACACCTCAATTTGATAATCAAAATAACCAACTCATTGTCCATTATATAGAAAATGATTTTGAACTGCACATTAGCATGGCCTATGTGTTATCTAAATTGTTTTGTCCCTGCAGTTGAAGACCCAAATTGACACATCCAATAATTCACCCGTGTCTTCTCCGACATCAAACCCTGAGGAGTTGTAGAAGAAAAGGTAATTCAGAGGAAATTTCCCTTCTCACATAATGGAGAGGTAAAAAATTGGTTGTATGATCTGTATCTTGGAGAGGTCTTAGACTGGGAAGATCTACAAAGATGCTTCATCCAATGGTTTTTTTTCACATGCAAGAGAATGAATATCTTAAAATAGATCAATGTTATTCAAAAATGAATTATAGAGACACTTTATGAGTACTAGAAGTGATTGAAGGGTCTTTTTTTTAAGATTACCACATCAGACTATAGAGGAACACCACTTCCCTATTTTCTTCACCCAAGGACTACTAAATAATGATCAGAATTTTATAGATGCCTCGTCTGGTTAAGTATTGATTGAAAAGTCACTACTGGATTTTAGAGGTCATATTTAAAATATTTCACAACACTCACAAAAATATAGTTCTAGAGGTATGGGCACCCGTGCAATCCATGAGGAAAATACTTATGATTCTTTCTCACCCTTACTTGAAGAAAAACTTAAGAAAATGACCTGTTTGATGAGACAGCTTCTTGTGAACCAAGTAAAGGAACAACAAGGCCCAACCTAGGTATGTGGTTTATACTCCTCTATTTACCATTAAATTGATCATTGTCTAGAAGTACAGGGCACTGAAAGTTGTGTTGCTGCCTATCAACAAAGGAAATTCAATCCAAATTTCCTACTTTAACCCCAAACCCAACCATGATATGGATTCTAACAGACCAAGTAAAAAACCTTATTTTCAAAAGAAATAATAGAACCCCCAATATTCCAATGATCCTATGAATATCCCTTCCAATAACAACAATCCTTTTAGCCACCACTATTACAAAAGAATACATATTAAAATCCTTCCACAAGTGAACTAACAAGTGGAGAGAAATAGCTATATAAAAAAAATTTAGTGCCGGAAGATATGATTGATAAGACAATTGATCAGTTCTGATATTTTATGGACATTATAACAAGGAATCAAGGGAAAAAACCTGTCAAAAAATCAAAAAAAAGGTGGATGTAAACATAATAACAATGATAAGTGGAAAATAACTTCCACCACCGTACACCCTTGAACATAAAACAAGACCTCCTGTTCTAAGGTAGAATGAAGTTGAAAATTATGAAAAATCTATAGAAAATCATCAATAATAAGAAAATAAAGAGGTGAAGAAGAAGAATAGGATGATAAGGAAATAAACAAAATTGAAAATAAGACAATGAGAGTGGAAAGTCTTACACCAAACATTAACATCAAGGATGATTGAATCATAGAGATTCTAGGAATAATAGACTGAAAAAGAAATTATGAACACCATATAGAAAGTGAAAAATAATATCCCTCTACTTGAAGTCATCAAATAAATTCAGAGGTATGAAATTTTTTTTAAAGATAATTTTATTAAGAGGAGAATACATCAAGGTAATGAGAGGTTTAACTTGGGGGAGGAAATTCCGTTTCTATTATCACATCACATTTTCCAACCAAATATCTAGATCCAAGGATGTTTTCTATTCCATGCCCCATTGTTTATTTAAATCCATCTAATACTTTATGTGATCTAGGTTATTAAATAAATATATTTCCTCACCTAATATACACTTATTTTTAGATGGGGAATTGTATAACACAATAGTGGTGATACAACTTTCAAACAGACCAGCAGTTTTCCCAGCATGTGTTCTGGAAGATGTCCTGGTGAAATTCGATGATCTCTGATTCCCAACGGAATTCTATGAATTGAATATGGAAGAACATAAGATCCCATTACACTCACCCATCGGTTTTGGGAGATAACACTATCCAATTATATATTTATGAATCCATGAGGCACCCATCAGATTATCCATCCCTCTCTAAAATCTCCTATGATGTTGGTAATGAACTAATTGAAGAATCAGGTAAATTCCCTAAATTCATAGACTTTGGAGACAATTTTTCCCTTGAAAATATCAATGAACATTTAAATTCCCAAAACACAAGATATTCTGATTTAATGTGGAAAGAAGTGGTACAATATGATTAATTTTATGATATGTTATGTGATGAGTATGATGATATAGTTTCATGTGTTCATGAGGTCCATCCTTTCGAAATGAGGAACCTGAGTTTAATTTCCTCCCGTGAGAAAAACCCATATCTTGAATTAAAACCACCCCCATTGAATTGAAATATGAGTACCTCATGCAGGAAGATAAATTACTAGTAATAATTTCTAATAATCTATCTAAAACCCAATAATAATCTTTTATTATACTTTTTAGAGTAAACATACAATCAATACTGAGGATCTTAGTTGATATCTAAGGAATAAACCCAAAAATATTCTCAAATAGAATTCTTATTAAGGAAGATTCCAAACATGTATGATAACCCCAAAGGAGGATTAATCCCAATACGATGGAGGTTATGAAGAAGGATAATGAGAAGCTCTTAAAATGTGGGATTATTTATCCCATTTCAGATATATAGTGGGTTATCCTCATTCATGTAGTTCAAAAAATGACCTAATCACTTTGGGGAATGAAAATAATATATTAATCCCAATGATAATTCAGAATAGATAAACTATGTGCATAGATTTTAGGAAGTCGAATCATGTCACTCATAAATATAATTTTCCCAACTCATTCATTCAATATATGTTATAGAGATTGGTGTGAGAACTCATTATTGATTCTTAAATGGATTTTTAGGTTATTTACAAGTACCCATTCTCCGGAGGATCAAGAAAAGACTACCATTACATGTTCCTTTAGAATTGTTTCATATAAAATATTCCATTTGGATTATGTAATGAGCCAAGTATATTCTGTATGTTCATGGTATGTATATTTTCTGATCTCATTGATAATTTATTGGAATTTATCTTAGACAATTTCTCAGTGTTTGGAGATTATGTTGACCGTTTGAGAAATATAAAAGATGTTTTGAAAACAAACATTGAAAAAAAAAATCAAATTTTAAATTTACAAAAGTTTCATTTCATGGATGTGATAGGAATTTTCCTTGGGATTTTCATTTAAAAAAAATGAAGTGAAGGGGATCAATAAAAAATTTACATGATTAATTCATTTTTTACACTACTTCTGTGAAACATGTTAGATCATTTTTAGGACATACTGGATTCTATTTAAGTTTTATCAAATATTTCATAAGATTTACCTCGGTATATCTATATTAATTTTTATAGATGTTTATTTTGATTCCAATGGTTCATGTAAGGAATCATTTGATTAGTTCAATAGAATATTGACTTATCCACTCATGATATAGCCACGAAAAAGGAAAGAATTATTCCAGCTACCCTATGATTCTTCCAACTAAGGAGTTGATGCAGTATTTTCTTAGTGAATTTAGTATAGGCCACATGTCATTTCATATACCTTTAGAAACTTATATGTGGAAAAATTCAATTACACCACCATAAAAAAAGATGTTTTATTAGTTATCTTTGATTCAACAAGATTTATATCATATCTTCTTGGAACTAAAATCACAATGTTTTCTGATCATGTATCCCTTAGGTACTTGATGATGAAGGAAGATGCTAAACCAAGAATAGTAAGATGGATGATAATACATTAAGAGTTCAACTTATAAATCAATGATAAAAAATGATCTGATAACTATGTGGTCAATCACTTAAGTAGAGTACCCAACACTTCTAAAGCTGAAATTCTAGAAATAGACCCACTGAATGATCACCTTCCAAGAGAGTAGTTGTACTGGATTAAAAAAATCTGTATTGTTATGATGACATGGTCAGTAATATTGTTAAATATTGGGTCCCATCACATTTCAATTCTCATTAAATTAAAAAACTGAAAGATGAATCTAGATATTATATTTTGGATAATCCATTTCATAGGAATATTTTTAATAAACATGTGATTAGAAGAAGGTTTCTTGAGAGTAAAATTGGTTCTGTCACTGATTTTTATCACACATTTTCTGGTGGAGGCCACTTTGGTCCTCAATGGATAAAAATTAAGGATTTTTAATCTGTACCATAGTGGCCCACCCTTTTTAAAGATTCCCATGAATTTTGAAAAAGGTGTAAAAAATGTCAGTTTTCTGGAAATATTTCATAGATACAATAAATTAACTAAAAAAAATAGTTTTTTTATATTTTTGATGACTGGGGGATAGATTTTATTAGACCCTTCCCAAGGTCATTTGGAAATTCTTATATATTTCTTCAAGTTGATTATGTTTACAAATGGGAGGAAGAAAAAGGCACTAGGATTGACGAAGGTAAAGTTGTTTGTGATTTTGTCAAGGATGACATAGTTTTTAGGTTTGGTGTTCCTAAGTCCATAATCACTGATCAGAGGCCCAATTTTTCAATAGTATATTGGTCACTTTATTGAATAAGTATGGGGTGTATCATAAAACGCCAACTCCGTATCATCTATAGACTAATGGGAAAGATGAAGTGTCCAATAGGGTTAAAAAATGAATTTCGAAAATATAGTAAATATAAATAGGAAGGATTGGATACAAAGGTTGTAAAACACATTATGGGATTAAATTATAGCCTATTAAACTCCCATTGTAATGAGTCTATATATATAGATTTATGGGAAATTTTTTACCTACCTATTGTATTGGAGCATAACATGTATTGGGTTGTGAGGAAGATGAATTTGGATCTTGAAAGTGATAGTAAAGATAGAATACTGCAGTAGTTGGGGATAGAATAAATTATAAGAGATTCATTTGAAAATTATATGATTTAAAAAGAGAAAACAAGTGTGTCTCATGATAAAAAGATGAAAACAAAATACTTACATCCTGGAGACAAAGTTCTTTTATTCAACCCAATACTCATGCTAATTTAAATTAAACTTTGTTCTAGATGGGAAGGTCCATTTATAGTCACTCATGCATATCCTTTTGGTGTTTTACATATTATAAAAGATGGATACTAGGAACTTCTCACTATTAAGGGGCATAAGATGATGAAATTCTTTGGGACCCTGCCATCAGAGCCTTTAGAGGAAATCAAACTCCTTCAACTTCTTTATAAATAAAATCCATTAGGTCATACCCATCCTTTACACTTGGTTCTTTGTCGTGATTCATTTTCAAATATTCTTACATATTAATTCCCTTTTAATGTATTGAGGACACTATAAACATTTATCATTTGTGAGTGAACCATTATAGTTTAGAATTTTCATTTCTTGATGTTTTTCCTATATTTATAATAAAATTTTGTTGTTTAAATATATTTTTTTGTTTCTTTTTAAAATTTAATGTTTTTTCAAAACTTTTGAGCAGAAATAATTGTTATTTCAATTTTTAAAATAAATTTTAATGGTTGAACCTGTCTATTCCATGAAAGAGATCCTAAATGAATGTTGAAAATGACTTTGTTTCATGTTCAAATATTTGGTCAATTTCATGTAAAGTCCTCTTATTTTTTAATCTCATGCCATAATTCACATATTTTTATTTTAAATCACTTTATCATGAGGATTATAAACCACTTTTTCAAATTGATTACATTCAATCACTTCTTAATAGAACCAATCCAAGATTTCTTTGACTAGAATTTGGTTTATTTCTATAAAAACTTGAGGGTTTGATATACTTTTGTTTTAAATGATTGAGGAATTTATTTGGTTTCAAAGACACCTTTTTCAAGAAATTACTTTTTATTATATCCAACCATGTGTATTTAATACTTTCAGCACCTAAAATATATGAAAAAACTGTTAGGTTTTCTACATTTTCATGTTAATTTTCCATATCTAGCCTTCACTTAAAGTGAAATTGCATGATCTTTTTTATCTCAATTGTAAGGGAAGCTATATTTTATTGTGAAACCTCATTTGTTGAATCCTTGGGCATATATAAAATGATTAAGAGATAATTTTGACATTGAATAATTCATTCTATTGAAATCTATGCCTATTTTGAGCTTTCATGATGAAAGGAGTTGTGACTTTTTGGAGCTTACAAAGGATAATAAAAAGATGTTCCAATCTGGATCATTCAAGAAAAATTATGATTTTAAAAAATAAAAATTTATCTATTGAAAATATAAATAGTATTATCTTCCTTATGATTTTATTATTATGGATCTTATTTTCTACAAAGGAGAGTGAGGAGGTGACTATACATGACTAAAAATTCCAATCTTGCAATTTTTCTTCAAAAAGAGACAAGACCTTGTCATTCAGATCATAATATTTAACATATAAATCCGTCATAATGGAATCCACAGAACAAACCTACAATTTCATCATGATAAAAACAATTAATTGACTCACATGAGTTAGATATTTTGGAATTCATCAAGCATATAGTGACTCTTGTAAGGGTCTGCATGAGAAAAAGCCTTATTGGAAATTGATATTTGTGAGATGAGAGAGAGTTCATGTGAGGAGGTTGTGTTGTGTGCATGATATGTAAAATTAAGTGGAAATATATTAAATTATCAAAATTGAGAACTTGAAATAATGGGTTTTTATTAGGTGAGATATATTTTTTAGTGGATTTGGTGGATTTCATGGGTATGTGTTTTGAATTTACTTTGATTTGATTTTGATACTTACTAGTTCATGAGTACAAGATCATTGTGTAGTGAAATTGATTGAGAAAATATTTTCAATAATTTTATGTTGATTTTAAATGTTTTAAATTCAACCAAAGTTTTATTCTACGATAAATGGTCATAATTTATAATTTTAGTGGTATTTTGAGCATAATCATAAAAATGGACCATTTTGGAATTTTACACTTTTTAATTATTTCTTTATTTCATATGTAAAATTCTATATACTAATAATAATTTTGGAATTATTTATTTTTAGGATTATATACATCATGGTCTTCATTTCGTTTTTCTGGACCCAAAGATAAATTTTCCATTTCAAATCCCAAAACTAGGTCACAAGTTAGCACACAAAAACAATGCGCATATTTGGAGATTTTTTATGTGGGAACCATAGGTCCATAATTTACTGACCAAATGCATTTATGTTTAGAGGATATATGTGAAAAAATATTGATTAACAACTTTCATGAAGGCATAAACGTGTGAATCAACCTTTTTTTCATTGATATTAATGGATGGGATACTTGAGAAATGAAATATAGAGAGTCAGTCTAGGATGAATAAATTTTCGAAGTAAAACAAACATCACTCTATCTAATCATGTAAAAATATGCTAAATATTGGATGGGAGATGCATAAGACATTTATGAAATTCATTAATGAATGATTCCACATGTGAATTGATTACTTAATTTTGATAACATGTTGTAAATTTAGATGGAAAATCCTAGCCTATAAAGGGAGGATAACTCTTTCTTCCCAATACATTCCAATCCATCCCATTCCATCCATTCGACCACCAAGGAGGAGATATCCACCAAGGAGCCACACTGAACCACATTCTTCCTCCCCCTTTTCTTATTATTAATTTTTAATGTCTTCTTATTCCAAATTAATCTTGATTTTTCCTACCATAGTGGGGTAAAAATTTGAGTGACTGAGTAGGGGTTGGTTTTTCTATTTTTTAATGATTGAGTTCTTGGACATAATTAAATGCATTCGGTTTCTCACTTCTACGATGTTGTTTTCAATTTCATATAGAGGTTTTTATTATCAAGTTTGATAGTTGTTGGATTTTATTTCATTATCAATTTTCTCTTTGTTCAGTGATCATGATCTTCTTATACTTGGATCTATTTTATATATGATAAAATAGATAATGGATTAGTTGTGAAGTACTCAATGATCATCAGTACGTGTGAGAGGGGTAATAGATGTTATTAATTGTTTGGGATAAACATGACTCAATCATGAAATGCCCTTTTCAATTAAGGTTATTACAAGAAACTTTATCACAGATGGAATAAGAGTAGACCAAACTAAGTTACTATTATGTTTTTGTCTCACCAATACCATTTGAACAATGGACTGAGAGGAAAAAATCAAGGAACCTCACTGTAATATACATAACCAAAGAGGACAGAATAAAATAATAACAAGGATAACATTGCTATTGGAAAATAGATCTGGACCTGATCTCCATTCTAATACCCTAGTTTTCAATATCTTTTGTTTCCCATTTAATTTCAATCATTTATTTATTTCATTTCATTTCATTCCAATCAAATCAAATTCTAAAAACACTACATTTTTTCACTATGTGAAAAACTGTTTTTTTTGTAGTCATATTTGGGAGACTACTAAGGGTAAATCACTGTAATACACATATCTAATATAAATTTTTTTCCACACTCCAAAACTAGTGTACAGTAGACATGACATCATTTTCGGGGAGGTATCTCAATATAACAACTTAAAAAAATATTTAAAAAACTGAATGACCCACAACTCAAATGAACCATTAATTGAATTTGATCCAAAAATATAAAGAACATCGACCCAACTATGAAAACAAACCATATATGAAATATAGTGTAAATAAACATCTCATATTCATGTAAAACTCTTAATTTTCATTTTGAAAGTGAAAATAATGGATGGATATTCAAACCAAACCTTGTGTGACATCTGTGCTCTCAAATTTTATAATCAAAATAACCCACTCATTATTCCTTCCATAGAAAATAATTTTGAACTAATCATTAACATTATCCATGTGCTACCTAAATTTCTTTCCCTTGTAGGTGAAGACCCAAGTCGACACATCCAAGAGTTCACCTGTCTCCTCCCACTTCAAACCCCGAAGAGTTACGGAAGAACACATAATGTTGAGAGAATTTCCCATATCACTTAAGGGAGTGACACAAGAATGGTTGTAAAATATAGAACCATGAGAGGTCCATGACTGGGAAGATCTACAAGATGATTCATGCAAAGGTTTTTTTCCTACATTCAAGAGCATGGATATCCGAAAAGAGATATATGCTATTATCCAATCTACTGGAGAGACACTTTATGAGTAATGAGAGATATTCAATGAGCTTTGAACCAACATCCCACACAATAATATAGGGTAAAAACAATTATTTATTTTTTCATCCAATTAATACTTTATAATGATAATAATTTTCTCGACACCTCCTCTAGAAAAGCCTTGATTGACAAGTCACCAGTGGATTCTTGAGTTCTGATTGAAAATATTGTGAAAAACTGATAGCAATTCAACATTATATTTTTGGGGACTAGGGGAATCCATAAGGTATGTACTTTGGATTCTTACTCACCCTTACTTGATGCAACACATTAAAAAATTACCTGTTTAATGAGACAACATTCCATGAACCATGTGATGGAACAACAATACCTGACTCAGGTTTTTGGTTTATGAACAAATACTTATCTCTATTATGATCAATGTCCAAAATTGTGGGGTAATGAAAGTTGTGTTACTACCTATAATCAATGAAAATTCTATTTAAATAATTCATTAGAACCGCAAACCCAACTATCATATGGATTCCAACAGACCCATGGAAAATATCCTTTTCAGAAATAATACCAAAACCCCTTTCCATTCCAAAAATCCTATAAATAGACATTATAGTGAGAACAATCCATTCATCCACCACCATTTAAAATAAATATATATGATCATCCTTACAGTAGTGCACAAATAATTGAAGAGGATCAACTATGAATGGAATTTATTGGGTTTGATGATTTCATTGATAAGATAACTAATCAATTTGATAGTTTTATGGATATTATAAGAATGAATAATGAAAAAATACCATTACCAAAAATCCCAAACCAAAAGGATAATGTCAAAATGATAAAAAAAATTAAAATGAACTTCCACTACCATCCACCCTTGAACCTGAAATAACAACACCTGTTCTGAGGGCGAATGAAGGTGAAAATTATGAATATTATTTGGAAATTAACCAAGAAGAAAATAAATATGAGGAGAAAAATAATATGATGAGATGGAAATAATAAAAATTTGAAGCGAAATAAATATATTAGAAAGAATAATACACACTATTTCCACTAAGGATGATTGAATCAAAGATATTATAGGAAAAAGAGATTCAAAAAGAATCATAAAACCTTCTAGAAAGATGAAATTAATATCCTCTACTTGAAACTGTAAAAAAAATTCCTTGTTATAAAATTGTATTATAATATCCTTTCATAATGAATAGAATAATTCAATGTAATTAGAGGATAAAATATAAGAGAAGTGTCTCAGCCCTTATCACCACATAGTTTCCAAACAACTGTAAATATCCAAGGACATTTTCCATTCCATGAACCATTGGTTCTTTAAATTTATCTAATTATTTGTGTGATATATGATCTTCAATTAATGTATTTTCTTAATCATAATATATCTCCTTTCATATTGGATACCTTAAACTCCCATGATCTGTGGTTTAGCTTGAAAATAGATCAACTTGTTTCTTAGAAGGATTTCATGAAAATGTACTGGTGACAGTAAGAGATATTTTATTCAAAGCTGATATCAATGTGATGAATATTGGAGAATATAGGATTCCATCACACTCAACCATCATTTTATTTATAACTTTCTTAAATAAATCCAAAACCTACGTCGATTTCCATGAAGGGACTCTCACTATTGAATTTGGAGAGAGCATTATACACTTCATCATTTTTGAATCCATGAGGCACCCATTAGATGATCACCGCATATTTCACTCTCACATGATTTTCGTACTAATCCAATTTATTAATAAGGTATGTTAAATGAATTTGTAGACTTTGGAGATAATTTTTCCATTGAAAATATCAGTGAACATATTAATGCCCAAAAAACTGGATATACTTATTCCATGTCGGAAGAAGAGGTAAAATATGATTAATTAGAGGATTTTTTCATGAAGAGGAATATGATATGGTTTCTTTTGTGAAGAAGGTCCAACCATTGGAAATGAAAATACTTAATTTTATTTCATCTCTTTAGAATACCCCAAATAAGGAATTTAAACCACTCTTTATTGATTTGAAATATGTGTACCTCATGTATGTATATAAATTACCAATAATAATTTCTAATTATTTTTCTAATACCCAATAGGAATAATTTATTGATTTTATTGATAGATAATGTACAATCCTTAGGGTGTATATTAGGTGATATACTAGGAATAAACCAAAAAATATGGTCAAATAGAATTCATATTGAGGGAGATTCCAGATATCTTAGACAACACTAAAGGAGGCTAAATTCCACCTTGATGGAGGTTGAGAAGATGGATATAGAGAGGCTCTTAGAATCTGGGATCAACTATCCCTTTTCAGAATCATAGTGGGTTATCCCAATTCATGTAGTTCCAAAATATGGCCTAACCACTGTGGGAAATAAACAGAATGAATAAATACCTGTGAGAATTTAGAATAGCTGTAGAGTGTGGACAGATTTTATGAAACTGGATCAGGTCACATGAAAAGAAAATCTCCCTATCCCATTAATTGACCAAATTTTAGAATGATTGGAATGTAGAACTCATTATTTTTATGGATTTTTAGGTTATTTCCATGTACCCATTGCTCATGAGGATAAAGAAAAGACTACATTATATGTCCCTTTTGAACTATTTCTTATAAAAGGGTTCTATTTAGATTTTTTAATTCTCTAGGTACATTTCAGAGGTTCATGGTATGTATATTTTTTGATCACATTGAATTTTTCTAAGAATTTTTCTTATATGATTTCGAAATGTTTGAATATTATTTTGATCATTATTTGAAAAATCTGGAAAATGTTTTAAAAATCAAAATTGAAAGAAACCTTGTTTTATACTTTGATAAATGTCATTTTATTGGTGGGAGAGAAATTTTCCTCAGTCATGTCATTTAAGAAAAAGGAATTGAAGTGGATAAATCAAAATTGAATGTGATAAATTATTTTCCATACCCTACTTGTGTGAAATATGTCAGATCCTTTTTTAGGACATTCCAGATTCTACATAAGGTTTATCAAATATTTCAGTAATATTTCTATCGGTTTATCAACTATTTCAGCAATATTTCTATCCCTCTCTCTATATTACTTTGCAAAGATGATTATTTTTATTTCAAAGGTGACTATAGGTAAGTATATTAAGAGTTTAATAAGGGATTTATTTCAACACTTGTGATACAACCAACAAATTGGGAAGAACCATTCGAGTTACTTTGTGATGTATCAAACCAAATAGTAGGAGTAGTACTTTTTCAGGGAATTTAGGGAAGGACCTAAGTCATTTAATATTCCTTGAGAACCTTAGATTCATCCCAATTAAATTACACCACCACATAAAAAATAATTTTTAGCTGTTTTCTTTGTATTAGAATTATTTAGATCATATCTTCTTGGAACTAAAATCACTATGTTTTCTGATAATGTATCCATTAGGTACAATATAAAGAAGGAAGATTCTAAAGTAAGGACAGTGAGATGGATGATACTATGACATGAGTTCAACATATAAATCAATGAAAACGATGGAGATGAGAACCAATTCCCGATCACTTATGTACACTACCAAACATTGTTAAAGCTATAATTCCAAACAAAGACCCACTAAATGATCACCTTCTATGGGAAAATTGTGCGTGATTGAAGGATAAGTTCCTTCTAATGATGACATGGTAATTTATCAGGTAACTTATCTGGTCCCATCTCATTTCAATTCAAACAAAATTCAAAAATCTGAAATATGAATCTAGATATAACATTTTTGATAATCCATTTCTTTGGAATATTTTCCATGGCCATGTGATAAGAAGAAATTTTCATGAGAGGGATATTTGTAATATCATTCAGTTTTATCAAAATTTATCTTATGAAGGCCACTTTGGTTCTCAATGGAGAGAAAGGAAGGTTTTAGAATTTGGAATTTATTGCCCAACCATTTAGAAGATCCTCGTGATTTTTTCAAAAGGTGTAAAAAATGTCAGTTTGAAGAAATAATTTAAAGGGGAAAGAAATTAACCAACAACAAATTAATTATTTTGAGATTTTTTAAGTCCATGTGATAGATTTTAGGGGACCATTAACAATTTCATATGTAACTCTTATATATTTGATTAGTTGAATATGTTTCCAAATAGATGGAAGAAAAATCCACCAAGACTAACAATAAAAATTTTCTTTATGATTTTTCCAGGACTAACATATTTTGTAGGTTTAGAGTGCATAGAGCCATAATTAGTGAGTAGGGGACTCAATTTTTCAATAGTTATATAGTGGATTTTCTGATTAAATTTGGGGAAAATCATAAAACATCAACTCCCTATCATACATAGACTAATAGGAAAGCTGAACTATCCATGAAGGAAATTAAATGAATTTTAGAAAAGTCCAATATTCCAAAAAAGGAAGGATTGAATCTAATGGTAGGAAGACACATTATTGTATTAATGAGTATACTACAACACCCCGACTAGAATGAGTCTATATAGGCTAATTTATGGGAAAATATGGCACCTACCTATGGAATGGGAGAATAATGAGTATTGGGCTATGAGGATGATGAATTTGGATCTTTAATGTTACGAGGAAGATAAAATATTATAGTTGAAAGAGTTAGAAGAAGTTATAAGGGAAGCATTTAAAAATTCTAGGATTTATAAAGACTGAACAAGAGTGGATCATGAAAAGTATATCCAATAAAAATACTTCTATCCTGGTGACAAATTGATTTTACTCAACTGAAGACTCAAACTAATGCCAGGTAATCTTTGTTCCAGATGGGAATTTCCATTTATAGTTTCTAATGTATATCCTTTTGGTGTTGTGAAGATTTTGATGGATGGAGAGTATGCTCCATTCACTATTAATGGGAATAGTATAAAAAAATTCCATGGGACCCTACCATCCGAGCCAATGGAGGAGATCACATTCCTACAACAGATTTATCAATAAAATCAAATAGGTCATACCTCTCCTTTAAACATACTTATTTTCTTTGATTAATTTTTAAATCTTCTTAAATGTTATATCAATTTGAATTTATTTAGGAAAACGCCTTATTTGTGTATGGGGAGGGAACCTTCATATATAAAGACTGTCATTAGTTGCTTATTTTTATATTTTTCTAAAAAATGTAAAAATTTTAGATTTTTGTGTGTTTCTTCTCAAAATTTATTGTGTTTTTTACCTTTTTTAACTTAAAACGTTATATTTTCCATTTTTGAATCCCATGTATTAAATCATACAATTTTTATTCAAAATAATCCAAGAAATCCTCATTTAGACTCATAATTTTTAATCTATAAATCCTACCAACCAGAAGCCACAAAATTACCCTACAAATTCCTCATAATAAAAACACATCCTTTATAGTTTGGGAGTCGAGAGAAAATTCTTGTGAGGTAGTCGTTTTGTGTGAAAGAGATATAAAATGAAGTGGAAATATATTAAATTATATAAATGGAGAATTTAAAATAATAGTTTTTGAGGATTCAAGATATTTTTTGTGTCTTTGTGTGGATTTCGTGGATCTCATGTGTATGTGTTTTGAATTTTCATTGATTTTATTTTGATACTTACTTTTCAAGAGTCCAAGTGATATATGTGGGGGAATTGAATGAGAAAATATTCTCAGTGAAGTTTTATCTAATATAAATATTTTAAATCCCACCAAAGTCTAATTTTAAAAGAAATTGTACAATTTTATGATTTTAGTGTTATTTTGATCATAATCAGAAAAATAGCCCATTTGGGATGTTAACAATTTTAAATTGTTTTTTGTATTTCGGACAAAATATTTTATATACAAATAAAAATTCTGAAATTATGTATTTTTAGGATTCTATACATCATTTTATTCATTTCATTGCTCTGGACCCAAAGCTAATTATTTTAATTGGTAGCCTAAAACCAGATCATAAGACGGGTCAAAGAAACAATGCATGGATAAAGAATGTTTTTATGTGGGGAATATATATCATAAATATCTAGAACAAATGTTATTAAAATTATAAGGGAGATATGTAAAAAATTACTAACAACATTCATGATGGATTTCAGGCATGAATTTTATTTTCATGTCCACCAAAACATGGGAAACCAAAGATATTAATTATGGAGAGTCTTTCTGGTTAGAATAAATTATTTTATTAAAATGGACATAAATGTCTCTATAGATGGAAAAATACATTGAAATTTCGAGGAAAGACACTAATTATATTTATGAAAATTTTTTATGAAGTATTCCATGTGCTAATCTTCCATTTAATGTGGATAAAACATGTTAAATTTATAAGGTAAATTTTAGCATACAAAAGGATGAGATCTCCAACTTCCAAAATCATTCCAATCAATCCCATTACATCTAGTCAACCACTGAAGAAGATATACCCACCAAGGAGTTTCATTGAACCATCTTCTTCCTCCCACTTTTCTTCTTCTTAATTATATAATTCCTTTTTCTTCCCCATTCATCTTGATTACCCTTACCTAAGTGGGGTAAAAATTTGAGTAATTGGGGAATGGTTGGTTTCCCTATGTTGTAATTCTTGATTTATTTAACATTATTGAATGAAACCTATTTATCTCTTCTGTGAAATTATTTTAAATTTTATATAGTGTTTTTTATTATCAATTGTGATCATATATTTTTATTCCTTTATTAATTTTTTCTTTGGTCAATGGTCATTATCTCCCTCCGCTAGGTTCTAGTGTAAGTACAATGGAATTGACTAGGGCTTAGCGGTGAAGTAATCAATGATCATCAGTACATGTGAGAGGGGTAATAGATGTTCTTAATTTATTGGGATAAATATGACCTTATTGGGTATTTTCCATGTCAATTGATTATATTCAAAGAAATATTCTTACACATTAAAGTAGAGTAGAGAAAACTAAGATCTTGGTAAGGTTTTCTCTCACTATAACCAGTTGACCATGGGAGTGAGAGGAAACCATCATAAAATCTCAATATAATAGACTTAGTAGAAGATTATTTAATAAAATAAGAACAATTTTAGTATTAAAATTTTAAATCAAACCCTCCCCTAATAAAACTTCTCATATAATAGTTTTTAATCAATTAAAGATCCAATTTCTTTTATATGATTTAGATATTTTATTTCATCTTTTAAAACTAAAAAAAATCAAAAAACACTACATTTTTTCTCTAAGTGACACACTGTTTTGTGTGAATTTCACTTTAGGAGACTACCTATGGTAAATCACTAGAGTACACATAAGTAATATAAAAAATTAATTTTTACACACCTCACAGTAGGCATTCAACAATTCCCTAAGAGTTTATGGACAATTTTCTAACAACTTTCAAACTTTGAAATATAGGTTCGAATTAGGAAACCAATGGCTATTTCTATATCCAAAAACAAAACCTTTTAGAAGACATTTAAAAATTATCAACATGATGTGAATGATGATGCAATATTCTAACCCCCACAATCCATCATGCTGGCACCATAATGATGGAATTTTTTCTTAGTAAACTGTCCTCCTTTGTTCTTACTCTAGAAATTTAGATTAAAAGTTATAATTTATTAAATAACTAACATCTAATGTCTCCTAAAAACTCTTGGGTTATGGTTACACCAAGAATAAACTAAAAAACAAGATTATAAAATAGATTCAATATTGAATTATCTTTTATCAAACTCTCAATCACTTCAATATACAAAAATAAATTGATTAAATGGTTTAGAATCTCCCAAATAAACTAAAATATACCCAATTATGTGTCTCCCCCAAGGAGGAAAAGAGAACATGGAAATTTAGTGTTTTAGGGAATAAAATAAAATTTTAAAGCCACATTAAGAGACCACATTTTCTATATAGAGGATAGACTGATCATAAATGATACCATTATTATTGTGTTGTCTCCCTCTCATGTGTTATATAATTGGTATAAAATATTTCATTGATTGTGTGCCTAATAATATTTATTTCTCTAACTTCCAATTGTCATATTTCTAAATTAATACCTCCTTTAAACATTACTTAACAACTATTAACTTCCGTCCACACCATCATTGGGTTAATGTTGAGCATTTCCAACCACAATTCCTATCCTACAATGATTTAATCCTAAGAAACCAAAATATTTATCGTTAACCCCCAAAACAGGGTCCTATAATTCTACCCCTCTAAAAATATTTAGTCCATGGCCACTATCTATAAGGAAATCATCTAAGAAATTTGAAAATTTGGATACAAAATGTGTATTTTAATACTACATTGATAAATATATACATTTATGAATGCTATAATTTAATTCTAATAAATGGAAATCCATTATCATTATCAAAAACAAGAATTATAAAATTAACCCTTAATGTATGCTATATTCAAGAACATGAAAATTATACAATTTATTAAATCATTTTTATATATTATAAAAGAAAATAGACTTCATTAAAGGTTAACATATAAATGTTATGTAATCCCTTAGAAAAAAAATATTTAGAGTGATATGAAAAGCCAAATATATAATCATCACAACCCGACCCTACCGGTATCGAGCCGCAACTACCCCAAGCCCGCCTCCATAGGCCTGGGGATATCAACAAGAGCCGAAGTCGTAACAATCTCGGGGAGGCCTTTGCCTAAGGTCGTGTACACACACACATATCCCACTCGATGCAGAAGTGCAGATTCAAAAGAAAAGTGAAGGACAAACAACTATAACCCCACCATAGTCATGCATCAACTTCTAAATAGAACAAGTAAAGTGAGGAAAAGTATTGACAAGATAACTGAGCTGAAAAAGGAAAACACACACACCCAACCCGAAATGTGCCAAAACCCGGCAACAGGTAAACAAAAGTAAATAGCTGGTGAGTCTCACAACTGAAATTCCTACTATGACCAGTGAACACAACCCAATCTCCCATGTCCTCTACACTCCTCTGTAGTCTCGATCAACCTTTCTGTCATCTGCAAGGGCACACCAAGTGCAGGAAAAGCCCAAGCAGGGGTGAGTATAAAGATACTGAGTAGGATGTCCCGAAAGCTTGAGGGAGAAAAAAAGAAGGTACTAAAATGGTGAGCAGTAGACAGAACAGAGAACAATTAATGAGTACAATAAATAGAGTGCAACTCAACCCTACAAGAGAAAGGAAGTTGGCTCATCTGACCAAGAAGAGATAGACATGGAAAGCACGTGGCATACCCCGCGTGTCTTCTACCCTCTTAGAAGGTGAGTAACCGAACCCAATGAGTGGGAATGAAAGTAGGGTGTATATATATATGCTCAACAAGAAACCGAAATGAGTTTGTAAGGGGATCTCTATCTCCAAACTTATCCCAGAAAAATTCTCCAACAGTCCTAAGGAGATCCATCACTGCTGCTCTGAATTCATGCATGCCAAAGCTGTCTCATCACTGAACAGTACAACCAGGAGTCCCACTCCGGTAATCACGGAGAAAAGTCCCTGAATAGCCTCATAGAAAGGGATGAGTTTGAAATAAGTATTCAGGTAACCCAATACCCATCCCAACTGGAGGTTAAACCCCAAATGGTCATCGAGTGACCCACTGCCCAGCCCTACTGGAGGGTAAACCCTAAAAGGTCATCAGGTAACCCACTTCCCAGCCCTACTGGACGGTAAACCATAACGTCAATGGGTGACCCAATGCCCATCCTCGCTGGAGAGTAAACCCTAAGGTCAATGGGTAACCCACTGCCCAGCCTCGCTAGAGGGTAAGCCCTGATACGCTGGTGGGTAACCCGCCGCCCAGCCCCGTTGGAGGGTAAACCTTGAACTGGTCCGATAACTCCACACTACTCGAACCATCTCTGGGTGTCGCTATCATTGCGACTGTGCATTGGGTTGGAGTGTATCAAAGGAAACATTGGCCAATGCCCTATCATGTTTCCACATTTAATGAGATCTTGAGAGAGGCTCTGCATGCCCAAACAGATTACACCATTGTAATACTCATGAAAAAACACGCGAGATAGACTATTTACTCACTGGAAATGGAATCTAGAAGATAAATTTCTTCAACACCACTTTATTCCCATACGACATCTCTTAGGGCCCACACCTCGGTCTCGAAAAAGGTTGGGCGAACTGTGCCATCGCGATGACCTCAGAAAAACTCGCCAAAATGACTATTCACTCGCCCCGAACGGGTGTCTGATGAAAAAGTCGCAGTACGCTGCACACAGCTTCAAAGACACCACATGGGGCCCATGCCTCAACTACGGCTTCAATTCTTGAAACCACCATGGTCTACATCGTCTCGACACCAGGGTTACAACGTCGTTGATGACACCTAAAACGAACTTCGGTTGTGTCCGCGCCATCCGACAGAAGGATCCTGACAAGGTGCTAAACAGTACTTAACATGTGTGTCGCACCCCCAAGACCCCATCTCAAGAATTTTAAAAAATCCTAGAGACCATTTTAAAATCTTCGTCTTGAGCCGAGGATTGTGATACTGTATACAACACACAAAACTAACACCCGTAGTGAATGTTACGGGTGTCCGAAGACAAAGGGGCTAACCCCTTAGGGCTAGACCGGCCCGGTCGAGCCGGTCCACCAGGCATGGGCTGTCCCACACCGTCCAGACCGGCCCGCTGCCCTGTGGACCACTCGCACCGACCATCCCTCATGGCTGGTCGCTGTCCCGCACAGAGACCTACAGAAGGCAGGTCTCGATCTCCCGCACGGGGTCGCATGCCACGACCCCCATCGTGCCCCGCACTAGAAACCTCCACCCGCCCCGCCGGTCTTCCGTAGACGCCCGCCGCGCCGCCGCCTGGGAGCCTCTTCGCGCCATCACCTGGGAGCCCGCCTCCGTTGCCTGGGACCTCCCGAAAACCAAGTTTGGATGGAAAGATTCCTAGGGCTCCCCGGGACGCCCCAGGGCTCGGATTTTCGATCCGAAAAGAGTGTTGGAAATCTAATATCGAGCCCTATGCATTTATGGTCCTCACTCGATGATTGAACAGAATTTTTATGCAATGAATTTAATTCATGGGAGATGTAGAAATTTAAAACCATAACGCAACAATCCTACCTCACAGGGGGTAGACTGTCGCTTCATGAACGGTCTACCGAAGCCACCACCACCTTACCAGAGAGGAGGGGAAGTTTGGAGGAGGTTTCTTCCTTGTTGGGGGAGCTTTTTCCAAAGAAAAACCAAGGGTGAAAGAATGGGGGGGGGGAGAAGTTTCTAAGTAGAGAAACACTTAAACACCCCCCAATAGGCCTCGTACCTGAACTTTCGGTGGGGGCGGGGTTAAGCCGCCTCTACGGTAAAATCCACGTTCTTAGCGCAATAGAGGTATCATAATTTTAATCTGATCCTTCGTTCAGAAGTTGTAAAGTTCACGCTCGAGGCAGCTAAATTATAAAAACAACCCTGGTCCCATTTTCCACAGAAGGGCCACACCCGTAAAAGTTACACCCCTCCTAGGGTAAACGGCATGCTCCAGACTCAATGGTGTCCTCAGTTTTCTCATCTGAACAATATTTTATGAGTTATTCTATTTATTTGGAATGTCTAGTGTGAACGCACTTAAAATTTAATTCCTGTCACACCGGGGCTCAGAATCACACACCGTCTGAACACCCTTCTGTAGAATAACATCAAGAAAAATTCAAAGTCTTACAGGCTCAAAACCCGGGTTCTTACATCATTCGCTCTTTCATGTTTTTTGTCCCCAAAAAAACTACCAAAACAACTCGGGATACTGAGCCCACATCTGGATCTCTCGTTCCCAGGTGCTCTCCTGTATCCTCTCATGCTTTAAAAGCACATAAACCAAAGGAATGGTCCGTCCACACAAAAGTTTCACCAACCGGTCCTCAATCGCTATCGGGTGCTCCGCAAAGGTGGCTCCATCCTCAATGCCAAGAATTCCCTAGTAAATAACTTGTGTGGGGTCATGCATGTATTTCTTCAACTAAGACACATAGAAGACATCATGAACTCTCTCTAGTTGTGGGGGTAGGGAAAGATGATATCGAACCGCACCAACCATGTGCACGATCTCAAAGGGCCCAATGAACCTCGGGGACAACTTGCCTCCCTGGCCGAACCTCCACGTTCCACACCGCGGGGAGACTCTCAAAAAGTCATAGTCCCCCTGCTTGAACTCCAAAGGCCTGTGACAATGATCTGCATAGAACTTATGTCTACTCTGCACCGTCCTCATCCTCTCATGAATGACCTAAACCTTTTCCATCATCACCTGAACCACCTTTGGACCCACGAGGGAGGTCTCTCTAACCTTCTTCCACCACAAAGGTGTTCTACAGGGTCTCCCGTAAGGGGACTCAAAATGTTCCATGCCGATAGTAGGGTGGTAACTGTTATTTTACGCAAACTCTACCAAGGGTAGGTGATCCACCCACCTTAGGACAAAGTCTAACACACACGCCCTGAGCATATCCTCCAACACCTGGATAGTGCACTCGGTCTGCCTGTCTGTCTGGGGGTGAAAAGTTGTACTCATCCGCAGCTGAGTACCGAATGCCTCCTGCAGGCCTCGTAACAATCGCGCCATAAACCACGCGTCACGGTCAGAGACTATCATCAAGGGTACTCCATGAAGGCAGACGATCTATCGAACATACAGATGCCCTAGACTCTCCACCGAACTCTACTCCCTAATGGAATGGAATTGTGTCGACTTCGTGAGTCGGTCCACTATCACAAAAATAGAGTCATAGCCCTTCACTCTGCGTGGAATCCCTATGATGAATTCCATAGATATTCCATCCCACTTCCACTCGGGGATATCAAGGGGTTACAACAACCATTCCGGAACCTGATGCTCTTCCTTCACCTGCTGACAGGTAAGACATCGTGAAATGAACTTAGATAGGATTCGATTCATGCCAGACCACCAAAACTGCCACTGAAGTTCTCTGTACATCTTCCCCCCATGATGATGTATAGCCAATGGAGAAGTGTGGAATTCTCGCATCACCTCCTCCCGTATCTCCACCGGTACTATAGCTCGCCCCTGGAACATGATCTCATCATTCCCTCCTTCATAATACACATCAAATTCTTCACCCATGGATATTTGATCACACAACACCTCGATATAGACATCCCCCATCTGGGACTCTCTCACATGCTCAAGGAGAAAAGGAGTCAACATCATCGACTGCAGAAAAGACGTACCCTTCTGTTTCACCAAGGTTAGCTGTAGGGAATCCAAATGCGCTGAAGCTTCCCACACTAGATGAGCCTGGGACTTCCTACTAAGAGCATCTGCTACTACATTTACCTTCCCTAGAGTGTAGACTATCTCGAAATCATAGTCTGTAGAAACTCCAGCCACTGCCTCAGATTCAAATCCCTCTGGGTGAAGATGTACTTGAGGCTCTGGTGGTCTGATTAGACCACAAAACGCTCACCCAGAAGGTAGTGTCTCCATAACCTCAAGGAGAAGACAACCGCTGGCAACTCCAAATCGTGTGTCACATAATTCTGCTCATGGGGCCTTAACAGCCTCGAACCATATGCAAACACTACTCCTTGGAGCATCAGCACACACCCGAGCCCAGCTCATGAAGCGTCGTAGTATACCTCAAACTCGAAACCCTCTTCTGGCAGCCTCAACACTGAAGAACTAGTCAGCCTCTGCCTAAACTCCTCGAAGGCCTTCTAGCATTTATTAGTCCAGTTGAACGGTCGTCCCTTCCACATCAATGTAGTCAAAGGGGTAGCAATCCTGGAGAAATCTCCAACAAACCTCCTATATTACCTTGCCAAACCAAGGATGCTTCGCACCTATAATGCATTCTTGGGTGGTTCCGAAGAAAGTAATGCCTATATCATTGCAGGATCTATGGTCAAACCCTATTCCGAAATGACATGCCCCAGAAAGTGAACCTCATGAATCTAGAACTGACACTTCGAGAGCTTCCCATATAGCTGGAACTCCCGGAGTAAGTCTAGGACCATCCTCAAATGATCCACACGATCCTCCTCTTTCGTAGATTAGATGAGTATGTCATCAATAAAGACAACCACAAACTAGTACAAGTGCGGCTGGAAGATCTGGTTCATCAAAGCCATGTAAATGGTGGGGGCATTTGTCATGTCGAACAGCATCACCGAAAACTCGTAATGCCCATAACGACAAATGAAAGCCAACTTCGGGATGTCAGCCTCATGAACCCGCAACTTGTGGTAGCCAGATCGAAGATCAATATTGGAGAACCACTTCGCACCTCTCAACTGGTCGAAGAGGTCATAAATCCTCATAAAAGGGTACTTGTTTTTTTATCATGGCCTGATTCAAGTGATGATAATCCACAAAATGCCATTGGCACCCGTCTTCCTTATTTACAAAAAAAAATAGAAGCTGCCCTGGGGGCACACTAGTCCTAATGAATCCCTTCTCACGAAGTTCCTCCAACAGAAGTTGTAGCTCCCAATGCTTTGTGGGTGCCATCTGATATGCTGCACATGATATCAGGGCATTCCCCGGCTTCAAGTCAATGTAGAACTCCATCTCTTTCCTCGGAGGTAGTCCCGGGACATCCTAGGGAAAGACGTTCTTATAGTCCTCTACAGCAGTATGGATCCAAGTGCCTGTAGTGTCTGTTGCTCCAATATCCATGCTCTACAACTGGTGAGAAAAAGTTCATGGTCTCCTACTCAGAGAACCCATCTGCTCTGCCACAAGGTCTCGTTAACCAAGGATGGTGAACCTCGTCCCATCAGAATGGACTTATATGACTAGTCTACACTGACAATCAATGTGGGTGTGAACCATGGAAAGCCAATCCGTGCCCATGATGATGCCATAAGGTTCCATAGTGATGAAAATTAGGTCCCACATGAAACTCTATCCTCCAAACAACAGTTCGTACTATCTGCAGATAGAGGTCACCAACGAGGAACTTCCCGTAGGAACCTCGGGGCTAAGAACATGTGTCAGCGCCTCTACTGGAAGATCCAGATCCCATAACAAAATTAGCGATATAGAAGAGTGGCTGGTGCCTGTGTCTACTCATACCGAATAAAGCACAGAGTAAACACAATTCATACCTCAGACCATATCGTGTGCTAGGGGGTCACGAACCCCCACAGCCTGAAGCCTCCTGCGGCCCCTACCACCATCTCCCGGAGCCTGGCGTGGGTTGCCTCATTGTGGCGGTGGAAGGACCTCGAAACGCCATCCCCCACCTCCAGGTCCTGCCACTCGGCCTGTGCTGCCTCCCTGAGGGCCACCCTATCCTCGCCTGGGGAATCCCTGGTCACGGTGCTGCCTCTACCGCTGCTGGGCACCCACTGCCTTACATGGTTGCTTGGTACGCCTAGTCGGGTAGTCCCATTCTAGGTGACCCCGTCTGTCACAAGAATAGCACCAGAACTCTCCTGAATTTTCTGGTTCTCTACGCCACCCCTACGGTGTATGGACCTTCCCCTGAGTATGCTCACAGAAGGGTCTCCTCGACTGCGGCTCTACTCTTTGCCGCCTGCCTGCTACGGAAGACTCTGCTCTGAAGCGGACACTGCTAGGCCCTATCAGCGGGCGTCCCTCAGCCAAGAAGCTCTCTATGATGAGCACCCACTCTAGCACCCCAACATAAATAGGGATGCACAAGGGCACTACACTAGAATGCATCTCCTTGCGAACACCCTGCTCAATCTTCCGCACCTAAAAGTAACTATTGTGAACCATATTTTTGCAAGTAGCATGTTAGATCTGTAAACCGGGCCGAGTAATATGCCATGGTCATCCTCCTACTTCATCTCTAAAAGCACCTTAATCCGAACGGAGCATAAACAAGGGGGGGATTAATCCTCTCAGAAGAGATGCAGGAAGCTATCCCATGCGAGAGACGACTCGTCATGGGTCTGCGTAAGCAACCCCCGGTCATCCTGAGGAAAAGGCTGGCAGCTATGGCTACCATCTAGTACAATGGTGTCCGTAGTAGCCTGAAAAGTCGTTCCATGAACTCTTGCCAGTCTTCCACTACCTAGGGATCTGGGTCCCTGTGGAACTTCTACGGCCACTGATGCTGAAAGTCTCAGAGCGCACTCAGCCTGCGCTCAACCTCGGCCTGTGATTCTGGTATTAACTACCGCTCTCCAAGTGGAGGGGCTGTTTTTGAAGCACTGGGTGGAAGGGGATCACGTGAGGGTCCATGAACTGACGCCTCACCACTCCCCAAGTCTTCTTCACGAACTGGAGAGTGTAACCTGGCTGGCTGCTGTCATGGGGGAATCCTGAAAATTATCAAGGACTACCACGATCAGATGAACATATATAAATAAATATATAAATATATATCTGTAATAAAAAAGGGTGCTGACTCAAAAAAAGGCACTCAAAGAATAAATCCTACCGGATGCATGTTCCAAATTCCCTGCAACAAATGTCTCAACATGCTGAGTCGACAAGCTAGTTATCAGGGTCCTGGTGAATGGATACATCGGCCGCCCATACCGTCACTGGACTCCATGGCCTAAGAGCCGCGCTCGGGACACGTCGACATCATTTCCACAAAACCCAACCAATTCCTTTTTAGGGATGTTTGAAAAATTCCCTAAGGAACGAACCCCCTCTGGTACCACTTTTTCACGACCCGACCCTAACGGTCTCGAGATGAAACCACCCTAAGCCCACCTCCATAGGCCAGGGGATGGCAACAAGAGACGAAGGCGTAACAATCTCAGGGAGGTCTTTGCCTATGTACCAGTACACACACACACACAACCCACTCGATGCAGAAGTGCAAAGTCAAAAGAAAATCGAAGGAAAAACAACTATAACCCAACCATGTTCATGAATCAACTTCTAAATAGAACAAGTAAAGTGCTAAAAAGTACTGACAAGATAAGTGAGTAGAAAAAGGGAAAAACACATGCCCAACCCGAAAGGATCCACAACCTGGAAATTGATAAACAAAATTATAATGATTATGAGTCTCACACATGAAATTCCAACTACGACCACTGAACTTAGCCCAAGCTCCTGTGTCCTCTACGTGCCTCAGTAGTCTCAATCGACCTGTCCGTCGTCTACAAGGGCACACCTAGTGCGGGAAAATCCCAAGTAGAGGTGATTATAAAGATACTCAGTATGATGCCCTGAAAGCTCGAGGGAGAAAAAAAGGAGGTACTAAAACAGTGAGAAGTAGACAAAATAGAGAATAGTGAAAGAGTAAAATAAATAGTGTGCAGCTCAACCCAACATGAGGAAAGAAGTAGGCTCATCTGACCAAGAGGAGCTGGACACGGAAAGCACATGGCATGCCCCACGTGTCTTCGCCCCTCCTAAAAGAAGAGTAACTAAACCCAAGGAGTGGGAACTAAAGATGGTTGTATATATATATGGTCAACAAGAAACATGAATGAGTATGTAAGGGGATCTCTATCTCCAAACTCACCCATGAAAAATTCGACAAAAGTTCGAATGAGATCCATCACTGATGCCGAAAAGTCCCGCATTCCAAAGTTGTATCATCACTAAACCATACAACCAAGAGTCCCGCTCCGGTAATCATAGAGAAAAGTCCCTAACTAGCATCATAGAAGGGGATGCGTCTGAATGAAGTCATTGGGTAACCCACTACCTAGCCTAACTGGAGGGTAAACCCAAAAAGGTCGTCGGGTGACCCACTGCCCAGCCCTACTGGAGGGTAAACCCAAGAAGGTCGTCGTGTAACCCACTGCCCAGCCCCATTGGAGGGTAAACCCTAAAGTCAAAGGGTAACCCAATGCCAAGAACTGTTGGAGGGTAAAACCTAAGGTCAATAGGCAACCCACTGCCTCGCCTTGTTGGATGGAAATCCATGATACACCAGAGGGTAACCCACTACCCACCCCCACTAGAGGGTATACCCTGTACTCGTCCGATAACTCTGCACTGCCCGAACCATCTCTGGGTGTCACTAACATCACGACCATGCGTTGGGTCAGAGTGCATCAAAGGAATGACAGACCAACGCCCTTTCATGTTTCCACATTTAATGAGATCTCGAAAGAGGCTCAGCATGCCCAAAAAGATTACACCGTTGTAATCCTCGTGAAAAAAACGCGGGATAGACTATTTACTCACTGAAAACGGACTCCCCATGAAAATGTTATTCGCCACCGGTTTATGCCCATACAACGTATCCTGGGACCCACACCTCAGTCTCAAAAAAGGTCGGTTGAACTGTGCCATCTAAATTCCCTTAGAAAAACATGCCAAAACGACTATTCACTTGCCCCGAATGAACGTTTCATGAAAAAGTCATAGTGCACTGCACATAGCTTCAATGACGGCCATTGGGGCCCATGCCTCAACTCCAGATTAAACACCTGAAACCAACTTGGACTACATCGTCTTGATTCCAGGGTCACAACACCATTGATGGTGCCTAAAATGAACTTCAGATGTGTTCGCGCCATCCGAAAGAAGGATCCCGGTGAGGCGCTAATCATTAATTAACAAGCGTGTCGCGCCACCAAGACCTCATCTCAAGAATTTAAAAACATACCCAAGACCATATCAAAATCTTCGCCTCGAGTCGAGGATTGTGGTACTGTAGATGACACGCAAAATGGACACACGTAGTGAAAGTTACGGGTGTCTGAAGACAAGGGGGATAACCCCTTAGTGTTGGACCTGCACGGTCCAGCCGGTCCACTTGGCCTCGGTTGGCCCGTGCCGGTAGGCCCGGCCCACGACCCTTCCGCTCAGCCAAGCCCACTACCCTTCGGACCCCCCCACCCCCCGTGCCAACTGGCCCTCGTGGCCGGTCGTTTTCTCGCGCGGAGACCCACTGATGGCAGGTCTCGGTCTCCCGCTCGGGGCTGCGCGCCGCGACCCCCGTCGCGCCCCTCACCAGCGACCTCCACCCGCCACACGGGTCCGCCATATGCGCCCACCATGCCACCGCCTGGGAGCTGTGTTGTGCCACCACCTGGGATCCCGCCGCCATTGCTTGGGACCGCCGGAAAATCATGTTTGGCCGGAAAACTTCCCGGGGCTCCCACAGACACCTCGGGACTCAGGTTTTCGATATGAAAAGAATGTTGGAAAGCTCGGATCGAGCCCTACACATATATGGTCTTCGCTTGATGATTTAACATCATTTAGAAAAAATTCATTTAATTCAAGGAAGAAGCAGAAATTTAAAACTGTAACGCAACAAACCTACCTCGCAGGCCGTAGCCCGTTGCTTCATGAACGGTCTGTCGGAGTCGCCACCACTGTGCTGGAGAAGAGGGGAAGCTTGGAAAGGGTTTCTCCCTTTTTGGGGAAGGTTTCTCTAGATAAAAACCAAGGGTGAAAGAATGGGGGGTGGGAGAAGTGTTTATGTAAAGAAACACTTAAACACCCACCAGTAGGCCCCGTACCCGAACATTTAGTGTGGTCAGGGTTAAGCCACCTCTAGAGTAAAATCAACATTCTGAGCGCAATGACAGTCTCAGAATTTTAATTCGAGCCTCTGTTCAGAAGTTTTAAAGTTCACACCCTAGGATTATAATTTACGAAAATGCCCCTGGAGGCATTTTCCATAGAAGGGTCACGCCCGCAAATGTTACACCCCTCCTAGGGTAAACAACATGCTCTGGACTCAATGGTGCCCTTAGTTTTCTCATCCGAGCAACCATTTAGGAGTTATTCTGTTTATTTGGCGTGTCTAGTGTGAACACACATAAAATTTACTTCCGGTCACATTAGGGTTCGGAATCACATGCTATCTGAACGCCCTGCTCTGGAATAACATCAAGAAAATTTCAATGTCTTACAGGATCAAAACCTGGGTTCTTACTGTAGTAGTTAAATTAGTGTAGGTATCAAATTATCTAGAGATGAATTATAAATTTTATTAATGATGAATAATTATTTCTAACTTGTAAACAATTATTTTATTTCCTTAGTATCATTCATCTGATTTGATATTTATTTTTTGAGTTTGTAATTTAATATCACAGTTCTTAATGGTACTCTTCTAGGATGAAAAGTTTGAAAGATTAAGTAAATGAATAACTAAAAGTAATTATGTTAATGGAATGAAAATTGTGAAATCAATGTGTAAATAAATATAGATTCAATGAATTGATGGGGGTTTTACTGAATAATAATATGAAATATTTAATGATTCAACTGGAAGAGCCGTAAACATCATGGAAAGGATATGAGTTTTACATTATAATTCTAATCAAAAAAAATTAGACACTATATTTGATACACACAATACCTTTAAAAATTCATTGACAATTATGTCTTATTAAAATGGATGAAATGATACATGCATTCCATGATAGTGATACCACTGGAACAATTAGAAAAAATTAAAAATGATGACACCAAAAATATGTTAAGGGATGATTTTTTTCATTAGAATTTGTTTAATAAAATCTTCTAATATGAATGTAATTATTTTTTTAAAATTATTATGATTTATTAAAGAGTATATGTATCTTATATGAAGATATAGTTAGATAAAATGTTTTATTCAAATGATAAATAACATTTAATGTAAATAGTTCATGTATGGAAGGACATGTTTGGAATACCCTTATTTTTTATTCCCTATATTATTATATAAAATTTATATTAACATTATTTATATATATTTATAAATAAAATATATATTTATTTATTTTAAAACACTAATACTTTAGAAGAACTACATTATGCTTGATATAATATATGATACACAACACCGAACATAAACAAACCATGAAATATTTTTATTTAAATATGACTGTTATAACATAACTATTGAATTGGTGGGTATGAATAGGAATAAGCAAATTATGAAATATATATAAAGTTTCAACTGAAAAATATATGGTGATTAATTATTAGGAAGTAATCATTCAATTTATTTAACAAAGTCAAATTTTTCCTCAAAAAATGTTATTCCTTCAAACATAATTTTTATTATTTTTATGAGATAATTATATACATAAATTTTATAAATTTTATAAAATTAGTTTTATGATATTAAATTAAAATTTTAAATTAACATGTCAAATTTATCATAGAGTTAATTTAAAATTATATTCTAAAAAGACTTATTGTTGATGTTTTTTTTTGATTTCTATTGATAAATTTATTTTTATTTCAAGAATATAGATTCTTCCATTTTTTTTGGAATAAATTATATGGGTCAATTTTGTATAAAACTATTTTTATAGTTTAAATACATTTTTTTCTGAAAAATAGTATTTTCACTACGTTTAACAGTTTTATCATATATTAATTTCAAAATTTTCTATTAATCGAATATTAAAAAATGGATTCTATACTCAGAATTAATATTTTAAAATTATTTAATTATTTACCTTTTATTTTTGGTTGATATGATTAGAAACCATAATAAATATACATCACCTCGTTATGGGTAAAATGGGTAAAATAGGGATAAAACATTGGTATGAGGCTTTAAAATTTCTCTAACACTTTCCTTTTTTCAATTGGATTGATAATGATCATAAATTCCCCTCGAAGTCTCAAATATATGCCTTGTTTTATCCATATTTCTTTGATTATCACCATTATATTAATTCAAAAAAATAATAAATGAAAAATGTCACTCTCTTAACTTTAATATAAAAAATGTTTCATCATGAGTGTAAAAGAGTTTATTCTTTATATTACTTGTTTATTTGAAGTAAAAAAATAATTTTATTTATCATAGTAATATTTTTGGTGATTGAATAATTACCTTAAATTCATATGCAACACCAAAATTATTTATTCAATTTATAGAAAAATATAATATTAAAATTAACACAATTCAGATGAGTTATTTTGTTCTGAGAAAATTACAGATGAATATATCATATTATAGATGTGTGAAGACTTTTCATGTAAAATTACAATTTTTTTGTTGTATTTAAATAAAAATTAATGTAATAGTATAAAAATGATATTAATGAATTTTAATGAAAATAAAATATTAATAAAATTTTAATATATTCATAAAAGTATTGAATGAGGACCATGTGGATAATATAGGGTCTAAAATTTCATCACATACAAATTTTTGAGTAAATTTTCAACTTATAAGTAAAATAATTACCCCTTAATGGTGAAAAATTCTTTAGCATTGTTATGTTCAAAATATGTTAATTAAGGGGTTATGTAAAAATATAAGGTTTTAAACACCACATAAACATGTAATTGTTTTAATTTTTTATGATATTGAAATAATATAATACCTTATAATTGAATATATATCTATTTTTAATCATTTTTCAACAAAATTAAATTATTATATTTTAATCTTCTAAGAGATTCCAAGAGTGACCCTTGCCTCATTTATAAAAGGGAACCACATATTTCTATTATTTACATAACATTATGCCTTATATCATGACCAAACCCGATACTTTTATCTTATTCACTTAATTTAAAAAGAATTAGAGGGTTGGATCTTTTAATAGGGCCATTAAAAGTGTCTTAAGGATGGGATCTAAATGAGTTCTACCAAAGAAGAGGTAATCGTGTTTCCTAAACTCTTTCAAATTTTGTATACTTGAAATTCCTCTAAATATATGAAATTATATAAAAAATAAAAAAAAAGTACCATAAATTCATTTAAATGTAATTATGATTATGGAAACTCCTTTATTAACACAATTTTACGACAAATGGGAAATTAAAGTATCTCTCATGCATATGTATGGTTTATTATCTCTACATAGCATATAATTCATCTTCCAACACCATATTTAATGGATGGTTCTTCTGTTGGGTTTATTGATTATATATATTAGATTTTTTGAAATAATTATTCTTATATAATTATAACATCATATCTACATTCTTACCTTCCAAAATTGTGGAAAATGATAACTTTTCCCATGCACACAGGTGGACTACCGCCTCCACAAAGTGATGTGATTCATTTATCAATTACTTTATAAATGGATTATAATAATGACAGATTTAATGAATATATGGTAAATATTATATAATAATAAATATATAAAGTTAAATTATTATCTAAATTTCTTTTATTTCATATATGGGAAAGTGAAAATAGTCCTCATGCATGCGTATAACCGACCACCAGTGTGAATGTTGCAATAAGTTTTTCTACCAATACCTTCTATGGATGAATATAAACATATACAAAATTAATATATATGTTATTAGTATTGAGGTTTAAATTATTTATATGATATAATTATGTTCAAAGTATAAATACCAAGACCTTTGAATAAAAAAAATGCATGATAAATGAATCAATTATCAATTGGTATAGTGATTTTAAAAAATAATTGAAAATAAATGGGAGGTTATAAAAAAATATAGGTCATGGAATATAATATTATAGTTCTATAATTAAATTAAAATAAATAAATACCTATTATAAAATTGTTTCAAATTTATAAAAAGAAATATGAGACTTTATGAGAGGAATTAATAGTCACACTTTTATTTCTGGGGGTTATATTCCATATTCAACACTCTTTTATTTTTTGAAGCATATATACTACCCCTTTTAAATGTAATGTAATGAATATTATTATTTTAATTATATTAAATGTTTTATTTGATGTTATTATTCCATGGGTCTTAAGATTCAAAATCTACCAAAGTAGTAAGTTTTTTTGTCACCATATCACTATTTATCATTATTGTTTATAATTAATGTAATGATGACGAAATTTCATGATGTACCCTTCAATTTATTCATTAATATTATTCTAATATTTTTTTTACTTCAAATAAATGATTTTCATTAATTTTCTTCACTTTAACTACTCAAGTGACATAAATATTTTTTTAACGAATACCGACTTTATTTCTTTAATCGATCGAAAAACCTTTTTCTTACATATCCGTGCTTTCTATATAAAATTTAATATTGTGTTTATTATTTTAATATATTTTTTAAATATAATATTTAATAATGATTTACTTTTAAATAATGGTATAAAAATTAATCTTATTATCATTTTTAAAATGATGTACTTTATGACATTTTATAAAAGTGTGAAAGGATTGTTTTATTTTGTCTTATACGACAAGAACGAAATTCCCCACCATCTTAACCACTCAACTATTTAAATAATAATTTTTAATTTTACAAGTTAATTTTAAAATTAAAAATTATATTTAATATTTTTTTTATTTTTTATTTTATTTTAAATAATTTATTTCAAATTAAAAAATTTTATTTTCACCAAGATCTACTTCAAGTGATCTTCTAAAGGAATATTTCATCTATGACGACATCCGTTTATGTTACATAAATCTATTATAGGGATTATGTCCAATGATACCATCCTTATTATTTATATGTATAGATAATTATTATTATGAGATGATGATTATGAAACACTTTTCTTTTCCATTGGTCATGTTGTGATGAAATAATTAATTGTTTATGAAACAAGTTTCTTTTGTATGGGTTATACTATGATGAAATGTTTATGAATCAAGCTTAATTTTTATATGATTTGATATGATTAATGTTTTATGATTTGTTTCCACATAATAGTATGATTTTAATTATATGATGTGTTGTATCAAAACCATTTTGTAAGGATGGATATCTCATTAGATAAAAAATACTAGAATAGAGTGTGAACCCAATTCAGTTGGGGAATTTTTCCTCCATGACAGTATTATGAGCAAACCTTGAATACTATAGTGTATTAGGAAGCATCCCTAATCCAATATGATTGTATTGGAAGTTTGACTTTAATACAATGGAAATGATTTTATATGCTTATATATATTCTAAAAATCAATGTCTTATGAAAATGTTATGCTCTCATGGATCATGATCATTGATTTAATTATGATTCATGTTTTATATATTACAAATATTTATCCCATGACTCAATATTATGATCTATGATATACAAGGCATGGTAATATAATTTCACACTAATGTTTTTAAACCCTTATGATAATGTTATACATATGTTATAATTAATATCTCCCCCTTTACCCTTACTGTGAAATAGATATCACACTATTATTATGTTTCATTTCAATATGTTTTGAAGAAAAATTTAAATTATTATATGTATAATAAGGCTAATAGTTTCAGATAATTTAGTGGAAGGTTATGGAGATATCTTATTTAAATGTTCTTTATGCATCCATGTTTTCAAAGAAACTATAACTATTCAATTCAAGAATGGATCATAATGTTTTGTATTGAATATTCATCTAATAAGATTTGATACTAATGTATTAAAATTTTGTGTCATTATAGTCAGTATCAGAACAAGGATTACTGAAACATTGGAAAATAGTATGATAAAACTTTAGTGATATACCGTAGGATAACATGATATATAGAAGAACATCCAAAATCAAAGAAAATATGATAGTGTAGTTTTCTAAGAAAAACATCCCTATCTGTATACTATAGGTTGATGTGTTTTTTGAATAGTTTCATTTAGTGTAAATAACTACAAAAAGTTATGGTTATGTATATCACAACCATTATTTTCGTACACATTGAGTGTCCCATTACCACGCACCTAGTTTGAAACTCTTGAGGGATATGATTAGGTTAACTCACATTTTAATTATGAACCATTATAAAGTGTTTGAATAGATGATAACCAATTATAGACGAGGTTAAAACTATTGTCTCATATATTGAAAATAATGAGTCATAATTTATAAATAATATTAATGTTTTTTCATGATTTTATAATTCCTCAATATAACTATTATTTTTAATTCTTTGATTCTTGGTTTTAGTCAATGGCTGGAACCAGGAGGATTCATGATAATGCTAAATTGAATAATAGTATTAATAAGAAACAAAATAAAATGAGATATATAATAATAAACCTTATGATTGTGTAAATTATTCTATCTCATAATGATATTACAAACCTAAAATAAGGTGAGTTTCCTTACACAAATGACAAGAGAATTATATAGTTTCATGAATATTATAGTGGAATAAAGATTAAATTTACTGCATGTCAAGAATGTGGTTAGAATCACTCAAGGAAATTAATCAAATAAATTAGAAGATGTTTAAATTAAAAAACAGGATATAAAGAAATAATTTGATGAATAAAATTATGAGTTTGGAGGATAGATATGATATTCATCAGAAATTAACATTTATAGTTAAATGCATCATGTTTGGAGAATATGGTAATTAAATGAGATAATTCCCCAATACATTGGTTAAATGAAAGACTAAGGTAGTACATATGATATGATAATTATTAATGTGAAAGGATTGATGGGAACATGAGAAATATGTTTTATAATTGTTATATCATTAATATTTGGGACATATAGATCACTAAACCATTATGGATTTCTCAATAAAATTTTTTCTTTGAGGATTTAATATTTTTAATGGTACTAATAAAAAAAGAAAATTGATTTATTTTTTTGGAGATAAAGTTTTATTTGGGTAAATAAAAGTCTCACATTGATGAAATAAATGGGATAGTATTGGTGGCCTTGAAATTGGGTTGTAATTTGATTAAAACATGATTTAGTTCATCATTGAAAAAGTTTTTTGATTTTTTGTATTTTTGTATTAATTGAATAGTCTATGGTTTTATTATAAGAATATGGATCATGTTTATTTTTTGAAGCATAAATGTATTCATGTGATGTTAACCTAAGTCATACGGATAATATAATTTTTTTACCACCAGGTTTTAAGAGATGTGATTTTGAGGTGATTTAAAATAATTTATTGGATATATAAAATAATACTATATTAATATTTAAATAACCCTTTGGGTAATTATATGATTTTATTTTATGTTAATTAAACAATAATATCTAGATAAAACTTATTATTGAAAAATTATTCGTTGACAAGGCGATATCTTTAATATATTTATGTAAATGATATGAATTACCTTTCGAGTTATTTATAAAATTTTATTCAAGATATTTTTGTGAAGTTCACAATATTATAATATAATATTGTGATTTATCTTGGTTACTAATAATGTTTTGGCATATGATTCTTTGTGTTTTGTTTTATGGAACCTTTTGGATTAACATTTGATTTAACATAAAAAAATATTTCCGAAGAATACAATACATTTTATGATAATGTAAGATAAAAGATATAAGATCACATTTTAGAACAATAAATTATTTAATTTGGTTGTTATTAAGGGGGAAGGGTTATTTAGAAAATCATATAAGTAGAACCATTGTCATTATTGTTGAAATTTTGGACATAAATGAGTAATTTTATTATATGAGAATGTATAAATTTTGGATATTATCTTAACATGTGATAAACATTTAATTTTGGTGTACATATAAATATATGAATAATTATTTATATCCTTTTGGGTATTTTTATGTTTAGTGTACTTCTTTAGGTATGAAAATCTTATTCGGAATTCCCATAATTTGTGAAAAAGAAGAGTTTGTGGTGGAAATCGATTTATGGATGAAATTATCCTTCTCAAGAAAGAATATTTCATTATGTTATTTTTATAGATGGTAATAAAATTCCTCAAATTTAATAAAAAAATAATAAAATAAAAATTTATAAATTATCTTACATTTTTGATGAATCAATTATCTTTTCACTAATCATTTTTTGTGTTTCTTATCATTAAATTTCTCCTAACATATTCTCTATCACTCTTTATTAGTAATTTTACATTTTTTTCACTTCCTTGACCATATACCACTAATTTTATTCTATTTTAAACCTAGTTTTCTACTATTCCATATGAAAATCATATTTCCCTTTTTTCTATTGAAGAAGAATTTTTATTAACTATTTTTACGGTGTGGATTTTCCAAAAAGAATTTTTTAAATTTAAATCCATTGATTATAGAGTAAAACTAAAAATTATCTGGAATTAGTTTGATAAAAGGGAGGTAGTGGGGGATAATTTTACACCCCATCAATTCAAAATATGAACATTATGTTCGATAATTTTTACAACACGCAAAAATGATCTAAATCAAACTACAAAATATTAATATTTAAATATGACCATTATAAATCATTAATTGAACTAGAGGGTAAGAATAGTAGTAAAACAAATTAAAAAATATATATATTGGTCATAATAAATACAATTTTTTTGTTAATGCTAACTAAAAATCATTAATTTTTTTATTAATGATATTTTATGCATCCAAAATAAATTTTCACGAAACAAGAATTATATTTATTTTTTTCTTCAAAATATATAATATTTATTTTGGGAAACATTTAGAAACTATAATTTTCATTTAAAAATAAAATTTAAAATCAACTTTTAAAAATTTTCCTAGACATTATTTTTAATAATTTTCTAAAATAAATAATTTTTCAATGAATAGTAAAACATAGAGATTTTTATTGAAACTTTTATTTTTGTTTCATGAATTTACTAATTTACATTTGTTTAAAATTATTTCAAATTAAAATTATTAATATATTTTATTAAAAATCAAATAATGTTTATTGGAATCAATATTATTATTCATTTTTTATAAAATAATTTTTATACACAAAAGTATTTTTATGAAAAAATGGTTTTAATTACATTATCATGTTTGATCTTGAATTAATTTCATAAAATACTGTGAATTGAATCATTTAAATATGATTACCTATTTGGAATCATGAGATTATATTTTTTTAAAGAAGTAACCATTACTTTTGTTCTATATGAGTAGTATGTATAGTATATTTTTTTTACCCAGGTTAGGATAAAATATGTAAAATAGTGTTAATAATTTGGGATGAGGCTTTAAATTTTATATAATACATTCTTTTATACTTTTTATGGTTATATTTCGTGAATTTCTATCCAATTATATAATTTATGGCTACAATATTCCCTATTTATTTGATTATGATCGTTATATTATTTTACTAAAAGAATAAATTCAAAATGTCACTCTCTTTAATTCAATTTACCTAATATATTTTCAAAATGGAAAATATAGGTTATTTATGGTTATACATATTTATTTTAAATATAAATTAATTTTCTTTTTCATTTTAATTTATTTTTATTTTTTAGTTACATAATAATTACCCTAAATGCATATGCATCAGAGACATAATATTATTTCAATTAATAGAAAAATCAAATAACCAATTTTAAAAATATTTAATATAACACACTTTGGATCAATTATTGTGTTACATACTTTTTTATATACATTTAATATTTTATATATATGTAAAAAAATATTTTTATTCCATATTTTTTTTATTTTCATTAATGTCAAGTAAAATGAAGTGTCAAAATGATATTGACGACATTTTTGGAAAATGATACATTAATATGTTATTTAGAAATCATAAAAATAATTAAATAGTACAAATTTGATAATATATATTAAATAATTAATCTTTTTTCAAATTTTTCTACAATATTTTCCTTATAGGTAAAATCATAACGTTTTAAGAGTGAAAAAGTAATTACTATGATTACTGTAAAAATAGGTTTCTTAAGGGGATAAACCAAATAAAAAAGACTAAAATATTACTTAAACATAAGTAATTTTTAGTTTTATAATTATATTTAAACTATATATTACCTTATCTAATAATATCTATCCATTTGGATGTATTTTTCATAGAATCACATTATTATATTTGAGTTTTTTATAAAATTCAAAGAGTGCCTCTCTCCTCACATATAAAAGGGAATCCCCACAATTCTATTAATCACACCACATTGAGCTTTATATATCATCCAAAAACTATCAAATTATCTTTTAAACTTACACATCCATTAATTATACGTGATTATCTTCTTCAAATTACAATTCCAATGGTCCTTAATAATGGATATAATGGAAGCCTACAAAAGAAGTGATCATCATCTTACCTTGCTGCTTCAATTTTTTTATTATTATAATTACCATAACATTATGTTATTCATCATAAAATTATAAAATAATTGTCATAAATATAATTATATGTTAATATGATTATGAAACCACCATTATTCACCCTATTTTCCATCAAATTGGAAGTGAAAGTATCGCCATTTCATACATACGGCTTAATGTCTCAATGATGAAATATAATTAATTTTTCATCATCATATTTCATGGATGGTTATTATGAACAATTTAATGTTTATATATGATATTTTTTAAATAATTATACTTATATAGTTGTAATATCATTTCTTCATTCCTACATTCCAATCTGTTGAAAAATGAAAATGATTCTTGTGCACATGTGTAGACTACCACTTCGCAAAGAGATGTGACTCAATTTTCATTTCAACTTTTAATGAATTATAATAAGGACAGATTTAATAAATATATATTATATATATTATATAATATTTATTCTTTAATGTATAATTATTATTTAACTTTCTACCCTTCCATCCGTTGAAAAATGAAAAGGGTTATCAAGCGTACATACGACATGTCATCTCCATGAATGGTTTGATATATTTGTATACCTCTCCCTTTTAAGGATGAATATATATATAATAAATATATATTATATTAATATAATGGTTAATATTTTTTAGATGATGTAACCATGATTACAGTATAATATTGAGACTACCTAATGAAAATACACCTGAAAAATGTAGTTATCAACTAAAATAATGATTTTAAAAAATAATTTTTAATTAATGGATGATAATATGTAATAAGAAAATAATATATGGTATGGTATATATTATTATAGTAATGGAAATTATTTTTAATTAATATATTCATATTATATATTCTTTTTCAATGTTTTTGATGAAATATGAGACTTGCAGTAAGGGATTTATAGTCTCATTTTTTTAAGAGACATATTACATATTCACCACTGGTTACTTTTTTTATAGTGTATATACGGATGATTTGAACTGTTATACCATGAATATAGTTATTTCAATGATATTTAATGATTTTTTTAATTTTATTCCTTTATGGGGCTTATGACTCAAAAGTTACCAAAGTGGTATTGACTTTCTATCACAATCTCATTGTTTATCTGAATTTTTTAGGAATAAGTTTCCAATGATTAATTTTTAATAATCCAATCTCATGAAACTAATTAATTTTTTATGACATAATTATTCATTGATAATAATAATTTCATTTTATATTACTCAAATTAGTTACACTAGAGACAAAATAAATATTTTTAAAGAAAAAAAAATTTAATTCTTTATTCGATCTATTTTTTTATTCCATATCTATTTTTTTAAAAAAATATTTTCAGGAATAATTTAAATACTATAATATTATTATTATTTAAAGTAATTTTTACCAATGATTTAATTTTAAAAAAAAATTAAAAAATAAATTTTCTTTTCTTTTTCCAAATGATGAACTTTTGAAATTTTTACAAAAGTGTGAAAGGAATGATTTATATAAACTTAAAAAATAAGAACATAATTTCCCATTTTCATAGACACAAAATAATATGATGAATAATTTACATGTCTCCAAGTATATTATGATATCCTTAATTTTTAATAAAGAAAACATTAATTACATGGTACAATACTTAACAACACATAATATCTTTAATGTTTTAGTTTCCTAAAAAAATGTTATACATGAATAACATAAACAACACATTAATCAAATTTAAGTTACTTTTTACAGGTTCATTCTATGTTAATTTTAAGGAATCTCATATCCTAGGGACATACACTGAAAAAATGGGTGAGTATAAATCCAAGTAAAGGAGTAAACAAAGGAGATAATAAGTATGTGACCATAAGGACTATCAATATGGTATAAGCATAATAATTTATAAAATATTATAATAAAAAATAATGAATAATAACATCAAAATTTATATAGAAAATAAAAATTATACATTCTTAATAAATTCACTAATATTTATCACCAAGGTGTTATAAATCATAATTACCGAGTTTATTAACGAAGGTATCATAAAACATGACATCTGTTGAGTTTAGTTACTTACACAATGCATTTGAGTTATATAAAGGTACTCCCTTTGTATGTATTAATTCATGTGAGCCAAATTGATTACAATAAACCATTTCATCAATAACCTTATGAGAATAAATATGGGGCTTCATATAAAATAATTTCAAACATAAATTCCTAAAGATGTGAACATTACATCATTTTTAACAAATGTAATGTTAATATGGGTTTCATACATGTAAATATCATAATCATTAAATTATACTTTCATCTATGTGAATAACCATGGATAAGTAAATTGTTTGGGTATTCACAAAATGATAATTTTTGATGTTAAAGAGAGAAATTAAATAATGAATTTATTATCATGATAATCTAATATATAGATGAAGGAAATGGAAAATTGAGAGGGGTTGAATGTATCCCATTGATAAAAAAACCATTTTGGTACTAATGAGAAAATAAAAAGGGTATGAAAATATTTTAGTCCAAAATTTATAAATCATTCCACAAAAGAGGTACTTGAACACAAATGTGGATGTGGAGATGTCCCATTCCTTAAATATTTTCTTCCTCAAACTTGAGGATGACACCTTGAGGATGTAAGGATACCATGGAGGGACAATATGTGAGTTAAAATGACAAAGACATAATGTATTATATATTTAGAGTATATAGGAATTGCGGATGGGTGGGTATTTGGGATAAAATATAAGGAATTATTTAATAATTTTTAAATATAGTTCTTTAAATTATAGGTTGTTGAAAATGAAAAAATATTACCATGACCATGGTTTTTGAAATTTGACTCATATTCTATATAATACTAATTTATTATAATCGAAATACATAATTTAATATTAATTTATTCAATAATAAGTTATTATGTTTCTTCAAAATATTGTTTTTTGAATTCATAATATTTATTTTAGACTTTGGAAAGTCATTTTTTTGGTTTAAAAATTGATTTAAATATATTAAAATACATAATATTTATAAAATAGCATATTTTAGGTCATTGATTATATTTAATTAATTATTACATAATTATTATATATATATATATATTATGTTATAAATCAAATTTAAAACAGAAAACTATATTTCAACTATTCACTGACAAATATTATATTTTATAAAATTCTCAAAAAAATTAACCTTACAAAATTTCAAGATGATGATTTAAAATATAGTTTTTTTATCAAATTAATATTATTAATATGATAATTATCAATTTTAAATAAAAACTCTTTATTTATTGAAAAATAATTTTTATGACATAGTTAAATTTCTAACACATATAAATATTTCATAGGCCATTATAAAATTATAATTTCATTTAAATTTAAATAAATATTGTTATGAAAATATATTTTATAAATATTAACATTATATAGAGTAACATAGTTTTTTTTGTAAAAGTGTATATATATTCTGAAAAAACCATTATCTTTATAAAAAATTCAAACTATCAAATTCATCTTCTTTTCGATGAATAATTTATAAATAAAAATAATTATAAAAATGGGATTGAAAAAAAACCACTTCATTTATATGAAGGAAATGTAACGCCCCGATCCCAGTTACCCAGAGTCGGTGCATTATTATATAACATTGGCATGATCACAAGAAAGATCAAATCTCGAAAGACCGATTGGTTTAGTAGCCTTGGAAATACTAGATATATTCATAAGTTTTACATTACATCATAAAATGAAAAACTACTACAACAACAAAATGTTTCCACAGTCCACACTATAATCCCCTCATAATATCCCTGCAGGTCATTCATAACTTACATCTTCACATCCTGGGAAAAATAAAACATAGAAAAGGGGTGAGCTCAAATGCCCAGTAAGGATAACAATATAGCAGAACATTCAAAAATAAGCATAAAAATTTAAGGCAATGAATTACTAAAACAAAAGCCTTTTAAACTTGAACTTCAACATAGTATGGCAAAAGTAAAATGAAATAATTCCATTTACTTGTTCACATGGATATTCTACTAATAAAATAATCACATACAATATCAATAACCAATTTCATAATGTTGGAATGCATAATGCCAGACTATCATAACCACATAGCCAAGGCCTCGTGCCAAGACTACAAATAAGATTTTGCCAAGGCCTTGTACCAAGACACTAGTTTGTCTCATGAGACCTACTGATGCATCGAGGAGCTATAGCGGGCTCCACCCGTCACATATTAAGTCCAATGCATTCCCATATGAAAAGGTTTAAACATAACATAAACATTCTTATTAAAACTAGCATACAAAATGTCAATAATTTCACCATAAAATATGAATGGTATAAAAATATCACATCCATAGTCAAGCATATCACAAAACCTTCAATACAATATAGAAGTTTTGAATCAAAATAAATCAACTTCAAATAAGCGTAAAATCCGTCAAAGGATGTTGACATAGATGAAATCAAAACACTTTTTAGAGAAATATCTCTTTCTATTTTGAAATAATTTAAGAGACATATATTTATAAAATAAAACATTTTATTTGAAAATATTCTTATAATCTTGTAAGGGAAGCTTTGACGATTTTATAACGGCGAAAAATAACCGCACCCGTCCTATAAGTTAAAAAAACATTCTTATCTTAATTCTGTCGAAAAGGTTAAAAAGCACCTTGTTTGGAAAACGACGGAAAGATTCCCTTATAAACCTCTTATAAAAAGTCAAACAAGGGTATAAATGACTTTAACAAATATTCTTTTAAATATTAAAAATGTTTTGAAATACATTTTGATGAAACATGGACGTGGATGATAACGAGGTCCCAGTAGATAATTTTGTATAAAGAACCTCGGATAAAGAAGAGATTGCGAAATAAACTCTTACCTTGTACTTTTCCTTTGTTGGGGTAGGTTAACCTCCTGTATAATGGTGAAATAATTGTTATTAAATTATACAATAATCATATTCATTAATATGATATCATATATGATCTTTTAATATTGATTTGTTAATAATATCTTAGAATTATCGTCGTTTCGGGTGTTAACTTACTCATTTTCTTTATATATTTTGTTACATAAGCCATGTTTGTAAAGGATAGGTTGTATATTATTCATACACAGAATGATATCAATTCCTTAAACATCATTTTTTAAATCATCAAATGATAATTATACTTGAATGGATACGATGGAGAATGAATCTCATCGCGTTTGTGGAGACGGTAGTCCGTACGTACGCACGAGCGACAATATCATTCTTTTGATGTTAAAATAATATATAAATGGATGGTATATCATATATACAGAATCCTTAACATGTTATATTTATTATTTAAATGAGTTACACATCATTATTATACCCATACAAATAATATTATATTGAATAACAATTACACCACGACGTGGAGACGGTAAGCCATACGTACGCACGTATGGTGACATGTTATTCAAGGGGTGGATAGAATAATGAATATGGTTTTACCATATTTATAATAACATCACAGTATATATATGATACTGGATTTATTATTTTAGAATGGTAACAACAAAGGAAGAAGAAGTGGAAGAAGAAATGAACTTAGAAAAGGGTGGTGAAAATATTACCTCTTCTTCGGGTTCATCCTTTTGATTTGATCAAAATGGCTCCATAAGTTGGCTTTCTGATCAAACTAAGGCCTCTAGGTTGTAGTGAGGGAAGTTTGGAGAGTATTTGGGCAGAGTTTGGCCGAGCCAAGTGGCTTGAGAGGTGTGAGGAATGAGTAGAAGTGGTCTCCTTTTATAAGGGAGAGGAGGGGCTCTTTAGGAAAGAGTGAAAGTATTACTTTATAATATAATTATATTCGGTTAATAATGGTCCAAAAATCATTGAGGTCGAAGATAATATGACTCATTTTATAAATAACATCAACCAATAAGAATTGGACAGGTTTTAGATAATATTTTAATCATTATAATCTTATTTATTTAAATGATTTATTAATGAGGTAAACATTGCATCATTATTGTGTCATTAATAATTTAAATTATTTGATATCTAAAAATTATAAATAAACTATCATTATGTAGGAAATCATTTTAGCTTTCTAATTAATATTTATAATCGAAAATCCAACATGTATAACCCTATGTAAAAATTGTTCTTCTAAAAGATGTAAGCTTATGCCATTTTTATTTTTATTTTAACTTCATTAATATAATGTGTCCCTACCACATACAAGTGGCTCTAAGGGGTCCCCAAATCGACCCAAGGATGCCCATGGTCGGGTATGTGTCCACCAATAAGGATAGGACACGTTTTAGGGTAATTTTGTATTATTATAATATTATTTTTTTAACCCTTATTTACCGGATTTACCCTTTAACCATGGTAAATAAAATATTTACCGCAGTAATTATTCAAAATGTGTAAAAATAAAAGTTACCTATTTACATAATTTGGAAATCCTGATTCCAAATATTTAATCCATTTTTCCAAATTCAAAACACAGAAGTGGCAGAAATTAATTTAAAATTAATTTCCGTTGTTAAAATAAAAAGCGTGTTTTTAAGAGATAATAACTATCAAAATATTGACACTTGTTTATGTCTGATTTAATTGTGAAATTATTTCCAATGACAAACATTAAATTAAATGGTAAAAATATATTCTAAATATAATTTAAAACCACTCAAATTCATAATTTATCAATATTAATTATTTTGATTAAAAAAGTTGTTTTTAATTAAAATTTAGTAATTTTCACTATTCATCAAAATATAAAAGTTATCCGAAAAGTACCAAAATTTCACCCTACGCTAATTTCAATATTCCAAATCAAAAAATGAAGTCTATTTTGAAATATAAAATATATATGATTTCAAAAAGTAGGTATTACTATTCACAATGGCTAGTTTAATTAGTTGTGGTGTGTGTTAGAACTCGAAGTTGCGTACAACACACACTACTGTATTATTCAAAGGAAAGCGTACCGTGGAAGCTTGCGATGTTTCGTTTTAAATTTTTTTGATGTCCCCATTTACTCAAAACGTTTAAAATATTGTATTTAAAATGGGTTCACTATTAAAAGTTGGTAAAACTGCAATACTGAAATTGAATTTGTTCTTACATTATGTCTAAGAAACTCATAATATGGATTCTAAAATTATAAGGATTATATAAAGTTTAAAATTTAGTTAAAACTATTCATAACCTCTTTTGAACGGCTTCTTTGGTAAGTCATGGTGTGCTTGAACTCGTTGTTGCGTGTAGTATAAGTTATTGTATTATTTTAAAGAAATAACACACTATGAAATCTTGGGGTGTTACATTCTCCCCTCCTTCAATAAATTGTGTCCTCGCAATTTGAAATTGTTCTTCGAAAATAAAAGGTTGAAAATAAAAAATATCTTTGTGGGAAAACCCACATCGGAAATTGGGTTACTAAAATTTAGTCTTAATATGAGGAAAAGAGAAATGAAAGGGTCACCACCAAATTATGATATCGATTAGGAGAACATTGGTGGAAATTAGAGACATATAATTGGAGGAAAAACGTAAATATTTATAGGTAGTGATTGAGGTCATCAATCACAAACAAGTATAAAATTGAGGTCCTTAAACTCATCAATCTATGATGATTTGAAATACCATCGGTTCAACAAAACATAGGTTATTAGGATAACACATTTTTGACGTTTCAAAATATCTTAGTTGAAATCCCACATCGAAAAATGAATTAATGAGGCCTCTATTTAAAATAGAGTGGAAAGTATGAAGATTACCGAAAATAACACATACTAGGGTTCCATGTAGGAAAATATGGATATGGAAGAGAAATCTAACCATCATTTATCTGATGGAGAGTGGTAGAGAACATGGCTATGAAAAGGCCAACAATCCCAAATCCATAAATTAGTGATGATTTAAGGTACCATCTAGGACAACATTTTTGTTCTAAGTTCCTTTTCTTAATGTTGAGGAATTTATTTATGAGATTGGATAAGATCATAAGGAGATATACTTACTTTATAATTAGAGTTTTTTCCATTAATAAATTTCTACCACAAACTCATCTTTCACCCGTAAAAAAAATTCTATTTATACTATTCGTATAGGGTTCCAAAATAAACGAATTTATAATTCATCTACCAGATCTTTTAAAAAATACTACATTATTTAATCCATGACATCTCTTCGGCCAGTGGTAGGTGATACACCCTTGTCGCCCTTCGGTTGCGGGTTCAAGTCTCGCGGCCTTGCCGGACGCGACGGGTTGCCGCCCGACCTCCGGGTTTTCCTTTTATGGCAATCCAAAATTAATCTCATACTAGAATTTATCCAAAATACTTCTGACCAAACTCACAGTCCAACATTTATAAGGAAGTTAATCATAATGTAGATCCTTTTTACCACGTAATATCATATGAATACCTTCATCATGTATTCTTTTAAAACACTGAAACATCCTCAATTACCATAATCCATATTGATTACATTCATGCTCCCTTATTCCATATAGAATGCTGGATATACTTCATCAATCCAAAAATGTTTTAAACCCCAACAATGATGGAATATACAAATCATTAATTAGTTTAAAGGTACTCAAGAATATCCAATATAATTTATCCAAATCAATCAGGTATTATTCTAAAATCACTACCTCGGTTTCAGAACCATATTATGGTTTATCATTCTCTCAACCAAATATTTTCCAAAAATTTAACCTGCTATTGAGTCACTTTTCTTTGTTCCACACAATCTCAAGTCCTTAATGAAATAGTACTGCAGTACAATCCTTATATACTCCATAATTATTATAACAAGTACATTGTTGATACAACACTCAATTGACATAATCAACATAAGAACTCTAATCATGCCACTTCATCTGTAGTAGTATTATAACTTGATTATTATCCAATAACATCATTTGCAGCATATTCTGATGATTGGGACATAGGTTTGCATAGTGCCCAAACTCCTTGCAAATGAAGCATTGTACATTTGAAACCATTTTCTAACCCTTGCAGTCATGTACTTTGTGCCCTTTTCCACCACACTTATAAAAAACTCCCATTCCTTTCAGACAAGTTCCAGGGTGTTTCTTCCCACAGTTATCATATATGGGAAAATTCTTCTTTCCCCTCTTCCCTTTATCCATCTTTCTCTATTCCATCCTTTTCTTCTCTTGCTTCCCTTCAAATCCATAGGACTCAGTAAACTCTTTACATATCTTATCAACACATGATATTATTTCTTCATATGATGATAATACATGGGAGACTATTTCTCTTATAAATTCTAGCTTAAGACCATGAAAGATATGATCCTTCCTTCTCTTTGGATCATGTGCATTTCTGGAGTTCTCATTCCTTCTACTGGGCGCCATTTCTAAAAAATGGAATACACTAGATCAGTTTATGAATCAAAATACATAATCCCATACTTATAAAACACTTAACATAAGTTGAACTATTTATGGATATAATCCATAATCATAAAAATGTCTCATTTGAGGATGTATATACTCATAAACCCTTCATAATGGTTTGTAAAGAAAATGAGAATTATCCTAAGCATATCCCCCGGGAGTGTCGTAACCAAGAGTGCAGCAAGGCCCGTTGTCGTGCACCAGTTCCCGTTCGAGTCTAGCTCAAAGCGGTGTTTTCGGGTTTTACCCATAGGTACATCTGTGCCAGATCCGCCTCTACCTGCTCGTATCCAGACAGGGATGTATTGCTCGGAAAACTCACAAAATCATTACAATACCAAAATTCTAGGAAGTTCTTCTTACTAATCCTCAAAGTTCATCTTAGGTCTACGTGCTCTAATCAGAGTTTATCTAAATCTAGCTTCCAAGGTTTGTACTAAACTTCCTCTGATACCAACTGTAATGCCCCGACCCCAGTTACCCAGAGTCGGTGCATTATTATATAACATTGGCATGATCACAAGAAAGATCAAATCTCGAAAGACCGATTGGTTTAGTAGCCTTGGAAACACTAGATATATTCATAAGTTTTACATTACATCATAAAATGAAAAACTACTACAACAACATAATGTTTCCATAGTCCACACTATAATCCCCTCATAATATCCCTGCAGGTCATTCATAACTTACATCTTCACATCCTGGGAAAAATAAAACATAGAAAAGGGGTGAGCTCAAATGCCCAGTAAGGATAACAATATAGGGGAACATTCAAAAATAAGCATAAACATTTAATGCAATGAATTACTCTAACAAAAGCCTTTTAAACTTGAACTTCAACATAGTATGGAAAAAGTAAAATGAAATAATTCCATTTACCTGTTCACATGGATATTCTACTAATCGAATAATCACATGCAATATCAATAACCACTTTCATAATGTTGGAATGCATAATGCCAGACTATCATAACCACATAGCCAAGGCCTCGTGCCAAGACTACAAATAAGATTTTGCCAAGGCCTTGTGCCAAGACACTAGTTTGTCTCATGAGACCTACAGATGCATCGAGGAGCTATAGCGGGCTCCACCCGTCACATATTAAGTCCAATGCATTCCCATATGAAAAGGTTTAAACATAACATAAACATTTGTATTAAAACTAGCATACGAAATGTCAATAATTTCACCATAAACTATGAATGGTATAAAAATAGCACATCCACAGTAAAACATATCATAAAACCTTCAATACAATATAGAAGTTTTGTATCATAATAAATCAACTTCAAATAAGCGTAAAATCCGTCAAAGGATGTTGACATAGATGAAATCAAAACACTTTTTCGAGAAATATCTCTTTCTATTTTGAAATCATTTAAGAGACATATATTTATAAAATAAAACATTTTCTTTGAAAATATTCTTATAATATTGTAAGGGAAGCTTTGACGATTTTATAACGGCGAAAAATAACTGCACCCGCCGTATAAGTTAAAAAAACATTCTTATCTTAATTCTGTCGATAAGGTTAAAAAGCACCTTGTTTGGAAAACGACGGAAAGATTCCCTTATAAACCTCTTATAAAAAGTCAAACAAGGGTATAAATGACTTTAACCCATATTCTTTTAAATATTAAAAATGTTTTGAAATACATTTTGAAGAAACATGGACGTGGATGATAACGAGGTCCCAGTAGATAATTATGTATAAACAACCTCGAATAAAGAAGAGATTGCGAAATAAACCCTTACCTTGTACTTTTCCTTTGTTGGGGTAGGTTAACCTCATGTATAATGGTGAAATAATTGTTATTAAATTATACAATAATCATATACATTAACATGATATCATATATGATCTTTTAATATTGATTTGTTAATAATATCTTAGAATTATCGTCGTTTCGGGTGTTAACTTACTCATTTTCTTTATATATTTTGTTACATAAGCCATGTTTGTAAAGGATAGGTTGTATATTATTCATACCCAGAATGATATCAATTCCTTAAACATCATTTTTTAAATCATCAAATTATAATTATACTTGAATGGATACGATGGAGAATGAATCTCATCGCGTTCGTGGAGACGGTAGTCCGTACGTACGCACGAGTGACAATATCATTCTTTTGATGTTAAAATAATATATAAATGGATGGTATATAATATATACATAATTCTTAACATGTTATATTTATTATTTAAATGAGTTACACATCATTATTATACCCATCCAAATAATATTATATTGAATAACAATTACACCACGACGTGGAGACGGTAAGCCGTACGTACGCACGTATGGTGACATGTTATTCAAGGGGTGGATAGAATACTGAATATGTTTGTACCATATTTATAATAACATCACAGTATATATATGATACTGGATTTATTATTTTAGAATGGTAACAACAAAGGAAGAAGAAGTGGAAGAAGAAATGAACTTAGAAAAGGGTGGTGAAAATATTACCTCTTCTTCGGGTTCTTCCTTTTGATTTGATCAAAATGGCTCCTTAGGTTGGCTTTCTGATCAAAATAAGGCCTCTAGGTTGTAGTGAGGGAAGTTGGTAGAGTATTTGGGCAGAGTTTGGCCGAGCCAAGTGGCTTGAGAGGTGTGAGGAATGAGTAGAAGTGGTCTCCTTTTATAAGGGAGAGGAGGGGCTCTTTAGGAAAGAGTGAAAGTATTACTTTATAATATAATTATATTCGGTTTATAATGGTCCAAAAATCATTGCGGTCGAAGATAAGATGACTCACTTTCTAAATAACATCAACCAATAAGAATTGGACAGGTTTAGATAATATTTTAATCATTATAATCTTATTTATTTTAATGATTTATTAATGAGGTAAACATTGCATCATTATTGTGTCATTAATAATTTAAATTATTTGATGTCTAAAAATTATAAATAAAATATCATTATGTAGGAAATCTTTTTAGCTTTCTAATGAATATTTATAATCGAAAATCCATCATGTATTACTCTATTTAAAAATTGTGCTTCTAAAAGATGTAAGCTTATGCCATTTTTATTTTTATTTTGACGTTATTAATATAATGTGTACCTACCACATACAAGTGGCTCTAAGGGGTCCCCAAATCGACCCAAGGATGCCCATGGTCGGGTATGTGTCCACCAATAAGGTTAGGACACGTTTTAGGGAAATTTTGTATTATTATAATATTATTTTTTTTACCCTTATTTACCGGATTTACCCTTTAACCATGGTAAATAAAATATTTACCGCAGTAATTATTCAAAATGTGTAAAAATAGAAGTTACCTATTTACATAATTTGGACATCCTGATTCCAAATATCTAATCCATTTTTCCAAATTCAAAACACAGAAGTGGCAGAAATTAATTTAAAATTAATTCTCGTTGTTAAAATAAAAAGCGTGTTTTTAAGAGATAATAACTATCAAAAGATTGACACTTGTTTATGTCTGATTTAATTGTGAAATTATGTCCAATGACAAACATTAAATTAAATGGTAAAAATATATTCTAAATATACTTTAAAACCACTAAAATTCATAATTTATCAATATTAATTATTTTGATTAAAAAAGTTGTTTTTAATTAAAATTTAGTAATTTTCACTATTCATCAAAATATAAAAGTTATCCGAAAAGTACCAAAATTTCACCCTAGGCTAATTTCAATATTCCAAATCCAAAAATGAAGTCCATTTTGAAATATAAAATATATATGATTTCAAAAAGTAGGTATTACTATTCACAACGGCTAGTTTAATTAGTTGTGGTGTGTGTTAGAACTCAAAGTTGCGTACAACACACACTACTGTATTATTCAAAGGAAAGTGTACCGTGGAAGCTTGGGATGTTTCATTTTAAATTTTTTTGATGTCCCCCTTTACTCAAAAAGTTTAAAATATTGTATTTAAAATGGGTTCACTATTAAAAGTTGGTAAAAGTGCAATACTGAAAATGAATTTGTTCTTACATTATGTCTAAGAAACTCATAATATGGATTCTAAAATTATAAGGATTATATAAAGTTTAAAATTTAGTTAATACTATTCATAACCTCTTTTGAACGGCTTTTTTGGTAATTCATGGTGTGCTTGAACTCGGTGTTGCGTGAAGTGTAAGTTATTGTATTATTTTAAAGAAATAAAACACTATGAAATCTTGTGGTGTTACATTCTCCCCTCCTTCAATAAATTGTGTCCTCGCAATTTGAAATTGTTCTTCGAAAATAAAAGGTTGAAAATAAAAAATATCTTTGTGGGAAAACCCACATCGGAAATTGGGTTACTAAAATTTAGTCTTAATATGAGGAAAAGAGAAATGAAAGGGTCACCACCAAATTATGATCTCGATTGGGAGAACATTGGTGGAAATTAGAGACATATAATTGGAGGAAAAACGTAAATATTTATAGGTAGTGATTGAGGTCATCAATCACAAACAAGTATAAAATTTAAGTCCTTAAACTCATCAATCTATGATGATTTGAAATACCATCGGTTCAACAAAACATAGGGTATTAGGATAAAACATTTTTGATGTTTCAAAATATCTTAGTTGAAATCCCACATCGAAAAATGAATTAATGAGGCCTCTTTTTAAAATAGAGTGGAAAGTATGAAGATTACCGAAAATAACACATACTAGGGTTCCATGTAGGAAAATATGGATATGGAAGAGAAATCTAACCATCATTTATCTGATGGAGAGTGGTAGAGAACATGGCTATGAAAAGGCCAACAATCCCAAATCCATAAATTAGTGATGATTTAAGGTACCATCTAGGACAACATTTTTGTTCTAAGTTACTTTTCTTAATGTTGAGGAATTTATTTATGAGATTGGATAAGATCATAAGGAGATATACTTACTTTATAATTAGAGTTTTGTCCATTAATAAATTTCTACCACAAACTCATCTTTCACTCGTAAAAAAAATTCTATTTATAATATTCGTACAGGGTTCCAAAATAAACGAATTTATAATTCATCTACCAGATCTTTTAAAAAAACTACATTATTTAATCAATGACATCTCTTGGGCCAGTGGTAGGTGATACACCCTTGTCGCCCTTCGGTTGCGGGTTCAAGTCTCGCGGCCTTGCCGGACGCGACGGGTTGCCGCCCGACCTCCGGGTTGTCCTTTTATGGGAATCCAAAATTAATATCAAACTAGAATTTATCCAAAATACTTCTGACCAAACTCACAGTCCAACATTTATAAGGAAGTTAAACATAATGTAGATCCTTTTTACCACGTAATAGCATATGAATAACTTCATCATGTATTCTTTTAAAACACTGAAACATCCTGAATTACCATAATCCATATTGATTACATTCATGTTCCCATATTCCATATAGAATGATGGATATACTTCAACAATCCAAAAATGTTTTAAACCCCAACAATGATGGAATATACAAATCATTAATTAGTTGAAAGGTCGTCAAGAATATCCAATATAATTTATCCAAATCAATCATGTATTATTCTAAAATCACTACCTCGGTTTCAGAACCATATTATGGTTTATCCTTCTCTCAACCATATATTTTCCGAAAATTTAACCTGCTATTGAGTCACTTTTCTTTGTTCCACACAATCTCAAGTCCTTAATGAAATAGTACTGCAGTACAATCCTTATATACTCCATAATTATTATAACAAGTACATTGTTGATACAACACTCAATTGACATAATCAACATAAGAACTCTAATCATTCGTCTTCATCTGTAGTAGTATCATAACATGATTATTATCCAATAACATCATTTGCAGCATATTCTGATGATTGGGACATAGGTTTGCATAGTGTCCAAAATCCTTTCAAATGAAGCATTGTACATTTGAAACCATTTTCTTACCCTTGCAGTCATGTACTTTGTGCCCTTTTCCACCACACTTATAACAAACTCCCATTCCTTTCAGACAAGTTCCAGGGTGTTTCTTCCCACAGTTATCATATATGGGAAAATTCTTCTTTTCCCTCTTCCCTTTATCCATCTTTCTCTATTCCAACCTTTTCTTCTCTTGCTTCCCTTCAAATCCATAGGACTCAGTAAACTCTTTACTTATCTTATCAACACATGATATTATTTCTTCATATGATGAAAATACATGGGAGACTATTTCTCTTATAAATTCTAGCTTAAGACCATGAAAGATATGATCCTTCCTTCTCTTTGGATCATGTGCATTTCTGGAGTTCTCATTCCTTTTACTGGGCACCATTTCTAAACAATGGAATACACTAGATCAGTTTATGAATCAAAATACATAATCCCATACTTATAAAACACTTAACATAAATTGAAATATTTATGGATATAATCCATAATCATAAAAATGTCTCATTTGAGGATGTATATACTCATAAACTCTTCATAATGGTTTGTAAAGAAAATGAGAATTATCCTAAGCATATCCCCCGGGAGTGTCGTAACCAAGAGTGCAGCAAGGCCCGTTGTCGTGCACCAGTTCCCGTTCGAGTCTAGCTCAAAGTGGTGTTTTCGGGTTTTACCCCTAGGTACATCTGTGCCAGATCCGCCTCTACCTGCTCGTATCCAAACAGGGATGTATTGCTCGGAAAACTCACAAAATCTCTACAATACCAAAATTCTTGGAAGTTCTTCTATACTAATCCTCAAAGTTCATCTTAGGTCTACGTGCTCTAATCAGAGTTTATCTAAATCTAGCTTCCAAGGTTTGTACTAAACTTCCTCTGATACCAATAGTAACGCCCCAACCCCAGTTACCCAGAGTCAGTGAATTATTATATAACATTGGCATGATCACAAGAAAGATCAAATCTCGAAAGACCGATTGGTTTAGTAGCCTTGGAAACACTAGATATATTCATAAGTTTTACATTACATCATAAAATGAAAAACTACTACAACAACATAATGTTTCCACAGTCCACACTATAATCCCCTCATAATATCACTGCAGGTCATTCATAACTTACATCTTCACATCCTGGGAAAAATAAAACATAGAAAAGGGGTGAGCTCAAAAGCCCCGTAAGGATAACAATATAGCAGAACATTCAAAAATAAGCATAAACATTTAAGGCAATGAATTACTAAAACAAAAGCCTTTTAAACTTGAACTTCAACATAGTATGGAAAAAGTAAAATGAAATAATTCCATTTACCTGTTCACATGGATATTCTACTAATCGAATAATCACATGCAATATCAATAACCACTTTCATAATGTTGGAATGCATAATGCCAGACTATCATAACCACATAGCCAAGGCCTCGTGCCAAGACTACAAATAAGATTTTTCCAAGGCCTTGTGCCAAGACACTAGTTTGTCTCATGAGACCTACCGATGCATCGAGGAGCTATAGCGGGCTCCACCCGTCACATATTAAGTCCAATGCATTCCCATATGAAAAGGTTTAAACATAACATAAACATTCGTATTAAAACTAGCATACGAAATGTCAATAATTTCACCATAAAATACGAATGGTATTAAAATAGCACATCCACAGTCAAACATATCACAAAACCTTCAATACAATATAGAAGTTTTGTATCATAATAAATCAACTTCAAATAAGCGTAAAATCTGTCAAAGGATGTTGACATAGATGAAATCAAAACACTTTTTAGAGAAATATCTCTTTCTATTTTGAAATCATTTAAGAGACATATATTTATAAAATAAAACATTTTCTTTGAAAATATTCTTATAATCTTGTAAAGGAAGCTTTGACGATTTTATAACGGCGAAAAATAACCGCACCCGCCGTATAAGTTAAAAAAACATTCTTATCTTAATTCTGTCGAAAAGGTTAAAAAGAACCTTGTTTGGAAAACGACGGAAAGATTCCCTTATAAACCTCTTATAAAAAGTCAAACAAGGGTATAAATGAAATTAACCCATATTCTTTTAAATATTAAAAATGTTTTGAAATACATTTTGAAGAAACATGGACGTGGATGATAACGAGGTCCCAGTAGATAATTATGTATAAACAACCTCGGATAAAGAAGAGATTGAGAAATAAACCCTTACCTTGTACTTTTCCATTGTTGGGTTAGGTTAACCTCCTGTATAAGGGTGAAATAATTGTTATTAAATTATACAATAATCATATACATTAATATGATATCATATATTATCTTTTAATATTGATTTGTTAATAATATCTTAGAATTATCGTCGTTTCGGGTGTTAACTTACTCATTTTCTTTATATATTTTGTTACATAAGCCATGTTTGTAAAGGACAGGTTGTATATTATTCATACCCAGAATGATATCAATTCCTTAAAAATCATTTTTTAAATCATCAAATGATAATTATGCTTGAATGGATACGATGGAGAATGAATCTCATCGCGTTCGTGGAGACGGTAGTCCGTACGTACGCACGAGCGACAATATCATTCTTTTGATGTTAAAATATTATATAAATGGATGGTATATCATATATACAGAATCCTTAACATGTTATATTTATTATTTACATGAGTTACACATCATTATTATACCCATACAAATAATATTATATTGAATAACAATTACACCACGACGTGGAGACGGTAAGCCGTACGTACGCACGTATGGTGACATGTTATTCAAGGGGTGGATAGAATACTGAATATGGTTGTAACATATTTATAATAACATCACAGTATATATATGATACTGGATTTATTATTTTATAATGGTAACAACAAAGGAAGAAGAAGTGGGAGAAGAAATGAACTTAGAAAAGGGTGGTGAAAATATTACCTCTTTTTCGGGTTCTTCCTTTTGATTTGATCAAAAGGGCTCCTTAGTTTGGCTTTCTGATCACACTAAGGCCTCTAGGTTGTATGGAGGGAAGTTGGGAGAGTATTTGGGTAGAGTTTGGCCGAGCAAAGTGGCTTTAGAGGTGTGAGGAATGAGTAGAAGTGGTCTCCTTTTATAAGGGAGAGGAGGGGCTCTTTAGGAAAGAGTGAAAGTATTACTTTATAATATAATTATATTCGGTTTATAATGGTCCAAAAATCATTGCGGTCGAAGATAAGATGACTCATTTTCTAAATAACATCATCTAATAAGAATTGGACCGGTTTTAGATAATATTTTAATCATTATAATCTTATTTATTTAAATGATTTATTAATGAGGTAAACATTGCATCATTATTGTGTCATTAATAATTTAAATTATTTGATGTCTAAAAATTATAAATAAAATATCATTATGTAGGAAATCGTTTTATCTTTCTAATTAATATTTATAATCGAAAATCCAACATGTATAACCCTATGTAAAAATTGTTCTTCTAAAAGATATAAGCTTATGCCATTTTTATTTTTATTTTAACTTTATTAATATAATGTGTCCCTACCACATACAAGTGGCTCTAAGGGGTCCCCAAATCAACCCAAGGATGCCCATGGTCGGGTATGTGTCCACCAATAAGGTTAGGACACGTTTTAGGGTAATTTTGTATTATTATAATATTATTTTTTTAACCCTTATTTACCGGATTTACCCTTTAACCATGGTAAATAAAATATTTACCGCAGTAATTATTAAAAATGTGTAAAAATAAAAGTTACCTATTTACATAATTTGGAAATCCTGATTCCAAATATGTAATCCATTTTTCCAAATTCAAAACACAGAAGTGGCAGAAATTAATTTAAAATTAATTCCCGTTGTTAAAATAAAAAGCGTGTTTTTAAGAGATAATAACTATCAAAAGATTGACACTTGTTTATGTCTGATTTAATTGTGAAATTATGTCCAATGACAAACATTAAATTAAATGGTAAAAATATATTCTAAATATACTTTAAAACCACTAAAATTCATAATTTATCAATATTAATTATTTTGATTAAAAAAGTTGTTTTTAATTAAAATTTAGTAATTTTCTCTATTCATCAAAATATAAAAGTTATCCGAAAAGTACCAAAATTTCACCCTAGGATAATTTCAATATTCCAAATCCAAAAATGAAGTCCATTTTGAAATATAAAATATATATGATTTCAAAAACTAGGTATTACTATTCACAACGACTAGTTTAATTAGTTGTGGTGTGTGTTAGAACTCGAAGTTAGGTACAACACACACTACTGTATTATTCAAAGGAATGCGTACCGTGGAAGCTGGGATGTTTCATTTTAAATTTTTTTGATGTCCCCCTTTACTCAAAAAGTTTAAAATATTGTATTTAAAATGGGTTCACTATTAAAAGTTGGTAAAAGTGCAATACTGAAAATGAATTTGTTCTTACATTATGTCTAAGAAACTCATAATATGGATTCTAAAATTATAAGGATTATATAAAGTTTAAAATTTAGTTAATACTATTCATAACCTCTTTTGAACGGCTTTTTTGGTAAGTCATGGTGTGCTTGAACTCGGTGTTGCGTGTAGTGTAAGTTATTGTATTATTTTAAAGAAATAACACACTATGAAATCTTGGGGTGTTAAATTCTCCCCTCCTTCAATAAATTGCGTCCTCGCAATTTGAAAATGTTCTTCGAAAATAAATGGTTGAAAATAAAAAATATCTTTGTGGGAAAACCCACATCAGAAATTGGGTTACTAAAATTTAGTCTTAATATGAGGAAAAGAGAAATGAAAGGGTCACCACCAAATTATGATCTCGATTAGGAGAACATTGGTGGAAATTAGAGACATATAATTGGAGGAAAAACGTAAATATTTATAGGTAGTGATTGAGGTCATCAATCACAAACAAGTATAAAATTGAGGTCCTTAAACTCATCAATCTATGATGATTTGAAATACCATCGGTTCAACAAAACATAGGGTATTAGGATAACACATTTTTGACGTTTCAAAATATCTTAGTTGAAATCCCACATCGAAAAATGAATTGATGAGGCCTCTATTTAAAATAGAGTGGAAAGTATGAAGATTACCGAAAATAACACATACTAGGGTTCCATGTAGGAAAATATGGATATGGAAGAGAAATCTAACCATCATTTATCTGATGGAGAGTGGTAGAGAACATGGCTATGAAAAGGCCAACAATCCCAAATCCATAAATTAGTGATGATTTAAGGTACCATCTAGGACAACATTTTTGTTCTAAGTTTCTTTTCTTAATGTTGAGGAATTTATTTATGAGATTTGATAAGATCATAAGGAAATATACTTACTTTATAATTAGAGTTTTGTCCATTAATAAATTTCTACCACAAACTCATCTTTCACTCGTAAAAAAATTCTATTTATACTATTCGTACAGGGTTCCAAAATAAACGAATTTATAATTCATCTACCAGATCTTTTAAAAAAACTACATTATTTAATCCATGACATCACTTGGGCCAGTGGTAGGTGATACACCCTTTTCGCCCTTCGGTTGCGGGTTCAAGTCTCGCGGCCTTGCCGGACGCGACGGGTTGTCGCCCAACCTCCGGGTTGTCCTTTTATGGCAATCCAAAATTAATCTCAAACTAGAATTTATCCAAAATACTTCTGACCATACTCACAGTCCAACATTTATAAGGAATTTAAACATAATGTAGATCCTTTTTACCACGTAATAGCATATGAATACCTTCATCATGTATTCTTTTAAAACACTGAAACATCCTGAATTACCATAATCCATATTGATTACATTCATGCTCCCTTATTCCATATAGAATGCTGGATATACTTCATCAATCCAAAAATGTTTTAAACCCCAACAATGATGGAATATACAAATCATTAATTAGTTTAAAGGTAGTCAAGAATATCCAATATAATTTATCCAAATCAATCATGTATTATTCTAAAATCACTACCTCGGTTTCAGAACCATATTATGGTTTATCATTCTCTCAACCATATATTTTCCACAAATTTAACCTGCTATTGAGTCACTTTTCTTTTTTCCACACAATCTCAAGTCCTTAATGAAATAGTACTGCAGTACAATCCTTATATACTCCATAATTATTATAACAAGTACATTGTTGATACAACACTCAATTGACATAATCAACATAAGAACTCTAATCATTTCTCTTCATCTGTAATAGTATCATAACTTGATTATTATCCAATAACATCATTTGCAGCATATTCTGATGATTGGGACATAGGTTTGCATAGTGTCCAAACTCCTTGCAAATGAAGCATTGTACATTTGAAACCATTTTCTTACCCTTGCAGTCATGTACTTTGTGCCCCTTTCCACCACACTTATAACAAACTCTCATTCCTTTCAGACAAGTTCCAGGGTGTTTCTTCCCACAGTTATCATATATAGGAAAATTCTTCTTTTCCCTCTTCCCTTTATCCATCTTTCTCTCTTCCATCCTTTTCTTCTCTTGCTTCCCTTCAAAGCCATAGGACTCAGTAAACTCTTTACCTATCTTATCAACACATGATATTATTTCTTCATATGATGATAATACATGGGAGACTATTTCTCTTATAAATTCTAGCTTAAGACCATGAAAGATATGATCTTTCCTTCTCTTTGGATGATGTGCATTTCTGGAGTTCTCATTTCTTCTACTGGGCGCCATTTCTAAACAATGGAATACAATAGATCAGTTTATGAATCAAAATACATAATCCCATACTTATAAAACACTTAACATAAATTGAACTATTTATGGATATAATCCATAATCATAAAAATGTCTCATTTGAGGATGTATATACTCATAAACCCTTCATAATGGTTTGTAAAGAAAATGAGAATTATCCTAAGCATATCCCCCGGGAGTGTCGTAACCAAGAGTGCAGCAAGGCCCGTTGTCGTGCACCAGTCCTCGTTCGAGTCTAGCTCAAAGTGGTGTTTTCGGGTTTTACCCCTAGGTACATCTGTGCCAGAGCCGCCTCTACCTGCTCGTATCCAGACAGGGATGTATTTTTCGGAAAACTCACAAAATCTCTACAATACTAAAATTCTAAGAATTTCTTCTATACTAATCCTCAAAGTTCATCTTAGGTCTACGTGCTCCAATCAGAGTTTATCTAAATCTAGCTTCCAAGGATTGTACTAAACTTCCTCTGATACCAACTGTAACACCCTGACCCCCGTTACCCAGAGTCGGTGCATTATTATATAACATTGGCATGATCACAAGAAAGATCAAATCTCGAAAGACCGATTGGTTTAGTAGCCTTGGAAACACTAGATATATTCATAAGTTTTACATTACATCATAAAATGAAAAACTACTACAACAACATAATGTTTCCACATTCCACACTATAATCCCCTCATAATATCACTGCAGGTCATTCATAACTTACATCTTCACATCCTGGGAAAAATAAAACATAGAAAAGGGGTGAGCTCAAATGCCCAGTAAGGATAACAATATAACGGAACATTCAAAAATAAGCATAAACATTAAGGCAATGAATTACTAAAACAAAAGCCTTTTAAACTTGAACTTCAACATAGTATGGAAAAAGTAAAATAAAATAATGCCATTTACCTGTTCACATGGATATTCTACTAATCGAATAATCACATGCAATATCAATAACCACTTTCATAATGTTGGAATGCATAATGCCAGACTATCATAACCACATAGCAAAGGCCTCGTGCCAAGACTACAAATACGATTTTGCCAAGGCCTTGTGCCAAGACACTAGTTTGTCTCATGATACCTACCGATGCATCGAGGAGCTATAGCGGGCTTCACCCGTCACATATTAAGTCCAATGCATTCCCATATGAAAAGGTTTAAACATAACATAAACATTCGTATTAAAATTAGCATACGAAATGTCAATAATTTCACCATAAACTATGAATGGTATAAAAATAGCACATCCACAGTCAAACATATCACAAAACCTTCAGTACAATATAGAAGTTTTGTATCATAATAAATCAACTTCAAATAAGCGTAAAATCCGTCAAAGGATGTTGACATAGATGAAATCAAAACACTTTTTAGAAAAATATCTCTTTCTATTTTGAAATAATTTAAGAGACATATATTTATAAAATAAAACATTTTCTTTGAAAATATTCTTATAATATTGTAAGGGAAGCTTTGACGATTTTATAACGGCGAAAAATAACCGCACCCGCCGTATAAGTTAAAAAACATTCTTATCTTAATTCTGTCGAAAAGGTTAAAAAGCACCTTGTTTGGAAAACGACGGAAAGATTCCCTTATAAACCTCTTATAAAAATTCAAACAAGGGTATAAATGACTTTAACCCATATTCTTTTAAATATTAAAAATGTTTTGAAATACATTTTGAAGAAACATGGACGTGGATGATAACGAGGTCCCAGTAGATAATTATGTATAAACAACCTCTGATAAAGAAGAGATTGCGAAATAAACCCTTACCTTGTACTTTTCCTTTGTTGGGGTAGGTTAACCTCCTGTATAATGGTGAAATAATTGTTATTAAATTATAAAATAATCATATACATTAATATGATATCATATATGATCTTTTAATATTGATTTGTTAATAATATCTTAGAATTATCGTCATTTCGGGTGTTAACTTACTCATTTTCTTTATATATTTTGTCACATAAGCCATGTTTGTAAAGGTTAGTTTGTATATTATTCATACCCAGAATGATATAAATTCCTTAAACATCATTTTTTAAATCATCAAATGATAATTATACTTGAATGGATACGATGGAGAATGAATCTCATCGCGTTCGTGGAGACGGTAGTCCGTACGTACGCACGAGCGACAATATCATTCTTTTGATGTTAAAATAATATATAAATGGATGGTATATCATATATACAGAATCCTTAACATGTTATATTTATTATTTACATGAGTTACACATCATTATTATACCCATCCAAATAATATTATATTGAATAACAATTACACCACGACTTGGAGACGGTGAGCCGTACGTACGCACGTATGGTGACATGTTATTCAAGGGGTGGATAGATTACTGAATATGGTTGTACCATATTTATAATAACATCACAGTATATATATGATACTGGATTTATTATTTTAGAATGGTAACAACAAAGGAAGAAGAAGTGGAAGAAGAAATGAACTTAGAAAAGGGTGGTGAAAATATTACCTCTTCTTCGGGTTCTTCCTTTTGATTTGATCAAAAGGGCTCCTTAGGTTGTCTTTATGATCAAACTAAGTCCTCTAGGTTGTAGTTAGGGAAGTTGGGAGAGTATTTGGGTAGATTTTGGCCGATCCAAGTGGCTTTAGAGGTGTGAGGAATGAGTATAAGTGGTCTCCTTTTATAAGGGAGAGGAGGGGCTCTTTAGGAAAGAGTGAAAGTATTACTTTATAATATAATTATATTCGGTTTATAATGGTCCAAAAATCATTGAGGTCGAAGATAAGATGACTCATTTTCTAAATAACATCAACCAATAATAATTGGACAGGTTTTAGATAATATTTTAATCATTATAATCTTATTTATTTAAATTATTTATTAATGAGGTAAACATTGCATCATTATTGTGTCATTAATAATTTAAATTATTTGATGTCTAAAAATTATAAATAAACTATAATTATGTATGAAAGCTTTTTATCTTTCTAATGAATATTTATAATCGAAAATCCAACATGTATAACCCTATGTAAAAATTGTTCTTCTAAAAGATGTAAGCTTATGCCATTTTTATTTTTATTTTAACTTTATTAATATAATGTGTCCCTACCACATACAAGTGGCTCTAAGGGGTCCCCAAATCGACCCAAGGATGCCCATGGTCGGGTATGTGTCCACCAATAAGGTTAGGACACGTTTTAGGGTAATTCTGTATTATTATAATATTATTTTTTAACCCTTATTTACCGGATTTACCCTTTAACCATGGTAAATAAAATATTTACCGCAGTAATTATTCAAAATGTGTAAAAATAAAAGTTACCTATTTACATTATTTGGACATCCTGATTCCAAATATGTAATCCATTTTTCCAAATTCAAAACACAGAAGTGGCAGAAATTAATTTAAAATTAATTCCCGTTGTTAAAATAAAAAGCGTGTTTTTAAGAGATAATAACTATCAAAAGATTGACACTTGTTTATGTCTGATTTAATTGTGAAATTATGTCCAATGACAAAAATTAAATTAAATGGTAAAAATATATTCTAAATATACTTTAAAACCACTCAAATTCATCATTTATCAATATTAATTATTTTGATTGAAAAAGTTGTTTTTAATTAAAATTTAGTAATTTTCACTATTCATCAAAATATAAAAGTTATCCGAAAAGTACCAAAATTTCACCCTAGGCTAATTTTAATATTCCAAATCCAAAAATGAAGTCCATTTTGAAATATAAAACATATATGATTTCAAAAAGTAGGTATTACTATTCACAACGGCTAGTTTAATTAGTTGTGGTGTGTGTTAGAACTCGAAGTTGCGTACAACACACACTACTATATTATTCAAAGGAAAGCGTACCGTGGAAGCTTGGGATGTTTCATTTTAAATTTTTTTGATGTCCCCCTTTACTCAAAAAGTTTAAAATATTGTATTTAAAATGGGTTCACTATTAAAAGTTGGTAAAAGTGCAATACTGAAAATCAATTTGTTCTTACATTATGTCTAAGAAACTCATAATATGGATTCTAAAATTATAAGGATTATATAAAGTTTAAAATTTAGTTAATACTATTCATAACCTCTTTTGAACGGATTTTTTGGTAAGTCATGGTGTGCTTGAACTCGGTGTTGCGTGTAGTGTAAATTATTGTATTATTTTAAAGAAATAACACACTATGAAATCTTGGGGTGTTACATTCTCCCCTCCTTCAATAAATTGCGTCCTCACAATTTGAAATTGTTCTTCGAAAATAAAAGGTTGAAAATAAAAAATATCTTTGTGGGAAAACCCACATCGAAAATTGGGTTACCAAAATTTATTCTTAATATAAGGAAAAGAGAAATGAAAGGGTCACCACCAAATTATGATCTCGATTAGGAGAACATTGGTGGAAATTAGAGACATATAATTGGAGGAAAAACGTAAATATTTATAGGTAGTGATTGAGGTCATCAATCACAAACGAGTATAAAATTGAGGTCCTTAAACTCATCAATCTATGATGATTTGAAATACCATCGGTTCAACAAAACATAGGGTATTAGGATAACACATTTTTGACGTTTCAAAATATCTTAGTTGAAATCCCACATCAAAAAATGAATTAATGAGGCCTCTATTTAAAATAGAGTGGAAAGTATGAAGATTACCGAAAATAACACATACTAGGGTTCCATGTAGGAAAATATGGATATGGAAGAGAAATCTAACCATCATTTATCTGATGGAGAGTGGTAGAGAACATGGCTATGAAAAGGCCAACAATCCAAAATCCATAAATTAGTGATGATTTAAGGTACCATCTAGGACAACATTTTTGTTCTAAGTTCCTTTTCTTAATGTTGAGGAATTTATTTATGAGATTGGATAAGATCATAAGGAGATATACTTACTTTATAATTAGAGTTTTGTCCATTAATAAATTTCCACCACAAACTCATCTTTCACTCGTAAAAAAATTCTATTTATACTATTCGTACAGGGTTCCAAAATAAACGAATTTATAATTCAACTACCAGATCTTTTAAAAAAAACTACATTATTTAATCCATGACATCTCTTGGGCCAGTGGTAGGTGATACACCCTTGTCGCCCTTCAGTTGCGGGTTCAAGTCTCACGGCCTTGCCGGACGCGACGGGTTGCCGCCCGACCTCCGGATTGTCCTTTTATGGCAATCCAAAATTAATCTCAAACTAGAATTTATCCAAAATACTTCTGACCAAACTCACAATACAACATTTATAAGGAAGTTAAACATAATGTAGATCCTTTTTACCACGTAATAGCATATGAATACCTTCATCATGTATTCTTTTAAAACACTGAAACATCCTGAATTACCATAATCCATATTGATTACATTCATGCTCCCTTATTCCATATAGAATGCTGGATATACTTCATCAATCCAAAAATGTTTTAAACCCCAACAATGATGGAATATACAAATCATTAATTAGTTTAAATGTAGTCAAGAATATCCAATATAATTTATCCAAATCAATCATGTATTATTCTAAAATCACTACCTCAGTTTCAGAACCATATTATGGTTTATCATTCTCTCAACCATATATTTTCCAAAAATTTAACCTGCTATTGAGTCACTTTTCTTTGTTCCACACAATCTCAAGTCCTTAATGAAATAGTACTGCAGTACAATCCTTATATACTCCATAATTATTATAACAAGTACAATGTTGATACAACACTCAATTGACATAATCAACATAAGAACTCTAATCATTCCTCTTCATCTGTAGTAGTATCATAACATGATTATTATCCAATAACATCATTTGCAGCATATTCTGATGATTGGGACATAGGTTTTCATAGTGTCCAAACTCCTTGCAAATGAAGCATTGTACATTTGAAACCATTTTCTTACCCTTGCAGTCATGTACTTTGTGCCCTTTTCCACCACACTTATAACAAACTCCCATTCCTTTCAGACAAGTTCCAGGGTGTTTCTTCCCACAGTTATCATATATGGGAAAATTCTTCTTTTCCCTCTTCCCTTTATCCATCTTTCTCTATTCCATCCTTTTCTTCTCTTGCTTCCCTTCAAATCCATAGGACTCAGTAAACTCTTTACTTATCTTATCAACACATGATATTATTTCATCATATGATGATAATACATGGGAGACTATTTCTATTATAAATTCTAGCTTAAGACCATGAAAGATATGATCCTTCCTTCTCTTTGGAACATTTGCATTTCTGGAGTTCTCATTCCTTCTACTGGGCGCCATTTCTAAACAATGGAATACACTAGATCAGTTTATGAATCAAAATACATAATCCCATACTTATAAAACACTTAACATAAATTGAACTATTTATGGATATAATCCATAATCATAAAAATGTCTCATTTGAGGATGTATATACTCATAAACCCTTCATAATGGTTTGTAATGAAATTGAGAATTATCCTATGCATATCCCCCGGGAGTGTCGTAACCAAGAGTGCAGCAAGGCCCATTGTCGTGCACCAGTTCCCGTTCGAGTCTAGCTCAAAGCGGTGTTTTCGGGTTTTACCCCTAGGTACATCTGTGCCAGAGCCGCCTCTACCTGCTCGTATCCAGACAGGGATGTATTGCTCGGAAAACTCACAAAATCTCTACAATACCAAAATTCTAGAAAGTTCTTCTATACTAATCCTCAAAGTTCATCTTAGGTCTACGTGCTCTAATCAGAGTTTATCTAAATCTAGCTTCCAAGGTTTGTACTAAACTTCCTCTGATACCAACTGTAACGCCCCGACCCCAGTTACCCAGAGTCGGTGCATTATTATATAACATTGGCATGATCCCAAGAAAGATCAAATCTCGAAAGACCGATTGGTTTAGTAGCCTTGGAAACACTAGATATATTCATAAGTTTTACATTACATCATAAAATGAAAAACTACTACAACAACATAATGTTTCCACAGTCCACACTATAATCCCCTCATAATATCCCTGCAGGTCATTCATAACTTACATCTTCACATCCTGGGAAAAATAAAATATAGAAAAGGGGTGAGCTCAAATGCCCAGTAAGGATAACAATATAGCGGAACATTCAAAAATAAGCATAAACATTTAAGGCAATGAATTACTAAAACAAAAGCCTTTTAAACTTGAACTTCAACATAGTATGGCAAAATTAAAATGAAATAATGCCATTTACCTGTTCACATGGATATTCTACTAATCGAATAATCACATGCAATATCAATAACCACTTTCATAATGTTGGAATGCATAATTCCAGACTATCATAACCACATAGCCAAGGCCTCGTGCCAAAACTACAAATAAGATTTTTCCAAGGCCTTGTGCCAAGACACTAGTTTGTCTCATGAGACCTACCGATGCATCGAGGAGCTATAGCGGGCTCCACCCGTCACATATTATGTCCAATGCATTCCCATATGAAAAGGTTTAAACATAACATAAACATTCGTATTAAAACTAGCATACAAAATGTCAATAATTTCACCATAAACTATGAATGGTATAAAAATAGCACATCCACAGTCAAACATATCACAAAACCTTCAATACAATATAGAAGTTTTGTATTATAAAAAATCAACTTCAAATAAGCGTAAAATCCGTCAAAGGATGTTGACATAGATGAAATCAAAACACTTTTTAGAGAAATATCTCTTTCTATTTTGAAATCATTTAAGAGACATATATTTATAAAATAAAACATTTTCCTTGAAAATATTCTTATAATCTTGTAAGGTAAGCTTTGATGATTTTATAACGGCGAAAAATAACCGCTCCCGCCGTATAAGTTAAAAAAACATTCATATCTTAATTCTGTCGAAAAGGTTAAAAAGCACCTTGTTTGGAAAACGACGGAAAGATTCCCTTATAAGCCTCTTATAAAAAGTAAAACAAGGGTATAAATGACTTTAACCCATAGTCTTTTAAATATTAAAAATGTTTTGAAATACATTTTGAAGAAACATGGACGTGGATGATAACGAGGTCCCAGTAGATAATTATGTATAAACAACCTCGGATAAAGAAGAGATTGCGAAATAAACCCTTACCTTGTACTTTTCCTTTGTTGGGGTAGGTTAAACTCCTGTATAATGGTGAAATAATTGTTATTAAATTATACAATAATCATATTCATTAATATGATATCATATATGATCTTTTAATATTGATTTGTTAATAATATCTTAGAATTATCGTCGTTTCGGGTGTTAACTTACTCATTTTCTATATATATTTTGTCACATAAGCCGTGTTTGTAAAGGATAGGTTGTATATTATTCATACCCAGAATGATATCAATTCCTTAAACATCATTTTTTAAATCATCAAATGATAATTATACTTGAATGGATACGATGGAGAATGAATCTCATCACGTTCGTGGAGACGGTAGTCCGTACGTACGCACGAGCGACAATATCATTCTTTTGATGTTAAAATAATATATAAATGGATTGTATATCATATATACAGAATCCTTAAAATTTTATATTTATTATTTACATGAGTTACACATCATTATTATACCCATCCAAATAATATTATATTGAATAACAATTACACCACGACGTGGAGACGGTAAGCCGTACGTACGCACGTATGGTGACATGTTATTCAAGGGGTGGATAGAATACTGAATATGGTTGTAAAATATTTATAATAACATCACAGTATATATATGATACTTGATTTATTATTTTAGAATGGTAACAACAAAGGAAGAAGAAGTGGAAGAAGAAATAAACTTAGAAAAGGGTGGTGAAAATATTACCTCTTCTTCGGGTTCTTCCTTTTGATTTGATCAAAAGGGCTCCTTAGGTTGGCTTTCTGATCAAACTAAGGCCTCTAGGTTGTAGTGAGGGAAGTTGGGAGAGTATTTGGGCAGATTTTGGCCGAGCCAAGTGGCTTGAAAGGTGTGAGGAATGAGTAGAAGTGGTCTCCTTTTATAAGGGAGAGGAGGGGCTGTTTAGGAAAGAGTGAAAGTATTACTTTATAATATAATTATATTCGGTTTATAATGGTCCAAAAATCATTGAGGTCGAAGATAAGATGACTCATTTTTTAAATAACATCAACCAATAAGAATGGGACAGGTTTTATATAATATTTTAATCATTATAATCTTATTTATTTAAATGATTTATTAATGAGGTAAACATTGCATCATTATTGTGTCATTAATAATTTAAATTATTTGATGGCTAAAAATTATAAATAAAATATCATTATGTATTAAATATTTTTAGCTTTCTAATGAATATTTATAATCGAAAATCCAACATGTATAACCCTATGTAAAAATTGTTCTTCTAAAAGATGTAAGCTTATGCCATTTTTATTTTTATTTTAACTTTATTAATATAATGTGTCCCTACCACATACAAGTGGCTCTAAGGGGTCCCCAAATCGACCCAAGGATGCCCATGGTCGGGTATGTGTCCACCAATAAGGTTAGGACACGTTTTTGGGTAATTGTGTATTATTATAATATTATTTTTTTAACCCTTATTTACCGGATTTACCCTTTAACCATGGTAAATAAAATATTTACCGCAGTAATTATTCAAAATGTGTAAAAATAAAAGTTACCTATTTACATAATTTGGAAATCCTGATTCCAAATATGTAATCTATTTTTCGAAATTCAAAACACAGAAGTGGCAGAAATTAATTTAAAATTAATTCCCCTTGTTAAAATAAAAAGCGTGTTTTTAAGAGATAATAACTATCAAAAGATTGACACTTGTTTATGTCTGATTTAATTGTGAAATTATGTCCAATGAAAAACATTAAATTAAATGGTAAAAATATATTCTAAATATACTTTAAAACCACTCAAATTCATAATTTATCAATATTAATTATTTTGATTAAAAAAGTTGTTTTTAATTAAAATTTAGTAATTTTTACTATTCATCAAAATATAAAAGTTATCCGAAAAGTACCAAAATTTCACCCTAGGCTAATTTCAATATTCCAAATCCAAAAATGAAGTTCATTTTTAAATATAAAATATATATGATTTCAAAAAGTAGGTATTACTATTCACAACGGCTAGTTTAATTAGTTGTGGTGTGTGTTAGAACTCGAAGTTGCGTACAACACAAACTACTGTATTATTCAAAGGAAAGCGTACCGTGGAAGCTTGGGATGTTTCATTTTAAATTTTTTTGATGTACCCCTTTACTCAAAAAGTTTAAAATATTGTATTTAAAATGGGTTCACTATTAAAAGTTGGTAAAAGTGCAATACTGAAAATGATTTTGTTCTTACATTATGTCAAAGAAACTCATAATATGGATTCTAAAATTATAAGGATTATATAAAGTTTAAAATTTAGTTAATACTATTCATAACCTCTTTTGAACGGCTTGTTTGGTAAGTCATGGTGTGATTGAACTCGGTGTTGCGTGTAGTGTAAGTTATTGTATTATTTTAAAGAAATAACACACTATGAAATCTTGGGGTGTTACATTCTCCCCTCCTTCAATAAATTGCCTCCTCGCAATTTGAAATTGTTCTTCAAAAATAAAAGGTTGAAAATAAAAAATATCTTTGTGGGAAAACCCACATCAGAAATTGGGTTACTAAAATTTATTCTTAATATGAGGAAAAGAGAAATGAAAGGGTCACCACCATATTATGATCTCGATTAGGAGAACATTGGTGGAAATTAGAGACATATAATTGGAGGAAAAATGTAAATATTTATAGGTAGTGATTGAGGTCATCAATCACAAACAAGTATAAAATTGAGGTCCTTAAACTCATCAATCTATGATGATTTGAAATACCATCGGTTCAACAAAACATAGGGTATTAGGATAACACATTTTTGACGTTTCAAAATATCTTAGTTGAAATCCCACATCGAAAAATGAATTAATGAGGCCTCTATTTAAAATAGAGTGGAAAGTATGAAGATTACCGAAAATAACACATACTAGGGTTCCATGTAGGAAAATATGGATATGGAAGAGAAATCTAACCATCATTTATCTGATGGAGAGTGGTAGAGAACATGGCTATGAAAAGGCCAACAATCCCAAATCCATAAATTAGTGATGATTTAAGGTACCATCTAGGACAACATTTTTGTTCTAAGTTCCTTTTCTTAATGTTGAGGAATTTATTTATGAGATTGGATAAGATCATAAGGAGATATACTTACTTTATAATTAGAGTTTTGTCCATTAATAAATTTCTACCACAAACTCATCTTTCCCTCGTAAAAAAAATTCTATTTATACTATTCGTACAGGGTTCCAAAATAAACGAATTTATAATTCATCTACCAGATCTTTTAAAAAAACTACATTATTTAATCCATGACATATCTTGGGCCAGTGGTAGGTGATACACCCTTGTCCCCCTTCGGTTTCGGGTTCAAGTCTCGCGGCCTTGCCGGACGCGACGGGTTGCCGCCCGACCTCCGGGTTGTCCTTTTATGGCAATCCAAAATTAATCTCAAACTAGAATTTATCCAAAATACTTCTGACCAAACTCACAGTCCAACATTTATAAGGAAGTTAAACATAATGTAGATCCTTTTTACCACGTAATAGAATATGAATACCTTCATCATGTATTCTTTTAAAACACTGAAACATCCTGAATTACCATAATCCATATTGATTACATTCATGCTCCCTTATTCCATATAGAATGCTGGATATACTTCATCAATACAAAAATGTTTTAAACCCCAACAATTATGGAATATACAAATCATTAATTAGTTTAAAGGTAGTCAAGAATATCCAATATAATTTATCCAAATCAATCATGTATTATTCTAAAATCACTACCTCGGTTTCAGAACCATATTATGGTTTATCATTCTCTCAACCAAATATTTTCCAAAAATTTAACCTGCTATTGAGTCACTTTTCTTTGTTCCACACAATCTCAAGTCCTTAATGAAATAGTACTGCAGTACAATCCTTATATACTCCATAATTATTATAACAAATACATTGTTGATACAACACTAAATTGACATAATCAACATAAGAACTCTAATCATTCCTCTTCATCTGTAGTAGCATCATAACTTGATTATTATCTAATAACATCATTTGCAGCATATTCTGATGATTGGGACATAGGTTTGCATAGTGTCCAAACTCCTTGAAAATGAAGCATTGTACATTTGAAACCATTTTCTTACCCTTGCAGTCATGTACTTTGTGCCCTTTTCCACCACACTTATAACAAAATCCCATTCCTTTCAGACAAGTTCCCGGGTGTTTCTTCCCACAGTTATCATATATGGGAAAATTCTTCTTTTCCATCTTCCCTTTATCCATCTTTCTCTATTCCATCCTTTTCTTCTCTTACTTCCCTTCAAAGCCATAGGACTCAGTAAACTCTTTACTTATCTTATCAACACATGATATTATTTCTTCATATGATGATAATACATGGGAGACTATTTCTCTTATAAATTCTATCTTAAGACCATGAAAGATATGATCCTTCCTTCTCTTTGGATCATGTGCATTTCTGGAGTTCTCATTCCTTCTACTGGGCGCCATTTCTAAACAATGGAATACACTAGATCAGTTTATGAATCAAAATACATAATCCCATACTTATAAAACACTTAACATAAATTGAACTATTTATGGATATAACCCATAATCATAAAAATGTCTCATTTGAGGATGTATATACTCATAAACCCTTTATAATGGTTTGTAAAGAAAATGAGAATTATCCTAAGCATATCCCCCGGGAGTGTCGTAACCAAGAGTGCAGCAAGGCCCGTTGTCGTGCACCAGTTCCCGTTCGAGTCTAGCTCAAAGCGGTGTTTTCATGTTTTACCCCTAGGTACATCTGTGCCAGGGCCGCCTCTACCTTCTCGTATCCAGACATGGATGTATTGCTTGGAAAACTCACAAAATCTCTACAATACCAAAATTCTAGGAAGTTCTTCTATACTAATCCAAAAAGTTCATCTTAGGTCTACGTGCTCTAATAAGAGTTTATCTAAATCTAGCTTCCAAGGTTTGTACTAAACTTCCTCTGATACCAACTGTAACACCCCGACCCCAGTTACCCAGAGTCGGTGCATTATTATATAACATTGGCATGATCACAAGAAAGATCAAATCTCGAAAGACCGATTGGTTTAGTAGCCTTGGAAACACTAGATATATTCATAAGTTTTACATTACATCATAAAATGAAAAACTACTACAACAACATAATGTTTCCACAGTCCACACTATAATCCCCTCATAATATCCCTGCAGTTCATTCATAACTTACATCTTCACATCCTGGGAAAAATAAAACATAGAAAAGGGGTGAGCTCAAATTCCCAGTAAGGATAACAATACAGCGGAACATTCAAAAATAAGCATAAACATTTAAGGCAATGAATTACTAAAACAAAAGCCTTTTAAACTTTAACTTCAACATAGTATGGCAAAAGTAAAATGAAATAATTCCATTTACCTGTTCACATGGATATTCTACTAATCGAATAATCACTTGCAATATCAATAACCACTTTCATAATGTTGGAATGCATAATGCCAGACTATCATAACCACATAGCCAAGGCCTCGTGCCAAGTCTACAAATAAGATTTTTCCAAGGCCTTGTGCCAAGACACTAGTTTGTCTCATGAGACCTACCGATGCATCGAGGAGCTATAGCAGGCTCCACCCATCACATATTAAGTCCAATGCATTCCCATATGAAAAGGTTTAAACATAACATAAACATTCGTATTAAAACTAGCATACGAAATGTCAATAATTTCACCATAAACTATGAATGGTATAAAAATAGCACATCCACAGTCAAACATATCACAAAACCTTCAATACAATATAGAAGTTTTGTATCATAATAAATCAACTTCAAATAAGCGTAAAATCCGTCAAAGGATGTTGACATAGATGAAATCAAAACACTTTTTAGAGAAATATCTCTTTCTATTTTGAAATCATTTAAGAGACATATATTTATAAAATAAAACATTTTCTTTGAAAATATTCTTATAATCTTGTAAGGGAAGCTTTGACGATTTTATAACGGCGAAAAATAACCGCACCCGCCGTATAAGTTAAACATACATTCTTATCTTAATTCTGTGGAAAAGGTTAAAAAGCACCTTGTTTGGAAAACGACGGAAAGATTCCCTTATAAACCTATTATAAAAAGTCAAACAAGGGTATAAATTACTTTAAACCATATTCTTTTAAATATTAAAAATGTTTTGAAATACATTTTGAAGAAACATGGACGTGGATGATAACGAGGTCCTAGTAGATAATTATGTATAAACAACCTCGGATAAAGAAGAGATTGCGAAATAAACCCTTAACTTGTACTTTTCCTTTGTTGGGGTAAGTTAACCTCCTGTATAATGGTGAAATAATTGTTATTAAATTATACAATAATCATATACATTAATATGATATCATATATGATCTTTTAATATTGATTTGTTAATAATATCTTAGAATTATCGTCGTTTCGGGTGTTAACTTACTCATTTTCTTTATATATTTTGTTACATAAGCCATGTTTGTAAAGGATAGGTTGTATATTATTCATACCCAGAATGATATCAATTCCTTAAACATCATTTTTTAAATCATCAAATGATAATTATACTTGAATGGATACGATGGAGAATGAATCTCATCGCGTTCGTGGAGACGGTAGTCCGTACGTACGCACGAGCGACAATATCATTCTTTTGATGTTAAAATAATATATAAATGGATGGTATATCATATATACAGAATCCTTAACATTTTATATTTATTATTTACATGAGTTACACATCATTATTATACCCATCCAAATAATATTATATTGAAGAACAATTACACCACGACGTGGAGACGGTAAGCCGTACGTACGCACGTATGGTGACATGTTATTCAAGGGGTGGATAGAATACTGAATATGGTTGTACCATATTTATAATAACATCACAGTATATATATGATACTGGATTTATTATTTTAGAATGGTAACAACAAAGGAAGAAGAAGTGGAAGAAGAAATGAACTTAGAAAAGGGTGGTGAAAATATTACCTCTTCTTCGGGTTCTTCCTTTTGATTTGATCAAAAGGGCTCCATAGGTTGGCTTTATGATCAAACTAAGGCCTCTAGGTTGTATTGAGGTAAGTTGGGAGAGTATATGGGAAGATTTTGGCAGAGCCAAGTGGCTTGAGAGGTGTGAGGAATGAGTAGAAGTGGTCTCCTTTTATAAGGGAGAGGAGGGGCTCTTTAGGAAAGTGTGAAAGTATTACTTTATAATATAATTATATTCGGTTTATAATGGTCCAAAAATCATTGAGGTCGAATATAAGATGAATCATTTTCTAAATAACATCAACCAATAATAATTGGATAGGTTTTAGATAATATTTTAATCATTATAATCTTATTTGTTCAAATGATTTATTAATGAGGTAAACATTGCATCATTATTGTGTCATTAATAATTTAAATTATTTGATGTCTAAAAATTATAAATAAAATATCATTATGTAGGAAATATTTTTATATTTCTAATGAATATTTATAATCGAAAATCCAACATGTATATCCCTATGTAAAAATTGTTCTTCTAAAAGATGTAAGCTTATGCCATTTTTATTTTTATTTTAACTTTATTAATATAATGTGTCCCTACCACATACAAGTGGCTCTAAGGGGTCCCCAAATCGACCCAAGGATGCCCATGGTCGGGTATGTGTCCTCCAATAAGGTTAGGACACGTTTTAGGGTAATTTTGTATTATTATAATATTATTTTTTTAACCCTTATTTACCGGATTTACCCTTTAACCATGGTAAATAAAATATTTACCGCAGTAATTATTCAAAATGTGTAAAAATAAAATTTACCTATTTACATAATTTGGACATCCTGATTCCAAATATGTAATCCATTTTTCCAAATTCAAAACACAGAAGTGGCCGAAATTAATTTAAAATTAATTCCCGTTGTTAAAATAAAAAGCGTGTTTTTAAGAGATATTAACTATCAAAAGATTGACACTTGTTTATGTCTGATTTATTTGTGAAATTATGTCCAATGAAAAACATTAAATTAAGTGGTAGAAATATATTCTAAATATACTTCAAAACCACTCAAATTCATAATTTATCAATATTAATTATTTTGATTAAAAAAGTTGTTTTTAATTAAAATTTAGTAATTTTCACTATTCATCAAAATATAAAAGTTATCCAAAAAGTACCAAAATTTCACCCTAGGATAATTTCAATATTCCAAATCCAAAAATGAGGTCCATTTTGAAATATAAAATATATATGATTTCAAAAAGTAGGTATTACTATTCACAACGGCTAGATTAATTAGTTGTGGTGTGTGTTAGAACTCGAAGTTGCGTACAACACACACTACTGTATTATTCAAAGGAAAGCGTACCGTGGAAGCTTGGGATGTTTCATTTTAAATTTTTTTGATGTCCCCCTTTACTCAAAAAGTTTAAAATACTGTATTTAAAATGGGTTCACTATTAAAAGTTGGTAAAAGTGCAATACTGAAAATGAATTTGTTCTTACATTATGTCTAAGAAACTCATAATATGGATTCTAAAATTATAAGGATTATATAAAGTTTAAAATTTAGTTAATACTATTCATAACCTCTTTTTAACGGCTTGTTTGGTAAGTCATGGTGTGATTGAACTCGGTGTTGCGTGTAGTGTAAGTTATTGTATTATTTTAAAGAAATAACACACTATGAAATCTTGGGGTGTTACAAGAAATTACAGTTTTATGATACTTTGTTCTAGACACTTAACCCCATATTATGTCGGTATACACTATAAGGGTAAGGTTTGTGATGCTGGTAGTTACATTGGGTGGTTAAACTGACATTGACCAAGTGGCAATCTACATTAAAATGAAAATATCTTATAGTCAATACTTTTCAAACCTCACATAGGGAATATCTTCTTAGTCTTGGTTAAGGTTGAAACCCAATGACACCTCCTCCCAACCACTTTTAGATAAATTATATTCAAAAGGAATGACTCTAATAGTTTAGGCCATCATTTTTACATTATACATCAATTATCATTTGCAATAACCTTTTATTAACACTAAATATGATTATAACTCTATTACCAATGTTAATGGTTCACTATAGTAATATTGACCAATGATCATATTACAATTTCAATTATTATATTACCTCATTTTAATACCTTTTCATTTATTTATATATTTTTAAATACAATTAACATAAAAGTTACTAATCTTTAAATTTATAAAATTTTTATAGTTTTAATAATAATTTGTTTGTTTATATATTTTAGTTCAAGTGTGTGATAATCCTTGCTGATTTGAAGTATCCATGTTATTTCATTCCACTTTTATTTTTTCATATTTTTGTCATGTTATATTTTTTGGTATTTTTAGGGGTTCATTTAATGACTAATGTAAAATTATTCATTAATGAAATGAATCATTTTTCACTATTCAATTTTTCATATGAGTATAATAATATATAATATAAATCATAATTATTCAGGAAAAAAAGTCACTAATAATGCATGGGGCATTACATTCTCCCCCTTAATAAATTTCATACCTAATATTTTAACTCATATTCTTAGTTCAGAGTAGATAAGGGTACTTACGTCCCATTGGTTCCTCATGTTCCCATGATGCCTCTAAATATTTATCGTATAGAAAAAAACACTTTAACAAGGTGAGTTGTGTTGTTTTGTATAACGTTTTCTCTGTGATCTAATATCCTAATTGACTAATCCTCATAATACGGGTCATTATCTAGTTTTACCAACTCTAGATTCAAAACATGTGAGTGATCGGGTATATAAATCCTCATAAGTTATATATGTAACACATAATTAAACTGAGAAATTTTCAGTGGAATTCCTAACCGATAAGTGACTTCTCTTATGAAATCTAGGATATCAAAGTTGGAAACTTAACCAATGTTGACATTTCATTTCTTTCCAAACATTCTATCTATCTTCCGTGGTGATATTCAAAGGTTTAATTTATCTACAACATCAAAATACAAGTTCCATTGATGAGTATAAACATAAATATTTTATAATCTCTGATGAGCTTTTACATGTTGTGGGTGGATTGATCATTTTCATCATCTCATATAGAATATTGGGTCCAAGAATCATTCATTAAATAACATCCTTCTAACAAGTAGGAGTTATAGATCCCTACCCATATAGTGCTTCATATTGATCCATTTTAATACCCATGTGGGTGTTTCTATTATATTATAACTAAACTATTGGGAGACATTGATCCCAAACACCATTAAATTCCATTAAAAAAGGTCTTAATATGACTTCATGTATATGAATTATCTGTAATATTAGATATACTAAAATTCAATTCAGTATCTAGATCATGTTGAAGACATCCCTATAATTTAAAAGATAAACTATGATCATGATAAAAAATGATTGAATGTGGTACCCCATGTAGCTTCACCTCTTCCTTTACTTGTGTCTTGGTATGTAGTTCAATAGATAAATCTTTCTAAATATCCATGAAATTATATGTTGTGGTAATTAAATCCACCACAAAAGATATCACATTATTTTCTTTGGTTGTTTTCAGGACACTTGTGAAAAATTCCATAGTGATGTTCTCCCATTTCCATGTGTGTATGAGAAATAGGCATATCATCCCCTTATACTTTTATTGATATTTTTTAACTTTCGGACATAAAAAACACTTTGAGGTATACTCAGTGATCTCTTTATTTATGTTTCCCCACCATAAGTGCTCTTCTAGATAATAATTAATTTCGATACTTCTTGAAGGGACAGATAAAGAAAATCTTTGTTAGTTATACAATAGAACATTATTTATATCAGGTGATGAAGGGAAACAAATTATAGTTACAAACCTAATGAAGCCATCCTCATCGATGAATAATTCATTAAGATTTCCCTAATTTACTAATTTCACCTTATTTCGAATCCCCAATTCATCCCTTTATGCCTCCTTGACCCTCTCTTGGATAAATGGTTGGGAACTATCATAGTTTTATATTTTCTCTAATAATTTTTACTGATTCATGTTGATATCCTTCTATATGAATATATACTTAAAGATATGGTCTTCAATTAAAATATTACATTTTCTTCACAAATATAGTGTCTCTATATCTTAATATAAAATATAAATACAACAAAATCCATGTCATGTATAGGATAGTTCTATTCAGAGGGCTTGTAGTATCACGACTCATAAGAAATAACTTCATATTTTTTCATGACTACACGTTCATGTCATTTTATGGATTCATTACTATAAATGAAAAAACCATCCCCATTTGAGGGTAAATTAGGCATAGTTGACTAAAAAAGTTCTTATTTTGTTCAAAGAAACATTATTCACACTCTTTTTTCTATTAAACATAACTTCATTTCATGTTAACACGGTTAGTGTATTAGAAATAAATAATAATTATTTCTCAAAAAAATTAATAGTATGCTACTAGACCAAGGAAACTATGAATATTGGTTACAAGAATAGTATATGGAAATTGCTCCATGGACATTATCTTGGTAGGAACAGTTGATATTCCTTCACTGGTCGTGATGCACCCCATAAATATATTTTTTAACTTGAAACCCATTTAATGAATTTACCAAATAACTTATCTTTCCTTATAGATTTTAATATGACCATATGTTTATCCTCATTTTCCTAATTAATTTTAAAATATATCATAATATAACCAATAAATACCACCAAAAATTCATTTAGTTAATATTTATATACTCTTATCACAAAATACATATATATGAAAGGGTAATTATTCATGTTGAATGGAATTAAGAAAAAATCATAATCCCCATATATTTTTTAGAAGGTATTTTTATAATATCATTATTTTTCACCCTTAAATGATGACACCTCGATCAGAGTTCAATCTTCAAAAATAATCGAGTCCCACGAAACTGGTAAAAAACTGCATCAATCCATGGAAGAGGATATTTTTTTTTCACTATGATCCCATTATGTTCTCTATAATTATTTCTTGTTTGTATTGATACATCCATGTTATTTACAAAGATAAAAAGTTATTACCAATGATACACACATCCAAAAAGAAATCCATTCCCCAAAAGATCTTGAAGTTTCTTCATTCATTCCTAAAATTATAAATGTTCCATTCAATATAAAATATTTTACATTGGCATAGATATCGGTATGTTTAATAGATAATTATACCTCTATTTATGTGGAGGTACATGTAACTCTTCCTGAAATATATAAATGTGTTTCTAGGTAATGGGGACATTTTATGTTTTTAAATATCATATTTCTTCTTTTTCTTCATTAATCATTCCCATTAAGAAGTCTATATGATGTGCTTCTAGATAGAGATCAGGATGAAATATATATCCTTTGAAAATAACTATATGTTTTAGATTAAATACAACTAATAGTTATTTAATTTGGTATTTGATATTATCATTATACTTCAAGAACTTGCTCATCCCTAGTAATGTTTCAAATTCAACCATGTGACGGAATAGTACATTTATGATGAGATTATAATCTCTAATTTTTATTCTATAATTTCTATAAACCATTGATTCATAGATAATTACTCAAATAGTTTTAATTGATAACTCAAATTATATTAATTCTAGGTTTGGTTCCATATTCTTTGCAAACATGGATGAAATAATGGAATATATAAAACTAGATTAAAATAATGTATGTTATGTTTCTGAGAACACAAGTAGTGTACATACCACCATATCATTTAGAGCCTCTAATTAAAAGGTTGTGATTGGAAAAGAATGACCTTTATCCATTATCATATATTCAGGTTTATGGTTGTTTTGTTTCATTATCTTCTTATTTGGATCTTGATTTTCAATGTTCCCAAGCTATCCAAATTTGAATCATTCAACCACATGTTGTTCTTGCACTATGTTCTTATTGTATTTTTCATTGGTATGATGAGGCTTAACCTACCTAATATAATTCTCATATATATGGACATTTCTCCCAAACCAATAGCATTTTCTACACTCAAAAAAGTAGTTACCGGAATGTTTCATCCTACATTTTATTCATGTGGGCAGTTTGAGTTTCCTTTTTCATCTTATGTGATCAAATTTATTCCATGAGTTTTAATTACATTATTTGTTGTTTTAATTCATACTAAATGAGAATTGAGTCTCTAAAAACACAATTTAAACATTCAAATCACTCCACACTAACTCACCATAACATTCCTAATCTCAATTTTATATATTCTTCCAGAGATGTTGTCTCATCACACTAGTGAACCTTTCAACCATTCCATTACAATCAATAAAAAAGTTTGATGTGAATAAAGAAAGAATTTTAAATTTCACTTTTTAACTTCTCAAAGAATCATTTTCCATACACTAAAACTATAAGAATTTATTCTTCACATTTTCACATCAAATAGGGAAAATTTTTATTGAAAAATATTCTCTTGAACTCTTCTAACTCCATATAATTAGTCTCCCCTCTTATCTATTTTTTCTTAATCTATGTACACCACTAATCAAATTCTCTTTATAATTTGTTTTCTTCGAAGGTAAATTTCTATAGTTATAAACAATATTTTTATGAAAGTAAATTTGTTATAGTTGTAATCCATTATTTAAAAATTATTGGATCAATAGATCCACTAATGTAAGTTGTTCGCTGATGCATGAAGGACTCAACTGCAAGTTGATATCTTCTTGGTGAATATGATTGATCAACATAATGTATGTTATTATTCATAACCTGAGATAACTTTTTCACCATTCTCAAGATTTTATCTATACTATCATTCATCATGTTAGAAATTAAATTAATGTGTTTTCCATTAAACTCATAATTTATGTGGTTCCTCATATTTCAAACCATTTTTCTAAAATAATAATAACATAGTGAGAAACATGTTACATTTATAATCTTGTAATTATAAATTCAATTAAAAGTCCCAAAAAAATCTTTAAGATGTTAATATTTTAATATCATATAATAACATTTACATTTTATATATATCACCAATAATGGGTCATAAAAATAATGTGATTAACAAAACATATCCCCTTAAAGTGTGAAACCAAGTGTGAAATAAGTTATTTTTCATACACTGTTTCATTGTAGATTAATATCCAAATGCACCTTTACTTATGTTATTACCCCCAAAAAAAAATATATCGGAGCCTGATCCAATCGTAGTATCTAGGATAATATTTCATATCATATAAACCAATATATTAGCACTCATATAAAATTACATGAAGTTTTTTTATATTTAAACTTATCAAATGTTATATTAAAATGTTTTTATTCCAAATTTCAATAAAAAAGTAAAACAATCTCAAATACTAACTAAGGTGTCCAACCTTTGTAATACAAAAACATACATTACAGGGTACAATACATAATAACACACTTTATATTTTAAGGTTTAATTTAATTCAAATTATAGATGTATTACATTAATAATATAAAAATATATTAGTAAAATTAAGAGGATTATTTATAGGATCACCCTATGTTACGTTTAATGCACCTCATATCTTATGGACATACATCAAAATAAATGGGTGAGCGTATTCCTAGTAAGGGAATAAAAAATGGGTTTTTACCAGGTGACCAAATGTTATAACAACAATATATGAGAGTAATCAACTGTGTTATATAAAAAAAGAATGATCAGGATTCATAACATGGAACTGTGTCTACAATATAAAAATGATAACTTCAAAAGCATATAACCAAGTTTTATCAAAAAGGTTTCTTAATAAACAATTACCATGGTGTCCTAAAACATTTCCAATATTGGTATTAATTAATTACACAATTCATTAGAGCACTATCATTGAACACCCTAAATAATCCATAATTCATTTGATCCACATTTGTTATAATAAATTGTTTTTTCAACAACCTATGCATAATAAACAAGGGGTTACATAAAAATCATTTCATATATAAATTCTTGAAGAATTGAACATTTCATAATTTAAAAAACATTGAAAGGGGATATTGGTTTCATACTAGTAAATCCGAGAATCATAAAATTTTATTTACATAAAGTTGAATACAGATGGACAATGAATTGGTTTGGTTATTCACAATATAATATTTTTTTGTGTGAAAGAGGTAATTTAAATAAATTAATTTAGCAACATGTTGGTATAAAATATGGATTAAGAAAATTGAATAATTAGCAGGGATGAAGGTATGATAATGAAAAAACACTATTTTTTAATTAATAGAATTATAAAAAGGGTATGACAACTTTTTAATCAATTATTTCGAATAAATTCCACAACAGGTACTGGAACATAATATAAGAAGTGGAGAATTCCCTTACCTTGAAGACTTGTTTCCTAAAACATGAGGATAAAACTGTTAGTAATTAGGTATGTATTATAGGGACTCCATGGGATGTAAAATATCCATAAATTCAAGTATTATAGATTTTTGAGTTGATAAGAATAAAATATGGGTTGTTATTTTTTGTCAAATAAGAGGAATTGATTAATTATTTCTTAATCCCATCCTTGGAATTTTACGATCCATAAAATGAAAAACCATTATATTTCCCATGGTTTTTTCTAATGGTTTTACAAATTTGGGTAATGTTTTATTATAAATTAATATATTAGAACCAGAATAAATATTTTCATAATTCTTTGGATATGGAAAATTGTCTTCTTTAAACCAAAGTTGTTTTTTAAAATCATAACTTTTATTTCAGACTATTGAAAGTCATGTTCGGTTTGGAAATTGATTTAAATCCATTAAAAAAATTAATATTTATAAAGTTACATATTTTTGTTCATGGATTATATTCAATTAATTATTCTATTGTTATTATGAATATATGAATTAATAAAAAATAAAAATGTAAAAGAATATTTTGACTATTCACTAACAAAAAAAGAATTTTTTAAATTCATTAAAAAATCACCCTAAATTAATTTAAATGTTCTAGTTTACAATATAAAGGTTTTTTTAACAAAATAATTTTCTAAATATTCAAATTTTAACTCCTTAATACAAAATCTTTATTTATTAAAAAATAATAGTTTTAAGACACATTCAAATTGATGAAACGTTTTTAAATTTCATAAGCCATTATAAAATTATACAATAATTTATTTTTTAAAAAATATTTTCATTAAAAATAAAATTTCATGAATATTAAAATTATATAGAATAATCAAATTAATTAGAAAACTGAATATATTTTCTAAAAATACAATTTCATTAGTATCAAAAAATCAAATTATTGAATTCATTTTATTTTCCTGAATATTTTTAAAAATCTATTACTGAAAATGGTATTGAAAAAATAACAATTTCCTAGAAAAAAATAAAATAAACTTTTATGATATTATTATTTAGACACATAACCCCTTATTACACCTACATAGACTCTAAGGGTATAGTTTGTGATGGTGGTCGTTTTATGGGGTGCATAAGCTAATATTAACATAGTGGTTATCTGCACTAAATTTAACTTCATCTTCATTTTATTTCAATCAAGGCCTTCTTATTTTTTATTCTCTTGGGATTATTCGAGGATAAACCCCAGTGACAGTACCTCCCTTACATGTTCTAACAAATGGGATTCAAACTTAATGACTATAATATATAAGTACATTGATTATCTTTTCCTCATTAATTTTGATTTCCCATTACATTTTATAAATGTTAAATCTAGCTACAACATTATTACCAATGTTCACAATTCCCAATTGTAATATTGAAAACCATTAAGATTTTAATTCCAATGGACACATTGACTCTTATAAATACCATTTCATTTATATATGCATTATTTACTACATGTGTTCTAAAGGATCTATATATTTTCATTTTTAAAAAATATTATTGGTTTAAAAATAGTATATTTCTTTTATATAATTTTCTTCATGGGGGTGACTATCCTAGCATATTGAAAAGATCCAAAATTTTTAATTCTACTTTTATTATTTTAGATTTTTTCCATTGTAATCATTTGAAATATAATGGGGTTGGTTTCTAAAAAATAAAATGTTATTCATTAATTAAATAATATCTTATTAAAATGTTATTGTAATTTCTTTTCTAGGAAAAGATTCATTGATGTTACTGAAATTTATACTATGAATATAATACTAAAATACAATCCTTAATAATTCTATATATGATTTGTTATTATAATAATAATATGTTTATGAAACCTATTACCTTTATATGGGTTATTATTGGATGAATTATTTTTAAAAACTATTTCTTTTCTTTGGCCTATGTAATGACGAGATATTTATACAACGAATTTCCTTTTCAAGGTTAGGATATGAGGAATGTTTTATGATCTTCTAAAATAGATATGTATGATTTTAATTTTGTGATGGGTGGGACGAAAATTATATAGCCTACTAATAAAATGGGTTAAAATAGACATATCATTAGAAAAAAAGGACATGAATGGTGTGTGAACCCAGTTCTATAATAGAGTCTATTTTCTAGGATATTCTTGGGAGTGATCCTTGACTACTATGATTCAATAGGAAGTGAACCCAATACACTATGATAGCATTAACAATAATCCTTTTCCACTAATGAAATAATATTCTATACTTATATATATGGCATATATCTATGTATTATCCAAATTTTATTCTCTCATGGATCATGTTCATTGATTTCATAAGGATTCAATCCTTATTAACTACCAATATTTACGAACTGACTATATATTATGATATAAGATATGTAGGTTATGGTCTTATTCTCTTGTTACGATTATGTGATCATTGATGTCTAAATTTTTACCCTGACTATGAATCACAACTCACCCATTATTTTGATTCCTTTACCCGAGTTAGGAAGATAGGTTTTAAGTATGATATCTCTATAATGGGAGGCTATTATGACGAACGTAGGTGGAGATGTTGTAGATATCTTAGGAGATGGTTGTATACATATCAATGTTTCCAAAGACAATAGACCCTAATGATTCTGTCATGGAACATAATGTTATGTACTTAATATTCATCTAATAGTAAGTGATATTTATGTATGAATATTATGGGTCCTTATATTCATTTTATTTAATGATTATTTACATTTGATATAAAATTGTTCTAGATCTGATGGAGATTTCAAATAACTATTTCCAATTATCATGTTCAAGGTGGTGTTTCTGATGAATTTATGGTTACTCATGTCATAATTTTGAAATATGAAATGTTTATATTTAAAAAACATATATGAAATAATGTACACCTATAAATTCAATGTAAAATAGAGTATATTCTATGTCGATAATTATAGGGATAGTGTATGATGATTTTTTTTCCAACTATGAGTTATAATTATAGGGTGGGTGAGTATTTATACAGGTGGTTTATTTATATTACAAATGGGAATAGAAGGATCACATATAATGAGGTTAGTGTGAAAAAATGATTAACCATTTTGAGGAATTTTCTATATCATGGGATTTCAATTAAATAATTTATCTTTGTGGATGGATTTTCTAGATGATTTCATCATATAAAATGTAACATACTTATGGATCAACCATTTAAAAATAGAAACACCTTGTCTCCAATAACATATAATTAGTAGTTTGTTTTGACCTCAAAACATATAACATTTGATCTTTCACAAGATTTAAGGTTTTGAAGCATAAGGAGGATATAAACATACTTAAAAAACACATCATTAGACATAGTTTATATGAGACTTTTATATCTTTAAAAAAATTACCCTTTAAATCATAATTACTATAGACCAGGCATGGTATTCACCTTGATCACTGTGGTAAATGAGGAAACATAAAAATGGGTTGATCTCATATGCTTAATAAGGACTTTCATATAAAAAATCTATACAAACATCATTATATTATAATGAAATAAATAATATAAAATTAATTAATAATCAAAATAGATCCATATAATATATAATATAATCATGAAATAAATATACTGTATTTTTCCATCATAAATATACTCTTAAAGACTTTTTTAGGGATACATATGTATATGTTATAAATACTCCCATTAATTATCATATGTCTCCTACCTATGCATTTAGGTCCTATAAACTTATAGGTCCCTCCCATCACATATATTTTCAATTACATTCAATTATAAGTGAAAATTAATTATAAATAATTTTAATAATGATCTTTAATGAAAAACTTTCAAATAAATGACTTAATATTTTACAAAGGTTAACTTACAAAGATAACCCCATATGAAATCAATAAATATATATATATATATATGATTTAACTGTTTAAATAGTCAATTGAATTTATTATTATATAGATTAATAACCATTAATAATATTAATAATTTAAAATTCATAGTTTAGGGTACTTATTACATAAAACCCCACAAATTTGAGATATTTAAAAGGCTTATACACTAGAGCTATCAATGTAGTGGTTACAGATAAAAAGGTGACTAAAATATTTCTTATAAATGTTGGTTTTAGTGTAATACTAAGGGATTAATGAATAAATTTCAATAAAACTCAGTGTATATATCTCAAATATTAAATTCACATTGGTGGTACAAAACTCTTTCAGGAATAACTCTGATTCTAGACGGCTTCTATACAGATGATTAACTTTTCCCCACACCAAGAGTAGTTAAAAAGGTCCCAGAAAAGGATAAATTAGATATATTTAATACTATTTTCCTAGATATATTTTTCTATTTATAAATTCAACATCAATAATACCATAAATACATGACATATATACAGATTTAGATTATTATAATGTGAAATGGTTTAATCCGAATGAATTTAAAGATATTTTAGAGTTAATGACCACCTAGAAAAAGTTTAGAGTGACAAAATTAAAAACATTATAAATAATTAATCAAATGAATATTGAAATAATGAATTATAAAAAAGAACTATATTTGAGGCCATAATTTAAAAGGGATTCCTACAAAAGAATTACATGAGAGAGAGGGAGTTAGAAAACAGTTACCTTGCTTTGCTTCCCATCTTTCAAAAAAACCTGAGATGACTTCTAAAAGTGACATACTAGATATAAAGAAAAATCCTAGAGTTTGTTAGATAAATTTCAATAATAATTTTTAATTTTCTATTATAAAAAATGATAGAAATAATCTTTATTTATAGGTATAATGATTTATATTTTTGAGAAAATAATAAATTAATTTTTTCATCCATTCACTTAAGTTATCCAATTGTTTATTATGTTCATTAATATGAATGGAAATTATAAAATTAATGAAAAGAAACTAATTGAGATAAATATTGTTCATGATTAAGTTCTAGGGGATACCATGGTCATTGCAATCCCCTATATTTCAATATTTTGTTCTATAATTTGTTTTAGTAAAAAAATTATTAATTTGATGTTTAATTAATTTATCAATTATGATTACAAAATTATATTGATTTATGAAATTAATTTTTATTATAAAAAATTAAACTATTAATGTATAATATTAAATGTAAAAATTAATTTAATAGTTTGGTGATAAAATTTTTTTTCATAAAGAACACACAATAAACACCATCCCAAATTTTATCTACATAACACATTATCATCATGAATTATTTCAAAATGTTAATGTGGGTAATAGTGGTATTTTTATGCGGTTGTTTTACCAAATTGGACCTTATAATGATTCATAATTTGATGGACATTTCCCATAAGTGATTGTATCCAAGCCTCGCTTATTAGATTTAGTCTTCATCGTGCTATAGTGAATAACCATAATGATTCTAAATCGTTACTAAATTCCAATAGGTTCACTTAATATGAGTGTTTATAATACTATAGGCCAAATTTTAATACCATATATAAAATTCCTACCAAGTAATTAACATCCTATATATACAATATCTTCAGCAGATGCCTTATAATGAATAAATTACCAAATGATAAATTATTGTATGGTCATGATACTAAAATATTGTGTAATGTCAATTTTCTTCTCTCATCACATCCTATAGTTCCTCATAAATATCTTATGTAACGTCATATATCTATTGGTTTTAAATTTATCAAACAATATCTTTATTACATAAGTTATATTATTTTAAAAATATAATATAGTTTATATTGACATAATGATATCTTAGGACTACGAGCCAATAAAATTAAATATTTAATTTATGTTATTCACTTATATTTATTTCCAAACACTACTTATAGAAGTTATAATTAATGTATAACTTTGATTTTATATTATATTATTATGAAAAAATAAATTATTTTTTTATACTCTAATAGAATCGAAATATAATTTTTTATAATTTTTTATTTTTTTATCTTAAGGATCTTATGTTTTCTCTTCTATTGTTTTATTTCCCAAAAGCATGTCCTCTAGTTCAATTGTTTGTTTTTTCCGCATCCTCTCTCTCCATTAAAGGGATTGTATCTAATAATCATTATATCATAAGTCATGTTATAACAACACTCAATTAATGTTAATTAAATTTGATAGATTTAGTATTTACTTAGAATTAATATATTGGAGAAAAAAATTTTGTGAGAGATTTTGGATTATATGATCAACTAATATGTCACTAATCATATCCGTTTTTATATTTCAAATAACCAATTTGCCTTTAATTTAGATTATCTATCTTTAAAACTTACTTATCTGAATTTCATGATTATATATTAATGATAAAATCATATCATGTAATGAGATAAGTGTTCAATAAATATTTTCCATAAATAAATGTTCTCATAATGTCTTGTTCTACACACAACACTAATGTACAATGAATCGTGGAAAAATAAATATCCATTTAAATGGAGTTATAGAATTTGTGGGTAATATATATATATATATATATATACATATAAAATAAAATAATGAATCATATATAAAAATAAAAATAAATTCCTTTCCCATGATGATTAATTAATAAATTAAATTATTGTAACTAAATAACTGATATAAGTTATTTAAGCATTAAAATGTAACATTTTTAGAAATTTCTTATTATAGTGTTTTTAATGAAAATAAAGTTATTATCAACAAAATATATTATTTATATGAATTATATTTTTGTACATGTTCTGTTAGAAATTTATATGAAATAGGAATAAGAATAGTTAAATGTTTTTAAGAATTTACTTTTCTTTGAAAAAAAAAGTTTCCATTGTACAATTATTATTCTATTTAAAAATTAAATTAAGAAATTTTAAAATTTATATTTGAAAAATAAAATTCAATTTTAGATTCATCATGTGAATATTACCTTAATTTTAATTTTTGATTATTTATGAAATATTTGATTTCTAGGTGAATAATTAATAATATAGTTTTTACAAATATTTAAACTTTTATGAATTTATCATTATATTGGAAACACATATATGTTTATAAAAACTATAAATAAATAAAATATGTATCAAACAATAAATTTTTTTTTTTAACTTCCATTCTAAATTTATAAATTTTATGTTTATAATTTTAAGATCTTAATTAATTTTTTCAAATAAAATAGTTTGTTTTTAGTATTTTATTTTAATAAGATATTATTTTGGTAGAAATAGGTTTTGGATTAAATTAAAAGATTATTTTTATTTTATTTTTTAATAAAAAATTTTTGTCATTAAGAAAATATATTGATAATTTTATTTTCACAAATCAGGCTGAGCTTCTATTCGACCCAGCACCCGACCAGGTACGAGACAAGGCCCAAAGTGCATTCTAGTTCCCCACATACTAGTGAAGAGTACCAGGAACCAAAGATAACCCAAAGGGGGAATGAATTATTCCCAAATAATGAATAGAGAATGACTAAAAGGTTTATGTATGGAAAAAACAATAACTGAATGTTAATAAACATAAAAAGAAATATAGACACAACATATGATAAAAAATTTAGAAAATAAATACAAAACTAAAACTGAAACTTGGTAACACAATATACACAAGACCTCTTTAAAACCACCAATCAAAAGACCAACCTGCTCCAATGGAATACCAAACAAGAAACCTAAACTTTCAAAACAACTCATGTCTATTGATATCAAGTGGCACGTGTAGGGTGAAATATTATATATCTTTATAGGTAATCACTAGAGAGTCCATTCATTTCCTTTCCAAAAATATTCCAAATTTTTTAATAGAATACCTATATAAAATAAGATTTCATTCGTTAAAAAAAACAAAAACAAAATTTCACAGATTCCATTTTTAAAACCACACATTAATATTTCCATTTCCAAAATGACTTCACACTCTAAAACCCAATTTTAAAAAAAAAACCCCATATAAAAATCTATTCCTTATAGTAAAAAAGGGGCTTTGATGAAGGTGTTGTGAAAAAACAAATTTCTCTATAATAGAAGGGATAATATCCAACATGTACTAGAAGTATCTAAACATACATATTGATAATAATGGGAATTTCATAAACATATCTAGAAGAAATACTTGGACAAACTCAGTTTGGACTCACCTACTGATATATGGTGAAATTCTATAGTTAATAACCAACTTCCTGCTCTAAAATCCTCAATCCATTGGCACATCCCACCTTGCCTCATTGCAATTATAGGGGGTACCAGATCCTCTAATCAAGGTCAACAAGAAACCATCACTCAACCCTCTATATTATTCCTAAGAATCACATTATAATAGAACACAGTGAGTGGGAAGATCCTCACATGTGTTGATCAGTTGAACCCACTACAACCGTACTTGCCTGTCCTAAAAACCAAAACCACCTATGTGACATCCCTCACTATAGGGAATCCTCTGTAGAGGTTCTCATCTCATAATAAGCCAATAAAAACTTCCAATATGGCCATCCCATCCTTTCAGTTTGAAGAACCACTTTTACAAACATCAAAAAATACCAATTGGGCATTCACACTATGTAATCTTTCAAACCATTTTGAAGCCATTATAAAATACCAATCGAGTCTTCACTTCACATATCATCAAAACAAATTTTTCAAAAACAACAAAAATTACTGATCAAGCCTTTAAAATTTCTAATTCAAAACCATGATGACAATAAAAAACATTCCAATAAAATTTCCAAACATCCTTTTTGCCACACTGTTTAGAAATTGCTTTCCCAAACATTATAAAATACCAAACATGCTTTCACATCAATCGAATTTTAAAATAAAACTCAAAAAATGATCATATTCGAAATGGGACTAATATTTCAAAAACCAATTCCATTCACAACACTTTTTCAAAAACATGTTGAAATCATTAAACATATATAATGATTTCAAACATGCCTTCATAATATTTATAAAAAGAAATCTTACTCCAAAATGCCTAATTAGCCATAGTTATGAACACCACTTTGTTACCAAGACTTGTATCAAAATTCCAAATGAACCAAGTTTGAATGTCAAAATTTGGGGTCACATTTTACATCACTTGAAGCACCAACTAAAAATTTATAAGTAAAGGAAACATTTTTAGAAAAATTGGAAAGCAATGGATGAGAAGATTTTAAAAAACTGAGGTCTAAGAAAAAGATCACTTTTATGTGACATCATCATTTGAATGTACATACATGTGTGAACCCCATGCACCCATCTCATTCTTTTCCACCAAACTCAATAATTGAACACATTTACAAGAACACAAGTAGGAATTTAAAAAGTAAAAGAACCATCCGAAAAATTCTAGCAAAAATTAATAACACATGAAGATGAATAAAAACCACACATCATTTCCAATTCATAGTTATAACCAAGATACCAAAAATATTACTAAAGAAAAACTCTACAACAAGTGCTCAATTTATTTATTTTTAAACAGTAATTATTTCATCAAACACCTTTCATGCATTTATATATGGACATAATTAGAAAACTTTTTTAAAATATTTTAAAACCATTTTACATAATATAAAAACCAAAAAAAATTGTTTCAACGTATAAAAATAATGATTATAACATTTTTTTAAGAATTAATTTAATGATAAACCATTGATAGAATGTGTTAGAAAGGAAGAGGATGGAAATTCCATACTCATCGATGCAAGAGTGTGACAAAACTCATGAAGAAGGAACCAAACACCCAAAGGTATAATCCATACACCCTAAAATAAATGAAATCAAACCAAACATCTACACCAACCCTTAGTATTCTATCAAAGGATAAACTCCCTCCAAGAGTAACTAGGATAACAAGAGATGAGTAAGAGATGAGAACGAAATCGCCCAAAACCCCATAGAAACAAACCTTATAATCTTCAAGAAGAAAACATCAAAAAATGAGGGACAAATGTGTGAATCATGGAGGCTCCCAAAGCATACCTAGGTTATTAAAGGTGAGGAAATCCAAAAATATGGTGTAATCAGTGGTGGTGGAATGAGGAATTTCTCACTTTTAATGATCAGGAAAACACGCATGGTTAGTCCACACGGTTTAACAGACCATGCACCAACAATGCACACTATACTAGGGAAAAGGTGATCCCCTCATGGGATGGCTACACATTTTCCCAAACTACATGAAAACCATAAAATATTCCATATTTTAAACTACATAACCCCTCACACACTTGTCACATAGTTTCCTTTAATTGTGCAGAAGCCGTGCGCAATGCCCAAGATAAAACCCACAAGGCGCATGGTTTTTCCCACGGCCCCAAACAGTTTGGGAAAATACATTATCAATCTATGAAAGTAAAAACACATAAGAATAGAAAGATCTGAAACTATCCTATGCCTCAACAGGCTACACGATTAACCCTCAAACCGTGAACATAAACCATGCACAGGCCAAAAACTCACTCATAAATTCCAAAACTCAAAAAATCAGTATGATAACTCCACCCAAGCCGCATCCAAAATAACAAAAACCATGAAAAGAATAAAACAATACTAGTTACCTGATCAGGTTATGATAATTAACTCCACAACAAACAATTTCCCCCATAAAGTCACTCTACACATGAGGAATAATGGTCAATCCAAAAACCAAACGAAGCTATATGAGAGGACGAACCTCGGGGTGACAACTCTGTCTCCAAGTCACACATGATCATCTATAAGAAAAAATAAAAAAATAAACATGAAAATGAAGAGGGTTCTCCCCACCATAAGAACTTGACCAGCATGACCAATAGTAAAACACTCAGCAATACCACCCAAAACTAACTGACGTGGGAACTCCCAACACGATCGAACCCAATCTTCTCCACACAAGGTAAAACACACCACCACCGGAGCAGGTAACCTAATATGAACCAAAAACCTCTCATTTAAAAGAAAAAAACCATGGGAGGAAGTCAAAAAAAATAGCAAGCAAAACCACAGTTCATAAACTGCCTAAGTTTCCAACATCTCCAAAGTGAGTATGACTAGAAACTGGAAATAGTTCGCCAAAGGCTAAGAAAAAACAAGAAATGGATAATAATTAAATAATCAGATTAAAATATGTACCACCACTAGACTTCCAAAAAATGAAAAATCCATCAATTTTTTTTATAATAATAGGGAAGTAAAAACAAAATTTAAAATTACTATAGAGATACTTTAACTGTATCCACTCCAACATTGGAGGAAAAAACTAGGCCAATGTTCCTCACACCCCCATCAATTTATGACTATGTGAAAATATTAATTATTGATCCAATGGTTGGAGCCAAATATTCTTGAATCTTCTACTACCCCATAGTTTGGAGATGGCTATCATCGATCAGGGCTTCTTCCTTAGGAAACACTTCTTAAAAATTTCTATAGATGACCCTAAGAGCCACAAAGATTGAACACCCTCAAAGATTTATGATAAGAAAACACCAAATGCCTAAACCAGCCACACTAAGATCACAAAAATGACAGGTCTGACAAAGATAGAAGATATATCCAATAAAGGTGAGTTCTTTGGAATAGTTTCCTCTCACACACACCTCTTTCCATATGGGAAACCTACATGAGTGAAAAGATATAATAGATTTCCAACTACCTTAGAATCCGAAACCAACTCAGCTAAGAACACTTCATCCACTCGCTTCTAAAATAAAACTTCACTGTATGAGATGGATTTCTCCTTGTTCTCTGTATGAAGAATTCAAATGAAAATTTAATCTTTCAATATATTATATAAGTATATCTCCAAAGGAAAGGAAACAAGTTCCTTCCAATGATCATTATTGGACCTTACCGATATCTGACCTTGTTGAACACCAAAAGATCCACCAATTTATTTTCGTTCACCTACATGGGCATGAGCCATAATAGAAAAAGTGATCTTAAATACTTCCCATGATAACATAACTTTAAATGATATATAGATGATAAGCTACCACTAATCCATGGAAGTTCCTTTAAACAAACTCAAAACAGCATGAATCCAAATATCATAGGGAGTTCCCAATGATCTGAAGAAACTCTCAACATCCTCATTCCATTACACTAACTCTAATGGGATATGATCTTCATGAAATACTAGTAAAAACTAAGAAGTAGATGATCCATTCACTCCATTAGAAGTATGATAAATCCAACAATTGGATGAAAATCAAATGAAACCTTGGGAGCCTTTTTAGGTGGCATACTTCGAGAAATATAACAACATAGAAAAAAATCAACATCTCTTAAAACTCAACCAAAATAAAACCTCAAGACATAATAACATGATCACAAGGAAACCATTAAAAATAAAAAACCTCTATTAAAAAAATCGTCATTTCATTCCAATTTCAAGATGCTTAAAATATATATCCACAATCCATAAAACCTTAACTCACATTCAAATCTAGTTCAAAAACCAATGCCCCCATCATCACACATTGAAACCATTTTTACCTTCAAAGAAGTTTTCTAAAAAAAATTCCTTCTCAAAATCCATCCACACTAAAAAACCATCCTAATCAAACAACTAACATCAAACACCTGGGATGAGGAATTAGTAATCTTGCACAACTAAGAGAGATGTTTAGTGGGACATGCCCCAAGTACGAGTCAACAACTAAGAAGACCTTAAACCATACACTTAGACTTACCATGGGTCATAACTACATGTAATATCACAACACGAAACTATTTCACCTCCATTTTAATTCCCCATACACATACAAAAAAACCAAAACAAAAGACTCAAATCCTGGACTACCCAAGAAACATGAGGATCATAACGAGAAAGGGTTCATTACATCCTTCCTGTGACTACCTCCTAAGTCCCAATAGTCATAATATGTTGCTAATTGATGTCCTAAATAAAAAAGGGATGCTATGATACCATTATTTTAGGAACAAATATGATATTTCATCCAACCTGATGCTCGTCCCAGTCTGAGACAAGGCTTGAATGGAATTCTCAATCCCCAAGGGTTGGAAATTTGCATAAGTCCCCAATTATAAAACCAATGGCGAATTATTTCTTAACAGACAATGAGGATAAATTAACCAAAAAGATTAAGCAACAAAAAAAACTTACAGAAAATGAACATACATAAATATACAGACCAATACAAATACAATAGATAATGAATAAACAGAAACTAAATATAAAACTAAAATTGAAACATGCTAAAACAATCTCCACATGAACTATTGGTAACCACCAACCAAAAGACCGACCTGCTCCAATAGAAACAGAACCAGAAACTTAAACCTTCAAAATAGCTCCAGTTTACTAAATCCAAGTAGCATAATAATTATGTGAGCTTAAACAACTATTTAGGTAATCACCATAGAATCCATTGGTTTCCTTCCCCAAACAATCCACAAATACTAGTTTAAAATACATATAGAAAATAATATTTCAATCATTTTAAGGGAAAAACATCTAATTCCATAAATTATATTTTTAAAATGACACATACATATTTACATTACAAAAATTAATTGACACTATAAAACCCACTTAAAAAAACAAAACCCAAATAAAAATCCATATCATTTTACTAAAAAAGGTCTACGATGAAGGTAAATAAAATAAAAAATAGTGCTAGACTAGAAGGGATAATATATAACATGCAGTACAATTAAATAGAACATATATATTGATAATTACGGGTATTTTCTAAACATCTCTAGGAGAAATCCCAAGAAAAACTCAGTTTTGACTCACCTGTTAGAATATAGTGTAGCTCCTTAGTCAGTAACAAGATATACAATATAAACTAGAAAATCTAGTGGATCATGCCACCATGACTCTAAGAAAATATATGGGGTACCAAACCATATAATAGAGTTTGAGAAGAAACCATCACTCATACCTATAGATTAATCCTAGGAATCCCCTGATAATAGTACCTGATTAGTGGGAAGGTCCTCACACTCATGGCTCAACTGAATGCACTTGCTCTATGCTTGCATATCCCAAACATGGAAACCACTTATGTGATAACCCACACTCTGGGAAACCTCTATAGAGGATACCATATAAAAAATCCAATCACAATATCTAATTGGGTCATCAGATAAATCAAGTTCCAAAACCCAATTTTACAATCCATTATAAAATACCATATGGGCCTTCACAACCCATGACATCAAAACCAATTTTCTGAAAACATCACAATGTACTAACTGTGACGTTGACATTTATAGTTAAAATACATTTCCAAAACCCATTTCTACAATAAAAAAACAATACCAAAAGAGTTCCAAATAGCCTTTTAATCTCATTGTTTTTAAATTTCTTTCCAAAATTATATAAATTATCATTATACTTTCACATTATATGAGCTTTAAAACAAAACTCCAAAACATGTCATGTTCTGAACGTGCATCACATTTCCAAAACCTAGTACATTACCAAAACATTTTATAATCTTTCTAAAAACATATGAAATACATAAATTATCCAAACACACCTTCATAATATTTATAAATATAACTATAATCTATATTTCCCAACATGACATAGTTCTGATAACCACTTGGCTACCAAGACATGACACAAAATTCAAAACCATTCTTGTTTTGAATAATATATTTTAAGTCACTTGAAGCAGAAATCCACCATTTATATGTCAAGGAAACATTTTGAGACTAATGTGAAAGGAACGGAGGAGAATCTTTTGAAAAACTGTGGTTCAACATGAACATCATTTATATATGCCATCCTCATTTGAATTCCCATCCTTGAATAAACCCTATGAAACCTAGGATGTTCCCACATCCAATTTCACTCAAAAAGTATCCATTAATTTTCCCAAAAACAATTTTTAAGAAACACCACTTACTTTACTGCCAAACCCAATTATTATACACAATTAAAGTACATGAGTAATCAATTAAAAACTAAAATAACCTTTCCAATAATTTTTCCACAAACTATAAATCCATGAATAAGTATCAAAATCTCACATAATTCCCAATACATAATTTCAACCAAGATAAAAAAAATATTACACGATAAAATATCACTAAAAGTTCTCAATTTATTTTTTATAAAAAAATAAAAATTTCATCCACCACCTTTCATGCATTTAAATATATATGCATAATTTGAGAAACCTTTTTAAAACAATTTTTCACACATTTTGAAACACTAAAACATGAAAATAATGTATTCCAACCCAATTTTTTTTTATTATAACATATTTTAAACATTAAATAAAATCTCAATCATTGATAAAATTTATCGAAAAGTAAATGGATGGAAACACCTACCACAAGAGTGTAAAAACGCGATGAATCTTCAGAAGATGGAATAACACACCTCAAGGGACAATCCACACATCATGAAATGAAATAAATCATACCAAAATCCAACCCTAAAGCTTATTTATTATTATAACAGAAACCCCAACAAGGAAAACCTTGAAATCAATAGATAAGGAAGATAAGAGAAGGAAATATAACAAAAACCCAATTATATTCACTATAGAATATTAAATATACATCCATGGAAATGTGGGGGGATAAAGGAGGGAAGTATGTGGTATCTCATTATGCACCAAGGTGGATAAATTTAAGGAAATTCTCAAATAGGCATAAAAGGTGGAGGGGAAAGGGTAACTTCACACTTTTATTGATCTATGAACTTGAAGGTTAGGTCATGTGATTTGAAAAAATGTGAATCACCTATGAGAAATATACAAGATAAAAGGTTCAACCTGCATGGGATGGATGTACGGTTTCCCAAACCATGTTCCAACCATGAAAAATTCCATTATCCAAACTGCTGAACCCATAGCATGGTTGTCGCACGGTTTCCTTTAATCATGTGCAAGTCATGGACCATGCCCCTGACAGAACCCAAAAAAAACAAATTTTTTCAATTGGTCCCTCATGACATAAAAAAATCCATTCTCAAACCCTATATGTCAAACCATCCATGAATAAAATAAACAAAAAAATCATATGCCTCAAAAATATGCTTTTTCTGAAAATGGATTTTTTTTGCATTAAATATGGTAATTTGAAAATTGATTTGTCCTTAATAATTTTTTTTGTAAAATTGAATTAATAATTAAAAAACGGATGAATTATTATGTAATAAGGATAATTTTTTTTAGTAATTAAAAGTAAATTATTTAGGTGAAAATTTGTTACCACGGTAAAACCAAAATTAGAAAAAATAAAAAATCTAAGACTAAAGGCTTTTAAAAAAAGTTTAAATAAATTTATTTAAAATGAATTTTTCGGTAATTATTGGCCCTAACTCCTCCAATATTCATTTATAATCCATTTTTAGGTCATCAAGATATATGAAACATGTGATGTTATTATATTGTGGTTAACAGTTTTATAAAATTTCATTCTCACCACTTATATAAGTGGCCTCTCACCATTGTTTTAAGGGTACTAAATAATTAGTCTCAATTTGAAAGTATGATGTTATTACATCCTATAAGATCCCATATCACCCTATTATTAATATAATCACATTTTATTAGTGTAATCCATCCCTTTATATGGATACCTTCAAGGGGAAGCCCATGTTGTCAATGTGAGTAATAATTTTTCCCCTAATATCCTGCCTTTAATATATCAATTTAAAAAATATATTGTTATAATTACAAAATAATTACAAATATATTTTTTAATACTTAATTTTATTATTGTAATTTAATTACTATTAAATTATTTCCCCATTACCACAAGGAAAATAAAAATGATATTCGAGCATGTGTACAGACTACCACCTCCCTGAAGCATCATGTTTCATTTTCCTTATCCAGCTTACAAGGATGGTACCAAAGTTAAATTTAATAAATAATTATTATATGAATAAAATATTTTAGATTCTTAAATGATAATACATATAATAATTTTCTTTTATTCTATATATAATGAAATCATAAACCGGGTGAATGTGTAGATAGTTGTATCCATCGAATAATTGATTTATGGGTTTTTTCACCTTAAAGGAATATGTAATTGTAGGCTATGAGATTTTTTATTTCCATTGTTATCAATGATTATATTTCACAACTAGTTCCATTAAATCATTGAAATATTTTTTGGTTATATATTCTTTCTAAATTATATCTGATAATATTGTTTTCATTTATGATATTTTAATGTTATCTCTTATGTTTTTCCTTATTGATAATTTTATTTTACCTTTATTATGTTTCGAATTCACCAAGTTTTGAAGAAATTTATAACATCTGATATGTCAAACAAAATAGATAGTTTGGAAATATTTTGGGAGATTTTGAATACTTATTGTTTTTTATGTAATTTTTAGATAGAGGAAAATTTTCCATTTTACAATAAAGAAATTGGTTTTGTTAGTAAATCTTTTATCATGTATCTCTAAAATAGTGAACCTAAAAGATCTATTGAATGTTTCTGACTCAACTTTTTGAGATATTGTAATTTTTGAAAGTTAAAATTGGGCCTACTTATTTCATTTCAATGTTGGTATGAACAGAATGTGTTTATTCACACTAGATTCTAGGAGTTCATATTTAGTGTTTTATATGTGGTATCAATTTAGTATTCATATAACTTATGAGGTTAGTATGTTATTTCATGATAATTTACAGATGATATGTTAATTTTGATAAAAAATTCAATGGTATAGATAACCCATTAGGTTAATTGATGTAATATTCGATAATTTAGATATTAAGATATGATAAATTTATTGAAAATCCTAGGTGTATTTCCATGTGATATGCCTATGTGTAAGATAACATCCTGGAGTTTTAGTGAAATAGATAATGTGTGATAATTCTAGAAATTACATTCCTGTTAGTATATTGGAAAGATAACTTGGCTATATCATAGATTTAGTTAAGGGTAATACGATAAAAAATATTATTGGATATTAACCCAATATTCACTCTTGTTAAGGATGAGTGGGCCTAATAATACACATCGGGATAGAAAATCATAGGGTATATTCTTTAGTCAATCACATTTTATTTAAATGTAATTTTGATGTATTTAGTATTTTATGGAATTCGGTTACAACATATGGGAGAACCCAACCCTAATAAACATAGATTGAACCAAGTGTTATTTTGGTCAAACAAAAAGTTAATGTGATAATGTTGAATAGTAAGAAATTTTGGATGAATAATTTCTAATGTAATTATTTAAAAATAATTCTCTAATGGAATTCAGAAATAATGGTTAAATCCTTTCAGTTTTAGTAATTGTAAGAATGAATAGGAACCATGTTAACAATATATTCAAGGGAAAATTTGGAGATTGTCCTAATGTAGAACCTAAAATGATAATAGATATAGGTAAAAATATATTTATTTTTCCAAAAAAATTTAATAATTATTTTTAACATTCATAAATTATTTGATTCATTAAAAAGACTAAATAAGAGATCGATGAATCATCATGGAGGTTCTAGTGAGGAAGATGATTAAATATATAAGATTAAATATCCTTGATTTGAAAATTATGTAATAATTTTAAAAAAAAAATTCATAATGGAATTGTAGATTTTTTATGGGTGGAAAATGAGGAATAAAATATTTTATTTCCTAATATAATTTATGAGATAAGTGGATATAGAATAAAGAAATAGGGTTTTTTGGGACTTACAACTAATATTCTAATGACTTAAATATTATAAAATATGATAATATCAAAATAAATTCCCTATTAATAAGAAAAAAGGATAATAGGAACCAAAAAACACATGAAAAAGTCAAAACAAATGAAACCACATTTATGGATGTGGTTTTATAAAAAATGTGGAATAAGGAAACCTGATCATCAACTCAAGAACTATGAGTTTGTCATTCGTATCTTGTTCCTATGTACTTAAAACATAGAATATCAATTGGGATGAATACATATTCAATTATTGCAAAAAACATTTTAGTGGTATGATTATTTTATCCCAAATATATAATTCCTCTGAAAGAGATATTTATAGGAATTTGTTTCATACAAATCATGTTATCATTCTTTTAGATGCATTTTAGGGGATATTAAGCATAAATTTTCTACCTTGACATAGAGGCCACAGTAATTTATAGGATAGAAAATTCACATCTAAAAATAATCCCATGACCTCCTATAATTGTTGTCTATAAAATACATATGATAATAATTACTCCCATTATATTGGGGAATTTATCAAAAAAAATTATGTAAAAACAATTCAATATTTATATTCTGATCCTGAGGGAAACGATTATTTCACTTGTCCTTCCATGGATAATGAGGATGAAACCAATTAGAGATTCAATACAATTCAATGTATATCTTATGGAAAACCTTAAATATTTCCTTAGTTAGAAATAATTAAAATTTAGAGGATGTAATTTGTTTAAGGGTGAAATGTAGAGACCAAATATTTCACTATGTATTTTAAAAAAACAATTATTATCTTAATAACTTGGTCTATACTCAACATCAAACCATAATGAACTGCGAAACATTACATATCTTTTTATATGGATACAGAGAATTAGTAAGTAGATATATATATATATAATATAATAATGAAATATATTTCTAATTATAATATCATGTCATTACCTAAGTTAAAGCATTGATAAATTTATTTACTATAATTAAATAACTAATAAGACTAATTTATTATTTAACACATAGCCTATATAAAAAAGAAATTTTAATGTATTTTATTAAGAAAAAAATTTAATATTGAAAAAATAAATTGTTTATATGTGTACTATATTATGACTAATTTTACTAGTAATTGATAATAAATAGAATAATCAATAGATAATATTTTTTATAATTATTTTCCTTTGAAAAGAGTTTTAATTATATATTTTTATTATTTATATGTTATATACTTATATTTTAAAATATTTATTTGAAATAATTAAATTCATTTTCTTAACCATAATATCAATATTTTTTTAGATTGATTTTTGGTATTTTTTGTTGAAATATTTTTTTAGCAGAATAGTGAAAATTTGGGTTTGTTTTTAAAAAATGGTACATTTTTTAACATTATCATTATATAAGAATTAAATATAGGTTTAAAAAGCCATTTAATTGATCTAATATATATTCAATGAGTAAAAATATAATTTATAAATATGATTATGTATTTATAGATCCCATTTTTAAGATTTTATGAACAAAAGTAACATTTTCCAATAAATGAAACTATTTTGGGTATTTTCAACTAAATAAAAATTAATTTAGTAAAATATGGTATTTTATTTCTATGAAATCCAACTACTATTTTTTAATATATCATTTAAATCATCAAAGAAAATAAATTTACACTTTTATAGAACATATAAAATTAAATATTAAAAATTAACATTTTTCTAGAAACAATTTTTACACAATATATGCGCCAAAATAAAATTTGGCTTCCGTGAACATATAAATATTATATTATAAAATTTAATTTACATTAGTAATCATTCATACTTTTTTTAAAAAAATATTAAATTTTTTTTTCAATTAAAGTAAATTAATAAGGTAAAAATTAGTTACCATTGTAAAACCAAAAAATGGTAAAAGTGAAAATTCAAAGAGTAAAGGACTGAAAAAATGTTTTATTATTGTAGACCTTATATCATTAAAAACTTATTATTTCCATTCTAGAGTATTCTTGACTTTTAAAACATGTTATATCATTATATTAAGTAAAAATATAAACAAAAACTCCACTCTCACCAGTTATAAAAGGGGCCTCTCACCACCCCTTTAAGACCTCTAAAAAATTCAGTTTACTCTTTATTATATTCAATAATTACATACCCTATATTTATAATGTATCCTCTTATGATTCTGGTCACCATAGATAATCCTATGCCCTCTCTTTCCTAAGAGTCCACTATGGGAAATCCCAAGTCCTCAACCTGAGTATTAATCTTCCCAAATTAAATTCATTTCTATTTTACATTCCCAAAATATTTTTTATTATTTAAATATAATTAAATTAGTTTCGTTTGTATAAATAATTTTAGTATGACAATGTAATAACCAATAACCACCCTTCCCCTTTTTCTATGAGGATTACCAGAAACGACATTCATGCATATGTGCATACAGCCATTTCCACGATGCATCGTGTTTTGTTTTTTATAATCACCTTACATGAATGGTCATAATAATGAATTTAATAAATTAACTATTAAATTTAAATTATATTTTATATTATTAAATTTTAGAAAATATTATACAGTACTCTTATTTTTTTGATAACGAAATTATCATCCATTTGTACGTGTAGACTTCCGCCTCCATGGAATGATTGAATTTCTTTTCTTTTATTTTCATAAACACATTTGAGGTATGGTCATTTGAATTTATTTTATAGAGAAAATGAATATTATGAAATAATAAATTCTGTTTTGATACAAATTGTAAAACTGAATAATAAAATGAGAAATAAATAACTATGGAAAATTCAACAATCCAAAAGAGTATTCAAATAGAAAAAATGATTTATTTGTATACTGTGACGACATCCTTTATGTTATATTACACTTATAATTATTTATAATTATGATATATCGAATAATTAAAATCTATAAAAAAATTATTATTAATTTTTTATAATGATATTACAACTAAATCACTTCATATTCTTCAATTAATTATAACATGTTCTTGTTTGGGCTAGTTTGACTACCTATTTAAAATTGAGATTAATTTAAATCATGGATTAATACGAGGATTTAATTTAACATTAAATTTAATATAAAAATGGAAATAATTGTTTAAATTTAGTTATTTAATAGTGAAAAATATATTAAAATAATTATTTAATATACCAACGTTAGTTCATGTAACACCACTAAGACATGCTCATTACCTATTTCATCATTAAGGATTGTATCTAAAACACTCCTAGAATGAAATGATAAAATTATAAATAATTATAAAACAAAAATTAATTGATATTTAATGGTCTAAGAATGGTGATAATTGGTACAACAATGAATAACAACACCTCTATTATGAATTTTCTTCTAAAAATCACAATTTTTCCCAAACAATATCGAAAATAGATAATATATAACTAATATACATGTGGAGAATAATTATAAATGAACATTTTAGATGACTATAGATATTAAAAAGATATAAATTGTTGATTAAGATAGTTATTGTTGTTATACATGAGGTTATAATTCATCTTGGATAATAAAGAATTAATGTAAAGGTTCCTGCAAACTCAATTTACTTCTTTTGAGTTACAGACATAGTTATTTAAACTCTATTGTTCCAAGATTGATTTATTTCTACTAATTAATACCTAGAAATATATTTTCTCCTTTATTTATTGGGATAAAAAATTCATCCTTATAGCCTAATTATAAATTGATTCTTAATTGAATGATTATGTTAATTGTAATGGTATTTTATATCAAATTTTAATTCCTTGAGACATGAATATGTTATACAACATGTTTTATATTATATGGTGTGATTACTACATATTTGATATTTTTTATCATGACCATATCATTGGTCTTTTATATAATGTTACATTTTAAATTATATCATTTATGAGGAATTTGATTTGAAAATATCTAAAGTCATATGATTTATTTGTCTCTATTTTAATTCCATGAGATATGATTGATATTTCCCACCTTATTATCATTTATATTATGTATTAATTTCCCTATTTACTTGATGTAAAATTATTATATTTCAATTTATCATATTTAAATTATATGGAATTTTTTCCAAATTCATTTAATTCTTATCTTACCATTAACTTATGGATTTTTAATATAAAATTTTCCTCATTGAGATATGATTAATATTCATTGACTATTTTTTATTGTGTATATATTAGTAATGGATCACCTTTTATATCCTCTCATACTATTTTATTTTTGGGGTGAAACTCAAAGATATCAATCAAATTCTTTAATTTCAAAATAATCCTCTATTACATGCATAATTTATCTTCCATTGACATTCAATTAAAGACACGATGTAATACATAAATTGATTTGTGAAAATTTTGACCAAATAGTATACCCTTTATCTCTATGGTGTTATTTTAAATTATTTTTATATATAAACATAATCAATTTACTAATTGGGGAAAAATAAAATATTTGTATACTTTTTATTCCAATATTGTTATTTCTTGATTAATAAGTAATGATGGTTATGTATTTTATAGATCATTAATTACTTCATATGTTTAATTTTTTGAACATAATTAGTGATGGGTGGGGCCATCAATATCCCCTTAATGCATTAGTAGGTCTCATGACGGAAACTATATTAGGTCTTTTAGTGTATGACTACCCAAAAAATAGATTTTAGATACTGGGACATGACGGTGAAATCACTATGTCTAATATCATGGTATAATGGTGTAGGGAATTGAATTAGAATCCTGAAATTATTAATATCATTTATAAGGAACCAATGATTTTTTATGTGATATTATAATTTCCAATTTTATCTATGGATATATTACAAATTCACTTTCATTATGTAATATAATTTTTTTATTCATCTATTAATGCCAAATTATTTATGCTCACAATATTCTCTATATTGATGTTTGATTACAACTTCTTATGTTTAACCTTACTTATAGTTTGAGATTACCTTTATATGTTTCAATTTTTCTAGGTAATGATGAAATGTATCACACATGATTTGTCTAAGGGAATATATGGTGTGGATAATTTTATGATATATTGAATATTTATTTTGGATTATGTAATTTCTTATATAATGGAAACAATATTCATTTGATGAAAAATCCATGGGGTTTGTTAGTTAAAACTTTTTCTTAAATCTCAAAAACCCTAAACATAAATAGTCTTTAAAATGTATCTGAATCAATATTTATTTGTGATATTATAATTGGTGGTGGTTAAAATTTGTTCCCTTAAGTAAATTTTCTTTCTAGTATGTAATGAATATGTTTACATGCATCAGATTATAGGAGTGTGGGTTTGGGTGTCATATTTTGCATAAAATAAGGGTTTATATAACTTTTGTGGTTTGGAATTTAGATACAAATAATTTTAAGATTTATATGATAATGATGATAACAGTATAAAAGGTATATATTAGCCTTTACGTTAATTAAGGTAATATTGTATATTATAAAGATTAGGGTAGGATATAATTAGTGAAAACCGTAGGGATAAGTGTATGGTATATATCTATGTATAAGATAACATCCCAATATTTCTGGTAATGTAGTGATTGTGCGATTCTCTTAGAAACTACATCCCTGCCTGGATACTATCAAGTTGACATGGAACTGTAACAAAATATCTTAGGGGTAATCAACCTAAAATAGGTCTGTTGGGTATTAATCCAATATTTAATCAGGTTTTCGATGAATAGGCCTAAGACATCACAATTTAATAGGAACTAATGAGGATATTCATTTTCCAATCACATAATCTTTACATGACATTCAGAAGGATTAATTATGTTAAGGAATTGGGATTTATAAACTAAGAGTACCCAACCTATTTAATCCTTGATTATAAAAATTTTGATTTAGGTTAAATTGAAATATAATTTAAATTTTTTTAATAGAAAAAAATTTTAATGTTCAAATTTTTATGGAATTATCATACAATAATAATTTTATAGTGTTCATAACTCATGATTAACTCCTTTTAGTTTTTGTTATAGATAGATCCTAAAAAATATATGTAAATAATGGATGACATGGAAAATAAAAATATTGTCCCAAATATCTTCCTAATGGTAATTGATATTCAGTGAGAAATCAAGTTATTATTCCAAAATAGATATAAACAATAATAGATAATAATGTGAAAAATTCAATCCTTAAAACTCAATAATGAAGAGACACATGGTGTCTCCAGGAAGATTAGGTGGGGAATATGTTATGGTAAATAATATTAAACATCCTTTATGTAAAAAAATGGGGTAATAATCAACAAGGGTAATGTCTTAAAGAAACATGAATATTTTTCTAGTGTGGAACAAGAGGTAATAAAAAACATAATTTTTTAGGAAAATTGATGAAATCAATGAACATGGTGAAAGGAAATTTAATTCTTGGGGAGTAACCACCAAAAGTGTACGGATCTAAACATGGTATTCTTATACTTCATCTATTTAAATGCCCAAATCTAGCGGTTTATAAGGAATACAAGAATTAGAAACATCCAATAAAAGGGGGAACATATGGAACCATGACTACAGATGTGGGGTTTGAAATAGATTTACAATGAGTAAAACTAATCACCCACAAAAGAACTATTAGTTTTCTATTTTTATCTTATTCATTTGAATTAATTAAATTAAATTACCACCCCAACAAATAAGTGACAAAATTTCCATAAATTTTTTTATTGGAATGATTATTTTATCAAAATTATGAATCTTATCTTTAATAAATTTTTATAGGAAAATGATTCCTAAAAATATGGTTTCTTTTATTTAATTAAAATTTTATATTATATTTTTTCTCAGTTATAATTTTTTACATTAAGGCGATGATCATTTGCAAGATAGGAAAATAACACTTGAAAATCAACACATAATCAGTTGTTAAAACATAATATAAAATTAATATTAAAAACATTACATCCATTATATTGGATTATTTAGAAATATTATTTCATTAAAAACTCATAACTAGTTATATTATTATTATGATAGGAAAGTTGAATTCAATTGTTATATGAATAATGGTAAGGATGAAACCTTATAAAAAGTTACATATTAATTCATTTCTATATTATAAACACCCTTAACAGTTTCGTAAGTTGAGAATAATTAAAATTTCCCTTATTTAAATTGTTTTTGGGAGAGAATGTAATGATCCATATTTTCAATATTTAATATCCTTAAATAAATATTCAATTAATAACTGGTTCAACATGCAATACTAAATGAAAATCAACCACGAAGTAGTATGTAACCATTAAAATAAAGTCCATGAATTGCTGTCTAAAAATAAATGTAAAAAATTAATGAAATATTGGTAGAAACTAAAATAAAGTTCATTATCCATGATAAGGCATTGATAAATCAGGTAAATGTTGCTAAATAACTAATAAGACTGATTTATAATATAAAATATATCATTTCAAAATATTGAATTTTTACATGTTTTTAGGAAACTTAATATATCATGGATAAAATATTTTTTTCATATGATTAATATTTTAACGCCAATTTTATTACTAATTTATAGTAAATAAATAAAATAATTGTTAATATTTTTCAAAAAGTTATTTTCCTAGGGAATAAAGTTCATTATATATTCTTGTTTTTTATTTAAGTGGTAAATTATGACCTCTTAAAATTTTTACAGGATAAAAAAGATCTTTAATTTTAGTTTTGGAATCTAAGTATTAGATTAATAGTACTTTCAATTTCTTTTCTTAAACACTTGATTTTAAGTTGAATAGCGAAAAATACATTTTTATCAAAACATAAATTTTATAACTCTATAATTGTGTAAGGAAGACCTAGAAGTTTATAAAACCTTGTAATTGATTAAATACATATTTAAGGAGTTAATATATAGATTAAAAAATAAAAACTAGAATTCATAAAACCCATAACAATGTATGAACTAAAGTAATATTTTTCAATAAAAGAAACCATTTTTGGTATTTACTTTTAGTTAAATATAATTTTTTTAAAATTCATATTATGATTTATTTGAAATCCATATAAATTTTGTTTTATTTTGTTTATAATAAACCATTTTTTTCATGGTAACCAATGAAATTTATATTTTTATCTTACACATTAATTTAAAGCTTGAAAATAATTTTTATTTTCTAAAAACGAGTTTTCACGGGTCACATACACTAATATTAAAATTGTTTTTTATATAACAATGAATATTTTATTTTAAACTAAATTTAATATTTTTAATAATTAGTTTGAAATTATTTAATAATTTCCACTTAAAATTTATGAATTATAATTAAATTACTTAGTTGAATATTAGTCACCATAGAAAAAAGGTAAAATTAAAAATAATAAGAGTATAGGACTTAGGGATATGTTTAAAACATGTTTAAAAATTAATTTATAATATATTACTGACCTTATCTGATTTCTCATTCCATTATTTCCCATTTTTTATTCTTTTACATGTGAAACACGTTCTCGCGTTATGTTAACTTGAAATATTTTAAAAACTTTCATTCTAATTACTTATAAAAGGGTCCTCTTACCACCCCTTCATGACACCTAAAAAATTATGTTTCCTCTTAGAAATATTCCCTTATTATTTTCCTTCAAATCGTATTTAACCTTATTATGTTTCTTGACAAATGATAGTAATATAATTCCTCCTTTAAAATGGAGTCATCATAGGGAATGCTCAAGTCCAAAACATGAGTATTGATTTTCCATAATATATTTTTTAATAGATTAGTTTTCCAAATTTATTTTTCACATTTCTATATAATGACATAAAAATTATTTCATACTGTAATTTTATTGTTCCAAGTTAATAACTATTAACAAACTTTAAACTTTTCCCATAAGGAAAAGAAAAACAACACATATGCATGTGTGCAGACTACCACTTATTTGAAGAATCATTTAACATTTTTAACCACCATAAAAATATGGTAAAAATCTTAATTTCATAAATCAGTATGATATTTATAACATATTTTATAATTTGAAATGACATATTATACATTTCTCTCATTATATAGGAAAAAAAATTATACACTATGAATATGTGACTTCTACTACCATGGAATGATTTATTTCTATTGTTTTCATCACATCTTATCCTAGATAGTCAAGAGAATTCATTTATTAGATGTAACATGTCACGACCCGACTTCGGGGCCCGTGCTGTGACTACCCCAAGCCTGCCTTCCATAGGCCAGGGGCTGGCGACTAGCACCAAAGGCATAATTCTCGACAAATGTGAAGGCATTGCCATTATAAAAGTAAACAAAACACCACAGAGTACAAGAAGAAGTAAAACACTAAGTACCAAAGTAGTGTTGAAAAGTAAATGGGCCAGAATACAAACCCAACTAAAAGTACAGCTACAAAAAAACGAAAGTACAATAGAAAAGACAAGCAGCTGGAAGAAGACACGCAGCTCCTGGATCGTCCACCACGGATCCTACCTGAAGGGTAGGTATAGATTCCCTCCTCAGTACTCCACGTCTGATCGTCTGTTCGTCTGTCTCCTCCAGGTACCGACTCGACGTGAGATCTACCTCTGGGTACCGTCCAGTCCTCGAACGCTCGGCCTCCATCAGTGTTGTCTGTCATCTGTATCCAACAAAATGAGGTGTGGGCATAGACCGTTCAGGGGTGAGTATATGATACTCATTAGGGACCCTGAGACCCTCAAGGTCTCACTAAATCCAACAAGTATAATCACAAAAAAGTTATCAACAGAAAACCCTTATTAGGTATAAGCCCATACTTATACCTAATTTATCAAGTGACCCATTTCAGCCACGAGGTATCACACAGATATGAAGTCAACGGATAACCACTACTTAGGTATATGCCCATACATATACCTATGTTATCAAGTAACCCATCTCAATCATGAGGAAAACAAAAAGGTCAACAACTCATCTCAAACCAGGATTTTATTCATGATAACGAAACCACGACTGCTGGAGAACTCCTCCTCTGTCAAGTACAGTGGGCCTCTAGCTATAACCATGCGCGTCCCAGTAACCTTGGACTGCTGATGTACTCCACCTGGCGAGTACTGTGGACCTGCCGCTGCAACCTTGCGCATCCCACCATGGGTCTACCACTATAACCAAGTGCACCCCCTCTTAGCCTACAGAGGTGCTCCTTCTATCGAGTACCGTAGGTCTGCCACTAAAACCAAGCGCACCTCCACTGTGCGTCTTCCGCTACAACCAAATGCACCCTACTGGGCTATCTGAATCACTCCGAGTCGATCGATCAGCAGTCGTCAAGTCTCAGTTAGCTACTAGGTCTCTACACTCTGCTAGCTCGTCTCCGGGAGGTTCCGCTCCATGAGCTACTGTAGATACTCCAAGTATCACAAGTCCCACGAAGAAGTATCTCAAAGTAATGCCTCATCATAGGGGTCTCAAATCAACAGACGACGCGTCAATCAGACGCCCGGTCTATGAGTTATTAGCCTTTTCGTCCCAAGGGCCCGGTTGGTTTCATGTACGAACCAACCCGAACGCATCTCAACTGTACCCCTAACTCTCATAGGGTATACCCATAGGGACCGATTCCCAACGTGATCACCAACGCCGCCGACGGTTCGTCAAATGGACGTCCGGTCTGAAAGTTATCAGCATTTCCGTTCTAGAGTCCCGGTTGGATTTTGGGTACAATACAACCCGGCCACTATCCAACTGAAACAAAAACTCAGGAAAAATGTTCCAAAAGTTCCGTCTCATCATGAGGAATACATCAAAGTCGATGGCACATCAATAGGATGTCCGGAGCTCATGTTATAAGCGTTTCCGCTCCGAGGGCCTGGTTGGTTTCGTGTACGAACCCAACCGTCCGAACCCAAAGTTCTCTGAAACCTTGAGTTTAATATATCAAAACGACCGTCTCGATCCAAGGATCGCATCGCAGCTGACGGTGCGTCGATCGGAGGCCCGTAGCCTATGTTATAAGCAAAATACTGAAAGAGGTCCGGAAGTGGGGGTTTGGGGCCCGGGCCGACCCGGCCCGAGACCCCCCTGGGTCGGCCTGAACCGAGTCGACCCGAAAAGGGTCGAGCCGAACCGGTTCCGGCCCGATGCGCTAGCGCGCTGGCACGCTGGTGGTCCGCCGGCCAGCTCGGTGTAACCGAGCTGGGCGGTCAAGGGGGGGTGGGGCTGCCCCCTGTTCAATTAAACCCACCCCCCCCCCCCCACGTAGGGGTCATTGCTGTTTGGCCAGCCGGGGGTTACAAACCCCCGTATTCTCCCCTTACCGGCCCGCCTGCTCCGGCCGGATGACTACTACCGCCATGAGACCGGCTGGTCTCGTCCCCCTGCTCTGACGCCGGCGGCCGGAAATCGGTCGCCGCTCCCTGCTCTTCCGGGGCCTTGGACCGTCTGGCGCGGTGCGACGGCGCCGCGCCCCTCTGCCGCGACCCCGATCTAGCCACGATGTTTTCATGATTCTCCAGCATGGCGCGACGGTGCCATGAACTTCTACGACTTCAATGGTTTGGCACGACGGTGCCCCGCGTCCTTGCCGTATTATCCCGCGCGGTGCGACGGCACCGCGTCACTTTCCTTCGAACCGCAACAACACAAAGATAAGGGAGGAGGGTCGGCCATGTTTGTGCAGTCCGACACCCTCCCGTTAATCGATAGAAAGTGGTCCAATTTGAAACTAGGAACGATGACAGAAGAATTCATGAATAAGAATAACAATAAAACCCCTACCTCGAGTGTAGTTGAACGAAGGCTCGTCACGGAATTGCACGTCGCAGAAGGAGGCGTCGCTGAAGGAGGTTCCGTACACGTTGACGGAGATCGTTCGAGGAGGAACGATGTATCCCTTCCTTTGACGTGGGAAGAAGGAATGAAAGAAAGCGCGTTGGGTCATCGATCTCTGAGGGACGTGTCTCTCACCATCGTCTGCTATCAGAGTTCGGCGTTCTTCACGTTCTTCACCGAGGAAGAAGAACTTCAAGACCTTGAGCAAATTCTCCCCTGCCTTCACTCACAATGAACCCCTTAATAAAATAAGACTTTCCTTATTTTATTAACACACAAGACAAACGTCTTTGAAATTCAAAATTGATTCTATCTATTAATTGAATTAATTGAAACGTTTAAACCGCCAAATTAAAATAGGTGTTTCATAACAGATAAAAGCAAGAGTTGACTTTCATTTAAAGGGGGGTACGGGTGCGTTACCTTATTAAAGGAGGGGGGTTGAAAAAGGTAGGGCTTGTGTAGGCCCCACCCCACAAATATCTTACCTAGTGGAGTAGGATATAGTGGGTCCCACTCCATCCACTTAGCTTAGGTAAAACAACTCTAAATAAAATAAAAATTGGTTGCACCATTTTTATCTTATTCCTTTACTTAACCAAAAAAATTAAGTGCCGCACCCGAGCAAACAAAACTCCAGAAAAGGTGTTTCTAAGAAATTACCAGTGCTGTGATTCTATCAGTGTCCTCGGATTTCGATTCCGAGCACCGGTTCAAAAGTTAGGAAAACCCGCTTGTTCATTCACTGAACGTACCTGAGCTAAACTTGGGAAAATGATTCCGGGCACACCGGGTCTTGGAATCAGGTGCCGTCAGAAACTACGTACTCGTAAAATCCCAAAGAAAATTAAGAAAATATTTTCCATGAAATTTTTGGGTCTTTACATTACTCCCACCTCAGAGATTTACGTCCCCATAAAACGTTAACACAAACTAGGGATACAAAAGCGGAAATGAGCACGCATCTGAGCCTTCCGCTCCCAGGTTCTCCCCTGGAGCTTCCTGTGCTGCCAGTGAAAGCGCAACTGAGGAATCGATCATTCACGTTGGAGCTGATCATGTCGATCCTCGATCTCCACTGGAATCTCTGCGCATATCGCCCAGTCATCGACGTCCAACTCCCTGAGGTTGATGTTGTGTGAAGGATCATGCGCGTATCTCCTCATCCGAGGTACGTGGATAATTTCATGCACCCGGTGCAACTGAGGTGGAATGTTCAAGAGTTAAACCACCTAGCCTAACCTACTGAGGACCTGGAAAGGTCCGATGAAGTGTGGAGATAACTTTCCGCCTCATCCAAATCTTCGTAATTCCACATCGAGGTGAGAACCGTAAGAAAACGTGGTCGCCATCCTCGAACTCTAGTGGTCTCTGCCTGTAGTCAGCATAAGGCTTCTTTCGGATCTGAGCTGTCCTCATCCACTCTTGGATGACCTGGACCTTTTCTGTCGCGGCCTGGACCATCTCTGGTCCCACAAGATCTACTAAGATTTCTTTTTTTCCGAAAAGAGAAACTCAGTATCATCCCTTGGATGAACCACGTTCTTTTCCAAATGCTGTCAATCCAGCCATGAATGATGTATTCATGCCTTGGATGACGTCGTAAGGACTCGACGTTACTACCAAGAGATCCATCCATCACTCTTGCCTCTAAGGGTTGAGTCACACTGTCGGCATCAGTGTGTGGTCACTGGGTCTCCTCCAGTAGGTATCTCAAAGTGAGGGTCAAGTCAACGGTTTTTAAACTGGAACCTGTAAGTAACAAAAAAAATGGAAGGAAGCAAATGCCACAGAGGTTAGTGTATTTTAATTATTGCAGCTCATAGTACAAAGACACAAATGTAAAAACAATATGGAACTAGAAGTATGAAGAATAAAAGGAAACCACTAGTTCTGCTCCTGTCCACTTGCTTTCGGAGCTCCGTAGTCATATGCTTCTGCTGCCTGAAGCTGAGCTCTCCCATGTCCACATGTTCCCTACAGTCGGGGTGCACCTCTTGGTGGAGGTGGTGGAAACACCTAGAAGTGACGTCCACCTCCAGCTGCACGGCCAGCTCCCCTGCCACGGTCTCCTGCTCCTTGCGGTCCGCCTCGATCGAACCTCTGCCTATGCCTGGGAGGTCCTTCGTTTATCTGCTGGTCATCTATATAGCGGGTCGTACAGTCACGTGCCATGTGACCAACCCCGCCGCAAGAGTAACACTATCCGCTCCTGGTAAGTTGCTCTCCACCCTGGGTGCATCGCACACACGATCCTATGTCATGCGGTCGACCACCTCTAGGTCTAGTCCTTTTGGACCTCTACGTCATCTGTCTCCTGCCCGTCGTAGAAGAATCTACCGCATGACAGCTAGTGGTGGGTCTTACTACTAGGGACTGATCAACAAGGAAACTCTCCACTAAGAGGGCTCACTCCAACACCCCTATCTATGTCGGGATGCTGTGAGAAACTAAAGAAGCTCTAATCTCTCGCCTGAGCCCCTGCTCGAAGGTTCGAACCCTGAAGAATAGGTCATATACCATATCTGTGGAGTAGCACGAGAGGACTGTGAACCTCACTGAGTACTGGGCCACCATCATGCTACCCTACTGTAGATGAAGAAGCTCTTTTATACACACAACTCGAAGGGTGGCTGGTACAAACTCTTCCCGGAACAAGCTCCCAAAGTCTACCTACAGAAGTGTTGCCTCGTTATGCATCTGGAGCATCAGGCTCCACCATCTGCCTACTGCTGCCTGAAGAAGGCTGGCAGCAAGGATCACCATGAAGTCTGCTGGCGTCCCCACTAGGCTAAATAATCTCATCATAGCCTCCAGCCAATCCTCAGCCGCCTGCGGGTCCGTCTCTCCCCTGATCCTGGGTGACCTCTGGTGCTGGTACTCGTGCAGTTTGCTCAAGTGACGTGCACCCTCTGATGCTCGGGCTGGTGGAATCGGTGGGCCAACAGGTAGTAGTACCACTGGTGCCTCAACTGAAATAGGGCCCTATACTGAGGCCACGTCGCTCGGCGGGCTGTCAGTACGTGCAACTCTCGGGGCTCTAGCAGGTCGTCCGTGAGGAGGCATCCGGAAAAAAGCAAATGTGACACGGTCAAACGATTTACACTTGGTGAGATGACCTGGTTTGAGATGTTTTAAGGGAAAACCTTTTAAAACACACACGCAATCAGTGTTTTCGTGCACTGAGTCGGAAATAAAAAGTCAGGATCCTGGTGTATGGATACGTCGGCTGCTCGCACCAACACTGGATTCCCTAAACTGAAAACCACACTCGGTACCCTTAACACTATTGCTTCACAGAAAAGGAATATCAAAGTTACAGGTTCTGCAGTAGAACCAACTCCTTTGATACCAATTTGTCACAACCCATCCTTGGGGCCTGTGCTGTGACTTCCCCAAGCCCGCCTTCCATAGGCCAGGGGCTGGAGACTAGCACCAAAGGCGTAATTCCCGATAACTGGGAAGGCATTGGATTTATAAGAGTAAACAAAACACCACAGAGTACAAGCGGAAGTAAAAATCTAAGTACAAAAGTTGTGATGAAAAGTAAAAGGAACAGAATACAAACCCAACTGAAAGTACATCTACAACAGAACAAAAGTACAACAGAAAAGACAAGCAGCTGGAAGAAGACACACAGCTCCTGGATCGCCACCACGGATCCTACCTGAAGGGTATGTATAGATGCCCCCCTCAGTACTCCACGTCCGATCGTCCGTCCGTCTGTCTCATCTGGGTACCGACTCGTCATGAGATCTACCTCCAAGTACCGTCCAGCCCTCGAACGCTCGGTTGGTTTCGTGTATGAACCAAACCAAACGCATCTCAAATATACCCCAAACTCCCATTGGGTATACCCATAGGGAGTGTTTCCCAATGTTATCACCAACGCCGCTGACGGTTCGTCAAACAGACGTCCGGTCTGAAAGTTATTAGCTTTTCCGTTCTAGGGGCCCAGTTGGATTTCGGGTACAATCCAACCCGGCCACTATCCAACTGCAACCAAAACTCAGGATAAGTGTGCCAAATGTTCCGTCTCATCAAGAGGAATCCATAAAAGTTGATGAAACGTCAATCAGATGTCTAGAGCTCAAGTTATAAGCCTTTCCGCTCCGAGGGCCCAATTGTTTTCGTGTACGAACCAACCCGGACGAACCCAAAGTTCTCCAAAACCTTGAGTGTAATATATCAAAACGACCTACTCGATCCAAGGATCACATCATAGCTGACAGTGGCTCGATCAGAGGTCTGTAGCCCATGTTATGGGAAAAATACTGAAAGAGGTCCGGAAGTGGGGGTTTGGGGCCCGGGCCGACCCGGCCCGAGACCCCCCTGGGTCGGCCCAAACTGGGTCGACCTGAACCAGGTCCGGGTCTGGCTCGCTTGGGCGCGACCTGGCCCGGCCCGGTGCACTTGAGCGCTGGCGGTCCGCTGGCCAGCTCTGTATAACCGAGCTGGGCGTTCAAGGGGTGGGGGGGGGGGACTGCCCCCCCCCCCCCCCCCGTTCAATTAAATGCCCCCCCCCCCACACGTGGGGGTCGCCGCTATTCGGCCAGCCAGCGGTTATGACCCCCAGATTCTCCCCTGACCAGCCGACCCGCTCCTGCCGGCCGGCTTCCGCCGCCACGGGACCGGCTGGTCCCGTCCCCCTGCTCCGACACCGGCGGCCGGAAATCAGCCGCCTCTCCCTGCCCGCCGCGGCCTTGGTTCGTCCGGCATGGCGCGATGGTGTCGCGCCCCTCCGTTGCGGCCCCGCTCCGGCCGAGGTGTTTTCGTGATTCTCCGGTGCGGCGCGACGGTGCCGCGACCTTCTTCGACTTCAATGGAACGGCATGATGGTGCCGCACATCCTTGCCGTATGATCCCGCACGGTGCGACGACACCCCATCACATTCCTTCGAACCGCAACAACACAAAGATAAGGGAGGAGGGTCGGCCATGTTTTTGTAGTCCAGACCCCTCCCGTTAATCGATTGCAAGCGATCCAATTTGAAACGAGTAACGATGACGGAAGAATTCACAAATAAAAACAACAATAAAACACCTACCTCGAGCGTAGTTGAATGAAGGCTCGTTGCTGAATTGCACGTCGTGGAAGGAGGCGTTGAGGAAGGAGGTTCCAAACACGTTAACAGAGATCATCAGAGGAGGAACGATGTCTCCCTTCCTTTGATGCGGGAAGAAGGAATTAAAGAAAGCACATCGGGTCGTCGATCTCCGAGGAAGGCGTCTCTCACCGTCGTTCGTAGTCGGAGGTCGGCGTTCTTCGCGTTCATCGTCGAGGAAGAAGAACTTCAAGACCTAGAGCTAATTCTCCCCATCCTTAATGCACAACGAACCCCTTAGTAAAATAAGACTTGTCTTATTTTTTTAACACACAATCCGAATGTCTTTAAAATTCAAAATTGATTCTATCAGTTAAATGAATTAATTGAAACTTTTAAACCGCCCAAATTAAAAGTGGTGTTTCATAACATGTAAAAGCAAGGGTTGACTTTCATTTAAAGGGGGGTTCAGGTGCACTACCTTATTAAAGGAGGGGGGTTGAAAAAGGTGGGGCTCATGTGGGCCCAACCCCACAAATATCTTACCTAGTGGAGTAGGATATAGTGGGTCTCACTCCAACCACTTAGCTTATGTTAAACAACATTAAATAAAATAAAAATTGGTCGCACCATTTTTATCTTATTCCTTTACTTAACCAAAAATTTTAAGTGCCGCACCCGAGAAAACGCAACTCCAGAAAAGGTGTTTCTAAGCAATTATCGGTGCTGCGATTCTATCGGTGTCCTCGGATTTTGATTCCGAGCACCGGTTCAAAAGTAAGGAAAACCCGCTCATTCATTCACTGAATGTACCCGAGCTAAACATCAGAAAATGATTCCAGGAACACCGGGCCTCGGAATCAGGTGCCGTCAGAAACTGCGTACTCATAAAATCCAAAAGAAAATTAAGAAAAAAATTTCCTTGAAATTTCCAGGTCTTTACATAACACCCAACTATTTTGTATCTATTACATTGAAATAAATTTAGCTTATTTAATACCTTAAATTACACACACCCCCGAGTCTAAATGAACCATGATATATTATGGACATTATAACCTCGTTATTATATTTGTGTGTATGAATAAGATTAAAAAAATTATGAAATATATATATATATATATATATATATATATATATATATATATAATTTTTTTAATTCATTTGTATATCAAAAATTTTTATTAAAATCATTTCATTAGTAAAATCCCTATTTTTATGAAGAAATATATTTTTCTAAGTATTTTGGATTTTTATCTAAAAATATATATTAATTAGTATTAACAATTTATTTTTTTAAAATTTATTTTTAATTTATGAATAATCATTCATATATTAGTTATATATGGGTTAGTAATCAATATAAAATCATTTAATGCTAAAAATAGTTTGTTTTTAGAAAAATATTTCTATGTGTTAAGTGTGTTTTCATCTTAAAAAATAAATAAATCACAATTGACTAATTTGGTTAATGAAATGTATATAATATATATTAAATAAAATATATTAACAATAATATAATAGTTATAACTAGGAAATTAATGAGAATAAATTTGGTTTTATGCTTCAAAATTCATTTTTCAATAAAATAGTTGTTCTTTGGGATTTGACAGATTATAATAATTTTTTTACTTATAGATAATGAATCTGATAAAATTTATTCTATATTTGTAATCCATATATAAATATTTTGTTAATTATCCTACATTATTTATTTCCCTAATGAATAGTAAAAGAAATAAAAATTTATTACTATGGCGTAGGGGTTAAACTACGAGATAAAGATAAAAATGACATAGATACTTCTATGATTATTATTATTTGAAGTTATTTAGATAATAAAATAGACTTAAGATCAATTTATTGTGCATTTGGTTAAAATATAACAAGGAAATAATGTTATATTATAAATTTTTTATGTGATTCCAAGTGTCTCCCCCTCACTTATTAAGGGGAGCCTCTTATACTCTAAGATCCCGGATCTTGGAAAGGTATGTTCTCATTAATATTTTGTCTCGAATGCCTTTTTTGGTTAGTAATGTGCTTACCCATGTCTTATAAGAGGATAGGGGGTGCTATGAGGGTTTGGGACACAAAAATTGGAGAAAAGGGGGTTTTATAGGTAGGTCGTATGGTCTGCGCATAGTTATTGATAACCTTGTGGAAACCCAAGAAACCGTGCCAGATGTGTGTTTTTGGACAATGGATTCTACACGGTTTGTGCACGGTTTTGAAAACCATGCGGGTAAACTGTGCGGGGGGGGGGGGGGGTTTGGGACAAAAGCATCCACACGGTTTGCACACAGTTTAACAAACCATACGACTCAGAAACCTTTTAAAAATTACAATTTTTCCACTCCATGATATTTAACCCCAACTCGGTATTTCCTCCCATTTCACCCTTCTTCACCCTAAGAGAGAACCAAACCTCCCAAGGGCTCCAAGAGATCAATCTCCCTCATTTATAAAGCAATTTTGGTGTCGTTGGTTTCCGATCAAATCTTCATACAAGACTAATCCCTTCCTTGTCTCTCTTTTGAGGTTAAGGTTCGTATCTTATTCTTTTCTCTTTAAAAATATATGAAACCCTACACTTTGGGTGATATTTAGGTTGAAGCTTAAAATTTTGGTTGAAGTGGAATACAAGGGCATGATTAAGAGTGCATTATCCCATAGAATAAACGTATGTGGTCCACAAGTTATTTCCCAAGGTTTATTAGAGGATTCGTGCATGTTTGGTTTTGTTCTTTGGTGTCTCTTGGTATGTATTGATTACCCATTGAAGGTTTTGGAAAAATAGTTATTAAAATGGAAAAGGGGAACCTTCACGATCCCCATGGGATTTGTTGAGGGTGATGGGACTAAACTAGGGCCACCCATGGGGTGAGATTACTTTTTCGAACCTAGGGATTCTGAAGAACAAGTTGGATTGTTGTGTGTTTATGATGATCTCTTGATAAAAATGATGAAGAGATTGAAGGTGTTGGTGTAAAAGCTCGTTGATGAACCTAGGATTAATAATAATAACCTAGGGATGATGGGTTAACATGAAAGTGGTTTATATAGGTGAAAATGGCTACATAAAATGAATTGTAAATAGTATTGTAACATGTAGTGGGTTAGTATATGGAAATGATAAGAGACAATAATTAAATAGTTTATGTGTCTAGTAATAAATCCTAGTGAGATTGGCATAATGAATAAATATTAGTGAGATAAGCATAACAAAAGGGAATTGGGACAAATGGGTGATGAGGTGAAATGTGTTAAAGGTGTTAATGGGTGAAATCATGGAATTAACTCAAATGTGATGTTATGATTTATGTTTTCCTTGGGAAATAGTTGTGATGTGTTGTGAATGGTTAATGGATACATGTATAGATATCACGTGCACATTACTTGGTAGTGTGGGGTATTGACTGAGGTTTTATGACCATGGGTCGAGTTAGATTGATGCTCTAAACTCCACCCCAATGCACGGGCTAGGGATAAGGACTGATGCTCTATTTCCCTAACAGTTTCATTCACCCTGAATTATACTTCAACGTGAGGATATGGTTTATGGAGAGTTGGACTGATGCTCAAAAATCCACTGTGTGTTTTCCCTTGGGTACTGGATTGTGTACTTGAGCCCGTGTAATTTTTTGTGTTTCATGAACCCATGTTAAATGTGTTGGAAATGGTAGGTAATGGGAAATGGAATGAAATGGAAAGATATAAAATGGTAATAATTTTGGGTAATGGACATAAATAGGATAAGGGAATATAATATTTTACTTATTATTTTTATGCATTTTTTTCATGCACATCTGTTTATACCGGATATTTTGTAGACACCGTTGCTGGTGGACTTTGGAGTTATACTCACACCCATCTCTGGACACCATTGGGTACCCGAGTAAACTTCATTTTTACAGGTCAGAAGAAGGGAAAAGATCCTTACTAGGAAGTTGGGTTGGCACGAGTGTGCGTGGAGGAGAACCCCGAATTTGTGTCGGGACCCTGTTGGGGACTTATTTATGTTGTCTTCATTCTTGGGTTTTTTCACTTTGGCACTTATAGAATTTCATAACATATTCACTATTGGACATGGTTATACCCTGTTTTTGAAATAGTTGTTTATGCATACTTCGGTACTATTGGTTATTAATTATGCTATTTTATTTATCTTATGTTATGACTTACTCTGATAAAAAGGGGTTATAGTCTCCCCAATCTACTATTTAGACCCCCACTACTAGTTGGCATCATTTGGCGTATAGGAAGGCATGCCTAAGGTCATGTAACCATACGGCTCAGAGCACCAGTTTAGTGGCGTCCGTGTCAGGGACATTACATATGCTCCCTTATTCACCAACATTGATCCCTCTCTCTTATAAAATACCATACCAAAAAACTTCTTATATTCCATACCTTTGTTACTGTGCTTATTTTATTATTTTATCATCATCCTATGAATTCATAAGGTGTAAGCCAAAGGTGGTCTTTTAAAGAAGAGTTATTTCCCTTACCCGAATCTCACAAAGATCATTTATTGTTATACTTCCTATAAATATATTGTATTCCTACTATCATAACTAATCTAATATCATAATTATTCAAAGATGTTATTATGACTATGTTACAACCATTTTTCACCTCCTTTATATTAAATAGAATTGAATGTATAGTTCATGCGTACTTGTAGACTACCGCCTCCATAAATTTATATGACTCATTTTCCATCACTAACTCACATTGATGGATATAATGATGTATTTAATAAAAATACATGATATAATTATGATTATATAATAGAAAAAATATTATTTAAATCTATTTCCTTAATTTCACTGTAAAATTACAACATTTTTTGCGCGTATGAACGGACTACCATCTCATTGAATGGTGTAATTCATATTTATATCTCTGCCTCTTATGGATTGTACTAAATATATATATAATAAATACATATGATATTTTTATCTCCATTAAAAATGTAGAGATTATGTAAACCTGATCAACATGCATGGACTGCAATTTCTGAATCCAAACATACATGAAAAATGAAGTAGTTAATAGCTGAAATGGCGATGATAATGAATAATTATTAATGAATGGGTGATAGGGTTGTTACAAGTAATCCATCTATGGTGTTATAAGATTGAATATTAGTTTGGTTTAGAATTAAAATATATTAAAATTTATTATATTGATTTAAAATAAATTATATTGGATTTCAGACTTGAGGTAAGGAATAAATGTTACAATATAATCTTTTTTAGGATTATTTATGATTAAATTTATGATGATAATATTGCAGGATATATCTCTAAGAAACCATATTAATATACTTTTAATCAATTTATTTCAATAAATTATTTGTTTTCCTTTCATTTTCCTCTCTCAAAATACTAAAAAGTCTAAAAAATATTTTATGGAAAAGTGACTTTTTTCCAATTCGTATAATAATATTTTCCATCCATGTCTAAACTTTATAAAAATTATTCAAATATGGGTTTTATCATTCTCAAATGGTTTATTTAACTAATCTTCACCGAAGATTGAATTATTATAAAAATATATAAAATGAATATTCATGTCCTTTTCTAAATGAGGAAATATTTATCAATAGTGTTAATGAATTATTTGTTTTACCTTTTACCGTACAAAGGATTTTTCAATTGTAAGGACTATTTTTTGACATTAATAATCCTTTAAAAATTTCCATTTTTATTTTAAAATAAAAACTTCTTTAATATTATATAAATTTATAAATTTCAAATAAGTTATTTCAAAATAAAAAGGGTGTTTCTCTCAAGAAAAATATTCTAGTAATCTTTTAATCGTGCTTTAATATATGAAAACATCCATTAAGGATACTTATGATTCTATGGGTATATGATATAATGATACCATATTTATTCATTCTCTAAATGTTTTATGTCAATGATAATGAAATATTGATGAAACTATTATCTTTTCCATGGGTAAAGCTATGACAAAATGATAAATGATTTCAGGATCTTAGGGAATTAAAATGAATGGATAATTATTATGTGATGGGTGGGATAGGTATATAAATACAATGAATTGGTTAATTGTTAATTGTTTTATTCTTAACTTGTGAATGAGTGGTTTTCCCAACCCCAGAAGATTGTACATGGGTAGTTTACTGAAGCACGAAGTGGGCACATAGTAGGTAATACCAAGCATAACATGTGTTTAATGTCTTGGTGGGTAGCCTTGAAATAATATTTCTATTATTATTATTATTCCACACATTTTATCCCACTATATTTGGAATGATCTTATTCTTATAATATGATATCATGACTTAATAACTTTTATTCCTCTATGATTCATGTACTATGATATACCAAAGTCTTATTCCATGTTTACGAGTAATGAATTGAATGGTATGATCATTAAATGTTAGGTTCATTTTATCATACCCTTATTTTCATGGCATGATTATATATGATCATTGCTAAATATATCTCATTTTTACCCTCATTAATCATTTGATATAACCGTTTATTACAGATCCTTTCCTGATATTATAATGAAACATTTTAAGTGGGATATGATTAAGAACTTTATAATGTGAAAAGAACTTGAATAGATTCTTTTAAAGAAAGACCATGAAATGATTTTATTATATATCCACTATAAAAAAATTGTGTTTATCAGTGGGTTTTTAGAGGTGATTTAGTAAATTGTCGCTAAACAAATTAACTGATTTCTTGACGGTTCTTTAAAACCTACTGCTAAATATTTTTTATTTATTAAAACAATAAACTTCTCACCTAATGCCCCACACTTCTCCCATATCTCCATCATTAAACCCTAATGTCCCCCACCCATGAATAATATCCCTAGAACATTCCCCTCACTGGTGCCCAGTTATCTCTCGAGACCTCCCAGCTTATCCCCCTAGAGCCCTCGCAAGTGTTGCGGTTAAATCCCCCTAAACTGTCACACCCTCCCTTTCCCTAGCATAATCTATCACCCTCACCTGGTTCTTCTCCCTCTAATAATCCATCACCTTCCCTCAATCCCTCTTTAGAGTTGTGGTCAACCCTGAGGCCCCTAATCCTTATCCTAAAGCTAAGCATGATACTCAACTTAACATAAACTATAGTGTAGAGGCTCCCCACCTTCCAACATTATCCATCCTTATACAATTCCCCCATCAAATAAAAAATTCACCAAGCATGACTTCCAATTTCAAATAGTTATTCTGAAAATATACTAAGATCTCCACCATGCCATGGTCTGCAACTATTTTTTCATTTATCCTTTTCCATTTTTCCGTTGAATCCCTTCAACTTCAACAATAGCATCGATGATATATGAAATTTTTCTATGAATTTTATATTAGAAAAATATAGATAAAAAACATTATATAACATGAAATGGTGAACAAATACTCAATTTTTCTCATAATTTATTGTTTTTCAAAAAACACCTCATTACAAAATGTTGCACCAATCAACTCATTTTTTTACAGCCATCATAATGTGGTTCATTGTTTCACAACATGTTATTTTTCCTATAAATATAAATATAATTCGGGATTCTTCAACAAATACATTATCAAATATTTACGAATATATAAATCATTTCAAATATCCTTTTTAGGTGTTGTTCTACCTCTCTAATACATAGAACACTTACAATGAACTACTGCGCTTTTTGGTCACACAAGCATTTTGAATTTTTTTTAATAAACACTTCCGTTTAGACAATTACTTTTACATATAAGGATAACTTTAAATAAAAACACTACACTTTTTATAAAATATTTTCATCCCTTAAAACTATAATGATCATTCATGAATTATCAATGGAATTCACTCATTCTAAATTATCATCTAAGAACCATCATAGAGGTTCAGCCTTTCTCTCAGCATAGTTACTCATTCTCATTAAGTCATCACCTTTCTCATTAGTTATATTCTACTTCCCTCCATTTATAATGTTTTTCCATTATTTTCATATTCATACAATTACTTATAAAATTAAATCTTGTTTTGATAACCAATTTCATTTAAAATAATTGTACTAGAGACAAGAAACGCAAGGGTACTTCAATTTCCATATATCTCAAGGGAGCCTCAATCTCTTACTATGAATTTTTAATCAATATCACTATTATAAAACCAAATATTATATCACTATGATCATTTAAATAAGTTAGTATCCATATATTTTTAATAAAATGTATTCAAATTTAATCCTTTTTATTTTTTAGTTTTTATTTGAATGTGTGAGGCCGACCCACTGAATAAAGATCGGATACGTGCTAGTGGGCCATAACTAATCCTGAGATAAGAATATATCTTGATGTGACCTATAACGTGGGATCATTGGGGATTTTGGTAGGAATATCCCCCCCTGATGGGGGTCTGTGTTCTAAAAGGCTTCAGTCCAAATTTAGAAGGCATTATAGAGAAGTTGTCCCATTATGGAAAACATGTATTGCAGAATTTTTTAATTTTTCATCATGGGTATTAAAGTTGTGTGAACTTTATAAACATGGGAACTATAAAAATATAGAATATAGTGTAGTTATAAAAATCTGGAATTTCTATTTACTATCCCATTTTATTTCTTTATAAAATCTTCTTTAAACTAGGATTTTTTATAGTGGATGTGTCACTAAAAATGTTCTCTCAAATATAGTGGAATTGTTTTTTCTATCCATAGTTACTTGTATTATTATATATTAATATAAATATTTCTATACACAATATTTTTCTATTTATGATATATTATTGTCTTGTTTACTCTTATTCCAGGATCATTTATTATTTTCAATCACCATAATTTTCAAATGAATCTATATAATAGTGCATGTTCATAAGATCAAAGTAAGTCTTCCTGAGTTAATTTATTGAAATAAGAGAATTAAAGATAAAAACTGATAATTTTGATGTATCTTGAATTAAATTATAGAAAATACAGATAAAATATTACCATTATCATAAAAATAGGCTCTTTTAACTAATGGTTTTAAAGTAACTGTAACAGACGAGACCGATTAAATGTTACTGGATCAATTAGTTCAAGGGGTTTTGCATCATTAGATGGAAAATAATTTACCAGTATACATTAGAGAGGAGTTGAAAATGAATGGTTTGATGAAATCACTCATTAATAGGAACATGAATCCATTTATATAGAATAATGTGCACTAAATTCAATGATTATTTAGTCAAAAGATGTTTTGTAACATCCCGGCGCATATGCCACTAAACTAGTTCGGAGAGCAGGTTCACCACATGAACATAGGCTATCCTCATCAGACAACAGATTCTATAATATAGTAGTGTGTTTCTAATGTTGTACTATTAGGATTTTATAACCCCATCTCATGGTTCAAAATAAAAATTAAAAAAACCAATCGTTAAACACATCATAGTTAATTGAATGAACACATCAATAGATCATTCTATAATATAAAACAAAACACAGAAATGTTTCTAAAAACCACATAATCTATTAAACTAACCACTTACTAGGCCAGTTACACAGACATAGAGACTCAAAAATACATGAAAAATGGAACTATTACATACTGAAGAGGAACTTCATTCATTCTCATGACACTATCTAATCTATCATGTATGATCAAGAAAAAACGTTACCATCATCCCCAAACATGACCATGAAAAAGAAATATGATAGCTTCTCAGGTACCATTATGAATTGGTGTCTCATTCTTGTATATCTAATCTGTCTCATGGTTTTATATTTCAATTCATGTAATGGATCACCGACTAAAGGGATGAACATTATTCTTTAATTATCACATACCAAGATGTTATTAAAATTACCAATAGATTTTTTAATTGAAATTAACAATTTAAAGGGGTGTTCAACACTAGTTTTTTTCTTTAAAATGTGTGTCTTTTGTTTTAGACTACTGTTTTTGGAATTTACAGTTATTTTAGTTTAATATTTATTAAATTTTAATAGTCTATTAGTCTCATGGTCTCTTAAAATGTTATAAAAAGGATAAAGTTTGTTCTTCAAAAAATGGGTGCTTGACAGTAGTTGACTTCCATTAAAAATTGGCCTCTTTCCATCAAAATTGATTTTATGGGAAAATTTATATTTCTAAATTGGTTTTCACTCTGTGGTTTGATAAATGATTTTCAAATAACATTTAAAACGTAGAAATTTTGTGAAAATAGATTAACTTCAGATGATCTTTATGAAAGCCCTATTGAAACTTTAAGAAAAACATTTTTATAAATGTGTGAGACCCTCTTGAGCCTCGTGTGACCGTAGTTACTTGTAAATAAACTTGTGATCCTATGAAGGGATTATTTTTCTTAATACATATTTTTTTGATTTATTAATTATTTTAATATTTTTGTCTTTCTTATACTTTACATAATACTATCTACGATTGATTTACTAATTTCATTTGACTTTTATAGTACTAATATGAGTCTTCATATAACTAACTAGGTTTTGTTTTTTTTCACATCCATTTATCTCTTTTTCAACATAGTTATACGTGTGTGTTTTTATTTGTTTTAACAATGTGTTGGCATATTATGATAAATACGGATAACATGTGGACCACGTTACCATGGAACAAAGCTCATTATGGTAAGGGCTTTGTGGATTTTTTAGATATGGAAATTTCAAATCGATTAGTTAATGGTAGAATAATATGTACATATCCTAAATATAAATTTAGAATATATTTGAAGAGAGATGAATTCTATGAACACTTTATATTCAACCAATTCCTTACTCAATATTTGTGATGTATTTGTCATAGAGAATAATACATTATATAATGTTTGAGAACTGATGTAAATCAATAAAATGAGCTCCCATCATCATCGGTAATGGAAAATGAAATGTAAAACCTTATAAATGATGCATTCGACAGTACTGGTAAACAACATAAATATCAATTCATAATAGAATAAAAAATTGAGGGTGATACAAATAGAAACATGACTAGTGAAGTTTTTGGGACTATAGGATAATAATATCAATAATATAACATATCATTGGATCCTCGTTTTTATTCTATAGATACTAATGTAAGAGAGGACTTCACTGAAAATATAAATTTGTTTCTTAGTTTAGTTAATGATTGAAAAACTGTTATGTATGTTGGATGTTTAAAATATCTAAAACCTTTTTTTCTGATGGTGTACTATATAAAATGACTATGTGAAATTAAAAATAAGGATATGTCCAATATATTGGGTTTATTTCAAGATGAATTTCTTGATTCTAAGATCCCCAACTATTTTTATGATATGAAAAAAGTTTTTTACATGGTTGGTCTATATTTTAAAAAAATAAATTTAAGCCCCAATGATTTTAATCTTTATTGGGTAGAGGATTCAAGGATATATGATTGTGAAAAATGTTCATCTTCTAGATGGAAATCAATGGGGTATTTTATAAGTTTGAATCAACATATTACCATGAAGTAGAAGAAAAATAACCCACTTTCAATGGTTTTGTGTTACATTCTTTTAAATCCTTGATTACATGGATTATTAATATCATCAAATACTACTATGGATATGAATTCACATTCTATACAAAATAATAATGATGAGTTACAGTGACAAACAAGAGATTCAAAATCCTAGAATGCATTTGATCCATTACGTCGAAAATTTTCATCTGATCATAGGAATGTGTGATTGGGATTAGATAACAATGGATTCAACCCATTTGGTACATTGATCACCAGTTATAGCATTTGGAAAGTTATTTTCATCCCTTATAATATTCATATGTGAATGTGTATGCAACAAAAATCTTTTATCATTTTGATGATTATTCCTGGAAAAAACCCTATAAATGATATTGATGTATACTTATAGACAGTAATTGAAAAAATATAGGTTTTTTTAGAGAAAAGATGTTGATAAATATGATGAATCTTCTAGAACAATGTTTAATATGCAAGTTACCCTAATTTGTACCATTAGTGATTTCTATAGATTTGGGAATTTATATGGTTGGTATACTTAAATGAGTTTAACTTGTCCTATTTGTAACTTTGATTTTTTATCCCAAATGACTACCTCATAGTAAAACATGGTTCATTGTGTGTCATCAAATATTTCGGGATTTTCCTCATATATTTTGGTTGAACAAGTCCAAATTCCATGGTTCAATTGATCCCAGAGCACCTCCAAAGTCATCGATATGTACTGAAATATTGGAACAACATGAAAATGTTGAAAAAAATTGGGAAGGTGAATAATTTGAAATATAGATTGAAATGTGATCGAAGTGCATTGTCATGTGAAATATGAACACAACAATCAAAGAAAAAAAATTATAAATCAAACTTTCAATTTGGTAATTTAATTTGTTGTGGAAAAATCTTTATGTTTTTCATATTGAGAGGAATGTTTTTGACAATTTTATCTTGAAATTACATATTGAGAATGTAAAATCACAGGATATCTCAATTATTGGAAGGACTTATAAACAATAAACATAAATGTGATCTTTGGCCATATGATAATGGGATGTATTCTATATTAATTTTTGTAATGAAAATTAGTGATAAACATACATTCCTTCGAATTTGAAAACATGGGACGGTATGTAATGTGTAATCAAGTAACATCTCATGGTGTGTTGACGTAAAGAGTTTTTTGTTACATGGATTGAAAATATATTATTAAAATATATTTTTTTATTAGTTAATATCATTGGCATTTCATTAATTATTACATGAAATGTATATTACTATTATACTCCAATTTTACCCATTCTTTAAGGAACTATGTAATAAATCACTACCACTATTTGAGCTTTACAACTTTTAGGAGGGATTTGTATTGAAACTTTTTCACTTGATATGATATTTCCTCAATAATTTCTTACTTTCCTTATGCATTTTACCAAACATTCGGTTGAGGAATCTAAATTATGAGGCCCCGTATATTATAGACGGATGTATCCAATTTAGAGGTACTTTATTTATATGTTATTCATTTTAAGTAAGGATTTATTTTCACTTTATTAAATACACAAGTATGTTTTATTAATTTTATCTCAAATATATCATAGGCATTTGAAATGCCATGTTAAAAATAAATCTTAACCTAAAGGATTTATTTCTAAAGGATATTTATAATAGGAATGTATTAAATTTTATTATTTGTGCTGTAATTATTTATCATAGCTATGTATTTTTTCAATATTGTGCATCTATTGTCATTTATAATTTTTTTTCTACATGAATTTTTTAAAATATATGTTTTGAAGTTAATTTTATTAGATTAAGTGACAGGAATGCAAAAAAATTTGTGTTTTCCTAATCCTCGTCGACTCTAATAAGATGTTCCCCAAACCACAATGTAAAATGATGATCTTTTTTGGTCCCTTAATACAGTATTCAAGACACCCTCCATCTTCTCCCTTATACCATCGCTTACATCCTCCATTACATCATATTTTAGCACACCATTCGTCAGCATACCATTATTAATTGAGACAATTCCTCCCCATTCAACAGATCATTAGAAAATGAGAAAGTTTTCACTCTTATTTCTTCGTGGAGATATTTTAGGGTGATAGTTATAGACACAAATTTTCTTGTGATTAAATTCATTGAACTTGTTTCTATATTACTGTTTATTTTTTATGAAATATGGAAACAATGATACTATAGATAGAAATATGAACAGTTTATATTTATGCAATCTGAAAAAACTGAAGGTAATTATCCCATTTGACTATTTGGGGTCCTTATTTATTATTCCACAACATTATTAGGACAGGGATAGCTTGTTACCATGGAAAGTAAAATTCAGGAACATGAGGATCATATGAATATGCAAGATGAAAAGGTATTAACTCTACAGAAAGCATTGGTTAAATTATATCAGAAGATGATACAGTCTATCCCCAGTGATATTGCATCAATGGTTGGTAGTGAGATTGTAAATCAAACAACATTGAAATCATTTAAAACACAATCTTTTATTGATTTCATGATTAAATTTAAATATAAAACAATTTTTAATTTTCAATATATTTTTTGTAGAGGTACTGGTAGCAGGAAGTGGAGATAGATAAGAAGAGGGTGTTGAGAAAATTTCATCAGGTGGGGATTATGATTCAATTTGGATTTGGAGATGATGTGATATTATACTTATTGAAATTTATTTATTATTATTTGTAAGTTCGTTATAAAATTATTGATCCCCTTGATTAACTTTTTTTATTGATTATGGGTATTCTAATATCATTAGATAATGGATTGATTATTATGTAATTGAAATGGGATCTATGTTAATGTGTGTTGGACTTGAGATGGATAAATTTTGTTATGATATATTGGTTTCTAATTTTTGTTGGTTATTTTGGGGCTTTAGATTTTATAGATATATGTTTTTTGAAAAGTAATATTTAGTAGTGGTTTTTAACACTGCTATATAATGTCAATTTTTAATAGAGGTTAAAAATACTGATATATAATATCAATATTATATAGCATTGTTTTTTGGTTTTTGCATCATCTTGTGTTTTTTTAAAATGAAACACTATGTTCGATAACGTACATGATACCCCACATCGTGCTTAAGTGAAAAACTAAATAAAATTATTTAAATGTTATCATTATAACCTATTTTTTAGAATATTAGGAGAGGAATGTGTTATCTAAATTATGAAAATTTGGAATAAATATGTTTATATAGTGATTCATTGGTTACCAAATTAATTTAAATTTTAAATAAAAGCCAATTTAATATAAAGGGTGTGTTTTGATAAAAAAACTATTTAAATACGAATATTTATGATTATAAAATAATAAAATCACATTTTTTAGATCATATTAATTAATTATAAATTCAATATATTGTTTAAAATTCATCTTGTCTATTTTATAATCATCATATAAGAAAGTAATTAATTTTACGCATCATAAGAGTATATTACAAAAAATTCATTTATATCACCTTTTGATGGCTATCCCATTTTAAATATTGTTATTTTCAATTTTATAAATTATATTTGAATAAATAAACTTATTATTTTAAATCAATAAATAAGATTTTAATTTGGATAAATTTATGGTAGTTTTATGATAATATTTAATTTTTTAATGATAAGAGAAAATACTACATTTTAATTTAATACTGTTATTTCATCTAATTTATTTATATAGTTATATTATCCTTTTAATTGGTTTTAAAGTATAATTATATTAATTTTTTCTCATTTAATCAATTTGATGTAATTGGAAACAATTTCAAAAGGAAATCATATATACAAATTTTGTGAACTCCTCAACGCTTTTACATTAAAAACATGTTTCCTCGAGCAGTCAACGAGATGAATTTTAAATTAATTTTTGAAACATATATGAATTTAATTTTTTAAAACATAAATAAAAGCTTATAATAAGTATGAAAATTTTGTTCTAATAGGATAAACTTCATATTTGGGGAATAGTAACTTTAGTAATTATTGTTATTACCGTAGTTAAGGATAAATCAGCAATTAAAGGATAAAATATTAGAATAAATATTGTAAAAATACGTTAAAATGGTAATAATATTTTTGGATGAGTTATATACCATGCATAAAATCAATGGTCCGAAATTTTGACCTTTTGAATCCACTTGGGTGAGATTATGATATTTACAACATTGTATTTAAACTAAAGAGAAAAATTTCATAATCATATCCCTTATAAATAAAACAATTTTAATATGCAGATATCAAAGTGATATATTAAATTTAAAATAGTATTAAGCAAGATAAAATGATTACCTACATAATTTTAATTTGATAATAAATTTATATAAATAATTAATTAAAGGAAATGCTGACACAATGATGATGTAGTAATTTCTTAATTAATGAATAAATCAAATAAATGATATTATAATTTTTAAAATAAATATAAGTTGACATAAATGATGTCATAAAAAACTTTTGTGGCTCAATTATACTTTTTAGTGATTATTTAATGATTTTTTTGATCATATATTACTGTTATGATATTTTTGAAAGTCAACTAATGAATATTGTCAAGACTGACACTATTGGTATTTTAAAATATAAAATATTTTATTAAATAATATAAAATTTTTAAAAATCAAAGTTTCATCCAAATATTCTATATATGTTCTAGTATGTCATTAATGACTCATTAATTTGTCATTTGGCATGATATGGTAATTATTTTAACTATCAAATTGAAAATTACTTAATAAAATGGTAATAGTTAAAAGGGTTAAAACAAAACGTTAAGGATTAAAAAAATGTTATAAACTTTCATAATTATCATTGTATGATTATAGTACAACCCATAATTATCTTATATTCAAACTAAATCAATTTTTACCTATTTTTAATAGAGATTAAAAATTTATTAATTTAATACTTTTAATAATTCTAAGAGTTCCCCTCCCCTCTCCTATATAAGGGAACTCATTCATCTCTACTCCTTACAATTCAAAAACTTTTTGATTAAGAAAAAATCTACCCAAAACCTTACTAAAATACTTTCCCCCACTCTTCAATCCTTATTTAAGGCATATAATTCTCTTTAGAGGTGTTAGGTTTTTAAGAAATGTTATCATCTGAAAGATAGATAATGTATTTATTTAAGAGTTTTTATTCTATTTCTTCTTCCACTTCCTTAAAATATTCTTCATCTAGGACGAAATAATCACTAAAGTATTATCAATATTATAAGATTTAATAATTTTAATATTATCATCTAAATATATCCCAAATTTCACTAAATGTAAAATTAACTTTTCTTTCATGTGTACGACATACTACCACCTCACGAATCGATATATTTCATTTTTTCAATACCATCTCTCAAGTAAAGTTATAAAAATGGAATAAATATTTATATATGATACTCATTAAATATTTATCATTATAATAAAATAATATATCAATTATTTTTTACTTTACAATCACAGACAAAATGATAACATCGTTCGTGAGTAAGTGTAACTATCACCTCCACGAAGTGATGAAAATAATTTTTATCAAAAAAACACTTGTATTATATATAAAAGTAAATTTAAATTACTAATATGACATTAATTATGTTATTATAATTTTTGAAACATAAAATGATAAATACATTCTTTCCATAATAATCATCAAAAAATAAAAATGATACTCTTGCGTACGTATGGATTACCATCTCTATGATGGTAACGTTATATATTTTTCATATCCATATTTAATGAATGAATTTATAAGATTAGTTGATAGATAAAAATTATTATTATATCATGAATATTATTCTGGTGATAATGGACTTTTGACCACATGGAATATTAATATCAAACAATGTTCATTATCAACTCAAGAACCAAATATCATCCAAACATCAAACATGAAATTAAATAATTATGTAATTGTTATAACATGATAATATGTTATAAGGTTATAAAGAAAGTAAATAATTAACCAAATTTATTTATTTAGTAGGATTAAGAAAATGCATGATGATTCAGACTCAAGGTAATTGATTTTGTCTCAATCTCCTTTCATTTAAGAATTTAATGATGATAAGAACCTTTGTTGTTTTATAAGGTGTATGTAAAGCTACTAGAACATTTTATGTCCATATTTTATATATTCTAATGATATTTAATATTTTGGTAAATTTATTCTTTCACGAAGGTTAATATTTAATTGTTCAAATTGATTTTAGAATCCATGAATGTTTAATGTTTTAATTATCGCATCCTTTTCTCCATGTTAATATTCTTCATGTTATTTTAAATTTTTATTTTACCGAAATAAAAGGTTCTCAATGGAATTTGTTTATGTATCTTTAATTTAATTCAAATGTTTTCAAAAGAAATAATTTTACATGTTTTATATGGAATTTTTTGATACACTAAACAATTAATGTTCTTTTAAACATATTAAGTTACAACAAAATCTTTTCCACTATGAACAATATTTGATATTGGATTCCCCTACAAGTCTTCAAAGTTTTAAAATAAATGAAAAGATTTTTCTCATTCCTATGTAATTTCTTTAATGGGTTTGGGTAAGGTACATTCAATTATGAACCTATTTTAAATATACCCTTTTAACAATATTTACAAAATACAAATGTAATGTTTTATTTAACATATACATCATGAATGAAATTTTATAATTTTATGTCACTTTAATATTTTGATAATAATTTTATAAGGTTACCATTTCATTTTCAAATATATTTTTTTCATTTAAGAGTGTGTGGCTCTGTAAAAATTAAAAATTATTTCAAAGTGGAAATTTTATTCTTCCTTTATTCTTGTTTTATGTGTTATGATTATGTTATAGTTATTTGAAATTGTTTATGTATACAGGTGGTTACATGATAAACCAAGGGAAGAATATCCCTTGATATCTATCCAATTCATTGGTTAATGAGATGGAGTTAAATGGTTGGGTTTATCCTAAGAGATATAGGTAATATACCATAATGGGTTTTCCAAATGTAACCATGAAGGTTACTCCCAATGTAGCCATCAAAGGAACAATGAAAGAATGATATAGACTCCAAAAGTTACATTTATGATTTAGATTTAAATGAAGATTTATAAAAATCTTATTATTTCAAGAGGTAAGATACGATATTTATATTTTATGGGTGAAAATTATGATTTTGTGAAATTTTTTTCATGTTTTTAAAATATTCATGGGATAATTCTTTATTTCATTCATTTATGACCTGTAATGATATTTTTTCCATCATCCAATGTTTTTGAAATGTTTTCAGTAGGTTATAAGGATGGGTAAGAGAATAGAATAATTCATGATTAAAGTTATGAATATTTTTATCAATAAAAATATATCATTTTGTATTTTAGAATGTTTTAGATTACAAAAAAAAAGATACTGAGTAGAATTTTTTATTGTGTAATATTTGAGTTTTTATTTAATTGTTATGGAATAATTCTATAAAAATATAAACCAGAAAAGATCCTCAATTTGTGAGAAGGTAAATTCATGACCTAACTCAAAATTATGTAACATTTAAGGTCGGGTCCTTATAGTTGGTATCAAATGATGGCTTCGAAAACATTGGATATTTGGATGTTTTTATAAGAGTTAGGGATATCATCATGAGTTTATAATTTTATGGTTGAACATAATTTCAATATCTTAGAAACCCCTTATTATTTTTCATGTTATGAAATTTTATAGGAACTAATGGTGTTTTTGGAGACATTCATTTTTGAAGTAATTATGTTGTATAACTTTGGGGATGAAAAATTAATGTTATAATATAAATCTTGAGGTTAAAACATGTTATGGTTATTTTTTATGATTTTATAATATTCTAGAAAATTTATAATAATTTTATAGTTTTATAAAAATGATAACCCATAGGATGGGTTAAAACCCATCACGTCTGACAAGGCTAAGGGAATTAAAACCAAAATCTAAGGAAGAAAATGGTGCATCACTTACCACTGGCCAACTTTAATTCTTTCGTTAGTATGACTTTTTATTTTTATTTAAAGGGGTTGATGGAATTTGAAGAAGTTGATCTTGGGAACTTATGTTTTATCAAATGAATATCCTTGGTATTGGAAAATGATTTTGGGATTATGTGATAAATTTTATTTCGAAAGACATTCACTATTTTTATATCTTTATATGATTATGATAAATATAATACTAAGGTATTTTAATTGAGGTGTAATGGATGAATTTAATTTTGGGAGAATCTATACTATGGAATTATGGTGATTCAGTTTATTTATGGTAATAATTAGCATATATTAGAGATTATGTGATTTATTAAATTACATTTTTGGCATGAGAATTTAAGAGTGATTGACGTTATTTGGTGAAAAATTCTAAAATTTCCCATGGAATATTATGTGAACAAGTCATTTTTGGGTATCAATAGACGAGAATATTTTTGAGAAATTTTAATGATAGTTGAATGATATATGTTGAACATTGGGTATTATAATTGAATTTTGGAGATTAAAAGTTATCATTATTATTTTAAAGTTTATTCGGGGAATTAAATTATTTTTTCCTATCCTTTTTGTTTTTGTTCAATGTTTTAATAAAATATAAATAGATGGTTAATCTTTTGTGGGTTATGTGATTCCTTATACGTTCATTCAGGCAGAAAAAATTATTCTTAAAAAAGATGTGTTTTGGTGAAAACTAATTAAAGGATGAAACTCTACTTTTCTTGTAAGTATATTTAGTTGTGGTCTCAGTCTAGATAGTAAATTAATTCCATAACTCTATGAAATTTATCTTAAAACAAAAAAAGTTTATTTTTTACTTCTCCTCCTAAGAAATTAAAGATTGTTTAACCCATCACAGATTTATGGTTTTGTGATTGTTTACATTATTCTTAAAATGTTTTCTATTACTCTCTATCAAAACATGACAGTCAGTTTTCTCATCCATATCCATGTTTTCCTACCTGGAACCCTATTATGTGTTATCATGGGTGATATTTTCATTTCTATTTCTTTCATTTAAAGTGGGAGTTTTATTAATCCATTTTTTCGATGTGGGATAACAATAAAGGTATTTGGAAAATTCGTACCTTAGTTACCGACCCCAAATTTAAATTTTGAGGAAACAATTTCAAATAGTTTGGGATATTGTAACATAATTAGATTATTTAAAAAGAAGCAATGTGTTCGATAGTGTACATGACACACCACATCGATCTTATGTGAAAAAATAAATACTATATTTAAATTTTACCATTATAACATAGTCATTAGAATTCTGGGAATTGACTTTATGAACTAAATTATGAAAATAGGATATACACATGATTATATAATGATTCATTGGGTACCAAATTAATTATAAATGGAAATAAAAACCAATTGAATATAAATTATTTGTTTTTTATGAAAAAAAATCTAAATGTGAATAATTGTGGTTATAAAATAATAAAATCACTTATTTTGGATTATAATATTGAAATATAAATTCAACATAATTTCTAAAATTTTTCCCACATGTTTTCTAGACATGATATAAGAACAAATTAAATTATACGCATTAAAAGAGTAATTTTCAAAAAAAAAACAATTTTACATCCTTTTGATAGAGAAACTATATTAAATATTGTTTTCTAATTTTTATAACTTATATTTTAAAAAGTAAATTTATTCCTTGGATTTGGGACATAAAATTTTACTTTGAAAAATATTTTGGTATTTTTCGGATAATATTCTTTTTTAATGAATAGTGAAAAATACTGCATTTTAATTCAACATATTTTTCATATAATTTTTTTATATTAATAGATTATATTTTAAATTATTTTTAATGTATGATAAAATAAATTTTATTTTCATTTAATTAACTTCATGTCATTGTAATCAATTTCAAATTAAAATTGGATTCAAAAACATTGGGAACTTTTGAACATTTTTTACTTTAAAACAATGTTTCCTCAATCTGTCAATGAGATTAATTTTATATTCATTTTAGCAACTTCTATTAATTTATTTCAGAAAAAAAATGTTCTAATCAGTATGATAATTTTGGTCTAATATCATAAACTTAATTTTGTCAATAATAAATTAGTAATTATTTTTATTATTGTGGTTAAGGATAAATTAGGAAATTAAAGGTTAAAAAATATTGTAAATATTATAAAACTACCTTAACATTTGTGATAATATTATTGGATGAGTTACTGTCAACCAAGAAAATCCTTGGTCTAAAATGGTGGTCTTATGAAGCCACTTGGGTGTGATCGTGACATTTATAACATTGTATTTAAAGTAATGATAAAGATGTCATAATCATGTCTATTATAAATAAAACAGTTTTAATATATAGATATATAAGTGATTTATTTGACTAAAAATAGTATTTAGAACCCCAAAATTATTTTCTACATTATGGTAATTTATTTATAATTTTTAGAAAATACATAATTAAATTAAATGATGACACACTAATGATTGAGCAATTTATTAATTAATTAATTAAATAATTAAAAGATATTATATATATATATTAAAATATCTATTATTTGACATAATTGATTCCATCCAAGATTTTTATGGACACATTTGAAATATTATTGATTATTTAATGAAATTGTAATGATTTTATCTTGTTGTTATGATTTTTTAAAAAATCAAATAATGAATAGTGTGAAAATTGACACTATTGGTATTTTAAAATATAAAATATTTTATTAAATGCTATAATATTACTATAAATACATGATATAGAAAAATAGTTTATATAAGTCCAAATATGTCATTAATGACTCATTAGTTGGTCTTTTGGCATGATATGGTAGTTATTTTAACTCTTAAATTGTAAATTACATAATAAAAGAGTAAGAGTGAAATGGTTAAATGAAAACGATAATGATTAAAAAACATTAAAAACATGTTTAATTTTTATTTTAGTATTATATTTTGTCCCATAATCATCCTATATTAGAAATAAATCAATTTTATCATATTTTTAATAGAAAATGAATTTGTATTAATTTAATACTATTAGAGTTCCCCTTCCCTCTAATATAAAAGGGAACCAATTCATCTCTATTCCATACACTTCAAAAACCATTTTTCATTGAAACTATATACCTAAACCCATCCTATAATACCTCCACTCATTCTAGAGGTCTTATATTTTGTAGAAAACCCTCCTTAGTGGTGTTCAGGTGTTACGAAATGTGATCATCCGAATGAAAGGTAATGTTTTCATTCACGCATTTCAATTTTATTTCTTCATCCACATCATTTAAACATTCTTCATAAATGATAAAATAATAACTAAAATATCCTCAATATAATTAGATTTTTTTTATCTTAATATAATTACTAAAATCTATCTCTAATTTCATCAAATGGAAAATGACCTTTTCATTCTTGTGTATGGGGGAATACCGCCATACGGACTAATATAGTTTGTTTTTAATTACCATATATAGAGAATATTTATAATGATGGATCCAATGTTTATATATGATACTCATGAAATATTAATAATTATAATATAATATTATTTCAATTACATTCTTATATTCTATGCACATAAAAATGATAATGTCGTTTGTGAGGGCGTGTGAACTATCACCACCACGAAGCGACGTGATCCATTTTTAATCACCACAACACATTTATGAAAAATTTAATTATATTTAAATGATTAATATGATGTTAATTGTATTATAATAATTTTAAAAATATTAAATAATAATTACATTCTATCAATAATAATCTTTAAAAAATGAAAACGTTACTCATGCGTACATACAGCATACTGTCTTCGTGATGGTAAAGTTGATAATTTTTAACATCCATATTTACTAAATTGATTTAAAGGTATAATTGATATATAAATGTTATTAATATTTCATAAATATTATTATAGAGACAATGAAATTATGACCACATGGACTATTGACATCATTCCAACTTCATTTTTGGACTCAAGAACCTGATATCGTCAAAACATCCAACATGATCTTAAATAACTAAGTGATTGTTATAACAAAGTAATAATTTATTATGTTATATTGAAATTATACAATTAAACAAAGTTTATTATTCCAGAATATAAATAATATATGTGATGAATAAAACTCAAGGTAAGGGATTTCTTCTCATTCTCCTTTTATCGAGTCATTTCTAGATGATATAAACATTTTTTTATAAGGTGTTTATAAATCTAATATGAAATTTAATATCCATATTTTTTCTATATTTATGATATTTAATTATTTTTTAAATTTATTCTTTTATAGAGACTAATATTTAAATTTTCAAAGTGGTATGAGACACCTTTAATGTTTAAGGATTTAATTATCACATATTTTTCTCCATCTCAATATTCTTAATATTATTTTACATTTTTTTTTTATGAAAAAAAGTATTCTAAATGACATTTTTTATGTATCATTAAATTAATAGAAAATGATTTCAAAAGGAATATTTGTAAGTGTTTTGTAGAGAATGTTTTGACAAACGAAAAAAGGAATGTTCCTTTTAACTTATTCGACAACAATAACTTTTATACCACTGTGAAAATTATTTGATATTGTATTCCACAACAAGACTTAGTGACTTTAAAATAAATTTAATCCTTTTCCCTTTTTATTATTTTTTTGAAATGGGTTTTGATAATGGAATTTCTTTTAAGAACCTCTTTTAATGTTATTCTTTCAAAAAACATCAAAAAATATAAAAGGAATGTTTTATTTAACTTATATGTTAGAAATAGAATTTATCTTTTTTATGTTGGTTTAATGTTTTTATATGTTTACCATTTTATTTTCAAATAATATATTTTATTTTATGAGTGCACAGATTTGTAAACATGAAACATGATTTCAAAGTGGAAATGTTATTCTTCCTTTATGGTTTTTTATGTCTTGTGATTGTGTTATTGTTTTTGCGAATTTTTTAGGTATATAGGTGGTTCCATGATAAAACAATGGTGGGTGAGACCTTGATATCTGTCAAATGCATTGGGAACAAATATGTATTTAAGTAGTTGTGTTTCTACAAAGATATTTAGTGAATATACCATGATGGGTATTCCCTATGTAACAATGTAGGTTAATCCATATGTAGTTGTGAAATCTATAATGTAAGAATCATATGGATGCGACAAGTTACCTTTATGATTTATGATTTCTATGGAGTTTCACAAGAATATTATTATTTCATGTGGTAAGCTAAGGGGTTTATGTTTTATTTATGAAAATACTGATTTTGTTAAAAACAATTCATTAGTTTCAAATATGCATGGACTAACATCTTCTTTCCTAAATTTATGCCCCTTAAAGAGCAATTGTTCCAATCCCGTGTTCTTGAAATGTTTTCTGGTGGTTATAAGGATGGGTAATAGAAATAAATAAGTCAATATGAATGTTATAAATATTTTTATCACAAAAAATAAATCATGCTTTATTTTAAAAAAAAATAATATTATGAAAGAATGGATAGTGAGTATACGTGTTTACATTATAATATTTCAGTTTTTATATAATAATTAGGGCATAATTATCTAAAACACTAAACCTAAAAAATATCCTTAATGTAAATGAATGTAAATTCTTGGCTAAACTAAAGATTATGTAATGTTTAAGGATGAATCCTTATAGTTTTATTAGTAGTTACCCCTTCTAAAAAATCTTATGGATATAGCGGTGGTTTTAACTGCTACTATATCTTTGATATTTGTTGGGAAGGAAAACATCTTCTAATACCAAAATAATTCTCTCTAAAAAACATTCTGCTATAGTTCCCAAAAAACACTGCTAAATGGATGGAACTGATGTTAGTTTAATTTCCATGCCAACTTTAGGACTAATTTTTAGAAACTACCGCATTACTATATGACCGCCGTTTAAACCACTTCCAAATTAAAAAAATAACCACTACTAACAAGAGTTTTTTTATAGTGATATATTTTTCAGAGAAACCAAAAAATAATGGTTATGGGGGTATTTATTGTAATGATATGTATTGAATATTAATCTAAAATAATATTTTATTTAGTTATGTAATGTTTAGGTCGCCCCAATTGTTATTAGATCAGACTTTAGTAATTTTTCTTGATTTTCATTATATAAATTTGTTTAAAACCATAGGATAAATCTATGTATAAGATAACATCCTAATATATTTGTAAATTAGATACTTATTTGTATTCTAAAAAAATAAATCCATATATGGATACTAAAATGTGGATGCAGTTGGGAAACATAAGAACATATGGGTAAAAAATATCAAATGGGTGGATTGGTTCATAACTTGATCATTACAAGTGCATGATGAGTGGGTCTGAGACTACATATATGGCTAGACACTCTAGGGGGATATGGTTGGGTTGAAAAAAAAATTATTTATGAAACATTATATTGAATAAACCAATGAATATATGAAAACATATGATACACCATATCGATATGAGGTGAACAAAAAATTTTATAGATTCAAATGAAGGTGTCCTGATTTAGAAAATATATGAATTATTTTTCATGATTATATGATTATTCATTATGATTATTATTACCCATACAATGGTTTTTGAGTTTAGTTAATGGTGGAAAATATGATCAATCCTATTAACAATGAATTTTATTGACAATAAAATATTTATCCTCTCGATTAACCAAATTTTATAGGACATATAATGTGAAACCATATGATTATGCTTAATCTAATATTTAAAATTATTATTAAAAACATGAAGACATTTTAGTTTATGAATGAACAAAATAGGATAAAAATTTATCTTTAGTAAATTTTAGATTATACGTTCCTTGAAGTGTGGAAGATTCATATACCTAAATGTCAAAAACTGAGGAAATAAAACCCCAAGGAAATATCTCAAATGAATATGATGATGTTTTATGTTTGGAAAAAGGGTATAAAGTGACTAATTTATAAGGAAAAAAGGAATGGTTCGGCGGAGGTAAATGGAATTCTTCATAAGGTACCACTAACATTTCAAAGCCTCAAGTACTGGTAACATGGGAATTATAAGATTCATTTCACAAATTTATGGGATAAATCCATGACCAAGGATGGGCCTATGTAATTTCAATATCTAATGTGGATCATGATGCTTTATTCTTACTTATCCTCCATAGAAAATTTGTGGATGATATGTTTCATGTTATATGAATTTACCCTATGAAAATCTTATTATTCATTATTTAGTGAAATTTTATGTGATTTTGAGAATTCATAAGCTCTATATATAGAGATCCCATTTTAATTGGTTGAATATAGTACATTTTATGTAACTCATCTATATAAGATTTTCATTTAGTGTGATGATGAATATGAACTAAAAATGGAAATAAATCCCATTTGAGGGGTCTTAGTACCCATTCATGAGAAAAAAATATACAGAAATAGTTGTGGACAAAATAAACATTTACGATATTCCTATTCTTTCAGAATCTACTAATGTATTTCCATAATACTTTTACACTATTCTACAGAATCATAATGTTGAGTTTTTAATAGAAGTTACACCTATGGATACACCTATTTTATTGAACAAAAAATTAATAGACGTAATTGAATTGTAGAAATTGTAAAAACTACTATAATAGAATATTGAAAAGAGATGATACGTCTATGTGTTTAACTATGGGGATGACCTATTTTTTCAAATAAATATGGGTCATGGAATATTTATATTTATTATCAACAACATAACAACATAATGACCAATAATTAGTTTCATTTCCCCATATTTCTTATTTTTTTGATCAACTATGATGAGATCAATACTTATCAATGATTGAACTTCATTACAAATACTATCAATTGAGGGTCAAAAGTAACGACATACCAATTAAAACCTTCCACATGAAGTTTGAAAACTGTGAAGAAAGAGTGATTACATTTGGAATTATTGTTTCCCCCTTTTTATTCTGGGATTTAATAATTTACGTCTTTTGAATTTACCTCAATCGATTTATTTCAGAATATATTGATGATAATATTACATAATATAAGAGAATGGAAGAGAAATAATATCTTTTGAGATTTTTTTAAGATCCTTCTAAAGGAAAAAATATATGCCAAATTAAAAAGTCTGAATTATGGTTACAAAAATTATAATTATTGGGAATCATGATCACATAGGAGGGTTTATCAGTAGATCATTTTAAGAAAAAAATCATTTAACAATTACCCAGAACAACCATGATGAATAATATACTAAGTTTTTTCAGATATACTAGATTTTATCAATTATTTTTGAGGAATTTATCATAACTATCTAACCCACTCACCTAGATAACCATGAAGTGAGTCATGTTACTTTAGAAATGTAAACATGAAGAAAATTTCATGTCTCTAAAGAGATGTTTGGTCAGTGAGCCTTTACTCTAATTACCCTATAGTATAGAAGGGATTATTTTTTTTATTGATTCAAAAAGGAAGGATTTTTTATGCATTACACATAGAATTAAATAGATATAGCTTGTCTTCCCATCAATTAATTTTTCATGATCAAAATTTCACAATAGAGGACTTGGAGTTAGAATTGATCATTTTTAAGTTTAAAATATGTAAGAATTATCCTTATGGAGAATTTTGATATATATATTTATATATATATATATATATATATTGGTTAAAAATTTTGATGTATACATTTACCTAGAATGAGTTCAATATAAACTATAGAAGATGGGTGGATTTGAATAATGATTTTGACTACATAGTAAATAACCAACCTAGGAAATTGAACATGGTGGATGATTCTTTTATTTCAAATGATCATGGAAGATTATCTATGAGGATGATTGGATAAGATCCAATATTTATGTATTTTACAAGGATGATCTTTGAAATATCTAAGGAAGGGGAGACACTATATCTTTCTCAAATGATGGTTTGACCATCTATCATTGTAAAGATTAAATAGGTTTATAAATAAGATGTATAGAAACAAAAGGATTTGATAAATGTTCCTAAGTTTAACATTTGTTGTGATTGAATGATAAGGTTGAATAAAAGAGTATGATTTTTTATCATACCAGGATTGAATAAGTATATATTATATTAAGCTTAATTGTCATCATTATCTTTTCATAATGGAAGTATGAAGATGTATAGAGATATTACAAATAATTTTTGGTAGTATAACATGAAAATAGATATTTCAGAGTATGTATATTCATGCTTTTTATCCCAATAAGTTATGTTAGAGAGGTATAAGTCAAAGTGGATTTCATAATGATTACTAATACTTGTATGGAAATGGAAAAACAACACCATTGATTCCTCCATAGAACTCCCCAAAAATATAATGGGAATAATATAACTTGGGTTGTAATCAATCACCTTACAAAGTTAACATATTTTATTTATGTCAAAAAATATTTATCTCTTAATTAGATTCCCAAAATATATATTTAGGAAATGTTAAGTTTACATGGTGTTCCATGTTTTATTGTATCAGATCGAGATTTTAGGATTACATGCATTTATGGAGAATTATTTTGTATTCTTTGGAAACAAAGTAGTTTTTTAGTGCTACATATCACGCTCATGATAAAGTTCAATATAAGGGAACCATTTAAACATTAAATAATATTTTAGATCCTATTATCTAGATTTGAAATGTGTTTAGGATCAATAACTTCACCTTGCCTAATTCTCTTATTAATATAGATTTCACTCGAGCGGTCTGTTGGATCCTTATGAATCTATAAATAGAAAGAATTTTAGTTCTTAAACGAGTTTTTATTATATTAATGATTAAAAAAATTGATACACGATACATTTGGGTAAATTGTATATAAATTTAGATCTATTAATCAAAACATAAAGGAATCTTAGAGTTAATAGAAGAGTAATGCTAACAATCGCTAGTGAGATCTATAATTAAAAGTGTCTGAGAAGGTATTCCTATAAAATTTTCAACATAATATTTTTAGAATATTATAAAGGATAATAAATATAATTCCTATATATATTGTCCCTTTTGAGATTCTTGATCGAATAGGGATGGTATCTTATCATTGGGAGCTTCCACCGAACCTTTATCATGCTCATGTTATGTTCCATATATCTCTTCTGAGGATGTACAAACATAATTAATCATAATCATTGAATTTATTGTTTGTACCACTAAATCAGGATCTTTATTATTATAAACAACCATTTGAAATATTGTATTATATAGATAATGTTCTATGGGATGAGACTACTCACATGGCTAATTTTCATTGGATGAATCATAAATTTGTGGACTTTACTTGGGAATATAAGGATGTAATTAAACCAAAGTATTATCATTTATTTTCTTAATAGTTATAGAAATTAGTGGGAGAAATTAATTTCAAGGGGGTAAAATGTATCACCCAAAGAGTTTATATGTATTCATTTGAAATAAATTTATGTATTTGATAGCTTTTCTTAGAGGTAACCTCGAGTCATATTTAAAAAAAATTATTATGGCCGTTATAACCAAGCTGTTGGATTGAATGTTATGAATATTATTAACAATATTATGATATATATATATATATTATAAAAATTTAAATGTGTTTACAAATGAATAATAAATAATTATTAAATATTAATGAAATTATTTCATGATTAAAAGTCACATTTTTATGAATAAATGTAATTTTATAGTTGTTATGAATTTTAATATAAAAAAAATTTATCACTATAAAAAAATTATTTTAACAATAATTTCTATCAATTGTTTAATAATCATTCATAAATTTGTTTTTATTGGTTTGGAGTGAAGATAAATATCATTTGTAGGTAAATATAATTATTTTTCCAAAAAAATCATTTTTAAGTGGGAAATGTGTTTTTATCTTAATTAATTAAATAAATCACTATTGATTAATAATTTTAATTAAATTTATAGGATATATATTCAAAAATATATTTCCCCATTAATATAAAAGTTTTTCAAGGAAAGGAATGAGAGTAAATTCAGTTTTATGCATAAAACAAATTTTCCAAAACAAATTATTTCGTTACATTTTATAGAATTATTTTAAAATTAGTTTCTAACACTTATTGAAATTGAATTTGATAAATATTATTATATATTTGGAATCAGATTTTAATTTTATTATAGGAAAAATTCATTTTTCATCATAATTATATTTAAAATCCATGATTTTATTTCCATGATAAAGGGTAAAAAGGTTGATTGCAGATGGAGGGGGGGATAGACCAAAATATAAGAGTAAAAAATTATATTTAATATTGTAAAAATGTTATTTTTTTCAACATATTTCATTGTGTGACCCACCTGCAACATATAAAAGGTAACATGTTATCCACCATTAATTAAAACCACATATTACTATATATCAGAAATTAAATACCCATAAAAATTATATATTCATTATCTTCATGTTTTATCTTATTTTCCTCTCTCAATACCACACTATTAAGGATTAAGGTGGAAGACAACATTGGTCTCCCAAAGAACTGGTAATATTCTTACATAAATATTCAAAATTTTATTTCATCTTTTAAAAACTCTACTTTTTTTGTATATATAAAAAAATAATTAATTTATATTAATAATTATACTGAGATTTTATTATCATTATGTGAGATTAATATTTGATGTCATATCCATCAAATTAGAAATGAAACTATCGCTCGTGCATACTTGTAGACTACCGCCTCCACAAAGCGATATGATTAATTTTACTTAAAAAATAAAATTGAGGGATATAATAATAGATTTAATAAATATATATTATATATATTATATAATTATTATTATATATAGATAATGTATTATTTATTTTCGTTAATTGTTTTCATTATAAAATGAAAATAGCGTTCCTGTGTATGTATGGACTAGCATCTCCATGAACGATGTAATTCATTTTTATGTATCAACCGATTATAGATATTTATAAATATTTAAATAATAAAAATATATTATTTATATCATTATTAACATTAAGAAAAGAATTATTCCATGATCAGGATTCAAGGACCGTAACTACCGAATCAAAATATACTTGAAAAATAAAGCAGTTAACACCTGAAATGATGATTATAATGTATGATTGTTAATGAAAAAGATGATAATATGTTATTAGTAATATATATAGTTATAAGTATGAACACTATTATATTATGGAATTATAATAAATTGAACTCTATTATATAGGTGGTTAAAAAAACATAAGGAGCAAGTCGGGCCTAAGGAAATAGTTCTGTATTACAGTCTCAGACATTATCAAGATTATTTATGTAAAAAATATTGATGTTGAAATTATATGATATACCTATAAAAAATATAATTTATTTTACTATAATTTGTTTATTCCTATAAATTATTATTTTTCCTTGAATTTTCCATTTTCTATGTACTCAAATGTGTGAATGGATGTTTTTAAGGAAAAATTGCTTGATTTTTCTATTCATTCAAGAATATGTTTCTTCCATGTAAGTATTTTGTTTAAAATGTTTTGAAGAATATTTTTATGATTATAAAATTATAGGTTAAATTAATTTTACACGATTTTGAATTTCTATAAAAGGGTTTTAAAGTAATCTTCTTATTATTTTCCAAATGAGGTAATTTTTAAAATAACTGTTAGTAGAATCCTTTTTTTAATGTTTATTTCATGAAACAAATTTCCCACCATTAGGAATATTATTTTATTTAATGATTATTTTATAATATTCCATGGTTTCAAAATATATATTTATAATAATATTTGGGGAATTTTTATATTTTGAATAAGAGGTTCCAAATTCAAAATGGTATTTTCCTAAAAAATGTTCCAATGTTTTTTTAAAAATATTTTCAACTACATAACGCATTAATTATACGTATGCTTCCCTTGGGATATGTTCCATTGATTCTATTCTCATTAATTAGCTTGATGATTTGTATTTATGGTGGTGAAATATTGATAAAACCAATTTTCTTTTCCACAGGTTAAACTAGGATGAAATTATATACACTTTTATGATTTTTGGAATACAAATGAATGGATTACGATAACACAATGGGTGGGTAAATTATAGTGTTCCAATGAATTGGGTAATGATTATTGTTTTATGAGTACAAAGAGCACACATGCAGTTATCTCATGACCAAAAGTGGGTACATGGGTTGTTAACACATTCCTGAAGAAAGTACATGGGTGTTGATCACAAGCCAAAATTGTGATGAATACATTTGAGGTTATCATTGATATAATATTTCCATTATTATGATTACTCAAAAGTATTAATGCCAATATCTATGATAAGATGTGATAAATATTCATTTATAAAGAATTATAATGTATGTAGGTAACATTTGGGATGACTAAATGTAAAAATATTATGTTTATTAATTTATTAAAGTTTTTGAATGAAAAAATTGGATAAACTATTAAGAATATGATAGAAACAAATCCATGGTAAATTAAACCATCTAAAAGAGAACTGATAGAGAAAAAAATGATTCCCTCTTACTATGTAATTACATAAAATAGGTTTTCATCATATTATACTTTTACTTCTTTCTTATTTAGATATATCACAATAATGAACACCAAATCATATCATTATATGTATCATATAATGACATAAAAACCAAAATACTTCATAATCATCTATTAATATTTGTATTTTTTTATTTTGGCCAATTTAATATCATATATGTAAAATATTCTATAAGCTTATATAATCAATTAATATGAATATTAAATGTCTAATAATCTATCATATAAATTAATAAATAATGATTTAATTTTAGTGATGAAATTACAACATTAATATTATGCTCATTAGTCAAGATACCAATGTTTGTTCATTAAAAATCACTGAAAATTAATCATTATCATTTTTATATTTAAGGACTAAAACTAAAACTTCAAATAAATTAAATTATAAAAGTATAAATAAATATAAGAAATAAATTCAAGTGTATTATATGATATTGGAATGATGAACATTGGGAGAATAATGAATAACAACACTTTTATTTTGAAATTAGTTCATAATGATCAAGATTACTCACACCAGATGTCAAAAATAGGCAATAAATAACATATATACAAATAGATGATAACTAAAAATTTAGTTTATAATGTATTATAAACTTAAAAAAAATTAAATGGGTGATTTTTCGTTGTTATTCATTAACATGTGGTTAGATTTAATTTATACTATGAAGGAATTATGGAATGGGTATATGCTAACTCAATTTTCCTCTATAATATTGTAAACTTATATCCAAAATATAAATTGATAAAAGATTTATTTATTATACCTAATGAATACCTGGTTTTTTATTTTCTCCATTATTTATATGGCTCTAAAATTCATCCTTATAACATTATTATCTTCAAAAATTTGTAGAGTTCAGGTATAGAAATTTGATGAAATATTTATAATAGAGGTACCTCACACCAACTTCACAATTAATCTAACTGCGTTCACATCCAAATATCATAGGTCTTAGTTCACATACACATTCATAAGTGTACATACCATATAACACCATAAATTTAACCTCACCATACTACAACATTTTCTAATTTCACCTTATCTGACAATCACAACCAATAATGTATCCATAATAAAAACCACATACAAAATTAAATGGAGTATCTAAAGAGAGGGAGTATCCAGCCATTCAGTTCTACCACATCCTAAATGTTGGATTTCAACATTGGACCGAAATCTATATGTTAATTGGTATGTTTATCTAAATTAGGTTGCGGTATATAGTAACGGTGAATGATACTTCATCTACCACTGAAATAGAAACTTACTTCGTGATATATAGGTTTATTTACTCCAAAACCAAGGTGGCATATCCTATCAAGGTCATCTATACTAATTATATAAAATACACAACATTCTTTAAAAATTAATTTTCTCTATTTAATCACATCATATAATTCTAGGAAATTGATACACAAGTCAAGATAACAAATTTACCACCTTATTACATTTTTATGATAAATAGTTAATTTATCACAATTATCATTAAAACAATGTACATATTTTGATGAATAATCTAGTTTTTTAATTAATTAGTGATAATGGTAATTGAAAAGCTCAAAAAGGTTGTGAACTTTTTTATATATATTCATAATTAGTAAAACAATTATGTATGGAGTGTCTACAAAGTCAATGGGCAATAAATTATCATAATAGAAATAATGTGCATCATGATTTTCTTCCAAAAACTTATAAGACATATCAAAAAATCCTAAAATTTTTGTTTCAATATATATATATATATAAATATTGATTATTTTTATTTATTTTTCTATGTTTATTTAATTTTGAATGAATTTTCTTATTTTGATTATATTTTTTTCATATAATAAATATTAATAAAGACAATATAATTGAAAATAATTAATATTTACTATAATAAAAACATAATAAAAATTTAATTATAAAATAATGATAAATACAATTTAAAAATAATTATTAGAAAATTATATAGATAATATAAAAAATAATATATTTTAAGTTGTAATATTAGTGTAATATTACTAAATATAACATTAGTGGAACCTATAATATTTTTTACATAATTATTTGTTACGTATATTAGTTTTATATTTATTATTTATATAGTTTCAAAATGATATATATAATATATAAATAGAAATAATATATTTATTTAGTTTTGTTAAATTAATATATTTATGTATTTGATATATATAGAACTATAACATTAATATTTTTAAATAATGAATTGGATAATATTAATGTCATAGTTACTAATTAGTTTATATCAATTAATAATAATATAATTAATATTATAAATTATTTTAATATTTTTCGGAATTTAGAAATATACATTTTAAAATGAATATAATAAAAAATGTAATAGTTATATTAAAAATAATTTGAGATTAATTATGTAATTTTCAAATAAAAAATATGATATAACTAAAAATATAAATTATAATGTGTTACTAAATTAATATAATTATTAATAATATAATATTAATATAATATTATTGGGTATAATATTATTTGAATAATAAAAACAACTATTGAATTCATTAGTGATTATAAGATAAAAATCCCGTGAAAATAACAATATTCGAGTGAAATTATAGATGTAAGTCTACTAATTTTTGTGATCCTTTTATTTATATAAAAGAAATATTATAGTCTCTATATATATGATGGTCAATTCATACTTTTAATGAATATTTGAAGAATTCAGTTTTGTGTTAAGTGATATTTTGGAGTTTATGAAGATGGGTCAATATTCATTTGATATGTATTAATAACATGAACAATCTCTCTTCCCATACGAATTCAATCTTAAAATGTTAATTTTATATAAGTGAATTTTTATCAAATATGGTAACTGTTATTATTTAATAATTTAATTGAACTAAGCATCAAGAAATATCTAGCATTATATCATAATTTCTCCCAGATATTGATATTTTTTTTCATTTTTTAATTTACAATCCATGTACAATTATATGTTAGTTCATATTATTCAATAATTGATAGATTATAGAATAATGTTTTAAATTTTTTTACTATTACTAAAGATAAGTTTTATACTATAAAATAATAATGTGCTTTATCATGATTATAGTGTTAATATTTCCAAAATGTTAATTAAACCACACTCATTTCCCCTGTAAACTAAATTGGAGAAGCCACATGGCTTTAGGTGTAATTATATGAATTCTAGAGTGTGATGACTAGTAGTAATGGTTTGTTATTAATGTTATTAGAATTTATCTACTATATATGAAAATAAATAAATACAAATGTAGATAACAATCCATCATCCATAAAAAATAACAAAATATAGAAACTATCAACACCTGCCAACCATAACCAAAACATATCCCGCACAATAGAAAAATGGTGACTGAACATAATTTCATTCAACGATTACATAAAAAATATGATTTTGTGTCAATTATATAAAATAATATTTAAACACATAGTAAAATGGAAATTATTATAATAAAATTGGATCCAGTATTCAGTTATCCCCTCTCCCACTTATTTTATCTGTTTAACTCACCCATCAATCATACGTCCCTACTATTTTCCTATATCATAGATCATAAATTTTCCATGCCCACTAAATTGAACACTGAGGGTGTGATTGTAACATTTTAGGCTACCACCAATGGTATCCTGAGAAAAATACATAATATATATTCTTTACACAAAATGTGTTATTCTAACATCTAGTAATAAATTATAATAAAATAATAATTTTTCATCAATGGGTTTTAATAAGAAACCTATTGGTAAATCGTACCAACTTTGACCCATGCATGCTTTGATCTGAGCATATCACTTGTAACAAAATGGTTTAGAATAGTGTCCACCCATATTTTCGTAATCCAGAAAAACATGGATATACATTAGTGTAACCAGAAACTATTAAAAAATATATAATGTTGAAAAATATAGTATGAATTTCATCCTAATTCACTGAACCACTAGTTCCAATATTCTGGGTGGGTAGAATAACCAGCCCATATTCATGTTTAATGTTGATTGTGAATATCATTCCATTCCCTAAACATAATAAAGATTTATTTCCTCAATATTATGTGGTGTAATCTTAAATTCGAATTAGTGGTCATAACATTTACCTGTTCTCCAATGTATTAGGTGGATTGACTTGGAATGAGTGGGTATTGTATTATACTATTATTCCAAGTCCAAATAAAGAAGAATAATTTCCTACACCAATTAAAAAATCCAACATGAATTGGTATAACATCCAATTACATTCCATAATTCTTATTAGGTTAGTATATAAAAACAAAACCCCATTCGAATTCCCAAATCAATAGTATAATCAGCATAGAACCATTTTAATTAAAATTTATTATCCCTCACCCCATGCACGAATTAAAACAAGAAATATGACTATAAATTCATCCAAAATATCATCACAAGGCTAAAATAATGATATCCTCATAAATAAATATTATCCCACTCATCAAAAGATACTCATGGACACCTATCAATGTCTACTATGATATAACGCTTTTCATTTTTCAAATAGTCATTATCAACCATGTAATCAAAACACACCACACTAAAGATGACTCATAATCCCAATGATCCTTATTTTACACTAAATGAAATAATAATCTTAATTCAAATTCATTTTTGGTCATATTCATACACCCTCTATAAATCACACAACACCCAACATATGTAATATCATCTCAATTGATTATAAAGTCCATGGGACCACATACCATATATTTATTGGAGCCCACACATAGAAGCTCATCGGTTTTTTGTATTAAATCAACAAGAATAATTAGTTTAGGTGAAAACTCTTATATAAGGGATTTATAATGAAACCAAAATTAACATTAATGGTGATGAGGGATTTTTGGTTTTATAAGGTCAGTGATACCTAAACGGATTGATGATAACTTACTAAATTATTTGATGAATTATAGTCATAGAAGAAAACATACTAAATTAAGTAGAGGTTCATAATATGTTGTACATGCAGTATGTGGAGTGGAGGAAGATAACATTTTAATATTAAATCGGCCCTAATTTTTTTTTTAAAAAAATATCAATTTTAAAATGGGAGTTAAGTTTTTCATTATAAATTTGGTGTTCCATTGGGGTTATGTTACACCCCCACCTTAACCATTATGGTCATACCTTCCTTCTGCACTATAATGTGAACAGGTCGAATTAGAAAACACTAATGGTTGGAGTGGGGGGGGGGGGTTAATTCATGGAATCAATATTTTAAAAATTATTTTATGGAATTAAATCCCTATGATAATTTAATGCAATTATTCACTATAAAGAGCCACTTAATCACCCATATGAATAAATAATAAGTATAATAAAGACCAATTTTATTACAAGGTTGAACCTAGATGTAAGAGCCTACTTCTTGTTGTGATCATCCATTTGTTGAGTAAAAACTTTTATTATCACTATAATTTTCATTGATTAAAAATTCCAATAATCCGCACATAATGTTTGATTGGGTTTTTCAGTATCCAAGTGTGGGTTCGTATTATCCACTTCCTACTATATTCTAGAAATAATTATTTAGAATGGAATTCACTAGTATATAAAAATTTATTGTTTTCCCTTATTTTTTATTTTGATATTTATATTATTAATTAATTTTAAAACATCAAAGAATATATCTTATTTTTAAAATAATTTAATTTATATAAGATAATTATGAAATAAAAATAGTTTGATCTTCAAATCCCTTTTCTTTAGAATAATTATCTCATGCATGAGATCATGTATGTGTGAGATAACTTTCTTTCTTATGACCACCAATCACACATATCTATAGTAACAAGGAATTATTTCATGAACCTATTCTAGAAAAATAATGCACCAACAGTTGATATTTGTCTTCCATTCTATCTTAAATCTAGGAGAATATCAAGATTTATCTAAAAATTATCATAAAATTTTAATTTATCAATATCCTGGATTAAATAATGAAAACCATGGAATAATATTCCATAATTATTTGAAATAATAAATCTCCAACAATTCATCAATTTAAAATATCTGATGTCTTTAGTCATTAAAATCATATAAAACTATGATAATTGTTACACTTGAAAACATATAAAGACTCTCCTTTAGTTTTTCATGCGGTGTTTTTATTTACACAACCTCTATATCTCCATATATCACTTGAATTTTATTTCTTCTCAATATCTCCATGCATGAATGATATTATTACATATATTCCCTACGGCCCTCCATTTTTTGGAATAGAACTTAATGTTTACTAAAACATAATATCATTCATGGAATAGTGTTTACCATATTTAATATATCCACAGGGTGTATTATCAATTTTGTTAGCATAGAGCATCTCAAAGAAACCATATTTTTCATTGAATGATTTAATCTTTCTTTGGTGGAATCAATATTTTGTGATTTATCATGATGTGAAAACTATATATAATAGAGAATCTCATCCTTATAAATAATTTATTTTAAATATAGTTATTCTATAAAATATTAATTTCACCCAGTATAATATTCCAAAAAAATGCATAAGCACATGATTGACCGTGATGTGGAATATCAAAATTATATGTTGACCATATGGATTGACTATATGGACCGAACCAATGAAATATTTTGTATCAGGAATAATTTATATTTACTGTATGTCTATATAGATCAACCGTGTCAATTCACCCCATAATGAACATTGAATTAACAAAATGTAACTACCATTTGATCAACCACATGGACAACCAATTGGTTGTACCAGATCTTCAAAGTAAAGAAATGTTTTTTTGTTAGACTATTCTATGGGATAGACAATATAAAGTGAATAATTCACTTTAACATTCATTAGATCTACTTTATGACAAAATAATCTCAAAATACCATCATGAAAAACCTCATTAGCGTTACACTATATGTGTTATTCCTCATTACATTCACATGACATAAAAATTTCCATTATAACTTTTCTATAGAACCTATTTTACTATTATATGTGTTTTTATCTTCACATATTAACTTTTTTAAGGTAGTGAAAACTTCGTCTTACAATTAAGAAACTCATGAAAGGTAAGGCTTAACTTTATGTAGGTAATGTAATTACTCATTTACCTTTTTGGAACATATAGGACTACCTCTACATAGGTAGAGGAAATATTTATGTACCCCTAAACAACCTAAAAAATATGATGTTACCTTTACACAGGTAATGAATTTATCAATTAACCTTTACACAAGAAAAAATTCCAATTGAAAAACATCTAGGGCCTTCTAAAAAATACTACAAATATGGTTCAAAAAAGTGCAACTTCTTCAACATAATAAAGTGAACTTCAATACCCCCATTTGGATTTGTTTTCAACCCATGAAACTATTTTTTAATATTACTTATCATATAAGAGACTCCAAATTTGATGCTTTTTTATAAGAAAAACATCATGACACCACACCAATAGTTAAGGTCATGTTTTTGAAAGAATTCCATCTCTCCATGAAAAGTTTTTTTGGGACAACTGAAAAAGTGATTTTCCAATCAATCATGGAATCTAACCACTTCAAACAAGCCTATCTTTTCACAATAAAAACAACCACATAATGAGAGTATTTGTGGAAATAAAGGCAATTTTTAAATAAAGATTTGTGAACCTCCTCTCCACTATAACAAAAAAACTCCATGGCTTTAGGGGTGTTCACCTCCCAAATCTTATGAATAATATTAGAGAGAATGTACACCCATGTTCATCATTAATTACTCCAATATAATATTAGGAAAATAATTGGGGAATATATCTTTAATCTCTTCATGATCCCAAATAAATAAAATTTGATGTCTCTATTAGTCACCTTATTCTTAATTAAGTGAAATATGGTATAAATATGATTAGGAATTGAATGTTTTACATGATTTTGATATAGGTTAATAGTACATAGATTGTGAAAATTAATTTTGATATGTGACTCAACTTTCACACACAAATTTAAATATTCTATTTATTCTAAATACTTTGAGTAGAATCACTAGTAAGATGAATATATTTGGCCTTAGTAGTACTCAGCATGATTGAATTGTGTATCACAGAGTTACAACTCATATAAATATCTCCCCAAAAATATTCCACCTAAGGGGGACCTTATATCATCATAATCAACATCCAAATAAGTATCCATAATGTTGGAAAGATTAATTTTTTTTCCATTATTTAATTTTTTTTCTATATCTCATAATCGATTTGACATATAAAAGAACTCCTTTAACAAACATAATATGTGCATCCTTTTTTCAATATTATATTTTTCACATTGAATTACATCATAACAATATATATAGTGAGAAAATATGAGATAATTTAGTATCATAATCTATCTTTTGATTTTTATTCGATTAACACAACTACCCTCAATATATTTTGCAAAATCAATTCAATTTGAATGGGTGTAGACAATATATTTTGTTATTTTATTGAAAAATTCCCAAAACAACTCTCTTGAATAAATTTCATGGGATGAAATGAAATTTTATCCTTACCTGAATTTTAAGCCCAAAAATAATGTTTTCACACCCATCATGGGCATCCCAACTTTTTTCTTCATTTAATTATAAAATTCATACTAAATTTTCTCACGATAACCCACAAAAAAAGATACCATCAATATGTATAATAACAATAAGAGTACCAATTTTCCATTATATTATTTATTGTTTTCTTTCAACTTTTCAATTAAAATTTTATATATTGTTTATGTAGGGGTCTATCTTTGTGTACCAGGCCCGTGGGGACTATTTTAATCCATATATGACCTTCCTCAATTTTAAAACTCTCATGCCATCTTTATTGAGTTAAAACCCATTTGGATGCTCAATGTAAAATTCATCTTCTAGTTCACCAATGAACATTTTTGACGTGATTAACATCTAATAGATTTTATATTGGGTATAAAATTCTATAACAAGGAACATCCAGATTACATTCAATATAGAAAAAGGATCTTAGGTCTCTTAAAAATATATTCCCTTAACACTTGAATAACCCACGAAAACAAGTCTAAAAATGTTCCCTGTTACATAACATTAGTTATTTTGTAACACCCCGAGATTTTATGAGATAGATTGTTTTAATTTCTTTGATGTATTTTGTTTTAAGCTAAAAAATATTATCTTACACTATACACAAAATTTTATTAGCTACCAGTATACACAACACTATTCTTGGAATATGTTGTACACAATTTCATGTTCATTTGAAAGAATTCATGTCACGCAACACTGAGTATAGATTTTTATCAATTTATAAATGAACTAAGTTTCATTTATCTTATACGCAACACCAAATAAATATTTCACTATACACAATGCTATCTTGTCCTACATTGCACTTAGGAGTGACCTTCCTTGATAGCTTGCTTTGTACGCGATACCAAGTTTAACTAAACAACAATATATTATTAAAATATTATTATCTAATAAGTTATAAACTAGCCATTATAAATATTATTAACTAAATTATGAATTTTATATAACATTAGAAATCATCTTACACATTTTCTATAACATGGTATGAGAAAAAAATCATTTTTTCAGATAAAAGAATTATTTTTTAAAAAATAAAGTTTTATCGTCTTCTGATGGTGAACACATTTAAAATATAGTTTTTGACACTTTTATAAGTTAAATTTGAAAAAATAAACTTCTTATTTAGAAGTTGGACATAAAAATTTACTATTGTTGAATTTTTATTATTTTTATAATAAAATTGAAATTTTAATTAATAGTTAAAATAATGCATTTTAACTCGAAACTACTTTTTTTTATCTAATTTATTTATGTAGATAGATTATTGTTTTTATTTGTTTTAAAGTTTAATTGGATTATATTTTTACCATTTAATACAATTTTTTTCATTAGATGTAGTTTCACAATTACAATATACATAAACACATGTTAATATTTTGATAGATATTATTTCTTAAAACCCCACTTTTTGGGTTGGAAAACGGGAATTAATTTTAAATCAATTATTGGAACTTATATGTTTCGAATTTGGAAAAATGGATTTCATATTTATAATCACAATATTCAAATCATGTAAATAGGTACCTTTTATTTTTAGACATTATGAATTGTAACTTCATACATTATTTTATTTACCATGGTTAAAAGTGTAAATCTAGTAAATAAGGGTAACAAAATAATATTATAATAATATTAAACATCCATTAAACATGTCCTAATCCCATTAAATAAAATATTTCCAACCATGGGAATCCTTGGGTCTATTTAGGGACCCAATTGATTCACGTGGATGTGAAAATGACATTTTATAATAATTACTTTAAAATAATTATAATTAAAACCTAAACATATATATAAGGTTTATATAAGTGATATATATGTATATATATAGTCATTATAAGTATAAAAATATTTCATACATCATGTTATTTTATTTATAATCATTATACGTTAGATAAATATATTAATTTATGAGACAATTATAATGTAGTGATTACCTCATTAATGAAAAATTCAAATAAATTAATTTACAAAAGATAAAATAAATTTAATTTGACCATTTTGATGAAAGGAACAATTTTTTAATTACATTGACATATTAGGGTTGAGTTTATTGAATTGTTTTTAATGAATCAGGTTGTTATGAATTTTTAAAAATTCGAGTTTGAATAGTGTCCAAAATTGACATAATTCATAACTTAAGATATAAAATAGTTGATTTAATGATCTTAAATTCCTAAAAATATAATATTCCTGTAAATGGTTAATATAAGTCCAAATATGTCATAAATGTTTTTTTGGATCTTTTTAGATGATATTTTAATTACATTAACCTACAATGTTTGAATAACATCATATCACCGTAAGATTAAAAAGGATAAAATAAGGGTTAAACCAAAAAGATAATGACAAAACAATATTCAAAGCTTGTCTAAAAGTTAATGGATGATTTTTAATCGATCCAAAATAATCTTAAATTTAATTTAAATAAGTTTTGGACCATTTTTAATTGAAATTTAATTTTTAATAAATTAATAATTTGAGAGTTTCTTAAGGTGCCCCTATTATCTCTTATAAAAAAGAACCTCCTCCATTTCGTCTTCACTACATTTTGAGCCTCCGCGATCTACCAAAACCAGCCATATTGTCTTCTAAAATTACCTAGTAACATTATAGATATACTAGTATTCTCAAAAGTCTAACTCTAGTGCCCTAATAATAAATTTAAAGGAGGCACGTCGTGGAAGATGTAATCTCTTCTATTGATTCTTTCAAATTTATTTCTTATTTTACATCCTCTTTTTTAGTTGATTCACAATAAAGTAAATACATCAGTATCACTCATATAAGTATATGTTATTATAAATATTAAACAACCATATTTCCCCTTCTATGCATCCTACGCCAAATAAAATCATCATACGTGTGTTCATACGACTTACCGTCTCCACCCCTTGGTGTTATCTGTTTTTCACCACCACCTTTCAGGGATGGGTATAATGGTGGAAATAATAAATATATATTATTATTATAACATGATAATAATTATGAGATATTATACCCTATCCACTTCAATTCCATTAAAAAATTATGGGAACGATATCGTCGCTCCAGCATACGTATGGCCTACAGTCTCCATGACGCGATATGATTCATTCTCCATATTAACAATTCAAGAAAGATTACAAAGCATATATAATAAATTATAATGAAATATATGACATAATAATGTGATTATATATATATATATATATCATTTACATCTATTCAATTTAATAAGAAAACAAAAATAGTGTTCATGCATATGTACGACCATCCGTCTCCATGAACGGTGTATTCCATTTCTTTCATCTATCTATTATACATATATATAATATATAAGTCAGGTTTTAAATTTTGGATGTATTTTAATCAGGATATTAGTAATAATATAGTACTGGAAAAATCATCTTTACCCACAGTTTGGAACTGTGGGTATAGCCCTAAAATAGTGGGTTTAGGTTATACCCATATTTTATTAAACCAACCGTGGGATTCCAAGGAATTAGTATAGATCTATTCCCAAAGTATTAAAGAAACCATGGTAATATCACTATAAAATTCCATAATACCCACTATTTAAATAAAATCGTGATTGTAGATTATCGCACTAGAAATAAGAGAAATGTATTTCAAAAGTGGTGTTTTTCTCAATGAAAACATTCCAAAGATATATGGGCGGAACTTGGGGATTTTTATGGAAAACATATATGGTTAATAAAGAAAATAAATTTATTCCAAATTATGAGCATAAACCTATGGATTATCTAATGTTTTATCCTATTGATTAATATTGAAAATTTTTCAAAATAAAAAGAAAGAAGATCAAGAAGGAAAACAAGATCTCATGTTATCTTAAAGGTGCATCACAGGGAATTCCGACTCCATATTTAGCTCATTATGATTACAGTAGCATAAAGGCTAATGATTGATGATATTAGGAACCAATATAATTGTCTATTTAAAGGCATAACATTTCAGGGTTAAATGACATGATTTTTCAATGGAACAAAATTCGGTATTTTTTCTCTCCCAAAGAGCCCTTATTTAGAACCCAAAGGCCCATGTTTTTTCTAGAATAAAGGCTATTATTCTTTTTGTTGGACTGAGGACCCATGATTATGACCCAAATAACCATATTTTTATAGCATGAAGGCCCTTTTGTTTCTTAGACCAGATGCCCTTTTTTGTTAGGTCATGAATACAACTACTTTTAATTTCTCAAAGGCAGAATTTTACAGGTCCAAAGACCTACGTCTCTATAAAAACTACTTATCCTAAGCCCTACCCACATGCACCATTATTTTATAGTTCTCATCCAATCCATTCCCCCTCCCCCCCCCGCTCACTCCATGTAGTGAGGGAGAATCCTAAAATATAAAAAAATAGTAAGAAAAGTTTCATTCTAGAATTAAGAAGTCTGCAGTAAAAATCCATATGAAATTTAAGAATCCAGTATAGAAAGATGTTACCACAGTGAAATGTATATTCTATTCCAACTATTCCACTATGAATAATATATTGAAGAATTTTGGATCACCTCTTATATGGAGAAATAGGGATGATGAAACTCAAAATATCATGCTTCGAGGGAAGAATTAATTACCCATGAGCAGGTCAATACAAAAGGTGTTAATTCCAGTTCATGCGATGAGGAGGTTTGACTACATGTTTCACATAAAATAAAAATAATCAAAGAATAATAAAAGGGTTTGGTTCACAATGACCAACCATATTTCACAAAATAAATATATTGGATATAGCCCATCTCCCCTTGATCAACATTATTTAAACTGATGTGTGAATTGATTTATGGGAGATTCTATCAAAGAGGGTGGTGTGTTATGTGGGAATAAAAAAAATCATTGAGGATTTGAGGAATTAATTATGTGAAAGATGTGTTTGAATATATCACCTTGAAGGCCACAGGATGGAATCTATGCAGCTGTATTGTTAAATATGTTATCTTGGTTATTTAATGTTGTAATCTAATTCTATTTTCAAGATTTTGTTTTTCTGAAAAAAGTCTATAAATATTGGAAGTGAAAGGAGATAATGAATTTAGTTGAAAGGAAGATCTATGAAACAATATTGCCTCATCCATCGCCTTGGAAAATACATTGATGAATCTATACAAATATTTTGTAATATGTCTAATCATGATTAATTATTATAAACTAGAGAATATCATAGCTTATTTGAAGTGATCCTGGTGTCAAAGTCAAGTACCCTGACCTCCAACAGTTTTCAAAAATGCTTAGAAGACTCCAAAAATTAAGTTCAATACCTATCTAATCATGACAAACATTGGTGAAGTGATTGGAAAACTTTATGAGAAAGTAGAATTATTTAAAATTCCATGTAAATTTATTTTTCACTAACATGATAGAATTAGATGAGTGGTTTTTCCATGATAATCGTGATGATTCTTAAATAATACAATATTATAAAATGCCTCTCATGGAAAATTCATTCCAGAATATGGTGGCAGGAAATGAATACATTAACAGGGAGTATAAAACTTTTCTCAAACATGTTGTTTAGCATAATTTGAATGAAATGAGATGCCTTGTAATAGGGGTTTCAATAAACATTACGGTGGTATTACATAAAATATATTGGAATCATGAAAATTAATTTTTACATGTTGGACATTTGATGTTCAGTGGTTACCAAAGCCAAATATGGATATACATTATGAAAATGAATACAGTTTCAAAGCTTAAATTGCCAAAAAAAAGTTGAAAATCAATCAACATAAGAAAGATATAATGAATAAAGTTCCATGAATGAATATATTAACGAATATTACTGAATATTTTGTCCAAAAAATGACAAATATGGAACTAATTGTATATTCTAGGATAAGTATAAAGATGTAGATTTATGATTATATCTGTGTATCTTGCTTGTTATAAAGTGAAGTAGGTTTCAAATTCAGTATTTATGGTTGTATTGGTTTAAACCATATTCTAAGATATCATTCCAATGGTTTCTAGGATTTTAAGCATCAGTTGGGGATATATTTCTATTAATCTGGTATTGATGAAGTGGTTTTAAAGGTGACAATTTTGGTAGACATATTTAGTGCATGGAGTATATTGAGGAAGAGTGGGGGTTATAAAATGGACTTGATATTTCCTAAAGAGACAATGATAATTTTTATTTTATTGACAGAGGAGGAGAGAATAATGATGTTGTGGATTGGATGATTTGATCACGCTTTGACATTGTCAACAAAATCCAAAGGGAAGGATTGTTGCAACCAAGCCATGATTGGTTAGATTTTTAGAAAATATATGAGGTATGAATGAGGTATGTTTGATTGAAGAAGAATGGGATTTGTCAATAATAATGGAATAAAGATCTATTTCATGAATATGTGTTGTATATATATATATATATATGGATAGTGAATTAGATGTCGTAACATATAGAAGAAGTCTTAGAATTGGACCGATGATGAATGTTTGCATGAAAGAATTGCATAATGAAAGGACATTCAGGATTTCTAGATATTGATATGTGTTTGGAGCATGGATGAATGTTTATACAGGTTAGAAATGGAATGTGGATCATATTCAATGGTTGAATTCAAGATGTAGATGATATATTAATGTTTGAATTGATCTTAATATCGGATTTCTGTAACTAATTTAAAATACATGAATTCTAGAGAAATTTTTAACTGGCTTAGTAGGACGAGGTTACACAACATTTCAATGGAATGCATAAATTTTGTTACACAGGGAGTCAGAAGCATCCATAAAGCTATTATAGAATGGGAACTATGGATGTATGTGTGGAAATGCATGATAACAGGCAATGTTGATGAGGAAAAACATGCAGCATGTGAATGCAACTCTTTCATGATACAGATGGTTTCATGAATCTAGATTTTGGGTTTCATTCCTACGATGTTTTGAATGAATGTTTTTGGTAATATAGATTCCATAGAATTCGGAGTCTGAAATGAATAATACAGTTTGGAGATATTAAAGATTTTCATCCAAGGAATTTTTTTAATGAAATCTCAGCAGACCAGTTTCTTAAATGAATATTTTTAAATAAATATTCAAATTTCAAGATTCTAAAGAGTTCGAAAGGAGAGTTTGAATGTCGATATTCGAAGATTTTAGTATATCACATATTTGATCATGGTGAAGATTTCCAAACCTCTAATACCAGAGTATGAAGAAGAAAAACATGAAATTGTCTTTTATATATGTTATGTGGCACTCCCTTTGGCTTCTTAGACAAGGGATTAATCACCCTGCTTCTGGGATCGATATTCATGAAAGTTGAAAGTCTTATAAGGGGAATTTAGTTTTTTCCAGCAGATATTGACAAGTCAATCTAGAGAACCCAATTATCATAAGGAATTTACCAGTCCATTTCCAGATGAGTGGGATTCCCTAGAAAAACAAAACTATGTGGGGTGCCTCTAAGAATGAACGAAATTTTCATAGAAGAACTGTTGGGAATATTCACCAACTTCCTTACATTTTATCAGAGAATTAATGTAGCTTTAAAAAACCTTAGGTATTTATTTTAGGGATATATTTATATTTTGGGTTGTATTGAACTACACTCAGTGTATGGGATAAGGGAATAAATGCCTTTCCCTCTGTTGTGATCTTCTAATAAGACATGATCCCTTCCATTATGTCAATGAAAGTTTTAAAGGTAATTTCAAACCAAACTATCTAGTGTATGATATAGTATTTTTGGCACCAAGATATTTCTACAGTTGCATTGGGATGGAGTCTAATCACCAACTCCAACAATTTACAGTAGCTCATGATCTGATATTACATTATAAAATTGGTTATGAATGTTAATTTCTATTTATTAGTCCCAACTCATTATCAATTCACCACCTTTTATGCCCATTTCATTTCCAGAATCAATATATATTGTGTAGTCTCCCATATATTTTAATTAAAAATTGCAATTTTCGTGATCCTTATTCATGGTAATTCACAATTCATTCCTAGAAATTCTCAATCATTCCCTAATTATCCATGTTTCTTAGTCCTTCACATGGTTCATACATAAACTCTAATATAGGAATACATGATGGACTATGGTGGATGGGCTACTCCCACAGACATGCACAAGTTTTTGGGAATCAAGGAATCACCACTCAGGAATGATTTCCCCCACACAAAATTAATTAAAATAGTTTCAGAAAATTAATAAAACAACACCCTGATCCATTATTACATCAGACATCCACACCTAAAGAAAAGAAAATAAATAGAGAAAACACAAAAAAGGTAGAAAAAACAAAACATGCTAATTAATCCCTCTACTACCCTGATCTCCCTCCCCTCCAAAGAAAACCATGTTGCCGCCTCCAATGCCCTTCTGTCCCCTTCTCTGAATTTAACTACCCTCCATTTGTAGAATGCAGTAAAAGGCTAAGTGGATGTTGTGATAAAGAAAACAAAATAAAAACAAAACTAGATTATACCTGTCTTTTGTGACAATACATGTCACCGCACTAATATAAGAACCACAATTCCCCATGGGTCAAAACATTTTCATGCATTCCAGGAGGAAATAGATTGTATTTGGAGGGATATTTAGAAGAAAAAAAATCACATAATACCACTACCATGATATTTTAGACATCTGTTGTAGAATAGTGTACATGTCTAGAAACATCAAGGAGAAATTCCATAGAAGAATTAGAAAAAAAATTATGATTAAATTATAAGGGGAATAATATTATTCTAGAAACCAATTAGTGGATTCGTCACCAAATAAAACAACCAATTTCATTAAATATGAGGAATTTCAAAAAAAACAACCTTAAGTACTCAATAAAATTAGTGACCAGTTTTTTCCTATAAAGTCGAGTCTTCAATGCCAAAATATTTCACCATTAATATAAGGGTTTCTAGAGAAGATCATGAAAATAATGAGGAACAAAATTTGTAGGTTTCTATTACATAGAAATAATATTCTCAAGAATCCATAGCATGTACCTTGTGGTGGTGCTACTAAGATGGAAATTTCTTCCAGTGTGAAGTAAAAGTGTTAATATATTGAAGGATTTAAGCATTCACATCCTGAAGTAAATACTATTTCATTTTGAGGCATTACCCAGAATAATAGCACAAAATAGTGTTGTTAATGTGATTTGGACTAAGACTATTCTATAAGGAATGTATAAAAAATGTTAAAAAACATGGATAACAAAAATGGTAGTACATGTGACATTGTAGACATGAAAGAACAAAATATATGGCCTGAAGACATAATCATTCAAGAATTTCATTGATATTTATGGTGTGATTCTATGGATTGATGACATTATGGGATAAATAATGAAGAAATAGGCCTTAGTGAATGCAGAAACTTCCCAAAACCTCATGTTGAGAAAAAAGTAGATGTTTTCAGTGAACAAATTAACCCAAACCAAAGATCTAATTTATTTTGATGGTTTTTTGTTTTGGGATGAATTATGAATATTTCATTAGTGGAATGAGTTTCATAACATTTCACCCAAAGGGGATCAAAATCTTTATTTAAAAAAACATGGTAACAAGAAATAAACATACCAATATACAAGATGAATTCTTGCTCGCCCCAAATAAAATTATCATGACCTCTATTATTGGCCTGAGACAATAGAAATGCACCATAAGAGTAAGGGAATGCATTCAATGAATTTAACTGAGAAAAAAAATAATTCTGGATAACAGTAAGTGAAATTAACTATGGAAATTATACTCAAATAGACAATAATAATCCCCAAACAATATATAAATTCTCAAGTATAAAAATATATGTAATTTTTTTATAATAAAAATTGAGCATTGTTAAATAATAATTATTCTCGATAACTTTGAACGTTATTTGAGTAGAAATTATCATATTACACTATCGATTTACAGTGAGAAAGTGTGAAATATGATAAATTAATTCTATGTTTCTTTTAATTCATAAAGAAAAGATACATCAACTTAAAGTGAACTTAATACCACCCATTCAAACTAGATTGAAATTTCTTCTCATTAATTCCTTAATCCAAGAATTAATAATTAATCATTGTCCCTAAATCAAAATAATGATAACCTATAATCCAAGAAAAATTCACTAAAGAGTCTACAATAATCTTTGGAGATTGATTAATTAACCTTAATTATTTTAAAGAATCATATACTACTTCATTCCACACTACTTAGAACCCAAAAATAAACCACATTCTAAAGAATCCAATCACTACTCGAAATTTTTGCGCAATATTTCTTTACATCAAGGTTCAGAAGCATGAAATTTGACAAAGAATGATCATGTAAGTGAGCTATTATTTTGATGCAATGGTTTGACCTCCAGTGGAAAATAATTCCATATGTTGGAAACATGTCCACCCAAAATATCATGACAAGGAAGGCACCCACAAGATTATGGCAAGGCTCTGATATATCCAATTCATCTTATAAATATAGAAAACTATATATATGGTTAAATATATACTCAATTTAATGTTCCTAAATATAGGGATATAAGATCACTACTGCATAGTAGGAGGGGTCCCCAGAATAGTGTCCCGACATCTTTGTCTCTACTTACTGGTAATGAATATAGTATCATGAAATAATAATAAAATGTTCCATGTATGAAGCCATAATTACAAAACTGAATAACATAGATACTCTCCAAACCAATTTTTTATGGAGATAATATATAACAAATCAAACACTCAAAACCACCCTTCAAGGAGATCATGTTTCCAAGAAATACTAAGAACTCACAACTATCATCTTACAAGTGATATAGTAACCTATTTCCCTACTTATAAATTTTATGTCTTAAGGTCACTATGTAAACCCAAATCCTAGCCAAAATTATGGTCACATATCCATGGTAAGTTATCTTCCACAAACATTAAAAACCACCCTTAGTCTTAATAAAAAATCCACAATAATTTCACAAGTCATCATTAAATGTTGACATAACCCTTAAGAATCATTACTCTCATTTCTATACAAGATTCCCCTTGTAAAAAAGACACATTGGTGACTACCAAATAAATATACCATCAGTGTATTCTCAACCATATATACACAAGAATACATAGGTCTTTATATCAGAATCTCATTTTATGCACAAAATTCATCACTCCTGAAGAACTAATTTTGTCATGAATGCTCATCTTGAACTTCCCCATATCACATATGGATTACTACTCTTCATGAGGATCCAAATCATAAAGTTATACCATAAAATTTTTCCCTAGTCTTAACTTGTCAACATACACCTTTCATGGGTCTATATTTTAATTTTTGATAATCCCCTTACATTCAATTAATCATTGAAAACCTCTAAACCCAAGGCTCATCAAGTGAAGAATATCTATCATGGTTCTAATAATCCATACCCACCAAAGTTATTAAATGAATTTTCATTCTATCATACCAACTTTCTCAAAGTAAACAATTATACATCACATGGAAACACATATAAATGAGATAAAATAATAGGTTCCACCTACCTTATAACCATAGAGTTTTTCTCTTCTTTTATTTCAGTATGATTTATTATTGTTCACATAAAATAAATGAGTTGAAAAACTGACAAAAATTTGGAATTTATGGAAAATAAATAAGAATCATATACAGAAACTAATAATGAAAAATTACATGTTATAAACATTACTCAAGAGAAAATCACAACTATAGACATTTCACCATTTATAAAAGTGGAAGATGAGAAAAATCATGGATAATACATGGTAGAAGATGGGATAATGAATGTTGACTCCTTAAAACATGTAGAAAATTGAGGGAAAAGTATAGGGAACAGATTTTATAAAATTTATCATTGAAGGAACAAAATTCCCTTCAATGAATTAGGGGTTAGGGTCACCACTGAGATTCTGGTGGCCCTCACTGGAGTTAGAGTAGACCCCTAGATCTCTAATTTCAACCATAAGGCTCTCAAAGGAGGGTGTTTTCCTATTTGATAGATGTTGAAACTCATCCAGCCTCTACACATGGTTTTGATGTCTTATACTAAAGAAAACATAATGGGATTCAATTTACCAACACCAAAAACATTGAGTCATGTATTTTCCATTGGTACCTTCAGCTTTGAAACAATAAATTTAAACTCCAAAACATCACAAGAATCTTTCCCTCGAATCCATTTTCTAAATTTCAAAACCACTCTAGCTCTACTCCATCAATATTTAACACTTTTACCAACTCCACTAACACACGATATTGTAGGTCATTACAAAATTTATATTACAATTTTATAAACTATGTTTTTTAAGTTGATAAACTTACCTTTGAACAAAAAAAGAGTATTTCAAAGGTATTTAATATTAATCACCCTTTATTTTAAAGTTGGGTAATTTGATAATTTTATTTTTTATTCAAATAAAATGTATTTGTTAAAGTAGAAAAATATGAATTCTATTCTATTGATTTCTATAAACACACTCACTTTGCATAATGAGTTTTTTGTTTCAAGTGTATGTTTATCCCCATGAAATAAAATTAATAGGTCTTCAATATAAAATAGGTGAAATGGTGTAAGTAAGTACCTTGATGCCCTGATAGGTGTAAATAACACAATTTAGGTATCATTTCATAAGAATCTCCTTATGTAATCTTCTTGTAAGTCTAATAAACAATGTAAATAGGGTTTCACCAAGACTTACTCATCATTATAATTTAAAATATCCCATTGGGGGTCTATTATTTGGAATACAAATTATGGTATTATTTTAAGTTACAACAACCAATTTATTGTAATATTTTGAAAAAACTCTAAGAATATATAAAATAAAATCTCAATGAATGGTATATAAATATTTATAAATGTTACAATTTAAAGATAAATTGAAATGCATTGTTTTTTTGAATAATATTAGTATATTTAGAAGTAGTAAAAATCAGTAATCAATTTTTCTCTTAGTAATGACCCCATATTGTTTATATGATGACATTTTAAATGCAAGGTAACCGAATTATAAAATCATTATCTTCAAAATAATATTTGGTTGAGTATTTCCCACTTTAGTTAGTCAAGATATTTTATATCTAAAAAAGATCAATTTTAGTAATTAAATAGATAAATTGTGGATTAAATTAAATAAGCATATGAAAGGTTATAAGGAAATATTGAACATCATTCAAAACCTTATCATCCATATTATCCTAAATGTATACAAAAAAAATTATTTGTAATTTTATTATGCCTAGTGACACTATTAGAGTTGAAAAAATAGTTGATTTGATAATTGTTAATTATAAATATTGACCATCTATTATAATAATAAATGTGATAATAGGAATTTAAATGATAAATGTATTCTTTTAAAGTTCATTGACAACTTTTATCCCTTCCTTTTAAATTAAAGTGATCATAATTGTAATCAAATTCCAAAATTTAAGGAAACTCTACCATTCACTAAGAATATTTCAAGGAGAAATATGTGCTATAAGCCTAAACAAATGAAATTAATCTAGATTTGAAAATCTTAAATCCTATATTTGAGTACCTTGGAATGTTATCCACCATTTGGAACCCTGGATTAGTGACGTATCCTCATCACATTCTAAATTTTTAAAAGTTTTTCCAAATATTCTGGATTTGTGAACTCTATACCCCACCTAGGAGGTCCATATTCTCACACTAATTCAACAACATATGGTAATTTAGGTTCCCATGTAGAATGAATGGAAATTTCATAAGACTATGCAATAACATGCGTATGAGAACCCTCTTCTATCACAATTTAACACTCATATAAAATATCTTCATTCTTAATAATATTGCATGATAGTGTTTTAGGATAACACGTTATGAAAACCATTATCTTTATAACTCCATATAATGAGGTAGAGGAGACCGTGGTTAGGAGGAGGTAAAGGCAGAGGCTTCTGAGGAAGAGCAGGAAAGGGTCAAGAAGAAGAGGCATAGGTGGTCATGTCTAGGAGAAGGATGAGGCAGAGGCTACCACAGAGGAGGATGTGAGGGATGGGAAGTGGAGACGGAGGCGACCACAGTCGGGAGGAGGTGGAGGCAGATGGAGAGGCAGAGGTGAGGGATGGGAGGCTGAAGCGGAGGCAAGGACTGGGTGGTGGAGGAGAGGACTAGGTGGTCGAGGTGGAGGAGATCTTGGGGGCATATAAGCATAGGGAGGGAGGCAGGAGCTAGGAGGAAGAGGTGAAGGTGATGGCAGGAAGTCGAGGTTAGGGAGGGGATGATAGGTCGAGGAGGACATGGAACAAGGAGACGATAGGGGAGGAAATGAAAAATTGGGAGGTGGTGACCGATAAAAATATCAAACCAGATTCAGTATAACCACGATTTTAACAAAACATTATGAATAGGTCAAAAAATACAATATTTACCCACCGATTTTAAAACTGTGGGTATATCCCCATTTTACAATAGTTATATCAAGAAAAACATTCAAAAACACGTACAATAAATAAAATTAGTATTACCAGAAATGTTGCATTAACATGGAATTGAAAAATTAAAAAGTATTATAAATTTATAAGTGAATAATATATAATATCATAAATATTATTATGGTTCTTTTACATGTTAATAATATTTTTATACCCACTATATAAGAGTTTTAGACACATATAGATGAAATCCACCCTAAGGTAAGGGATAACTTTGTCAATCTCATTTTTATCAGATATTGTTTATTCAAAAGTATTTACTCGGGATATATTTATCATCCATTTCCATGTTTTCTAAAAATTTCATAAATTTTTTAATATTCTTATATCTATATTTAAACTCATTTTTACCCCTTTTTGACTTTTACTATGTGGTATGGAAGGAATCATTCTTTTGATTACCGTATAAGGTACTTTCGAACTTTTTGAAGAGAAGTACAGGGAGATTGTTTTTTTAACTTATAAGGAATGAATGTATTTTTGTAGTTTCATGAGGCTTTATTTCCATGAAGCTTCATATACACTATTTCAAGCTTATTTTGAAATAATTATTTTTCTTTTAAAATTTCATGGAATTTTAAGAAAAAAAATATTTTTGACGAAGGATATATTCCTCAAGAACTATGTTCGAGTGTTTTATCAAAATTATTTTCCATATAAGAAGATACTATTAAATATGGTTATGTTTCAATGATTTGATTGCATTAATGATGTAATGATATTTTATATGGTTTATTTTTTGATGGAATTATATTTAAGTAACCCATATTATTTCTTCTGTTATGCTATGATGAATGATTTATATTTTGTGGAACATGTAAGAATGATTTTATTATGGGATTGGTGGGACCTATATCTCCCTCCAATGCATTGGGTAATGATTTATATCTCATGAGATAGAAATTACTAGAATAAAAAATAAATTTTGTTCGGTAATACAGGGCTGGAACGATAAGTAAATCTAGTTTGGTAATACATAGCTGGAATAGAAAGTAAACTATGTTTAGTAATGGATGTTGTCTTGTATGATGATATTAGAAACAATGCCTTGGATACTATAGAAATCATATTATGTGCTTATATATTTTCCAAAATTCTATGTTTTATACCAATTATATTTTATCATGGTTAATGTTCCTTTATAATTTATGCCTTATGAACTGCCTGATTTTTTTTGTGACTCGAGAATTTGATGTTTAAACATTATGTTCATGTTTTTACATTCGAATGGTTATGGTTTATTTTATGTTTACCCTTACTTAGAATTTATGCTCACCCTTTTTATGTTTTCTTTTCCCCATGATTTAATGAAAGGTTTTAGGTACAAAATCAAAAAGGGGAAGATATTTATTAGAGATGTTGAAGATCTTTAACCAAGTTAGAAGATTATGTTCCAAGTTTCCAAAGACACTAAACTAATACAGTATTTGGGAATATATTTTGTGTAATTTATTAAGTATTCTTCAAAAGAGATGAAATTCCCATGTACTTCAAGCTTGGGTCTCTACAATTGGTATAAGAGTGAAGGTTTAGTTAACCTTTGGAAACTATGATAAGAAAACATTTGTGAGATCACTAGAGATATTTATAAGGATATGTCTAGGGATTTCCTAAGGATATATATATATATATATGTTACAATCCTAGGGTTATTGTGATAATAATGATTAACCTAGGATAAACTAAAGATATCATATATTGAAATATTATAAGTAATTTACCATACTTTTGTGTTTACAGTCTCTGATATGTATTTCTCACACTTTTTGATTATGGTTTTAGTAAATAGCCAGAACTAAATAGAATATGGTTAACCATTGAATGTTTTATATGTGGAAATGATGGAAAAAATGAAGTTCTATTTCCTAAGTGGAAATATAATGAAGAGAATCATGACGATGATACGAGTATTAGTCATACTACTGAGGATAAAGAGATTGTAAACGACATGTGAAAGCTATGTGATGTTCATCCAGTATTGTTTACATTAAACTGCAGAAGATCGACGTTGAGAATCCTTAAATAATGATTAATTTTTTAGGAAATACAAAGATGAGGGATCCAGAGTAATGGTATAAGAATAATGTTGGATGATTAATGTGTATATGTTTCAGAAGTCAAATATTATGTTATATGAATCATGAAATAATTTTTTCATTAAGGATTGTAAAGGATATGTTGAATAGTTCTAAGCAGATAGAAAATGGATTTCAGGGTAAAGTGATATACTTAGAGAACACATGATTAAGGGGAAGATAACCCTTAATATGTCCCTTATGTTAAGATAATAATGGATTTGAATAAGTAAAATGGATTATTATTGTTTCTTGAGATCAAATTATATAGTTATTAACAATAGGGTTATGCTATCATAGATAATGTATACAACGTTTTTGTTGTTATGGAAATATATACAATATGTTTTCGAATAGGGAATCATGAATGTTTTCAATAAGGATGTATGGTAATTTAGGTTATTACTATGACTCAATATAATACATGATGAAGGTGTTCACATTTTTGAAATGTGACCAACTAGAGATACCTTATGATATATGGGGGATAAATGTTAAGCTGAGTTTGGGAACCTTTTTCTATGGTTTTTGTTTTACATATTTTAGAAGGATTGTAAGGTTATCAAATTTTTGGAAAGATTAAGTTAAATATTAAATGATGTGTGATAGAATAAATTATTATCTCTTCGTATATGGACGTATGCATATTTGATTTCCAATGAAAACAATTTTGTTGAGAACGATTGAATATCCCATCATTCTATTCCATCATCTTCTAACACTTTAGGAATGAAAAATTCAACGTCATTTCTTTGCATAAGATATGAAGCCTAAATTGTTCAAGGAACGACCAATGACTAGATAGTAGAGAAATCAAGTCTGTATTTCTTCTCATGTTCTTTACCTTTAGTAAAAGGATCTTGAAAAAAAATTATCTCAGTGCCTTATTATCTGATGAATAAGATGGTCCCTTAAATCATCATAGATTTATGGGCTTCTAGTAGTTAAATTTCTCGAAACCTTATACTCTATCACTATCTATCAGATCTTGATTATTAGATTTCTCTTCCATATCCATGGTTTCACTTCTAACCTATGTTCTCTTTTGTGGAAACCCAGTTATTAGTTAATTTGGGTAAACATTATCTTTATAAATTTACTTTTTAAAATGTAGTTTTTTTTTCATTTTTATGATTTGGGTTTCTATGAAAGAAAACTATAGGTAGTAAACCATTTATAGCCCTAATAATTTTCCAGGGTGAAATTCATTTTTAGGGGGTAGAATGTAACACAAAAATATTTTATGAGATAGATTATTTTATTTTATTTGATGTATTTTATTGTACAGTACACAATTATTAGCTTGTACTATAAACAACAACAAATTAGCTTGGATTATAAACAACACTATTCTTGGGTTGTGTTGTACACAATTTCAAATTCATTTGATAGAATACATATCATGAAACATAGAGTATAGATTTTGTTCAATGTATAAATAAACTAAGTTGGGATTATGTTATATGCAACAAAAAGGAAGCTTGCACTACAAGGAGCACTGACATGTCTTGCGTTAAATGCAAGAGTGACCTTCCTCGATAGCTTACGTTGTACGTGATACCTAGTTTCACTAAAAAATGATATATTATTAATATATTATTATTTAATGGGATATAAAATATCCATTATGAATATTATTAACAAAATTTTGATTTTTTTATAACATTATAATTCATCTTACACAATTTCCAGGACATTAAATTAGAAAAAATATCAATTTTTTGGAAAAAAGAAGTATTTTTCAAAAAAATACTATTTTATCGCTTTTGGATGGCACACCAATATTAAATTTAGTTTCTGAAACTTTTATGTATTAAATTTTACAAAATAGTCTTCTTATTTGGAATCGGGACATAAAAATTTAATTTTGATGAATATTTGGTATTTTTATAAAGAAATTAAAATTTTAATGAATAGTGACAAGTACTATAGTTTAACTCAAAACTACCTTTTTATCTAATTTATTTATATAGTTAGATTATCTTTTTAATTAATTTAAAAGAACAATTGGAATAAATTTTTATCATTAAATCCATTTTTTCATTGTATGTAATTTCACTACTAAATTGGACATAAACACATGCCAATCATTTGATAGTTATTACTTCTTAAAAATCGGCTTTTTGGTTTTGACAACGGGAATAAATGTTAAATTAATTACTTCAACTTATGTTTTTTGAATTTTAAAAATTAGATTCAACATTTGGAATCATAAGGTTCAAATTGTGTAAATATTCATTTTTTATTTTTAGACATTATGAATACTAAGATCAGTATTTATTTTATTTACCATGGTTAAAATGGTAACTCTGGTAATTACGGGAAAAAATAATATTATAATAATTTTAAAATGCCCTAAGAAATGTCCTAATCCAATTTTATGAGATATTTATGACCATGATCTTCCATGGGTGGATTTTGTAACGCCATTCATTCACTTGGATGTGAAAATGACATTTAATAGAATTAATTAAAAGTAAAGATAATTATAACCAAAACATATATCTTTTTCTTAATTGATTTTTATATAGGGTTATATAAATTTTCAATATGTCTATAGATAGTAATTAAAAATATTCAAATATTTCCAACATCAGGGTATTTTATTTATAATTTCTAGACATTAGATAAATATAATTATTTATGAGATAATTAAGATGTAGTGATCACCTCATTAATTAATTTTTTAAATAAATTAATTTATAAATGTTAAAATAAATTTTATTTAACCATTTTGATTCCATAAATAATCTTTTTTATTACATTGAAATATTTGGGTTTACTTAATGCCTTTGGTTTGAAGGAATTGGGTTGTTATGAATTTTTAAAAAGACAAGTAAGAATAGTGTCCAAAATTAACATAATTCATAACTTAAAGCATAAAATGGTTTATTAAATGATATTAAATTTGTAATAATAATAAATTCATAAAAATGGTAAATATAAGTCTAAATAATTCATAAATAACTTTTTTCTAGTATTTTGACATGATATGGTAATCACCTAAACTCACAATGTGTAAATAACATGATATCATGTTAAGATAAAAAAGGGTAAAATAAGGGTTAAACAAAAAAGATAAGGATAAAACTATATTCATAACTTGCCCAAAAATTATTGGATTATGGTAATTATAAATGAATTAATCTTATCTTCGAATTGAATAATTTTTTGACTATTTTTAATAGAAAAATAATTTATAATAAATTAATATTTTGAGAGTTTTCTAAAGTTCCCCACTCCTCTCTTATAAAAGGGCGCCAAGTTCCTCTCATATTCAATACATTTTGAGTTTACATGCTTGGATAAACCCTACCCTTTTCTATTATAAACATCCCTATATGCATTATATAATCACATTTCTTCTCAAAAGTCCATCTCTAGCACCCTAAGAGGGAATTTAATGGAGGCAAGTTGAGGAAGAGGTAATCTCTTCTGCAAATTATTTCAAATTTATTTCTTCTTATAATTCCTTTTATTTAGTTGTTTAATTATAATGTAATTAAATTAGTATCAATAATATATGGATATGTTATTATAAATATTAAATAAACCTATTTCACCTTCTATCCATCCTACAAAAAATGAAATCACCGCGTGTGGGTATGTCTGGCTTACCATCTCCACGTCGTGGTGTAATCTGTTTTTCAACAGCACCTTACATGGATGAGTAAAATGGTGGAAATAATAACTACATTTTATTATTATAAAATTATTCTAATTATGAAATATTATACACTATCCACATCAATACCATTCAATAATTATGGGAACAATATCATTATTCGTGCGTACGTACGGCTTACCATCTGCACGATAGGATGTGATTCATTTTCCACTTTAACCATTCAATAATGATTATAATGTATATATAACAAATAATCATTAAATATATGAAATAATAATTCTACTATATATATATATATCATTTACTTACTTCCATTCAATTTAATAAGGAAACGAAAACAACGTTCATGCATACGTACGGTCTACTGTCTCCATGATCGGTGTATTTCCTTTCTTTTATATATCTATTAAATATATATATATATTTATATACTGAATATATAAATATATATATATATATCAAATTTTACATTTTTTACGTAATTAAATTTTGATATAAGTTATAATATTAAGAATAACAATTCAAAACACGTACGATAAAAAACGATTATTACCCCAAACGTTGCTTTAACATGGAATTGACAAATGTATGGGATATATAATGTTATAAGTGAATAATATATGATATAATAAATATTAATATGGTTATTTTAAAAGTTAAAAATGTGTTCAAACCCACTATACAAGAGTTTTGGACACATATGAATGAAATCAGACCTATGTTAAAGGATAAATTTATCATTCATGTCCATGTTTTCTAAAAATGTTTTCAAAAAATATTTAACATTACTCTATGTGTATTTAAAGTCATTTTTACAATTTTTTACTTTTAGTACGTGGTATGGAAGGAATATTTCTTTTTTCCATACATGTACTTTTTTTCTTTACTAAAAAAACTACGAGGAGAATATTTTTTTAACTAACATTGCATGAATGTATTTTACGGTTTGATCAAGATTTATTTCCATAAAGCCTCATATATAATGTTTCATATTTATTTTCACCTTAATTTTATTCTTTTAAAATTTCATAGCATTCTGAGAAAATAAAAAAAATTTGAAGAAGAAAAGATATTTTCTTCAAGAACTAAGTTCAAGTGTTTTAGCATAATTATTTTCCATCTAAGATGACACTCTTAAACAAGGTTATGTTTCTATGATTTGATTGAGTTAATGATGGAATGATATTTTATATTGATTATGTTGTGATGGAACATGTATGAATGGTTTCATTATGAGATGTGTGGTACATATATATCCTTATAAATCATTGGGTAATGATTTATAACTTATGATATATACATGATTGGATTGGAAAGTAAATGTAGTTTAGTAATACAAGGATGGAATGACAAGTAAATCTGGTTCGGTAATACATGGCTGGAATGAACAATAAAATTGGTTAATTAATGGACATTTTCCACTATGATGGTCTTGGAAACAATGCCTTGGCTACTATGGAAATCATATTATGTGCTTATTTTTTCCCACATTTCCATTATTTATACCAATGATATTTTATCATGGTTAATGTTCATTTATGATTTATGCCTTATGAACTGCTAGGATTTGTTTCATGACTCAAGATTTTGATGTTTAAATTTTATGTTCATATTTTTACATTCAAATGTTCATGGTTTTTTTATGTTTACCCTTAATGAGAATTTGATCACACCCTTTTTATGTTCTCTTTTCCATAGGATATAAAGAAATGTTTTATATAAGGAAAAAAGGGGAAGTTATTTATGGTAGATGTTGAAGATCATTAAGAAATTTAGAGATTTTGTTCTAAGTTTCCAAAGATACTAAAGTTATGATGTCTTTGGTGATATATTTTGTGTAAGGAATTATGTATTCCGCAAAAGTCATTTAATTTCCACGTACGGCAAGCTTGGGTTTGTACATATTTAACATGTTTAAGAGTTCCCACATGGTTCCAATAACATTTTATTCATCATGTATTGGAACAATGTCCAAAGTATAATTTTTATCAATCAAATTTAACTGATCATCCATACCTTTAATACAATTCATATAATTAAATGATTATATAAATGATTGTGGTTGAACCTAATAAATAATTGTGTTTTTATTCAAAAGCATCTTTCTTCTTCTATTTGACTTTATTTTTGGATCATCATATCTTATAATTCTTATGGACTGTAAGAGTGTAAGCTGTTACTTAGTGATATTACCTCTCCCCACAAGTTTTTTTATCTTTTAAAACATTTTTTACAATATCAGTATTGTTTTATTAATCATCATTTTTATTTTGTTCATTATTTAAATTTATTAGTAAACTCACAACCAATATTTCACAGTTATATCGAGAAATTTTCTCACTATATCCTTTGCATAATAAAGAAAATATTGTATCATAAATATTTTTATGGGTATATTTTCAATAATTCTAACATCAAAATAATAATAAATCTTGTGAAATCCTTTTTTCTAGGATTTATATCATTTTCTACTATATAGATACCAACAAAATAAAAATTCCATGTCATTGTCATATAATTTTCCCATAATTTGGACAATAATTTTTGAAATTGCATGGCCTTTAAAATATATTTAAGTAACTTTATATAGGATTATTTTTATAAAACATCTCATACGGGGTTTGATTTTATTTATATATTTTAAATCGTCTATTTTTAATGTGCACAATAGCTCACATAACTTCTCTTACAAATAATTTTAATGTCTCAATGTTTGAATCATTTTTCTTCACATATCCAAAATGGTTTTATTCATTCTCTCTACAATACAATTATATTGGTGTGTGTAGGGGGGTCTATATTTATGTTTAGTCCCAAACATAATAAGGTAATACTGAAATTCAATTATATGGTACTCATTCCAATTATTAGTTCTTAACATCATGGTTTGACTGAAAAGTTACCTTTCAATCCCCATTTGTAAATCGTGAATATATCCACCATATATGACCTGGGATTCGTAGATAATGTTTTATTGTTGTAATGTTATCATTTAATTTTATAAAGAATGAGTTTCCTTTTGTGTACTTATGTCTCATGGGTCCACAAAAATCTGAGTGAACTATTTCACAATGTACTATCTATTGCTTCTCCAATATTTTGTTTCTTCCTTTAACATATATCACTTTTTTGAAAGGCTTTGATATAAATATCACTACATTGGAACAAGTGAAGAAAATCTCTAAAAAAGTTATTTTGATATTTTAATAATATTTTTTTGAACCATTTTCCCAGGTCTTCTTTGCCAATGATAGATTTATTCCCTATCATTGAGATGACAAGAATTATAATGATATCTAAGAGGAAACAAATTTACACCAGTTTATTCTCTAGTGATGATGATTTTCCCATCATCAAATATTTTAATGGTATAAGTTTTATTATTAAATATCAAATTATTACCCTCACCACATAATGGAATAAAAATTAATAGGTTGTGCTTGAAACCATTAATAAATAAAACCTCTGGGGAATCAAGTCTGGTAGGTTCAATCCCACATGAACCAACTTCCTTAATTTAAAGTAACTATAAAGTCAAAAATTCACTAATCCACCATCATGTTCTTTTATAAATTTCTTTAGATAGTTATTTCCTCGCATATTCATTTTGCAACCACTATTAATAATCTTATTCTTTCCCCTATATCTAGATATTAGTGTTACCAAAAAAACCATTGAATTTTATATATTAAATCTATTTGATCCCTTACTTATTTTGAAATCTGTTGTATTTTTAACGAATCAGAGTCATACACTATTGGCCATAGTAACCTGGTTGGAGAGACACTACACACATTTCATGAAGATTCTAAACTCTATTTTAAGTTCACAGCTATTGGTTTCTCATATTCACATTACATAAAAATTGATCTCTGGATCTTATTTTCTATGTCCACCCAACCCAAACCCTCCATAATTACAAGGGTGATATTTATTATACAAGTAAAAATAAGATATATGTACATAGGATCTATAAAATAGAAAATATCATTTAATGTTAGATATTCCGTAAAACTACTCAGTATATATTGTAAAATATTATGTATACACTTATTTTTCAACAATTTTATGGATTTTTACTCCTTATCACAATACACCACTATGACTATAGTAGACTTCCTTTAGGGGATTCTTCCAATCCAGGTTTGTCTATAATTGATTATGGGTCCTGCAATGTGAGACTAAATTGATTTAAAATTACTAATTTTGACCCCTGCATATTTTACCGGAACTAATAAAAAAGATTTCATAGTGATTTATTATTACTCAATATCAACTTTAGTATATTTTAAAATCTCATATCTCATTTTTTCAGTCGTTTTCATATTTAAGACGCCTTGATTGGGAATAACTTTTTTCCATCACCATCAAATGTCTTCATCTATAATCCTTTTATAATTATATCATGATTAAATACATTAACATCCAGAATTTTTATCTCCTCAATGTACTCATTATACTTGGTGTGAAACTTCCATTTATCATTATTTTCCCATTCATTTTTCTTATTGGGATTTTTACTTACAGTTTTGTGTCTAGAATTCCTTTCTAGACATACATTAAGTTCTAAATTTAAAATATGATTCATTTAAGTTTAATCTATTTCATATTCTCTATTTCTATAACTATATTTTTTAATTTCAATATATGTTATAAGGTTAGTATCATTCCTATAGAAATCTCCATGTATATCATAAAATAGCAAAGAGTTTTCTTCTTCTTGTTTACTATTCTTTTTTTCCACTGTAAATGGTTTTTTATATTTAATATAGATTTTAAGAAATATACCTTTTGACCTCTGTTGTGGGTTTTCTTCTTTTTCTTCTTCATTTAACTCTTTATATTTCTTCTTTTTAGGATAATCTCTCAAAAAATTCTAAAATTCTCCATGTATAAAACATTTAATTCTAAAAGTCCATTTTTATTTACCTTTCCCCCTTTTAGTATTTTTAGATATAATATCCATTATTATTTGGGATTATCATAACTCAAATCATTTTTTTGAGTCACATGGCGAATCAAATATTTCTTCCTCATTGATCTTTAGGTTGTTTAATTATTTGAAATTTGTTTATCCATTTTTTCTTTTTCATACAAACCGACAATTTTATTATCTCATAATACAAAAGGGTTTTAAGTAACTCATCCAGATATATTTCATGAATATATTACAAATATAATTTCTATAAGTAAAATATATCCTAAATTTTCATATTTAATTTTACACAATAGTTGAATCATCCATCTTATATCCAAACCATCTGATATGAATAAATATTTCATTCACCATAGTGAAACAATTATCTATATTCACATGTTCCCCCATACTCTTGTATTAAAATTTAACCTTATATGTTTATATAATTTATAATATTTTGATGATATATCGCTTATAAATATTCTCAAAATTAGACTATATTTCCTAGGTGTTTGTAACCCCTCACATTATTATATAAAATATTAAACAAGAATGTTGATATTTTATTTCTTTATTTTCTATAAATCACAAAATTCTTATTAACGGAAAATATCATAGCACCATATCTTGTAAATTGTGTAAAACCATAGGTAAAAGACTAAATTAATGTATTTATGATAAAATAAACAGTAAACATTGATTCTTTCACCCATGAATGATATTTCTATCAACGAAAAGAACTCCAAAGAAGTTCATATATTTTTTATTCTATGACACTCCTTTTGATGCATAGATTATTATGGGAAACTATTTTTATCTTATAAAACATAAAAAAATAGATTTAATATGAAGCCAAATTTGGAATGAATCAGTGCTATCATACTTTTAATTTTTTTATGGAATTAAAATTATATGATAGGTTAATTTTTTGATTTACTCTATTATGCCACTTCCCCACCTAAATGAAAAAATATGAAATAGTTGTAGTAAACCTGATATTTTTACAAATATTGACCTTAATTTGAGAGGGTACTCATTATCAATATCATCCTTTTTTTGGGTGATTTATTTTATTATCACAATAATTTTTAGTGATTATAAAAGCCTACAATCAGCACACGTGTTTTGAGTAGTTTTTATCCACTTATCTTTATAGGAAGGTTTCATCTAGTTCCCACTATAATAAAGATAATGTCATTTATATTGGACACAACATTTGATCAAAATATTATCATTTACGTTATATTTCAATTACATATGTTGATAATTATGTAATTATTCAACATCATATGATGGATATTCTTTAATAAAGACTTGGACTTCTAGAAGATAATAGTGTAACAACAACAGTTCATTTTTCAAATCACTTTAAATCAAAATAATATTATAATCCATGATTTCTTGCAGGCATGAAATAATCTTCATTATTCAACCCATAAAGAACACCAATTTTTATAAATAATGAAGGCATTCTATGACCTTGTCAGGAAAAGAAATTTAGTATAAGTCAATTTTCTTGAGTCTCTATCACTACTAGAAAATTAGGCTCTATCCATTCTCAGAAACTGTAGTTATATCCCAAAAAACCATGACTATAATAAATTGAAAAAGTCATATATTTTTTCAAATAAATATTCTAGAAAAGGATTTAATATGTATTTATAAGAACCACCCACGGCAATACCGTTATAACCAGGGTTAGAATCCCCCTGTTGAAAATGTTCAATCATGGGTGATGCATATAAAATTAACAATATTTTCATGGATATTTCCTTGGGATTTTTGTATAGATACATGAGCACCACCCTTAGTAATATATTTGTTCCATGATTTATGGACATGTAATTAGATTTATTTTCACTGGCACCACCCTTTCCTGTATATATAGATCCACATGTGGCATATTAATTTATGAATCACCCATATTTTCTAGTGGTTATAGGATATACATATTTTCTTACCCAAAATAATTATTTAATAAAAATAAATTGGAAATCAATATAGTCAAAAAACATAGCAAATGATGATCAAACATAAAAAATGAAAATCAAATATAAAAAATGATGCTCATAATCCATACAAATATGGTCAAAACCCTTTGTACCACCACCATTACCCTCCTCAACACTATTCTCACTATCAACATCCCTCACATATTCACCTTAATCATCCCCATGGGTAGAATAATCATTATATATACCAAAATAACTAGTAAGATAAGAATAAACCTAATAAGTAGATTCCATCATCATTGAACAAGAATTATTTATTACAACACTATTTGATCAATGTGAAGAAGAAATGGAAGGCATTCATTTTATGATTCGTTAATGATTTATATTTTGGTGGGAATCCACTTATTGTGTTTGTTGTTTTATTTCCACACCCATATATTCCTATATAAATATACTAAGTACTCTATTAAGATAATTTCTTCTAGAAGACCAGTGTTTCAACAGTAAAATCTTCTTCATATTATGAAAACACACTCTACCTCGATGATTGTCTCTTAATAACATGTATAAATTACCCTTATTGAAAAATTATCTATGTTATTGTTATGATAATTTATCCAAATAATACAATTGAATAATATTTTTTATTAATTAATATAATGAAATTATTCAAATAAATAATTTTATTCAAAATAATGAAAATTAAAATATACACAAATTGTTTCTAGGGTTTTAGTATTTATGAAAAAACCATATTTCATTTTACTACTTGTAAAAAATAGGGTATAATGAAGAACATGACCATCAATAATAAATTCCTTCCTCTAGAAAAAAAATGATAATGTAGAATTTCATAATTTTACTTGATAAACCATAACAACTATGAAACATATATCTATTATTCATGTAATATGAAACATAAGTATTTCTAAATTAAGATAAAAAATATTAAAAAATAGTTACCAAATAACTAAAACATTATTAACTAATAAAAAATAATATATATTATAAATGAAATCCAATATGTAAGAAAAATTAATCTAAAAAATCATAATATTTTTTAACTGTAAATTACATGGTAAAAAAATTTCAAACTATCAAAAAAATATGTTGATATATGATTTAAATGATGAAATAATATATAAATATATACTTACATGTTTTTATGTTATTATTTTAGAGTCATATCATGTCGTATTATTTTGGGTATGGGTTTTTATGTTATGTTTCATTTCATTTATTTTGAATATAATAAAATACAATTTTTTTGTTTTTTTTCTTTTTTTGTTATATTTTCTTAATCATGTTCAGAATATAACAATTACATTTATTCTTTTCATTTTGGTTCACATCATGTTTTTTTATTCAGATTCATTATAATCCAATCATTTTGGTTTAGTTTGTTTTAAATTTGGTTTCAGGTTGATTTTGTTTTGTTTTTGTCAGTATTTAAAATTTTTGTTACGTTTAATTCAATTTTGATCTTATATGATGGACTAAAAATTTGACCCCAATGCACCTTGAAAGGGTTCCATATGGAACTTCAATTGGTTTTTAATCTTGGGATAGAATTAATTTTTTAACATGAAAATTCTAATTATATAACCCCCTTACTCAAGATTATTTCTTATTTGAGCTATATGAGAACTCCATTTTGGATTTATATATCCCTAAACTCATTTCAATAAAAATATCAAATCCACCATTTACTTTCAGATTTAATTACTTTTAGAGTTAAAAATAAGTGAATTATAAGTGTAGAGGAATATTTTCTCGATAGTCGCACCTTTTTATTATGAATGTCATCAAGACTTACATTCTTCATTTTTCTAATTTGGTATAACCCTTTCAGAGGTGGCATATCATCTTCCCCAATACCCAAAAGTGACACTCTATATATATTGGGTTATTTAAGCCCATTCATTATATGTAGATATTTATGAGATTAACTTTAAATGATTTAGGTTCGAGTGAATAAAATATAATTTTCATATTTTAAGTTACCAGATATTTTATAAATAATATTATAATGTTTTATATATTTTTTATCTAATTGATCAAAATATATCTTTATAAAAACATTAGACTATTTTATATATTAAATTTATCAGGTTTTAATATATACAAGAATGAATAAATTATTTATCATATATTTTGGATGGTCGATATGTTATATTTAAAATGTTAGGAAACATTTATTTAGTTTTAGTTTTGAAATAAATAAGTGGATTTTTTTCATTGGAATGACATTACAGGTATTTTTTTGAAGATAATATGTAATATATAGAATCATTATATAATAAATATTGAAATTTCTTTTATAATTATTGTGGTATTAAACAGAACCCATTGAATAGGTCTAGGGTATAATGGGAATGTGACGATTGACAAGGATAATATTTTATTTCATGAACAAATTTACTGAACTAAATAATTTTAATTATAGTGAGTTTTAAATTTCAATTCAAGAGTTAAGTTGTTCTTAAAAAATAAAATATTGGTTGAATTTATTATTTCTTGAGATATATGTGAATATGAGTGGAGTTTTGGAGTCAATAATAGAAGAAGTTGAATAATTTATAGTGAATTTTGAGAGACAAATTGTGACTTAGGGTTTGGTTTTAAGGGGCAGATGATTACTTTGTTTAGATGTTACTCCTATCATTATGTCTCAATTAAACTCATCAGAATGAAGAATGGTTTCCAAAAATGAAATTATGGTTTTTATAAATAGATCCAATTTTCCCCAATATGTTCATGCTGTATAAATATGTGTTAAGAATAAATCTGAGTAATGTTATTCTAACTATAGGTGTGTAAACCATGGAATTGGTCAAGTAATATATTAATTTTTTGGAATATGTGTTATTATTTATAAATGGAAACAAGTGAGTTGTCAAATAGATGTTTATTTTTAAATTATATAAATGATAAGTTTAATGAAATGGCCAAAAACTATACAATACTAATCATGATATTTTATTATGAAAAACATAGTTTCAATTAGAATAGTTTAAAATTCGTGAATGATACATAAATAGGATTGATCCACCCAATTTAATATAAATTTATAAAAAATGATAATTATCTACACATTATCCAAAAAAACTTTATGGATTAAAATAACTTAAATTAATATTATAATTCACTAAATGCTAATTATTACACAACTCAATACAGTTATAATTAATTGAAATAATTTTTTATCTAAAATAAAATCCAAAATAGAATTTGAACATCCAAAATATATTTTATCCAATTATAAACTAGTTAAACTTTTGATAGTTGAGTAAAAATTATAATATGTCTTATTAATGACAAATTTTGGAATATAATTAAACCAATAATAGATGGTGAGGATAAAAGAGTCATATTTGATAATGATCAAGGTGAATTATACAATTTGGAGGCTATAGAAATTTTTTTATTGCACATGATATGTTCCATTCCATTTTATTACCATTGGTTAAAATAATTAGATTGAATGAAAAAACAAAGCTGAAAAGTACATGAAAAACATATGGTTTTCAAGTATTATATAAAAAATCAATTTTAAATTACCAGTTACTTCTCAAGATATTATAGGGAATTGTATCTCAGATTTGGAATGTATTTCATAGTATATTTATTTATTTAATTTCTCAGGATTTTGAAGAATCATTTTACCACTAAGATAGAGAATAATAATGAATATAAATTATTTATTTATTTCCAAAACATTATCTATTAGTTTTGTTTTGATTAGTTTTCCACCTCTATTTTATCTCATTTCTTTGATGAATTTTTCGTGCTTGAAGAAAACAATTAACTTCCAACAAATAAAAATATACAAACTTGGATTAAAAGTTATTTCTCATATCATTAGAAATTATCCAAAACCAAAATTGTTTAAACTAGTTCAGAAAATATAAAACATAGATAATCCTTCATATATCAGTCTTCAATACCTCAATAATAACACCAAATGTTTATCTTAATTCATTACATAAATAACCAACAATAAAAACCATCAAAATGTGCCCAAAAAATTAAAAAAACAAAAAATAAGCCAAAATATTTGGTCAAATAATATTCTAAGATCAACACAACATATGTCTCTAAACAACATTAATCACTCATGAATTCAAACACATGAATGTATAAATCATACTCATATAATCTCTAGAATATGCTAATTTTTTTTCATAAATTACATGAAACACCATAAATCCTCTACCAAACATATATTCTACCAAAATGTTTTAAGCCTTTGTTTTAATTAACCATAATTACCTAAATATTAAAGAATGTATTATCCTTAATAGTTATCAATACCTTTCAACTTTTGTCTATATACTATAAAACCATTCCCCCTCAAATAAACTTTTCACTAAAACTCATTCTAAACCCAAAGGTTGTATTCCAATAAATTTCTCCCAATATATCCTTACTCATCCTAGAATCCCATTACATAAAACCTCAAAGGGGTATCTATATATTTAATTTTATGATCAACCATATATGTATTAACCCATGATGTTGTCTAAATATATTAAAATATCCTCGATTGATACATCCTATCATATAAAATTATCTAAAGTCTTCCTCTGATAGAAACTATAATGAATCATGCCTTAAATAACACAAAATCACATGATTTATAACAATCTATTCACTTTATTACATTTCAAGGATATTTTGAATCTATAGATTAAAATAATTTGGAAAAATCATTACTTATAAAAAACTATAATAAAAATTGTAAATTTCATCTCAATGTCCATTTTTTCCAAAAAAAGGCCCTATGTTTACACTCCAACTTCATTCATGAACCTTTTCATTCATTCAAAAATGGTCACCATTAAAATTGTTATAATCCCTACCTATCATTAATACCTTGGAAAAATATTTGAAAAAATTTGATGATAAAAACAATTCTTATTAAGGGATATAAAAATTTAGTAAACTCATTAATCCATTTGAAATTCATGAAAACACAAAATAATTTTTTTCTTTTCACATAATAAATATTCTTTCTCAATATAATCATTTATTTACTCATGAAATAAACTTTAAATACCAAATATTTAATAAAAATGGTTGTAACCAAGTATAATTTAAAAAAACAAATTCATGAAAACATTAGCATTAAAACAAACCTTTCAACTTTATATGATCATAGAATTTCCATTAAATCATAACCTTGTTATTTATTGTTTTAAATCAAAATATTTCCTTGATAACCCATTTGAAATCATTTATAAATCATGTAAGAAACATAGGACATAATTTTCTTCATAAATTTATCATAGAATAACCAAATAGGATAATTCCAATATTCTCTTTGGAGTAATTCTTATAAGTTAACTCCACCACTTTATATGAGGGATTACTCGATCCGTACTATATTAGAAGTTCCTTATAACTGTTAACTCCATCATTTTATCAGAGTAATTAACTCCGTCCATATTCACTTAGAATTAACATACTACAGTTAACTCCATAATTATACTGAATGTAGTGGAGGGATTTGAAAACCCTCCCATGTTATAATAGATATATTCTAATAAAGTTATGAGTTAGTTCCACATTCCCAAATTCATTAACAACACAAAATATCACATTCTAAATTAAAAATATTAAGAGAATATAATTTTCCACCTAAATTTAAATAAAAACATTTTAGGAATTTACGTATTAATTATAAAAAAATAAATTTTTCAATTCATCCCTTAAGAAAATGAAATTTCAGTTACCTAATAAAATTGAGAAGAAATATAATTTTCTTTTGAATAACTTTTAAAAAATTACCTAAAAGTGATAAATGAATCATCATTGAAAAATGATATAAAATTTAAATAAATATACATAATAAAGAAATCAAAATATTGTTCTAAAATGTTTTCATTCAATATATGTCAAAAAAAATTTTTACAACCTTTTGTAAAGAAAGAAAACAACGACTTGTCTGGAAAAAAATTGAAGTAATTACATTTAGCCTGAATGGCCTAAAAGAATTTTTTTTATTGATTTTGGATAAATCTCTTTTCATGGGATGAGGAGGAACCCTTACAAGGCTCATAGGCTAAGATATTACATTCCCCATAGTCTTGGAGAAATTACATGACCCACAGGTCTTAAAGAAATCATACAGATAATGACTACTTGAAACCGCCCTACCTCAACATCTGCATCATGATCATCCCTCCACTTATGAGTGGCTATTCAGCTATCTATCATGTACAACGATGCACTGGCCCAGTACTGATTGCAATTCCATACCCACTCATTCTTCCAAAATTTCTTAGCCTTACTCTGATGAGTGTGTCCTTCTCTTGAATCCTCCCCTAGTGATGGGTATGTAATTACATTTAAAAACAATTAAAATGAATCAAAAAGTAGTTTAAAATTAGTTTTAACAATATTTTATTTATAAGTAAGAACCTTCTTGAAACCATTACATGAAAAAGTGCATAGAATAAAAATAGTTTAAAAATAATAAAACGTCAATTTAAATAAAAATACCTAATGTATTTATAATATTTTTAAGAAAAATAAAATTAATTGAGAGAACATGAAATTTATATATAAAAATGTTATTTTATATAAATTCATGATAAAATATATCCATGTCGCAGTTTATATACCACAAAAAACACAACATGTGGTGAAAATGGCATAAGTCTCAAAGAAAGGAAATTGAGAATAGAAATACCCTACCACAGGCTACCACTAAGTCAAAAAAATTGTAAACTATTGTAAATTATATTTAACATTACTATACATATAAATAAGACGTATATTTATATCTTATTTACTTGATATCATTCCCCCATTACTTATTCTTACCCATTTATTTATATTTCTTTGTTAATGTCAATATTTTGGTTTTAACTGCCCCATTTTGCAAGAATGTTTTTATTTAGTAGTTTCAATCAAAAACCCATGGTCATGGTTTCATAATTATAGGATCCTAAACATGTTAGTATTATAATTTACAAATATGAAATTTACTTTTATAATAATTAATTTTAAGGTAATCATAATTAATGAAGCCTATTGGTTCATGGTTATAATAGTCCTTACATGCCCATTAACAACCTTATTTATTTTTACAATAGATGGAATATGTATATAATATTTAAATTCTATATAATTTTAAATATGTTATAATTTTCATATTTTTTAATTAATTCCATCTAAATGACCATCTATGTGAGATGGTTATGAATAATTAATCATATTTCTTCATTGAGGTTGTAGTGCACACGAATGCACAAACAATGTTACCATTTTATGATGGATGTAAGGGTAATATGGAAAGTAAAATATTATCTAAAATGAATCATAATAATTTAATTATCATATAAAAATTCATTAATTCTGTATTTATAAGAATCTTGGTGATGGAGTGATATAAAATAAAATTCCTTGCTTCATGGGGACAACTGTTTGTATGTAAACATGAGAGAAGTGTTACTTTTACATTAGATAAAATAGGTGAAGGAAAAGGGTTGTGAAAAAAATTTAATATAATTCAATAAAATTTAAGTCATTAAATTTTTTACCATTATTTTTAGATAATAATTAATTTAATTGAAAGAAAAAATAATCATGAAATTGCTTGGTTAAGAGTAATAACTTTTATTTCGAAAACCACTATTGGAATACACCTTCAAACTTCTAATATTGACCATTTTTTATTATTTGACCTATAAAACATGGAGGTATAATTTCATAAAATCTTTTGTTTATATATTTTAGAGAAACCCAATCATTAGTTGTTTTTTTAAATGATTTATGTGTGTCAATTCTTATATTAAACAATATATGGAATTTATACAATTTTTCAAATTTTAATGATAATGAAAGTAATTATAAAAATTAAAACTGTGACACACAAGAACTATGAATGATATTTTAGAAAATTTCCTATAAAATGTAGTAAATATAGTATATTTATTATTTTTTATGGATTTAAAAATAATTTATAATCATTTATTGTCATTTAATGTCATTTTCATGACAATTCACATATTTGACATAAACTAATTTATGACAAAAATAGAATTAGAATATAATGGATTTCACCATCACCATTATATTGTATTTATTCATTACAATATTATAACACCATATATCATTCAAAACATAAGACATTTCATTTTTTAAAATAATTTACAATATTTTTCTACAACTCGAATATGCATTGTATCTGTATTCCATAAGGATTTAAGTTTTTTATACGATCAATAAAAATTAAAAATAAATTAATATAATAAAAAATTATTCTTTATCAATATAAGTATTTATAACCCTTCATAAAATATTTTTTCCTTATGAAAACATATCAAAGATATTAAAACATAGATAGTGATCTTTTTAATTATCTTTTACTTATAATAATATAAAGGTTATGGTAAAAATAAAGTGTCAAAAAAGTTACCTATTTTCAAAATAATTTGATATTGGTCAAAATAATATCATTCAATAAGTTTTTAATTAAGATTTTGTGACCTTATTAGAATGTTTTATTGTGAATCGATCGGTCATACCCCTTACTATAGTGATCAACTCTTACGAGGTTTACCGTTCATTATTAAAAAACATTAAACATTCACTTATATTAAAATTTGATAATAATGATCTGAAATATGGAATACATTTCCTCATATTCAATTACCTAAATGTAAAAAATTACTAGAAATATATTTTTGAACAATGAAATGAAAACTTTTTTCATAAAAAATCAAGTTATAGAAATGGAAATTAGTTTATATAATATCTAGTATAATTTTGATTACTATGGAATTAATTACATTATTTTTAATCAAAAGTATATTATGTAAATTTATTACCATATCTATAATATAGTGGGGCTTTAAAATTAATTTATTTTAAGAAAAGAATTGGTCTTTTTTTAAACTAAACATTTTTTACTATTTATAAAAAAATCAATATTTTAGGAAATATTCAAAAAATTATCTCATAGAAACATTTCGAATACTTATTTAAAAAATTATAAATTATCCAAAAAAATTCTAAATGTGGTATAAATTAATCATAATATCCATTCTAAAAATCTAATAACAATAATTTTAAAAGAAAATTTATTTTTAAAATATAAAATAAATTTATAATAATTATTTATCTAGTAACCACAATTATTTGAAAGATAATTAATTTGATTAATTATATTTTTTGAATATTTTATTAAAACTAATAATATATTTTTATTACCATAATTTAGTTTAAAAAAAAATTATTTGTATATATCAGTATCAGAAACATATATCATTTAATATTATGTAATATTATTTAAATTTGAGTTTATATTTCCAAGTAATTAATAATAATATTTTTATTAAGGAAAATAGTTCTACATAAATTTCATAAATCATTTAATCATGTTCTAAACTTTTTATACATTGACTAGGATTTAACAATTATATTTAAATAAAAATATTTTAACAATATGTCGTAGTTAATTTTAAGCTCAGTAATACATGTGGTAATAACAATCAAACATATTATTATTTTTAAATATCACGTTTTAACACTATTAAGAACTAAAATAATTTCAATTTACTTCTCAAAATTAATTACATAAAACATATAAATGTTAAAAAAATCTTTTACAACATCATAATAAAATATGGTCAGTATAAATAATTGTGTCAATGAAATGAGGGCACAATTAAAGTTTCTGATTCATAATATATTCTAAAAATATAACCATCTATTTCACCATATTCAAGATTCATGGTAATACCAACATGTCCATCCAAAAAATCATTATGAACCTTGAATTCATCAAAAATATTTTTTGTAATCACATCAAAAATAACACCAAATTAATATTTTAATGGGGCGGTCATGGAAAACAATTTCTATAGTGTGATGAAATAATTTATGGCTGATCAGTATGAATATGTTATTGCATATATGTAACTCTGTATCCAAAATTATCAATATAATTTCCTTATCTGATCATTGAAACAAACCACTTTCATTTTATCATTGGGAAATAGCCATGTTCTTCCTAATAAATTAAAATAATTATTTCATAATCCCCAAAATATTATATGTTTTTTTATCTAGGTTTCTTTTTTATTATACTTATATAATTATACGTTGTCACACTGATAGTGACACCTTCCTACGACACTTCTATGTATGTTTCAGAACAAGTTAAAAATAATTTAAATCCATTTAAAACCATTATATTACAATCACATTCCATGTTATTCATCCCAAAAGAAAATTACCTTATTGATTATATATATCATCTATTAGAAAACATTTATCTTAAGAGATAACAACATTGAATATTAAAAAAATACCTATGATTAATTGATGTAAAAAAGTATAACCTTTGAATTTAACCACATAAGAAATTATTTTTTGTAAAATTATTACTTATTATTTATAGAAAAAATATGATATCTTATTTTTATTGTTTATATAGTTTTAGAAAAAATATTAATATAAAAATATATAAGACGATATAAAAAGAATTATATATTAAAAAATACATATTTATTTTTCCACTCTGTCTATGTAATACTAAAATATACCGTAATTGAATAATATTTTACCATAATCATTTTTTCCCTCTTCTCTTCTCAAAGTATATAACGAGTATGTTCCAAATACCCAATATGTTCAAGAAAGTAAATAAATATAAGATCAATGGGATATTATTTCTCATCTTGAGTTATCATTGGTCGATTAAACCTTAGAGTGACGTTTTCCAATTATCATGTACCAAAATCAATGCATTACTGCACTAAATAACCTTTCAAAATATAGTGTTAGGGATGATAATTATTCCTCACAATTCAATGTTGACCTCATTCTTTCTGTCAGATAAATCCTATTAATCAAAAAAGGACCACACAAAAGAATTATTTTGAGAATATTCATAGACAAATGTAACATACATGTGAAAAATAATTGAAGGAAAATTATTTTTAGGTCACAAAGAATGATATATGCATATTTTTAGATTTTGTTACAATTATTATTCTTATCCTTTTGGTATAAAGGTATCAGTAAAAATTGAAGAAAATAATCGTAGCAACACTAAAATTATTTTTGAAATTAAATGTTGAATGGAAATGTGAATCAACTCATGTAACATGACATTGTTATCATGGGTTTTAATATATTTTAGTTTCAAATTTTTTGTACTCAACCATTTTAAAATTTAAATTTAATAGACCACTGGAAACATTATTATTTCTATGATTTTAGGTACTTATTTTTTCTTTTCATTTATCATAGAAAAATTGGAAAATGGTAATTTACACTTATTCTAATCAATTAAATGCGTAAAAAATTAGATTTATACCACAATCTATAAAATAATGAAATTACTCAAAATTATTTCACATTTTAACCTTGATATTTGAAATTGTTTCAAGTAACATTTCACATATTTTTTATTGATAGGAATTAATTCTAATTAATGATGCAATAAATTAAATAACCAATATAAAAATACAAAGAATATACTTTTCTTTATCCAATTATTTTTCAAATTTGAATTAACAATACTTCATTTTTTTTAATTTTATTAAATCTTTCAAATAATTTAATTCAAACCATTAAGTTATTTTGGGATAAAATTCCATGAAATTCCTTATGTTATTTTATTCATCTCTATGTAATTATCAAATAGCCTCTAGTTTTTCATATATGTACAATCCAATTATATAAATCATTGATTGTCTACGAATTTGAACATTTTTTTGAAAATTTAGTCTCATGGATAAATTATTTTTCATAACAATATGGAAGGATAATTTCCACTCTATACTCCAACTATATATCCTTAAATAGCAAGGGAAACTATTTATCATCCCTAATAATGCTTTTCATAACATAAATTACTCCTTTTGAAATACATTATACACTTTTACATCGACTATTCAAAGCTCCTTAAAATTATCTATTCTTAGTTTTAGGTATATGTAAATGTCATTTCTAGGATCTATAGGTCCATACACCAATATAATCCTGATATTAAATGAGATCTTCATACAAATATTTTATATAATGCTATAAATGTGAATGAAAGTAGGCTAAGTACTATGCGTATTATGCAACTGGAGAAAAGGGATGAAAGCATCACATGATAAGAAAAATATAAAATTTCATGGGTTAGAGGAATAATTATGATGTAACATATCAAACATATTTCTTGCTAACACATCAACATGATTCCATTTTCCATCATTATCCTTATTTTTTATTCTTTATTTTATCTTATATTTCATTCAATTCATTCTGACATAAAAATGTTTTAAAATTTATGAATCTTTTAAAATTTCTAAAAAACACTTTATATTTTATATGGGATTGAGTTTTAAAATTATTATTTTCCTATGTTGATTTACCATATTATTTTCACTGACTCAACTCTATATTTTCCTTCGACAATAGACTACTATATTTAACGAACTGAAGTATTTTAGTAAATGAAAATCCAAAATTTTTAAAACCCTTTTATGATATGTAATCTTTTTGTAGAAAATATGCATAATTAGGTAGTGAGTCCCTAGAAATGTTGTGATATAGTCAACAATTTTAATATTAAATCCATACATACCTTTCTCCTGATAAAATATCATTAAATACTCATGTTTCCTCATTTTTCACATTCCTAGTATACTAGGATGTCTACATCTTCTTTAAGTTTTTTAACATGATCAACATCACCATTATAGAAAAAATGATGAATATTGTGTTCTAGTGTTCATGCTCACATTCAAATTTATATAAAAATTATTATCTTGTGAAACAAATGGAAACTGATAAATAAATAAAATTTTCCATTTTGATCCTTCCATTTGACTTGATTATACTCTTCAGTTCAATTTTTTCTCCATTCGATCGCACATATAATTTTGTTTACAAACTATTTTAATTTATATGGTAACACATCTCTTCATGTGTTAACCAGTTTCATTCAACATAATCATAAAATAAATTTCAATTAAATCTACAATCTAAATCAATATTTTTGGAAAAATTAAAAAAAAACATCCATATGAAACTCATCAGTGATCTGGTGAATTTTGTACACAAAACTTTTATCCAGTTTTCTAAAAATATACATACTATAAACAAGTTATATATAAAATAACTCAACATGATAATTAATTTATCTTAAGATACTAAGTATTACTTATGATTACTCATATAAAGTGTGTGATCTGTGATAAATTTATATGAGCCTTCAAATAAATAAAAGAGTAGATTTCAGATTTAAATATTATTATGTTTATTTTTGTCTCGTAATACTAACTTTAATTTTCTATTCATTATTTCAAATATGAAGAAGATAGAAGTGGAATGGTTGATATAAATTTGCAATGTATTAGATATTAATCTATTATTTTATTTGATATTAAATATTTTTATATCTAATAATTAATATTATTTTATTTACTAGTGTAATTTATAACCCTATTATGTTTAATGTATTTTTCTGTTGTGTCAATAATAGTACAACACTTTTCAAAGAATTTTTGAAAAATAAAATTTTTTAATCCCAAATATATTATTATATTTAATACCATGTATTTAATATTTTGAATATATTTAAATAAAATATTTTTATATTAAACATTAATCCTCATATTTTATTTATATATTTCTCATATTATTTCAATTACTTTATTGTTATAATGATCCTCTTTCAATTTATTCCAATTCAATTGTATACATTATTAAATTTCTTTATTTATAATTAATTTTGTATTCATGATATATATAGTTTTTCAATTCAGATATTTCATATATATTATAGTATATTATATTCAATGTTACTTTATGAAAAAATACAAAAAATACATTTTTTTGTTAATGTATTAACGATAAATTTTCCTTGGAATGTGTTAATAATTTTGTTTTGAATGTAATTCATGTTATATCCTTGGATGAACATAAAAAAATTCATCCTAATAAAATAAAAACCATTAAAACATTAGTAATAATGAATATATCACATCATAAAAAATGAGTAATGTAAAGACACGTGTATTTATGAACTGTGAAATTGAGAAGAAATTATAACATTTTCTTTCAGATGATCATGATGGGTAAAATAGTCTTCTAACTGAGAATATTGTCTTAGATAAGTTTTATAAACACTCTTTAGATCCTAAAATATATTGTTTACCCTAGGACATGATTTTTTTGTAAATTCTTGTGGTTCGAATTTACATTGAATATATAAAAAATAAAATTTCTTAATTTTTTTATTAATTGATTCCCACACATTCATTTGATGATAACTATTAATGGGGAACATGATCAATATTTTATCTCCAAATATGGTTTTATAATGGGGGTTTCTCAATTAGGCATAATCTCATGTTGGGCTCTAGGGCCCCTTTTTCTTTTGAATTCATTTTCACCCATTTCAATTTCCCATTTTCTTACTTCCCCTCAATTAGATTCTCAAATATATCCCATATGGGTTTATCTTTACCAAGACCTAGATAGAAAGGATTTTTGGAGAGAAGAATATAAAAATAGAGAGATAGAGATAGAGATAATAAGGGAGGTGTCACATAGAACCTAGGGTGACCAGGATCATTAGGTGTCAACTAAAAAACCAGAATAAAGGAAAAACACTGTGGGATTCATCCCAAAAGTAGGATAATTTTTATTTTGGTCATAAATACATATATATTTACCTATTTATTATTTTACAGCACTTTTATGATTGGTAAGGACTCACTAGGGGTAAATCTATAGCTATAGTAGGGAAATATAGGGTTTCAAGATGATTGCAGGGTTTTTATCATTCAAAAATCCACATCACACAATGTGTATGTTCATGAACAAACACCCTATTCTCTTCCTATTTTGTTAATATTTATTTTTATAATTATATTTCATTTAATTATAGAATAAATCAAGTAGTTTCACTTGATCATGTAATTTAATACACTGGTAGATCGAGTTTTTGGAAAAAAATTTCATATACCCAATGTGTAGATATGCTTTTCCATATAGCCATGTGTATAGATAGATAAATGTGTAGTGGAAATTAGACTTTTATGATACCCAACCATACCCTTGTGGGGTATATTATATGTGTATGTTCACAATAAGGCTGAAAAATATGTCGATACCTTGTGTAGTGCATGGTTAGGTACCTTGGGTAGGGTACAAGCCATATGCATGTTTTATATTTCATGTACATGAGTTTTAAAAGTTAAGCGATGATGAACTACACACCAAGGTGGGGAAATTTCCATACACAATTTTAATTTATCCCTTTCTATCTGTTTGAGAGTTCTAGAAAGTTTTACACCCTTGAGTTAGAATTTGTCATAATAGTAGTCCATTTGAGTATTTTTTCCAATAGAATGTGATAGTGGAACCCTATGGGTGATTCGAGGACTCTTAAATGGTGATTTTGGGTGACAATACTGTTAGAGTAGTGATTCCTTGAGTAAATGGTTTCAGTTTTCTTCAAAGGAGGAGAAATAGGATGAGACCCAGTTCATGATCATATAAAATAGTTGGTGGAATTTTTATAAGTCTCCAATGGTCCTCGTCTAGTTAATCTGGGGACAATTCCTAGTAGGTGGGACTGAGACATTTATTTACGGGATAGATTGGATAGGTAAACATACTAACCATGAGATAAACTAGATCCTATATAGCCCATTATCCAGATCACTATATTGATGTTATGTGGAATTTTCCATAAGAATATCTCCTTTGTGAGATGTTTTATATATTCCTGGAGGCTATGAGTTGCTAGATAGTGGTTGTGGGATGTGTTTTCTCTTGGAGACTAGTGTGTCACTAAGGATCTTTTATAGTATTCCTTTACATATTTTTGGACTGATAGAATTCCAAATGGGATGCCCCAAAATTATTACTCTTTCCAATTATTCCAAGCGGGATTCTTTTTTTATATCCTGACAGAGTCTCCTATAAGGGATTCCTCAACTACATTTTCCACCCATATGATTCCATGTCAGATGCATTTTTCTGTTTACTATTCAATGGATAAAAAGATAGATTTCACTACAAATATTTTACATAGAGGACCCCCAATGGGTTGCCTCTTCTTTCATTCATTTATAATGATAATTTCCTTCAATAATGTGTGGACCTCAAAGTCCCTGAGTAGGATACATCTAACATGATTGATATTGGGTACCTCATGGTTACCATGATGTTTGAACAAACCTTAACTAGTTTGATAGTCTTGGGAAAATATGGTAGTAGGTGGCGCCTTATAACATATAACAAACATGTAATCCCAAGACGATGCGATTATAGTGACTGGTTTTGGCATTTAAGTAACCTAACTCCCTTATTTATACATTATCTTAGTTAATATTGTTGAATCTATGATTATAGACATTATTCCTATAACTCAGCCAATTTTTACGGATATGATGTGATTTTATAATTATTACTCCAATAGGTACTTCATATGATCTAGATTCTAAGGCATTTTGATTGATTTTTTACATTATCAGTATTCTTTAAGGCACTTCATAGGATCCCACTTCTTATGCATGGGGGATCATTATATTCTGATACAAAATTAATTGGATGGGCTCATTGGGTAAATGGAATTATATTATTCCATGGGTGGTACTCATCTTCTAAAATGGAATTCCTTGGATGAGATCATCGGGAAAATTTAATTATATTATGTCTGTGATTTATTGTATTATGAAACCTTGGATGGGAGCTCATGGAAAATACAGTTATATATTTCCTTGTGTGATAATTTAATTACAATAAGAAATTCCTTAGATTTCTCATAGGGAAAATGGAATTATATTATGACTTGGGGAATGCCAGAATTCTAATAAAGAATGCCTTGGATGGGATCATTAGAAAAATGGAATTATATTGAAACATGGGTGACACATGGTTTATAATAAAAAATTCCTTGGATAGGAACATAGGAAAAATGTAATTATTTCTTCCTTGAGAAATATGTGGATTTTAATATGAAATTCCTTCGATGTGATCAAAGTAAAAGATTTAATTATATTATGCCTTGAGTAAAAATTGAATTATAATACAAAATTCTATGGATGAGATAATAAGATAAATGTATTTATATTATGATTGTTTATCATTATACATGGATGATTTGGATACACAACATGGGTCTCGGTATTATTTATATAAGTTAAAATTCATTGAGGCATTTACTTTATAGAGAGAAGAAGGTATGTTCAATCGGGATAATACAACCAAATATAGACTGTAGTTTTACATTATTAATTTCATCTCAGTTATGTCTTGTTTAGGATTTATATTTTATCAGAATAAACTTATGGTAGTAGGTTATTGGATCACCATTAGGGGTGTCCTACTAAGGATTATTTTTCAACCCATTTAGGTACACCTCAGTCTGTATGCAAGCATTATGTATACTTTTAAGTTGTTCATGCATTCATGATGGAAAGAGTTAAAGCACAAGGATTCATGATCAAGTGGATCCACTCATGTGGATTCTTATGATTGGGATGAAGCATCTTAGTAGTTTCCTATAGATTGAGAGGGTGATTCGACACAGAGATATTAATAGATCCTTGTAATTTTATTTTGGTTCCTTTTTTGACTAATGTATATGTGATCTTACAAGTGGTAGATTCATATTGTATGTATGAAAAGGCTATTTGGACCTTTACAAAATTCTGTTTTATTATATGTTTTGTTTATATTTATTGATTATTCAATTAGATTATTTACAACTATAGGTAGTGTTTGGTTTTTTGTTGTTTCTTACTCAGATAGGGGAATAATGTCCCCATTAAAATACCATATGCACTCACGACTAGTCATTAGCCTCTGGCTTTTGAGGTGGAATGGTTGAGGCCTTTTTGTCAACCAGTTTAGTTACTATTAATACAAAGAGCTAGCTCAGGATGGGAAAAATGGGAATCAGAGATGTTTTCTTTCTAGATATCTTACTATTTTTGATAAGGTAGAATACAGTTTTTGGAGTCTATCAAAACCTATGATTGATATCATATTGGGTTTTTGAGAACACTTGTCCTGATTAGAAGTCATGGCTTCTATAGATATGTGATTAATGTTCATGATATGCCTTTTCACAGTTATATATTATTATTTCTTTGACTGATGCACAGTTTCTATTGAGTTATAATGTATTATGGATTTCTATCACTTGGCCTCTTGATGAGAGGCTAGTGATAAATTTTGACACATGGACATTACAGTAAAGAGTCATTTAATGAGAAATCATATTTTTCACTTGGGGTTCACATGTTATAGGCCTTCTAGTATGAAATTATGATAATTATTAGATAGATAACTATTTAAACTATCAATAATAACCTAAATTTTGTTTTCACATATCGATTTTTTGCGAATTCTACTCAGTTAGACCGATATATATATATATATATATATATTTCCTTTGTATGGAAGGTCATGTGGATCCATTGTGAGATGTTTGATGATGAGGATGTTGATTTATGCCTCATGTATATGAGGTTTAGTTATCCCCATGGGTTGATAGGGAACATGGTTCCCATGGATTAGACCCATAGTAGGGTTTTATTACATGGTTCAGTTATTTATATTGTTAGTAAAAACCTATTTGCTGATCTCCCACATATTTTGGAATGAAATTATACTCAATAAAACCATGAGAGTCTTATAAAACATTCATGATTAAGACAATTTTGTGTGTGTAATATTTACCATCATAGGTTAATATTTGTATCTAATTTTGTTTAAGTAGACCCCGTGTGGGTGTAACCTTTTTAGTACTGTTTAAATAAATATTTGTAACAAATTATATAGTGTTTTCCCATCTAACTTGACGCAATATTTTACATAACCAAAATTTTATTTATTTATCTAGTCGGATCCTCTAGTGTGATGTCGATAGAAACTTAAACATTTGTAGTGAATGAGGACCTCATGGGGGTATTATCATATGTGGATTGTTAATAGGATATATTTAATAGTGATTTCTACATCTGTAATCTGACCCTGTAGGGAAAACTCCCTTATGATGATGCTCATAGAGGATCAAAAAATGGTAGGTCAATGTTTGGTAACTGATTCAATTAGATTTTACCTTAACATAATATTTACCAATGGGTTTAAATTAAATGGGTTTCCAATGAAAACATATTTGGTGGTTTCCTCTATAACTTGTAATTGAAAACATGAAAATTTAAATGTGTGTTGTCATGTTTTAACCCTAGTGGGTCGATGTTATCCTTAACTCCCTTAGAGAGGGTTGATAGGTGTTTTTAAATTCCTTGTTTTGAGATGGGTGTCTGGTTGAATCCTAATGAAATGTGACTAGGATGAGAGGATTGACCTCTGGGATAGGTGGATAGACCAAGTTTCCTTAGTTGTGACTTATACCCTTATGATTTCGCTTCTAGTTTGATCAATGGAAACCTATGAGAAGGGTTTATTTGGGGTTTATAATTTTCATTTTTAGAAAGTGATCTTGGTTGCATGGTTAATATGGGGTTAATTTGTTGGAGGTGATTGAGTTACTTTCTATTGGCATGATGATTCCTTTGGTTTTTGAGAAATCACCTACGGTGCTTGTGTATTGAGACTGAGTTTTATTGGAATGACTTCTTGGGTTCCTGGCCCTATTGACCATTTCATTTGCGGTAAGTAGAATTGTTAGACTGTGGGTAGATTCTTGTAACTAATATAATATTGAATGAGGGGTAATCAAGGAATAAATTGTGGAATGGGTTAGGTGCCTGATTTTGAAGATGGATTCCAAGGGAGATTTTTACATTTTAATAATGGTGTTTCGTGTAACACGGTCAGCTTTTCCACAATAATGTGAATCTTTTTGGATAAATACTTGGGTAATGATCTGGTGGAATGGGATAGTACACCCATTGTGATGGATGAGATAGGAATTAAACATGTCATTTGTGTATGGTACTATTCAATGTGTTAGTCGATGGGTGGATATGTGCTAGCTGAGGGATTATAGGTTTAACGAAATGTTATGGGAATGGATTCCAGAGAGTTTTTATGAAATAAGAATATTCCTCCCCATGATATAAGAGTGATCAATAATTAATTTTGTGTATTGGCATAACCATTATGGCTAAATCATTGTATGATGTTCAAAATACAACAAGAATGGATCAAAAGGAGAGACACACTTTTTGTGATAAAACCTATTGAGGTTATGCTCTAGGAATAGTATAAGGTAAGCCATATAATGGGGATTAAACAATTAGCCGTTTTAGGATTTTGGTCCTCATTTAAGTTGAATTTTTATGTTTGATGTGGGAACCACTATTGTTATGGGAGAATGAAATATGTTTTAATATTTTAAATTGGTTGTCAGAAATGATAATTTTTTCCATCCCTATCATCAAATTCATTGATGGATAGAGGGTCATGCTTTGTGCTTAAAGTTTGATTGTGAGATGATGATAAGGGTACTCCTATAGTGGGGAGTGGAATATTGACTCTGCTTGAACACTTTCTATGATGGGAGAGTTGTAGACACTATGTGACCAATCATTAGATACTTAATATAGTGAAGTTATGATGGTTCTTAGGATGGGATAATGCATACTGTTGGACCACCAATGTTTTTCATGTAGGATAAGGGTTATAAAGTGATGGTTTTCAAGACCCATGTTTTTTTGGAGAGTGTAATCAAGAAGAAAATTGATTATTTCCTTTCAGATTCTCCTGAGGGGTGAAATGGAATATTCCCTTCGAAGATGATCTCATATAATTATTATAACCACTCAGTTAGTCTCTAAAAATGGTGAATACCCTAGGATTAGAGTTAAGTGGAATTAAATCCATTTGAATTTTCATGTAATAAATAATATTTAACACAAATTAAATTAAATAATGAAATATATTAATGAATTAATTTGATGATAATTTTAATAGAGTATTGGATCATGATTCCATCTCTATAGTTGTGTTCAAAATGGTAGGTTTTTCCCTTCTTGAAATATAAAATCATGTCTTGTTTGAGGCCCCAGCTTCGGCCCATTTTTTATTTTATTTTATTTTTCACTTTTCTTTTCCCCCTTATCTAACTTATCCTCCCTTAAATTATCTTATACACTCTTATGGATTTCTCCTTTCCACAAACTGGAGATGAATAGAAGAGGGAGATAGATACATAGAGACAGAGGTAGAGAGAGAGTAGGGAAGAAGTTAGGGGATGACATGGTTCTTTGGGTACACACTGTATAGTATTACTTGGTCATATAACTGAGTACAATGGAAAACGATGTTTATGGAACTATAGTTCATGTACCTTGGGTAGATGATACTTAGTTATAATAAACCAGGTTGTCGATTACTTGTCTAGATTTCCATGTAGGTGCACATGGACATGCAGGGTACCCCGCCAGACCCCATGTAGGGTACATATCAAGTAGAAGTGAATGGTCAGGAAGAAACACTTCGCCATGCCATGTATTGTACATGAGAAGGTACCAATTTTATACATCATGTTGTATACAGGTTTTAAATTATTTTTACATGGGTTTTATATATCTAAATTTGGGTGAATTACACATCTAGATGGCTATTTTAGAGTACACTATGCATACTTGATCATACATGTCGTACACATCTTAATTTCTACCCATTTGAGGGTTTTGGATTATTTTATCAATTGGTGTCTAAATTAGACATTAAAGTGGTACAATTTGAGAATTGTTTCACATTGATTATTATGGTGGAACACTTGGGCTGCTTTGATAAATCATAAATAGAATATTTGGGTGACGAAGCCAGTAGAGAGCCACATCTCCAAAAAAATAGTTTCATTTGTATCTCGGGGGTGGGACATAGGATGAAAACCAATTAAGGTTTATATGAAATAATGAGAAGACTTGTGTAGGTTTTCCAATATCCTCTTCAGGTTTATATTGAGATAGACCCTAGATAAAGGGAATGAAAAATGACTTGATGAGATAGATTCATTAGGTGTTCAAACCAATGTAGAGAGAGACTATGATCTGAGATGGGAAATGATCCATCTCCCGAGACCAATTTTATATGGGTTTTCTGTTGATGAAATCTCCCTTATGAGATGTTGTGTTTGTCATAGGAGGCTGTGATTTGTGAAATATGGGTTTGTGATGCCCAAAGGAACTTCATTGGATCTAACTTATTATACCTTAGAATATACTTGGATATTAAAATGTAATTCCTAGGATGGGCTTATAGGGAAAATGGAATTATGTTATGCCTTTGGAGATACCTGGATTCTGATGTGGAATGCCTTAGATGGGATCATAATAAAAATTAAATTATATTTTTCCTTGGGAAATACATTGGATTCCAATTAATAATTCCTTTAGAGGAATCATAGAAAAAATGAATTTATATTATTACCTGGGAGATACTTGGATTCAGATACATGATTAATTGAATGGGATCATAAGGAAAAATGAATTATATTATTCCTTATGTAATATATGGATTTAAAAATAGAATTCCTTAGATGGTATCATAGTGAAATGGAACTATATTGTTCCATATTAAATAGTTTGAATCTGATATGGAATGAATTGGATGGGAACATATGACTAATGGAAATATATTGTACCTTGAGTTATACTTTGATTCTGAAACAGAATTAATTAGATGAGCTCATAATAAAAATGTAATTATATTATTCCTTGAGATATACATAGGTTATGATTAATAATTCCTTGGATGGTTTTAGGGGATAAATGGATTCCAATTAATATTGATTATAATTGTACAAGGAAACCTTTGTTAAGGACCTCATGTCCCATTTTTATTTATATAGAGTGACATCCCAAGAGACATTTATAGAACTAGATGAAACATTCATTGTTGATTGGGATGAAAACCCAATGATCGAAATGGTCTAACATTATTCATTCCATTATAATTGTTTATCATAATGGATACTCATATTGCATGGGAATACACTTATGACTATAGGTTATAGGTTCACCATTAAGGGTGGCCTACTTAGATTTATTTCTAACCCGCATGTATGTGAAAATCAGTGTGAATACAAACCATATGACTAATTTTATGGTTATAATAAATGCACAATGGATTATGATAAGGCCTATGATTTCATGATTGAGTTGAGTCACTTTTTTTAATCTTATGAATGATCCTGAGCATCTTGGATATGTCCTTGAGATAGAGTGTGTGATTCCACTCAAAGTTAGTAGTATAGCCTTGTACTTTTGTTTCTATCACTTTTAAGTAATCTTGTACATGCCATATTCCCTATGGATGATCGATGTTGTATTTATCAAATGGATATTTCATCCATTACAAATATCCATGTTATTATAGTTTTTTATTTATTTCTTCTTCACTTAGTTTATATACATTTATATACAGTGTTTGGTTATTTCCATATTTCTCCACTCTAGTATGAGGAAATAGTCTCCCCACTAAAATACCATAAAACCTCATTTCTAGTGAGTAACCTCAAGTATATGGGTATGAACTATTATGGTCTTGTCTCCAAAAATTTTGGTTACTATTGATAGAGTGAATTTTGTTAGGAAATGGCATATAATATATTAGTTCTTTGAATTATATTAATATATACCGAATAACCATCTAGAAACAAAAAAATGAACACCCATAAAAAAAGATACCATATATTGAGTACAAAACTCTTATATATATGGAATCAACTAGTGTAAAAATACATAATACACTAGAATAAAACCTATAATATTAAATAAAAAATATAATATAAACAAATGATAAGATACATACTAGAAATTAATAAAATATAATGAATTATATAAGATATAAATAAAATTAGATGTAGCTTCAATAAAATATAGTACCATTTTGAAACACATGTATTTGAATGATGTAAAAAAGACTAAATTCAAGGAACATACATGTATGTTTATTTTATTGACTAGTTTTGATATGTACCACTTTTGTAGGAAATAGGTCACAGACATAGTATAGTTTTTCCAATACTGAATAAAATCTAAACAAAAATGAGAAATAGGTTAGTGGTGTTTTTACCCTACTTATATGGAAAATTAAACCAATGGAGATAGAAATAATATATCCTTTGGAGATATTTCCCAAGTGATATAATCCAAAAAAATATCCATTATCGTTTTTATAGGAACACTCAAAAATATAGACTGATATTTCTATGGGCTTAATTGGCCATGGCGATAATCCAACATAAAGCAGATAACATTGGGAAGCCATGGATATAGGTCAGTATATAACCATGGAAATTCTTAACCAAGGATATAGTTTCATTACTATAGATGTTTTTTCTAGTTTTTATAATCTTCAATCCAATAGAATATCAGGAGAAATCTCAAAATTCTCATATAATGATCATTTCTCATTATTAATAGATAAATATTCTCAAATCTTGTGAATAATATTCCCTGATTTCTCACACTAATTAAACTACTTCTACCTCATCCTTATAAATTTAAACACTCTTGAATCATTGATATTTAAAAACATACCAAAATAAGATGCTTATATAGCATTAAAACCCTTGAATTATTTATTTTTTCGTGTGGTATACATATTTCTATCGTCACAAACATTGCACAGATATCATACCTTTATTTCATTTTAATATCACCAAATATGCATGATATAAATGAATATATTCTATGTGGAACTCTTAACTACAATGTGGAAGTCAATCTTTTTCACAACATCATTATTTCAAATGAAATTACCAAAATAGTTTTCCCACAAAATTATCTATGATAGTTTAGTGATTTTATCTGACATCTCCCTATAGTGTAGCCTCTATTAATTTGATATGAAGTATCTCAAACATACCAGATTCTACCTTTTATGAATTTCATCAATCTTGGATTGAATCATGATCTTATTATTAATCATGATGCTAACAATATAATGAAAATAACATCACATTACATAAATTAATTTCATCAAAATATAATGATTCTAAAAACTATGAATTTCACCTAGTAGATACACCCAAAATGGATAAGAATGTTGTTGACCATGAGGAAAACTATCGACCATATCAAGTGTCTATCAGGATCAATTGTGTGGGATGATCACAAAAATTACTCTGGATTTCCTGTAGTGTGTATCATTTATATGTCTGGTTGGATCTATCATGTCAATATACTATATGAAGCACTGTGGATCATCTATATAAACTACATTTAAAATAGTTTCATGAAAAAAACAATTATCCAATTCGAATCGACCGTGTCAAGAAATGGTCAGTGGAGTAACCATGTTAATGGATCAAAAAAATGAAGTAAATTGACCACATGAAAAGTATTTAGATTGAACATAAAAACAATCATGTCTTATACTACCTTGATTTAGTTCTTTCTTACCTTTATAAATCACCCAATATTATCCATTACATGAAAATAGTTTCATATTTTTCTATAATAACTTATTGCTACACTTAACTCACCTTTATGTGTAGAAAAGTGTTTGGATTACCTTTATAAAACTCCTAAAATAAAATTACTACCTTTACATTGGAATAGTTATTTAACCTTTTCCTTTATAAAAAAACTATACTACCTTTACATAGGTAGTGGAAATCATTATGTACCCTTTCCTAGCCAATACAAAAATTATGTTACCTTCATATAGGTAGTGAAATTATTAATTTTACATTATAATAGTAATAATTCTAAGTTAAAAGCATCTAGTGGATTCTCAAAAACATTTAAAAAATGGTTAAAAATAATGGAAAAATCTTCATAAAACAAATTTCACTTGACAATAGTTGTGTGGTGGTCTCCCATTAGGCTTCTAGTAGAAATGTTTCTTCTTAATAGAATTATACCACCAGAATTATTTTCTCTATTTTTAATCATGATTCTCCTTCTACTCATTACACATTTAAAATAAGTAAAAAACACACGGTTTGACCAAATTTTAATTGAATTGAAACCTCCATACACATGGGTCATCCCTATTTTATATTATCTTATCCTTGAGATGTATCATCATGATTTTTAAGTGAACAACCTTAGATCGTATGCACCCATATCTACCTCCCACTCAAATTCCCACTTCTAGATATGTTTATGCTTCCACTGTACACATACTAGGGGTACCATATTCCAATGAATACTCTTGACACTCTGGTCTACTTTAGATAACTTTTATCCCTCAAATGTGGTGATAAAATCCATTTTCATATCATCGAGTATGATCAAGAGAGTGAATTAAAATGTTCTAATCCTATTTAAAAACTTGAACAACCCCGTGAACCTAGTTTCCAATTTCACATACCTCTGAATCCACTTGTATCTCAATCTTGTTGGCAGTCATAAGAATACATGGTCACATTTCTTTAACACTGAAGGATATAACCCCCAACAAACATAAAATTTCTTCATACTTTGGGCAACTTCAAAGAAAATCAATTTTTTTACATTCTCTAAATTCTACTACCTGGGACTCAAACCAATAATATACGAATAAACTACCACTGAAAGTTTGAATTATGATTAATTGGTGGGACATATAGTGACTTAAAATGTTCTAATTTGATAGTTTCGTAACTAGTATTATAGTAAGTGAATTTTTTTGATGAAATTCATACCACCTCAACCTAAACTTCATGATTAGTAACAGGATTGATGGTGCTAGGAAACCTCAAGGTTTCCTTTTCATACACTATATTTTTCAACAAGTGGAAATGATTTCATTGGTAATGGGGTAGATCATACTCTATGAAATAGATTACTATAAATAAAAGTGGAATCAATAATAATAATAATCTACCATCATAATATAACAACACCATATAGAAATTAAATATTTTATACAACCATATAGAAACATATCATAAGATATAGTAAAAAATAAAATAGCTATAATTTGAAACTAGTAATTCCAAAATATGTAGAACCACAACATGGATTGTACAGTGACCTCCATCATTATGGGTTGGTGAAAATTTGGTTAGATTCATATTTTTTATTTTTATAAGGGGATAATTTGGGATATGGGATTTTAAATGGGAATATAAAAATTATAAAGTCACACATTGGTATTTTTTGTAAGTGTTATATGGTTTGAGAGGTGTTTTGGGTGATTTGATGAGATTTATAGTAGGGTCAAGGTGACCCCCTAAAATATTTTGTCATAGGTGTATAATCACACCATGATGAGGGAGTGAGTTATCATTGAAATGGGTGACCGAAGGATCACACCATTTCCAAGGCAGACACCACGACATGAATGTAGTAGTTCATTCCATTACTAGTGGGATTCAAACCATGGTACATTTTTTATAGCGTGTGTATACACAAGGGTAATGAGATGTCACATCATGTACTATGGTTTCATATAATGGAGAGGAACATTTTTTAGTATATGTAAATGTAAATGACTCTTACATTTAAATTCACACCATATTGAAGTTTGCCATGTTTTCATTTTAGCCCTTATGTATGGGGTCTAGAAATCGTAATATAATGTCATTGCACATTTGATTATTTTTGGGGGATTCATACCGAGGCCAAAGTGAATCTCACTATGATATAATTTTCTTATATATTAAAATTTATTATGTATTAAATATCTTGACAATTGTTTTCTGGAAATTATACATGGGTGGGGATACTCACACCATGACCAATGTGTTATTTCGCGAGGATTAGTAAGAAATTATTTCATGGAAGTGTGTTTCTCAATGAATAAATTATGGGATGGATCCATACACTATAAATGGGATGATGTCTCTATTTGATATCCTAGGCTGTGAGAGTTCTTGTTCAGCCTAGATATTGGGTCCCACATGATGATTCAAAGGTTACATCATGATAAGGGTTGTAGTGATATTTTCATTGTTAAAATGATGAGGTACATGTCACAGATCATGAACATTATAATATCATTGATACATGAAAGGAAGGTTAACCCATGATATGACCTTGGGTAGTGTTTTCATGTTTTTTTTGTATTTGAATGAAGGGATTTTCGCCACATTGAGACTTGAAGGGCCATGTTTTTAGGGGTGTTTGGTAAAGGAATCAAGTCAAGATCCCTATAGGTTACCCTAGGAAGGGTCTATTTATATTTTTAATGAAATAGTTAGATTCACTATTACGTTTTTGAATAATGGTAAAACCTTGGAGTTTATTTATCTTTTAGATGAGTGAGAAAGGTGAAAATGGGACACTTTTTCATTTCAGTTTTCCCTTTAATCTATAATAATCCATGGTGATTGAAGGTGGATTATTTGTTGATTCTAGTTTTATTTCCTTCAAATTCCTTGGATCTAAATTTTCTCTATGTTACCCACTAATTTATTTAAATTAATCTTTAGTTCATGATTATTTCCCTAGTGTATTGTTGAATCAATACCATTATGATGGGACTTTAATTTATTTAGAAAATGGTTATCATACCAAGATGAACACAGAAGGTTTCATGTAATTTTATTGAGGTACACCACTTTTTTAATTTATTTATGGATTTTCCATGTTTTTTTGATGAAATTGATAGATAAGTTACAATAAAAAATTGCTGCTTTTTTGTCTAAATGTTATGGGTGGATATTTAGGGTGGTTCACACAATGGTTATCATGTATTAGTCATAGAATATCACCAACTTAGTTTTCCATTGATAATAACCAATGAACTGATTTATACTTTAAAATTTATTTAATGAAAAAAAATATTTTTATGGGTTTATAAATAATTGGTATGACTACTGATGGATTTAATACATCGTGTGAAGGCAATTGGTTGTATAGGGTTGGACACTCATTGGAGATCTTGGTTGATATTGGATGAAAGTAGATAATTCTAAACAAAGTAAATGTTCCCTAATCTGTTCCACATCTCTAATATTTTTTAACTATGTAATGGGATTTATAGTGGAACTAAACTAATTTGATTTTGACCTAAAAGTAAATTAAATGGAATAAGCTTCTATTTCTTGTGGGAACCATATTATTCAATTTACTAGTTCTCCAATAATAAATATAGAGCCAAAACTTTTCATCTATACATGACAAATATCTTGATCTATTGAATTGGGAAATATTAAAGGAAAACCATAGGTGTTCTTTAAATGGATCATGATCTAAAAATGGGAAAATAGAGGCCCTATGATGATCCATTTTATAAGAATGTGTGAATAATGTGGGATAAAAAAAGCAATGAACCTGTGAAAAGATGTATTTTGAATATTTATTAGATTAGAACCAACGTATTGGAATGGATATTAAAATTTTCACATTGAAATTTATATATTGGGAATGAAAATAAAATATGAATGAAATGTTATTTAGTTATGTTTAAATTAGGAAATTATTATTTTCTCTCTTTTTTACTATGAAAATTCTTTGGATATATGGGATATGGTTTCAGGATGAGTTATTGTCACCCTCTATGTGGGGATAAGACAAATGACGGTTCTAGGATGAGGCATTATTCACCAGTTCGTGGTGATGAGATGTCAGATAATTCTAGGGATGTGACATATTATGACACCCAAGATTTTAATGTATATATACTCTTACATAAATTCAATTCCTTCAACAGTTTACATTTTACACAACACCGAGCATAAATTAATAGTGGTTAAATATTAACATGCCTGTTTAAATAGTAATGTGGCCTTTAGGAATAGTAATGTGACCTTTCGAAATAGTAATGTGTCTATTGGAATAATAACCAAACCTATGAAATTATAAATAATATTTAATCATATTTGGAATGTAAATATAATTTATATAAGGGAAGAAGAAAATAATTATTTTATGAATGATCAATTATATATTGGTATTTTTTTGAAATGAAAATATTTATTGACAATTTTTTATTTAAAATATTTATTTAAAATAAAATTTATTTTCATAAAATAAATTCATAAAATAATATTTGTTTTTTATGATTATAAGATAATTCTATGACACCTTAATTAACTTTTGAATGTGTCATAAAATTAGTTATAATTTTTAAATCAGTATTTTTATAATAAATAAAGATTTTTATTGAAAATTAGGTTTTTCATATTTATAAAATTGTTTTCTGGAAATGGAGACCATTTTTGAAATTTAAAAATTGAAAAATTGTTAGGGTATATTTTTGAGATTTCTCTAAAATAGTTGATTTTTTTTGAAGTATGAAATACTATAATTTACAGAATTAGTTAATTAAATGAATTATTGGGTAGTTAATGATTTATGGATGAAATAAGCACCATTATCAAGAAATCACATCATCTCCTACCTATAATTATTCACACGAATCAAAAATATTCACAATATTAAGAGAAATTAAAAAACTAATGTATAAAATAATCAAAAACACCACTCTCCTCCACTATAAATACCACCCCTAACCACTTATTATATTTACACCACCAAATACTTGAATCATATACAATTTATTCACTATACCTCTCAAAAACCTCTCCCCCACTTTATATTCTTTATTTTCTCACCAAAAATAAAATTTCAATGTTCCTTATGAAGGTTCTCAAGGAGAGGAGTTCAAGAGGTAAAATCCCATTTCATTCATCTAATTTTCTATTAATTTATTTTAATTTATTTTATCTCCTTCCCTATTCTATGAAAACATTCATGATAACTCTTTTATCTTATATATATTGTAATTTTATTATATTAATTTAAGATCCACCATCAAGATTCTTCTCATCTCTATTTTATTCTAAAAATGAAAACATCATCCTTGATGTGTCGATTTACTACCATCATGGACCATGCATTTTCATTCTCCATTACCACCTTCATTAAAAACATTATGATATTATCTTTGGTAATGTTGTATCCACTACTTATTCCTTGTGTGTTGTGTATGTATATTTCCATTTTATTTATGATAATTATTCATTGAATATTTCATTAAATATAAATATTTATTAGATATGAATATTTTGTTATCTTTATATCATTTTTACATATATTATTTTCCTTGAATTTTTTTATTGAATCCTTTAATTAATAATGCTTTGGACATGATGTGATGGGTGGGGAATGGTCATAGATAACCCCTTGAAGCCTTGACAGGTCTCATGAGACAAAATTGTTGGTGATAGACCCTTAATATTTTCTTCCAAGCAGAATCAGATGGGTTTCTACACACAAACATAATCAATATTGATTGTATAATGGTTTATGCTCCATATAAATGATGTCTAATAAATAATATTTTTCTTCCTTCAGTGTTCAGTTTTTTCTTTCAATGAGGTTTTCACTATGAAAAAAATTATGGATGAATTTTCATTATTAGTGTATTGATGTAAATAGTTTTAAAAAATGACTACCTTACCAAAATTGATATCCCTTATTTAATTTTCTTCACTTATTATTGTTATATATAACCCTTACTAAGCATTTGATCTCACCATTTTATTTTTTTCCATACCCAGCTTTTGAAGATGAAATCACTGAATAGGTGAAAAGAAGTATTTTTTTTCTTTTCTTATGTTTTATGTTTAATTAATGATTAAATAAGATAACCATGTACGTTTGTAGTTCTTTAATACTACTAAAGTGATCTATCCTTAGTGATTTTATCTCTTTTATTAATTCCATTTTAATTAAACAACCACTGACTCTTGTTTACCAGGGTTGGGTATATTTATAATTGAAATCAGAGTCATGTTTAGTATAATCCTTGGGAACTAGATGTTAACTAAACATGAAAATTATTTTAAATCCTTGTAGTGACTTTTTGGAATGATACCCATGATTATTATAAATTAAAATTTGTGTGTTCCATTATTTTGTGATGGCACCTAATGGAAGGAAATGAATTAATACTATCAGACAATGTAGGTATTTCCCTACCATGTAATTCAAAAGAGTTAGTGTTGTAATTTAGAATATCATAACCGTATTAGGTCAAAATAATCAGGATATGAATAATAACCATGTTACACCTATGTTGGATCATATCATGTGGTAGAGCCCCCATATTTTAGTGGGAATACAAATCCAGTTATAGCTGAGATATGGATTAAGCCCCTTGAAAGTATATTTCTAGCAATCTGATGCATTGAAAATAAAATGGTAATACTGAAATGATATTATCTCAAGGGATGTTATGATCAATGGTGGTCATTCATCAATAATACTAAGTAGTAAGGGGAAAATAAATAAATAAAATATAGATCTTTTAGAGAAACATTCTTTGAAAAATACTTCCCTCATTAGCAACTAACTAAAATGAAGAGAACATTCATTAGCTTATATATTAGGGAAGAAGAGAGTGTTACAGAGTATAAGGATACATTCACAAGACATTAAATGTATGATATAGATTAAATACACGATTTATAAGATAATAATGATAAATTATTTTTTGGTCTTAATCCATGTCTCTAAAGGGCATTGGTTTCTCTAACATTTTTATCATATGATGAAATAGTATTTAGTGCCATCAAAACAAGGAAATAATTTTCTGGATATTATATATTCAAGGTAAATCAATAGAATAATAGGTCTTATGATAACCATTGAAAAGGATAATCATCAAAGAAGATGGGAATGAGTCAATTTCCATTATGAGAAAATTGTGGGAATAATCATCCTGGGAAATCATTGACAGGCATGGGAGTTTTTTATAAGTGTGGAGAAAAGAGTCATCGAGAATATGAATGCAAGGGGAATAAAAAATCAACAAAATTAAATGAATCGACTATAATTAAATTGGGAATTATTGAAATCAATTCCTCGAGTTTCAAGGGAATCTACCACAGAAGAGGGTAAGGGTAGATGGCCAAGCTTTTATGATCACTACAACATAAGAAGAAGTAACCAATGATACAGTTTAAGTTATAATAATCCTATCATAGAATTTTGAAAATTCATTTTTTGATTCTAGATCTTATCACTCTTTTTTATCAACCCATTTATCTAAGAAAATTTGATATTTCTCTTTTGATTTTATAATGGACTTTTTAGTCAAAACCCCTAATGGAAGTCTCATTGCAAAAATAATGTTTTTGGAAGTTCCTAGTATGGAATAAAAATATTCATTACTTTCTATGTATATCATTATAACTACAATACACTATGATATACTCTTTAATATGGACTTGAATTCAAAATTTGATGTGATAATTTATTGTTAAAAAAAATTATGATTTGTGAGGAAGAAGTAGAATCTATTATCTTTAGAGAAGAAACCTCGTCATCTTATTATTATATAGACCCACCCCCAGTAGCACTATTGAATTAATTTTTTGTGGAGGAAGATAAAAAATATATTGGGATGGGTAAAGTCATCTTGAAATTGATAATGTACCAATTATATTAGAATAAATTGATATATTTTCTGAGGAATTGCCTAGACAAATCCAAGATCATGAAGTTATGTTTACCACCTATTTAATCTCTAATTAAAGAGCAATATCAATGACCCATTATAGAATGGCCATTGTGGTATTACTGGATCTAAAGAAACAGCTAGTGGAGTTTAATAATAAGTAATTTATTCACCTTAGTGTTTCTCTATGGGGATATCATTTTCACTTTATTAAGAAAGAATATGGATCCTTGAGGCTAAAAATTGAAATTATATAAATCAAATCAATTATAATAAATAACAAGAATCTTATTCCTTACACTGATGATTTATCTAATCAACTACACAGAGCTGAATATTTTCGAATATTGTAATTCATTCTAGGTATCATCAATTATGAGTAAATAAGGAAGATAATCTAAATAAATCATTCAAGATGATGTATGGACATTATAAATTTACATTATTTTAATTTGGATTGAATAATTTACCCTTTTTTATCATGGATCTAATGATCATAAAATTCAAGAATTATCATCACGATTTTTTTGTGATATTCATTGATGATATTATTGTGTATTATAAATGTTATGAATACCATTATAATAACCTTCATATTATTATTGATACTCTCATCAGGATAGAGTTATATGATAAATTTATCCAGTGTGAGTTCTGGATTTATTAAATTTATTTTCATGGCCATATTGTCTCCGAGGTTCTAATATTAGTTGATCAGGTGAAGAAAAATCCAATCCAATAATGTATTATCCCAATGAACATAACTAAGATATGTTTTTTTTGGTTTTGGAAGTTACCATTAGTGTTTCAATGAAATTTTTACTGATTGGATAACCCATTAAAAAATATCACACACAAAGGGATTAAGATCATATGGAAAGAAGAATGTCCTAAATGTTTTTAGGAATTTAAGACAAGATTATTAAATACTCCAATTTTGACATTACAATCAGCAGATGATGGGTTCATAATATACAATGATGTGTCAATCAAAGGACTTGGTTGTGTTCTTATGCAAAAGGATAATGTTATTTCATATGCATCAAGCCAGTAAAAGAATCATGAAAAAAATTTATCCAACTCATGATCTTTAGATAACAACCATAATATTTTTATGAAGTCATTGAGACACTATATATATGATAATATATGAGATATATATATAAATCACAAGAGTCTTAAATACATCTTTACATTGAAAGAACTAAACATGAGGCAAATAATATGGCTTGAGTTACTAAAATATTATGATTGTCCAATACAGTACCACCCAAATAAGGATTGAGAAAGATAATATATTCATGGATTTAGTAAATATGGATATGGAAATTGTTGGATAATGGGAAGCATCACTCCTTTAAAAAATTATTGTTAAACCATCTTTATTGTAGAAGATAAATTGATCTCAATTTGATGATGAGAATTTTTTAAAAAAAATACTGCTATTAAGGATGCAGTATTGGAATACATCATATATGAATGTAGAATTCTAAAATTTGGAAATATGTTATGTGTTCTATCCATACCTAATCTAAAACTGTTTTTATTAAATTATTCTCACTGTACAAATTTCTCCATAGAACATGGATTTAAGAAGCCGAGTTTTTAGAAAGGGTAAAAATCCTGACCCTGTTTGAATTTTTGAATTATTTCTGAGAAAGCTGGGAAAATCTAGAATGTTTTGGAAATTTCCAGACTAAACACCTTGTACTCTAAGGTACATTCCGTGTATGGGTTAGGAGAGTACCGGTCGTGTTCTCTCCAAGTACATGTCGTGTGATGATAGTGTAGAAATTTCTACTACATAGCATGTAGTGTTGATCGACACACCATGTATCCTCCCTTGTTTTTACCAGTTGTGTTCAAGTCATGTGTCCACCCATGTGGTGCGTCCAAGATGTGTGGCTACCCTGCTTAAGTCGGAGTACAATCAATGCCACTAAACGGTGTGCAGTCCTTAAATACACTCCGTGTACTTTTATTTTTTCCATATAAATGAAAGAGAGTCACGTTTTATTTCACAAAATATCTTCTTCTTCCTCAACTTCAGAATAGCTCTATTCGAAAGTATTAAAGAACATACCAAGCCCTAGAATCTTCATCCGGAGTTCGTTCTTCAATCCATCGGTGGTTGCGAGATCGAATTGGAGCTCATTATCGGACATTTCTATGTCTATGGGTCTCTGGTAAGTTGTGCATACCTCTTTTTTTGTTTTCATAGACTTTTGGGTGGTGCAACCTTTGGCGTGTTTTTGGGTATTTTGAGTGAGACCCTGTATTACCTTTTATTACATGTTTAATTGTTATTTGAACTATGGGTTGACTTTGGGTAATCCATGTTACCTTTTTTTCTTAAGCAGGGTTGGGCGACTGGTCGTTGCTCCTCGGGGAATTTTGGTCGAGGAATTCCAAAATGGTTATCATTGTATTGTAATTGTTTTAAACTGTTGAGTTTAGTTATTGAACCTTGATGTGAATTATTGGTGACATTAAGGACCTCAGTGCTGGTATGTGACAACACTTAGTCAGTGCATTTCAACTATTAGTTTGTTTTTCCTTGATAAAAGTGATTCATTTTATTTTATATGTAATTACTGAATTGCATGTGCTGGAACCCCATTGGACTATGTTGGGAATGGCCCAAATATTATTGAGTGTTGTTGATCATGGGTTGGGTTTGACCCGGGATACATTGGGTGGTTGTGACCATTGGATTTGGCGTCATAGACGTCAGCTTGAGGCAGGGTGACTGTCAGGTTGGTCATGGCCCAGGTTACTGGGATGGCAAGACCATCAGACTAGAGCGACATGGTCGCATGGACATGAGGTGCCAGAGAAATTTTGTCTTGGGTAGTATTTTGGTGATTACTACTCACCTGGAATGTTGAGTAGTGCGCACATATAGAGACTCTATGATGAGGTGGTTTTGACCACTCGTGTGGGTAAGGGCCCTTGTTAGTTAAATTTTAGATATTATTGGTTTGGGGGTTCTTGTCATAGGAAGCCATGTAGAAGGTGAGGAGACTTCAAAGGATAGGATTGAGGCTATTGCGTTGGGGTAAGAGGCTCACTGTTTTTTGAGGGCAAACATCGTTAACCCTATTGTTACTTTATCTGAGGATAGAAATCATTCTCCCTCCGGTTACTTATTTGAGGACATGCATAGTTGTTCCTCCGGGTTACTATTTCATTGGAATTCTTTTGGGACGTCGGTACTTGAGACACACAATGTCATAGGGCACATGGTTCCGCGTTACATGACAGAGATTCTGGCATTGGTCGAAGTAGGTGAGACTTCATGGTGGTTGCATAGCACCCATGGAGTTTTTGTTTATTTGTGAATCGTACTGTTTATTTTTTTGTTTATAAATTCATGTCTGCTTAAACAATTATATTAGGTATGAACCATTTCATGGTATCCTACTGAGATTTGTCTCACACCTTGCACGGGACCTTCGGGATGTGTGCACGCTTTATGGATACAAGTATTGGAAATGGGTCAGCTTCAAGAGCTAGGCTACATTTTCTATTGAACAGAGATAGTATGGACCTTGAGGTCATGCCTAGCTGAAGTTTACTTTGTTTTGTTTTCTTTATTGCATATGCATGCTTGTTTGTTTTATAGCTACAGTCAGTTATACATTGGAACCTTTACATATGGATATGTATGAACTGTTTTGGATGTATGTTTCTTCTCCATTAGTAGTTACAAGTGATCAACATGCTATTGTGTTTAATTTATGTTCTTGTTGTTTATATTTATTGCTTTTGTTGTTTATTGATACTGAATTTTCTTCTGCTCTGCGGGTCTAGTTTGAGTCTACTGAGTTGTTTATTCCACTAAATCTTTATTATTATACTCATATCAGTATAATTATTATCCTCCGAGAGGGTATAGCCTCCCAACTATACCAATAAAACCCTTTCTACTAGTTGGCAGCCTTTGTCATTCGGGGAGGTGTGCCTAATGTAGTAACAACCGACCCATTTAGCACAGTTCGGTGGATTTTCAGGTCCGGGATGTTACAAATTTGTATTAGAGGGGTTCTTGATAGGGATTTAGTATTAATGTTTTGCGGGCTACTAATGTGATTGGGACTTCACTATTATTTACTGTTGGTTTTACTATTTGGGTAATGGTAGACTGGAGAGAGGTTGTAACTGGAACTGGGTTTCAAGATTGTGACTGGGTGCCTAAAGCCCTAGGTAAGAAGAATAAACCTTATTTCCATGTGTGGGAAATGGTATTTTCTTTTTCTCAGATTACAGTTTATATGATTTCATCCTTGGTGGATCACTTGGTGTGTGATGTTATTGATTATGATATGTAACCCTTGACCTGGTGCTGTAATGGAGGATTAGGCCTTGGCCCGGTATGGAAAGGATTGTTTTATTGGATTTTGATAGGAACATTTTAGGGTATTTCAATTTTATAACTACACTAATGCTTTGTGATGTGATAATACCATGTGAAAAAATTAAATTTCCATGCTTTGTATTCTTTTGAAAAGTGTATAAGTGAAATTCTTGATAAAATTTATTGTTTATTGCTATGTGTTTTTCCATGTTTATTATATTTGTAGATTGCATGATATTTGGGTCTGGATCTTGTAGGAGCAGGCGGGTTGAGATGATCTTGATCACAAGGATTGGGTGACAAGGTTATTGGTTTGTGGAAACGTTGTTTGTCAGGACAGGCATGGCCTGAGGTACATTTGATACTTGGCTCTGTTAAGGGTGGGTAAGGAGTTCATGAGGCCAGGATTCCATGAGCATTGGTTGTGGTGGGGGGGAGTAAGGTTAGTTGTTTTATACTTCCTCTTTACTAATTTTCTAACCTATGTTGAAAATATATTGTTATATATATGTGTGTGTGTGTGTGTGTGTCTGTCTGTGTCTGTGTGCTGTCTGACCATTTATGGTCTTCAGTGGGTTCCTATTATACGTCTCGATGGAGAGTCAGGTGGTTGATGATACAGTGCCGCAAGTGCAGAATCATGTTCAGGATCTGGTGTAGGAAGAGCATGGGCCGCAGGTACAGGCTCAGGGATGGTATCAGGTTCAGGATCCAGTGCAGGCAGGATAGTAGCCGGGTTTGGTAGCATTCAGACCATGGCTTGATGAGAAGCTCCGGGCAAGCCAAGTATGTGTATTGTAGAGGATCAAAAACGTTGATTAGGGTACAGTGCCATCTATGGAATATCTGAGGTGTGAATTCCAGTCGCAACAACAGCTGCTTCTTTAGGGTGAGGGTGGTCCACAAGTGGCTGAGAACTTGATAGAGAGCATGTAGATGATCTTCGAGCAGCTTGAGATGCCTCTAGAGTTGAGGGTGAAGCTAGCGACAAACATGCTATGAGGATCAGCAATGCGTTGGTGGGATGTGAATGTGCAGACTCGTAGGAACAAAGGGATATCCTGGAAGGACATCTTGGATAGGTTATTTGAGCACTTTTACCCAGAGACACTGAGGGCCGAGAGAGATCGGGAGTTCTTAAGCCTTCAGCAGGGAGACATGTCGGTCATGGTCTACGCAGCAACTTTAACTAAGTTGTCTCGCTTTGAAACTGGTCTAGTAAGCGATGACGCGACAAGGGTAAAGAGCATTGAGGATGGATTGGGACACTCCATTCAAATCCAGGTAAAAATCTTCAGGCTGGGTTCATTTTTAGAGGCGGTGAATCAGACGCTCATAGATGAGGGAAACCAGAGGTATAAGCCCCATGTTGGTCGGGGAAAAGTTTCAGGTGACAGTTCAGACAATAGGAAGAGAGGAAGAAATGAGTTCTATCCGGTAATTCTGGAAAAGGACTCAGCTAGACCATATCGTAGCAGGTCATTATTGGTTTTCTTTCAACGTGGATAGCCAGGACATGTTCGGACTCAATGCAATAGGCCTACAATGGAGTGTCGGGAATCTGGGGGGGGGGTTCTACATGCAGCCTTCTCAGACATCTGGAAAGCTAGGACTAGGACAGACAGTGGCATCTAGAGTTGCTTCAGTTTCGGTACTAGGTGACAGTATCTAAGGTCCAGCTGGATGCAAAGGACATGACACAGACAACAAGATCTATTTGAGGGGTCAGTAGCCAGTGGCTGGAGCATCACCATATTGAGGTCAGGCATCAGGCAGTCATACTTTAGGCCAGTTGCACACTGTGGAGCTTCCATAGGCTGAGTAGTTTGGTGAGACGACAATAGTTAGAGGTACAACATGGGTGTGGTCATGATTTCCATGTTTTCTTTTTGGCATGCCCTGTAGAGGCATGTCCGTTTTGAGTGCACATGATACAAAAGACCAATGTGGACTGATTAGATGACGGTCAGTGGGATTGGTGCCATAGAAGGTGTGTGATATATTTATATATTTGTATGAGATGTGTAGCATCAGGGGCATCAAATATGCGGGTTACTTGTGGTGTCATGGGCATCGGGGCATCGAGGATGCAGGTTGCTTGAGGTGATAGGTTCCAGGTTCATTTTCAGCATCCATGGGATGCAGGACCTCATGGAGGTAGACACCGATGTGGTTCGAGATATGTTTGGGGTGTCAAATGTGACACATGAGAACCAAAGAGGTGTAGGGTTTATGATTCATCACGGGAGGACCATGAGTCTAAAAACAAGTTAGGGAACCCTTGTTTTGTTGAGTTTTTTTAGGTTGAGACCGAGTTAGGAAATTCCTAAGGTGGGGAGCCCCTTTATGAATTTAACCCGAACCATTAAGACTGGGGGAGTCTGGGTTATTTTTATAGGGCTGTAATGTTAGGTTCCATCTCTGGGTTTTGTTTGATAGCTCGGGGACGAGCTATGTTAAGGTGGGGAGATTTGTAAGCACCCGGGATTTCAGAATGGGTCAAAATCCCGACCCTGTTGAAAATTTTGAATTGTTTCTACGAAAACTAGGAAAATATGGAATTTTCATTAAATTTACAGACAACACGCCATGTAATCAAAATACATGCCGTGTATAGGTTAGGAAAGTACCGGCCGTGTGCTCACAGGGTACATGTCGTGTGATGATCCTGTAGAAATTTCCTACTACACTGCGTGTAGTGTTGGTCGAAATGTCGTGTATCCTCCCTTATGTGTACCGGTTTTTTTCATCCCACATGTCAACCTGTGTGGCACATCCAAGCTGTATGGCTACACTACTTAATTCAGAGTAAAGAAAAATCCACTACACGGCGTGTAGTCGTTAAATACATGTCGTGTAATTTTATTTTTTTTCGCTTAAATGAAAGAGCGTCACATTTTATTTTGTAAAACATCTTCTTCTTCCCCAACTTTGGAACAACTTTGTCCCAAAAACCCGATGAACATACCTATCCCTAGAATATTCATATTGAGTCCATTATTCAATCCATCGATGGCTACGGGATCGCAACAGCAGGGCTAAACCTACATAACCTATTTAATTCCTGATACTTTTCCTCACACATCATAGTTTCCATCTGAGCAGAGTGTCCGAGATTCGATGGAAATGTAGATCTACAAATGTCGGCTTCAAATTGGAGCTCTATATCAGATGTGAATATGTCTATGGGACTCAGGTAGGTGGTGCAAGCCTCATTTTGTGTTTTCGTAGAATTTTGGGTGGTGCGACCTTTGGTGCATTTTTGGGTATTTTGAGCGTGGCCTTGTATTACCTATTATTGCTTGTTTAATTTTTATTAGACCTATGCGATATCTTTGGGTATACCCTGTTACCTATTTTTCTTTAGCGGGGTCAGGCGAGTGGTCATTAGTCCTTGGGGAATTTTTGTCGGGGAATGAAAAATGGTTATAATTGTATTGTAATTGTTTTAATCTATTGAGTTTAGTTATTGAACCTTGATATGAATTGTTGGAGACATTAAATACCTTAGTGATGGTATGGGACAACACTTGGTTAGTGAATTTCAACTGTTAGTTTTTTCCTAGTTAATATTGATTCTTTTGATTTTATATGTAATTACTAAATTGCATGTACTGGAACCCATTTGGGTTGTGTTGGGTGTGACCCGAATATTCTTGAGTGATGATGGTCACATGTTGGGTTTAACCCTTGTTTCATTGGGTGGTTTTGACCATGGGATTGGGCGTCATGATCATCCTCTTGAGGCAGGGTGACTATCAGGTTGGGCATGGCCCTGTTTACTGGGATGGCAAGGCAATCAGACAGAAGCGACATGGTCCCAGGGACATGATGTGTCAGAGAAGTTGTTGGTTGGGTACTATTTTGGTGATTACTGTTCACCTGGAACTTTTAGTAGTGTGCACACAAAGAGACTCTATGATGAGGTGGTTTTGACCAGTGTTGGGGTTAGAGACCCCATTAGTTTCGTTTTGGGTATTATTGGTTTGGGGGTGCTTGCTGTAGGAAGCCACGTGGAAGGTGAGGGGCCTTCAGGGGAAAGCATTGAGGCTATCGGGTTGGGGGCAGATGATCGTCGTTAGTTGATAGTAGACATCATTGTTCCTCTAGTTACATTATCTAAGGACAGACATCATTTTCCCTCTCGTTACTTATTTAATGACATGCATCATTGTTCCTCTAGGTTACTATTTCTTGGGAATGCCTTCAAGACATTGGTACTTGAGACACGCGGTGTCAAGGGGTACATGGTGCCAGGTTACATGATAGAGATTCCGTCATTGGCCAAAGCAGGTGACACTTCATGGTGGTTGTAGAGCACCAGTGGAGTTTGTGTTTATTTGTGCATAGTAATGTTTACTATTTTTCTTATAAATCCATGCCTTCTTAAACAATTATATTAGGTACGCACTATTTCATGGTATCCTACGAAGATTCGTCTCACACCCTGCACGGGCCCTTTAAGACGCGTAAAAACTTTATGGATCTATGGGCATAAAATAGGTCAGCTTCAGGAGATGGGGTGCATAAGATGTTAAATGGAAATGGTATGGACCTTGAGGTTTTTCCTAAATAAAGTTTACTTTGTTTTTAATTCTTTCATGTATCATCATGCTTACATGTTTTGTAGCTATAGTTAGTTACCATTGGGGCCATTACATATCTATATGTATGACCTACATTGGATGTATGTATGTTGTTCAGTAGTAGTTAAAAGTGATCATCATGCTTTTGTGTTTACTTTTTGCTTTTGTTGTTTATATTTATTGCTTCCACTGTTTATCGATATTTAATGTACTTCTACTCAGTGGGTCTTCTTCGAGTCTACTGAGTTGTTTATTCTGCTGCATATTTATTATTATAATTGGACTAGTGTCGTTATTATCCTCTGAGAGGGTATGGACTTCCCACTATACCTATAAGTCATTCGCTGCTAGTCAGCAGCCTTTTGCGTTTGGGGAGGTACGCCTAAGGTAGTAACACCCTACCCATTTTTCACTGTTCAGGTGGTTGTTTGGGTCTGGGTCATTACAATGGAAGTGCCAAGATTTATATAGATACAAAGAATCATTTTTGGTGGGATAATATGTTTTGGTAAATTTCTAAATATATCCCAAGTTTCATAGTTTTTCAATAAGTAAATGTTGAGAAAAAACAACCTAGAGGAGTTATGTAACTACTTTATATTCCCAAGTGGAAGTGGGATGACATTACTATGTACTTATTCATTGGATTACCAATGTCCCCTAGAAATAATGATACGATATGGGTTATTTTTATCACCTTATTAAATAGGTATAATTTCATTCTATAAGAGAAGTTTTACCTCTTGAGAACATAAAGAAACATTATATTTATGAAATTTTAAGACTTAATGGTGCACCTTTATCCATTGTGTCTGTTCAGGATCCTCATTTGACATCAAAATTCTAGATGATTATTTAGAAGGCTTTGGATACTAAGCACCATTTGAGTACTTATTATCACCCTCAAATCTATGTAAAACCTAAAAATAATATTCAAACATTTCAATACATGATGATATCATGGTCACATCATTTAAAAGGTATGTGGGGGAATCATTTTCATTAGGTGGAATTTTACTACAATAATAGTTTGAATTATAATATTCAAATGGAACGATATGACTCATTATATGAAAAATGATTTTGAATTACAACTTATTAGGATGAAGTTTATGAGAGGAAACTAATAGGCCCATAACTTCATAAAGAGGAAATGAAAAAAGTAAATACTCTTCAGGGTCATATTACATCTTCTAAAAGTAGACAAAAGAGTTTTGATAAAAACTGGATAAATGATTTGTAATTTAATGTAGGATATCATGTCTTTATAAAATTATCTCCATGGAAGGGAATCGTAAGTTTATTCAATAAATGGAAACTATGCCCCAGGTAAATCATACCATATGAAATTTTGGAATGAATTAGGTCTACAACTTACCAATTAGCCACTCAACCTCATCTCTCCAAAGATTAGGCTTTGTTCCACATATCATGGTTAAATAAGCACATGCCATACCCAATGCAAGCACTCACCTCTGAAGAAAAAAAACTTAAACCAGAAATCTCTTACTATAAAGATCCTATCGAGATTAATTACATAGGAGTGCTAGTTTTGATAAATCGGACGACTCAATAAGTAATGGTTTTTTAGAGAAACCATAAAATGGATGATGCGGCATTAGAACCTATGGATGTTTTGAAGAACCACCCACATATAATTAGAAGTAAATATTCAGGAAAAAAATTTGAGGATGAAATTTTTGGAGGGAATAATACAACACCACAATATTTTATGGTATGTATCTTTATAAATAAATTCAATTCATTTGATAGGTCACATCACACACAACACCAAGCGTAAACAAACAACGATTAAATATTAACATGACCATTGAAATAGTAATGTGACACTTAAGAATAGTAATGTGACCCTCAAGATAAGTAACATGGAAATTAGAATAATAACCTCACTAATGAAATCAAAAATAAAATGTAAGTATATTTTGAATAGAAATATAAAAAATTTATATCCTAGAATAAGTAATTACATGTTTTAAAAATTAAAAATAATGTATTAGGCTTTTTTTGAATCAAAAATGTTAGTTTTCAATTATATAATTTATATAATGATTTAAAATAAAATTTATTTTCATAAAATATATTTATAAATTAATTTTTTTTCTTATGATTAAAAGATAATTTTAGGAAACCTTAATTAATTTTTCAAACTGTCATAAAATCAGTAATAATTTTAAAATCGATATTTTCGGAATAAATGATGATTTCAATTAAAAATTAAATTTCGCTTATTTAGAAACAAAATTCATAGAATATAGTTCATTTTTTAATTCTACACATTGAAAATTGTTTTGGGTGAATTTTTTATTTTTCAAAAATAGTATATTATTTTCAATAATTAAATATAGTAATATATGGTATTAGTTAAATACATGAATTATTCAGTAATTGATGATGTATGGATGATCTAAGAATCATTTTCCTTTACTCTAATTATTAATTTACTATAATTATTCTCAATAATAAAACTATTTGTAATCTTGAACAGAAGTAAAAAACTAATGAATAAAATAATCAAAAAACACCCCTCCCCTCTTCTATAAACACCAACCCTCACAACCTCTTCTCATCACACCACAAAATCCATGAATCTTGTCTAATATATAACCAAAAAATCTCAAAAAACTCCACCCCATGTTTTTTTATTGATTTTCTCATCCATAAAACAATTTTAATGTTCCTTAAGAAGGTTCTGAAGGAGATGATTCACGAGATAAAACCCCATTTTTTCGTTTTTATTTTATTTTAGTTTGTTTTCATATCTTTTCTCTCCTTACCTCCTCCATAAAAACATTTATGATAAAAAAAATTATCATATATATATACTATAATTTTTTATATTAATGGAATATCCATCATCAAACCCCATCTCATAGCTCTTTTATTCCAAAAATGAAAACATCAACGGTGATGTGTTGATTTACCACCATCATGGATAATGCATTTTCATTATACATTATCGCCTTCAAGGATGGTCATAAAACAATTATTATGGTTAAATAAGACTATATTATAAATATCATAATTTTTATAGTGTTTTGTAACCAGTACATATGCGTAATATTAATTAATAAAACAAATCCAGTTTTTGATGATCTGATAAAAACACTAATATAATATTAATGGTTATCATTAACGTTGTATCTAATGAATGATCTTCATATCAGAAAAATGTTATATAAGAACAATTAGTATTCTATAAGTTCATTAGAATAAAAAAAATTAATTTCGGATAACTATTACCATTTCATATGATCTTTCATACATGTATAGAAGTGAACCAAACAAGAAAACCAATGAAACGAACACTTCAGAATGAAGAAATTGAATCACAGAACTCATAAAAAGGGCTTATATGAACTTAATAAAATTATAATAAAAAAATACATGTTTAAAAGGATATATATTAAATTATTAATGAATATGATTTCATTATCTAGGACATTAAGTGAAAGTGAAAAAGATTTTCGAACATAAGGTAAAGGGATTCTTCTCGAATTTCCATTTTTTTCCTTCGGATTAATATTTATCTCTCTTTACCCCAATGTATTTATTAATTATTCATATTTACTCCTCATAAATTGTATTTTTTATGTTCCAAACATTTGTACTAATCTCAATTACTATTTCATTGATGGGTGAATACATGTCTTCTAAGGTTATCTTTTCAATCCCTCCGAATAAGTAAACCCGATTTAAGAGAAATTTCCAATTTCATACCCATTCTAAAGTATAATCCATAATATATCTTAGAAAACCATAATTTTATATAAAATAACTATTTTTATCAATAAAAACTATCTTGTTTTATGAAATTTTTTTGGCTATTGTTCATTTTAAAGAATCTTTAATATTTTCCCTTAAACCACACAATAGAGGCTCTTTTCTAAAGATTATTAAAAATTTTGTTAGATTTTTTAACATTATTTAGCTATAATTTTTCTTGATATATTATTACTTTCACTTATGAATATCTATGTGTTATTTAAATCCATTCTTTGATGAAAAATGTTATGATATTCCATATGGTTATGCCTTACTCGCCACTCATTCCTTATGTGTGATGTATTTATACATTCCTTTTATTTATTGTCATCGATCATTGAAGATTAAATTAAATATCCATATTTAGTTGATATTATTATATTATTATACCTATAATAATTGTAAATGTATCTTTTACTTTGAATGTTGTTATTTAATCTGTATATGAATAATGCTTTGGACTTGTAGTGACGGGTGGGGCTTAGTTTTATATAGCCCCACAATGAATTAAAAGTTATAAAGAGACAAAATAGTTGGAGACAAACCCATCAATTTTATTTACACGAAGAATCAAGGGGCTGTTACCCATAGATATAAACAATATTGATGGTATAATGGTTCATTTTTTAGATAAATGTCCCCCAATAAATATATGTTTTCCTCATTCAGTATTTGGTAAATACTTTTATTGAGTTTTTCACTAAAAAATATATGGATGAATTTTTAGTCACATTGTATTGATGGCGTGTGTTTTTCAGATTATTTACCTTTCCCTAATTTCTATGCATTATTGACTTTTCTTCACTTATTATTGTTTCATATTACCCTTTATAAGCATTTGATCTCACCCTTTTATTTGTATTTCTTCACCAGGTTTTGAAGTTAAAATATTTGAATAAGTGACAAGAAGAAAGTTAATTTCAATTGTTATGTTAATTGATTAATTGTTAATGTAATAAGGGAACCATGTATGTAACTTGTCCTTCAAGATTACAAAATTAATTGATCCATGGGGATGTTATCAGTTTTATTGATTCCATTATAAAAAATGACCATCAACTATAGGTCAATAGGTTTGGGATTGTTATAGTTATTCTCCCTTAGGTTTCTATTAGACATGAAACTATTCTAGGGTGAGGTTTTCTTACCTCTATTTTATAATGAGATGTGAGATGGTTTTAGGGTAGGGATCTTTTCTACTCGGGGTGATGAGATAATTGAGATAGTGTTGCGGAGGGTTTCTATTACTCATAGGTTTTGATGAGATAAGATTTGGTTTCAGGGTAGTGAACTATACCGCCCTTGAAATGATGACATATGAGATGGTTTAAGAGTGATTCATTAATCCCCATAGTGGCTAAGACACTTGAGATTGTTTTCAGGTGAGATGTTACTCCCCCATGGGTGGTGATAAGACAGAAGATAGTTCTACCATACGGTGCTAGTCCCCCATTGGTGGGGATGAGTAATGAGATGGTTTTAGGGAAATTCTTTATACAACCAAGGTGATGTGATACTTGAGATTGTTCTGATATGATGTATTATTTCCCTATGGTTGTGGAAGAGATATTAAATAGTTTTAAGGTAGAACATTATTCCCCATGAGTGAAGAGATATGTGAAATAGTTCTAGGATAGGCTTTTATTCCCCCTTGAGTGGTTTTATATAATATTCAATGATATCTAGCAGTTGTTGAAGATGGTATTATTGATTTTTAGTGTTTCAATGGAACCAGATGATCGAATATGAATTTTTTGTGGCTAAGTTATTTATTATTTCACATTAGAATGAATTCTATTTAGACTATATTTATTTAAGTACCCCGTTGCTGGTTTCCTAAAGAGTTATAATCACACCATACTAATATGTCCTTATCATAATGGTAAAAAATTATACATTATAGTCATACGTATAGGTAGGGTATAAGCCTAGTTTTTGGATATATTTGGTATATGAGAAGAGGTAGGCACTAAACACCAATTGATAGTTATTTCTCTATTTTTTATATTTTGGTTTTCATTGCAAATAACCTACATAGGGGAGATATTATTGGTGTTATTATGGTTAATGTGAAATTTTAGATATTTAATTATGATATAACATATTATATTCTAATATTTCTAATGGGATTGGTTTTAGTGTATTTTGTTTTATATTGTGATGAACTATTGTATTTTAGTTCCTATATTTTGTTCTAATCTAATATGAAGGAAACTTTTCCCTGTGGGATCACCATAGATACTCTCAGCTATCCAATATCTTTTATCATATGGGAAGGTGTACATAAGGTCCCATGTTTCTCCAATTCTATTACTATTAATTGAACACGGATGAGAAGTTAAAATTTTTCATTAGAGAATTCTTGATTTTTCTTACGATTTGGTATATGTTACACTAAAGATTGTACTTCTCAAAACATGGGATAAAAGTAATTCCATAAGCATTACCCTCTTTTTCATCATCAGATGTCAATTTTCTATGGAGTATGGAATGATGATTCTTCTATTCAATATTATAGATTGGTTGATTATTTTTATGTGTGATGTATTGAGTAATGTAATTTCTCTTTTTTTCCCGTGCACTGAAGTGTCATGAGGTATGTATAAATGAATTATATCAGACGTGTAGGTCACATGAAATGTGCATGCTTATGTGTGACTATAAAATTGGTTCGAGAAATGATGGAAAATGGAATTGGTAATTTAAATTGTAACATTTTCTTTTTACAAATATACTATTAGTAGAATTCTACATAATTATTCCATATGGTCATGTTTTTCATGACATAGATCATCATATTTTGATGTAATTTATATTCACAAGGATGTTACCGTAGTCATTGAGGGGTTGATTTGGTATTTGGATTCTTGGTGAGTATTTGTTCTACAGTGTAGGTAGTTAAATTGAGTGTGAAATAAATATTATTTCAATATTATAACAGTTTACCATGTGAAACTTCCATCCCTGGGTTCCACACACTTATTCCCCAAGCCTAACCTTAAAATGACCTCAAGCGAACCTCCCCCATGCACTAGAGGTTTCCGACAAGTAGCGAGGGTATGTTAAGTCAAAAATGGGGAGACTATACCATATTTTATCTGAGTAATACACTAGAAGAAATAAAAAACTATAGGGTAAGAAATAAAAATCAATAAACAATACCAAGATCTAATGACAGACAAATCAGAAAATACAATATCCAACTAAAACTGAAAACATTCCATGATAATGTATGTTTCAAGTGTCAAAAATGAAAACTAAAAATAAAGAAACTAATGAATCACAAGTGGGTCCTGAACCATGTCGGGTACCCTCATCCAAGCTCGATCGAAAATTAGCAATCTAACCCATGGCCTTTTCCCTAAACTTGTCATGCACCGATAAAGCCTACTTGGTATCGATCAGAAACCCGAGTAGGGTGTGAGTACAACTCAATTCGCCACTACTAACAGTGCTGAAAACAAATCCATTAAATAATAGTGTATTAATTTATATAAATAAATAAATATAATTTTTAAATAAATATTTTATCACATTCTCAAATATTTTCTATTAAACCACATAAACCCTCATGTTCCTGAGGACAACCAAACCTTAATACATTCTTCATGCCTTGATGGAGCCTGAACCATTTTACATTATCAATTAAATATTTACTAAAACAAATGGTATTTATATATCTAATTCAATTAAATTTACATTACGGATAATTGTAACAATAGTCTAATTCCAATGTTTAGGGTTTAGGTCATCATGCATAGGAACCCGTGGGATTTGGAAACAACAGACCTCCTCCCACACAGATTTATCACAACAGGATTTGGAACCAGCAGACCATATCCTATTAATATGATATTTGGAAACAACATACTAAATCCCACACAAATGTTTCAACAATTATCACTATGGGATTTAGAATCAGTAGACCTTCTGCCACTCACAAGGGATTTGTAAATAGAAGACCATGTCCCACACTGATTTATCAAACATTAATATATGTAACACATATATATACATCACAAATTGGAAAAAGATCACTATATAACATCTATCAAGATTAATCATCATTAATCTTATTATCACAATAATTATCATTAATGAATCTGATAACTATTTAATCACACTAATTATATTAATCAATTCTACAAATTATTTAATCGCATCCATTCTTATTAAATAATCAAACAATTAAATAAACCAATTTTAGTAGATACAATATCTCATAATTATATTCACAAATTAATTTTTCACTTCACAAAATAAACATCACCTAAATAATTCAACGATATATTAACTAAAATAAGAATATAAATATCACATAACTAATTTCACAGTTAGTTAATCCAAAAACCCACAATGTCACATATCTTTCGTAAATTAATTCACCATATTTAATTAATTTCATTAATAACTTCAATTGATAATAAAACATATTAATACAATAATTTTTATATCGGTAATAAAAATCACAACTATGGTATTTTTATATTATACCACCTACCTTGATCTTTTTATAGGTAATCACCCAATGAAAATCACCCAAATTGAGAATCACAACAACATACTTAAAATTTGGATAAATAAAAATAAATTACGATTAAAAAATTAAACATCTATTTGAACTAGATATATATCCATAATACTATATCGAAATTCATAAAATATATATCTTGATCTAGCTAAAAGAGGAGATTACATCCCCCCAAACAAAAGAGTGTAAAAATGAGGATGAGTAGGAAAGAAATGGGAAAACGTCCACTTACCGAGAGAGATGTTGATCTTCATTCCAGGATTATAATTATATATAAAGAAGGTTATATGAGTTTTAAATTCATCCAAAGAACTACAAAATCATTAAAATACTCATAGGGTTGAATATCGGTCGAAATAGGTGAGTCACAGGTGATCCAGAAAATTGTAAAATAATTTTCCTGCTTAATTAATTCCCGCCCATGGTTTTTTATAGAGAGGCACACAATTTTTCCTTAACATGTACCAACTATGCACCTATTATTTTATTTGTTCAAGCTATCCATTTATACATATCATGGTTAGAAAAAACGTGCGTTATCCATGAAAACTCTCACTGTCCAAGGTTGCATGATTTCCTGGGCTGGGGCACACTGTTTTCTAAAACCATGAGCCAAACATGCACATACTCTTTTTCTTACACCATTTTTCTATTTTCACTCAAAAACACCCCAATTAACAACCTAAATTAAATTTACTCAAACTAAACAAATGATTTCCTATAAACATGTTAGAGACAACTCTAGAAAAGGTTAGCATCTTACGATCTCCCCACCTTATAATAGCTCATCCTTGAGCTGCACTCTCAAGATTCTCTAAGATTCTGATCCAAAAAAGATCAGTCCCCTATTACCTCATTTTATATTATCTCTACCATGTTTCTTCATAAACACATCCATGTTTCCATAACACAAAAACTATCAGAATAATCATTTCTTGTAACACTTTCTAACTACAATCCAACACATGAATCAGATTCTCCATAAAGGACAGATCTACCTCAAAATCAATATCATACACATCAATCACATGAGAATAGTCAGGGTGATATGCCCATATTTTTGACACATTTAAAACATCATTAATATCAATATATTTCTATGGAATAGCCAATCGGTATGCCACCAACCCGATTCTCTCCACAACAGCAAATGGTCCAAAAAACATGGGTGCCAACTTGCCCTGACTCTATATCCTATGGTGTCCCATCCTAAGTGACACCCGAAAGAATTCACAATCACCCTTTGAAGAATATATGGATCATATCAGTCTATCATCATATTACTTATGCCTACTCTGATCTATAGCCATGCATTTTTGAATCAACTACACCTTCCTCGATGTCTCCTGCATGATACTTGGTCCCAACATCTCCGACTCAATGGCCTCTATCAAGCATAGAGGCAACCTAAATGGACAACCATAAAGATCCCCATAAGGTTCCATGTGTGTAGTTTCTTAAAAACTATACTAATAGTAAAACTCCATTAGATTAAAGTGATTCTCCCAAGACCAACCAATGTTTGGAATACATGCTGGCAGTATAACCTCAAGAAATTGTATAGTACACTATGACTTCCCATATACCTATGGATAAAGGGTAATACTAAATAATAACTACATACCAATATCTTTATGAAAGCCCTACATGAAGACTTATGTAAAGAATGAGCAACAATATGAAACTATATTATTTGGAACCCTATTACGAAGGATTATTTTATGATCATACAGTTCTCCCAACTACTCTACTGAGATGGTTTCCTGTATATATATGAAATGAACTACATTCGCAAGTAGATACAAAATAAACCAGATTGAATTATTATTCATAGAAGTATTTGAGATAATTAATATGAAATCCATATTTATTTCATCCAACATCTATTATGCAATTGGAAACAATAATAAAAAACCATGAGGTTGTTGATGCTCATCTTTCACCTACTGACAGGTGTAGAATCAGGTTACAAACCCTTTTATCTCATTTTTCATGACAAGACACCAAAACATTCAACATAGGTAACATTACATTCTTTTAAATCCTGGATGAACTAACCACTTTGAGGTATGAAATTCATTCATCATCTCCTCTTGAATTCTAGTAGGAACAACCACTCAATTCATGACAAAGATGATCACATCCTCATCGATTCTCTAATTTGAAGGAGAATCCCTTGCTTCAAGGCGCTACCTCAAGGGAAAAAACTTCGTATCCTCAAAATTTATGTCTCTAAAATTTATCCAATGTGAAGACTCCACTAAAACCGATAAGACAATCATCTGCTCCTATCTCTTTTAAACCACTTTGTCCATCTCAGTCAGCAAGGTCATCATCTTCCACTTAGCACTAGACTCGTGTTCTACCTAAGTCTGTGTTGTCCAACTCATATCATTAGTATTAATTTCACCCTTTCCAAGTATATATTATTGGCAAAAATATAATTTATTCATATACTCCCCACATCTCTACTACTATAGATATACAATCCCATTATGAAATGATATACCATACACTCTAGTGATCTGTCTACAGAGTTAAATTTTTCCCAAAATTTTGTGCCTCCAACACATTAAAGAATAAACGACTAAAACTAACTTATGGTAATGTAAAAGGTATGTCTATTCATATAGCCTCATATTCCTAGACCCATATTCCACAACTTGATCTTCTTGCATCAACAAAGCTCCAAGTCCAATTTGGGAAGCATCACAACACATTGGGTACTCCTCACATAGCTGAGGTATAGTGAAAATCGGTGCCGATGTCAAATGTTTCATCAACTCCTTAAAGGCCTTCTCACATTCCCCAGACCAATCAAACATTATCAACTCTTTTTCAAGCTGAAAATAAGTGTTTCTAAATGGGAAAGTTTCTATATGAATCTCTAATAATATCCAATTAAACCAAAAAATATTGGGATATCGAACACATTCTCATGATGTTCCTAAAAACACATCATGAACCTTCACTAGGACCACACACTAACCTTCTTATGAGATTATAAGTCCCGAGAAGTGTACTTGATTGATCCAAAATTGGCTATTAGATAGCTTTGCATATAGAAAATGTTATCCGAGTGTACATAGGATGATATCAAGATGGTGGGAATTATCATCATGATTCTTGAAGTACAACAATATTTCATCAACAAACACCATCACAATCTTATCCAAGTATGGATGGAAACTCTTATTCATCTAGGCCATAAACATTACTAGTGAATTTTTTTATCCCAAAAGTCCTTAAAATGAATTCAAATAGGCCATAAGGGTTCTGAAGGCAGACCTTGATATATCATAATTCCAAAATCATAGCTGATGATACCCTAATCTCAAGTATGTCTCTGAGAACACACAAGGTCATCTCAACTGGTCAAAAAACCTCAATATAGAGAAGAGGATATCAATTATTCATAACCATTTTGTTCAACATCCAATAGTTTACACACAAGTTCAAACTCTCAACCATGTTCATTAAAAACAACATAGTTGATCCCCAAGGTAACAAAATTGGACTGATAAATACCATAACCCCCAACTCTTATAGTCAAGTATTAAGATCTTGAAGGTCTATTGGTTTCATTCTGTATGATGGAATAGATATTGTCTCATCACCTAGAATGAGATCAATATTAAATTACACATCTCTTTCGAGTGGATGCCCGGATAAGTCATCAAAAAAACATCCTGAAATACTTCCACTCATAGTGGAAAGATATCATGCTTTACTCCTCCATCATCCAAAAAAGGCTAGCAACATGGGTTATGAGCTCTTCTTGTTGATGATTAATTGAACCTACAGATCTTTCTCGAATATCCCACTTCATACGGTGAATGTACTAGTCACCCATAGGAGATGTAAAAGTCACTCTTCTCTGATAATAATTAATGTGGTCTCATAATGTGACTTTTAGACCATATCCATGTTTTGGTCAAAACATGAAATGTTGAGAATATAGAGATCCTATTAAAAATGATACTATCCGACATCACTAAAACCATTATTTTACATGAGTCTAGATTAGTCAACATTAATTATCTTGTCACAAAAATTATGATTATGAAATCCTAAAATTATTTAATCATTGTCTTATGATTAATTAATTTTACAAATTAATTAATCACACCATTCCTATTAATTAATTCAATAAGTAATTAAACCAATTACAGCCGATCAAATATCTCATAATTAATTACCTCAATTAATTATTCAATTCATAACAGTAACATAACAAAACTAATTCTATAGTTAATTATGTAAAATAATAATCTCACTATAAAATAATTAATTTCACAATTAACTATTCTCAAATCGTACAATTTCACAATTTAGCCATTAATTAATTCAGTCTAATTAATTAATTTAATCATCAACTTAAAATACGAATAAAACCTAGAAATTATTAAATTTTCATTCACGTAATAAAAATTAAAACAATGGTATTTGAATTTTATACAACCTACCTTGATTTGTTGACAGTTAATTGCCAAATGGAAATCCCATAATTGAGTAGCACATCGATGTAGATTGAATTTAGAACTATTACCTTAAATCTAGATTAAAAAATTCAAGATCTATTAGATCTAGATTTGGAACACCAATCCTTGATATTGATTTATCAAACCTATATCTAGATTTAAAAAAATATTACATCCCACCAAAAAAAAATAGAGAACAAAGAAGGTTGATAAGGAAACTAGTGGGAGAAGATCCACTTATTTGGAGAGATATGGATCTTCGTTCCAAGCATTGAATTATGATGACTGAAGGTAATATGAAATTGAAATTAATTCTTATAATTTCAATATCATTAAAAACCTCCTTTGGTTGAACGGATGTCAAAATAGGTCTGTCCCAGGGGTGTGGGAAATTTTTTGAATAATTTTCTGGCATAATTAATTCTCACGCATGGTTTCCTGAATTGGGGTGCATGGTTTTCCACAAGAGTATGATAAGTATAGTACTATTATTTTTTTGGTGAAATATTTCCCATTTTTAAAGCATATTTAGAAACACTATTCATATTCATGATAACCCTTTCTATACAAGGTCGCACGACTTCCAGGTTAAGAGAATATTGTTTTCTTTAACCATGTGCCAACCCAGCTCAAACCCCTTTTCTCTAATTTTCTCAAAATTTTCACCCAAACACACCCAAAAGAATAGAACTAATGAAAATTACTCAAACTAAACAAATATGTACCTGTAAATATGTCCATGTAAACTATAGATAAGTATGGTATCTTATATTAGGGGTGTTATGTGATTCTTAGTGGTATTTGAGATGATATTATTAGAATATATCTATGAGTTTTGACCTATGTGCTAAGTTGGGGGTCTTTGTGATTTTAATATGTGACTCTATATATTGATTAGTATGATGGTTTATAGTTATTATTGAAGATCGGTTGTGATATGAGAGTGTAAGTGGAGACAGGGGTTAGACCAAGCATTTGAGTGCCTTTAGTGATGGTAAGAATGGGTTTATTCTCTGTGATGATGATTTAGTGCATATAAAACTTTATTGTGTATATGTTGTATTCATGGATATTTCTTTTTTAATGTAGAGGTGAAATCATTTCTATAATGTAGGTTATGATAGGGTTGACATGAATATGAATCATGGAGGGATGGTTAATTAATAATGTGAGCCCATAATTGAAGAGATTATCATGTTTTTGATGTGTGGTATTCTATTTAATTTCATACATAAGGCTAATACTAATGGGATATGCAATTTAATAGTACAAGTTGAATTTTATAGTAGTTTATCACTGAGTTGTACTCCTGTATAGGTATGATTTTCATGGAAATTAGAGATGTTGATCAATATTTTGAAACTATTTTATTGGATAATATTATAATAAGGATAAATAGAGTGATAAATTATTTAATATACATGGAATATGGATTTGTGGGGCCTTTGATTAGAAAAATTTAAGTTAGTGTTTTTTAAATGTGATTGGCCTTAGTGACATTTGATACATATCGATGGGTTCATTTTGGAAACATTTGAGATAGGTAGGTGGAGTTGTGTATGTTATGTTACTACATATGTCATGTCTTGATAACATGTAAAGATGTACATTTCCTAATTTTAATTCCTTATTAATAAAATGGTATTACAATTTGGGATAGATGTGATTAGTCCCCAAATAATTTTCTATGTGTTAGGACCTTGAGAGGTTTCTATGTGTTGTTGTGGGGAATTTGAATCCTTAGTTCCTGAGCTATATATAATTAGGTCATATATTGTTGATTATCTCGGTGGTTGATCACACAGTCATGGTGATTCGATGTGATATTTCTAAAAACAGGCGTGAGATAACTTATCAGAATTGTGGAATGGGGAATCAAGTGTTTCCCTTGATTTTATGGTTTGTGTTGGAAAAATAGTAGGGTTCCCTAGAAAAAATGATCATAATTAAAAGAATAGCAGGAACCAATGATCACTCTATTTATAGAAATGGTGTCTGTTTAAATATAAATCATCAAAGAAATGGTGCACATGTGAGAGGTAAAATAAATCAATAAGAAATGTTGTTTCTTTATATCTAACTCATTAGATTTATATATATGTTATAATGGATGAACTAATCAAATTATTGTACCTATGAATAAATTAAAATTTAATATTTGAGTGTTATTTGTTAAACAATTATATTACGTTAGACATTCAATGATGATAATTAATTATTGATATAATTATATTTTTTTTCATGCTTGAAATGAACCCCTTGTGAAGGAATATCAACTATATATTGTGAATTTTACATAACATTGTGTTTTTATTAGTGACTTAATTAGATAGTGGAGTGCTGTGAAATTAAAATCATATGAAAATATGTTTATTAAAAAAATTATTTTATACTATTAAGGTATAAAATAATAAAAATCATCAAACTATATCACCATGTACATCCCTTTTATGATAATATATATGTATTTCTAATGATAGACTTTCTATTTAAGAGTTTTTGGTCATTTAAATTTTCAAATATGTACTTATAAGTTTCTTTAGTAACTTTAATAATAATAAAATAAGATGTTTTATAATTTTCGATAGATTAATATGTACATATGTATTAAAATAATCATAAATACTGAGGTGGTTTGAATGAAAACAATTTAACGATGGGTGAATATATTACTATAAATAGTTATAAATTATAACAAATTGAATATATTAATGATAATTTTGAATCATTTTTCTTGTACATATTATATTTTGTATATGTAATGGGATAATTTACATGAATGTTTCCCTAGTTTGGACTCCAAACCTATACAAAATGAAGAACTTGAGATTTCATCATCAGAACCATGAAGTGATGATCATGTTATAGTGTCCCATATAAGAGGGGTCACAAACCTACTTGATTGATGATATATAAAATATCTCTTGAAATGAACCCTTATTTTTATTTTAAAACTCATTTTAGGAAGTAAATTAATACATTTATGTTAAAAAATTGGGATTTTTATTCCATTGGTATTTTTTAATATATTATTTTGAAATATTCACCATGGTTTTTTATTTGGTTATCAGTACACCATTTAAATACTAGGTGACTATATTCCATCACCATTACTATCATAGCATCTAGTTTCTAATGACATGAAAGATCATATATTCAATCATTTTTTGATGCACATATATAAATAATTTTAGAAAAAATATATATATTTTTTATTTAATTTTTGGAAAATTTTATATAAGGTTTTTCATATCCTTTAAAATAACAATTTGACCTTCCATTAGGTATGTGTGGAAAACACTCATGCATGTGTACTTCCATAAGTTATTTTATAACATTCATAGAATAATAATGTATATTTATTCATAAAATGTATTTGATATGTCTTTTTTGACTTGTGAAACCAAATACATTCCTTCCCAAACGATGTGTTATATAACAATTAGATAAAAAAGTATTTCATGAATAAATATTCTATAGGGAATCAATGTTTTAATAGGTTGAATATGGCTCGCAAAGATAAAATATAGACATTCAGTTGATATCATCAGACACTTATATATCTCTATTGTCATTTTAACACTTATTCAATAAAATTAATGTATCCTTAGAATATTATTTATATTTACTTTCCTAGAGTAATAGATAACCATTAATTATTAGGTTTTAGGTGTACAAGTTTATGTATATGGATCATTATTCTTATATGTACGATACTCAATACCAGACCTGTGGAATAGATGTTATTATTATTACACATAACACCATATAGTTATCATCACATTGGATTTTAGAATTTTTTGGGGAATAAATGTTGACTTTGTACTTGGAAAGGAGAAGTTAACCATTCTGGAACACAGCTATAGGATTATATAACTTATCGTGAAAGGATTGAAGTGTGGATAATGATATAAATATAAATGGATGCCCTATTAAAGGGATTGTACATCCCAAGCATGAGTTCAAGGCTTACTATGAAAGGATATTTACTTTATTAGGCACACAGTACACTATACCATTCATTCCAATCTTGAAATCATTAACATATTGCATGATCTGACTATTCATACACATATTTAGCCACATAGAACCCTAATTAAGATCCAATTTTGAACACAGATGGGCCAGGGGTTCCATTGAAGGAATGTTGGGGCTTCTACACTATAGGATAAAATGATTCTGTCTATGATTATATGGATTTTTTGGAATCAAAGGTTCAGAATCAAGGAACTCCTCAGTTTTCTGATGTCACTCTCTAAACACACACACACACACACGTATATATATATATGTATGGATCTATCAAGATGGGTGGATCTAGAGTGATTATATTATTGTATATTAGATCATTAATTGAAGATTAATGATGATGATGATTTTTTTCTAGGTTTTGATAGATCTGGTCATGATCATTGACTCCAGATTTATGTTTTTTAGATTTTTTATTATAGGTCATCCGTTGTAGATAGATCTTATTTCATCCATAATGTATTATGTTACATTAATGTGTGATTTATTTATTTCAACTATTTTCTAATTTCGAACATTTATAATCTAAAATTGATGAAATGAAAATAAAATTAGGTTTTATTTTTTTATTTTCAAAACGGCCTTTTAGGATTTTAGAAAAACAATTAGATTTGGAATAAAATATAAATTTATAAGAATGACGGGTTTAATATCTTTTATTTTATTGACTATAAGATATTTTATTAAATAGAATTACTTTGAAAAAATGTTCTATGAAGGAATAATGGTTTTAAACATTAAATAAATTTTCATATTAAAAAAACAAGACCAAATTTTGCATGGGAGAAAGTGATAGGTAATTGTATCGGATGATACGTTCCACTATATTTGATAAAGATGATAAAGGACCATATTTTATTCAATCACATGAGTGTTTTATTATCTCTAATGGGTTTATACAATGATCATATATAGTTATTTGTTTTAATTTTTTCTCATTGTTCTTGACTCATGGAATTACTATAGATATAAAAAGGTTTATTGTTTGGGGTGGACTAAGAAATGTTACTCTTAATTTTGGGAAAATCATTGGGTGATTTTAGTTCATATTCAGACATCTAATTATCTATAGTTTGACATAATATATTTAATTTTAAATTATTTTTAATATTTTTAATTGAATAAATTTCATGATTAAGAATAGATATAGCATAGAGAAGTATGGATATGATATAGTAAAATGTTACTAAATAACAAAACACTCGATCCAAGTTGAACATATCAATGTGTATGTTCATGTTTTGGTTATGATATAGGAAAGGGAAAGGGTTTCATGTTCATTGAAAAGGGATATTATATATTGAGTATGTGAAAAATGTAATGGTATTTGGCCTTGTATTATTATGGGAGAGTGGCTATTTGTGGGAAAATGATTTATCTGTTTTGTTGGTCAAGTCTTGCTAGATATCTTGTGAAATCATTTTTTCCATTTCATCATGTATTTTACATGGATCTTTTCTAATGGATTTCATTCTCAATGTTTTGTTTTGTATATTCAATGAATAAAAAATTTACATTACAAGTAGTAATTTTGTTTACTATGAGGGAAAATACTTCCCTAAAAAAGTTTATTGTATCTCTTAAAACTTGTCCTTTGGAAATTAGAGAACACCCTTAGGGCCTTATAATTCTCAATCATAGGTCTTGGTGTGAGAATTATAGGTTGTATTTGAAGAAAATAAACCATAAATCCTTAATATAATAATGTATGATAAGTTCATGTGTTATGGTACATTATGAGGGACGTTAAGGCATATCATATTCCTTTAGTGTGTATTGTTTATTTGGATATATGACATTGAAGCTATACATCCTTTTCTATTTTTATTCCGGTATTTTGATATCTTAATTAATTTCTATTCATGATTTTTGAATATAATTATATGTAAATTATGACCCACACTTTCTATAAATAATTTATATGTAATTTATGTTGAATAATATCACATTAATGTGACGAATGAATATTTGGTCTTATGTTAAAAATCATATTGTAACCACATGCATTGAATTTTACATTCTGTACTAGATGATTTAGTGTTTGATCATTCAAGGACTATCCAGAAGAGATTTATAAAAGGGTTAGTCTCCATGATATGGGTGAGAAACCTTTATAAAAACATATATGGAATATTTATCTTCCTATACACACTCTATCCTTTACCTTTTACATTTCCATTCACAAGAATTTCATGCGGCATTTGCATAATCCCAACCATACGATGGGTGATTCACATTAGATCTAGGATAAACCAACAATAAATGATTATAAAGGATGACTTTTAGTGATATTTATCAAGAATATTTCATAAATAAATTTTCAAATCAATCTATGTTTTAGGTACACAACACATGTTCTTTAATTTTATATTATACATTGTTTCAGTTATCAAGCATGGTAGATCAGGAGAATGGGATTTCTAGTTCAATCCATTGTGTTTATTAACTTTTAATCGATCCTTAAAAACCTAAAAGTTGTATAAAAACATAAACGTGTGGTTTTATTCTTGAAATCACGATTAAAATGAATAATATAAGATATATTTTTTGATATTTTAATGATTGAAAAAAAAAAGATGATATTTTTTTATAATTCATGTTATATGGTTCAAGAATAAAAAAATAGACTTTAAGCCACATTGTATGATAGGGGATTTCAAAAAAAATGATCTATTTAAAAAAAATAGATCTTTCATTATATCTTTGAATATGATATGGCCAAGTAATAGTTTATAATAGAACCAATGAAGTACCCCAAAACAAAGTATCACGTTATTTTTAAAATTTAGTGCAAATTATATTGTGTGGCCACATGGTGTGGTGAGTTTATCATATATAGGATGGGTGCTAAATTAAACATATGTAAATTCTTATTATAAGCTATGGATTCCACGAAAACATAGATTATCATACATAGGATCCCCAGGGGTTTTGTTATTTTTCTGTACAATGCATATCATAAGGACTTCATTTGAGGAATATAGAATTATTTTTATGAGGGTATGAATTGATTTTAATCTCACAACACCCATGTTATCTATCACATTGTATGATAAATTGATTTCACACACAGGGAGTTACTCATTAAGATATTTATGATATTTTTATGAATGATATACCACAAAAATTGACTTTTTTCATGAATTCAATTATAAATTGATTCAAATAAATTATAACTTTTTTATAACTTTTTTAAAATTATATATGAAGAAAATTATTTATTTTTATAACATTATTAATAATTATTTAATAAAAATTTATTATATATAATTATAATGATTTGTGAGAAAATTATTAAATAAATATTCAATTATATAAATATTCAGTATCAAAATAATTTTTCCAAATTAGATGGTTTGAATTGTTTTTCGATATAATTTTTTATGGAAATCATAAGTGTACTATATAAAGACTTTTCAAATAAAAAACAAGGAAAAAGTATAAAAAATATTATATTCAAAATTATTAATTGTTCATAATTATGTAATTTGAATTGTTCAAATAAAATTTATTTATTTGAAAATATATTTAAATTATATTAAAATAGGTTTTGAAAATTGATATAGATAATGAATTAAATAATTATATATATTTGATATTGAGATTATGTATATGTTTTACATAATAATTAGAATGTAATTTGTTTAAATATCATTTAATGTCATATATTTCATGTAAATTTCATAAAATGTACAATATAAAGGTGTTCATACAATGGATTAGTATAAAGTGTTTCTATTTATTAATTATGGAATTATCAAAAATCATGAAAATATTATAATGTGTTTATAAAATATTTATTTATTAATTTTTCGTAAATAGTTTATATCATGTTTAAATATATCATTTAAATATTTTCTTCATGGTTTAATATTCATTGTTATAAATGTATATAATGTGAATAAACTCATTTTTTATTTTAAGGAGAAAACATTCTTCTATAAATTTTCATTTATGTATTTAAGGAGTTACATACTTGGTATAGTTATTGATTTAGTTTTTTTCTACCTTGATTTTGACTTATAATTGATTATGATATTTAAATAATTAGTTAATTTTTATTTAAATGAATTTTATATTATAATTATTATGGAATAAAATTATATCTTAAATAAAGTATCCTTGGTTTGAAAGATTTTGGGTCATAATGCTCACTGGCTTGAAGGTTTATGCCCTATCATGAAAAGTGGTGGTTGGATATCTGTTATTCCAAGCTTACTCCTATATGGATTACTAGGTTCATATATTATAAGTAATTACATGGAAATTTTTCATATACCATAAATATGATATTCATTTATATGTGTCTGAATATTATTGGATTTTAATTTGGTTTAATTACACGCTCTTTGAGATGTGTAAATAGTCACACACCAACATGATTTGAAAATTTTGATTTAGTGGAGGGAATATGATTAAAAAACAAATCACTATAATTATTAATACAGGTAAAGAGAATAACATTAAATTATATGGTCATATTAAATATTCACTAAAAATATTATGTTTTATATTCATTACAAAGTTAACACATGTAAATACATCAATCCTTCAATCGGGTAGGTTCTACCAAAGTAGTGTTCCCATGGATTATATTGTGTAATTCATGGTGAGAACGGATAACCATATGAGGTATATTTCCTAGTGAAACTATGATATTTTCATTTCACATAATTGTAATACTCATAAAAAATGTACTGGAGTAAGGATGTGGAGTTACATTTTCATTGTAGTAAAATGAATGTTATTTTCTACTACGGTGGTGGATCTATTTTTCAAGTGCTTCGAATCTCAATGTACTTTTGTTACTCTGATGAGAAAGAAATTTGGTTTCTTTGATTTGGTCTAGGGGATAAGGTAGTGTGACCCATTATCACACATTGTTTTCAATCTTGTTCAAGGAACCTTCAGTAGACCTGTTTCATGGAGAATCAACAATGGGACCATCTGTACTTTTCGATGCGGGCATATAATTATTGGTATCTCGCATTATCTTTTCACCAAAGCTTTTATAATACTTGTTAACTATAAAGGTAGTTTTATTAGAAATATTAATAATGATTTATTGGATTATAGTAAATATAGTGGGAATATCATTAATAAGGATAAAATAAGTATTTATATGTCAAACATTTGTATAGAGTGAAGTTCTAAATAGATTTAGAACACCCTTTCTATTGTCGAGAAACATTTTCACATTGAATGCTTGGTCACTCCTATCTCCCCGGGTAGAGTTTTTATTCACTAATTAGAGTGGTTAGTCGATAAAATTTCTAATCACATCAAAAATGAGAAAAATAACATTCTTTACTTCTAGATATAAATTTACTTGGTAAACTATGTTCTTTTGTCCATGAATGTGAATATTTTTTTATGTTATAAGGGTAACCGATGACATTTTGAGAAACATTTAAAATATAATACTCTACTTAATTTTGGACACACGTTTTTATGATCATTGTCACTAAAACATGTGGGAGAGGTTGTTGAAGAAACATGAAGTGGGAGGTATTAAATTATAGAGCATTAAAGAAAACATACACTGCATGAAAATGAAGCTGTAATTGGATTATTTGGAAAGACATTCATTGAGGGATAAGTTCATCATGTAAAAGTATTAATAAAACTAATATATGATAAAGAGTAAAGACATATAAGTTTATCAAAGGATTAGTTTTTATGTTCCAAAAATACAACTCCACTCTTGATAGTAAATTGGATGTTGAGATATTAATTTTTGACCTAGAATTGGGTGAGAGATTGGCTGGGATTTTTAGGGTAGCCACCTCCAGCTATTTATTTTTATCAGTAATTATTTTTTCTTACCTTTATCTATTATATTTTGGATAAATAAAAATTTTACCTCCTTAATAATATCATGTTTAATGATGATCAAGATATACTAGTTTCTACATGATCCTGGTCGGGTCATTTTTAGCCACGGTTTATAGTCCTCAAATGTATGTGAATATCATTTGAGATTATTGGGGGGGGGTTCCATATAGTGTCATGATATAACAAAAAAGTAATAAATTTTGTTATAGTATTAGATCCCATTCCATATCCAGAGATAATGAGTTTATGTCTAAATGGATATCTACCACCTCTATGTTTAGATGTTGTAGGAGCTCCAATAATGAATTATTTTCTCATTTTTTCTTAAAAAATGATTGGGAAACTAAATTATAGGGTTTTATTGGTGAGTTATTTTGTTACAACATCAAAAATTTATTTATAATTCCATTATAATTAAATTCATGGAGTCAGAGGAAAAATAAAGGAAGAGAAATATAGAGTTATTGTCTTGTTTGTGGGGTTTTTGTGCATTTGGAATGTAGAGAACATGGAACAAAAAAGGTGGATATAATTTTTCATTGGATTTTTTAACTAGATCCAAAAACCTGGTGGTTGACCTTGGAGTTCTTCCGAAATAGTGGGATAGGGATCCCTCACATTGACTGTGCAGGGTAGGAACAACCTCCCTTCCAACCACATAAAAGAATAATTCTCAAGTTAGATGGGTTAAATGAATTCTACTAGGTAGTGGCCATTAACAAAACACTAATGGTTCATACACTCATGGAATAATGAGGAAAGGGGTACTATTTGAGTCTCTAAATGACCTATCACAGTGGAATTATCAATCTCTTATAGTCATAGTCATTTCATTCTTCTAGAGGCTTACCCACTACTCAATGGAATCGACATTTTTCATTATAGTAATCTCATGTTGTTGTTCGTTGAATCTAATTCATTAATCATCTATAATTATTTCTCAAGATAAGGATTCTCTTCATTGGTACATTATTTATCATATTCATAGAATTAATCTCCTTTCTTACAACAAGGGGGAGGTGATCCACACATGCCATTAAAGGGAACAAATTTGGGTAATTCCATACTTATTGGGTATTAAAGGATTCATATTTTACTATGTTTTCTGTGATGGGATCCCCTCCCATGAATGTGAAAACATGTTTAGGGCCAATGCTCTTGGGATTCATTATTTTTAGCCTCCCATATATTTATTATCTCTTGTTTGTTTCCTATCTACTAATTTTTTAATTATTATGATGGTGAATTAGATATATATATTTCTACTTAGCCATATAAGAGTCACATATGATTTTATTAGGATAATTCCCCACCTGTAAAACAATGTGGATAGGGAAAACTAAATATGACCCATTTTTTATTAAAATATAAATCTTATCTCTGTAATAAATTTGATTAATTTTAAAAGGGATGTTCATTTTAGTTAGAATAATATTTATAAAATTGTTTTTTAAATGTGTGGAAAAATGATATAGATTTTGTAAAAGATTAATTTGTTTAAAAAGGTAATATAATCATCATCAAACATTACTATGAGTTCAATATCGAGAAAATAGAATATTAATGAAATCTATCTCTCAGACATGAAGATGAACATGATAATTTTTTTAGTTATGAAATGTTCTTTTTGTTTGTGAAAAATCTTTATAGGTATCTACCTATTAAAGTTGATAAAATCTTGAATCAATATTCTTATAAGAAATGTAAAGTGGTTCACTTTAGGATTCAAATGAATTGAATACAATAGAATCTAATAAATATCCAGACTCTACTTTTATACTCAATATGACTGGGAATATTAATGTCTTAGAGAGACTATATGATTCATATAAGGAATGTTCTAGTTATTGAATTCATTCTTTAATGATTTCTATAAATGATACGATAATGTGAATGGGTTCAAGAATTGTTTACCCAGTTTTCTCAATGTTTTGAGGAAATATGAAATTAGCTTGAGATGTACTTATTTTGGATTTTTTTTAAATTACAAGTAGATAATTCTCAAATAATAAAAAAGGAAAAATAGTTGTAAAGTCCAATATTTCTTCCAGTAGTATCCTTTCGATGTCATTGAAATTTATATTAGGTGTTCTAAGGGATAACTATGTTTCTATATGATGGAATTGTCTTCTATACAAATATGATTTTTGGAAACTCAATGGAATATCCATGTAAGGTATTGAGGTTAATGAAATTGGTCCTTCAATTTTAAAGAATATAAGATAAAAAATGTATAAATTTCAATACTTTAAGTTATATTGGAGTTCAAAACCAAGAAACATTTGATAAATATTATAGTTTTGATTAGGATGATGAAACAGAGTAGTCAAACCACAGACTCCAATATAATGTATTATATCCAGATATATTGGATCTAAATAAACGATGTGTATTTTCAAATTGATTTATATTATATGTCCATGGATATTTTCAATTAACAATGTGTTTCTATAAACAATTTGAGATGATATATTCAATACACATGTTTTTAGATTCAATTGTTTCTATATTATATTTGAGAAGAATAAAATTATACAAATTATTTATATAGGGTAGAAATATTTATCTAGTTATTTGTTAAATATGATAGCTTTGATCCCACCACCAAAAATGATTTTTTTTTAATAATGATTATTTTAATAAAAATTCCCCAAAACACATATAATAACATATTTGATAAGGAAGTAATAGTTTTTTGAAAAATATACCCTATAAATATTCAATTATAATTTCCTAACAAAAAATAATTGGTGCATCCTAACATGATATTCATAAGAGAATTTAGTGTATGAGGGTTATGTGGGAGTATGTTGGGACTTAGAGAGGTAAAATGTGAAAAAATTAAACCTTTTGGCGGACGAAATAAAAATTTAATGTCACTTAATATTTAATGGTTTAGGAAATGTCACTAAAACATTAATTTAAAATGTCAAATTAGTTACCATAAATTTTCAATGAATAATTTTAATGGAATATTTTAAATGTATGATGACAATGGAGAACATAGAAATATTTCTAGGCATATAAAAAAGTTATTACCTATATAAAATAAATGTATTTAAGTTAAGGAGTTTTAATTCTATGTTAATAAATTTTAAAATTATGAATATGATTCATATGTCTCACCATTGTCCAAAATTTCATAACTTATAACTGTTTCTCACTAATGGAGTTTAGTATTGAGATTTATTATACGTTCACATAGATATGTAAAGAAAATTATATATAAACATAATGAGGGTATCAACACCCTAAATGTACATCAAACATAAGGTTGTTCTAGAATATTATCATACATGATGTGATCAGATAAGTATGTATTTAGGGGTTGGTTAAAATTATAAAAGGTATTTATAAATATAAAATTTTACATCTCACACAAAAATGAAACTATAATACCCTGACTCAAGTTTCCCATAGTTGTTTCATTATTCTATAAAAATGGAATGATCAAAATCAAATCAAATCCCAAAGGGCTGATCGGTTTACTAGCCATGGAAATAATAGATTCAAACATATTTTACATTACATCTTGAAATGAAAAATAACATATTATCCCCTTTGAAAACATACATATCCCCTAGACTATCCCTATAGGTCAATAAAAATATACTTCTTCACATCCATGGGTAAAATGAAACATTATAAATGGGGGAGCTCAAATACTCAGTAAAGATAAACAATATAGAATAAACTATCATAAATAAGTACAAAAGTTTTAACGAAAGGTATAAAACTGAACCACAATACTTTTAAACATAATCTTCTATATAATATGGCGAGAATAAATCAAATAATTCCATTTATACTTTTACAAGGATATTTTAATAGTCTAATAATCACATGTAATATCAATAAATAATCTCATAATGAGGAATTGCATAATGTCAGACATCATAACCATACCATCAAGGCCTCATGCCAGGACCATTACCACACTATCAAGGCCTTCTGTCAATACACTAGTTTGTCTCATGAGTCCTACTAATAAATTGAGGATCTATATTGGGCCCCTCCCATCACTTACAAATTCCAATTCATTTGTCTTTTGAAAATGGTGAAACATTTCATAAACATTTGTATTAAAACTATCATACAAAATGTTAATACTTTAACCACAAACAATGAATGGAATAAACATATCAAATCCACATTCAAATATATCATAAACTCATAAATATAATAAGGAATATTTTATCATTAAAATTCAACCTCAAATAAGAATAAAATTCCACAAAAGATGTTTACATAGATGAAAATAGTTTAATAAATTCATTAAGACAATTTAAAGAAATATCCCTTTCTTAATTTGAAATAAATTAGAAGCTGCACAGTTATGAAAGAAAACATTTATTTTGAAAATAACCTTATAATATTTTAAATAAATCATGAAAATCTTATGGTGTCATAATGGAAAAAAATAGACATTGGTGCCATATAAGTTAAAAAAACATTCTTTCCTTAATTTTTCGAAAAGGATATAAAGTACATCATTAGGAAAATGACGAAAAGATTCCTTTCGAAACATTTTGTAAAAAATAAAACATGGGAAAAAATTAATTTAATATTTTTTTATAATATTATGAATTAAATTTTAAGAAACATAGAAATGGGTGATATGGATGTCCCAGTTGACACTTACGTATAAGCAGTCCTGAAAAATAAAAAGCTTGTAAAATTAACCCTTACCTTATACATTTCTTTAGTTTATGGTGATTTATCCTCCTGTATAATTTTTAAAACATGTTATTAAATTTTACCAAGACCATATATATATTTATGATATCATATATCATCCTCTTATATCGATTTTGGTAATAATATTTTAGTATTACAGTTGTTTTGGGTTTTAACTACTTCACTTTACCATTCCTATTTTGTCATGTAAGCCATGTTTGTTATGTATATGATGTATTCTATTCATACATAGAACTAAATTAAGTTCATAATTATTATTTTTACTCTTCATATAAATTTTATAATCATTCTTGAATTGTTAACGTAGAGAATGAATCTCATAGCGTCGTGGAGACGGTGGGCTGTATGTACGCACGAGCGGAGGTATCCTTTCTATCATAGATAAATGGTATAGAATTGGATCATATATTAATTAAAAATAATAATAATTTTATATTAATTATTTATATCCATTATAATCATCATTATACCCATCCAAATAAATTAGGGTTGAATAAAAAACTACACCATAGTGTGGAGACGGTAAGCTGTACGTACGCATGCATGGTGATATTATTATTCGTATGATTGATAAAATGAAGAATATGGTTGTAAAATGATTATAATTACATCATATTATATTTATGATATTTTATTATGGGTTTTATGTGGAAACAACATAGAATGAGAATGTAGAAGAAGAAAATAACTTTGAAATATGTAATAAAACAATTACCTCTTTTTCGGTAGTATCCTTTTGGTTTTCACAAAAGGCCTCCTTAGGGTAGCTTAATTCCCATAGTTTTGCCTCACAGATGATGTGAGGGATGTTGGAAGAAGAAATTGGCAATTTTAGTTTGAGAAAAGGGCTTTGTATGAGTTAATCAAAGAGAAGGATGGGTTCCCTTTTATAAGAGAGGTGATGTAACATCCCAAGTAAGTAATTAATAATAGATATTTTTATTTATGCCTATTAATAAATTAGATAGTGTTTTAGAGGCTTAAAAGGAGAATAAATCCAATCATAAGCATTGAATACACTAATATTTTTAAAAGATTGTTTTACTACCTTTTGATGGAAACCCATCTTTTAAATGTATCTTTTGACAATTTTATAATCTATATTTGTCAAAATAAACTTATTATTTATTATTGGGAAATCAAAATTTACTTTGTGTAAATTTTTGGTATTTTTCCGACAATGTTCATTTTTTTAATGAATAGTGAAAAATGTTGTATTTTAATTGAAAACCTTTTTTTAATATAATTTATTTATATGATTAGATTATATTTTGAATTGTTTTTGAACTGAAATTAGAATATATTTTTACAATTTAATGCAGTGGTGGTCATTGGAATCAATTTCACTTTGAAATTGTACTTAAACTTGTGTCAATCTTTTGATACTTATTGTTTCATAGAAACAGGATATTTGTCATGACAGCGGGAATTAATTATTAAATTAATTAATGAAACTTATATGTATTGAATTTTGTAAAATAGACATCATTTTGAATTCGGAATATCAAATATATCTTAGGATGAAGTTTTGGTATATTTCTGAAAAACTTCAATTTTTGATGAATAGTGAAATCACCAAGTGGTACTTATAAAAACTGATTTTCCGTTTAAATGAAATTTTACCATCTTTGTGTTTTGAATTTTAAAAATCTAACATACATGGTTGTCATTAAGAAGTAAAATGTGGTTCAATGGGATTAAAATAATTTTTTGGTGAATAGTAAATTTTATGTTTTTAATCGCGATTAGTGGTAATTAGTGTAGTTTAAGGCAAAAATGAAATTATAATAAAAGGAAAATACCTAGACATGTGTCCTACCCTTATTGGATGTGTCATGTAAGACCAAGACAATCCATGTGTCAACTTGGGGACCCCATGGGGACACTTTGGTAGGAAAATGACATTAATATCTTTTTATTTAATGTTAAAGTAAAAATGACACAAACATGAGTTATTTTACTAAAACAATTTTTACATGGCGTTATACAAGTCAGAGATTTGATTATAAATAGTAATTGTAAAGATACAAATATTTCCTACATCATAGTATTTTGTTTATAATTTTTAGACATTAAATATATTAAATTATTTATGACATCATGATGATGCAATGATTACCTCATTAATAATGGATTTAAATAAAATGAAATGATAATGTAAAATATATGACCTACACATGTAAAAAACCTATTTTATGGGTGTATTTAGAAACCTTATCACCTTACCCTCGAATTATATCAATGTGGGACCTTTTTAATCCGAAACGCATTTTAAAATAAAGTTGCATTTCTTTACTTTCCAAGAGTGCCCCCCTCCTCTTATAAAAGGCCCCCACCTCTACCTCCTTACCCACACTTCCAAAGCCTTTGGCTCGGCCAAACCCTGCCCATTTTGTCTCTCCAAATACCTATCTAACTCCTTGAAGCCTCACTTTGGGATGAAGTCTTTCCAAGGATGTTTTTGAGCTCAAACCAAAGGGAGTTACCCGATTTTAAGGTAATGTCTTCACTTGAGTCCTTTTGTTTTATTTTGCTTCTCCAACCCCCTAAACTCTTTTTATTCATCAATTTTGTAAAAAATCCATTATCTTAAATATACTATGATGTTTTTATAAGAATAATTCGAGCTAAACTTACACACACCTTCGTCTAATGGTTAAATAACATACTGTTTCTGTGGTTGGCGTTTTTCTGCCTCACGAAATGATGATTGTTCAATATTCTTTCAATGCCTTTAAAGGTGGCCACTATGATGTCACTGTATTTTATATATGATATATATGGTATTTATGTTTACTATATTCTTCCTTATTTTATATTTAAACCATACCTTTATTCTTTTCATGTTGTGTAAATGCGATAATTACATATGAGAAAGTGTGGACTACCGCCCCCTCAAGTGATGTGACTCGTACATGCAATACATGGAATGTATAAATAATGAAATTAATGAAAATATGTGACCTATATAACATATATATTATACTGGAATTATAATATATATATATATATATCATTTATTTTTAATTCCATTAATATGACAAAGAAAAAATGAAAGTAGTGTTCATGCGTACGTACGGCCTACCGTCTCCATGAATGGTGCTTTTCATTTTTTATGTCCAAATGATATGGAATAGTATAAAATGAATATTTACTGGATATATATGATATTTTAATCATTAATACTATTCTAAAAATTATTTACTTATAACTACATGGACAATCATGTTTCAAACAAGTTCATTTTGGACTAATGTACCAAACATCGGCAAAAATGTATGATATGAACTAACATTACTGAACAATTATTATAACATTATAATATGTTATATGAACTGAAGAATAATCTCTAAAGTAGTTCCTTAGGCAATTATAAATTGACCAAAGTTTATTATTCAGTAATATAAAGAAACGAACAAGACAAGTCAGACTTGAGTTAAGAGATCCTACTCCTCTCTTTCTTCTTAAGTACACTCTTTTATGTCATTCCTTTTAAAGCTCATATTTCTTGTTAGTGGGATGTTCTTTTTTATTACTATTACTGTAAAATTTGTGTTAATATTATGAGAGAACCTATTCTCTCTCACGAATCCATTTTGGAAGTTTTAAGTTGTGTCGTTAGGCTGCCGAGTTTTTGTAAGGGTTTTTTCATATCACTTTTATTCTCGTGAGATTTATGCTACATTTGCCACAATTTACATTGAGTGGTATATGTACTACCCATTATTTTACTCATTGTGTAATATACTTTCATTTATGAGTATTTACATCAATTTTGTATTTTCTTTTTTTCACGAGGTGCATGTCACGAAAGATACCGATGTCGGTAAGGGAACCTTTCACCCTACTCTTTTTAAAAGACTTATTTTGTTATGTCTTTTAATTCACATAATATTATGTTGGGATATTTTCTTCTATATCCTTATTGATGTAAATTTTATATCCAAGTGATGAGATACCCTTTTTATCTCTCATCAACTCTTTTTCTGAATTTTGCAGTGACGCTGTTAGGCTGTCGAATTTTTGCAAGGGAACTGCTTAACCCAATTTTGATTCTTTGGGATAAACTTGTACACCTTGAATATGTTGTTCCATGATTATGTGTGAATGTCCTATGATTTTTGTACACTTAATACCCACTTATATTTCGTGTATTCATTTGTCACACATAATTATGTAACTGATTTATCCATAATCAAAGGATATAGACTTTGTATGTGACTTTGTCTCAATATCCTTTCATTGAGGCATATTTTGTTTTATACACAACCTTCTTTTATATGGTGTATAAACCCCTTTGACTTTTACATTTATTCAAAAGGAATCTTTTTTATACGAAGTGTTTACTAAATGACAAAAGGGAATGTTTTTGTCGTACGTATGTGGCGACAACGACTTCTTCGCCGCCATGACCGTTATTTGAGTTTCGGCTTCCTCAACAAGCCATAACTTTTTTTAAAAGAAAAATAAATACCATGTTTTACTTTTCTTTTGTTTTGGTATTAAAAATGGTTTTCATAATTTTTTTATATCAATGTTTTGTATTAATATCTTATGTTTGAAAGGTGGAAATGTTATGTTTCCTATATGCATGTTTTATGTGATACGATTATGTTGAGGTTCTTGGGCATTATTATGAAGATGGGTGGTTGATAAACTAAGGGCGGGTGAGCCCGATATAGCTCTCCCATGCATTGGGTAATGCGAAGGAGTAAAACGTTAAGGTTTCTCCGAAGAGGTTTATGGAATAAACAGTGATGGGTATTCCAAACGTAACCAAGAGGGTTACTCCCTATATAAGAATGTTATGAATGCCTCAAGTTACCTTTATGTATTATGATTTCTATGATATATTCATGATTTTATGAGGTATGTTAAAGTTATTATGTTTTATGGGTAAAGTATGGTTTCATTCTTATGTATATATGAACTCATGTTTCCTTTCCATATTTTTATAACCCATACTGAGCTTTTTATGTCATCCCAAGTTTTTTTTTTGAAATTTTTTTCACAGGTCAAGGGAAAGGTACATGATATGATGATAGTGACAAGGAAGTGTTAAGAAAGAATCCATGTTTTATTTTAAATTTGTTCCGTTGATGGGAAAAAAATGAATACTATCTTTATATAACCACTTTGTTTAAATGTGGAATGTAATGAAAGTTTTATGATCTAATTCTCTAAAAATCTAAACCCGAAATGATCCTCAATGTGTAATCTTGTAATAACTCAAGATTAAGTAAGCTATAAGGCTGGGGCCTTATAGTTGGTATCAGAGGTCAGTTTAGATAACTTTATCAGTTAGAATTCTATTAAATGATTATCCAAAAATATTTTTTTATGGTCAAATTGAAATGATATAGCATTTTAAGATTACCATGTTGCTTAATCTAAGACATGTTTGTTCAGAATGGTTTTCGGTAGAGGAGACAGGGAAGCAGTGCTAGGAAGGCATACAGAAGGAAATAACCTTCCGAATTAGCATCCTGAGATGGTCGGAATTGGAACTGAATAGTTTGTTGCAGTAATGGCGCAGTTGACTCATGCGATAAATGGTGGTGGTATCCATGCGCGAGATCAGCCAGATAAACTGGAGAGGAACATGTCAGTGGTGGAACATTTCATGAGGCAACATTCCCCATCATTCAGAGGATTATATGACCCTGTGTTATCTCAAGGGTGGATTAAAGAACTAGAGAAGATTTTCGATGTCATAGGGTGTTCAGACAATCAAAAGGTTAGTCTTTCTATTTACCATTTGGAGGGTGAAGCAGATCAGTGGTGGTCGAGGGTTAAAAATATCAGGGACGCCGATGAGATTGATGCTCTTGACTGGGATGAATTCAAAGGTATGTTTCGTGAGAAGTATTTTCCTAATGCTTTTCGAATTAGGATGGAAAAGAAATTCTTGGAATTGAGGAAAGAGGAAGACTCAGTGGCTTTCTATGAAGAAAGGTTCACTCAATTGGCAAGGTATGCTCCAAATTTTATCCGAGACCTTGATGGTAAAATCAATCATTTTTACTCAGGATTAAAGCCAAAATATCGAAGGGCATTAGCTTCTTGTGAGTTTAAAAGTTATGAAAATATTGTTCAATGTTCTGAGAAGGTAGAAATGGAGTTTTCCGATGATCAAGCGTTCTATAACATCCAACAGAATAAGAGACCGAGGTGGCAGGAGAAAGGGAACAATTCTTCAAAAAAGTCTGATGGTAAGAAATCTAAGTTTCCAGCTTGTGATAAATGTGGAAAAAGGCATGCTGGGGAATGTCCTTTGAATTATGGAAAGTGATACCGATGTGGTAAGATGGGACATAAGGCTCGTGATTGCACTAAAAAAGATCAAGGTGATGTTAAATCCAAATTTGATTTACAGTTAGTGAAATGTTTTAAGTGCAATGAGATGGGTCACTATGCAAACGAGTGTCCAACAAAGAGTTCGAGTGATGGGAAGCAGTTAGAATACAAGAAGAAAGAGGTGTTGAAATCCTTTGCAACTACTTTAGCAGATGTTGGTCCATCAAATGAAGTTGTATCAGGTACTTTGTTTTTTTTCTTCATATTATGCCAGTGTGTTGTTTGATTCGGGGTCTACACATTCTTTCATCTCTGAAAACTATTCTAGTAAAATGGGAATACCATCTCAAGAAATGACTCCTGAACTTTTGGTAAAAACACCTAGGGGAAATGTTGAGGCAAAAAGAATTTATAAGAATCTTCATATCCTTATCTGTGGAAAGAACCTACTTGCAAACCTTATTTTTCTACCTCTAGTAGAGTTTGATGTTATCCTGGGTATGGATTGGCTCTCTATTTACCATACTAAGATTGACTGTAGAGCTAAAGGAGTTTCTTTTCAGAATGAATTTCAGTTTGTGTACAAGAATGAACCCTTACTATTGATAACATATCAAGAGGCCGAGAAACTTGTAAAATATGGAAATGAATGTAACCTTGCACACATCGTTGAAAACAAAGGAACTGTTCAGATTAATGATGTGCCAGTGGTAAATGAGTATCCTGATGTTTTTCCTGATGAGTTGCCTGGAATAATACCAGATCAGGAAGTTGAATTTACTGTTGACTTAGTTCCTGATGCTAAGCCAATTTTGAAACCCCCTTATCGAATGGCTCAAATTGAACTTTTAGAGTTGAAGGAGAAATTTCAAGATTTATTAGAGAAAGGTTTCATTCGACCTAGCACGTCACCATGGGGTGCTCCTGTTTTATTTGTTTAAAATAATGATGGTTCTATGAGACTTTTCATTGATTATAGAGCCTTGAATAACATCACTGTTAAGAACAAATATCCTTTGCCTCATATTGATGATTTTTTTTATCAGCTCCAGGGAGCTCAGTATTTTTCAACGATTGACCTGAGATTGGGGTACCATCAGCTGAAGGTAAAGGAAGAAGATGTTCCGAAGACTACTTTTCGTACAAGATATGGCCATTATGAATTTGTAGTAATGCCTTTTGGGCTAACCAATGCACCTGCTGTATTCATGGAATTAATGAATAGAATTTTCCATGAGTTCTTGGATAAGTTTGTAGGGGTTTTCATTGATGATATTTTGGTGTTTTCTAAAAGTAAATAAGAGAATGAAATACATTTAAGGGTTATTTTTCAAACCTTGAAAGAAAAGAAATTGTATGGGAAATTCAGCAAGTGTGAGTTTTGGTTGCAACAAATTTCATTCCTTGGTCACATTGTTTCTAAAGAAGAGATAACCATTGATCCTGTAAAAACAACGGTTGTTGAAGAATGGCCAAGACCCACAAATGTAACTGAGATCTATAGTTTTCATGGTTTGGCAAGTTACTACCGAAGATTTGTTAGAAATTTTTCACAGTAATCTATTCCAATAACTATGTTAACTTGGAAGGGTGTTAAGTTTATCTGGACAAAAGAATGTGATGATTGTTTTCAGGAGTTGAAAAGAATATTGGTGAATGCTCCAGTTTTGGCACTACCTTCCAGGAATGGTGAGTTTTCTATCTACAGTGATGCTTCATTGAAAGGACTTGGTTGTGTCCTAATGCAGAATTATCAGTTAATTGCTTATGCTTCACGACAGTTGAAAACTCATGAGGTAAATTACCCAACACATCATTTGGAATTAGCTGCTGTTGTTTTCGATTTAAAAATTTGGAGGCATAATTTGTATGGAGTAAAGTGTGAAATATATACCAATCACAAAAGTTTAAAGTATATATTCATTCAGAAATAATTGAACATGAGACAAAGGAGATGGAAAGAATTAATCAAGGATTATGATTGTACAATTCAATACCATCCAGGAAAAGCTAATAAAGTGTCAAATTCTTTGAGTCGAAAAAGTAATGCTTCATTAGCAATGTTGCATTTGGAACGTGATTCTATGGTTAAGGATTTGATGAACTTTGGCATAGAAGTTGTTGGAGTAGGAAGTTCTTATGTTTTGTTTTAGGTATCAGTCAGATCATCTCTATCAGACAGAATCAAGCAAGCACAAAATCTAGACAGTGAGTTGTAGAAAAGGGTAGAGCTAGTTCAGAAGGGTAAGTTGCCTGAATTCAACATTGATAATGATTGTGTTTTGAGATTTGGGAAGAGATTGTGTGTGCCTTGTGATTCACAGTTGAAGAGAGAGTTGTTATGTGAAGCTCATAGTTCTCTATTTTCAGTTCATCCTGGCAGTACTAAGATGTACAGAGATCTGCGGGAGTATTACTGGTGGGATGGAATGAAAAGAGATATTTCTGATTTTACTGTGAAGTGTTGGAATTGTCAATAGGGTAAAGCAGAGCGGCAGTTACAGAAAGGGATTCTTCAGACTTTACCCGTGCCAGAGTGGAAATGGGAGAATATATCCATGGACTTTGTTGTGGGATTACCGAAGACATCTTGAGGTAATAATGCAATCTGGGTTATTGTTGATCTCTTGACTAAATCTGCTCATATCCTTTCTATACGAGATACTTTTTCCCAGGATCAAATTTACCGTATGTATCTTAAAGAGATAGTTAGGTTACATGGATTTCCTCTCTCCATTGTATCTGACCGTGATCCCAGGTTCACTTCTAACTTTTGGAAAGGCCTTCAGAAGTTGTTGGGTACTGGATTAAATTTTAGTACAGCTTTTCATCCTCAATTAGATGGGCAGTCAGAATCAACAATTCAGACATTGGAGGATATGCTACGTTCTTTCTCTATGGATTATCAGGGATGTTGGGACCAACATCTTTCTTTGGTTGAATTTTCATATAATAACAGTTTTTATTCTAGTATACAGATGGAACCATTTGAGGCTGTATATGGGAAGCGGTGTCGAACTCCAACTTTCTTGGATGAAGTGGGTGAAATGAGGTTGATGGGACCAGAATTGGTAGAAGAGATGGCAGAAAAAGTTCATCTGATTCAGAAACACATGAGAACAGCTCAGAGTAGGCAGAAGAGTTTTGCAGACAACAGGAGAAAGGATCTCTCTTTTGAGGTAGGTGATCATGTTTTTCTCAAAGTATCACCATGGAAAAGTGTGATGAGATTTTGTTGGGAAAGCTGAGTCCAAGGTTCATTGGACCATATGAAATTTTTGGGAGAGTTGGATCAGTTGCTTACCGAGTGTCTTTACCTCTGATTTTATCTCAGGTACAAAATGTGTTTTTTAATGTTTCGACGTTGAGAAAGTATATGCCAGGTCCATCTCATGTTTTGAGTCTAGAGGTAGTTCAGCTGGAAGAGAACCTATCTTATGAGGAAAACCCGGTCCAGATTCTTGACCATAGGGAGAAAGTGTTACGGAATAAGGTGATTAATCAGGTAAAGGTTTTGTGTAAAAACCACATGATGGAAGAGGCAACATGAGAATCTGAAAATGCAATGAGGGATAAGTACCCCCATTTATTTGATAAGTAAATAAATTGTGGGGACGAAATTTTCTAAAGGGGGGAAGGATGTAACATCCCAAGTAAGTAATGAATAATTGATATTTTTTTCTATGCCTATTAATGAATTAGATAGTGTTTTAGAGGCTTAAAAGTAGAATAAATCCAATCTTAAGCATGGAATACACTAATATTTTTAATTGATTGTTTTACTTCCTTTTTATTGCAAACCATCTTTTAAATATATCTTTTCACAATTTTATAAGCTCTATTTTTCAAAATAATCTTATTCTTTATGATTGGGAAATAAAATTTACTTTGTGTAAATTTATGGTATTTTTCTGACAATGTTCATTTTTTAATGAATAGTGAAAAATGTTGTATTTTAATTCAAAACCTCTTTTTAATCTAATTTATTTATATGATTAGATTATCTTTTTAATTGATTTTTAAGTGAAATTAGAATATATTTTTACCATTTAATAAAATGGTGGTCCTTGGAATCAATTTCACTTTGAAATTGGACTTAAACTGGTGTCAATCTTTTGATACTTATTATTTCATAGAAACACGCTATTTGTCATGACAGCGGGAATTAATTATTAAATTAATTAAAGAAAATTATATGTTTTTAATTTTGTAAAATATAAATCATTTTGAATTCAGAATATCAAATATATCTTAGGGTGAAGTTTTGGTATATTTCTGAAAAACTTCAATTTTGATGAATAGTGAAATCGCTAAGTGGTACTTATAAAAACTGATTTTCCATTTAAATGAAATTTTGCCATCTTTGTGTTTTGAATTTCAAAAATCCGACATAAATGGTTGTCATTAAGAAGTTAAATGTGGTTCAATGGGGTTAAAATAATTTCTGGTGAATAGTAGCTTTTATGTTTTTAATCGCGATTAGTGGTAATTAGTGTAGTTTAAGGAAAAAATGATATTATAATAGAAGGAAAATACCTAGACACATGTACTACCCTTATTGGATGTGTCATGGCCGACCAATACAATCCATGGGTCAACTTGGGGACCCCATGGAGCTACTTTGGTTGGAAAATGGCATTAATATGTTTTTATTTAATGTTAAAGTAAAAATGACACAAACATGAGTTATTTTACTAAAACAATTTTTACATGGGGTTATACAAGTCAGATTTTTTATTATAAATAGTCAATAGAAATATAAAACGATTTCCTACATCATAGTATTTTTTTATATTTTTTAGACATTAAATGTATTAAATTATTTATGACATCATGATGATGCAGCGATTACCTCATTAATAAAGGATTTAAATAAAATGAAATGATAATGTAAAATCTATGACCTAAACATGTCCAAAACCGATTGGACGGGTGTATTTCGAAACCTTATCACATTAAACTCGAATTATATCAATGTGGGACCTTTTTAATCCGAAACTCATTTTAAAATAAAGTAACATTTCTTTACTTTCCAAGAGTGCCCCTCCCCTCCTCTTATAAATGGCCCCCATCTCTACCTCCTTACCCACACTTACAAAGCCTTTGGCTCGGCCAAACCCTGCCCATTTTGTCTCTCCACATCCTTATATAACTCCTTGAAGTATCACTTTGGGATTAAGTCTTCACAAGTAAGCCTTCGAGCTCAAACCAAAAGGAGTTACCCGATTTTAAGGTAATATCTTCACTTGAGTCCTTTTGTTTTATTTTGCTTCTCCAACCCCCTAAACTCTTTTTATTCATCTATTTTGTAACAAATACACTATCTTCAATATACTAGGATGTTGTTATAATAAGTATTCGAGCTATACTTACACACAACATCGTCTAATGGTTAAAGAACATACTGTTTCTGTGGTTGGCGATTTTCTGCCTCACGAAACGATGATTGTTCAATATTATTTTAACACCTTTAAAGGTGAACATTATGATATCATTGTATTTTATATATGATATATATGGTATTTATGTTTACTATATGCTTCTATATTTTATATTTAAACCATGACTTTATTCTTTTCATGTTGTGTAAATGTGATAATTTAATATAAGGAAGTGTGGACTACCACCCCCTCAAGTGATTTGACTCGTACACGCAATACATGGAATGTATAAAGAATGAAATCAATGAACATATGTGACCTATGAAACATATATATTATACTGCAATTATAATATATATATATATCTCTCATTTACTCTTAATTCCATTAATATGACAAAGAAAAAATGAAAGTAGCGTTCATGCGTACGTATGGCCTACCGTCTCCATGAATGGTGCTTTTTTTATCTCCAAATGATATGTAATAGTATAAATTGAATATGTAATGGATATATATGATATTTTAATCATTAATACTGTTCTGAAAATTATTTACTTATAACTACATGGACAATCATTTTTCAAACAAGTTCATTTTTGACTCATGTACCAAACATCGGAAAAAACGTCTAATATGAATGAACATTTTTAAACAATTATTATAACATTATAATATGTGATATGAACTGAAGAATAATCTATAAAGGAGGTCCTTAGGCAATTATAAATTTACCAAAGTTTATTATTCATGAATATAAAGAAACGAACAAGACAAGTCGGACTTGAGGTAAGGGATCCTACTCCTCTCTTTCATCTTAAGTACACTCTTTTATGTCACTCCTTTTAAAGCTCATCTTTATTGTTATTGGGATGTTATTTTATATTATTATTACTGTAAACTTTGTGTTAATATGATGAGAGACCCTATTCTCTCTCATCAATCCATTTTGGATGTTTTAAGTGGCGCCGTTAGGCTGCTAAGTTTTCGTAAGGGATTTTTCATATCACTTTTATTCCCGTGAGATTTATGCTACATTTGCCACAATTTACTTTGAGTGGTGTATATACTGCCCATTATTTTACTAATTTTGTAATAAACTTTCATTTATGAGTATTTATATCAATGTTGTATTTTCCTTCTTTCACAAGGTGCATGTCCCGAAAGATGCCCATGTCGGTAAGGGAACCTTTCACCCTCCTCTTTTTAAAAGACTTCTTTTGTTATGTCTTTTAATTCACATAATATTATGTTGGGATATGTTCTTCTATATCCTTATTGATGTAAATTTTATGTACAAGTGATGAGATACCCTTTTTATCTCCCATCAACTCTTTTTCTGAATTTTGAAGTGACGTCGTTAGGCTGTCGAATTTTTGCAAGGGAACTGCTTAACCCAATTTTGACTCTTTGGGATAAACTTGTACACCTTGAATATGTAGTTCTATGAATATTTGTGAATGTCCTATTAATTTTTTACACTTAATACCCACTTATATTTCGTGTATTCATTTGTCACACATAATTATGTAACTGATTTATCCTTAATCCAAGGATACCATCTTTGTAGGGGACTTCGTCTCAATCTCCTTTCATTGAGGAATATTTTGTTTTATACACAACCTTCTTTTATACAGTGTATAAACCCCTTTTACTTTTACGTTTATTCAAAAGGAATATTTTTTATACGAAGCGTTTACTAAATGACAAAAGGGAATGTTTTTTGTCATACGTATGCGGCGACAACGACTTCTTCGCCGCCGTGACCATTATTTGAGTTTCGGCTTCCTCTACAAGCCATACCTTTTTTTAAAAGAAAAATAAATACCATGTTTTACTTTACTTTTTTTTGGTATTGAAAATGGTTTTCATAATGTTTTTATATCAATGTGTTGTATTGATATATTGTGATTGAAAGGTGGAAATGTTATGTTTCCTATATGCATGTTTTATGTGATACGATTATGTTGAGGTTCTTGGGCATTATTATGAAGACGGGTGGTTCCGTGATAAACTAAGGGCGAGTGAGCCCGATATAGCTCTCCAATGCATTGGGTAACATGAAGGTGTGAAATGTTATGGTTTCTCCGAAGAGATTTAGGGAATATACTATGATGGGTATTCCAAACGTAACCAAGAGGGTTACTCCCTACGTAAGAATGTTATGAATGCCTCAAGTTTACTTTATGTCTTATGATTTATATGATTTATTCATGATTTGATGAGGTATGTTAAAGTGCTTATTTTTTATGGGTAATGTATGGTTTCATTCTTATGTATATATGAACTCATGTTTCCTTTCCATATTATTATAACCCATACTGAGATTTTTATGCTCATCCCAAGTTTTTTTTGAAATGTTTTTCACAGGTCAAGGGAAAGGTACATGATATGATGATAGTGTCAAGGAAGTGTCAAGAAAGAATCCATGTTTTATTTTAAATATGTTCCATTAATGGGAAAACAATGAATACTATCTTTATGTAACCACTTTTTTTAAATGTGTAATGCAATGCAAGTTTTATGATCTAATTCTATAAAACTCTAAACCTGAAAAGATCCTCAATGTGTAATCTTGTAATAACTCAAGATTAAGTAAGGATTAAGGCCGGGGCCTTATAGGTGAGGGGCACTTTTGGAATTTCATTAAATATTAATTTATTAAAAATTGATTTTAGGTTTTAAATAGCTCAAAATTGATTTATTTGTGTGATACGATGAGGATGGGTATAAATCCTATCATACAATGATTTTTTACATCTTTAGGTCACAAAATTAACGTTTTCATTTCGATTTAAAGCTTACTTAAACAATTTATCTATTATTGTGTATTATTTTATATTTACACTATAAGGTTAATATAGTCACTATAAAATGCCAAAAGAACCCCAATTTGGTCATTTAGGCCATATTTAACACTATACTAGTTAGTTGGATGAACCCGAGTGTAATGTCCTGACTTGGCTCCCCACTAAGATGGTGGCCGGACCGGTCGCCACAAGACCTTAATCACGCCTCCCTGTATGCCAAGGGTAGCTGACTAGTAGTAAGTGTTTAAGGATAGTTATGGGAGATTATACCCTCTTATCATATTTTCACAGGATTATAACAGCGTAAATACAATCAACCGTGCAAGCAGTGAATAGAAATATAATTTAGCGAAAGATAGATTTCATATAAATGAACCAAAGTTGCCAATGCCGGATTATACAATAGAATATTTCATGACACGACATTGATACATTACGGAAAGAAGTAAATAGTACAACATGATTTTCAATACAATACAATGTGAGAGAAAAGTAAATAAAAGAACTAAAATCCCAAAGGCATTCCCTACAAACATCCAAAGCTCTAACTCAGTCCTTTGCCCCTGACTCCCGGGTACAAGAGAACAACAACAAGAAAGGTCTGAGACCCTGAAAACAAGGATGCTCTACTCAGGTAACCCAGTGCAATGGAGGCTCGAGTAGGGTGTGAGATATAAATCTTAGTAGGTCGGCACCACCGGGGTCTAACCCAATCCTGACAGTGTAATATAGATTATATATGGTGAAAACATGCATAAATAAAGTGAAAAAGTACTATGTAACTAAATACCCATGTACATGCTTCATCCCTCGAATGGTGTCTGAACATGTAACCAGTTAATAAATTGAGTTTTTACTATTTTATTTATAAGTCACATGTGTGTAAGTCACCTATCGAGTTCAAGGAGTTTCCTCTAAGGAAAAACAGCTCTTAGCAATGAATAGTCCTAATGGGCTTTAACAATGGAACATACTTGTCAATGATGGACCCAATAAGTGTGTCTAGGTAATCCTATGATAGTATAAGTAGTGAATATTCCAGGACGTAACAGGTCAACCTGGAAAAGATATCTAGTGAGGGAGTTCCGAGGTAAAAACCAAGGTAACGTAAACTCACATAGTGATAACTCAGTAGTATCTGAGTATAACTAAGGTGTAAGATTATAAACCAAGGAGAATAGTCCAAGGAATTACACAATAAGGAGCAGATTGATTCCAAATAGTTCATAAAAGGTAAAACAGGTCTAAGACAAGACTTGGCCCAAGGAGTGTATCCAAGGCACCTACTTGCCACTGATGGATCCAATGAGTGTATCTGAGGTATCCTGTAATAAGAAGGGACCCAACAGTAGTACACTGGGAATCCAAGGAATAGAAAAGAACCAGAGTCTAGGTGTGTATCAACCTAAAAAAATAGTATCCTTGAATCAGAATGGGGTTCTTAAGATTCAAGGTATTGTACTCTCAGAATCCAAGGTGAGCTCAAGTTAGTCCATTCCTATTTGATAAAGAAGTCATGTAATGATTCATCTGGTTCAAATTTTTCCTTCCATTAGTGTGGAAAAGTCATGTATAGTTGAAACAATTAACTATTAGTTCAATCCTTCCATACCATTCATGTGGAAAGGTAGGGAAGCATTAAAACGATTTATTGATTGGTTCAAGCATTTCCTTCCATTAGTTTGGAAATGGTAATTAGCATTGAAACCATTTAGTAAAAACCATTAAATTATTTTCAAAGGTCAAGGTCCACACCACTAACTTCTCTTAGCATGTTAAGGGTTTCCCCAAACATGGCACCAATCCTTGTCTCATGAACCTGGTTCCATCCATGGAATTCCTACAAGGAATCCATGTATCTCCCAAGGTATGAGTATAGAAACCCATTGAGTTCGTCATGGCATTCCTGCATGGGTACCCAGGTGTAACTCAAGGTTTTTTTTACATTCAAAACATTTGAAAAACAATGTAGTTACTTGTTTTGAGGGCCAATCATTAAGCATTAAACATTCATTTAACTCAACACATTCCATTTACAAAAACAATCCAATTGCATTTATAAGGCTTCAAGGGTCCAGTGAAGTGCGCAATTACCTACATGGTTAATTCTAATCTCATAACTGACCAAAAACAAAGATGGTGCTTTGGCCCTTTAATATTTTTTATAGAGCAAACTTAGTGTTTCTAATTCCATAACAACCATATCATAAACATTCAATATTAAAAAATAAAATCAAGGAATAATATTATAAACATAAAAAGTCAAGAAAGAAAGTTCTAACCACTACTTTCTAGCTTGAAGGCAGTGCAAATCCATTGGAGGGGTCTTATTATAAAAACATTATATTGCTTATCAACAAATATATTATCATATTTATCATTTAAAACATAAAACATGCTAAATTAACATTTAAGAGGCATTAAGCATAATACTTCATTGCATGAATTTATTTATAACAAAAGTGCATTACAAAACGTTATTAATGAATTTTTAAATATTGATATCTAGGAAAGGGACCCTACATCAAGGTGGAACCAAGCTGTGTACATTGGTGATGAACCAAAATGAAGTGAAACCATCTGAAACAACTCAAAGCCCTACCGATTTATTAAAAGGGAGTCAAGGTCACATAATGTTCTTCATTCAATGGGTTTGAAACAATGGAAAAGGTATAAAACTAACCCCGACACATTGTCGCTAGACAAATACCACCAAAACCGCCTTGCCTTCTATAACAGTTGTCAGAACTCGAATCCTAAAGCCATGTGAGACCATTCGCACAACCTAAGAACCAATGAAAAACTGAAAAATATTAACCCCCAAACCTATGGTTCGACCTCACCTCACCAGGTTCCGATTAGGTCGAAGTGAGGCTAGAAAGTAGAAGGATAAAGGAGAAGAAAACTCACCATGATGAATCGGCCATGAAAATTGAAGGAAACAGGATGTAGATAAAAAAGGATAAGAGGTCCGGAGGGGTCGGGCACATGGGTCCAAGGGGATCCCCCTGGTGCATCGTGATTCGAGATAGGGTGAGGAAAAGGGTTTAGTTTTTATTTTATTTTTATTTTATTTTAATTTAATTTAATTAAAACAAAAAAAATCAAAAAACTAGGCATCATGCACGGTTTGATCCGCACAGTTTCCAAAACCATGCACAAACTGTGTGGAGTCTTTTACCTTCAAGATGCTCCCCACATAGGCTAGATGCACGGTTTAGGAAAACATGCGCTAGTCTTGTACAAGGCACTATCCCTTTAAAAATAGGGCCCCATGGATACCTATAGTGGGCCACACAGTTTTATAGGCTGTGTGAAAAACGTGTGCCCACTCCTGTCTCTAAAAAGTTGATGTTTCTTGAGTCTGGCACCCACGAAACATCTCAAGACACTCGAGAGACTTCTCAGGCCTTTCCCTATTCCCAAAAACATCCCATAGGAGTTATCCAACTCTCGTAATTATGTTTAGAATCTTGGTTTTAAGAAGGACTAGTTTAGTAACCGAAGAGGTTCAAAAACATCTGTATTTCAGTCGAGGTCATGACACTGGATTATACAATCTACCCACATTAAAAACTTCTCGTCCTTGAGAGGCCTTCAGAAACAACTTAAACACCAGCAAAACTAAAAGAATCGTGATGTTTTGTTCCAATGTATTCATTGCATTACCAATTATTGATGCATTATTAATAATGTCTAAAGCATTCCACACTTATTCCATTAGAACTCGAGATAATGCTCAATGTTCAACTAAAACATAGAAATAAAGCTTACATTAGCCTGTTTAGATAGAGACAAGATCACGCCAAAGTATCATCAACACTCGACTGATGGTGGTTCCCACTATAGTTCTTAACATAAGAAGGGGAAAATTCTAATCCACGATACCTATACCATTGGAATTATAGTTTAAGGCATATCTCTAATTGATTTTATGAAACTCCTGGAATAATTTCATTGGAAATAAATGGACAAGTTCTGCTCGACCAAATAGAACTGTTCGAGCAAGTTTTATCAGAAGACATTTCCGATCTTGAGACAACAAAATCCAGTACTGGGAAATGTAATTTAAAATATCCCCATATAACCATAAAAATCAACTGAAAAGAAGAGAATGAGTGGATCCATTTGGCCAATGTATCATGAAGTAGTCAGGCATAAGTGGCCAGAGAAATTTATAAGAAATGGCTGGAGTCCATGAATATAACCAAGCGTTCCTACATGGGAAACAAATAATCAGTTAGTATATACTAAGCCTCAATGAGAACCATTCTTTAACGTGAAAATAGAAAAATATCTTCCAATAATCTCAACATCTTTTAAGAATTTAGTGCGGTGTAAGACAGACGCTCTCTTAGTGCATCAAGGACGATGTCAAAATAGGGGGCATGATCTTCTTTTAAGAAGAGTAAACTAAGAAAATTTATGATTGGGTTTCTAGTTACACACAACCAGAAACAGGACGATAAAATAATTGAACCAAAAAATTGTTCTAATGCCAAGCATGCACCGACTTGATTTAATACTTTCTAACCTCAAGGACAAACAAGAAATAACAACCCATTTTCCAATGGTTCTATTAGGTTGTTCTTACTATACTTGGAAGAATACATTAACAAACTCAACTAGACACTACCCACATTAAGAGTGTCTTGGTCGAAAGAGAATAAAACTAGCCACTCATAAGTGCCCTAGAATATCACAACAAGATCGGCGTGTCAAAACACCTGAGTCTTTTGAAAACAAAACTGACAATTGGAATGAAACTAATTCGTTAACTCTTAAGTCACTCTATAAGGACATGACCCAAGACCATACTCAATAGTAAAACCGGATTTATTACAGAGTCATATTGCATCATATGACCATTTTCCTAGACGACACCATACCAAGTCATCTATCACCAAGAAGGAGGAGTCTGATGACCTATGAAGTGGATGACCATGACTGAGGCACATCTATCCAGCTGAAAAAAAATTACTCGATGCTCAAGACCATAACAAGGTCAATAAAGGCATTACCACCCATCTGAACAAAGGTGTCACTTAAAAACTAAGAGTCTTACTACGTACAACGACACCCAACAACACCAAGAGGTGTCGAAAATCCACCACACTAGCAAGGAATTTAAGTTCTAATGGTGTTACCTTACATAGGTTATCCCCTTACAAAGAACAAGTTTCAAACCTAACATCGGGTCATGTCAAACAAGTCACTAGGCTCAAAATATGATCCAAAATCCATTGATATTCAAAAGAATTCCTACGAAAAGTACTCACACTTCTGTTCCAATGCACTCAAGAAAAGTTTGAACTACCCTTATAAGAGGGTTTTTAAAAAGTGTACACCACTATAGGTTCCAATTCCAAGAATCTTTTTTTAATAACATTTAGTCTATTAATCATAAAAATATGTAATCAAAACATCAAAGTACCATTTTCAAAATAAATCACAAGGTACTTGGTTTTAACTGACACCCAAGGGAAAAATAGGTAAGTTTTATAAAACATCCTTTAAAAAAATCACATTAGTTGGAATATTTTCATTTTCATGAAACTCATCTAAATAAATTCGTTTTAAGTAGATAAGGAGACCTACAAGGGTCCCATTTTAACCAACCTGGGTTCTCTAGAAAGAAAACCAACAGAAAACACACAAATTATTAAAAAATTTAAACACCCAAATGGGTCATCTCAAAAAATATTTCCCCAACTGAACTACATGGGTCCAGTTTCATTTTGAAATCTAGCCATTTGATTTATGATCAAAGTCAAACCACTTTTACAGTTATAAGAAATTCAGAAGGCATCATGTCATCATATTTTGTCTAGGGTGTAATTTCCCAGTTCATGAAGTGCTCATACACTACATGGATTGAAATTTGGCTCCCATTAATCTATACTAATGTCAATCCATAATTTAACATTGTCAAACATAACGGTCCAAATTATATGGGTGGCCATCTACTAACTTGAAAAGTGACCATACACTTTATAGTTTGGCATTTGGATCCCTTCAGTCAAAACCAACTTACCTAAGCAATTGAATTTAGCATCCCTTTACAATGGTTCAATAACACGAGTTACCTTTTCCCAGCAATAAGGCACCCATACACCTTATAACTGAAAACTATCTCCCGTCATAACCACAACCAATAAATATAGCCCATGAAACCATTTAAAAGTATTAAAGTAAGCATGAATGGAACTACAAGTAGATAACACAGAGAAACAAACTAAAATCAAAGAATCATGGAATTTGAATCACAAAATCCAGCTATAATAAGAACTAAGCACATATGGTATGCTAATATACTAGATAAACAGGTATAAATCTATCCATGTAATTTTCAAAGGGAAACCTACTAATGCAACTATATGGAATGGCATATATGAAAGGCATGTAAATTTATAAGTGCCTAATATGATGCATGTACGCTTCATCCTTTCCATAATAGGAAAAGGGTAATATTCCTAATTCCATAAATCATAAGTTGTCGAAAGTACACCAATCACTATAGGAGAAATCATATCAATTATAATAGTGAACAATATAAACAGCAATCCCAGCTCAAGACACGTGGTCATTCCCCGTACATGGGGTGATTAGTCCTAGGAAAGGCTATTAAAAAAATACTGAATCATTCCTAGTATACTATCTACTTACCCAAAATAGTAAGACAAAAGGAAACCTCCTTTTATACCACTTTGTAACCTCCCGACTCAGCTCACCACTAAAATGGTGGCCAGACCGGTCGCCACCTGACCTCAAGTGCACCTCCACGTATGCCAGAGGCTGCCGACTAGCAGCGAGAGAGTAAGGATAGTATGTGGGAAGACTATAACATATTTTTAGAGTTTTTCATTAGTATAACAGAGTAAATAACAATCAACAATGGAAGTAGAAAATTGAAATATAAAGCTGCGAAAGACAGATTTCATATAAATGTACAAAAGTGTCCAACATGAGTTTATACAATAGATGAATACATGGAATTTCATATATATATTATGGAAGTAAGTAAAAAGTAAAACATTCTTTTTAATAAAATACAATATGAGACACAATTATATAAATGAATTAAAATCCCAAAGGAAATATCTAGAAGAACCCTGAGCTCCAGCTCAGTCCTCTTCCCCTAACTCCTGGGTATAAGAAAAAAACAAAAAGCAAGGGGTATAAGAAAAAAACAAAAAGAAAGATCCATGGCCCTACAAACAAGGAAGTTCTACTCAGGTACCTCAGTACAATGGAGTTATGAGTAGGTTTTGAGATTTAAATCTCAGTAGGCTGGCACCACCGGTGTCTAACCTGATCCCAAAAGTGAAAAATAAATTAAACAGGGTGCAACCATGCATAAATATAGTTTGCAGTACATTGTAACTAAATACCCATGTACATGCCTATGCCCATGGCTGGTGTCGGAACATGTAACATGTTCATTAATTGAGTTTTTACCATTTTATTTATAAATCACATGTGAGTAAGTCGCTTACCGAATCCAAGGAGTTTCCTCCAAGGTAAAATGAGGCTTAGCAATGACCGAGCTTGATGTGCTTTAACCATGGTACCTACTTGTCAATGTTGTACCCAAGGAGTGTATCCAAGGCATCATGTGATAGTATAAGTACTGAAGGTTCTAAAACATAATAAAGAAACATAGAAAATATATCTAGTGAGGGAGTTATAGGGTAAATACCAATGTAACATAAACTCACGTAAAGCAAACATAGGTATATCTGAGTCTAGGTAAGGGGTAAGAGTGTAATACAAGGAGCGTAATCAATGAAATTCCGCAATAAATCACCTACTAAGTCCAAGGAGAGAATCCAAGGTAATGTGGGTCTATTCAAAGACTGGAGCCAAGGAGTTCATCCAAGGAACCTACTTGTCATTTCTAGATCCAATGAGTGTATCCGAGGTAACACGTAAGAAGAAGAGACACAACAGTAGTATAACAGGCATCCAAGGAATAGAAAATAACTATAGTGTAGGTGGGTATCAACCTAAGAGAACCATATCCTTGAATCAGAATGGAGTTCTAAAGACCCAAGGTATTATCCTCTAAGAATCCAAGGTGAGATCAAGTCAGTCCATTCCTATTTGATAATGAAGTCATGTAATGATTCATCCAGTTCTAGTCTTTCCTTCCATTAGTGTGGAAAGGTAAAGTATCATTGAAAACATTTATTGATTGGTTAAATCATTTTATTACATTATTTTTGGAAAGGTAAAGTAGAATCACAACAATTTAATAAAAACCATTAAGGCATTTTCAAAGGGAATGGTCCACACTGCTATCTTCCCTTAGCATGGTAAGGGTTTCCAAGGGTATGGAACTTATCCTTGTCTCATAATCCCGGGTCCATCCATGGAATTCCGACATGGAAATCCATGTATCTTTCAAGGTATAAGTATGAAATCCCATTGAGTACATCATGGAATTCCTACATGGGAACCCACGTCTCACTGAAGGTTTTATTAGTACTCAAAATATTTGAAATACAATTTAGTAAATTGTTTTGAGGGTAAATCATTAAGCATTAACAATTCATTTATCTCAACTCGTTCCATTTAACAAAACATGTGAATTGTATATATAATTTTCCAAGTATCCATGGAAGAGCGTAATTACCCACATGGTTAATTCCAATATAAAAACCAGACTAAACACATAGAAAATTATTTGGTACTTTAAACATTTTTAATGAGGAAACTCATTTTTTCTAATCCCATTAGGGACATGTTCGAAATATTCAATATTTCAACTTAACATCAAGGAATAAGATTATAAACATTAAATGTCACGAAAGCAAGGTCTAACCAATAATTTTTTCCTTGAAGGCAGCACACCTCCATTGGAGGGGTTTTATTATAAAAACATTATTTTTTTTAACAAGAAATCATTTATCATCTTTGATAGTTAAAACATGAAACATGAAAAATTCAAAAATAAGAGGCATTGAGCATAATAATTCATTGCTTGAATTAATTTATAAAAATAAGTGTAATTAGAAACATTATTAAAGAATTTATAAATATTGATAACTTGGAAAGGGACCCTACCTCAAGGTGGAACCAAGCCATATACTTCGGTGATAGACCAAAACGAAGTGAAAGCCCCCACAAAGACTCAATTCCCTACCAATTTAACAAAAGGGAGTCAAGGACACATAAATATCTTCATTCAAGAGGTGTAAAACAATGGAGAAGGTATAAACCTCGCCCTGAGAGGTCGTCGGTGGGATGATATCACCTTAACCACCTCTCATTCGGTGGAGTATGTTAGAACTCGGACCATAAGGCCCCATGAGACCATCTGCACAACTTAAGAACAGATGAAAAACAAAAAAAAAATTAACCCCAAAACCTAACATTCATCCTCTCCACACCAGGTGTCGATTAGGTCGAAGAGAAGATGAAAAAATATAGGATAAGGGAGAAGAGGACTCACCATGATTGATCGGCTGGGAAAAATGAAAGAAACCAAATGCAAATCTAATAGAAGAGGAGGCTGAGAGGGGTTTCGCGTGCGAATCCAGCGGGAACCCCCTGGTGCGTTGCGATTTCAGAGACGGTGAGGATGAGGGTTTAATTTTATTTTCTTTTTAATATAATTAAATTTAATTTAATTAAATAAAATAAATATCTAAAAATTGGGTGTCATGCATCGTTTGATCCACATAGTTTACTAAACCGTGAAAAAACCGTGCAGAGTATTCTTCCTATAAGACAAACCCCACATGGGGAAGGTTCAAGGTTTAGGAAACCTTGCGTAGGCTGTGCACAAGCCACAATATCTTTTAAAATAGGACAGCACAGATACCTATAGTGGGTCGCACGATTTATTAGGTCGTGCGCAAATAGTGCAACCTCTGCTATCTTTAAAAACATGATATTTATCAGGTCCAAAACCCCTAAAACTTATTAATCCACTCAAGGGACTTATTAGGCCTTCTCTGATGCCCAAAAAAATTACTTAGGAGTGATCCAACAGTCAAAATTATGTTTCCAATCTTGGTTATAAAAATGACTGGTTTAGTAAACAAAGAAGTTCAAACACAGCTGTATTTCAGTCTGATTTAGAACAGAATATTCTACACTGAGTTTTTTATGTATTTTATAACATTTGATTAAATATTATTTATTTTTTAGTATCATTTATGTGAATTTTGATACTATTCAAAATTTTCATTTTTAAAAATATCAAACCAACATGATAACTTCAAACCAATAATACTAAAATTTCACTAACATATCTATGGAATCTATAAAATGTGTGAATGACTTCAATTAAGTCAAATTATATTTATTTTAATATTTTTTAATAACATATAATTTATGATTAATTTAATAATTCAATTACTGCATCATTATTGTGTGATTGTTTAATTTAATTATTTATTTAATAAAAATACAAATAAATTAATATTATATAGATAATAATTTTAGCATTATAAAAAATAGTTATAGTTTACCATATCTCGTATATACCCTTACATTAAAAATGGTATAGGTAATAAAATTGTAATATGACATTTTTTACTCTTCTTTAAATAAAACATAATAAATGTCTTAATATAACCCACATTGCTTAAAAGGAAACATATTTTCGACCTAAGGTTTATTTTTTTCGAAAAACTCTTATTCAATGAAAATAGGACAAGTTTTAGGGTAATATTATATTATTTTAGTGTTATTTCTACCTTTAATTACCTTATTTAACATTAACCATGGTAAATAAAATTCAAAAGTGATTATTCACCAAAAAATAGTTTTATCTTATTAGACTACATTTTTCATATTTATTACAATCATGTGTGTTTTTTTACAAAATTAAAATTTTAGAAGCAGTAAAATTACATTTACCTCTTATTAGCACATGTTCTTAGAAGGTGGGTAAAAGAGACTTTCAAAAGTTCAATAAAATTTTCAATAAATAATTCTATTATAAAAATGATTCCAATGAACTAAATAAAACTAATATATGTATAATGTATCAATTGTGACATTGAAATAAATTTAAAATAAAATAATTATTTAAATGAAAAAGTCAATTTTCTAACAACAATACACTAATTTTCACTATTCATCAAAAATTGAAACCTCTCTAAAAATTACAAAAAAATAATAGTAGGCTAATTTTGATATTCCGAGTTCAAAAAATGAAGTCTATTTTAAAAAATTAAACTTTATGAATTTCATAATTTGTTTAATACTCTTCATAATAGCTTTTCAATTTTCTAGTTTGAAAGGTTATGGTGCGCTCGAACTTGATGTTGCGTGCAACAGAAGTTGTTGAATTACTTAAAAGGAAGCATACTGTTGAAGCTTGGGAGGTAAAATTCTTCTCTCCTTAAAATAATTTTATTCTTAAAATTTCTAGAATATCACTTCGTAAAAGGATTTGGGTGGTTCTTCATGATAAGTTATTCAGGTTCCCATGTCGCCTCTTCCATTTTACGGTTTCTCTAAAGAACATTTACAAGATGATTCATCGAAATTTTCAACACATGTTCTCTAGTATCATGAATATTTATACACTCTTCTCAATAAGAAAGATTCGGTTCCGGTTTTATTTCTTCTTATGTGAGTACATGTGTTGGGTATGGAATGTATTTTCATAACATTGATTGGTAGAACACAACATGAACCTTGAAGTGACTTAGCGGAATTTCCTAATGGTAAGTTACTACTCTAATTCATTCCAAATTTTGAAAAAGTCTGATGTACATGGGAAGTAATTTACCCTTCTTATCAAATAATCTAACACCCTTCCAAAGAGATGCCTTTAGGAAAACATGATCTACCTATTGAAATCTCAAATCCTTTATTCATTTATCAGCATAGATCTTTTCCTAAATTGATTTGTTTTGATATGGATCTGAATTGTTTTTACCTTTTACATTGTGTCCTTAACAAGTTTGGGCCCTATGAGTTTAATCTCACCAACATCATCCCAACAAGTTTGTGTACACCATCTCATTCTATATAATGCTTCATATATTGTTATTTATATACTTGAATGGAATCTATTATTATAAGAGAATTATACAATATTTTAATACTAATATGACATACCTTGAATGTCACGAGACAAATATCTCAACATGCCTTCTAAGGTTTGAATAGTACTTTCTGATTGTCGACCAGTTTGAGGGTGGTAGGAAGTGCTCAAATGAAGCTCAGTAACTAGGGCCTTTTAAAGACATTTCCAGAATTGTGACATAAAATGGAGATCACAGTAAGAAATAATCGATAGAGGTACACCATGAAGTCTTACAACTTCATCAATAAAAAGTATTTCTAAAAGTTCAAGTGTTAAATCATCTCTTAATGAAATAAATTATGATTCATTGGTAAAATAAAAAAATAACACATATCACATCATTTTTCCTAGGATTATTTGGTAACCTCATGACAAAGTCCGTCATAATATCATCCCATTTCCACAAAGGTGTAAGAATAGGATACATGACATCTCTTGGATATTGTCTTCTTTCCATTACCTGATGACAAAACAAACATCTCAACACATATTGAGAAATATCTATCAACATGTTGTCTAACCAATATTTTTACTTCAAATATATATACATCTCAGTGAATGAGGGTCTATAGAAAAATTGAATCTATGGGCATCATCCAATAATTTTATTTTTAGCTCAGGTACAATTGGAACACAAATCCTCTTAACAAATTTCAATATACCATCTTAGAATATGAAGTTAATCAGCCTCCCATCATTCAAAGATATAATTCTCTTTTAAAACTCTTTGTCATCAAACTGAGAACTTTTTTACCTTTTTAGTAAATAATTTTTTCTTACCAAATAAAAAGGTAGTTATGTTTCACCTTCCATGATTATTCACATATCCATCTTTACTATATCCATAAACAAAGGATCCCTTTCAAATCTCATTTTTTCTATAAATCTATGGTCTTTTATACTCAAAACATCCACCACGTTATTTTCCTTCCCTTGGTTGTAGTGTATAGTGAAATTAGAATCTTTGAGTAGCTCAACCCATCTCTTTTGTCTCATGTAAAATTTTTTCTGTGAGAAAATATATTTCAAACACTTATAATCAATATATATCTCACATATTTCACAGTAGAGATAGTGTCTCCATATCTTCAAAGAAAATATTTTTGCTGTTAACAACAGATCATGAGTTGGTTAGTTTTGTTCATTAATTTTTAATTCCCTTGATTCATAAGCAATAACCATATCATTCTACATAAGAACACATATGATTACTTTCCTTGATGTATCACTATAATTCAAAAACCCATCATTCCCAGATGTTAGATTAAAGATAAGTTCATGGACTAATGTTCTCTAAAATTCTTCAAAATATTCTTCAAAATATTTTTTCAAAAAGAATTTAACCCATTTATCTGTGATCTTGGTTAATGGGTTTTCCAATCAGGCAAAATTTTGGACAAAATACTGATAATAACCTACTAAACCAATAAAATCATGTACCTAGGTAATTCTCATCGGTACTATCCATTCATAGATTAATTTTTTTAGGATTAATAGAGATACCATATTAGGAGGAAATATGGCCAAGAAAAGAAATTTTTGATGTTATAATTCACACTTATTAAGCTTCCCATATAGTTCATTTCTTCTTAGATTCTTCAAAAAAAATCTACAAGTGGTTCTCATGGTCTTCATAGCTCTTGGATTATACCAATAAATCATCAATAAATACTACAATAAAATCATCAAGATCTTACTTGAACACATTTTCATTAGATCCATGAAAACAAGGGGTGCATTATTCAATCCAAATTTCATTACTTTAAAATTTTAATGACCTTACCTCATTAAGAATGGTGTTTTTCGAATATCTTCCCTTTTCACACAATTAATGATATCTAGATGGAAGGTCAATTTTTGAAAAATAATGATCTCTTTGGATTTGATAAAATAAATCACATATGTGAGGCAGGGGAAATAACTTCTTCATTGTAATAGCATTGATTTCTTGGTAGCCAATTCATAACCTTATTGATTCATATTTCCTCTTAACAAAATAGAACTGGGGCTCCCCATAAAGAAATAATGGGGTGAATAAATACCTTATTACTCAACTCCTCTATTTTTTTCCTTCATCTATACTAATTCCACAGTGGAAACTATATAATGAGTCTTTGATATTGGTGTTTCATTAGGGATTAAATCAATATAAAACATAACTTCACACTCTAGGGGTGTCTAGGTAATTCATTATAAAAAACATCAATGTATAATTTATAATAGGTAAATCCTAAATTTTAATATTTATTTCATCATAAATAGATGTTATTTTATCTTTGTTCCCATGAATCTAATTTAGTAAAGCTACCAGGGGTAGATTTGGATACGAATCAGGTGATCTAGTTTTTCCTCTAAAGATAATGGATTCTACATCATACTCCCAAATCATAACTTCCTTTTTCTGGAAATAATTTTTCACATAATATTTTGATAGTCAATCCATATCGAGGATTACATCAAAGTTGACCATATGTATGATAATAAAGTCAGCAGACAATGAAAATTTGTATGACAAAATGGGAACTGCCGGATACATCCTTGTTGTAATGATACTTCCCTTGAGGGTTTTAACAGACAACTTCCTTGTTAATGTGAATTGTAAATAACAAATTTTTAAAGAAAACAAGGAATATGTAAAGGAATGATTGGATGCATAAAACAATAAAGGTTTCCCTAAATTTTAGGAGATGATTATAGTACCTTCATTAATCTCATTAGAATTTTCATATCTATTTCTCATCTACCAAACAAGAAATATTTTATATAGGCACCATATCCATTTCTCATCTACCAATGTATTTTTAGTCCCATATAATTTAAGAGGTTATTATCTCATAAAGAGGTCTAATAATGATCCACCATATTGTGGTTCATGGTGCTCTATTCAAGTAAGGATATTATTCATAACCTGATTTAGTTTTCCAAGTATGGTTATAACATGTTCAGCACGAGTAGTATCACCAACACAAATATCATTATCTTTCATAGGAGGAAAATCCATACATGGATTACGTGAGTTTATGTGACTTAGATTTCATCCACTAGGCGCCATTTCTGAATAATTTCATACACTAGACATTGTTATGAATCATAATGAATAATTCCAAAATAGTGAAATACTTAACATAAATTTAAAAAACTATACACATCTAATACATAATCATAACCATGGTTTCATTTTAGCACATATTTAATCATAAATCCTTTCTAATTGTTTCTAAATAAAATATTAAATATCCTAAGCATATCCCTTAAGAGTGTTAAACTATGAGCACAATAAGTCTAATCGTCATCTAACAGGTTTCCATGAGTCAAGCCCGAAACACATTGCCGGAGTTATTACTCCTAGGTACATCTGTCCCAAGACCATGTCCACTTTTAGTATCTATAAAGTGATATATTTTCTAGTAATACCCACATAATATCTATGTCACCAAAATTTGAGGATTTTCTTATATACTTATTCACAAAGTCTATCTTAGGGTAATGTTCCATAACCAAGGATTTTCCAAATCATGTTTCCAATGTTTATACTAAACATTCTTTGATACTAACTGTAACTCCCTGACCCAAGTTTCCAAGATTCGGTGAATTATTTTTTTACAATGTCATGATCACAATAAAATAAGTTTCTAATGGACTAGTCAGTTTAGTATCCCTGGAAATACTAGACATAATCATAAGTTTTACATTACATCATGAAAATAAAATTGGAATATTGTCACATTTGAAAACTCTTATATCTTCTAGATTTTCCCTAATGTTCAATAATAATATACTTCTTCACATCCTTGTAAAAAATGAAACATAATAAATAGGTAATCTCATATTCTCAGAAAGGAAAAAAAATATTGCAGAAGTTATCATAAATAAGAATATAATATTTAAGGCAAGGTAGAAAAATGAATCATAAGCTTTTTTAACATTATCTTCAACAAAATATGGCATGAATAAATCAAATAATTCTTTTTAAACATTCACATGGATATTCTTCTATTCAAATAATCACATGAAATATCAATAACTAATCTCATAACGAGGAAATTTTTAATGTCGGACATCATAACCATACCATCAATGCCTCATTACAAAACCATTATCATACCATTAAGGCCTTATTTCAAGACACTAGTTTGTCTCATGTGTCTAACTGATGCATTGAGGGGCTATAGCGAGCCCCACACATCACATACTAAATCCAATGTCTTCCTCTTATGAAAAGGGTTAATCATAACATAAATATTCGTATTATAATTAGCATATGAAATGTTAATACGTTGACCATACCCCATTAATGGTATAAACATAGAACATCAATAGTAAAATATATTATAAACCATTTAATATAATATAGAAGATTATATCATAATAATTCAACCTCAAATAAGAATAAAATATAACAATGGATGTTGACATATATGAAAATAATTTAATAAATTCATTAAAACATTTTGAAGAAAATATCCATTTTTTACTTTTGAATCATTTAGAAGCCGCAAAATTATTAAAAAACATTTATTTTAAAATTTAACTTATAAAATTGAATGGAAATCACCAAAATTTTATGGTTTCAAAATGCCGTAAAATATCTACCCGCATCGTATAAGTTAAAAAACATTATTTCCTAAATTTTTTAAAAGGTTTTAAATTACCTAATTTGGAAAATTATGACAAAAACCCATTCAAAACGTTTTTTAAAATTTCAAAAATGGTTAAAAATTACATTAAACAATTTTTGATAATATTTTGAGTTACATATTAATAAACATGGGCATCAATGATAAATATTTCTTAGTGATACTTATGTATAACCAATCTTGGATAATAAAAAAATTGTGAATTTTACCATTACTATATACTTTCCTTCCGTTGGGGGGGAATTATACTCCTGTATAATCATTAAAACATCTTATTAAATTATACCGTGACCATATCTATTTTTATGAAATCATATATGATCCTCCTATATCATTTTGGTAATAATATTTCAGTATTACCATTGTTTCATGTTTTAACTACATCATTTTATCATTCTATTTTTTTCATATAAGACATGTTAATTATGCATAAGACATATTGTATTCATATATATAAAGAAATTAAGTTCATAATTATTATTTTTACTCATCATATAAATTTTAAAAACATTATTCAATGGTTAACATGGAGAATTAATCTCACCACAACGTGGAGACGGTATGTCGTATGTATGCTCAAAAATGGTATCATTCCCTGGATGGCTAAATGGTGTGGAATTTGATGGTTTATTAAATATAAAAAATCATTGTCATGTTATAAGAAATATTTATAACCATCATACTCATTTTTATATCTATCCAAAAAATATTATTCTTCAATAAAAAATTACACCACGTCATAGAGATGGTAAGTCAAACGTACGCATACATGGTGATATTATTATTCATATGATGGATAAAATGAGGAATATGGTTGTAACATTATTATAATAACATCAAATTATATGTATGATACTGGAATTATTATTTTTATATGGAAAAAACATATAAATAGTAATTATATGAACAGAAGAACTTTGAAAGAAGCAATAAAACTATTACCTCTTTTTTGGGTGTCTCTTTTGCTTTGAACAAAACGATTACTTAGGCTGGCCTTATGCCCAAAATTTGGCCAATAGACTGAATTTAGGTAATTGGGGAGGATAAATGGTATGGTTTTTCAAATACAAAGTGATTTTTATGATTGTATCAAAGAGAAGGAATTGTTATCTTTTATAAGAGAGGTGAGGGGCACTTTGGGAAGATCTTAAAATATTAATTTATTATAAATTTATTTTCAGTTTCAAATAAATAAAATGTAATTTTTTTCTAAAATAAATTTATTTGAGGTAAAAATAAACTCATAAAATTATTTTTATAGATGTTTAGGTCACAAAATTAACCTTATATTTAGGTTTAACCCTTAGTTAGACTGTTTAACTCATACCGTGTCTTCTTGTATTTTTACACTACATGCGTAATATAGTTACTATATAATGAAATAAGAACCCAAATTGGATCATTTATGACACATGTAACACTATAATATTTTTTTGGATGAAGTTGATATTTATTTTATTTTTATAATATTTAATTAATTATTATTTATTTTAAAGTATCATTTATGTCCATTTTGATACTATTCAGAATTTCTGTTTTTTAAATATCAAACCTGCATGATAACTTCAAAACAATGCTTAGAATATGTCACTAACATATATATTTTATATATAAAATTATTTAATATCATTTATTAAGTTATATTATATTTATATTAATATCTTTAATAACATTTAATTCATTATTTCTTTAACAATTCAATTATGGCGTCATTATTGTGTCACCATTTAATTTAATTATTTATTTTCTAAAAATATAAATAAATTACCATTATTTATATAATAATTTTATCACTATAAATACAATTTATAGAAAACCATATCACTTATATAACCTTATATTGAAAATGATATAGTTAATAAAATTTTAATATGACAATTTTAACACTTTTTTTAAAAAAACATAATAAATTTCCTAATCTTACTCAAGTGGCTTGAAAAGGATCATATTTTTGATATAATGTTGATTTTGGTCAAAAAATAGTTATCCAATGAAATTTTGACAAGTTTTAGGGTAATATTATATTATTATAATATTACTTTTACCTATTATTATCTTATTTACCATTAACGGTGGTAAATAAAATTCAAAAGTTACTATTCACAAAAAAAATTACTTTATTAATATTAGACCATATTTTTCATATAGATTAAAACCATCTATTTTTTTAAATTTAAATCATAGAAGTAGTAAAAGCACATTTACGGTCAATCCATATATGTGCTTAGAAGGTGGGTAAAAGAGACGTTCAAAACTACAATAAGGTTATTTATAACTAATTTTATTATAAAAATAATTCTAATGAACTAAATTGTAATAATATTTGTATAATATTTCTATTTTTAAATTTATATAAATCTAATGTAAAATAATTATTTAATTGAAAAAGTTGATTTTTCAACAATAATACAATATTTTTCACTATTCATAAAAAATTGAAACTTTTTAGGAAAATAACAAAACATCACCCTAAGATAATTTTGATATTCTAAATTCAAAACAGAACTATATTTTTAAAATTAAACATTATGAATTTCATGATTTTTTAATACTATTCACAACTTCTTTTTAAATGGCTAGTTTGAAATGTTATAGTTCGCTCAAACTCGATGTTTCATGTAGCCCAAGCTATTGAATTATTTAAAAGGAAGCGTACTGTGGAAGATTGAGCTATTATAGAAATAATAAATTTATCATTATTTCATTTTGGAATCAAATACTAATGAACTGTAACGATAATTGACCTCTCAAAGAAGGACTTAGAGTTATCTCTTATTAATGATCTTCATGGAGTATTATAGTTTGTGTTGAAACGCGAATGTTATTGTTGTTATGATACTTGTATATAGAAACATAATATTCTCATGATGTGAAATAGGTTTTTTCCACTCGATGGCACACAATGTATACCACATGGAGAGTTATACATAAGGTATTCAGTATACTAGGGTTGCAAGGTTTATATTTGGATTTTTATAACACCCAATGATAGTGAGATATCTAATATATTAAACTTAAATCTATTATAAACTTTTTATTCAATAACAGATGCATAGATAATTAGTGTATGGTTGGGTATTTTTCTTATCAAGTCATCTGTTATAGATTAAAAATATGTGATCCATCCCCTCCTATTATGAGTCTGACATCTAGGTCATCGATTGATATAAAATGAGAGAGTTCATGTTATGACTTATATAAGAGATATTGTTTGATTATATATGGTTTGAGGGGAATGTTACATTATCATCCATAACTGAAAATGATGTATGTTGTATTCATCGACTTGGTTATTCTATACAAAGAGAATAAATAATGTTTACAAAGATATATTGGATTGACATACTCTATGTCATGTGGTTACTCGATGAATTGGAAGAATGAATCATATGAAAAGAAATTCTTCTATATGATTCAACTATTGGACATTAATATTAAGATAACTGTTGTTGAGGAAGATTTTTCCATATCGCTTTATATATCGATTTACAAGACACTCTTCATAAGTGCTCTATTTTTATAAATTTATGGATTTGGGAATTTATATTTTTTTATCAATTCTATAAATACCTTTGGAATCACACTTTTTGGTTATCTAAGTTATGATTGAATTTAACCCATGTTACTTATTTATAAGTTTTTTAGAGTTTATTCAAAAATAGATTTGGATAGGAATTCACAAGGAGTTATATATCATGTGATTTATGGTGAAGTTAATGATAGATTTAGCAAAGTTATTTTGTTGAAATCCAATATAATTTTTTTTATTATTTCAATAGTTACTGTATATGATACAATATAAATTGAAATGACCCTAATCCATTAAGGATTTAGTGAATGTGGGATATTAAAGTACAAATTCCTTAAATACCTTATATCATAATGTATGAGATGTGAATGTTGTATAATTCATCATGAGAGAAATTATGCCATATTTTATGCCATGAGGTTATATCATGTTGCTGATATATTATATTGTAACTCCACAAAATTTTCCATTGTATTCCATATTATATGTTAATATAGTACTGCACTAATATAAATGAATTAAAAAAGGAAACACCACATCCATAATGACTATAATTAATATATATATATATAATGTGTGTATAATATTAATGCATTCATTTGATGAATTTATATTTGGATATGATTTATAAAAGGGTTTTGTAACCCCACAAATTAACTCATATAATTTGAAATATATGAGTTAATTAATGATCTCCTGAGGAGGATCCTAAAGGGATTTATAAAATGGGAAATCTTCATTATATGGGTAAAATATTCTCAAAAAAATCTCTATCTATTTTTCACCATCCAACATTCCCTATCCCCATCAATTTTTTCTCAAAGAGAAACTAGAATACCATGTGTATTTAGATTAATTTCACTCATAATAAGGGAGATTAGAATCATAAAGTGGATACACTATATATAAGGGAGTTTAAGGGATGCCTTTGAGATATCTTCATCAAGAATATTGATTGATGCTAGTAGTAGAGACATCTATAGTGTAAGGCACACAACTCATGTAATTTATATCATTTTATATATAGTTTTATTTAACAATCATGGTATATATTGAGAATGGGATTTTTATTTCTTTCCAATATATTGATTAGGTGTTAATCTGTAACACCCCAAGCTTCCAAGGTACATTTCCCTTTGAATAATGCAATAGCTTTCATTGTATGAAACTTCGAGATTCTAACACATTGCGACCAATCAAACTAGGAGTTATGAATAGTAATACCCACTTTTTGAAATTTTATCAATTTTATCATTTAAAATGGACTTCATTTTTGGGTTTGTAATATTGAAATTAGATTAGGGTGAATTTTTGGAATTGTTCTAAAAACATTCAGTTTTTGATGAATAATGAAAAATAATAAATTTTAATTAAAAACTTCTTTTTTAATAAATTAAATTATAGTGATAATGTATACTATTTATTGGTTTTTAAGTATAATTAGATTATATTTTTACCATTTAATCAGATTTTGGTCATTAGAGGTAATCTCACATTTAAAATGGACATAAGCAAGTGTCAATATTTTTATAGTTATTATTTCTTAAAAATAAGCGTTTTGTTTTGACAGTGAGAATTAATTTTAAATTAATTTCTTCCACTTCTGAGTTTTGAATTTATAAAAATGGATTCCATATTTAGAACCAGGATGTACAAATTTTTTAAATAGTTATCTTTTATTTTTATACATTTTGAATAATTATTTCGGTAAATATTTTATTTACCATGGTTAAAAGGTAAAACTGATAAATAAGGGTAAAAAAAATAATATTATAATAATATTAGTTACCATAACACTTGTTCTAAACCTATTGGATGAAACATTTCCGACCATGGGTATCCTTGGGTCGATTTTGGTACCCCATGGAGCCACTTGTAAGTGATAATGACACTTTATATTCAATTAGTTAAAGTAAATACAGAAATGACATAAGCATATATCTTTTAGTAAAATAATTTTTACAAAGGGTTATATATTGTTGAGCCCTCGGGAAGACTGCAAAATTCATTCCTATGACTGCTGTTTTAATAATCACAAATCGTTCTTACTTAATCTGGTTGGATTTCTCATAAACGTAATCTCAATCTATTAGTGAATCTGTTATCATGTTTTTATCTATGTGTTTATTGATTTACAAGTTTTTTGGAAGTCTTCTAGATCAAATAGACACCGGTCACACAGATCCAATATCAAGACAACGGTCGCACCGATCCAATATCAGGACAATGGTCGCACCAATCAATATCAGGACAACGGTCGCACCGATCCAATATCAAGACAACGGTCACACCGATCCAATATCAAGACAACGGTCACACCGATCCAATATCAGGACAACAGTGTCACTGATCCAATATCAGGACAAAGGTCACACCGATCCAATATCAGGACAACGGTCGCACCGATCCAATATCAGGACAACGGTCGCACTGATCCAATATCAGGACAACGGTCGCACCGATCCAATATCAGAGGACAACGGTCTCACCGATGCAAATGAGTCACCGATGCTGATCAATTTGAGTCACCGATGCTGATCAATATGACTCACTGATGCTGATCAATATGAGTCACTGATGCTGATCAATATGACTCACCGATGCTGATCAATCTGAGTCACCGATGCTGATCAATCTGAGTCACCGATGCTGATCAATCTGAGTCACTGATGCTGATCAATATGACTCACCGATACTGATCAATCTGAGTCACCGATGCTGATCAATATGACTCACCGATGCTGATCAATATGACTCACCGATGCTGATCAATCTGAGTCACCGATGCTGATCAATCTGAGTCACCGATGCTGATCAATATGACTCACCGATGCTGATCAATCTGAGTCACTGATGCTGATCGAATGATACACCGATGAAAATGAGTCACCGATCAAATGACACACTAATGCTAATCATCTAAGTCACCGGTCAGGACACACCGATGTCTAGCCACCAATGCTGATGTTGATGACCTACCGATCACTTGAACTCATCAATAGTCATAAACAACTATTTGAATTTCTTTATCTTTATCTTTATTTAATCTAACCAACGATCATATCAGGTATATTTTAATGCTCTTTCAATTAATTAATAAAGGTTGTCGGATGTTAGGAAACCGTACCTCGTACCTACGGAAAGGAAACCTTTTCTGTCTTCCGAAGCACGTGACATAAATACAAGAAGACTCTACTGCTGTACAGGTACACAGAAGAAGAAAAAAAAAGTCATTACAAAATTACAAGACAAATACAAGAAGGAAGAAGAGAAAGAACGAAGTAGAACAGAAGATACACATCAAGAGATTACACAGAACCTCATACACAATCAAGCCTACTCAAGAAGTGTTCTGTGCATACAAAAGAACATTGAAGAACTTCATCGACTACAACTCACTGCCTATGAACCTGAAGCATACGACACTCTGCTTCTCAAACAAAAACGAGAAGAGGACTCAGAATTACTTCTGATCAAATCCAAAAAGAGTCCAGAGCTACACTGAAATCACCAGAGCCATTTCTAAACTCTACTTCTATGCTCTGTGATTCATTTATTCTACATTTTTGAGCAGTGTGTGTTATCTTCTATATTAAACACACACTGGCTCCTATACTCTAACTGGAGGATCTGTAGATCCTCAGCAAACCTTTTTTATACCTCTTTGCCCACTGTGGATAGTGGTAGAGGTCGTGTGTGACCTGGACAGCTTGTTGTTGTTGTTTTGTTTCCCATGAATAACAGTGGTAGAGGTCTTGGACATGGATAGTTGTAAACTATTGAACCCCGATCCAGGGTGTGGATCATCTTTATATAAACTTTTGAGAGGACTAAGTCTCGGCTTGAGACTGAACCTCTTGGTTAACTCCTCTGAGTTTTTTTTGGTTAAAGTTTATATCCATACTATATATTTATTTCATATTCCGCTGCTATTACTTTGAAATATAAATTATTCTCAAAGCTACTTTGATAGTTAAACTCGCAAGTGTTTATATTTATTGTAAACCAGTAAGTTAGTTTCAAAATTTAATTTAATCATAAAATTAAGTTAACTGAGAACTAATAAATCTTTGAGAAACTAATTGAACCTTTATAATCTGTATAAATTCACTACAGTTTAATATGTTTTTGAAATTGGGGGATTTTAATAAAAATTGTTTTTAACAGAAATTTTAATTGGATCTCAATTCACCCCCCCCCCTCTTGAGTATCCACTCCGACCAACATTTGGTATCATAGGCTGGAAAATATTTTCTAAAGTACTATATTTTTCAACTGTGATTTTAGTTGTATTTTAAAGTTCATAAAATATCTGTTATTTCTAAATTTTTATCTCTTTAAAATTCTTTTTGTGATATCATGGATAATAAACTTGAGGGTGCTACTACTAACCGGCCACCTTTTTTCAATGGAAACAACTATGCTCAGTGGAAACTCAAAATGAAAATTCATCTTGAAAGCATAGGTTTTGATATTTGGACTGCTATTGAATCTGAATATAAAATTCCCATTACTGCTAGATCTACATGGGATGAACCTACAAAGACTGCTTACAATAATAATTGTAAAGCTATGAATGCCCTGTACTGTGCTCTAGGAGATGAAGAATTTAATAGAATTTCTGCTTGTAAAACTGCATATAAAATTTGGGATACCTTAGCTGTTTCCCATGAAGAAACAACAAATGTTAAGGAGATGAGATTGAATACCTATACTATTAAGTATGATAATTTTAAAATGAAGCCGGATGAACCCATTTCTGATATGTATCTCGGGTTCAATGAAATTGTCAACATAATGACCTCTTTGGGAAAGGATGTTCCAACAAAGGAAAAAATCATGAGAATTTTGAGATGTCTACCTGAAAGATGGAGAGGAACCTCTGTCTCTATTAGAGAATCGTGTGACATTGGAGAACTTCCAGTCAAAGAACAAATTGGAAAACTGATGATGTATGAAGAGGAACTAAAGATGAATAAAGAAGAAGACGATGACCCTAGAAGAAAGTTTGTTTCCTTCAAAACTACAAACTCAATGAACAAGGATAAGGAAACACTTCAAACTATAAACGAAAGCTCAAGATGTGAAGACAGTGAGAGTGACTCTGACAGTGATGCTGAGATGGCTCACATTGCCAGAAGATTTAAAAAGTTTTATAGGAAGAAGAAGTTTTTCAGAAAGTCAAACTACAAAGGTAAGTATGGTAACAAGGGACATTGGATGAAGGACTGGAAGAAATCTGAGAAATCAGATGAAGTTGTCTTTTATGAGTGTAAATGGAAAGGACACATAAAAGCTGACTGTCTAAAGCTGAAATACAGGAAGAAGTATGAATACAAGGACAATAAGTTTAAAAAGGCCATGAAGGCTACTTGGAGTGCTTCTGAGGACAGTTCTAGTGAATCTGAAGTTTCTAAAACAGAACACAGAAATAAAGCAAACATGTGTTTTATGACAAACACTTCTGAGGTAACTTCAGAAACTCCTGCTTCTAATTCATATTATTCTAGAGATGATTCTGAATGTGATAACATGTCTAAATATGAATTGTTTGAATATTGTGATATGTTAGAAGAGACATTCAATGAACTTAAGGATAAATGCAAATCATTAAAGAAACAACATGCTCTCACCACTACAGTTAAAAATGAACTCTCTATTGAAAAAGAGAAAAGTGCTCAACTGTTAAAGGAGAACACTGAATTGAAATTATCTAATGAGCAACTCAGAAAAGGATTTTGAGAAATTTACCAATGGTAAGGAAACCCTAACTCAAATTCCAGGAAAACAAGCTGCACCAAAATACACTACTGGAATAGGATACAAACCTGGACAGAGAAAGTTGACCAAGAATAGATTTATTCCTAAATCGGGACAGAATGTTACTAACTCTGGAACTTCATATGCCTCAACCAGTTATATTCATAGTTATGAATCTAATAAGGTTTATCTTTCAATGAATTATGATTCTACAAATTATATAAGACCCATTAGACAAATATGGGTACCTAAAGTATTATTGGCTAACCTGTCTCGACCCAAGAAAATCTGGGTACCAAAATCATTTCCTGGTTAAATCTGTTTTGTAGGAAACCTGCTTAAAGAGATCCTGTAGAAAGACTTGGTACTTGGACAGAGGATGTTCAAGACATTTTTCAGGAGACTTTTCATGATTTAATAGCTTAGTCGGAGTTGATGGAGGTTTTGTTACCTTTGGTGACAATTCTAAATGGAAAATCATCAGGTTAGGCCAGATTGGTAACACTAACTCAGTATTGATTTCTAAATTGTTATTTGTTGATGGCCTTAAATACAATTTATTAAGTATCTCTCAGTTATGTGATGATGGTTTTAATGTTAAATTTGAAAATGATTATTGAAATGTTTTTAATTCTAAAAATGCTTTAGTGTTTTCTGCTTTAAGAAATGAAAATGTTTATGCTGTCGAATTAAATTCCTTAGCTAAAGAAAACATTACATGTTTAAATGCTTTTTAAAAAGAGTCTTGGATTTGGCACAGAAGATTAGGACACTGCAATGCACATTCACTTAGAAAACTTGCAAGGAAGAACTTAGTAAGAGACCTACCCAAACTTGAATTTCCAGCAGACAAATTTTGTAATCCCTGTCAAAAAGGAAAGCAACATAAAGTTTCTTTCAAATCAAAGAAAGAAGTGTCAACTTCTCAACCTCTCGAGTTGGTTCAAATTGATTTATTTGGACCTTCTAGAGTTTCTAGTTTAAATGGGAAGCACTATGTCTATGTTCTTGTAGATGACTTTTCTAGATATACTTGGGTATATTTTCTAGCTCACAAAAGTGAAGCTTGTTCTTACATTGTTAAATATTCCATGTCTGTAGAGAACCTTAGTGGACTTAAGATTAAGACCCTGAGAAGTGATCATGGCCGTGAGTTTGAAAATCATGAGTTTGAATCTTACTGCTCACACAGTGGCTATAGTCACAATTTCTCTTCCCCTTGGACACCTCAACAGAATGGTGTAGTAGAAAGAAGGAATAGAACCCTGCAAGAAATTTCTAGGACTATGCTCAATGAGTATGACCTGCCTATTTATTTTTTGGGCTGAAGCTGTCAATACCGGTTGCTATGTTATTAATAGAGTCTTGATTAGGCCTGTTCTTAAGAGGACCCCTTATGAGTTATGGAACCATAGGAAAACTAAAGTTAACTACTTCAAAGTTTTTGGTTGAAAAGTCTTTATTGTTAATAATAAATATAATATTGACAAGTTTGCATCCAAGAATGATGAAGGAATTTTCCTAGGTTACTCTACTTCTAGTAAAGCCTATAGAGTTTTCAATAAAAGAACCAAATGTGTGGAAGAATATGTTCATATCAAATTTGATGAAACTGATCCACATGAACCTAAGACCTCTCTTGAAAATCTTGAAGATAATCTCTCTGGTTTGAACCTTAATGATAAAAATAGTGGACCTGAAGTTAAAACTTCCAGCTCTGGAAATTCTCTAGACTCTGCTTCTATTGAACCTCCACCTGTAGATGAACCTGAAATCTCGAGTCCTACCTTTTCTAGATCAACTGGGATTCTGAGGAATCATCCCTTAGATGCTGTTGTAGGAGATCTTGATAGAGGGACACAGACTAGAGCTTCTCTGAGAAATCAGGTTGAACATCAAGCCTTCTTATCACAGCTAGAACCTATGAATATCAATGATTCCATCAATGATGAATTTTGGGTAATAGTAATGCAAGAAGAACTAAATCAATTTGAAAGAAACAAAGTCTAGAAATTAGTAGAAAGACCTAAGGACACTATAACCATAGGCACAAAATGGGTGTTTAGAAACAAAGTAGATGAATCTAGAAACATCATTAGAAACAAAGCTTGGCTAGTTGCACAAGGTTACAATCAAGAATAAGGAATTGACTATTAGGAAACCTTTGCACCTGTAGACAGATTAGAGGCAATTAGGATCTTACTTGCTTATGCATCACATCTGAATTTCAAGTTATATAAAATGGATGTGAAAAGTGCTTTTTTAAATGGTTTCATTGTTGAAGATGTTTTTGTAGAACAACCACCTGGTTTCACAAATCCTCATTTTCAAAATCATGGTTTTAAACTTTAAAAAGTCTTATATGGTTTAAAACAAGCTCCAAGAGCTTGGTATGAAAGACTTTCAAACTTTCTTATTTCAAAAGGATTTACAAAAGGAATAGCTGATCCCACTCTATTCATAAAAAGGTTTTCAAAAGATGTTTTAATAGTACAAATCTATGTTGATGATATTATTTTTGGATCTTCTAAAAATTCGTTATGTACTGATTTTTCAAAGGTTAAGAAAAATGAATTTGAAATGAGCTTAATGGGAGAGCTCAAGTACTTTCTTGGATTTTAAATCTTTCAAACTAAAGATGGCATTATTCTAAATCAAAGTAAATATAATAAGGACTTGTTAAAACGTTTTGGTTTGGATAGTACTAAGGAAAGTGATATACCCATGAGTACTACCTACAAATTGGATGTTGATGAAACTGGGAAACCAGTTGATCAAACCAATTACAGAGGTATGATTGGGAGATTACTTTATCTTACTGCTAGTCGACCAGATATTTTGTTTAGTGTGTGTATATGTGCTAGATTTCAAGCTAATCCTAAAGCGTCACATTTACTGGCTATTAAAAGGATTTTTAAATATCTTAAGTATACTGTAATTTTAGGTTTGTTTTATCCAAAAGGACAATCTTTTGACCTAACTAGTTATTCAGATGCTGACTTTGCTGGATGAAAGTTAGATAGGAAAAGCACATCTAGAACATGTCACTTACTTGGAAAATCGCTAGTATCATGGTGTAGTAAGAAACATAACTCAGTTGCATTATCTACTGCTGAAGCAGAATACATTGCAGCTGGTAGTTTCTGTGCACAGATTCTGTGGATGAAACACACTTTATTGGACTATGGATTTGATTTTAAGTATGTTTCAATTAACTGTGACAATACTAGTGCAATTAACATATCTAATAACCCTGTGTCTCGCTCTTGGACTAAGCACATTGATCAGACATCATTTTCTAAGAGATCATTATCAGAAATGTGATATCTCTCTAAAATTTATTAACTCTGAACATCAATTAGCTGATATCTTTACAAAGACTTTATGCTCTGAAAGAATGAAGTATACTAAACTAGAATTGTGTATGATCGATCTGTGAAACCAATCTGTGAAACTGATCTGTGAAACCGATCTGTGAAACTGATCTGTGAAACCGATCTGTGAAACATATCTGTGAAACCGATCTGTGAAACTGATATGTGAAACCGATCTGTGAAACTGATCTGTGAAACCGATCTGTGAAACGGATATGTGAAACCGATCTGTGAAACCGATCAGTAAAACCCATTTGTCACATCGGTCTGTCAAACTGATTAATTGTATTACCTTTTATTATGTTGTAGTAAATTAATTAATTTCTTTTATCCTTTTTATGGGAACCCTAAATGATAAAATAAATGATACGTGGCTATTTCTCTTCCCTAAACCTTTGACCTTTCATTTCCCGCCGAACCCTTCAACTTCTCTTCTCCTCTACCTCGAACTTTCAAACTCCTACTTTCCGCAAAATCTTCGAATGGATAAGAAAAAGAGACAGAGAAAAGGATCAGACAGTCCTCTACCTCCAAAGCGTGCTCGAGGCGAGTCGTGTAGTACCTCTCAACGATCAATAAATCCGAACCTGAAAACTCGGATTGTTGCTATAGAAAGAGAAGTCAGTTCTTCCTGGATTTTATCAAGTAAGTCACTGTTGCTGCAAGTTCTTGAATCGAAAGGATGGACAGACTGGTTTTCAGACAACTCACGAGTAGACTACCCGAAGCTGGTACATGAGTTATATAGGAATCTGAAAATCAATCTAGATGGTGTGGAGGCTGCCCAAATGTCGTCTGAAGTGAAAGGAAAGAAAATATCCTTTTCATCTAAACAGTGGGTAGGGTGCTTAAATGTACCCCATGGGGGTCAGTATGAGGATTATTCTGGGAATATTCCTCCAATCACTGATTACTTCTCTTATGAATTAGCTCTAGAGCTTCTGACTGGAAACAAAGAGTCGAGGAGAATCACATCCTCAGAGTTGGATGGTGAATGCAGACTTCTTTTCAAGTTTATTCAGCACCAACTATGCCCTAGGAGAGGAGATTTTTCTGTTGTAAAGTACCAAGATGTTTTCCTATTGTTTCTTCTGAAACCCCATGAGAAGATCAATTTGTGTAGATATGTGATGGTGCACATAGCTGGAATGATGAAACCGTCCATGAAAGCCACTGCCTTATTTTACTCCAAGATGATCTCTACCATGCTCAAGAATCTAGAATGTATTGATGAAGATGATGAAGTAGCTGAAACAGATCATCCTTTCTGTCTCAACAAAGAGATCTGCAAGAGGATGAAAATCAATTGGAATCCATGGAAGAAGTGTTGGGATGTTGATGAAGACAAGCTGTATGAAGCCTACAATCCCACAGATCAAGGAAAGAGGCCTAAGGGGTTGAGAGACCCTGGTTTGAAAGCAAATGAGGAACCAGTTTATTTTGATGATGAGGAAGAGGATGAAATAAATGATGCTAACGAAGGTCAAATAATGGAAGAAGATGAGACATAAGATGGAAGTGTGTCACCTCCTGATGATAGGAGTGATCCTGATACAGTGAGTCCAAAGAAAAGAATAGATTTTGGACCTGCTAGTCCACCATTGGCCTTACCTGAATCTGAACCAACTCTTGATGATGAAGAAGATACTGACACTGAAGTTTCTACCAGTGAAGACTCTGAGAAGTGTGATAATGAGCATGGTGGTGATGATGATGATGGTGATGGTGATGATGATGGTGATGGTAATAATGATGATGGTGTTAACTGACCCATAGATGGTCTGGCTGAACCTTCAATAGAACCACAACAAAGTGTTGATGATGATGATGATGGTTTTAACCGACCTGTAGATGGTCTTGTTGTACCTCCAACGGAAACACATCAAACAGTACCAGAAACAGATGCCACTGGCAAGAGAGAATCACCAGAAATCAGTGGAACAGCAAGTTATGAGAAACCGAAATATACCTTGTGTGCTGCTGTTTGGGACGACTACCCAGGTTTTGCAGTTTTGGGCTTAGACTATTCTGAAGAAGAAGAAGAAATGTCAGAATCTACTGCAGTTATGAAGAAGAGCCTCCCAAGTGAAGTAAGATCTGCTCCTGTTGTTGATTCTACAGATGTTCATCTGCCTGGTTCTGCAATTTCTCAAGCTGATTTTGATAAGTTTAAGACTGAATTGCTGGCTGCTGTGAGAGATACAGTCAGAGAAGAAATTTCCAATGCCCTTACTCAAGTGTCTCTGCAACTTTCTAAAGCATCGTTGGAAGCTTTCTCACAAAGATTATCGAATGCTGTGAAGCCCGACCTGGCCAATACTGGTGAGCTTGTTGGCAGGCACATAGCCTCTATGAACCAGACTATGAAGGATCTCCACACTGGCTTAGTATCTTTATCAAGCGAATTTAGATCAACCATCTCTGGTATGATGGGAGTTTTGAGGAATTTAATTGAACATCTCAATAAGTCTGATTTGAGAAGATTGAAAGCTGAGATAACTCAAATAGTTAGCCAAGCCAGTACTACCAAAGTAACCAAAATCACTACCTATGAGCTAGAGGCTCTAAGGGAGGTTGTGCATGATGAGTTAGTAGCTGTTAGACAAGTTCTTGATCTGGATTCTTTAAAGAAAATGAAAGAGCATTGTGATCATAGTCATGAAATGGCAACCGTATATTCAGTAGATGCCAAAAAGGCTCTGAAAGAGATCAAGGAAAAGTTTGATCATTACTTCTAAAAGATTTATACAAAGCATGAGATGGCTGCAAATTTCAAGGTGTTGGTAGAGAATCTAAAACTACCTCCAGTCACTCAAGCTTTCAAGGGTCAAGTTCGTCAGTTGCAAGATTTTACTCCTACTTTGGCACAGTTCATGGAGAACAAAGATGATTTCGAAAAGGCTATGCAGTATGGTGCAGAAGTTATTCAGAATTTCATAAACCTTTTGAAGCCTTATCTGAATGCCCAAGCCACTGCCATTATGCTTCCTACTACTGACCCTCTCCCTGCCTCTGATGTAGCTCCAAATCAGCTCTCTGTTGCTCAGGCACTCTCTCAACTACGGCCAGTTCCTCAGACATCTTCTCACCCAGCTGTTGCTGATACTCACCAAACCTCCGTGGCACCCTCTCCTCCAACTTCCAGAGTCATTTTACCACCTCTGAAAATTCGCCCAGTTCCTCCTACCTCCAAGCCTTCCAACTTACCCACTATTGCTCCTACAGACAAAGGAAAATCCCTTTTGTATCCCCAGAAATAGTTGTGTATTGTTTTTGAAAGGGTGAACTATGAGTTGATTGTACTCTTCTGTACTTTATAAAATATTTTTTCTCTCTCTCTTCTCTATGCTGCTCTTTTTCCCCTCTCTTATTTGAATGTTTTACCTCCTTTTTGATTATCCCAAAGGGGGAGAAGGATGTATATATATGGGGGAGAAGGATGTATATATATGGGGGAGATAATTATTAATAACTAAAGGGGGAGATCAATCTCTAAGGGGGAGATTAATATCTATGAGGGAGATTTATTTTCAGGGGGAGATTTATATCTCATTATGTTTTTATTATTGATTTTTATTCTTAAGATTTGTGATTATCAAAAAGGGGGAGATTGTTGAGCCCTCTGGAAGACTGCTGAATTCATTCCAATGACTGCTGTTTTAATAATCACAAATCGTTCTTACTTAATCTAGTTGGATTTCTTATAAACATAATCTGAATCTATTAGTGAATCTGTTATCATGTTTTTATCTATGTGTTTATTTATTTACATGTTTTTTGGAAGTCTTCTAGATCAAACAGACAACGGTCGCACCGATCCAATATCAAGACAACGGTCGCACTGATCCAATATCAGGAGAACGGTCACACCGATCAATATCAGGACAACGGTCGCACCGATCCAATATCAGGACAACGGTCGCACCGATCCAATATCAGGAAAACGGTCGCACCGATCCAATATCAGGACAACGGTCGCACCGATCCAATATCAGGACAACGGTCGCACCGATCCAATATCAGGACAACGGTCGCACCGATCCAATATCAGGACAACGGTCGCACCGATCCAATATCAGGACAACGGTCGCACCGATCCAATATCAGAGGACAAAGGTCTCACCGATGCAAATGAGTCACCGATGCTGATCAATCTGAGTCACTGATGCTGATCAATATGACTCACCGATGCTGATCAATATGAGTCACCGATGCTGATCAATATGACTCACCGATGCTGATCAATCTGAGTCCCCGATGCTGATCAATCTGAGTCACCGATGATGTTCAATCTGAGTCACCGATGCTGATCAATATGACTCACCGATGCTGATCAATCTGAGTCACCGATGCTGACCAATATGACTCACCGATGCTGATCAATATGACTCACCGATTCTGATCAATCTGAGTCACTGATGCTGATCAATCTGAGTCACCGATACTGATCAATATGACTCACCGATGCTGATCAATCTGAGTCACCGATGCTGATCGAATGATACACCAATAAAAATGAGTCACCGATCAAATGACACACTAATGCTAATCATCTAAATCACCGGTCAGGACACACCGATGTCTAGCCACCAATGCTGATGCTGATGACCTACCGATCACTTGAACTCATCGATAGTCATAAACAACTGTTTGAATTTCTTTATCTTTATCTTTATTTAATCTAACCAATGGTCATATCAGGTATATTTTAATGCTCTGTCAATTAATTAATAAAGGTTGTCGAATGTCAGGAAACCGTACCTCGTACATGCGGAAAGGAAACCTTTTCTGTCTTCCGAAGCACGTGACATAAATACAAGAAGACTCTGCTTCTGTACAGGTACACAGAAGAAGAAAAAAAAAGACATTAAAAAAACACAAGACAAATACAAGAAGGAAGAAGAGGAAGAACGAAGTAGAATAGAAGATACACATCAAGAGATTACACAGAACCTCATACGCAATCAAGCCTACTCAAGAAGAGTTTTGTGCATACAAAAGAACATTGAAGAACTTCATCAACTACATCTCACTGCCTATGAACCTGAAGCATACGACACTCTGCTTCTCAAACAAAAACGAGAAGAGGACTCATAATTAATTCTGATCAAATCCAAAAAGAGTCCAGAGCTACACTGAAATCACTAGAGCCATTTCTAAACTCTACTTCTCTGCTCTGTGATTCATTTATTCTACATTTTTGAGCAGTGTGTGTTGTCTGCTATATTAAACACACACACTGGCTCTTATACTCTAACTGGAGGATCTGTAAATCCTCAGCAAACCTTTTTTATACGTCATTGCCCACTGTGGATAGTGGTAGAGGTTGTGTGTGACCTGGACAGCTTGTTGCTGTTGTTTTGTTTCCCATGAATAACAGTGGTAGAGGTCTTGGACCTGGACAGTTGTAAACTGTTGAACCCCGATCCAGGGTGTGGATCATCGTTATATAAACTTTTGAGAGGACTAAGTCTCGGCTTGAGACTGAACCTCTTGGTTAACTCCTCTGAGTTTTTTTTTGGTTAAAGTTTATATCCATACTAAATATTTATTTCATATTCCGCTGCTATTACTTTGAAATATAAAATAGTTTCAAAGCTACTTTGATAGTTAAACTCGGAAGTGTTTATATTTATTGTAAACCCAAAAGGTAGTTTCAAAAGTTAATTTAATCATATGATTATGTTAACTGAGAACTAATCAATCTTTGAGAAACTAATTGAACCTTTATAATCTGTATAAATTCACTACAGTTTAATTTGTTTTTGAAATTGGGGGATTTTAATAAAAATTGTTTTTAACAGAAATTTTAATTGGATCTCAATTCACCCCCCCCCCCCTCTTGAGTATCCACTCCGACCAACATATATTTTATCTATTCAACTATAAATATTAATTATAAATCTAAAACAATTTCACACATAATGGTATTTTATTTATAATTTTTAAACATTGAATAATTAAATTAATTTATGACACAATGATGATGCAATATTTTCTTTATTAATGAAAGAATCAAATAAATAGTATTATAGATGTTAAAATAAATAAAATTTGAATGTTTTTATGCCATGAAAGAATTTTATAGGTTAATGTGACATGTTAGGATTGATTAAATGATTTTATTTGATGTAATAAAGCTTTTAGGAATTTGAAAAAAATAAAATACCAAATACTTCCAAAATTAATATAAAATATTTTTTAACAAATATTTTATTATTAATTGATATTTTATTACTAAAAATATAAGTTTCACACAAGAGTCTTAAATAATATTATATATGTCATTAATGAAACACTTGAGGTTCTCTTGAATGTTTATAGTAATTTTATAAACCATACAATATTAAAAATACAAAGAGACATGGTAAATGTCAAACTAATTAACTAAGAGTTAAATCTAGAAGATAAGGTTAATATAGTAACCCAAACCTGTCTAAAACATATTAGTTGAGTGGTGTTCGACCCATCCCCACCTTATCCTAGAAATAAATTATTTTGGAGCCAATATAAATGGAAAATATTTTAATTATAAAATAATATTTTAATTTTTTCCTAAGCTTCCCCTCACCCCTCTTATAAAAGGGCACTTCCCCTTCTCTCAAATACACACTTTAAATGTCATTTAGCTCAGCCAAAACCTACCCAAATATCCTATAAAATTTCCTACTTTCATCTTAAATGCCTTCCTTTATCCCGAAAGCCATCCTAAGGATCCCTTTCGATCAAATCAAAAGGAAGAACCCGAAGAAGAGGTAAATATTTCATCACCTCTTTCAAGTTCTTTTCTTCCTCCACTTACTCTTTCTTTATTGTTTCCATTATAAAAAAATAAATCCATTATCTTCTATATAATTTTATGTTATTATAAAAATGGTACTACCATGTTACTTATTTTATCCAACCCAGGAATGACATGTCACCATACGTGCGTATGTACAGCTTACCATCCCCACGTCGTGGTGTAGTTTGTTATTCAAACACTTCATCATTTGGATGGGTATAATAATGAGTATAAATGATGTAAATAATAAATATAACATGATAATTATTATTTATATATGATATTCCATCCAATTATATACTATTTTAATATAAAAAGAATGATATTTTTGCTCGTACGTACATACGGATTACCGTCTCCACGAACGCGATGAGATTCATTCCCCACCGTATACATTCAAGAATAATATTAATTTGATGATTAAAAATAATGTCTAACGACTTAATATAATTCTGAATATGAATAATATACATCATATCCACAACAAAATTTACTTACACAACAAAGCATATAAAGGAAAACGAATCAGTTAACACCCGAAACGATGATATTACTGAAATATCATTAATAGAGCAATATTAGAAGACAATATATTATATCATATTAATGTATATGGTTCTGTTATAATTTAATAACAATAATTTCACCATTATACAGGAAGTTAATCTACCCTCAAACAAGGAAAATAAAAAGGTAATGGATAATTTCACAATCACTTAATAATCTGTGGTTGTTTTTACGTAAGTATATACTCGAACCTGTTTATCATCCACATCCATGTTTCTTATAAATGTATTCCAAATTTTTTTACTATTTACTATACTATGGGTTAAAGTCATTTATACCCTTTTTTGACTTTTTATAAAATGGTTTGAAAGGAATCTTTTCGTCGTATTCCAAATAAGGTGCCTTATGACCTTTTCGACAAAATTATGGTAATAATGTTTTTTTATCTTATACGGCGGGTACAAAAATTTTATACTGTAATAACATCGTCAAAAATTTCTTTACAAGATTATATGAATATTTTAAAAATAAATTTTTTCTTTTATAATTATATGAATTGAATTTTTTTTTCAAAATAGAAAGAGATATTTCTCTAAAAAAATGTCCTAATTTCATCTATGTCAACATCATTTGATGGATTTTAATCTTATTTGAAGTTGATTTATTATGATACAAAAATTCCTTATTGTATTGACGGTTTTGTGATATGTTTGACTGTGGATGTGTTATTTTCACACCATTCATGGTTTATAGAGAAAGTATTGACATTTCCTATGCCAGTTTTTATACAAATGTTTATGTTATTTTTGAACCTATTCATATGAGGAATGAATTGGACTTAGTAAGTAATGGGTGGATCCCACTATAGATCCTTTAGGAATTAGTAGGTCTCATGAGACAAACTATTATCTTGACAAAAGGCATTGAAATAATCTTATTTGCAGTCTTGGCACAAAGCCTTGACTATGTGGTTATGAACTCTGGAATTATGCATTCCATCATTTTGAAAGTGGCTATTGATATTACATGTGATTGTTCGAGTAGTATAATATCCATGTGAATAAGTAAATAGTATTATTCGCTTTTATCTTTTCCATATTATGTTGAAGTTAATGTTTAAAAGGATTTTTTTTTCGTCTTATACATTTCCTAAAATGTGTATGCTTATTTATGAATGTTTTCACTATATTGATATCCTTACTGAGCATCTGAGCTCACACCTTTCTATGTTTTATTTTTCCCAGGATGCAAAGAAGTATTTTATGACAGACCTGCGGGGATAGTCTGAGGGGATATTAGTGTGGTCTATGGAAACAGTGTTGTTCTAGTTTTTTATTTTATAATGAATTGTAAAACATATGAAAGTATCTAGTATTTCCAAGGCTACTAAATTGATCGGTCTTTCAGGACATGATTTATTATTATCATTCCAATGTTATGTAATAATGTACAGACTCTGGGTAACTGGGGTTGGGGCATTACAGTAGGTTTCATAGGAAGTTTAATAAAAAAAATTGAAAACTAGGTTTAGATAAACTCTGATTAGAGCACATTATCCTAAGATAGACATTGTGGATTATTATAGAAGAACATCCTAGAATTTTGGAATTGTAGATATTTTGGGAGTTTTCCAAACAATACATTTCTGTCTTGATACGAGCCTGTAGAGGTATCTCTGGAATAGATGTACCTTGGGGTAAAATATGAAAACACCAATGTGAGCAAGACTCGAACAGGAACTGGTGCACGACAACGGGCCTTGTTGTACTCTTGGTTACGACACTCTTGGGGGATATGCTTAGGATAATTATCATTTTCTTTACAAACCATTATGAAGGGTTAATGAGCATATACTTCATCAAAGAAAACTTTTTTATGATATGGATTATATCAATAAACTGTTCGATTTATGTTTATTTTTTTACATGTATGGAATTATGTATTTTGATTCAAAAACTAATCTATTTTATGCCATTTTTTAGAAACGGCACCTAGTGTAATGAATGGATACTGTATCAATGCACATAATACATGTAGGGATTTCCCTCATACTCAAGATAATTATAGTGGAGCTGGTGACACAACTGGTGATGATCATCTTATCACCATACTAGGATAACTCACACTGGTTATAGATAATATCCTTACCCTAATGGAGCACCCTGATCCATAGCCTGGAGGATCAGTGTTTGATCACTTCATATGGAAACAACCACCAACATTAAATGGAAGTACAAATCCATTGGTAGCTGAGAAATGGATAAATTCTTTAGAGAAAATATTCCATGCATTGGGGAGTAGTGAAAGGTAAGAAGTTGTCAAGGCAGTATACCGCCTCACCAGAGATTCTGATCAATAGTGGTCATTGGTTCAAAACACAAAGAAAGATTATGAAGTATCAAAAATGGGATGGAGAGAGTTTATAGACCATTTCTTAGAAAAATACTTTCCTCGTGACCATTGAGCGGATATAGAAAGTCAATTTTTGAGTCTGAGGCAAAAGGAGGATAAGATTGTCGCAAAGTATGAGACTAATTTTACAAGGTTAGTAAGGCATGCAGCAGATTATATACGTAACCCAGGGAGTAAAATTAATTTATTTTTGATGGGTTAAAACCATATTTCTAGCGATAATTAGTCTCACAATCCTTCTTGTCATATGAAGATATTGTCTTATGTAATATCAAGAAAGAAAATGAATTCTCTAAGTATTACGACTTTAAAGCAAAGAAAGAAAAAATAGATCTTCTGAACACTCTGGAAATGGAAATAATTAGAATAAGTGAAAAGTTGAATATCCATCCTGTAGTAAATGTGGGAAGAAACACCCCAGTACTTTCCTGAAGGGAACGGAAGTCTGTTACAAGTGTGGTGAAATATCCCACCAATCTCGTGATTGCAAGGGGATGAAAGAGGTTGTCAATGTTGAATGATACAATTATAGAGAAAGGGGGAATTCAAAAATGAATGTCCTAATAGCCTAAGAAACTTACCGCAGAAAGGCCAATGGATTAAGGCCAAGATTATGCTATAATTACTACTAAGGTTGATGATCTGAAATACATGGTGGAAGGTAATTTAATGGTTTTATCAGGTTTATAAAATTCTTTATTTTATTCTGGATCCTCGCATTATTTCATATCTTCCTAGTTTTTTATGAAAATTAGATATTTCCAATTTGGTTTAACAATAGAGTTGTTAGTCAAAACTCCAAAGGGAATTATCTTTGCAACAAAGTTTTGTGAATTAAATGTTCTTTATCTGCTGATGTCATCGTTATACCAATTATTGAATTTTATATAATCCTCGGTATGGAAAGAATTTTGGTCCATGATGCAAAAATTTATTGTAAGAAGAAGGTGGTTACTATTTTAGATGATGATGATAAAGAACACCTTATCTTTAGAGAAGAATCATCACCACCTGATTCTTATCTAGATCCACCCCTAGTACCTCAACTAAATTCAATTTTTGGGGAGAAATAGAATAAAATAACATTGGGCAAGAAAAAAAATGTTCATATAGAAGATGTACCTATTGTGCAAGAATATGTTGATGAGTTTCTAGAAGATTTACCTGGACATCCACCAAAATGAGTAATTGATTTTTCTATTGATTTAATTCCTGGTTCAGGGCCCATATCGAATACCCCTTATATAATGGCCACTGTGGAATTAGTGAAAATAAATAAACAACTAGATGAATTGAGTAATAATGGATTTATTCACCCTAGTGTTTCCCTACGGGGAGCCCCTGTCCTTTTTGTTGATAAAAAAGATGGATCTATGAGGTTTTGCATTGACTATAGGGAGATAAATTCTATAATAATAAATAACAAGTATCCCCTACCTAACATTGATGATTTATTTGGCCAACTTCATGGAGCTCAATATTTTTCAAAGATTGACCATCAATCTAGATACAATCAGTTGTGCATGAAGAAGGAAGGCATTCCGAAGAAAGAATTTTGAACCAGGTACATGTATTACAAGTTTACAGTAATGCCTTTTAGATTGACTAATGTACCGTATGACTTCATGGATCTAATTAATATGGTTTTCCAGGAATATATTGATGAATTTTTAGTGGTATTTATTGATGATATATTGGTATAATCCAAACGCTATGATGATCCTGAAAATCACTTCCGCATTTTCCTGAAGACTCACTAAAGGAATGTATTATATTGGAAGTTTAACAAGTGTGAATTCTGTCTTCAAGAGATTTCTTTTCTTGGACATATCGTCTCTAAGGATGGAATATCTTTTGATCCTTCAAATACTAAGGCAATCTAAGAATGGACATAATCGAAAATTATAACGAAGGTACACAGTTTTATTGGTTTAGTAGGTTATTATTGACGTTTCGTTCAGAATTTTTCCTGATTGGAAAACCCATTAACCAAGCTCACACGTAAAGGGGTTAAATTTGTTTAGACAAAAGTGTGTGAAGAATTTTTCAAAGAACTGAAGAGAAGATTTGTCAATGATCATATCTTGACTCTACCATCAGGGAATGATGGGTTTGTTATTTATAGTGATGGCTTAGAGAAAGGAATTGGTTGGTCCCTTATGCAGAATGATAGGGTTATTGCCTATGCATTAGAATAGCTGAAAATTTAGAGACACTGTCTCTATGGTGAAAAATGTGATATTTATACTGATCACTGGAGTTTGAAGTATATTTTATCTCTGAAGGTACTCTACATGAGTCCAAAGAGGTGGCTTGAACTACTAGAGAATTATGATTTCACGATACACTACCACCCAGAGAAGGAAAATAAGGTGGAAGATGCTTTGAGTAGAAATGATCATGGAGTTTTGAACTAGATGAGAGTGGAAAAGGATCCTATCTACATTGATCTAGTAAAGATGTATTTGAGAATAACCATAGAGAGTGAAACATCAATGCTTTTTTAAATGGTTTCCATACCATCTTTACTAGAAAGGATAAAAATTTCCCAGGCTGATGATGAGGAGTTTGAAAATAAGAATAATGATGTGAATAACGGGTGATTGAGTGACTTCGTATATGAAGATGGAATTTTGAAATTTGGGAAGAGACTTTGTGTTATCTATATAATTGATCTAAAAAGAGAATTTTTGTATGATTCTTATAGCTCCAATTTCTCTATACACCATGGGAGCACCAAAATGTATAGATATTTGAAACAACATTATTTGTGGGACAACATGAAGAGGGAGATTTCTGATTTTCTATCAAGATGTATTGTTTTTCAACAAGTTAAAGCTGTAAGGAAACAATCTATAGAAGTCATGAAACCTCTTCCCATACGAGAGTGGAAATGTGATAATATTACGATGGACTTTTCCATGGGACAACCAAAATCCCCTTGAAGGAACGATGCAATATGAGTCATTGTTGAATGCCTTACCATGTTAGCACATTTTATTTCTATAAGAGAAGATTTACCACAGGAATGTTTAGCAGGACTGTATATTCATGAAGTTTTAAAACATCATGGAGTACCCCTATAGATTATTTCTGATCATGATCCCCTTTTTACATCAACATTTTGGAAAAGTCATCAGATAGCCCTTGATACTGAACTTCATTTGAGCACTGCCTACCACCCTCAAACTGATGGACAATCAGAATGGACTATTCAAACCTTAGAATACATGTTGAGATCTTTCTCACTATAATTTCGAGGTATGCGGGATCAATATTTACCTCTAGTAGAATTTTCGTATAACAATAGCTTCCATTAAAGTATTCAGATGGCACCATATGATGTGTTATATGGAAAGAGATATCGCACACCAAATTTTTTAGATGATGTTGGTGAAATAAAACTCATAGGCCCAGAACTTGTTGAGGAAATGTTGGAAAAGGTGAAGGTAATCCAAACCCACATCAAAGCATCTCAAAGTCGGAAGAAGAGCTATGTCGATAACTGATGGAAGGATTTGGAATTTTCGGCAGAAGATCATATTTTCTTGATGGTATCTCCATGGACAGGTGATATACATTTTGGTAAGAAGGGTAATCTGAGTCCCACGTTCATCGGACCTTTTGAAATCCTAGAACGAATTGGGGCTATACCTTACCGTTTGGCAATGCCCCCAAGTCTCTCAAAAGTTCATGATGTGTTCCACGTATCACTGTTGAGAAAATACATGCCTGAACCAATGCATATACTTACCTATGAGGAATTAGAACTGGAACCCGATCTATTTTATTGTAAAGAGCCTATCAGGGTTCTTGATGCAAGAGAACAAGTGTTGAGAAACCAGACGACTCGTCTGGTAAAAGTTTTATGGAGAAACCATAAGATGGAAGAGGCAATGTGGGAAATCAAGGAACTTATGATGAAGAACCACCCGGATATTTTTATGCAGTAATATTCTAGAAATTTTGAGGATGAAATTATTTGAAGGAGAGGAGAATGTAACACCCCCTTATTACATGTTATGTTTCCCTTTGTATAATGCAATAGCTTGCATTGTACACAACTTCGAGATTCTAACACATCGCGACCAATCAAACTAGCTGTCCTAAATAGTAATGCCCACTTTTTAAAATTTTATATATTTTATCTTTAAAAATGGTCTTCATTTTTGGCTTCGGAATATCGAAATTATCTTAGGGAGAAATTTTGGTATTGCTCTGAAAACATTCAGTTTTTGATGAATAGTGAAAAATATTAAATTTTAATTAAAAACAACATTTTTAATAATTTTTTTTATAATTATAAGGTATAATATTTAGTGTTTTTAATTATAATTAGATTATATGTTTACCATTTAATCCAACGTTGTTCATTGGATGTAATTCCACATTTAAACTCGACATAAACAAGTGTTAATCTTTTAATAGTTATTATTTCTTAAAAACACGCTTTATGTTTTGACAATGGGAATTTATTTTAATTTTATTTTTGCCACTTCTGTGTTTTGAATTTATAAAAATTGATTTCATATTTAAAATCAGTAGGTCCAAATTGTGTAAATAGGTTACTTTTATTTTTAGACATTTCGAATAATTACATCGGTAAATATTTTAATTACCATGGTTAAAGGGTAAAACCAGTAAATAAAAGGGAAAATAATATTATAATAATAATAAATTACCCTAACACATGTTCTAACCCTATTTTATGATACATGTTGGACCATGGGAATCCTTGGATTCTATTTTATGATACATGTTAGACCATGGGCATCCTTGGATTTATTTTGGGACCTCATGGAGCCACTTGTAAATGATAATGACACTTTATATTAATTAAGTTAAGGTATATACAAAAATGACAAAAACAAATATCTTTTAATAAAACAATTTTTACATGGGGTTATATATGTTACCTATTCGACAATAAATATTCATTATAAAGTTAAAAATATTTTCTACATAATTTTATTGTATTTATAATTTTTAGGCATTGAATAATAAAATTTATTTAGGACACAATGATGATGGAGTATTTTCAATATTAATGAAAGAATCAAATAAATAGTATTATAGATGTTAAAATATATATAATTTGAATGTTTTTATGCCATACAAGAATTTTTTAGGTAAATTTGACATGTTATTAATGATTAAATGAATTTAATTCTATGTAATTATTTGGGTAGGAATTAAAAAAAACAAAATATAAAATAGTATCAAAATTGACATAAAAGAGTTTTTTAAAAAAATATTGTATTATTAATTGATATTCGATTTCTAAAAATGTAATGTTTGGAAAAAGGACTTAAATAATATTATATATGTCATTAATTAACCACATGATGTTCTCTTGTGAGTTTATAGTAATTTTATTAACCATATAATAAAAAATATACAAAGAGACATGGTAAATGTCAAACTAATTAACTAAGAGTAAAATCTAGAAGATAAGGTTAATATAGTGACCCAAACCTATCTAAAACCTATTGGTTGAGTGTTTTTCGACCCATAACCACATTATCCTCAAAATAAACTATTTTGGAGCCATTATAAACCAGAAATTATTTTATTATAAATTAATATTTCAATCATTTCCTAACGTGCCCCTCACAACTCTTATAAAAGGGCACTTCCCCTTCTCTCAAATCCAAATCTTAAAATCCATTTCTCACGGCCAAACCCTACCCAAATATCCTCTGATATATTATCCCTTAATCCTAGAGGAATTAATTTAGTCATAAATCCATCTTAATGATCCATTTTGATCAAATAAAACGGAAGAACCTGAAGAAGAGGTAAATATTGCATCACCTCTTTCAAGTTCGTTTCTTCTTCCACTTCTTATTTATTTGTTTTTTCCATTATAAATAAATAAATCCAATATCTTATATATATTATGATTTTATTATAAAAATTTTACAACCATATTCATTATTTTATCCATCCTAGGAATGACATGTCACCATACGTGTGTACGAACAGCTTACTGTCTCCACGTCGTGGTGTAGTTTTTTATTCAAACACATCATCATTTGGATGGGTATAATAATGCAGATAAATGATGTAAATAATAAAATTAACATGATAATGATTCTATATATATATATATGATATACCATTAAATTATATATGATTTTAATATCAGAATAATGATATTGTTGCTTGGGCATACGTGCAGATTACCATCTCCACGAACGCGATGAGATTCATTCCCAATCGTATACATTCAAGAATAATTTTCATTTGATGATTAAAAATAATTTTTAAAGACTTAATATCATTATTAATGTGAACAAGATACGTCATATCAACAACAAACATTACTAACATAACAAATCATAAAAATTTAAACAAATCAGTTAAAACCTGAAACGATTATACTACTGAAATGTCATTAACAGATAAATATTAGAAGATCATATATGATATCATATTAATGTATAGGGTTCTTGTATAATTTTATAACAATGATTTCACCATTATACATGAGGTTAACCTACCCTCGACCAAGGAAAAGAACAAGGTAAGGGTTAATTTCACAATCTCTTTATTATCCAAGGTTGTTTTTACGTAAGCATCTACTGGGACCTCTTTATCATCCACATCGATGTTTCTTAAAAATGTATTCCAAAATATTTTTAATATTTACTAGACTATGGGTTAAAGTCACTTATAACTTTTTTGACTTTGTATAAAATGGGTTGAAAGGAATATTTCTGTCATTTTCCAAACAAGGTGCCTTATGACATTTTTGACCAAATTAAGGTAAGAATGTTTTTTAACTTATACGGTGGGTGCGGTTATTTTCTACCATTATAGCATCATCGAAACATCCCTTACAAGATTATAATAATATGTTCAAAATAAATTTTTTCTTTTATAATTATATGAATTTTAAATGATTTCAAAATTGATAGAGATATTTCTCTAAAAAATGTTTTCATTTCATCTATGTCAACATCCTTTGATGGATTTTAATCTTAATTGAAGTTGATTTATGATGATACAAAACTTACATATTGTATTGAAGTTTTTGTGATATTTTTTACTGTGGATGTGTTATTTTCACACCATTCATGGTTTATGGAGAAAGTATTGAAATTTTGTATGCTAGTTTCAATACGAATGTTTATGTTATGTTTGAACCTTTTCATACGAGGAATGCAATGGACATAGTAAGTGATGGGTGGAGCCCTCTATAGCTCCTCGATGCATCGGTAGGTCTCATGAGACAATCTAGTTTCTTGGAACAAGGCCTTGAAAAAATCATATTTTTAGTCTTGGCACAAGGCCTTGACTATATAGTTATGATGTTTGGAATGATGCATTACATCATTATGAAAGTGGCTATTGATATTACATGTTATCTATTCCATATTATTCTGAAGTTCAAGTTCAGAAGGATTTTGATTTAGTATTATACATTTCCTAAAATGTTTATGCTTATTTATGAAAGTTTCTGCTATATTGTTATCCTTACTGATCATGCCAGCTCACCCCTTTCTATGTTTTTTTTTCAGGATGCGAGTAAGTATTTTATGACTAACCTGCAGGGATAGTCTAAGGGGATATGAATGTGGTATATGGAAAAAATGTTGTTGTAGTTTTTTATTTTATAATGTAATGTTAAAGTTATTAATGTGTCTAGTATATCCAAGGCTACAAAACTGATCGGTCTTTCGGAACATGATTTCCTTGTATCAGGCCAATGTTGTGTAATAATTCACAGAATCTGTGTAATTGTGGTCGGGGAATTACATAATGATACTATAAAAAACACAATATGTTTATAATAATATAATTTTAGAGAATTTTATTAAATTTAATTATTCGAATGTTTGGTAGGCTTAGATATTTGGATAGTTATAAATAATATATAACCTATAAAATGGTTTAACTGATATATTATTAGATATACTAAATTTACTATAGGGTCTAGGTAAGATAAATGACAAATGGATCCCTTTTAGGATATTATTAAATTCTCCCCTTATGTTTATTATAACCTAATGGGGTGAAATGGGATGTTTGTGCATCTATTATGGTAGGAATGTGTTAAGATGTCATGAATGTGCATTAAGTTTTTGAAAATGATTTTATTTAATAGAATTTATATTGATATTTATTTCAAATAAATTATTGATTTTATTTGTTTTAAAAATAATTTTTTTTTGTGTTAATTGTGATTAATTGTGATACCTTTGACTTCTGAAAAGGAATGAATTACTATGACGAAAATATATCAACATAGGCATGGACATACAATCATAAATTTTTTACTTTTAAGACATTGTTTATATATGTAATTTAAATGTATACATTGATCCTAGATTAATCTTTATATTTCTGGAATAATAAGAGTCATATATATATATATATTTTATTCATTTTATGAAATCATATCCTTGAAATTTATAATATTATATAAATTAATCTCATTTTTAATATATTTTTAAAAAATTTAGGAATAATCATTCATATATAAATTTTAAGAATTTAATTTTTTTATCCATTATGATTTAATTTTTAATAATACACTAATTTAATTGTGTTGAATTTTATTTTTTTAGAATAAATAACATAATAGAGGATGAGAATGAAGGGAATATTACCAATCAAGTCATTATAAAAAATAATAAAATTTTCCTCTTATAACATGGATGGTTGGATAGAAACCCTCCTATATCAGCTCTTATAATTTGAGATGGGGATGTAAAAATTCATATCCCTAACCATGATTGTTGAGTTATATAAATTCATTAGGAAGTAGTTGTTTATAATATCTTATTTCACCAGCAACGACAAGCCTAAAATTATTTGAATTTGGATGTTTCAAATTAAAATAATTAATTCCACTAAATATGATTAGGGATTTCCAAATAGGACATTCCATTTTCCCTTTGGTTTCTACAGTGAACTTTTTTCATTGAATAGTGTTCCCTAAAATATCACCTTTCACGATGTTCCCCGAGAGATACCCATATTACCAAACTGATAATGGAAATTCCAAGAAACTATTTTAGAAATTGATATGCCACTAACTTTGATTCTAACATGGATAGTGTTATCTAATTTTTTTCCATGATCAAAAAATACCAGAGTATCCCCATATATATGTAAAATTCTCCATAAATAATTAAAATCTTTGTGAATCACTCAAGACCCACAATAAGAATATTGAACACAAATAAAGGCCATGGATAAAATGTTTACTAGTATGGAAACCACTCTTACACATTTGGAATAAAATAAAATATTTCACTTTTTCAGGAAAATTTTAAGGGAGATGATATGAATTGGCATATTAAATCTATCGTTAAAAAAGAAAAGACAAGGATTGTTGTATGGAATAATGAATGGAATAATGGTTGAGGAAGGGTCTTGAAGCATATATGAATAATTATCTCATCTTCCTCTCTACGCATGTGTGAATCCTATATATATGAGGAGAATTGAAAAGATAACCTTGGACAGTTTGGACTTGATCATTAAAGCAAAAATAATCCACTTGTTTAAGGGATTCTATTGGAAGTTATTAGATAATTTTTTATTTTTATTGAATATATATTAATTTTAATACAGCAGTAGTTATCATCTATTTTTCTATACAACTTCCACATTTCATAATTTTATTATTATTTTAATCCTCAATTATGACCCCTATTGATCCATTTTCATAGAATATATAACCAAATGGGTGATCATGGGGGGAGATCATATGGTGTTATCTAGTTCCCATTATTCATTCCTTGTGACTTTTCGTGACATTTTTGATGCATTTGTGAGGGTTTTATATATTTTCTATTGCATTCATCCTTATAATATTAGCATACATATCCTTATAACTCCTTTTATTAAATTCTTTTTCACTCATTTCTCTTGACATTTCTTTCATATAGTGTACATTGGAATATTAAGGTATTAAAAACATATGATAGAGTTGGTTTTTGTGTAATGGATTTCTCATAGGTTTAAAATGTTCATTATACAATTATATGGAGTAAGTTGGGAATTTTATTTATATAGGTTTTTCAAAATAATAACACACTTCATTATATAAATTAATGAGTTAACCTAGGAATGATATTAATTTGTTTTTCAAATAGTAAAAAGATAATTAATATTAATATAATGATGTAACCTATATGATCCTATTTTATATTGACTCCTTTTACACTTGCACTAGTTATTCCACATGTTTTATTGCATTCATTTTCAATTATTACATTATTTTAAAATTATTATAAATTTGATAAAGAATAATTAGTGGAATTAAGAATGAATAATTATGAGTATCTCTATAATAGATTACCCTAGTTTAAGCACTCTTAAACAACCCATTAAAATAAATTTTTACTAACTAGAAATCCCAGATTGGAATTTTTTTATTTGGGGTCATTATAGAGGAAGTTGAAAAATTAGTTTGATATCTACTCATAGTGTAAATACTTTTATTTATTTTCATTTTTTTCATTTTCTTTTTTATTCTTTTCCTTGTTAACCTTATTTTTCCTTTTATCAACTAGCATAAATATCATGATTAGGTCCATTATTACTCAATTGGTACTAACATACATTTCTTCTACCAAATTATGGATGAGGTTATAGAAATGTTTGGTTCCCTTTTCCAAAACCAACATTCTAAACATTCGTTATTCTCTTAGGATCCCATAGTGGAATATAATTAATGGAAATAATATGAGAAGTAACACTTAGTGAACAAAAAAGTTTTGTGGATGGTTACCACTTCTATAATGATAAATTTAAATTATAATATAAAATTCTTCAATGATTAGAATAAAAATAATACTCACACATTAGAAAAATTATTCAATATAAGTGTGAATAAAACAAAGGGTTATCAAGGTGATAAAGGATGAAATAAGTGTATATCTTACACCCTTCATATCTATATAGAGAAAGTATTACAACTATAATAAGAAAGAAAATATAAATATTTGTCTATGTTTTTTGTTAAATATTACATTGAGAATGTGGAAGCTATATAATAAATCCATTCTCACCGATGAATTTCTAAAAAACATTATGAGTATGAATATGAACCAACCATAGAATAAACTCTAGGGTAAATATTATGATTTTGGGACCTATAGAGATTTATTTACCCCTTTTAACTTAAAATAATACCATATTGAGGGGGTACGATGACCAAAATGGAGACAAATTTAATTTTATTCACTACCCCATAAATTTATTTATTCTTATAGTTTTAGGGTATGAGTTATTTTTAACATCTTTTAAGGGTCACCAATCCTTTTTACCACTAATGGATATTAAGAAAAGACACATGTGTGGTTCCTGTAAAAGAAACCACACCAACCATAAGACATTATATAATCATTAGTACTACCTAGATAGAGGTACTATAAACTATAAAACTCTTTAAATGTTATCCCAAGATAATCATTTTTTGAATTTTTATTTTCTTTATGAATATATTTAACATTAATGTTATTTATTGGGTGTTTTAAAGTGGAGACATGAGGATAAATACTACCAAAATAATAAATTTAGGTTATATATATCATTTCCATCATTTTTCAGACATTTTTAAATATCATTTATTCTCCACCTTCAATCGTATTAATATTTATGAGTTAAATTGGGTAAAATGTAACAAATAAGTGAATGAAATGTGATACACTTTATTTTTAGGTGTTTATTAAAATAAATTGTCTTTTATTTTTTTCATCTCATTTTATTTATTATTTCCTTATGTTTTTAGAATATATTTAATCCTATATAAATATCCCAAATCAATTTTCAAAACTTTTTATTCTGATATATATTTCATGATTTTTGAAAAAAATAATTTAAATGATTTTTGATATGAAAACATTTTATTAAGTATTGATTTGAAGATATTTTCATTATTTTAACAATATTTTTAAATACATTTCTATAAGAACTATCCAAATAATATTTCATATATTTAGAGGTTAATAAGAATATTTTTTTATATTATTTTTTTATAACCTCACTTTTCATGAGACGAACATGGATTTTGTATGTGAATTAAAACATACAATCATTATTTTTCAATTATTTTTTGGTTATATGAATTTTTTTCAAAGTGATTGGGGAATATACTTGGTTTATCCCTCATTTTACCATAAGACCCATAAATTAAATCAACCCCTATTAAGACTATAAATTACCATATATTCATTTTTATTTTTAAGATATACTTAAATTTTATTTTCACATTCCTACCCCCACTAAAAAAATCATGATCATTTGATGGATGATTGTGGGGTAAGGTTCATTATGTGGTTTCATTAGGATATTTTTAATTTTTGGATGAATGTGTTAGTGGTGTCATGGTTTTTTGGATTTGACCATGAAATTGGGAATGATGTATACTTTTCCTTGTATCCTTTTATTTGTCTAATTCATCATATCAATAGATATTTTAAAATTGTATTAATGAGAAAATATAATAAAACATATATACATATGAAAAAAATTCAAAATGAAAAAAATGGTAAATAAGATTTAATTATTCTTTATGCTTACTTATATTACTTATGAACCCAATTAAAAAGGTAATGGATTACCATTGGGTATTCTTATAATGGTAATTTAGTGAGTTATATAATAATTGTGTTCTTGAATACAATCACACATTATATTTATCAATGAAATATATTTTTTGTTATTTTTTATATGCCTTATCAACTAAACATAAGACACTAAACACCCTTTAATGAACTATATGATATAATTCAGTTTCATTGGATCATTATATATAGTTTTATAACTTCTAAAACCCCATTATAAATCTTGTATTTTCACAAGTATGAGCATAATTCCACCAATATTTCTCTCTTAAGTTAATAGTGACATTTATTTCAATGAAATGGAGGATATGAGTGAGAAATGGTTAAATATTTATTGTTAAATATATTTTAATGTGATAATATATATGAAAATTAAAATTAATTTTGAAAATAATAAATGCTAAAAATAAATTTCGAAATTTGATTGGTTATTTTCCTTCATTATTGAGGTGTATATTTTTACTGGGGTATGGAATTTTTCCCAAGTGGGGAAGAATTAAAATGAGGTAGTGATAAAATCCATATTTTCATATATTTTTATTGTAATTTTATTTTATAATTTTAGGTTTCTAAAAATAAATTAATCCAAAATACCCATAGCAAGAGAAACTAGAAACCTAAGAAACAAGATCTACTACGTATGAAAAAAATATACTTGAATAAAATGAAAAATAAATTATTACCTTTCAGTAATAATCACTACTTCCTTAGTTTTCATTCAAATTATTTAGAATGTACACTTAGATAAAACCATACGAATCCCTCCTTTGTCGTATATCCAACTGTTGACTTGAATCAACCATTCAATGGCCATGATACTCCTCTATTATTATGAGATGATTGTGCATCTCGATGTGAAGATAGACATAGGGAGATATTCTAAGAGAATCATAGGATTCACATATAGTATAGATTGATAAATGCCTCACGGTGATTACTAATTTATATAAACCTTATTGATGCACTTGAGTGGTCATGAATTAACTGATATTTACATAACATTTGAGTTAATTCCTCAACAATTCATGAATTAATCATATGAATAGAAATATTTCTGCCCAAAACTTTCATATTATGAAATATAAACTATAAATGATGTACATGGAAGATTATTAAACATTAAAACCTAATGTCAAAATTCTTCAATAGTTCATGGGATGGTCGTGTCAATAATATAATATTATATACTATAAAACACTACCTTACGACATTCCTTGTCATACACTACAACTAGTTTGGATAGTAGCATGATAATACGTGTCATCATTTATGATATCATATTTTTTTATTATGTTATATATCCTAAAACCATTATATACATAAGAGATTTAGGGAATATCTCCATCAATAACTTCTCCATAATTAATTATATAATGGGAATTAATTATATTTTTACCTTTTAAGAATAAATTTGAAATTAATTATTAATTTATTTTTTTTAAAAAAAATACTAGATTTATTAATTTTAGGGATTATTTTAAGTAATAAATATATTTAATTTTGTTAAAATTAAGTTTTTCAAGTTAAAGTAATTAAAGGATAAAGATAATAAATAGAGGTCTCCCAGGCATATCATCATTTAAGACAAGGGATGTCATCTCTTATGAAATATAAACTTGTCCAATGACACCCCTACATCACTTATTTGGGGATAAATGAAGGGGAAAGTACATATAAATATTTATTCCTGTGATTATTGATGGATGTATATGCATGAGGAAACTGTCATTTACGATATCTCATATCGTTTCCCTAACAAATTAAAAAAACTGAAGGTGAAAGATTATAAGTATTTATAATAAAAAATTATACTTTTTATGAATGGGAGTCACTAAACATGACATAAAAAATTTCACAGGGGTTTCCAAAATTTTCTATTTTCCATGAATCATGAACTATGTGATATCACCATCAATGATTTTCCCTATGTACTTCAAATGAAACAAAAATAATAAAGGAAAACTAGATCTATTATTAATGAAATCGATATGTCATTGTCAATGATTTTATTAAAGAAGTTTATATCCCATTTTTTATATTGACCACCACATACCTGAGGACCCATAGACATGCATTTTAATCTTCAGATTATCTTCATAAGCCTAGATCAGCAATCTAAATACCTCAAAAAACATCTAGACGATAAACTAAACATATGGATCCCAAATACATTCCATGTGGAATCCATGTATACACATTTTCCAAAAAATAAAATACTTCCTATCCCTCACTTAGAAAAATTATTAAATTATTACGATACCTTTCCATGTGTTTTTAATCCATGGAAAATAAATGATAAGGACCACGGGGGAATAAAGAAGAAAAAGGGAGGTTAAATGTTCCTAAATATTATATATAGAATTTTCATGACCATATCAACTTATATGAGGAAATTTTAAATGTATTATAATAATAATAAATAAATAATTGGAATACTATAAATTAGTTATGAAAAGATACCCAATCCAATTGTAAAAGAATTATTAGTGGAGGGGATTAGATACGATTTAATTTATATTACTGATGGAGTTTTTTTTAATATTATAATTATTCTTATATTTTTTATATATTTATTTATCTATATCTTATCTATTTATGTTCTTTCTCTATTTTAGCCTCTTATTCTCAATTTTGAAATAGTAACTAACATAATGGACAATAATTAGGGGAGGTAATATGCTGTTTCCAAGTTCCCATTCTCTAATTATTTTATATTTTGTTTCCCATTTAAATGAGACAATGAAGGGTTTATGAGTTTGGTGTAGTATTCATCCACCTAATGTTATAATCCTTAGACTCATACCACCTGCTATTAAAAATATTCTCCCCCCATTCATGATATTTTTCCTTTATATAGTCATATTGGGAAAATAAAGGAATGAACAATATACAATCGATATGGGTGTGGTCAGAAAAAATACTTATGGTTGTATCATGTTTAGTATGTGAATACATGGAGTATTTTGATTTGGGTGTGATAAAAATCTATATAGAGAATAATACGATTCATAATCAAAATAGTGTGGGTGACCCATCAATGGTATTGATTGGGTTGTTAAATGGTAATATGATAATTACTTTGTAAACAATGAAGGAACCCATATTATCCTCTTAGGGATTAAAAAATTTCACACTAACACTAGAAAGTTATTCAATTTTTTTGTTTTTAATTTTTTTTTAAGTCAATCATAAATTATTTTTTAAAAATAATAACAATAACAAAAATAATAATTAGTGGAATTAAGAATGAATTTATTAGTGAATATCTTTGAGAGATAAATAGTGCTTAGCCACTATCATGTATTCCACTTGGATTTTTCTCTATCAACTTGGACATCATGATAGGACTATAGCCTACAATTATTTAAATACCATTGTGTAAATAGACTATTCGTGGGGTAAGAGTCATGAACATTGGAAATTCCATTGAACTTTTGAATTATTTGTTATAATAAATCCAAGAACATGGAATAATAATCAGTGACATAAAGAAAAAGAAGAATCCATAGAGGTTTCTAAGGAAAATACTTTTTTATTTTGTGGTTATTAATGAATACAGTATGATGAGGATTTGTTGGACAATATTAACTTAATCACCAAATTTACTTTCACTCCCATTAAGTAAAAGGTTCCCATATCTACCTAAATTTATCTGGTAGTAACTGATAGGTAGTTATATATGGATATCGAGGTGAATTTTTATATTTATTTGAAATATTTTAAATTCCAATGGATGTGTAGTATGTAGTTATACATAGATCGTTTGAATCCAAGGAATGCTCAAATATTCATTGGGATGAAACATTGAAGTATGATAATGCTAGAGAATGATGTTATTTTATAGAGTTTACTGGTTTTTTGATCAAATCTAATTAAGAATAAATATTCCTTATATATGTATTTTTTATATAATATTTTTACCAATGATTTGGTTGAAGGTAATTTGTTTTCAATTTTACGACCTATGTAGTAATGGTGACCAAATATTCTTTGAAATAAATGTATTTAATATATATTAAATGGATAAATTATTTAATTCATTGACTTTATATGGGAAATATATTTTTTAGGTATAATAGTAAGTTCCATAAATCCTAGAATAGAGGTAGTTAGAAGAAATCCAAGATCATAACTTTATCATAGGGTATAAGACAATTTGGGATATTCATAAGTGGTAGTTATGCACAACTAAACTAGGGTTATATAAATGAGCCTAATCCATATCACCAATTCATGAATCATGTAAATATGGAGTTTCTTAGTAGTTAATTTACGTGTTATTTTGGTTTTTGGTATTATAACTAGATGTAGGGTTTGTAGATTCCTATAGTGAACTCAAATCAAACTATATCCAAATTACTACATGGAAATTGTTATAATCCTTAATAGGTTGATCCTAATAAGAAACAAGGGAAAAAAATTTCTATATATTATTAACAAGATAATTTAGAAGTGGTAGTAATGATAGTTTAAGGTAATATAATCATTTCCTCTACTATAGTAATCGATATGAGTGTATGTTATTCATTTATATAGGCATGAGTAGTAAAACAATTGATTGTTTTATTCAATTGATATAAATATTACAATTATGAAATTGGTTGAGTGGGGGTTATATGTCATTATTATTTCATTATAATTAGTTATGTGGTTATATCATGGTTATTCTTTGTTTTTGTGATTAACACATATGACCTCATAACGTGAATGTATTATATAGTGTTGTTCATGTCTTCCATTGACTACAACAAACATTGAGTTTGTTTTACTTTAAATGACATGGTTTTTTGTTATTTTTATAGGGAATGATATATTCATCCTACTATAAAAAGACTAGCTATATAAAGTATATATTTATTTTTATAGATTGACAGACTAATTTTTCGGTTTATATAATTAAGAATTAAAATTTAGTTGGTTATAGTGGTAGAAAATTTCATAGATGAGTTTGTTAAAGGAATATATATAAAAAAATTAGAGAGAGTTGTAGAGTTCCATATTGAATTTTTTTAGGAATTAGTTTGGTATTTTTTTCCTTTATATCACATAAAACCTTTTAAGCTACAATATTTAATGATTCAGCTTTAATAATTAGATGATAATGGATTTAGTAATCTAATTTATTCCCTTTGGGAAGCACCTATTTTATTATCCATATGGGATGATGGTAACCTGACTTTATCTGTTAGATATTGAAAGCTAAATCAACTTATAGATAATAAAAAATTATATTTTACCCCAAACCATTTATTTTTTGTTCTTTTAAAAAGTGTTTAATGATTTGAGAATATTGATTTGGGGTTGGGATATCACCTGTTTTCAGTGAGAGTGGTTTAAATTCTAAAGAATAATTTTATTATAATGTATATATTGTTCCAATTAATGAATTCATCAAAAATTTAGTGGGGGAAAATCAATGCAACCCAAAACTACTCCCATAATAAATAAAAATTTACCCATGGTGGTTATTTTGTATAACCTTGAATAGATTAAGTAAAAAATGTTGATGGCATATAGTTAGAGATATATAACAACAACAAAAATAAATAACAATCCTAAAATGTTCATTATCACTTTTTATTGAGGGGATAAATATTTAATGAATAGAAGTTATTATATTACATAATAATTTCATAATATTTATTAATAATTAATAGATGATTAAAAAATAATAGATTCTTGAACTATATGAAACTATATAGTGAGAAATACAAGGAAGAAAATGATAATGATAAATTAAAATTACCCTTTAAATCATCCCCATGTGACTCTAATAAATTGATATTGTTTAAAAAATTTATTACCACCAAACAAAACCCTTTTAATATCTAAAATACTCTTTAAAACATGAGGGTGGATATCTCAAATTTTAATCACACAGTGTTCACAAAAAAAATAAAAAATATTTAATGTCTTCTAGACTAGGGTGTGGTGTATGAAACTGTGACGTGGTTTCATCTGGTCATTAGTAAACACCAAAAATAATTTTTTTTAAATTTCCTTAATTATTGTGGTTATTTCTATTTAAAATTTTATATATTTAACTAAAAAAATAACATGGTTTATTCTAAACACAAAACGTTCCATTACAATGCTTCATCAACCATCCATGGATATAGAAAAATGAAAATTTTACCCATAATATTTTCTAATTCCACTTGAACAATAATTTAATTTTCCAAAGAATTATAAAAAGTGAATAGAATATCAATTGAATACTCTGCCCTTCACCATGAGAAAACTATTTGATAATTTTATATTTATTGTGATTTACCCTATGAAATATTTTTTTTAATGTTAAACAAAAACCCCAAAAAAATCCAACAATCACCTCACTTCATTATGTCTAACTACACAATTTTCTATAAAAATAGGACAAGGTGCTAAAAATCCTAATATAGATTGGTCACATCATGTAGAACTTTTAATTCCTTTACTCTTATTATAATAAATGTATAATATTATATATTTTTTATCCAGATCATTCTAGATCATTTTTCTTTGATATAAACAATGATATTTTTAAAAATATACCACTAATCTGGGCTGTTGGTGACACATTTTTCACGTCGTTTTTTGTGAAATAATCGATTTTTAACTGATAATTTTTTATTATTAAATAGAATTGATCAATTTTTATTTAGTAGATGTTTAAATAATAAATACATTAAACATCATAACTAAAATATTTTTTTGGGTATTTATTCTCTCAATTGTTCTTTATGAGGATTGTATATTTACATTAAGGAACAACCTTTTTTATGATATTTTAATTTTAGAAATAAATATTCTGTATTTTCATTTTTTATATTAATAATCAATTGTGGGATTAATTTTTTTAGAATTTTTTTCAAGAAATTTTATTTTGTATTTGGAATTCATTTTCATTTATTAAGCCTACCATTTTGTGATGGTTGTTATGATAGTGGGCAAGCGATAAGATGAATTTGGAATAATCACTATAATGACCCTGAAAAACCTAATGTATGAAGGAGGTTTGGTCATTAACCAAACAGAAATATTGGTTATGGAATCCCATAATATTCTTTTCTAACTAGATGCATGATTAAAAAGTACAATTGACTACATCCTAAAATAAATCATCCCATGCATAGAGAAATTCAACAAAATGTGTCTAAATCCAACCAACCATAGTGGTAGAGATAAGATATACCATAAGACAAACATATGAGTTACCATTCTAGAGAAACCAATTCAAATATTATAGGATACCTACCAAATTTTTTTTTTAATCTGTTGTACCTATGAATAACAGACTATGAGACTACAAGACAAGTTGTCATCTTCAATAACTTAACCTATCAAAATGATTCCACAGTCAGTCGACTGACCATGTATGGTTTTTAAAATTAATGTATTCTTAGATGAATCAAAAATAAACTTGGAAATTTAGAGATAATCACTCACTTAGTTTGGTTTATATAACCAAAATCTATCAATTCTAATGTTGAGATTAACTAAATTTGAAATCTAGATTTAATAAGAGTTAAGGGAAGTTAAAAATGAGTTTTTATTGAATCTTACATAAAATTGATCCTTTGATAAGGGAAGTTAAAATTTTAATATTGTTAACTGAAAATCTTCAATATCTACCATAGTATATGCATTCATAAAATATAACTAAAATAAAATTATCAATGGGAGTTGATCTTCATGGATAAATTTTAAAAAGGTGATGCTACCATAACATGAAGATGATGAATTCGTTTCTATTGAAGTGGGTATGATATGAGGTCCTTAATATCATCAGATTAAGATTTATGGTTTTAATTTTTAGGATTTTAAATGACGTATTTGTTTCATGTAGAAGATGAATATGTGGACCTCTAATAATCTTAATGCACCAATATTCATTACAAATTTGAATTCATAATTTGTAATTGATAAAATTATTCAATTAAAGTCTAAACTAATGATTTTCAAGTGATTAAAAATTATAATGGAAATTTATTCCAGTCTTATTAAAGTTAGATAGTAGTCTGCGCATACTGAGAGATGAAACTAAACTTAAATAAACATGGTTATGGTAGGTTCATACCTGATCGAATCAAGTATATATGAGATAGATCAATAATTTTCTAAATTTTTAGATGAATATTGTGAGATAATTTCAATAAGTATTCATTGTAATAATTTAATCTAGATTAAGAAGTGATATCAGAGTCGAGGATCAAGACCACTTATCAAGGCCAATTTTTAGATGTTTATTGAACAATAATGACAATGGGGGATCGTAACTATCCAAATACTACAGTTTAAATATTTTATTAAAACGTGAACTAGATTCTAATTTAAATTTATCCATAAAGTCCTTGAGTTATTACATCAGTAGGATTTGAATCTTTCTTTTGATCTATGATCAGGGAATTATTCTCCCCAAGCTAGGGGTTCCATTGATTCAAATTTTGATTCTCATGAGGAAGCCACACTTCCTATGAATGGTTGAATGAGTGGTATAGAGACATTATCCATACAAACAGAACCAAATAAATTATTTACTTTAAATATAACTACTGAATAAGAAATTGGCCGATATCAAATGATGATAAATTTAAAAGTGTGGTTACATTGAAAAAAGATAACTTAATGTACATGGACCTCACTGAACAAGACCAATGAATTCCCAACAAACACCAAGTGCCTAGAAATTAATTTAATCTCAAAATGGACTATAATTTTAAAATATAAAAAATAAAATGCAATAAAAATGAGTGCTTGAAGCTGTAATGTTCACCAGAATACTCAAGATATTTCCCCATGTGCATAGGAGCATAACCTGTTGTAGGGTCATTTATAGTAAAATGATAAAGAGTTGTTCTACTCTAAAAATTCCACATTGGGGATAGAAAGATATTTAGGGATCATTGAATATTAACAAGATAATGGAATTTGGGGTAACCCTATTTTTAAATGGGGGAGGAGGACAACCAAGTGAAAGGAGGACATTCTAGAGGAGTTGAGGGATAAAATCTGGAGCAACGGGAGAAGGAAATAAATGTTCCAAATAGTGGATATCATAAAACCTTCTTACATCCTCTTGTTTCATTATTTAATGTATTATCATAGAATAAAATTCATAAATTTTGATTTTATAAACACGGTCGACTAAATTCATTATAGGGAATTATATTGATTTGGTAATTGATTTTAATTTGTGAAATTATACATTAGATATTACTCTAATTGTCAAAATTATGAAATATAATTTTCTAAATCATTTTGAAATAATGAAGATTAATCCTAAAAAACATCATATTCAAATGGTTTAACCATATTAAATTAAAAAAAATAGGGACAAATCCCTTGAGAATATCACAAAAAATTCAATCGATAACCTGGATTTAGTGAAAAAAAAATTTCATTATCAAATGATCAAGTTCTTTCTATAGTTGAGGAACTGTAGTATTATTTTGATCATGGGTTTACCCACTAAAAATACTGTTCATAAAATTTTAATTAGTTTATAAATCCTAATTTATATGAATGAATGGAAGAAAATATATTTTAAATTATCTAATCAAGATTCCACAACATATCTTCTGATTGTTCATATTTACTATTGATTAGGATTCCATTTTTTTTATATTCTAATAATTTACATTTTCTCGTCACTACTAGTGTAGTTTCTCTCACTGTTACATCACCATTGTTCCACTATTTTCTTGAGTTTATTTGTTATCTTCCTTGGACATATATACACTCACACGATTGAATTTATCTTTTATATTAACTATATTATTTCTCAATATACCATAATGTAACATATGTTTCATTGAACGATGTCATTCCTTTTATATCATATCAAACTTTAATCAGTATCAATATAGTATATAAGTATGATGATGGTAAAAAAATTAAAAGCAGTTAAAAATATTGAATCAATAACTCAAAAGAATAAATCCTAGTATACTCATAATGTGAGAGTAATATATACCCAAAATTTATAAACAAAGTAATATATGTGAGAGTACACTAACTCTCAGTACAAATAACCCTACTATATATCACGTTTTTCACAAGGATCTTTGTATTACTTCACATTTATCAACTCACTACATGCAGGATCATCAGTATGAACATTTTGAGTTCTTATAATTACTTTTTGGATTACTAGGTCTCATGGTATATTTATTTCCTAATTTAATATTTACTATATTAAACATTATGACTCGTATTTTGGGGTTTCTATAATTGATATTCTCGTTTATTTGGAATCATAGGTGAGACATGGAAGGAATTTATGATTTATCTTGGATTTACTATGAGATCACAGGTATTATTTGAATCAATAAATATTTCATTATTGATTCAAGATGTAATTTTCATGGTATATTTAATCTCATAAAAGTTTATTTCATCTCACATTATTATAGTTACATAGGTAATTTCATAGGAGTTTCCAAATAATGTTTTTAATATTTAATGTTTCCTTGGATAGGATAGGTACAATCAATGATTTATTCAAGGCTTATCAAGGTGAGTCTCACTTATTATAATTTTAACATTAAGGGTTTAATGTTTATTCAGGATGATAAAATCTAACAGAAATTGATGTGGTAAAAAGAAGATCAATTTATGGTAGTTTTTATCACACCTTGGTCATGTTAGGGGTTTTCAAAGTACTATGATAAATTAAGAGGTATGTTTATATGGACACTTTTGAAAAGAGAAAACATGGTGGTGTATAAGTTGGAAAATTTATGACCAATTGAGATGAACTATCCCATCCATGATTTGAAACATGTAGACTTTTTTAATACATTCAATAGTGATAAACATTTCATTTTTGTGACAGTTTAATTACTTAAATAGATCAAAAATTATAAGGGTTATGTTCTCCCAATGAGATTTTAATTTTTTGAAATAAAGATAGGTGGCGTATAATTTGAATTTTTACTTTGATAAATGTTATACAAAGAGTATGGGTAATGTGGTAGAGGATTACTTTGGCATAATAAATTGACATGTGAATGAATGATAAACCATATATAATTTTATGTAATGGTGGTAGATTTGTATATAAAGGCTCATTATATTGTATATCATATATTGTCACATCATACTAATGTCAGTTTTGTAATTCTAAAACTAGTATGGGAGGGATGAGTAGTTGATCCAGAATAAAATAATATTTTTGAATCTTTAAATGGATTAGAGCCCAATGACCAATTTTATCAAGTATATAACTTGAAAATATATTTATAATATTTACTTATTGTTTCCCATGATTTTAATGAATATTTTTTGAATAATTTCGATAACCCTAGTCGATAGTTCATCTAGGGAAACTAAAGATGTATTGTGACATCATATGATATTTATGGTTGGAAAAATGAAGTAAGATATTAATGATTATGTATCTTGGTACTTGAATTATCAATAGGTGAAAGTAGATTATCAATGGCCCTAATGAAATTTGAAACCCTTTCCTATGATAACTTTTAAAGGGGATTATATAATGATGGTTTTTTATCTGGATTACCTAGATCACCATAAGAGAAAAATATTATCTAGGAATTTTCCATATACCTAGGCTATTGGAACACCTCCTATATATTATAGAGATGTTATAAATAGAGGATACCATAACGATATATGTGAATGAAATAATTAGTATTCATGGATACCATTAGTCTATTATGCTATGTGGGGTTCCATGGTTTACAATGATGTTTTATTTAGAAAATATATGGGGTTATTATTACTGTATTTTGGATTTGTAGTTCATATCATCCTCAGATTGATAGATAATTAGAATGAACCATTCCGGATTTAAGGGAATTTATTGGGGCTTCTGTATTGTATTTAAAGAGGTCATGAGAGGACTATGTAACTTTTTGTGAGTATTTTATTATAATAATTGAGGTCAATATTTATTTTAGATAACTGCATTTGAATCACTTTATAGTATACTGTTTCAATCAAAATTGTTTTAGGATTAAGTGGTTGATATGTATCTTCTAGTATCATATTTATTTGCGAGATAAGACAAAAAAATTTATCTAACTATGAGAATATAATTACTATATAAACACAAATTAGAAAGTACATAGTCTGTTAATAATGGTTATTGGAGTTTAATATTACACATTGTTCCATTTTAGGAGAAACATTACATCTGGGGCCTTAATGACTAAAGAATAAATGTAAATTAGAAAAAAAAAGTATGTGAGACTATTTTTTGTTTTCAAGAATATTATATATTATTATTATCATTTTTAATTTACAATAAATTATATTATAGTGCTTTACGTTTTCCATAATTTATAGCCCCAAAATTATAAAAAAAATCGGTCACAAGTTGTTCTCTATTATGAGGTCAATTTAGAATCAAATACATCATTTATTTACAGTCTAATTAAAATTTTTCACACACATGAGAATATATTGAGAGGATGAAGTATTCCTTTAGTGTGTTTTGAAAACATAGACTAATCCAAGAAAAGTTATGTGAGAATGAAGAACTTATGCATTAATAATAGCCTAAGTTATTCATGTATAAGTGATATTAGTTTCTATATAAGTAAGAAAAGTCTGATGGTGGGGATACAAGAGATACACTGAACCTAGTAGGGATGTTGAATTTTTTATTTGGTGTTTTTTAGAATCATATGTATAGTTTGTGAAGGAAATTATAAATTTATAGTTAGGCACATAATTTTCTAGGCATTATAGAAAACCATTACAGGATTAGTGGGTGTATATAGATTTACACATGAGTGGGAGACCTATTTCGGAGATAGTGTAACATATATGTGCATTATATGATTAATAACAACTAGTTTTTCATGGTTAGTAGTATGTTACTAAGGACCAAGAAATCAAATAATGCATTTCGGTTTGGATGGGTTGATTTGAGTACTAAAAATCTTGTTTATCCACCTCAAATGATTTCTGATAACCTATATTGATTTTAGATAATCTTATGGTCCCTCTAGAGGTTTTTTAGGCTTATCTTCCATAGAATAATTTGATTATTTTTATGACTAAATAGATCAGTAATACATTAATGGTTCATTATAAATTATCTCATATGATTTTAGATCTTTATATATATCTCCCTATATCTTTTTCTATATCTCTAAATAGATATATTGAATTGTGTAGATCAAGATTTATTCAATTATTTGAAAAATGAATCATAAATGGTAGATTTATGATTTCAATCAGTTATTTCTATGATTTGGTGTATCAAATCATGATTTTTTGACTCTAGATATTGGGTTTCATGGATCATCAAATATTCATTATCTATGTTTGGTTTCACAAATCCATTCCTTGTGTGATTTTAATTTATTATGTTGTGATTGATGTACTATTAAACTATTACCCAAATGTAAATATTTATCAAATAATTGTCTTAAATATATTTTATAAAAAGTACATTTTGGTTTTCTATATTTTTTGAAGAAAAAAATTATAGCATTAGAGAAAATAATAAAAAAAATTTAAACAGGGAATTTTAAGAAAACTGATTTTTACATCTTAAATTATCTTGAATTCAATATGGTGGTTCTTATAAAATAGTTTATGTAAATTATTTTAAATTAAAAAATTTAAATTAAATTAATTTGGTTATGATAATTGACTAAGATGTGTGAGGAATGGGAAAAACATATTGGGTAATTCTCATGGAGGTAAAGTTCAATAGTATGTGATGCATAAAAAAGAGCTATAGATTATGGAAAAACTAATGTGTGTGGTGATGATTGATAAAGAATTTATGTTATGGTCAAAGGTTTTATCATTATTATATAGTTACTATTAATACTTTATTCTAGTGTTTTTATAGCTAAAATGTTTTTTCATTTTTAGGGTGACCCAGAAATTGTTACTCTTTAATTTGGGAAAAACTGGTGTGATTTATTTTTATAAACAAACATGGATTTATCTGGATATTTATGGTAAATTATTTTTTTAATATTCTAGTATATTTTTATGGATTTTATTACATAGTCATGAATATAAACTATTTGGGAATTCATGGTTTCCTAATGTTGAAATGTTACTAGGTATTCAAATATTCAACAGTAACTGTACAACTCTGTGTGTAAACTCTACTGCAAAAAAGACCATTAAAAACACTAGAATAGTACTTTCTCAGCGCTAAAAAACACTGGTAATTTGAGTGAGATTAAATCCCCAAAACTTTTATCATCGCTAAAATATCACTATTATATGCCCCCTTTAACAATGAAAAAAAAATGATTTTAAAGGGTTCCTTTAAAAGTATATTTTTGTTATTTCTCTTAAATGTCCATTTTAACAGTGTTTTTTAGCATTGTAAAATGAGGCCTTTAAAATGAATTTTTTAGCACTGAGAAAAGAAGTGATGTTAATGGGGATAAAAAAATAAGATTTACAAAGCATTTAACCCATTTATCAGTACTTTGATAACCACTTTAACCTCGCTCCACCCCAACATTATTTGCTCTTTGCACCATCACCCCCCTATCAGCACTTTCTTGAATTTAGAGCCTCATTCTATCCCGCCAGTATTCGAACCCTGCACCTCCCTTTTAGAGTTTGAATTCCTTAACCCCTACTCCATATTTTTTTCAATCTATTTAATGATATATTAATTTATTTATGTATATCTTTACATATGTATGTTCATATATTTATATGATAATTTTTAAATACATTAATGGAATATATGTGTGTGTGTGATAAATATATACTTATATATCATTAAATAAATAATAAAAAATAATAAATAAATAATAAAAAATAAATAAACCATAAAACGTTAAGATAGCATGAAAACATAAAAAAATGAAATTTCTTTAAAATATGATCAGGAACACATTTCTTAGTTCCAAAACTAGTCAAATATATTATAGTGAAATTATCTTCGATATGGTATGTCGTACAGGCCGAACGAACACCTATATTGGATGTCATAACCATTTTTATTTTCAGAAATCATGATAAGTGAAAAAAAATTATGTTTATGAGGCCTTCATGGGATTTATAAGGAATACCAATGGGTTACAATGCTCAAAGTGTAGGTACCATAATTAAATGGCCTAGAACTCATCGCAATATTCGATTTGATATGTGGTAGAGCACAAACAAACCCTCGGATTAGAAGTTGTGGCCATTTGAAGTTTGAGTTACCTTTTCAAATTATTTAAGTTCTTTTATTAATTTTTTGAATTTTGTTATCTTTAAATTGATATGAAATGACTATTTCTCAGTAATAAGAATATTTTTATTAATTGAAAATATTTTTTTTTATTTTATAATCCATTTTGACAAAATATATTATATATTAGGTGTAAATGCATATTTAACTTATCTAAAACATATGTTAAAAATATATATTATATTTATATCAGTATAAATATATTTATATATTAATGTATTATTTTATAATGTAATATAATTTTTTTAAGTATACATTTACCAGTGCTTATAAAAAGTTTTTGTTAAAAGTGGTCTTTATCATCTCTTGAAAAAAGCACTCATAACCCCCTATTAGTGTTTTTTAAAAATCACTGATATCTAACCTCATATATGTGTTCTTATAAAAAATTAATTCTAACGGTCCCCCTTTAATAGTGCTTTTTAGTGCTGTTAAATACCACCTTTATGAGTGATTTTTTAGCACTGACTAAGACCTCATTAAAGACGTTTTTGAGCTAGTGTTGTTAAAACACTAGCGCTGAATGAACCATGTTTTTTAGTACATAAATGTATTTTATCAAGATGTAATAAATGGAAAATTTTTAATATTACTTTAAAATGGATCTCATGATCGAATTAATAGAAAAATTGAAGGTTCAATCATCAATTATTGGAAGAGTTGTAATATCTATAGAGACAACTGTTGTCTGTTTTAGATAATCAGGCCATGTTGGAGGTGTTTTTTATTTTTTTATGCTAAACTATGTTTGATTTTTTAGATCAATTCAAATTTATTATATTCAACTATTGGTTTTGAATATTAAATGAAAACTAAATTTACATAAAATATAGTTTTCCACTATACTTTGGTGGAAAATAATTCACAAAAATTTTTTTTGTTTCCCTCAACACTTGTTTCCTACCTATAAATAACAAGTAATATTCTTGGCAATTTAAAATGATTTCACTAAAGTATGATGGTATGATTTTAAAGATGTCATATCAAAAATTTTGAAGAGAATAACACTCAACACTCAATATTTTGATGAGGAAACATAGCTCTGAGTAATTTTTACTAATAAGAGTTAGATGATCAGAGTAATTTTATGATCGACATTTTACATTTTCTATATAACTATGATTAACCATTGACCAACTCACGAGAATTTAAATAAGTATCATAAATTTTTTATCTTACCAATTATTAAAAATTTCCAAGATCTAAAAAAGAGGGAATTAATTAGATAACTAATTCGTAACAATGAATGAAATTAAAATTGGATGATGATGAATGATTGTTTTGTGTAGTGTTTATCCTTATATAGTGTATAAATATATAGTAGCATAAAACATGAAATCTTTAGTTTACTTATATTTTTAGAGTTCAAAATATTTCCCCTAAAAATAATACCACTGCAAACGATTCAACATAATAATGATTTATATATCCATTATTTCAATTTAACATTAATATTTATATAAATTTTCAAAAATTCCAATATTTATATAGTTGTTTTCTATATTTTTCCATTGATATGATATGTATATGTTTTTTAAATTTTCAATATTTTATTTTAATATAAATATTTGTATATTTTATTTTTATCACATCTTGTTAGTACTGAATAAAAACTGCTATTAATAATTTTTATTATTTTATAGGATATATTTATCCCAAAAAATTAGTTATAATTATTTTTTTCAAGGAATACTAACATTCACATCATGTTATATTAAATAGATTATGGAAATTTCTATAATTTTTACAAATTTAATTCGATATTTATTTTGATGAAATTTGATAAAGATATACTCTTAATATTATATTATTTTTAATGGATGATTATAATTTTACTAAATGATTCAAATAGTAGAACAATAGTGCTACATTGTGATCTGATCTCACAAATCACCATAGTGGTGATTCAATTTTATGCAATGTATCATTTACAATGTATTTCCAACTCTAAAAAATACAAGAGATGGAAAATAATATATTTTTATTACTACTAACAAATTTATAACTATAAATTACTATTATTATAGCCTCAAGTGATTCTTGAGGTTTGATATCTTAATTTTTATTAATTTAATTTTTAATCTATAGAATAACTAAAAGATACTTTATGAATCTACTTTATTTCATGGTAACAACTCATTATCTTGGTAGGTAATGTGTATAATTATGGGTTTCAATAGGTTATATAAAATTGTATAGAAAACTAAATGATTTGAATATATAAACTTAAAAATTGAATTGTACATGTGACTAGATGTCCATGGGAACTAAAAATGAGTGACCTAAATTTATCAAAAATAATATATAATTATCTAAATCAAGTAAATGTTTAAATATGAAATTATTCCATTTTGTTACTTAAAAAGATTTATTCGATTTATTTGATAATGACATTCCCCATTAAAGATAATAAGTAACACTAAGATGTGGGTTTGAATCAGTGTCACCAACTTTTTACAATTTAATCTATAACTAACCATCACGATTTTTCATAAATTTTATCAATTATCTTACTTAATCAAATCCTCAAATTATTTAAACTAAAAAAACCAAAACAAATTCATTTGGTACAATATTCACCGCCTAATTGGGAAACTACATCTTTACTATTATGGGTGAAATCCATGAGATAACACATCCACTAATTTAATTACGTGAATACATGGAGGAATGGTATCATACTTAACGTATTAACTATTTATTAACAATTTATGTATCTTGGAATTTTATAAAATATCCCTCTTGATTATAATGATTCAATCAATCCAAAAAGAACTTCATTAAATATTAATATTCCTCACCATATTCAAATAGATCTTATTTTCATCCCAATAGTTAAAAAATCCTGAAAAATATCTTTTTCATGATATAACTCCTAAGAGTTTATAATATTTATAATGAATAAACACTCTTTTTCTTCTAAATAATATCAACAACAAACAAAGTTAAAGAACAATTCAATAAAATTATTATCAGTATAATTTAATCATGATATGTTTCATATTTTTAGATTTACAATCGTGTTCACATGGATTGTTTCTTAATTTTAATTTTGAAAACCCCATGAATATTTATTACAAAAACATTTTTTAGGAATTTTTTTAAAAATATATTTGAGAATTAATGAATATTTCAGACTAAAATATGAATAAAATAATCCTTTTGTAATATTATTAATTCTCTTTCAATTCTTTTATGAAATGTTTCAAGATTTTGACTAATTTAAATTTTATATAGGGTTATTTTACTCAATTGAAAACCTCAAAAACACATTTTAATACTACCAATGATTTTAAATATGTTTCCTAATCATAAATGAGATTATGATTAATTTTATGTGGGATTTTAAACTTTTTATTCAATCATAAGTATCCATTTATCATCACTGATACATATTATCTGACCTGTTGATGATTCAGATTAATCACAATGTTCAATTTTAAATTCAAGGACAACCATACACAATCCATTCATCCCCATAAACAAATTATTTATTCTTTCGAATCATCAATTAGAACATATGTATTTTTTTTTACAATTAAATCTCACATATATAGGGACTTTAAATTTCTATAAACATTTCAAACACATAAAATAATCTAGAAAACATTTCAATTTTTCAAAAAACATCTCAAATGATTTTTACAGAAAATAAAGTCATCCTTCATCAATTCCATGGGGTTTTTAGACGCTCGCATTATATTTATTTACAAATATAAAAACATAAATAAATTTATATCATTTTTTCAATGGTAAACATTTTTACACCACATTAACTAATTAAAAAATGTTTTTAGATACTTCTATTTCTCATAGATAGGTAATTTGGGGAAAATAAATTTTATTATGTCCCCCTTAATCAATTCCAAATTATCAACATATAAACCCCTGATAATAAATATATAAATATAGGATTCTTAAAAAATACACTTCATTTATTTAAAATATTTCCATTTGATATTAGAATTATAAAAGTAAACGTAAATTCCAACATGGCCAAAGTAACAGGGAAATGTATAACACTCATTTTCGACCCTCGCTCCTCAAATCTGTCTTTCAGAAAAAAAGTAAAAAATATATAACATTTTATTTAGTGTAATAATTTACTCAATTATATCATATCCATGTGAAATGTCATCTAAAAGAATAATATTTAAATATTTAGATTTTTAGATTTTGATTATTGTACTATGATTTTTGATAAATTAATTTCACTTTGATTATCAAAACCAATTATTAGTGGCTTTCAAACATAGACTTTATATCCTCCAACTACACCTTCATCCAAAGAATATATATAGGCCTATAGATGAACACATAATCATCATTAGAAATGTTTAAATTTACTATGTTTTTCTTCTTGAAATTCCAACTCAGACATATTTAACTAATAAAATGTATAGAAACTATTGTTGATTATCATTAACCAATGACTTCAATGTAGTTAAAATTAATATATCAAATGAAAATAAATATTTTCATCTCTTTTTTTTGTAGAAAAACATGATACGCAGTCCCATTGATGTATATCAATATTAATTTAGTAGACTTAATGTGTGATTCTTTATGATCAATTTGAAACCATCAAAAAATCAACCCTATATATATTTTTTCTATTCTAGATACTTTTGGATACAACAATATTCTTATCATATTCAAAGAATCTATTTTATTTACACTATATCCTAGAACATATTTACTCAAATTCAAACATACTATCATAGGTTTGGAATATTATTTAGAGTCTTATTTGAGAAAATTAATTTAAAAAACCATGTTATATTAAACCTAATATTGAAAAATATAATGTTATTTTTTTAACTCTGTTAATCATAGAAAAAAAGTTCATTTCCTATAAAAAATACATCCCTAAAATGTTTTAATATTTATTTCTAGAAATTATTTACATGTATCGACCCATCTTAATATAAAAAATATCTTATCAATATAAAAAATAATAAAATAATTTCCAGAGGTCATCTCTTTTTCACATATGTTACCATCAGACATAAATTTTTGAAATTTTTTTTATTTCAAGTGGATTTATAGTTTTGAATTCTAATATATAGGATGATATTTCAATATATACAAAACAATAATAAACTTGTAAACTCTTTTTTAATTAGTATCAATAAAAAATGCCTCATGTTGTTTAATTCACACTTTTTCCCTATGATTTACATTTCAGAAATAATATTTTACATCTATTTGATAAAAATCAAAATTATATTGGGAAATAAAAATCAATAACATTATAATAGCCTAAAATCTATAAATAGGTGTAAATATTTATTCAAAAACAATACCATTTACCCCAGAGTAACATTTTTACACCTATCTATCTTTGGTCCTTTCAACCTCAACATTACCACTTATTTTGTTTTCTCAATACACAATTGGATGAAATTATATTACTTCGTTTTTTGTATTAGAATAATATACCAATTATAATTATTTTCAACTTTATCCAACTATTTAGTCATATCTACAATACAAACCTTGTGTTCAAAATCATCTTCGATAGAATGTTATTTAATTTATCATATTAATAAAGCTTATTATTAAATCTCAATCATATTTTTTATTTTATTGTTGCTATTAAATTCAAAAATATATTTTCAACTTCAAAATAATATTTTAGTTTTTCATATTATAATTTTTTTTCAAATGATAGCCTCCATATCACTAGTATGGTCTAAATCAATATGATATTTATGAGATTCTTAGTCATTTTCTTCATCACTCGTCCATTCATAGTTGTTAATATTATAACTCAAATTTTTTCAAATCCTTCCTTATATATATTAAGTTGAATATTTTTATATTAAAACATATCTACATCATTGAAGTCAATACTATTATGTAGTATATTATTATATCACTTTTTCCACTTACATTTCATAAATAACCAATGATTTCTTTTAGCTATATCATCAAAAAAATTCAAGATTTATATTTTTTATTTTTCATCAAACATGGATTTATCTATTTTTTCACATATTATACTAATGGTTTCATTATATACCACATTACATAGGTTATAATATTTGGTTCGTGTTTGAGAAGAAATTATTTTAAATGTTTATAGTAGTTGAAATAATCTCTCTCTAATTTCTTTGGAGTTCAAATTTAGACAATATAATATATTTCATTTAAATAATAATTATATCCTTTAATTATATTACAACATTTTTTAGTTTAGTATTAAATGATATATACAAGTATAGTTTCATTTTTAAGATATATAATTCAAATTATTTTCTAGAATACTCTCTTCTATTATCAATCCTCAACTACATAATAATAAAGCCTTCCATTTTTCAGCGTCTCTATAGAAAATATTAATTTTGTTACGTAGCCTCATAGTTTTTTTCATGAACATAATTTTCCACCCATAATGTGATATTAATTCTAAGTGAGGAATCACTATTAGAAAAATATATTAATATTTATAAAATTTAAAACTGTATAAGAACAACATAGTTTCCATCAAAGTTCAATCCTACATATAGAGTACTCCTAAGTATGAAAATTCAATTTAAATGTTATGGTGATTGTTTATAATTATTTAAACAAAAATTAATAAATTATAAAGAACTATACAGTTGGAAAGTGTATAGATAATGAGATAATAGATATTCTTATGTTCTCAATGAATGAACTTCATTATTGTTTCCAATATTGAATCTAAGTAAACCTGTTGTTTAGTATTTACATTCTATATATCAAATTAAACATTTTTTATAATCAATTAATTAAAATATTTTTGGGATTATATAATTATAAACAATATTTAAATATAGAAAACTCAAACAAATTAAATGCTCTAAAAAATAAACAAATCAATCTAATGAAATAAATAGAAATTTTTTAATCAATAAACATGCATAATGCACAAGGAAATAGTAAGGGATATAAATGAATAATTAAATTCATAAATATAATAAGAATCACTAGTAATTACTAAATCAATCATTAAAAAACACATATTTATATAAATCAGCACATAAAATTTACCAATCAATGTTATTAAAATAAATGACATGTTGATTCTTGTTTGACATGGAAAATAGATATTATAATACCTAATATATCTATTAAATTCATACTTCAAGAACCTGGAAGCTCCAACTAAAGTCCACATTGATGTACATATTTCTAAATTTCAATACAATAATCTAAGGCCGTATTGTATTAATAAAATAAATTCATATATTATATATTTAATCTCCTTCAATCTTCTTTCATTTAATTTATAGTGGAATCACTTCAAAATAGTCCATGAAAGTGATATAGGGTTCTCCAAATATCTCTCTAAACTCATATCAATGTTTCATTATCTTCTATAAATATAAAACTAACATAATTAGCTTGAAGTAATAGAAACAATGTGTATCCCTTCCGACCACATCACAGTTTCATCCCAATGGTAGATATAATGGTTAAAACATACCCATCTATATAAAAAATGTCAATAGGCTAAAATATGGGAAACACAATGTGGTTGTATCCATGAAATTTTTAAATTTTTCAAACGATTCCCAACAAGTTTATAATCCCTAAAAACGTCTCTATGTCCCCACAACATAATCTATATAATAAATTATCTAAAATGAACCCTTTTAATCCTTTGAAACATTATCCACAACCCTCTCTATTTTCATAAATGTTTTAATAATCTTATTCACTATGATTTTAGTCCAATATTTTTCTAGATAACAAGATGTATTTTTTAAATATTTACATGGAAAACATAAATTTCTTAAAACAAAAACATTTTCATAAATTTTAAATAATGTTTCATATCCCATATATTTATACTATGATGTAATTGATTTAAACCTTGATGTGGTTTTATCAATGTCCCTACTTTGTTCAATGATCAAAAAAATTAAACCATGGTTTATATATGTTTTTCAAATTAACTTCACTCTCTCAGCCAAAAATTGAAAACCATAGTATAGTGTTCCCTATAATTTTTTATTAATTAAAATATTATCATATGTATTGATAGAACTATCCATTATTTTCCCCTTTAATTATCACCATTTTTACTAATATGAAATACATGTGGTGCAATTCTACCGCACCCAATATGTAGTTTTATAAAAATTGATTCAATTCATTCCAAAGTTGTATAAATCCTTATTATGATTTAATGAGCTGTTAAAACTAAAAAACTTGCAATTAAGTAAGAAAATATCGTAAAAAAATTCAAAATCTAATTGAAATTTTTTTGTTAATTCTGATCTATTGAATTCTCCCTAGCTAAAAATATTACTTGTCCTCAAGAATATGTCTCCACAACATCATAAAACAATCATCAAATTTATTATTTAGATATAGTTTTCATTGAAATGAAAAATCATCAAAGAGTTTATAAACTAGAAAACAAATAAAATCATATTATAACTTCCCACTTTTCAAGGAAACTATTCATCCTTCTATTTTATATTCATTCTTAATTTCCACTTAAATTTTTTTTGATAAGGGATAAAAAAAATTTATTTGTGTAAATATTTCCTCTTACTTAATTTAAACATATACATGAGAACCTAAAATTGCTATTTTTTTTATTTTTTAATTTTGAAATATTCCTCATATAATTTATATAAAGAACAAGTGTAAAATACACCAAACTACATTTTTTTAATATCCTTTCGACACTCTTTGTAATTATTGATAAAATACCATAGATTTAATGTTTATGATCATCAATGTATCTAAATAAATCAATGGAAGTAAAACCATAGTTTCACCTACATCCCACCATCAATTTCTTTCGATGCTAATTCAAATTTTTAGTAGAAATTGGAGAAATGTTTTCAAAATAGGTCAATATGTGGTAATTTAAATATTTTTTAATCAACTAATTTAATTTTTTTAATCATTTTTATTTTAAAAAAAAAATACAAAAAAATAATCATAAAGTGAAATTTAAAATTTTGAATATCTTCTAAACTATTTCATATAATTCTCAAATAAATAACTGTATTAAGTCAAAATTCATAAAATTTTCATTTCCAAATATCAATCAATCATCCCAAATCATGTTTCATCAATTAAAATACATGCTTAACATTTTTCATACACCTATCATAAAATTCATCAATGTATATAAAAAGATACATATAAAAAAATGTATAATGGTATTCATTGGAAACACCTTTTATCCATGATAATAAACATTTCAATTTTTATTTATGTGGCATCTAATTTCCTAACATCAAAAATCATTATTAAATAAAAAAATATAGTTAAAATAGATATAAAATGACTTTTAAAAACAATGACCTATCCATTTAAGGTCTTCCTATTTCTCTGTTTATAATTTTTACCTTAATTAATCATTAACTTGTGCCTACAAATTTAAAATAAATGATAATGTTTTATGATCTATTCCACTATACCGCTGAAAGATAATGGTGATTGAATTTTATACATCATAAATTCATTACAAAATAAATTCAAAAAGTGAAATAAAATAATAATTTACCCCCAAAAATAACATTTTTAAAGTCATTTATATGGACATGATCTTTCTATGAAAATTAACCGAAGAATTATTAGAAGTTACGCATTCTAGAATAAATAGTATTTATAGAGTCTCAACTACATAGATTATTCTTCTTCTACTCTCAAAAATTATATTTACTCTTCCTTTATGAGTTATAGTATCCTCTCACATAAAACCAGTTCCCTAATCATTAGTTAATCAGTAAAATTAAAAGGTTTCTTGTTAAACTAATAAAACATATTATCTCGATTTTAACTAATTTTTCTCAACAGCATTTCAATCATCTAATAACCTATAAATCTTCCCTTTCTTGAATATTTTTCTTTAATTTCTCTTTTTTATTTTTTTCACATTATCTCATTATTTCATTTCCACATTGGAAAGTATATCCTTGGTTTTTATATCACTACCCTAACTAAGAATATCAAAACCTTCATAAAGATGTGTCATCATTCTATAAATATCTAAATTTAATTTCTACTGACTAATTGTTAAAGATAACATTCCACAATAACCATCAATGAAGGCCCTTCCAATTTCAAAAAATGGGCATTCATATATATGAGGTGCTTTCTATCCATTCATATCTTGAGAAAGAAACACTACAAGATTACACAATGTATTCAATTCAACTAAAACTTATTCCATAAAATATTATGGGTGTATCATCATTGTATTTTATAATTAAAGATAAAATTTTATGGGCTTCCTCTCACCCAATTTCATGGTTTTAAAAAAAATTGAGATGACATACGCACTCACAACTAAATCACTCAAAGAACATTATAATTCATATAATCTAATATTTCTTTGAACCAAAACGGCTAATCATGTATTCTTTCTGATGTTTTAGACAAACTCACCCAACATTTAGACACTCTCCCATAAGTGGTGGTATTATTCCCATCTCCCCATTCTTCCTCTCATTTAAACCCAATTCCTTTCAAAAAAATTATAAATATAGACATGTTAGCTAATGATATTACAATGATAATGTAAATAAAAATGTCTCATGAAAATTTATTGAAACCTAATTCATTATTCCATGATTCTAAATTGGCTCATCCTTTCATGGATAATAGTTTTTGTTTTAATGTTGGAGGGTCTTCTACTCTATCTTCTATTTCATCATGGATTACATTTTAAATGCACTTACCCTAATAATTTATAACATTAATTATATTATATTATTATATTATTCTATTTGTTTTAAATGATTTATCTATTGTTTTATTTTCCCAAGTGTGATACCCTTCACCTCTCTAGTTATATTTATGTTTATTTCATAAAAATTTCATTTTTAATCTTCTTGAGTTCTAGTGAAAATTTTTCCAATAGGGAATTCTAGATTTAATATTTTATCTCTGGTGTTTATCAAGAATTATGAAATGGTTTCTTACAAAAAAATTATTTAACATTTATGTGTTTCTATATCAAACCTCATCTCCAAATGAATAGATCCTTGGTTGATATTGATGTTATGAGAGAACCTCTAATCATACCTCTAATTGGAAATGTTTTGGAGACTATTTTTAAGGGTATATCACACATTACATGGGTTGAATTATCCTCATAAATCCTAAGAATAAAAAAATAAAACACTAATAAATAATATCTATATAAAATGAAGCAAAAAAATCCCAATAATATTTATGCACTTATATAAAGAAAGAAAACACAATACCAAAATAAAATTACTCAAACAACATCAACTCTAACTCTAAAAGGTTACTATTTTGTGAAATAAAAATTAAAACCCATATCACAACAACACTACCACAAAACCACACCATGTCAAGATGTGATATTGGGAGAGGAGTAGTAAGATATCTATGAAACCCACATCCTAGATATTAAGGGTACACTTGGAACCCAAAACCTTGTATATGAATTGGTTTTGTTTCATAATTTGGATGGTGGTATGTAAAAACAATATATGGTAAAATGGATATACAATAACACAATATCCCAACCTTGGGGATAAATTCCTACCAACACCACTATAAACACAACCTATTATGACTTTATCATCAATCAGAAATAAAATTCATGCTACCTATAGAGTCAATACAATCCACAACTACAACTCGGAAAAGATATCACAACAACCACATAATTTTTTTCTTTTTCATATTTCATTATCAATTCCTAATTTAATATTTATTAACTACATTAATTAAATAGATTTATTAAGTTACAACTAATGTACTTCTAATTTCACATATTTTATTATTGTAATTATTCCATCACTGAATTTGTAACATCCATCCCATTATTATTCAGTATAAACCATTTCCATTTCAATTTAATATATTTGATTATCTTAGTCCAGAATACTTTAATAGTCACGGGTAACTACAAAACTGAAGAACTCAACCTCTCACACCCTCTCATCAACAAACAACTAATATCTCATTCCTTCACTCTATAATTAACACAACAATCAAAATAACCATACATCTTCCACCACCATAACACTATAGTAAAAAAATTGTACTAAAACACCAAATAAGAAATATATTTTATTCATAAATTATCATTTATTCAACAATTCATTCTCAAACCAAAAATAATCATGAAAAAAAGTCTAATTAATTGTTTATATTCATTAATTAAATTATAACTATTTACCCAATTAAAACTAAATAATGGCAATTCTAAATAAATAAGAAAAATAAAATTAGGGAATTTAAATCATCTGTGTCAAAATTAAGCTCTATAAATGAAATTCCAATATAAAAGGAGGAAAATAATGATTAAATTCAAAAAAACTCGAAATAATTCATTAAAAACATATAATAAATCAACTCCCAGTTAATATTCTTCCCTTAATCAACAAAAACTAAACTCCTCCAACATTTTATCCTTATTTAAAAGTAATACATAATTTAAGAGTGGAAATGATTATCACCTTAGATCATATAAGTTTGACCACATAGAGATAATGACTTAAAGATACAATAAATGGACACAAGATTAACATAATTTCTCACCTCAATAACCTAGTGTTTGAGAGAGAATAAATAACAAAACAAGATAATATGAAACATTAAAGTTATAATAATTTTTAAGGGGGAAACCTCATTATAGTGAAACTAAACCATGATATGGTTTAGCCTGGTTAATGAATATCCAAAATACATGGTGTAACATTCCATGAATTTCAGGGCCATTAATTTTCTATGAAATTTTTAATATTGATCCTATAGAATGTTAAAATTTAAAAATTAAAACTCATATCAAGAATACGGGGTTTATAATATCCCATGAATACATTTTTGGATGGGGAATAAAGATCAGTTATTAGTTTGGGTGATTGAGGAATCATCATAGTTTTTGTTAGGGAGACCTAAATACTATATTTTAGGTACATTAGTAGATATTATTGTGTCCCATAGGTCACTCCATGATGATAATTTAAACATTCCTAATGATTTTTAGGAAGATATCGATTGTATAATTTCTAAGGGTCCTACAGTATAATGAGTTTTGTGAATTGGAAAATGGAATGTCCCTTACACAGTGGGTTTCACTATAGAGTGGTTCGCATATTGTGATGATGGATCTTACGTACTGAGATCAATATGTGATGGTTATTTTTCAAATTATATAACCTTCCACGTAGGGATCATCAAATCTTAACACTTTTTCGCACTATGAATTTTTCAGGTGAATAAGCACAATGCACCACAACAAATGTTTAGGTGTTTTCATAAAATTAAAGGTAGACCCATGTTTTTAGGGTCGCCCACCTTGAGTATTTGGGAATCATAGGTGTTTTTAGAGGGGAATATCGTCCAACACACCCTATCCCCTTCCTCTCATGAATTCCCTATGATGGGGGGTGTTCGTGTAGTGTTTTTATTGAAGTTCTCAGGTATGATCTCTATTTATTCCAATGTTCTTATTAAATCATTTTTTTACCACAAAATGTGTTGGTTTATTGGCTGGGGTTTGGGTGAGTTTTTATGCCAAATCTTGGTGTAACCCATCTATAATTATAAGGATTTCATATGTGATGGACATAGGAGATACTGAAAAGATAAAAACACATTTCCTTTCTCTGTTTTAGTTGAGTTACCTTCATGTCTAATTTATTTAGTTTTTTTGAATAAATAGGACAAAATTGGTTGTTTATTATGTTGCATTGTAAATTTATTTTCTTCAGGATTATGTACTAGGTATTCTATGGACATTGAGTTGGTGGTTGGTTGAGGTTATAAGATTTTTTGTAATTTTGGAAGCCCCTATGATTTATTAGCCAATTAGGTTTCATTGAATTAAATTGGATAATTAATTGAAAAATGTAAAAATTAAATAGGTGGATGTTTTGGAATGAGATAATAGCTATAGTGGTGGTATGGAGTTAGATGAGGCATAGATAGGTCTATTTGATGTTGAGAAGAGATAGGAAAAGATGTAAAATCACCTTTAGAGGTAGGTGGGATATTTAACAAAACGTTATATCGTTTCTTAGGCAAGGTCTCCAAGTATATGAATGTCTCACTGTTTTATGTAGAATAAATTTAGATATAGGGAACCTTGTAGAAAGATTTAGTTCAGAAGTAATCCTATTTTGGCCAAAATTACTACTCTTGGACACTTAAGGTTACTTGGGACCGCCCATAGACTATGTATCCAAGGCGTAAAAGTATTAATTAAGTTGATGAGATTCCTTATCTTGGAATAGATATGTGATAAGTGACTAGAATAACCAAAACTGGGTCCCTTATGGATACTCAAGTGGGTATTAGTGTATTCAGTCTAATGGGAAGGGTGAGATAGTCATATGTCTGATGCCTGGTCCATATCACTCTCATAAGTATTGGTTGAGGTATGTTATAAGAATATGGAATATGGTTTCCAAAGTAGTTACAGTGATTTATCTAGGTATAAACCCTGGTTTGTGAGACTGATAGTGTTGAGCTTTGAATTTTTCATTTTGTGGCCAGAATCAGAGAGAGCCTCTAGGTTGTGGTCTCACTAAGGGGTGATTAACACAAAATGAAATAAATAAATATACTATATAAATGATCAAAATACCATATTAGACTTTCTAATGGGAGATATGATATGTAAATTAATGTAAGCGGATATGTCTATGTGACTAGTGCATGTGTACCATGCTAATGAGATTTTATAACAAGTTACATGTTCTTTTTATATTTAATTTTCTTTTCAGATGAGATAGATTCAAGCATAGTATATGTTTATCCTTAGTTATATCCTCTTCATGAGTGAGAAGGAATTGGATGGACCATCATGAGTGAAATGGAGTCCTAGTTTTGAATAAATTTTTGGAAAACATTAAGTGAGAAGGTATGGATTGAGACTATTTAGATCCACCTTGAGTAAGAAGTTATTTTTATGGATGGTACCTTAATTAAAAAAGAAATGGTCAGGATATTATATTTTCATAAGTGAGAAGACTGATTTAGTTATGATATAATGTGAGATATGAGTGAGGGACCCTACCTTGATTAATAGGGTATTGGGATAGGATATGGATAATGGATCCCACCTTGAGTGATCACATAGTGGGATAAGATATGGATGAGGGACCCTATCATGTTTCATTTAGTACTGGTTGAGAGTTGAACATATCTTACATTATATCCTGATGTATGGGTGGAGGTTCTGTGATATTTCCAAACTTTGGTTTTCAAGAATGGGATGCATTAGGGGTTTGGTGGCACAAAGAAATGATGAGACATGGAAAAGGGGCTAATGTAGTTCTGATCATGTGATGTGGTTTTTTTGTTATCATATGATGACAAGATTCACATGGACTCTTAGTGTTCGGGTTATCACAATAAATTAAACACACTTCTGTGATATGTTTTTTTATCATGCATACACATATATGATATCATATACTAGGGGAATTTTGTGAGACCCTACTAAGATTTATTTCTCATGCCCTATGTGGAAATTCAAGTACACGTGCAAACCTTATAACTATTTTATAGTTATGATCATGATTTTTTCTAGGGATTTGGCTTGAGCAGCTCCATGGGTATTGGAAATGGGCTTATTGAGTCCTAGCTATAGAAATAGGGATTATATAATATTTTTTATTTTTTGTTCTATATGTGAGGTCAGACCTATGGGAAAACAATTGGGACATGTGAATTCATGCTTCCACATTACAATTTTTATTAATTTTGGTTTATTTGATTATGTGTACACAGATTTTTGTGATGTTTGTTGTTTATTTATTTTCACTATAATATCACTCTTATTAAAGGGTGTAGCAGAATTATTATATGGATTAGTCCCTCACCACTAGTCAAAAACCATTGGAATGTGATGATGTGTTCTTGAGGATATGTAACTCCTTGATATGAAGAATTTTAGAGTGATATATAGAAAATGATGTTAAAAAGTGGTATCGGAGTGTTTCATTTGTTATATTAATTATGTTTATGATAGAAATGTGGTCTAGGATGGTATCAGAGCTTTTGGTGGACCTTATACATGTGAGACAAAAACAAATTTCTAGTAGGAAGTCCATGTTACAAAGATACAATATTTTTGTTCTTAGTTTTTGTTATTATTATTGAGAAGTTTAATTCATATGATGTGTTTGTGGGACGTATGTATTTATGGTTTTTGGATCCTAGACTATTGGAAATAGTCATATGTAAAGGAATTATTCTTATCATGTAGGAATGGTATTAAAAACTTGATATTTTTGTGATTGACTTCACTGGTGGGGGTTCAATAGTTTAGTGTATTAAAAATAACATATACTATGATTTTCTGATAATCATTTTTGTGACATTAAATATGTTGAAAAAAAATATATTATTTCAAGATAGGTTATGTGTTTCAATGGGTGATATGTTCTTTTTCAATGATTATATGTCCCCTTCATAAAGGGTTTGTGTAAAACACTAGGTGGGTCATTATAGGAATTGATGTCCGTAATGCTAGAACCATGATGGTATCAGTATAAGAATTTAATTCCTATTAATTAATCTGAGTATCCTTACAATTTTCTCTAATGACGGGGTTGATTTATTAATAGTTTCAACTCCAACCAATATAGTGTCTTCCTATATAGATTCTTGGTGGAATTATACTAGACTATATTGGATAGTTATATGGATACCCCATATATGGTGGTGGAGTAGCATGAAAAGACCTTTTCCTTAGTAATCAAATTGCGTGAGAGGGAAAATCTATTCGATATATTTCACTAATGGTTTTGGATATTATATAAGGTTGTGTAATAGTAGTGTTGATTTATGTTGATGGTATTGGAATGATTCAAGAGTAGTGGTGATCATGCAGTTAACGATAGAATGAGTGAGAAGCCTTCGGTTGTTAGATTTGATTAAACGCTGATATGTAAATAGTCATTGGGTTAGTCATGTGAGCATGGTTTTGGTGGAAATTGACTCATTGGGTCATGGGTCAAATGTGGGATCATGTTATATGTGAGTGTAAATCTATTGGGTTTTGGTTAGGTTGAGCGTGATCATGTGTGGGAACTTGTGAGAGTGTTATTGATGGATCACTCAACCTTGTAGAGAAGAGTGAGAATCGATGTGTCTTTATATATAAAATTTATTGATTTTCAAGGTTTGTGAACATTGGTTATATAAAAAGCAAATTGAGTTTTTAATCAATGTTTAGTTGTGTACATGCCCTAGATAGAAGATTTTGTTGAGTTTATTATGGAAATAGAGGATGAAGGTTCAGGTCAGAGCAGTAAAAGACCACCTATGCTAATAGGTGAAGTTAGTAATGAATTGGGGTATCTTGGTAAAATCAATCAAGGTGGTCCTTAACATAAGTGTTAGTGTTTGATAAGATTAGTGAGTGTTTCTTGGAAAGAGTGACACATTTGTGTTGTTAGTTCCCTATTGGGTTAGTGACCTAGGAGTAGTATAACGGAATACATTTGGTGGGAATCACACCATTAGCTATTTGAGGATGTGATAGTTTTGGTAATTATATTTTTGAATGGTAATGATGTTGGTAGTATTTGATCATGCATTTTAATACTTAAAAATGCGGGCTTTCATAAATTACAATTTCCCAAATTTAATTAAATTCATAATTCTTTAATCTTTTATATTATTATAATTTTTAATTGATATATGTTAAATGGTTAAAAAAATTCACCAATACTTTTTATTTTGTAGTGATCAATATAATGTAATAATTTTTATATGTGTTAATAATTTTAATTCTTTTTATGTTATTTTAACCTAATTGAGTTTATATTTATATGTTTATTTAGTTTTTTAAAAATATTATTTCATATGTCACTTTTCTTTTAAATTTTAAAGTATTAAAGATATATATTTTATATCTTGTTAAATTTAATTTTTTAAAAACATAAATTATATTTTTTCATTTAAATGGTAATATATATTTAAAAATATTCTTATATATATTGGTTTAAATAATATATGTACTCATCTTTTCATGCTTCACATTATCTTCTTTGGGTGAGCTTCATATGATATTGTATATCCCCCCATGGTAGCAATGCGTGAGGCTCCCAAGTAGATTGTCCTCACTAGTAGCAGTTCTATACCAGCCTCTGCAATTGCCTCATGCTTTAGCCAGTTTCGTAATGACCAAAAATCTATAGTAGCACTGGATTGTCTCTCCTTCATCACACAACTTCGTCTTCTTCTTGGAAATAGAACTATGCATCTAATATGATCTCCTTCGGCCATGGTAGAAGGCCTTCAAAGCCCATCCATAATCTCAACACCATGACTTTTTATCTCCATTCATGGCACCCCATCAATCTAATTTCATTAACTTATGATAACTGTTCTTTAACACCTCTGTTCATTCATGATGAAAAAAATGACACTGGCTCTGACCTCTTCAACTCCATCACACATGGAAGCTCATCTTGATGCACCTCTACAGCTTAATTGGTTTCAAATATATCCAAAATTTCAATGAAACCATCATGATAAAATTATTGTGTGTGGGTGTCAAAATGACCAAAAGTTAGTTACTTACAGTGATGGAGCTTATCAAGTTACAAACCATGTGTTGATGTGTAGTTACCGTAGACAATACCAACGTACCTACCATAAGTTCACTATACCTTCCACTGGTGGTTGGTCAAGGTTCTAAGAAGATTTAATGGCTCATTAGTCACTAATTATTTTTTACTAGATTATGCCTTTTATAAAAATGGATAGTTAACTATAAAATGTTATAATTATTATTTCGATGTTATGGCCTAAGATAAGAGATCGGGTGGTGTTGCAGTCATAGATAAAGAATGGATAGGTTTTTTTGGTTTTGATATGATCTTGTCCTGGTTTGAAAATCTTATTTAGAGGTAGTTAGTACCTTTTATATAAAAACATATTCTTATGTATGAATAATTTCATGTTGATGTAATGATGCATGTGCTCAAGAATAATGGATAGTGATTGATGGTTCCTTAGAGAAAGATATAGAGTGTTAGAGAGACTCTTCAGGTTATAATAAGTGCCCCTGATCACTTTATAAAATTTGGGACCTCCTAAAAAATATGTTTCAAATGAGTGTAGGTGTAGAGTAAGTTAGAGAGAGTCATAAATTATGTATAAATATTAATGTGGTGACATGGGTATCCTTGATCTAGTTCCTAGGGACTAATCGGTAAAGAATAAGATTTTTAGGACTATATAGAAGGGTGATAGGGTCATGCATCTAATTTCTGGTGATGATAGACCTTCTTAGTGTGGGTTGAAATTTGTTTTTAATATTTTGAAAGAACATTCCAAATAAATTAGAGGGATTTACTTCACGAATATCCCTGGGATGTGATAATAGGAGTATTATGTATTAGTGGTTTATTCTGATCTTATAGGTGTTGGTGTCACTAAGGAGTGATAGGCACAATACAATATCAATAATAAAAGATCAGGTCAGGTTAGAAGGGCCATAATGGACAACCTGATGGGAGAGATGAGATGTGTTTCTAGGTGTGAGGACAGGTTTGAGTGACTAGTTACAAGATGTTGATTTTATGGGGTCATGTGGTGGGATTTATGCACTTATTGTAATTCATTTGATTGTGATATATGAAAAAATTGGTGTGGGGGTTTTGGATCCTTAATCTCAACCATGTCTTTAGTCAGAATATGTTGGTAAGAAAACTATGAGCGTGATCAGTTCCTAGTTTTGAATGAATTTTGTGCATACCTTGAGTGAGAAGTTATAAATTGATAATAGTTTGAGAATTCCTAATATTTTATTTTAAAAATAATACTATATTAAATTTCATGCATCACACACAATATTGTGTTTACAACAAACGACATTGTACTATTAACATATTATTGTTATAACATAGTTATAGAATTCAATAATATGAAGAGGAGTAAAAACATTATGAAATACAACTAGAAATTTTTACCATAATTAAAATTTAATGAATAATTATAATAAATGAAGAACTAAATTATAATTATTATCATTTAATTCTATATGTGATATTTTTTTTAAAAAAATATTTATATAGAAAAATTATTTTTATCCAAATAAATTTGGTTAATCCATAAAGATGAATGGGTTAAATGAAACGTTTTGGTAGATTCTTAATAAGACAAATAAATATTAACTTAATGGTAGTAACTGGATAAGTAATGAGTAAATATTCATTTTATATTTCCAAAATGCTTTTTATTGAATTTCAAGTGCCAATGTTATGGTTAATTTCTTACAAATTTATAAATTTTATTTGATAAAATGAAAATATTTTTAAACCATAATCCAAAAATTATATAATTATAGGTCATTTTTATTTTTATGAAAATATTGATTTAAGGTGGAATAGGGAAAAATAACGATCTTCCAAAAACATTCATATAATTTGTTTAAATTAATTAATTTAAAAGACATATTTTATTTTTCTATTATATAATTAAAATAGATTTTTTTTGTTTAAAATGATCCAACTAACTCCATGTGAATCAATATTATACATTATTTTGGTATAAAATCATTTTTATGATAATAATGCGTATTTTACAAAAAAAATTGTTTTTATTGTGTTTTAACAATTATATTCAAATTATTATTTACTGGAAGATGAAATTAAATCATATAAATGGATTCTCTATTTGATATCAGCATATTTAAATTATTTAATAAGGTAAATATAATTTTTGATCATAATTAATAGTAATGACGGTAAAAGATTATCCTCTTACTGAACAGTAAAATGGGTTAATCGATGTTCAAATTATGGGATAAGGATTCATAAACTCTCAAGCACTTACCTTATTATTATTGGATGTATTTATTTCATCCAAAATCATTATTACATATAATATATGGAAAATGTTCCACTTTTTTTGTTTTTATTGCCTTTTTATTATTTTAAGTGAATAGTAATTTCAAAATATCACTCTCCCTCACTTATTGTTGTTTCAAGACACGGATATAGATAAAATGATATATCAATGAATATAAATAAAGTAATTTATTATTAATATCTATATTTTTTATATTCTTATATATTTAATATTTATTGATGGTATAATTTCCAGGAACATTTATACAACATCGACGTAGCAATTGTGTAAGCAGTAAAAAATAAAGTTAATGGTCTTAAAAACATTAAAAGTAATGCATTTTATTAGAATTATTATATAATAATAATAATGTTATGAACTAATTTAGAGTGAATCTATTTCTAAAATATTTTAAATTATATTTCTATTTTTATTTTCAGGTCTTTAAATTCAAATTTTGTGAATAGTTTTGAAAAAGACTTTAAATGGTATTTAATGATTAACATATATGTTTAAATAATTATAAAATCATAAAAATAATATAATAAATAACTTTTAATGGAAATTTTCAGGTTTGTGATGAATTTTCGATGTATGTTTCACTTTTTAATTTTAATATTACATTCTTGAGCTTAATATACTAAAATAATATCACCAAGGTTAAGGATAAAATGGATAATGAGGGGGATAAACAGAGAGATAAGGTTAAAAATGACACTTAAACATGTCTAAATTTTATTAATTGAATTTATTTAGACCATACACTTTTTATTTTTGAATATATAGATATTTTTATCCATTTAAAATTCTTTAGTAACATTTGATATATTAATATTTCATGTATTTACAATATTTCCACCCACATCATTTATAAATGGAAGCTCACCTTCTCACTTCATTACTCCTATTGAGACATTTATCTCAACCACATGTTCCAAAAATCTATTTTGAACGTTCATATTAATGTCAGAGAGATTTTAGTATCACCAAAAGACCAACCTTTAAAGAATAAGGTTTAAGATAAATTATGTTTTCCAACTTATATGTATAAAACATAACCAAGAATTTTCTTGTTTATTTCCTCTTCCTCCTCCTCAAAATATTTTATTTCCATGCTGATATGTTAATATAAATATTTTTAACAAACAGAAATTTTATTTTATTTCTGTTAAACCCAACCATTATATCATTTTTCATTATATAAGAAATGAAAACATTTCTCATGTATATGAGTGGACTACAACCCCCACAAAGTGATTTGTTTCTCTTCTCATAAACACCTCAATATAATAGTAATTATAATGGGTTTAATGATTATGTATGATATTTATAAAAACATTATAGTTATTTAAATATAATAAATATTACATACCTTCTTACCCCTCCATTTTCTGAAAAATTAATAATATCTCTCATGCGTATGTGTGGACTAGCACCTCCTTGTAGCGATGTGATTAGTTTTATATTTATATCATTTATGTATAATTAAAAAAATTGTATTTATTTTACCAAAATTATATATATATATATATACCATGACTAATATTATTGATATGATGTAACCATATCCCCTTTGAAAGTGGTCACCTATAGAGGTTATTTAGGGATTATGAACCTAACATCCTAAAAACATTTGACATGAACTTGATCAATTATAAACGTAACATGGTAATAACTGAAATAAAATGGATTATTATAAGGGAATAAACAAGAAAAAATGGTCATTAAATTATCAAATAATTAATTTTAGTATATTATACCATAGTTAAATAACATATGTTGTGATTTGAACTCAAGGTAATGGATTTATCATCTCAATTTCTTTTCATTGAGAATCATGTCATAAACACTGCATGTTTTCATTCTAGCTATGAATATACTATCATATGGAATAACTTTATTATTAATTAAAAAATAAATTATTTTTTAAAGCCATTTGATTTTCTCTTTTTCAATGATCCATGTATTTAATAGTTAACAAAATGGTAAGGGATATTTTTTATTAATTTATATTTTAAATACTTTAAAAAAAATTCCTATAGTTTCATGTTATTGGAAATGGTTCAATAATGTCATTATTTATGTGTAATATATTTTTAAAATTCATTTTCAAATAATTTTATACTTTCTTTAAAAATTTATAAAAATCATTTTTTTTATATTTCCCATATGAGTTATTTTAAATTTATATCCAAAATACAAGAATATTTTTTTAGCATTTACTACATTAACATATCCTCCCAAAATTATATCCCTTATTAATTAGCATGATAAATATACATGTTTATATTTATTTTAAATAATGACCATTTACAATTTTTATAATAATTTTATAAGATACCAAAATAAAATTTTATTTTAGTTTTCTTTAATGTATAATTATAATTCTTTTATATTGGATTGTTTCATCAATTTCAATGTAATTTAAGGTATTTTATTCTTAATTGGGGATATTCTATAAATTAAATAATTCTAATTATTTTTCTAAATGGATTATGATCGTGATGTTCTATATTACGGATTTTAAAAATTAGTGTCATTTCTTATTCTAGTTTCCCAAATTCAAATGATTATTATCAAGGACTATTAATTATGTATTTTAAAAATGACTCAATATATGTGTAATGTGTTGAAATTATTTATGTTATGGTTGTTTACCTATAACAGATAACCTCTGTGTGAATCGATGAAACTTGTGTCACAAAAAAAGTATTTCCTGATGTTTATCATACCATATAATAAAAATGTCTAGTAACAAGTCCTTTATGGTATATAAAATTTATTATAAAATGTCCATGAAAATATTTAAAATATTTGGGAATAACTGATACTAAGTTATATAATTCCATCGCATGAGACCTTGACAATTAGATCAAGATTTCCTACATTAGGCATTCCATCATTGTTAAATTAGTTTTTTATCCGTTTGATTATTTATATTTCCATCCTTAGATATATTTCATTATCAAGTTTTTATGCATTTTTATGAAAATATTTTTATTTAATATGATAATAAAATTATTTTATGCTCTAAAAATCATTATCTCTGAAATATTTTTTTTCAAGGAAATGACTTCATGTTTTTTATGAAATCCTTATGAATTTTTTATTTTTTACCTAATGATTATTTATGTATTTTTTTATAAAAAACATTGGGAAAATAATTTCATTTCAAGAGTAATTAAGTGATTATTTTTTTTCTTATATTATTAATAAAAAAGGAAATGATTTATATGGGTTTTCAAATTTTTTAAAGGTCTAATGGGCTTTCATTGTTTTTCTCTCCCTTAATAAGATTTTTAAGATCATCCAATATTTTCAAATAATTTCAAAATGGATTAAGTATTTTTATGAACTTTGTATATGGATATATATTTATTCTATGGGGCTATTTTATAAAATATTCGGACATGTTTTCTATAAGACAATAGTTAAAATTTGAGAATCCTACTTTTTTGGGAAAAAATTGGATTTCAGTGAAGGTGGCCACTTTGTATTATAAGGGGTTGATATGTAATACTTTTTTATACTCTACTAGAACTCTAAACCAAATAATATACACAAAAATTAAAAAAAGTGTGGCCTTGTAATAAATATTTTAATTGTGTTTTTTAAAGTTACAAGGTGTTATATTTTGTATCGAAGTAAAGGTTTGGATAACTTTAGTGGTTATGATGATTTTTGAGAATATGTTAGAATTATTTTATAACCAAAAATAATATTATATTATTAATGATTCTGGTTATTGAATATAATATGACATGTTTATGGATATATTAAGATTTATCATCCTTTTAATACGGTTTATTATGATTATATTTTAATGACTCACACTAATTATTTTGGTTTTAGAGAAATCTTGTAACCCATAAGAACCAAGTTAATAATGGATGTGAAGTAAGATGTGGTGGATGGATGAATATATAACCAAATGATATAATACCAGGATTAAAAACTCTTATGATTATTAATAATCATCTATATCAGGTTATTGATAACAACTTAGACCTAGGTGAGTTTCCTAACACACCAATTAAAATAAAATTGGTTTATCATGGATGTTTAGAGGATAAAAACCATGAATGTAAAATGATTCAACTTACTATATGCAAGGAATGATAAATTAAGAACCGAAGGAAATGTCTTGATGGAATTTTAATATGTTTCGCATTTGGTGATGCATGGAATAGAGGAGTAAAATAGTAAGGGGAAATTTTTAAATGTTGAGAATGTAATCAATAAGAACTTATGAATGAAGGTTTTGTAATGAAACATGCTATTACGGGGAAGACAAGGAAACTTCACATATTTTGTAAGACATATGAATTATTTTAATATTGTTTTATTATGTTTAATCTAAGAAGAATGATTAGATTGATATTGAGGAATATTAGGACATGATTAACTCTTTTTATTAAAAATAGGAAATATTGATTAAAATGGAAATTCTTGGTTCTAGTTTTTTGAATGATGTTGAATGATTAAAGAGTATATATTTAAGGTATCAAGAATAATAATTTAGTAATATTTTATTTAATGTTTGATAAATTTAAGGATGATCACATGTTTAATGGAATAAATACCCTTTTATGTTTTATGTGATGTGAGTACATTGGGAGAAGATTATTGAGTTTCAATTCATGATTAAGGTATATGTAACCCTAAATTTAAACATGTTTTTTTGTTAAAATTATATTTTAAGATGAATTGGATTATAATATACAGACATAAGTTGAAACGTTTAAATAGCCTTTAGGTTTCATATGATCTTTAATGTTGAGGTAATTATGGACAATTGGGATAAATGGGTTATTAAATTTTGGTAAGATATATTTTATCATATCAATATCTATGGGATTGAAAAGTAATTTTTTGACTAAGTGATTGAATATAATTTTTAAAAATGATTACTATTTTTTAACACGATATGATCAAGGTAAATTAATTTTTCGTTTTGAAAAGATGGAATTTAGTTTGAAGAATAAAGGTCAGGTTATCATTGAAAAGAATATATGACTTCCTCGTGGCTTTACAGTGAGTAAATGTTTTTATGGAATTTATTGGAATATTATTTAGATTATATTATTATGGAATATACATATTTTTTAAGTGATTTTAAGATTGATTAACGTCGCAAGAGATAAATTTAAAATAGATCTTCCAAAATTATGTAATTAAATCTAATCTTTGGGTTTTCAACTTGATCAAGAATATTTTTTTATTTTTTTATTTATTAAATGGTTTAATTTGAAATTTGGGTGTTATTACCTTGGCTTTGAAGACACACATAGTATTTATTCATGTAAAAGTTTATTCATGTCAGATATTATCTTAATTTATGATAACCATTTTGGTTTTGATAAATATAGAGAATCATGGTAAATTTACATTTATCCTTTTTGGATATTATGATCCATTAGATGTTGATTATAGTTCACTAAATATGATAATTTTATATTTAATGTTCATTACATTGAGTAAAATATGTGACAAAAATAAAAACTGATTGAATCAAAAACTAGCGATGAAATTCCAATTTGTGAAGTGGAATGAAATCAAGTATATATAAAGTCATAAAATAGTTATATTGATGCTAAAATAATTTATAAAATCTATTTATTCTAATGTATAAAGTAAAAATGTTTATCTTTTAGAGATTCATTTAAAATTTTGATACTCATATAGGTACAAGAATTTTTGAAATAATAATTTTCCTTGTCTTGACCTAGAAACTAATGTTCACAATAAAATTTTTATTTGATTTATTACTATGTTATAATAAAATCATTTTTATAAAATCAAATATAAATTCTGGATGCATGATTTATTTAAAGGGGTTGAATGATATATCCAGAGATTTTATTTTGAGATGAATTTTTTTTCAATTTAATGGAAAACAAAAAATACCGATCTAAAATTGAAATAAGATATACTGTTAAAAAAATAAATATTAAACTTTGACTATTATGGTATAGTGGGTGAATTGGTTTGTATGAACAGAAGTATCCGCATTTTGAAATATATGTATAATTTTTTCTCTAAATAAAAAATTACTAATTAATTTCTAGTAAAAAAGAAATCAATTTTAAATATTATCATATAATATTAATGTATATATTTTTAAAAAAACTTATTTATATGTGAATTTTGTTTTGGAAAATAAATTAATTTAGTCCCTATATATGAACGATTTCAATGAAATGTATAGATAATACTTTTATTCAAATAAATTAGCATTTATTTAATGGTGTTTAATAAAGAAGGAATGAGTATAAATTTATTTCATAATTCAGAAACTAATTTTCTACAAAAAAGGTTTTTATTATATTTTGTGTGTGGTTATTTTCAATAATTTGTGCTACATTCAGAAATTTTAATCAATAAAATTTAAATCATTTTTTAAAAACATCATGTAAATTTAATCTTAATAAATTATTTGGGACTTTTTTAACATATTTATTTTCTCTGAATAGTGGAAAATACTGATTTGGAAGAAACATTTATTTATTTTCTTTAAGTCAAGTGACTTAAAAGTCCCAATTTTTTTATATTTTTATTAAAGTAACATAAGATTTGTTTCATAAATCATAATCTGAATAATTCCATTATAAACTTTTTCAATCAAGATTAAGGTATAAAATCATTTTTATACATAAAATGGGTATTTTTCTAAAAAATATTTTCCGTTGTGGTTTGTTCGCATATAATAAAATTAATTTTTACCACTTATTTAAATTAAATATTATAAACTAAATTCGGTATTAGGAATATTTTTATTCAAATTTTGTGACAAGTTCTTTTTTATTTTTTTCCTTACTGTAGAGTAACCTTGGTTACAGTTTATCACCATATTAAAGGGTAAAATATGTTAATCGAGGTTCAAATTATCAAATAATTATTTAAAATCTTTAAAAAACTAGATTTAATCTCAATTTATGTGTTTATTTCATCTATAATCATCATAATTTTATAGCATGACAAATTTCCACTTCATTGTGATTGTGACCTTAGTATTATTTTAAGTAAAAACTAATTAAAAAATGTTCCCCCTCTTGCTTATTATTTTTTCATGACACAGATGTAGAAAAAGTACATATAAAAGAATATAGATGATAATAATAATCTATTATAGACAATATTTAAAATTTGTATTTATATTTAATTTTTAATAATGGTATAATCACCTATAACATTTATGCAACACTGATGTAGTGGCTGTACAAGTTATAGAAAAAATAAGTAAATGACTTAAAAACATTAAAAGAAATATTTTTTTTGTGGTTTTTTAGGTCCCACTAATTTTATGAATAATTATAATGTTTTATTGTTGGTTAATGTGTTTATATTATTATCAAATTTTTATATCCACGTCTTTAAATTCCAATATTGTGAATAGTTCTGAAAATTAATTTAAATTGTTTATTTGTTTTAAAACTATTCTTAAATTATTATAAATCTTTAAAAACCTATCATAATTAAACTGATAATATAATTTTAATGGAAATCAATAATTTTTCAAGTATTTTCCAATTAGATTTTTTCATAATGACATTCATGACCTATAGAGATTCATATATTTATTACCATGATTAGGTTAAAAGGGTTGATTAAGGGGTTAAAGTAAGTGATATGTTTAAAAATTCCACTAATAATGGTTTAAATTTTATTAATTTAATTTCTCTCAATCAAAACCTCTATATATTTAATTCCGTATAACTTTGGATCCATTTTCGATGACATAGATAGAAATTATATATTTAAATTTCAGGTACCTTAAACATTTCCATCCACCTCACTTATAAAAGTAAATATCCGCTCAAATATTCCCGACACAGATTGATCCCTTTATATCATCCAATTTAAATATAAATAAATTCTATAACTTCCTATGATTTTCTTAGAGGTTTTTCCTCACCAAAACTCCAAACTAGAAGGCCAAATTTTTAAGACAAATATGGTTTTCCAAATAAGAGGTATAACTCTTAAGCTAGTGCTTCAATGTTTATTTATTCTTCCACATATTTAAAATTAAAAATAAACATGATGATATGATATAATAGTTATCTAAAATATACTAAAATATTATTATGTTGATTTTAAAATAATTTATCACTTTTTTCCATCTTATGATAAAGGAAAACATCTCTCATGCATATGTGTGGACTCCTACCACCACCACGAAATAGTGGGCTTAATTTTTTAGTAACACCTCAGATGGATGGTTATTATAATGGATTTAATTAATATATATTTTATTTATGACATAATTATTGTTATATATATATATACTATATAACTTATTTTCTTACCCTTCCATCTGTTGAAAAAGGAAAATGTTACTTGTGCCTACGTGTGTACTATCACGTCCATGAAGTGATGTGATTCATTTTTCATGTTCATGTTTCATGGGTAGATATAAAATTATATTTAATGTATAAAAATTAAAATTATTTTATTAATAGTATTTTTTAGATTGTGGAACTATACCCTATTTGACTACGGTCAACCTATTGATGTGTTTTTGGATTATAAATTGAACGTTCTCAAAACTCCTAAAAAACATAAAAATATTTAATATCTATATTAGACGTTATAATAAATTAAATAAAATGGATAATGATAAGAGAAAAAATTATAAAAAAATTATTATTAAATTAAATAAATAATATAAAATTATAATTTATGATATAATGAATATATGTGGAGATTTAGTCACGAGGTAAGATATTTATCATCCCAATTTCATTTCATTGAAACTCATGCCATGTTCTCTATATGATTTTTTGTGGTATATATAATATCATATAAGTTTATTTGATTTTTGATTTTATAAAATTTAATATTATTTCAAATCTATTTAAATATTTTTCTTTCAGTGATATTTTGATTTAAATGATACCATGATGGAAACAGATTGGTTTCTTTAAAATGTTGTTTTGAATATTTTAATATTTTTTTCTTCCAAGTATATGTCTTTATAAATATTTTTATAATTTTATTATTTATTGATATATATATTTTTAAGTTAATTTTTAACTACTTTTTCACTTCTTTACCAGGGTTTAAAAAGAAATATTTTTAATGCATCATGTATGGGTTATTTTGAATTTTTTTGAAAATATATATATAAGGAGTTTAATTTTAAAATTTAAAACAAGAATTTTTTCCCATAGTAAAATAAATTATTAGTTATTTTGATAAATATACAAGTTTCCAATTTTTAAATAATATTCTTTTCCAATTTTTTGTAATTTTTTTAAAGATTCCAGAAGATAGTGATGTTGTCAGTGGGTTTTCAAAAAATGATTCTAATGATTTTATGAAAGTATTTTATATATTTTAAAACATAATTTAACTTATTTTTTTTAATTGGGGCTGTAACACTCTGATTTTTTTTAAAAAAAATAGAACTATTCTTGATAGTGTATGTGAAATGCAACACCCGAACTAAATGTATCACAAAATATTTTATATAAATATGATCATTATAACCTATCCGTTGTATTTTTGTGTATAAATAGGATTATATAAATTATTAAATATATATATATATATCATACAAATTATAAATTTACTGGTATGATCTTATGAAATAAACACTATATTTTTAGTAATTTAATTTTATTCATTAAAAATAATTTTTATTTCTTTTTATAAGAAAATAAAATGATTAATTTCTATAACTTTTCGAAAATTTATTTTATAAAAGGAACCTAAATATTTAAAATACCAAAAAAATTTCACTTAGGGTCAAATTTTCTTACTTTTATGAAAAAAATATTAATTTTTCAGGAAGTAGTTAAAATTTAAATTTTAGTAAAACTGTCATTTATTTTCAGTAAATTAACTAATTTAAAAGTACCATTTTTATTTGAATTGGATTTAAATTAAAATAATTATTATTAGTTTATATTTTATCAAATTAATAAAAATTTAAACAACATTATAATAGATTTAAGTATAGGTCTTTTTGGGTTTAATAATACCTTTTTCTAAAAACTGTTTTAATGTACATAAAAGTTTTCTTAATTTTAATTAAATAAAACAAAAAATAATGTCTTATTTTTGAAATTAAATTTATAGATTATATATTTTTATATTTAAAATTAAATTCATATAATTATTATCATATATTAGAGAAGAAATATATAATCTTCTTATACCTAAAAAGTGGGTTTAAAAAAAACTACTTTTTCATCATGTTTGTAGGTTTAAATGTAAATTAAATTATACCACTAAAATTAATTGAATATTGAAAAATTTATTCCATATTTTTAAGGGAATAATTTATATTATATAATAAGGTAAATTTACATTTTTCCATAATTAAAAGTAAAAAATTGAAAAACATTGTTAATGTGGTTGGGGTAAAAATGGATTTTCCATGGGTTAAAATATAATTATATGGGTTAAAATATTCTAAAATGATCCTAAATTGTATTTTTGGGCCATATACTGACCTAGAATCATCTATGTATTGATAATTGTTCATTTATTATCCTTTTTTAATTTGAAAAACGTGGGTATCACTTTTTGTTTTCAAAAATTCAAAAGTTTATCCTCTCCCCAAATTATAAAAGGCCACCCACTATCTTAAACTCTTAAAACATTAAAAGACTTTTAGTTTATCCAAGAAATACCTAAATCCCTTCCTCAATTACCACACCACATACTATTATCCTTTTTATCACAAAATAATCCTAGTAAAGCTTTTGGTGTGAACCTTAAGAGGTTTTCCGAAGAAGAGGTATTGTTCTAAAGTGATCATTTTTTATTTGTTCTTCCATCTCCTTAAAATATTAATAAATTATGAACATATAAAAAAATTTTCCCTTGTATATTTATATGATATTATTTCAATGTAATAACCAAAAATATATCTCCTCCTCCGTTAAATGGGATACAAACACAACATTCTTGTGGATGGAGGATTATCGCCTCGAAAATTGTTATAACTCATATTCATCATTAGCTATCACAGATTGATATATTGATGGATTTAAAGTATATTTTTGATATTTGTAACATAATTATACTTAATTAATTTTTAAATAACATATAACTTCTTAATTTTCATTATTTGGGGGATACGATAATGTCGCTCCTGTGTATGGCAGACTACTACCTCGCCTCGCATTATGATTCATTTGTCACAATTTCTTTACATGGAACTTAATAAGGATAATAATTATGAATATATTTGATATATATGACATAATTATGATATTAATAACTTATTTATCATTCTAAAAAGGTAATATTTTATTTTATTTCTTACAGTTCCACTAACTAAAAATTGATAATGTCGTTCAAGCATACGTGTGGACTACCACCTCCATGCCACGATTCTTTTTTTTAATCACAAAATAAAATGGATTATACATATAATTTTATTTATATAATTAATATGGAATTTATAAAAAATTTATAACTCTATAAATATTAAACAATATTTAATTACATTCCATATTAATCATTTAAAAATGAAAACATAACTCATGCGTAAATACAACCAAGGATCTCCATGATTATAACATAGATCATTTTTCATAACCATATTTCAGGATTAGTATTAAAAGTAAAAATTTATTATAAAAATTTATTATTTAATTATTATTATTCTTTTGATGATGTTATAATTGTCCCTTTGACAATGGTCAACATACTAAAGAAGTATTGAAAATATTGACCAAACATCTCCAAAACACTTGATGGGGACTTGACTATTTTAATATTCAAATATATCATTAAAATAAATAAAATAAATGATTTATGTATAATTAATTAAACATTTGTCAATTTATTAAGAAATTAAATAATTTATATAATCATATTATATATGTACTAATAGATATCCATGTAAAGTCCGCACTTGAGGTAAGATTTTCTATTCTCACTTTTATTTCATTAAGAAATATGAATTATTCGCCACTATTTTATATCTTGTCATGTATAAACTTAAAATTAATTTATATTATGATTAATTTCTTGAAAATTATTTGGATTTATTAATTCATATGATTTTAACAATTTCATGAGGTTTTAATCCAAATATTACCAAAGTAGTGAGGAATTTCATCTCAATTTCCATTTATTGAGGCATATTTTAATGTTATGCACCTAATTTATTTTATATGTTGTATATAATATCACTTTTAAATGTAATATAGTTAATCCCTCATACCTCATGGTATTTTATTTTTCAATTTTAATTATTTTATCTTAAGGTATTTTACTTGAATGTTATCATGTTGTAAAAAATTTCATAACTCAATTTCTTTTCCTAGGGTTATATTACTTATTCATTGTATTTGATACTCTAATATATTCTGGGTAATGAATTTTAATTATATAATGTTGTATCTAAACAATATTTATATGTATTTAAAATTTATACATATAATCTAATAATTTAATGGTGATCATATTCAATATTATGATCTTTGTATGGTTTATTCATCTCAAATTCTAATTATTTGACACATACATTTATGATATGAAAATATATTCAATTTTTAGGTGTATATAATCTCCATTATACATATTATATCATGGATATCCTTATTTTCATGTTATTTAAATTTTTATTGGATGTAATTCGTTTATGCGGCTTATAATTGAATAGTAACTAAAGTGGTTAAGCCTCTATGTTAAAATCTTATTTCTTTTCAGGACTATTAATGTTGATGATTATTTTAGAGGTTATAATAAGATATTATTTTCATGAAACAGATCTCTTTTCTTCAAAAACATCTATAAATTTGGTATAAAGTTGTAATTTTCATTTCTTTTCTTATTGGTTGAGGAAATATACAGAAAGATTGTTATAAGTGATACATCTTGTATCATTCTTTTGGATAAATAATATTTCACTTTTAAGTCCATCTTTTCTAATTTTTTTAAAAAAATAATTTTTTATTTGAATAAATTATGTCCTAAAGCTATTTTACCTGATCTTTGACATTTATTAAAAATATTTTCAAAATTTAAATTTCTTAATGTTTTCCAAATGATTCACATTAGACTCCTTTTATAGAATGGTTGAAAATAATGTTTATTTTTAACATTTATGACATGAATATATTTTCTCTCTTCTACGAATATTGTTTTATTATATCCTTGCTTTATATTATTCCAATTTAATTTTCAAAGAAAATTTATTTTATAATATTTTTTTTATTTTATAGCTTTTAAGAGTGATTTTAAAAGTAAAAAAAGTGTATTTTCTCTAAGAACAGTTTTAATGACCTTTTAATGGTATTTTCATTTATCAACATCAACAACACATGATATTATTTATGTGCCAAAATGGATTTTTCTAATGATAAAAAGTTCATTATTTATTTGGTTTGATTTATATTCTTTCAAATATATTGTCAAGGAACCCATTTCTTTTCGATAGGTTAATCAGGTTTCAAACAAATTATCATGGAAACCATTTAATTTTTGTGGGTTAATCAAGTTATTAAAGTAGTAATGGACGTTTTTATTAGTTCTATTATTAGATGTATCAAACCCAACCCTAATAACCTGGAGTTTATTCCTTCTTTATTTCCTTGGCTTAAGATATAAGGAATCACATCTCGAAGGATCAAATAATTTCATAGTCTTTGTAACATAGATATATAATTTAGTCTTTCATTATATTTGGATAGCCAAATTATAGTAATATTTATTTGGGAATAATATTATTCCCTATATAATATCTTTTATTAATAAACATAGTACATTTCATGGATTCTTGAGAAAGGAAACAAAATAAGCATGAGATCAAATCTTCAATAAGGGATAAGTACAGTGGAATCTATCATGAATCAATAAGAATAATCAACACGGAAAGGTAAATAACTCATAACACATACAATTTAAATAACTTCAATATTATCTTTATATTTTTTCAAATCAATTTGGAAAGGTAAATAAATGATAATATAGTCCATTTAATCAATATGATGAGAATAAAATGTATCCATATATAATATCATAGAAAAAATCACATGTATAATAATAACTGAATTTTAAGTGAAGGAAATTCTGAATTATAGGATGTTATGTTTCCTATGAACATGATTTATTTACCTTGAAGACTGTTCCCTATATGGTTTAGAACATTCTTATTACACACTGAATCTGTTTTTACAATTATATATATATTATATTGACCTTTCACAAGACATTTAAAAACTACTAGGTACAAGGACATGGGTTTTGTCCAACTGATTCTGTCTAATGAGACTATCTATATATTGATGGGATTTCATTAAATTATCCACAAATACTTTATTACATGACCAAATCATTCCTTATATATCAAATAATAATTATAATCCATGAAAAAAGTTCCTTATCATTAAATTTCTATATTGAGTAAAGAATACAAATTGATCAATATTTCCCTAGTATAAACAAATAACTTTCAATGTAAACATTATAAGTTAAAATGGTATTTGGTTTAAGTTATAAGAATATCCATGATAAATAATATGGATATTTAGGGGATATTTAACGTTTAATTATCATAGTAAATTTAATATTTCAAGGAAATATTATTGCAAACAAAATGAAACGAGAAAGTAAATTTAAATACTATCCTTGGTTAAAATAGTCATAAACCATCTAGAAAAAGAATATGGATGGTATTAACATATACCATTAGGAATAATAATAAAGGGTTTTTTTCATTGATTAATTAAATACAATAAAAAGAATATCAAAATACATGCTTGAGTTAAATATTCTTTTCATTTTGAAAAAACATTTTGAAAATCTTTTTATCTGAGAATCACTTTTAAAAGAATTTTATATCAAAAGATACTGATAAACATAAAAAGAAATATTAAAAACATTATGGTCATGAAGGTTTGTATTTCTAAATATGTCTTGTAAGTTAAAAATAATATTTCTTTTTTCACTGTAAAAATTGTTCGGAAAGTGGATTGTCTAAAAAATGAAAAGAAGATTCCTTTCACATTTTTTGTAAATTTTAATGAATTTTTTTGAAAATGATATATGTTTTACTTGAAAATATTTTCTAAAGAGTAAAAAATGATTAAAAGTATTTTATAAATCATTTTTAAAAAGTTAAAAACATTTTTGATAACATTTTTTTAGAAAACATGGTTTTGGAAGAAAATAGTTATCTAACTGAAGAGATAAATGAAGTGAGGTTTTTCTAAAAATATTTTTTAAATAATTTTAAGTAAAATAGTGGAAAATAATGTTTTATTAATTTAAAATATCATTAATAAAAATATTTTAAGAAAAATTAAAGGATTTATTTAAAAATGGAAAAAATTACTTTAATTGAAATTCAAGAATGAACAATCTCGATTAAAATGAGATTTCGATGGAAACCCTTCCAATGATCATAACGTTGAAGTGATAATAGACAAATGAATAAATTATTTGTATAAAATATGAACCCACATAAATCTGGTGGAAATAAGAAATAAGTTATTCCAAATTAATTGTACGCATAATCTTGTAATGGCATTATCAATGAATTAAAAGATTAACCCAATGAATAGAAATTGAGTTAATAAATCACTTACCTAACAATAACTTTTGGTTGAATGTGATTTAACCTCTTTTATAATGGTTTTAATAAAGTAATTAATTTTTAAAGGAACAAAATTTATATTTATAATATCATATATGGAACTCTTATAACATTTTACCATCTATTTTTAAATAAAATTTCATTATTTTCATTATTTTAGGTGTTAATCGTCTTGATTTCTCGTGTGAAATTCATCATGAAACACCGAGTTCTTGAAAATATTTTATAGTTGTATCATATAAAATATACAATAATGACATTATTATTATATTGGTACATTAATTGAACTTTTAAAGCCAATCATTAATGATGGTTCTAAAATATGAAGCACGTCACCATCATGTAGATGGTGGGTCGTATATACGCATGAGTAACGTTTCAATTTTTAAATGATCATTATAGAATGGCTATAAGTATCATTTTATGATCAAATAATGTTAATAATATCATATTTACCATATTATATACTTATATATATATATCATAAATTTGATGTGGTGTTAAAAAGAGAGTCACATTGCTTCATGAAGGCGGTAGTCGACATGTACATGAATAATGCTGTCATAATTACTTTAGAGAAAAGGAAACAAAGAATATGTTATATGTATATATATATATATTCCTTCCAAAATAAAAATTTTCATTAATATCATTGTTATTTCATTTATATCACATATAATCATTATATTTATCTTTTTCACCCTCCAAGTCAAGGGTTAGTGAAATAAAAATCACTTCGCATTGTGAGGCGTTAGTCCTCCATCCACATGATGGGCGTTATTGTATCTCCTTAGAAATGGAAGGTAAAAATATATATATGATATATTAACCAAATATATAATAAAATATTATAAATATAATATAAATAAATTAAATCCATCACTATACCCAACCCTGATAAATGGAAATGGAAAAATGAAAAACATCTGTTTGTGAGGTGGTAGTCTACCGTACACATGAATAATAATTTTGTAAGTCATTTGATGGTAATGGATATTGTTTTAGGTTATAAAATCATTATAAAAAAATTACCAAAATATAATATTTACCAATTTTTATTATATCATCATGTTTTAATAAAAATTGAAGGTGGTGGATAAAGAAGTAAAATAAAGAAACTCATTGAAGAACATTACATCTTCTTTGGGTATCCTTCTTTGGTTCGCACTAAATCCTTAAAAGGATGGATATATGAAAAAAATTGGATTATATGATGAGGGGAGGGAATTTGGGAAGTTATTTGGGTAGTTCATCGACAAATAAAATTTGTTTTAATGTTTTAACAAGAGAGTAGAGGGGTGGCCTTTTCTAATTAGGGGAGAGGACACACATGGTATTTTTGAAAAGAATGGCGTGCTCCCACATTTTTAATATTCAAAAAGGGTAAAAATGGACCATTATATAACCTTATCGGTATAATGGTCCAAATATTTCTAGAAAATAATTTCTTCATAGTGTATAGGTCATTTTTACTTTTATCTTTTTAGTTTAACCAATCAGTAAACCCATTTATACCTTAATCGCAGTGATTAACTTTTACTACATTCATTATTAATTTGGTTAAAAAAACAAGTTTGACTTATTATAAATTATAAATTATATTAATTATAAATATTTAATCCATTTTTCAAATTCAATTCACAAAATACAAAAAATTTAATTAAAAATTAATCCCACAGACGTGACGAGAAAGCCAGTTTTTAAAGTTAAATTATTAAAAAGTTGATAACGTTTTTATATATAAAAAAATATGATAATAATATAGGAGACATAAATTCTTTTCATTGAATTAAAATTTAAATAATTTTACTTTAAAACAATTCGAATTATAATTTATCATTATGAATTATTTAAAATAAAATGAATTTTTCAATTAAAATCTAGTGGACATGAGCCACATACCAGTTGGTGAGGTCTCTCTTATTGCATCCATGAGACCCTCATTAGAAAATAGGTGGAGACATAATTCTGGCTACTATAGGAGGACTATAGCAGGTACTATATATGAACTATAGCAGGAACTGTAGCATTATTGTGCAGGTACTGTAGTAGGTACGGTATAAACTACTGTAGCAAGTTGTGTTCGGTAATATAGTTGCTAGAACTAGTCACATTGGGCCACCGATTTGGAATGGGAGTCCTTAATGCCTTCGGTCCACCTAGTAATTCAGGCCAGTAAGGATTTTGGGACACCTCAAGGCCTTTAGGTGACCTCTAGGCCTTCAGGGTCACCTGATATACAGATGTACAGATAGATTCTACAAGGAAACATCTCCAGAGGAGGAATCAAGATAAGGGCACATTCACCAGAGCAGAGCTAATGGATTTGGAATAATGAGAGGGTATGGAATTTCCATTAGTACTGGGCATGTGAAACTCTTAACTATATAGTTAGTCGAACATCCATTCCAAAGTAGAGAGCTGATCACGATTCAGATGTTGGGGACTGGAAGTTTAATGTAGTCATAGTCTATATGATTTCCTTAAGACCTACGGGTGTTATAATGTCTCCAAGCCGGCGAACAATGTAATATCTAAGCATACAGTCCTTGTAATGGTACCCCCATATCCCTTGAAATTGGGTTAATAAAAAATTAATAAAAATATCATTTGATGTAAAATCTAATATTTTCAATGTTCATCAAAAAATCAAACATTTTCAAAAAATATCCAAAATTCACACTAAGATAATTTTGATATAATGATTTAAAAAAATGTAGTTTATTTTTTCATATAATGTTTCTAAAATTAGTATAAAAATTAAATTATGTGCACAATGCATGACTAATCCTTCTTTTAAAAAAATATAGTTTTTCAGAAAACATGTTTTCCTCTTCTAAATTATTATTATTTTGTTAATGATAAATAGATAACCATATTTTTCATGACTTATATATTAATTTTTATTCTCACTGATTTATCTCCTTGGTTATAACTATTATATTAAAAAAAAATTAATAATTTTTCACAGTTCATTTAAACTTGATTTTTTTGTGTTACACAAGATAAACTAGGAGTTGCATGTGATGCTAGCTAAACTCGGTGTTGAGTGTAATTATAACCACTAATGATATTTAATTTATTAAAAAAAATATATCATAAATTCTTGGGGTATTATTTTTTGTATATTCTTGGTGTTGCATGTATCATATTCTATAAATTTTAGTGTTCTTATTTTAAAATATTTGGGTGTAATATTCTCCTCACTTTAAATAAATTGTGTCCATGCAATTTAAATACGATCTTAGTAATCGAAGGTTTATATTTAGATATCCCATTTCTCAAAGATACACATTTAAAATAGGTAAATAATACATCATCTTAATAATAGTGAAAAGTAATTATGAAGGACTTATGGAATAACACATAGCTACGTTTCCAAGTAAGAGAAAATAGGTTGGAAATGAAAACATGCACTTTAGTGAAAAGTGTAATGAATTATAGAGATTGATTGAATATCCAAAAATGAATTTTTTATGCCTAAAAGACTTCAATTTAATTATTAAGGATTGTTGAATTTATAAAAAAATTCTTTATTTCTATCTCTAACTATTTTCTAAAACCAATATGCTTAACAAAAGATAACTAATATAATATATTAATACTTAAACCTAAAAAGTAATGCCACTGGTTCATAATTAATATTTATTTTTTAAATTAATTAACTAAAAAAATGTAATATATATAAGGACATCGCGTAGGCCAATGGTATTTTCTAAACCCTTATCATCCATTGATTATGTGTTTAATCCCCATGGCCATTCCAAATGAGACGATTTCCCACCCAACAAGTTGATTGTCCTTTTTCTAAATGGTATTAGAATAATTCATATATCATTCACAAAAAAAAATATGATGGACGTCCTATAAATAATATTAATCATTAAATAACCATTTTACTAAGGTTTTTAATACAACATATTTTTTTACGTAGGGTCTGTAATCTTATTTGACTATTACTAAAATGTTATTAATGATCATATAAACCCTAAATGTTAAAACATTATGTCAATAAAATGTAATGTAATTATTCCTCAAATAAAATTTTCACTAAAACATATAATAGAGCAATGGGTTGTATTTCCATAAATTTTTTCCAAAAATATCATTAATCTTGTAATATTCTTACCACACAAATTTTCAAAATGGGCGTTCAAGAAATTGAATTTACGATCAAACTTAAAATCATAAACCCATTATTATATTTGTAACTCTTAATTTAATGAAAAAATATAGTATTTAAAATTTTAACATAACACTTAAACATTTAATGATTCTTATACCAAAATATCATTAGTACAAATGCATATAGAATTTAATTATTGAATCCCAATTAAAAATGCATCACATGTTTTATGCCCACATAGGTTCTTCCTTGTTATATGGTTTAAATTATTTCACTCATTGAAATTCTATAATCAAATACTTCATAAATGTTTTTAATGTAAATTTTAATTATTCTATGAATATCCCACATGAGTGTCAAAATAGGTGTATAGTAAGGACTATTTTCATTCACCAGATGATGTTTGGTTCCATACGAATGCTCCCTATTAAAATTCATTAACCCTATAAACATCTGTTTTGAAATAATATCCACTTGTAGTATCCAAACAGGGATGTATTGAAAGAAATAACCAAAAAATGTATTCTTTACCAACACATTAGGATAATATTTTATAACTATCCACAATGCCTTTCTTAGTTTTATGTTCCCTTGTCTATGTTTTCTAAAATATAGTTCCCATGTTTTCTAATAAATAGTTTCTTAAAAAAATTATAGAAACATCGACTATATTAACCTGAATATGGTTCATGATTTATTAAATTGGAATAAGATATGAGGAATCTCATCCCGAATGACATTATAATTTAGTATTATGGAAAGACTATATAGTAAATTTGTTCTCAAATTACATTTGAATACACAAATTATGAAAATATATTTTTAAGAAAGTAAAATTATTACCTATTGAATATAATTGATTATCAAACATAGTACACTTCAATAATTCCTAATAAAGGAAAAAAATAAGGGAAATATCAAATTATTAGTAAGGATTATGCACAATGAATGATATCATGAATAAATAAGCACAATCAGCATTTTAATATATATAACTGCGAACAAATTCCATTTAAATAACATGAAAATATTAGAAAGATAAGGCAGAATAAATATGATAAATTAAATAACATATAACACAGGTCATTTAATCAATAATATGGGAATGAAATATATCCCAAGATGATATCATAGAAAAAATATCATGGAAAATAATAAATTAATACAATGTAAATGAAATTCATAATTATCATACATCATGTATTCAAGGAACATGATACCATTAGTATCAAGACATTTAACAAGATGATTTATAATATACTGGTTATAAACTGATTTGTCTTTGACAACTATATCTCTAAAATCTTTACCTTGGAAAATACGATTTTAAACTATTAGTTTCAAACACATAGGGTTTGGCCAACTATTTTTCAATCGTGATGTTATCGAAGAATCGAGGGGGACACATTAAATGGTCACCAACCCATTAAATGGATGTCTAAATCAATCCAAATATATCAAATAATAGATTAAATTAATGAATAATGTTTCTAATCATTACATATCTTTATCGAGTAAATAATATAGATTTATCAATATTTCCCTAGTATAAAAAATAACATTAAATGTAATCATCTTATGTTAAAATGGTATACATTTTAATAAATAGTTAAATAAATATTAAATAATATATGTATTTCAAGGAAATTTAATTTCAAATGATCATTAGAACGTGAACATTTCAAGGGTAAGATAATAAATACAAAATAAAACAGGGATGTGAATGTCAATACTATCTGTGGTCAAAATAGTAACAAACCGACCCAACGAAAAATAAGGATGGTATTAGCATATACCCATTAGAGAAACAATAAAGGTTTCTTGTCATTTTTTATTATAAATACCATAAAAATATCTTTAAATATAATTATTGAGTAATGTATCCTTTTTATATTGAAAAAAATTAAAATAATTTTATTTAAAAATCCCATTTTAACATTGTTTTTTAAAATTTTATACATAAAATTGAAAAGTAAGATTCAAATAAATTATTTTCATAATGGAGGGTAATTTTTTACATAAATTAAAAGTTTAAAAAACATTCCTTTTAACAATAAAAAAATATTGAAAATTGCATAGTTTATAAAATGACAAGAAGGTTCCTTTCACATTTTCAGTAAAATCCAAACATTCATTGTTTTGAAAACAATATAATATTACATTGAAAACGTTTGTCAAATAGTAAAACTGTGTAAATATTACATTGAAAAATTATCTGTAATTTTTTTTAAAAGAAATCATTTCTTTTGAAAACCAAGTTTTGGAAGAAAGTATATTTCTAGCTGAAGAGAGAAATGATTTTGGGTTTTCTTAAAACCATTTTCTCAATTATTTTATGTAAGAAATGTGGTAAATAGTAATATTACTGTAAAATATCATGATTAACTTGATTATAATAAAATTAAAAAGATTATTTAATTTTTATAAGATAATTTCCTTCAATTAAAATTCAATAACAAACAACCTTAATTAAAATGACATTGTTAAGTAAATAATTGCAAAGATCATGATGTTTAATAGGGAATGAACAATTGAATTGGTTATAAATATCAAATATAAATCCACATAAAACATTTATAAATACAACATAAGGTAATAAAAAGTAATTATACATATAATCTAAGAATGTTATAATCAATGAATTAGAAAATTATCCAAATGAACAAAAATTGAGTTAAGAAATCCCTTACATTATGCTCCCTTTAAGATGAAAATGAATTTACCTCCAATATAGTGGTTATTAATATGTCATGAATTTGTACCAAAACCATATTCATATTTATAATATCATATATGATCCTATTATAAGATTTTACCACCCGTTTGTTAATAAAATTTTGTTATTCTCAATATTTCAGGTGTTAATTGTCTTGACTTCCCATGCATGATTAGTCATGAAAGATTTATTTCATGTGCATATTATAAAGATATATCACCTCCAAAATCATAATCATGATATAATTATCATATTTTTAAATCAATTGTGATTGTAAAACTAATCATAAATGATGGTTATGAATGATGATAGGTGTTACGATCGTGGACATGGTAGGTCGTACGTACGTATGAGTAACATTTATATTTTTCAATGATCATTATAAAAAAGTATTCAAATAATATTTTACCTTTACATACTGATAATAATATCAAAGATACAGTATTATATAATTATATATGTCTTCTAGGTGGTGTGGTGCTGAATAGATGGTCACGTCACTTCGTGAAGGTCGTAGTCCATGATGATATATATTATCTCTACATAATGAAAATATTCCATGAGTATAATAATTATCTCATGTATATCATATTTAATAATTAACATTATATTTTTCACTATCCATGTGAATTTTTAGTGAAAGATGATTCACATCGCATCGTGGGGCGTTAGTCAGACAAATATACGAGCTATGTTGTCATATCTCATATAGAATTGAAGGTAAAATGATATATAATATGAAGTGATTTAAAAGGAATAAATATTTTACATATATTATATAATTACTTTATATCCATAATAATACCTATTCTTGGGAGGTGTAAATGAAAAAAACGAACGTCATTGGTTTGTGAGGTGGTAGTCCTCCGTACATGCAATTGAGGATTTTGTAACCCATTGGGGGTAAATGGCTATGGTTTTAAGTAATGAAAATAGTATAAAGATATCCCATTGTATGTAATATATTTATTTTATTATATCATAAAATATTAATAATAATTTAATTGGGTGGATAAAGATGTAAAATAAAGACGGTCGTGGAAAAACATTACAATTTCTTTGGGTATCCTCCTTAGGTTGGCAGTAAATCCCTCAAGAAGGTTGTATTTCCTCCCAAATTAATTATTTTAAAATTAGGGGAGGAAATTTGGGAAGTGATTTGGGTAGATATTGTCCGATCAAAAGTGGTTTGTATGTGTGAAAAAGGGAGGAGAGTTGGTGGCCTTTTATAAGTCAGAGAGAGGACAAACTTTGTATTTTTGAAAGAAATTGAGTGATTCCATGTTTTAAATATGTCAAAAAGGTCCAATATGGACCATTAACGAACCTTAGTGGTTTCATGTTCAAAATAAATACATAAAATAGTTTTTATAAAACTTTATAGGTTATTTTAACTCTCATCTCCTTATCTCCTCCCACAGTGATATACCAATTTTCCCTTAATCGTTGTAATTAATTTTTACTACATTTATTATTAATTTTGGTAATAAAATAGGTTGAAAATATTATAAATTACAAATTATTTTGTTTCATAGTATTCAATCCATTTTTATAACTAAAATTTATAGAAGTGTAAAATTTAAAATTAATCCTACAGACGTTACGAGAAAGTTGGTTTTTACTATCAAATTGTTCAAAAGTTTTCCATGTTTTTATATCTAAATTCATTATGAAAATCATTATAATGATCTAAATTTTATTAATTTATATATCATTTAATTAATTTTACATTACACCCAATAAATAAAATAAATCAAAATTATAATTTATTTAAACAAGAATGTTGCTTTTAATTAAATTCCAATAACACTTATTGTTCATCAAAAAAAGATCTATTTAATAAAAATCATGAAAATTAAGCCTAAGATAAATTTTATAATCCAATTTAAATCATGGAGTTTATTTTTCATTTAAATATTATAAAATTTATAAAAAAAATTTAAATTATGCGTGTTAGGTGTTACTAATCTCTCTTTTAGAAAAATATATATCTTTAGCAAACCTTTGTTTTCTTAGAAATTATAATTATTTTATTACTAATAAATAAATAACCATTTCTTCATAACATATTTAGTAATATTATATCCCATTAATTTAATGGAATGGAAATAAATATTATATTATATATAAATATTTTAGAGATATTTCACATTTCATTTAAACTCAGTGTTACGTGTAACACAAGCTAACCGAATGTGGCATGTAACTCAAGATCAAATTAGTTTTGTGTGTAATAAAATATATTCAATAGATTTAAATTTTAAAAAAATATTTATATTAATTTTTAATGGAGTTATATTTTCTTCTGATATTGGTGTTTTACTTCACATATGTTGTCAAATACAATGTGTTTATTTTGAAATATCAGGGTGTTTCATGAGATGAATGTTATATATACTTTATTCATGTTATAGTTATTGAAAAAAAAATTGTGAAGGTTTTTTCCACATTATTGCTCAAGTTTGGGATAGATATGGTTATACAATGGGAACTCCTAGATATCTCTCCAATGAATTTAGTAATTATTTTGGAAGTCAATCATATGGTTAATCGGATTTGTAAGGGTTATGTATGGTTTCTCTGAGGGTTATATCATGAGAATGGTCCATGATACCAATAAAATTTCTTTATGATTAACATAGTATTTTATGTTTCATTTTATCAGGGTTTACATAACATGGTTCATGATTATTCAATAATATAAGACTTTTATTTTCTAAATCATTGATCTATGTTTTATGTATGATGATCCATGCATTGATGCGTATGATTTCTCTTATGTTATGATCATTCACCATTATTTTGTCAACATACCCTTAATCTCATCTTATTCTCACTACTAAAAATAATTTGTTATATTTTATTCATACCCTTGCAGATCATTTGACCTCACCCTTTTTATGTTTCCTTTTCTAGAGTGAGGAAGAAATGTGTTAAATGATTTTTGTTAAGAAAGTATTCTAATGTTTATTTTTATTACAGATTTTAATGAAGTGGTATGGAATATGAAAAGATGAAAATAATGGGAGATGATATTTATCTTTTTGAACTGATGGTTTATTAATCCAAGTATTTAATATATTTTCTTAATTCTCTAAAAATATAATCCTAAAAAATTCTTTTGAATATATGGGAATGAAAATATCATTTTGATGTTATAAATTAGGTTGAAAAAATTAGTCATATTCATCAATATCAATGATAGAAAATAATTTTTTAGGTATTTCATAATATCGATCACTTATAGAAGGCCCTCAGGGGAATGATGAGCGAGATATAGTGAGAGTGTCTCTCCCTTAAACTACTGGTGATTGGGTTTTCCTTCTACCTATATTAAGTCATTGATTTTTCGATCTTCATGGTTGACAACATTCTTATGCCAAAGTGATTTAACTATAATTTATTCTATGATTTCAATTTGGACCAAAGGTGTCATGCGTGAAGTGTTGATACTGAGGCCTAGGGAAACGAAGTTAAATGCTCCTTCTCCATATACAAAGAAACAAATTATTCTTCCATTAAAAGAAAGGGAAAGGTTACACATATCAAATCATATCCCAAATCTATTTTGGAGCATATTAAAATGGGTGTTCATTATATCATAGCTCACCTATTTCTCCCTAAAGATTCTCATCCACTAAAATTCGATGAAATGACGGAGTGAATTTCATAGTTATGCCGATTTTCCTCTTAGAAATGTGTCTTGTTAGGATGATTGTAATTCTATATGTTATTCCCCTTTGAGGAAGTAAAATTTAGGGATAGGGTTTCATCTTCATAGATCTCAAACTAGATATTATTCATCTTCGTGAATGGGATAAAAAATAAATCCCATTTGAGATTGGTAGAACCACTACACAAATTTGGGTAAGGGATTATGGGTTGAATTGGATACTTTGGCATCCTAAATTTCTATATTATATTGTACTCTAAATAGGTATCCTGATTATAATTGATAAGGAAGCATAAGTTTCTAGACTCAGCTACTTTTCTAGGTTCATGGTAGAGGTTGAATAGGGTTCAGAATTATTTGAAAAAGTGATGTTTTCTACTAATGATGATATTATTGATTTGAAGATCGTATATGAGAACAACCACAAAATTATGTAAGGACTGTAATGTTATTGGTCCTGATTCCAAAATCTATAGGTGCCCTATAGTGTTCAGTTTCTATTTCGTTCATGGTCATGACTCAAATAACTATATTATAAAGAAAAAATACTTTTTGGACTAGAAGAGTGATGTTATTCCATAGATGGGGCTACCTCCAATAAATAATGAATACCAAAATTCTGATCAGTTTGATGTGGTAGATGATATTTTTCATGATAATGTCATTCAAAAGATTCATAGTTCTTTTCCCATTAAGTAATACAATTCAATGGATGATGAGAAGGGTGGTCAACCAACCATATCATCAAATTCTAAAACCCATTCTTCTGTAAAAAAGAAAAAATCAAGGGCTGGAATCTTATCTAAAGAAGAAAATATGAATAATGATAACAATGATAGAAAAGGTAAAATTGGTGAAAACTTGTTGACTAAAATGGCTCTAAATATAACATACAGTGAGATTGATTTGATGGTTTAGTAGTTTAATGATAAATTTATATAGTAAAATGTTGATCAATAGAATTTTCATGAATGGATTACTATTTCAGGTAGCTAATAGGGTAATAATGTGTTAAAATATAACTCTATAGTGGATATTAATGTTGGAAAATTTCATAAGGAACAATGTTCAGATGGTTTGAAAAATTATTTTTCAAATACATTGATGATAAATAGATATTTAAACTGGTATCTTAAAAGAATACATGAGCTCCGGCTATTTGTCAAGTAGTGGTTGACACACCAAATGAAGGTAAATATTCTCCTATTTCTGTCCAAAACTTTGATGAAGCTATGGACATACAGGATGAAAATCTCATCACTTCTGATACACTTCATGGATATCCAATACACAATGAAATACTTATTTATTCTGGAACAAATATGGTAGAATAAGTTATCACCCTAGTAGAAAGAGATTCCTCTCTAGAAAATTTCAAAGGGAAACTTACGGATAACTCAGAATATGATAGCATTGATATTGATACTTTACATGAAAGGATAAAATCGCTTTTTCAAGAATGGGTCAAATCAGAGGTCAGTAGCACGGTTTTTGAAGGATTTATTGGGATGAAATTTGTGAAAAGAAATAAATATAGGCGAAAGGTTGAGGAAAACGTTAGGTGTCTGGCTTTTTTCTTTATGCTATTTTGATTTTCTTTTCAGTACCATATTTTGTTACTCTTTTACTTTTATTACTCTCTAATAAAAAAATTCCTCTATCATTTTAAAAAAAACTTAGAAAACCCTTTTTAGGATTTAAGTAATTAAATTTTGAGGTGAACAGTGAAATTTCGGGAGAAGTTATATTTTTTCGGGCATATATAACCCTTTGTTTCGACATGATGTTATATTTAAGGAATAACTATATTTTCATAAGTTTAATGGTATAGATAAACATTAATGACAATTTGATATTATTTAATTTAGGTAATTTTTAAGTAAGTTAAATATATTTCTATGAATTTTATAAGGACATAATTTTAAGAAAAAGGAAAAACCAAATGATGGGGGATAACCCATCACATGTGTAAAGGTTGCATGGATTGATCCCAAACCCAAAGGGTGACTAGGTTGAAGTACCAACCCCTGGTCTATGTGTTTTCACGGTAAGTATGACATCATTATCATAACTTAAAATGTTTGAAAGATAATGATTAATTTTATTTTTTAAAAATATTTTTTATTGTATGGATAACCAAGTGATTTAAATGTGATATGGTAATTAGGTGATTAATGTGATTTTAGAATAATCTCATTATTTTGGGAACTTTATATAAATAAGGTAGAACGAACATTATTGGATTTTATTTGAGGAATAATGGATGAATTTTCTTTTGGGAGAATATACAATTTTATATTATCTTTGAGGTGATTCAAATTTTGTTTAGGAATTATTAGTATATATTTGAGGTTATTTTATTAAGGAATATACATTTTTTATTGGTAATTAAAAAAGATTGGTTTTATTTGGAGAGAAATATTAAATAATCCTCGAGAGACTACATTAACAAACACTTTTTATCTTTGGGTTTCAATCATAGTCAAAAATATTTTGAAAAAATATTTATGGTCATTTATGGAATAATTTAGTTTGAACATTGGGTATTACTATTGAATTTTGGAGATTAATGATGTGGAGTTTTATTAATTTTGGGAAATATCATACATTGTGTAAACCATTTTAGTTTTTTTCAATGTCCTAAAATGGAGGAATGTATTATTATCCTTTTATTTATTATGTGATCTATTATAATTTTATTTTAGTGCTTCAGGAATAAAAAAATCATCATGGAAATTTTTCATTTCAATAAAAAGATGAAATTTGGGTGGAAATTTATTAAAGTATGACATTATAATTTTAACTTATATGTATTTACTTATATTTTTTTGTAATCGTGGTAAGGAAATTCCTCAACTCAAGGAAAAGGATCTATAATTTAAAATATAATTCATTAAATATATGGTATATTCCCTCTTAAATAAATTTAATGATATATAATAAATGGATCTTCTTTCCAAATACTTTTTTTACATCCCAACAATTGTATCCTTACATGGAACACTTTTTCAAATTACTTTCATACATCCCGAAATTTATTGTTTTAGATAATTCTTTTTTAACCCTTTTTAAGGTATTAATTTTACTTAAAAGAATTCTCAAATTTCAATCCTTTGATTCCATTGATAAAGTTCAAATTGTGAGGAAACTATTTATTAAATATCTGGAGAATATAACCCCCTAATTTGTTTTAATAAAATATAACTATGTTAGATAGTCTATGCAATATGTAACATAGTACCTAAAAGAACTATGAAATATTATAATTTAAATGTGTTCATTATGACATTGTCATTAAATTATTTGGTATGGATAGGATTAACTACTTAATTAAATATATTCATAATTTTCCATATCAATATAATTGTATTTATAAATTCTTAATAAATAATTACTCAAATTCTTATAATATAATTGTATTCATTATAACTATGTTTTCCTAAAAATGATTTTTATTTTTTTCTATAAGTAAATATTAAATATATTTTATATAAAATTTAGAAAAATTATATTTTTTAAATGAAGCATCATTTTTTAAATCATATTGTGGAAATTATTTTAGGGGGAAATTTTAGGATTTTTTAGAAAATATTAATTTTTCATTGAATAGTGAAATATATCGATTTTGGTAAACCTAGAATTTTTTTTCAATAAATTACGAAATTTTAATGTCACATTATTATATAAATTTTTTAGAGCTGTTTGTTATACTTTTTACTTCACCATTAATTTTGTAGAAAAATTTAATTTTTACCATAAATAAAATAGATATAATTAATTATGAAAATAAAATTTATATTCTTCATTACGATTATCATAATGAGTACATGTCTGATAAATCAGACTCACCGTTATTAGACCAGAAGTTAAATTCTATTTTCTCTACCATTCTGACAAAGTCTTTACAATCAGAATGATTCTAGTACAGATACAATTATACTTACAATTATAAATATTATCATATTAACATTGTTATGGAATTCAATCATAATAAATTAGGTTTACAATCATTTTCTGAAGAATTGTTTCTAATGTATGGAATTCATTTAATGTTTTCATGGTGTTATTCAATATGACGTTAGACATCAGAAATAATGATCCATCATGTTCCTTGTTTCTGGTGTTGTTGAAAAATAATTGGAAATATGAACATTTGGAGGATGCATATAAATATCAATTCATTTGAATATTTTGGAGTTGGATGATTACATACTCTCTGGAATATTAATATACATTAACTGTTCATTCTTAGTCAATGTAATTCTTTATAGAGTTTTCATTGTTTAGAATCCATTTCATGTTATCTGATTAAGAACTTTTTTAAATATAACTATTTCTAACCATTTTTACGATTGAGGGACTCTATGTGTTGGAACACGGATAATCTAATCCATTGTATTGAGTTATTACAAGGATAATAAGATAGAACCAACATTTAGATAAAAGGCTTATGTTGATAGAATAAAAGAAATGATTATCATATTTGTAGATTCCGGGGATAGTTTGTATGTCATTCATACATATTTTAGATATTTTTTTACTTATTGTTTACAAGTTATATTTTTTCTGCATGTAATAAAATGGTTATTCATAATATTATATGTTGTTTTTATCGTTATTACATTGATTAAATTATCATCATCTAATTAATCTCATCGATTATGATACTTATAATTTACTTGGACAGAATCATAATATTTCTCATTATGATTTGGTGAATTTGTTAATTTGAATAAGTCTGACTCTAATAACATTACTTTTAGAGGATTTTGGATAGTTTGTTAAAAATTATAAACTTTTTTTAACTTAATTTCCCCCCCTCTCATACAAATATTTCTATCATAAGTTTATTCTTATTGTAATACAATCATTATTAAACATATACCGATCTAATAATTGGTATCAAATTAGTTTTATAATGTTATAACTTGATATTTTTTTACTTCCTTACTGAATGGAATCTTTTTTAATGTTTTGATATAAATTTCTTGTTTATAAATTTTTTCATACACTAACTTGTATTTTTTCGAGAAAAAATCTATTAAATTATTATGGATGTTCTTACTATCACATATATAAACAATATGAATCCAAACAGACCACCTAACTTTGATGTTGATGATTATGAGTACTGGAGATATAAGATGAAAAAAATTATCAATATGAGAGTTGGGAATTTTTTTATGAATACTAGATATTATAATATTCCTAACAAAGAAGTTACAACTATTTTAAATAAATAAAAAAGTAATATCAATTAAATTATAGAGTAAGGAATACTTTTTTATATTCCATGAAAAGAATTATTTATATTCATATTTCTTTATGTAAATATTCTAATTGTTTTTCCAAAAAAACCTAATGTTACTCACTTCATAACATCTATATTTGTTGATATTTAGACATTTATTCTCAGATAATATTATCAAGATTTTGATTTCATACCCACAAAATCCATTACAAAGACACATAATAGATTCATGAAAACCATAAACGTCTTACAATCCATTAGGGATAATGTTATTTATTATGAAATCATTATGGAAATGATTGTTGATATTATACACAATGAGTGGAAATGAAAAATAAAATCTATTGGAGAGAAAATAAGGTTGAATAATCTTACTATGGTTGATTTTAGTGGAAATATTATGAAATATAAAGGTAGACATAAGAGAGATGTTGAGAAAGTAATGAAGAAAAATATAGGTGTATCTTTTTCTACTACTACTATTATTTCTAAAGTTAAAACACTTGAGATTGTTTTAAAATCTTCAAGGAAGAAGTAAGTTAGTATTAAATCCAATTATATAGCACTTCTAATCATTATGAAAATGAATTAGTTAATCTTTATAGAATGATGAAAAAGACAGTTGGAATGAAATATTTTCAGTATTGATATAAGAAAGGTCATAAAAAAAATGATTAAAAAAGGTAAAATACTATGAATATAAGAAATATAAACATATAAAACTATATTTTCCAATGATAAATACGAAATACATGAAAGAAAAAAAATTTAGAAAGGAATTCTATAAAATATTACAAATCCAAAGGTAATGAAGTCTTGAAAGCTACTGAAACATCGAGTGTCAGTGGAAGAGATTCTACTTATAGTTCATCTAGGAATGAATGTTCCAACTAGAGGAACATTGGCCTTTTTTCAAATGAACTATTTTTAAGTTAATGTCAGATGGCTAAGGTACGAACTTCTAAAATCCTTACCTACATGTCTTCAAGTGAAAATTATCGTCATGAGAAAACACAACATATTCTGATAAATAATCTTCGCTAATATAAGATAATACACTCCCTATATATGATAAAGTTTCCCACTTTTCTAATCTTTTATAAAATGATAATAGTAAAATATGAAAAAAAGTTATAATTCTAAAGATAAACAAGATAAGGATGATTTAAGGATAGATATTTTAAAAAATAAAATATCAAATCATTCTAGAGATCGTGATAAGATTAATTCTTAAAAATAAATTATTTTAAAATATTTTGAAAAAGTATTTTCTGATTAAAATTGTTTAAAAACTATTTTTTCTAAGTTTAATACCAAAACTAACACTTGTGAGGGAAATAATTTAGTTGTAAACTAAAATATGAAATATCCTCATTAAGGAATATTTTACCAAACATTACCACTAGAAAAAAAAGATTGATAAAATGTACAAATAAATTCTGCTCATGGGAGTTCTCCTAGACTTGGTTTTTCTTTAAAAACTATATTTAGTAACAATTTCTTTGTTCATAAAATATCCCCATTGGAACCAATTATCTATGTGGTTGAAATTGGAAAACAAAATTTTTATTAATCAAACTTCAATACCTATGATTTTCAAATCCTATTTTTCAAAACAAAATGTTGATTCATAATGTTTTTTATTCTAAAAAAACACAACCCAAGATGTTTTGGATGTTGAAAATATAATTTTTTCATTTTTAGAAAAACAAAAATATTAAAAACATGAAGAATACATAGTATACTTATTGTGGGTCTTCAATGAATATGACTAGAAATAAACACATATTCAATAAGTTAATCAAAATGAAATGTGGTGAAGTAACTTTTGGAGATAATGATCAAGGAGCGATTATCAGAATATGTAACATTTTTATTCTAGGAAAAAATATTATTTCAAATGTTTTATATGATAATGGTATTAATAAAAACCTTATAAGTTTATTTAAATTATGTGATGAAGGTTACCTTGTGATATTCTATAATGAAAATTATTATACACTTAACTTAAAATACCATAAGTGCCAATACATTCCTTACATTTCTGCAAGGAAATGCCAATCTAGGTTATGGAATAGATGTTTAGGAGACTGTAACCTTAGAATCATATCTAATTTTTCCCATAAATGAATTTTTTATGATATTACATGAAATTAGTTTGATACCTTAATATTATGTGACCCTTTTCAAAATGGTATGCATAATAAGTCAGGTTTTAATTATATTAGAGAAGTCTAAACTTATTATGATTTATAATTAGTGAACATGGACTCATTTTGTCCTAAAAAAAATTGGAATTATTCATGTAAAACGGTATGTATATTTCCTCATTTATGATTACACTAGATATATATGGGTTTATTTTTTTTCAAATAAATCAAAATCCTAATTTTATTTTAAAACTTTTGTTGCCGAAAGATAAAATTAAGAAAAACTTCTCCTTGATAAATATTAATAGTGATCATTGTGGATAATTTTAAAATTATAATTTTGAAACCTTTTGTAATAATAAAAGTATGTAACATAACATTTTAGCAGCTAGAACCCACTAGAAAAAAATTTTAGAAGAAAGAAGAAATATAATTCTTCAAGAAATAACTAGAATAATTCTTATTGAATACTCATTTGCTAAACTCATTTGGGAAGATGAAGTTAGTATTTCCTAATATACTATAAATCGTGTTTTAATTAGACCATTTCATAATAAACCTCTTTAATAGTTATGGATGGGACAAAAACTAAAATTTTACCTGTTCAAATTTTTTGGTTGCAAATTATTCATCTTTAAAAATAATAATGATTTATATATATTTTGATATAAATTTGATGAAGTAGTATTTTTAGGTTATCCCAGCACTTCTCAGGCTTATAGATTATTTAATAAAGATCCTTTTTCTATTGATGAAATTGTACATATTATGTTTTATAAAGCTTATCCTTTTGTTATAAAAAACATCAACCTATATCCCTAGATGTTATTTATAAAACTAATTATAAACCACTATTAAAAGTTATTTTCATAATAAAATAACTCAATAAATAGTTTCTAAGTTTATTCGTTAAGAATATTTTCAAACTATTGTTGATGAATAATCTTTTCAAAACCCAACAACTCAGTTGTTTATTCAGAATCATCCAACTGAAAGTTTTATTAGTGATGTAGATCACACAATTAAGACTATTAGTTCATTGAGAAATGAAATTGAAAATTTGTCATTCTTACCGAAATTTTAACATAATAAACCTGATGATTCTTTAGGTGATGAGGATTGGATTAATTCAATGCAATACGTGTATAGAAAATTTTATAAGAACAAAGTCTAGACATTAGTATAACAACCTAAAAAACATCTATAATATGAGTAAAATTGTTTTTTAAGAACAAATGTGATGAAAATTTTATAATTTTTAGAAATAAATCCAAATTTTTTACTAAGGGATATAATCAACTAGGGGCCATTTATTATAAAGAAACCATTGCAATGGTAGCATAACTTGAAGCTTTCTGAATGCTTTTAGGATTTACAGAATTCTTTAATTTAAAACTTTTTCAAATAGATCTCAAGTGTTCTATTCTTAATGGATATGTTTTGGAAGAGGTTTATTTCAAACATCCACCAAGATTTGAAAATAAAAAAACATCCTGAATTCATTTAGAAACTTACCAAATCTTTATTTGGACTTAAATAATCCCCTTGATCCTCGTGTGATAGATTAAATGGATATTTGTTACAAAAAAACATTTGTTATGGGAGTTGTGGATCCAAATATTTTTATAAAATAATTTAATTAAAATATTATTATTATACATATTTATGATTACAAAATTATATTTAGATTAAATCACTCATATTTAATATATTACATTGTGGATATCTTGAAATCTATGTTTAGAATAAGTATGATGGGTGAGTAAATATATTTTTTTGGTTTTCAAATTTCATAAAGACCATAATGAGATTTTATATATAAACATAAGTATATAAAATATTTTATTTAAATATTTGTTAATGAAAATAATAAAAGTATTAGTACTCCAACCAATAGCTAAAATACTTTAGATCTTGATGAGGCAGGAGAACCAGTTCATTAAAATACTTTTAGAGATACTATTGGAATTCTAATGTACTTACCTTTTAGTAATTTAGATTTAATGTTTTCTATATGTTTGTGTGAAATATATCATCAAATTAAAAAATAATCCCATTTAAAAGTAGTAAAAAGAATTTTTCTTTATCTTAAGGAAATAATGGATTTATCCATTTTTTATTATATTAAAAAAAATTAAAGTAAAATATGTTTCAAATGAAGACTTTGGTGGATATCTAATGGATAGGAAATGTAAATACAGCACTTTTAATTTTTTAGGAGACTCTTTAGATTCTTGGTATTGTAATAATAAACACTCACTATCACTTTCAACTACTAAAGTCAATATGTGGCAGCTGGAAGTTTTTGTGCTCATGTGTTTTGGTTGCAACACACACTCACTAACTATGGAATAAGGTTTACAAAAACTCAAATACGTTTTGATAATATAACTTACATTTACTTAATTAAAAGCCCATCACATAACACATTTTCTATGAACATAGGCATAATACACTATTTTCTTTTGGGATTACACACGTAAAAGAGGTATCATTTTATAATTAATCAGAATGCAAGATCAACTTTAATACATTTTCACAAAAACTCTAATTTTAGATAGTTTGGATATATTAAATAGAATCTAGGAATGTTAAACATAATTTAATCATTCCATATACTTATATTAATATATTTCCATTCAAAGGGAAAGTACGTATGTTTTAGGTTTTTCAAAAACATTTAGTTTTATAAAAATGTTAGTTTTCCTAATATTTTCATCACATTGAGTTTTCCAAACTCATATATGTTTGTAAAATTATTAGAGTCAGAATCCATAAAATTATTACCAAACATTGAAAATATTATAAATTTTCATAACTCAATATTTATTTAAAAAAATCCAAATTCAAAAAAAATCATACTATTTTTGTTATTTTTAAACTAACTTTTCCTTTTTTATTGTTAATACTATCATAATTTTATTTCTATTCAAAACTATCATAATTAGTATTTTATACTGAAATTTTTTTATTTAGACTATTTTCTAAACTTTCATAGACTCTTATTTTACAATAAAATAAGAATAAGTTAATCATAATGATGTATCTTTCGTATTTGAAAGGTACTCTTCTATTCTTTTAATTTTTTCACTATCACATTATGATTAGTTATATAAATAGTGTTCTTATTGTGTTTTTATTTTTATAAAAAGTGTTTGTTTTTCTTTCAATTTTTTTTAAACTTTTCCTAATATGATTTATTTCTTAATCTCATAAAACTTAAAAACATCAAGAGTTTACAATTCATGAATACTTTCTTCAGATGAATACCAACCATTTGATCATAATTCTATCAATATATACCATTAATATTTTTAAAGAAGTCCAACCTTCACCCTCAATTATTATATAAAGAATTTTGAACCCATTTCCCACATTAGTTGTTCGTAGTCTCTTCTCCCAATTTGTTTCACCCTATAATATCCCCAGTTCTGATAGGTCTCCTTTTCATACGATATGTGTATTTGGAAATAAAGTTTTATTTAGACCAAAGATGATTTTATAAAATGGTTTGTTTTAAGATAGAGGTTTACTTAAATATATTTCTATAACAATTATAATTCAACATTGAATTATTTAATCTCTTTTTAAGGTTGGGAATCCATGTGTGTTGATAAATGAGACAAGAATTTTGTTTTATTTTATCCAGATATAGTTCATGAGATTTATGCTATTGTAAATTTTTTTATGGAGTTGAAATGGATTAAAATAATCGGGTGTTGCCAAATTATCACATCAATCATATAATACTAGAATTAGGGTTAATTTTACATGAAACATAAGTCGTACCAATTTTTATTCCTTTTTTCATAAACAAAGGAATAGATGAATTAGTTCATAAGGAATCGATTCTAGTAGTTTAAGGGAATAACTCCACATCATATTCAACTAGTAAGGGTATCTACGAACTGACAGACATCTTTAAGAAGAACATAATGAGTAAGCAAGTGAAATATTTTATGGTAAATGAGGAGAAATAAAATATTTATAAGAATATGTATTAGAATAAAAATAATTTAAAATGGATATTTCAGAATAAATAGAAGAGGAAGAGGATGAGAATAAATCGAAACACCACAATGAAAAAAATCAATCTAATAAGGAATCATCATATTCATCATCAACATCATCAACAGATCAACCTTCCAAAACTGATAAGGAAGGTAAATCATGATGTTTTAAAGAATAAGAATCCTCATCAGAAGAAGAATCCCAATCATCATCTAAAAAATATGTTGAAGATTAAAATTAAAAAACAAAAGTTTATGAAAAATCCTGGACCAATGAATATATAGATATCATGGAACTCATTGATGACAATGTTTTTTCTTAGAATCCTAAGAGGGAAGTTCCAAATATAGATAAAGAGAAAGGTAAATAAATGAAATTTCATACTAGAATAAAGAAATTCCAAAGGTTCAATAAGTTAAATTGGATTCAGTAGGAACTATAACTCTAGAAGGAGTCAATTATATTGTTCATGATTTCAAAATAATAGAAGGAAATATTACTTTTTTTTGAACCTTGAATCGCAGTTCCATCTTATTCAAAAAATTATTAATGATATGTAAAAAATCAAATAAAATAAATAAATAAATTCATTCATATAGAAGTATAGTTGATAGTTTCTAATGAAAGATCTCAAACTAATAAACGGTCATGTAATCATATGGTTAAATGGTCTCATCGGTTTGATGTCGATATTTGAATGCATGATAAATAATTTTATAATGTGAAGAAACTAATGATAGAATATTCTAAATCCCTTATTTAGTTATTGAAATAGATGGCTTCTAGGGTGATGTTTTGGGATAGACTCTAATATTCCACTAATGAAAGAACTGAGAAATTTAAGGCAATGAAAAAGATGATAAGATAAATGGATTCAGAGATGACTATACTCTGATATGTTGATGATGAAATTTTCTTTTTCAGAGAGGGGAATAAAAATTTATCTGTATAAGTTAAAATGTTGGATTCTCGAGAAGAAATGATAGTTAAGATGGAGAAATATTGTAATGAGTTTTAGTAGAGGAAGGCCTCTATAAAGACCTTAATGAAGAAAGAATGATTTTTTTATTTTCTGAACTCTCTATGTATTTCATTAGAAAATTTTTGTTAAGATTATGAATGTTTTAATTATTGAGTCTTATTCTAAATTTTAGTTGTTTGAATGATTTCCAATTATGATTGGTTGAGTGTTCATTCATACATTCTATGGATGATTAGTTAATTCAGTGTATTGTTTTCATATATTATTTTCTTATATTTTAGGTATCGCTGGGCCTATTCTCCATTCAATTTTTAAAATTAAAAAGGTCGAGAATTTTCTTGAAAGGGTAAAAGATTTATTAAATGGGAAGAATATTTTATAAAGGGGTATTACTAATATAAAGGGGGAGAATATAATCCAAAAGGGGGGGATATTATCCTAGGTGGGAGTTCAACCTATTCAACATCATACTCTCCATTATATTCAGATGAGTTATAAACTTTGGGGGATTTAATTTTTATTTTTTAACTCTAAATATGATGTTCTTAAAAGAAATTGACTGTTTGTTTTTCGAGTTAATTTTTTATTTATGTCTTGGTGTTTGTGATTTCCAAAAAGGGGTATATAATTGAGTCTTAATTTTTACATATTACTTTTTCATTCCTTTAGTTTTGGAAATCAAAAAAACTTACATAAAAAATGTTTAATATCATTTATGCACCATGTATTATAGCTTTTTTTTTTAAAAATATTACATTTTACCATACAAAGAAAAAGTAATAAAGTATTATAAAAAGAATCTTTATATTCCTCATTACGATTATCATAATGAGTATGTGGCCAACAAATCCCCATTATCAGACTGGAAGTTAGATTTTATTCATGTCTTCTGTACTGAAAAGGTCTTAATAATCTGACTGATACTAGTACTTATAAAATCAGACTAACACTCATAAATATTATCATATTGAAATTATTATGGAAGTCCAATGGGATAAGATAATTTTATAATTGTGTTTGGAATAATTTTATATAATGTATGAAGACTTTTAAAATTGTAATGATTTTAATCAATATAATGTAGGAAATTTATTTAGGATGATATGTCAGGTTCTAGGTGTCTGAGGTTCTTTCCAAAAACATGTAAATATAACCATTGGGGGATTCATATTAACAAAAAATTGTTTGAAGAGTTTGGATCTTTTTTATTACTTTCACTCTCAAATATTAATGTATGTGATCTTCTCATTCCTATTCGATGAAATTTTAACTTTGTATGGTCATTTCTACGATCAAGGACTTTCAAGGGTAATAATAGGGAAAATATGATCCATCAGATCGAGTGATTACGAGGATAGTAAAATAGAGATTAACTTCAGAGTGGGGGCATCTAGATATAGTAAGATAGAGTTGATCATTGTATTGAGGGATTCTAAGGATTTGAAGATAGTGAAAATATGATATTTGCATCATGGGATTCCCTGGTAAGGAAAATAGACTTTACAATCTGTATAAAATAAGGGATATCGTTATTCAATGTTATTGACTACCTTACTCTTAAGGTTAAAATATTAATCATTTTCTTAATAGTTTGTAAAACATTCTTAAATTTATTATCAATTATATGAATTTTTTATTAAAATTTTTATTCCCACTACTTGTAATGTAAATTGTATTCATCATATTTTTATTTCTATATTTTTTGTTTTATCATTATTAAATTGATTACATTAACATACACTAATTAATTGGATCCATCATGATACAAATCTTTTACTCTAATTTAATCTTTTTCTTCTGATTATGATTCTATGAAATTATTAATCATAATTATTCCAAGTTTTATATTCATGCTTTAATAGGATTTGGTTTAATTATTTTATACTTCATAAATTATGTTTTTAAAATACAATTTACCCCCCCATCTTTTAAGTATTTCCATAAAAAGAGTATTGTTACATCCAACAATCAGTATTAATGATTTAATGATCCAACAAATTCTATTTCATGAAAAAATGTATTGTTCAGTTATATTTAATCTAATTAATTACATCTTAAAAAACTTCATACTATATTTATGTATAATTTTACATTAGGGTTTAAAGGTTCATTAATCTAAAAAATATTTTGAAGTGCATAATGTTTCTCCATATTAATGAATCAAATCAAAAAAATTGATGAATGTTTTAAATAAAATGTATTGATTATAAACCTATATATATTAATTAAAATTAATATAATTATGATTACTATCCATTTATTTAATATAAAATTATCTTATTCTTGAAAATACCATTCTTGTAAAAAAATCATCATGTTTTCAGGTTTAATTTTAATGTAATGTCTACCAATTTTTCTAATTGAATTTGGTAAAATTTATTGCACATTTAGAATAATAATAATTTATATTATATAGTAAGTTTAATTTAATTTTTTTTGTAATTAATAGTGAACACACTACGAATATTCTACTGCAGTTAACGTGTGAGTTCATCTAAAAAGATAAGGAATTTAATTAACTAAAAACATATATAAATTATATTTTATGGTCATATTTAAACCTTATATAATATATATTTATTTATAATGGAACATATAATATCCATTTTGTATGTGAAATATTTTTTTATCACTTTTTCTTTTTAATAATTCCATTTATGTCCTCTTCCCCACTTAAAAAATAACTCCACTCTTCTCTCCTCTTAACACCTTCAAATCCATTTTTTCAAATAACTACCTAAATTTCTTCTTTAATTCTATACAAAAATCATTTATACCTTTTTTAGATCATAAAACCAATCTATGAAATCATCTGGTGTAATCCTTAAGAGGTTATTTTAATAAGAGGTATCTTTTTTAATCGAGGGTTTCTATTTTATTTGAACATACACCTGATTAAAATATTAATAAATTATAATGATATAATAACACAAGTATATAACATATAATTATATATTTTATGTTAATTTAATAACCTAAATCCATGTCCTCTTCCATGAGATGAGAAATTAAACCATGTACGGAGGACCACTGCCACACAAACCGATGTATTTTATTTTTCATAATGGCTCATCACAGCTTGTAATAATGATTTATTTAAATTATACATATATTATATTAGTAAGAAAATTATAATTATTAAATTATAATATAATATATACTTTCTTACTTTCTAAACCAAGGGAGATTTGATAACCTTGCTCATGTGTACGGCAGACTACCACCTTGTCAACCTATGTGATTTGTTTTTATATAATTATTTGTAGAGAGTGTAATAAGGATGATTTCAATGAATATATGTGATATATATTAATTAATTATGATATTAATTAAATATTTATTATTTATTAATGATATAATGTCATTTTATTTCATACCTTTCCACTCTTTAGAAAATGATACCATCGTTTGTGTGTGAATGTAGACTACAACCTCTACAATGTGATGTGATTATTTATTCATAATAACAACCCATAGATTATATATAAAATTATATTTAATTAAAAAATATGATGTTTATGATTTTATGATGATTTAATAAAGATAAAATTATACAAACCTTCTTTCCATAATGATCAATGAAAAATGGAAACGATGCATATGCATATGTATGGCCTATTATCCCCATGATTGTAATTTAGTTCATTTTTCATAACTATCATTCATGGTTTTTTTTAAATTATAAAAGATATATAAAAATTATAATTATTTAATTATTATTATATAATATAATATGGAACAATAACCACTTTTACAATGGTTAATGTACCAAAGCTATTTTGAAATTATTGAATGAATGTCCCTAAAACATTCTATATTGACTTAACTGATTAATTATTTAAATATTTAATTAAAACAAATAAAAATGATTTATGTATAGGGTATTAAAACTATAAAATCTTTTTATTAAATAAAATAATTGATTATTGATTATTAAATAAGAGTAAAGTGGAAAATTGGTAATATTTTGACTTGAGGTAACAGTTTAACATCACACTTTTATTAATGTGAGACATATACGATATTCAGAAATTATTTTTATTATGAATTTTATATAATAAACATGAATGTATTTTATAATTATTTTCATTTAAGGTATTAGTATTTATTAATCCATATGATGTTATCTCTTTCTTGAGGATTTTATATAAGGATCCAACCATATAACATTACATTATATTGAATTAAATGAATAATTCACATTGAGGATTTTTTCAGGTTTAGAGTTTTAGAGAATTATGCCATAACCATTACATAACAAATTGAACATTACAAGTAGACAATACTAATCAGTATCCATTTTTTTCATAAAATAAAAACACTTAAAAAGAAACATGTCTAGTTTTTTATTTTAGACAGCATGACTTTTCCTTGATCCCATCCTTGACCCTATTCATCATTATGTCTTGTGGAAAACATTTTAAAAAACTTGGGATGAGCATAGAAATATCAGTAAGGGTTATAAAATAAATAAGGAAAACATTAGCCCATCAATAAATAAAAATCAATGAAACTATATTTTTAAATCATAACATACCTTAGTAAATCATAAGATTTATGAATAACACACACAAATCATAAATTAGACAAGTTACTTATGGAATCTATATCAAACATACATTGTAGCTATCACAGCTACGTAGGGAGTTACACTTTGAATACCCATAATAGTATATTCCCTAAATCCTTGAGGAGAAACATCTTCTTTACCTCAGTCACATTACCCAATGCATTGGAGAGCTATCTCGGGCTCACCCGCCCTGGGATTATCACGGAACCACCCGTATACGTAAACAAATTTCCCAAAAACCATAACATAATCATAACACATATCATAAGTATAAAAGTAATATAACATTTCTACATTCCAATATAACAAATCAATATATTCAAATAAACAATTCTTTATCAAATCATTTTCAAAACCTTTGAAAAAGATATTTTTCAATCAAAGTGTCTCATAGCACAATGAAACTATTAAATGAATTATCATTAGAAAACATTAACATCCATATAAATAATTCCTAACACCCATTTTGAAAACATGGACATTAATGAGAAATATTTAGAAGAATAAATCTTTAAAACATTTAAAATAATATTTTAGTTAAAGAGTTTTTTTTAACAAAAAGAGAGATGCTTGAATACAAATAAATGAAGAATAAAATTTAATCATAACTTTATAATATCATGAGAATAAAGGGATCCATGATATAATATGACAAAGTATAATATATACACCATATAAGAGTGAATTGGTGCATATCAATAATGAATTCTCAGTGGAAATGTAAATTGATATGAAATCTCTTATAAAGATGGTATCCTTAAATTAATGATAAATCAATCAAATAATTATGTGTGAAAAGAATAAATACACCCAATATAAGTGGATATTAATTTTAAAAAAATCATATGTCAATCACACATATTCATAGGATGACATATTCAATAATTACAAGTTGAACCCAAAGAATCGAAATTGGATTAAGAAGTTCCCTTGTAAAAATTTGACAGCCTAACAACGTCACATTAAAATTTAGAAAAATGAGTTGATGAGAAAAAAAGGGTATCTCATAACTTGGAAATAAAGTTTACATCAATAAGTATTTATAAGAACATATCCCACCATAATAAGATGTATGTTAAAATACATAACAAAAAGAAGTCTTTTAAAAAAGTGGAGGGAGAAAGGTTCCCTTACCGATTTGGTAACATACAAAACATATGCCACATGAAAGAAGGATCATACAATGAATATGTATTTACTCATAAATGAAAGTATATTACACAAATAGTACAATAATGGGAAGTAAATACACTACACAAAAGGAAATAGTGGAAAGTATAGCATGAATCTCACGAGAATAAAAAGTGAGAAGAAACGCTTTACCACGTTGTATTCAACTGAGTCGTATGAACAAAAGTTAATAAAAACAAAATTCATCATAGAATACCATGAATATAATGATAATAATGATAATATATATCAAAAGACAGTACACAATACACCACATGAAATAAATAAGTGGCGAACATTGGAAATCTCACAGAATTAAAAGTGAGATAAAAAAATCCCTCACCTTATGTCCGACTTGACCTGTTCGTTCTTTAATCTCTTGAATAATAAACTAATGTTAATTACTAATTTCTTAATAACCTGTTTAAAGTTTTTTTTTCTATTATATTTATTATTAAAATGTTATAAACATTATGTAATCATTTAAGTCAATAACGGTCGTTTTGTCGATATTTGGTACTTGAGTAAAAAAATGAACACCTTATAATTACAATTTGTTCATGTGGTAAGATATAAATTATCTTCAGAATGATATTAATGATTTAGATATCATATATATCTAGTATATACATGTATTTATAATTTTATGTATCATTTAGAGGTAAGAAATGAAGTGCAACATTCATGGAGACGGTAAGTTGTATGTACCCATGAACGCAACTTCCATTTCTATTTCTAATTTAAGGGAATTAAAAAGATAATGATATATAGTTATATTATAATTCCAATATAATATTTATTGGTCAGATTGGACACTCAATTTGGCGGGGGGGGGGGGGGTGAATTGATTTCCAATTAAAATTTCATTTAAAGACTTTATGATTAAAAATCCCCCAAATTAAATAAAAATTAAACTGTAGTGAATTTATAAGGATTGTAAGTTTTCAATTAGTTTCTCAAGAGATTGATTATTTCTCAGTTAACTCATGATTAAGATTCAATAACTTTTGAATCTAACTTACTGGATAACAAAAGTTATAAACACTATCTAGTTTAACTATCAGAGTATCTTTAAAATATATTTGTACATCTAAGTACTTAGCAGCGGAATAGAAAATAACTTAAACTAAATATAAGATGCACAAAAGATATAACCAAGAGGTTCAGTCTCAATCTAAGACTTAGTCCTCTCAAATAGTTTATATAAAAATTTGTTCCACACCATGGATCGGGTAAAACAACAGTATAAAGACTTTCAAGGTACTAAGACCTCAACAACAGTTCTATGTGGTAAAACAAAAACAATAGCACACTGGCTATCCAGGTCACACTTAAACTCTACCACAATTTATAGTGGGAACTAAAAAGATTCAGAAGGTTTGAGTGAGGAATTTATATATCCTCCAGTTCAGCACAAGAGATAGTGTGTGTTGAAAAATACAGAGCACACACACTGCTCAAAATAAAAATATATAGAACGCAATAGAGCTAAACAGATAGAGAAGAGTTTAGAATGCTCTTTGTTTTGAGTGAAGCTCTGGACTCCTTGGATTGATGCAGATTCTCTGGTTTTTTTCATGAAAAATAGAGTATCATATTTTTGTATTTGACTTCCAGGTCCAGGTTGATGAGTCAGATCAGCTTGAGTGCATGTGAACTTGTTTAAGCTCTTTTCTCCTTGAATGTTCAGGTTGTAAGGATTCAGTATGTATTCTTCCTTCTTCTTCTATTCATTTAAGTCCTTTGAGTATTTCAAGAATATTTTCTTGCATGTGCATGGAAATAATGACTGATCATCACTCTCATTCTTTAGATGTTCGAGGTTCCCTTATATATCTTTTACTCCGGTAGTAGGAATGATTACATTTTTACTAGTACGAGGTACGGTTTCTGAAATTCCAACCACTATCATTAATTAATAGCAGGTGCATTAAAAATATCAAATAATACCATTAGCATTATATTAATAATATTGGCAAAGTATAGAGTTTGAGTAACAGTGACTCTCTGTCGGTAGACTTATAACAGTGGACTTGTGTTAGTGGATGCCTTGTATTAGTAGCTGTTACTCTGGCCTAGGATGATGATCTTTCCTTTCGAGTTATCACCAAAAGTGACATGTCCTCTATCAACCTTGATTAAAATCTTGAAACATGATCAATCTCAAGTCATATTCCTTGAACATCCACTATCCAAGTACCATATCTTCTTATGGGAACACTTTAAGAAGGTTTCCTATAAGATAGTTTAAACAGAAAATGATTTTGGTACCCATATTTTCATGGGTCCAAACAGGTTAGCAAGAAAATATTTTGGTACCCTGATTTGTCTAATGGGTTTTATATAATCAATAGATTCAAAAGATTTTGAATGATAATCTTTGTTTGTTCTATAACCCAGTGAGTAACTAGTTGAGGCATCAGAATTTCCAGAACTAGAACTAGCACTAATCTGTCTAGATTTAGGAATAAATCTATTTTTAGTAATCTGCCTTTGTCCAGGCTGATAGCATATTCTAGTTGTATATTTTGGTGCCACTTGTTTACCAAACATTTCTGTATTTGTAGATTTTCCATTTGTGAATTTCTCTAAGTCCTTCCTTAATTTCTCATTAGACAATTTCAGTTCAGTGTTTTCCTTAAGTAATTGAGCATTCTTTTCCTTTTCTATTTCAAGTGCAGATTTAACAGAGCTGGTCAAAGCATGTTGTTTCTTCAAGGTCTTAAACTTGTCCTTCAATTCATTACGGGTTTCTTCTATCATATTACAATATTCAAATAATTCTTCACTAGACATATTTTCATATTCAAAATCAGAATCAACTCTAGAATAATATGAATTTAAAGAATGAGTATCCAATGTTACCTCAGATGTGTTTTTCATGAAACACATATTAGCTTTTTGAGATTTTTCATCCTAAGTGGAATTAGAATCACTTGAACTATCTTCTAAAGAACTCCAAGTTTCTTTCATATCATTCTTATATTTTTTGTCATTATATTCATATTTATTATTGAATTTTAACTTTGGAAAGTCTTATTTTACATTTTTTTCCTTTTTCATTCATAAATCACTATCTCATCACTTTTATCATCCTTTTTCCAATCCTTCATCCAATGACCTTTGTTCTCATATTTTCCGTTGTAGTTTAATTTTCTAAAGAATTTATTCTTCCTGTAGAACTTCTTCAACCGTCTGGCTATCTGAGCCATCTGTTCATCACTATCAGAATCTGAACCTTCACTTGTTGATATTTTAGCAGGTATGTGAACTTTTTCTTTGTCCTTTCTCTTTGAGGTAGTATACTTAAATGCCACTAACTTCCTCTTCGATTCATCATCTCACTCCTTGTTTACTTTCAGATCTTCTTCATACATCATTAGCTTACCAATACGTTCCTTGACAAGAAGACCACCAATGTCACAAGATTCACTAATTGAAACTGATGTGCCTCTCCATCTGTCAGGCAGACATCTTAGTATCCTCATGATTTTATCTTTTGGAGGAACAACTTTTCCAAGTGAGCTCTTTGTATTTACAATTTATTTGAACCTGAGATACATGTAAGAAATAGGTTCATCAAGCTTAATTTTAAAATTATCATACTTAATAGTGTAGGTATTCAATCTAATTTCCTTAACATTAGTTGTTCCCTCATGAGAAACAGCCAAGGTATCCCAAATTTCATAAGCAGTTTTACAATAAGATATTCAATTAAATTCTTCACCTCCTAAAGTACAATACAGGGAATTTATTTCTTTACAGTTATTATAGTAATTTCTTTTAGTAGGTTCATCCCAAGTAATACATTCAGTTTCTGTAATCCCATACTGAGTCTCTATAGAAGTCCAGATATCAAAACCCGTACTTTCTAAATGGATTTTCATTTTCAGTTTCCATTGGGCATAATTAACACTAATAAAGAAAGGTGGAATGTTGGTAGTAGAACCTTCTAGTCTATTATCCATAATTAGGTTTTAGAAAACAAATTTAAAGGGATAAAATTTAGAACTAACATAAATTTATGATCATTAAGATATAACTAAAATCATAGTTGAAAAAAAGAGTGTTCAGAAAACCTTTAATAAGAACTTCCCTCTAATAAAAACTATTGGTCGGAGTGGACACTCAAGAGGGGGTGAATTGAGTTCCAATTAAAATTTCTGTTAAAGACTTTATGATTAAAAATCCCCCAAATTGAATAAAAATTATACTGTAGTGAATTTATAATGATTTTAAGTTTTCAATTTGTTTCTCAAGAGATTGATTATTTCTCAGTTAACTCAATATGAAGATTAATTAACTTTTTAAACTAACTTATTGGAAAAAAAAATTATAAACACTTGCTAGTTTGACTATCAGAGTAACTTTAAAATATATTTGTACTTAAATGTACTTAGCAACGGAATAGAAAATAACTTAAACTAAATATAAGATACACAACAGATATAACCAAGGGGTTTAGTCTCATGCTGATACTTAGTCCTCTCAAATAGTTTATATAAAACATTGATCCACACCCTGGATCGGGGTAAACAACAGTACAAAGATTGTCCAGGTACTAAGACCTCTACCAAAAATCTACGGGGGAAAACAAAAACAATATCACACATGTTATCCAGGTCACACTTGAACTCCACCAGAATTTATAATGGGAACTAAAAATATTCTGAAGGTTTTAGTGAGGATTTTAGATATCCTCTAGTTCAGTACAAGAGACAGTGTGTGTCTTAAAATATAGAGCATGCACACTGCTCAAAATTTAAATATATGAAACACAATAGAGCTAAATAGATAGAGAAGAGTTTAGAATTCTCTATGTGTTTTGAGTGATGCTCTGGACTCCTTGGATTGATGCAGATGAAGGTTTGAGTCCTTCTCTGGTTTTTGTCATGAAAAACATAGTATTTTATTCTTGAATGTATAGGTTGTAAGGATTCAGTATGTATTCATCCTTCTTCTTCTATCCATGTAAGTCCTTTGAGTATTTCCAGAAGATTGTCTTGCATGTGCATGGAAAGACTGACTAATCATCACCCTCATTATTTGGATGTTCGAGGTTCCCTTATATATTTTTTTCTACTGTAATATGAATGATTACCTTTTTACTGGAATGAGGTATAGTTCCTAAAATGCCAACCACTATCATTAATTAACATCTAGTGCATTAAAAACATCAAATATGACTGTTAGCATTATATTAATAATATTGACAATGTATAGAGTTTGAGTAACATTGACTCTCTGTCGGAAGACTTGTATCGGTGGACTTGTGTCAGTGGATGCCTTGTATTGGTAGCTGTTAGTCTTTGTAACCATATCTCTATGTATTAGTAACTTATTATATTACTAGAGTTGTCGTATGGGTAACTTTCTTGTACCGGTAGCAGCTTATATCGATGGATCTGTCTGTATCGGTGGACTTTGTATCAGCAGGTCTGTATCGGTGGACTTCATATCGGTAGCTGTATGTCTATATGTTTGTATCGGTGGGTCTTTGTATCATTAGCTCTGTATCATTTGACTTCATATTAGTAGTTGTCTGTCTATCTGTTTGTATCGGTAGGTCTTTTTATCAGCAGCTCTGTATCGGTGGACTTCATATCGGTAGACTGGATCTATCAGTGACATTTTCTTATCGGTGAACTTTGCTTATCGGTAGACTAAGTACCAGTAGGTCTATATCACTGACTCAATACTTCATACTTATCTGTTCTATCCAAATCATATTCAGGTTGAGTCGGAATCATTTCTAAACAGGTATAAACATAGATAATCATTGAATAACATATCCCAAAGATCATTTTTATTTTCTTATCAACTTAAATGTAGCATAAAAATCTAATTAATTTATAAATGAACATTATTTGGGATTATCAAATCATATTTAAACATAATTGATATTATCAAAACATATTAAAGCGTAATTGGGATTATCAAAACAGGTGAGGTAAAAAATCTCTCCCTTTTTGATAATCACAAATTATAATCTGAAATAATCACTTGTGTATCATAATAAAATACAATGGGTTTTATTTCTCAGTGTGAGTAATGAAATTTTCAAATGTGAGATTTGAAAAGTATCAGATGATATAGTATTAAATGAAATTTTATCAGAGGTAAAATATAATGGTTCATCATATCATAGGTCTCCCCCTTTGTGATTTAACCATATTTCTCCATATCATTTTTAATCAATTCCATATCATTTCTCCCACTTTGTGATTAACATAAAGAAGGAAATAGAGATGAGAAAATTAACCGAAGGTAAGAGAGAATAAAATCTTGTATATATCACTTGAGGTAAAAATATAGAGAAATAAAGAAGTGGAGAAAAAAAGAATACAAGGGTTTCCAATCAAAGGGTCTAGCCACTAATCAATCCACCTCCTCAGCATGTGATTTTCCTTTCAGATCAGAAGAGGATTCAGGCATGGTGGATATAGGTGGAGGTATAGGAACACCAGAGATGATTAATGGAGGCTGATCTACTGATACAGTGTCTAGCCTATACTGTGTAGCTCGCTGGGTGATCATAGGAGTGAGACACCTGATTACTTGGGCTGGAGTCATCTGAGGAATGGAGGCAGACTGAGCAGAGGCTGGTAGAGCTGGAGGTACAATGATAAGAGTACTATCATCATGTAAGAATGGTAGCAACAGATTTATAAATTCCATTATGATTCATCCTCCTATTATCATAGAAGAAATGAAATCATCCTTTTTTCATAAACTTGTCTAGAGTAGGAGTTGATTCCCGGATCTTTCTAACTTGTTCTCTTAAAGCCTGATTTACTGGAGGTAGTTTCAGGTTTTATAACAGAAACATGAAATGATTTTTCAATTGATGTTTAGTATAGACTAGTTGGAAATAGTAATCCACCTTGTCTTTTACATCTTTCAGAGAATTAGTGGCCTCTCTCGTAAAATCTTGAACAATTTTTATTATATCCCTAGTGGTAGTCACCACTCGGTTCAGGGTAGAAGAGTCAGATGATCTACTATTACTAGCCAGACCAAGATCCTCTTTTAAATAGATCGAAATTGACCAATATCCATTAATTTACTCGATGAAGAAATAGGTTTAAGGGTGAAGGCTACAGTCCCCCTGATTGAATGGGTCAAGTTGCTTATCAGCTTTTGGACAACCAAATCTTGGGTGCTCACATGCTCTTTGCTAGTCTTCTTAAAAGCTTCAAATACATACAAAAAATTATTTACTACACCTTTAATGTAATTAATATCATAATTAAATTGATATTGATAACTACTCAAGGTAGTTAAACAAGCAACAGACTGCTTCAAGGAAACAACAGCTCAAATCTAGCTCTAAATCTGAGTATGACATACTCTTATCTCATTCAACATCTCTATCACAGGTCCTGACACCATAAATCCAAGAGAGAGAGTTCTAAATTTTCTTCCATATATCTCATCCCATTAACAAATAATTTCTTTGAATCTGCAATAGATGCAATCAAGGACTCTTTCAACTTAGCCTTCAAAGACTCAAGGACAGCCTTAGTAACCAGATTTTCAGGTACAGCTACAGGGGCTCTCTCTGGCACAAAATTAGCCACAAAGTCATTCATAAAATATTGAATGGATGATATTAAATAGGTTTCCATTCTTCTTATCTCTTATACAAACGAGGACTTAAGATTAGACTTCAACTAGTATAGATCAGCTTTTCATACCACATCCTCGGGTAAAAACTTAGAAGAGATGTTATAGTTAACATGTGGACGATTGATAGGTGTTTCATCTTCAGAATAAGGGTAGTCCAACCCAAAAACTACAAACCCTGGTTCTTCTATCCAGTCTTCAATCTCAACAGCTACTAAAAAAGTACCGAGTTTGGTTAGATTCTCCCCCTCAATTTGTGCATTCCCCTGTATATGGATAGAAATTGTACCCTCAGAAGCTTTTTCCTGCTCAGAAGAATCCTCCACAACCATTTCCAAATCAACATCATGTGTCTCATCTGGAGTAAGTGCTTGTTCTATCATCTCACCCAAGATAGACTCTTCAGGAATAGATGAATTCCCAATCAGTGGACTCAAGCTTAGAAAACTCTCTTCTGAGCTAACAGAAACATGTTCTCCACTTTCATGGACTTCTTCATTCTCTGGAGTAGCTTCCTCCTGATATGATCTCTTCTGGTCTTCCTCATCCACAGGTGCCTCTTCACTGCTTACTCCCAAAACAGTTTTTGTACTAGGTAGGTTCAAAAAAGCATTATCCTTTTCTTGTGATACAATTTTAGAAGCTGGGCTAGGAGGCAAGTCTTGATCTCCCCCATCTACTGTAGAGGAATCCTCATCATCTGAATCATCATTATACTGTGGATCCTCCTCATCAGGACCTAGACCCGGATCTCTCTTATCTTTTGGTATATTTGTATGGTCAACTGGATTGAACTTGTCATATATCTTCTCATCATCAATAACCCACTACCTTCTCCATGGGGTCCACCTAATCTTCATATACTTACATACTATGCTTGTGATACAAAATTTTTTCCTTACCACCACTGTCTCATCCTGAGACTCAGCTACCCCCTTTACTTTAATCCTAACCGAAATCAATTTGGCAAAGAATAATGCATTGGTTTCTTGATTTGGGTCTGGACATATCCTCTATTTGAATCATTAAGAGCCTGCACAAATTCACCTTCACACCATGCCTTAAAATATTCAACAAAAAAATATCTTGATACCTCAGATTTGCAAAGTACCCTCTTCTTGGACTTAGCACATGTTGAATAAATTTGAACAGCAATCTATTTTTCCCATCCATATCAGCATCCACCACCTTTTTCTGCATGCCACTACCAGTGAGATCATCTAAGGTAGTTTCATAGTCAAATATGTCACTAGTAGGAGTTATTTTATTCAATGAATACCCAAATACTCCTTCATGTGGTACCTCCATTCATTCATCCCATTCAATGGATGAAAAATATATTTTATTGACATTTTCCAATGAAACCATTCTACTATCCTTATCATATTTCTCAAAGTGAACAAAAGAATAGAACAATTATATCAGCTTTAGATAATAAGTACCATTGTTGTTTGTTAAACATTCTATCCATATTTTTTCCTCCAATACTCTTAGGGTCAGTGATTTTCTTGGAAAAATCCATTCTGCACACATCTCCTTCTCGATTACAATTTCTCTATTTTGCAGATGCGGGTTCACTGGACGCCTCCCCGACCTTGTTCTACTGACATTGATACTTGCTTTAGGCCTTGTCTTCTACTTATTCACATTCGGCTCATGAATGTCATCTCTGACAATCGAGAGTTTGGTTTTTTGTATCTCTGTATTGAAGAACATAGGGTTTTCGTGAGATTCAGGGATTCAAGGAGTTGTCTTTGAGGGAGGAGAGTTTAGTGGATTGAAAAGTAACTTAGTATTAGTTTTTATCAAGTATTAATCACAAAATAAATAAATAAAACATAATAAGTATAATATAAATGATACAGATTCTGGCAGCTAAAGATAAAGAAGTTGAAAAATAGTGCAACCTAAAGGTAACACATACCGGTGAGGATTCCTACCAGTGAGGTATATCAGTGAGGTTCATACCAGTGATTTATAACAGGGAGGTTTATAACGGTGAGGTTTCTAATGATGAGGTTTCTAACATTCAGGTTTCTAACGGTGAGGTTTCTAACGGTGAGGTTTCTAACGGTGAGGTTTGTAACTGTGATATTTCTAACTGTGAGGTTTCTAATGGTGAGGTTTCTAACCTACAAAGTCTATCATTCCTAATTCATGTTTAATGTAACTTAAAATATCCAAAAATAAAGTTTTGGTGAATATGTCAGCTAATTGAGGTTCTGTACCTATAAATTCAAGAAAATATTACCTTTTTGGTAACGATCTCTCAAAAAGTGGTTTCTTACTTCCATGTGTTTGGTCCTAGAGTGAGACACGAGATTCTTAGAGATGTTAATCGCACTATTGTTATCATATTTTATAGATACATGTCTAAACTGATATCCGTAGTCCAATAATGTATGTTTCATCCATAGAATTTGTGCATAGAAACAACCACCAACTATATACTCTGCTTCAGTAGTAGACAAATCAACATAGTTATGCTATTTACGACACCATGATACTAAGGACTTACCTAGAATATGAAATGTTCCAGAAGTGAACTTTCTTTCTAACTTGCATCCAGCAAAGTCAGCATCTGAATAACATATTAAATCAAATCATTGTCCTTTTGGATAAAACAATCCTAAGTTAGTAGTATGTTTAAAATATTTGAAAATTATTTTAACAACGAGTAAGTGTTATTATTTTGGATTAGCTTTAAATCTTGCACACATGCACACACTAAACATAATATCTAGTCGACTAGTAGTAAGATAAAGTAGACTCTCTATCATACCTCTATAGTTGGTTTGATCCACTGGTTTTCTAGTTTCATCAGCATCCAACATACAATTAGTACTCATAAGTGTATCACTTTCCTTAATACAGTCTAAACCAAAACATTTTAAAAGGTACTTTGTATATTTATTTTGATTTAAAATAATACCATTTTCATTTTGAAAGACTTGAAATCCAAGAAAATATTTGATTTCTCCCATTAAACTCATTTGAAATTCATTTTGCGTACTCTTTGAAAAATCAGTACACAAAGCATTTTTAGAAGATCCAAAAATAATATCATCATCATAGATTTTTACTATCAAATCATCATTATAAATTATTTTAATAAAGACAGTTGTTTTATCAATCCATTTTGAAAAACATTTTGAAATAAGAAAACTACTAAGTCTATCATACCAAGCTCGCAGAGCTTGTTTTAAACTATATAAAGCATTAGTGAGCTTAAAAACGCGATTTGGAAAATGAGGATTAGTAAATCCGGGTATTTGTTCGACAAAAAACATCTTCAATTATAAAAGCATTTAGAAAAGTAATTTTAACATCCATTTGATATAACTTGAAATTCAGATGAGCAGCATAGGCAAGTAGAATCATAATAGCTTCTAATCTGGCTATAAGATCAAATTTTTCCTCATAGTATATTCCTTCCTCTTAACTATATCCTTGTACAACTGGCCTTGCTTTGTTTCTAACAATATTTATGTATTCATCATCTTTATTTCTAAAAACCCATTTAGTACCTATGGTCAATGTGTCCTTAGGTCTGTCAACTAATTTTTAGACTTTGTTTCTTTCAAATTTATTTAATTCTTCTTTCATAGCCATTACCCGAAATTCATCATTGATTGCATCATTGATATTTTTAGGTTCTAAATTTGAATGAATTGATGTTTAACTTGGTTTCTTTGAAAAGATCTAGTCTATGTCCTTCTATCAGGATTACCAACAACAGAATATAAAGAATGATTCTTTAGAATCCTAGTTGATCTAGTAAAGGTAGGATTAGAAATTTGATGTTCTTATCTATGTTCGGGTTAACTTGGAGAAGATTCTGGAATATTCCCAGAACTGGTTGTCTTTACAATAGGTTCATTGATTTTATCATTAAGGTCCAGAATAGACAGATATTCTTCAAGATTTTCAAGAGAAGACTTAGTTTCATGCAGACCAGTTTCATCAAATTTGATGTGAACAAATTCTTCCACACATTTGGTTCTTTTGTTAAAGACTCTATAAGTCTTACTAGATATAGAGTAACCTAGAAAGATTCCCTCATCACTTTTAGAAGCAAACTTGTCAAGATTATCCTATGTATTAATAATAAAGACTTTGAAAATAAAACTCTGAAGTAACTAACTTAAGGCTTCCTGTTATTCCACAGTTCATAAGAAGTTTTCTAAAGAACATGACTAATCAAGAATCTATTTATAATATAACTAACTATATTTACAACTTCAGCCTAGAAGTAAACAGGTACATCATACTCATTGAGCATAGTTATTGCAATTTGCTGAAGGGTTCTATTTATTCTCTCTACTACACCATTCTGTTGAGGTCTCCTATGGGCAGAGAAATTATGATTGTAGCCATTATGTGAGCAATATGATTCAAACTCATGATTTTCAAACTCACTGCCATGATCACTTCTCATGTTCTTAATCATAAGTCCACTAAGATTTTCTATAGACTTGGAGTATTTAATAAAATAGTAACAAGCTTCACTTTTGTGATCAAGAAAATATACCCAAGTGTATCTAGAAAATTCCTCTACTAAAACATAGACATAGTGCTTCCCATTTAAACTATAAACTCTAGAGGGTACAAAAAATTCCATCTGAACCAACTCAAGAGGTTGAGAAGTTGAAACTTATTTCATTAATTTGAATGAAACTTTATATTTCTTTCACTTTTTACAGGGAGTACAATCTTTTTTTAATGAGAATTTTAGTTGAGGTAGGTCTCTAAATAAATTTTTATTAGTCAGTTTCCTAAGTGAATGAACATTGCAGTGTCCTAATCTTCTGTACCATAGCCAAGATTCTTTATGAAAATCATTTAAGCAAGTAATGTTTTGTTTATCTAATGAATTCAAATCAACTGCGTAAACATTTTCATTTCACAAAGAAGAAAATACTAAAATATTTTTAGAATTAAAAACAATACAAGAATCATTTTCAAATTTAACAATGAAACCATCATCACAAAACCGAGAAATACTTAACAGGTTGTATTTTAATCCACCAATAAATAAAACATTAGAAATTAAAACTGAATCAGTGTTACCAATCTGGCCTAGGCCGATGATCTTTCCTTTCAAATTATCACCATAAGTGACATGTCCTCCATAAACCTTGATTAAACTCTTGAAAAATGTGTAATATTCAGTCATATTACTTGAACATTCACTGTCAAAGTACCATATCTTCTTATGGGAATTCTTTAAGTTGGTTTCCCATAAGACTCTTTAAACAAAAATGATTTTGGTACCCATATTTTCCTAGTTCTAGTCAGGTTTGCAAGAAAAACTTTTGGTACCCAGATTTGTCTAATGGGTTTCATATAATCAATAAATTCAAAATATTTTTAAAGATAAACTTTGTTTGATCTATAACCAAGTGAGTAACTAGTTGAGGCATAGGGATTTATAGAACAATAACTTGCAGCATTCTATCCAGATTTAGGAATAAATCTATTTTTAGTAATCTATCTCTGTCCAGGCTGATAGCCTATTCTAGTGGTATATTTTTGTGCCACTTGTCTAACTAACATTTGTGTAACTGTATCTTTTCCATTTGTGTATTTATCTAAGTCCTTCCTTAATTGATATTTAGACAATTTTAGTTCAGTGTTTTCCTTATGTAATTGAGAATTAATTTCCTTTTCTATTTCAACTGCAAATTTAACAGAGCTGGTCAAAGCATGTTGTTTATTCAAGGGCTTATACTTGTCCTTCAATTCATTACAGGTTTCTTCTATCATATTAAAATATTATAATAATTCTTCACTAGACATATTTTTAGATTCAGAATCAGAATCAACTCCAGAATAATATGAATTTAAAGCAGGAGTATCCAATGTTACCTCAGATGTGTTTGTCATGAAACACATATTAGCTTTTTGAGATTTTTCATCCTAAGTGGAATCTGAATCACTTGAACTATATTCTGAAGAACTCCAAGTTTCTTTCATAGCTTTCTTATATTTGTTGTCCTTATAATCATATTTTTTCTTGAATATTAACTTTGGACCATCTGTTTTACATGTCCTTTCCTTTTTCATTCATAACACACTATCTCTTTACATTTATCAGCCTTTTCCCAATCCTCATTCTAATGACCTTTGTTGTCATATTTTCCTTTGTAGTTTGATTTTCTAAAGAATTTATTATTCCTGTAGAACTTCTTGAACCCTCTGGCTATCTGAGCCATCTCTTCATCACAATCAGAATCTGAACCTTCACTTGTTGAGCTTTTAGCAGGTATGTCATCTTTTTCTTTGTCCATGCTCTTTGAGGCAGTGGACTTAAATGCCACTTACTACCTCTTCGGTTCATCATATTCCTTAATGTTTACTTTCATATCTTCTTCACACATCATTAGCTTACCAATAAGTTCCTTGACAGGTAGAGAACCAATGTCACAAGATTCTCTAATAGAAACTGATGTGCCTCTCCATCTGTCAGACAGATATCTTAGTATCCTCATGATTTTCTCTTTTGTAGGAACAACTTTTCCTAGTGATCTCATTGTAGTTAGAATTTCGTTGAACCTGAGATGCATGTCAGAAATAGGTTCATCAGGCTTCATTTTAAAATTATCATACTTAATAGTGTAGGTATTCAATCTCATTTCCTTAACATTAGTTGTTCCCTCATGAGAAACACCCAAGGTTTCCCAAATTTCATAAGCAGTTTCACAAGCAGATATTCGATTAGATTCTTCACCTCCTAAAGCAGAATACAAGGCATTTGTTGCTTTAAAACTTTTATTGTAATAAGTTTTATTAGGTTAATCCCAACTAGTTCTTTCAGTTTCCGCAATCTTATACTGGGTCTCTATAGAACTCCGGATATCAAAATCCATAATTTCTAAATGGATTTTCATTTTCAGTTTCCATTGGTCAAAATTAACAAAATTAAAGAAAGGTAGCATGGTGGTAGCAGCACCTTCTAGTATATTAGCAATAATTAGATATTAGCAAATAAATGTAAAAAGATAAAATTTAGAACTAATAGAAATTTATGATCATTAAGATACAACTAAAATCATAGATGAAAAACAGAGTGTTTGGAAATCCTTTAATAAGAACTTCCCTCTGATACCAAATGTTGGCCAGAGTGGACACTCAAGAGGGGGGTGAATTGAGTTCCAATTAAAATTTTTGTTAAAGAATGTATGATTAAAAATCACCCAAATTAAATTAAAATTAAACTGTTGTGAATTTATAAGGATTTTATGTTTTCAATTAGTTTCTCAAGAGATTGATTATTTCTCAGTTAACTCAATCTGAATATTAATTAACTTTTGAAACTAACTTACTGGCTATCAAAAGTTATGAACACTTGCTAGTTTAACAATCAGAGTAACTTTAAAATAGATTTGTACTTCAAAGTACTTAGAAGCGAAATAGAAAATAACATAAACTAAATATAATATGCACAATAAATATAACCAAGAGGTTCAGTCTCAAGCTGATACTTCGTCATCTCAAATAGTTTATATAAAACTTTGATCCACACCCTGGATCGGGGAAAACAATAGTACCAAGACTGTCCAGGTACTAAGACCTCTACCACAGTTCTACGTGGGAAAACAAAAACAATAGCACACAGGCTATCCAAGTCAAACTTGACCTCTACCACAATTTACAATGGGAACTAAAAAGATTCAGAAGGTTTGAGTGATGATTTTAGATATCCTCCAGTTCATCACATGAGACTGTGTGTTTCTAAAAATACAGAGCACACACACTGCATAAAATGTAAATATATGAAACACAATAGAGATAAATAGATAAATAAAAGTTTATAATGCTCTATGTGTTTTGAGTGAAGCTATGGACTCCTTGGATTGATGCAGATATAGCTTTGAGTCCTTCTCTGGATTTTGTCATGAAAAACAAAGTATCAATGTTTGTATTTGACTTCCAGGTCCAGGTTGATCAGTATGATCAGCTTGAGTGCAAGTGAACTCGTTGAAGCTCTTTTCTCCTTGAATTTTAAGGTTATAAGGATTCATTATGTATTCTTTCTTCTTATTCTATGCATGTAAGTCCTTTAAATATTTCTATAATATTGACACGCATGTGCATGGAAAGACCGATTGATCATCACTCCCATTCTTTTGAAGTTCTAGGTTCCCTTATATATCTTTTTCTCCGGAAATAGGAATGATTACCTTTTTACTAATACGAGTTACTATTCCTAAAATGCCAACCACTATCATTAATTAATAGTAGGTGCATTAAAAACATCAAATATGACCGTTAGCATTATATTAATAATATTGACAAAGTATTGAGTTTGAGTAACAATGATTCTCTGTCGGTAGACTTGTAACGGTGGACTTGTGTTAGTGGATGCCTTGTATCGGTAGATGTTACACTCTGTAACAGTAGCTCTATGTATCGGTAACTCCTTCTATTAGTAGGGTTTCTCTATCAGTAACTTTCTTGAACTGGTATCTATTTATATTGGTGACCATGTCTGTATCGGTGGACTTTTTATCACCAGCTCTGTATCGGTGGACTTTAATCGGTTGCTGTCTGTATGTCTGTTTGTATCGGTAGGTCTTTGTATCAGCAGCTCTGTATCGGTGGAATTCATATCGGTAGTCTTCTGTCTGTCTGTTGTATCGGTAGGTATTTGTATCAGCAGCTCTGTATCGGTGGACTTCATATCGGTAGACTTGATCTATCAATGACATTTTCTTTTCGGTGACCTTTTCTTATTGGTAGACAAAGTACTGGTAGGTCCGTATCAGTGACTCAGAACTTCATACTTATATGTTATATCCAAATAATATTCAGAGTGAGTCAAAATCATTTCTAAACAAGTATAAACATATATAATCATTGAATAACATATCCCAAAGATCATTTTGATATTCTTATAAACTTAAAAGTAGGATGAAAATGTAATTAATTTATGAATGAACATTATTTGGGTTTATCAAAGCATATTGAAACATAATTGAGATAATAAAAACATATTAAAGAATAATTGGGATTATCAAAATAGGTGAGGTCAAAAATATTATTAACTCCATCCTTTATATGTCCCACATAAGGCATTAACGAGTCATAACACTTTTGAGGGGCGGTAGTCCGCACTTCCTCTAATGAGATTATCGTATCTGCCTACTATGGAAACCATAAAGTATTTATGTAAATGGAAAAATAAAAAAGAATAAAGAAAACATAAACATAATATATATCATATATAAATACAGTTCCATCATAATGGCCACCATGAGAGGTGGTTGGAGATATTTGAACAATCATCGTTTCGTGAGGCGTTAGTTTTCCATCTAAAGAAACATTATGTTCTTCACGCATTAGATGGAGGTTTGTGTAAGTGTAGTTCAAATACTTCTCAGAACAACATCCAAGTATATTGAGGATACTGGTTTTGTTACAAAATAAAGGAATAAAAAGCGTTTTGAGGTTGGAGAAGTAAAATAAAAGAAAACAATTTAAGAGAAACTATTACCTTTAATTTGGGTAAGTCCCTTTGGTTTGAACCAAAGGACTTCTTGAAGTGCCTTATGCCTAAGGTAAGGATTCTAGGAGGAGGAGAGTAATGTATGGAGCTTAATTGGGTAGAGTTTGGACGAGCCACAAGGCTTGAGAGGTGTGAGAAATTGGTTAGAAGTGGTCTTCTTTTATAAGGGAGAGGAGGGGATCTTTAGGAAAGTGTGATAATATTATTTTATTATATAATGATATTCGGTTTTAAAGGTCCCAAAATAATTAAATTCAAAGATAAGATGACTCATTGTCTAAATAATATCATACAATTGAAATTGGAACGGTTTTGGATGTTACTTTAATATTTATAATCTTATTTATTTAAATCTTCTATTAGTGAGGTAAATACTACATCATTATTTTTTCATAAATAATTTAATATATGTGATGTCAAAAAATTATAAATAAATACCTTGATGTAGTAAATCTCTTTATCTTTCCAAATAATATTTATAATTGAAAATATAATTTATATAAAACCATATAAAAATTAATTTACTAAAATATTTTTGTTTATTTCATTTTTTCCTTTACATTAAATTAATTAATCTAAAGTGTCATTATTTTTTATAAGTGGCTCCATGGGGTCCCAAAATAGACCCAAAGATACCCATGGTCGGTCATTACTCATCCAATAATTTTAGTACATGTGTTAAGGTGATTTTGAATTATTACAATATTCTTTTTACCTTGAATTACCCTATTTACATTTAACTGCAGTAAATAAAAGTCACAAGTTACTATTAACCAAAAAATATATTCATCTTATTAAACCACGTTTTACTTCTTGATAACAACCATGTATGTTGGATTTTAAAAATTCAATTCACAGAAGCATTAAAATTTCATTTAAACGAAAAATTCAGTTTTTTAACTACTACTAAGTGATTTCACTATTCATCAAAAATTGAATTTTTTCAGAAAAATACCAAAAATTCAGCCTGAGAATTATTTGATATTCCAAATTCAAAAATTATGTCTATTTTTATAAATTCAAAACATATAAGTGACATTAATTAATTTAAAATTATTTCCTGTTGTTAAAACAAATAGCATGTTTTTAAGAAACAATAACTATCAAAATATTGACACTTGTTTATGTCCAATTTCAAAGTGAAATTAATTCCAATTTCAAACATTGGATTAAATGGTAAAACTATATTATAATTAAAAATTAAAACCAATTAAAAATATAATATAACTAAATAAATAAATTAGATTAAAACACATTTTTGAATTAAAATACAATGTTTTTCACAATTCATTAGAAAATAAACTTTATCAGAAAAATACCAAAAAGTTATACAAAGTAAATTTTGATTTCCCCATTCTAAAAAAAGAATTTATTTGGTAAAATATAATGTATTAAAGTGACCAAAATTATATTTAAAGAGGGTTCTCCATTAAAAGGCGGTAAATCGGCCTTTTAATGTAAATTATGCTTAAAAATAGATTCATTCACATTTTAAGCCTTTAACTGTTAACGGATAAATGTAAATACATTTAAGAAACATGTATAATCATATTGTAGTTAGTTTTTTTCATTCCATCCAATAAAATATCTAGGGGTTAAATACCATTTAAAATAATAATATTATATTATTAGTGTGCAACGTAAGATTTCAAAGAAACGTGTTGTTGTGTATCGGGTATTCTATCGAACATAGAAACCCATTTAAAGTAAAATTAATATTTAATTCACAAATATTAATAAATATGGAATATGTCTTATTATTTATTTACCTAAAATGTTACATCCTTCCCCCCTTTTTGGAATTGCATCCTCACAATTTTAAAAATGGGCTTGGAAACTACATTAAAATTCTCACATCGGAAAAGAGTCAGTAAAACTATCACTTTAAAATAAAGAAAAAAAAGTACAATGGTCACCCGAGATAACCCGTACTAGGATTCCATGTAGGAAAACATGGATATGGAAGAGAAAACAAACTGTCAAGTTCTGATGGAGAGTGATAGAAAACATGATTAGGAGAAAGTTAACTTCCAGAAAATCACAAACATGTGATGGGGTCAACGGTTCTTGATTCCCCAGTATGAGAACTTAGCCAAAAAAGTTTTTGTTTTAATATACTTTTCATAAAGATGAGGAATTTATTTATGATCTTAAATAAAAACATAAGGAAACATACTTACTTGTCATGTAGACTTTCATCCTTTACTAAATTCCTACCACAAACTCATATTTCCTCTAAACGATGAGTATTCTGGATGACTTGTTCACGTTAAAAGTGCTATAAAAAATGTAGAGAGAATCACATAATCCACAAAGGAATAACTATATATTTCCCTTGTCTTTAGACATAAACTAAAACTAAAATGGTTAGAGAGAGATTAGATAACACCCTAATGGAAAATCTTTTAGAATAAGAAAAACTACTCTTAATCTCCAAAATTTGTCAAACAAACCCCAAAGATCAACAAAGACCATTCGATAAACAACAATCCCTAAAATTCGTAGAATGTAATCCAAACTGAGATTATAACCCAAATATCATAAGGATTTAATTACATAGACTTCCATGATACATCTTAATATTTATCACCAAATAACACTAGTTACTCATAAAGTCTCATTTTGAAAAGTAGTTAACCTAATCACATATTCTTCATGATAGGTTAATAATTTTCATATCAAAATAAAATCATCATATATCCAGAATAAAAACATAGATTCTTACAAATTTCAACCATTATTCCACAATACAAAACCCCATAGTATTCTATCTTTCTTAGGAATATATTGCTTCCTCAAAAGAGAGAACTTATTCCACAACATCCTTTATCACTTAATCACTAAATCATTTTTCTATACTAAGTATATCCATTTGATAAAATATAAGTTCTAAAAATCAACTTATTCTTGTTTCATAAAATCATCTTACTAAAATAATAATTCATACTAACCAGGGACTTCATGTAGGCTTGTGGTAGGCGATGTGCCCTTGTCGCCCTTCGGTTGTGGGTTAGATTCCTGCAGCATTGCCGGATGCGATGAGTTGTCACCCATCCTATAGGTTGTCTTTTTCATAAAACTCAAAAATAACCCTAACGTGTTTAACCTCAATGGTTTCCTTATACCTCTCATGTTCATACAAATTCATTATGATCTCAACATATTAATTTTTGAAGTCTTATTTCACCACCATATGATCAAATAAAACAATCCCCAAAATAAAGAACATCATACCTTGATCATGGTGTCCATTTGGTTTCATCGTCATCTTGTTCGCGAAGGTAGAAGGTCCATGCATTGTAAAAATGATTTATAGATCCTTCAAAATCATTTCCTTACTCCATACAAATACACCTTCTACAACATGGGACATATGGGTGTTCACAAAAAAACAGTTTTTGAAAATAATCATGTATGACATATAATTTCAAAACATCTGATAAAACATGATTTGAATAAAATAGTCAAACCAAATTTGAGTTGAATCTTTCAATTAATGGTCCTTTTAAAATACCATAAGTATGTGCTGAGAGAATATATTGTAAAATCAAATATAAATAGGTTGCACAGGGGTCTCCTTTTTCATCACTTGTTTCTTAAATTATAATATGCTTAAAAATCTTGTGATAAGGTAAAATATTGTAAAATGCCTCGATAATATTTATCATTCTTGAAAATATGATAATATTGTGAAAATAGTATTTTTCTTCTAAATACAACCAATGATCCACGATGATAACGAGGTATAGTGGAGGTGTTTGATATCACAAACAACTTCTTGCAAGTGAGTTGTGTTCTAGAAAATGTTTCACAATCATCCGAACATGACTTTGCAATAATTATTGCAAGCATGTCATCCGAAAGAGATAGGAATGTCATTTGAGATCCTCCTCCTTCCATTTGTAACTGACATTCCTTGATCTAAAAAAGTTTTAAAATAAGGATTTAACTAAAATAATAGACCTAGGGATGAACCATGTGTTTAACGAAAACTCTTAATCCCTAAAGTTGACTAAACCGACCTATGATACCAACTATAAGGACCCGACCTTATAAAATTACATTATATTGAATTAAATGAATAATTCACATTGAAGGTGTTTTAAGGTTTAGAGTTTTAGAGAATTATGCCATAACTATTACATAACAACTTGAATATTACAAGTAGAAACTACTACTCAGTATCCATTTTTTCATAAAATAAAAACCCTTAAAAAGAAACATGTCTTGTTCTTTATTTTAGATAGCATGACTTTTCCTTGATCAAATCATTGACCCTATTCATCTTTATGTACTGTGTTAAACATTTCAAAAACATGGGATGAGCATTAAAAGGTCGGTAAAGGGTTATAAATTAAGTAAGGAAAACATTAGCCCATCAATAAATACAAATCAATGAAACTATATTTTTCAATCATAACATACCTTACGAAATCATAAGTTTTATGAATAAAACACACAAATCAAAAATCATAAAGGTTAATTATGGCATCCATATCAAACTTACATTGTAGCTATCACAGCTACATAGGGAGTTACACATGGAATACCCATCATAGTATATTCCCTAAATCTCTTAGGAGAAACATCACGTTTACCTCCGTCACATTACCCATTGCGTTGGAGATCTATCTCGAGCTCACCCGCCCTAGGTTTATCACGGAACCTCCCGTATACGTAAAAAAATTCCCAATAACCATAACATAATTATAACACATATCACAAGTATAAAATAAAGATAAAATTTCCACATTCCAATATAACAAATCAAGATCTTCAAATAAACAATGCTTTATCAAATCATTTTCAAAACCATTTTAAAAGTGATTTTTGAATCAAAGTGTCCCATACCACAATGAAGATTTTAAATAAATTATCATCTAAAAAATTAATATCCATATAAATAAATCCTAAACCACATTTTGAAAACATGGACCTTAATGAGAAATATTTAGAAGAATAAATCTTTAAAACATTAAAATCGATATTTTAGTTAAAGATTTTTTTAACAAAAAGAGAGATGCTTGAATGCAAATAAATAAGGAATAACATTTAATAAGAACTATATAATATCATGAGAATAAAGGTATCCATGATATAACATGACAAATGATAGTATATACACCATATAAGAGTGAATTGGGGCATATGAACAATGAATTCTCGGTGGAAATGTAAATTGAGATGAAATCCTTTATAAAGATGGTATCCTAAAATTATCGATAAATCAATCCCATAATTATGTGTGAAGAGAATAAATAAACCCAGTATAAGTGGATATTAAGTGAAAAAAAATCAGAGGTCATTCACACATATTCATAGGATGAAATATTCAAGAATTACATGTTGAACCCAAAGAATCAAAATTGGGTTAAGAAGTTCCCTTGTAAAAATTCGACAGCCTAACGGCGTCACTTAAAAATTCAGAAAAATGAGTTGATGAGACAAAAAGGGTATCTCATCACTTCAAAATAAATTTTAAATCAATAATGATATAGAAGAACATATCCCAACATAATAAGATGTAAATTAAAAGACTTAACAAAAAGAAGTCTTTCAAAAAAGAGGAGGGTGAAAGGTTCCCTTACCAATTTGGTAACTTACGAAACATATGCCACATGAAATAAGGATCATATAATGAATATGTAAATACTAATAAATGAGATTATATTACACAAATATTACAATCATTGGCAGTACATACACCACACAAAAGGAAATTGTGGAAAGTATAGCATGAATCTCATGGGAATAAAAAGTGAGATGAAACGCTTTACCACGTTGTATTCAACTGAGTCATATGAACAAAGGTTAATAAAAAAAAATGCATCACAGAACACCATGAATATAATAATAATCATGATAATATATATCAAAATGCAGTACACAATGCACCACATGGGATGAATAAGTTGCGAACAATGGAAATCTCACGGAATTAAAAGTGAGATAAGAAAATCTCTTACCTTGTGTCCGACTTGACCCGTTTGTTCTTTAATCTCTTGAATAATAAACTAATGTTAATTTATACTTTTTTAAGAACCTTTTTAAAGTTTATTATTCCTTTTATATTACTTATTATCATGTTATAAACATTATGTAATCATTTATGTTCATAATGGTTGTTTTGTCGATATTTGGTACTTGGGTTAAAAAAAATGGACAACTTTTAATTAGAAGTTGTTCATGTGGTAAGATATAAATTATCTTCAAAATGATATTAATTATTTAGATATCATATATATCATATATATCCTGTATATAAAAGTATTTATTATAGTACATAACATTTAGAGGTAAGAAATGAATTGCATCGTTCATGGAGACGGTAAGCCGTACGTACGCATGAACGCTACTTCCATTTCTATTTCTTATTTTAATGGAATTAAAAACATAATTATACATAGTTATATTATAATTCCAGTATAATATAATATACAATATTATTAACTCCATCATTTATACGTCCCATATAATGCATTAACGAGTCATATCACTTTGAGGGGGCGGTAGTCCGCACTTCCTCTAATGAGATTATCATATTTAACCACTATGGAAGCCATAAATTATTTCTATAAATGTAAAAATACAGAAGCATAAAGAAAAAATAAATATAATATATATCATATGTAAATACAGTTCCATCATAATGGCCACCATGAGAGGTGATTAGAGATATTTGAACAATCATCATTTCGTAAGGCGTTAGTTTTCCATCCATGGAAACATTATGTTCTTCACCAATTAGATGGAGGTATTTGTAAGTGTAGTTCAAATCATTATCATAAAAACATCCTAGTATATTGAGGATATTTTTTTTATTAGAAAATAATGTAATAAAAAGAATTAAGGGGTTGGAGAAGTAAAATAAAAGAAAACAATTTAAGAGAAAATGTTATCTTTAATTTGGTTAACTTCCTTTGGTTTGAACCAAAGAAATATTTAAACTTCCTTTTCCATAAGGTAAGGCTTCTAGGAGGAGGAGATGGATGTAGGTAGCTTTATTTGGCATAGTTTGGATTATCTAAAAGGCTTGAGAGGTGTGATGAATTGGTTAGATATGGTCTCTTTTTATAAGGGAGAGGAGGGGCTCTTTAGGATAGAGTGATAATATTTTTTTATTATATAATGATATTAGGTTTTTAAAGGTCCAAAAATAATTAAATTCGAAGATAATATGACTCATAGTAGAAATAATATAATAAAATAAGAATTGGATAGGTTTTGGATGTTATTTTAATGTTTTTATTCTTATTTATTTAAATCTTTTATTAATGAGGTAAATACTACATCATTATTGTGTCATAAATAATTTAATTTATGTGATGTATAAATATTATAAATAAACTTCCATGATGTAGAAAATCTCTTTATCTTTCCAAAGAATATTTACAGTCGAAAATATAATTTATATAACAATATATAAAAATTAATTTACTAAAAGAGTTTTGTTTATGTCATTTTGGCCTTTACATTAATTTAATTAATCTAAACTGTCATTATCTTTAATAAGTGGATCCATGGGATCCCAAAATAGACCCAAATATGCCCATGGTCTTCCATTACTCATCTAATAAGGTTCGGACATGTGTTAAGGTAATTTAGAATTATTACAATATTCTTTTTACCTTGAATTACCCTATTTACATTTAAATGCGGTAAATAAAAGTCAAAAGTTACTATTCACTAAAATTTAATTTCATCCTATTGAACCACATTTTACTTCTTGATAACAACCATGTATGTAGTATTTTCAAAATTCAATTCACAGAATTGGTAAAATTTTCATTAAAATGAAAAATTCAGTTTTTTTAACTACTACTAAGTGATTTCACTATTTATCAAAAATTTATGTTTTTCAGAAAAATACCAAAACTTCAGCATAAGAATTATTTGATATTACGAATTAAAAAATTATTTCTATTTTTATATATTCAAAGAATATAAGTAACATTAATTAATATAAAATTAATTCCTGTTGTTAAAACAAATAGCTTGTTTTTAAGAAACAATAAATATCAAAAGATTGACACTTGTTTATCTCCAATTTCAAAGTGAAATTAATTACAATTACAAAATTGGGTTAAATGGTAAAAATATATTATAATTCAAATTTAAAACCAATTAAAAATAAAATATAACTAAATAAATAATTTATATTAAAACACAGTTTTGAATTAAAATACAATATTTTTCACTATTCATTAGAAAATGAAATTTATCAGAAAAATTCCAAAAATTTACACAAAGTAAATTTTGATGTCCCCATTCTAAATAAGGATTTTATTTGGTCAAATATAATGTATTAATGTTACCAAAATTAGATTTAAAGAGGGTTTTCCATCAAAAGGCGGTAAATCGGCATTTTAAAGTAAATTATGCTTAAAATTAGATTTATTCACATTTTAAGCCTCTAACTTTTATCGGATAAATGTAAATACATTTATGAAACATGTATAATCATGTTTTAGTTAGTTCTTTTCATTCCCGCCAATACAACGGCTAGGAGTTAACTACCATTTAAAATAATAATATTATATTATTAGTGTGCAACGTAAGATTTCAAAGAAACCCGTTGTTGCGTATCGGGTATGCTATCAAACATAAAAACCCATTTAAAGTAAATTTAATATTTAATTCAAACATATTAATAAATATTACATATTTATTATTCTTTATTTACCTAGGATGTTATATTTTATCCTGATATTACCAAAGCAGCAACGGACTTCATCTCAATTTCCCTTCATTGAGGCATATTTTAATGTATGTCACCTAATTTGCATTATATGTTGTATATATTTCACCTTTTAAATGTAATATCATTAATCCTTAATAAATAGTTGTATTTTATGTTTACAGTTTAATTATTTCATCCATAAGTATTTTATGTGTACCAATATAACCCTTTAATGTTCTATGTTTTGGATTGAAAAAATTGGGACACATTCATCAGTATCAAAACATGAAATGTAAAGTTAATGTTTTTAGCACGGTATACTAGAATGTGTGACTAGGGATTTTATATGGTATATTTTCTAAGTTATTCCATCCACCAAATTGCTTTAGATGTATTATGATCATGTTGTTAAATTTTATTGGCTAGGAGAAATATGATCATTTTGTATGATACTAATCCAATTATGAATGTTTATTATCAAGGAATATTTATTATGTATTATATTATTGATTAAATATATGAGGAATTCAATAGTCATGTGTATGTTATGGGTGGGTCCTAGTTGTAAATCGTACCTTGAAGCATCGACGAGTATCCTGAGAAAAAACATAATAAGTATTAATTTGTTTACATAAATACATATAATAACAATGCCTTATCACACAGAATTTATGTTATATAAAATTTTGTGGCACATGGCATTGAAGATATAAAAAATTTATATGTACATTTCCCTAGAATTATATATCATTATTTCATTGAATGATTCCTTAAGAGGATCATAATGTTCGATGGTAAGAATTTAGTTATTTTGAAAATATTTATTATTATCAATATAGTTATTTATATTTTTCCCTTGTATATAAATCATGTTCAATTCATTAATATGGATTTTTTGAAATAATTTTATTTCATATGAAAATAAATTTGCCTTAGGATTTAAAAATATTAATGGGTAAATGGTTTTTTTCAAGGAAGTGCATTAATGTCTTCAAATAAATGCTTATGAATTTTTATTTTTCCCCTTATTCTTCTTTATGAAATGTTTTATGAAAAGAAAATTATGAATAGAAGTTTTTTTCAACAGTACGTGATTATTTTAATCTCAAATATTAGTGTTATATAAAGGAAAACATTCATGTGGGTTTCATATTTTTAAAATAAATTTTGGTTTTCCTTTATTTTTATATTTCATACTGATATTTTTGTTCTAATACCACTTTTCAAGTGTTTTTCATAGGGCTTAAGGGTGGTTATGAAATATTGAAAGGCTTTTCCTTCTACTAAGAGGATCCATCTTAAAATATTAAAACATGTTTTAAAAGAAACATGATTCTAAAATTAAAAATACCGTTCTTTGGGAAAAAGGTAATTGAGTTGAAGTGTCTACTTTATATTGTAAGTATTTTATATATAAGAGATTCTCCTATTTATGTAAAACTCTAAACAGAAAGGATCATTGAAATAGGATAATGTGAAAAAAAAATTATTAATCATGTAATTATGGGTTTTTTAGGTTACTAGATGTTATATAGTAGGCAATTAATTCAGTTGGAATGAATTTTCATGGACATTTCCTTGAATGATGTTACAGTGTCCAAGATAGTGGGTCATCTTGAGTGAGAAGGAAGGGTTAGTTTTGATGTGATGTGAAATATGTTAGAAGAATAAGATAATGAGTGATAAGGTTGTGGGTTAGTATGTGGAAAAAATAACCAAACATAACTGATAATGAAGATGTTCAGGATTTGGATGAGAGAGCCTACATTATTCATTTAACATCTCCGACCTAGAAGCTACTATAACTGGTGCCCCGAGCCAGGTCATTACATGAACTCAGGCACACATCCTCGTACATTAGATTATGTCGACTAGAAGTGTAGGTCTACGGAGAAACATGGTGATACTATACATGTTTATCTGAGTGAATCCATAATAGAAATAACAATAATAGATAAAATTACAATATAAACAATAAATGGATATCATGAAATGAAAACCCAAAAGTAACCATGTATACACTCTTTATCAAAAACCAATTAATACTTTTCATGTCATGAAGTCATAAAAAACACCAAATTCCAAACTATAATAAGTCTCTAAACCCATAACCGAGTCCCATATTAGTCTTGACCTCTATTGTCCAGCCTGTCATCCAATGGAAAACCAAATACGTAGTCCCTGCTCTGAACCTGTACCTGAAAATAAGTAGCATCTTTTTGGGTACCCAAGTCCAATGGTGGCCCGAGCAGGGTGTGAGTATAACTCAGTTTTCCACAACCAATGGTTTATTAAGAAATATTTAGTCTCAATGAAGGAGTGTGATGGTAGAAAATTCAATAAATAGACATGTACAGGGAAAACATTTAAGTAATTATCTAACATATTTTTACCCGTTAAGTTCTCAAAAATCGACCAATCAACAAAACTAACTTAGTTCACACTAGGAGTCTATGAAAATGTAAAATGGTGGCACACAAATTTAACAATAAGGGATTTAACTTTTCGCAACTCATTGTGTAACCCTTATCTACAGTGTTCACTTAATAAGTTTTCATCATTATTTCCATTTCATAACTTCTGCATAACCCTTATCCTCAGTCTAGGTGGAATGCAACAGTTATGGGAATAGTGCATTGTCCCATTCCTTAACCTATCCATTATAGATATAGTTTAGAGATTCAGTCTAACTTAACCCATGGTAATATAACCTCAGTAAATACCCCACAATACCATGCCACTTACACATTCTTATACATCTATAGGAAGGTTAGAGAATCCTTCCAACCCAACCCCTAGGAGGAGCCTCTGTCCTTTATCCTACACCAACATACCAAAACCATATTTAACACATATGCTTAATCCACCAAAATTCAAAATAAAAATTCAATAATTTATATCATGCCATAACCATTGAACACATTTACCATTTACACTACATAGAACATTTTATTCTTATGTCTACCCAATTAAGCATATTCACTTATTCCCTTAGATTAACCCATTTAACATATTCAATTATTCTATATGCTAAATCACTTGTTAATTTAAAGTAAAAGTCACATTCCATTGGGCACATTCACACTAGTCCAATTTAACCCATTTTCATTTCATTCCAAACCCCCCATTATTCTGTATCATCAACTAAGCCCATACACCACTAAGTTCCTTTCAGAATCTTGTTACATGCCAATGTATTTGTTATGGGTTCTATCTCACTAGCCCCAGCATCCCTTCAATTCATCCTCTTCCCATCAGACCATTATAAACTATATCATGGAAAAATACAATTTCAAAATACTATTTGAATTCATATTGAAACCTCCGTTCAAAACAAGGGTCTTCCCCATTGAAAAACTAATCCTTCCTGAAGGCTCTAATTTTTATCTCCATCATCCAAAGCAAACATTAAAATATTGCCACAAAAGGGTAAATTTCACTGAATTCAAATATCATTTGAAATATCATTATAAAACCCATTTTTAAAATAACATTGAGTTCAACACTTTCATACAAAACATTACCATCTTTAAAAAATCATTTTCCTTAAATAAATCTATAATCGGGTCAAATCCCCAAAACATATCATCAATACCCTTTCAAAACCACTCAATCCATTACAAAATCCAGCACATAATTTCTTCAATTAACCCTTATACACTAATCACTTGAAAACTACACATTTACAATCTATTTTCTTTCGTAATCCCCTTATCTCAATGTTTAAAATGTTTATTCACAATTTACAGGGGTTCGACTAACAAATTGGGTGCCCTATGTTCAGTCTAACATGATCAACGTAACCAAAAGGTTATGTCAAATGTCTTGCTCCTCAATATAAGGTCCAAAACACTTCACATAACCTAATATATCAAAACACTTCTTGTAAGTGATAAAGAACAACTATATACACATATAACACATCAAGATAATGGGAGAAACCTTAGAGACCACCTGCCATGTGTCTATTGATAAATGCTTTCTTAATCTCCACCTTTGAACAAAAATCAGACACCCACCTGATACCAAACCTAAAATCTTCATGAAAATTTTAGTTTTTAGGGATTTAGAAGAAGATGAGATATTTTACATGCCCAAATCCAGAATATAGAGCAAGAAGGAGTATTGGACTAACATGGATCTTCGATTCGCACCCAAATTCACTAAAAATACCCAAGAATCGAAAGATAATCACTCATGTGGAATGAGGAGATATGGGTTTATCATCTAGGGTATAAGGGGTAAAATTTGAGGAAAAATAATGGAAGAATGAAAGAGGTTTGTAAAGAGAAATAGGAAATTGATGCTTTTTAATTACCACATAGTTTACAAAATGTGAACCAACTGTACGAATCCCTTTGTCCAAGAGGATCCATGTTACATGGTTTCATGGGAGCACCCACGTGGTTGGGAAAACCCATTTGGTAACCTTGCACTAGATCTATATCTAAAATGGTCACCAAGACACACAATTGCTTCAGCCAGGTGCACGATTTACACTAACCACACACCAACCATCCACTATGTACTTTTGGAAACTTTTCTTCTATTTTTCATTCCATCACCCTTTGAAAACTTATGAAAATCTCCAAGCACTCATGAAACACGTCTTTCACTATAAAATTTAGTAGTTAACCCAAAAATTTAACACGGACATACCTTCACTAAATATCAGTATATTTCCCACTCTCTACCAGATAATGGCTCGTCCTCTATCTATACTTCCAATTATTACCAAGATATAAAGACCCAAAAGTTTAGACCACAGACCAACCAATAAACCTTAAACTTCCATGTTTATCCCTGAACTCAACCATACTATAACAAAGCTCAAACCAAGGAAACAGCCCCACCCCAAGAACAATTCTCCTTCCAAGTTCCATGATCACAATCTAATTCTCCTTGAGGACATATCCACCTCAAATAATCATTTCCAAAATCAAGTAAAAGAGAAATGTTTCAGTTCACAATTAACCCACACACAAAAAGATTACTGACAAGTAACTACATTACCCTATGAGAGAAAATCATAACACTCTCAGTCTGATCATATCCACACTCATGGAATAAATAGTTTGGCACCATCTTACCCAGATACTTTCAAAGCTCTTACAATTATTGAAGACAGACGTCACTAGAAAAAATAGAGATTCTTACCATGCCTCACATACAACCTGGTAAAAACTTCAAGCACAAGCATCCATGAGAACACCACCCAATTTTGGAATTCTGTATTTTTTCTCAAAAACCACCCAGATTTTACATGTCCACTATCCATATTCATTTTAAGGAAACTTAGTTGTTCCTTAGAGACTATTCCCATTACCAAAGCACACTTATCCTTCCAATGTTAACTAGAGGTAGTTGAAAACCCACCATATCCATTTCTTTTTTCCCAACTAATTCATATTATCCTTGATCGGTGCACTCCACTTGTTCCCAGATTCCAATATCAATACATTGACACATTACCTAGCCATGATCCCACTTCTCACTTAAGGAATACTACCATAAACATCCCTCACCTACCTAAGTAATCCCTGATGTATAATAAATATCTATCTTCATAGAATTATATACTCTTCAGACCTTTTTCAGTCCCTTCAACACCCCAATCACATATCTGATACAACCACTCTAATTTTATTTAGAACTATCTTGAACCCCAAGCCATCATTCAACCCAATAAACCATCACATCTAAGGCCAGCCTAGATTTTCTACATGGAACCCAAACCTGCACCTCATAGTTTTATCATTGGAATTTCAATGCAACCACATCCACTTCACAGTTTCTCCATACATTCATAAATAACAGAATTCTCCCCACTATATGTGTATCGTTATCACCGCATTCTTTAATCCATTTTGACGCTCGCATCTCACGCATATACATAGATGAACTCCAAAATGAGGACATATCTATATAGCTTCTACTGAAACAACAATAAAAACATCACTCACTACTCACTCACGTGTACCGATAAAAAAACCCATTGAATTTTTCGACCTCCATTTCATTTTGAGTACATATTACACAACTTTTTGATGATGTACTTCCCTAGAATACGGCTATCACACACATACCGCTCCCAGTGCACATCCTCTGAGATTTCTCACATCTGAAAAAAAGACACTAATGTCACTAGGGATAAATCTAGAGCCTTCCCAGTGCACCATTGATGATGTCAATATATTGGGATTAGTCTTTACTATAGAAAAGTACGCTAAGAATTTTTCAATGATCACCACCAAAAACTATCTACCATCGTCGTCACCACTCACAAAGAGGACACATATATCTATCGAAGGTCTTGGGAGTCCCTTTCTACCAATTCCTCATCCACTTTGTAAATCCATAGCTAGAATAGAACTTCAAGCCAACTAAATACCACTTCACAACCATCTACTAGGATTCCATGACCCAACATTTCTTTTGGGATTGTTATCATTACATCACTCAAGTTCTTCTTTCATTATTATTTTGATCACCACTAATACAAAATGATTCTATCCATCAGTCTAAAACTAACTAGTTTCTCACACTACTGGGGCCTCTCCACATTGATTCCATTTAAAACACATTCTATTACATACAGCCCTCCTAGGAACATATCCTGATGGCATCATGTATCTCTACCACATTCCCATCATTAATCACTTTTCAGAAACATCAAGGTCTCACACACTCTTGAGACCAAACAAAAAACACCTATTTATCATGTAAAAGCCTTACATAACTCAATCTAGCCTCCAACCAACATTATCTACCAAATCTATCTTCAATAGAACCATATGTCCAGATCTATAAATAATCGGATCCTTCAAAACAACCCTTATGACCAACATGAGTACCCAAGTGTTTTATTAAGGTGAGTACAAGGCATAACTATACAACATTACTAAAACATGATTTCACCCACCATATGTCAATGTTACCTTTGAATAAACCACCTTTGATTCATATTCTAATGTACATACAACTCACAGCTGATATCCCTCTAGGCCCACTTCGATTTCCCAAAATTTTCAACTCAAATCCACCACTCAAGTCACATATCTTAAAACCATTAACTTTTCCACTTATCCCTATGGGTTGTTCTCAAACTAGGAAACACACTTTGTGTTCCACTTCCACAGTCCAAAAAGTATACTTGTGCAAAACGGACCCAAAATCATTGACACCATGATCAACCTCTCTCATTGTTCATCCTCAAATCCAAATGATACCAAATCCCCAAAATGGTCTCACACCAAGAAAAGGTCCTCAGCTCTCTTTAAGTAATAAGCACGAACTCAAAAAACCAGCTACATGATGTGTCCATCATACCCCTATACCATACACACTATGTATAATGCACCAAACACACATTACTCCAAGTCTCATGCCAAATATACTCAAACATGTATAATGGAACCATGGACTAAGCTCCCACTACAGGGTCCAAAACATAAATCACAAGGTATCAACTCATAAGAGTCTCTACATTCCCATTAATATACCTCATTTCATAACATCAAGGTAAAAACCTATCCATGTAAATAACAAAAAACACCCCATTAATAGGAACACCCTACCCAACAAGATCTCTCATCCTGTAACCTAAGGTCTCATACTATGGCACTCTAACTACCCAAACCACTCCTACATAAGGTCAACAGCCATGATATGGGATATCCCCCACCAGAACCCCAAAAAGTTACATTATTCTACTATTTACCTTATTAATTATACATTACCATTTAAACCAACCGTTTCACTTATCAAATATTTTCATTTTTAAAACCAAATCATTTACACTTTCAAAACCTGTTTTTTTATCCCAACATTTAGAAAATATCAATTTTATTCAAAATCACTTTTATAAACGTTTTCCCTTTTCAAACTCAAGGATTTATGTTTCTAAAAACCCATTATTAACCCGTTTTTAATCACCCATTATTTCATTAAATTCCAATTTTTACACCTGTTTGGTTCATCATCATTTCAAGAACAAGTTAATCACATGAAACATACAGATGACATACATATCGAATATTCCTAGAATGAGGCATAAACTCACACACCCCCTCTTGACATGTTGCACAATGAGATAAAACCTTATAAATAAATATCATCACATCCATGTACACCATTGAAGGTGGGAATATAAACTTTCTATGAAAGCACAAACTAGAACATCATTTCCCACCCATGGAAACTTCGATTTTCCATTTTACATGGGAAAATAGGCACCCAAGAATGAGCTCATTACCAAGTACCAAAAAGATCATTGTCTCCTATCTACTATTCCTGAATAGAAATAAAAAATGTGACCTCCATCTGATATCACTTTGTAACATCCCCAACCTAGAAGCCACTATAACTAGTTCCCTGAGAAAAGACATTACATGACCTCACGCGTGCCTACCCATACTCCATAGGTTGCCGACTATTAGTGTGGGTATAAGGAGAAATATGGGGAATTTATACCCTCTTATCATAGTGAATCCACATTTGAAGTTACGTCAATAGATAAAATAACTGAAAGAAACAATAAATGGACATCATGCAATGAAATCCCAAAAGTAACCAAGTATACACACTATAACAAAAACAAGTGAATAATATCCATGTATGGAAGTCATACAACATTACAAATAATAAACTATAAATAGCCTATAAACCCATACCTGAGTCCCAACAAGGTCCAGACCTCCATGATCTAACTTGTCATCCCATGCATATCCAACACCATGTCCCTACTCTGAACTTTTACCAAAAAACAAGTAGAACCTTCTTGGGTACCCAAGTGTCATGACGAACCAAGTAGGGTGTGAGTAAAACTCAGTAGACCACCACCAATGGTGTTTAATGAAATATCCAGTTTATATAAAAATGTATGTAGGTATTGATTGAAATAAGTAAAAAAATGAAAGGAAAATATTTAAGTAATTATCTAACATCTATTTACCCATTATGTTTTATAAAATCAACCAATCAAGAAAACCAACTTAGGTCACATTAGAGTCTAAGACAATGAAAAAAGAGGAGCACAGAAATTTAACCATATAGGATTTAACTAATCGCAAATCATAACATACCCCTTATCTATAATTGTTATTAAATACATTTTCATCATTATTATCATTTCATCACTTATGTTCTCTTAATTATTAAATTCATCTTCATCTCATGTTCCACGGGTTAAGCATTTAAATTGGTCTATGTCGATAAATTACAATCCATAATAAGATAAAAAAGTCTCTATCTCACTAGGGATGCACACATCACAACAAACACATTATCCCCACCATAGATCCTCATTCTGCGTGGAATGAAACCATTAAGAGGATAGAGATCTATCCTCCTCCCTAACCCGTTCATTATGGGTGGAGTTTAGAGATTCAGTCTAACTCAACGCATTGGTATATAACCTCAATCACTACCCCACACTACCAATCCATGTTAACATGCTTATCGATCTATGGGTATATTAGAGCATTAGTCCAACCAAACTAGTGAGAGGAGCCTCAATCCTTTATCCAACACTAATATACCGACACCATATTTAACAAATACTCATAATAAACTACAATTTAAAACAATTAATATGGGAATTTAAATTATTTCATAACCCATTAATACATTTACTATTTACACTACATAACTCATTCCCTTTCTTTTACCTAACCCATTAAACATACCCACTTATTTCTTTACAATAATATAATTAACATATTCAACCATTCTATATGATAACTAACTTATGCATTTAATGTACAAGACACGTTCCATTGGGAACATTAACACTTGTCCCATTTAACCCATCTTCACATCATGAAAAAAAAACCCTTCTTATGTATCATAATCTAACCCCTTACATCACTTAATTGATTTCATAATCCTGTTAACATGATAATACAATTATTATGGGTTCTATCTCAAAAACCCTCACATCCCTTCAATTCATCCCTATCCCATTAGACCCTTATAAACTAAGTCATGGATATAAAAACAATTCAAAATACTCGTTGAATTCATATTAAGACCACCCTTTAAAACATGGTTCTTCCCAATTGAAAAGATAAGCATTCCCAAAGCCTTTGATTTTCAATTCAACCTTCCAAAAAGACATTAAACTATTTCCCAAAAATGTGCCCTTTACCTCAATTAAAAAATAATTTTTAATATCATTAGAAAGCCCCTTTTTAAAATCACCTTGAGTTGAAAAGATTCATTGAAATCATTACATTATTTAAAAACATCATTTTCTTTCAATTAATATATAATCAGGTCAAATCCCCAAAACATACCATCAAAAAACAATCAAAAACACTGAAGCCTTTACAAAATCCGAAACATGATTGCTTCAATTAACCCTTTAACCCTAGACACATGACAAATACACATTTAGAACCCATTTTCTTCAATAATTCCCTTATCTCAATTTTACCAATTTTATTCACTATTTTCAAGTGTCGGTCTTACCTATGGGATCCCTAAGATAGATCTCACATCATCAACGAACCTAGAAGGGTACATGAAAGGTCTCTTATCTCAATCTATGGTCCAAACCACATCCCACAGCCCAAGACATAAAAAAGAAACTTGGTAGAGAGAAATAATAATTGCATACACATATAACTTTTCTAGACTGTGGGTGAAAGCATAGAAACCACCTGCCTAATGTCCATTGATGAACGCTTTCTTAATATCAACCTTGGATCTGAACTCAAATACCCACCTAAGACCAATCCTAAAATCAAAAAATAAATGTGAAGGTTTTAGGTCTTTAAAAGAAGAGGAGGGATTGAACAAGCCATAATCCAAAAAATAAAGTAAGGAGGACAATTAGAATCACCTGGATCTTCAATTCCCACCCAAAAAAACTCTTAAAGCCTAATAATTGAAGGATAATCACCTAAGGGGAAGGAGGAGGTTGTTGGTTCATCCCCTAGGGTAGAGGGGGGTTGAATGGGGGGGGGAATCAATGTATAAAATGTAGGTTCATAAGGGAAAACAGTAAATTCAGGATTTTCAAGTGCCGCATAGTTTGGACACACGGTTTACAATCTTTTCACCAATCACGTGGTTCCCTATATCTAAGAGGAGCCATGTCACATGGTTTCCTTGGGGTAGCCACCCGACTTGGAAAACCATTCAGTATATGTGGAATAGCTCTCTGTCTGAAATTTTCACCATGATGAATGGTTTTCTGGGCTAAGTGCATGGTTTATAGTAACTATGCGCCAATCGTGTGATATGCACTATAGGCTACTTTTCTACACTTTTTGTACCTCCTCCCCTATAGCACTTCCAAAACTCCAAAATCATTCAATAAACACTTATTTTAAAATAAAATAGATGTTAAATAAAAAATTAACAATTAAATACCTTCACTAAATATTGGGATCTTACAACCTCACCACCTTATGATGGATCGTCCTTGAGATGTACTTCCAATCATTATAAATCCCTCAAGACCAAAAAGTTAGACCACGGACCCACAAATAAACCTTCAACTTTAGAGGTTCTCCCTGAACTCATTCATTCCATAACAACACTCAGACCAAGGAAACAACCATACCCTAAGAATATTTCTCTTTCAATGTTCCATGATCATAATCCAATTCTCCTTAAAGACACATCCACGTCAAATCATCATTACAATCATTAAAAATAAGAGAAAGGTATGGGTTTTCAAATAACCTACACATAAAAATGTTACTAACAATGAACTAAATTAAACTAGGATATCCAAACGGAACACTATCATTCCAGTCCTCTTCACCAATCAATGCTTTAATCACTTTATACCATCTAACCTAGATTCTTTCAAATATTTCACGGTGATCTAAGCCCAAAATCATTGGATAAAACATCTTGATTCTAACCACACCTCACATCCTTTCAAATCCACAACTCAAGCTCACACATCCACAAGAACAAAATCTAACATTGGAATTCGGTATTTTCATAGAAATAACATGGATTAGACACCACCATTTTCCATACTCATTTATGTGTAACTAAATTGTTCCTTCGATCCTATTCCCATTATCAAATTGCACTTATCTTTCCAACATTAACCGAAGGTGGATCACATCCCACCAGATTTGTTCATTTTTTTCCAATTGAGATAGGTCATCCCCAATCGACTCACTCAGTTGGTTCCAAATATCCCCTATTGATATGTTTCCAAAATACCTCTTAATAATCCCCCTTCTCACTTATGGTATACTACAATCACCACATGCACCTACTGAATTGATCCCGGATGTTTGGTAAAACTCTATTGTTATGAAATTTTCCACTCGTCAATCTATTGTCATCCTCTACATCACCCCATATCACATCTCTAATTCGAACCCTATGATTTCATTTAGAATTAGATTGATCCCCAAATAATTGTTCAGACAGGTCAACCATCTCATCTAAGTCCAACTTGGATTTTCTCAAAGGAAAATGAACCTACACCTGATAGGTTTATCATTGGAATCTTAATGCCACCTCATCCCCCTAAAATATTTCTCCACACATTCATGACCAACATAATTCTCCAGACCATAGGAATATCATTATCACCACTTTACTTAAAATTTTTTGACCATTGCGGTTCACTCTCAAACAAAGCTTAACCCCAAAACATGGACGTACCAATCCAGCTTCCACTACTATAACAAAACAAACATCACTCATTATTCGTTCCTGGCACCCAAGAATAACACCCATAGAATTTTTCAACCTCAGGTTTATTATGAGGACCTCCTCTGCAACCAGAAGATTTTTTAATACCCTAGAATACGTCTCCCACACGTATACCTCTCCTTGTGTGAAATGTTTTCTATTTCCCACATCCAACCAAAACACACTCAAGTCACTAGGCATAATTATATAGCCTTCTCAGCGCACCTAGGACGATGTCAATGCATTGGGAATAATCACCACTAGGGAGAAGTATCCTAATAATTTATCAATGGTCCTGAACACAAACTATCCAACCCCTCTTCACCTCTAACCAAGAGGACTCCTCTATCTATCTAAGTTCTTATGCTTCCCCTCTCACCAATGCCTCATCCAAACTAGAACATCACAGCTCTAATAGAGCTTCCAAAAAACATACTACCATATCACATCCCTATTCCAAGAGGTCATGACCCAATATTATTTTTGGTTCCATTATCATTAACCTACACTATTTGTTCCTATATAGTCTCTCTAACCACCATAGATACACAATTATTCACTCCACTGGTCCAAAACTGGCCAGTTTTTTAAACTACTAGTTACCTCCACTTTGATTACATTGAAAAATTATGTTCTTACATCCAAACCACCTAGGAACATATCAAAATAGGATTGTGCATCACTTTCATGTTTCAATCATTTGGAAATTTCTGAAACCATCGGGGTCTCACACTCTCCTGAAACCAAACACAAAACCCATCTCTATCTCGTACAAGCCTCAAATCATCCAATATAGCCTCCAACCAATGTTTCCTTCCACATCTAACTCTAAAAACACACAAAGCCAGGTCTTTGAATGATTATTCCATTAACAAACACCCTTAAAAAGAATGTGATCACCCATGATTTTTCTTTAGGTGATTCCAAATAGTAACTTTTCACCTTTACCAAAACCCAATGGAACCCACAATGTGTCGATTTCACCACTGATGCAATCGCCTGTGATTAAAATTCCAACGTATGTGCAACTCTTGGATGACCTCCCTCGTGGAACACATTGATTCCCCAAAATTTTCATCTCAAACCCACCACTCATGTCACATCTCACAAAACCATTATCATTTCCACTTAGAACTCTTGGTTGATCTCGCACAAGGAATCAATATCGGTTGTGAAACTTATAAGGTATAAAATGTCTAAATGTGTAACGTGCACCCAAAATCATTGAAACCCTGATCGACCTCTATCAGGGTTCATCCTCAAATCCAAATGATTCCAACTCCAAAAAATGGGGTCACACCAAGTAACTTTCATTGTCTCTCTTTAATACACACACACCAACTCAGAAAACCATGTATTCAGAGTGGCCATCCTACCCATGTCCCGAACTCACTATGTCTACCACACCAAACCTACATTACTCTAAGTCTCACAACAAAGATACTCAGACACGTACACTAGAGATGAAAACTAAACACCCACTCTATTGTACAAAACATAACTCCCAATGACTCAACTCATAAGAGTCTACACATTCCCATTAACAGACTTCATTTTGGAACATTTAGGTCAATACCTAACCAAAGACATAATAAGAAACACCCCATTAACTGGCACACACCACACAATATGATCTCACATCTTGTAACCTTATGCCTCAATCTCTGGAACTCTCACTACCCAAACCACTCATACACAATGTCAACAAACAACATAGAGGATAGCCACCACTGGTGTCCTTAAAAGATCCATTATTCTCCCACTCGAATTCTTAATTATACTTTACCATTTAAACCCACTATTTAACATTTCCAAATATTTCATTTTCAAAACCATAGAATTTAAACATTAAAAAACAATTTTGTTATCTCATCATTTCAAAAATATCAATTTCATTCAAAATCACATGTCAAAACATTTTCCATTTTTAAACTCAAGGATTTATGTTTCTCAAACCCCGTTTTAACCAATTTTTTCACCACCTATCATTTCATTCAATTTCAATTTTTTCACCCATTTGGATCATCTTCATGTCACACACAAGTCAATAACATGAAAAATATGGATGAAATATCAATCCTATGTTTCTAGAATATTGTATGACCTCAAACACCCTCTCTTGCTGTAATGAGATAAGAGATAAAACCTCATAAATCAATAACATCACATCCAAGTACACCAATCAAGGTGGAAATATCAACCAGTTGTAAAATCAAAAAACAGAAAATCATTTCCCACCCCTTGCAACTTGGGATTTACCTCATATGTAGGGCTATAGGAAACCAGGCACGAGCTCATTACCAAGTCCCGATATGATCATAGTATCCTATCTAACAAGCCTAAATAGCAAGAAAAAAAGAAGACCTCCATCTGATATCACATTGTAACAACCCTGGCCTGGAAGCCACTGTAACTGGTTCCCCATTCCAGATAATTACATGACCTCGTGCATGCCTCCTCGTACAACTGAGGCAGCCGACTAGAAGCACGGTTCTAAAGATAAACATGAGGAGACTATACCCTCTAAATAGATTGAATCCACAAAAAAATTAAACATCAATAGATAAAATAAAGAATATAAATAGTAAATGGGAATCTTATAATGAAACCCCAAAAGTATCCAAGTACACATGTTGTTACAAAAAATATTGAAAACTCAACATGTCATAAATTTATACTGAACAACCAATACCAAACTATAAAAAGACACTAGACCTATACCTTATTCTTAACCTAGACCTAACCTACATACTCCAAATAGTCATCCAATGCACAACATTCCAAAACCATATTTATCCAATATGCATAATCGACCAGAATTCAAAATAATCAACATGGGAATTTAAATCATGCCATAATCTAATAACACATTTACCCTTTATAGTAATTTTTTCATTAACATTATTATTCCAAACCCATAAATTATATTCAGTTATTCCCTTATATGAACCAATTTTACATATTCAACTATTTCGTACATTAACTCACTTATTCATTTTAAGTACAATTCACATTACATTGGTCACATTCACACTAGCCCCATTTAACCCATTTTTACATCATTCCAAGCACCCCCTTATTCTATATCATCAACTAATCACATAAATCACAAAGTTCATTTAATAATCATGTAAAAATGTCAATTTAATTGTTATGGGTTCTATCTCAATAACCCTTAAGTCACATAAATTCATCCCAATCCCTTGGGACATTTATAAACTTTGAAATTTTAAAAAACAAAATTCAAAATACTCATTGAATTCATACTGAAACCACCAATTATAACATGGGTCTTCCCCTTTGAAAAGAAAAAAATGCCCAAAAGCTTTCATTAATATTTCAACCATCCAAAACAAACATTAAACTCTTTCCAAAAAAGCGTAAATTTTCCTCAATTCTAATATCATTTTAAATATCATTAGAAAATATCATTTTAAAATCAACTTGAGGTCAAAACCTTCATTCAAAATGTTACCTGCTTTAAAATAATCATTTTTCATTCATTATATCTACAATCAGGTCAAATATCTAAAACATGCCATAAAAACCATTTCAAAACCACTCATGCCTTTACCAAATAAAACAAATAATTTATTCAATTAACCCTTTAAACAAAATCACGTGAAAACTACATCTTTATGACCCATTTTCTTCAAAAATTCCTTTATCTCAATGTTTAAAAAATTTATTCACAATTTACAAGGGTCTGTAATAGCCATTGGGAGCCCTAAGTTTGGTCTCACATCATTAATGAACCCAATAGGGTCCATGAAAGGTCTCAAACCTCAATCTATGGCTACAAAAACTTCCCAAAAACCAAGAAATAAAAATGAAACAAGGAAGTAATTAAGAAAAAGTAAATGGACATATAATACACCAAGACTATGGGAGAAGGCATAGAGACCACCTACCTCAGGTCTGTTGACCAATGATTTCTTAATATCCACCTTTGATTTGAACTCAAATGGCTGCCTAATGGAAAACATAAAATCTTCTAAAAACGTATGGGTTTTAGGGATTCAAAATAAGTAGTGGAATTATACCATCCCTAATCCCCAAAATAGTGCAAGGATTAGTGTAGACTCACCCAGATATGGGATTCTTCCCCAAATTCACTATAAATGCCCATGAATTGAATGAGAATCACCCATGTGGAAGGAGAAGGATGTTGTTTTGTGCCCTAGGGAAGAGGGAGTTGAATGGGAGGAAAAAAAAGGAATAAAGAAAAGGGTTTCATAAGGGGAAAATGGAAAATTCCCACCTTTTAAGTGCCATAGGGTTTGGCTACACAATTTACAAACTGTGTGCCAACCGTGAGACTCCCTCTATCTAAGAGGAGCCAGGTCACACAGTTTCCTGGGGGCACCGACCCAATTTGGTAAACCGTGACGTAACTGTGCACTAGCTCTCTATCTTAAATGATCACCAAGCTGCATTGTTTCCTAGGCCTTGGGCATGGTTTACATTAATTATGTTTCAACCATGCACTATGAAATATTGGCCACGTTTCTCCTCTTTTCGCATCCCACACCCCCAGAACACTTCCAAAACTCTTCAAGCACTCAAGAAACACTTTCATAAACATAAGAGGGTGGTTAAACAAAATATTTAACAAGAACATACCTTTACTAAATGTCAAGATCTTACAACCTAACCACTTTATAAAGACTCATCATTGGGAAATAATTCCAAGAATTTCCAATCCCTCAAGACCAAAAAGTTCAAACTAAATACACACCAATCAACCTTATCCTTCTGAGTTTCTCTCTGAAATTTGACATTCCATAATAATTCTCATACCAAGGAAACAACCCAACCCCAAGAACATTTCTCTTTCCATGTTTTATGATCACAATATGATCGTCCTTGAGGAAACATCCACCTCAACTCATCATTACCGACATGAATAATAAGATAATTGTTTGGCTTTGCAACGAACCTACACACAAAACATCTAATGAAAATGAACTACATTACCCTGGGAGGGTCATCCCATATACTATTGGTCCGATCCTATATAAAAATCATGGCCCATATCACTTTATCCCATATTACCCACACTCCTTGAATTCTCTGATTGTGACCAAAGCATCACATCACCGAAGATAACACCCTGATTTTAACCACACCTCACATCATACCTTATCCACAACTCAATCTCAAACATTCACAAGAACACCATCCAACGTTGGAATTATTTATTTTCATCAAAACTATCAATATTGGACACCTATAATATACATACTCATTTAAGGGTAAATGAGTTATTCCCCATAGCCTATTTATATTACTGAATAATGCTTATCCTTAAAATGTGAACCATAGGTGGCTCACAACCCACCACATCTGTTCATTTTTTCCCAACTAAGTAGGATCATCCCCGATCGACTCAATCTGTTGGTTCCCATATTCCAATATCATTATATTTCCACGTTACATGGATAATATCCCCTTTATCAATTAAGGCATACTATCATCAATATAAAGAACCTACTGAAGTCATCCCCAATGTCGAGTAAAACCCTTTTATCATAGCATTTTCTACTCTTCAAACTATTGGCAGCCCCTAAAGAAGCCTACAAAACATCTCTGATGCAGCCACTTTGATTGCCTTGCAAACTAGCATTTTCCCCAAGACATTTTTCATCTGAATAAACCCTCACATCTAAGGCCAACCTAGTCATTCTCTAAGGAACCTGAACTTGTACCTCACATGTTTCTCATTGGACACTCGATGCCACCACATCAACATTACGACTTTCTCCATACATTCATGACTAACATAATATACCCCACCATATGTGTATCATTATCACCAATTTACTCTAGAAAGTTTCACCACTGAAGCTCATTCTCATACAAAACAGAACCCCACAACTTGGACATACATATTCATCTTCCAGTGAAATAAAAAAACAAAAATCACTCGCTTCTCTTTCCTGGCTCCCAAGAACAACACCCATGTAATTCATCGACCTTAGGTCTATATTTAGGACCTATTTTGCAACCAGATGATAGTGTAATCCCCCATCATATTGATCCTACACACTTATAGATTCATGTGGGAATCCTCCTGGATATCCCACATCTGACCAAAACACAATCAAGTCACTATGTGTAAGGCAATATCCTTCTCAGCACACATAAGATGACATCTAGGAATTTTTCATTATATTCACTAGAAAAAAGTATGCTATGAATATTTCAACGGTCACCCCAAAAACCTATCCACCATGTCCATCACCTATCACCAAGAGGATGCCTTTATTTATTGAAGATCTGGGGATTCCCTATCGACAAATGCCTCATCCACACTAGAACACTATAACTCGAATAAAACTTCAAACTAATTTACTACCACCTCACAAAACTCTTCCAATATTCCACGACTTATCATTCCTTTAGGCATTATTTTCATTACCTTAGGTGACTTCTTCTTGCACAGTCCTTCTAACCACCAAAGGTGCGCAATGATTTGCTCCACCAGTCAAAAAATAACTAGCTTATTACACTACCATGGCCTCTCCACTTTGATTTCATTGAGAACACGTGTGCTTACATCCAACCCACATGGGGACATATCTCTATGGCATCGTGTATCACTAAAAAATTCCCATCACTCAGCACTTTTCATATTTATAAATGTCTCTCAATCTCCAATGTTCAAACCAAAAAACCCATCTCTAGATTGTACAATCCTTACATCACTCAATCTACCCCAACCAAAATTTCCTTCCACATCTAACTCCAAAAAACTATATGTCCAGGTATTTGAATGATCCTTCCCATCACAACCATCCTTAAAACCAATGTGAGCACCCCAAGTGTTGTCTTGAGGTGAGTCCAACGAATAACTATGCACCTTTACCAAAACCTGATGGAACCCACCATGTGTCGATTTAACTTCTAAGGAAACCAACGGTGCTTCACATTCTAAGGAACCTTCCACTCTAGTCTCACCTCCATTGAGGCCACCCATGATTTCCAAAAAAATTCAACATAAAGAAACCACTCATTCCACATCTCCAAAAACCATTAATCTTTTTACTTATCATTCTAATATTATCTCACACTAGGAAAAACTCTTTGTGTGACACTTCTATGTTCTAAAACATCTACCAGTGCCACACACACCCAAAAGCATTGACACCCTGATCGATCTCTCAAAGGTCATCCTCAAATCCCAGTGATACCAACTCCCAAAAATGTGTTCACACCAATAAATGATCATCATCTATCTATAATCCACACATTAAAACTCAAACAACCAACTATATATGGAGGTCATCTGACCCCGGTCTCAAAAAAACTATGTCTAACCCCCTAACCACACTTTACTCTAGGTCCCACACCAAAGATACTCACACATGTACCCTGGAATAATGAACTAAAACCCCACTCTAGGGTCCAAAACATAACTCACAATGTCTCTACTCGTAAAATTATCCAGATTCCCATTAATAGACTTCATTTCAGAACATCAGGGTGACAACCTAACCAAAGACATTACAAGGAACACCTCATTAACCGAAACGCCCCACTCAACATGATCTCACAACCCAACATTTGATGTCTTAAAATATGATTCTCTCACTCTGCAAACCACTTGTACAGAGGGTTAACAACCAATATGAGGGATAACCACCACTAGTTTCCATAAATTTTCTACTATTCACCCACTTCCCCTTTTAATTAGGCATTACCATTTAAACCCACTATTTAACTTTTAAAAACTTTTCATTTTCAAAACCAAAGAATTTACACTTTCCAAAACATTTTGGTTTGCCCGTTATTTAAAAAATATCAATTTTACTCAAAATCACATAAAAAACTTTTACACATTAAAAATTCAAGGATTTACATTTTTCAAAACCCCTTTTAAACAAAATTTTCAATAACCATTATTTCATTCAATTTAAACTTTTACATTAATTTGGTTCATCATCATGCCACACACAAGTCAATCACCGGAAACATATAGATGAATTAAATATCCTATATTCTGAGCATGATGCATGACCTCACAGACCCTCTCTTGTCACGTCCGGCCAAGAGATAAAACCTCATAAATCAGTAATATGACATACAAGAATAAAACTCAAGGTAAAAATATCAACCACCTATAAAATCTTAAAACAGAACAACATTTACCACCCTTGGAAACATGTGTTTTCCCTCATACATGGGGGTATAGTCACATAGGAATAAGCTCATTTCCAAGTCCTAATAAGATCCTAGTGTCCTATCTATTATTACCAAATTGTATGACAAAATATGAATTCCCACTAATACCACTTTGTAACATCTAATAATTGGAATCCACTATAATGGGTTCCCCAAGATGGGTTGTTACATTACCTCAAGTTCACTTGCCCATACACTAGTGGATTCCGACTAGCATCATGGGTCAAAGGAGAAATACGGAAAGACTATATACCCTCTTATAATAGGGAACCCACAACAGAAGTAACATCAATAGATAAAATAAACAATATAAACAATAAATCTACATCATGAAATGAAAACCCAAAAGTAACCAAGTTCACATGTTTTAACCAAAACTTGTGAATATTCTATATGTTATGTCGTCATACAAAACAACGAATACAAAACTATAACAAGATATTAAACATGGACCTAATTACCAACCCGGTCGTGACCTCAATTCTCCACCCCGTCATCGCATGTACAACCAAACACTGGGTCCGTACTCTAAACCTAAACCTTAAAACAAGTAGAATCTACTCAAGTACCCATGTTCCATGGTGTACCAGGTAGGGTGTGAGTAAAATATAGAATGCCACCAAAAATTTTGTGTAAATAAATATAAAATATTTACATTGGTGTTTGTGGGCAATGATTTCATTAAATAAAAAAATAAAAGGAAAAGATTAATATGATTATCTAACATCTATTAACATATTATGTTTTCTAAAATCGACCAATCAACCGAACTAACTCAGGTCACACTAGAAGTCTAATCCAAGGAAAAATGGTGGCACACACATTTAACCATAAAAGATTTAACTAATCACAAAACATCACATACCCAATTGCTACAATTTTCATTTGCATCATTTTAATCATTATAACATTTTCATCACTTATTCAATAGTTATTACTAAATTCATATTCATTTCATGTTCATTGGGTTAGGAATTTACATAATTTACACTAAGGCCTTAGCAATTCAATTACCATGTATAAGAGAGTAAAAGAATTCCCTATCCTACTAGGGATGCATGCATCACAACAAACACATTAACCTTGCTTTAGATCCTCATTCTGGGTTGAATGAATCCATTAGAGTAATATAGTTCAATTATCTTCCCTAACTCCTTCATTATGGGTGAATTTTAGATTATTATTCTAACTAGACCTATGGTCAACAAATCTCAATCAATACCACACACTACTAAGATATTTTCACTTGCTTAGATATCTAGGGGTAGGATGGAACATCAGTCCAACCCGACACGGGGGAGGGGCCTCCGTCCTTTATCCCACCCCAATATAAAAAACCTATTTAACCAATAAAAAAATCAACCATAATTAAAAAATCAACAAGGTAATTTATATCATTCCATAACCAATTAACATATTTACAATCTACACTACATAGACTATTGTATTTCTTATGACTATCCCATTAATCAAATTCACTTATTCCCTTTCATTATCCCATTTAACATATTAAACCATTCTATACATTAAATCACTTATACATTTTAATTACAAGTCACATTCCATTGGGAACATTCACACGAGTCCCATTTAACACATTTTCACATCATGCCAAACACCCCCTTATGCTATATCATCAAATAAAACCATACATCACTTAGTTAATTTCATAATCATGTTAACATGACAATGTAATTATTATAGGTTATCTCTCATGAACCCTTTTATTTCTTCAATTCATCCCTATCACATCAGACTATTATAAACTACATTGTATCCATAAACACAATTCAAAATACTCATTGAATTCATACTGAATCCACCATTTAAAAGATGGGTCTTCCACTTTGAAAAACTAAACAAACCCAAAGGTTTTAATTTCCATTTCAACCATCCAAAACAAACATTAAACTATTTCTAAAAAATGGGACTAGGCCCTTATTTCAAATATCATTTGAAATATCATTATATAATCCCTTTTTAAAATCATCTTGAGGTCAACACCATCATTCAAAATGTTACATTCTTTAAAATCATCATTTTTTCAATAAATCTATAATCGTGTCAAATCCACAAAACATACCATAAATACCCTTTCAAAACCACTTAGGCCATTAAAAAATCCAACACATAATTGCTTCAATTGATACTTTAACCCAAATCACATGATCACTACACACTAATAACCCATTTTCTTCTATAATTCCCTTAACTCAATGTTTACAAATTTTATTCACTATTCAGAGGGGTCTGGATTACCCATTGGGAGCCATATCTTTAGTCTCACATCATCAAGAAACCAAACATGGTCTATGAAAGGTCTCACACCTCAATATAAGTTCATAAACACATCCCAAAACCCATGACATCAAAACACCGCATGGTAGTGACAAATAACAACTATGTATACATATAAAACATTGAAACTGTGGGAGAAAGCTTATAGACCGCCAACCTATTGTATATTAAAGAACACTTTATTAATCTCCACCTTTGATATGAACTCAAATTCTACCCTATTCCCAAACCTTAAATCTTCTAGAAAGGTGAATATTTTAGGGATTAATAATAATAGTAAGGATTCTAAAATCCTTAATCCTGAAAATAGAGCACAAAGGAGTGTTGGACTCAGCTGGATCTTTGATTTAAACCCAAGCTCACTCCAAACATCCAAGAATCAAAAGAGAATCAACTATGGAAAAGTAGGGGGCTTATGGTTCATCACCGAGTGTAGAAGGGTTCAAATGGGAGGAAAATCAGGGAATAATGCTACAGGTTCTTCAGGGGAAAATTGGAAATTCATACTTTTTAAGTGGCACTAGGTTTGGCCGCATAGTTTTCAAACTGTGCGCCAACCATATGGATCCCTCTATCCAAGAGGTTCTATATCACACAATTTTCTAGGGGAACCCGCACAATTTCAAAAATCATGTGGTAACCACGCACTAGCTCTGTTTCTAGAATTGTCACCAAGCATCACAGTTTCCTAGGCCTAGTGCACGAGTTACACTAATTGTGTGCCAACCGTATGCTATGCACAATTGGCCACATTTCAATTATTTTCACGTCCCACACCATCAGAACACTTCCAAAACATTCCAATCACTCAATAAGCACTTTTTTAACCACAAAGAGAGATTAGATAAAGAACATTAACCAGGACATACCATCACAATATTTTAGGATCTTACAATTCCCTTTTGCAGTGGTTGATAATTGTAATACCCTACACTATATCCTTTGGAATGAGTGAAGGCATAGTGAGACACCCAACCCTAAATATTCTTGAATATGAAGGGTTATGCGTTCTTTGGAATAGTGTGATGATTTGACTCTGACATGGTTCTAAAAAAGGTATGATTTGGTGTTGACTTATTCGGGTTAGCACATGGTGACTTCTTGCATATCGAGTCATGGTTGCATTGTTAACACCCGAAATCTAATCCTCTTGTCTGACATGTTTACCTTCGTTATTAGTACATTTATATAATGATTTATATTAGGGTAACTTGGTGAGACCCTAAAAAGAAGTATTTATCATACCCCACCGTGGAAATCTAGTGCATGTGTAAACCATATGTCTATTTTATAGGTAAGATAATAGGTTGTGTGGGGGATTGGGATGGAGCATTTCAATTGGTTTTAGAGATGAGGTTGTTGAGTCCCACGGATTGAAGTAGGGATTTCAGCGTATTTTATTTATTTTTTATATGAGGTCAACCTAGTAGGTGAATAGTTGGGATGTGCGTTTGTATATTACTATGTTATATTTTTATAGAATGGTGTTTATTTAATTATTCTTACTTTGATTATTATGTTGTATATTCATTTGTAATTATAATATTTTTACACATTGAGTTTAGGGAATAGTCTCTCCACTATATGTATTAAGATCTCATTGTTAGTTAGTAGCCTCTAGTGTATGAGGAGGCATACCTATGGCAATGTAACACCTTGGTCTGGGGCAGTGTAGAGTGGAATCTGTACTAGGGTGTTACACATGTGCTTCTAAATGAAACCCCCTTAAATATAATCCAAATTGTGTATTAGTAAAAACACCTCTTATCAAATACATGACACCGCTAAATCAGGTCGTGTAATATCCCTTCAATCTCACATTTTAACCATAGAATGAAATTGATGAACTAATATCCAAAAATGTAATTTTACCCCACAGTGAAAAAGTTTTCTTTTTTATTCCTACATATAGAGTATATATAATTTAAAAAATATCAACTCAACCCACAACATCAAAAATGGGAACCTCTATGTAATTGTTTGATACCACGATGTAAACCTCCCCTTGGATGTAAATATCCAACCAAAGCATGAATTCCCTTGAAAAATGGTCATTTCAGCAGGATCTCATCTACAACATTGATTGTCCTCGAAAAACCATGATGTATTTATGCAAATCCACATTTAAATTTCTTAGAAAATTCAAAACCCATCTATTCACTCATATTCCACTTCAAAACTCTCTTTTTATACCATCACCACTTATAAAACTAAGAAGAGATGTAATCAGAAAATCTAAGACACTATATTACATAACCCTAAAATTATTCTCATCCTTAGAAATTAAAATAATATAGATAACAAAAAAACCTCCAAAAGAAAATATCTCATGATATACCTCCCAAAAAGGAATATCACTATTGTGAAAACTCAAATGTAATAAAAAAATAAAGGAACTAATTTAATCATATCATCATAAAAGCAAATTAAAACATTGAAAAAATAAGAATAACTAAAAAAACTCGAGATATTGATCTCATATATATGAATATTTTTTAAAAATACATTTCTCCAAGAGATAATTCCCTAATTAGAGGTAAACCAGAGTAATAACATGTATTCATAGATCTATCCCTAGTAGATCCTTGATCTCAACAATTCACTCCAAAAACATCATTTCTTCCTAAATATACAACCCATCCAAATCAATCATATGGGGTCATCGTTAAGATATCTATGAAGTTGTGACACATTGAAGGAATCATGAATTTGATCTCTTTGTGGAGGAATAGATCGTTGCTATAGTATCTCACCAACTCACTCCAACACCTCAAAATGTTCGAAAAACCAAGGAGAAATATTTCTTGTCCCAATAATTTAATGCTCATAATAAATGTAAACATTTAGAGACATCATCACCACCATGAACCAATAAATGCCTCCACTATTTCTCATCATATGACTTCATATAGTCTTAATCAACTTTAATTTTCTCATGACTCATCTACACATTCTATATGATACTTTGTATCTAATCTAGTTGATTAATTGGCGAATCTCTATCTATATTTAATTACAACAGAGATATGTAAGGCTACAGATAAAATACTTCAAATCGATCTATACAAATATAATATTTATATCTAATATTATAGGTACAATAAATTAAATGAAATTTTTTTCTTGAGAACCACAAAAAGTAACAACACAAGCACAAAAATTATCCTCTAGTATTTGTATTTTTAGTTCTATATGACTCTCTATCTGAGAATGGAAAGTGAATCTATGAACTAATTGAGAGAAAAAATTTGGCAATAGATTCTTTCATACTATTGAGGTAAACCAATGATCTTACTCATAGATGATAATATTTAGGTACTTATGAATCCTTACCACATAATCCGCATAAAAAATTTATAAAGCATCCACATATCAACATATTAATCATTAATAAATGAACTGACTTTTATAACAGGTCCACTAAAACTGGATTATGTCACATACACTCATGGATTTAGAGAAAATTATTATAAAACCCACTTATATGTCCTCCCATTTACACTATGTCACATCAAATGGTTGTATAATATCTAATGGAAACTATATTGAGACTTTAATCTCTCTCAAACTAAAATTTTTGACATAATATAAGCAATAAACCTCTTCATACCAAGAAAAAAAATCTAGATTCTTAGACATAGATACATCTGGGTATATAAAGATGTAATAATTAACGAGATAGTTAAAACTCATTTATAAACACCTTTCACATTGCCAATAAAACCAAAATATATTCATAAAACATGAATCTATGACTTCCATCCTTCAATCATCTTTTTAGAGCCTCTCCAAATATGACACGATCTCTCCCCACCTCCACCCAAGGATATACCAACTGAGACTCATCCTCCTTGTAGAATAAGGAAGAATTCCCTATAATCTAATATAGAAAACAACCACCACTAAATTCTTCTATATCAATATAAAAAAAATTATCATCCTTCACTTATCTCCAAACTATCTTGTAATGTCACTATATGACTTCCTACATAGAAATTAAACAAACACATTACTTTCCATAAAGTCTTGAAGATATAAAATTCACAATACTATAAAAATTCAACATGTATTGAATTATAAAAAATATAATCACATTAATATAATAAATATCATAGGTTGTTATGACCAATGAAGATTGAAAAATGTATGCTGATAAGGTAATAACACCAAATCATTAGATAAAATGCTATAATAAAAATGTGAGATCATGAAAGGAATAATTAAATTAACTTAAATATAACTATGAAGACTAAAAATATATCACTTACTATAATTTATCATTAAATTACCAATTAAAATACAAGATGAATTTTAAAAAAAACATAAAAAGACTCCCTCTTCTATCTATTTAAGAACTGGTTCACTAATCAGCTTCTCGTTTATGTACTAAAATGTCATTTAAAACTGATATGTCTATAAGAAGGCAAGATAATTTTTTATAAATGTTATTGAAAGTGTTAAAATCCATGGTAAATTTGATACAAACCTCATGTAACACCCAATAATACCAATGAAAATTTACTCATATGCAATGTTCTTAAGAGAAACCTAAGAAACTACTACCTAAATGTGTGAATAATCAACTCCTACACTCTGGGGAATCAAGACATTATCAAGGAAATGAAACTCTAGGGTCTAGAACATATAGTTGATTAGATTATGACACAAATTATATTGTCATTGTAAATATAAAATATCCCAAAAATCATCAGTATAATTCTCCTCTGACATAGAATTCACCCGAGTATCATTGATAATCATCACTCTGATCTAATATAAGAACTCATTAAACTATTTTCCTCCTAAAATCATGAATATATTCAATGAAATAATTTCCATTAAGGGTATTTACAAGACCACAAGATTACCATAGATATACCAAAAAATGATCATCATGGAATCTTTATATTTCAACCATATCTACTGATACCAAGATTTAAAATCAATGTTCAATAACTAATTATATTTGTTTAGCTAATGAAATAATTAATCCATACTTGGTGAGGGATAGAGGTTAATCATTATCACCTGATTAAAATAAAAAAAATATTGTATAACCAAAAACTACCATTTTTAAAATTTGGAAGTAGAAATGAAGAACCCCATGGTGACACATTGTATCATATAAAAAGTTTGTACAATAAAGTATTAATCTAATATGGGAACTCCAAAAGCATTGGAATATCCATCATATAAGGAGATATAAAATTATAATATACAAGGGGTTGAAATTCTATCAAAAACTTGATTCCATGTAGAGGGATGATTGATACAACTAATTTGAGTCAATACATCCAAAAAATGTTTCATAACTCTTGTAAACATCTTCACCCGAACCTTCTCTAAACCCATCATCAATTATAGAAGGTTAGATAAATTAGGATCTTGTATATATGATCTATCTAATGATGTTTCTCACTTATGAACACCACACACTCACCATCCACATTATTGAAAGATAATCATTTATTATTGAAATTAATGAAATTACAGTCAAAGTGAAATAAATCTATCTAAATTATGACTTTGTATGGTTTTATGAGCAATACTAATTTGTCTCTCAAAGACATATGCTTTTCCAGTATCATCTCACGTCCTCAAAACCCCCTAAAAACTATAGATACCTCTATATACCATTGAAAAAACTAATAACACTGAAATTTTATATACCTTATATACTAATGATTAGTATAATTTTTGAAAATTTAAGGATTGTTAATCTAAAGAATCAATAAAAGTATGACATATGGTAGAATAAAAAATGGTACCTGAAATTATTACAAGCCCTCCTAGCTTTGGAAACACAATAACATGAAATTGAGTATGATCTTATCCTATACCTATAATAATGATATCTGTCATTTCATACAGGATTCAATCTTGATTCATGATGATATGTAGTATCCTAGGGACATACGTTTCTTGATTATACCACCCCACTGTGATCTGAAAGAAAATTATATTATATATAAGGTTTAATAAGTAACTGTTGATGGGCATATATCTGAAACTGAACATTATGTCCATGATGACCACTAAAAAACATGGATAATGAAATTGATAATTCACATGACCTCTATAGAAAAATAATTCACCCAATATCTTAGTGGAATACAAAGATCTATCAGATCAAAAGAAATGGGAGAAAAAAACAAAGAGTGACTCCAAACTATTCGGAACTTTGTTTTCCAAAATAAACAAGAACGCATCTCAATAGCTTAACTCCTCAAGAATATTTGGGTAATTTTACCTTAATATAAACCCATATATATTATAATATTCAATATCACCTTATTCCTTGTCAGAACCTTAAAATATGAGGTTATTATGAATGTTCTATACCACTGTTATATCTTTAGATATACATCCTCCTTTAAATGATATATTCACAATTCATCATATTGTGATAAAAAATTTTCATTGAATCACCTTCAATACAAAGGATAAAAAATTTAATCTTTATTAACTCTAAAAAATTATCCTACATCCACTCAGGATCATATTAATATTCCCAATAGTTGATCTATCACTATTGATACACTCCTATCAACTAGATAACAATAAAAAAAATTAAATGCATTTACCTTGAATGAATCAAACCAATGGTGATATCAAGCTCCTCTATAAATATCTATATCTCATAATCGAGGATAGTTCATTTATTATTTTTTAGTATCTAAACATTAAAATCACACAAATCCTTACTCCAGGAATCCTACTACAAAAGATTAGATCACATAAAATCAATGGGATCAACCTGAAGCACCTCACCGATATAAACCAAAAAGATACCCCTTCCACCATCCCTCCATAAAAAAGAAAAAAAATCGTTATCCCAAGATATGGAAATCATTTTTTGTAAATTAGGTTAATTTTTTTTAAATTCATTAAATATTGTTCCTAATTAAGACACATTAATAAATAAGAATGATTCATGAACCACACCAAAGTCTATATATTTCAATCAGAATAATATCACTTTATTATGTTTCATTGGATTAAGGCCATTTTGTTGGATGTTAGGGGACCATATAGAATCCTAATTGAACTATATTTCCCATTTCACAACCTAAGCATGAATGATATTCTTACCCTACAAAACCAGTATAATTATTAAAAAATTCATAACTCTAAAATATATCCTAACTCTCAACCAAATGTTTGATACTACTATGTCATGAACCACCTCTACTAAAACCCATCTTATCTCGTTTGTGAATATAAAAGTTACCACTAAATCTTTCCTCTAATAGGCCATTGGTAGAAAAATAGTAAAAAGATTATATCACACATAACTTAAGTGAAATTAGAAATATAAATCCTATACATGATTAAATATTCCTCCAATCAATACTAACTCCATTAAATAAAACAACCATAATCCCAAAAATATACAAGTAATTACCTAAAAAATACAATTCCCAAATAAAACAATTATTAATGAAGAAACTCCAATGTCGTATCTTCCCCATGTCATAAGATAATAATGCCCAGTATGATAAAAAAATTTCCTATAAAAATATTTAATCATATTATATACAACTATGAGTTAGAATACAAGTATAATTAATAGGTTCCTCTCAAGAAAATCTTGTGAAAACATAGAAAATCATACAAACACATTTATAAATAAGTACTTAAAGAGACTTGTTACCTATACCATGTAAACTATTATCCCAACCTCACCAATTATAACACAAACAATCATTACACTAGTGTAATAACTTAAAAATTTAGAAATTATATATATCAAGAGGGGACTCAGACCCATTTCCCTAATGATGTAATCAATCCCATTTTAATATGTCATATATCCATTATTCCTCATCACTTATATATATACATACCAAAATATTATACTATTTCATAGTCATAAAAACATAACCACAGCCACATTCAACTTCACTTCTACATTACTACATCGCTACAGTATTATCACATCACCTTTACATCGCCACATCACTGACATAATATTTTATCACTACCACATAACTACCACACAACCACACAATGTATTAAGTAGGTACAAGGTGATAGAGAGATATTAGATCGCTATATTTGTCACCCACAAGTTGGATATCAAGGGTACACTTAAAACAACTAAACTCATATGTGTGTTGACTATATTACTTAACTCGGGTAATAGATCTTACGAGATAATAGAAAAATTGATATATAATGTGGGGATATATACATGAAGATTCACATGTCATAGCCTATGAATGGTTCTAACATTCTGTATGATTGGTAATATGATATATGGTATTTCAATCTTCCATTTGGTGACTTTTTTTCATAAGCCATATTCAGGTATAAAACAATAAAAGTGATCTATTTATTTATTTTCATTATAAACACAATCATTGAAGTATTCAATGAATGAATTAATCAATTAGTTGAAATACCATGATAAGGAATCTATTTACTAACTCTATTAGTCAAATAAAAATAGTAAATATATGGTATAAAATACCTCCCCTAAAAATGATCTTGATAAATTTAAATGTATAAAATCTCCATTCAATATCTCATTGTTTTTTATCTATAAAAGAAAGCGCTTGAACCCTTATGATGGTTCAGGATCCTATAATTATGAATAAGGATCCAATGGATGATGAAAATATATTACTGGAATAAGGTATATAGATAATTATTTGGTGATAAGGATCAATTGTATATAGAATTATAAAATATTCATTAATCATATGTAGAATTATTCTTCTATATGTTCTTTTATTTTTTTTCAAATTACATCTTTTGACTAAATTTTAGGAATATAATGGGTTTCTTTTATTTCATAAGATCATTATATGATCTCTCTAAACCCATAAATGGTATCATAGATTTCTTATTTAGTATATTAAGGTGTTATTTTACCTATTTTTTGAAGAATATTTTTTCATAATTCATTTGAAGCAATATAATATAAAACAATATATAGGCTTTATTAAATTTCATTTATTAATACAATAAGATAGCTACATATCATAAAATATTATATACTATAAACCCATATAATTAAACTATGTTATAAGATATGATATAGGATATCATAAAATAAAAAATATTCTTTATTTTATAAAAAATAAAAAAATCATAACATATTTTCAATATCAACTAGATTGTAAAAATAGCATATGATCTTTTTAATATCTCCTATCGTATTCTTTGATTGCAATGGTATAGTACGATTGGCTTCATATAATAAAATTTTATAGATGCATGTTATTATTATTATTTATCATTAGTAATTTATGATTGATAATTCATATTATCAATCATAAAAATGATAAAGGAAAAAATATAAAAATTTCAATATTTTTAGTTATTTTATTATGGTTAATTAAATTTTCATAAATTTTATGTTGTAAGGAATAAAAAATTAGATTTTCCAAGATTAAGTTAATTATAAAAATTTCATATTTTTATATCATGGTTTCAATGATAAATAAGGAGTTAATTTATTCCTTTAGAATATTATCATTAATAAAATATTTATGAAATATGCATGTTGTCTATGAAAAATATATATGATAAATTGATTCAAGAAGATTTTTATAACACAAATTACATGTTCCATATGAAAAAAATAAACTATATTTCCATATATTCACAATTGAATTAATGAGATTGAATATATTTGTTAAGTATAGTTTTTTCATATCAGGTATTAGTGTTATCATGGATTGGATTCTCCATAGATTAAAGTATCCTTAAGTAGAGGGACATCGGGTTAGACATCCCACTATCTTGGGGAATTATTCCTTATTTTACAAAGGTGGTGGTTGACAATCTATGGCTAGAGGACTAAGAAAGTGAATATTTCCAATAATGTATATCTTTAATAATTTCCATGAAGAGTTTATATACCTTATGTCTGTGATGCATTTGGATATGTGTAAATATGTTTGGGTTATATTTTTCATTTATAATGTAAAATTGTGGTTTTGGAGAGTCTTAAACATTAATGTAGTATGAACATAATAATTTAATGGATGGAATACATATTTTGAAACTAAATTGATAGAATAATGTATATAGAAATTAATTAATCCTGAGAAGAAAAATATTTTGTATAACAGAATAGTTATAAATTAATATTCATATGGTGTATATTAATATCGTGATAATTATAAAATAAAACTCCTAAAATACTATGTTTGGAATTCCTTATAGAGTGACACATTTCAAGACCTCAATCGTTCAATATAGGAAATCCTAACTATTAGGTATCCATGGAATATATTTTATAAGGAATGAAAATAATTAGATAACCCTAATTAAAACTTATCTTGTTCATAGTGTTTTATTTAGGTCACACATAGCTAGGAAACCCTAAAAAAATTTATACCATAGTTATAATTTATTGAATCTATATGATGGATTTTTATATAGATTTTTCCACTCGGATATCTAAGAGTCCTCATTTAAAAGAATGAAATTAGATGTGTTCCAAATATATCCATGGATTATTTATGTGACACCTTGTAAAATACATGATGAAATTTACAACTTTTCTCACAAAATATGTATGATGTATGAGATCTTCAATTTTATTTGGAATATATTCATTAAAATTACTTGATTAAGTGATATAAAACATGATACTCACTGATAAATATATCTTTTCTATATTATGGAATACAACATGATATTAATTTTGAGATGTCATATATATATGGACTATAAAATAGTTCTAGATTGGTATCTAAAGTTGAGAAGTATTCTCAAGGATAGTCATTCTATGAATCTCCCTTTGGATGTTATAGAGGTTAATTACAACAATTCTAAATCAGGGGTATTTTATTCAAAATATATATTACACATGTTCAATGAAAAATTTATACTCAAATATAGGAGTTAATTGAAAAGGTATGTGGTAGATTTTTATGGTACTAATAGAGAAAGATTTGTTGCATTGGATGTCGAAGCACATGGTCTTCTCTTACCAAGTAGATTAGTTCAGTAATTGGTGAACTGTTATTGATATCCCAGTATAAAAAAATATTTATTTATTTTATAGAGAAAATAGGGTTTTAATTCGTTATTAAAAACAATATTTGTTCTATATATAAGAATAAAATGATTTATGTAATAGGGAATATGATAAATATTTAAAACATAAAAATATAAAAAATCCTTTCTATAACATTCAGAATAATATTGTAAGGCTTTATTCTCATTCCACCGACCCTTAAAATTGTTTTTTGGATATATAAATGAGAAATATATCAAAAGTATCTATTTTAAATGATTGTTATAATCATTCAATTAGGAATCATTTAATATAGGTGAATAATTTTTATTAATAAATATGACCAAATATCCTTTTAGTGGAAAATATTAAAAGTCCATTGGAATATTTTATATAATACATAGGGTAGTATGTGGACCCATGAGAATAAAAAAATAAATGGTTTTAAGTACACTATTACTTTCCTCGATGTCCTTAGTCAGTATGGGTATGTGTTTATAATGAGAGACATGTATGAATCTTTTGAAATGTTCAAAGTGTTTCGAAATGAATTCAAAAAACAACGGGAAAAAAGTATTATGATTATAATATCATATTAGGGTGGTGATTACATGAGATGAAAATACATTGATCATATAAGGGATAATGGAAATTTTCCACAACCCATTCCTCCTGGAATAATATTGTGGAATGGTGAGTCTAACAGAAGGAATCCTATACTCTTAAAAATTATTCAATTCATGATGATTTAGTGTGACCTTCCTATTTTATTCAGGGGTTACACTCATTAGATTTCTCTAATACTATTAACTCAAGGTCTATATAAAGTTCTCATAGTTACTCCCTATGAGATATGGTTTGAGAAGCATTGAAATATGTTTTTATGAAAATTTGGGATGTGAATCATATGTATTTCCTTTTTCTTATAATAATGTATACCCTAAGTTAGAAAAATAATAATTTATTAGTTATCTATAAAATATTTCAACATATTATTTTTGTAATCCTACTAAAAAAAGTATATGTGTCCTAACTTGGTGTTTTCCGTGAGAAATAAAATGCATGTTAAGGATTTAGTGGGAATAAAGTTTAGCATGGTAATGTTAAAGACCAACACATAGAAAGTATTCCTAAGGTAAATTTTATCAGGTTCCCAAGATATTTATGGAAGAAGAATCGACTCAAGTTATATATAACATTGATGGTCTAGTAGGATTCATAAAAAGATAAATATATGTGGATTTATCATGTAAAATGATGATTTAGTAATATTTATTGGAGATTCACCAACTAATTACTGAGATACCATTGAGGGTACTAGTTCTAAGAAAGGGTTAAAATCTATGAAAATTAAAATGGACTACATGTACACTAAAAAGGTTTGTAACATGTTTGATGCATCTGAAGGTGTGTGAAACATATGATTCAAGTGTGTTTTTTGTAGGAAAACTAACATATATGGTAGAATTTCTAACTATAAAGAATAGAAAGTGAAAAATTGTTATAATAAATTATATTGTATTAATTTTTAAGAAACCATTGTCACCTATTATGAGGATAAAGTCAACTAGGATATCACCTTTCATAACATATTTTTTTTTATGAAATATATCTATTGAATTTGAATAATAATTTTCTTAAAGGGGATTTAGTATAAGAATTTTATGTTATATATCATAAAATCATTAAATTAAAAATGAGTCTTCTAAGGTATAAAAGATATAATAGTCGATTTATGAATGAATTAGGAGCCTTAGTGTTGTAATATTTGGTTTGATGATGTAATCAATGATTTTGGTTTCATTAAAAACATGGATGATTCCTTTATATAATTGGATTGGTAGGATTGATATAGTTTTTTTATAACATTGTATCTAGATAACATAATTCTTTGAAATGATATATCGACTTTTATCTCTGTAAAGATATGGTTGGGTACATGCTTCTATACGATATTCATAGGTGAAGAAACCTACATAATGGGTATGAATATCTATAGAGATGGATCTAAGAGGCCACTAGGATTGAATCTGGACACATAAATTGGTAAATTGTTAATGTAATTTAAGATGGAGAACTCCAAAGAGGAGTGTTTACCAATGTTAAATGGTATAAATATTGTAAAGATTCTAGATCTTTATAAATAGTCAGAAATGATAGATATAATTCCTTATACATCGTCCATATAATCTACTATGTATTCCATGTTGTGTAGTTGACCTAATGTCATTTATTCTTTTATAATAAGTTGTATATACCCATCAAATCCTATTAAGAGTAACTATATTGGTGTAAAAAACATTTCTATATACTTGGGAAGGACTACTAATATGTTCGTGATATTTATAGTAGAGGATAAACATTATTTTAAGGGTTACACAAGTGAAAATTTACAATCTTAGATTATTGATATTAGATCTTGATATCTTTTCATTTTTTTCCCTAAACAATGTAGCTATCTGTTATAAGAGTTTACAAATAATTTTACAAAAAAGTCTCAACAAAAACAGAAGAGTATATCACTAGATCACATACTATGAACAAAGTTGTTTAGATCTGGATGTTCATTTCTAAACTAGTTGGGGTTCCTAAACATCAAGGATTAAGAGATATTTACTATGACAAAAAAGGATCTATTTCTTGGTCCAAGGAATCCATTTTACAAAATAACCTAACACAACCTTGACAAATACAACTAATATGAGAGATCAATAAAAGGGGTAATATTAGGATATTTTGAGTGGATACCGAGGAAAATATATAGGATCCATTGATGAAAATATTAACAAGAAAAACATGAGGTTCTTGTTTAATCTCATGGTATACAATTCATACACTACTGAAATTAGAGATATTTGCGCTGGGCTATTTGCGACGGGATCCCATTGCAAATATCACGTTGCAGAAAACGACATCTCAAATAATCCTCCGATTATATAAAATATATATATAAATAAACCTTTTGCGGCTCGTCGCAAATATTATTTGCGACGGGGAACTGCCCTGTCGCAACTAAGCCTTCGATTATATACAATATATATATAAATACCTTTTTCGATGGGTCTGCCATCCCGTTGCAAATACTATTAATAAAAAATTATATTTAGATTATTTGCGACGGCAGCCCGCCACAAAAGGTCCCGTCACAAATACTAAACATAATAAAAAAATTATTTAATAAAATTATGATTAATGAAAAAATTATATTAATATTATTAATGTAATTTAAAAATGAAAAAAATTATTATTAGTAAAATAAACAGACATTAAATACAATAATACTAAAAAATATTTAATAAATTTATGATTAATAAAAAATTATTTTTAATTTTAATAAAATAATATAAAAAATGAAATTTTTTTACAATTCTCAATATGTACAAAAAAATATAAAAAAATCATAAAATGTTATTATTATTATTAAAATAGGTAAATATTAAAACATATAATATTAATAATAAATAATTAAAAATAAAAAATAAAAACAATTATGCAATATTTGTACCAATATAAAAGACAAAGACTGTAAATAGTTCATATTACAATAAATCTTAAATTCAAATGTTTTTCACATAAAAAAATAATCGGACGGTCGTCTTTTGGAGGAGGTGGAGTAGCTGTAGGATATAGTGGAGGAAACTCCATCCATAAACTACAAGTCAGATGGTGCTTATACTCCATCTACTCTGGATGTTGCTGTTGTAGTTTCTGCTACCATCGATGCATCTCCTCCTCGTGCTACTACTGCTACTAATGTTGTCGCTGACACGTCTCTTCATGCTGCTTCTGCAAACTCTCTATAAGCTCAGACTGAGTTCGCAACTACTCCTGATATTGTGAGGCAGAAGATGATGCCTCTCCATGACCTCTTCTCGATCTGGACGATGACATCGCAGCAGTACCATAATAAGTACCAGGAGTCAAATGAGAGCCAATAAAAACTACTTGTCCCTTCTCCAAGCCATACTTTGTCGCCTGCATCCATACCGCCTCATCGAAATTTTGGCCACTAGTCTGGTGAGTCATCTCATCCTAACTCTCAACCTGGGTCGGAGAGGTCGTAGCCTCATATGACTCCTTCAATTCCAATTTTAAATTAAAATGAAGAAAATATTATGTGCAGTTAATTGTCAAACTGAAAAAATAATACTAACCACAATCTAATGCTGGCGATCACCTCTAATCTCTCTAGTGGTGGGATAACTACACATCCTCTAAAAAACTGCGTACTCCATAATATCGGGATGCTCGATGGCCTACAAAAATATAAAATAAACTATTTATATTTATAGTTATATAAAATATTTAATAAATATACTTACCAGATGCTCTCTATGCATACTGAATATACGACTAACAGCTTGATGTTTCACCTCCTATCTCCCCCAGATTTGTCATCCCACTGAAGATCTCCTCTGAAATCCACCACCCAACCAGTGTAAAAATAATCCTTCCCAAAAATGAGATGAAATTTACTCCGGTTAGTGGGCTCTACACGACTCATCAAATTCTCCCACAAATGCTTTCTTAATGGTTGTTCTTCTAAAATGATGCAAAAATTGACGGAAACTGTCACACATGTACACCTACCACGCCATGTGGATAGCGTCACACATGCTATCATCAATGGGATACCATAAACCCTACAAATAATTTATAACATTTAGTTATTAATAAAATAAATTTCAAAATAAATATTCTTTATTTATGTACCATCCATTTATCGAACATGTTGTGTCGCACATCAACGGGAATCTTTTCTCATTTGATCTGTGGCTGAGAAAAATAATTGCACAAGATACCTCTCTGATGTCCAATAGCTACATCCAAAAAAATGTGAAAAAGGAATAAATAATCAAATAATTAGTATATATATAAATAAATTATTGAAACCTAACTAAAATATACAGGTTACCATACCTATGTGTGTGTGGATTAAAGCGAAGGCGTGGACGTCACTCGGGGATAGGGTCAATAATTATCTGTCGCGCAAGACTGCACCCCCTCCATGTACCCCCTAAACCGTCAGTAGGATGAGGGTCATATTGTCCACAATCCCCCTCATCCAAAGGTAGACCAACCTCCTACAACTTGAAAAATAAATTGGGATCCATCTGAAACAAAAATTATTGTTGTTAGCAGATAGTTGAAAATAACTATTATATATAGATATATATTAGTTGTGATTATAACCAGCATTTAACTGTATCAATGTCCATCTTAATCCTAATCTCCATAGCTGTCCATGTCAATGTCTTCAGCTTCCTCCCTAGCATCATCAATATCCTTATGAGTTTCAGTTTCATCATCTCTTTTCATTTCAAATTCATTTGTAACATCATTAACATCTTCATCATCCTTGATCCCTAATTGTGGAGTGTCATCATCAATATTCACATCTCCTTATGAAAAATATAGATTTTGAGCAGTCTCTTGAAAAATTTCAATTCCTTCCACTTTAGCAAAACCACATTCTGTTTGAGTAAACTGATTTTCCGGAGATTTCATTTTTATTATGATCCCCCAATCACTCAAGTCTCTTGAAGTAGCAAAGTACTTCAAGTAATGAATTTTATGTATATGTCTAGCCAGTAAAAATGGTTCATTTACTACAAGAATACTTTTATATTTAATATCGACGATCCCATGAGTTGGATGAACACGTAAGCCTCTCTCAGTATCCAACCACCGATAGTTAAACATCGTTTTATAATTCTGTCCTAGATAATACAGCTCAATAATTTCATCCAGAATGCCATAAAAGTCAAATTCAGTTTCTATGTGATGTGATGTTCTCAAGAAAACTATAATATTATTATTTTTATTCCACATATTCACGTATATAAAATATAAAACCATTCACTACATATACATTATAAGATTTAACCATTTTTGATGGTGGGTTACTCAATATACACAATCACTTATCAATTTTTTCACTGTGTTGAGACACCTGAAAATTTGTAACACAATTATTAATATGAAAAATAATAAACGGAATTGATATTAAACCATCAATAATTTATGTTACCAATTTTTGAAACCATTGAGAAAAATATTTTTGTCAGTGTTCTTCAAGAGCAGCTGCTGTAATTTGTGGAAGTTGTTTCATGATATGATTATCATAATATAACTACAAATAAAATATGTTTACCTAATATAACATAAATTATAGAATAAGTGAAAGAAGCACTCACAGTATAAATGATATCATTTCTTCACAATTGACCAGAACATATGTATGAGCTTTGTGATGTTCATCATCTGAAATCCATCATTCATGAACTCCACAGAAACCAATATTTTGCTGATTAAAAACTGATAATTGATTGTCCATTTTTTCATTAAGATTCCCCTCATTCGTTCCAGAAGATTGTGTTTTGATGGATATTGAGATTCAAAATAATGAAAGTAGGAAAAAGCAATTTACTTTTGAAAATAAGCTTCAGCAATTGATCCTTCAACTGCTGTTTTGTTACATAATTTTTTCTTCAATTTTTGTATGCATCCCTCGAATGGGTACATCCATCGAAACTATACTAGACCTCTACATTTAGATTCAGGTGGAAATTGTAATACCAGATGTTCTATTGAGTCAAAGAAAGCTAACAGAAATATTTTTTCTAGTTTATATATAATTACAGCAACATCTTCTTCCAGTTTTCTTAGTGCATCATAGTTTATTGTCGCTGCACAAATGTCTCAAAAAAATAAGATATGTCTATTATAGAATCTCAAATCATATAATTCAACAAAACTCTAGATCCAGCCGACATAATTTTTCCATTATAACATGACAATCATAATTTTTTAATCCTGTAATATAACCATTCTTAACACATCTACCCAAATTGGAAGCATATCTATCTGGATGTCTCAAAACTGCAATCCACAGACAAAATAGTAAGTGATTCTCTTTAGACTATGTATAAGCTTCTTTTGGATTCATTAACCTCTGTAATCTGACATTTTCAAATAGTTCAAGTTCGAGTCGCTTGAAAATTTGGGCAAGATCTAATCGTTCCTTTACAGTATCTTTGGTCTTACCTGGTGTATCCAAAACGATATAAATTAAATTATCAAAACATTTATTCTCAATATGCATGACATCTAACATGTGGCAGACCAAAAAATCATACCAATATGGAAAATACAAAAAATACTTCATTTTATCCAATTATGTTCCTTCCCAAAGCCATGAATTTTCTATTTGTTTACTGTTTGCCCAAATGTGATGAGAGGTAATAAAAATACAAATGATTTTAACTCTATACCTGAGATCATTTGTGGAGGTTCATCGCTTTCAATTATACCTTTTCTGAAATGATAATTTTTCCTCCGAAAAGGATGATCGGTTGGAAGAAATCTGTGCTGATAGTCAAAATAGAAATGTTTTTTTCCATTGACGACCACAAAGGATTTTTTGTCTTTCATATAGTAAGGACATGATTTCAGACCATGTGTACTCCATCCAGATAACATTCCATATGCCGGAAAGTCACTATTCGTCCACATCAATACAACTTTTCATATGAAATTTTGTTTTGAAGCAACATCATATGTACTAACACAATCACTCCATAATGAATTTAACTCATCAATCAATGGTTTCAAATAAACAACAATATTCTTTTTTGGATGTCTTGGGATTAATAAGGTCAAAAAGATATAGGGCTCCTTCATCAACATCCATGAAGGTAAATTGTACAGAGTTATAAAGATAGGACAACATTAATACTGACTACCATAAGAACCAAATGGATGAAAACCATCATTAGAAAGACCCAATCGCATGTTTCGGGCTTCTAAAGAAAAATAAAGATGTAGACGATCAAAATGTTTCCATGAATCCCCATAAGATGGATGATTCAAGATTTTATCAGTTGAAATATAGGTTTTGTGCCATGATATCATTGACGTTGTGTTCTGAGAAATAAATAAATGCTGAAACCTGGGTGTAAGGAGGAAATATCTCAACTGTTTTACTGGAATCGATCCAGACTTCTCTGGTTGAGCTTCTTTATACCTCAATTTTCCACATGTGGGAAAACTATCCAACGAATCATTTTCACTAGAATATAACATATAATCATTTGGCCATGCATGAATCTTTCAATAACTAAGGCTCATATTACGGACCATCCTCTTCCTCTCATAGTAATTTTCAAGTAACACATTTCATTTAGGTAATAGTGTTTTAACCAAAGAAAATATCTGATCAAAATAGTTGTTTGACATTGCATTATCTAATTTAATAGCCATAAAAATTGCAACCGCTTCTAATTTTCTTATCTTAAAACCAGGATATAATGCATCCTCATCAGAACTCAACAACCTATAAAATTTGGATGGTGCCAGCTCAGGAGGTAAATCAATATCATCTTGAGATTCAGTTTGCTGAACAAATGGACTTGCAACATCATGTATTAAATTTTGAAACTGTGATGGGGGTATATATAGGTTAGATTAGGGGGAAATATTTCTTACTATTTCTTACTATATCTTACTATTTCTTACTAATTGACACTAATTATTACTATTTCTTACTAACTGTTACTATTTCTTACTAATTGTTACCAATTGTTACTAATTATTACTATTTCTTACTAATTATTACTAATTATTACTAATTATTACTAATTATTACTAATTATTACTAATTATTACTAATTATTACTAATTATTACTAATTATTAATAATTATTACTGTTTATTAATATTTATTACTATTTATTACTATTTATTACAATTTATTACAATTTATTACTATTTTTTACTATTTATTACTATTTATTACTATTTATAACTAATTATTACAATTTATTACTATTCATTACTATTTATTACTAATTATTACTAATTTTTACTAATTATTACTAATTATTACAAATTAATACTAGTTATTACTATTTATTACTATTTATTACTATGTATTACTATTTATTACTATTTATTACTATTTATTACTATTTATTACTATTTATAACTAATTATTCCTATTTATTACTAATTATTCTAATTTATTACTAATTACTCATATTTATCACTAATTATTCATATTTATTACTAATTATTCTTATTTATTACTGTTTATTGTTATTTATTTCTAATTATTCCTATTTATTACTATTTATTCTTATCTATTACTAATTATTCCAATTTATTACTAATTATTCATATTTATTACTAATTATTACTATTTATTAGAAATTATTAATATTTATTACTAATTATTACTAATTATTAATAATTGTTACTAATTATTACTAATTATTACAAATTATTACAAATTATTACTAATTATTACTAATTATTACTATTTATTCTTAATTATTACTAATTATTACTATTTATTACTATTTATTCCTATTTATTCATATTTATTCCTATTTATTTCTATTTATTAATATTTATTCCAATTTATTACTAATTATTTCTATTTATTACTAATTATTCATAATTATTTCTATTTATTGCGAATTATTCATATTTATTACTAATTATTCTTATTTATTACTAATTATTCTTATTTATTACTAATTATTCTTATTGGTTACTAATTAGTCTTATTTATAATAATTATTCCTCTTTATTACCAATTATTTCTAATTTTTAAAATTTATTCCTATTTATTCTTATTTATTTCTAAAAATTCACATTTATTCCTAATTATTTGTAATTCTTCCTAATTATTCCTAATTATTCCTACTTATTCCTATTTATTACTAATTATTCCTAATTATTACTAATTATTCCTATTTATTATAATTTACTCCTATTTATTACTATTCATTACTCATTATTTCTATTTATTACTAATTATTACTAATTATTACTAATTATTACAAATTATTACTAACAATTACTATTTATTCCTATTTATTCCTATTTATTCTTATTTATTCCTATTTATTACTATTTATTCCAATTTATTCCTATTTATTACTAATTATTCCTATTTATTACCAATTATCTTTATTTATTCCTAATTATTCCTATTTATTACTAATTATTCTTATTTATTACTAATTATTACTGTTTATTACTATTTATTCCTATTTATTACAATTTATTCCAAATTATTACTATTTATTCCAAATTATTACTATTTATTACTAATTACTACTAATTATTACATATTATTACTATTTATTACTATTTATTACTAAAATACAGATAACAAAACAATTTAAATCTGATTTAATTACAACTAATCAACAATAATTAAAATTAACATAAAACAATTAAATAAATACTAAATAAAATAAAATATAAATATCTTTAAACTCGATCTCATATTGATGTAAGCGCCTTTACAACTTCTTCGTATAAAAAATAACTAAGAGAAATTTTCACTCTAAAATTCGAGTTTAGTGAGAGAGAGGAAGTGAGAAATGAGATGACGGGAAAGAAAAACTGATGGGGGTATATATAGGTTAGATTAGTTGTGGCGGGACTAGTTGTGACGAGCTTCCCGTCACAAAAGGTCCTTTTTGCGACAAACCCCGTCGCAAATACCTTTGCCCGCATTAATTAATGTCGGTGGTTAAAAGGGTATTTCTGACGGGGTCCGGTCGTAAAAAGTGACATGCCGACACATTTTTTGTGACGGGACAACATCCCATCGCAAAAACTCATTTACCACCGCCGGTATTTACGATGGGACCTGTTGCAAACACCCTCCGACCGACACACTATTTGCGACAGGGGGATCCCCCCATCGCAAATAAGCTTCCCACGCTTTGGCACACAACCCGCGCCAAAGCGCACCTTCCTTTTGCGATGGGACCCCAAATCTCGTCGCAAATTACATGTCATTTGCGTTGGGATGAACCCCTCGTCACAAATAACCCCTAGGATGGACTATTTGTGACCGGAATTAATCCAGTCGCAAATACCCCGTCGCAAAAGACTGTTTTTCCCATAGTGATATGTGATTCATGGAATAGTTGAATAACTTATTATGGTTTTATAAGAATAGTAAATCTCAATTTACTATTCATTCATTTGTGTTTTAATTTACATTACATAAATAGTAGAATGGTAAAATCCCATAAAGTATTACATTAAGTTTTCCTTATTTGATGATAACCATTTTGTATTATCGGTGGTGGGGATATGATAATATAAGTAGGAGTAGTGGACTCATGATATAATAGGTGGAGACAAAGTATTTGGAATTACATTCCAAAGTATATCCCATGAAATTTCATATATTCTTTATAATACAAAAGGGTGAATTCTTAATATAATACTTATTTACCCAAGTTTAGAGAGGTTCCTAGCAAGTTAACCTTTATAATTTGAAATCATTCATATAAAACCCTTGACTGTTATCTAATCAAGGGATGGTTTAGTATGTTCCTAATTTTTTCCTTTTTTAAGAATCTTCCATGATGACATTTTCCACTCATTTGACGAGAATATATTTATGTTTTTGATTGAATTAGACATTTTAAATTCACAAAAATGATTTGTTGGGTCACATATGAAGTGTTCTGTTACTTGGATGTGGGATATTTCGTGTTATTTTCTACTAGATGGGTGGCATGTTATGTATTCAAGGATGTGGTAAGTATTTTTTTTAGAGAATAAATAAAATGTGAGATTATTTACACCTTATTGACATTTTTCCACATATAGTGTTCACTCGATGTCATTGAAAAATAGATAATGTAGGTATATATATGATATATATGATACATCTTATGTTGGACATGTTTATATGAATATTTGAGTATATTTGAAGGAGATCACATGAAAACCCTTGTTATCATGAGTAACAATGATGAATTGATTGGGGATTCTCTTTTATTACATCTATAAAATCAAGATATCATATACTTTTCTATCAGTGCTTAAAAAGATAGCAAAGTCATATTGTT